>OZ038372.1:112859021-117659021 GCA_964036015.1 Leptarthrus brevirostris | reverse complement strand
AACAGGATCCTCTCAATCGATTTCCCATCACTTTTTTATGATTGTGATGTCGACGATTGTGTTTCTGTATTTTATAATAAGATTTATGATCTGTTTAATTCCTGTGTACCACTTAAGCGGTCGAGATCATCCTGCCATTCTCCCCTGTGGTATACTAGGGAACTACGGAGTTTTAAGAATAAAAAAAATAAATTATGGAAAACCTACTTACGCTGTGGTAGCACGTCAGCTTATTCTGAATTCGTATATTGTCATTATCTTCATCCTTATACAGGGAATACCTTGATGATATTCGCAGTAACTTGCATAATGATCCTCGTACCTTTTTTAAATTTGTAAATTTGAAGAAGAAAACTGATAATTATCCATCTACAATGTGATATAATGGATCCTCTAGTTGTAGCGCGCCCGATATTGCCGATAACTTTGCATCGTTTTTTTAGGGCGCCTTTTCACCAGGCAACTTTGTGCCTTCCCTGGATGATTTTGGCCATATCCAAAACCGTCCCGCTACCTCCATGGCTTTGCCCATTATATCTCGTGATATTATCTTGAATGGTATCAAGGAGCTTAAACTGGACTTTTCCTCTGGTCCTGATGGTGTTCCACCCGCATTCTTGAGATCCTGTTCTGATGCCTTACTCACTCCATTGAAACTCATCTTCAATAAATCTCTTCAGGCCGGTAGATTTCCTACGTTATGGAAGAGCTCCTTTATAATTCCTGTTTATAAAAAGGGGCACAAAAACCTTATAATAAATTAAAGGACAATCGCGAAGCTTTCCTGCATACCCAAATTGTTTGAATCTATTATATATTCACAGCTTGTTGGGCAATGTAAGGGGTTGATCTCATCTAATCAACATGGCTTTCTGCCTGGTAGATCGACGACAACTAACCTACTAGAATTTACATCCCACATTATCTCTGCCTTCCAACAAGGTCTCCAGACTGATTGTGTCTACACCGACTTCAGCAAGGCATTTGATAAGCTCCCTCACTCCGTGATTATGCTTAAGCTTGAAAGGTTAGGTTTTCCGCCTTTGTTGCTCGACTGGATCTGCTCTTATTTAAAAAAAATAGGACTTACCGTGTCTCTTTCCGTAATACTTTATCTAGAGTCGTTAGGGCTTCATCTGGTGTGCCGCAGGGTAGCCATCTGGGGCCGTTGCTGTTTATTCTAGCCATTGACGACATTGTCCCTCTGATTAAGCACTCAAAAGTTTTAATCTACGCTGATGATATGAAGATTTTCTCATGCGTTAGAAACAGTTATGATTCTTCCTGCATCCAGGAGGATTTGAATACCTTCAGGGTTTGGTGTGCCTCAAATGGAGTGCAACTTAACCTGGATAAATGTGAAGTTATGTCTTTTTCTAGGATCATCAATCAGCTTGTCTTTGATTATAACTTTGCGGATACTACTATCCGTCATGTGGAGTCCGTTACTGACCTTGGTGTAAAGCTAGACAGAAAACTCGATTTCACTCTGCACATAAACCATATCGTATCTCGGAGTAATTCAGTCCTGGGTTTTGTTAAGCGCTGGTCAAGGGAGTTTTCTGATCGACAGACCCTCATTCACTTATTTTTTTCTTTAGTTAGACCAATTCTCGAATATGCATCTCAGGTTTGGTTTCCTTGCTATGCTGTTCATTCTAGACGCATTGAATCGGTGCAGCGGAACTTTGTTAGGTTCGCACTAAGGGACCTCCCGTGGAATGATCCATTAAGGCTTCCTCCTTATGAGGATCGCCTCCGATTGCTTAATATGCACTCGTTGGAGGAACCACGTAGAGTTGCTGACCTAGTATTTATTCACCAGCTTTTGAACTCGAATATAGATTCTCGCTCTCTTGCAAGTTTGGTAACTTATAGGCATGCTCCGTATAGGTTAAGGAGATTGCTTTTACTACATGTTGCTCATTCTCGGTCTAACAATGGTATGCATGAGCCTATTAATCGCATGTGTAGAGCCGTGAATATGTGTTCTATTTTTGACCTGGCTCTTACTAAAGATTTGCTTAAACGATCTCTGTTATCAATGCACCCCTGATTGTTTTGTTTGGACGTGTTTTGGTTTTTTGTTTACTAATATTTTTCTTTGCATGGGTTGTGGGAGCCTCATTCACCTCAATATATGTTATATTCTGGTGAATAGGTCAATTGGTTCCAGGCTTCTGCCTGTGAAGTGCGCCTTCTGAGTTAGAAGGGTTAATTCTAATCTTTTTATTATATCAGACTCCTCGTGCAGAATTTGAATTGCAGTGAAATTAAAATCTATAACACAATTGTACAGTTCATTTCTTAAGACTTCTTAAAATTTTCGAAAAATCATGAAAAATTTGGTTCTTGCTATATTCTTAAAGTAAATTCAAAATATTTAAGATCTTAAGAAAAATTGTCCTGGTGCTGGAGCTTCCAAGTCGGGAAATTTTACTTTCTCGTAGTACTTCTCGGGATTTGACTACAGTTTCAACTTAAAATGTTTTCTTCAGTTGAATGTTTTGAACATATGGTCACAATAAAAACTTTCTTTTCTACAATATTCTTTTAAGATGTGGTCTTGTATCTATCGTAGGCTGTGGCGTGAGTTTAATGTTTTCCAGCTCGCGGCTATGCACGAATTTTACTACGATACTTAGGGGAGACCGAGAAGGGTTGTGACAATTTTTACTTTAACTGAGATATCTCAGTCAAGAAACACTCTACATCTATGAGCTGTATGATGTAATGTAGCTCAATCCATACTCTTCAAGAAATAATCGTCAAAATTAATGAAAGTATTAACGTTTCTGAGAAAATCTATAAAAACAGAAACTCCTCCCCGTGTCACAACTCTCCTAACACCAAGGTAAGTTGTGACACCTTTGTTTTTAGACTATTTGGTCAATAACAAATATCATTATATTAATGATAAATAAATAGCACATTTGTTTTACAACGAAGTACTTTAATCATTATTTGGCATGTTTGTACGAACTAAAATAAATAATAATAATAATAAAGAATAGGTCATGAATTTCGATACTAGCCATGCCCCTATGTTTTTCGTTTATATTTAGTTGGCATTCTGAAATAAAAAAGTAGCAATTCAGCATGCAACATCACACCACAAGACAAATAAAAGAACCTTGCCAGAAAAATAAACAATAATAGGAGAGTTGTGACAAGCTGTCACAACTCGCCTAGGTGTAAAATATCGTGAACCGGTCAGAATAATAATTCGTAATTTCGAAACAAAATCTCAATAGAAATAAAAAATACTCCACTAGGCAACTTGAAAGACTAAAACATATGAGAAAAAATATCATAACAATGTAAACATAACACGTAACGATATATATGCAATCGAAGTTTTGGTAAAAAACTTACTTTTTGCAATTTTTTGTATACAAACGTCGCATAGCGCTCCTCAAAAACAACAAACGCGTGCTGATGCGAACTCGCTAACGGTCATAAATTCCGAAAAATCGACTATGTCACAACTCTCCTCTGTCACAACTCTCCTCGGTCTCCCCTACTTCCCCGTTCTGCTCTACATATGTCAATGCAGTGCTATTACAACCTAAGATTTCGACAAGTATTATCACATTGCTATTTAGTTTGGCTACTTATACGACTAAAGGACCTGTAATTGTAACCTTCATAGCCTTCGATCAGAGGACCTTTTCAAATAACTTTAAGTTCCCAAGGTAACTTGTTATTTTATAAAACTAAAATGAGCAAAACTTTGAAAGTTTCGTGATTGAGAATCAAATTATAGTTTCAAAATGTTATCGTTAAACTTCCAAATTCCAGGACTTGCTACTTCAAAAAGGTGAAGGCGACAAACCGAACCAATTTTCCGTCCAACGACATGCGACTATCAACTCTAATTTCTGTCAATGTAAAACATGCAAAAAACTGATTTATGCACTATCAAATTTGTCCCATTTCTTTTCATTGCAACTGCCCTCTGTGTTACCATTCAAATCCGTTTCACATTGCCTGCTGAGCAGATATTTGATGGGAAGCATTAGCATATTTCTCTAGTTAACTTGCAAATGAGTTAAATCCCAAGTGTTTTATAGAATGTGAACTCTTTGATGTGTCACAAATTTTCTGTAAAGTGAGAGAATAAATCAGGAAATTTCCTTGAAAAGTATTGCGTGCTTGCATAATAATTTCAACTGGAAATTTCCGATTTCTCGTTGATCCATTTCAATAGTAAACACTGGGGTCTGGATAGAAGGGACGTCAAAGTGGAACAGGAACAACACGTTCAACATGTTAATTTTAACTTTTTCGTAGATTTATAGCGCAAAAAGCGAATTTCTACTTGTTAAGAACCAGCTAATAACATAATAGCAGACAATAAATCATTTATGATTGGATTTTCAGTGCTTGGTAAATTTATAATAGGACAGATAACCATATGTTTTTGCAAGTGCAGGCACAATAACAATGTTAGACATGAATTATGCTATATGGACCCAGGACCCAGCACATACCAAATTTGTAATGGAAAATTCCTGCTAATAAATTTTCAACTTTTTTTCTAACCCTGTCCTACGGATCAGTCAAAAGGTTTCTATAATCCGTTAAAGAATGGACCATCCAACCTCCACCTACTGACATCCTGAAACTGGTGGACGCAGCTGTAAAGAAAAGACACGACCTTTTAATTGGATGTGATGCCAACGCATACCAGCTCGGACCTCAATGAATGGAGTGAGTCTCTTTTTAACTTTATACTTAATTTTTAATATATTTATACTTCGTTTCTAATATTTGTAGTAGGGACGACAGGCCCACATTTATTATCGAAAATAAGAAGGAGGCACCGAATTGCGAGATACTCGATTATACATCGTCTATTGGCGGTTCAATAGAGCTATTATCTAAGACTTGTAGTAATGCCTTTAGGTTAGGTTAGGTTAACCTAGTGATGCCTTTACGAAGAACTGACCGCTTGGTAAACCCTCCAAGGATGAGACTTCCGCATGGTAAAACAGAGACCTAGTGGAGCTGAGACGGAGGGCAAGGAGGCTCTTCAATAGGGCTAAGTAAACTAAAACAGCTGAGGATGGGGCAGCCTTTAAAAAATGCCGCAAAGAGTGTAAAAACAAGAATTTGAAATATGTTGTCCCAAACGCATGTCATGGCATAAATATTACGAGTCCATTGAGTGTGAAAGTGAAAGTCTCGCAAGTAGCCCCAGTCTTCGCTCTTTCTTGAGGTGTAACAATGGTTTCTATACAGAATCAGTAGAGGAGACGCTTATAAACACGCACTTCCCCAGTAACAAAGCAGCGGGGGCGTCAGAGTTGCCGGATTGGCTGATGATCCCGAATCTACAGTGTGTCAGTTCTATTGTCACTCATGACAGAGTTAAAGGGGTCATCAACTCCTTTGAAACATACAAATCACCAGGAATAGACGGAATCTTACCCGTAATGCTTCAGAAAGCTCAGGGATCCATTATTCCGGCCTGGTATAAAAGGGACTGTGTTGAATGTTTAGAGGCCGGACACACAATAAATGAAAAGCGTGGAAATGTGTAACATCATCGTAGAGCAAAGGCTTACTACCGCCAGGCGGCATCGCAAATTCGTTTGTATTCTTAGTTTGTTAATATTCTGCTGTTATATCTTTCCTAAACTCTTTTTTCTGAGAGCAAAATTTGTGGGTTATATGAGCAAGAGAGAAGGGTTATATGAGATTTGAGACATCGATAGCAAGTGGACTTAGGATTTAAAGTGGATTTCGAACTATTGCCATTTTCTCTGCAACCCCCGTGATCTTTTTATCGTAATATTTTCTCAGCAGAAAACAACCATGGATCGCCGTCGGTGGAATTCGAAGCTGGGGCCTCCGAATTGGTAAGCCGACATGTCATCACTTACTCCACTGATCAACTATTGGAGTTTCATTTTCGTTAGTTGAAAATTTGACTTAACTTTCACAGGAGAAAAAAATTATTTCGCAATATTTTCCACCTATGGTAACTTACATTATGAATCTAGCTTTTCAGTTGTATACAAAATGTTTTCTTTTGTATTTCCTAATGAAGGCAAATTTGATTTGAAAAAAATCAGTCAAGAGCGAGTCGGGCTTGCTCACTCAAGGTCCCGTAGCAGCCTGCTATTGTCAAATTTTACTAATATCCAAACAGACGGATGTGATTTTATAAGAGTTGATCTTATTAGTAACAGTGGTCTTATAAGTTTAAACTAACACATTTCTTTTTTTAGCAATTACGAGACTGACGAAAAAAGCGGCACTTTCCCTACTATATATGACTGAATAACTATGTACTACCCCTGATAATATCGAAATGTTAGCTTCAGAAACCTAGAAATTTAAGAAGGCCGTGTTTTTCGCATACTTTCAGCTATATATTAAAAACCAATTCACCAAAAATTTTGGAAAAAAATATATTTGGAATCCTTTAAAATTTCCCTTACAACGATATCTCACACGATACAAAAATAGAACTTTTTTTAGAGGGGGTAAATCATCCCCATAAAAAAGAAGAAAATCTTTCTTAAACTTTCAAAATATCAAATGTCACGAAGATCTAACATTATGCCAAACTTCAAATTTCTACGTCATGTCATTTTTGAGAAAAACATCTGCGACAGCCGGACGGACACAAGAGTGATCTTATAAGAGGTCGGTTTTGTTCCTTTTAAGGTACGGAACCATAAAAACGTCAATTTCTTTACCTATATTTATATATACTTATTATATAACTGTAGGCCAATAATACAACTTAATTAAAATAGTAAACTTAAAATCTTATTAAGAAATAGCAAATCTTTTGGCGAATTTACGAACATTGAATACCACAAATCTTTACTTCTTAAGGACATTGTAACATTCTGAATGACCATTGGTCACGAACATCACTAATAACTTCATGCACGTTAAGAACCCTCCAGGATCCATTTAAGTCTAGTATATATAGCCCTGTAAAATTTATTTAATGGTAACTAATTGAAGTACTAAATCTAATTCTCTACCAATTGAAAAATAAAATCATTTCTCGCGGGGGGTCAATGAATTACATTTAACTGCCACGAACAGAATTATTGAAAACTCGCCACGTGTTGACCCTGAATACAGGAAGAACAGAAAGTTTTCAACCATTTTCCACTTGGGGGATTAAAATTACTAACGACGAACGTGACTCGAGCGTTACTGCGGCGTAAATAGTCGCAGACACATGCAAATACGAAAGGATGTTAAAGGATAGGCACACTAGTAAGCTTTAAAGCGAACTCAATTTTAAGAAGAAGATTAAAGCCTTACAAATTCATTAGAGGCTTAACGTAAAAGCAATCCGATGACGGGAATGGGGTGGGGCAAGAGGTCAAAAAGGAGAAAACGATGAGAAACGAAAGACAATGGAAATAGCGATTCGTGAAAACGTATACCGACACCGACCTACATAAAAATCAATAACTTAAACATTTGGTTGGTTTCAAAATATTCGTGCAACGTGTGAGTGTGGAGATAGGGGGAGGATACTCTCCCTTATAGAACTATGCTATATTACAGGGCACTGGCATCAGAACGAGGAGTCTTTTCGCCCTCTTAATAAGGAAGAGAATTCCCCCACAACGGCAACTGGAACGCAATAGCAAAAGAAGTTTCACGTGAATAGCGTTATTTCGTTATTACATTGAAAATCCCGAGCAGGTCTGCACACCTATATGACACCATTAAAGCAACAACCTCGCTTTATACGGCAGGGCTTCTTTGCGGGAAGAACGTGTATGCCAGGAACAGTAACAATGTTGATAAATATTGTGAACAAGTTTATATAGAGCGTTCCTTTAGAAAGCAAGTAATTCCCATATATAGAGGAGTTTTAGGGATGAAATAAGTCAGCTCGACATACGAGTGTTGCCACTGTCTACAAAATTTAACGACTGTAATAAAAGCAGACGGTAGCTGGTCCGGTTCCAGAATTCAGTATGCAGACGATAGTTAGAATTATATGAGCGTGATTCAGTGGATAGCTGAGTAGATCGTGGCGCTAGAATCTGAAGCCAGCGATAGTAACCAGTAGCGAGTGACCAAGGAGAACGTTGTTATGGCCTTTGAGCGCATTTTAAAGGAACCATTTATTCAGAAATTCTGCAATAGCTCAGCGCTTCCTTAACTGGAAGTTTACGTGAGAAATTCAGATGAGTCGACACTACATCGTTTTGCCCTAAAATATTGGAATGGGTGCGCTTGATTTCAGAACCTTTTCTAAAGCAGACCGAATTTCGATGCTATTAAGACCACCTGGCGGTTATGTACAGGTGCGAGATTGTTTTCATTTGATTCAGATTTTATTATCTGTTCAGATACAGTAAGTGTACTCACATTGAGTTATTGCTTTGTTAGATTAGACAAAATTAACTTACTGGTGGAGCTGGATTAGAATAAGACTTTTGCTAATTAGAAATGGTTTTGCTATATAAAAAGAGTACTTGGGATGTCTACGAGGGTTGCTACTTAAATTTTGAGATAGACAAGTAAAAATAAATATTTATAATCGAAAATGGCTTTATTGTTTTTTTAAATATTCTCCATGAAGGTCAATACATTTTTGCATGCGTTTGAATCAATTTTCAAAGCATTTTTCCACTCCGATTGAGGTACCTCCCAAACATGTGATTTGAACGCATGAACCATTTCTTCAGGCGTGGAAAAACGTTGACCTCGCATTTTATTTTTGATCTGCGGAAATAAAAAGAAATCATTGGGTGCTAAATCAGATAATAAAAACTCACGGAGAGACCTGGTCTCGAACCTGGGACCCATGGCATGGTGGTCGTGTTGCTCAACGAATTGATCCAACTCCGTCCCCGTCTACGTTGCTGTAATGGTACAGTGGTGACATGTCCAATTATTCCGAAAAAACAGGCGACCATTTGCTTCGAAGTGCTTCGGGCGCGAACAACTTTTGCTGGATTTGGTTCGTCTTAAAAGACCCATACAGTCGATTGTTGCTTAGTTTGGAGTTCATTAGCATAGATCTATGATTCGTCGCCTGTCACGATCTTGCACCAATCGACACGAGCCTTATCGGTATCTAACGCAAACAAATCTTTTTGACGGCCAAATATTCAGACAATATTGAATGCATGCAAGTGGAACAAATGCCCAAGCATATCTCAATCTCAATGTCAGATTTGACATATTCACACTGGTGTTGCCATATCTCAAAACTTACGTAGCAGCTTTAACTGGACTGCAGAGAGTAATTAATGTTTTCGTCAAGTTTATATGTACATAGGTATGCATATGTATTATTCCATTTTAATACTGAAACGGTTCACAATGCTATGTATAAGAGGTCTATTGAAAGAAAACTCAAGCATAAAACTAACCCATATGTGTCAGATGTTTGCATGCACTTCTTCTCTGTGTTGGTTTTGCATGTCCTAGCTGCTATTTCTTATTTAAGCCAGTTCAAGTTTTACGCGAATTTAGAAATAAGGTATTTTTGTGTCCAAATTATTAACGGAAATAGTGAAGTTTTTAGAACAACCTATTTACGATATAATTCATCTGGGCCAACACTTTTTCCAATCTTTAAAGTACTTATGCAACGCTACTGGGCCGGATGGTCTCTCGCCACTGGTTTTAAAATGCTGCGCCTCTGCTTTGGCTTAGCCTCTGTACAAACTTTTTCACCTGTCATATTGATCAGGAGTGTTTCCCAGTGCTTGGAAACTTGCCTAAAAAAGGAGAGGAATGCGACCCCTCTAACAATGGATCAGTTGCACTAACTTCGGTCTTACCAGAACAGTCCACGCCGGCTGCTCAATCGGACACCTTCTAACAGCTCTAACGGAGCGTTATATTCATTCCTTCGAACTTTACTTGTTAAAGTGATTATGGCAGTCTTTTGTAACTGACTTCCCAAAAACAAAGAGATTCTAAGTTCGACTTGTGTTTTTTGGGAGCGTTGGAGGTGGGGGTGAAACCTAACTTTGTAACGCGTGGACCGATTTGGATGGTTCTTTTTTTTTGTTGTACAGAGTATGATCCTCCATTGCTAATAGGAGAAAAAATGTACTCTAGGGTGGGGGGAGGGGGAGTGGTAGTCTAACTTCGTAGCGCGCGGACCGATTTGGATAATTCTTTTTCTTTTGGGTAGAGTATGTTTCCTGGTTGATACCAAGAGCAAAAAATGTTTGTGGAGGGGGGGTAGAACCTAACTTTGTAACGCGTGGATCGTTTTCGATGGTTCGTTTGCTGTTGTATACAGTGTGCTCCCCCATTGCTAATAGGAGAATACTTTGGTCCTATGCGGGAGGGGGAGGTGTAGTTTAACTTCGTAACGTGCGAACCGATTTCGATGATTGTTTTTCTGCTGGGTAGAGTATGTTCCTTGATTCATACCACGAGAAAAAAAAATTTGAGTGGGATGGAGGTGGGGGTAGGGGGTTTAACCTAACTTTTTAACGCGTTGACCAATTTGGATGGTTCTTTGTTCGTTATATAGAGTAGAAGGCGCTAAAAATTGATAAATTAAAATAATTTTTTAAAAAACAGTAGAAAAAGCATAAAATAATTTTTTATTTTATACCTATTAGGACATTTTGAGGTCAGTGCAAATTAAACAAATAAAACAACTACAGAACCACTATTGGAGATGGGATCATAAGAAAGGACGATTAAATAATTTTGTTGTAGCTGTTTGGTTTGTTTGATTTGCACCGACTTCAAAATATCGTAATAGATAGCGCTTTTTGTGAAGTCGGTTCAACTTTTTTTTAAAAACAATTTGATTGCATTTATACTCATGTACTTTTTTACATTTGTACTTGTGTTAGAATCCTCAAATTAGCATTGGAACACGTTACACTTGAACAACATTTGTAAAATTGATATTTACTTTAGAGATCAGTGTTCAGTTCGCCAAAGTTATAGGGCTCTTCCTGAATTTTAAGATGCACAAGAATTATGCACTTTAAATTATCAACGCCCAACAACAAGACAAAAAAAAGCTTCGTACAGCCGAAGCCATCGTAAACGAAAATGAAATGCTGCCGAAGAGCCAGAAATATCGATTTGTCGTCATTTTTAACAAATTGGGATTTGTCCGTCCACAAAGAGAAGACGATTTTGCATCCTATAGGGTACAGTGAGCCATCGTTTGCGCCGTTTGTTCGCTGATTGGGCTTCTGAATAATGCCAAATTGATCCGGTTTTTTATCGCCAAATTTTGAGCAGCGAGGCTTATCTGGTTGAATAAATTTGTGAACTACCGCAATTGCCATATATGGAGCGAAACTTATACTAATGATGTACATGAGTCTTCATTACATCCAGAAAAGTTGACCTATGGTGTAGTTTATGGGGCGGTGGCATCATCGGTTCTTATTTCTTTTGAAAGAAGGATGGAATTGCCTATAAAAGAGTTAACAAAAGTTTTAATAAAAATATATATAATTTTATATGAGTTCATTACGATGTAGCGTATGAGTAAATTTCTACTCCGGATTTGAACCTAAAAGTAACCCGAATCGTAACCTGCGAATCGGGGTTTTTTTTGTTTTCAGGTTGCGCCGCCAGTGGGCTGTTGTAGGAGTCATTCCGCCAAGCGGCGTCGTCTGACAGGGACTAGTGCTTTTTCTCTGGCAGTTCTGTTTGTGTGTGTACAGTGCAAACGTGACACGAAAAAATGGCTGATTCCTGCGTCACGACAATGCTCACGCGCACACGGCTCTCAGTGCTTGCCAGTTTTTGGCCTAAACGAAGATGGCTACCTTGACCCAAGCGCCCTGTTCGCCAGATTTACCCCACTCGGCCTTCTTCCTGTTCCCGAGGATGAAAAGGGACTTGAAAGGGAAGCGTTTTGCAGATGTCGAAGACGTAAAATGCAATGATACGAAGGTGCTAGCAGGTATCAATGAGGACGAATTTGAAAGGTATGAACGTTTAGACAATTAATGCTAATGGCGAGTAGTTTACTCTCTTTAACACAAAGCTTACATAACCAAGAAATATTAAAAACCAAGAATTGAAAAACATTAACTTACTTAGTGCCAGAACAGTTTTTCACACAATCAGGACAAATCACGGCGCCACGATCTTAAAAATATTATGTTTTCATCTGGAAGCTATAATCATCGAAACAACTTACCTCTGGATCTTTGATTCCCGAAATCACCCACCTTTTACCTAAGTAGGTGAATAAGCTAGTGTATATGCATCTACGTAATTATGTGTCTATCAGTTTCAAAAGGGGCCTTTGTAATTTTGATTTCCTCTTGATTGGCCTTTTTGATTCTGCATTATTACGGACAAGATAGCCTTTTGAAAGTAATCGTAGATTTTATTCCCCAAAAGCAGTGTGAGGTGAGGTGTTTGGATAAGCCAGACTATCATAGGCTTATATGAATACCGTATGAAATAAATTTTTTTTAAAACTAGAAATGGTTCCTTTTGCATCTGATAGACACATATACATGCTCGCATCAATTAAGTTAAAACAAATTTTGACTAGCAAACACATAACCCATGTTAGTGGAGTTTTCCGCACAAACTAATGGTATTTTACTCTATTTTGCCTCAATAGCTTAATTTTTCAGTCACATAGTTCTAAAATAGCAAAATCATATAATCAAAAAACCTCCATAAACGAACTTATCCTAATCTTGTTTAAGAATTTTTCAAGCAAATGAAAACACACCCCTTGCTCGTTCGTTGAACTTTATTTTCAATTTTGTGTGGACTTCAGTTGCCCTGTCATCGTTAAAACTAAATTCTTTCAGAATCATAGCCCCATAGGAGTGAAATCTTGCTAAAAGCCTGAAATTTTGGGGCACTTGGTCTCATAGCAATCCTCCAATTCAAACATCTCTCAAGGCAATGTTTGCCAAGTCCTTCCGACTAAAAGTGCCCAAAATTACTTTTTCACTCAGAAAGCTCAAGTAATTTCTGTGTGCTCAAAGCTCACTCAGTTGAAAGAAAATGTGAAAAACTAGTTCAACCGAGATGAATAACCTTCAACAGCTAACCATTCTTTGCCAAAATTATGTCTGTAGTCGTATGAATATAAATATAGGGCCCTCTGGCGGCCTTCCTAAATGAAGATGACGGACTGAACCCGACATACTTTGCCAACAAACACATTTTAATGAGAAACTTTTCGCACTGAATTGTTTGGATAATATACGAAATAGGACAATTCATCAGAAAACTTGACATAACTCATATAACGTATAATTAGCGCCAAGTATTTGTGACCAATTGCACCGTGTGTTTTCTATTCGTGAATTATTTTGCCAGCACTCTAGAAACACTCATAATTTTGGAAGTTTTTTTTAATTAGGTTTTTTTTTAACGAGAACAGTCCACACAGAGGAAATGTGCACTTTTCCTTGCTCTAATAATTGCCAATAGAAAACTCTCTAACAATTTACAGTTGCGCAATTTTAATTTTGTTGAAAACATCTTTAGAAAAACCCGGATAGGTGCATACTTTCATTATGCAAAAGAATATTCTGAAATATTTTCTGAGAATGTTAAGGACAACTATTTTTAGAAGTTATGTGATGCAGGCATCTTCAAAATACGCTTAACATTCAATCGTGTCTTTTATTGTAAGAGAGTTGATATATAAAATATGTTAATCCAGAGGTTAAGACGGAAAACTTTGAATTTTGTGGCGAAAGGGTGAAATTTCGTATACAACTTTAAAAGGCTGACAAAAGTCCTCTTTTTTGCTCGAGCCTCCTCTTTGAAGAAAGATCGATTTCTTGGCAGTCATTCTTGAGGTTTTTCGGCCTAAAAGTTTTATAAAAACTCAATTTTTTAACACAATAAAATTGTGATCCCTTAAAGAGACATCTGTTAATACAAATTATATTTACCAGTCCAGTCCGTCCACTTTTTGGGATTACAAGATCGATTTTACATACTTTCTAATATACAGGGTGTTTCAAATCTGCTATGCCAAAATAAGTGGAGTAGTAGATCTCACCTAGGCAAAGAAAACATTGTGTGTGTGGGGGGGGGGGGGGGCAATATCAACCTATTGGGAGTTACAGGATGTTTCATAAATTTGCAATTTCATGGTATATACATTATTATTTTATTTTTAACTTTTGCTCTACTCAACGTTCCAAAATTGCCAACAATTTACTCCTGTCACTGCAGGTAACTGTACTGTGATAGTGACAGAAATGTTTTACAATTAACTAAAATTCAGCATTTCTCCAATTTTCTCCAAAATTCATATAATTTATAGGTACACATGCTTTTTATTTTTATTAAAGTCCTCATATTATTACCTTTACGAAAAGGTACAACATGGCAAGGTAGAGAAGGGATCAGAAAACCGCATCCTTAGAAATCCCTGACTAGCTAATTATTTTATTGGTAGGGTAAACAGGTAATTAACTTTTATTAAGATTACTCCAATTTATTTTCTTGTCGTTATTAACTTCTGTTAGCCAGTGTTAACACCCAAGCATCCTGGTGTTCCATTACTAATACATGAACTTTTGCTATAGAAGAGGGTCACTCAGCAAGAATATCGAAAGAAAAAGAAATCGATAACTACGAGTGTTTTTAAACTAAAATTATACAAGCCTGCAAATTAAAAATGTTTTTTTTATGAATTTCATAGAATTTCAATATTCTAGCCGAACAGATTTTTTCATGCAGAATTCGAAGCCGTCGGATAAATATTATTAGATTTTAAAGTTGTTGTTTGACTAAAAGTGGACATTTTCGCATTTTAACGTTAGAATTACTCAAAATCCTGACGTGCTAGTCAAATTTTACCAGATTCCGATTTAGCGGTCAAAATTACATAATAATTCACTAGTATTTCTAAAACAGGAAAACCTTGTAGGCCGGTGTTATTAAAAATTGAAAGGATCTACTTTTGAGGAATATACGGATATAATTTACATTCACTGTGTAGTAGATGGAAAAATTAGAGCGGCTGGACTGGAATATCAAATTAACACGCATCCCAAAAACCGGTATTTTGGCGGGCTTTCTGAAGGTTAAGTGAAACCAGAAGTGTAACTCCAAACATCACGGAGTTGCGATCTGAAATATCAGAAGATTCTGCCGACGGACGTCGAGCAGCAAATAATCACTCACGTCGGGCGAAGACCCTGAAACGAGCCCGAGACAAGTCACAAAACGAATAAGAGTGTCTGCAGTTGAAGTTTGGTAGGTTTTTCATACAGTATGGTGACGTTCACACCATGATATCCCAGTCCAAGGGCTATTGGATGTAGATTCCGGGAGAAGATTAAAATTTTGCATTGGCTTCTCGAATGCGATATAGAGAACGGGGCGTTTCTGGGCCGACTCCTGTAGACGGATGAATCGCAGTTCACAGGGGATGGTATGACAAACTTCCACAACCTTCATACCTGTTCGGATACTAACCCACATAGGACAAAAGGACCTCCTTCCATCTAAAATACTGAGGCAATATTAGGGCTGGTATCATTGACATCCCTTTAATAGAGAAGTACTTGCTGCACCCCCCAAAATGGTAAAATTTTCACGTCATATAAAAATTCAAAATAAATATCTCATTCTACTACGTTGTGCTAAGAACGATTCTGAGGTCATAATTTACCCATGACCCTTAGATTTCGCCCCCCCCCCCCCCCAAAGGGTCACATTTTTACATCATCATATAAAAATTCAAAATAAGTATCTCATTCTACGTTTAAGTAAATCATGCCCTCAGAATCGTTCTTAGCACACCAAAAAACGTAGAATCAGGTATTTATTTTGAATTTGTATATGATGTGAAAATTTGACCATTTGGGAAGTGCTAGGGGGTGCTGTGGCGAAATCTAAGGGTGATGGGTCAATTCTGACCTCAGATTCGTTTTAAGCACACCGGAAAACGTACCAGAAGGTACTTCTTCTTTCTGTATCAGAACTTTTTTTTTGTGCCTGTGTAATCTTAGGGCAATGTTTTATTAACACGATGGAGCACCAGCGCATTATGGTATCATTGGAATGGCAATACTGAATAACAAAAGTCCTAACCGCTAGCTTGGACGAGGTGCACCGATTCCTTGGCCTGCTAGATTTTCAGATCTTACCCCATTGAACTTTTTCTTATGTGGAACAATGAAGGATACAGTTTACTCAAGGCCAGTTAACAATAGAGACGACCTTAAAGAGGAAATAACATTTATGCAAATTTATGAATCACCCCCCGCCCCTTGCCATACAATGTTTTGTTTGCCTAGATGATATTTATGACTCCACTTATTTTGGCACCCCAGATCTGAAACACCCTGTATAATGTACACGTTATGTACCCATACAGAGGTCTATTAAACAATTTTGAAATTTTCTATTATATTAAGCATGAGTAATCTGGCATCAATGCTAGTGTTGTAATGCCAGAAACTTTCGGTGAATTACACTTACCTAGTAAGTTTCAGGAAAATTTATGAAAACATTGAGCAAATAATATATAAAGTTCAGTTCTAGAAGTTAGGTCAGTAGTTAGTTTCTCTATAAACGTAATTCAATCAATGGAGACGAAGTTGAATGAATTGGTTGAGTGGCACAATCCTGATTCCAGGGTTTGAGCCTCGGTCTCCGGGTGAGTTTATGATTTAAATTACTGTTGCTGTTTTCTAACTAATAGAAATGCAAAAACAAGCCATTTAAGTTTGCCTCATTGCTCATACACCAATTCCCTTTTAGTTAAAACGTTTGCAGCATCATAGGGTTGTCCCCTGGGCTTTGACTACATCATAGAAAGAATTGTAATAGAACGCAATACACTCGAACAATGCTTGCAAATTCTGTAAATTTACTTTAAGCATCAGTCTTCAGTTCGCTATTCGTCAGTTTTATGGTGCTTCTGTTCGGCCCAATGAGATCGATGGACATCGTGTTATTGTTCAACTTCGAACGAATTATTCCCTACATGAACAACGCCCAACAACAAGACAAAAAAATGTTCGTATACCTGAAACTATCGCTGCTGTGAACGAAAGTGTAACCGGTGAACCAGAAATGTCGATTTGTCGTCATCCTCACACACATGGCAGATGTCGCGGCGAGATCTTGTTTTTAATCATTGACGGTAACAACAGGACTATCTTTCTTTCGAAAGAAATAGGGACTGATGATGCCATAGGCCCATAAACCACACCATACAGTCCATTTTTCTGGATGTTATGAAGTCTCATCACCAACGTGTGAATTATTTTCACTCAGATTTGTTATTCACATTGTTATTCAACCAGAAATGAACTTCATCACTAAGCAATATTTTACGATAAATAAAAAATATGTAAAAAACGGTTTTATTTAACATTATATGATGCACTAAAAGCTGGAAAATAAGCAATAAGAAATCACGTAGGACCAAGAGCCATGACGTCCTCTAGTGTCGGATGCAATTATCCACTTTGTCGACCGGAATAAGTAAGTAATCAGGGGATTTGATCAGATAAAACTTGGGTGTGCAGATTTCCTCACGATGTATTTTTGACTGTCAAAGCAAATGATAAGGAAATTCTGATTGTCATTTGAAATCAAAAAGTAAGAGGTGATGGCCGGGAAGCCCCTGGTTTTGTTTAGTACATCATCTTCAAGGTAAGCAACGGCAATCTCATGTGAAAATCAAAGGTATAACTTTTATAAGAAATGATATAACACCTGAAATCGGTAAAAAAATATATTCTTTTATTGAACACATCGCATATGCTTACATTAAAGATTTCAGAGTTAAATCTAGCGAGATCATCGATCATATTAAAGTTCTCTGGTCCAGCTGAACGACGTTCTTTCATGCAGCGGTTTCGTATCAACCAGAGTCGCTTACTCCTTGTCTACACTGTCCATAACAAATTTCTTACCATATTTTATGTCAGCGCCATTTTGGAAATAAGATTTTTGGTTTGGGAAAATTATTTTATGACATTTCATTTGCTAGACGATGGCGTTTGAAAAGACCGAAAAGGACTATGATTATAGGATTAATTGCATAAAAGAATTTGGAGCTCGCTGAGTTGAAAGAGATGAAGAGATTAAGAAAACGCAAAGTATGGCTCTCGCGAAAATAATAAATTATGATATTGAAGGACATATTCTTAATTTAATTATCTCCGTGCAAGCTCCGTGTCATTCTAATTTCAGCCATTTTGAATCATAAATGTGAAACTTTTGTAGCAATAACATTTGGTAACGATTAAGTGAAATCGGCAGTGACTATTCTTCCGACTGCCGCGTTTACGACTTTGAGAGTCTACATCAAGGGTACATTAAAATTCTTCAACGTCCTCTCAGCATGCACACAAAAACGGGAGTGTTTATGTCCATAAAAATGATTCCCGAGTGTCCTTTTTTGTAATTTTTTTTCAAATCAATGTTGAGGTGTTTTCTCAAAAAATCGTGAAAGGATCTTGTATGAAATTTAATCAAGTTTTAAAAAGTGTCCTTACATTTTCTGTTCGGTCATTGGTTGCTGAGATAGCGATGATCAAGGACAAAAGGATCCTTTTTCATTAAAAGTAGGATATCTGAGGGGGGATGTAACAACTCGAGCCAGTAACTAAAACACCAAAATTGTTCTTACAGTGGAATGGTAAAAAAATAGCGTTAAAAAATGGCACAAAAATGGCATTTCAAAGTTTTAAAACCGCCTGAAAATTTGAGAGAAAAAGGGCGAGAATCATGAAAAATTCTTGTATCTAAAAAAACATTTCTCATTCGGTAGGTAATTCAATCCTGCACAAGAGAAAAAACCTTTTCTTTAAGTCGGTACAGAAAGCTTTTCTCGCTATCACATTCACCGTTTTCAGAAAACACATTTAAAAAAAAAGCGATTAAAGTTTCGGAACGTGCTTTATCGTAGTGGAATCGAAATGGAAGATCAAATCCCAGCGGTTATATGTACGTTTATGTTTTGGGAATAAGAGAAAAAAGGATTTTGAAAATCGGGAGTAGCTTCCAAGCAGTGCGTGTCATAAGCAATGAAAACTGAATTTCGCATGGACAGAAAATCGGCAATCGTATGCCTGCCTCTTCTCGCAACGAAAATACTTCCCCTACATACTCCCAAGGCCTGATAGAATCCAAATATATAATAAAAAAAAAATTTATTTTTTTTTAAATATTTCTATCTACCCTTAACAGACAGATTGAAATAAAAGTGATAGCATTTATTAAAATATAATTGAATCGGCTGTTTGTAAAAGAAAATATCTCCGATTTTTAATGTCCAAAAGTTATTTTCAAAAAAAGTTAGGAGGTACAGATCACATGGACTATAATAATAACCGAAAAATCAAAATGTCTAAAACCTAACTGCCTTTCAAATTTGATTTTGTTAATCCTCTTGAATTTCAAATTTTATATATGTTGCCCCTTTTCCAACTAAGCCATTCAATTAGAGGATTAAATTTTCTTCAGACGTTTCTTTTTAAACTCAGTAGTACAGAAACTAAAATTTTTTTTCAAATTTTTGAAAAATTCGTTTCATGAAAACTATAAAAATACAGCCTTCAATTTGTTTTTAAAATTTTTGTAATTTATCCTAATAAACAACAACTGAAAAAAATTGTACTGGTTCAAAATAAAATTTTAATTTTTTGCAATTTTTTTACATTGTTGCCCCCATCAGTTCGCTTTGAAAGCTTCTAGTATGATAGTATAAGATGTATGTGATAAAGAAAAATATATATTTCAAATAGACGTGGTGGCAACAAAGTGAAAAACATCTATATTTTCTACCGATAAAAATGACTCTCAAAATCGGGGTCAAGGTCAAGTTTGAGGTCATCATCAAGTTCGTTTCTTAAAATCCTACAACGTTAGTATTGGTAATTTTTTCGATTAGAGGTCATTCCTTCAAATAAATCGAGCAAATCAGTTACTAAGTTATTAAATTGTGATCTATGTTTGGCCTTGAAAATCGATCTCATATCTGAATGTAAAATTTTTCTTTCATAATCCAATGTGAAAAATAGTGGTTTCCACTTACAATTTTTAAGCTTAGATCACACTGAGTCCATAGCGATGCCACATAATGATACCCTACGTCCTACAGATATCGATTTGTGAACGTCGGAGAGCTACCTGATTCACGTTGCGAACTTCAGAATACTATACATGACAATGCTCGAAGCTTCTTTTAACTTCTTCTTACCCTTGTCAGCACAGGACAACGGCATAAAAGGTCTTCTATAGTCTCTGCTGTATTGGGTTTCCTACAATGCCTACACAGATCAGCGTCCGAAACACCAATTCTGTGAGCATGTACCCCCGTTAGACTGTGGCCGGTTGATTGGGCATTTAGTCTTCTTACTATCATATGATTTCCACTTGACTTTCGCGATACGACACGTCGTGGAATGTTCCCATCTTCTCTTCGCAAGATCTAATAGTCCATCTTGAAGAGATTTAATAACACTGAATTTATCGGAGGAAGTACTTGTACCGCCTCCTGAGCTTCCATTTCAGCTCCTCTCTTAGCTAGAACATCTGCCGCTCTAGCACGAGTAGTTATCAAGCTCCTGGCAGAACACTGATGCTCCTACTCCGGAGATGTTTATTATATCTGTAAGTTCTTCTATTCTTGTTTCCCAAAACAGCCTGTCCGGTATTACTACCTCGAACTTCCTATTGAAGTCTAATAGGTAGCATGTTGTCAGTGGCAGTTTTCAGATTTTTTGGGGGGAAGATGAAGAATCGTATCCAGAGCAGGGGAAAGCACCAGTAATTCCCATCCGTGCGAGATTTCGATCGTATTCAGAAACTTTCCAGATACTTATACAAACGTCATCGGCGTAAGCGGCCACTTTCAACCCCCCCCCCCCCCCCCCACTCAAGCGTTAGAAGTATATCATTTATAACCAGCAACCATAGGATCAGCGAGAGGACTCCTCCCTGAGGCATGCCCCAGTCCACTGGTTTGCGAATAATACATCCGCCCCATTTCGAGGTTATCACTTTGCTCCTGAGCACCGTGGATTCGATTTCGAACATCACCTCATGTAGGGCTATGTCACCAACTTCCGTCTTCTATAAGCATGTTAGGTTTTAACCTAACCTAACCTTCAAAGGCCAGGTCAAATTCAATGTAACTGTTAGATGCCCCTCTCGAAGTCGAATGTTGGCCTTTCGGTAACTTCTCCAATTATTGATGCCAAGCTTCTTGTTAATTTTCCCGATCTATTACTGGTATCTTAGAAGACGTTCTATTGTCTCTCTTATAAATACTCTATTGGATTCAAGTTTGTGAATTTAAATATTCTACGACTTCTTAGACCGCACTGCCACGGACGGACCAAAAAGGCAAGAACGACTGTTGTAACTGAACATCCTGGACGAGGCGCCGACTAATCTTTTCTTGTTACGGAGGATCAGCAACTGCGGAGATGGACAGAATATTTTATTTAAGACCTCAGCAACACATTTGGACCGTCAAATACCTCTTCATCTGAGCCTGAAAAAAGCCGGCTGTGCCCAACGTTTATATCAGACTTCCTACAAGATTGGGTATAGGGGAGGCAACAACGATGGACCTCGATAAAAGCACAGGGATTTATGGAATACCAGCGGATTAAGTTAATGCGGATCCCATTGCTGTGGCTAGAGAATTTTAGCTCATAATCAAGGAATGTTGGAAGCCGAAACCTATCCGACTGTACGGAAAAAAGGCGTAATTGTAAAGATTCCTAAAAGAGGCGATCTGAATAGTAGTAGCGATTCGGGTGCTATCTGTTTTTTAACTACAGTCTCTTAATTGATAGCAAAAATCATATTAATGTAAATCAAGCAAACAATCGAACATACTCTTGACGGTGAATAGGCAGTTTTCGTGACGGTGTCACCTGCAGCCCATGGTCACAAATTAGATTGAAACCTTTTTAACACCTTACGCATCCGGACTATGCTGACGAAGTATGTATTTTATCCATCAAACGGAGTTAAGTAGCCCAAATGTCCGAAACCATGATTAGAGAGGATGGAAAAGCAGAACTTAAGATCATTGCTACTAAAAGTAAACTTATGAGATTGGACTCCAGGAGACAAGATGAAATTTATATTGAAGAGAAGCAAATTTGAAATGTGGCAAAATTTTGTTACCTCGGAAGTATAATAACAGAATATGGCGGAGCGTAAGCTGACCTTTAAGTCGAACGTAAATTCTGTTTTGTTTGACGGTTGTTTTATATTGCAAATAATTTGTCAAATTAAATCTAAGCTACAAGGCCTTTGTAAACCAAGTTTTCGGCGTATCCTTAACATACATTGGCCGGAACTCATTGCCAAGGAAGATCCACATAGACTTACACGCCAAGACTAGTTAGACATCGGTGTTGGAAGACGAAAGTGGCAATCCATAGGTTTCACACAAAGAAAATAGCCAAAAAGCATAGTTCAACAGGTTTTAAAGTGGAACCCATACCGACGACGAATTGGCCGACCGAAGCAAATGGAGAATCCGTGTGGTCGGCGCCTTATGCCAGACAAGTGGCTAAAGGAACCAGAAAGCATATGGGGAATTGTTTTCCCATATGCTTTCTGGTCTTTTCTCTCTTCTCTATGCCATTTTCTTTCATCTCTATGCCATTTTCGGGAATCTCAACACCCGAACTTGATAAATAAGCAGCGAATACCATGTCGCGGACCTTTTACCTAAGATCGAAAGGTAATTATTCCTCCTCGCCTTCATTTGCCTTAGGAATTGAATAAATTGCGAATTTACATTGTTGAAGATTTCATATTTCATAATAATGGACCAAGTATGGCTTTCTGAGGAACACTCGACAGAACGGGGTGAAAAGATGGTAATAAATAAAAAATTCTGCTGTGATCGATTGTGAAATATTATTATGAATTTATTAAAGCTTTGGAGAAAAGTGATAAACTGCTGATTGATCGATACTCTTTGCACTCCAAATATTTTTCTTTTAACATTAATTCGAAATGATCAGTGTGTTTGGACTAAATAAGATTAAATAACTGTGACAAGGAATATACATGGGCATGGCATCGTGTAAAAAATAGCAGGAATAAAAAGAATACAATATGAACAAACAAAATGTACTTACAATAAAATAGGTTTTCTTTTGAACAAATAATTTATAATACCGTTTTTTTTTTTAAACATTTTAGGTGTCAGCAACTTCACGAAAACATTTTTTAATAATAATAATATGAACAATAGGGAGAGCTACTTCAATGTCAATTGATTCCTTATTCTGTAAAATCAAAATCAACCAAAGTGCGGAACTGTCTACATTAAAAAAAAATATTTAACTTACATAAAGTATTGAAACACCTAAAAGATCTGAAATTAAATTTGGTTAAAACATTTAACAATCCAAAACTCACTTCTCACTGTCTTTAGTATTTAATATATTCACTACTCGCCACACCTCCCATAAATAGTGTTCATAACGCTACATTTCACACGTTTGTCACCATATCAATTATGCGAAATATCACGGTCGAGCACATCAATTATATTCTCCTAGCTTTCTGCATTTACTTCCACTTTTTATCTTTTCTTTAGACAATATCTGATCTACTTTAGGATGCATTAGCGGAGATAACTCACAATACCTCAATCGATAGACTAGCCTGAATGAGCATTGGAGAAGAAGCGACATAAGTGTGACCTTTGAAATTAAACACTTTGAGATCGATCACAGCCTATCTGGTCCATGATGCGACGAAAGTTAATCTCAAAAGAGATGACCAAAAGTGTAACCTTCAGTGAACTTGGCGATCGCAGATTTGTAAATGCATCGAGGTATAAATAGAAGAGCGGTTTTTTGTACCGGCATCATATCACTTGAAGCACTGTGAAAAATATCATTTTACTAGCCAACATGAAGTTCGCCGTAAGTAGGAATTTGGCAGCGGCCTGATTTCAAAGATTAAAAAGTTTTTCAATTCTTTAATTTCTTTAGATTGTACTTTTTACTCTTGTTGCCTCTACCATGGCTCAGAGGTACAACCCTATTCCATCGGGACAACACGGAGAGGTTCCAATCATCAGCAAATCATTTGATCTCCATGAGAATGGATCCTACCAATACGCTTATGAGACTGGAAACGGAATCACTGCCAATGAAAATGGAGTTGGTGGACAATATGCCAAGGGTTCAGCTGATTGGATATCGCCTGAAGGAGAACACGTTTTCTTGCAGTATACCGCTGATGAAAATGGTTACCAGCCCTCTGGATCTCATGTTCCACAAATCCCACCACTAATTGCAAGAGCTTTGGAATGGATTAGAACTCACCCAGAACCAGAATCCAGAATCCAGAATCCGAAATATAAGTACTAACTTTATTTACATTATTCGTGAAAATCGAGAATTATATAAAAAAATTTTATTTATTATTCAAAAATTGAATTTCGTTGTTTTTATTTGACATGTGTGTGTACATAATATGTTACATCTGTTACGAAACTAAAATCACTTCAAGCTTCTGATGCAGAGTTGACAAAATAACAAATCAAAGTATTCATTTGCTAAGCGATCACAAAAAATTTAGACTTTAGAGACTAGTAATACTTACTCGTTTGTAAAAGCATATACTTCAATAGGATTTGAAACCATTGGCTCCGTACCTTTTTTTCAAAATTTTACAACTATTCCATAATTATAATGCTCCCAGCATTGATAAAAAATAATTCTTTTAACATGAATATATTGATATAGCTGAACTTCAAGTTAGCAACTGCAATCACTCTGACGACGTACCTAAAAGTGACGGTTTTGTAATGTTTTTATCAGCAACATTTGATCCTTCCTAATGCATTGGATGGGATGCTTTAAGTCTGATGGACATGAACGACACGTGCCGCTGCAGCATTCCCATGGTTGAGTAGTGGTATTCTAACTGCCGTAACGACTACCGAGTAAAGTAAGTATATTATATATATTTTTTGTGGGCATGTCCCGGGCCCCAATGTTCGGCGCAAATATATCTGATGAATCTCCTCTGCTAGCTGCAAGACTGGCTATCGTATGTCAGCATAGGGTCTTTTGTGCTGACGTTGATTAACAATTTTTCCACCCTTTTGTTTAGTGATAAAGCTTTATCGACACTGTGGCTATTTAGTGAAGGGAATGAGTCGGAAGACCAGCTAATTTTTGCAACAGCTACAAAACCAGATTCTCCACACTTTTGAGGGTGGAGAATATAATAGACAAATTGCCACTCCCTCCCCCGTAACCCTCTTAAGGAGCAAAACCCGCCTTTATCGTTTTTTCGAAGAATTTCATCGCAAATTGTCATAGATTGGGATAATATCAGGTAGAGCTGGGAAAGCATTATAGTTAGCGAAGAATTGACTAAATTTTCCAAGGTCCTGGTTGTCTCTATTCAACATATATGGGAAGTCTTAGAATCATAGTGCTCTTATGAAAAGCCTTTATCTACTTTGAAGAAGTATAAGTATTCTTATAACGTCCTTAACCTCTCTGTAAACTGTAATCCATTGAGAAATAAACATATGAGGATATATTCTATTGCTTAGCCGGAAGGTCCCAAATTTCGGCGAATATAAAGTAACCCCCCCATAACAAAGTTCTCAAATTCTTCCTGTCTGAGTTGAAGCATATCTTGAAGATCAAAATTGGTATTTTAACCCCCCATGTTTGTTTTGACTGATAACTGTTATTTTCGGTCTCTTATATTATAAACGAGTTTTGTATAACATTGACCGTACCTCAAACTTTTCAAGAGTACTGTAAGGAGCTCTGTTTCCGCATGAACGTTTACACTATGAAATGGGGGAGCCCCCAAAAAATGTGCTTATTCAATAGGTTTGTATGTGGTCTCTTTTTAAAGAAACATTTCAGAAAGCTTCATTATTATACAACACATTAATGTTTCCTTCAATTTGTTTAAATTAAAAAAAAACATTAATTGAAGCTAATAAGTCTGATTTTAAATTTTATTCAGCAAAATATACAAAAAATTGCATTTAAAAAATATGATGGTATGCCAACGATTCATATATAATATTTCCGAGGCGTGGCGCATCTGTAATAATATTCAACGGCTATATCTCTTCGTCCTTTAAGAAAAGCATACTCCACTGCCTGCAAATCGGGAGAAATTCTTCAACTGAAGCGTTACGACCACAATTTTGAGCTTAAACAATTGATTTTCGTTAACTATGAAAAAAATTCGTTTCTCACAATAATCAGGTGAGGTCCGTTCCCCACGACTCAACAAGTGGAATATATTTATCCTGTAATAAACAATTTACCCAAACAATTTTAGCAACCATAAATATCGTTTTTTAGCATCTTTGGAGCTCCACCGCATTTGTCTCCAATCCTGGTGCCATAATTCCACCAATGTAGCTTTTAGCGCAGCGATGGATTTGTACGATGTGGAGCACGTTTTCAACTCGAGATGATTCCAGGTTTATAGTTCAACACGTTGTTATCAATTTGATGTCCACTCATCATCCCGCTTCTTCCAATGCGTGTAAACCTTGTTGAAATCTCGAAAATTTTCGGCAGTACAAGTAATTAATTGTTATTCGATCGTGCGTTATTTGATGATATTTTTGTTATAAGCTTATGATGTTAAACAGCCTTGGCATGAAGGGAGTTAATTGTAAG
This sequence comes from Leptarthrus brevirostris, assembly GCA_964036015.1. Lineage (NCBI taxonomy): Eukaryota > Metazoa > Arthropoda > Insecta > Diptera > Asilidae > Leptarthrus > Leptarthrus brevirostris. Next base: position 117,632,418 of record OZ038372.1, on the reverse strand, counting down.
GGAAATGGGTAAATGAAATAATTATGAGTTATTTGATGAATTTTTCGCAAAGAATTATCTGTTGTTTGGTGGGAATTATTTGAACTTCAAATAATTATTTGTTATTTAATGAATATTTGCGAATAATTATTTGTTATTTAATTACCAAATATTTATTCGTAAGGTAATGTTTTCACAACGTTACACATACATATATAAAATAACTTATTTTAATTTCGAATAAGAATAGTGAACAGAAAGTCCTATTTTTTATTACCAAAGTATGCATAAACTGGGAATTTCCATTTCTCGGTTCCTATTATTATAAAAGGTTTATTACATTGCCACTCTTGTGAAATAGATCTAAATCAGACTCAAGCTCTTTTATATGAATTTCGCAAGACAGATGCAATTAGAATTACCTTGATGTTTTGAGGAATCGTAGCTATAACAGCTCGCCCACATCTTGGACAATTTACATTGTTGCTAGTCTGTCAATATCTCGTGATAGTTTAAAACGATTGAGTGAGAAATGTATAGGACGCGTGCAATCTCGCATAACTTTTTTCCTTGCTGCTTTAGTCGCATAATACCCGCTTTCCTTTTTTCAAATATTCCGAACTTTTTGGACATACAGAAACTATGCGGCATACATACAGAAAGATGCGGCAAATTCATATTGCAACACCTACCTTTAAACCAAATAAATCCTTTTGCCAAATGTACAAAATATGTACGAAATATGCACCAGCCGAGTAAATTTGCGAAATAAGAAGAACAACAGCAATACCAAAGAGTAAACCTTTCCTTAGCTGTTGTTGAGGAAGAGCCAACGCAATTTAACTTTTTTTTATCAGAAACACCGACCGTGTTAAGAAATATGAATATTTTTTACTTTGTTCGAGGTTTTGAATGATTTTGATTTGAAATAAATTCATTCGTTGTCCACGAGAGCTGCTGCAAAAACCCCTACAGACTAGGTTAATAAATTCTTTTTGCTGTGAAAGATATTGGATATAGGCGAAAATATTTAATCGCCAGCCCCAGGTTGGATGCCTATATTTGGCTATTGGCAGAAGTCGATTCGATTTTTTTTGCTACACATACGGCTTTTTCTTTGGGTGTTTAAGTCTCGGAACTATTCAAACGAAGACTGCATGACATTTAAAATTATATCCATTAAAATAAATAAATAAAAAATCAATAACAAACTTCAATAATGTTCACTCAAAAAAAATGTGGAACAAGTGTCATGAACAACATTTACTAAGCCAATACAAAATCGGAATTATTAATATTTTCTCACATTAATAGGAGAGGAGACGCATTATTAATTCATCGCAAGTGCTTACCTACAAATAATATATAAATCTCGTATTAGAGCCTGTGCGTACCTGCATTATGGTTACAGGGTTCGAGCCTCGGTCTCCCAGTTATTTTTTAATAAATATTTAAGAAATCTACTCCGTCTATGGGCTATTGTCAAGCTCGCAGGAATGCCAAAACAAGACATTCAAATTCTATCATTCACCTTACCCTAATTGCCTTCCGGCCGAAGTCATGGCAACGCATCATAAGGTTGTCCCTTGAACTATGGCTACATTATAAAAGGAGATGAAAAAATGGCTCATTAAATTTACTATAGATACTAGGATTACTAGGATAAATAGCACTATCAAACTTAAATAGAGAATTTTATAATTATTTATCTAAAAGACAATGAGTATTTACCACATACGTAGCCGCAAGATGATATTTTTTACCTTGGACTGGTTTTGCATAGACGGATTTTGTGATCAACAATAAGAAGGAGATCACAAATATATTGTAAGTTAAGAATAAAAGTGGACCGAGAATAGAGTCTTGAGGTACGCTACTGGCACTACTGGAAGTCGTGCGCAACTAGTTAAATAATAATTATTGATCAATTTTACCGCCCCCGATGGAGGACATTTCTTGAATTCTTAATTTCTGACCACCGACATTAGTAAGCTAATTGAGATACCTTACAAAAGGGCCAAATAGAAGATTCGTATCTGCATGACATCCGGCACTCAGAGATTCTGATTCACCCAATGTACGTTTCCCACTTTCGTCTTACACAAACGGGTGTTTCCTCACATTTTCCACCGAAATGATTTCTACCTCTCGTGTGCAAAACAACACTACAAGTATAGAGTGGATATTTTGTCTTTTATAGCACAGCCTAGTCTTCTCAGTTATCAAACCAACTCCTAAATATCATAAGTGTTCTTAGGACTCAAGTGCGTAAACCGACTTGGGGGAAGAAATTTTAAGTCAAGTGTGCGCGTTGGGTAATTAATTGCCATGTGGGGTGAGATGCGCAGTTCTCCGAATTGAAGCCAAGACTAGAACCATAGGCACTCTCTGAGCGAACAAATTATGAGCAGCGAGTTCATTGAATCAACTAACTCAATACTTTTGTATATTTTAGTATCTTTATTCACCTTTACATTCACTTGGTGAAGGTCAATAAAAAACCAACAAAAATACTTTATCTCTTGTTCAGGAGTATTAAAGTGCAGAACAGTAGGAAATGTTCTACTTTCTCTAGATCTTCTTCTTCCAATAAGTGTCTCTCTGTCTGAACAAGTGGATCGTAAGAGTGAGTGTCTTAACTACCACTTCACTTAGATGCACAATATTCTTAACAATAATGATGCTCAAAGATTGCCCTTTAACTAGCTTGGATGATGATAGCAAAAGAACTCTATTGGTATAATACTTTGACTAAATTATGTGAAATTATATTGAAAGATGGGAAATCGCGAAGTATTAAGCACAAGGCTGGGGACAGAGTTAGAGGTGCGGTCAGATATGGTCTCTAAGACAGGCACAGTAATTATTTTAAATAGAATTCTCCTTAAATAAGATTAGTGTTATTATGAAATATAGATGTGGGTTAGGGAGTTTGAATGCTAGTCCGTGGAGGAGAAATGGTAGCAGCTTGTGTTATCTTGTAATCATTTAGAACACGAGGACTTGTTTCTCTTTCTCGGCACTTCTTCGATCCTGTCTGAGCTTTGACTAATAATAATCACATCCGAAAAGTATAAATTGAAGTAAAGAAAACATTTTATCTTACACACTAAGACAATGACATAAGCCGTCTGTCAGTGGGTATTCCTAGACCGTGAACAAACATTTTAAGTTTTTTTTATTTGCCGGAGATCCCAGGTTCGAAACCCACCGGCGGCGGGCCATGGTTGTTTTCCGCTAATAACAAATTACGACAAAAAAGATCAGTGGCGGTTGCAGGTAATGTGGGTGGTTCGGAATCCACTTTAACTTGTTGGTCCGCTCGCAATCGTTGTCTCGACTCGGGTTAAATTCCTCTCCCTCACCATGACCTGCAAGAAGTTACGTCAACTAGAGAGAGAAAGATTATTATTAGTGAATAATAAAGTTCTAAGTGTCACCTTTTCGAATCCCAGATGGTTTTTGATTAAGCCAGAATTAGAATTTCCCCAAATTCAAGGTACAATTATAATTTCTTGGGTGGCAAGATTTGTTATCCCTTGGACTTTGTTGTCGGTAGGGTAAGTGATAGCATGCCGGCCTGCCTATCCTTAGTTCCCAGGTTCGAATCCCACCGACGTGGACCCCTTTCTGTTAATAACAGATTACGATAAAAAGCCATGGGGGTTGCAGAGGAAATGTCAGTGGTTCGGAATCCACTTTCATTGTAGGTCCACTTGCAACCGTTGTCTCAAATCGGATGAAGTTCTTCTCTCGCCCCACGCCCCACGAGAGGTTAGGGGAACTAGAGAGAGAAGATGTGATCACAGATTCTTGTAGAACTGATAAGATAAACAAAATTTAAGGGGACGGAAAAATTTCGAAATAACGCTAAGTTTTTGAGATATCGAGAGTCAAAGTTCTAAAAACCGATACGAATGCGATAATCGAAATTATTGAGAGGAAAGTTTCGAATAGAGCTTCACGATACTCGAGATAATTCTCGCTGCCGGTGTCGGTCTCGACACGATACCGGGACCGGCAGCGAGACCAATATCATTGGTAACAGTGCGATACCGAGAGCGAGATTGAGATGACGAGAGTGCATGAGATATTAGTTTTTATCATTTTATTGCGGACAATTTTTTTAGTTGTTTCAGCTTTTCTGTCGCTCCGAAAAATGTATATTGTGTGATTTATGGGGCATATACACTGCTCTCCTCAATCGCTTCTTTCTACATTATTTCCTTCTTCAGATATTTGCGCTTTATCCCCAATAGCAAACAAGAGCCTTTGCTACCTTATTTTGTCGAGGGGAATATGAAGAAAATGCATACCCCCACCCCCCACCAAAATACCCTTTTCTTTTATCTTGCCGAGAGCGAGATCGGACTGAGACTGGCCTTTATCTCGCCGATATTGCGACGAGAGCAAGATCGTCTTCACTTTGACGAGACCAAGACCGAGATGTGCCGAAGTCTCGGTCTTGTCTCGGTGCCGTGAAGCCCTAGTTTCGAAGGAAGAGGAATTGGTTGTTTTTTTTTTTGGTAAAAAACCAATATTTAAAAGGTTTAACGAGTTATCGATTTTTAATCATAAATTTTTTTCAATTATATCACCATATACTTTAAACCACTTAAAAAAAACTCTTGCATTCAATCATTTCGATTATAGTATTTTTATGGATTTTTGGAACTTTGACTCTCGATATCTCGAAAACTCTGCGATATATCGACATTTTTCATAATTATTTTTGTGTTTACAAGAGTTTCGAGTTCTACAAGAATCAATGGTGAAATCTTGACTCCCAAGAAATGGTAATATCGCCGCTTCTTGTGTTGACAGCCACCCCTCGATGATTATGTGTTTTTAAATGGGGACATACATTTAACGGTATCACAAAATCGATTTTTTTTCAGTAAAATACTAGTTAAATATATCACAAATATGATAATAACGTTTTAAATCGAAATTCATAGCCGTTCGGAAGTTATTGCTTGAGATCGTGACTCACCTCACCACTTAGCCGGAGCGCACCATAGGTTGAAAATTCTCGAACCGTTACTTACAGGAGGAGAATTAGTTTCATGAAGGAACTGAAGAACTATCGTATCTATTGAATGGCACTAGAAGAACATTCTCCCAAAGTTTCAAATAAAACGTTAAATTCGTTCCGTAAAAGGTTAAGTGAGCGTCCCTCGTTTAAGTGCCGGAGTGGTCACTCAGATAGTTGATTATACGAGATATTTGGATGGTAGGGGGATGTTGACAGATATTCTTGTATTTATTTTCACAATATAAATAATAAGGAATAAATAATTTATTGCTGCCTTGAATGTTTTGCTTTCGGGAATATTTTCTTTTCCCTTATAATTCCACTTTTCGAAAATTTCAAAATTGAAGCAATTTTGTTTCACTCCAAATGTTAATTATTTTGTGATTAAAAAATAACAAAAATTAGTGAGCATTTAAAATAGTTTTGAATTAATCATGTGAGTATTTTGTTGTTTTATAGATTTTGCTAAAATGGTATAAAGAAGTTATTTTCGACGACTACCCAGCAGAAATTCAGTCACGCCGAAAGTCGTTGGAAAATTTACACAAGTTCCCTTTGGAGTTGATGTGCCAATTCCCCGTAAACTAATCTGCATAACACCTAGGACAGCGATATATAAAATTCAACTTACTTTCGATATAGAGTTTCGAAGCAATTCCACGTCGAATCATTGCGTATTCCACGTGATTTTCTTACTGGGAATCTTCAAACTGTATTGATTTCAAATGAAAACTGTAGACTCCAGAGTGTACACAAACAGCAAAGTCTGATGGTGATCTTCGATGGGCTGCAGTTTATATGTTCCATATTTTTAGAAGAAATGCTTAAAAAAAAATTAAAATATTCCCAAAGTTTGAATAAATTCTATCCATTCCTTCCTTGTCAAAGAAAATCTTGAATATCACTAAAAAAACGTACTCCTATGCTGGTTTTCCACCCTAAGATACCCCAAATGGCAAGGGGTGTATCCCTTGCGTGCGAGTTCGTTTGGCTTTTCAAAATCCGGCAATAATGCTCCGTCAGATCAACAAGGGAAAAAACAGTGCGCACGCCCTGGCATTGTGATACCGATTCCAGTCTGTACACGTAATATAGTGTTTAGTTTTGACAAGTTCAGAAAAAAACGGTTGCAAAACATTGCTACTAAAACAAGAATTTGAATAAAATGTAAGAGGAGAATGTTCCCAGTCTAAATAACTTTATTCTATCAATACCCAAAGTCATATTTGAATTCAGAGAGTTGTAGAATTATCCCTGATCAATAAAAAGTTCTACTGTATCTCCTTTTCTATTCTAGATGTAAGTAACTTAAAGATAGTAATATGATTTATAAATAAATACATTACTGAGGAACGAAATGAAACTCATAATATTTTCTTAAATTAGATTAATTAAATTTTTAAACAACTATAAATTATAAAACAAGGACTTACCACATTAATATACAATTTGAACAGCAATTTTTGTACCAAGAAGAAGCTTACACAATATCCTTACAGTCAGGAAAACCTACGTATAGTTGATTACTTTGTAGATATAATATTTAGAAACAAGCACAAGCCTTTAACTAAGCAAAATTACGTATGCACAAAAATATTCGTTAATAATTTACGTATAACGTTTATTGTAGGTATTAAGGTAATTAGAACTTTTATCGGTTGATATAAAAGAAAAACCACGTAAATTGCTCCAAAATCACATACACCGCACTGAAGTCAAATAGTTAATTAAAGCGCTCCAGGTAATCACCAGGAAACTACACTGAAACGTAGATTGAAGGTTAAGACGCATCAGGTACAGGAATATTGGGCTGTTTGTAGTGCAATTACGGGGTAATACGTCGCACAAATAAAATGAAAGTACAACTTGACTGAAATTGTCCAATTTTTATTTTTTCCTGTCTCGGTAAAAGGCAATATCCACCTTTCGGTGTAATAAAAAAGTACGAGAAGGAGACTGCCTCACCCCCAAGAAGGAACACAAAAAAAGGGAAGACCACACTGCATAAAATGGTCGTAGGACAGAATAAAAATCAACACTTGTGCTCCCTTGTCAAGGGAATTGTAGTGTTATCCAAGGGTAGAACTGATGACTATAACACACTGAGAGCACTACAGGGAGTGAGCGGTTGGAAAAAGGAAAAACTTGTCTTTGAATTTTCCTTTATTTTTTATGTTGGCCTCTTTACGTGGCCAACGGACATTCCAGAATCAGACAATCACAGGCTGAAGAAGCATCAGGAAAAGGACAATGGGATATTGGGACAACGGGATATTTGGTAAGAACTTTTGGTTTCAATTTTTAAAATCCAATTTCACACTAATCTGATGAAAGTAAAATCGATTTGGGATAGTAACAGTTTCCACAAATATCTTAACGACAACTGATTGGATTTCACTGATTCACTGTAACCGAAATACGCAACAATCCTTCACACGAACAAATTCTTAAGCACTTCACTGTCGTAAACAAATATGCAATAAAACTTTGCCGAATATTGAAGTCCTTTACTGAAAACCAGAGTTCCCCGAAGAAAAAACTGTTGGACTTATGTAAGAACGAATTATCCTGAAAATGTGACTGACAATCTCCTGGTATCCACTGACATCCAAGGCGAACAACTCCACCCGATTGTTAGGATAGGATGAAAAGAATTACACAAGGCGACTGAGATAGCTGATACCCCGAAAAGGATATTGGAAATGGAATGGAATGCTTACCGCCTGAGCTAAGTGCTGTGAACGGCTCGTAAATGGGGAGAGTATGACGTCAATTGGAGAAAACAGAGGGGAACTCTCTGGCGCACACACAATAACTTGGAGAATTTTTGTGACAGGACAACATCCGAGAAAAATATGCTTTTCTTCGTCTGTCCATAGGCGGGTGCGTAGCTTGGAATAGATTTTTTCTTAGCTATGGTTAAAAATTCATAGACTGGCAACAAGTCGATAGAAGACAATTTCTTGGAGGAAAAAAATCCTATTACTTTCAGTTGATACTTTCATCCTGGCAATCAATAATCGAATCAATCAAATTAATGAGCATAATTACTTCTAGTTTCGATACTTGCCAATTTTGTTGATGTAATCTTGCCAAATTTAACCACAAATTGATGTCTTCTTTAGCGAAACGGTGTTGCACTATAACCTGAAAAAATAGGAAAAAGAATTAATGTTTTACAACTCTACACAATCTTCATTGTAAAATAAAAAGGTACGAAATGGATATGAAGCAGTTCCGATAATTAATCATCTTCGAACCGCAAGACTTATATTGTAATAATTAAAAAACAAAATTAACTTCAATCAATACAACTGTAACTCTGGGATTGTAAGAAGATACATTCAAAGATACTAATAACAGATTTTCCGTAAAAAGTCGTTGGAGTTTTATTTCAAAGCCGCATTTACTAACAGTCTAAAAGCTGGTGAATGCATCAAAATCATTTTTTTTTTATTTTAAGTGACTTTTTATACAGAATATTTTATTTTATGTTTTCTTTTAAATATCAACACTTGAAATACTCTGGTAGGTTGCTAATTTATTGTTTACTAGCTGCAGGTGCTCGGCGTTGCTTGGACTTTTAGCAAGTGAGCGTCGGTTTCAATTATTTTTACATGGCACTTCTTTCCCAACACCATCTCTAGGAGTGCTAGGGTGTCTTACCACAAAGGCATCATTATTCATCCCAGCGACACGGAAAACTACGGATTCGACACTAATATCTGTCGTTTTCGATTATTTTTACATATCACCTTCTTTGGACTCCCACCCCTACGAGTGTTAGGGGTCTCTTACCCCAAACTAGATGCATCGGAAGAGGCATTATTTCGACGCTCTCGTGCCACTTTATCTTAACTTTTTAAAGCGTTTGCAGAGTGTCTTTACTCTGCCGCATCGTTCCAAAGTGTCTCAACTTTTCACTGCCATTTCAGAGTGTCTCAACTTTTTCCCGTCGTTTCAAACTGTCTCTACTCATTTTTTATGGAAAATTCTTTTTTTTTTTAATAAGTTTTGTAAAACAAAAAAAAATGAGATTTTTACACAAAATACGACAAATTCATTGAATTTTTATTTACAATTGACAAGTAGAAATTAGCAGCAATCAGGTTGGCTTTAACAACGGTATAAGAATACAAGTTATGCAGAATAAGTTTTAGACACATTTCAGCTGATCGACTGTGACGTAACGAGACCACAAAGCATGGGAAAAAACTATATAATATTCAAATGAAAAAAAATATGTCGAGCACGCTGGTCTGATTACGTCACGAATTCCGAAATAGTTTATATCGAGCATGCCTTATATTCTGTATATTGTGGGCTTTGTCAAATGAGCCTACATAAACATTCCCATTATTAATGAGTGGTGTTCAATACCAGCAATCCTTCTTAATGGTTATTATGAGAAACCAGAAGCCCTGATAATCCATTTGGATAGCTAGTATCTTCCTTTCAACGGTCTGGTGGTGTAATTACATCTCCAGACGCACAAAATTTAGAATCGAACGTAAAGTAAGCTCTTATATATTTTATTACATGGTTGCTGGATGATGGACGGAAGAGTTGAAGCCTTCTAGGATAAGCCGATCCTCATCTGGACATTCTCAAGTGTTAGTTACACCTCCAAGCGGTAGCAACCGGGAAATGCATCCTAGAACGCAGCCAAGTATCTAGTGCGGAAGGAGATAACCTCTTGAAAAGTCCCCATAATTCTAAGTTTGCAGTAGGCCATACCAATGGAGTCTGCGGTGGTTTTCTCCTACCTGCAGGACCCAGGGGTAATTGGGACGCGAATTGCGTCTTCCCAGGCACTTCTGTAGGAGTGAAGGTCGAGGGTATGGTAGACCCTTACAGGTTGGCTATATCTACAGCACCCACAACATAACAGAAGTGGCTTATGCCGGCTGCAAGCACTATACCAGTCCGGAAAGAAGGTGCCATTGGCAAACTAACTAACTAGCATTTCCTCAGGTGTGGCGGTGGCAGAAATGGTAGACTCTTACTAGATGCAGAGCTGCCTTTCTCAGGGTAGGGTGATGTTAATCCAGAGGATGTTGCTCGGCCTGTCTCTGGACTAAAGCTTAAGGGCCCGAAACCCTTCAATGCCGTAGGCAGAGAAGGGGTGAAAGTTATGATTAACACATGGACCACGAAGGAACACTGGAAACGGTGGAACAACATAGATTCCTGCAGATAGACTAGGATTCTAGCAGTGAGCCAGGAAACCGAGATTAGCGGCGACAGTGTGATAGCTGGATACCAAATTGCCTCCGCTAACTGAGACTGGGAGATGATGAAAAGGCATCCGCTCTTATGTGGTCTGTTTTGGCTAATCCCCGTGTTTTTAGTGAGTAATAATGTCACACTACTGGAGGGCACGGGCTGCCCGGAGACTTTTTTTACCCCTCCCGTTAAAAAAAGCTGTTATATAACTGTTGTTTTTGTCAGGGCTGTGCGCACGGGGTGGGTTTTGGGGGTTCAACCCCCCCCAAAACCTACCCCCCACTAGGAGGGTTTTTAAAATGTTCTGTACTTCTTGATTAGGAAAAATTTAACGAAATACTAAAAAAATAACCTAAAATTAGATAACCCCACCCCCCCCCCCCCCCCCCCCTCCCAGGAGCAAATCCTGCGCGCGGTCCTGGTCTTTGTTAGCCCGGGTCTCCGTCGCAACCTCGACATCTATTGTCCAACAAATATTTATATAGACGCAGAGGCTAAGACGAAGAAGCGGTGTTTGAAGACAAAAATTGCAAATTGGACACAAAGAAAAAATTAAAACAACATAGCTTAATGGCCTCTTGGAAGCCGTTCGGGACTCAAGAGAGACGCCGGATCGGACGACCGCGCAAACGTGTAGAAGATTCGTAGAGAAGGAATTCGCAAATCGTGGCAGAAGCTGAAGGCGTTAGCGCAGAGACAGAGACATTCTATGCCCCACAAGGGAAACGAAAATACCAAAAAAGTGAACGCAATCAAAAGAAATCAAGGGCAACGTGCACTCCAGATTGCAGAAGCGCATGCGCTTCAAATATCTGCTTACAAAATCAAGTATTATTAAATCAATATGAAGCCCTTTAGGGTTCGTGCATGTTACGACACGACAGAATACATGATTGACGAGTCACCATAGAGATCCAATATGGTTTGGTAAAGTATTTTTGGATGGTTATATCAGTGACGTTTTAAAATACTATAATATTTGCAGCAATTTAAAAAAACCAAAGCTTTTCAACAAAATATTTAACTAGTAGAAATGAAAAGTCTTGACTGAATGAAAGAAAATCACCAATAGAAACATTACGAAGCTGAACGGTTGTCTGTCCAAGTTTTGATGTTTCCTTTAAACTTCGAAGGATCTTTATGCTAACACCGGTGAATTATGCAAAAAATAAAATAAAATAAAAAATAGTTTTCGGAATTAATAATCTATTCGTTGAAAATCAATATATGTATACATAACATATTAATATATACTGCAAACAGTGCACAGTGTACATAAAACTAAAAATTTCTCGGCTGATCAATATCATAGAATTATTGAAATCCAAAAATAAACTTTAAAAATCTACATAATTCAGCAGAGAAAAAGTAATATTGAAAAAATCGATTCACTAAAACGTTCTTGCTGACAGCTATGTAAACTGCAGTTGATTGCTTGATATGAAGAATGCATGAATTGTGAAATATCGAACATGAGAGTATGCGGGATGGAGAGAAGGCTTCTTTCGTGAAATAATTAATGGCTGACACTTTTTTGCTCGCGGGTAATTCGAATATAATAGGTGTACACACGAAATTGTTTCATGACAGTCCCTCAAATTATCATGAGAATTTCCATAATATCGATTACCGAGCAACATTCAATAACCCTAAGGTGAGAACATTTTTCTGCTTCATAAACAGAAATTTATAAAATGAGGGAATGAAAATTAAATTTGTTGAAAAGTATTGTTATTTTAAGCCCAAAATAAATGAAGAAGGATGTTTTCAATTTCATTTAATACTTTAAATAGCGACCTTCATTTTAAATTTCTGTTATGTATGTATAAAAGCACATGTAGAGTCATGCATTTTGGGACAGCCTGCATGTTGGGACACTTTCAATATTAATATTTCGTAAACGCGTTATGGTAGCATCATCTTTTAAACATCCAAAGTTACATCTCATTGATATCTAATCATTCCTGTGGTTACAAAAAAAAGAACATTCAATTGTTGTATTTTCTCAGCTAAAATTATGAATTTTATTAAACAAAAATCAAAAAGTTTTCTGGGTGTTTTTTGAAGTGCCCATTAAGTGAATATTTTCCATAGAATTATGCACACATTGTTGTAGTAAAATGCCGCCTATAATATATGTTGGGACACTGGATTTCCTACATATTAGCACACCCATATTGTTTGGTCAGCAAGTTATTTGAAATTTGTGTGATTTTTGCTTCTTTTTTAGTAAAAATTTCGTAATGTCGACTAGAAAACGAAAAACTGTGCAGATCTTTCGAGACGATAATGGAATTTTCTAGAAGTTAATCGAATTTTCCATCAATCTCTCGACAACTTTCTCGAACATTGTCGAAGGCGCAAAATTTCGACAACAAATCTGTCTAGAACTTTCCAGATAACAAAAGAATTTTCTAGAAATCCAAATTTCGACACAACTGTCAAGAACATTCTAGAAAACTAGAAATTTATATGTTGAATTCCTGGAAAAATAAAATGCCATACTGTCGACTCGCAAACGAAAAACGGACTATGCCTTGTTACGCGCAATCAAACCGGTGAAAATTGAGAAGTAGTCCGCAAGATCAACTGCACGTGTATTAGTCCGGGCGCAATGGGGGGGTCATGTATGCAATTTGGGGTCCCCGCGGTAACTTGTCATATTTTTATGTTTTTCGGCACGGAGAATCGATTTTTCGAGGTTACCAGGCTCAAAAATTTGTCGTTTTCGAGATATGGCCCGATTTTAGTCAAAATTGGTGGTTTTTCTGAATTTTCCAAAAAAATAAAAAAATTTTAAATTATTAACTAACTTTATGTGAAAGATCTTTTGATTTTAAACAATTTATGTCTATAGCATTTTTTTCCTAAAGTCCTTGTTTAGCTATAGTTTTCAAAAAATGCCTCACATTTCTTATAGAGTATTTTAAATGGGATAACTTATATGGGGCAAAATTCCTCAAGTGTACCAGGTGAAGAAATTCGATGTCTCCGATTTTGTTCAAACTTCACCAAAATATTGTTACTGGTATAAGTAATTATCGTGCTAAAGGATGAAAAAAAAATTTTTTGTGCAAAAGTTATAGTTATATAACTATCGCCACCATTGCAGTAGAACAGTGATCTTTAGTGATTTGTAAAGGTCGTTACATGCCGTTCCGAATAAAAATATAATTTTCCAAAAACCAAAATTTAAAAAAAAAAAAAAATGTTGACTTTGAAAAATATTTTTTGGTTTTTTACACAATACTTGATCATAAATTGTTTTCATATTTTTTCAACTGAAAGTGTCATCTCAGCTTTAAAATCATCTATCATTTAGAGTGGCAAAGCAATGTTAAGTGTAAATGATGAAATAACATAACATAAGAAAATGTAGATGGCGCGTTAAATAGTATTCTCACAGTCAGTAAGTATACAGTTAGATATCGCCACAAATAGTCAAAATGCCAGACAAGTTGAAAGATATAAAGTATTGTTGCAATCCTTTGAAAGTGAAGAATCATACGTGGAAAAACAAGGGTATGAGAAAAGTGACTTCACAAATTCGTAAACAGTTACCGACCCTTCCTGTCATCACAAAAGTATGTGGATCATGCAGAAACAAAGTGAAAGTAAGTTTGACTTAATTTTTTATGATAATGGGGATACAGTCAGAAATTGACTCCCGCTCTCTAAAAAAGTACGAGATATGTAATGCTTAAATTGTAGAATAAGGAAAATAAGGATTTGGTGTTATGCGTTTGTGACACGACACCCCAACTTATCAATTCGAACGCCGGAACAAGCATGCCTGAATCGGGTCAAAGCATTTTGCAGTGAAAACGTAGATACATTTTTCGCAACTATGAAAATGTTCTCACTAAAGCATCGATCCCCGATGTTGCCATTTACAACATGGATGAGACTAAATTTTTCAATATACCGAAATATTGGCATTGGGAAAGACCCTCTCACAAGAAAATGTCACGGCTGGTTTCCGATCAACGGAATTTGCCCATTCAATCCAATTGTTTTCACCGATGCTGATGTCGCTCAAAAATCTTCTTCTGTTGAAAACCAGTACGCTGTTCATCGTTGCAACGAGCAACGACGCATTTGTGTCACGTCTGTTCCAATTGACATTGAGTTTAAAAAATGGTATCCACGTCTGAGCCATCAACTTCAACATCGGCCCGGCCAGCGTATCGATCGCGATTTCTCATTCCGAAAATTTGTCCTCACTACTTAAAGAAATTGGACCGCTGCAATTAGCAACGCCGAGAAAAATCGAATCGTGGTCGAAAGGCGATGTAAAGCACCATCATTGCTAGACTGAAGAAAAAGCGTGAAGCATCGTCGGCAAAAAAGGAAAAAGATCCCAACAAAAAAGCCCCAAACATCACCAAAAAAGTTCGACCTACGAAGTAAAAAAAGCGCGGATCATCATTTTCGTCGGAAGATAAAGTTTACAACAATGTCAGTGTTCAATGCGAAAAAGCCTTGCCAGAAGGACTAGCCAACAAAAGCTTCAGTAGGTGCTGTGTTTTTAAAAAACTAGTTTACAAAGATTGTCGTGATAAGCAGTTCCATATTTTCATGTCTCAAGATTGCGATTCGGGCGATGAATTGTATGAGGCCGAATCTGCTTCCGATTGATTTCTTTTTCCAATTTCTATGTAAAAAAAGAGTATTTTTTGTATAAGACTGCCAAAGCTCAGGGGATGCCCTATGATGCTAAAGCGCAGCTTTAGCAGGAAAGGAATTAAGGGTAGGGGAAATGGGTTAAGGAGTTGAGCGAAGGAGATGTAGTTGCATGCCTCGCTTGAAAGTTTTGGGCTCATAAGACGAGGGAAAAACAGAAGATGCTAAACTGTTCCACATCCGCGTTTCTCTGTTTAGAAAAGATTGCCGAAATTTTACGGTACATCAAAACTTGACCTGGATTTTATTGGGGAGAGAGTGACTTGAAGCTCTTGTATCGCGCGTTCTGATTTGTCTACAAGGTATCAGGCTAGCAATTTCGAACAATGGCCGTGGAAATAGCGATAGAAGAATAAGATACAATCGACATTCCGTCGATGCTTTTCGCCCAAATATGGGAATTATATTTAAGGGGGCAGTCTGGGTTTATATATTTTTTTAAATTCGATTTTCTGAAAACATCATTTTCGTGTACTATATATGTAGAATTAGTGTACAAACTCTTATTTAGGTCGGAGATCCCCAGAAATATGTGTATAAGGCGATACAATAGAAGGTTCGTGAGCGCCACAGCCGGTGTTTCGGCACTTTAACGCGTTTTTCTCGAAACAACGTTTTTTGACCTGGTTGACAGGAATTTGAAAAAACTGTTTAACCGATTGGGCTGAAATTTTCAGGGATTATTTAGCACATTTATAGTTTCAGCCTGAAATAGAATCATTAATATTTATTATATTAATTTTTAACCCTTTTTTTAAACAATTTTTTGTGACAAAAAAAGCTCAAAAATTCAAAAGTCCGCCATATTTTTTTTTACCCAAAATGTTCAATTCCAGATCCGACTATAGCCACTTACTTATATTGTAATATCCCGATTGAATTTTTTATTTCACCCGTTCCTGACTCGAGATATTTTGTCAACCAGTTTTTTACAGGGTTCTCTTATGACCGCCATTTTGTTGCCATCAAAAAAAATTTTTTTTTATAATGTTAAGCATGCCCCCCCCCCCCCACTCGCTCTAACCCCTACGACCGATGGTCCCATCAAGTATACATTTACCGGAAAAGTATGTATTTCTGGTGATTTATATATAAAGATGTGTAAAGGGCGCTACCGAAAGGGATGTTATTTGTTCATAATACTATGAAAGGAAAGGGATGAACAATGATTTATTAGTTAATACTGTAACCTAATTGGGGCTCTTTGGGCTGGACGGATTAATTAAGACAATTATTTACAGTCACAAATTTTCACAATTTTTATTCACTTCACTTCATTAATTCGTCGCACAATTGTTACGTTTAGAAAACAGCGCTGCGACCTGAAAAGGAAAAGTTCGTTTTACTAAATTCAAAAAAATTAAATAAACTTACTTGAATGTGTTGTCCTCTAAGTGTTTGTCAGCCTCTATAGACTCAATTCTGCAAATAGTCTTTCTAATTCCAGAAAAAAAAAACAAACCTAAGTGTGAAGACTACGAGAATCTATTTATCTACCACCATTTTTTATTCATGGCGGAAATTGAAGAAAACTAAAAGAAGACGCATAAATCATAAGAGTTGCACATACATACATACTTAGTATTTACCATTTGTTTCGGATATGAAGGCAGGCGTTGACCGTTGACAGTCCAACAGATATTATCCTGAAATGATACTTAAATGTGATATATTTAATTATGTACGAAAAAGCAGTGTTTGCGAAGAGGTTCGTAAGATTCATCGGCGGCATTCTTGCGGAAGTGAGCGAATGGAGGCGCATCGAGAAAGTTTAGAGTATTCCTGGTCACCGGATATGAATAGGCTATAAGGTAGAATAGAATAGTAATGAATTTGAGTAGATTTAGATTAGATAGATTGTGTAAATTTAGACATAGATGATAGATGATTTAGATAAGATAGATTGTGTAGATTTAGACATAGATGATAGATGATTTAGATTAGATAGTTTGTGTAGATTTAGACATAGATGATAAGTTCAAACCAATAAACATTATATAGCTAATACTTACGTTGTAACGATTATGTAAGCAGGAAAGGAAGCGCACGGAAACTGGCACACCCGGAAATTCTTATGTTGGTGAAGGTGATTGGAAACATTACTTATCTAAGTTTTCACTAAAGTAATGAGATGATATACATATATACTTACCTTGTCCAGAAATTCGATCTTCATACTTCGACGCACCCTTTTGGAACACTAAACAACGATAGTTTTCGAAACACGTAACTCAAACGACTTGGAGGTTAAGAATCGATTTCTCACCTGTACTTTAAGATCCGGACAACCAAAAGTATAAAACCGAACTGTTCGTAACCCAGAGTGAGGATTGGTTACCTTTTGTGCCCCAAAAGCGGAAGAATTTAAGAAAAAAAGAGCACGTGAAAAGACCTGTCAAAAAATGCATAAACTCAAAAATAAGGCATTTACAGTCCTTGGAAAATTTTTCTATCTTAACTATTATTTAAGTCAGTCAATAAAGAACATTTTAAAAGAAGAAAACGGAATTAAAATTTTAAGATTTATAAACCGATACAGATCTTTCAAACCGATTTGGAAAGTCACTGGAAAGCTTGGAAATAGGGGGTGAAAGTTATTAAAACCAGGAGCTCTGGTAGGCGAAGCGGACAGTTTTCGGGAAAGAGTTCAGCACGCAAAATTGGCAAAGAATTACGGAAAGTTAAGTGAAAGTAGAAAGGATAAGGTTCAAGAAAATTAGTCGGAAGCAGAAGGGAGAAGAAGAAGAGGTGGTCTACAGGACTGAAGAGTGCTTTGGACGAGGATAACCCAGAAACTACGATACATGTCCAATTGAAAGATAAGTACTGCTTTCTATCTATTTCCGTATGTTTTTTTTTTGGTAAAGTAAAGTGTTCATAAATATGTGGTCAACCTGTGCGCTGCCTTGCTTGTGGGTTTTTCTTTTAAGTAGAATTTAAAATATCTATATACACATAAAATACGTTGTGAAATAAAATAGTGATTTGAATTTAATTTTGTCTTCATGACCCGTATCGTGACTTTGTTTTGAGTTCGTGGACTCCAAAACCACGTGGCGCCCTTAGGTGTTCTAGGTCGACACCTTACCCACACCTTGGCTAGCCGGCAAAACATACGCATAGAAGAGTGCGTGTAACACAATTTTCTTGACAATACTACGTTTCACTTTAATAATTAACACTTATCACTTCACTGGTTAAAATACAACTAACTATTCGCATTATCACATGTAAACACTTCGCAGTCTAAATCAGGACTAAACTATTTAGGCTACTGCTCATCCCTATTTATACTACTTAGCTTAATTCTAGAAGACTTCTGCTACTTAATTCTTAGATGTTTCCGTTACACATTTTCACCTCATACATATATTTACCATAGCTTCGAGTCGTCCTTGACTTTCCACGTTTGACATTTCCTTGCCTAGATTTCTGGCCACCTGGAGCATGCGCATTACACGGTTCGGCTTTTCGTGGCCTACCTCGTGCACGTTACAATATCAATACTTTGGTGGAAGAGCTTCAGAGGATTCTTCACTTAGCCAATTATTGTTTATTAGAATAGTTGCTTCTATAGCTGTTTTTTAAACTACTAGCTTTTTTTAAACTAAATGTTTTATGTTTCACAATTATATGTTCAGACATTTCTAATCAGAGAATTATAATTAGAATTTTCTAATTGGAATTTTCCAATGGAAATTTTTCACGGTATGCACATCATTATTTTATTTTTGTCTTTTGATCTACTCAATGCAGCGACATAAAGCAAACGCCAAAAGCTAGTATCCTAATGGCCATTCTAAAATGTTCAACAATGTTGATCTAACTCCGACCATTGCAGGTACAGTTACCTAAAATTCAGAATTTTCCCAAATCTTCTCCGAAATACATGTAATTAATATATCTAATCTTTATATTTATTTAATTGCCCACCTTACTACCTTTCAAAAAAGGTAAAAGAAGGCTATGTAGAGAAAGGATGTAGAAATTTATACGTAGAATAAATTTATACGGGGAATATTATAAAAATCTGCAATTTAAAGAAATTAAATTCATACTAACTCTAAAATGCTTTCTATTGACTTCAAAACTTATCGTAATAAATCTTGAGTAAACTTTATCCTTCCTTTTTTTCCATAAAAAAAAAGTTCAATGGAGTAAGATCTGGAGATCTAGCAGGGCAAGAAGTCAGTGCACCTCGTCCAATCCAGCGACCAGAAAATTTTTTATTTAATAGTGCCTTCACATCCTGTTAATAAAACATTTCCATAAGATTATCTAGAGGGATGTACTCTAGTAGATTTTGCAGTGTATTCACCAAAAAGAAATTTGGCTATAAAACACTTGCATCAAAATGAATGATGCTATTAAATGGCTGTCGATGATACCAGTCCTTTACAAAGAATTTAGTCTGGAAGGAGATCACCCTTGTGCTATGTGGGTTAGTATCCGCCAGGTAGGGAGTTTGTGGAATAACCTGCGGTGAACTGCGATTCATCCGTCCACAGAATTCGGTCCAGAAACGCCACCCCCCCCCCCCCCCCCCCCCCGTTCTACATGTCGCATTCCAGAAGCCAAATGTAAAATTCTAATCTTCCTTCCAGTAGTCCTTCGACTGGGATATGATGATATGTACGTAATCCTTCTCGAAAAATCGTTAATTGAAGACACTCCTAATCGTCTTGAGACTCGTCTCGTGCTCGTTTCAGGGTCTTACCTGACAAGGGTGATTATTTGCTGCTCTACGTCTGCAGAATCTTCCAATGTTTCAGATCGCAATTCCGTGCTGTTTGAAATTTCACTTTCGGTTTCTCTGAACCTTCGGAAAGTTCGCGAAAATACACAGCTAATAACGACAATAAAATAAATTATGCTTACCTTTTTATGTAAGCATTGTTGATAAATGTAAAAAAGTCATTCCCTTTCTCATTCAATTTTTTGTTTTTCTAGATGAGATCTATGACTCCACTGATTTTGACACACCTTATGTGAAGCACCGCGTAGACCACGAGCGTAAGGAGTTTAAAAAGGTTTCAATTTAATCCATTACAATAGGGCATTAATGGCAATCAAGAATAACAAAGGTTACAGTATGCATCCTTGTCTCACTCCGTTCAGCACTTGAAAGGCTATGAAGTTTTCCTTTGTGAAGGACCTTAAGCTTCTGAGTATAATTCCTCTATTATGGTGGTAATGCTTTGAATCAAGCGCGCAACTCCCAGTTTTGTTACAGGTACCGATATCCCAAACCTCTTTACTGTCGCAGGTAGGTATAAATATTAACGTAAAAAGGCTTCTTAGGTAGTCATGCTTTCTAGAACGGTTACGCAACATCAAAGAGTGGAAACCAAAAAACCAAAATTTGCATAACTAAATTTCATATTTCAATTATTTTTCATCATGCAACTCAATAACTTTATATGAAGAAATCGAGAAAGAATTTTTAAATTAAAATATGGTTCGTTATCAAATCCGCTTCTCGTAATTACCATTTCAGCCAGAAAAGCAAACCATGAAACAAGAGGTTACGGGAACTAGTGGTGCCATCTATATTCCTAATCGTATTTTGATTAAATAAAACTTTTGTCTTCTCCATATCTCCCGTTCGAGCAAACAAAGGGTTTCTCATGGACAGGGACTTTTGAATTTGCTCATTACCAATATAGGGAAGTGTTAGCCTTTCTGACAATAGTCTGTTAGTCCTTTTAACAGCTTTTTCCTTCGGCCTGCCCTATTGGCAGTGTATTCTTGCTTCTGTTGTCGCTCCTTCACCGAAACTTAAAAAAATATTTTCGATATAGTCATGGCAGCTGGGACATTTTTAATTCTGAATTTCCTTCAAGATATTGCTTATGTATCGGTAAATTATACATATGCATCCAATAGAAAATTAACTTCTAGGGATAGTACGTGTAATGGAGTATTTATTGCTTGACAACATCTTGGATTTTATAACAAATATTTCTAACAGATTTCTTCTTAGAAATCAACCTTTTAAACGGGCTTTAGAACCGCCATTTATTTATCGTAATATTTTCTATAAATAAGAATTGAATTATGCCACTTGCCTTCTTTACTCTGATAAATGTGAATTTGATTTTTTTTTTCTACGGTAGTCGTATTGTTGGGGAAAAATTAAAGGGAAGTAAGCAAAATGCAAAAACTACAGGAAAAATCAAAGTAAAATGGCAAACTAGGGAAGTCCGCCTAACTAAAAAGTCATTGCTTGTAAATCATGTCGCAAAATAGGAATGGATACATAACACAGCCTAAGCCCATATTAAAGTCATCAGCCTCATAGCGTAATACATACTATGCACACTAGTTGTTATACATACATAAAATAGCAGCCATAGTGTACTTTAAAGCATCAAATGATTTTGCATTGTTAATGTTTTAGTGCATTCTTCCAATGTTCCCTTGATAATTAGATTGTAACCCAGGAAAGAATAGAAAATAATTGCTGCATGCATCCAGTACTGACAAGTTTTGTTGTAAGTGAATTAGCGTGAAATTAACTTCAACAACACAAAATATAGCGACAATGTTAAAGCAAAGCAACAGCCACCAACCTGAGCAATCTCCTCCCGGTTTCAGTTCACGAGTTCAACACGTTTATTCATATTTTATCAGTTTCCTCTCCGGCTGCTCATCTATAGACGTTAATAACAAAAGATGTCGCTGTATATGCTGTGCTGTAACTATATGATGGAGTCGGTCAAAGCGCAAGAAGTAATACTCAACCTGCGCACTAGAAACGAGAGTCATCCAGAACATACTGATAAGATTTTCTGTATTGAAATATGAAAGGAAGGATCCATAAGGGAAAACGAACCGAGGGAAAGAAATGAACAGAACTTATCGAATTTTCCATATATGACTTGAAAGCCGACGTTGAGTGCATACAGAAAAGTTCTCCGGATGGATATTTCCCCGCAGCGGTGATGGTCCTTCAGGATAAGTGTGAATTTTTTCCCATAAAGAAAAAAAAACTACAACTGAAATTATAAGAAGACGTGTTTATATCCTCAAGTTCGCACACCACGAGGCAGATAAATGTTTTCCATGATACTCGCTCCCAGTTACCTTATGCTGCCTCCCCGTGCTTTATCTGTATCTGCCGGCATCGCAGATGACGTGGCGATTAACCAAGTTCCAATTGTTTTTCAGGAAAATTACATGTCTCCTCTATTGCTGTACTGAATGGGCTCATAACAATAAGATAAACCGATATCGAGCCATATGATCTCCAAAAACAATTATGATGAAAGGATAAGAGGAGCGAGACCGTTCCTCAGTTACTTGCGAAATCTATCGACAAAGCTAATCCCTACTGACTTTATGAAAACTTAAGCGTGGTACTCGTGGTACTTAAGAGATGAAAGGACTTTAAAATGGATTCTCTGGTTAACAAGTACTAGGTAATAGAATTTCAGAAGCGATGAACAAGATTTTGTGATTTGAACTGCAAATTGCTTCCGGATATTAGATTCTTCAGGTACGTACGCAAATAAGACAACAATTTCCCGGACTGACTGAATAAAATAAAGGCGTTTAGATTTTCTAAATTCCTTTCCTGACTTCACTTCTTTTCAAATTTAAATTCATTTTTTCTATTAAACGCAACACAAGAAATTACTTAAAACATGTCATGAGGTGATCTTAACGATAGTGGCGAATTCATCCACTCCACTATCGTTAAGATCACCGGAAGACGTCCACGCCGATAAAGAATGAGTTGTCAGCCTTGCATGGTTGGTTTATGCCAACCTCTATAGGTGTAGTGGCACTATGAATATGCTATCCTAATTGCTGATGACGTAAGAAGGGAAAGTACCTTAATTCAATCATCCACTTTTGACAAAACTAGTGGAACTGTTCACATGCCTTGAAACTTGCATTGTAATTAAAAATAAATAAATAAACGCATATTTTTATTTCAGAAATTCTGTTGTGTATTGCAATGGGAAGTCGACAGTGGGCGAGTACAGAGGAAGCTACTGCTGGTATCTGTATATTTACGTACAATATACAAAGAGCAACAATCACAGAGGTAGGTCCCTACTTGATCATTTAAAAAACTCAGAACTTTTTATTAATAAACAGGTCAATAAGCCAACATTTGTAAATAAAAATAGAAATCAGGTTATTGACTTCTTACATGGGGGATGTTCAATTAGGTTGAGAATTGGTACGTCTCCAATTGAGGACCGTCCTCATCATCATCGATGGATACGCTTTTAGCTAAATGTCCACACCGAAATGAACAATCGCTTGTTCTTTTTAAACCCGAGCCTGGGATAAGTATAGAGAAATCTCAGGTCGGATAATTATAGCGATATGATGACCTTGTAGTTAATAGTGCAGGCGCTGGAAGTAGTTGAGTATGCAAAATGTAAGGACCGGCAACTATGTTCAGATCCTTATACCTAAGACCTCAAATAATGAAAAAACACATCTTGCCGGCAGCTGCGGTGTTCCCTTCTAGTCCCTTTCCATCCTCTCTCCGTGGTGAGCACAGCGCGCCTAGCTGTTCAGTGTGTTTCTACGTCAATCCAGTAAATAACATTGGGTTAAAAATCGTGTTTGTCGTGCATGCATATTATAATTCAATTTTCGTTATCTTTGAGTGTGTCTATTACATATTTAAAGTGTGTTTTATTGAAAAATTTTAAAAGAAAAAGACCAAACGAATTATCGTGTTTATTTTGTGATAGAACAAACGATTTAGTTAAAGAACCAAAATCAAACACGCAGCTTAGTATTAAAAAAGCAGCAGATAGAAGAAAGGATGATATTACTGAAAAGTTTGAAAAGTTGTATAATCCAAACTCCACAAGAGAAGAGGCACCAAGGCTGTTTAGCTAGCTATATAAGTGAGGAGAAAATAAGACGCAGAGAAATAGCGTTATATAATAAAATAGTTTTTAAAAAAAAAAGTTGAACCGACTTCACAAAAAGCGCTAAAAAGCATCAAATAATTTTTAATTTTATATCTATTACGACATTTTGAAGTCGGTGCAAATCCAACAAACCAAACAACTATTTAATCGTCACTTCTTATGATCCCGTAAGCTGAAACGTTCAGGTAGTATTACGTATTATTTTCAATTGTCGTACTGTAGTTGTTTTATTTGTTTAATTTGCACCGACTTCAAAATGTCGTAATAGATATAAAATTAAAAATTATTTTATGCTTTTGAGCTATTTTTGTGAATTCGGTTCAACTTTTTTTTTAAAAACTAGTCGAAATCGGTCCACGCGTTACTACAACTCCCCCTCCCCCACCAACACCATAGGACCAGATTATTCTCCTATTAGCAATGGGCATCACACTCTATACAACCGCAAAAGAATCATCCAAATCGGTCCACCTGTTACAAAGTTAGGTTCCACCCTCCCCCCCCCCCCCAGCAACGTTTGTTTTCTCGTAGTATCAACCTAGGATCATATTCTTCTCAATAGAAAAAGAATTATCCAAATCGGTCCACGCATTACGAAGTTAGACTACCCCTCCCCCCACCCACACTTTTCACCATAGGACCAAATTATTCTCCTATTAGCAATGAGGGATCATACTCTGTACAACAAAAAAAAGAACCATCCAAATCGGACCACGCGTTACAAAGTTAGGTTTCACCCCCACCCCCCACCTACCAAAAATTTTTTTACATGGTACCAATCGGTGAACATACTCTATCCAACAAAAAAAGAATCATCAAAATCGGTCGACGCGTTACGAAGTTATGCCCGGTCAGACATAAAAAAATAAAAAATAAATAAATAAATTAAAAAAAAATACGCGTCGAACTTAGAACCTCTTTGTTTTTGGGAAGTCGGTTAAAAAAGAACAAGGTTCTCGAAATTCTCGTTCGTCATTAACGGAACGTGTAGTAAAGAATAAACAGTCGAGATTGTGTGCTTCGTAATATTTTCACTGGCGCACTTGCTGAAGAATCTACTTCGCAATGCTTACTTCATGTCAAAGAAAATGGAGAGACTCTATTAACTACATACGAAAATGAACGATTTTTCCTGAAAACCAAAAAATTATCGGACCCTTTAAAAAAAACGACATTTTACAACTTTGAAGATACTCCTGCCAAAACAAGCACAAATACTTCCAACAAGAAACTGCAAGATCTAACAGACATAACAATTTTCCAAAAATCATTCATGGTGGCTTCTTAACGTGGATTTGATACAACATTTTTGGCGTCGTATGAAATATTAGACTACTGCAAGTATCTCTTTAACAAAGACGGATTTTACAGGAAATCACCGAAATCACAACTCGCCCTTGAAATTCAAAACAATCATAATTATGATACGAACTCTCAGCAAAACATTATAGATTTAAATACTCCACAAATTTATATTGTTGACGGTATGGCATTTGTTCAACAAATTCAGTTAAAAAAGTTCAATACTTTTGGTGATTTTGCCGAGGCTTTTTTTCAAAAAGATCATGCAATTTTTTATGCAGTCTAATGTGAGGAAGATAGATTTGATATTCGACAGATATGACGACAATAAAATATTTAGAGTCAAGTTTTCGGAGTAAAGGCCAAACTATTAAAAATATTATTATTTCAAGTCATTCAACAAAAATTCCTGCTGATTGTTAAGCTTTCTTTTCAAGCACTCAAAATAAATTACAACTTGTTCAAAATCTTTGTATAATACTAATGCTAAAAAATATGAACAAGTAAAAGAAGACTGCGGGGTTGTGTGACAGGGTAGTATAAACGAGAGAGAGGATTCGACGATCCAACAAAATGTTTGAAGCTACTTGTGAGGTACTTGAATTACAATCAAACCACTTAGAAGCTGATTCAAGGATGTTTTGTCACATATTTAACGCAGCCCGAATTCAATCTGCTCATGTTCTTATCCTCAGCGCTGATACAGATGTATTCATTTTGGCGATTTATTACTGGAAAGAACTAGCAAATATTGGTTGTCTAGGTCTATGGTTCGACGGTTCTCATACAAAGAAATATCTCCTAGGATGCCATTTAGCTGCTGAATCCCTTAGTAAAAGGATATGTAATATTTTACCAGCATTACATTTTATAAGTGGCTGCGATACTACCAATAGATTAAGTAGTAAAATACAATGTTTGAAAGCTGCATCGGAGGATTTTGTACAAACAGCTCTTATATCTTTGAACCTTGACCTAAATAATGAACAATTAAAACAGTTAGAAACAGTTTGCACATATCAGAAAGTTTCCTTTCAAAAGACACTTGGTGGAAGTTACCTAATTTTGAAAAAAGTAAGAACACTTGTTTTACTTCCACATAATAGGAGTAGCAAACATTTTTGGGATGGTGATCGCTCAAAAATATGAACGCTCAAAGTTTTTTGATGGATGTTTCGACCCGAAAGTGTAAGCCGGTCATCATCAGCGTGGTACTTACACTTTCCAACACGGACATCCATGACGGAAGGTCAAAACCTCAACTGCTATAAGGAGGGTCGAAACATCTATCAAAAACTTTTGAGCGTTCATATTTTTGAGCGTGGTACTTACACTTTCCAACACGGACATCCATGACGGAAGGTCAAAACCTCAACTGCTATAAGGAGGGTCGAAACATCTATCAAAAACTTTTGAGCGTTCATATTTTTGAGCGATCACCATCCCAAAATTATATCCTATTATGTGGAAGTAAAACAAGTGTTTTTACTTTTTCAAAAACAAAAAAACAAAAAAAACAAAAAGTTTGCACATAACCCCGTGCAACAAAAAGAGCCGCACGTTTAAAGTTAAATAACAACAATTTATTATGTAATTTTTCTGTATTTTACATTATTCACATATAACCCAATTAAAAAGGTATGTTTTATGCAATATGTAATTTATTTTCAGTTATAAAAATTTAGTTTTACGCTCGAAATCAAAAAATGCTTCATTTTGTTCAAATTTGTAATGCAATGTTATTTCATAAAAAATTAAAAATACAGTAAGCCAACAATATCTCTTTATTTTTATTAAACTTAAAAATGTATTTTCAAAACTTAAGTCTTAAAATTGAGTTTAAAAAAAATTAGTACTTTGTAGTACCGCCCTTTGCCTTAATAACTTCTCGAACCCTATGCAGGTATGCAACTGTACATAGTGTATATTTTTAGCAGAAGAGTGCTATTGCACATCAACAACCGTTAAAAGCAATTTGGACATCTTGGAGACTATTTAGCACGAATTGAGCCGGGAAGATATGAAAAAGAAAACCACGTGCGGCTACTTTTTGTTGCACGGGGTGTATTTAAAAGAAAAAATTAAAAAAAAATTAAATGCTGATGAACTTCGAATTAAACTGATTTCTCAAAACATAAGTTTCAGCTTCAATTTAATGAGAGTAATATGCACGCTAGATGCTTTGCATTTGCATTTGTTAAGGGCTACAGTACAAAC
Organism: Leptarthrus brevirostris; assembly: GCA_964036015.1. NCBI lineage: Eukaryota > Metazoa > Arthropoda > Insecta > Diptera > Asilidae > Leptarthrus > Leptarthrus brevirostris. The sequence goes on along the minus strand of OZ038372.1, from coordinate 117,605,073 downwards.
ATTTATTTGGAAAAATGCTCATCAAACACAATTGCAGCCCATTGATTACTGCTATTTGGCTTTGAAAAGCACAATTGTGACTTAAGTCCACGACAAGAAAAAATTATTTTTATTATTAAAATTTTTTTTATTTCATTGAACAACCCATCATCACTCTTATCATAAGAAAAAATTATAAATTATGACTAAGATAATCAGATCCGTAGTATTAATCTCTGAGCTATTCTTAACTGAAATCTGTTGACGGAATGCGGTCCTCACATTTTGCATACTCACTTCCCTCCAGCGACCGGTCTATAAGTAGAAGAAACGACACATGGAATCGATGATAAAACATAAAAAATGCTATCAGAATTGCATTGGAGGAAGCATGTCTGCAGAAACAGCCGAAAACCGTTCAGAAGTAGAAATGGATGTACTCCCGGCTTATCGAGGAGAAAAGCGAAAAAAGGAAGTTTCGGAAGCCAATAAAAACCAAAAGGAGGAACTCTGGAAGAATACAAAGCAGGATTTAGATAATTTAAGTGTGAGTATCTGAAAGCCCAGAGGAAATAGCGTAGCAAAGTGGCCACACTGAAGAAGATACTCTATATATCTAAAAGCCAACTGATCTTATTGGGAACTCATTCAACAGGAAGGAATCTTTAGACGCAGTGATGGCCAAACTCACACTACTTAATGTGAGGAATGCTTAAAAGCTTTAGAAGCATTTCGTACTGTTTGTTTAATTTAGAACCATAAAATATTTGCAAAAGGTTGTTTTTTTTAGGATATTGTATAACTACTTACAAAACTACTTAAATATGACGATTTTTTTTAACTTTTGTATGATTTAACTATTAAAAACGCAAAAATAGTAAACCGAATACAGCCAAACAAATGCATATACGAATTTAAAAGCTCAAAAGCTCACTTGCCCGCGGGCATAGGTTTGGACATCATTGCTTTAGAGAAGCCGAAACAGCTTTACGGAGAGTATACTGGTATCCTGGTGGATGAGGAATCGATGGAGACGAAGGATGAGCGAGGGAGACAGGGAAAGAGAGAAAGGGGGGAGGGAGCGTGAAAAAGTGAGGGGAAGAGAGGCAGAAGGAGATAAGAAGGGAGTGAGTATGAAAAAAGGAGAAGGGGAGAGGGGGATGAAGAAGAAGAGAGGTAGAGAGATAGGGGATGGAGAGGAAGCGAGAACAGAGATTAAGCGGTTAAAGGAAAATGGGGAGGGAAAGAGAGAATTCTTATAATAAAATCAGTTCTTGATCTTAATTCTACTCATGTCGCTTATTTGAAGCAAATGGTTTGTGCGGACAATTTTATTACTACATGCCAGTGTCACATATGTGCGACACGTCCTTAGGGAACAGGATATTAGCAAATTCACCATTTCGAGCACCAAACGATATTTTTTACAAAGGAATAATGTCAGATCGCCTCGGTCGTTAACGTGTTCGAAGAGAGATTGGGGATTCTACACCACTTTAAAAAAGTGCTTATCTATAAGAATTTTCAGCATGGACTGAAGCCAACTTGGGCAGCTTTATAGACGTAAAGGCGGCCTTAAAAAACCTCAGAATCGAAAAGATTCTCAGTAGATTGGAGGAGAAGGGCAAATCAGGTCATAATTGGCTGGATCGAATTCATGCTGAAAAATCGAATCATTAGAACTGGTTCCAGAAATGAGAAACTAATAGCGATGATGAACCGAAGGACTACACAAGGAGGGATACTTTAACCGTTCCTACATATTTCTGATAGTGATGGATGACCTGCTAGAAGCCTTGATATGCAGATAACCTGTCGATAGTAGTCATTTAGAGTTTAATTTGTTAGTTTTACTAGTTGGCAAAGTCTAGGCGTTCTTGAGTTACTATTTTATGCGGTACAAAGTCAGCCTACAACCGCGTAGAATAAAGCGCTCAGGAATCGAAGCAATGAAGTTTGTGGATAATGTATATGAAAAACTGTGAAATTGATCGATTTTTCCATTTTTTTTCAAAGTGCCACCCGATTTTACAGAATTCGAAATCTGGTAAAAGCTGACATAGGGTTCCCTGAAAGTGTCAGAAAGGAATCTGTTTTTTTCAGTTTGCAGAAACACAGCCAGTGGAATCCGGGACCAAAGCGGTCATTGTCCGCTGGACATCACCGCACTTGCGATGGGCTGGAGGGTTTGTCAATCAAATTTCCCAGTTCTTTAAAAAACATTCACAAAAATCCAATTTTTCGACGTTCCAGGTAGACTACACCATTAAGAAAAAACTACTTTTGCATGTGGTTAAAGTGAATTGCTTTGCAACGTTCTGCTTTCTATACTCATTTTCTGTAATAGCTTTCTGATTAATATCTGGTGAAAACAGCTTCGAATACTAAACCAAATACCAAGTTTCGTGCAAATCCAATGATTTTTTTAAAACAGCTTCATAATTTTGTAATCACATTTTTTTTTATTTGACTTCAAATTCATAATTAGCGACCACAAAAACTGTCAGGTATTACAAAAATCATTGCAAACCTATATTTCGAAGAGCTTTTTCGCATTGAGGACAACTGTGCGGCGGGAACAAAACGGAATAACATCGGGGTAAACCCAAAAATTCCATACCCTACCTATAAGTTTTTTTTTTATATGATATTGCCAAAGCTCAGGGGATGCCCTATGATACTAAAGCACAGCCTTGGCAGGAAAGAAATTAGGGGGGGAGGAAAATTGGTTGATCCAGAAAAGTTAAAAAATTAAAGAAAAAATAAATAAAAGGGTCCCGATCTGTTAATTAAGAAAGTATAGGCTATTGCGTTACAAGTGGCATTCGCATTACCTACTTTAACAAGACAGAGAGTTCTTCGAGTCTCTGGTTATACTTAACTTTGCCCTAAAAGACCTCATAATGTAACAAATGTTACGAAAATTGACTACTGCATGATGACAGGTTGTAGAAGAAACAGCTTACAAAGCTGTTTGTACAAAAAACAGCGGACTATTTAGTATCCTATGAGATTATTTAAACATAGTATAGCAATTTTGTTATTCACAAAAATATATTAAATCTGTGCTAATAATAAATTGTCAACAAGGATCTACCACTTTGAAATAAGCGTGAAAACAACACAGCTGTCGGTTATTTCACGAACAAAAATGGGTTTAATAATTTGTAAATATACTTATAAGAGGTATTTTAATGAATACAATAAAATAGGTAATTTTTCTTTATATCAACAGTACTTATATGTAAATAAAAATGACAAATAAGGCAAACACCTACTGAACGTAGTCTTGTTTTATGTCGATAAAACCCCTTCTCCGTTTCATGTTAAAGTCGTATATAAAAGTGACCATGAAATTTCTCGTCAACACCAACTTACTTTAGGTAAAATGTGGAATAATAAGAAATAAACATCAAAATCGATATATCACCAATTGAGGTCTACCTTTGACGTCAGTGCCGTGCCAGTCATTCGATTATGAGACAAAAAACGGAAACGAACGCAAAACGTAAACAAATTTCCTCTTCCTTGATTTGGTCTACTTATCCAGTTATCTTACAAAGTAAACACAAAAGGAAACTTTCCACAGTCGTATTTACGCAAAAAGTAAGCACTTTAGGTCTCCTGTAACAACATTTGAATATCAATTGAGGGTTGGGCCCGTGTCCGCAGACTCACTTACTCCATAAGTGGTTTGCCTTAATTAGAGTAATATCCGTTGCCCTGTAAAAAGAGTATTGACTAAAAGCCATGCTGGGGAAAACAATAGCGCCGCATTTTGGCCCCATAAGAATGTCGTAATCGAAATTGAGTTCATACATACATTTTGTCACTTCATCCTTGGAAAGCGGACCTTTATCCGCAAATGCTATCGCATTTTTCAGAGTTCTCAAAAATCAAAACACGTTCACATCTTTCGAGCGGAGATTCTTTATCTTCTGGGATATGGCGAGAACTTACAAAGTGTGTTAATACTCGGAGATTCTTTCGCCTTTGTTTGCAGTAACATTGTACAGCTTTGGATCCGATGTGACGATATTACTTGCCTCCATCGTATTCTAACATCACAATATCGTATCCTGACGGTCCTAGTTACATTCCTATATCGAGTTTGCGTAACCTCTGCTGTATAAGTGCTTCCTTTACATAATAAAAGGACTTCACGTCCTTTTATCAATACCCGTCCCCCACGTGAGTTCTTGCGAAAGACATGGGTAAATCCTTTCGAATTTGGGAAAAGTTTCAAAATTTTGTTATATTGTTGGGTTTTTCTAAAATTCGATTGAGAGTTCTACAAGGTAAATAATTTGTGCATTGTAAATTATGACTTGCGTGTAAATTCAGCTACCAAAATGTAGCTTTTTGCCTTTTACCACAAGATTTATTGTCAGAATATCGTATATCCTCATGACACCGTAGAGAGAATGGCCAGCATTACAAAGAAGATTGACCAAATTCCATAGTGCTCCCCCGATGAGGTTACTCGGGCGCCAACGCACTGCGCTTTTTCTATCAGTGCAATAGTGGGAAATTCACAAAATCAATTGCCTGGATAGTTGCACCGCAGTAAGAGCGTTTGGCTTGGGTGTAAAGAGATGTTCTGATTAGAAAGTCCGGGTCTTTGTCACACTTAAGTTATTATTCTTACGCTCTAACAATTCTGTTTCTCAATTCAATCTTATACTTTCTAGTGGGGTCTTACTTCTAAACAGCCGCCTCCTTTTGATCGGTCCTCTCAACATGCATACTGGGTACGAGCTGTGAACTGTCCTTAAACTGCTTAACCTGCATAACTACGTTCCTTTGACCGGTCCGCTCAACACGCGTACTGGGTCCGAGCATTGAACTGCCCTTAAACTGCTTAACCTACATAACTACTTTGCTTTGACCGGTCCGCTCAACACGCGTACTGGGTCCGAGCATGTGTTTAAGTTATTTTCTTTTACTGCTTGTTTACCTGTGAAACACGAATTTGATTGACTATTAGCACCACCGTGGCCAATCTTATTTTTCACCTCTTGCTGCTGAGTTGCTGCCTGGAGTTTAGCTGTGTTACCTGCCTGTGATCTACGGAGTTGGTGACCTATTCTTTTTACTATAATTTTAATTACAATTTTAGTCACAATTTCAATTCGCCTCCCTCTTAAACTAAAATTTATTGATTTGAATTTTTTCGTCGCATATTCATCGACTGGTTTCATCCCTCAACTGACTGCGGTTTTGTCATGGCGTTATGTAAAGTCCGTTCTATTAGTATCACTGGGAGTAAGGTTTCGTGCGACGACATATGAGGAAATTTTTTCCATGCACCTGCTTGCTGCTTCGTCGGCCTGTAGTGAGTGCTTTGATGTTAAGTCTTGCCATGTTATGAGATTCATGAGGAGTATTTCTGAGGAACAATCACTAATCTTTGACAAAATTGATTTATCCTTAAAATCGACACTCTCTCTCTAATTCCCGTAACCCCTTGTGAGCCATGGGGCTTGAGAAGAACTTCACCCGATTCGAGACTACAACTGCAAATGAACCAACCATTTAAAGTGGAGCCCGAACCACTGGCAATTACTCATGGCCTTTTTATCGTAATCTGTTGTAAGCAGAAAAAAGACCCTGGGTCGCCGACGGCGGTATTCGAACCTGAGATCTCCCGATTAGTAAGCGGACACGTTATCACTTACTTCACCGATGACTTTAAAATCGACTAATCTCCAACAATTATCCGAGGACATGCATTAACGGAACTGTTAGTTTGACAATCTGAATTTCTTAACTGACACGTTAAATTCGAATTCAATTGCTTTACTTGAGAGATCTCACTATATTTTTTCTAAGGTTTCCTTGGTGTCTGGTACTTTGGACAATCTGCATACTGTAGTGTCATATGGTGACGCTCATGTAGGCCCTAATAAGTATTCTGGCTCATCTCTGCCTCTTGTGAAGGATATCTTTCGGCTGGTAAAAGAGGTTAAGGTTGATGCCAGAACCTGGTCTTTTAATGCCGTCAACAATTCGGATCTACTTCATTCTTGGGTTTACGCATTCCTACTAGCGTATACCCTTCTTGTCTTCCTTCCTCGGATAGTACAGATTCTACAACATCTCATCATCAGCGCCGCCAGAGGCGCAAAACTCAGCGTAACGCTCCTGCCCGTAAGAAGATCTGCGCGGTCCCGGCCGTGGCTTTGTCTGACTTGCCCACCACCTCGTCTTCGGCTTCTTCGGTTTTTGCTGCTGTCATCTCGATCGATGCTAATATTAGATGCTGGTCAAAAGAACAATTCATATGGTTCTGTGGCCATGCATCTGCGTCTCAAGAATCCACTCCGACACCACTGAGAGGGGTATCACCTGCCACATCTCACATCACTGCGCCATATCTCAAGACGTTACAAACTCAGGACGTTACAAACTCTACAGGCGTATCGACAAATCTTGTAACGGAGCTGTCCGCTTCTTTCAAGATCATCATTTCAGAGACTTAATTCAACAATGTAATCTCTCTTGATATTTGGACGGCTAGACCCATTGTTCGTGAGCTCACCCCTAGGCACTCTTCAGGCTACAACAAGAATAATACGACTTCTAAAAAAAAACTTATCAGCGAGACGTCCTTCTATTACATAAATGTAACCAGTCTCCGTTCTAAGACGACTCGCCTCTTCATTGGATCCTCCAGTTCCTGTTGTGACGTGGTGTGTCTGTCGAAGACCTGGCTCTGTGACTGGCTTACTGACGCTGAGTTATTTGGCCCCGAATATCTGGCGTCGTGTTGTGTGCGGTTCGTCGAAGTATTCCATGTGCTCTCGTAGAGATATGTAGCTTGAATGACTTCGAGCTTCTTTAGTTCGCTTTGAAATTGACAAACAAGAATATGTTGGTTGCTGTTGCTTACATCATTCCCGGTTCCACTTTGAGCACTTACGAGAATAATTACATTTGATTAAATACATATTTTGAATGCCTCCCTATACATAGAGCATATTTAAATATTTCTTTATTTCTTATAGCTCTCATATTTCAAAAGACAATATATAAAAGGTAATTAGCACGTTCAGTAAATGGCATGAAATAGTCAGCAACAATGCAAGTGCTTCTAATCTTTTATGGCTAAGTCGAATAAGATAAATGTTATACGAGTATATTGTGACAATAATTTAGATTGTCACCCTCCAGAACATCTCAATCTCAATGCTTATCTGAATCGCCCTGTGTATTCACAACATTTGCCCTCCAGCTGGAGAAAGTTCTCATTTCCTTTGCATTGTGCTTTTTTGTAAGCCAATGTTTCATTGCTCTGCCATGTTCCCATACAATCATGGGGATCTACTTCTGGATTAACACTTGTAAGGCAAAATACATTACAGACAGCTACAGAAAAATGAACATAGCTGGCATCTTGATGTCGATGCATTATTTAAATCCCGTACTGGGAGGGAATGCAAAGGTGAATCTGCCTCGCTTGGGGATTTATTCGCGCAAACAGACATTTCATGTTTTAATAAACTCCCACTTCGCAAGCATAAAGGAAGTTGTAAAGGACGAGAAGCGAGGCACTTGGCCCACTCAGTAATTTTGAGCTTCCTTACTAGATGTGTTCGGAGAAGTCTGGGGAACAAAAGAAAAACAATAATCGATGAAAGAAAGCATATTGTCATATAAAGGGTACAATTGAAGCTGTGCCCAGAATAAGACAGCTTTGTAATGATCATTAAATCATAAATATTGCAAAAAAATCAGTTTTGAATTAATTACGAGCCAATTGTGACGAAAAATAAATTTATGTGTAAGTTCCATATTAATAAAACATATCCCCATCAATAATCGAAGGCCAATATAAAATTTGAGGTGCACTTCAAACAAATTTAGCCCGCAATTTGGGCGGCCATGCTAAATGCAATCATCAATTACACCAAAATTACCAAATTGTCAGAGAACAGCGCCCCTTGGCCCCATAAATTTATATAATTGCCTACTGCTCTTTTTAACGTCAGTTTCATTTGGGCATAAATTATAAACATGAAATTTAAATTCGCTGTGCAGAAATCTGTTGTGAACGATGCACTTTAATGCTCGGTATTCGTTCACCCATCCGTGCTCTTTTGTAACTAAAATGAAACAACATGGAAGGATATCTATGTTGCAAGACTTATTTCATGATGAAAAATAAGCCTGTTAAAAAAGTTTCTATGAAGGTGTCCTACGACTGGATAGTTGTGGTTTCAAATAACTAGACGCCATAAAAGAAGAAGGGCTTTTAAAAGTCTTAAACTGTGTGCAAACTTAATTTAGCTGCCCATTTAATGAAGTATAATAGATTTTATATTTTATTTTTGGCTGAGAAGTTGTGTGTTTATTTTTTACAAAGACCAGAAGAAAGAATCCCAATGCAGGATGTAAAAAATGTATCAGTCATAATAATATAAAAATTTACAATAACATATATATGTAACAGCCCCTGGCCAAATTATTAGACGCACCTAAAAAATTGTTAAAATTTTTTATTTACGGAGCCAAAGACCACAGACTCTACTAAAATTATTATTTTTCTATTTTAAACTCATAATCGCGATATTTCTGGACATGTATTTAAAAAAATATATAATAAGAACAACGGAAAAAATTACGCAGATTTTTTTAATTTTAATATTTTGTGGTTCTTCCTTTGGCAAGAATTAGTGCCTGTATTCTCCTAGGCATGCTGTTTATGTACGACTGTATAGTGTCCTGCAAGTCCGGACTATGGTTCCACATATTATTATTCTTTCTACCAGCAAAGCTTTGACAGAGTTTGCCATGTGGCAAGGAGCACCATCCTGCATGAAAACAAAATCTTCTCCGCTTTTAAACCACTCTCTAAGGAAGCAATCTAGTCTGGAGGACTTTCTTGTTTTGCCTTGTTTCATTGTAACGATGACAATGTACAAACGTCCAGTCAGTATCACGCACTCTGAATAAAATCTCTCAAATCTTTCTAACGTATAAAACTATAAACATAAGGTATATTTACCGATTTCCAAAAGTTTAAATCCTTGTTATGATGCTTCCATGTCGATTTTAAGCGTTTTTGTATCATCGCAGGAGTCAGTTTGAGTTTCCGAGCGGGTATACAAACTTTTATTCATCTGAAGAAGCTTACGGCGAACAGTTCTTTCACCGGCTCTTACATTTTTCTGATTTAATTCAGTTTTAATCGCCCTCGTGGAAGCAAAATGATTTACCAAGCATATTTTCTTAAGGAGTCCTTTCGTTCAGCCTGTGGTGAAAATATTGATTTGCGGCCACACTTACTTTTCTTTTTAGGATTCAAATCTTCATAACTTTCAATTTCCTTCTTAATTCTTCTTACAGAAGCCTCTGAAACAACTAATCTTCTGAAATTTTCTCGATTTGAAAACAGTTACACGTTGATCAACGCCTTCACTTCGTCGATTTTTTCTTTAATGTATTATTAAATTAATGTAATATTTAATGTATTCCAAAATAATAAAGAATACTTCCAAATTATAACACCGCCAATAAACACAAAAAAATACTGAATTAACAAAGCACATACCAAAATAGGTCTCTCTCGTTCAAAATCGACGCGGCGACTGAGACAGGCACCCCCACTTGTTTTATATCTTATACAAGGAATTCCGAGTCAGCCAGCGACATTGTCGGTGATATTAAATAGGTAAGAGATTTAGTAATCCAGATAGAGGGCTTATAGAATACCAAAAAGCAAGCAAAGCGATGTAGAAATAGCTGAATATCCAAAAAGGTGAAAATTGTAGGTGCGTCTATTAATTTGGCCAGGGACCGTATGTATATAATAAAATGTATACGAGTATGCATGGTGAATAAGTGTTGCAAACCGAAAACTTGATTGCTTATTTATTTATTCTCCGCATTTACTTTTAGATGACTTGGTTTGGTCAATATCCCATCAGCATACTTAGATCGACTAAATCAGCTACGTTAGTCTATCCGCGGTTAACCGTGTGATGAATTTATTAAAAGTAATTGTTATTATATAATATTACCGCCGTTTGTGGGTGGGATGGGTGGTGGGGGTTGATTTGGATGGTGATTTTGCTGTTGTATAGAGCGTGATCCCCCATTGCTAATAGGAGAATAATTTGGTTCTAAGGTGGGGGAGGGGTAGTCTAACTTCGTAACGCGTAGACCGATTTCGATAATTCTTTTTCTGTTGGGTAGAGTATGTTCCCTGATTGATACGACGAGAAAAAAAATAGTGGTGGGATGGTGGTGGGGGTAGGGCTTGAACCTAACTTTTTAACGCGTGGACCGATTTGAATGGTTCTTTTTTTGTTGTACAGAGTAGAAGACACTAAAACGTGAAAAATCAAATAGCTTTTAAAAAAAAGTTGAACCGACTTCACAAAAAACGCTAAAAAGCATAAACTAAATTTTCATTTTATATTTATTACGACATTTTGAAGTCAGTGCAAATAAAACAAACCAAACCAATACAACAAAAGTATGTATTCGTCCTTCCTTATGATCCCGTGAGCTGAAACGTTCAGGAAGTTTTATGTATTATCTTCAATTGTGATTAGGTAGTTGTTTTGTTTATTTAATTTGCAATTTTTCGTAATAGATATAAAATTAAAAATTATTTTATGCCTTTTAGCGCTTTTTGTGAAGTTAGTTTAACTTTTTTTTAAAACTATTTTATTTAAGGCTTTTTTCGACAGTTTTTAAATTTTTATAACATTCTTGCATTTGTCGTGCTTACAGCGTACTCATTTACACCAATTGCAAATTCAACTTACATATTATTTGTTTCACTTCAGTTAAATTAAAGATATATAAAAAATGTAAAAAAAAATTAAGTATCATACGGGCTTAACTGAAAGCAGAATTTCCAAATTTCATTTATTACGGCTGCGCTTTAAAGTTACTTGATTAGAAAACACCGAAATATAGTAAAAATATCAACCGTCCGTGTCGTCATACGTCGTTTTACACTAGAGTTAGGTCGGTCCTGATCTTTGTAGTTCCAAGAACTATGTATTCTATCGGAACGTTTCCTTTCTTTCCCTAGGTTTTATTTTAGCCGGTCCACATACTTCCGATTTCATTTCCAACTACCCATACCCAGTGAGCTGGCACAATGAGATGAGGGCGTGTTTATAGCTTATCCACTCCATTTGTTCTATAACCCAGTAAAAAAATCACGTGGAATACACGATGATTCGACGTGGAATTGCTTCGAAACTCTAATTCGAGAATAATTTGAATTTTGTATACCGAAGTTTACGGGGAATTTTTACGTCAACTCTAAGTGGAACATATGTAAAATTTCCACCGAATTTCCATGTGACTGAATTTTCGCTGAGTAGTCGTCGAAAATATCTATTTGATACCATTTCATCAAAATGTATAAAACAATAAAATACTCACAAGATAAATTCCAAACTATTTAAAATCCTTACTAATTATAACTATTTTTAATCACAAAATAATTACCACTTGGAGTAAAACAAAATTGCGTCCATTTTGAAATTCTCCAAGAGGGGGAACTATGGGTACATTTTCCATCGAATATCCACGGTGCCTAATTTTCTACTGGGCATTTAATTGCAATTGTCGGCAGCCAGATTGAAGGACGTTCTGAAATTGAATGACATTATAGAAGAAATTGAGTGAATATATTGTACACACTCTCAAAAAGGATGAAACAGATTGCATATGACAGTGCGCCAAGCCAATGTGACGAAATTTAGAAACCATTGATTTGCACCGGTTGTCACACATTGAATGCGATACAGCAATACGAAGAAAATTTTTACAGCACACCCATTTCTATTTTTAAAATCTGTCGGTCACACCCAGTACTGCCAACAGTGAAATTGATATTTTGCTTGGATGTTCATGTTATTCTGAAAAATGCTTCAGATAAAAGTTTTAAGGTTTCCAAGAGGTCAAATGACTGACCTCCTCCAGTTTGATCTCAACCGTTTTGGAGTTACAGGGTGATTCCCTAAAATTCAAACATTTTCCCAAATTGTCTCCTAAATTGATGTAATACACCCGTACAAAGGCTGGAAAATGTTCATTTAGCTAGTACCATCGACATCAATTTAATAGGAACATTCATTTTGCCCCAAGTGCTTAATAGCCAAATTTATGCCGACTTTTTGGAGAACACACTACCAGATCTACTACGAAACATCGCTATGGCTGATCTTAGGGCAATGTTTTACCAACAAGATGGAGAATCAGCGCATTCCGGTATAATTCTAAGGGCAATACTGAATGAAAAATATCCTGACCGCTGGCTTGGACGAGGAGCACCGATTCCTTGTCCTGCTAGATCTCCAGATCTTACCCCGTTGGGTCATACTTATGGGAAACAATAAGGGATGAAGCTTATTCAAACGCAGTTAACAATAGAGACGAATTCGTTAGCAGAATTGGGACTGTAGCGACGAAAATGCGGGAGAGGCTGAGTATAATACACCTCAAAGAAGGAGTTACAAGGGGGTTATTGGCATTAATAAGTTTCAAATTGATTAAAAAGCAATTGAAGATTAATTTGAGTTTAATTTCTTTACATTGCAGATTTTTATAATATTCTCTAAAAGGTTTTCAACTCATAAATTTCTACATCCTTTCTCTACCTGGACACATTGTTCCTTTTTGGAAAGGTTATAAGATGGGCAATTTAATAAAAATAAAAAAACAGGTGTATTACTTACATGAATTTCGGAGAAAATTTGGGAAAATCTTGAATGGCAAAATATTTTTTTCCACTTTTGGAAGTGACTGTACTTGCAGCGATAGGAGTCATATTAACATTGTTGACAACACAGCAACAAAAAAGGAGAAATCAGAAACAACAGCCACCAGAAGCACTACCGCGGGGAAGGAAGGAAAACAGGGTGCAACGACAGTTTCTGCCGCTGTCAACCCAGAAGATGGTGATGCGCTCAACTCCACCATGGAAGTTGACATTCTTCCTGATCCCGGACACGAGTCGGAGAACTTATTTCTGGGTTCCACCACCGACGAAGATACCAGCAACGAAGGGGAGACTGATGACATCACTCTGATAGAGGTATCCTCACCCAAACACAGTGATTATAAAAGCGGTCCAAATTAACTTTCAAGGCAGCGTCTGCGACTCTTCTCCTTAATCTAGCATCTAGAAGAGCTTAGCACCTCCAAGCACCTTAGGTCGTCAGATACAAGGTTTTCGGAGTCAACCTAAAGGGGTATAAGCTCCTCTACATACAAGGTACAGGTAAACCAAGGTCATGTATCCTCCAGTTACATGGCGCACGATGTGGCGGACATTCCTGGTTCAAGACCAAGAAATACGGTCAAGAAAGCCACTAGACAAAAGAGGACGCTGGTGATCGGAGCGGACGCCAGCGCACACTACACAGTCTGGAGCAGCTCGGACATCAATGAAAAGGGTGAGTTACTTTTTGATTTTATTCTTGGAACTAACCTGCAGATTTGTAACGTGGTAGCAGAACCCACCTCTACTAACTCAATTAGGCGGGAAGTTCTGGACATTACGATAGTCTCGGAACAATCGCCCACTTTAGAACAGAGTGGAATCCTTTTCCGACCACGCCTACATTGACTTTGGGATAACACTCCACAAAGAGGTACGTTCTTTTTATAAAAACAGGTTTAGAGCAAACTGGGACCTCTAGAGAACAGTCCTTAGTAATAGTCTGCCTTTCCAGGTAATTGGAAATAGGCAAAGCCTTGATAAGGTGGTGGACACCCTGACGTTTGCGTGTAATGCGGCGACGCAAATTTCTTGCCCCGACAGGGTTCCAAAATTCCGTGGTGGTCGAGGGAAATCATGACTCTGAAGAAAGAGTGTCGTAAGCTTTTTAACCAAACGAAAAGAACTACTGTCAGGACTTGTTATAAGGAACGCCTAAATAAATTCAAAAAACTGATTAAGAAAGCAAAACGATCCTCGTAGGAGGGCTTCTGTAATAAAATCGAAAGCACCTCTGAAGCGAGTCGCTTGTGGAAAATCCTCTCAACAACACCCATCACCCCAAGCCTCTTAGCCACAAGTGATGGTAGTTGGACTTCATCCAGTCTTGAGGCGCTGGAGTTAGTAGGCAACACGCACTTTCCGGGTTGCCGGATACGCCGAGCGGCCATGAGCCATAAGATCCTCGATAAGAGAAAACTGAAATGGGCTATACAAAGTTTTAAGCCCTACAAATCACCGGGATTAGATGGCATCAAACCAGCTTAACTGCAATTAGCTTCCGAGATACTGATTCCGTGGCTAATGCTCACCTATATTCGATCCTCATGGACGAAGGTGAAGGTGGTCTTTATTCCTAAAGGAGAAAGAGCCTCACACTACAAACCTAACGTTTTTAACCTAACGTTTTTTTAGTCTCTCCTCCTTCCTGCTCAAAATGCTGGAGAGACTCTTAGATATCTATATTAAAGAGACAATCAATCCATCCAAGCTGCCTCTCTCGCAAAATGCTTACACTAAAGGTAAGTCCATAGAAACAGCCCCGCACGAACTTACCACATAACATTCGCTATTGCAGAAATAATAATCACTTGCAGCCTTCCTCGATATAAAGGGTGCTTTTAACAATATCAGGTCAGAGGCGATACTGGCATCTTTGAGGAGGCTGGAACTTGACGATCATCTCATCAAACTTATTGACCTCATGCTAAAAAGCGGGGTCATCGTCTCCAGTTTGGGAGGATCTAATATTCAAAGAGCGGTCACTAGAGGTAACCCTCAGGGAGGAATACTTTCACCACTCTTATGGAACATAACTCTGAATGAATTACTCATAGACCTGGAGCAGTCTGGTCACAAGGTTATCGCCTACGCCGATGATATTGCCCTGATATCCACACCTTCTTAAGCCCTCAACACTATTCTCTACCTTCTACCGTTAGTTCTCTTTGGTAAGCAAACCGCTTAGCTCAAGCCAGACCTGGAAACGAACCAGCTTCGGTCACTCCAAAATTCTGGACGGAAGAACTGCCGGCAACTTCGACTATACCACGCCCAAGCCTTTCTTTGGAACTAAATTCAACTCCTACTGTCCCATCAGATCGGAATGGGACGAAGGTCCCCACCAATGGGGGGTCAGTGCATCTCTACACTGACGGCTCCAAACTAGAAGGCAGAGTAGGTGGAGGTATCTTCTCTGAACATTTGGACCTCGATATCTCATTCCGCTTACCAGACTACTGCAGCTTGTTTCAGGCGGAAAGCATGGCTATAAAAGTAGCCGCGGGCAGTCTTTATCATTTAACGATACCTAAAGATAACATATGTATTTTCACTATTAAATCCCTCACGGAAGTATATACTACTTCCAACACGGTTGTAACATGTCGCTAAGCTCTGAATCACATAGCTGAGCATATCAAAGTATGGCTCTTCTGGGTGCCTGGGCATAGTAATATTCCGGGGAACTGTAGAGCCGGCGAACAAGCGAGAATCGGTACCACTCGTCCTGATTCGGACATTAACCACCAGCTGGGAAAACCGCTGGCCACTTGCAAACCGGAACTTTCACAGACATCTCTCAGGATTGCAAATATTAATTGGCAGGACGAACACACCTGCCTGATCACCCAACAGATATGGCCAAAACTTGAACCTAAACAGTCAAGAGAGCTCAACCTACTCGGAAGCAAAATAATAAGCAGTACCGTAGCCTTTATAACGGGCCACTGCCTCATAGGTAGACACGCCGATAGACTAGGCGCCCTTCAAACGACTTCTGTAGGAGTTCCCATGACGAAGAGGAAGAGGAAACCATACTCAACCTCCTCTGCAACTGCTCGGCCCTAGCAAACCGTAGGAACGGGATTTTGGGCTCCCCCTTCTTTGAAGAGCTAACCCAATAAGGCTCCATTGACGTCAGAACCTAGCTCGATTTATCAGGAGCTCGAATTGGTTCCCGATGACGGGTTAAGACTGAACACCCTTTCCATCCCAGCCAATTTTATTTTGACTCCTCGAGAACTAGTTTCCACTGGAAACAGGGAACTGGCTCGATGCACAGAGAGTAACAGTTTTACCCTCTTCTTCTCTAGGTATTTTTATTAGGTTTAATTAAGGAGAAAAGTGTACCTTAATAAGTTAATTTTATCATTTTTTATTTTTTTCTTGTCATTTTGTAATTTTAATAACTTTCACACTAATATAGTCACAGGATTTGTTTAACACTCATTTTAATCCGTAATTCGTCCTCGAAATCATGTTTAAAACCGCGAGTTTATATCTTAAATAACAACTGAACAGGAGCAAAATATCTAAACGCTTGAAAAAGCCCATTTTAACCATCATTCGTTACCTTAAGTAGTTAAGTCGCTTTTGTCCGCAGTTTTTCTCTGATTCGCTTTGGCCCAGAATCTCAGGCGGTTGTTTTGCACAGAAGATTTTCTAAGTCACTTTTGCTTGAACCTTGTAGATATGTGATCATTTTTACTCTCAGTCTGTCATATATGTGTATATATGCATTTTCTTCTTATTCCCCTCGCCCCGAACAAGGCAAAAAAAGCTCTCTTTGCAATTGTGGAGCAAATACAAATACTTGTACAAGGAAACAATGTAGGAAGAAACGGATGGGCAAAGTAGTGTTTACTGATATGACCCGTAAATCATGGAGCGATATAAAAGCTAAACAACTAAAAAAAATTTTCCACAATAAAATGATAAAAACTAAAATCCCGTCCACTCTCGTCGCCTGAATCTCGCTCTCGTAATCACACTGTTACCAATGATATTGGTGTCGGTGCCCGGCAGCGAGTATTACTTCGAGTATCGTGAAGCCCTAGTCATACTAATTACGTCAACAGTAGTTTTTTCTAGAGTTGACTGCAGAGAAGACTCGGGTGCTACTTTTAACTCGAAGTTTTCCTTTGATGATTTCGGTTTTGTAAAAAGATGATTTTGTATGTTCGATCATCCTATCGTCACCAAGTATTGCTTGGCTGTCGGAATATATCTGTTCTTTATCGCTCTCTCAGGAACTGTGACTTTTTCAACATCGCATGCTGTCGCAATAACTATGCTTTTAATAAACCTATTAAGGGGGAACAACAAAGTGACGGTTCAAAACAAAATAACAAAAAAGTATAATTAGTATTTGTTAACCTTTTTCAAGGTAATGATTTTATTTTCCGTTGTCTAGGTAATGATTCTAAGAATTAACAATTCTAACTCAGAAGGCGCACTTCTCAGAAAGAAGCTTAAAATCAATTGACCCATTCCCCAGAACATAATAATATATTGAGGCGATGAGGCGAATTAGGCTCCCACACCAACATGCAAAAACAATAGTAAACAAAAACTAAAACACGCCCACACACAACAATCAGGGATGCACGGACAACAGAGAACGCTTAAGCAAATCCTTAGTAAGAGTCAGGTCAAAAACAGGACACATATTCACGACTCTACACATGCGATTTATAGGCTGTGATAATAAGGAATTTACATATTGAAGTACGTTAAGTGCAGTTAAGTCAAGTTTAACCGCGATTTCCCAAAACACCATTTTGTGAGGTGCGTGAAGCTGGCACAGATGTTTTCCGGGCTGGGGGGTAAAACGTCCCAATCGATAGTCTCTCGTTAGACCATATTTTACCCCTAATAGGTGTCGTTTATCCCCTCCCAATTTTTTTATTCGAAAAACAAAATTTCCGGGCTAACTTTATAAGCCCGAAAAATTTTCCGGGCTGGGGCGCAAAACGTCGCAATCGAAAGGCCTTCGTTAGTCCACGTTTTTCCCACAATTCATTTCGTTTTACCCCCTCCCAAAATAAAGTTATTTAATAACAAAGTTTTTTTCAAAAATACCATAATTCACTGTAATATGACGAAGGAAAGCTTTTAAGGGTTGATAGTGTTTTTTTTCAGTTAAAATTTTCAATGATAAAACAAAAAAACTGTCTGAATTTCCGAGGAAAAGACGAAATTTTATTTCAGTTGGCCACCATTTTGATAAAAAAAAATTTAAAAACAGGGCCGCTTAAGTGAAACTGCAGTTATATATTACTAAAAATTATTTGCTGTTTTTATTTCACAGGCTTGGAGAGCGAGAACTAGAGAGGGAGCTTTTTTGAGCAGACCGTCACGGAGGACCTTTTGTACAATTAAATTAAAAAAATTTTTATTTGAAAAAAAAATTTCATACATAGGTTTAGGTTGGTACGCAAAAAAAAAAAGGAATTATATGTATTAAATTTTCGCTTTAAAAAAAAGATTTTTTTAAGCTGTCACCCTGTTGGTCCCCCTTAACGCAATGTCTTCTATTTTTTAAATACTCATTGTGATGAACCTGGTTTTAGGTTGGCTGAATCTAAAACAACTTTTTTTGAATAGCTAACTTATTAAGTGTCACGTTTTTCCCCAATTTAATTTGCTTGTAGTAGTTAGACTTTGATGAATTCGAATATAAAAATATGTGAACGTATGTTGTATGCATACTTAGTCAGTAGAATTATTTGTCATGTCGTGTCATGAGAATGAATCAACACTAATAAGTGATAAAACTGATACATAAATTGAAACATTTTATGGTTGCACTTATATAATAACTGCAATGGACCTGTGGGTCCTTTACACAATACTTCAATTAACCTAACCGAAAGTCGTAAATTTCGTAACCCACTCAATATTGAGCTTACAAGCAAAACTTCCTCGGGAAGGAAAAATAACTCGGACAAGATAGACGAGAAATTCGGGTAGAAAAATAAATTCAGATGTCCCCAAGGCTTTATGAAGGTTAATTCGAAAACGATATAAACCCCTGGCGGGAATCTGCCGATGCCATGGCATTTGGCTTAGGCCTGAGATCTTTAATTCTAAATTATGCCTCCTTTTGGATGTGTCAAATCGATAGACAAGGTTGACTGACTTTGCCTTTTTTGTCGGGAAAAGAAATCTCTTACATTTTCGTGTGAAAAATCCCAATGCTATGGCACATTGGGACTCTTGAAGGAAAAAATATGTTAAAGGTATCGATTGTCGGTTCTTAACATTACGAGCATGTTTAAATATATTCTATTTGACTTTTGTGCAATTACTTGGTATAGCTTGGAGAATTCTATTTGGGTTCGAAGGGATCGACATCTTATACATTTTTAAGGCTCAATATCTAGAACTCATTAGATATTAATAGACAATTTCTGGAAATCCTTCGAGAAATCTTGAGCTATAAAAAGTAGTACATCACTTATAACTTGACTACGGAGTGAAGACAATGTTTATTTTTCCTTCACCCACGCTGAATCACATATTCAGTAACTACTAGAGTACTATAAGATGCTGAATACTTTTTAATGAGTTCATTATGAGTAAAAGTTTCTAGGAGCAGTGGTATATGTGGGCGAACAAGTCCTCCTCTAAAGTATGCATAGAAAATGAATAAGTGACTAATCGTTAGCAAATGGATGATTTTGATTTTGATGGAGTGCTGCAAATACTATCAAAGATGGGGCAAAATTATACATATTGTTGATTTTCACTACCATTTAAAGTAGGCTTACTTCTCTTAACTTGATGACTAGTTTTGTACTTATTGGAGCAGTGTGCTTAACCCTCAAACGCTAAAGGGCAAAAATTGCCGTACTTTTTTAAATTTTTCTGAATGCAATTTTGAACGATTAAACGTGCGTGCCTGAAAATCAAATTATATATTTATTTTGTTGAAGCGCATGTAATGACATTAGCGACAGTCAGATATGACAACACTTTCAGACGTATTTCACAGGAGTCCTGAATGTCTGGCGCCTCTTATTTTTGTATTGGCTACTATGTCATAAATTCTTAGGCAGTTCCATGAACTAACTCAACCGTAATAAAAAACTGTAATAATAATTTCAGTAAGAAAGGAATAGTGCACCTAAGACTGTTATTTTAGGCTCTTTTACAATGATGTTTACATATGATCAATGAGAAAGGGATGTTACAATAACATTTTCCTTGTAGTAGACACTGTTGGTGAAGAAAAAAACTCGGCTACTTGATGAGAAAGTTTCTAGTCTTGAGTGGATAATTGCCGAGATGTGTGATTGCGGTTTTTATTGTCTACTATGTCATAAAATTCATTTTTTTTATGGAAGCGGGAAAATGCATTAACGCACCCGTGTGCCGGACTCACTTGACAAATGACCAGTCATACCGGCTAAAACCCCCCTCCCCCCTCCAGGAGGACCACCACGGAACCGTCTAGAAGACATTACTTAGCGGTGGAGTTTTATAGAACAGCCTCCTACGTGGCCCGGAAGGCAACTGGACTCCCTAACGGGAGCCCCCGCTGTCTCGCTCCCCCCAACAAGCTAGCAGGCACCCCCGCTAGGGACCCCCATTGTTGTCCCCCTCCTTTTGGCGAAGGATTCCTCTCACAAAAAAGGCAATCCTTCGCCAGTAGTCCTCCCCATGCAGCATGACCCCAACTATATTATCCGGCGTTATGCTGCCCGTCTTCACCTCCAGCTCAACCCTCTCCGCTCTCCAGCGGACACATTCGAAGAATGTGTGGAGAGCTGAGTCCGATGATTAGCCGCAGAATACACAGCACGGGCTCGGCAGCTTTCCTATGCGGTGGAGGAAGGCCCGAAAAAGGCCGTACCCCGTCAGCATTTGGGTGAGGTAGTAATCCACCTCACCGTGTCGAGGGTTCAGCCAAGTATCCAGCTGAGGAATCACCCGAGCTGCCCACCGGCCCCGCCAACTTTCTTGCCAGAACGCCATAGTCCTGGCCCGAGCCACTCTCGTAGCCTCTCCCCCCAGGATGAGTTTCTCCCGGTGGACGAACTGCCGCTCCCTGGTTAAGAGGTCAATGGGTATGATCCCCGCGACCACTAGCACCGCCACTTCCGAGACCGTGCGGTAGGAGCTCGCGATGTGGAGCGCTGCACCACGGCGTTGCACCGCAAGTAAACGCTTGCGGTAACTTTCCCACCACATCGCGTTGGCTCAGACTTCTGCTCCGTAGAGCATTATGGCCACGGCGGTAAGGAGAAACAGGCGTCTTTTACAAAGTCTGGGTCCACCAATGTTGATCATAACCCTGCTCAGCGCGGCTGTCACCGCAGCCGCTTTATCAGCCCGGCCCTTGATCTCACCCCAGAAGGAGAGCCTACAATCGAGGCTCACGCCCAGGTATTTAATCGCAGGCCGTGTCTGAACCGACATGTCTCCCACCCGATTCCGATCAGCAACGGAATGCGCTTCTTTGTCAGAAGGACGATCTCGGTCTTGGCAAGCGCCAACTCCAGCCCGTGGTCGCACAGCCAGGAGCTTACCCGGCGCATTACCTGGTTGAGCCTCATCTAGGCCGCCGCCATATCTCTAGCGGTGATGATCGCCGCAATGCCGTCATCATACCCAACCAGGAAAGACCCTTCAGGCATCTCCATACGGAGAATCCCGTCATATGTGTAATTCCATATGTCGGGGCCCAGTATGGAGCCCTGGGCCGCCCTTGCGAAAGAACCCTACAAATAATTTGGCAATTTAATAAAATATTTTTACTTTCTTTAATTAATTATATCATTTGATTAAAAAAAAATAAGGAGCAAAACTAAATGCTCTTTTAGGGTAAAAATTGCCCTAAACGTCGAATTAGGACCACTCGAAAAACAGCGTTTGAGGGTTAATGTTATTCTTTTTAGTTTTGCTTACAGTTTTCCAATGTTCTGGATTTCCTTAGTTTGATGAATCCTCAAAAGTACCTAAAAATGTTCAGAAATAATACTTTTTGTAAGGTCTGTTCCCAAAGAATGACGTGAATTATTTTAATAACTAGTGCTTACGCAATCAGTTTTTATCAAAATCTGCTACTGCGAACAAAGACTATAATAAGATAAAACTTACATTGGCATTATTTCATGATAGACTCTAAAAGCCTTTCTGCTTTCTTCGCAAAAACTATATCTAATCTTTCTTTCCTATTATTTGTTATCTATTTACTTTCACTATGTCCTGAATGGCAAATCCGCAGCAGCACTGGCCATCAAGGCCAGTGCAGGCATTGTTTGTTATCTATATTATTACCGATTACTCTTCTGTAAAGCTTCATATTTTCTCTTCAGGACTTTACTTTCTAATTAATTTTATTGTCCTATACTCTGTTTTAGAAGTCCTTCATAAGCAAGGGTTAATCATTTGTTTATCTCTTCTACGTATTTTTCGGAAAATTAAATCTGCACTCTTCAACGTCACCGTAGACGAATGTTTAGTGACCAAATTTGAAAAAGCCTTTGGTTTTTTCGCTCAGGATCATATTAACCCATTTATTAGTAATGCGAATGCAGCTGAAGGCTTTGTAAAAATTGGCCTAAGGAATATTACGACCCATATGTAACTAATGTGCTATTCTGCTTTTTCCTAAGGCTGATTTTAGAATACTCAATTTGTTGTTTGGTCCCTATTTGTATCAGGCCCTTCGATACGATAGTGATCTACTGGAAATTTTTTTCGGTTGGTACTTACTTGGAACTGTGCCTTTTTGGTGGCCTTAACTGGCCTATGTATAAAGACAGGCTTAAACTTTTTTCTTCAATAATCTTCAAATAGAAGGGGTTATCACTGAAAAACCGTTTTTCCGTTTGACTGTTCGTCGAGGTCTTATCCCTACAATCCATCTCTTTCTAGTTTTTGTAACAACTTGTCGGGGCTAAAAAAAAGAAATTCGCCCGATTCCAGAATGTTCATCGATGTGATTCATACCTGCGACTTTTAGATGCGGCGGCTTCAATCCATGCTCTGATTCTATTGATTTTTATATGTTACTTAGCTTTAATTAAGAGACATCTTAATTAAGGGTTACATTCTTTGTTTTTGCTTAATTTTTTTGTATTAAGGTATTTCAATATCTTTTAGTAAACAACTAAAGGGGTGCAATAACAATTTTTTCAGTCGTTTCCCAACTAAGCGTGATGAAAGTAGCTGAGCAAAATATTTTACGAATGCGGTTGGACAACAGACCTGCACAGCATGATCGCAAGTTCGTGTTGAATCATTTTTTAACGCATATGTCAAGAGACTACCAGCCGAAGGTGCTAAAACAGCGGATCGAAAATCAAAGTGGACAAAAACGCAATTTAATTATTTGAAGAAGGCAAAAGTCAAAAACGTATTACCAACGGTCCTGGGAAGCAAATAAAATACAGGGTGTTTCACAGCGCGTGTGCAAAAATGAAGGAACTGGTAGATCTAGAGGTGAGAAAAGGAAAAAAAAATTATGGGAGATGGGAGCCCCACCCAGCTCTAGGGGTTTTTAATTTTTTAACAACGAAAAAAAACAGTCTTACATTTTAACGTATATTTTCTAAAGTTTTAGTGCTAGAGACCTTATTAATATCTAAGTTGAGAAGTAACACAATGGTGCTAAAGATTGTGTCAATGGTGCTAAATACCTGCTTCAGTTATTTAATCTTT
This sequence comes from Leptarthrus brevirostris, assembly GCA_964036015.1. Lineage (NCBI taxonomy): Eukaryota > Metazoa > Arthropoda > Insecta > Diptera > Asilidae > Leptarthrus > Leptarthrus brevirostris. Next base: position 117,581,675 of record OZ038372.1, on the reverse strand, counting down.
TTTACTTTTTCTGTTAAAATTTGGTTAAATTTTTGCTTAGAATTCATAGGCAGAGTTCATAGGCATGAAAAATGCGTCAACTTTGGGATTTTTTTTCGGGAATATAATTAATATTTATTGAAACGGCAGTTAATATAATTTATTTCCCCATAAGTAAAGAATACTTTTAAATTTGTTCATTTAAAAAAATCCAAAATGGCGACTGTAGGTCCTATTAACTGAAGCCATGCACCGCGTGCATTGGTCTGCGCGGGGCGTTCCAGCCCCTTGTCAGTTAATCCGAAACAATAACGGGTAAAAAATTATTAATCTACATGATATTTGGGAGGCCGTATCGTTTTTAAATTTTCTGAAAACCCCCGGATATCAAAATGTCGGCCGTTTGAAAAAAGAAGTCATATTTTCACTGTTTTTTTAGCTTCAATGGACGCAAAAAAAATGTTTAAGTAAAAAAAAAATCGCCTCGATAAGGCCCCCGAAATTAAATTTCCTTTACGGTGGAACAAATTGCAAGTCAATCGGTTTTTCCGTTGAAGCTGTAGAGAGCCCCGTGCGCTGAAAAATGCTGTTTCGAGAAACACTCATACTATATTTCTCGAAACAGCAGTTTTAAGTTATAAAAAATCGTTTTTAATGTTTTTTTTTACAACTTCTATCTAGTCAGCTATCCCAGCACCATAGAGACAGCCTTCGGCTCCCTCAAAATATTCGTTTTTCTGGATCTGCAGGCTGTCAGGTTTATTGATAAGGTAAAGAAAAAGGTCGTCTCGCTACCTGTTTTCCAGCCGGCGCGCGGTTCCGCTCAATGCGCTGTAACTTCTAAACTATATCAGATTTTACAAAATCCTTTTTACTACATATACTAGACACTTAAGGGATTTCAATTATGTAAAAAACGAAAATCGATTTTCTGAACGTCATGAACGGTAACCTCCCCTTATGGCGGAAGTATACTGGACAGATATGAGATTGTTGAAATAAAAAAAGCAAAAGATAAAGGTTCATTCCTAGTAAACGATCAATTAGATTTCAATAATAATAGCCCTTTACTTAATCCCAAATTTCTGAACGTGTAAGTACTTAGATGGTGTTATTAAAGAAAAAACAGATAATATAATTTACCACTAGAGCAAAAATTCAGTAGTTCACTTGATAATGCCTAAGTAGGGCGAAACGCGTCGTGTAAATTTATTTAATAAATTGTGGAATTTTGAGCAAACTGTATACATCAAAAACAGAATCATCCAACTCTGTCCGCGCGTTACGAAGTTAGGCTACACTCTTCCCACCCCACTCAAGGAACATATTTTTTTCATTATTAGCAATGGGGGATCATACTCTATACGACAGCAAAAAACCCCCACTCCACCCGACCAAACATGACAAAGAATCATCCAAATCGGTCCAAGAGTTACGAAGATAGTCTAGCTCCCCCCCCCCCCCCTCACTCCACCATAGGGCTAATTTTTTTCATTATTTGCAATACCCCCACCACATCGAAAAATTTGTTGACATTGTACCAATCGGGGAAATACTCTACCCAGATTCCTCAAAATCGGTCCACGCGTTACAAAATTATGCCCGAAAAAATACATGTAGGACTTAGAACCTTGTTGTTTTTGGGAAGTCGGTTAAAAATGAGAGCTTAATATCACGTAAGATAAAAAGTGCCACCTTACGCAGAAAAGCTAGAAGAAATCCCCAAAGTTGGCGCCTGCTAAGAATTTTTTTGAAGAAAAACGCTGTGTGTGGCCTACGAAAATTGAAAATGTGTGGACTCTTTTAGCAAGGGAGGTTTATAAACAGAGATGGGAGACTAAAAATATACAATAATTAAAAAACGAAATCAGAATTCAATGAAAAAAGTCGGAATAAGGGTTGTCTAAAAGATGAAAGAGGACGCTAAGAAAGTAAAAAATTAAGGAAAAATGACCTTTAACAGTGACATTATTAATTTTTTGATACTGACATTATTAAATTTATTTATCTTTTTTTTACATCTAAAAAATAATTGAAATAAACTTGGGTTGAGTTTTCGTTGTCATAAATTTGATTTTGTGCCTTAACTTTTGCGTGATACCTTAGTCGATCATTGATGAAAGTAAATGAATAAATTGACACCTACAAACCTGCAGATATAGTATGAAGAAAAGCTCAGTAAATTAAAAAATAAAACTGCGATTCGAAAACTTACTTTTCATTCACAATACATTAAATAATGCCTTTTGGGTATACTTTTACCAATATAAAGTCAAGAGGATGAGTACGAGTAGACCATTTATTATCTCTTTTTAATCAAAAGCCAATCGTGGTTGTTTTTTGAATATCAATTGAGTTGTCCTGATTATATGCATTTTTACCAAATATATCGTTCATTTGTGTTCCTATAGTAATATTTACCCTGGTAAGTAGAAAAACTTATCCAGCTGTACTTTCTTTATATTACAGCAACAGTATCCCGTTGTTTAATGAGCAATGGTAAGCACAAATACAAATCCGGCCCTATCCTCCATGAATAGCCCATTTCGTTATGCTGAAGGAGCGCTAAAGCAATTTCTCCATTATTTTTCTGTGTAGCTTCGCCAGGAACTCTTTAGTAAGTAAATTATAGCCTTGTTGTATATCCCTTGTTCTAGCCATCATCTTGGAGTACTAGGAATTAAATTTAATTAAAATACTCCATTACTGGGGACGAGTTTACTTCTCCTGCTCTTCCGCACGCAACATGTATGCAGCCGCATTTAACTAATTTCTGTCAGTTTCTTGGGAAATTTCTACATGACGGAGATGAGGGTTTCTATATTTTTGTAAGAATGAAACTTTTGTATCCTCTTTCTTCCTGCCCAGAACATTCCACTATACGTTTTACCCTCGAAAGTCGCTGAAGTCCTACTTTAAGAGCGGTGTTTACTTTTAAATACACAAAGAAATTCCCCCCCTGGAAGAACGTGAATGGGATTTTTCTATTTACCCAAGAAATTTGCATTCGTACGCTGTCGTAATATACAAGTATCTGCACGTCAAGTGGATAGCCTCCTGCAAAACATCACTATGTCTTTTTCTTAAGGACTTGTCTGTCCTTGGCACAAACTTTGACAATTAATCAAGGAAGATTGCCCTCAACGTCACTTGTTCCGTTTCTCAAATTTAAATTGATGAATTCCACAGGGTAATTGAGCAGAATCAATATTTTGATTACATCGGTGAGTTTTGCACTAAATTTTATTACGATTTATCTTTAGGTGCGGGTCCTTAAATAGGCAATATATCACGCTATCTTGAACTTCAAAAGCGAAATTATTAGAACGTCAAATTTGTCAGATAATTTATATTTTAAGTTTAATTAATGTAAACGGTATAGGAAAATCCCAAATAAAATTAATTTCATGTTTTCACTGGCAGAGATTTCCTGGTCTTTGAACTTAACCCTCAATCTTTCTGCTTATAAAATTGGCCCATTTTCAATTTTTGATATTTAAATTATAATTCAGAATACTTTTGAGATTTCTTGACTAATTTTTATTGTTATTAAAAAACATAATATTAAACTTCGAAAATTACATGTTTCTTTATTTAAATATATCTTGTAAAGCTATTAATTATTTCATATGTTTTAGGATTGTTAAAAATATTTGATTTTTTAATTAAAACAAAACTGAACTGCAGTTATTGAGTAACTTTTTTTTGTACTGCAACAGATCTCGTATTCGATCCTATCTGATCTGCAAGCAATCAATCAACTGGCCGAAAACTATAATTGAAGACAAAACCCGCGAGAAGAATCTATGACATTTCCGAAATTGTCAACAATGTTGATCTCCTCCATTGCAGGTACAGTCACTTCCAAAAGTGAAAAAAATGGTTTGCAATTACCTAAAATTCAGCATATTCCCAAATTTTCTCCGAAATTCATGTAATAAGTAACCCAAGACGTAGAAATTTATACGTCGAAATCCTATCGGAGAATATTAAAATACTCAACAATTGAAACAAATTAAACTCAAATTAATTTTTATTGAATTTGAAAATAATTACAATTAATCTTGATAAGTTACAAAAGCTGTTCAAAATGTCCACCGCCACTTTGGATGCATGAAAACAATTTCCTTCTAAGTCCCTGTTTAAGGCGTATTCTAGCCAGCCTTTTCCATATTTTTACAATTTTACAATTTAGAATTAATCTTTCTAACTCAGAAGGCGCACTTCACAGACAGACGCCTGGAATCAATTGACCTAGTCACCAGAATATAACATGTATTGAGGTGAATGAGGAGAATGAGGCTCCCACACCAACATGCTGCTCTCTGCTAACTAAATCCTCCCTAGTGTTAACAGGGCCATAACAAAAAGTCCAATAGGATAAGGTCTGGAGATCTAGGAGGCCAAGGAATCGGTGCACCTCGTCCAATCCAGCGGTTAGGAAATTTTTCACTTAGTATTCCCTTCACAATATTAGCAGTATGCGCTGGTGCTCCATCATGTTGGTAAAACATGTCCGTTCGATTATGCACAGGGATGCCCTCTATTAGCTGTGGAAGTGTATTCTCCAAAAATTCCGCATAAATTTCACTATTCAGCAGTTGCGGCAAAAGGAATGGTCCTACCAAATGGTTCCCGATGATACCAGCTCAAACATTGACACTGAATCTCTGCTGGAAAGAGGTCACCTTTGTCCTGTGTGGGTTAGTTTGCGACCAGGTATGGAGCTTATGGAAGTTCGTGGTACCATCACTGGTGAATTAAGATTAATTCGGTCCAAAAACGCACTGTCGTCAATGTCACGTTCCAGAAGCCAAGTGCTAAATTCCAGCCTTCTCTCGGAACCTTATTGTAATCCTTGGACTGGGATATGGTGATATGGACGTAATTCCTCTCGATAAACAACCCTCCAAACCTTAGATGAAGACCCTACTAATCGTCTTGCGACTCACCTCTACTCGGCTCAGGGTCTTGCCTTACGATGGTGATTATTTGCTGCTCGACGTCGGCAAAAGCTCCCGAAGTTTCGGGTCGTGTCACCCTGTCGTGTGAAGTTACACTTCCTGTTTCTCTTAACATTCGGAAAGCCCATGTAAATACCCCTCTTTGGGGTGCTCGCCGATTAGGGAATCTTCTTTGATATTCCAGTACAGCCACTCTCTTCTTTTCCGTCTACTACACCATAAATGCAAATAATATCCGCGCATTCCTCAAATGTAAATTCTACCATTTTTTAATAATTTTTGCTTAAAAACTCCTGTGCTTATTGATTTGTTTTTCAACTATGATAGGTATTCTTGCTGACTGACCCTTTTTTATAGCAACATTTGCATCAGGTACGAGTAACAGCACGCCAGTATACAAGGGTGTGAATTCTGGCTAATACAAGCTAATAGCGGCAATAAAACAAAATTACACATTTTTATAACTTTTTTGCAGCAATAATTAAAACTAATTACCTGTTAACCCAAAACAAGCATTTTCGACCCTTTATCTTAAAAATGTTGTTTATTTAAAGAATTCCCTACGTAAATTGCAATAGATTAATTAGTTAGTCAGGAATTTCTAAGGATGCGGTTTTCCTAATTCCTTGTCTACCTTGCCATGTTGCACCTTCTTGGAAAGGTAATAAAATGGGCAATCCAATAAAAATAATAAAGAGGTGTACTAATTTCATGAATTTTGGAGAAAATTTGGGAAAATACTGAATTTTAGGTAATCGCAAACCATTTTTTTTTCACTTTTGAAAATGACTTTAACTGCAATGGTAGGAGTTAGATCATCGTTGTTGACAATTTTGGAAAGGTCATTGGGATAGTAGGTTTTAGCGTTTGTTTGATGTCAAAAGATGTTGGGTAAGTCAAAAGATAAAAATAAAAGAGTAATGTGCATACCATGAAAAACTGAACGTCCAAACGGTTGAGATTGCTTTAAACGCGTTTTTCTTGGTTCTATGTTTTTTCGTACGGTGTGCCCGAATTCTCAAGAAGTTTTAAATATTTTTTAATGATATTTTTTTTTATCTTATTCGTAATGAAATTAGGTATTGTTGGAACCACTATGAGGCCAAAATATTGAAAATTTCGATTTTTTGGGGTGGGATGAAAGGATAAAAGTATCAAGAATAAAATAAAAAAATTTTTGAAAGTATTTGATTTTACCTTTTTCTTGGCCACTAATGGGCCAAATTTCACCAACTACTTTGCACTTTGCAACTTTAAAGTGAAAAGTGCAAAGTGATTTAAAAACGTTTGAATAGTCTTTGCATTTTGCATTTGGTGGAGTAGAACACTAGTAAGCTATAAGGTGAAATTTTATCAACTTTTCTAATTTGTATCATCACAGTCTAAACGTGACAACGCAAGTAAGACAGAAACTAGCGGTGGGAAAAAAGTTGTAATAGATGCAGTAGACAAGGTGATCCTAGACATTTTAGGAAACGAATCTCCAGTTGTAGAAAGCCTCGGGATGCCGGAATCATTCGGCAACACGTCCGCACAACCCGAAATATCAGGCCTGCAAAATAAGACTTCATTACCTCCGCTATCAAAGTCGCTCCCGTCCAAACGGAAAAGAATAAATTCGGCCGAGGGAAATGACTTTACTAAATGGAAGAAAGAACTATTGGAAGTAGAAATTTATAAAAACAAATTATAGCTTGAGCGAGATTTGGGCTTACCTTCCTCAAAGTATACTGCAAATATTGCAGACAAGGAAAGTGCATTTTCGGCAACTGGAACTGGCGTTGTTTTAAACCCTAACCTAGAAGAAAGTGATGACCAAAATATTGGGTTTGTTACAAGACAATCAGATTTTTATAAGTTTTAATTAAAAAATTTTTATTTGCTCTTTGTAAATAATGAATAAGTTCTTTAGTTGGTAATTTTCAAAAAAAAAAAAAATTCTTGAAGGCGATGTCTGGCATTCTCAGAACCAATTTCAACCTCCAGCTGATCCTCTAACGCGTCTTCTTCTCATAAATTTCTGCTGGCGGTTGACAACTTCTATCTACTCTTATTGCAATGTTGTAATAGTACAGGCAAGGACGACCTTTGCTGCAAATGTGGGCTGTACACGAAGATGATTTAGGTACGGGAATTTCTCCTTTAGTATACCTAAATGAAATAATTTAGAGGAAAGAAGAAAATTGTGTTAAATACTTACCAAAACTGTTTTCAGCTATTCTACGTGTTCGTTTATGCGCTTTATTGAATCGCTGCTCTGCAGCAAGTTCGGGATTTCTCCTTTAAGGTGGGATTAACCACTCTTTCAAGTGATATGCGCTATATGCTAAAATAACGGCATTTGGATAAGGTCGACCTCCATTTTCAAAATGACTAAACATTTAAGAGTTCCGAAGCGTCCTTGAATCGTGGACACTGCCTGGCCAACTTGCATTCCCCGCATAGAAACATCGGTTTGGTCCACAAACCATCATGACATTTAATGCGTGTTTTCCGTGCCGGTTTACGAAATGCTCTTCGTTTTCTATGGGTGCATCTATATTAATCATAGTACCATCAACGCAGCCAGCCACTTGAGGAAATCCGCCCTGCAAAAAGAATTTTGTTGCAATTTCGCTGCAATTTTCTGGCCAGCGGACAGTATCATGAAACATATTTCCGATTAAAGACTCGGTAACTCGATGAACAGTTCTGCAAACAGTTGCTCGTAGTTTATTCTAATTTTTAATTGTTTTTCTTCACGAAGCACTTCTTCTTCATCACTTTCAACTAACCTTTCGAACCGCAACATTTTTAAACTATTTGATTTTATTTAAAAAAAATATAGGAACAGCACAGTCACCGCGAAGACACGTGTAATTACGCAGAAAAACCGACTGCAAAGAGGTTTTTCTCTTTGCATTATTTGAAAAGACTTTTCAAATAATTCAAGGCAAACTGCAAAGTAAACTATTTCGGCGAAACAAAACGGGTAAGAATTTTGCAAAGTGCAAAGATTTTGCACTTGGAAAATTAATACTTTGCACTTTGCAAATCCTAGTTTGGTGAAACAGAAATTGCAAAATTTCCTCACTTTGCATTTCGCAAAATCCCTTGTTCGTGAAACAGAATTTTCAAAATTGCAAAATGCAAAGTGAAAAGTAGTAGGGCCCTGGTTGCAACTACAGCCAGAAATGTTAGAAATAACATGCTTTTATTTTTTATGGCTCCGATCTGCTTAATCATGCAGGCCGCCAACATGCATTTCTTTCGAAGAGCACATTTCACGTACATGGGTCCAATATGAACATTTTGAATAACAAATATTATTCTTGTTTCATAACTTATGTAGTCAACGTATAAAAAAAGTTTTCTGGTTTCATTTTTATACAGTGCCTTGAAAAATTATTCTAATCGCTAATTATTCTTTAATAAAAGTTGTGCTAATGCTTAATTTTTATTAAAGCGCAGCTGTTTATTAAAAAAATTATTTATTATAACTTCAATCTGTAGAAATAGGAGATTAAAATTTAACGTGTATGTGGAAAACAAAAGATGAAAACAATTTTACACCAAATAGTAGAGCTTTACTTAAATTTCTATTAAAAATCGAGATCTAAGAGGTAAAAATTAAGGTATTTCTACATCGTAAACGTATTATTGAATAACATTCCGCTTCTGCGAAATTTTTTTAATTAACTGGACGACTGTAATATGTTAAAACGTGTTATTTTATTATAGCATTGCTACTGGCCATAGTGGAACATTAAGTTAGTTACTTAATACAATAGAGTTTAATAAATAACAATATTATTCAATATCCTTCAAATATCCTGACGAGGACCAGCAGTGTGTTCTTTTAATCTTACTTTTAGTGGTATTTTTGTTTTCCCAATATAGCTAACAATCTCCACATTTAATTTCGTACAGCCGCTCTTTTCAGTATTTTCTATTTTTGATTTTATTTTCTGATTACCTATAAGATTGCTTAAATATTCTATTATTAAAGAAGGCTGGTTTGAAACCAAGTGAATTTAGCATATCATTTATTTTTCAGTTTCTTTTATCTTTCTTCCATTTTCCTAAATCATCCGTGTTTATCAAATTAGGATATACTAATTTTAAAGACTCTTTTTTCCTCGTTTTAGAAAGTAATTTATAAATATTTATGTTGATTTTGTATCCAATATTTATTGCAATTTGAATTATTCGATTCAATATTATAGTTAGCCCTTGAATGCAACATTGAATGAGCTAGTTAGATTAGTTAGAAATTTTCGAACTACGAAAAGCTAAATTTCACAAATGCTATGCGCCGACCGAACAAGTGGATATAACAACTAAAGAGACCTTCTACCAGCTCCTTGGCGACACCGTTGATAACCCTTCTAAAGGTGATATCAAAATAGTAATGGGGGATCTCAACGCTAAGATTGGTTCTAGCAACATCGGCGTGGAACTCGTTTGGACTCGCAAACAGGAACGCAAATGGAGAGTAGTTTGTTGAATTTTGTAACTCGCGGCAACTTGTCATCGGTGGATCCTTATTTCAACACAAAAAATGCCACTTAACATCATGGGTTTCCCCAGATGGCACAACTGTGAATCAGATTTATTGCTGTTTCGAAAAGAAACAGCGCGGCGCTGATATTGGCAGCGATCACCATCTTGTAACAGCTAAGTTTCGATTATGCACGGCAAATTTGCTTTTCCTGATCGTCATTAATGACGTAATGTAGCGCCCTAGACGACCACCCATCGCGAGAGATGGAAACTCTTTAACCACCTGACGCACCTGACGCATGTAGCGTGTGGGCCTCATGTGGCAAATGAGGGGCATGCCGATAAAGGGATTTCCCCATAGATTCCTCATGAGGGCCCTACAACAAAAAATCAGCGATACTGAAGTGAGGTATGCCTTTTGAGTTTGTCATAAGGGCCTTATGAGGCGAACCTAACACTTGTGCGAGCAGCCATAATAGTACCTCAAACTTGGAGACGGAGTTGGATCAATTCGTTGAACGGCACAACCACCATGTCATGAGTTCGAGACCAGGTCTCCCCGTGAGCTTTTATTAGGAAATTAAAATAATCCACTCCGTCTCTGGGCTGTTGTCTAGCTCACAGCAATGCAAAAACAAGACTCAAGTTTCCTCATTTCCCTTACCCTAATTCTCTTCCGGCCAAAACCATGCTAACGCATCAAAGGGTTGTCCACTAGTCTTTGGCTACATCGTATCAACAAAAAAACTTGAATGTTTTTCTTTTTTTGTTAACAGTTTTTTTTATACATTTTATAAGTTTTTTACTATACTAATCTTAATACTACTAAAATTAGTAGTAGTAGTAGTAGTAAAACATATTTTTATTTCGATTAAGTTTTCCTTTTTCGTATTAACAGTGTAATCCGATTGATTCTCCTTACAACGTTTGAATCGGGTAGCAATAATGCTTCCCCACGAGGCATGAATGAGAAAAGGCGTTACATGCCCTTTGTGCACCTTATAGGACCGCCTCATGGGGTCCACACGAGACAGTGCAATAACAACATCTCCAGACGCACAAACCTCCGGATCTTCTCGTCGAACGTAAAATTTGTTCTGTTGTACGGCTGTTCAACATGGAAAATGAACTGCCAAATAACACTTAAGCTACAAGCCTTTATCAACTGAAATCTCCGGCGCATCCTTAACATCCATTTTACCGTCATGCCTCCTTAAGTATTATTGTGTGGACTGGAAAATATCAAATAGTTATTTGAGAGCCAGAATTACAGCCCAACATATACCACAATACGCAATATGAAGCAGTATTCCACTCAGACTTCGGTTCCTTATTTGCAATGTTACCAAATTGTTAGCAATGAAAATCAAAAAAATAAAAAAATAAAAAATTTGGAGACAGTTTAGTTGTATGTTGTAATTTTTTGATATAAATCAAAATGACGACTTTGTCTAATCATTTTGATTTACGTTTACACTTTAACCTAACCTAATCCTCTCAGTAAGTCGTCGGTGGAGTAAGTGCTAACTCGTCGGCCTACAAATCCAGAGGTCCCAGGTTCGAATCCCACCGATGGCGACTCATAGTTGTTTTCTGCTGACAACAGATTACGATGAAAATGCCATGGAGGTTGGAGAGAAAATGTCAGTGGTTCGGAATCCACTTTAAATTGTAGGTCCACTTGCAATCGTTGCCTCGAATCGAGTGAAATTGTTCTCCCACTCCCATGCCCCACAAGGGGTTACGGGAACTAGACAGAGCGAATCCTCTCAGTATACCTATGGAGCTGAGCTTTTATAGTGTGATCTCTCACTCTTCACTTCTTTGCTCACACCTATATTTTCAAAAAATTTCTGGTTAAATTATGATATATTTGAACAAGGTATTCAATTACATTTAAACTTATTTTTCTCAGTAATATCATAATTAACCTTATTAACAATTAGCATTGTGATAAAACGTATTATGAATAGAATGTTGTTGTAACATACCAACAACATTAATATGGTTTTCTTTTTACTCAATGTTGCAAATTATTCCAATCAGTTTATAATTACTGGAAGAAAATGATTTTCTTATTTTGACTGCAAATTGGTGTTAAAAGTAAACAACTGCTTAATTTTTTAAATTTATTTATTTTTTACTTTCTAGTCTCAATTATTTATTACACATAATCCATTCAGTCGCCCACCTTGACTTGAATAGTTGTACGTTAGCGAGATGGAATTTCTAGCCACTCCCAATAATTCAGTTCTCGGTTTATACCAAAACCTTTACTTTGGGAGGAACAATAGTTCATAATTTTTTGGTGGATAATTCGCCACCTTAAGGCGTCCGCTCTATTGGGTTTATAATGACGTCCCCATGTCAAGGGGATTGTGAGGAAAAGGTTATCCGCCATCTTAGGGCTTGCGCCATATAGGGTTTAGAATGACGTCACGTAGCTCATCGTATTATACTCCTCAAACTCTTTCATTAGAAAGTTTGAAAGTTGAAAATTTTGAACATAAGAAAACCATTGAAAAAATTTCAGGCATCAAGGAAACACAATTTTTCTGTTAAAAATAAATCGCACTGACAGTTCCAATTCATTACTTGTAACAAAGCTGAAACGAATATGCTTTATATTTAATTTCACGTACATTACTCGCATCTTACACGTAACTCATGTTGCTTTCTCAAAGTGGTTCTGGAATTAATATAACTGCAGCAGGGAAATTCTTTCCGTTGAAAGAAAGAACAAGTGCGTGAAGTGCGTTTTAAAAACAAATTTACATTAACACTAAAACGGAAAAGTAAGTAGTAATTAGGTTTTAAGTAGATATATCGTAAGTTGGCACAAATCAAAATTGCACATTTTTTAGTAGAAGAAGTTTAAGAAATAGCAAAGTATTGTTCTTGAATTAGTCATTAGGGTTACTAACCTGTTACTGTATTCTATATTTTTATGAGAGCGTTGCAAGATATTCGTGAAAGAAAGACAAATTACATAATGCTATTTCGCGGAAACCTAGCAAGATACACGTGCGTCGATTTCCTGAATGAAATCCCCTGTGTTAATTTGCAAACAGGGAAATACAAGTACTTTTAATTTATTATTTATGTACCTAAACGTGTAATCGATTCGTCATGAATTTTCGATGCATTACAAGTAATATGTTACACTTGTGGACATGGCCTGTACTAATTAATGCATTCAGTACTGTATACGTGAGCTTACTGTTATTTAATACATGCCTTCCTGTAATGTATACACAATACATTTCGATTGCATTAGTGATAAGCTGGGTTGTTCTTTCGGCGTGTTCGCAGAAAGTTTGCGTATTCCCATCAATGGATGATGGACTACGCATAGGGCTAAAGAAGCCTCTCGGGTATATTGACAGCTGCGGTTGATTTTAAATGAACCCTGCGTAGTTTTTCGTACGAGTACCTCCAACGGATGGAAACAAGCCTCATATCCGACCCCAAGTGCTTTTATAGCTTTATTAATTCTAAGAAGAAATCCAATGGTTACCCTTCCACCCTAAAGCAAGAGAATACCTCTTCATCAGATCCTCAGGTTATCGCCAACCTCTTTGCACACTTCTTCAGTAAATCTTTCAGTGACAATTCGCTCCAACCTGACCTTAGCTACTTTTCATTCTTGGACAAATGCACTCAAACGTCGTTTACATCTATTGACCCTGACCCCGAACAAATCGCCGCCACCCCGGTCCTGACGGCATTCCGGCCATAGTTCTGAAAAAGTGTGCCGTGCATCTAGTTCAACACCTTACTTTGCTTTTCCGCCTCTCGGTCACTCAAGGGGTTTTCCCTCAATTATGGAAAAACTTTTATATTATTCCCATATTTAAAAAAAGGCTGCAAGAACGATGTGTCCAACTACAGACCCATTGCTAAATTATCATCAATACCTAAACTATTCGAAAAATTGGTCTATGATTCCATGTTCTTCCACTGTAAGTCTATTTTCTCCCTCTCCCAACATGGCTTCCTCAAAGGAAGATCTACAACCACCAACCTTACCGAATTCGTCTCCAAAACACTATGTGCCCTGGAAAACGGTAAAGATGTTGATGTTATCGCCACCGATTTTAGTAAAGCCTTTGACAAGATCTCCCATAGCGTTATCCTGTTTAAACTTGATCGCCTAGGCTTCCCCCCCAGATTCATCTCCTGGATTCAATCCTACCTCAACAACCGTCAATACAATGTTCTTTTCAGCTCATCCATTTCTAACCCCATTGTCGCTCGTTCTGGCGTCCCTCAGGGCAGCCACCTCGGTCCATTAATTTTCATCCTTAAAATTAATGATGTTGATTGTGTCTTCAAGAAAGCTGTCCATTTATGCTGATGACATGAAAATAATTAAAGATATCTCCTCCACAACCGACTCTCTTCTGCTCCAAAATGACCTAGATTCGTTCACCACATGGTGCATGAAAAATTTTCTTGAGCTCAATGTCTCCAAATGCCAGTCCATCTCTTATTCCCGCAAGCGTCTTACAACCACCCCCAGAACCTACATGTTAACCAACGTACCAGTCCCTATCGTTACCTCTTTGTGTGACCTAGGAATCATCTGTGATAGTGAACTAAATTTCCGTTCCCATATTGATAGCATAATTAACAGAGCTAACTCCGCGCTAGGGTTTGTGAAGCGCTGGTCTAGAGAGTTCTCCAATCCTTATGTTCCAAATCTCTCTATATTTCCTTCGTTAGACCTCTCCTTGAATATGCCAGCTAGGTTTGGTCACCCACGCAAACAACCCATATTAACAGAATTGAATCTGTTCAGCGTAGGTTCATTCGCTTTGCTCTACGTGATCTTCCACCTTATGAAGACCGTCTGAAACTGATCGACTTACAACCCCTAAGTAAACGTCGTGATGTTTCCGACGTTCTCTTCATTCATCAGCTATTAGCTGGTGCCATAGACTGCCTTTCAATCCTGCAGTCTTTACCCATCTATACCAACCCTCGCAACCATAGGTCCACTCCCCTTTTCCGACTCGACCGCCATCGCACGAACTACGGTCAACGCGAACCAATTACCAGGAAACGACCTTTTCTGCTTTGACTTCCATCTGAGTAAATCATCCCTTCACAAAGCCTTATATCTTTATCTTGCCCATCTTGATCGCCTTTCCTAATTCTCCTTCCTTCCAGTTTATATTTATCATAATCATAGCTCATATTGTAGCTTATATTATCTGTTATGAATTATTGTTTATTTTAGTTTGTAGTATTTATTTTTGTTATTTTGTATTTTTTATGTAATAGCTTGCATTAAGCATAAATAAATAAAACTTGAAATGATTGTGATGTCACAACGGGGCAATCTTAAGGTTTATGTGAGGCTTGTTGTACCTTTGACTCAGTCCGTTAGCGAGCAAGTAAATCCATTCAATTGTCCCAATGGCCTGGCACTCATTCGAAATAAACCCCATTTGTTTGAGAAAAAAGGTCGATGATGTCTTTGCACTCAATTACTATTTTAGAATTACGAAATGGTTTGCTCAAGGACTTGAGGGTCTCCCTCAATTTAGAAGAAAATTGCCGATCTCCAAAATGCCGTACAATTCCCTTTGAAAAACTGCGTTGTATTTATCAAAGTGTAATAGAGAATGAAGTCATCGTTGTTGTAAGGGATGACGTACTCGCTTTCCACACGGGAGTGGTAGGTTCGAATCCCGCCGACAGCACCCATGGCTGCTTTTTGCTAACAATCGATTGTGCTGAAAGACTATTGAATGTTGCAGAGTAATGTCGGCAATTCGAAATCTACCTTAAATATAATTCCTTAAACCGATCACTGAAGCGTACGGAACCACTTGACAACAATGTTTCTAAAATGTTATAAACTTTAATGGAAACCTAAATACTTCGCCGAACATTGTTGGTGAATAGGGTGATGTCTGCACAAAAAGTAAAACTCAACATTGTAGCAATTTACTATTCAATTTTCTAACACTACCTACAATAGAAACCAAATAAAATTTTAACCGAAAATGTGAACATTGTTCCTCTTTGACGTGATTACCGTAAATATCATGCCGTAATTGTATAGTAGGAAAGTGAGTTCATGCTTTTTTAAATCTATTTTTTTCTATATTTACGATATATTCTATATTTCAATTTATTTTGAAAATTTGAGGAAAATAGCGTTCTCAGCTGGCCCCCCGCACCTAAGCAATTAGGGCTTTATGAAAATTGTATTTGCCCATGCTCATTCCGACCATCATAAAACGTGCCCGTATGCATTCTGGGGACAATGCCATCCTATTCCCATTGACTTGTGCTTTTAGCAAAGCTAAAATCAAATAAAGTTTCAATTCCAATCCGGAAATTGCCACCATACCCGTGAATCATCGGGTACGGGTACAGGGCAAAACCTTTGAGCGGATTACCTAATTTTAGAGAATGAGGGTTATTTAAATCCACATTTAAAGTGTACATAACAATTTTATGGTGTATTTGACGGAAATAGCTGTCAGTTTTATGGTAAAGTATTATACACAATAGACACTTAAACTGCACAGTGCATATAAAAAGTTCTGTTGCTATGCTGGTGCAGACATGCTTTAGTTGTCTGAAGAACATTAATATGCCATCGTTTTCTCGGTTGTCTCTGCGTTAATCCACAGGTTACGACACTTTGAAATTATTTCAAACAGATTTTACAGATGTTTCTTTTAAGACACCCGAGGTATATAGGCGTGATTTAAATTTATAATATAGGGTTTTATTTTAATTTTTCTCTTCCTTTAAATTCATAACTTTACTATGCACTTAGGGTACGTGTAAAGCACAGGGATTTTCTTGTATTATGTTAGTAAATTAAACACTACGCCTTCAGTGAAAATTAGTCTGACGTATTTGAAGTAACCTTTTGCGACATATTGAAAATTTATTTCTACTTAGTTTCAGGGCATGCCCTATGATGTTGCAGCATAGCCTTCGCAGGAAAGAAATTAAAAGTTAGAGAAATAAGTTACAAGTTTGAGTAAAGAAGGTGAGGATGGACGTCAGTAAACTGTTCCACAATCGTGTTGTTCTGCTCAAAAAAAATTCCCGAAATTTAGCGGTACGACCACATTTGATCCGGAGAATATAGGGGGAGCGATTTGAAGCTCTTGTAACGATTTGCAAAAATAAGCTGTGATATGAGATTGCTGGATATCTTAATACCCAAGATATTTCGAGAGGACGAAGTTGAGTAGTTTTAAAGGGACATTAGGCAGTATAGTATTCAGCGTGCGTTCAACTCAACCCTATTTGCTCTCCCCTAGCGGGGATTGTAGATGTGTTTAACAATCCCAACATGCGTTAACGGGTGATTTATGTAGACTTACTACGAAAATGCATTGCAGAATCAAAAGATTATGCGTAATCAAGGGTGCTGTCATCAGCAAAATTATTAATACGATTGAAAGTGCAAAGGTTGGTGAGAGAACTGAACTCTGAGGCACACCCGCATTTATTTCGTAGATGTAACTCCGCCTGTTACTATACGGATTGAATGGCTGGACAAAAAACATTCGTTTGTACAAAATACGTTTTACGTGAAGAGGATGGAGCAGTCCCCTTACTTCGTAATGCATGCTCCGATTTTGACGATTTTCTCTTGCTGTATAGATAACGTTGGCGTCCTAGGGCCATGGTTAGGATTTTATAGCTAACGTAAGCATACGTAGACAAAAATATATTATATGTACATATAGACGGTTGTCAGCTGTTTAAGCGGGAACTAACAGCTAATATTTCTCCAGTATTGGTTGCCAGTATTGACCTAGTGTTGATTACTAACAATGCTGCAGACCTGGTAGCCGATAGTGACATGGTATGTATCAAGTTATCTGCCAGTATTTATGAAAATATCATTTTTTTAAACGCCAAAACCGCTTGTTTAAGCCAAGCATTCGAAAGAACAGACTATGGTGCTCTTAACAGAATGATGCCCCGATTCGCCGATCATTTACATATACTGCGTCTGTGAGTCACAGAATATGACTTCTTTTATGTGCGAATGCAATCCAATATCTTGCCAATATTGAACCAGTGTTAGTTAAAAGTCGGCGCTAAGCATATTGGGCTAATGGTAGAACGATCAATTATCTAACATTTCTTCAATATTTGATAAGCTAAATTAAAAATCCACTCCGTCTCGGCGCTGTTCTTTAGCCTTCATTCCCCTTACTCTAATTACATACCGGCCAATGCCATGCTAACGCATCATAGGGTTGTCCCCTGGGCTTTGGCTACAACATAACAAAAAAATTTCTGACTTATAATTAAAGACCTTGCTGCATGAACGAGGCAGCTCTATTTAACATACTTGGCGTGAAACTAAAAAAACAACATCTTTAAGAGTTCAAATACGCAAACCACTGTTATTATTTATTTTCCAAAAATTAGAGAAGAAATTGAACGCTTGAGCTTGAAAGTGGCTATATTCCTCAAGGAGCGATGCCAACTATTTAGCACATTGTAATTTGCGTAATCAGTTCAACATCAGCTTAGAAGTCGGTTTTAATATTTCTCTTTATACAGAAAAGCTTGTCTTACGAAATGATCTACAACAATTTTGGTGCTTTGTAAATTCAAAGCGCAGCCATGAGCTTAGGAGACGTTAACAGTAGGATTCCCTTACTATTGTAATTTGTCTGGTGACTTCTTTAAGCCTGCTTTTTTAGTCGACAACTGTGATAATACTGTTAATCATTTTAATAACTTGACACAGCTTCCAACGACTACTCTTAAGCTTTAAGACCTTTTAATTGAAGGCCTAATGTTTTAAAACAGATTGCTGATAGTTTTTCTACTGGTCTTGTTTTAGATTTCGCCAGGTTAATATAAGATAGCTAATTTGTTGAAATTTTCAAATTATTGTATTCTTGTTATCTAGTCTGATCGAAAGGTTGACTGAATTTTTACAGATCTTAGCAAACCTTTAACCGAATCAACTACAAGATTCTTAAGGAACCGAATTAGCCACAAAATCCCTACTGAAAAGCTTTATTCTCTTAAATTTCCTCCTGATGTCGTGAAGTGGGTATCTTCATACTTGACTGACCGCACTCTGCGTTTTCAGGTACCCTTTCTTATGAAATGTATAACTAGGCAGGCAGTTCTTCTGGGAAAACAGCGTAAATGAAAACAAATGGAGAAATATTTGCTAACTGATTATAAGAGCCTGTTTATATTCAAGCGAAGAATACTTTACCACAAGTCTTCCATTATAGTAAAAATTACCTCCGAGGAATTAAAAAATACACGACCATTAGACTTCATCTCCGTTTAAATCTTTTTTTTAGGCAAAAGTTTTCAATAAATTCCTTTTGCTGCAGACAGTTTCAGAGCAAGTTTTAAAAGGATGTACACCGGGGGAATTCCCGTAATTTCTCTTAAGCATCCGGCACTTTTGTTAGCACTGCTCTACTAACCCACTCGACTCACAAAACATTTTCCTTGTACAAGGAATTTCTTTTTATGCAAAACTTGACAATTTAAATGTTCTTCGTTTATCATAATAAAAAAATACAAGGAAAAAATTTGCCACAGAATAGTTTCCATGTTGAGTGGCATTAAGGTAGAAACAAACAAGGAAAAAACTTTACTTGAAATGAAAAATTTTGATGAATCGTATAAGAGTTGACTAATATCAGTGAGTTTGATGGATTGTTTGAAGTAACTTTTGTAGACATTTCTTGAGTAGATACTTAAGTTGAAAATGAGCATTTCAGACTTGGAACTTATTTGATGTCGTGTTTGGTGGTGGACAGGACCACCTCTGCGGGGACCGGTGCAAAAATTCTTTCTTCTTTCGAAATAAATTGCGTTTTTGAATACAGTCGGACCCGCTTAAGTGCAAACCGGATAACTGCAAAAACCGGATAAATGCATCTTGTTCTCCTATTTAAAATTTTCGGACCAATTTGCATAGACATAACTTTCGCTAAGTGCAACCCGCGTAACTGCAATATCCTAGTTCCACCCCATAGAATTATCACCGGTTAAGTGAACACAAAAAAAAGAGAGAATTAAAGTTAGGCAATCTATCTCTGCAAAGAAATTATTTCTTTCCAATTTCTGCGCTTTGCTGCTGCATATATGGATGTATGTACACACATAAAGAAAAGTCATGCATGCTTAGCGTTAGGCGCAGATATCCAGTATGGACATATTTGTAAGAATGTACCTTATACCAATTACAATTTTAATTATGTACACTAACTAATACAGGGGTCGGGGTTGAGTTTATTGCGCAAAACATCACAGCCCTTCACCGTTCTTACTAAACACCATCGAGTGTATCATTCTTATCTGACTCTTTTGTTTTCGATATTTCTTGTAATTGCGATTGAGATTTGAGAATGAGAATTAAGACTTTAATGTTGAGCTAGATTTCTGGTAATTGCGATTGGAAGGAAGTGACAGGAGAGTTTATGTTGTTGGACGATCGGCTCGACCATATTGTTTTCGCGGAAAGAATGTCCTACTCCCATATTTTGCTAATAATAAGGCATGGATGACAAGAAGTCTATGGACACAAATAATTACTGACTTCGACAAAGACATGAATCGCAAAGGTAAAAATGTTGTGTTATTTGTGGATAATGCCGGGTGTCATATAATGGATAAAATCAGTGTTGTGCGTGTAGATTACATCGTGTACTCTACACGATAATTTACGTGTAATCTACACGCACTCTACATGGGATACTTTACATCTACACGTGAAGTAAATACATAATTTTGATTTTTTACAAGATTTCATGAAAAGGTATTAACGTTTATATAGCCCATAATTTTTACTTTGTTAATAAGTATTTATTTGTAACATTTGAGTCTGCGAGTCTTAGGGTAAAGTATACAAGTAACAATTTTTTTGAATGTTCAAAAGATAATCTATTCCTTGTTGGTGAGTGAACGTATGCCCAATTGGAAAAGGACATCTCCAGTTCAGCCGATTAAGCTGAAATTTGCAGAAGTTTAATGGCTAATTTAGATAAAGCTAGATGGTTAAATTCAGCCATGCTCCAAAATGCAATAGATTTTTCAACATTTTCTCTACTAATTTTAGAAAAACAGGCCCTGATTGTTTCCGAAAATGATGCCAGTCTTCAATACCGTTGGTATCTACATGGTCAAAAAGAAAATCGTTTATGATGTCTTGTTGTTCAATAGTCAGAAACGCATTGTCATGTGAATAATGAAGGTAATATGCCACTAAAGAGTACACGTTTAAAGCCATTTCCTTTCGTTTCTTTTTAAATTGTCCTTGAATTTTTCTGGTAATTCTAATTTCAGCCACAATAATGCTGAATTTGCGATAAAAACAGAAGAGTTCTGGGAGAAATTGACAAGTTCACATACTGGATCGAGAAGCTTAATTGAGTCCGTAACCTCCTTCATGAATTTATCATCAAATAAGAATAGTGAGACACTTTATTTAATTTTTCTGAGACTAGGATCGGCTGCTATTTGCTTCATAATATCTTTGTTTTGAATGAGACAAGAAAAAGAATTACGGTATAAACACCATCTCTCTGTAAAGACTCGCTGCTGAATGCATCATCATGTTTACGCAGTCGTAATTCGCAATTTCTATAATCTACACCAATACTCTACATCATAGATGGCCAAACCATGGCGCATCCGCCAAACGTGGCGCATTGGATGATTACAAGTGGCGCTTTGGTGCGTTAAGGTTTTACATTGAACTCTGAATATATTTAATATGCAAAAGCAGCAACGCGAAGCAACACGTCAAAAGTTTGAAGCGGCAACACCGATTGGGGCTAGATATGCGGTCTCACAGGGTCGCGAATAACGAAAATTTAAAGAATACTCTGCAGCTCTCAATTACGAATTTGACACCAAACATTAAAAAACTAGCACAATCCAAACAGGTTCAAAAATTTCAGTAATATTAAGTAATGTTTATGTGCTGTAATAGACATTATTTTACATACAGTAATTGAATTATTTTAAAAGTTAATTATGACTGTTATATTACTTCTATTTAGCAAGCAAAGATCCAAGCTCCAAGCTGATATCACTTTAAATGCCAACAACTACGGTTTAGACGTCCACAGTTATCTTCGCCAAACGAGACTCTCACGACCATCATGAAAGGATCACCCTTTCGGAAAGGAGACCAATTCTGACTATTGTAGATTGGTGTTTCATTAAACTGGACGTAAACTAATTTAACTCCGTGTTGAAGTTATTCCTTCTCCTCTCCTAAGCGAAGTATATTCCATCGTTATCTCTATTTACCTAAGCCTTAGGTAAGAACGTAAGAAGGTATAAAATGTGTTCGAGTTATATGGCGCATCTGAACTCGCCTATCAACCAAATTGGCGGATGACATGCGAAAGGTTGGCCACCCCTGCTCTACATAATACAAACTCTACTTAATTTACACATACATACTCTACACGTCGATGTAGATTATTGATTTACACGTGTAGACGCACAACCCTGGATAAAATTATTGTTTTAGGCAACTTTAAAATCGTATTTTTGCCTCCCAACACTACGTCTTTGATTCAACCTCTTGATCAGGGCATTACTCAAGCCTTTAAGGCATATTATCGCCAACAAGTTGTGCGCAAGCAGCTCTTAAGCTTCGAAAATGGGAAAACTTTAGTAGAATTCACGAAGGAAATAAATTTATTGGGAGCTTTGAAAATTATAAAAAGATCATGGTGGCCAACTACAATTACAAACCGTTTTCGAAAAACCGGTTTTCAATTGGATGAGATATCGCCTGAGGATCAATTAAGTGATGAAATTGAAGAGTCCATTCCTCTAGTCCTTTCGGAAGATGTGTTTGCTGCTTTGGTTTGTTGTGACATTTCGGTGGAATGTTTTGGAGAGCTAACCGATGATGAGATTATTAATAAATTCCACTCCAGGCAAAATGAAGGACGTAGTAATGAAGACGAAGTTGATGAAATGATTTCTCCCTCAGAAGTAAATCTAGTTGCGCCAACGCGAAAAGAAGCCATATCGAGTTTTTTCAATTTAAAATCGTACGTGGAGTGCAATAACGCCGATATGGCAAACATGGAAGCCCTTGAAATCCAGCTTTTCAATTTAAATAACGCTTCTACGTTAACACAAAAAAAGATTTCGGACTTTTTCCCTAAAAGATAAAATATTCGCTGTGTGCGTGATCATAAATAAATAATAATGCACATAAATGAACATACATATACCCAATAGCTAAGAAGGCTTAATTATTTTTTTTTAATGTTTATTTTATTTAAAAAATTTTGTGAATTGTGGAAATTATTTTGTGAACTATGTTTAGAACTTGTTTTGTGTTAAAAATAAAAATTTTTTATTAAAATTTGGAATTCGATTTACATTTAAATATTTTTTCCCTCGTAGTGTTGATATGTGCACATAAACGGCCACCAAATTAAAAAGTACAGTTAACCGGTTTTTCCTTAGTGCACAAAAGTTTCGTGCAAAATAAGTGTGCACTTAACCGGGTCCGACTGTACATTAATATCTCTTAATGACTTTGAAAAATTGAAATTTTGAATTTAATTGGGAACTGCTCAAAATTGCAATGTGGTTGTGCAGCCAATAGGTCACCTCGAACAATAATGATCTTTTGTAAAATGAGTCTTACTGAAGCCTGAATATAAAAATTTTACTTCACATACTCGACATCTCTTATTTACCCCTTGTTTGGCATAGGGCGCCAAATACAGAGATCCTTCCGTTTTAACCACGATTTACTTATTTCGATACCCTCCCATTTCATGTGTGCGCGGTTGTCCGCCTAAATGTCTTTCCATGCGAGTTCCAATATAAAACCAGTTGAGCGATGTCTCCTGGCTCTGTTCTTAATATGTTAAATCAAAATATCTACCCCGCCTTGCAAGTAACACTGTGAATATTTTCGTTGGAATGAATGGGTATAAAGGATGCGCCGATGATACTATTAAACAAATTGTAAATTAGATCTTATTTGACGGATTACTTTTAATGTCCAACAGCCGCACAGCATAACCGATTTTATTTTCAGTACAAATATCCGATGTTGGAAGGTTCTAAAGATGTTCTTGTGCCATGAACCAATAAGATTATAAAATGACATTTATACTTTTATGATCCAAGCTTGTATAGGAGCTTCAGCTTGCCATCTGCTGTTACTATACTTTACGGATAAGTTTACCTACACATTTTATTCTTTACTATTGCTCCTCAAAATAAATTTCATTTTTTACCCTGCGGTTCATGCGCAGAAGTTAGGTTTAAGCAGCATCTGTGCTCAGGACCTTGGACTTCGTCAACATAAACCAGTGGCGAAACATTTTGAAACAGTTTCCGTCTAACCCCACATATTTAAGTAGAGCGCAAGTCATTAATGCAAATGTGCTCTCGAATAGGATTTGTCAATTGTGAGTGATTAGGTGCCTATTCTATATAAAAGCTGCTCATATGTACTTACAGTCAACGCCATTAAACACCTGTTCAAACCGTGGTCTCTGCAGAAACTACCCTCGCAGGCATTTTTTTTCTTTCTAAAAATAAAATTATATGGCTTTTATATATATTCGTCACTCAGCAAGGGAGTATATACGAAATAAAAACGATTTATAAAAAGCGATTTATATACTTATATATTTTTCCAATAGCTTTCCCAATCCACTGCTTCGCCTTTGTCTTCTTAGAACAGTTCATAACATACAGGGTGTTTCAGATCTGACGTGCCAAAATGAGTGGGGTGATAGATCTGAACTAGACAAACAAAAAATTGTATGGCAGGGGGGTAACCTTAACCGTTTGGGAGTTACAGGGTGATTCATAAAAAAATTAGAAAAAAATTAAGAAAGAGTACCACTCATGAGCCCAGTGGTACGTATTTAGCAAAGGAATACTGGAAAATCCCTTCCAAGCACTGACCTGACTAAGAAAATGATGCATACTGTCACCTTCGCTTTTCCTGATTGCCCGTAATGTGCAGCTGCCCAGATAGATAAATTTTCAAACCCACTATGCACACCTTCTATACAACAAACAGATCAAGTAGCTCAAATATCCAAAACCCTAAGTAAAAACAAACATAACAAGGCTTAAGATAAATGCTGCTAAAATCTTACTTATAAGATTAAAGTCCGCGGAAGTGGCAATGCGTAGGCCACACTAAGAAAAAACCCAAACAACAACGCAAAAGAGGTTCGAGATGGAATTCGTAGAGATATAAAGTAGACGCCGAACTGGGCGACTGCATAAAATCGTACAAGCTACCACAGAACCGAACCAAATGGAGGTTGGTGAAGTAGACACTCAACGGCCCGCAAGGGATTTGAGGAAATATATAAAAATAGATTTAATTAAATTGAAGGTTTTTCAATGCCGTGGGATTTAGGCTAAGACTAGCTTGTTCCTTGCTGAGAAAACACTATATTTATTGCTTGATTAAGATGATTCTTGCCTCACTTTGGAGACTGCATTTAGAAAGAAGCTGTGCCAGTTGCTACAATTCTTCAGTTCAAATTCCTGCCAATTTCTTGGTAATCTTGCACAAATCTCGACGTAGGTGCGATAGACATTTACTATTGCCTTTTCTGTCGTACCCTCTGATTCTGCCCTAAGGTGTTGGAATTTCGCTGCAATAAAGTTAACAGATTTAATGATAAATTTAAGGGGGGATTTTTCTTTTTTTTCGGTCAATAAATCCTTTTGCTTATCACAGAATCTTGTTATTCAACATCTTGATAACAATGGCCAGCAATCTAGAGGAAATACCAAACGTGGAAAGTCAAGGACGACTCGAACCATGGTGAATATGTGAGGTGAAAATCTGTAAGAGAAACATCTAGAACTAAGTGGCAGAAGTTTCTAGAATTAAGCTAAGTAGTATAAATAGGGCTGAGTAGCAGCCTGGTTAGTTTAGTGGTGATTTAGACTGCGAAGTGTTTAGATATGAAAATACGAATAGTTAGTTGTATTTTAACCAGCGAAGTGATAAGTGCTAATTATTAAAGTGAAACGTTGTATTGTGAAAAGAGCGTGTAAAGAAAATTGTTAAACGAACTAATTAAGCGAAGTGAATAAAGTTGTGAACATTTGTGATTGACAATAAGTGTCTTAACTCATCCACCGGGCCCGAGGATCCCCATTTATGTTACGATATATATACGGCTCGGCGTGCTGGTTAAGTTAGATGCATGGTGCAGCTACTTTGACGCCATTGCTAGGTCAATTCCGATGAATGGACTTTCAATATTTGCACCTTTTCGAATTCAAAAAGGAACTTCCCGTGATTCTCTTTATATGAGAAATATTTAAAAAAAATTATTATAAATGAAAGTCCTCGAGATGCAGGCATGGTTGTATTTCCGACCATCAAAACGCTAACTTCCGATTACCGACCATTACTAATCCTATTTGAAGTCAAAAAAAAACCATACTTATGAATATATCGGATTTATAAAATTTATTAATTCTAAAAACATGAAAATTTCTCATAAAAACATTTTCTTAAATGTAACAATAAGATATAAATTCACTTCTATTATTACATAACATTTAATAATGACTTCTTAAGTTTATAAATGTAATGACACTTAAACTAATTTATTTCTTCTTTATTTGGTTTTAATTTTTATATGTCATCATTATGGGAGCGTCTATTTTGCACATTATTTCACTTATTGGATATTCACAAATGTCATCCTTTTCTGGCCATTTCCAATAATGGCCACTCATTGTCATTGTCTGAATTTTGAATTTATCACTCTCCATGTTCAGCACTGTTCCTGGATAATATTCACCTTCATAATTGACGATGACAAAATCTCAAATTTTATAAGATAAGATCGAGTCTCCTGGTTCGGCATTCATGTGTGAATCTTCTAGTTGTAATTCGTCGGATTCAAATTTCAATCTGTGTGTTGATTCTTTCTTGATAGCCAATATATTCTTCACTAATCGCCACAGTTGTAATAATTTTTGGCGTTTTTCCTTTGATGTTCTTCCCCGTCTTCTTCTTTTTTTCCGGCCAATAAAGTGCATTTTCAAAAGGTGATGAATGCTGACTTAAAGTAATTGTTTCAGTGATTTTTACAGGTGTTATTTCTTTCATGTTTTCGGTAATTGGCAATACCCGGTAATGATACTATATTTCCGTCCACAATGTTGTGTCCTGACTCATTATTTGGTCCATTATCATGTTGTGTGTGATGTCCTCTTCGACTGTGGCAAAAATTGTCAAAGCTAAATATTGCACTTCACCGTTCCATTTACCCTGTGTCCCGAAAGGCTAGACCACGTATAACTACTTCACGCGAAGACAAATCACCTGTACGTGAATCTAAAAAATTTTCGCACAAATCGGTAAGGCAAATTAAGGCGGCAGTTTTCGGCGAAAATGATGATGCACAATCTATTGATACGGTTAAACGTCGTTTACGAGAAGCTGGCCTTTGCTTGCAAGAAGAAACCATTTCTAACCAAAAAAACATGGTTTGAAAAGGTTAGGTTTTGCTAGGAAGCATAGTCAGTGGACAGTTCAACAATGGAAAAGGGTCTTATTGTCGGAATTACCATGAGTTTATACAATTTTTATTATTTCATTATAAAAAAATCCTGTCGCCGACGCTTCTTACAAAATTTTCTGTTCACTATTATATTATAGAATACTTTAGTCATAAAGACTATTTTAAAAATGCTGAACGATTTCCACTCTGTATTCGTAGGTCGGAAATACCCTCAATAAACTTAATCTCATCTACCGAATACCGACCAGAGGTCGGAAATATGGTCTAGTTCAAATTTCGATGTCGCATTTCCGACCACAATATTTTATTATTTTTTAAGAGTAAAAAATAGTAATTAATAATTATAACTGCATCCAATCGAAGTTTAAGATGTATACATACAAAAACATTAAACATCATTATTCTTAAGCTTGACAATTATTTGAAAAATGCAAAAAATAAGACCTCCAAATTTAAGGATTTAGACATGATTTTTTTTAGTAAATAGTTTTTTTAAAATCATCACATTAAATTCAAAGTATACAAGTTAACTATTTGTTATTTCCAATATTATAACATAAATAATATAAATATATGTTCCAATAAATCTCAACTCAATTATATGCTCCAAAAAATAATTATTAACAAAAATAAAAAGTGGTCGTAGTTAGGAGGGTGATCGGAGATAGGCAGGTTTACGTTACCACAAATTTTTTGATTTTAGATTAGGGGCCGTTCAAGTGTTACGTAACGCAGTTAGCGGGGAATTGGGTGTTGTGAAAAGTTACGGTGCGTTATAGGTGGAGGGGGAGGGGGGGACTCACGGCACAGTTTATATGGTATATCTACAGTACACATATTTTTTTACATACGAAAAGACTCGCGTCACTGAGTATACAGAAGTACATATATGACAAATAACCACAATAAACCCTGTACCACGAGTCCATAGTGTGGACTCTAACAGTCTGAACGTTACGGTCAAGCAAAACCACCTAAAGTATAAGCCATGACCTTACGAATTTCACGCGCACATATTAGGGCCAAAGTGGGCTTACATTTCGTTTAATTTACATTGCTTCTTATGCTCGTCCTAGTTCCTAAACTATTACTTCTATGAGAAAATTGTTTTTTCCTACTTGAAGTAAACAAAACAATCTTTCGAATGAAGTAAAAATATTCAAACCTTATTTAAGAAAATAACAGAAATAAAAAGAATGAAGGGATCATGAAAAACATAAAATTGCGTTTTGGGTAATTAATAGCAGAGACAGTGAATACCCAAAACAAACTTATGCACACGAAATTTTATGACAGTTCAAGAAACGGCTTCGGGGTGATTTCGCTTGAGCTGTTCAATGCTTCATCGGACTCCGTAGGTGCATATAAAAAACGGTTTGCTAATAAAAATGTCTTGTTTTATTTATTATTACTTTTCGGTATTTTGCGCAACATAATTGACATTTTTAGGTAAAAATAATCAGCTGAGTGTTGCGTAACGTTTAGGGGCGGGGGAGGGGGACCTGAAACGTTACGGCGCGTTACAAGGGACGAGAGGGTCAGAAATCTTCAAAAAATGCGTTACGTAATACGTGAACGGCCCCTTACCTGTAGGCTAGATATCGTGTCTATAATCTACGAACAAATTGTGTGGTCTACAAGCCATATTTCTCAGAAAATACTTGTGCTTAAAATTGAGAAAACGTGTTATGCTTACTGAATGCATAGTAAATTTTTATAAAATGTATCCCAAAAAAAACGCTTATAAAGAACAGAAAGACTCCCTTAGTTTGGTTTCGTTTTAACATGAATACGTGTATAAAACTGATCCCCACGTTGAGAGCACTACTAAAAACCCGACGATAATAACATCGAGGGATAGTTACGTTTAGTGGCTAAGAAACTACCATTTACATCGATAATCAAATTATGCTACATTATAGGTAAATATTCAAAGATTCTTTTTATGATGTAGCCAAATCCCAGGGACCCTTGATGCGTTAGCATAGCTTTGGCCAGAAGGGAATTAGGGTAAGCGGAATGAAGAAACTTGAATGTTTTGTTTTTGCATCCCTGCGAGTTAGACAACAGCGCAGGTTGTAGATTTTGTAATTTTCATTTTTAAAAACTCATGGGGAGACACCGATGCTCGAAAAAAAACTGGAACGAGGGCGTGGTGATCGTGCCAATCACCCAATTGATCAAACTCCGTCTCCTAATGTTATTTTATATAGTGTGCCGTCACGTGTGGAGCGGAGACGATCATGCAGCAATAATGTCATCGTTGCGCCGCGTTTAAAAACTTTCGATAAGTATATCATATTGTAATAAAACATTATATTTGAGTTGTTCCAATGAAATTTTGTTGATTTGAAATCGAATAGAATCATATTTCAAATAAATTTTAAATTATGCTCGTGAAAGTTATTTTGAAAAGAAAGTCATATTTTAAACGTATTCACGTTATTTGTGCTGCAGGTGCAACAATTGCTTTCTCGACCATTTGATATCAGTAATTTAGAAGTCGTTTTATGCTCTTAATATCCCGTGTGCTTTGTACAACAGCGCGTTAAGCACTTTTCACTCGATCCATTATTCCATACTTGGTCTATGGAGGCAACAATGTTTCTCCTTACCGGCACCTCGCTCTACGCGAAGACTGGTGGTATTGCACACCCCACATTACGCCAACCATGCTGCTAAGTAAACTGTTTGCAACCATAAATTTGGTTTTCTACTGATATTTTATATTGATTGTATTTGTAATTAATAGTGTTTTATAAAGGAATCTATTCTGTAATGTAATGTTATCACATATTGTCAATTATTTCTTGCGAGAACCAGGAAAAGACGTAATAGTGCAGTGCGCCATATATACTTCACAAACCGACTATCTAAGATATTTAATTTTTTAATAATTAAACTAAACAGTAACGTCGAGTGTCGGTTTTCGTTCCAATCGATGTCATGAAGAAATCTTTAGTTTACAATTACAGAAAAAATGGTATCTCTGTTCATATCTGGTCCATTCTCGCAATTGGGCCCTCTTACTACATCACCGGAAAGGTTTTGATTTTGGCAAGTATTACTTTATAACTTATTCTGAATAAAATGATTCGATTCCTTTACGCTTTGATTCATTGCTTGAGTTATATGAAATCGAACATTTTGCTGGTAAGCGATATTGTTTTATATCGAAGGTTGAGAAGCTTTCGTGTGACCTAATTTTTCAAATACCGGCCGGCTTATATTTATAGTTGCATACACTTCACACCGAGTAACTCCTTACATTATTTATTTGCAAACAATGACGGATTTTCGATTAAAAGACAAAAACAAAAAGTATAACTCCTTTACTGCTATGGAAACCAATAATCAGACAAACTCACCCACTGTTTTAATCTCTCAGATTAATCAATAGCGCCTGAAACAAAACAATATAGAGTTTTAGAAAACGGAGATCCAGGTGCAAATCGCATTATTAATTAATTTTAATTCCTCATAGACGTATTAACGTTAATTGAAATAAGAAAGCCAAACAAGAAAAGGGTACATTTGAAGGCTACCAAAGACGCATTAAATTTATAATACTAATAATTACAACTAACAATCCAATGTCGAGCAATATCTGCAGTAATATTTCTTCTAAAGTTAATTGGTGTCATATTTCTATTCTGGAATTCCACAACAAATTTAATGGCTTCGACCTAAAATCGGAAAAACGCCCATAAAGTGTAATCAATTTTGCACCTTTGAA
Source organism: Leptarthrus brevirostris (assembly GCA_964036015.1). NCBI lineage: Eukaryota > Metazoa > Arthropoda > Insecta > Diptera > Asilidae > Leptarthrus > Leptarthrus brevirostris. The sequence continues at coordinate 117,550,980 of OZ038372.1, read as the reverse complement.
TGAAAATGTTGAAGCATCAACGTCCTTTATCAGGCACTGTACTTCTTAGATTTTCTTCTTATTATAGCACTGATACAAATAAAATTTTCTGACTAGAAATTAGAAAAAATAACATTTAAAATAGGAAAACACCTCCGCGCACCGCTAAACAAGCGAATTTAGCGAATTGTCAAAATTGATAAACATTGCTCAATGAACTGCGAACAGAATGGATAGTGCGTGGCAAACTTTTCCAACGTATTAGAACGCAACCCGTCGCAGTAAAGTCAGTGGTGGTTTTAGATTGTGAACTGAAATATGTTTTTTGAAGTAATTCACGGAAAAGCGTTTTTTCTGGTGCAATAATCTGTCTGTGGATTTGTTTAATGTTAATGTAAATAAGTTAAAGTATTGTTTGCACATAAACTGAGCCCTTTGATTTACTAGAGTAAAGCTATATAGCTATACTGAACTTTATTATTTGTTGGAAATGCAAAGGACCCTAAATTGAGCATTTCTTGCAAAATTTATTACTGGGCCACACTATAAGAGTACTTATGGGATAAAACCCGTAGCAGCTAATCCAATCTGCCTTAAAATAATACAAGACAGAGATGAAGATTCTTTATATGTGTCATTTATTAAGCCCATATCGTAGGCGAGTAATTAAAAAAACTGGATTCTTGCAATATCAAGAAAAAATTCAAATTAAATTTGTTCCATTATCTAGTTTTTTTGAATTTTCCCATGATATGGTATCCGACAGTAGTGTGAAAAAAGATAATATAGATAAATCTTAAATTAGCAAAGCATTATTAATTAGATTTAAATTAGGTTTTCTGGTTTTATAAAAAATATTTTTGGGGACATCACAAATAAACACTTGAATTGGGGTGTGTAGTATTTATGCTATCCTTATGATTTCAAATGTATTGAAATATAAATTTAATAGTACATATCAACTTCCAAACTATATCTGTAAATACCATACTTATGTCATTGATACCATTTATTATTATTACTATTTAAGTTTCGTTTTAAGCTCATCAAAAAGCGATATTAATTACCTAACTAGATTTTTTTTACTTCTCTTATTGATGGCTGTTCTAGTAACGAAGCCAATGAAAGTAAATCTACTTATTTGATGATCATAAACAGTTTTGTAAGGTTGTGAACTGTAAGAGAAAGTCTGATAGATTCGCTTTCTATTTATCGTATGTCTTGATCTAAAAGTATTGCTGTACCTGAAACTCTTGCAAACCTCTTTAAGGACTCTTAAGATTACGCACTTCGATAAAACCTCTTATATTTTAGAATAGAATACAATAGAGTATACTATTTTATTGATATAATTGAAATACATCAATATTTTAGAACTAGCGTATACGAGTGCATCTAGCAATATGTATATTCTTTAGTTACTTACGACAGCTAACCCTTCGGAAGGCAGGTCTGCATCTTCTATTCGTGCGTGTAACGCGGAGATATCCAACTCGTTAAAGTCTATGATCTCTGCCACCGCCGCACCTGAAGAACTAGTTATTGTTTTGCAAATTGCACCTTCTTGCAACAGCATTTTCAGCAGGCGCAAGCCAGCCTCTATAGCCACCGGAGAACCTTCGGAAGGTAATTTCTCCGAACTGCTTTTGTTGTGTTATGGGTACCGTGGATATAACCAACTAGTTAGGGTCTACCATACCCTCGATCTCTACTCCTATAGAAGTGCCTGAGGAGACTCAATTTGCAACCCAACTACTCCTGGGTCCTGTGGTATCCTTCCCTGAAAACTTTTTTTCATGGCCTACTACAACCTCGGAGTTAGAGGGATTTTTCTAGAGGTTATCTTCTGCATTAGTTACTTGGCTACGTTTTAGGATGCATTACCCGGTTGCTACCGCTTGGAGGTGTAACTAACACTTGTGAATGTCCAGATGAGGATCGCCGCATCGTACATAGAAGGCTTCAACTCTTCATTCAGCCCTCCGGCAACCTAATCCTTATTTTATATAATACATTATTTTATTATATTTTACTCATATTATGTTTAATTCATTGCGATATATAATTTTCCGTTTTTGATCCTAAATACAACGGTATAAATTTTGATCTTTCATTATTTCGAAAATTTTATTATTTTGAAAAGAACCTATCAGGGTTTAGCAGGTTTGTGAGTGGGCGAATATCTCCCTACAGGCTGTTTCAAGTTATCACACAATCTTTTAGGATATGTCTAGTCGTTTATACTTCTTGACATATTTTGCAATCAGATGGAGGACTTCTTTGGAACAGGTGACTATGCGCGAAGCTCGTTGCCCTGTTCTTAGCCTCCTTATTTTTGTTAACTCCTATTTCAAGAGGTCTTTGGGGGTAACTTCGGGCTTTTATGGTCTTCCTATAAGAAGCTTAGATCAACGTTCTGTTATTATTCCATTGTTCTTGCTTTATTTTAGTAAGCTCTCCCATGGCTACTCTTTTAGTGAACGACTGTGATTCCGGAATTAATAGGTTTTCCATGATTTCCTTAGCTACTTTGTCCGCTTCTTCGTCTCCTAGGATTCCCTGGTGATTGGGTATCCACATTAATAGGACTTTAACTTGGCTTTGGATGATTATATTGTTGACTCATGAAAGAAGAGGTTCCTTGGGGAAGGTGGGTTTTACACCTTCGGGAAATATAACTAAGCCCTTTTTTATGTTCCGTGCTAGCTCACCCTCGAAGACTGCTCCCTCTTGATGGAGAACTAGTCTGTGCGATGTTGCTTATATGAAATATGATCTTCATAGCTTAAAATGGTCGTAACTTTCCAAAAACATCGTAGCTAACCGCTCAATAGCTTATTTTGAACGGTAAGCGTGGCATTAAATGATGCAACTAGAAAAAAAAATCAACAAAAATAGCAAAATAAAAGCTGACAGCGGGTAATTAACTAAAAACAGCGGGTAATTAACTAAACTTGCAGCTAACTTAGAAAGCCGCTATAACATAGCCTGACGGCAGGCACATCAGCCTACGCTGAGAAGGCTGAGTGTCGCTGAATCCAGCCAAAGAATACTCGACCCTATGGTGAATATGTGAGGTGAAAATGTGTAATGGAAACATCTAGAACTAAATGGCAGAAGTTTCTAGAATTAAGCTGAGTACTATTAATTGGGCTGACTAGCTGGTTAGTTTGGTCGTGGTTTAAACTGCGAAGTGTTAGGTACTGTTTACTGCGTAAATAAGTAAACTGAATTAATCAGTCAAGCGAATAAAACTGTGAACATTTGTGATTAAAAATAAGTATCTTAATCAATCCGTCGAGCCACGTACAGATGTATCTTTTAATAGAATATATCCAGGCTTAGATGATGAGGGCCTTTGTGGTTCAGAATATGTTTTACAGCAAAACTAATTTAATTTTTCCTGAACTTGTCTTCTACGATCTCTATGCCTGCTTTGACGATCATTGCGTATACTTGTGTCGTCCGTCTTAGTCCTGTAGCAGTCCTTAAGATTTTGTTTGAGCCTTTTGGCTTGTCTCTACAGAATCAGTCTATACCCACCTACCCGGTTATAAGGCTGCTTACGATCCTTAATGTTGCTTGCATTTTTTTGCTTTGCTGCTAACACTCTTAAAAGTCTCTTAACCCTGGTAAGTTGGTTCTAAACTACCTTTTCATATACTCTCTACATCTATTTGTATTTTAAGCTTATTTACACTATCAATGGGTACGTCGAAGATGTAGATTGTCCTAGTTATAGGTGATCTTTTATTGCTGATAGTGAGTGCCTTGAATTTTTCATTGGGCATTAAGACACCTGTTTCAGTACACCATTCGTTGATTTTATAAATGGTTCTTTTAAAGACATTAGTGGGCTTTGAAGATGGCAAGTATTAAGTTTTCGGCGTACGTATTCTATTTTCTGAAGTGCTCCAGTATGGTCGTTAATCTACTAGCAGCAGCTAAAGTGGTGTCTCTTGTTCCCTTCAATAAATCTGCACTGTGTTCTAAATAAAATAGTTTTTTTTAAAAAAAATTGAACCGATTCACAAGAAGCGCTAAAAAGCATAAAATAATTTTTAATTTTATATCTATTACGACATTTTGAAGTCGGTGCAAATCAAACAAACCAAACAACTATTTAATCGTCATTTCTTATGATCCCGTGAGCTGAAACGTTCCGGTAGTATTATGTATTATTTTCAATTGTGGTACTGTAGTTGTTTTATTTGTTTAATTTGCACCGACTTCAAAATCTCGTAATAGATATAAAATTAAAAATTATTTTATGCTTTTTAGCGCTTCTTGTGAATCGGTTCAATTTTTTTTAAAAAACTATTTTATTTAGAACACAGTGCAGATTTATTGAAGGGAACAAGAGACACCACTTTAGCTGCTGCTTCAATTTTTTTTTTAAAACCTTAGGTTAGGTTAGGTTTCACCCCACCCCTACCCTACCAACAATTTTTTTTGATATGGTACCAATCGGTGAACATACTCTACCCAACAAAAAAGAATCATCAAAATCGGTCGACGCGTTAAGGTCAGATATAAAAAAAAATAAAAAATTTTAAAAAAATACACGTCGAACTTAGAACCTCTTTGTTTTTGGGAAGTCGGTTAAAAATATGAATGTTTAAATTCGTTTCATCCATGAACAAGATAGGTTTATTTTGTGCCTGAAATTACGAAAGACATTCAACAAACTCCTTTCGCTTTTGTTTGTTCTCAGATCCGGTTCCCTTTTCAGGTTCATACCTTACGTATTTCAGCGAGTAAGAAAGAAAATCTAGGTGTTTTGATACTGTTGTTATAGAAATAGAAAAGTGCTGTTGATTGCTGTTGAATTGGAACGTTGATGCTGTTGATTGTGGAACGTTAAGCGTGCGTGCATTATCTCTCCAGTCTCCATTCATGATTGACATGGCAATTATTTGCTTTTTTTAAAATTCTTTTTCTACTTTTTTAACTTTTGTAGAAATTTGTGTGGGCTTCAATTGTACCATTAAATTTACAATAAATTTCAATTAACTTTAAACGATTTACTGAAAACACAAAGCTTACTTTTTTATTTTAATATGATAATTTAAAAAAATACTTTTCTCATATTGAAGTTTACTATTCTCTTATTGAATTTTACTATTCCACTTTGAAGTTTACTATTCCACTTGGGAGATTACTACTCTCATTTTGAAAATAAAATGGTATAGTTCTTGCCGAGGACGATTTTTAAAATGTTGATTTCTGACAAAATGGCGTACTTTTACATGTTTCTCATCTTTCGAAGCTTAAGAATATTCCTTTTATATAAATTCACTCTAAGATCGGAAAAAATGGGTTTTGGGAATTTATTTAGAGAGTATACAAAAAAACAATTAAAAATTTAATATAGTACCTAACTTTATTACACATGTATTCAAGTATAAACAAATTTTTTTTTAAATTTTTTTACAAAATTACGCCTGAGTGAAAATAAGGCTCGGCCATTCCTAGCCTGAAACAAGCACGGTACACCTAATTAAAAATTATACCAAATGCCAGCCCGCTGCAGGCACGTATTAATAAAAGTAATAGAAATAGAAACGAAATAGTCCGACCTAAGTACGGTACGGTCACACTTTTTCTAGACTAAAATTCTAAATAATTTTCGTAGATTAACTCATTCGAGACTGACGTCTGAAATAACAAAACTATCTCTTCAGTAGCCGGCAACGTTTGTGCAGTTGAGCCTTATTTTTACTTGGGTTAACAAAGATTATAACTGAAACTGGAAAATATATAAGAAGAAAATGACAAATTTCAGGTAATTGTTGTCATTATTATTGTCATGACTCACCTTGTGACAATATCTGTATCGATTGTGTTAAAGCTAAAACGCAGTAACAGAAGCGTACATTTCAAGCAGGTGTTTTTTAATTTTTTGGGCCTGTAGTGGAAGCATGCATACCCACGTGGCGGGCGTATTTTTAAATTGTTGGGCCTCGCAGCTGTGTACTCGCAGCTGGCGTCTATATACTTTTAAAAATATTAACGTCCGTACTTGCTTTGGGGGCAAATATACCAACTCAATTATTTTTACTCGAGCGGCCGCACATGGAAAATCTGCCAGAGACCTTTTTTCAAGACCTCAAACGAGCGTATTCATAGCTCCGAAAATTGTCGACCCAAAAAACAAAATTACATTTCATAAAGAAAAAGAACAAACATCAACTTATCGAAAAATCCGTACGAATTCTATTACTATAGATTATTAAAGTGAAGCTACCTAAAACTTTCAAGTAAATCGATAAAGATGTGTAGGAGTTCTGAATATGCCCTATTTTAAAAATGTAGTTTCCAAAAAAATGGTTTAAAGTTTTGGGGAACGATTTTTAGCAGACAATTTCAAACTCCAGTCTAAAACCATACCAGCTTGTATTTGTACTAGTAATGACATCTATATAATTGTTTATAAGTCTCATAATGTTTAAGACTTTTTCGGTAAATTTTTTTCATAAGGGTTGCGAGTATTTGAACTGAAGCGGACCATGCCACTTGAAAAACGCCTGGAATGCGTAACATTAATTCTACAGTAACCTCAAAGAAAAACGATTTATAAAATTCCCAGGGCTATGGTTTTTTTTCTTATTCTTTTGTATAACATTAAACATAATTAGCATAATTTAAACATTAACATTGTCAACTTTCGAAATTTTTACACTAAATTTTTACCAATTATTCTTGATACTTTCAGAATATGCAATTAACAAAAGCTGAAAATTTTGAACCTTGAAAAAAGTACGTAAGGCCTTAAACGAAATATCCTTAGAGATGTCGTGGCCGCCATTATGGATCAATGCCCCTTAGGCGGGTACGGTAACAGACTCGGCGGTTCCTCAAACGACCCTTGAAGGAGTTGCTGAGATTAACTAGAGCCAGAAAGTTGCAGAGGAGATGAGCAATAGTTTCCTCTTCTTCCTTACCTCATCTGCAACTGTCCGCCTCTAGTTAATCTCAGAAACCGAAATGTAGGCTGCCCCATTTTGAATGACTTAGCCGAACTGGGATTTGCTGATACCAAGGATCTAATTCGGTTCTTAGGGAGCCGCAAATGGTTTTAGGTGTCTATTCATGGGGACGTAATTTAGCCCCAATATGGTACCACAACAGGCCATCATGGCCTAAGTATGCCTTTCACCTGGGAGGCTGTCATTCTAACCTAACATAACCTCACCAGCATTATTATTATTATTATGAGGAGGGGTTACCCAAATGGTGGGCACTTCGACCAAGGAGGTCTTTTGTGCCAGAGCCCCATTACTGCAAAAGACACTCAGCCACCCTGAGGTAGGTGAGGAGGTCTTTTACAGGGGAGGATCTTACGAATTCACGGCTGAAGATCCTCCTTCTAAGCCATGCTAATGCAGGAAAAGAGCCCAAAATGTGTAATGTGGTTTCGTCGTCTTCCAGACAAAGCCGACATTCCGTCACGCTAGACAGACCTATTCGGTGTAGGTGATACCTAAGCCCATAGTGGCCAGATAGGTAGCCTGATAGCAGTTTGAGATCCGCCTTGCTTAGGGGGTTATATCATTATAAGCGTAGGGTCTTACAAGTGCCTTGGCCTGGCGAAGCCCAGGGACATTTCTCCAGTATAGCAGCTGTTGACTCCTACCCCAATTTTCTACAACGGCTCTCGTCGAAGACCAACTGAGGCTGTAGTAGGATTCGGTTCTTTGGAAACGAGAGGATGAGCCCTTCCTGACTAGTTCATCAGCGATCTCATTGCCCTCGATACCAGAGTGACCTGGTATCCTAGTGTTGGGTCCAGAGACAACAGCACCGGCATAAGTGCCATTTTAGAGCCATCAGTATACCATTTGAGGCTTTTGGGGTTCAGACTTGGACCACCGCCGTCCCAGTCTGCTCGTTCAGGGAAAATAGTCTTGAACTTTTTGCCAAAGCGCAGCTCCTTGGTCATGTGATCCGTTACGGTACACACATCTATGCCAGGGATGCGCTGGAGGATGCCCATGTGATCCTTGTCGCTAGCCGGCATATTAGTCGAGAGCTGCACTCTCAGAGCGCTGATAGCAGCAGATTTCATTATAGAGATATGCAGTGGAGTAAGTCCAATCACCGCCTCCATGGAAGCAGTAGGACAAGTCCTCATTGCTCCTGTTATGGAGAGGCAGGCAAGCCACTGTAGCTTGTTGCATTTGTCGATTGCCAACTGCTGCTGGACTTTAGGCCACCAGACCAGGGCGGCGTAAGAAACAATCGGTTTGACAATCGTATTGTATAGCCAGAAGATCATCTTCGAAGTGAGACGCCAAGTCCTTTCGAAGAGTCTTCGACAGGCCCATAAGGCTCGTGTAGCCTCATTTAGGGTGGTGTTGAGATGAAGTATTTGACTTCATTGGAGTACTCAATAGATCAGAATTTGATCCAGGTCCAGATGGTGCCTTCTGGTGAATGGCACCAGAACAGCCTTGGCAGGCTTGATCGTAAGATCTTCGTTAGCACACCACTCAGTGACCGTGCGCAGAGCTGATCTCATTAGATCTCCCTCCTTAAGCATCGCATCCACCCACTTCACACGAGAGCTCTAGCTATGGACCCATATCTAGTATTGTCGAAAACACGTTCTATGTCAAGAAAGGCACATAAAGCTATTTCTTTATGGTGAAGAGCTTTCTCAATCTTGCTGATTAGATTATGTAAGGCAGTCTCTGTTGATTTACCTTTTGAGTAGGCAAATTGGGTGGAGTGAAGAGGAGATAATTGGTCCAGTTTGTACCTGATGTGGAGGTCTAGCAGTCTCTCCAAGGAGGTTAGACGATTTAGGCAGCTCTAGAGGCCTGTTGCCTTGTTTGGGGATAAACACCACTACTACCTCCCTCCCTGAGAGTGGTATGTAGCCCTCACCAGCATAGCAGAACTGCGATCTTTTGGGGGCCAGGGGAGGGTCTAATAAATGTTTTTGCGATACCACTGATACAGCTTCAAGAATGTATTTTTTGATAAAAGTTAAAGCATTTTGTCAAATGTTTTCTTTCTGTGATTGATCCACCAACTCTTTTAATAATAGGTTTAGATTATGGTAGTTCCAACCTTCATTCTGTTTTTAAGATCATTTTTCGTTATGGAAGAAATGCACGCATGCTCACCAGAATGGAAAAGATTTTGTTTTTAGAAGTCGGTTTAACCGACGAGATGCTAATTCAAAGAGAAAATCAAGCGCTTTGCCTTTCTTATCATACCTTCCTTGTCATTAATTCCTAGAATTTAATTCCTTAGGATTTAAGTTCCTAAAATTATTTATTTATTTGCTTGTTTTGATAAGGTAGTTCTATTTAAAGTATTTTCCAAAATTTAGCTTCCAGTTTGAGTTCAAGGATACTTTGCTGTGTTACATTGAACTGGTTGTTCGCTGATAATGTACCATGTCGACGTTAATTTAAATGTTAATAAATTTTCTATAAAGTCTTTAAATTCAATAAAAAAAACAAAAAACTTGTTTCAAATTAGAAATTAGTAGACGGAAACGACTTATTATCCTTGTTAAAATGGTTCCATTTGTTAGAAAGTGGCCAGCCATTATGTATTTTGGACAAAAACAAGAAGAACGAGAGAGAAATCTTTATAAATCAATTGAAAAAAATTAAGTTAACGTTTTCATTCTGTATTTAGTACAATTTAAAAAGAACGAATTTGATCACCGTCTGTTGAATTGCAAACCAGAAATATTTTTTGTGGAAAACCTTTTGTTTTCTCTTGTAAAGAACTCCAAATGTGAATAGGTTACCGCAACGGTAGCGCGAGGCTAAACGTTTACTTTCTAATTATTATATACATACATATGTATTCAGAGGTTCCAAACACCAGCTATTCGTTAAATACCTCCATTTTTATAGTAGCTCTGTTTTTTAAGTGTATAGCCAAAACTCTCGGGGTTGAGTCATCATTTCAATGGGGATTTGATAGCCGCAATCAATCAGAAAATTAAAATCGCATAATAATTTGTCCGCGCTTAGTGATGCTTCTGATAATCCATAGAAGATGGACTCGCAGATATACGACATTAACGATAACTTAATAGTCTCGAAACTCAAAAGCTAAATAAATTGGGTGTGTGATGGCCATGACAATTCACTATTATAGTAATTAATTACGGATTGTAAGCGTTCACAGTTTTCGTTGGAATTTCAATTTCCAACGATAAATGCAGGCAGCAGGGGGCCAGATAAAACAAAAATCTCAGAATCAGCCGGAAATCTAATTCAACAAAAGCTAAGTTAAAGCGTCAAGATTAGCCCGTGGTGCTTTGTCATCCACGATGGAGAAGACATGCTAGTTCTTATCAAAAATTAATTCGAAATTTATTAAAATGGGGAAGCTACTAAAAAGCTCATATGCATACTTGACTACATAAATTTTTAGTTTCGGAGGGGAGACCTCCGCTAAACAGCACAATCTAGTTTTAAGAGTAGCGAAGCTATCACGAATCTTACGCCCAGATAACTTTTGGATTTTGGGGCTATATGCTCATTGGATGACATCAAAAATCTCCAACTGGTGATTTAGGTTATGTAGCTATTTACAGACTAGTTTTGAATGCCGCATCAATAACAGATTTATGAGATGCGGAAAAATTTACTTAGGACAGGATAATTTTGACCTAATACATAATTACTTAAATTGTTCAGCCTGATCGACTTGAAAGCAATTTAAGCTGAAATTGAGTTTGCTGAAATTTTAAGATCACAAACGCACATGCGTTTCAAATCAATATAATGTGCTTGAAATGATCAGAACTAATTCAAAATCATAATTCGATGCCATGAATTTTTGATGAAGCTTTCTGATGAATAAAAGATGTTTACTTTGTAGAGGGTAATTTTCACAGATTGCACTAATATTTAAAGTTATTTGTGTCATAAAATGAATTCCATTCCTTTGTCCACTTAAGATAATGAAATCATTCTTTCATTTTATACCGAATTCCGTATCCAATCAATGATTGTTTACGGAACTGTGAAAATCTTGTCGATAGGAAGGAAAGATATGATAGGAAATGATATCAGAATCCAAATCCGTATTCTTGCAGAGCAACTAAGCTTTTTCAAAACTAATCTGCATCCACATACACTAGTTCATCGAATTTACGAAAAAACATAAGGTAATAGGGGTTTCTAGACAAAACTATATAAAAGATAATTCTAACTTTTGAAAAATAGAGAGAAACAAAATTTTATAAATCAACTTAAAAACCAGTTTTTAACAAAAGTTGAACCGACTTCACAAAAGCATAATCTTATCTTTAATTTTATGACTATGTATTACGATATTTTGAAGTCGGTGTAAATGAAACAAACAAATAAGCTAGCTACATTCAGTGAGAAATATTCAATCTACAAAAACAAATATTAATCCTTCCTTTGGTATCTATAAATTGTGGATAAGCAGGCCCGTGCGCACGAGGAGCGTTTTGGTGGTTCAAACCCCCCCCAGGAGGGGTTTTAAAATTTTCTGAACTTCTTGATTAGGAAATTTTTTTACTGAAATACTTAAAAAATAACCTAAAATGTATATGACCATATTTTTTAATTGCATAATATATCATATTTTATGTACATTGGATAAGTATTAACAATTTCGTAATAATAAAGTTAAACATTAGTAGCCTTTTCTTAAAACTAATTTATTTTTCACTTCGTAATGTCTTCAAATATAGTGCTCGAAAAATGCTTCTCGTATGAACAAATCGATTGGATGAGTTGCAGAGGTAGTATACTCTGTACCAACGAAACAGAATCATATAAATCCGGCAACGCCCGCTTCTTATTCCCTGAATCTAGATACAAATCATCCAAATTGAGCCATGCATTCGAAATAATTTACTGCTCCATCCTTTCCCCATCTCAATTCTACAGAGAAAATTTTTATCGTATGTATTACCAATAAGCGTCAGTCCACGCGTTACAAAGCTAGACACCCCCTGGCCATTGTCTTTTCGGTAGACACGCAGAACCTCGCGTTCCCACGAATGACTTCTGCCGGAGTTGTATGGACGAGGAATAGGTGGAAAGCATTCAGCATTTACTCTGCGAATGCCCGGGCCTAGCAAATAGAAGGTACAATGCAATAGGCGTGTACTTCTTAGTTGGCATGGGAGATATAGCCGGCATCGGGCTGAAGCAGCTCCTAAGGTTTATTAACAGCTGCGGCTGGCTTTAGATAAACCCGGCAATCAGGTACGGTTCCACGGATGTGTTATTATAACACAACGGACCATTTATAGGTATATGTGAGGCTGACCGGCTGTAGGGCTGATAGCCGCCACCCTAACCTAACCTAACCTAGGTGCCTTCCTCTTTATCCACCACAACCCTTAGACCAACATTGTTGTTATAATAGAAGTGGAGCAAGATACTCTATACAATAATAAACAAATCGTCCAAATCAGTCCATTTGTTAACTTAACTTCTTAGCAAAGTTTTTCTCGTAGTAGAAATGCGGGAATATACTCGTTAGGCTTTACAAAGTAAAGCTATACACCTCCGCTCTGCAATCCTAGTAGAAAAATGTTCCTCTCAGTAGCAATGGGGGAACGTACTCTATACAATAATAAAAATTTATATGGGACCACGCGAGTAATATGGTTTATTTAAATAAAACACAAAACAATTAAAATCTATCACTTTTATTCCTTAAATTATTTATTTAGGAATAAAACTCACAAAGCTAAGCCTAATTAAAAATTACAAAATAAAAGCAACCCGGAATCAACTCTTCGGAGTGATTACTCGAACACGTCGGTTTTAAGACTAAATTTTTTTACAGTTACACATTTTAATATACGTTAGGAATTCTTCTTTAATCGCCTCATATTCTTTCAGTGGAAATGTGAATCTCGTATTTTCCCAGGCTCTTGTCACGTTTTCTGCAATGTTTTCGTTACTTGTAGTAGCGTTACCTTGAGGAGACGGTTACGTAACTCGCGCTACAAAGATAGTCTTCCACTTACCCTGCCTCCCCCTATCTAGGTTAAAAATGTTCTTGTCCAAACTGCAAGCATTTGATCTGCACCCTCACCACTTCAAATTGACCAAGAGTTGTTTGTCAGGCCGTTCAATTCGTGTAATAATAGACGAAAAAAATGCCAGTATATCAAGATTGGTTCAAGATTACTTCATTTTATAACTGACCTTTTACGTCTCACTTTCAATCCCGTTCATAGTTTTGCCGACGATAGTACGCTTCTCTATCTAGTTTCCGTGTAACCCCTCGTGGAGCGTGAGGGGTGGACGGCAGAACAACTTCACCCGATTCAAGACAACGGTTACATGTGGACCTCCAATTTAAAGTGGATTACAAAACACTGACATTTTGTCTGCAATCCCCATGGCCTTTTTTTATTATAATCTGTTGTCAGCAGAAAACAACCATGTGCCGCTGTCGCTGAGATTCGAACCTGGGACCTCCGGATTGGTAGGACAACACTTGATGCAGCAGAAATCGTGTTATGTTTAACGGAACCAAAACTCAATGTTGTTTAATTTATGTAAAAAAACACCCAGCCCACCGTCAACCTACTTCATTCGACGGACGAATATATATTATACATATTCGTCTTCCCTACATATGAGAGGGTATGAGATATCCGGTAATCTTAGTTGTATCGACCACTTGCTTTCAATAGCTGAAAATGCGACGAAATACTAGGGTTTTTTACAGAGACATAAGAAATACTTCACTCCATCTAACTTGGTGCTCATCTACAAGTCCCACATTAGGCCTAGACTCGGATATGATTCCCATATTTTGGCGGAGGTCGGACATATTTTACCATCCGTTCGCCTTAGACAAAGTTCAAAGAAAGGATATTAAACTTAATGGCGATTTCACAATCTCTGAGAGCATTGACTCTCTGCTGCATCGATTGATTTTCGGTTGTTGCTCATTCTTTTCTCTCTATTTCTACGGCCATTATAATAATGAAATTCCAAGTCTGATTCAACGAACAAATATTATATAGAAGCCCGACTCAGGCAGTTTGTCCAAATAATCTCGTTAACCTCGCAACATTTTAAAGCAAAAAACACTTTGCGTATAGTACAATCAATAAGATGAAAAAACTAAGAGAATAGATAATTTTTTCTTTATATAAAAAGATTCCAGCAATAGATTACCAGTCACGACATACATAAGTAAAAATATGGCATGAAATGCCAGAGGTGAATTTAAAGTTTTATAGATACATTTATTTCACTCATTCCTGGTAGTGCTTATGTGCAAAACGAAGGCAGAAAATATTAATCTTTCAGAAGCAGAAAACGGCTGCTTCTTTGACTAACATAATGAAACGTAAAATTGTTTCAGTCACCCGGTAATGAGGAGAAATTGTTTTTTTTTGACAGTTCGCGTTATAAAAGAGTAGGGGAGAGGGGGGCATAGTGGGGTATCTAAGATGTTATGGATAATTGTTCAGCTAATAATGGCGTTAGGTTGACATTCAAGGTTTTTTTTGGTTGTATATCATGTCTATCATTATTTGGCACGCCATTTTCTATTTTAGTAATAACAGTTTAGCTAACGGAATGAAATACATTCAGAGTGAAGTTTACCCCACTTTGCCCCGTACAGCGGGGTAAAGTGGGGTATCAGGTGGGGCATTGTGGGGCATTTTCATAATGGCTGCAGACGATGTGTGCAATGTGGTGTGAAACATAATAAAACAACTCCATTATTGCGGGCCATGTCGATCACCTCCAGAGATTTCACATGTGTTGCATGTCCATCTAAGAGCAAAAGTACTGGATCGTCCTTTGTAGCATGTGACCATTCTATAAATCGCTTTAGCCAGAGTACAAAAAGGTGGCTTTGTATCCATCCTTATTCATGGCATTCTCCCCAAGATCCAGCTAGAGCCCCATCAAGTAATTCTGGCTTCATCCGCTTTCTCGGGAAAATAAATATGGGAGGCATGTAATTACCAACAGCACTGAAGCAAACAATCGTTGTCATTGGTTTGCCTCGTTCTGCAGAAGTAATCGTTCCTACTTGCCGTTTGCCACACGACGCTAGAATTTTGGAATGGCTCTTGGGCACGGTCGAAACACCTGTTTCATCAACATTAAAAATGCGCTGTGAATTTAGCTTGTGTTTGTTGTAAATCTTCTCCAGTAGATCAAAAAAATTGCCAACAGCAACTCGGTTGAACCCCATATCTCTTGCTGCGGAGGTAGGTTCAGACTTTCTGTAGCTAATATCGCGATGTCGTTTTAAAAAACCTTTAAGCCAGTTTATTCCTGCCAGCCCATTCTGTGTGTTAAACCTGTGTTCAATTTTGTTTTTTCGGCTAACGAAAAGGCAAGTTTTCTAAGTTCCTGTGATGTAAGACCGTAAAATCGCTCTTACATTACCTTAATATAACTAATCAGTTCTTTTTCTTGGTCAGAAGAAAATACAGTCGTGTAATGACCTAACTTCTTTAGAAACACATTACTATCTAGATTAGCCCTATATTTTGTCACAGTTTGTCGAGTGTAGTTTGTGCAACAGCATGTGACTGTGTACTTTTTTGTAACCCATTTCTCCTGACACCACACTATGTACTGCTTTTTCCATAGCCTCCACAGACCAAGATTGCTGATTCATTTTTTTCTTATATGCGCGAACCATAGCTGAAACAAACAATTGTTTGTATAAATAAACTATTAAGTTATGAAGTTATATCTAATTATGAATTAATACGGGGCAAAGTGACACTAAACTCCTTGACGATTGACTACCCCACTATGCCCCATCTAGAATACCCCACTTTGCCCCTACCCAAATTGCAAGATAAAATATTAACAACTACGTCTTACCTTTGATTTTAATCCAATTTGTTATTTTGTATTCGTATCCTGTAAGTTTACAGCACTATGTAGCACACAATCACAAACAAGACATTACAAGAACATACAATAATTAGCACACGAATAACAACAATTTTTTTAACAAATACGTATATTATTACTTTTGCTGCGAGCGCTGCAACCGGCGTCGCGACTGAGTGTAACGTTAGCGAAGGTCATACGACGACTAAACACCAAACACAGCGCGTTGTGTGAATCGTCGTACGACTGTTTCATTACATCGATTTGTTACTACCCCGCTATACCCCGCCTCCCCACTATGCCCCCCTCCACCCTACAATTGTAGTGGACATTTCGTCTTGCTGAAAATGTTCTGTGTTTTAACGTGTAATTAAAATAATCCGAAAATTAAAAGATGAGTTCAAGAAATTTGGTAAAAGATGTCACGTAAAAAGCCAAGAATTTGTGAAGTTGAAAATTCGAAATAACCACATTATTTGTAGGTCTGTCTGTTTACTTCTGTGTAAAAAAGCATGGATAAAATCCAAGTAAAAAAGTTTTTCTGGTGGTGGGGATATTAATGAGAAAGTTAACAGAGGCTTTTTGGGTAAAATGGATAGCAACTGAAGAACTGTCAAAAGTAAATCTCACTGCAAAGATCAATGCGTTTACAAGAAGTCATAAAAATAAATAAAAATGGATAACAATTTACTGAAAAAGTTAATAGATCCCTGTGTTTATTTAAATTTATTTATTTATAAGCTGTAACTTGCCAAACATTAATCAGCTGTGAGATGTCAACCATAAAAGAAGAAGAATAACTCTGCCGAAATTTTGCCCACACTCACCAGCGTGTGTAAAATTTGGGTAAAAGGAGAAATTACTCGACTTCAGACTCAAAAGTAAACAGACGCATTGCGGACGAAAACGTTCAGTATTGTGTAAAAACTGTCGAGTAAACAGACAGGCTTTATAAGTGCCAATTGCACTATCTCGTGTTTATAAAGTGACAAGTAATCAGCTGTAAAAGGAGATTTCCGTCTTTAAATGCATGAGGCGACTTGATATACCAGCTAAAAGTGTACTTAAAATACACCTTCGATACTTAAAAACGTTTAAATGCATCTGAAAGCCTAATTTCCTTTCACGCGTTTTTCCATGAATAATAAAACCATATAATCACCAACAACAAAACGTGGGGGGGGGGGGGGGTGGAACCCCTAAAACCTGCACACGGGCCTGCTCCTTTCATAGCGGTAATCCTTTTCTTATTAGCAATTTTACTGAGCCGAGCTTCTATATAATATTTGCTCGTTGGCCTGATTTCTTGTCAACACATCACAGGGTGCGATATAAGAGCTTTAAATCGCTCTCCCACCTAAACTCGTTACGACGTTTACTACCAAAAAAGTTAAATTCATTTTTTCGTAGGACTACCCTTTATCGAAAAAAACCACTCACAAAGTTATACGATCAAATTTAGGCTCCATAGGCTTTAATCCACATTTTTCTGCTCTGCTTTTTTCTTTATTACTAAATACATTTTCGGCTTCATCTATTTATAGAATCTCTCCAATTTCCCTGATCTCTGTATCTGTTTCCTTTAGTTCGAAAGCTTGATTTCAAAATTTTACTTACAGTGATCCATCACCAGTCTTCGCAATTTTGTTTATTTCCAAGCTATGCAGTAGCTTCAAACATAGCTACCTCGTTATATGATGCAAACATACGCTAACTTAATAAAATATCTAAAATACTATTAAATCCAAATTGCCGGTAAAAAATATCCATTACCACTGAATACGAGTAGCCGAAAATTACGCTCTGCACAAAGCAAACGTATCCGAGCTCTTTCAAGACCTGAACGGCATGTACGAGGCAAGTATGATTGTGCCTTAAAAAACGACCCATCGCAAGGAATTCTCTCTCCCCGTAATCATTTGTGGGGCATTGGACAGGACCCGATTCGAGTCAACATTGCAAGTGGACCTACAATCTAAAGTGGATTCCGAAGCAATGACATTTGCTCTGCAATCCCCATGACAATTTTATCGCAATCTGTTGTTAGCAGAAAAGAACCATGGGTAGCCGCCGGTGGGATTCGCAACTGGGACTTCCAGATTGGTACTCGACACGTTATCACTTACTCCACCGGCAATTCAACCTTGAACTTCATGGTACAATGTAAAACTTATTTCGCAGAGCAATAAATTTAGATACATTTTGTTATCTCGTTACTATAGTTACCGTTAGGAATCGGGTCCCATATTACACCCTTGTAGGGTCCGCAAAAAAAATTTTGTATCCTTAACAACCTTTATCCCTTTTTTATTTCAATTGAAGGCTTTGTGCTATCAGACCTTCTTGCTTCCTTTCTAGATATTAATCGCAATGCTTCAAAATTCAACTCATAAATTGATGCAAGTAATTCATGAAAAGATTAAATCAATTAATTCGTTAATAGCTTTGTAATGCTACATTACTTTTCATTACTTTTTCACACTCGGTTATTGAAAAGTAACAAATTAATGAGTGTATGAGTTACAAAACTTATGTAGTTAGATATTTTTGGCGCAAGCTCTATTTAAAGCCGAGAACTTTTTGTACCACTGGGGAAAATGGACTTTAAGCACTAATTTAAAAAAAAGCATAAGTAGAGAAATTTAAAAAAATAATAAATTCAAATTAAAAATGAAAATAAAAATTTTGTTATCTTAATTTAACTAAGAAACTCTTGCCTGGCATTTATCTTATATGTATATAATAGTCAATAGCCAGTAAAACTTGATTATTATCTTCCTTATCTAAAATTTTATGAGGTCGCCGCCTCTTCCACATTTTATATGCATACCTTACAGGTGAAACCGTTAATCTAAATTTGCCTAAAAATTTGCAAATATTCCCTTATAGTCAAAATATTTACATTAATTAATTGACCTCCAATCAGTTAGAGATGCAACAGATTGTGTCTCCGAAAATTATTGTTTAATTAAGTTGCAATCATGTTTTCAGCTTATCAATCTGCATCTGATGGCATAGGTTCGTCTGATTTGATGTGTTATCATCGTAAAAGTCAATGAAATTAGATCGAACTCATTAAGAGATTCGGAAAAAACTGGTACAGCGTTTAACATAAATCGCGCATATTTTACTGTGCACGAGCAACAGCCGCGATGATATAGAATCACGCCCAGATTCAGGCTCCCGAGGCTTCTCATTGCTGTTGATTTGTCTGAGCCCAGGTAATATATTAACGAAGCTTTAACGACTTCGGTCGACGGTGATCCAAATAAAACAAGCGCTATATAAGTTAGTCATCTGCAGACAATCGAATAATGAATTCAGATAATCTGGCGTTTGAATATAAACGGTGGGATTAATTCTTTTTTTAAAGTTGCTGGCTATGCCATCTAAATCACGAAAACATTTTATCCGAAATAATAAAGTGATCGCCAAAATAATATGTTCGTCGCCTTGGCGTGCTGAATTCAATGGTAGTTTGTTGCAAAAATGACTGCTTTAGACGGTGACACTGTTTCCTATTAAATTTAATCCAGTTTTTCACTATGCCTAAATCTATGTGGATAATGCTGTGTTGAACTATAATTTATCTAAATTGTCTTATTTAACCAGTCCCGCTTAGCGGATTGTTATTACCAAGGCATTCTGCCAACAATGATATCATTGTTAGAAGGCACTTGAAACTTAAAGAAGGAAGTGAACTTTATAGTTGTCTAAAATGAACGCTATTATTTATATATGCATTCTTTCATCAGAATATGAATCTCGTGAACGGAGATTAGATCATTTCCTACCACACAACCTTTAAAAATTAATTAGTGTGCTCCATCCTCGATTCACATCACTTCTCACTAAGATCAAGAATAAAGTAAGGATGCAAAACTAAAAGCATTTTACTAATACCTTGAATGAAAGCAGTTTGGCGTACGCCGATTAGACAAATATAGATAACGACCGAAAACCTAGTCCAATTCTATAAAGAGATTTCGTAGTAATCTTATGGTGATAATCACCTATTAGCATAAACTTTATTGCTTTAAAGTGGAGCAATAAAACTGATTTTATCTTCATAGTCTTGGTCTTTTTGACTCATTTTCACAATCTCACATTAACAAATCATTTCAGTTCAAATCTAAATCAAGTTTTTAGTTCGAAAGTAAAAGTAGATCACACAGGTATATTGTATTCAGCAGTTTACAGTTTTAAATTTTCTTTCGTGAGAAATATATGGTCTTAAAAATAAAGCTTTAACGAAACTAGGAACTGAAATTAATGTTTTCTTTTTAGTTTCTAAATAAAAAAATTAGTCATTTGTTACGTTAACATGAACTTGTGATAGATCTGAAAATTAAAATATGGTGCGTAGTGGTTTTTTTTAAAGACAAGAAGGGAAGTGATATTGATGCAATTTACTTTAATAATTCGTAATAGATGAACTAAAATAATAATATCGGGATGACTACAAAACTAAACCAAATCTCCTCGGTGATTACTCTCGCGCCAACTATTTTCCTTCCGGATCTGTAAAAGGAAGAAAACGACTCGTGAGTTTACAACTCAATGGGTTAACTGCCTACACTACGCAATACCGCACTCACACTTCTCACTCACATTAGATCAGCAAAGCGGACATACCATCAGAGCTGACCTAATCCAGTGATTTGGAGGATTGATACCTGGACATACCAACTTAATCAATTCCCCCTTCATCGGACATACCAGATGATCAACAGGACTTACTATGGTTTTATTACAATCCCGGACATACCACAGATAAGTAATAAAACCACCCAATAAGCGGACATACCAGCTATATCGGGATAATTCACAGGAGTGCGCTTTAGCTTCACCGGACACACCGCGATCCGCTGAAGTCACATCCTTCCAATGTGCGGACACACCAGCACTGTTGGCACAACCATAGCATGTCCCCCAACTTCACCGGACATACTACATTCCATTTGACGGATTCATCATCACACACACACACACACACACAAATACTCAACGACAACCTACGATTAGAGGAACTACTACTGATTAACTCTAACTTTAACTACTACCCACTACACAGTACACACAACCCAGTACCCACTAATAGTACAAACTACACAGTACCCACTACACAGTACAAACTACACAGTACCGACTAACAGTACAAACTACACAGTACACAGTACCCACCTTTATAAATTATGAATTTAATAACTGAAATCACTATATGTATAGATTAAGGGGGGGGGGGGGGTCCTCTACTCTCGCGGTTTCAAAAAACCGATTTTTGTTTTTTTTACATATCAATCTATATGTCTCTGAGAATACGCCACAGAAAGGATTTCATGAAAATCACATTCCTTTGCATGTTTCTGGGAACAGAAAGGTACCCGTCTCCGGCCGTTTCCGAGAAACTAAGCGCGACGCGCCACGACGGCGCTTGTCCAGTTAAAAATCATTGTCTAAAGAATTTACCGGTCCGCTCTTGAGGAGAATGTGGACAATCAAAAACATCAACGTGATGAGGAATCAGAACTCTACGGCCCCGGTATAGTAAGTTACTGCAATCAAGTTAAACACAGTAATTTATCATTAAACGCGTTTTCCCGAAAGTAGTGTTTTTTTAGCTGCCGAGTAAGACTTCTCATAAAAGTATTGGTCCGATTTCAATAATTTTTTTCAATTGTTCAGAAAACATACCGCTATGTTTTCCCCAGTACGATTTGCAAAATTTTATTTTGTTCCATTTTTATAGCCTCTAATAGGTCAAAAAATGACGTAAAATTGGATATTTTTACAAATTGTTGCATAACTTTTACATATTGCAAAATAAAAAAAATCTGTCTCGGCAAAACATAGCCAACGCGACTATGATTATAAAGAATGTAAATTTTCAGATTACAGATTACCCAATTGGCTACAACTTTGCTTAAGCGGGACCCATGCAGTTTCAACATCAATGTCATCAATGACGTTTCAAGGTCGCGATAGTTATTTTTTTCATCTTCAAAAGTAAAATTGAAAAGTCAAAACATGTATCTTTGAATTAAAAAAAAATTTAAAATGTATTCAGTAGATCCTTCGCAATTTATTCCCCAAAAAACCGCTCAATTTCAGGCCTCGAAAGTAGAGGACCCCCTTAAGATCTTTAAATTACTTTTCACTTTGCACGTTTAATTAAAACTGAGGATCTTTCTTAAGAAGAATGAAAGCAAACCTCAGGAAACTAAAGGGTTTGTCTATACCTATGAGGTAACGCTAATTATTTTAGACATGCACAATTTGTTTACGCAAGCGGCGATGGCGCCTTTCCCATTACATTTTCCCAGAAGAGGTAAAGGATTAATTGAACTTGCCATTTATTGCAACTTACATTAAGTATTTGAATGTCTGAGGATGGAAAAGGGACCAAATCTTTCAAATTGTTTATTATTTTTATTATGGTTGTGTCTGTCCTAGAAATCTTGGATTTTCTGAATTGGTTATTACCTGACAATAACCACAATTTAAATATGTATCTCCAATACGCCATGAAATGATAGCAATTTAAAACTACTCGGATGGCTGCTAGAATTCACAGTATTGGCGCATACAACAAGTATACGAGCCCAAACGCAAAAGAATTCGTCCATCCATTGCTATTCAAGTTTTTCCAAATAATACCCTTTATGAGGGCTCAAAAACGGTCGTATATAAAAGAGTCAATAAATATTAGGAACTTAAATGTAACAAAAACAGAAATCAATTCCGATGTATAGAAACTTTCTGATAAAACAATATTTAACCAATATTGGTATTTTATGAAATTGATGGACTAAATATCCTCTTCATAAAATTCGTACTTAGTTTTCAAACTGAGTACTTATAGGAGTTGATGTTTAGAGCGATCACCATCCCAAAAATTTTTTCACACTCCTATTATGTAGAAGTAAAACAAGTGTTTTTACTTTTTTTCAATTCTTTTTTTGTTGTATAGAGTATGATCTTCCATTAATAATAATGAAAAAAATTTGGCCCCTTTGGTGGTTGGGAGGGGGGGGGTTAGTCTAACTTCGTAAATGCCGGCAAGTGCACCGTTATGACATTTTCCCGTAAGAAACGTCCTTTCCTCTTTGACTACACCGTCGATGGCGTTACCTTATGCAGGGTTGATAAGATGAAGGACCTAGGTGTGGTCCTCAATTCTCGCCTTTCATTTGATGATCATGTGGATTCGATCGTTGGTAGGGCTAACTCGATGCTGGGTTTCGTAAAAAGATGGTCTAAGGAACTCGACGACCCCTACATAACTAAGCTTCTTTACTGTACCTTCGTCAGACCGCTTTTGGAATATGCCAGCCCCGTATGGTCTCCCTATTTCGCCGTTCACGTCAATCGCGTCAAGGCAGTGCAGCGCAGATTCCTTAGATTTGCCCTCCGTGGACTTCCCTGGACTGATCCCTGGTTGCTCCCTTCTTATACTGATCGTTTGGGGCTGATTTCTCTTGACTCCCTCGAAAAGAGGCGTAACATCTCCAAACTATTGTTTTTGTTCGATCTATTGCAGGGTACAATAAATTCTCCTGACTTACTGGCGTCTGTGAACATCTCTATCCCGCAACGATCCTTGAGGAATCGCAACTTCCTGCACGTGGTCATTGTACACTGTATGGGATGTACGAGCCCATCACGTCGATGTCTCGTCTCCTCAACCAACATTTCGCCAATCTTGACCTGCACCTCTCCAGGCAGCAATTGAAGGGCATACTCAGACAGTGTCTTGGTTGATGAGTGGTCGTAGATGGTGTGAACCGCTGTCCTTCAGTCGCTGATCTACTTGATCTTCGGCTTCTAGTTTGTAGTTTAGTTTATAAGTATTTTGCGCTGTGGTTATCATTGTTGATGAATCTGATGTAAATAAGTAACGCGTGGACCGATTTGAATGAGTTTTTCTTTGTTCGGTAGAGTATGTTCCCCAATTGGTACCATATCAAAATAATATTTGGTGGAGTGAGGGTGGGGAACTTCGTAATGCGTGGACCGATTTGGTTATTCTGTTTTCGTTGTATAGAGTATCCCCCATTGCTAACAGTGAAAAAAATGTGGCCCTAGGGTGGAGTGGGGCGCGGAGGGATAGTACGTATTTTTCGAGATGCCCGAAATCTTTGCAAATCCGTGATTAGTCGGACAAAGTTCAACTACGACCAGAATGTCAGATTGAAGGTATTTGCTTCTCAAAAGGATAATAAGGGCTTTTGGTCTCTAGGCAGAGTCGTAAAAAATAATTTCACCTGTTCTTCAATAGAACCACTCATTTATAATGGGAATGTTTATATTGGCTGATTGGACAAAACCAAACTGTTTGCTGCTAATTTTCGCCTGCCGCTTACATCGCAGCCACTTCATTCTCCATCGCAGTGCACTCACAGACAAAAGACGCTACATTCTCACACTCGGAAAATTTTTAAGGCGCCTCTAAATTTCCAAAGCTACTGGAGATGGTTTTTGCCCCTGGTTCTAAAATGCAGCGTCTCTGTTTTGGCTAAACCTCTGCGCAAACTCCTTTACTTGTCACACTCAACAGGAGTTTTTCCGACTGTATGGAAACTTGCTCATGTTCAGCCGATGCCAAAAAAGGAAAGACTTGCGACCCTTCAAACTACAGACCAATTTCACGCACTTCGGTTTTATCTAAGGTTTTTGAATCACCCATCAACTCTCAGTTGATGAAATATCTAGAAAGTAACCATTAACAATTGCTAGTACGGTTGCCGCGCTAGCCGCTCAACCGCAGACTTATTACCTGCTGTGACGGAGCGTTGGAATCATTATTTCCATAATTTTGTCGCTGTTAATATTTCAAAGGCCTTTGATTTAGCATGCTTCCCTTTTAGCCAAACTTCAAGCATTCGGTGTTTATCCTCAACTTCCTAAATGGATAGAAGGGTTTTTCAAACCGTTCAATCCGTGTAAGAATAGACGGAATTACTTCTGATTCCTACGAAATAAATGCCAATGTCCATCAGGGTTCAGTTCTTGCACCAACCTTATTTCTTCTTTTTATCAATGATCTTTTAACTGTAACTCACCATCCTATTCATCGCTTCGCTGACGACAGCACCCTTGACTCTGCGTAATCTTTTGAATCTGTGATGAGTTCTTATGGGAGCTCTACAAAAATCGATAGAGATCGCATGTTTGGATCATTAAGCAACGATATTTATATGATCATCGCTTAGGGTAGAGCAAATCGTGTTATGCTTAATGCTTCCAAGACTCAGTGCTGCCTATTTTAGTCGAAGGAGTGAATACATATATCCATTTCGCCCACTTTAAACATCTTGGGTATTGAAATATCCAGCAATCGTAGCTGGACCGATCATATATGTATTTGCAACCGCTAAAAATGTGGCAAAATGCTTGGGTTGTCTGCATAGATCCAAAAAATATTTTAATCGATTTGATTTAGCGCTAATCTACAAGTCTCACATCAGCCCTAGACTCAAATATAATTCCCATATTTGGGAAGGGGCCGTACGCACCGCACTGTCCGCGTCAGACAAAGCTTAAAGAAAGCCTATTAAACTCTGCGGTTGTCTCTCAGTCTTTTATCGCTAATGCAAAATTGTAGAGATTGTGGTTCACACTATCCACGTAACCACCTTCCCGATCGATGGTTTTTGTGAGTCGATGGACGAGCTTTTTTTATACCTGCGTCGAAGAAGTTTCCCGCTAACCTTCGTGCCCATTATTTTACGGTGGTTTTGATATGTCGTCGGTCGAAAAATTTTTCCACCTATAAAAGATTTCAGAGAGGTGAAAAGATAAAAATCTGAAGGCGCCAGATCGGGGCTGTAAGCTGAGTTGTTGGTAATGTCCCAACCGAATGAGTCTAAGAATTGCGTTGTGACATGGGCACATGCATTTTCAGCAACAGACTCACTACATTCTACAGACAGACTCACTACATCTACATTCCTCTTTATTCTGCAAGGCTCTGCATAGTTTTTCTGGGTTTCACAATAACGTTGGAGATTAATTATTTCCCACTGTGGCAAATACGGGTATTCAATGAGGAGAATTCCTTTTCGTTCCCACAACAAAGCTGCCGGCATCCGTAAAACGAGAGTTTTGAGCTGGCTAAAGTGAGCTACTAATCATTTTATTACCAAGAGTTTGCCTTTGAAAGTGGTGTTACCGAAGTAGTAAAAAAAATTTCCTTTGCTCTGGATGTGCTTCGTACAATTCACACACCGGAAGCGTTAGTCCATTCAAAACGCGCGTTAGGGTGCGGGAACAGAACACCGGTTCCAGACTAATTTTACTTTATGTTTTGTTTTTGCTGATTACGAAAATCGGGTTTCCGCAGTCCTAAAATGGTTGCGTCACCCTTAAAAATGCAAAAAACACCCCTTTCAAGGGGCCTTCCGCGATAATTTTAATTTTAATAATAATTAAAAATAAACCAATGAAATACGCCTTTTAAAATATTTTTTTGTACAGGTGATTGAGTTATATCAAATCAAGCCAAATTTGATGATAAGAGATAATCCTAGAGGGTTAAACCTACCCCTATGTTGACTAAAAATATAAAAGTGCACAAAAAAATGTGTTTTTCATCTTTCTGCTTTTAATTCGATTAAATGGGTATTTCAAACAAAAATAAATTATTTTCTACCTTTAAGGGGGTAAAACTGCCCCTATATCCCCCCCATATTGACTGGAAATGGAAAAAAAAATTAGACTTAAAATGCAGCATATTTTGTAAACCATTTTAGGACTACGGGAACCCCATTTTCGTAATCAGCGACCCAAAATACATAAAGCAAAATTAGTCTGGAACCGGTGTTCTGTTCCGACACCTCAATAAGTAAAATGTATTTGTTATTTGTAATTTTTGACATCGTCAGTGTCCACTTAAGTTTAATTTTTTCGCTCAAGCATAAGGATAAGTGCACCCCTTCAAATTAATCCTTTTTCTGAATTTCAACTCCTTTGCAGCTCTTAAAAGAGTTTGTGAGGAAAATTCAGTTTAATTTGAGAGTGCTCCTGTTTTCGTGGCCACCTGCACTTACACTTCTAATCGCTATATCAAGAATGATAACGGTGCTGGATGCTGCTTGGGAATTACTTCACCATTTGTTTTTCTGATGGCTTTCAAGCAACTGATTTTATTTTGAATTTTTCGGCTGATATGGTTACGGATTAACGCTGGCTTACACGTTACCAGTATCTAGTCGTTTAGTGATGTTCACACGTTTCCGGTGAGCCGTTTCCGTTGACTCTTAAGAAGAGCCGATTATGACTAGAAATTGGAAACCCTAGTGGAGGAACCAGGTGACATCAGCAAGTTTACTGATAGATCTTCGAAACACGGCAATGCAGAGACAGTGTACAAAAGCTTAATAGATGTTATCTTTAGCATGTTTGGCATCCTTTCACCATATTTCCACCTGAATCTTAAAAACCGCTGAACTCAATGAAGGGTCCTTAAATATATATCCCATAATGGCAGAAACCAGCTTTTTCACCAGCCGCCAATACCTGACGAAGGGCTTCTTAGCCACTTCCATATGGTTTCTGTTGGCCGCAGGCCTAGAATATTTCTTCCCCTCTGTGCCTGGTTCTTGGAAACGTGGTTTATGGAGCACTTATTTACCGAGTGCTGGCCAGGGGCGGATTGAAGTATTGTCCAGTAAGCTTCAGCCTTTAGTAAAATATACATAATCTTCTTCTAACTGTCTATCTATGCTAATAAAATTGGAGCGTCTGCCTGTGATTTCAAAATAATTGTCATTTTTTAAGCTTATATAGTTATTTAGATTATATATAAAACCATTCAATTATTTTTACCATTTATGTCTGCCTGTCTATTTGTCCGGGCTAATCTCGGAAACGGCTGATAAGACTTCGATGGGACTTTAACGGGGAGGAACAGTATTTTCTTAGGCATAGTTTAAGGGGGGGGGGGGGGGGGGGAGAGAAACGATCGAAGTTGAATCCATACTTTTCGGGGTCAGTAAGACGAACAATAATTCTCTCGATGCCGTGAAATAATTTGATGTAAAACACCCGTAATTATGGGGGTATGGAAAGAGTGACATGTAGAAATATTCGAAAATGGCCGATATTATTGTCGAATCCATAGTTTTCGGTGCGCTGAGATGAATAATGACACTCCTTAGGTGTGGGGTGGTGGAGCAGAAAAATAATCAAAATCGACCGAATTATTGAATTCATAGTTTTCGAAATCACTGAGATGAACAATCACACTCTAAATATCGTTGAATAGGGTTAAGACATGTTTAGTACCCCTGGGAGTGGGTGTGGCAGAGGAGTGACATGTAAAAATAATTGGAAACGACATTCATTTACTAAAAGTCCCAGCAACGCCGGGCACACGCAGCTAGTATATAGAATAAAAAGAGCATTCCCGTCATGAATGTTGTTTCCATTTTGCGCACTGGACCTTTATACGCTAGTTCCGTAGCTGCCCGAGAATTCAGACCCGCAACTTGGACGTGCCTAGAACGTGCCATGTTCCAAAATCAGAAATAATGTTTGGTGGAAATTTACGGCCTGCTTCGTGGCTAGCATAATCGCGGGAGCGTTTCCAATACCGTTTCAATATGCCATCCGTTACCTGGGAGTATTCCGCTAACAATCATTGTTTGCTGCCACTGTCTCTGTGGCCCCCAGCACCATGTGAATCCATGTTGAGGAGATGTCTATCTCTATTGCCCTTTGAGTCTGACATTCATTCTGCTCGTAGTGTAGTCCTCTCCTCTGAACTTTGTTTAAATCTTCCTCTCAATTTAGATACTTATTGTTAAGACTTTAAAAGAGCTGATTAGTCTCTAATGAATCAAATTCTGGCAGATTTCTCCTGGGACTGCCTTTTTCGAGAGCGTGATATTGATGGTACTTTAGAGTTATTTCGTGACGTGTTGTATTAATGTTTTGCCCGTTGTGTTCCCCTATCTCAATATAGAAACCCTAACTCTTTTTGGCCTTGATTTAATAAGTCTCTAAAACATCTTAAAAATAAAGTTTGGAGGAGGTTCTGACTCTCTCGTAGTGACGAAGATTCTCTTATTTATTCGGATCTGCGTGGCCGTTAAACTTCTGAGTCTGAGCTTGCATCGTAATTATCTTATTGAGGTTGGACGGTCCATATTTGTTAATCCTTAAAAGTTGTGAAGTTTCCTAAATCGTAAGCGTAAGAGCGATGGCTACCGCTCTGTAATGCGTTTCGGTGGCCGGATTACCGACGATCTTTTGACTGCTGCTAACTGGTTTGCCAGTCTCTTTGGAGCTGCCTTCTCGACAAATAGCTGTTATCTGCCATCGCAAAGATGTTCGCAAAAATGGGTTGTGATGTCCTTAGTTTTCACTGTAAACCGCTCTTGGGGTCCTTCCAGCATGGCGTCATCAAAGGCAAATCAACGACTACTAACCTTGTGTAAACTATTGTATTTCTTCTATCGAGGCAGGCGAATAATTTGATTGTGTTTATACCGATTTTCCTAAGGCCTTTGATCGCATTTATTTGAAGTTGCTTGTTTTAAAACTTACTATGTTTCGTTTTCCATATTATGTCAAATGAGTTTCTTCCTATATCTCTGACCGAACACAGCGTGTTTTGTTTCGGTGTTCTCTCTCTACTGAAATACCAACCACTTTTGGCCCGCTTCTATTTCTATCTTAGCAAACTCGAGTATTTTATGCTATGCACACAATGCCAAAATTGTTCGTGTTGTCTCTGAATGTTGATAAGTGTACGTTTGTCCTATATTCTAGAAGGAATTAGTCATTGATGTATGATTGATTATTCGGACAGTTTACAAGACTGGATAGTGTAAAGGATCTTGGTGTTGTATTTTTAATACACATTTATCTCGCGTTGATTACATCAGTTATATAGTCAAAAAGGCTACTGCTTCCTTGGGACTCGTAAAGAGATAGTGAACAATCCCTTAAGCACCAAACTTCTGTTTTGCACCTTCGTTTTGCTCGAGTTGGAGTATGCCGGTCCCGTTTGGTCCCCGTGCTATTCGGTACATATTCCTCGCATTGAAGATGTTTATCGCCGGTTTCTCATATTTGCATTGCGTGACCTACCATATAATTACCCTTTGATTTTACCCATGAATAATGACAGGCTTGGACCTCTTTAGACTCACTAGAAGATAGGCGCAACAGAATTTTATTTCCTTTATTTTCGTAATTTTGCAAGGTTTTATTAAATCATCAGAATTTTCGCTATTGTTGAACATTCGAAGTTCTATTCATTCCATTGGACATAGTGATTTTCTCTACGTCCCTCTTCGCCGCACTAACTATGGTGTGAATGAGTTATAGACGTCAATGTCACGCCTTTTTAATCGCTCTTATAAATGCATCCACTTCAATCTTTCGAAGAATCCATTTATTGATGGTAATTATCATGTTGAAAAAAAATTTTATAATCGGACTGAAGTGCTTTGGAACAGATTAAAAGTTAGGAAAACTGCAAGCAAAAAAGAAAAATTAAATTTTTTTTTCACTTAGTTGGAAAAAACTGTGTTCTCTTGTATAATTCGAGACATTTTAGTTCATCTAGCAAGCAAGGGTGCTGAGAAGCTGTCTTCCAGATTTTATGACCAATTTCAAAGTAATCTGGATTTTAAATGACGAAAACGTCGCTTTGAAAAAATGGCTGTCAAAGATTACCAAAAGGAAAAGCTATAGAATATGAATGCCTTGAAGAAGACTATTATAGAATAGTGATGGTTACTCTTTTCTCTAAGCAACCTCTGAAACATCTGTCTCTTACTTAGGTAACAAATGTGAAGAAACCTCAAAGCCAAAGATGCTATAAGCACTGAAGCACGACTTGACGAGCATATACCTAAAACGGCTTGCATGCACCTGCCTAGGTTACATCAGTCTTATGGGATTTTGATAGGGACCGATTCGACTTTCGGGAAAAAATTCACACTCCTGTTCTTGAATAATATAGCATAACATGAATATTAGTTCATTAGTTATTGTACCAAAGTAGAACTTTATTTTATTTATCACTTCTTCAATGTCCCTGAGTGATAATTGGGGCTATGAAATATTCAAAAAGTGAGAAGGGGGAGAGTCTAAATGTTGATGCCAGCTAACAATTTGTACGTCTCTGATATTGCTTCCAATATGAGCTCCATTAAGGTTGTCGAAAGAAAAAAAAAGCGCGGAATTTGTTTTACCGCTGCGTCCAATAAGTAAGAGTTAAATGCAGAAGCATAGCTACAGCAAACACCGGAGCTGAAGTTGATGTACAGGCTCGCATCAATAAGGCTCGAGTTGGATTTAATACTCTCGCACAATAACAACATCTGTAGGCGCACAAAATTCCGGATCTTCGAGTCGAACGTAAAATCTGTTTCGTTGTATGACCATTCATTATGGAAAGTGACATTTCAAATAACATCTAAGCTACAAGTCTTTATAAGCCATGTCTCTGGCGAATCTTTAACATCCATTCGCCGAAGGTCATTACCAACGAAGACCTACACAGACTTACAGATCAAGGCGGGATAGACACCAGTATTCGCAAAGCGAAAGTGGCAATGGATGGGTCGAACACTGAGAAAAGAGCGAAACAACATCGCACAGTAGGATCTAGATGTAGACGTAACATGTGGAGAAGATCCGTCGAGAGGGAAGATATCCAGATCAGAAAAATAGGGGGCCACATTTGCAGGCGTTAGCACAAAGCCGGACCAGGTGAAGAGTCGGTGTAATAGACGCCCTATGTCCCACAAGGGGTTACAGGAACTAGAGAAAGAAATGAGGCTTTATTGTGTCCCGATAATTTAAGTCATACAAGGGCCAATAAATGCGTTCATTATACTAACTGCAACGTTTCGTCTAATTTAAAGTAGTACACTATAAGGTCTTCTAGACATCCAGAACACAAATCGAAGTTTTTGTCTCCATGAAGATTTGTTTTTAAAATATGGGATGATGATAGTAGAACCTTGATTATCCAACCTAATGTGGACTGTGGGCCTAGGCCGAATAACCGGGAAAGTGGAATTTTAGGTTACATTTTATTCTATAAAAGAAAGCAATTTTAGATCTAAAAAGAGGTCGGTTAACCGGGCGGTCGGATAATGTAAGGTCGGTTAATACGGGTTCTACTATAGTTTCAAATGAAAGAGTTACATAAATCCCGCCGCTGTAACGTGGTAAAATATAGAAGCTACAACGTCTCTATAACTTTAAAATGACGTCTCTATGTGTAAGGCAGAAACGTTGATGTAAAGGTGAACAGGCCACAAAGACCGATTTGCAACATCAAGAGGAACTTTATCTAGAGGGAACTTGTAAGTGGCTTACTAAAGAAATGATTTGCTTTTTTTTTATATATATATGATGATGTCAAAGCTCAGGGGATGCCGTATGATGCTTAAGCACAGCCCTGGCAGGAAAGGAATTAAGGATGAGGGAAATGGGTTAGGAGGTTGGATGAAGGAGGTTTCGATGTACGCCCCGTTTGAAAGTTTCAGGCTGATAAGACGAGGGAAAAACAGAAGATGGTAAACTGTTCCACATTCGTGTTGTTCTGCTTAGAAAAGATTCCCGGAATTTGACGCTACGTCCAAATTTGACCTGGAGAGTATAGGGGTGGGAGCGGTTGCTGGAGAATGGACGGTGGAGTTGAAGCCTTCTAGCATACGGTGATCCTCATCTGGATATTCTCAAGTGTTAGTTACACCTCCAAGTGGTAGCAACCAGGCAATGCATCCTAAAATGTAGCCAAGTAACTAATGCGGGAGGAGATAACCTCTTGAAAAATCCCCGGGAGTCTGCAGTGTCGTCGTCCCTTCTGCAGGACCCAGGGGTAATTGGGTCGCGAATGGCGTTTTCCCCGGGCGCTTCTGTGGTAGTGGAGGTGGGTTGTATGGGAGACCCCAACAGGTTGGCTATACCCACGGTACCCACAACACAACAGTAGCAGCTTTGGGAGAATTACCTTTCGAAGGAATTGTGGCGGCTATGGAGGCTGGCTCGCTCCCACCGGCTGAAACTGCTGTAGCAGTCCTGAAAGAGGGTGCCATTGGCATAATAATAACTAGCACTTCCTCAGGTGCGGCGGTGCAGAGACGGGAGACTCTAACGAGTTGGCTATCTCCGCGATACGCACACCAGTAGAAGATGCAAATCTGCCTTCCAAAGGGTTAGCTGCGGTTAATCCGGAGGGGGTTCCTTGTCCTGCCTCAGGACTAAAGCGTTACGGCCTGGAACCCTTCAATGCCGTAGGCAGAGAAGGGATAAAGGTTGTAATTAACGCATGGACCAAGAAGGAACACTGGAAACGGTGGGAAAACATGGATTTATGCAGATCTGCCTTCCGTAGGGTTAGCTGCGGTTAATCCGGAGGGGGTTCCTTGTCCTGGCTCAGGACTAAAGCGTTACGGCCTGGAACCCTTCAATGTCGTAGACAGTGAAGGGGTGAGTGATGTAACTAACGCATGGACCAAGAAGGAACACTGGAGACGGTAGGAAAACATGGATTTATGCAGATAGGCTAGGATTCTAGCAGTGACCCAGGAAACCGAGGTTAGTGGCGACAGTAGGATAACTGGATACTCAGTTGCCCCCACTAAGGGAGACTGGGAGGGGACGAAAAGGGACCCGGTTAAGTGGTCTGTCTGTGGAATCAGGCTAGCAATTTCGTTAGAACAACGGCCATGGAAATAACGATAGAAGTGTGAGAGACAACCGACATTCCGTCGATGCTCCAGAAAGTCAAGGCCCTCAGAGAGTGAGGGATCGCCAATAAGTTTAATAGCTTTACGCTGGACTTTGTCTAACTTCTATATCAAAATTTCGAAAAGGCTGTTTACATCTCCTTGAACTTAAATTCTATGGAATCCAGTCATGATAAGTGAAATGTAGTGCATTTTAAAAACCTGTAAAAATGAATGCCGAAATAGTAGCAATACTCACTAACTATCTCATCATCTTCGCTATTATGATAACTCCAGTCTATAAATTTGATCTCTTTAGCGTGTGATTTGACAAAAATCAAATTTCACTTAACATAAACGCCCAACGATCTTGTTAATTGAATAGCGTTCGACCTGTCTTGTGTCTAGTTTTGTCTCAAAGTAGATCCATTAACAACCAGGAAATCGCTCCAATTTCCTCTGAATCAAGTTAATTGAACTAGGCTCGCACAGTTGACAGTTTCAACCCGGATTTCGTGTCAAATGAAAGCACAACAAAAGAATTCCTTACTCAAGGCAATCGCAATTTACTCCATTTATTAAAGAATTCTTTTCGGCACAATTATTTTCTGGTTGACATTTATCACAAATCAAATTGAAACTGAACCACTTAATAAACATAAATTTTGCATGGCATCATCAAGGTCAAATGCTGAAGTTATATCTGAACCATTTTTAAGAGTTATGTCATCTTCTTACACAAAATGGTAACGGCAAGTCTTCAAGATCTTCTCCGATAGTTATGGCCTGTCTTTTCTTTGGTGGTTTCAAATTTCAATTTGCATATCAATTCAAGTTCTTTAATGGCTTTCTTCTGTCTCCAGGCGTGACGGAAATGTAAAAGATTCACACATGGACTTTGGGTAATATCAGGAGAACAAAAGCCACCTGTTAATAGTAATTATACTGCTTTTATTAAATTTATTGACTCATTTACATATAATTATTTAAGACTAGTCTAATTTTGGTATTCTGGAATGGGGTGCGCTCTGATGTATTCCAGAGCCCTGACAATTAGTGGTGGGATTTGTGGAACATGAGATCCAGAGGGCTGGTATCCATTTTCGTCAGCGGTGTACTGCAAGAAAACATGTTCGCCTTCGGGGGTGGTCCAGTCAGCTGATCCCTTAGCGTATTGTCCACCAACTCCATTTTCGTTGGCAGTTATTCCGTTTCCAGTCTCATAAACGTATTGGTAGGATCCATCCTCATGGATATCAAATGATTTACTGACGATTGGGATTTCGTGCTGCCCTCCGGATGGAATAGGGTTGTACCTTTGAGCCAAGGCAGAGGCGATGAAAGCGAAGAGTACAATCTGAAAGAATTAGAAAAATAATTTTTTGTTATTAAAACGTCGAAACAAATTTATTAGTTGCTACTTACAGCGAATTTCATTTTGTTTGGTGAATTTGATTGTTTTTCACAGTGCTGGAGGTGATGTGATGTCGTTACAAAAAACCTCTCCACTATTTATACTTCTGCAAGGTGTCAAGCTCGATGATTTTCCCCCAAAAAAACGGGTAGCAGTTGCCATTGCGTTAGATTTTTTCATACAAATTGATTAGCGAACCAAACGAGTCCATCGAAGGTTATTTTCATAAATCGAAATCTTTTGTGATAAGCTTTTGTTCGACGTGAATATGGACAAGTCCAGTTACACTCCACCTTCAGCCACACATAATGTAATTTTCTCAAAGGTCGCATCTGATCAGAAATACACAAGATAATACAGGTTAGTGTATCACGCGTGCGCGTAGGGTTAACTCCGCCGGTCAAAGAGACTCAAAAGTCTACTCAGTACAAATGTAAGTGAAAATTACGAAAATGGTTTCCTTGTGAAAGTGTCAAAAATTAATAAGTTTTGTCTTTTGGAAATTTCGCTAACTTAAGTTTTGTTCAATTGTCGAATGGATCACATCATCTAAGTGTAAACTGTCTCGGTTAGCGAAGTACTTTCGAGCAATTCTAGTAGACTTTTCGTTTGTATGAGTCGCTGGAGATGTTTTCAAACTAACAAAATATTCGTCAGTTCTTTTAAATTCAGATAATTGTAACAAGAAATTTTCGGATATCGAAAATCTTACTGTGCTGAAGTAGAACTGAAGGAAATTTTAGTTAAAAATGTCATCATTCTCTAGATATTTAGTACTGTTAGATAGAAATTATATATTAATTATAATTATTAAATGGCCTAGTATAGTGCCACTCTGGTTTTCGGATATTCCTCTAATCAGTGTTTTTCCCCGCTGGGTCGCCGCCCAGTACCTGACATCAACTTTACAGGGCCGATAGGGGTTGTTTTGGTATTTGATATGGGGCATTCAACATAAAGCGGACAGGTAAAAAATGTCGATGTTTTGATTATGTTATACCTATATATGACAAGCTGAGAGTAAAAGTGACCTATTTATAAGGTTCGGGCAGAAGTGGCTTAGAAAATGTTCCGCGCAAAAACGAATCGAGTGAGATTCCGGGCAAAAACGAATCGTAGAAAATTTCCGGCAAAAACGACTTAACTACTTAACTGCATTAACTTTGCATTTTCTACGATTCGTTTTTGCCCGGAATCTCACGCGATTCGTTTTTGCGCGGAACATTTTCTAAGCCACTTTTGCCCGAACCTTATAAATAGGTCACTTTTACACTCAGCCCGTCATATGTCCTCGATCCAGATACAAAATGTTTTTACAGTATAAAGTCTGGTTAACGAGCTAGAGGGCTTTAAAAATTTGACTAATCGGTAGGTATGCGCTACTTCGAATCCCATTACCCAGTTTTCAAAAGTTACAATAAAATAAATAAAGTAGCCAAATTTATACTTCATTTAATGAGCTTTTTTTGGATATTTAAAAAAAAGTTTTTTTTTTGGAAAAAATATATTGAAATTTTTGAAACTTGAATTTCACAAAGTTCGACTATTTAATTTTTTTTTTAAATTATTATCTAAAAATAGCTAATAGTGTATAGATAATCCTTGCCAAGTTTCATAATGGGCGTAGAAGTCGTTTAGGAGCTAGACTAGTTACAGTTTCGAATATATGTATGGCCAAAACGAGTAAATTACATCGACGTTGTAAACGATAGGATCGGATTTAAAAGTAAAACTCAAGCGATTACAGTTTAAATAATACATTTTGATTTACATTCAGTAACTCTACAATAATTGAAGAAAATTATGGTGACTAAACAAGCTTGCAGACTTTTTTTTTGGTAGACACTAAATGGGTCTTTTTCAAAAAAGGTCGTAAGATAGTTGTCGACAGCTTTCGCGTAACAATAAGTTTTGCCATTAAAACTATTCTGTAGAGCTCTAAACAGATGAAAATTTAAAGGACCAAGTCAGGAAAATATAGCGAGAGTTAGAGGATTTTCTATTTTAACTTTTTCAGCTTTCGAAGCGTCATGAAATATGACGTCTTTTAAATTTGTCACAACCAAACGATTTTTATCAATTCTAGTTTAATGTGTTGCTGACAGTACTTCTTCGTCATGATTATTTCGCCAAATGGAAGAACCTCGAAACACCAAACAGCAACACCTTTATTGGATGCCAGCAAATACCGCGATAAACTTTTGCTTGCTTGCTTCTAGGTCGTCTTCTTTGTGTGTATATGATCCACTTTTTAACCGACTTCCGAAAAACAAAAAAGTTCTAAGTTCGACGCGTTTTTTTTTTTTATGTCTGACCGGGCATAACTTCGTAACGCGTCGACCGATTTTGATGATTCTTTTTTCGTTGGGTAGAGTATGTTCACCGATTGGTACCATGTCAAACAAATTTTTGATAGAGTGGGGGGTGGGAGTGGGGCTGGTGGTGAAACCTAACTTTGTAACGCGTGGTACGATTTGGATGGTTCTTTTGTTGTTGTACAGAGTATGATCCCCCATTGCTAATAGGAGAAAAAAATTTGGAATAGGGAGTGGGGGAGGGGTAGTCTAACTTTGTAACGCGTTTACCGATTTGGATAATTCTTTTTTTGTTGGGTAGAGTATGTTCCGTAGTTGATACCAGTGTTGTGCGTGTAGATTACATCGTGTACTCTACACGATAATTTACGTGTCATTTACACGCACTCTACATGGGATACTTTACATCTACACGTTAAGTAAATACATAATTTTGATTTTTTACAAGATTTCATGAAAAGGTATTAACGTTTATATAGCCCATAATTTTTACTTTATTAATTAGTATTTATTTGTAACATTTGAGTCTGCGAGTCTTAGGGTAAAGTATACAAGTAAAAATTTTTTTGAAAGTTCAAAAGATAATCTTTTCCTTGTTAGTGAGTGAACGTATGCCCAATTGGAAAAGGACATCCCCAGTTCAGCCGATTAAGCTGAAATTTGCAGAAGTTTAATGGCTAATTTAGATAAAGCTAGATGGTTAAATTCAGCCATGCTCCAAAATGCAATAGATTTTTCAACATTTTCTCTACTAATTTTAGAAAAACAGGCCCTGATTGTTTCCGAAAATGATGCCAGTCTTCAATACCGTTGGTATCTAGATGGTCGAAAAGAAAATCGTTTATGATGTCTTGTTGTTCAATAGTCAGAAACGCATTGTCATGTGAATAATGAAGGTAATATGCCACTAAAGAGTACACATTTAAAGCCATTTCCTTTCGTTTTTTTAAATTGTCCTTGAATTTTTCTGGTAATTCTAATTATAGCCACAATAATGCTGAATTTGCGATAGAAACAGAAGAGTTCTGGGAGAAATTGACAAGTTCACATACTGGATCGGGAAGCTTAATTGAGTCCGTAACCTCCTTCATGAATTTATCATCAAATAAGAATAGTGAGACACTTTGCTTAATTTTTCTGAGACTAGGATCGGCTGCTACTTGCTTCATAATATCTTTGTTTTGAATGAGACAAGAAAAAGAATTACGGTAGAAACACCATCTCTCTGTAAAGACTCGCTGCTGAATGCATCATCATGTTTACGCAGTCGTAATTCGCAATTTCTATAATCTACACCAATAATCTACATAATACATACTCTACTTAATTTACACATACATACTCTACACGTCGATGTAGATTATTGATATATACAGGTGTAGACGCACAACCCGGGTTGATACCACGAGAAAAAAATTTTGGTGGGATGGAGGTGGGGGTGGAACCTATCTTTGTAACGCGTAGTCCGATTTCGATGGTTATTTTTCTGTTGTATAGAGTATGATCCCCTATTGCTAATAGGAGAATAATTTGGTCCTATGGTGAAAGGTGGGGGGGGGGGGGGGGGGGAGGGGTGGTCGTATAATTTATTAACTTCGTAACGCGTGGACCGATTTCAATGATTCCTTTTCTGTTCGGTAGAGTATGTTCCTTGATTGATACCATGAGAAAAAAAGTTAAGTGGAATAAGGGTGGGTAAGTGGGTTGGTTAAAACTAGCTTTTAACGCGTGGACCGATTTGGATGGTTCTTTCTTCGTTGTATAAAGTAGAAGACACTAAAAAGTGAGAAATAAAATAGTTTTTAAAAAAAAAAGTTGAACCGACTTCACCAAAAGCGCTAAAAAGCATAAAATAATTTTTAATTTTATATCTATTACGACATTTTGAAGTCCGTGCAAATTAAACAAACCAAACAACTACAACAAAAATATTT
Source organism: Leptarthrus brevirostris (assembly GCA_964036015.1). Taxonomy (NCBI): domain Eukaryota; kingdom Metazoa; phylum Arthropoda; class Insecta; order Diptera; family Asilidae; genus Leptarthrus; species Leptarthrus brevirostris. Next base: position 117,511,794 of record OZ038372.1, on the reverse strand, counting down.
TATCTTCATTTCTTATGATCCCGTAAGCTGAAACGTTCAGGTAGTATTATGTATTATTTTCAATTGTGGTACTGTAGTTGTTTTATTTGTTTAATTTGCTCCGACTTCAAAATGTCGTAATAGATATAAAATTAAAAATTATTTTATGCTTTTTAGCGCTTTTGGTGAAGTCGGTTCAACTTGTTTTTTAAAAACTATTTTTCTTGTTACCACTCGATCCTATAAAGGGCCTTTTTCCTGCCGTCCAAGTAAAGAAATGTCCGCAGAGTTGTTCAGCATATTTTTTTCGTGCTGCACTTATGTATTAAGTTCGGAAGAGAATCTAATTATCTTTAAATGGCTAAATGCGGATTACGTTGTGTTAATGTCCACTAAGGCAAGCTTAATGTTGTCATCAATACCAAAAGGTGTTCTAGGATATGGTTGATTGCCCAGGTTAAAACCGCCATTTTAAAGCCTGCGAAACCATATTTTAGTAGTTCCATAGCAGAAGTACAGTCCAAATAAATGTCATGAATGTTTTTTGTTTCAACACTCACTCACTCTCTCTCTCATATGATATAAATGGCAAAAATGTGATTTTTCGTTCTCAAGTTCGTATTGACTTAATAGTAACTGCCGCAAAAATAACTCGTGACGCTACATGCTGTCAAGTGTGGCAACAGCGCCGAATTGTGGTAATGGATCCAGTACGAGCTTTTGCAATCATCCAATATAAACAATATAGATAAAGATAATAAATATAATTTATAGCTTATGAAAATTGCTACAAAAAGTGTTCATTGTTTGTTTTAGCAAATCGGCTTACGAAGATACACAATCGTATTTAATTTATAAAATGCAGTCCTTTCGACCCCGTCGCTGAAGTAGAGTACCGGGCCCTTTTTTTAGATTCAATCCACATTTTGCTGCTCTCTTTCATTAATTTTTTTTACAAATTCTTTGATTTATTTCTGCAGCCCTCGGGATGAACTTCATTTCCAAGCAGGGTTCCGAATCGATACGAAATTTGGTTCCAATTAACGCTCCGGATCGGATCGGTGCGATATCAGCAGCGATTCAGGCTGGCGCGTTATGAAAATATCGAACCTCTCCGGAACGGATCGATATTAATTTTAATTTCAATCGATTCGGACCGATTAGAATATCGTTCCACTGTATAAAAGGAATTTAGCTGGTAATTATAAGAAAGTGCCCCTCACCTGCAACTTAATTTCGAGGTGTTTTGTATTAGAGGTGATGGGCAGACTTGTGGATGGTTGGTTGGTGGGAGGGTAGTGAATGGGTGAATGAAAGGGAGAAGTCTAGTAATCATAAGAAAGTGCACCTAACCTGTTATTTAAGTTGTATTGTACTTAGAGCATTTTGTGAGTTAGTAAGATGGGTTAGGAGTGGTGGGTGTGGGTGGTATGTGGTATTTGCTTCCTCATCATCCACCATCTCTTATATAAGATACCTCGAAACTAAGTTGCAGTTGAGGAGCACCTTCTTTTAATTACCATTATATGAATAATTCCTTTTATTCATTGGAGCGCTATTCTAATCGCTCCGAATCGATTTAATACCGCGCCAGGAGCGGTTCGGATACATTGAAATTAAAAATAATATCGAATTGCTCTGGAGCGGATCGATATCAGACTTGAAAATCCAATCGATACGTGGAGTGGAGCGTTAGTTTGTGCCAATTCGGAACTACCCGAGCCTTAGAATCGTTAAGACAGAATCGAATTTTCCGGGTATTCGATTCCTCAATTCCAGGTTAAGCTCCTGGATTTCAAAATGAGAAAAAGTGTAGCACCTACACAATCAAGAAAAATTTGTTCCGTATTAGAGACATTCTGAATAATTTATCTCCTTCTTTATTTCCTACTATAAGTGACAAAAAAGTTTATAAATTTCACCGATTTTTATCGAATGTATTGAACCTTGGTAAGTACCAAAATTGAAATCCCAGCGGTGAAAATTTGAGACTTCACGAAATTATAGTGCGCTAAAGTTGCGATACATGTATACGCATGCATTCATGCATAGAAAAATTTCACAATTTTCTAATGCCAATGCTTACAAGAATACAAGCGTTGGGAGCATTTTGAAAAACGCAGTGGCATAAATCTCAACTCTTTTTGCAATAAATGACAACACAACGACGTTTTACGTTCTTCAAATGATTCTTTCCATTTTTATCTGGTTTGATTCTGCAAATCCTCGATTCTTCGATTAGTCGATTATTCGATTTATCATCTTGCGGAGTTGGGTTATTCGATTACCCGAGGAATCGATTCTAAGAATCAATTAATGAAGAGATTCGGGTATCCGGATAATCGAAGAAACGGATAATCGAATCAAATTGTGAGCACTATTCGGAACCCTGTTTACAACCCATTTTTATAGGAAGCGGTTGTAATTTTGCAGCTTTATTAAATCTTATATTTTATAAAGGTGAAATGTTATCAATAGTAATCAATTAGATAATACTTCGTTACATGCGGTTACCTGGCTTCAAAAACTAAATGTCTTTATCAGCTGAAGTTTGAGCAATAGTATTAAGAAATCGACGTCTTCCCCTACAAAAATCGTTTTATTTGTATAGTAATGGTTTACGACATTGCACAAGAATTGTGTGGTAATTAAACGTCGTAACGCTTCACAACAATTGTGTTTCCACTGGAAATGGCCCAACAAATCAAATAACCAAGTTCTTCCATTATTGCAGACATTAAAAATACGTTGTAGTTTCATACTGAAATAAACAAAAATATTAACTGACACGTCCGCGCAGAACTAAGAATTGTTTAAAACTAACAATGTTTCTATACATGTGAGTACATCTGTCCTTGAAGGCCTTATAGTGCCGATTATTTTCGAAGCCCACTTCAATTTTATACCCTACAGTACTATACTTCGAGTTTCTCCAAGACTTTTGTCATGACTGTCTATACTACCTTCATATAGTCAATCTCAAATAAATTTCACGTGGGTTAAACATTTATCAGTAAACATCTAAGAAACGAAAAACATCCATCTATTGTTCAGCAAAACAATAAGCTACATATTATAACTATTTAATTTTTGCATATTTTACGAGACATTCGCCAAAAACTGTTTTTCACCACCTTTGAACCCCCTGCCAGAAATTATGTTTATCGAGTATCAATGGGAACTTTTGATAGGTTGTTTAAACTAGTAACGTATCGCTGTATACATAAATCTAGCCATATATTTTAACCAAGATGTAGGATTTATAGAGTTAGGACCTGTAAAGTTAGGCTTCTTGTAGAGTTAGGTTTGCCTCTACATGAGATCTGATAACTTTTTAACAGTGAACAAGTTGTGAGTCTTGGCAACCTACTTTACATGAAATGTTTTTGGTGGGATTTCATTTCTTTTTATAAGAGTTCTTTATATTTTTTCGTGTTGTATTTCTTGCGCGTCAGGTATTCCTTTTTTCACAGCCCACTCTTTATTCTTTGTTGGCTTATTATTTGCAATGAGCCATAAATATACGCTGTGATTTTTTATTGCTTTTGTTCCTCTGAAGAGGTGATTGTGCTGATCTTACAAACATGTTAAAATCATAACCCTTCCCTCTGACGTAGTCGGGTATTTCTGCACGCCAGCAGTTCCTTTCTTCATAGTCCTTTCACTTTCTCCTTGTTTTTGTACTAATAACATCATACAACATAGTTATTCTTTACCGACCATTGAGGCTGGCAAGCAGGTGGATTGTGTATTTACTGATTTCAGTAAGACCTTTGATAAGATCGATCATGGAATCTTGGTCTATAAGATGTCCCTTCTCGGTTTTCCTTTTTGTTTCGTTGATTGGTTGTCCTCTTACGTGACGGGTCGTACACAGCGTGTCTTGCTTCGTGGAGTCCTTTCCGACCAAATCCTTGTCACCTTGGGAGTGCCTTAAGGTGGTATCATTGGACCGCTCCTGTTTGTCGTATATATCAACGATGTTTCGCTTCTTTTGTCCAGTAGTAGAATTCTCTGTTATGCTGATGATGCTAAGATTTTCCGCACTGTTTCTCATGAGTTAGACATTAACCTCCTGAACTCAGATTTAGCGGTGTTTCGCGACTGGTGTCTGCATAACCGCCTTCCTTTAATTGCGGGCAAGTGCACCGTTATGACCTTTTCCCGTAGAAGACATCCTGCCCTCTCCGACTACTCTATTAACGCCGTTGTCTTGGGTAGGGTTGACAGGGTGAGAGATTTGGGAATGGTCCTCAATTCTCGTCTGGTCGTCTTTCGAGGACCATATTGAATCTATTGTTTGTAGGGCTAACTCGATGCTAGGCTTCGTCAAAAGATGGTCTAAGGAACTTGATGATCCCTACCTGACCAAATTTCTATACTGTACCTTTGCTAGACCTATTTTGGAATACGCCAGCCTTGTATGGTCCGCTTACTTTGCCGGTCACATCGACCGCATAGAGGCGGTGCAGGGCAGATTGCTTAGGCTTGCCCTACGCGGGCTTCCCTGGAATGATCATTGGATGCTTCCACCTTATGCCGATCGTTTAGGATTGATTTCGCTGGACTCCCTGGAAATGAGGCGCAATATTTCGAAAATAGTATTTGTGTTCGATCTTTTACAGGGAACTATTAATTCACCGGAATTGCTGGAGGCTGTTAATTTTTTCTCTCCCTCAATGCACCTTGAGGAATCACGACTTCCTGTACGTCCCAGACCACCGTACTCTTTACGGCATGCGCGAACCCATCACGTCGATGTCCCGTCTCTTCAATCAACAATTCGGTAGCTTCGACTTGGACATCTCTAGGCAGTGTTTGAAGTGTCTGCTAAGACAGTGCCTTGGCTGATTTGGTGATCGATGTCTGGATGACTATTTGGTCCGACGATTGTATTTAGCCGTAGTTTTCTATTCTTTATTTTTGAATTTATATTTTATACTGTAGTAATCTATGTATTTAATGAATAAATAAATAAATCTAGTTTTCATACCAAATTTCAGCTTTCTCGAACTTTTGGAAGTACCTCCCCATAAGAAATTTTATATACAGAACTGCACCCCCTTTATGGGAAGGGGGGATACCAAATTTCAACTTTCTAGGACTTTTGGAAGTTTGGAAGTTACATATGAGAAATTGTTATATAATACAGAACCAGACCGATCGTTTATGAGGGGTTAGATAGTGAAAGTTACAGATTTCTTAAGTTCTTCGTTGTTTGTGTGCTAATCTGAGTCGAGTCGAAATAATGTACTGTAAACACGGGTTGAGTAGTTGAGTTGACTGACAGATGAAAGCTGATATTTGTTTGTGGGTTTGCTTAAAGCATCTTTAATTTATTTTCTATTAACAATTTTTATTTAAAATAGGCGTATGGAAAAAATAGGAGTATAAAGAAACGAAAGTGTTACTTAGTTGCTTAGAAAAGTTTATAGAAATATATAAATTTATAAAACAAATTAATAAAGAACTCGAAACATGATAGAATAATTTAAAGAAGAAGTTAAACTAGTAGAAAACTCAACACTATCTGGACTCAATCTCGCAAATCTTGGTATATCTAAAAAATCTGAGCACTTCGCCCATGGCCTGCTACAGCCAGTATTATTGGCAGTGAATTTAAAGATATAACAGAGCTCAAATTTTGTTTTGCCATCTTAACATGCCACTGGACTGAGTGAACTGAAATAGGAAAGGACTCTAACAACGTTATGGTTTCGAGGATTCGTGTGGAAATATTTAATTTGGATAAATTGGAATGAATTTGATAGGGAATAGGACGTGGAGGGCACATTTTTTTTTAAGTTTTATTATACGAAAATAAGCGCCTCTTATATTTATGAAAGTCTGCAAGGTGATTCAGTACCGCTTATATAGAAATCATCGACACTTTTTAACAATTATTTAAAAATCGGAATCGAAGCCGCAATATATGATTAAAGTCAGAAAATTTTCCGTCCTTACCTGTCACGAAGTCTTAGCCAAAATAAGGTAGAATACTTATAAATAAATTAACTTAAAAAAATGCCACAACGATTTCTTGTGACTCAGACCGCTTATCTACTTGGACTATCAGTCACAATTTATTGACCTGTGCAATTACGAATCATATGAAGGGCAAATTTCGAAAGACTTTTCCAACTTTGGTATTTAAATGTTATTAACTACTTGACATATGGGTTAATATTATTATAGAACCGGGCCATGATATTTAGTTCTTCGTATAGACTTGCGCCAGCTCAATAAGTTAAGTGATTGATTGCTCAATCTTAAAAAAGCTTGGGTCATTTGAATAGTAATTTTATAAAAGCAGTTTTTGAAGAATTGCTGCTTGTTTACCTTTCAAAATTTCATTTATTTGGGCGGAACGATATAAACACGTCAGGTTCTAAGTTTTTAGGTTTGTTTGGATTGTCAGCTGTAATATGTGGGTATCATTATATTGTGTAGATTCGAAATAATTTTGTGCTCCAATCACTCTTTTTACAATCATATCCTAAACAATGAGAATATTCAGACGATTTATCAGAATGAAACCGAAAATAGGGAAACGGAGCACATTTGTTTGTTTAATAAATCTTTACTAAAGTAAGTAAGGATAGAAAATTAAAAAAGTGAAATACATATATCTTATACAAATATGTAACTACACAGTTCGTTTAATTTTTCCAATTTTTAAACAAACATGTTACTTACTATTTTTGGAAGTTAGATATAAAAAGAGTTAGTGTTTTGTTAATCTTAAGGACCTTAGGGGGGGGGGGGGGGGGTATTAATTGTTTTTTTATTTTATTATATATATATATTTTATCCCATATATGTTACATACAAAAGAGCAGTGTTAAAACTTTGAATGCGTTTTTCTCAGATTTAGTTTTTCAAAGTCGGTGATCACTGTAGCTCAGAAACTACTCATCCGATCCTTGCAAATTTTGCACACTTTTTTTATACATAAATTAAGAGGTAACAACGTCGAGATTTGTATTTTTTATTATTATAATTTATTTTACAACAACAAATTCGCCAATAAATTTTCATAAATTAAAAAAATTTTTTTTTACTTCTAAAAATTGGAAAATTAATAACATAAAAAAAATCTCGACATTGTAACCTCAAGAAACTCATAAACTAACGAAATCGTTTTGGTTTTTTGTCAGTAATGAGTTATGATGATCACCGCAAAGTATCTTTTTTTTTTGTGTATACGAAGATTTCCTGTCAGTCGCTCAATTCTGTATTTTTACCCAAAAATTTAACAGAAAACTTTTGAAATGTTGTACTATTATGTTCTTAACTTAAAAATAAATTTAAGGGGGGGGGGTATCTAATTTCATTAAAACATGATGATATAAGCTCAGTAAATTGTAAAAACCCTCCTGAACCCCCCCTCCCTCTACCACGCGCACGGGCCTGGTTATTTTTTTTTATTGAATTAACCCTTCCAACTCAGAAGGCGCACTTCGCAGGCAGAAGCCAGGAATTAATTGACCTACCCACCAAAATACACAAAATATTAAGGTGGATGAGGCTCCCACACCACATGCATAAAATCATTAGTAAACAAAAGCCAAAATACACCCAAACACAACAATCAGGGATGCACAGGCAGCTTAAGCCAAGTAAATACAAAACATACAAGGAAGGAAACTTTACGCCTTACAAAAAAAAAACAGGTGAATGTAGAATTTTTTTGTGGTAATTTCTGGGGGAAGGGGGACGTTAGGTGAGGTTAAGTTACGGTGTCGACGAAAAGTCTAGCATATACCACACCCGGTTCATAGGCAACGATTGCAGTTGTACTAAAATTTGAAGTCGCCTTTTTATCGTAATCTATTGTCAGCAAAAAACAATCATGAGTCGCCGCTGGTGGGATTCAAACCTGTGACATCCGGATTGGTAGGCCGAAACGATATCACTTACTCCATCAACAACTATTTCGTCAGAGAGATACTTTTAATCTTTAAAAAAGTAATTTACCTAGTGTTTTCTGTATTGCCCTTGCTGGCGGAGGACAACAACATAAGAGGTGTTTTACAGTTTTCTTTATATTTGAGTCCTGACAATGTTTGCACGAATTAATGTTTTTTTTATATACCTATATGATGTTGCCAAAGCTCTTCACAGCCTTGGCAGGACAGAAATTAAGGATGAGGTAAATGGTTTAGGAGGTTGAATGAAGGAGGTGTCGATGTACGCCCAGTTAGAAAGTTTTGGGCTCATATGACGAGGGAAAAACAGAAGATGGTAAACTGTTCCACATTCGTATTGTTCTGCTTAGAAAAGATTCCCGAAATTTGACGGTACGTTTAAATTTGACCTGGAGAGTATAGGGGTGGAAGCAACTTGCAGCTCTTGTTACGTGCGTTGTCATTCGTCTACAAGGAATCAGGCTAGCAATTTCGTTAGCGCAATAGTCATGGAAATAGCGATAGAAGAGCATTCCGTCGATGCTTCAGAGAGTGAAAGCCCTCAGCGATTGAGGAATTGCCAATAAGTTTAATAGCCCTTCGGTGGACTTTGTATAACGCGGAAAATGAGGTGTGTCCGGCCACTGCACAAATACAGGAATTATATTCAAGTCTAGGCCTAGTGTGGGACTTGTAGCTTAGCACTAAGTCAGGTGGGGTGAAAAGGTTCTTTCATCTCTGTAGAAAACCCAAGCATTTCATCGCACTTGTAGCGATTGCAAATATATGATCAATTCAGCTAAGATTGCTGGATATCTGAATACCCAAAATGTTTAGGAAGGGCGAATTTGGTATATTCACTCCGACGACTGAAATGGGTTAGGGGTGAAGTGGGCGTTTTTTAAGGTACATTAAACAACATTGAATTTTGAATGCATTAAACGAAACACGATTTGCTCTGCCCCAAGCAAATACCATAGAAATGTCGTTGATTAATGATCTAAACATGCGGTCTCGATTGACTTCTATGGCATTTCCATGTGAATTCATTACAGAATCAAAAGAGTACGCGAAATCAAGGGTGCTGTCGTCGGCAAAACTATGAATAGGATTGAGAGTAAGAGATAAAAGATCATTAATAAAAAGAAGAAGTAAGACTGGTGAAAGAACTCACGACTGAGGTACACCGGCATTTATGTCGTAGGAATCAGATGTAACTCCGTCAATTACTACACGGATTGAACGGCCTGACAAAAAACTCTCCATCCATTTAACAAGGGTAGGGTGCAGACCAAGTTTGGTTAAAAGAGCAGCATGCCAGACTCTATCAAATGCCTTTGAAATATCAAGAGCGACAATTTCGGACTCACCAAAATTATGGACACAATGATTCCAACGCTCCGTTAGAGCCTTTAGTAAGTCTCCGGTTGAGCGGTCAGCGCGGAAACCGAACTGGAAATCGTTGAAAAGATGGTTATTATCTAGATATTTCATCAACCGAGAGTTGATGAGTGATTCAAAAACTTTAGATATGATCGAAGGTAGTGAGTGCAATTGGTCTGTAGTGTTGGAACCACCGACCACAAGTTCTACATTGAGTCCAAATTAGGTTAAGTAGGCAGTTAGTCTTCTTTTGATCGTAGAATTTCCACACAGCTTTGTTTGCTTTGGTACCCTGAAGCTTGGTATCTTCTACTTTTTACTGAAGAAGAAAGAAATTAGCTCCTTTAGACCTCCTTCCGTGATCGCGCTAATCATTCTTAGGCACTTACCTGACACTAATGTAGCTTCATCGTCGGCATAAGTCACCATATTTCGCCCCTTCTATCAAGCGTCATATGTCATATGTCAAAACCAGCAGCCACAGGACAGACGAGAGGACTCCTCCCAGAAGTGTGCCGACTCGGTAAACTGCTGCTTAGCAGCGTGGCAATCCATGGACGATGGGCAATGATGGATTTGCATACTTCTGGTGTCACCAGAGCGGCTGCGACTGTCACGGTGGTGGGGTTGTTGAATGTCTCTTTTTTATCGGAGAGGATTCCCAAGGTGTATTTGTAGTGTAGGCACTTTCCGATCTGGACCATCACTTCATGAAGAACAGTGGTTACCGACTTGGCCTTCGAATATGCATGTTGGCTCGTAGATAGAAAATTGGGGTCAAGATATTACAGAATATATAGATCCAAAACCCTTTATAGTAATTTACTTACTTCCCGGTGGATAAAGAAGTTGATTGAGATAATTCTTGAGCTGTATCTTCAGTTTGTAGCGATGTTTTTTTCCGTAGTAGTCACTGGAGTTTTACAGGCGAGAAAGTGATTGTCTATCAGGACCAGATACTGTTATCATTAACAAGTAACATATGTTGTGAAAGACTTTTCGATATTACTTTCGTCAATCTAGCCATTTCTGAGGTTGTTTCGATTTTTTTGCAGAGGGAGATCTAAATCTTCCTCTAAGCTGCCTAGATCTTCTTCTTAAAATCCTTTATATCCCTATAGTTTGTCCACGCTGCCTGTTCATTGATATTTCTCGCCAGTCTCAATAGGGTTAAGATTTTTTCCGCGGTCTGTTCACAGGACATGCTTGTTCGAAAGCTTTATTTAAACTTTCAATAACGTGCGATACTGCAGATTCCATGTATTGGGAGTTCCAGAATGCGCCTGATTATCCATTTCCTAATTTATACTGCACTAAATGCTGAATTCAATAATGTTGTTCTGACCTTAAACCTTATATAGCTGTGATCCGATAGAGAGGACTTTTGTAGCATTCTCCAGCATATCATCACAACTGTCTGTCTCCAAGAGGATGGTTACGTTAAGAACGTTCTTACTGTTTGGCCTCCTATATATTGGTACGTTGCTCCTGTTTCCAATGATTAAGTTAGTGGTTAGTATATAGTGCAACAAATACTCACTTCTTTCGTTGACATCCCTGCCGCCCCATATAACATGATGTGCATTTGCGAATTTGGAATTTTCTAGCAGCGCTTCTCTGTCGTGTGCCAGGTTGGTCGATGCAATGAGCCACTTCACATAGCACAATTGTTATATCATTGGTGCTGAAATTACAACAATGGTTAACGTTTAATACATTTCTTGCTAGCATTGCGGACGTTTATTACCTTTACTCGGCGCGGAAAAGGGGGTATAGCGCCTTAACGTGATACTACCCACTGCTGCTATCTAAAGGTTTTAGGACAAATGCCAAGCCTACCTCTTCCCTGATAAATATTCAGAGTATCTCAGCCGAGGCTAACTCATGTGTTTTTCCACCTCAACATCTCTAGCGTATTTTTTTTCTTGGGTCATTAGGGTGTGTCTTTTTAAGATGTAGGTATACGTAACTTGTGCCCCATTTCATCTTCCCAAATTTATGGTAGAGCGCCCCTTTTACAGCCACCGGTTTATTCACCTTCAGGACTTTCCAATCCTCCGTTGGTTTCGACGGAATAAGTACCACGCAAGGTCTATACTCCTTTACCTTGGGTTCCAGCGGAACATTCTTCCTGTCGACGATTTCGAAAGAGGCCACTGTCCACAGGTCTCTCAGGGATTTGATCGCTCTGCTGCACCAATTTAAGTTAAACTGAATATTGCATCAATTTAGGGTAAACGCGTCACGCGTTCACGCCATTGAATCATCATGCTCTATTGAATCACGGCTTAGGCTGGCCCGCACTTCTCTCTAAGTGCTACCAGTTCATCCCACAGCGTCACTTTCTAAGGAAGAAGGAATTCCCAAACAAACTGCTTGCTCTGTATGAGGTATTAAATGAAAGATAATGAAATTTTAAATCATATTTCTTTAATAAAAGCTTTCTTAATTAAATTTTTCAAAAAATTATAAAAAATAATCGTCCCACCCCTGAAAAATTTAATGAGCGCAAATAGATCTAGCGAATACAAATCTATTAGATCGTGATAATGTCCTACATTGTAGCACAAAAATCCTTAACAAAACAATAGTGAATAAAAGTAATAAAAATGGTTATACAGAATTACAAAACATCAAAAGAATAGTCGAAAAAGTGTACCTTTTACACAGTTTTTATAACAATAACAATCAATGTTGTCAATATGTGAGTTAAAAAGTCGAGAATTGACGTGATGGGCTCGTGAAAAGCATAATAAGTGCGATATTGAGAAGTGATATATTAGGAGAAGACAGCAAGAACGGGGAGTCAATATTGTTTTGAAGACAATCGAAAGCGAAAACAGTTTTGGAGTGGTTACGTCTAAATTCAAGAAAGTCAAGTTTTTTCAGTTAAAGACTATCTAAGTACGTAGGTAAAATAAAATAGTTATTACAAGGAAGGCCATGAAGAACGAGACGAACAAAACTGCGTTAAACTGCAGCAATTGGACTACAGAATTGGTCTAGCAAAGGTACAATAAACGAGCCGCTTGATATAAGGATCGTTAAATTTCTTTGCCCATCTGTTAATAAAATAAACCCCAATGTAGAGTCTACTTTTATAACTAATGTATCAATGTGGTCGTCGAAGTTTTAATCATACTCTCAAGTCCTTATGCATATTAAATCAAGAGGATATTTTTATGTTTAAACGACGCAGTAATACACTTGCTAATATTAAGAGGAAGACAATCAATAGAACACAAATTGTAAAAAGCATCTAAGTCAGATTTTAAATTTCACAATCGCGTATAGAGAAAACAACCCGAAAATGTTGGCACCGTCAGTATAACAGAGAATTTTACATAGAGATAAATAGGGATCCACGGAACTACACTTGTTGGGTTTGATATAATAAGTAGGAATAAACTCAGTCAAAAAATCAAAGTGAAAACTCGAGTGCAGCCAACTTGTGAATGAAAATTTGGTGATTATTTCTATCAAATTCCTTGCTAAAATCTATGAATATACAATTATGTAACTGAACAGTTTTAATTTGAGATAAACAGCAATTAGAGAATTCCAAAAGGTTAGTAATGGTTGACCTACCGAAAGGTATAATGAAAATAAAAGCGTGATGGAAAATATCCGAGGAACGGTTTGCAATGAAAATAAGGTACATGTTAAGGGGTTACATGGGTTTCACGGCTTCAAAAAATCTTATTTAATTCTACAACATCTCTAGAATATTGTCCTAAATTTTCAAGTCGATCGGAGTAATAGTTTCGGAAAAAGAGCCTTGGGAAGTTGCGCGCTCAAAGCCAGTTGGGCTCAGCGCTCCACAGGTATATTGGAACAGCTGATGAGTGACCAAAAGTGTTTCTAAACTTTATTTTTTACGTTTTTAAGATGTTTTAGTGAACTATTCAGCTAAGGCGGACTAGAAAAAAAATTGTTTGGGAACATATTGCAAGAAAGCAGGATCTAGATTGTCATAACAAACACTTACATCCACGTCAATGTCCCGCTCGTCAAAAACCTTAGACCAATTACAATATAATAAAAAATTATTTAATATAGAAAAATCAGCCTTTTTAAAATTAAAACTGATACTGGAAAATGTATAAGAATAAAAGTAACAAATTTTAGGTAATTGTTATAATTATTATTGTCATTGTGAGTCATCGGCTATTTGGAACAATTTTAATAATAGGTGACCGATGACCCATACGGTGAACAACCGCCTTTACAGGTGAGATTTTATATAATCCACGTGGTGAGTCAGCAGTCTCGAATGTATTAAAGCCAGAACGCAGTAACAGAAGCGTGCATTCAGGCGGCCATATTTTTAGATTGTTGTGCCTGTAGCGGGAGCGTGCATGCGTGTTGCGGACTTATTTTTCAAATTTTCGGCCTGTAGCGGGAGCGTGCATAATGTTATGGAGCGCATTTGTTCACTATGTGTGATCGCAGCGAATGCGTTTATTCTTTTAAAAATATTAACGTGTGGACTTGATTTGAGCGTGAATATACCAACTGAATTATTTTTAATCGGGTAATTATACAGGGTGTTTCAGATCTGACGTGTCAAAAGTAGTAGGCTGATAGATCTCAACTAGACAAATAAAAAATTGTATAGCAGGGGGGGGGGGGCAATCTCAACCGTTTGGGAGTTACAGAGTGATTCATAAATTTAAGTTTTTCATGGTATGCACATTACTCTTTTATTTTTATCTCTTGATCTACCCAACACAGAAACATTAAACAAACGCTAAAAAACAACTATCCTAATGGAATTTCCAAAAATGTCAACACTACTGATCTAATTCCTACCATTGCACGTACAGTCACTTCAAAAAGTGAAAAAAATGGTTTCCGATTACCTAAAATTCAGCATATTCCCAAATTTTCTCCGAAATTCATGTAATTAGTATACCTCTCATTTATTTTTATTGGAATGCCCATCTTAAAACCTTTCCAAAAAGGTGCAACATGGTAGACGAAGGATTGGAAAAACCGCATCCTTAGAAAACCCTGACTAGCTAATTATTTTATTGCATTTTAGGTAGGAAATACTTTAAATAAACAACATTTTTATGATATAAGGTCGAAAATGTTTGTTTTGGGTTAACAGGTAATTAATTTTAATTATTTCTGCAAACAAGTTATAAAAATATTAGTGTAATTTTGTTTTATTGCCGATATTACCTTGTGTTAGCCAGAATTCACACCCTTGTATCCCGGTTTCTGTTACTCGTACCTGCTGTAAATTTTGCTATAAAAAAGGGGCAGTCCGCAAGAATACCTATCATAGCTGACTTACAAAACAATAACTTCTGGTGTTTTTAAGCAAAAATTATTAAAAAATGGTAGAATTTACATTTGAGGAATACGCGAATATTATTTACATTTCTGGTGTAGTAGACGGAAAAGAGAGAGCTGCTGTACTGGAATATCAAAGGAGATTCCATAACCGGTGAGCACCCCAAAGAGGGGTATTTACACGGACTTTCCAAAGATTTAAAGAAACAGAAAGTGTTACTTCACACGACATGGAGACATAACCCTAAACTTTTGGAACTTCTGCCCATGTCTAGCAGCAAATAATCACCATCGTGAGGCTTGGCTTCTGGAACGCGACATTGACGACAGAGCGTTTTTGGACCGAATTCTGTGGACAGATGATTGTCAATTCACCAGGAGTGATATCACAAACTTCCATAACCTCCATACCTGTTCGAACATTAATACACACAGGGCAAAGGTGACCTCATTCCAGCAGAGATTCAGTGTCAACGTCTGAGCTGGTATCATCGGCAACCATTTGGTAGGACCATTTATTTTGCCGCAAGTGCTTAATATTTAAATATATGCGGGCTTTTTGGAAAATACATTGCCAGATCTAATAGAGGAAAACACTATGGATAATCTAAGGGGAATGGATACGGAAAAACACTAGAGAATCATACTGGACAAAAGCTTACCTTGTAAGCCAATGGACTGCAGATATTATCAAATCAAGCTAAAGAAATAAATTGCAATAGGAATACTCTTTCTTCATTTTCTACAAAACCTACTTACGCTCGACTTCATGCGTGCCTATACAGGGTGTTTTAGATATGGAGTGCCAAAATAAGTGGAGTGATAGATCTCACCTAGAAAAACAGAAATCAATCAAAACTGTTTGGGAGTTACAGGGTGATTCATAAATTTGCAATATTCGCGGTATGTACATCATTATTTTATTTTTAACTTTTTATCTGCTCAACCCAGAGACATCAAACAAACGCCAAAAAACTACTACCCCAATGAGCTTTCCAAAATTGTCGACATTGCTGATCTATCTCCTACCACACCAGGAACATTCACTTCCAAAAGTAACTATATTGTTTTCGATTATCGAAAATTCATCATTTTGCCAAAGTTTCACTTAAATTCAGGTAATTAATACATTTATTTTTTATTTTTCTTAAATTGTTCATCTTATTACCTTTCCAAGAAGGTACAGCATGGCAAAATAGAGAAAGGTTTCGAAAAACCGCATCCTTAGAAATCCCTGACTAACTAATTATTTTATTGGACTTTAGGTAAGAAGGAACAAAATCTGTCTGACAAAGGGTCGACAATGTTTGTTGATAGTACACAGGTAATTAATTTTAAATAATGTTGCAAAAAAAAATCCTAGTACGAGTATAATTTTGTTTTATTAAATTGCTAGCTGCTGGAAATTTTGCTATAAAAGAGTCAGCAAGAAAATCGATCATATTAGAAAAACAAATCGATAACTGCGGGTGTTCTTAAACTAAAATTAATAAGAAATGAAAAAATTAACTTTTAAGGAATAAGCGGATATAATTTACATTTATCGTGTAGTATACTGAAACATTGAAAGGAGATTCCCTAATCGACGTGCACTCCAAAGAGTAGTATTTTCGTGGACTAGGATGAAGGTTAAGAGAAACCGGAAGTGCAACTTAAAACAGCACGGAATTGCGAGTTGAAACATGGGAAAATTCTGCCGACGTGGAGCACCAAATATGTGGTAACTCTAAATAGCCACTGCACATATTTTTTATGAAAAAAGATAAAAAATACAAATTTCTATGTTTCATTTTTCATTACATTTCATGTTTTAAATTTTACTTTAAAATTTCTATGTTTCGTTCTAACATAATAAACGTAGTAGGCAATTGAACACATTTTTTATAGCTAGAAAAATTTGGTTTTTAGTCTAGTTCAAGGTGCATTGCAAGGCACAGCCCCTTTGTAAAAATAATATTAAAACTAGGTTTCGAAGTTTTAGTTTGTATAAATTTTTCCTTATGAACTAAAGTCCTCACTAGTAGAGGCAATTTTTAAAATCCTAGAGGGGTTTAAACCTTTTAGGTCAAGTCGTGTAGAGTACCAGTAGAAGAATTCCTGGATTGAGTTGGAACTTTGCTCGCGTTCATTTATACCAAGATTGCTGTTGGTCCCACTTGTCCAGTCATACTAGAAGTTACTACCTATAGAAGTATGCCTAGATCAAGACTGAACATTTGCTGACTGTTCATTAGTATCAAAGATTATTACCAGTCAATTCTTCATAATGACGTGACTAAACGAGGGCCAACTTCGGGAAATCGCATTAAAATTAACTGTCTTAGCCTTTAGATCAGTGATGGCCAAACTCACACCACTTAATGTGAGGAATGCTTAAAAGCTTTAGAAGCATTTCTTACTGTTTGTTTAATTTTGAACCTTAAAATGCATGCAAAAGGTTGTATATCTTAAGATATTGTATGATTGCTTACAGAACTACTTAAATATGACGATTTTTTAACTTTTGTATGCCTTAACAATTAAAAAACGCAAAAACAGTAAGCCGAATACAACCAAACATGTGCATATACGAATTTAAAAGCTCAAAAGCTCACTTGCCCGCGGGCATAGGTTTGGACATCACTGCTTTAGATGTCCCAATTTTGTGCCATGTGCCAAGGCTTTAGTAATTTAGTAATGGGATTTTGATATTAGTCTTTGTAACAATAGATGGTATCTAGTACTATCCAAAGTATGCGGAATTTTAATAAGAAACAGATGACAACAACATAGTCACACATGTGATTAACTTTGAAGATATTAGGATTTCATTTTTCTCACAGCAGATGATAGCTACTACATACTATCTTCTGTACATGATGATAACAACCTTGTCACACATTGTGACTCAACGTTGAAGTTTTTAACATTCATCTATCACCCACTACAGATGGTACTCGATGCCACAAATAATCCCTCTCGTCGGGCAAGACCCTGAAACGAGCCCGAGACGAGTCGCAAGACGATTAGGAGTATTTTCAGTTAAAGTTTGGAGGGTCATTCATTCAAGAGGCCGACGATCATATCATCATATGCTAGTCCACGGACTACTCGAAGGAGTTTCCGAGAGAATATTCAAATTTTATATTTGATTTCTGGAATGCAACATGGAGAACGGGGCGTTTCTGTGCAGAATTCGGTGGACGGATGAATCGTAGATCACTGGGGATGGTATCACATACTTCGACAACTTCCATATCTGGTCGGATATTAACCCATATAAAACAAGGGGAACTCCTTCGAGCCCAGATCCTGAGCCAATGTTTGGACTTGAATCATCGACACCCGTTTAATAGACCCATTTATTTTGTCGCAAGTGCTTAATAGCCAAAGTTATGCGAACTTTTTGGAAAATACACTGCCAGATCGACTAGAAAGCGTCCCTATGAATAATCTTAGGGCAATGTTTTACCAACACGATGGAGCACCAGCGCATTCTGGTATCATTGTAAAAGGTAATAATAATGATAATTTGACGAAGTACAGCGATTCCTTGGCCTTTCAGATCTCCAGATTTTATCCCATTGAACTTTTTGTTATGGAGAACAATGAAGGATGAAGTATGCTCAAGCACAGGTAACAATAGAGACAAATTTGTTAGCAGAATTGGAACTGAAGCGACGAAAATACAGGAGAGGCTGGCAATACACTTTTAGAATGAATCACAAGGGGAAAGTGGCGGAGCACATTTTGAACAGCTTTTATAACATACTAAGATTAATTCTAATTAGTTTCGAATTCAAGAAAAAAGCATGTAAGGGTTAATTCGAGTTTAATTTCTTTAATTTGCAGATTTTTATAATATTCCCCAAAAGGTTTTCTACATATTAATTTCTACATTCTTTCTCTACCTGGACAGGACATGTAACTTTTGGAAGTGACTGTATATCAATATAGTAGAAAAATGTTTGCTGTCGAGTCATCTCAAATTCTAATTTTGCGCGAATACCTTTTTACTGAACAAGAAACGAATTCAACGCCATCTTGATAACTACAGGCCGTAAGCTAGAGACAGTTGTGTAACGTGACGTCAAACTATGTGGGAAAACATGGAAAAGTTGAAATTCTATCATCCAAAGTGTTGCTTAATTATAAGAAGTCTGATTAACTTTTAAAATAATTCTAACGAAAAACCAATAGCGAATCATATCAAGAGTAATTTGCGGTAAAAGTTTTGTGACATTGAAGTGGCGAAATGGATATATTTTTTAGTTAAAGTGAAAATTTCGGCTAATTCGCCTCGGACTTTAAAATAATATTTTGTAAGTTTTGAAAACATGTGGTATTAGTGCTTCAAATTTTGTTGGTAAATGGGGACAAATCTATTGGCAACTTTTACATTTAAAGAGCTGGCTTAGATTTTTCTCTAATTGCTGGCATTAAACAACATATTTTGCGATAAATATGAAGTGATCTAATTTAAAAACTTATTTAGCAGAATATGTGAAAAAAGTGATTTGCAATTGTTACAATTTGTTGGTAAATGGGGACACATCACAATTATACAATTGAAAAGTTGGATTAGATTTTTTCCTAAGCTGTCACTTGAACAGCTGATAACAGCTTTTCGCTTGGTCGTATAGATGGCGTTAGTTGTCTTCCCACATAAATTGACGTCATCGTTTCTACCTTACGGCAAAGATTACTTACTACTAGATAACCGGCTCCCTAAAATACCCACCTAGTCTTGAAAAAGTAACACTGGCACCACAGTTAAACGAAGTATATCCAGATTTTAAAGTCATAAGAATATACATGCAAATAAAGAGTACAGGTAGTGTGCAGTCATTTATTCCTGTCAAAATTATTTGAGAGAATCACTTACTCCTGTCAAAATTCTGTTCTCATCCGGAGAGAATCGCATACTCCTGTCAAGAAAGTACCATCAAATCTTGTCGAAGAGAAAAATGTACCAAAGAGTACGACCAATAAAAAGAATTCATGTGAATCACATTACTGAGTTAGTTACTTATGTGCGTAAACTGTCGATGTATTCTGATGTTTTAATGAGCGAAGTACATTTGATATATGTAAATGCATATATGAAAAGCATACGTGTCTCTTATCCGCAAACTCTCTCGGAAAACAAACTTTTAATTCTGACTGCAGGGTTGCCCGATATGGGAAATATACCAAAGCAAACAACAATTTTTCACTACTTTGTTTGAAGCCGTTTATCTAGAGTGTTTTCGATTTTGCCACCGAGACATAACACCGGGGACAACTGGAGTTACTGTGACCCTGCACCAAAGTGTCATCTGCTTCCAAGTGCGAAACCCTGTGTTCGAGTTTATTAGTGCCACCCGCTGTCAAATTGCAATTGAAAATTATGGAGATTAATAAAAAATCAGCAATTTCAGCAATTATATTTATTATGATTATTGGTTGGTTGGGAAAGAGTAACGATTTTTCGTTTTCTCTGGTTTTTATTATAACAGGACAGTAAAAATAATTAATTAAATATAAAAAATCGCAGCACACAAGCTAATGCCAGTTATTTTTACTCATCTACTTCATTTGTGTTAGGAGTGTCACAGCTGTACCTGGTCCAAACCAGGGGAAATCGGTGCTAACACCAAGGGCAAAATGTGGCAAAAACGAACAATCCGAAGCAAAACTCGAGTCATGGCACTGCAATCTCGAACATGCATTTGCTTCTTCAAGGCACAAGTGTTAACACCGATGCAAAATCGAAAACACCCCTAGTAATAGTAATCTTTGCTTACGGCCTGTAGCGATCAAGATGGCGTTGGCTCAGTGCCATCGTCACGTCGTGGATATCTGATTCTGATACAGCCGACATCAAAATTGTTTTTCTATCGTCCCTGCGGTCGCTTTTGCTATCCTTTGTATATATTAATTTCTATAACCTTAAAATGTGCGTAATAAATCGTTGGAAGCGACTGGGTGAACTATTAAAGGTTGTGACTATTTTCACTTACGTGTATTTACGTGTATTTATGTACGTCAAAAATTGATTAGATTTTCTGGGAGAAAGGGATGTACTGAACAGGATTTTAAATGCTTTATTAAATTTGGGGTTAACGCCCCCCTCCCCCCGCCAGTGAATATCTTTTTGTTTTTCACGACGCCCCTACCATAATTTTAAATTTGTGTCACTTGTATCTGTTGCTGTGATAACTGTAATAAATATTACATTAAAGTGTTACAAAAAACAATTTGAAAGACTTGATTGATTATAAAATCAAAAGGCGATTTTTGGGCGACTTCAGCGCGACGGCTCGGCGACTTTTCCCAAATTCCAAATTCCCCTAAATCAAAGTACTTCCCCTAAATCAAAGTACTTCATTATTGTTATAGTAAAGTGAACAGTTGTCTAAATAATAAGTTACGATATAATAATCTACATATTTAAAGTAATAAAAGTCTACTACTAATCAAAATCAATATTAGAACGCGCTTGAATATTTCATCACTATAAAATAACATGAATAATTAATTATTAGAGTGCAAAAGAATTTGTAGTAATTAATTTGCATAATGATCATACTAATTAATTATAATTTTCCATAATAATGTGACATTTATTGAACTTTTATTATTTCCAAGATATGAACATATCCGCGACCAAATTCAGGAAAGATCATCTAAATTTCAGAATTATAATCCATAACTGGTCTAATTGCACTTTGTGAATCTTTTGGTTAAATTTGGTAACTTAAATAGTTTCGTTCACCTCTTATATTTTTGGGTAAAGACAACACTTCCTGCTTCGTTGGACACCTTTAAAAGACTTACAGGAAGTCATGTAAATATTTGCACCTCAATAATTTGTTATGTTTTAATAATAATATTGCAAACGGGGTTTTATGATACACATAACACAATTCATGTAAATTCGGCATCGAAGGTCTTATTGTGGTAGTTTTGACTACAGTTTTATTTTCATATAATTAGCCTTTTAGCATCGTTTTAAGGTAAATTGACTCAATTGACTATTTTCGGAAATTTCTTATTACTAATTTACCTATCTACTAGCACGATTAAGCCAAAATGGTTTTTTGATATCGAATCTACTTTTTTTCAAAATAATTTTGTTTAATCAATTGTAAAGGGTATTGCTTTAAGCGTGATAAAACTTAAATCTATATACATATATAAAAAGGATGTATGGATGCATGTAGATTCATATAGCATAAGTCTGAAATTCCTGGATCAATCAATATACACCAAAATGGGTACACACATTATCTACAACTTTATAAAAAACTACGTTTTGGGGGGGGGGGGGGGGGGGGGGGGGGGGGGGGGTAAACACTCTCCTAGCATCATATGGGTGGTGGAGGTGGGAAGCAAGGAAGAGACGACAGTAATATAATCGAAACCTCCCGATATTAGTTCTAAATCCGTATTTTCTTGGTTGCTCGCACTAGTATACCCATATAGCGGTGGAAGTTGAAAGGAGTAATATGTAAAAATAATTGCCAGCGACCAAATTTAGCGTCAAATCTATAGTTTTCGGTGTCGCTATGATGAATAGTTATACTCAGTGATGGGCATTATTCGAATAAATTTTTATTCGATTTTCAATTTATTTTAAGTTATTCGCAAATAATTATTTGTTATTTGCTGCTCCTTAATCCAATTTCAAATAATTATTTGTTATTCGATCGTTCGTTATTCGATCGTTCGTTGTTCGATAATCAAATAATTATTCGTTATTTCATGACTTATTCGCAAATAATTATCTGTTATTTGGTGCTTTTTATTCGAATTTCAAATAATTATTTGTTATTCGATTATTAAATAATTATTCGATTATTTAATAATTTATGAAATAATTATTTATTGTTGGTGTCCATTAGTTCAATTTCAAAAAAATTATTTTTTGGTACACGCATTTCATACCACAAGGTGTCTCGTACTTAGGAAATTAAAATTGCCTTGTTATGTTTCAATGTTTACAGTATAGATTTTAGTAAATGATACCATAAAACAAATAAGTATTTCATAAAGAGACATCAACTTTCGAATAATTACTTGATAATCGAATAACAAATAATTATTTGAAATTCGAATAAAAACAACAACAAATAATTATTTGCGAATAATTCATCAAATAACGAATAATTATTTGATTATCCAATAACGCACGATCGAATAACAAATAATTATTTGAAATTCAAATAAAAAGCATCAAATAAAAAATAATTATTTGCGACTAATCGTCCAAATAACAAATAATTTTTGTAATCAAATAAATTTTTATTCGTTTTCTGAATTTATTTGAGCTTTTAGCTTTTATCTTTATTCGAATAAAAAATGCCGAATTACGATGCCGTTAGATGCTGTGAAGACAAAAAAAAATAATGGAAAACGACCTGTGGCGCAGAGATTATTAATGATACTCCCGATACCCTAGATACGGTTTAAAACACCGCTAGGGGTGATGGTGGCAAAGGAGTTACATAAACTTAACTAAAGTATACTTAAAATTCAAAAACGACGCATATTTTTGATGATTCTTTTTTTATTGGGAAGAGAATGTTCACCGATTGGTACCATGTCAAAAAATTTATGGGGGGGGGGGGGGGGGGATGAAACCTAACTTTGTATCGCGTTAACCGATTTAGATGGTTCTTTTTTTGTTGTAGAGAGTATGATCCCCCCTTGCAAATAGCAGAAAAACATTTGTTCTAAGGTGTGGGGGTAGGAGTAGTGGAACTTCGCAACGCGTGGACCGACTTGAATAATTCCATTTCTGTTGGGTAGAGTATGTTCCCTGGTTGATACTACGAGAAAAAAAATGTTGGTTGGGGTGATGGTGGGGGTGGAACCTAACTTTGTTTGCTGTTGTATAGAGTGTGATCCCCCACTGCTAATAGGAGAATAATTTGGTCCCAAGGGGAGGGGGATAGTCTAACTTCGTAACGCAAGGAACGATTTCGATAATTCTTCTTTTGATGTGTAGAATATGTTGCCCCACTGATACGACGATATAAATTGGGTGGTGTGCGGACGGGGCGTTACACAATTTCTTAATTCACACACCTATTTGCAAGATTCCTCTTTGTTGTGTATTATATGATCCCCCATTGCCACTCTGAGGAAAAATGTTGACCTATGGTTGGGGTGGGGGGAGGGGAAACCTTATTTGTAACGCGTGGACTGACTTAGATTATTCTGCATGCATAGAGTATCTATTTGTATTCCGACAAAAATTGTGGCTTATGGTAAGAGTTGGAGGATGGGCGTCGCCTAGCTTCATAAGGCATAAATTTGATTCGGTTGTGCAGAATACGTTTCCTGATTGATAAATGATATAACAATTTTGTAACGAGAGTGAATACGATTATTCTCTGACTACGATCATTCTCTCTTGCTGGATACAGAACAGTGGTGCGCTAGGGTCATGTTAAGAATTTTCTAAGGTGAGGGTACTAAGTGTGACCCTGACTAATTTCGTAATATCTTGCCAGATTTGGATAATTTTGTTAGTGTATTACCTCTGCAACTTTTGAAATTGCTTTGTTCTTCGAGTCCTACATATATATGAAGACACTAAAAAGTAAAATATAAAATAAAAATTTAAACCGACTTCACAAAAAGTGCTATAAAGCATAAAATACTGTGTACAACGAAAAAGAATCAGCCTTATATTTTATATATATATATATATATATATATATATATATATATATATATATATATATATATGTATATGTATATAGGTACACACACATATGTGATATGTGTGTGTACCCACCACCACCCTAGAGCAAAATGTATTATAATATTAGTAATGGGGGTACCAATAGATGAGCGGTACCAATGGTGGAGCATACTCTATACATTAGAAAAATAATCATTCAAATAGGCCCATGCGTGACTAAGTTAGCCTACCACCCCACCCTAAGACCATTTATTTCATTATTTAACAAAATCATGATACCAATCGGGAAACATACTCTACCCAACAAAAAATGAATCATCAAAATCAGTCGACTGGTTACGAAATTATGAAGGGGTCATACATGAAAAAAAAGAATTAAAAAAAATATATGTCGAACTTAGATAGACCGTTGGATACGTAAAGTCAACAATGCTGAACGTGTTGGAACCGAGCATTCCGTCTACGTACCTGTTATAATTGCCATCAGGCAGGGCACTTTGTTGCGGATTGAAGTGCTTGAGGACGATTCACAGGGCACCAAAGTTGACAATCAGTGGCAACAATGTAATTTCGCTCAGACGTATAAGGCTGGCTCCAATACAAAACTTACAGAATGCTGACCATTCTCAGAAAAGAGATCGGTGATCCAGCCAGAATCCTGTTCCAACTGAAGCTTCTCATGGCACAGGCCCGGAATGAAACTATCCGTGGACTTCCGTGTATTTTCGTGTACTTCGGTGTACTTTCCGTGTACACGGAAATTACACGGCAATTTTAGGGTGGTAAATAGACACTGCTTTTACATTCGGTAATTTATTCAAAATATCTAAATTATTTTATTTGTCTTTTTTATCATTTTTAAAGATCGATCAAAGTGCTCGGCTCTACTTACTACTCTCCATACTGAACAAAACTGTTTTTATGAACGTTTTTTGATGAATACTTTATGCCAGGGTTTAAAATCTTTAGGAAAGTTTTAATTTTTTTTATAGTCCTCTATATATAGTTATGTAATTATAGTTTTAATTGCCAGCCAAAAGTACTGTATGTGTATCTGTAGGCAATAGCCCATGTGCCAGCCAGAACAGCTCGGCTTAGAGAGGATCTATGCGTTATACAAATACGCTCTCGATGATTCCAAGGACGTCTCAAGGGGCAGCCTGCCTTCTAGGATGGGATAGGTAGACTTAACCTTTTTATTTGAAAATTCAACCATACACACGAAACGTCTACTACGCCTCGGATACTTCGGATTGATTTTGTGATGACGACCTTACGGCCTACGTGTCAACTCTGTAGGAAGCGGGGGAGCGCAAAATGGTACAGTGCAATCGAAATGACTCGTACTCCGCGGCCATTCTTACGGGTCTGGCTAGTATATGAAAATCGTTGCGGCGTATGTAGAATCTATAGTCTGGAATTGTCATATATCCGTTCTAACTTCTCGACCGAGCTTATACTTGTTTGCCATTCTAATAGGGATTAAAGAGAGTTCACATAATCCTTGACCTTTTCATTTTTCCTCTGGACTCAAGTCCGGATCTGCTCTGCTAGCTTGACGTGGTGGAAGGAAGAACTCTTTAAAGGCTCTTACGCAGTGGTTCCATCCAGTCCAATCGGCTCGATTATTGCGATACCAAGCTAGAACATAATTCGTGAGCAATTCTGGAAGTGTCCTTTAGATCCGTGTCACTGGAATCTCGTAACACTTAGCCAGTTCTTCAATTCTCTCGAAGAAACCGAGGGGGTCTTGCCCCTTATGAAACGCACGTTCCATTTCCGTGTCTTGCCCATTATTTCACTGTCACTTATCCGGGGAGTAATCGGCTCGGTTGCTGGCATTGTCGGTCTTACCTCGGACGTCAGCATCTTTGTGATACTCGGCGGAGCGGTGTTTATGTTGCGTTCTGTGTATATCGTCGCTGTCACTGGTAGATACCGGTACTCCTGCTAGACTTGACGGTTCTCCAATGTCGATGAAAAGATTCCCCGCTTTGGCTTCTCGGCCTGGTTAAATTGTTTTTCGAGCTCCTCCACTGTTCCTTCGATACCTAGTTTCCGATTCTTAGTTCTCTTTGTTACTCCTTTTTCAGATAGTTGATCGGTATGCGGGTCAGAACTTTCTAACATGTTTTTTTTAGTAGTGTAGGTGGTTGTTGCTTCTCTTGAAGGGAAAAGCTCGCTTGCTCCAGGGTAAATGCTTCTGAAGAAAACGAACCAATTCCTCATATGCGGATCACAATTTTGTAACGTGCTTTCTCGGTAGTTGGGGTGGTAGTTGATTTTCGCCAAGGGATAAGCTCGCCAGCTGCAGGGGAACCTTGTTGGTTCTCTCCAAAGGATCAGCTAGAAAGCTCCAGGGTTGGAATACTGGTTGACTTGTCTCCAATTAGAATTCTCTGCGACGGGGACGGGTATTTTTCCTAGGAGGAAAATAGGGGGACAGATAATTCCGAACGAATATGTAAGTCCTAGGTTATGGTAAGAGCTCTAAGAAACAATCACTGACTAGAAAAATGACTTGTACTGGGTGACGTATATTTGTAAATGACTTACATTTGTGTGCGTACTGATCTTTGCTCTTAGATATTTGCAACTAGTTTTAACTTTTCAGTCATTGTTACATACATTCTTGAGTCAAATATAGCTATTGTTAACTTGACTACTTGTTTGATTTGCCCTACAATACCACACTGGGAACACACGCCAATACAAGAGTGAATGAGATAACCGGAAAACTCGCCGGTTATAGGTATGTCCTGTGCCTGTAAGCTCGCCGATACAGGAGTTAACGAGATAACAAAGGAACTCGTCTGCAAGACAAGTGTCCTGTACCCAGAATAGTGCCGATACAGGAATAAGAGAGACAACTAGAAAAACTCGCCTGCCAGATAAGTGTTCTGTATCGGAAAACTCGCCGATACAGGAGAAAGGAAGACAACCGGGAAACTCGCCGGTTAAAGGAGTATTTACCGGGGAGCACACGCCGATAATGGAGTAAGCGAGATAAGAGGAGTGTCCCGTACCGGGAAACTCGCCGATACAGGAGCAAGCGAGACAATCGGGAAACTCGCCGTTGCAGGAGTAAGCGAGACATCCGGAAAACTCGCCGGTTAGAGGAGTATCAGTTACCGGGAACACACGTCGAGATTACCGCGAAACTCGCCGGCAAAAGAGTGTCCTGTACCGGGAAACTCGCTGATACAGAAGTAAACGAGTTAACCGAGAAACTCACCGGTTAGAAGAGTGTCCTGTACCAGGAAACTCGCCGATTAGCGGAGTGTCCTGTACCGGGAAACTCGCCGATACAGGAGTAAGAGAGACAACCGCTGGATAGAGGAGTGTCCCATATCGGGAACACACGTCAATATAGGAGTAAGCGCTGGTGTGAGCAGTGACGGTCGCAAAGCAGGGCATAAGGTCAATGCTGCTAAAACCAAACTTATGAGCTTGGACTCCAGGAAACAAAATTAAATTTATCTTGAAGGGCAGCAAACTTGATATCTCGGAGGCATAGTTACAGCAGACTGTGAAGCTGATGTACAGGCTGGCATCAATAAGGCTCGAGTTGCATTTAATACTCTTGCTGACATCTGGTGCAATAATAACATCTCCAGACGCACGAACTAAGGATGTTTTAATCAACGGTAAAATATATTCTGTGTTACGGCTATTCAACATGGAAATTGACCTGTCAAATAGTTAGGCGACAGACTAAGAAAAGTGTCAAACCACATCGTAAAACAGACTCTAGATTGGACTCCCCACGGGATCCAAGGAAGACGCCGAATTGGACGACCGCACAACACAGTAGTGAAGGAAGTTATCCGGGTCAACAAATCGTGGCCATAGTTGAGTCGGTGTAGTAGAAGCCCTATGCCACACAAGTGGTCAAGGGAACTATAGGGAGAGAGAGAATCTCCTCGGTAAACCTTATTATTGACAGCTGAGTCGTTTATTTTGAAAGAGGTATAACTTCACTTTAAAAATTGGTTAAATTAAGAAAATATTTACAAGCGTCAGTTCTTTTTATTATTAAGGTTGTCAAGATAAAACACTATTTATTTAAGCTTAATACAAGCTATTGCATAAAAAATACAACAAAAAAATACAAGCTATAACTTAATACTAATTCTACAGACTATAATAAATGAATAATTAAGAATAAATAAATAAAAAGTATAAGCTACAATATGAGCTATATATATTTATTACTGGCAGAAGGCGTAAGGAAGAAGAATTAAAGTAGGCGATCAGGATCAAGATGGGCGGGGTCAAGATATAAGGCTTTGTGAAGTGATGATTTACTCAGATGGAAGTAAAAAGAGGAAAGGTCGTTGACTTTTCGTAACATCCTGGTAATTGGCTCGCTTCGACCGTAGTTTGTGCGATGGCGGTCGAGTCGGAAACGGGGAGTGGACCTAAGGTTACGGGGATTGGTATAGATGGGGTAAAGATTGCAGGATTGAGGGGCAGTCTATGGCACCAGTTAATAATTGATAAATGAAGAGAATGTCGGAAACATCACGACGTTTGCTTAGAGGTTGTAAGTCGATCAGTTTCAGACGGTTTTCATAGGGAGGAAGGTTGAATCTGTCAACCCACGGAAGATCACGTAGAGCGAAGCGAATAAACCTACGCTGGACAGATTCAATCCTATTAATGTGAGTTGTTTGTGTAGGGGACCATACCTGGCTGGCATATTCAAGGAGAGGTCTAACGAAGGAGACGTAGAGAGATTTGGAAACATAAGGATTGGAGAACTCTTTAGACCAGCGCTTCACAAACCCTAGCGCGGAGTAAGCCCTGTCAATTATGCTGTCAATGTGGGAACGGAAATTGAGTTCACTATCACAGATTATTCCTAAGTCACACAAAGAGGTAACGATAGGGACAGGTACGTCGGTTAACATATAGACTCTCGGGGTGGCGGTAAGACGCTTGCGGGAATAAGAGATGGACTGGCATTTGGAGACATTGAGCTCTAGAAAGTTTTTCATGCACCATGTGATGAATGAATCGAGGTGTTCTTGCAGGAGAAGAGAGTCGGTAGTGGAGGAGATATGGTTGATTATTTTCATGTCATCGGCATAAATAGACAACTCTGAGTGTTTGATGACACATTCAACATCATTTATTGTGAGAATAAAAATCAATGGACCTAGGTGGCTGCCCTGAGGGACGCCGGAACGAGCGACAATACGGTTAGAAATGGATGAACTGAAAAGAATATTGTACTGACGGTTATTGAGGTAGGATCGAATCCAGGAGATGAATCTGGGGGAAAGCCTAGGCGATCAAGTTTGAACAAGATAACGTTATGGGAGATCTTGTCGAAGGCTTTACTCAAATCGGTGGCGATAACATCAACATCTTTACCGTTTTCCAGGGCACGTAGGGTTTTAGAGACGAAGTCAGTAAGGTTGGTGGTTGTAGATCTACCTTTGAGGAAGCCATGCTGGGAGAGTGAGAAGATAGACTTACAGTGGAAGAACATGGAATCATAGACCAATTTTTCGAATAGTTTAGGTATGGATGATAATTTAGCAATGGGTCTGTAGTTGGACACATCGTTCTTGCAACCTTTTTTGAAGATAGGAATAATATACGAATTTTTCCATAATTGAGGGAAAACCCCTTGAGTGACCGAGAGACGAAAAAGCAAAGTAAGGGGTTGGACTAGATGCATGGCACACTTTTTCAGAACGATGGCCGGAATGCCATCAGGACCTGGGTGAAAGTCGTCCTCAAGCCTATTAATACTGGCGGCGATTAGTTCAGGATCAGGGTCAAAAGATGAAAACGACGTTTGAGTGCATTTGTCCATGAATGCAAAATAGTTAAGGTCGGGTTGTAGAGAATTGTCGCTGAAAGATTTACTAAAGAAGTGTGCAAAGAGGTTAGCGATAACCTTAGGATCAGATGAAGAGGTATTCTCGAGCTTTAGGGTGGAAGGGTAACCATTGGATTTCTTCTTAGAATTAATAAAGCTATAAAAACGCTTGGGGTCGGATATGAGGCTAGTTTCCATCCGTTGGAGGTACTCATGGTAGAGGGTATCACAACGTTCAGAAAAAGAGGTATAAGCAGATAGATAGGAAGAATAGTCAGACTCAGTCTGGGTTAGAAGAAAAGTTTGCCAACGTTTATTTCTCCTGTTGCGAAGAGAGCGTAATTCTTTGTCGTACCATACGGGGGATGAGGAGTAGTTTTTACGAGGAAGAAGAGGGATAGATTGTGTAAGACAAGAGTGTATTTCCGAATAGAACGCCTCTAAAGCAACGTCAACTGGGAGATGTTGAGGGATATCCCCAATATTAGAGTTGAGGAGCAAGTGATTTAATTTGTCAAAGTCGCCTTTACGAAAATTGAAGGATAAAGAAGACTCGGAGCCTGAAACGGCATGAGGGTGCTCGTAGGAGAAAACGAGGAACAAAGGAGGATGGTGACGGTCGAGGGAGGAGAGAAGATGGTTGCTTTCTGCGACAGCCGAGTTAACTGGGTCTGAAGAAAAGATTAAGTCTAATTGTCTGTCCAGGAAGTTCCTGACTCCGCTTACTTGAAAGAGACCTGAAACGGAGAGCTGATCGGTAAAGAAGGCTTCTTTGGCCGAAGTTGCGTTAAGGGGGACAAAGTGAGAACAGTCCTCGAACAATGACATTGGATACGGGGGAGGTTAAAGTCACCCAATAAAATAAATTCATCGGACGCGTTAGCGTTCTCAAGCAGGGTATCGATCGCTTCGATTATGGGCTCGTAGGCGTCTAGTGGTTGAGAGGGACGAATGTAACAACAGAGGATGTACAGAAGGCTCTTATTTAGTGCTATTTTTATACATACATATTCTGATATTGTAGAGTCGGAGGTCTTTAGTAGGGTGGCATCATAACGGTTGTGAGCAGCTATGAGAACCCCGCGACCTGGTGGCTCATTGGTGCCTATACAACCGTCAATACGGAAAATGGTATAGTTTGGAGGGAATAGTTCGTTGTCGAGAATTCCTGGTGTTAGATTGGTTTCACTACTTTCAAGTCGTACCAGTAACGGCACACACGAAGTTGAAATAGTTCAACTACTCGGTACCTCAAATCAGTCATTACTAATCAGTTATAGAAATAAACTAGTCGAAATGTTGCTCGGCTATTTGAGTAACTGTCAAGGTAGAAATTACTTTTAAAATCATAGGTTCGTCAAATAAATCTTAGAAAAAGTTGACGAAAGCTCCGTCACTATTTTTCAAGCAGTATAATAACTTTACTGAAAAGCTCTATGAATTCATTACATCTAAGCTTTAAAGCAAAATTTCGATGAATTTGCGCGATTTCGTTCAAAATTCATCCGAAAAATCGTTTGCATACTTTTTGGCTTTTTACCTGTGATGGTTTTGTTTGAATTTGCAATTAACACGCTTTTACCGAAATTTTACTGATTTTTAATTTAAGACTTTTTTATTTGCAGCAACCTATAGACTTGCGCCATTATAGCTGCTAATTAAATTAACTTTATACGGACAGATAAAACATTGAAGCAGTTGAGAAACATGTGACGCACTTAATTGTTGACATAAAACACCTTTCGGATTTGGTAATGCTAATGAAATCAAGGCGGCGGTAATAAAATTATGGAAATGCTTAATGAACACCGTAAGAGTGGGAAACCATAAGTTCTTAATCGATCCGATATTCAAATATTTTACAGGCAGGTGCACTAAACTTTAGAGATTTGATTTGATAATAACTAATTTGCGCTTTTGTGAGACAAACGACATGGACAATAACATAAAGATGCAGAACTGGTTTTATCAGAACCCATCGCGGGTCGTCTAATGGAGCACTGTGTGTCTATGAAATTGAGCGAAGTTTAGATGTCGAGAAAACCAATCATAAGGTAAACTTCTTAAGTAGAAGGAAATGGTCGTTTGTTAATTTTTTTTACGTTTTTTTAGAAAAGTTTTACACAAGAAACGGCGAGGTCTACAACCTGATCAGGTTGAGAACTACCTTCAAAAGTTCCGCCAGAACAGTATTGATACAGTGGAATGCAACTCTGTCTGCAACTTGTTCCAAAACAAGTTAAAATCAAGAAATATCAATCAACATGGATTAAATAGTTCACATATCACTCCATCTAGGCAGGGGTTAATCTATTCAGGAACTTCATTGATTTGCCGATGGGAATATAATTTCGAACACGTGATTCAAGACCGTCATTACATGTGTTTACAAAAAAAAAACCGTAAACAACAAGTTTATTATCTTAATTCTCCTCAAGATTCACAGATCCCCCAACATAACTCAGGTATCTGATCCACCTTGTCCACACTGTGAAAAATCTCCTAATAAATCACCCGAGGTTAACTTTAATGGGAGATTGTCACACGGTTTTTGACTCTAGACCGGCTTGACATCTTTAGTTTGTAAATTACAAACGATTTTTACCCAATTAATCATAAAATATTCACCTCTAATCTGTTGATTTATAGTTTCCGAGAAGTTGGTTGTTTTCGAAAAACGTTAGTTATCTTTTCGTAAAGGACTGACGTTAGAGTTAACCCATCATTTCATCGTGTCGTACAACTTATTTACATTATTTGTTTTACAGGAAAACCACGAACCAATTTTCAAATGATTTATTAATGACAGTGAAAATGACACCAAGGAAATAGGTGAACAAAGGTTATTGGTTGTATCTGACTACCAAAGGAGAATTTGTAACTGAGAAAATAGCAAAAAAAAAATGGAAAGCATTTTGCAAAAGCCACAGTTTAATATTCAATTCCTGAGGTCTTTGACTTCTTGAGGTACCTAAGCACGTTCTCTTTGTAATTCATACCTAAAATGCTAGTCAAAATCAATGGGATATTATTTACTCGCATACTTTGTCTTGAACCAGGTAGGATTTGGAAAGAAGTGAAGTGAGTTAGTGAAGTTCAAAATTCAAAGAAGGAGGCTCAAGCTCAAGCGCAATAAGGCTGCTTGGAACCAATCTCCTCTCAGCAGGGAATTGGAATGGGCACAGGAAAATTCTTGAGGAATTCAAGGATGATCCGGTGATCAACTCAATCTCAGATGCCATGGTGAAAAGGCACAACTTTGACATACCATTCAAGCTGATCCTTGAGAGCAGAGATTATTGGCTCAACGATAGGCATAGGATTTCTGGTTTGGTACACGGATGAATCCAAGATGGAAGACAGAACAGGCTGCACAAATCGCTCGGTTCTGCACCAACCGTTTTTCAAGCAGAAAAAGAACTCTGCCCACGTGAAATTACTAATAGAGGTATACGCGGTGCTACTCAAGACTCTGAGGTCCTACACCTTTCAGTCTAAAATCGTCTGGGACTGTCTTACTGCTCTCGAGGAACTAGCTCAGAGCAACAGCATTACGCTGGCATAAGTACCAGGGCACGAGGGCATTGAAGGAAATGAGAAGGCGGATCAACTGGCAAAACAGGTGCGGATTCTCAGTTTGTTGAACCCGAGCCATTCTGTGGCTACTCGAAAAGCCGACTAGCAATACGTATCAGGTTATGGGAGGACAAACGCAAGCACTCACACTGGACAAATATTACAGGGTTAAGACAGGCAAAGAGGTTTATAACCTACTTAAAACAGAAAACGGAAGTGCACTCACTCAGCAGACCAGATTTAAGGCTCATAACAGAACTTCTAACTGGTCACTGCCCCTTGGGCTACCACCTAAAAAAATTAGGGCTAGCTGAAGATGACACCTGTCGCTTCTGTTTGGAGGAGGAGGAGACAGCGGAACCTTGCCTTGGCTATATCTGATGTTGATGGGAAAGCCCCACCAAGGTGTCTAAGCCTGATACGGCCGAGGGCCTCACAGTGACAGAGGATATGTTCCGCTGTCTCTTCCTCTTCTAGACAGAATCGACAGGTTTCATCATCAACCAGCCCCAACTTTTTTAGGTGGTAGCCCAGGTAACAGTGAACAGTTAGAAGTCCAGTTATCAGCCTTAAATCTGGTCTGCTAAGTGAGAGCAGCTCCTTCGTTTTCTGTTTTGAGTAGGTTATAAACCTCTTTGCTTGCCTTGACCCTAGGATATTTGCCCAATGTGAGTGCTTGCATTCGTCCTCCCATGACCGGATGCGCATTGCCATTCGGCTTTTTGAGTAGCCACAGAATGGCTCCGGTCTAATAAACTGAGAATCCGCGCCTTTTTTTGCTAGGAAATCCGCCTTCTCGTTGCCTTCAATGCCCTCGTGCCCTGGTACCCATGTTAGCGTGATGCTGTTGCTCTGGGCCAGTTCTTTAAGAGCAGTGAGACAGTCCCAGACGATTTTAGACTCAAAGGTGTAGGATCCCAGAGCCTTAAGTGCCGCCTGACTGTCGGACATGATATATATTTTAGCACCGCGTATTCCTCTCTTGGTAATTTCACGTGCGCAGATTTCGATAGCATGTATCTCTGCTTGAAAGATGGTTACTGTAGAACCGAGCGATTTGTACAGCCTTAATCTTGGTCCATAGACCCCAATGCCCGTTCTGTCTTCCATCTTGGATCCGTCCGTGTACCAGACCAGAGATCCCCTTTCAAAGATATGTCTATTTTTGAGCCAATAATCTCTGCTCTCAAGGATCAGCTTGAATGGTATATCAAAGTTATGCCTCTTCGGCATAATATCCGATATTGAGTTGATCACCGGATCACCCATGAATTCTTTTAGGATTTTCCTATGGCCAGACCAGTCTCCTGCTGAGCGGAGATTGGTGCAATTCAGCTTTATTACGCTTGAGGCAGCCTCCTTCTTTAAATGCAAATGTAAAGGGGGAAGGTCTAATAGGGCCTCCATAGCTGCCGTGGGGCATGCGCGCATGGCACCAGTAACTCCTAGACATGCTGACCTCTGCAGTTTTAGCAGTGTGGATCGCGCTGTCTTTTGTTCTACTTTTGGCCACCACACTAGAGCTGCATAGGTGACCATGGGTCTTATGATTGTTTCATATGCCCAAAGGGCCATTCTGGGCCTTAGTCCCCAGGTCTTTCCAAAGAGTCTTCGGCAGGACCATAAGGCAGCCTTTCCTGTAACCCTATTGAGTTGAGGATTCCATGTGAGTCTTTGATCTAGAACTACTCCTAGATATTGACCTCACTTGAGAATTCTATCCTTGTTCCTTCAAGAGTAGGAGCCTCTAGCCTTAGGTTCCTTTTTCTTCTGAATGGTATATTGGTTGATTTATTAGGGTTGACTCTGAGCCGTTCCCTAGCACACCACGATTGTACCATATTCAGAGCATTTCGCAGTCTTACTGATAGGGATTTTAGGTCTAATTAAGAAACTTAAGCTGAACGGGTTTGCTTAAATCTGAACCTGGATCAAGTCACAAAAGATCATCTTGGTCAAAGTGACTAAAGGATGTTGTTAGTCCTTGATCCACTCATAATAATAGTCAAGTTCAGCGGCCCTTTTTTTTGATGTTACAATAGTTTAGCGGAAACCCAATAATCCTGTAGCACAGCTCATGCTCGTTCCGCCAGATTAGCCAGATATCGCACGAGGGGAAAACATAAGACGGTAAGCATTTCACATCCGCACTGTTTTAGTTAACAAGAGTTCAAGAAGTTTCACAGCGCGACCAAATTTTTCTTGTAGGATATAGGGATGAGAGCAACTTACGGCTTGAGCATTGTCCAAAAAAGTAGCTATAGAAGAGTGATAGCCAACCGACGATGCGTCGATGTTCCAGAGAAGCAACCTTCGAAGTAATTGCCAATAATTCTGAAAGGTTTTCGTTGATTGTCAGCTATGGACAACCTAGTGTGTCCTGTCCAGGCCCAGTATGAGAATTATATTAAAGTCTAACCCTCATATGGGACTTGAAGATTAACGTTAAGTCAGATGTAGTAAAGTATATATATATAAAGTATAGTAAAGTATATCTCTGTATTGTATATAATAAAGCAAAAACTAACTGTTTGCCGTCCACAGACTTATGTACAAGGGACCTTACAGCTGCCAGAGTGGAGGTATGTGCGGGGGGACGAAGTTGCTGGGTTTTAATCTGCCCATACGACTCCACTGAACCACCACCGACGAGAGAACTAAGGGAACTCATCGGGTCGACAAACGCGGCGCACATACTAATTGGATGCGACACGAACTCACACCACATTAACTAGGGGAGCAGCGGTAGTAACAGAAGAGGTGAGTACCTTATTGATTATATGCTAACTACTAACCTAGTTATACTAAACCGTGGATCTGACCCTACCTTTGACAATGGCCGTCGGAGGGAGGTAATTGACATAACTCTCTCCAGCAGCTACATATAAAAACTGGTAAGTGACTGGAGAGTGTTCGACGAGCCATCATGCTCCGACCAAAAACACATTCTCTTCAGCGTTGGAGAATGTGTCAATGAAATAAAAGAATACCTGAACCCCAGGAACACCAACTGGGTTACCTATAAAGAGGAACTGGGTGGTAGACTCTATGGGTTCATGGGCTCGATCAAGTCTACGCAAGACGTCGAACTTGCGGCAGACCTCGTAAACGATGCCATACAGACGGCCTTCAGGGGAAGTTGTCCGGTGTCAGTAAGGTCCCAGAACAGGAACGTCCCTTGGTGGACGAGGGAACTTGCGAGACTAAGGGCTTCTACCAGGAGGCTGTTCAACAGGGCGAAAAGAGGCGGGTGCTGGGAAGAATATAGACAATCCCTAACTGCCTACAACCGAGAACAGCGCCGCTCTAAAAGATCCAGCTGGCAAAAGTTCTGCCAAAACGTGGAGGGCGCTCGCGAGTCTGCGAGACTGCATAAAGCCCTTATGAAAACTACGTCGGGCGACCTGGGCACACTCCAGAAACCGGACAGGACATACACCCAGACCAGTGAAGAAACGCTAGAGATTCTAATGCAGTCCCACTTTCCTGGTTCAAAAGTGGAAGAACCGAACGAGGCAGACAGGCCCAGCCTAACTGACCAACTAGCAAGGAGGGCGACCAAGGCGGACTGGAGGGTTGCCAGCTCGGTCTTTACATGTAAATCCATCAAGGATGCTATTTCATCCTTCGAACCATTCAAGTCCCCTGGCACGGATGGTGTGTACCCGATGCTCCTACAGGAGGGCTGTGATGTTCTCGCACCGGTGCTGTGCAGAATATACAGGGCGTCCTTAGCACTAGGATACGTATCATCTATCTGGAGGACTGTGAAAATATCCTTTATTCCAAAGCAAGGCCGTGTAGATTACACACTCGCTAAGGCATACAGGCCTATTAGTCAGACAGGCCCTGGTCTATGCAGGTCAGATTGTAATCAGATGTATGTACAACGCAGAGTTCTAAAGAGCGCTCGCCTTGGAGTGTGTTCGTAAAGTCAACGCATATGCCTAATTGAATGAGATGACACTGGCGTGGGTGACGGGACATATAGGAGCCGACAGAGAGATGTACTGGTTAAGCTGGGAGCTGCTTCAAGTTTTCAAGTCCCGGAGCCCTTCACTGCATTAGGCAGAGGTAACGCAGTGGAACTGTTGGAAGCGTGGACTACGAGGGAGCATTGGGAACAGTGGAATGTCGCGGGCTCGTGTAGACAGGCTAAGATGGTCATTGTAGCGCCCATAAGTGCTGAAGAGAAGAGGGTGCTAGATATGGATCGAAGGGCTCTGAGATGGCTGACGGCACTATTAACAGGAAATAGAAACTTCATGTGTCATCTAAAGAAAAGAACATTCTTCAGAATGATACCTATAGGATGTGCCTAGAGGAGCAAAAGACGGCGGTGAACATAGTCTATGTGTCCTGCCCTAGCAAGCAGAAGGAGAAGGCTGACACCACTGGATGGACACTCAGAGGATAGGAGAGGTGTCTCATAAGCAAATGACACGGAAATCGAGGTGAGGGAAGAAAAATGGATTAGTCCGGGTATTTCTGGCTGAGATGATGGTCTAATCCATAGAGAGGTGTTTTTAGTGAGTAAAAATCCCACACTACATGATCCAGTCGGGTCTCCTGGTGTCTTTTGAAGATTTTCACCTCTCGCGTAAAACAAAAACGTATTGCGAACTTGTACTCGCAAATTTCCCGCGTAAAACTACGTATCAGGATTTCTGTGCGGGTGAAATTTTACTGTTCATGCGATTATCTCTGACTCTTCCGTCGTTACATTGCTGCCTATAGATCGCGTTAGTAGATTCAATGTACGCTTTATGCACTTATAACGCATGGACGATTATTTGTGATATGGATCGCTCTCCGAACCATTCCTTGAACTTCGTGAACTTTGAACATCGCAAAAATTCTCCAACATAATTTTCTTGAGGGCATTAGAACTTCATGTACTTTGGATGCTTGAAGCGGGAAACACAAGGGTAAGTCGGAGTAGGTCTAGTTATTAGTTTTATTTTTTTTTATTTATACGATGTGGCCAAATCCTTGGGGTCAACCCTTTGATGCGGTAGAATGGATTCGGCCGGTAGGGAATTAGGGTAAGGGAAGTGAGAGAACTTGAAAGTTATGTTTTTTTGCATTGCTGCGAGCTAGACAACAGCCCAGAGACGGAGTGGGTTATTTTAATTTCTTAATAAAAGCTCACGGGGAGACCTGGTACATATTTTATTGAAATTTAAAAACAAAGAGGTCGTTACATTATATTATTATTATATAATTTTTAGAAGGGCATCACATATTTTTAGATTAAGTTAGATCTTCGGGAACATTTTTTAAATACACATAATAATGAAATGAAGTGGTATTTTTTATTAGAATAGGTTAAAAATTATTAATAAAATACTTAACAATTTTGAATTAATACAATTTTTAATTATTTAAAATGTATATCAACCCCCCTACAAAAACCTCAAACTTGACTACTGTCATGAGCTATAACGAAATAAAAAGTCAACAGAAAAGAGAAAAAATAATTCTAACTAGACTGATCCTTTATCTGATTTCGCGAAATATGAAAGTGATATGATCAAACATCGATGTCAGCGACTCATTCATACCATATTTAATGCAATGAGAAGGAACTTGGAAGAAACTGTCCACAGGCAGCGGCCAGACCAGAGATAATCAGGGTGCGCAGCAGCTCCAGAGAATTCATTGTATCCTGCAAACAATCGAAAGCAAAAATAATCTTAGATCCATTACGCCTGACTTTAAGAGTATCCAATGAAAATAGTTTGAGCCTGTCTAAATATGGAGGCAGAATAAGAGGATTGTTCCAGCGAAGACCCCTCAAAGCATATTTTAAGAATAGAGAGTGGATGGCCTCGATGCGATAAATATGAACCGCATAAAATGGGATCCAATAGGGCTAGCGCAGCCCAATAAAAGTACAATAGAGAAGTGTCCCAGTCTTGTGAAGTCTGGTTAATGAGCAACCATCAATAAAAAAGTGTAGTGGAGTCCTTTGCATGAAAGGGACACTTGAGGATGTTCAAAGGGAGGTAGGTAATAGAACACCAATTATGAAAGGCGTCTAAGTCAGAATTAGAAAGTAAACAATCCTGTTCAATAGCGCGAAAAATTTTTGTGTTATTATATAAGCATAGCAAAAAATACCCGAGTTATAGATGATGGTTGATACATTATTGAAGTAAATGACGAAAATCAACGGTCCAAGATGTCTACCCTGTGGTACCCCTGAGGTGTCTATGCATTTCATTAGAAAGAGCACCACGAAAGAGAACAAGCTGTGTACGATAAGACAGATCCGAAAACACCCAATTTACAAAAACCGAAGGAAGACGTAGAGCTTGTAAGTTATGAACGAAAATTCTTTAGTTGATTCTGTCGAAAGCTTTACTAAAATCAGTAAATATGCAATCAACTTGCTTACCGGCTTCAATTGCAGAGACGCAGTACTAGGAGAATTCTAATAAATTGGTTGTAGTAGATTTACGCTTCACAAAACCGCGTTGAAATGCACCTATGTACAAAGGGTTTACAGTGAAACTGAAACACATCACAAAGTAAAGATTAAAAAACCTTCACAATGCAACATAAATGAGGGATAGGTCTATAATATATTATCTCACACATGCTTTCAGAAAGGAAGCTGGGATACCATCTAGACTACTCGAGAAGCTATTGGTCAAATTCAAGATGTGCTTTAAGATGACAAGATCCTTCAGACGAAGATAAATCGACGGAAACTTTGTCAAGTGAGTAAAATTCGTATCACTAATATCACAGTCTTTGTACAGAAAAGCAGTTTAAAAAAAGCGAACGAAGAGATTGGAAAGAACCATGGGTCAACAGTCTCATATTTCTCCAGGTTCAACGTAGAAGGGTATCCATCACTATTACGGTTCCAGTTAGCGAACTTCCAGAACTGCATAGCCCCACTGCGCACATTAGGCAAACAATAAAGGGATAGCATAAATCTGAGCAAGAGAAGGAGTCAACAAAATTCCTAGGGAAGCAGAACCTCTTCCAACCCTTAGTTTTTAAATTCTTAATGTGTTTAACTGAGCTATTCAGTCATGATTGAAAAGTATTCTAACTTTTACATATATTTAGAAATAGGAACACATTGAGCACAAAAATCGGCGAAATTGTCATACAACTTTAACGCTGCTTTATAGATGTCGCGCTCCTGAAGAATGTTTGTCCAGCCAAAGGTAGAGAGCCGTTCATTTAGTATAGAGAAATCAGCCTTTTTGAAGTTGACAGTAATCTACAGAATCATAAAAATTTAAAATTACAGAACCAAAACAGAAAGTAATACGAAGCACAGGATGAAGGAGAGAATACCAGAACCAGAAGTTTACCAGAGTCAATCACAACATTGCTGCTCTGAATGAAGCCAGAAGCCAAAGTGCCGTCAATGAAAGATGAGAAATATTAAGGAGCAGCCAACAAAGTAGGCAACATGTTATCGCCGTCAGAGCCATAAGCCCAATCAACTGTAGGCATGTTGTTGTTGAAATCACCAATTCGTGCGGCGGCCAGATCATAAACATCAGAAAGAGAGCCGAGTAGGATACATGCAGTGGCAACAAACACTCTCTTCTTGTGAAGAAGCCTCAAAATTACTTACAAGAATTCCAGCACGTCAGAGTCAGCAACATCAAAAGTCGAGCACGGTATGTTACGTCGATCACCACGGAAAACCAGAAACTCCGAGGTGAAGAGTTCCACATCTGATGTTCTGCCAAGTTTCAGTCAGGCAACCCACGTTGGAGCAAGAATCAGCTGAACCTAAAAATCGGCGAATCAGTTTTGCCATAGTAGAGCGATAGGTGGGTGATGAGTTTTTTGAAGTGGCACCAGAGTCGCATCGAATATTCGGAACAAATTCAGAAGCAATAGAATTAATCGGCCAGGTGTCAGGTGAAACAACTGAAATAAGTCCTCAGATACAAGAACCTTTAATGATGATAAAAAGGGGCAGCCTCCACGTACATGTGTAGTGGTGATGTTTCTGCGAGCTATTGAGCTGTGTGGAGCCCCATTGGGCGATGATACGTGTGCAATAATGTCGTCCTCAGTAATTTCCGGATGAACTCGACAAATAAAAACCCTTCGAGGAAGTTAATCTGGCCTCACGGTAACAGCACCGCTTCAAGTTGGAGGAGGTGATGTAAAACCCAACAGGGATATGTAGAATCCATACACGAGGTGTCAAAAGTTTTACTAACATCGGTGTTGGTGAGCTGCTTACGCTGTAAGTTGACGGCTTAGGTAGAGGGGTATAGTGTAGATTCTGGCACCTACCATTTTACCGAATTCGGCACTGAGCTGCACGAGAAGATTTGGGCTCGTTCGGAGACACCGTCACTGGCAAAAAGTCCGGGCTATCCAGGGTAACAAAAGTTGGAGGGTAGGCTGGGCAATCAACACCGCGTGACGCCAAATGCTTCTATTGTCAATCGCTGGCCAGGATACGCGGTCGCCCTTAAAGAGCCTAATATTGGGTCGGATGACATCAATGATAAGAAATACAGGTACTGCCATGGCGTTGGAGGAAATTGACGACAAGTTACAGTCAACGAGCATCCTGCGGAGGTCCTCAAAAGAAGCAGACATACCTGCAAATTTAGAAGAAGGCTCATGCTACCTCTCAAGTAGTGTGTCGCTATTTAGAATCTCAGCGGTTTTGGGAATTTTATTGATCTTTATGTTGATATTGTTTAAATCGCCAATGAACAGTAGCAATCCGGCATAATTCGAAGAAATAATGCAATA
This sequence comes from Leptarthrus brevirostris, assembly GCA_964036015.1. NCBI lineage: Eukaryota > Metazoa > Arthropoda > Insecta > Diptera > Asilidae > Leptarthrus > Leptarthrus brevirostris. The sequence goes on along the minus strand of OZ038372.1, from coordinate 117,469,391 downwards.
AGAAACAAGTCCGATGACAATGAAGCGTTGATAACCTTAACGAGCCGCAAAATATGGAATGGTTTAATATCCGTGAAATCAGCGCAAGTTGAGAATCCAGCTAAAAGAGATGCTGGGTATCCAAGGTTATTCCGTCTCAGACGCAAAGTAGGTTGAGTTCCAGGAGAAACTGACAGACAAACAGATAAATTGTACCGATTATGTAGAATCAGCTCAATTTGCAATTTTTAATTATTATAACTCTTAAAAGTGCTGTGAGCTTAATGCTTACAGTAGTAGTTTTATTGGTTGAATTTTATCGCGAAGCGATGCAAGATCGATTAAAAGATTTGAAAAAGGCGTTGGAAAGTACTTTCTGGCTTTAAGTTGGGTGTTCAGTCCTATTCGTAAGTGGGTCTTAGAAAGAAAAAACACTTAACCTAACCTGAATTTGAATCAATTGAGCTTCATCTGATGTGCTTATTAGGAGACTCATGCTGAACGCAAGAACGCAAGAACCGTGGGTTCATGAAAGGCATAAGTTAATCTATGATAACGGAGCTGCTCTTGCAGCCTTATTGTTCAAGCCAACTTCCAATTCCAAAACTTATCACCGGGGACCTGGTTGCGGCCATAGTAGAGGTGCCGACGTATAAAGCTTACTTCCCTGTCGATTTGGAACAGTCACCGCCTCCGAAGGAAGCAAGACAATTATTGTGCTTCTGCAACAAGCACAACAAAAATGTATAATTGGATGCGATGCGAATGCCCAACACACCATTTGGGAAATACCGCGATTAACAGTCAAGATGAGTACCTACTAGATTATTTCATAAATAATAATATTGAAATATTAATTAAGGGTAATAAACCGAACTTTACTAACATTGTTCCCCAAGAAGTACTGGACCTTACGCTGGCCAGCCCAAACTTGGCAACAACATACCTAACCGGCATGTGTCTGATAAGACCTTCCTATCAGATCCGAAACTCATAAGTCTAAGTCAACGTATTGGAACACCTATCGTTAGCACCTCACTAACTCGATAATGTTCCGCTAGAGTCCCAAGAGGATATATCTCAAACTAGCTATAAAACCCGACCGCCTACAGCTACGAAATTAGTAATCCTGTTAGACACAGAGAGGCTACCAGAGATGTGTCTTGGTGGAACAGGACGCTAAGCAAACTTAGAGCTAAAGTAAGTAAACTCTTTACTTTAATAGGTGCCTGGAGTAACTGCAAGCAGGCCCTGACAGAATACAGCAAACAACTAAGGACGTTCAAGAGGAAAGCTTGGAGGAATTTCTGTGAGAGGATCGATGATCTATCTGTAACAGCACGCCTCCTCCAGAGGACTGGTGGATACTATACAGAAATCCAGCGTGTGCTGTGGATCGAAACGGCGACTGAGAAGCATTTCTGGGAAAATCGTCACAGCTATAAGAGTGATGTGGGCTATCAACTCCTTTAAAGCCTACAAATCTCCAGCTCTTCTGCAGCAGGGTATAGATGATCTGTTGCCAATACATATTAAAATCTTTAGGGCCGACTATAAGCGCAGCTTTATCCCTAAACTATAGAGAGGTGAGAAGTACCTAAGGATGGGGGGGGGGGGGGGGTCGAAAGTAATTCAGCCCTTGAAGATACTCAACAAACACTTCGCCAAGAAGTTTGGTAGTGTCTGTAGCATGATTGGGATAATTCCATTTGGCCCAGGGGATTTGTAGGGGTCGAAACTGTTTATGGACCAGATAATGTCTCTGGTAATAATAGCTTCAACTCCGCTGTCTGGAGTTTGTTTGATTGAGTTACTGTACACTGGATTAACTCACTGCAACCTGGGTAATGTGTGTCAATCAGGATAGCCGAGGGGCGAGTGGCCGCAGTGGGCGGGATGACTCGTAAGGTGCTGGGGGACTCATGGGTGGTTTTTCGTAGTATACAAGTGTCGTAACTTGCCAGGGACGGGAAGACGTAAGGGTGGTTGAAAGTGGCTGGAGGAAACAAGATTCGGAGCTCGCAAGAGGCGAGGGGATACAAGGGTCGTAGCTCACATGCTGATTCTTGTTTTTTTAAGTATAGGGTATGTTCCTCCATTGTTACTAAGAAAGCCTTTGCACGTAGGGCATAGTCAAACTTCTTAACGCATGGACTGATTTTGATAATTCTTTTTTAGTTAAATATATGATCTCTCCTTCCACCACACCCACCTGTTCTGATGCTAGCCAACCATAGGCGTCGGTAAATAGTTTTGTCCGATTTATTGTGAAATGAAAAGAAAAATCGAAGAACAAAGACTCCTACAGAAGAAAAAGATCGTCGCTAAACTGGGAGATCTCCGACATCGGTAATGCCGTTCTGTCATTTGAGCAGTAGCTATGACCGAAAGAAAAGTAACAACTCATGTGAGTTATCTAAAAAATAATATCATTCCATTTGGGGCTGCCATTTAGATATATTTTTCCTACCACTTTCAATTTTTCAATGAAATTTTTTCTAAGCCACAACAATTGGAGTTTTACATGTTTTAGTTGAAAGTCACCATTTTAAGCTTCACAAATTTTTTGTTTCTATGTTTCTTCTAATTCTTTACACTTAGATAACATACAAATCAATTAAGACTGAATTTTATAATTTGCATAACGTACAAAAAATAGAATAATGTTGTTAAGCTTTACATCTCAACGTTTTCTTCACTTTCGTCTGCGCGAGAAAATCTGAAATTAATTTTGAACATAAAGCCTAGCAATACTCAAAATGATTGTTTTTGCCGACTATACTAACTAAAACTTTTGGGGAATACGTTTATGACGTTATGGAGTACATGCAAAAGCTAGTTAGAAATTTAATTTTAAATAGAAGAGTCAGTGAATAATTTGCAAAAATAAAAATAAAGTAAGATAAGTAAAACCTTAAGCTCCTTAAAAAACAAACGAAATAATTAAATAAATTATTTTAAAACTCGTGTTTGCGAAATTGAAAACATGTAAATATTATATACAGGGTGTAAAATAAGAACTGTTGCACCGAAAAATAAATCAATATATTTGAAGACAAGACGTCGGTTCAAGTCGGAAGGCATCTTTAGGAACTTCATCCAATACCTTAACTTAAAGTTTTTTGAATTTATTAATGTTAATATTTTTTAAATTGCAAAAATTTAGGGTTAAAATCTGTGTGCAGAAGCCGGTCATCCTTCGAATAAAAAAAGACTAGACAAACTGTCGCAAGGCCAGTTTTTAACATGTCGAACATTATATACCAAAAACATAGGTCAAGTAGTGATAATATTTCGGCCTTCCATCCCGGAGAACCCTGGAACACCACTGGTGCATTGTGACCGAAATTTTAAAAAAACCTGGCCAAAAACAGAAAAACTATTTTTTCTGTGGAAGGTTAGTCTCCAGTTCATATAAAACCGGGGTTATATTGGTCATTTATCGAGCTATTCACTAATAAAATGCCTCTTAAGTTAGGGAAGCTCCATATTACACCTAAAGGAGTAACCCCATTGTGACGGAACAAAAAATTTGTAATTATTACGAATTTTTTGCAAAGGTATATTTAGTTATTTAAGAATCGGGTAAGGAATACATTATTGAGTATTCTCTCAACTTTTCTTGTACCAATTTTAAAATTTTTTTTTTTTAAATTTACAAAGACTTTATTTCGATATGCAGAGTGTCCCATTACAAAGTGCCACCTCGAAAATTTCAGAAAATATCCGAAAACTACGAAAAAGTTGCTTACTATCCAGAGGACAATGTAGTGCCGGAACGTAACATGTGACTGTTATCGCCACAGTCGAGATACAATCACAAATTTTTTTTAAATTAAAGCCTATGTCTTTTATTGCAGATTCGTATTCTTTGGGTAAAAATGAACAACTGTTGGGTGTGATTTTTTTTTTTGAAAACATAAATTTTTTGAGTTTTTGGAGGAACAAAATTCGAAAGTTTTAGATTTGTTACTCGGTAATCTCAAAAAATTGAAGCTTTACAAAAATATGTTTGAGAAAAAAGTAGTTAACTTTTACCCAAAGAATACGAACCTGTAATAAAAGACATTTTTAAAAAATGTTGCGGTTGTATCTCCACTGTGGCGCCACCTGTCATATGTTACGTTCCGGAACTACAATGCCCCCGCGATAGTAAGACACTTTTAACCGAAAGTTTTTTTATTTTTCTGAAATTTTTGAGGTGGCAATTTATAAAACTGGCAATGTAAAAAAACTTTCCCTACTGTCGCACTGAAATTATATAATAAGAAATTTCATTTTTTTCATTTTTAAGAAGAGTTTATTAAGGTCTTCAACTGACAAATAATATTATTGAATACATTGAGAAAATATAGTAGAAATTTCTTTTTCCAATATTCACAGTGGCGCTCACATTTAGCAATCTATGACTAAGGAATTAAAACTCCTGCGGTCACTATTGCTATTTTATAATAAATTTATGATCATATACCAGATGGAATGAACTGAGGTCAAATAAGGATTATAACATTAAGAAATGAACTTGAATCTCATATTTAACAACCCTTTACACTTCCGCGGCATGAGTTGCATTTGAAATTAAAAATGGTACGTTTAGGCAGGCTTACAAAAAATTCTCTCGAGGCTACGACCTCCATAGGGCAAAACTGTTAAACGACGACCTTGTACATTGGGATTTTTTAAAGAATACCTGCTCCGAGTTATTCGGTTGGGATTCCTACTGTACAATTGCAATATATTGCTATGTGGTTCAATGATAGGCAACAATAGCAATAGAATTTTTTGTGTTTTCCATGTCATCAGTTGTTAATACACATAGCCATGCAAATATAGCCAGAATAAAGTTTGCAGTGCCTTAAAGGCGTAACGGCCATTGTCATATTTGGATCCCCCATCTTTAATATTTTAAATCCGATAGCGGTCTTGTAATGAGCTTTTTTTGAAAACCGCCAAAAAAATTGTTTGTTCCTTAAGGAAAATTTTAGTATCGAACAGAGAACCTACCAAAATCTTTAGAAACCCAGCTGTGATAAGTTCAAGGGATGCGTTGCAATTATAGGCCAGCCACCGGACTATCGGAAGCGATCGAAAATGTTTTAGGAGATAGCTCAGCGATTAATAGATTGTACAGGCAATCTTATCCTACTTGGCGGGACAAGAATATAAGCTCACTGATGCGACACTTACAGAAGCTTTTCGACAAGCCTAAAACTACTAAAGTAGCTAAGGACTGGGCTACATTTAAAGCGACCCCAAAAGGAACTCAAAAAGGAAATTAGAAGAGCCAAACGTACGTCATGACGGAAATTCTGTGAATTTATGAAGAGTCAAACATACGTTATTTCGGAAATTCTGTGAATTGAAAGTACAAACGAAGCCGCCAGGCTCAGAAAAGTTCTCGCGGGCAACCCCACTGCTCTTTCCTGGTAATTCGACAGCAATCAGCGATTGCATCAGTCGAAGGGCGATGCGGGCGAACACCCCCATGGGAGTAAACTTATCGATATTGTCAAATATGACGTTGACGAAGTAAAATGGGCTATTAAGTCTTTCGATCCCTTCAAATCTGACATCTGGTGACTTTTAAAAGGAGCTTCCTTCTCGCCTATATCCCCTTGCTTGGCATCAGGTCAAAGTGATATTCATCCCTAAGGCAGGGAGAAACGGGCATATAATGGCTAAGGTCTTTAGACCTCTTTTCTTTTGAAAGCGTTGGAAAGACTCATAGATGTCCACCTATGTGGTGTCCCCCGTTTAGCGGTGTTAGCAATGCCCAACACGCTTATGTGACGGGAAAGTTAATAGAAACTACACTTCATGATGTGCTAGGCACCATCTTGGAGTAGACTCTTATGTCTACCAATAAATCGAGGCAATGCTGTATAGCCGACACATATATGGAAAACTGGTAAACCACGAGACTGTAAGTGTAGTCTGTAGGGTACCCCACAGGGGGGCGTTTTATCCCCTTTGGTCTGACTTTTAGCTGTTGGTAAAGTTCTGAGGTTGCTAGAGACCATCGGAATAAAAGAAGTGGCTGAAGCGAATGACCTGGTCAGGGAATTTCTTAAGCATCATAACCAAAATAACGGAGAGAGCTCTGGACATTATAAATGGATGGGCATGTGACTGGGGTTTAGTAGCCAATGCCCAGTAGATTGAATTGAATGCGATTTAGACCCTTTGAACCACCCAAACTTGGGGGTAACACCTTAATGGTAAAGACCCAAGTGAAATATTTGGAAATCATTCTTGATTCCAAACTAAACTGAGGCCTAACATGCCTGCAAGAAAACCCTAGGGAACAAATGAGGAATTAGCCCCCGTATAGTTCACTGGATATATGTGTACATCGATAGTGAGAGCAATCCTGACTTACGGAATCCTGGTTTGGTGGAGATCTCTGTAACCTTAAGAAGCTCACCAAAATTCAAAAAGCCGCCTGTTTGGGCATCTCAACATACAACGCCAACTGCCGCGTTGAAGATAATACTCCATCTTCCCCCCTATGCATCCACGGTAGGAGTATAGCTGCTCGTAATCCCATTAGATTAAAGGAATCCAACAGTTGGAAAACAACGGACTACGGACACAGAAGAATACTAATAGCCTACTTGGGAGATTATCCCCGGGATTCGAGAAAGTTTTCTCTGCTAGAATACCTAGTAAGAAGAGTGGGAAGGTCGTCAGTGGCTGCCAATGTGAGGTATACCGATCTTCACCGATAATTCAAAAGTGGGGAGTTTTCTCCGACCGCTTCAGCATACGGAACTTGTGTCGACTGCCGGACCACTGCAACTTGTTTCAGGCAGAGGTCCTGGCCATTAAATGGGCGACAAGGGTTCTGCTGTCGCACAAGGACCTGCAAAAGTATAGAAAAATTTGCTTATATAGCGACAGTCAAGCGGCGATTAAGGCGCTCGATTCAAATGCGATCAAATCAATGCTGGTGCGCAGATGCCACACCGGTCTCCAAAGCTTTGAGGCTCTACACAAGGTTACTCTCTGCTGGTTATCCGGTCATAGCGGTGTGACTGGTAATGAGACGGCCAATGTTCGGATAAAAGAAGGTTCGCAGTTGGATGTTTAAAAAATAGACAAATCAAACGGACGGCCTCTAATTTTTGTAAAAAGAGAGATCGGCAAGCTATTCAGCTTACCGAGCGTAGGTGGATCGATATGTTAACTGGCGACATATCAAGGAGGATATGGCTAGAGTGGAATGAAAAGAGACCGGAGTTTTTACTGAAAGGAAGCCGCCGGAATCTTTGTAATGTCACTGCGGTTATAACGGCTCACTGCCTTTTTAGTAGTCATGCCGCCCGCATGTGTATTCCTGTCAACGACTAATGTCGGAGTTGCCTGGACGAGAAAAGAATTGAAAGCATTCAGCATTTACTTTTTAAACGAACCGATCCAGGTGAGGTTCTTTCGTAGTGGTTTCACAACGGACCACATCAAGATCTATGTGAGGTCGACTAGTTTATTACCGATTGCCACCAACTAACCTAACATAAGGACAATTTAAAAAAAAATCCACCATATTGAATTCGCCATCTTTATTTTTTGAATTACGCCGGTGACCCATGATTGCTTTCTGCTGACATTAAATTATGATAAAAAAAACCATTGGACGTTTTTTTTTGTACGATGTGGTCAAATCATAGAGAACAACCCTTTGATGCGTTAGCATGGTTTTGGCGGAAGGGAATTAGGGTAAGGGAAGTAAGGAAAATTGAATCTTGTTTTTTGTATGGCTTATTTGTATGGATTATTTTAATTTCTTAATAAAAGCTCACGGGGAGACCTGGTCTCGAACCCGGGACCCATGGTCGTGGGGCTCAACGTATTGAACCAACTCCGTTTCCAAGGTTGCAGCCAGAATCCACCTTAAATTGTATTTCCACTTGCAATCATTGTTTCGAATTGTTGTGGGACTAGCAAGAAATATTTTAATTGACTAACTTATTTAATAGAGTTGGACTCTGCGATTTTTCTCCTCCTTTTTAACCTCCTAAAAAATTCCCCTACCTCAAAGGTTGTGGTAGGCCATGCCAAGGAAGTCTGCGATGTTTTCGTCCCCACTGCAGGACCCGAGGGTAATTGGGTCGCGAATGGCGTTTCCTCGGGCACTTCTGTAGGAGTGGAGGTGAAGGGTATGCTAGACGCTTACAGGTTTGCTTTACCCACTGTACCCACAACACAACAGAAACAGCTTTGGAAAAATTCGAAGGTTCTGCGGCGGCTATGGAGGCTGGCTTGCGCCGGCTGACAGCGCTGCAGCAGTCCTGGAAGAATGTGACATTGGCAAAATAATAACTAGCACTCCCTCAGGTGCGGCGGTGGCAGAGATGGTAGACTCTAACGAATTGGCTATCTCCGCGGTACACGCACCAGTAGAAGATGCAGACCTGCCTTCCTAAGGGTTAAAAAAAGCTTTAATGACCTAGAACCCTTCAATGCCGTAGGTAGAGAAGGAGTGAAGGTTGTAAATAACGCATGGACCAAGAAGGAACACTGGAGACGGTGTGCCAACATGGATTCCTGCAAATAGGCTAGGATTCTAGCAGTGACACAGGAAATCGAGGATAGTGGCGATAGTGGGATAACTGAATACTCAGTTGCCCCCCACTAAGGAAAACTGGGAGGGTACGAGAAGGGACCCGATTCCATGTGGTCTGTTTCGGCTAATCCCCAGAGAGGTGTTTTTAGTGAGTAAAAATCTCACACTGCCGGAGAGCACGGGCTGTCCGGTGTCTTTTGGAAGATTTTCACCTCTCCCGCTAAAAAAACAAAAAAAAAACATAAAGAATACTCTTTGAAGTGAACTAGTGTAATAGAGATATTTATCGTAGGTATATTAATTAATAATTCAATTGCTCTATCACCTGTGTAACCATAAAGTCAAATAATTTATGAAACTACTACAGTTCCATAAGTACGTATGTATTATTAAAAATCAACTGCAGAACAACTCACCTGAAGGCAGATTATGCAATTTAAATATTTCAATGCTTACATAGGTGTATCACTCACCTCTTACTTTTATATTCTAATTGCCTTTCTACATAATTTTCAAATTTATACCCACTAAATCAAAATCCTTGTCACATTCATACCTATAATATTCACAGATCATTATAATGGAAATGACCAATTATTTCTACTATTGACATTTAGAAAGCTCTAAATCAACTTCTAATTAAATCGACGAACAAGTCTAATCAGTGAAAAGCTAAAATTGTGGGAGTACTTAATTAACATGAAATGGATCGTCGTAGTAAACAAATAAGGAAAATCTTCCATTAGAAAAAGTAGAGTCCGTTTGTCAGAAGCAAAAAAATTCACCTTCATAAAGTTTAGCGGGCAATAAAAATGTTTTATGAGATGAGATTCTTTCATGATGTGCAAAACCTGGGTGTGTTTTTATGGCTCATCTCTTATAAGAAATTCACCTGAGACGCTGACCGGTGTGCTCCAGTCAAGTAACAAATTTATAGATCAGAAAATGATCCGTTTATGGAAAATGAGACGAACGTAAAGATCAAGCGTGAGCAGTTACGTTAGCGGCACTTCAAGGTAATCGAGAGGTGAGGAATACTTTCATTATATCGCTCTGCAAGTATATTAAACACATTCCGTTCATGTTTATGGGAAGACCAGGGGATATAAAAATTGTTTTATTACTTTTTTTCTTTAATTCGTTATTCCGTGACTTAAGAAAAAACTCGATTGGATGAATTGAAAATCACATAATGCACTCAACGAGTAGACTTAGTGGCTCCCCAGTTAGCATTCAGGAAAAGTGTAAAAAAAACCTAACATGAAATACCATAAAAATAGACAAACCCAAACGATGTAGCTTTCGATCGTAATTAGTATTTAATTTTAGAATTGGAAGTAGTAAATCTTATAAGACAAGGATTTTACCAATAATTCACTCATCGATCAGAATGATTTATGATCTGTAGATCGGCATTTAAACTTTACGACCGCCCACAATATGATCCATGACATTTCGATCTAAGTAAGCTTTGATTGAAGTGATTTGAGCGCTATCAAAACCTCTATTTCCTTATTAAATTCAATTAACAATTTCTTTGCATAGCGCCAAGATGTTTTTATTATTCAGATTTCCGCTTCAATCTCTTTAATTGATGTCATACATATGTATACAGTGGCAGCCAAAAGTTACAAGAAGATGTAACTAACATAAAATAGTTTTTTTAAAAAAAAAATGAACCGACTTCACAAAAAGCACTAAAAAGCATAAAATAATTTTTACGACATTTTGAAGTCGGTGCAAATTAAAGAAACAAACCAAACTACAACAAAAGTATTTAATCGTGCTTTTTTATGATCCCTTGAGCTGAAACGTTTAGGTAAATTTATATAGTATCTTCGATTATAGTTGGGTAGTTGTTTTGTTTCTTTAATTTGCAACGACTTCAAAATGTCGTAATAGATATAAAACTAAAAATTATTTTATGCTTTTTAGTGCTTTTTGTGAAGTCGGTTAAATTTTTTTTTAAAATCTATTTTATTTTTCACTTTTTAGTGTCTTCTACTCTGTACAACAAAAAAAGAACCATCCAAATCGGTCCACTCGTTAAAACGTTAGGTTCAACCCCCTACCCTGCGCCCGCCCCAATTGGGGCACATACTCAACCCCTTCCTCCTAACCCCACCCTAGGCCAAATTGTTTTTTCCTATTAGCAATGACGGATCATCCTCTGTACAACAAAAAACGAACCATCCAAATTGGTCCACGCGTTACAAAGTTAGGTTTCACCCGACCCCCCTCCCCCCACGACGCCCACGACCTCCCCCCCCCCCCCCCCCCCTTCACGACCCCAACAACATGGGACCACCTCTGAAGTATGACCTACCAAACAAAAAAAGAATCATCAAAATAAATTCATAATTGGCGGATTGTTCGCGTAGCAAACATACAAAAAAAAAACATACAGTCGAAGTGAGAACCTCCTCTGTTTTTGAAATCGGTTAAAAAACAAACAAATAAAGTCTTGCTTTTAATTAAAAGTACAATCGAACTTTGACGGAGGAACTAATAAAAATTTTCTGTGCATACAAAACTATTGTAAAATCTCTCTAGGTCCCGAAATCGCTTTTGGAGGATATGGCGGGAAAATAACTTCATCCTATTGCAAGACAGAGATTGCAAGGGACCCTGCAATTTTAGTCAGCAGGAAAGAATCATGGACCTCTCCTGCAGGACCTATAACTCTCGTGTGAAAAGCTCATAAGTTGTCTCTAACCAACCTAGCCTAATCAATACAATCTGATGCCGTCGGTGTAGTAATTGATAACGTGTCGGCCTACCAATCCGGTGGTTCCCACCTGCGGCGACCCATGGTTGTTTTCTGCTGACAACAGATTACGATTAAAAAGGCAATGGGGGTTGCAGAGAAAATGTCAGTATGTAATCCACTTGAAATTGTAGGTCCACTTGCAATCGTTGTCTCGAATCGGGTAAAGTTATTTTCACACCCCATGCTCCACATGATATAAGCCGACTTGCTTAACGTCAGGAAGTCGACAAATAGAGTCCACTATCTAGTTTGGCCCCATTTCTAGATGAACGAGGTATCTTACGAGTTGCAGGACGACTGGAGACATCCACATTGTCAGGCGACTCCTCTAAACATCCGATATATTTGCCATATGGACATAATTTCACCAAACTGATACTGATGGATCTACACTGTGAGAATTACCATGTGGGTCAACAAGGACTATTATCCATAACCAGGCAACGATTTTGGCCAATTAAGTGGAAAACGATTGCTCGATCAGTTGTACAGCACTGTGTACGGTGTGTTAAGTCTAATTCAAGGTTATTCGCACTAGTTATTGGAAACCTACCAACAGAGTTCAACCTACACCTACACCTTCGTAAATGCTGAAGTTGACTTTTGCGGACCTATTTGGATACACTATAAGACGAGAGGTAAAAAACCGCAGAAAGCGTACGTATCAGTAGTAAGTGAACTGATGCCTTTATAGGGGCGTTAAAAAGATTTATGGCACGAAGGGGACACTGCCACAAGCTCTACTGTGACAATGCCACAAATTTCGTAAGGGCAAGAAACCCACTCGTAGAATTAAAAGAAGAATATATTCCAGTAAGCCCCGAGAAAACCTCACGTCAACTTGTTCACAAAAGAGAATCGACTTCCACTTCATTCCACCTCGCGCTCCTAATTTTGATGGTTTTTAGGAGGTGGAGGTTAAATCGGCCAAAGGTCTTTTCAAACGATCTGTGGTCTCAGCTTCACTCACATATGAAAAACTAGAAAAAGTAATTGTGGAGATTGAAGCTATTCTCAACTCCGGTCCAATTACATCCAAGTCATCAGATCGCAACGATCTTACAGCTTTAACACCAGGGAATTTTCTTGTAGGAGAACCCCAAACCGCTACAATTGATTCTACAATTCTAAAGGCTAGCTTACTAAATCGTTGGAATCTGGTCGCTTATATCAAAAATTAATTCTGAAAACACTGGTCGCAAGAGTACCTACACGAATAACAATAGAGCTTTAAATGGAAGGAGCGTTCGCCGGATGCCATGCCAGGCACCATAGTACTCATAAGAGGCGATAAGATTACTGCAATGAAATGGACTGTAGGAAGGATTACACACGTTTTTAATGGGGAAGAAGGTTTTGTTCTAGTAGCAAATGTGCGTTCAGCAACGGGTATTATACGCCGCCTATACTTGCTTACTATATGAAGATGAACTGACGAGTGTTGTACAACCACCCCGTATTTTAGAACCTAAACCAAATTACGATGAAGCAGATTCGAATCATCGAGAAGGAATGCAAGTGCATACAATTCAAGATACCGCACTTCCGATTAAGAAAAAACGACTAAACTATGGATCATCAGTCATGTCAATCTTACTAGCTAGTTTAATTCTTCCCGCCATAAGAGGAAATCCTGTTGAAGTAATTCAATTTCAACCCCAGCTCGGTATCCATTTCGAAAACCATGGAACAATAAGATTCATAACAACTGATTGGAAAATTGTTGTATTCAACGACCTGCAGCAATATTGGTTGGAATTCTCCACGCTGGAAAATGGGACTAAGGCCCTTCAAGTTTGAGCACTTACGTACAGAATTAGAGAAGGATAACGATCTACTCTTGACGGCACACGTTTCGAAAAGGCAAAAAAGCGGAGCGATTAATGTAGTGGGCAATGTTGCGAACTCACTGTTTGGCCTCCTTGATTCTCAGACCATAGACGACATTCAACAAAATGAGGACCGTCTGCTCGAACTATTAGAAAACCAAACCTCTCTTGTGGATTCCACGATCAACGTCATCAAAAGAGATCAAGGCTGCAGAAGACAAAATTTGGCTTTTAGATGATCACATAACCAAGCAGGCGAAGAGCAAGAACGATCAAGACTAAAAAACAATTTTATTTCACTGGCAATTCAACTAACTCTAATCACCAGCAATATTAAACGAATCCAATCTGCAATTATCGACGTATGATGATAGTATTCCAATACTACTTTCACCATCGCAATTGATGCAAGAGTTTAGAACACTTTGAAATCATTTACCGTTCTCTCTGGACCTTTCAACCAGCCATGATAATATATAACTTTATGACCGTTGAAGACCGCATAGCAAATAGTCATGTACTTTTTCCACTTAATTTGCCATTGGTCAACGGAGATAAATGCGATCTATTGAAGGTTTGGCCAATTCCAATGATACTTAATAACAGCTTCGTAGAAGTAGAACCATACGCTTCATTCCTAGCTATTTCACCACACAGAGGCTACTACTATCGAATTGTTTTCCTGCATACTTAGTGAAAGGGCATCTCATCTTTGCAAGCAATTTCATCCAGTATACCGTAGGGGATCAGGAATTTGCACTTGCGAAACATAATTTCTCAAAAACCGCAAAACCCCAGAAGATTTAAGATAATTCAACTTGACACTCCCACAATTTGGAAGCAGTTGTTACACACCAATCAGCAGGCCCGTGCGCACGGGGGGTTCAACCCAATTAATGAAATTCGAGAAACTAGAAAGAGATTAACGTAATCTAAATTAAACTTACTTAAAATCTCACCACACCACATAGTACAGGCGACAGGTAAATTATTGTGACAAGATCACCTACCTCGCTGATTTTTTGTACGCAGTTTAAGCCCCTCCCCTTGGGACATAAAAAATAAATAAAGGTGAAGGGGAACAGCATACAAAAAATTAGATGATCTTATCTCAGTACCATCGCCCTGACTATCATCTTACTCTATTCACAGCATATTCAATGAAATCTTTGTTCAAAGAGAGACAGCTTACACCGTACAATATTTTTCAATGATTATTGCTTTGTGGAAAAGAGTACACTTCTCAATTACTTACGGCAAATAGTTTTATTAGAATGGCTATCGCGGATAACTTGCAGTAGCCCATCCTATCAATGGAATTTTGCAGTAGTGCAGTACCGATCACACAAAGGAAATTAAGAAAATATACGATTTATCTCGATCGTTGGAGACGGAGTTGGATCGATAGATGAGTGGCGCGATCACCACGCCATGGTTCCAGGGTTCGAGCCTCGGTCTACCCGTGGGCTAAAATAATTTAAAAAACCCACTCCGTCTCTGGGCTGTTGTCTAGCAAAAACAAGAGATTCATGTTGCCTCATTCCCCTTACCCTAATGTCCTTAATTCAATTCCATTTGAACCATGCTTATGTATCAGGTTTGTCCCCTGGTCTTTGGTTACACCATCAAACAGAAAATAAAAAAATCATTTGTGTTATTGCAGAAATGAAATATAAGCAATCAATGTTGAAATAAAATTTCACATACTGGTATTTGTCCGGTTATGCCCTCATAAACAAAGAGAGGCTATGGGGTAATTGAATAAATAATATTTTATCTGTAACATTTGTCTAACTGCTTCCGGAAGCAATCATCACACTTGAAATTATACAAATATTTTTCAATGCACTAAATGAAGCTCTCGTGCCTTGCGATTCAAGCATTGAACCTAATAATCATTCTCTATAAAGTTTTTCTTTCCAAATCCTATCCTATATCCTTAGAGGCATCTTTACTTACTCTGTCATGATCGTCTCCCTTTTCATTTTGTTTTTCCTCACCTTTTCTTTAAACTTTTGTTTTCTTAAAGCTATTGTTAATAATCCCTTTCAGTATTCCTTTGGTTAGTCCGGTAACCGTGAGCATTATTAGTAAAAGTTTTATAAGCCTAAGTAAATATAAAATTGAGGGTAGAAATTTTTGAGTCGTTATAACTTTTCTTATTTAACATTTTTATGAAAAACCGAATTTCAACTTTTTTGCAATTATCATAATTTTTAACGGTTTGGGAGTACCCAAAAGTAGAGCAGTCAACACTAAGGTAAGCATGTACTGACATACACACTACATCCGATGCGAGACAACGTCTGCAAGTGGACCTATAATTTAATATGTAATACGTTGCCAGCAGACAACACTCAAGGATCGAGCCGATGGGGCTCGAACCTGGGACCTCCGGGATGGAGGATCGACACGTGATCACTGACTCCACCGGAAACTTACAACTTACTACACGAGTATCTCTAAAACTCGACGCCATTTCTGTGTGTTCTAATTGATCAGGTTACAACTGGCAAGAATACTAGATTAGGTTAGGTTAGAGGGGTGCTGCTAAACTGCCATTAGCCGGCTCCACTTAGACCGCAAGTTTTATCTATTGTGCCCCATATATTCATAAGAATCTAACCTATTTACCTTGCTTTTTTTAGCTTACCTCTTTTTGTCGCC
Source organism: Leptarthrus brevirostris (assembly GCA_964036015.1). NCBI lineage: Eukaryota > Metazoa > Arthropoda > Insecta > Diptera > Asilidae > Leptarthrus > Leptarthrus brevirostris. The sequence continues at coordinate 117,453,583 of OZ038372.1, read as the reverse complement.
AGGGCAGGAATAAAAGGAAGAAGCGAATGAGGAACGCCCATATAAGCTCCATAAATCATACGATCGGCACTTTAAGGAGCGACATAAAAGTTGAAATAACTAAAGAAATTGTCCATAATAAAATGACTACAACTAAAATATCGTCCGCTCTCTTTATCGCACTGTTATTAATGATATTGGTTTTGTTGCTGGTGCCAGCACCGAGAATTATCTCGAGTATCGTAAAGCCCTGCTCCTGTACAGCGTAAGTGAAATTTACATCAAGGACACCCTCACTTCCGTAGTTTATATAGACCCAATACCTTCCACAAGCAATGCCAGTACATAAAGGTGATATAATGACGCAGGAATCATCTCTGAGGACAAAGTCAGATGGGCAATAAACTCATTTGATCCAGGTAAGTTGTCAGGGTCAGATAGGATAATGCCCGTTTTGTTCCAAAAAGTACTTGATTTGGTGGCCCCTAGTTGGCGGCGATTTTCAAGGGATGTTTTAGGTTAAACCCTGTACCGGCAAATGTGGTGACTCTAATCCAAGGATTACAGGCCGATCAGCCTGACGTCGTTTCGACTGAAAGCTATGTAAAGGGTTTTCGTATATTTGAAAGAATCTTAACTCTGGCCTACTGTCCGCAACTCAACATGCCTACAAAAAGAGAAAATCCTGCATAAGGTGGTGTTCGAGATCGAAAAGTCCGTACACTACAATGAGTTCACTCAGGTAACTTTTATTGATATAGAAGGTGCCTTCAACAACATAACCACCGAGGCTATTGTAAATACTCTTTAAATGGCTAAGGTGAACAGAACTATTTTCAATTGTATAGCCACGCTGCTGAGTTATAGAGGGATAACCTCAGAGTGGGCAGAAATCTCACTCAGTAAAATGATACAGAGAGGCACACCACAGGGCCAAGTTCTTTCGCCGCTTCTATAGCTACTTGTCCTGAACGAGATACTCCTGAAGCTCGAGAAAGAAGGCATAAAAATGGTCGTGTAGGCCGATGATGTCGTTATATTAGTATCATATAAGTGCCTGAGTAAGATCCCTAAGAACGCTAAGCTCCTAGGGGTGAAACCAAAGGACTCAATATTAACACGCGTAAAACAGAGTTGCTACTTTTTAGAAGGAAATATAAAGGACTTATTCTAAGCTGTAAACTGTCCTGGAAGTTAAATGCAGTTAAATGCATTTTCTTCATATTCCCCTCGACAAAATAAGGTAGCAAAGGCTCTTCTTTTCTATTAGGGTAAAGCGCAAATATCTGAAGAAGGAAATAATGTAGAAAGAAGCGATTGAGGAGAGCAGTGTATACTTATATGCCCCATAAATCACACAATTTAAATTTTTCGGAGCGACATAAAAGCTGAAACAACTAAAAAAAATTGTCCACAATAAAATGATAAAAACTAATATCTCGTCCACTCTCGTCACCTCAATCTCGCTCTCGGTATCGCTCTGGTACCAGTGATATTGGTCTCGCTGCCGGTCTCGGTATCGTGTCGAGACCGATACCGGCAGCGAGAATTATCTCGAGTATCGTGAAGCCCTAGGCAGAAGTGTAATGACAAAAGCTAAATGTTCAAAGCCCTTAAAGACTTTCCAGCGAGTGTAGCATATGTCAAGCCGAAGCCGTGCCTGTACATAAGCCGGCGGAAACGGCTCACAATCTGCTGGCGGTAGGCTTCTCGGTGAACATCTACGTAGACAGCAGTTCTAAAAGCTCTGAAGTCCAGCGAATTTAAATCTTAAATGAAGCTCAACTGCTACAGAGCCGTTCAATGTCTCATCACGAATAGAAAAGTGTAACTCTGTTGGATACCAGGCCACATAAGCATAGCTGGTAACGAAGCGGCTGATGATTTCGCCAAGAAAGGGACTGAAGTGAAGGCCCTAGAGGTAATGCAACTACTACCTTCAATACAAGTCGCCCTCAAACACCTCAGTGACGACTTGTTGGATCGTGAAAAGAAAAGATGGGAAAGCCTTTAATTTAGGTGAGTGGACAGGCTACTCAGGCTTACCAGGACTCAATGCAGAACTATGGTAGAAGTCAACACTGGCCACTGTCTGACGGGTCTCGAACACCAACCTGTATAGACATTGTCAGGAACTCCTCGATAAATAGGAAACAATATAAGCCTCTACGTGTGACATTAGAAGTAGTCGTAGTAATTTATACAAGGCAGCCGCCTTAATCTAACCTAACCTAGGTAGTTGTTTTGTTTATTTAATTCGTACCGACCTTAAAATGTAGTAATTGACACTAAGTTAGATATTATTTTATGCTTTTTGGCACTAAAGTGAAGTTGCATAAACTTTTTTTAAAAAACTATTTTTTACTAGATTTTGTTGATTGATTTGTTTTTATATGATCTGACTAAAGAGACGGAGAGGATTATTTTAATTTCTTAATAAAAGCTCACGGGGAGACTTCTCTTTCAGATGATGTTTAATTGAATTTCTTAACAAGTTTTCGGATATATTGTTTGAATCTTTTTTTATCACCATGACTTCTTTTGCATTCTAAGCAAGGCAGTAAAATTTCGTTTTTCGCTCTGTACTTCTATAGCGAAAATATTGATTTGCTTTATTATTATATTTTTGAGGTCATTGACAATTATATTTTGTTCGCTTGCATTAAGTACAAAGTAAAGCTATTAGGTTACAACATTTCATTCATAAAGTGCTTAGTTCGTAAATTGAGTATATAAATGAGTTCACCTGCAATGCGAGCTATTCGGTTACAATAGAATATAGTATGAATGAACATACTTCTGCTTGTTGAAAAGTGATGGATTTTAAGGTTGTTGTTTTCTTCTCAGCTGAAACTTTGATCGTCTTGCTGTTATTGGCATGATTGCGTATACGTTTGTCAAGTAGCCTCTGTGTATGATAGAAGAGATAATTACCCAGACGAAGCTTATGAGCCATGTATTTTCCAGAAGATGTAGTCGTCGATGGGGATATAAGAGATGAATCAAGTGAAATATATTAAGATTGGATTGAATCTCCATGATCAGACATATATGTATATAAAACTTCTTGTTTATTTTTAGATAAATTTTATAACTTACATATATATTTAGTATTAATTATTTTTTATAGTTGTACGCGCTGACGTGCTGGAATTCTTGTGTGCAGTTTTGAGGCTTCATCACAGGAGGATATTTGTTGCCACTGCATATATCCCGCCCTGCTCTCCTTCTTAGGTTTATGATCTGGCCATCGCATAAGTTGACGAGATTATTGATGTTATGTTGCCTTCTGACGAGCTTTTGCTTCTGACTTCAGCATAGGCATGGACGATCTTCGATTCAATCTCGAAAATTCGATTTTTGAGCCTTCTATCTGCCGGTTTTCGAATCGATTTTACGCGGGACCCATATAGCTCGAATCGATTTATTTATTTCCGAGTCCGATCTATTAAGATGTACTAAAACTGAACTGGGACATTTTTTGCATTTTAACTTAAATGTGTGTAATAATCTTACAAATGTTAAATTTCGAAAAAAAATCATAAATGTTAGTTTGTGGTCGCTATAATATTTTAGGGCTACCTGTTCAGTGACTGTTTGTTTGTCATCGGTGGCTTGTTGTGTAAATCAGAAAAAATTGATTTTGTAATGTGCAATTTTCAGTTTTCATGTTTTTTGATGCGAAGGATAATTTCAGAGGTTTATAGTAACTATTGAGGGCACCTATCGGACTTTCAGAAATCATCTTTAAAGCAAAGGAGCAGGCTATCTAAATCTCATCTTTTACAATTACTTTTTTGAATTGTATAATAATGGATATTTAGTTTGAATAACATGCTTGAATTTATACGTTGACAATTTAGATTATAGAATACACATGATAGGCCATTACGTGTATAAAGTGTGTAAAGTGAAGATTAAGTTGTACAGTGAACTTTTACTTGCGGTGATTTCCGTCTACAGCGTTTGTACAAAGATTTTATTACAGTTTCCAGTTTATTTACATCATTTTAATTACCCTAGAAATTCAAAGACGGTTATTGGCTATGTTTTAAACTGACATACCTACACGATTGATAATAATTTTCTTTTTCTTTTATATAATTATTAGTTCCTAAAAGATTAAAATGTACGTGATAAATAGTTGAAAGCAACTGGGTGAATTATTAAATAATTAATTACGAATACTAATATTAGCGCATATTAGGCTAAACAAAGGGAATGCGTTCGATATTTTCACGTTTGAAAATGCGAGACGGAAAAGGTGTGCTTCTCTTTTACTTTTGGCGCGTAAATGTACTTTCAATAAGGAGTGTTTCATGCATCGCAATTTTTTTTTGAAAAAAAAAATATAAGTCTCGCTCGATAAAATAAGCAACATTTGTAAAATACCAATTGTTGCTTAGTCAAGATTTGTAAGCGTGTTCCATTATTTATTAAATTGGTTTACTAATGACTCTATGGAGGCAGTTTTAATTATTTGTAATTTTAAAATGTCAAAAAATTAAATCGATCTGTTCGATCTATTGATATCGTTCCTTTTAAGGCGATTAATCGATCTACAAAATCGGGCATGGCTTCGGGCGGAAGGAAACTAGGGTATGGGGAATGACGGAACTGGAATGTGATTTGTGTACTTTAACACCGGGGCACTTTCTTGTGGGAGATTCTTTGCTAGCGCATCCCGAAGAATGCTAACTGGACGTTAAACCACGACTACTCAGCCGTTGAAAACATTTGCAGTCCCTAATTCAAAAAGAAAGGCCCAACTGGGCTAATAAGTAGCCAAGTATTTGTACTGGGCATTTAAGCCTGATGAGAGATGAGGTGGCCTCTCGCGCGTTTGCGTTAGTCCAAAGAACGGCAACGACTTTGAAAAAACCTGTAACAAAACTTTCTTTATTACCAATAATGGACAACGAGATTAAAAAAGAATAAACTAAATTTATGTGGATAAAGTGTAGTTATAAGTAACGTAGAAAATATAATTTAAAATGAACTAACATAAAAACCCCAAAGGGGGGACAATTTTTTGTGTTATTGAATTAATTGATATGTTGTATTGGATGTCATTGTGGTTAGCCGTGTTCTGCCAGACGTGCAGTCGCAAAGACGTCTTGAGCAAAACACTAGTTGAAGCACTATGGTATTGAGTGCTTCAAGGCGGCCAGGATGTCGGGATTTGTCCATTCTCTCAACAAAACAAAACCAAACAAAGTAAAGCAATATTAATAAATAATGTATTATTAACGAAATTCTTCACAGATGCAATTTTATCATATAGCCCCAGAGAATACTTTCGTCATCTCGATGACATCACCAGAAATACATCACTTCAAACAAATCAACGGTTGATAACACAGGCCAACAAAATTCGAATAAATTTCAGAACCAGAAACCCGAGTATACTTTTCCGAAGGTTTTCGGTGCGCTGAACAAGAATCTGGCCTGAAAATTGCTCCATCACGTCAGATTTTCGAGATATCCGAAGCTAAATGTGCGAATATCGTGGTTTTTGCCTATATTTGAGGTTATGTATGTAGCATAACGATTGTAACTTTTATTGTAAAATTACCGCCACCATCTTAAAGTACAAGCCTTGCCCTTTCAAATGCGCTTTAGTGTGCTCAAAAATCATTTTTTTTCTTTGAGATATCCAATATTGAAGTTTGGAATACACCGACATCAGATCCTTTGCAAGGTGTACAAACTGTACAAGGTGTGAAACTGAAGGTGTACAATATATATATGGCCAGATTCTTGTTCAGCGCACCGAAAACCTTCGGAAAAGTATACTCGGGTTTCTGGTTCTGGAATCTTGTCGGCCTGTGTAATCTGCAGCTAGATTTCAACTGTTGAGTCCAATTTTATTAGTTAAGTAGTAAATTTATTGCCACTTAAATGGAATTTTAATATACAAGTGAAGCTTCAAGTGCAAACGCTGAGTTTTTTTTAACCAGAACTTATAGCGCAGATATCGACTTTATTTGATGCAATCAAAGGATTGTATATTATGATACTGCAATAAATGATATTACCAGTGTAGTAAATTGAACAATTTAAATCAATCTATCACGTATTGTATATATATATATATAATATAATTAACCCTTCTAACTCAAAAGGCGCACTTCTTAGGCAGAAGCCTAGAATTAATTGACCTATTCGCCAGAATATAACAATATATTGATTCGAATGAGGCTCCAACACCAACATGCAAAAAAAGAGAAAAAAAACATTAATAAACAAAAACTTAAACACGTCCACAACAATCAGGGGTGTACGGACAACAGAGAACGCTTCAGCAAATACTTAGTAAGAGTCAGGTCAAAAACAGGGCACATATTCGCGGCTCTACACATGGGATTTATAGGCTCATGCATACCATAGTTAGACCGAGAGTAAACAACATGCAGTAATGGCAATCTCCTTAAGCCTATACCTACGGGGTATGCCTATAAGAAACCATACCTGCGAGAGCGGAAGAATCTATGTTCGTGTTTAAAAGCTGGTGAATAAAGACAAGGTCAGCAACTCTACGTCGTTCTTCTAACGAGTGCATATTAAGCAGTCGGAGGCGATCCACATAAGGAAGAAACCTGAGTGGATTATTCCACGGAAGGTCTCTTAGTGCGAACCTAACAAAGTTCCGCTGCACCGACCCAATGCGTCTAGAATGAACAGCATAACAGGGAGACCAAACCTGAGATGCATACTTGAGAATTGGCCAAACCAAAGAGAAGAATAAGTGAATTAAGGTCTTCCGATCAGAAAATTCTCTTGAACACCGAATTACATAACCCAGAACTGAATTATTAAGATCAGTAACAGACTGCACGCGACAGATATCAGTTTCCGCAAATGTAAAATCAAATACGACTTGACTTTGGCTCCTAGAGAATGACACAACCTCACATTTATCCAAGTTAAGCTGTAGGCCATTAGATCCACACAACTTCTTGAATGTATTTAAATCACCCTGAATGCAGGAAGATCTTCATATCGCTACCCTGCGGTACGCCAGATGAAGCTCTAACGTCTCTGGATAAATTATTACGGAAAGATACTCGGTATGTCCTATCTTTTAAGTAAGAGCAGATCCAGTCGAGCAATAAAGACGGAAAACCCAACTTCTCAAGCTTAAGCATAATCACAAAGCGAGGGAGCTTATCAAATGCCTTGCTAAAATCGGTGTAGACGCAGTCAAACTGGAGACCTTGTTGAATCGATCGTCGATCTACTAGGCAGAAAAGCCTGATTAGATGAGATTAACCCCTTACATTGCCCAACAAGCTGTGAATATATAATAGATTCGAACAACTTGGATGTGCATGAAAGCTTCGCGATTGGCCTATAATTTGCTATGAAGTTTTATGCCCCTTCTTATAAATAGGAATTATAAAGGTGCTCTTCCATAGCGTAGGAAATCTACCGTTCTGAAGAGATTTGTTGATGATGAGTTCCAGTGGAGTAAGTAAGGCATCAGAACTGGATCTCAAGAATGCAGGTGGAACACCATCAGGACCAGAAGAAAAATCCAGTTTAAGTTCCTTGATATCATCCTAGATAATATCACGAGATATAACGGACAAGGCAATGGAGGCAGCGGGACGATCCTGGATATGAGCAAACTCTTCCAGGAAAGGCACAAAATTGTCTGATGAAAATGCGCCCTCAAAACACAATGCAAAGTTATCGGCTATATCGGGCGCTCTTCAACTAGAGGATTTCTTGTACCACATTGTAGATGGATAATTATCAGTTTTCTTCTTCATATTTACAAATTTAAAAAAAAGGTACGAGGATCGTTATTGCGGACATTATCAAGGTATTCCCTGTATAAGGATGAAGATAACGCTAAAAAGCTGTCATGACAATAAACGAAATCACAATAAGCTGACTTGCTTCTACAGCGTAAGTAGGTTTTCCATAATCTATACTTTTTATTCTTAAGGCTTCGTAGAAGAGATATCTTAAAGGCTAAGAGCTCGATTGTGAGCGTGTCGGTCAAAGCGATGACGTCGTAACAACAGGCAAGAGAAGCCTGAAATAACTGGCTTGTTCTTGCTCCTAATCCCCTTACATTTTGGTAGTAAAAGTATAGCGTACTTAGTTTTTTTGGTTGCTAACAGTGGTTCTATTCTGAGTGCTTCCCGCGACCCTACGACGGGGCACAAACTCATGTGCAATGATATTTTCGGGCCAGAGATCGGGGTCAGACATTATCACAAAAGGTTCTCTGGACAGTAGTATAGATATGGCGGTTCTGGCCCATGAGAAAATGGCTCAGAAAATGTGCTATGCCGATTCTAGACCAGGTGGAAATGGTTGATTAAATGTGCTCGAAAAATTTATGAAAAAGTAAGAAGAAGATGTGAAATGACCGCTTTCGTGGTTGGAGCTTTTTGTGTCGGCTGTCGCCTGGGTGAAGTGTCTGAGCGAGCTATGATTGATAAGAGAGCTGGTGACTGTAGAAATTACTAATTTGGTGGAAAGTTCTCGAATGTTCCAGAAAGTCCAAGAAAATTATCGAATGTTACAGAAAGTTCTCGAATGTTCTAGAAAGTTCAAGAAAGTTCCTCTCTTGTTCCTCGTTTTCTCCTACGAGCACCCTCATGCCGTTTCAAGCTCCGAGTCTCTTTATCCTTCAATTTTCGTAAAGGCGACTTTGACAAATTAAATCACTTGCTCCTCAACTCTAATATTGGCGATATCCCTCAACATCACCCAATTGACATTGAAGCGTTCTATTCGGAAATACACGCTTGTCTTACACAATCTATCCCTCTTCTTCCTCGTAAAAACTGCTCCTCATCCCCCGTATGGTACGACAAAGAATTACGCTCTCTTCGCAACAGGAGAAATAAACGTTGGCAAACTTTTCTTCTAACCCAGTCTGAGTCTGACTATTCTTCCTATCTATCTGCGTATACCTCTTTTTCTGAACGTTGTGATACCCTCTACCATGAGTACCTCCAACGGATGGAAACTAGCTTCATATCCGACCCCAATCGTTTTTATAACTTTATTAATTCCAAGAAGAAATCCAATGGTTACCCTTTCACCCTAAAGCTCGAGAATACCTCTTCATCTGATCCTAAGGTTATCGCTAACCTCTTTGCACACTTCTTCAGTAAATCTTTCAGCGACAATTCTCTACAACCCGACCTTAACTATTTTGCATTCATGGACAAATGTACTCAAACGTCGTTAACATCTTTTGACCCTAATCCTGAAATAATCGCAGCCAGTATTAATGGACTTGAGGACGACTTTCACCCAGGTCCAGCTGGCATTCCGGCCAGCGTTCTGAAAAAGTGTGCCATGCATCTAGTTCAACCTCTTACTTTGCTTTTTCGTCTCTCGGTCACTCAAGGGGTTTTCCCTCAATTATGGAAAAATTCGTATATAATTGCCATCTTCAAAAAAGGCTGCAAGAACGATGTGTCCAACTACAGACCCATTGCTAAATTATCATCCATACCTAAACTATTCGAAAATTTTTTCTATGATTCCATGTTCTTCCACTGTAAGTCTATCTTCTCACTCTCCAAGCATGGCTTCCTCAACGGTAGATCTACAACCACCAAACTTACTGACTTCGTCTCTAAAACACTACGTGCCCTGGAAAACGGTAAAGATGTTGATGTTATCGCCACCGCCTTCGACCAGATCTCCCATAACGTTATCTTGTTCAAGCCTGATCGCCTAGGCTCCCCCCCCCCTCCCAGATTCATCTCCTAGATTCGATCCTGCCTCAACAACCCCTCAGTACAATATTCTTTTCAGCTCATCCATTTCTAACCCTATTGTCGCTCGTTCCGAGGTCCCTCAGGGCAGCCACCTCGGCCCATTGATTTTTATCCTTACAATAAATGATGTTGAATGTGTCATCAAACACTCAGAGCTGTCCATTTATGCTGATGACATGAAAATAATCAAACATATATCCTCCACAACCGACTCTCTTCTCCTGTAAAAAGACCTCGAGTCGTCCACCACATGGTGCATGAAAAACTTTCTTGAGCTCAATGTCTCCAAATGCCAGTCCATCTCTTATTCCCGCAAGCGTCTTACACCCACCCCGAGAACATACATGTTAACCAACGTACCAGTCCCTATCGTTACCTCTTTGTGGGACCTAGGAATAATCTGTGATAGCGAACTAAATTTCCGTTCCCACAGTGACAGCATAATTAACAGAGCTAACTCCGCGCTAGGGTTTGTGAAGCGCTGGTCTAGAGAGTTCTCCAATCCTGATGTTTCCAAATCTCTCTATGTCTCCTTCGTTAGACCTCTCCTTGAATATGCCAGCCACGTGATCTTCCGTGGGTTGACAGATTCAACCTTTCACTCTATGAAAACCGTCTGAAACTGATCGACTTACAACCTCTAAGCAAACGTCGTGATGTTTCCGACATTCTCTTCATTTATCAATTATTAACTGGTGCCATTGACAGCCCTTCAATCCTGCAATCTTTACCCATCTATACCAATCCCGGCAACCTTAGGTCCACTCCCCTTTTCCGACTCGACCGCCATCGCACAAACTACGGTCAAAGCGAGCCAATTACCAGGATGTTAGGAAAAGTCAACTACCTTTCCTCTTTTGACTTCCATCTGAGTAAATCATCCCTCCACAAAGCCTTATATCTTGACCCCGCCCATCATGATCCTGATCTCCTACATTAATTCTTCTTCCTTACGCCTTCTTCCAGTATCCACTGTATTTATAGCTCATATTGTAGCTTATACTTTTTATTTATTTATTATTACTTATCATTTATTGTAGTTTGTAGTAAGTTATAGCTTGTATTTTTTTGTATTTTTATGTAATAGCTTATATTAAGCTTAAATAAAATAAATAATTTCTTTGCATAACTTAAATGCTTCTTGTAGCGGAGAGATAAGGAAATCGCTGGAGATAAGAGACTGGTTGCGTGATTCCGAATATCAATTTTGGAGATTGTTTTGTTTTGGCGGTGGCGTGCTAGTAAAGATAAGAATGAGTTGCACCTGGACCTGGACCTGGATCTGGACCTGCATCACGGGTATATAAGCGAATGTTGAACTGATTGAAAAGGGAGCTGGTCACTGGTGGTAGAAATTAATAATTTGGTGACAATGTTGAAGTCGTTGGGTGATAAGGTATTGTAGATGAACCTGCGAAGCGCGGGCCTGGGCTCGTGCTGAAGATAATAGTTTGTTGTTTTGAGTTTTTACTAAGCTGGATATTTTCGGCGGGAGCTTTTACCTTTAGTGATGATAAAATAAGTTGCTAGTGTAGGATTACGTTATTTGGGTAGTAATATATCTTGAGGTCAATAGATTTTCGAGCTATTGAGTATGGTCAGTAATTATTAAGTTAAAATTGTGATGGAAATTTTCTATATATTTTCTGGAGGTTATTTGTGAAATAATTTCATTTTTAAACATGTTTTGTGCTAATGATGAATTAACAGGGAAATTGCAGAGAAATTAAGCACGGGAATATTTCTTCTTAAAATTGTACTTAAGTATGAATTGATTTTTTCTTTTCTTTATAGTATTTCTAAATAAAGATCTCACCAATTTGAGTAAATGGGTGAAGATTGTTTTGATTGCTTTGCAACTTCTTATTTCTATGATATCATTTGTTTCCAAGCAAGTTTTTACATGTTCTCCATAATGTAGATTGAAAAGGAAATTGCAGTTTTTAATTTTTTCAAAAGGATATTGTGGTTGCTGTTTGCATCCCACTCTACTATAGTTCTATTATATTCCCACTTCTTGCATAAATATCAAGAGTTCTTAGGTAGTCTTTTAGTATTCATAATGAAGTTAACCATTGAAATTATCACAATTAAAATTCGTGTTCAAAGTCAGATTAAAATAATAAATTGTGTGTCATCTCCTTACAAAAAAACATGAATTTAAAAATGTATCAGCAACCTATCAACGAAGCAGTCATCAAAGACTTCGAAGTATTGGAGAAGCTAAATTCTGCAAATTTTAAGCCTAAACTCGCTGTTAAAGATATTAAAATTCTTATTAATAAAAACACTCGTAATTCACTTAATCAATTTATTTAAAATCGTCATAGTTCAATTAACTCTTCCTGACATATCATTATTTTATATATTTAATTTACATATTTCTAAATCATGGTATTTCGTCGATTTTGTATTCGATAAATTCTAAATTGCAATCTTCATCCATCTCATACACAGTGTTGTTGATCACCACTGTTTGAACCCCTGACTGCGGTTCCATTGATTGATGATTTCCGAAAAAGAATTTTACAATATATATAGTTTCATACCAGCATGAGGAACCTTCTCCATTTTCGTGGAAATCTAAAGTCATCAAATCTCAACCTGCAAATATCCTCAAAGACGCAAGTTCTCACGATTTGCACCTGTGAATCTACTTACCTCAGCATAAACCCAACGAGCATCATATCGCAAAATAAGAACTTCCCACGGGCGGACAGATCTACATTACAAGCTTCACATAAAATCTGCATTCCTTCACGTTTTCTTGAAGCAACGAAAAGCTCAATAAAACTTTCTAGTTTTAGGGCAATTGATTTTTGTGACTCGGTCGGGACAAGCGAAATCTTCTTTAATAAAGTTTAGTCTTTAATAAAGTACAGACGCTTTTTCGTTTCAGTATAATACACCGTAAATGTAAATTGTATCCACGTCTTTCTTGAAAGTAAATTTTTCCAATTTTTTATAATTTTAGCTTAAGAGCTTAGAGCTTAAATTATCGGTTTTTTCACCTATGATCGATATTCTTGTTGACTGAGCATCTTTTACAGCGAAATTTCCATCAGGAATTATTAACAGAATGCCAGGATACTTGGGTTTGAACACTAGTTAGCACAAATTAATAACGACAAGAAAATATATTGCACTATTTTATAACATTTTTGCAGCTATAATTAAAACTTATATACCATTTAGACACCTTTGTCTTAAAAATTTTGTTTATTTAAAGAATTTCGTACATAAAGTACAATAAAAGGATGCGGCTTTCTAATCCTGATGTACATACCGTGAAAATTTCAAATTTATGAAACACCCTGTAACTCCAAAACGGTTCAGACTGCCCCACGCTGTCATAAAATTTTTTGTTTGTATGGGTGAATCTATTACCCGACATATTTTGGCACACCAGATGGGAAACACTCTGTATACTCTGTAAAAATAATAATTTGAAATTTTATGTATTGGAATTTTGTAAATTGGAATTCTATATTTTGTAATTCAATACTTTGCAAAAAATTATTTTTGAAATTGTTTGATTGTGATATTCTGCACCAAATGGAATTTTATTTTTTGGAATTTCTTATCTATCCCTACTTAAACCGTTTCTTTACGTAATACTTCTCTACGCTAAGGCAAATTATTGCACTTTACAAAGTTCAAGTCTCCTCAATTCCGAGTTCAACAAACTTAATTGTAAAATCTTAAAGACTTCAATATAAACGAACGAAATTACTATAAATCGTACATAGTAAAAATTTAAAAACATAAACATTCAAAATGTTACTGAATGAAAGAAATAAATAAACGATGTAAATCAAAACCTCTTCAAACCCGACATATACGTACGTTGCTACTTAAGTTTTGAGATATGACAACACCAATGTGAATATGTCAAATCTGACATTATCATCGTAAAGTTTGACATTTTTAATGGTAATTGTACTCAGAACGTTTTGGCAATTAAATCGTGAACATTTTCGTGCGATGATTTTCTATGAATTGCGACGTAGATTAAACCAATAACAGTATGCCAATCAACTCGCTTCGACTTTTGGTAATGAAGCATCATCTCGAGCCACCGTGCTTCGCTGGTTTTTCGATTTCAATTGTAGCCACACTTCGCTACAGGACGAATTTCGTGAAGGTCGTCCTAAATCGTGCGTGAACTGATATTGCAAGATCGTCATGTGACATACCGTGAGATTGAGGTATGCTAGAGCATAAGTTTCACTCGCATAGATACATATTGCATGAGCAGTTGGCCATCAAAAAGATTTGTTCGCATTGGTTACCGCATAATTTGACAATCGCTCAAGAAAGGCTAGCGTCGATTGTTGCAAAGAAATGTTGAAAAAATTCAATCGCGGTGCTTCAAAAGACGTCTATAAGATAGTGACAGGCGACGAATCATGGATCTATGCATATGAACCCAACACTAAGCAACAATCGACTGTCTGGGCCTTTCAAGACGAGCCAAATCCCACAAAAGTTGTTCGCGCAAGAAGCACTTCGGAGCAAATGATCGCCTGTGTTTTCGGAATAATTGGACATGTCGCCACCGTGACATTACAGTAACGTAGAACCGTCAATTCTGAATGGTACACCACCATTTGTTTGCCAGAAGTGCTCGGAAAAATAAGGGAAACCAATCGCAGAAGACGAATCAATCTCCACCACGACAATGCAAGTTCTCACGCATCTGCTCAAACAAGTGAATTTTTGAGCATTCAAAACATCGAATTGATCAAAAATAGATCAAAAATAAAATGCGAGGTCAACGTTTTTCGAACTGATTCTAACGCATGCAAAAGTGTATTGATCTTCATGGAGAATATTTTGAAAAAAGCCATTTTCGATTCTAAATATTTATTTTAACTTGTTTTTCTCAAAACTAACAAATAGCAACCCTCGTAGTATACTTTAAAGGCCACTCTGACACGAAATATTCAACTCAGATTATCGAACAATTGGAATTTTAAAATATTATTATCAATAAATTTACCCGAAACGGAAAGCTAAGCTCTTCGGCACTTGGTATCAAGAAGGTGGAGAAATGATGACTGACTCAGCAAAGAGAAGATACGGACAATTCTTTTTCATCCGGACTATGGAAAAGTTAACATCAGCTAAATCTGACCCCGAACATAAGACGTATAAGGAAGACACCAAAATTATAAATTTTATTTTAAAATTGCTAACAAATATAAAGAAGTTCAGTGAAAAGAAATTAACGATTAGTGGTTAAATAGTTAAAAATTTAACTAAAAGTATCGCAGTAACGGATGAAAGCCGGGGGATTTGGACGATTCATGGCAAGATTAAAGGAGGTAAGGCAGTTGATTACTCGAGAAACGGCGGCAAAAGGACGGAAATAGGCAAAGATAAATACCAAGTTTTTTTTAAGTTCGAAAATGTCTTAGAAAATATATGCCATTTGGCGTGGTGTCGATTTTGATTCGAATCTTGATTTGCAATTAATTCGTTGTGAACAAATAAGCCAATTTAAAATATTATATTGTAACCACCAAAAGGGAAATAGTGAACCGTGTAATGCCCCATGCTGGCCAGATATCAAGGAGAAATTGTCCGACATGGAAAGTAAAGGACGACTCGAAGCTGCGGTGAATATGTGAGATGAAAAACTGCAACGGAAACATCTAGAAAGAAGAAGAATAAATAGGACTGAGCAGCAGCCTGGTTAGTTTAGTCGTGATTTAGACTGCAAAGTCTTTATATGTGATATTGCGAATGGTTAGTTCTATTTTAACCCGTAAAGTGATAAGTGTAAATAACTGAAGTGAAATGGTATATTGTGAAAGAAAATTTTGAAACGAAATAATCACTGAATTGAATAAAACTCTGAACATTTCTGATTGAAAAAAAGTGTCTTAATTAATTTGTGGAGTCCGAAGGACTCATGAACCGACTCACCAGGACCACTTTACCAATAACAAAGCAGTTGCTGAAACCGACTTTGGTATCGAACGTGCAAGAAAAACTGATTGAAACCAGGAAAATATATAAGTCTTACGCAGATAAGTTTACGAAAGAAGCCCCAGAATTTAATCCAGGCGACAAAATCAGACTGCAAGTTATCCATCGAAACTGGGTCAGCGGAAGCATATTGGATAAACGCAAAGAGCCTCGCTCATACGTCGTTAAAACTATGGATGGTAAAATATTCCGTAGAAATACAAGTCAACTTAATCATTCACAGGCAAACATAGTTCCCGAAAGAGCCATTGTAGTAGGAGCTGAGGAGCTAGATAGCAAGGTAAACCAATCATCCAACAGCGCCTCCTCTAGCCTACAAACCGCTAGCAGGACCAGCCCACCGACAACGACACTTTTCAAGCCACAACTACCTTCGGAAGGAGTTCCTGCATTTAAAACCAAATATGGACGAACAGTGAAGCCCGTGAATAGACTGATCATACAACATAAAGATGATAAATCCTATAATTAAGTGTATAATGTATTTTGATAAATTTTTTGAATTGCTTCATTTGATATTGAATTGTACGCTAAATTAAAACCACTATTAATTGAATTCCAATCTCAAAAAGGGGGATGTAATGTATTGGTTGTAAACCCCTCACACATGCATTGTGTAAGTACTAGGTATACTGAATAAACAGTCGACATCTAACGCTGGTTTTGTTATGACAGGCCCCAGTTACGTTACAATATAAATTTCTCTTTTTCGTAAACGCTCAATCATTTTTTTGTTTAAATTTTCTTCAGGTTTCGTGATCTAGCTTGCCACCCTGCGAAAGATCACGTCGCGCCCGATTGTTTTAACATTTTTTAGGCATAACCCACTCCCTTCTCCTCGGCTACAGGATCTACAGCATATATGGATATCTTTGTAAGGCATGCTTCTGAGAGTATCTCCTAATTTATAAATGAGTTTTTATTCACATAATATCATGCACTAAACTTCGAGCCAATATCTCTCGAATATACATTCCTAAGTCCGAAATAATATTAAATAAAATTGAATAAAAATTGAAAATCCACCGTCAATTTTACATAGAAAATTAAAGTTGGACAGTAGCTTAAACTAAATTAAATTAAAAATAATAAAATATTTAATAAAACTAAGTAGGGAATAGCTAGAATTTTAACAATTTAATCAAACAAAATTTAAATATAAAAATTAAATTTTTTTTTATGTATATATGGCTGTTTATTTGGGTCATCGCTACAAAGCGTAAAAATCCTACAAAAACTAGCTACCGTAAAAATCACACAAACATTAAAAGACACAGTAATAAGGATCAAAAAGAACATAACAAAAATGACTCAATATACTACGTTACTGTAAATAGGTTAAATAAAAAGGACTCTACAACTTGAAGACAAAAACCTGTAAAAAAGAAAATACAAAGAAATTTTGAAATGCCTCCAAGCGAGTGCCAGCTCTAAGAAAAGTTCAGAAAATTTTTGAAAAGAATCCGAAACAAAACCTAGAGCTTAAAATAAAACGAACGAACAAATTGAACCGAAACCGAAAAATCAAACTAGAACAGGATTGTCTGAGTGTTCCCAGAGTGTAGATGCAGCACCGGGCGAAGTTCCTACTTCGGGAACCACTGCTCCCCAGCAAATGCCCTCCCCGTAGAGCTATTCGGCACTTTTCAAGTCCTCCGGGAGCACTCATCCAAACATGTTCTAAACGAACGCACAAAAATTTCGAACCGATTAGAGTCCCGCGGGACCAGTCTGCAGAGTCATTGTCGTCTGCAAACTGCTCCCATCATCCTCCCAGTTCTACGATTCCAATGTGAGACTTGTCCTTCCCGCAGCACTTGCAGCAGTACCAAAGCGAAGAGAAGCTTCGTGAATAAGCTGCTGCAAATCTGCGGCCTGTTATTCCCAGTGAAAGACGAGGCTTCCGTTCCGCACCTACGATAAAGGTTGCCAGGTGCAGTTGAATGTATCGGCCTTCGTTGCCATGAACTCTAGACGTAATCAAAATAATGATTTAAATGAATAAATAAATAAAAATTTAAAATAATCTAATTAAACAGAAGCTACAACTTTTCAAAACGGTCAAGAAAGGAAAAGATGTATGTATACATATATTAATAATACCACAAAATCGGAACAAATATACATATGTATTTAAAGTAAAAAACAATAAATATTTTTATACATGAAGCAAATATATTTAAATATGAAATATTAAAATTTTTTAGGGCTTCACGGCACCGAGACAAAACCGAGACTTTGGCACATCTCGGTCTTGGTCTCGTCAAGGTGAAAACGATCTTGCTCTTGTCGCAATCTCGACGAGATAAAGGCCAGTCTCGGTTCGATCTCCCTCTCGGCAAGATAAAAAAAAAGGTAATTTCGTTGGGATAACTGGTAGCGAAGGCAAGTGATATATCCATGTATATATGCATTTTCTTCTTAACAGGCTCTTCTTTGCTATTGGGGATAAAGCGCAAATATCTGAAGAAGGAAATAATGTAGAAAGAAGCGATTGAGGAAAGATTGAATACTTATATGCCCCATAAATCACATAATTGACAATTTTCGGAGCTACATAAAAGCTCAAACAACTAAAAAAATTGTCCACAATTAAATGATAAAAACTAATATCTCGTCCACTCTCGTCACTTCAATCTCGGTCTCGGTATCGTA
Source organism: Leptarthrus brevirostris (assembly GCA_964036015.1). Lineage (NCBI taxonomy): Eukaryota > Metazoa > Arthropoda > Insecta > Diptera > Asilidae > Leptarthrus > Leptarthrus brevirostris. The sequence goes on along the minus strand of OZ038372.1, from coordinate 117,435,203 downwards.
CTGGTACCAATGATATTGGTCTCGACGCCGGTCTCGGTATCGTGTCGAGACCGGCACGGGCAGTGAGAATTATTTCGAGTATCGTGAAGTACTAAAATTTGTCTAATGTGAACTGTCAGGAGCACGTGAACTGTCAGAGCAGGAAAGCGGAAGTGCTCTTGTTCGGAGGCCGGTATGAAAGAAAGTTCAAATTTTGAGGACAAGTCTTATTTCACTTAGGTAGTCAAAGTTTTCAAAAAGTTTATACTAAAATCGCAAAATTTAAAAAAAGATCACGAAAGGATATACGAATCGACAGGAAAGAAATTAAAAGAAGAAATGGAGGACTACAGCCACAGCACACTAAAGGTAACACATGGTACGATTTGAAATAATTACAATACTAATAAAAACATAATAATAAAACAAACAGAAAATTATAATAAACGCAAAGTAACTTAATCTAAGAAACAGTAGGAAAAGTAACTATTATTTAATTAGTAGGAAAGATATGTATTTAAATCATAGACTACTAACATTTAGCTATTAATATTATTGGTAGTAGGAAACCTATGTCTTGAATTCTCAAGATTTAAATAAAAACAAAAAAAATTTAAATTACATTTTAAATACGTTTTTATTTCTTCAAAAATAACACTAATGTAAACCAAACGCTCCTAGACAGTTTGTTTTGAAGCACATATCAATATGCCCTGAATAAAGAAGTTTTTCAGCAAAAATTGCTCCAAGATCCTTAACGTCATCAAGTCAGGATTTTAAAATATAATCATATCTTATTAACGTTTCCCACTGAATGTAATATATCTATCTACATTTACTGACATTTAATGGTAAGGAGATATTATTACACCGAATTCTAGTTGATACAAGTCCTCTCGAAGTCTGACGCAATATTCAAAATTATTAATTATCCGAAATATCGTCATCTGCATAACATGAGGCAATTTGATCTAATGTTTGTAGGGAGATCATTCATAAATACTGGAAAAATAAACGGCCCTAATATCGTTCCCTGGGTCTGCAGAAACGGAATTGATTTACAGCCATTCAAAACAACTACTTAATGCCGGTTCTCCAAGAATTGGTCAAAGCCCACTGAATAGTTTCTTTGCAAAAACCTATACTATGCATTTTTTCATATACTTTACTATGCTGAATTTTATCAATTTCCATGGAGATCTGGTATGTCGTCATTAGCAGACTCTCGTATTTCTCGTATTTTGGACCATGTGATGGAAATACATCAGATTTTTAATTTGTATTTTCAATTTACCGCGAGCCAACCCAACTTTTTGAATATGGACATCTTCCTTACCATTTACATTTACTGATACAATTTTTAATCTGTTTAACGTTGTATCTTGTAAATTGCTAATCTTGCCTCCAAGTCCAAAAGATGTGCACAAACATTGAAATTGTGCCAATTCATAGGCATGAATATCCAAGCAATGATTAATCGAATTTTTCAGAACGTTGAAAGGCTCATTTATTGCCAAGCAGCGATCGATTAATTGCTTAATTATGGATCCAAGATCGGCAGAACTGCATTTTTTGGATATTTCAATGTAACTCATCGGCTAAACTTTTGTAGAAATTAACAACGTTTATAATCGTTAGCGTTACCTTGGATGAAAATATATTTTTTGATTCAGAAAATTATCTTTCAATAATTTGATTTTCTTAAGAAATTTGCGGAGAAATCATATTAGGAGAACATCAGTAGTATCTACACTGAAAGTAAACCTTCAAAAAATCCATAATCGTCAATGTGGCTTCGATTAAGGACAGTCCACATTTACTTTTATATCATTAGCGTTATTCTCGGAAGTGCCAAAGATATAATTTTAGGGAAGAATGATTTTGATTGTTTAACAGAAAATTATTTCTGATTTCATTAAACGTTAATGTTAGTACAGAAATCGGCTTTTGGTAAATTACTTTCCATTGAAAAGTCAGAGGTGTTTTCGGTTTTGTCTAAGATAACCTATATGGTACTTACGAGGTTTTCCAACTGGGTTAACGATATGTTTTTTTAACGATATGTATTATACGACTAGTTTGAAAAACGTTTACCTACTTAATACAAAAAGATAGTGGAAATTATGCAAGATTTCTCGAAGAAAGGTGTATCGTCTGTCTGTGGTAACCGAAGTCATCTTGCAGACGTTTCAAAGGTCAAGTATACCTGCCTCGAGAGTGCACAAGGAATATTTCCCAAGTAGCAATTATGACAGCAATTGCTCGCATCAAGAAGCAAGTGCTGCTAATTAAGGTGTGATTACGCGACTTGTAACTTGTCTTAAACTATGTGTTGTAATTGTTTTATTATATATCTATTTAAAAGGATAATTAAATATTGTACATCTAGTTCATCACGACAATACACATGTAAATGAAAATTCATTGACTTTTTCATGTTTCATTTATCTTTTCTGGAATCTTAAGTCATCTTTGGTCTTTATAAAATTAACTAAATAAGGAATAATATTTACAATATTAGCATGAGAATAGTTTTGTTATCGTCACCAATAAGGAATCATTGCGACCTCTGGAGTAGGTTTTTATCTGGGACCACGGTTGTGCCCCCGCCAAAACTGGGCACTACCTACCATTTCTCGAAGCGTTTCGTCGTATTTTCAAACCCTCATAGCTTCGGGCAGACACCTTGACGTCGTTGTGGGGCTTAAGTTGCGATACTAAATTGGGCTATGCTGACGGGATAGGTTTAGATCAACTGGACGTGTCCTGGTAGGGTTTCCCATGTCAGAAAGACCATTGATGAGCAGCGCACCAAGAGCTGCCGCTCCCCAGCTTCAGTCCTACCCCTCTCAATCCCGTGTATCTTACCCTTTTCCCCTTTGGATTAAGGTGTTATACGAACCGTGCCGAGAATCAGCCTGGCTGAGGGCCCAGGAGGAAAAAAATAGCTCAGTCGTGAACGGAGTATTCGAATACCTGGCTACCTCCGCATTAGCCAGCCTTACCTGCGTATAGCGGAGCTCTGCGCAGGTGGACCCCCGCTTCTCCGCTACTCGTGGGATCAAATATAAGTCCAAAAATTACTAAATCCGCTAAAGAGTCCGAAACTCTTAAAAAACCGGATGGCAACCGAGCAAGTAGCTTGGTTCCGCAGATAGGTCCTGGGAGGCATCCCTTGTGTCCAAGAGACAGAGGTCAATGGAGGAACAGTCCCAACCGGAGGCTAAGAAAGCCAAGGTGCGTGGCCCTTCCGGGAAGTCGGTTCCCTACAGTGAGGTCCTCAAGGGCCAACTTGTGTTAGCTGTTGTTGACAGGATCCACGAAGACGGCACCTCCGACAAGTGAAGGAAAGTGGTGGTCAAATTGGCTCTTAATTTCCTCCCTCGTATCAAAGAGTATCCGGGTCCTCCTCCCTCATGCCGAGGGGGTTGGCATCAGGGCCACGTAAAACTTATCGCTTGTGCGAATCAGAGATCCTGGGATCTCTATAAGCTGGCGATATCCAGAATGGGGGAGGTCTGGCCAGGCGGCAGGCTTGAAGCAATACCACGGGACGAGATCTCAACTAGACCGAGATCCCGGGCTTGGATTCTGGCAGAACCCTCCGATCCTGCCGATATCCTTCACGTCATCAGGTGAAGCAACCCCGAGCTTCCAACCTCCAACTGGAAGATTGGCAAGCTGGAGGAACCTAAAGGGGACCCGAGGTCAGTGATTCTTGTGATCAGTAAGGAGTCCCTGGAACGTTTGGCTAAGGCAAACGGGGTAGTGGACTATGGCTTCTCGTCCATCACCCTTAAGGTGTACAAAAAGGACGAGGAGGAAGCCAAAAAGGAATCTTCTGATACCATCACTGCTTCGACAGGGGCGGTAACTAAGGAGATTCCTCCCGAATCTGAAAACCCGCCTGTATGAGCTCTAGAGAAGGATGCCATGTCTGAGACGGAGCTTTCGCGCAGGCTGCTAAGGGCCTCTCTGGATAAAGAACAGCTACTAGCTTCTGAACCAGAGGAGCTAGACAATAAAGCGGTGGAGGTTGACGAAGGACGAAGAAGATATTGTTTTAGTCCAAGAGCCGTGGGTCGTAGGAGGACTGGTTCGTGGACTATCCTCAACATGTAATAGCCTTCTGATTAATATCTGGCGAAAACAGCTTCGAATACTTTTCATCCGTAATCGGCGACTAAGAGATTGGAGACGGAGTTGGATCAATTCGTTGAGCTGCACGACCACTATTCCATGGGTCCCGGGTTCGAGATCAGGTCTCCCCGTGAGCTTTTATTAAGAAATTAAAATAGTTCACTCCGCCTCTGGGTTGTTGTCTAGCTCGCAGCAATACAAAAACAAGACTTTCAAGTTTCCTCACTTCCCTTACCCTAAATTCCCTTCCGGCCAAAACCATGCTAACGCATCAAAGGGTTCTCCCCTAGGATTTCGCCACATCGTAAAAAAAAACCCTGTGAAGGATAACTTGCTCAATTTTCATCATTTTCATTTGAAACATCATGAACAATCATGAAACGTTTCTCGGCCTCATTCATTGTCCTCGAATCGGGTGAAATTCTTCTCTCGTCCCATGCCCCACAAGGGGTACGAGAACTAGAGGTACACGTTGCATATAATTTTATAATACTTCGGAAGTAAAAGAGGCAAAAGCCCTGTTAGATTGACCGATTTTTAGGACTCCACTTAAAATCGAACGAATTTTTTGAACGACCCGATACTCGAAAGACATGCAGGAAGCAAAATCTAACTACCATACCTTCACGGCAAATAGGTTTACACAGCCTTTATGCTTTATCGTGCGACAATAGGCAGTAAAAAGGGACTTAAACGATTATATTTTGGCTATTTAAAAACGTCACCCGATCCATCCTGTTTTCCGGCGCTGCAGTATACTATAGTAGAAATGTAATTTGAAAATTCCAGAAAAATTGCAGAGGACGTGCCTGCTCAAAACAATTGATGCTCAACCGAAACGAGAGGGTTAGAAGCTTGTAGAGGAACAGTTCTGTCAAGACCAATTTTACTTTGTTTATAATAGCATTCAAAGCAGAAGTCAATGCGATTATGGAGGTAGACATTTATCTCATAATCTAAGATATAGAGTGAAAGGCGATAGCCAACTAGTTGATTAGCAAGTCGTCCACAAACGATTTGTCGAACTGAACAGTGATGGGCATCCAGGAAATCCTCAGCCATATACATTTACAAAACGAAATGGCAAATTTTAGGGTGCCATTCGTCAAAACGAAACAACGCGCCCCTTATAAGAAAATTCTTGCGTCCGTCTGTCTGTCTGTCACAGACATTTTTCTCGATAACGACCTGCCGTAGTAATTAGAAATTTGGCATATTACATCTCTCATGACGCGCACATATCTTGACAATCAAACATTATAAAGTTTTGTTAATTTTAAAACATCGCACCCCCCCCCCCTTCCACGTTTTTTAGGTTTCTTGAGCTAAAATTTCGATATTATCAAGGCATTAAGTCATGGATAACAGAAAAACGGCCGGTTTTCGTCAGTCTCATCATGCTGAAAAATTAAGTGTTTTTTTTTGTTATCTTATAAAACCACTCCCTCTAATAAGACCTATTCTTATAAGATCACTTTTGAGTGCGCGAACCCGACTCGCATTTGACCGGGTTTTTTGTTCCGGCATAAAACGATATTCCCGGCATTGTAAAAGCATTTGAACGTGCAAGACTGGGTGTTTGCCCAGTATAATTCTAAAATGATTAATTTCCTTCATTGACACATAGGCAGGTCGCCAGCACGCTCTACTATATCAAATTGAACTAAAAAGCTTCTGCGACTAAACAAGTCTTCATTACGAATCTCAATCATTGCAGTTCACTTCCTTCTCATGAGACTCACTTTCCCTGCTACTGCCACGCCCCTTTCTTCACTACACCATCGCTTGCGATGCTCCTTTTGAGGCCACATAAAAGTCCCAGTGTTAGGCAAATTTCCTTGGTTTTCCGATCTTCATCCATCCATCCGATGTGCAAACAACAAAAATTCTTGTTTGAAGCATTCTCAGAAGAGGCTAAGCATATTTGGAAGTGACAATTTCAAAATTTTATAGAATCGAATTTTAAACATAAATAGAAAAACTTCTACTAAATTTAAGTAGCAATCTCCAGTAGTCTTTTATTCAATAGGAAGTTATTTCCAAATATTTTACAGTTTCCCACAACTTACACCATCCTTTACATTTGATGTTTACGACTATCTGTACTTATTTCAAAAACTAGTTGAAATGCAAGCATCCTATCATTTTATAATTTCAAAATATTACAGGTCATCACTTGTGCCAGAAGACCACAAATCCGGATTATTGCTCAAGAAACCGGTAAGCGCTTATTTATCTCATCATAAATGACTGAGCGGCACTAGTTCAATTAGCCCGCACGGACGGTATTTACCTCGATTTTAAATAATGAGAGAATTCAATTGTAGCCTTTGGTTAGTAAATGAATCAATCACAACCGTGTGGGTATGAGAGTCCTCCATCGCAAGAGAATACCTTGCACTTTTTTCTGTAAGAAATTTTTGGGTTATTTCACCTTGAGCTAATAGAAGGAAGAATGAGAAGCCAAAAGGTTCAATAACAGTACCCTATTAAAATTAAACTGAACCAATTTCACAGGCTATCGGGTGCAATGCCAATTTTCTATTGTTTTTAGTCTTTTACTGTTTCCATCATTAAACCGCAAAACTAACAAAAAGTCGTTATAAATCCACAATAGGCGACGTCTGTTCCCAGCTTCCAATAAAGAACCGTCGAAAAATTATTTAAATTACACCATTGATATAGGAAACAAGTTGCTCTCCTCAACATTCCCCGATTGTGTACTCCACCCACATATTCTCATCGAAACAATTATAGAAACCGAAACAAGCGGAAACGCTACTTTCAAAGCTTGTATTCAAGGGCACCAGACCTTCTTAGTCTTTACCTGTTAATTAGATGAGCCCCAGCTAACCACTCCCATAAATTATGATACACTGAAAGATGTGAACTACTCATCTCGAGAGTAGGTCCACTTTTTTTTGCTCGGGAATCGATGGACTGGGGACGAAATGGTCTTTGGGCAAAACCTGTGAAGACCAGAGACACCAAATGGACTTGGTTGTTGCTGTAGGCACAAAAAGTCTCGTGAAATTACATCAATCAGCCAACACCTTTGCCGCAAATGTTAGATTTTAGCATTTGCCATAACCAAGAAGCTGCAGGCATCCATAGGATGGCGCGAAGATACCACCACAACAACTGCAGAGCTTTGAATATTCTCGGCGTGTCTTAAGTTACAGTTTGCTTGAAAGCTATGAAGAGAGATGTACCACACAAATTCAAAACGTTTAATTGCCTGCCCCCATTTGAGGTGTTTTATTGGAATTTGTTTGATATAAAAGCCTTCGGACTAGTTAAAGACGTCAGTTCCATCAGTTTGGTGTACCTTGTTAGATCACAATCATCATGAATACTCTCGTAAGGATCAGAACGTTCTTCAGATGTGGATTACCAGTGATTAACGACAGTTTCTAATTTAATTACAGGTTGTTATCTCAGCTGTCTTGGCTGTTGCTTCTGCTGCATACACACCTTTCGGCCAGTCAGGCAAACCTTATAGGCCACCGCAGCCACAACACTATTCCGGATCTACAGGAAATGAGATTCCCATTCTCCGCCAGGCTTCCGATGTTAACCCCGATGGATCTTACTCATATTCCTACGAAACTGGAAATGGTATTTCTGCATCAGAAAGTGGTGTAGGCGGACAATACGCTAACGGTAATTCCCAGTGGACTGCTCCTGACGGAACACCAATCCAATTGACATACACTGCTGATGAGAACGGCTTCCAACCTCAAGGATCACATATTCCAACTCCACCACCAGTACCAGAACAAATTCTTAGGGCTTTGGAATACATCAGAACACACCCACAAAAGGACGAACCACAATACAGACAACAATCGTACAACCCCAAGCCTGCAACGCCATACAGACCTTCAAGCCCATTCCAGAGCAAGCCATACAAGGGTTAATTCCTTTTAGCTGTGACAATTTTCGTTGACGTTTTGTTGTGAATTAAGATCATGTTAACTTCTCACCTGAGTATTAAAAATTTTTAACTAAGCAATTTACCTGTTTTACTGTTGAATTCTTGAGTGACAAATTAGTTTCATTAAGAATTTATGAGGACGGAAGATCAACTTGCCCAATTCAGCTTCTTTCGTATTTTGTCGTTTTACTTATCTGCTCATCAATATTTCAGTTTAAAATAATTGTTGTTTTGTTCGTTTAAAATCGTTTGTTTTGTGAATGAAAATTCTGCGAGAGCGTGAAAGTTAATTCCCCGCGAATACCTTCGTATTTAAATAAATCAGTTTAAAGAAGTTTGGAAGGATAATAGCCTTTTTGTGACGGTTAAAATTAAACGATTAACTTTTTAGTGTTTGTTTCAAGAATTATAGCGCCAGTCAACCAGGGTTTAAGCTCAGTAACCTGATTTTCTAAAAAGTACGTTAAAATATAATATATTCTACAAAAATAGTATTTTTTATTATTAGCTTTAAATTTCTAACTGGCTATTTGAATTTTTCTCTGTTATTTACAAAAATCACGGAATCAACTATAAAAACAAGGAAAGCGAAAAAAGCACCTTCATTCTTACGTTCACTTTCTTTGTTTTTTAACCGACTTCCCAAAAAACGAGAAGTTATAAGTTCGAAGCGTAACTCTTTTTATACATAACACAGGAAAATGCACACTTAGAGCTCTTATGAGGCCCTGTAATTTATCGAAAGTTATAGGAATTTTATTTCCTCTATTTAGGAAATTTATTCCCTCTGAAATATAAAGCAAGATTACATTGAAATTCAAATTAATTTTCCATTGGGTAATAAGTCTCATTATTTAACTTTATTCCCAACTAACTTCCTGAGTGAATTTCCAATAATTACCTGATAAAAAAGTGACAACATAATACATAGAATCATCTTCATTCTTTAAACATACCCCCTTCCCCATCAGTTGCCGTTTTAGGAAGAGTTGGTATTCAGTATCACTAGGCTCCAATGGGCTACATATATGTAGGAATTGCCAATATAGGGGTCAGGCTTGGCGCGGACGTGGTTTCCTAACTTTAGTCGCTTGACTTCGTCCAAACCTTGGCATTTTTGATTTCGGCCAAGTTTGGACAAAATTCCTCTTACGAAGCCTTGGTTTAGTAACACAGATTTCGGTCAAGTTCTTTAACCGTCCTCGCTTTGTCCTGCTGTGGTTGTAAACTCTGGTTTAAGAGTTGTCAAGTACACAGGGGGAGCCCATATGCACATAGGGGGGTGACATATAACACTTGGGGTACGTGCTGTAAAACCTCTTCGTCGTGGCGGCTGGAAACAGACTCCTGGTACCGTCATGTCTCTGCTAGCAATGCTGGATAATTGTAGTCGGCCAGAGAGAAGGACGCGAACTCGGCCAAGGACAGAATAAGCACGTGTCCCAGAGAGAATGTATCTCGAAGGAAGATTTCGGTAACGTCCGGATCGGACATACACGAGATTCCGAGAGCGATGATATGACTGCCACAGCCACTCCTACAGGCAAAGGATCTTCTGGCGGTATTAAAATCACAGAACATGACCATTCCCTGTGAGGAATGGAAAATCCTTTGGATGGAAGAGCCAAAGCCGACGGGTAGGAATGTCCTCCTGCAATTGACGGAAAAATCATTGCTGCCCCTAGAAGAAGCCAAGTTCACATTGCACTGTGACTACAATTCGGTTCTGGTACATATCTTTCGGGGAATGAAATCAGATGAAACAAATTCTGAGTCAGTGGACAAGGCCGATGCCTCGTAAGCCGAAACTACAGTCTCAGTAACCAAAGGCTTGGCAAAACAGACTGGTGAAAAGGACAGCACTGAGCTAATAGAGACAGCAATTGACCTGCGAATTGAGGACAACTCGGCAACTAGGGGCAATGCTGACCATAACGTTGGAGATTGATCCTCCTACGCTGAGACCTAGTGGATCTGGTCAGGGGATTTAGTACACGGCTTATGCAGGTGGTGCAAATAAATCTATATCACAGCAATTTTGCCTCTGCGAACTTACTTCCCCTACTAAATAAGTAGGACCTTGGGTCAGAAAAGATGCCACACTTGAATTAAAGCACAAAAGGTACACCTTACTTGATGGCAAAAGTGCCTTTTGGCTAAAAAATACATTTCTATGTTTTTAATGTCCAATTACAACACCAACGACTTCAGTGTCATCAGTGGGAAGGAGCCAACAGGGCGCCAGTACTACTAGCATCAGTTTATATGTCCTATGAAAGCACCAACCCACCGATACCAGCTGAGGTTCTGACTCTATCCAGTATCCAGTATCTATCTAGGACGCGACGCTAACACCAAAAACACTATCTGGGGCAGCACAGACGTCAATGAACGAAATGAGTCACTTTTTAATTACATTTTACAAACAAATCTATGCATTTGTAATTGGAGCAACAGGCCCACTTTTATTACAGCAGGCAGATCGGAGGATTTGGATGTGATATTCACGGGATAATGCAACATCCTAAAGGTTAAAGGTTTTCGGAACACTGCTACATTCGTTTCATCATCGACCTCTGAAGGGAAGTTGCAAGTATTGGTCAACCACCGAGTGGTAAATCACTTGCAGACGTAAAATCCATGATTTAGTTGTAAATAAAATATCGGAAATGATCGGCAAGGCCTTGAGAGATAGCAGTCCGAGACTCAGGAAGATTTTCGCAAGCAATCCCATTGTTGCTGTTTCTGATGCTAAGTGGTATCACATACAAAGAGTCAACAGAGAAGAAACTGAAATTGCTCAAGAGCACGTACTTTTCCGGTAATTAGACAGTAATCAGTGGTTGCATTTGTCGAACGAAGGTGTGGACGAATACCCCCATGTGAATGAATTTATCGAGTATTTTTACATATGACAAAGTGAAATAGGATATTAACTCATTCGATCCCTTCAAATCTCCAGGAGAAGATGGGGTTATGCCCTGTATGCTGCAGAGGACTCATAAAACGATTATCCCTTGGCTTCTGGTGATTTTTAAAGAATGCTTACTTCATACCTCCCCCTCCCCCTCAAAGTGAAATGAAAGTCATTTAGAAGGCGAAGAGGAACGGGTACATAACGGCTAAGGACTTCAGACCAATTAGCTTTACTTCTTTTCTTTTGAAATCATTAGAAAGACTCAATGGATTCTGTCAATGGATTGAGAAAAATGCTGAGTAGACGATACATGGAAAACTGGGAAACCACGAAACTGTAAAAGGAGTCTCTAGGGGTTTTAGGTTCCTCAATAGCTGCGGCTGGTTCAACTAATCACTGCATAGCAGTACTAAATCAATGCAGTAGAGTTTCCATTGTAGTTCGACTGGTTTACTAAAGGTGGCCGCCAACTAACCTAACCTAGAGTAGGCCAAAGTTTTACTATCTTTTATAAGACTAACCCAAGGTGCAGCCAAGCCGTTAAAACCAAGATTCGGCTAGTAAAACTTGGAATAAGTCTGGATCAAGAATTAGGAACCACACTTTGTCAAATAGAACTTATCACAAGGCAGGGCCAATTCTTTTAAAGCAAGATTTCGCTAGAAAAACTTGGCACAAGTCTGAACCAAGAGTTAGAAAACATAGTTTGATAGATAGATAGATCGCGAACTAAACTAACGCCAATTCTTATAAATTAAGGCTTGGCAAATATTTCTCTATTTTTTGGAACTTATACACCAGACTTAAACCAAGTTTTATCTACCAAGCATTTATTTTTAAAGCCTGACACTGACTAGGACCAATTAGAAGTTCAATCCATTGCTAAATGCTCCATTTCTAATCTTGTTACAAAACTAGTTTAGTATTAATATCCTTGATGACCGATCACTGTTAACTAAAACAGCATTAGGCAAAAGACAGCAAAGCAGCTTACTCCACTTGTAAACTTTGTCTGGAGGAGGATGAAACTTCTATTCACATCATATGCGATTGCACATCCATTGGCAGAAGCAGAATATTTATTTTTGGGAAGCTGTTATTAAATCCCAGTGGGTAATTCGCTGTACGAGTTCTTGTGCCTCTTAAAGGGGACCAGCTTGAAGTAGGAAGTAGGAGAGTTAGCACAAAGGCCTTATAGGCATTAACTCGAAATGTTGGTAGTGTTAATAAAACTGCATTTCACCTTTTCTGATGCAGTATGATGCGCCCCACGGTTTCCATTTTAAGTCTTACAAGTACTCGTATTTACATAGCTATTAAAAATTCACAATCACAGATTTTCACGACTATCTGTATGGGGTTAGGAATCTGTATGGGACTAAGAGAAATTATTTAATACCTTTTAGTCCATTTTGAAAACGTGGTGTATTAAAAAAAATTTTTATTTAAATAATTATTTCTTTTATTTTCATTTTTGCATAAAATAACAAGCGCGAGCTCGGTTCTTTAAACTAAGTAATTAAATTAATTCTGTAGATATTTATCACACTTATGTGGTCATGAGTGGCGAAATGCAGTCGATGTTACAAACTTATGTGAAGAAAGGTTTGACACATCCTAAGGAATGACACACATGATCTTCTGTTTGGCTGTAGATTACGAGATGATTTGTCAAATTAATTTGTCATATTTATGTGATCGTCTATGTGACCCTTTAATCGAGGGAAAGACGAAATTTGTATTCTTTTCGGCAAAAGAGTATTAGAACGTTTTCATCAATATATATGATAATACTCACCCATTATTCTGCAGCCAAATAAACCAGGTTTGTTATTGGACACTAAACTAAAAATATCGAGAAATAAGTGAAAATCCATTAACAGGAAAATATGCATTCGAAAAGATCATCAGCAATAATTGGTAGCCATTATTAGTCGTCGGTGGAGTAAGTGATAACGTATCGAAAGTTCCAAGTTCGAACCTCAACGGCGACGAACTATGGTTGCTTTCTATTGACAACAGATTACAATAAAAAGGCCGTTGGTGGTTGCAAAAATTGTAGGTCCTCTTACAAAGCCAGTTGCCGCCTTCCCCCAACTCTCACCATAAGTCAAAACTTTTGTCATGATGATACAAATAGATACTCTATGCATTCAGAATCATTTAAATCAGTCCACACGTTAAAACGTTGGATTATCACTATTCCCACCAAAACCTAGGTCAAAATTTTTCCTCATTGGAGCAATGGGGGATCATACTCTATATAACAAAATAGAAGCATCCAAATTGGTCTATGCACTAAGAAATTGGGTAATGCCCCCTCCCCCATTCACCCGATAAATTTTTGTTGTGACCATCATTCTACACATCAAAAGACAAATCGCCCAAATTGGTCTAAGAGTTACGAAGTCGGCCTACAACTCGCTCCACCACCACCCTAGATCAAAATGTATCCTCATATTAGCATATAGCCATATACTATTATGAGTATATTCTAAATAACAAGAAAAGAGTCATCCAAAGTTGACATCCACCTCATCCCCCAATACGGCGCGGTACCAGTGGGGAAACATACTCTATACATCAGAATATCAACCAAATTGGTCCACGCGTTACGAAGATAGACTACTCCCCCCCCCACTCTTCCCTTCCTACTAGGGCTTCACGATACTCGAGATAATTCTCGCTGCCGGTGCCGATCTCGACACGATACCGAGACTGGCAGCGAGACCAAAAATTCCGCTGCGAAAATTGTCAATAGTGTGATTTGTGGGGCGTATAAGTATACACTGCTTTCCTCAATCGCTTCTTTCTACATTATTTCCTTCTTCAGATATTTACGTGTTATCCCCAATAGCAAAGAAGAGCCTTTGCTACCTTGTTTTGGTTAGGGGAATAAGAAGTAGTAGATATATCACTTGTCCTCGTTTCCCTTTATCCCACTGAAATTCCCTTGTTTTTATCTTGTCCAGAGCGAGATTGGACCGAGACTGGCCTTTATCTCGCCGATATTGCGACGAGACCAAGATCGTCTTCACCTCGACGAGACCAAGACCGAGATGTGCCAAAGTCTCGGTCTTGTCTCGGTGCAGTGAAGCCCTACTTCCTACCATACCCTAGGAAAAATGTTCTATTATTAACAATGGGGTTCCAACATAATGGGGTTTTTTCCATTATTAGCAAGAAGATCATACTCTAAAGAACAAAAAGATAACCATCCAAATCGGTCCACGCATTACGTAATTGGGTCCCCCCCCCCCCCCCGCCACCAAAAAAATTGTTGTCATGATTCCAATCGCGCAACATACTTTTTCCAATAAAACAAAAAAATAAAAAACAAACGGTTCGAACTTATAACCTATCGTTTTTTTGGGAATTCTGTTAAAAATAGAAATCTCAATAATTCATTTTCTGACACTAGAAAAGAAAGAAATATATGAGGCTTTTCTATGTTTTACTGTTATTACGAATTCTTTTCAAAATAAACGGTATTGCATGGTAATATCATATGTGCTTCGTGCCTACCAAAGTGCAGAAAAAATACTGCTTCCTTGTCGCCAATATTCCTAAGTCCTGAAAAAAATTTTTAAGTTTTTTTTTAAGTATAGGATGTACAGTATCTGACATCCGTATTCGTACACTATCTTGCTATAAAAATATGGAAAACACCTTAAATAAAAATAATTAAATTTATGAAAAACTTCCAAAACAAACCGTGCAAAACTCGAACAGAGCAAGAAATATTAAAGAATTTTGTCCTGAGTGTTTCATATAAAAAAAAGCTAATTATTTAAATTTTAAGTTTTTTCAATATTTTCTTATATGTAGCATGATAATGTATGAACACGGATGTTAGATACTGTAGATAAATTGTAGCGTAGCCGATTTTTAAAATCCGGAAATTTGACAAAATGGCAACCATTTGAAAAAGAAAATCATTCCACGTAAAAGCTTGTAATAAAATGCTCGGGGAAATTCGAGAAAATTTGAAAGAAATGAGCAAATCGGTTGAATAGTTTCCGATCTTTTCTTCACGGACAAATAAGGAACCGTTCAAATATTACGTAACACAGATTGATTGAAGATTTCTGACCCCCCCCCCTATAACCCCTTGTAATGCGCCGTAACGTTTCGGTTATGTGTAGTGTAGATATACAATATAAACTGAGCCGTGAGTCACAGCTATAACAAACCCTTAATTTTACGTAACGCGTTGCTTGACCCCCCTATAACGCACTGTAACGTTTCACAAGACACCCCCCCCCCCCCCACCCTCCTAATAGCTTTACTGGAACGGCCCCTAAGAAAAGACTTCCCCAGAAAAACTAATTTTAAAGTTTGAATAAGATTGAAACTAAAGTATATTCTAACGAAATTTCTCGCTGTAACTTCATATCACGGTTTCACACCAACATTTTAGAGACCCTAAAGAATCAAAGATTTTTTGGAAGTTTCAGAGTTGGATCCCTCTTAACAACGAAATAAATCGGTTAAGAACGTTTCTAACGTTCGAAAATATCCTATACCCTAGGAACACCACTTTTAAAGATACCAAAAAAAATTGTAGGTAACACAATAAATTAATCTAAATAAACAAAAAAATTGCAAAATCAATACAATGCTAATTTATGTTTTACGTATTTCCTAAATAATAAAATAAACAAAGTATAGTAGGTAGAAAGATTACACAGCGACCATTAACAGAAACACTTAAGTCTTCATTTCCGTCCTATTTATATATAAAAACATCTTAATGGGGACATCACCCTTAACCTTCAGCATATTAAAAAACTTTTTAAAAACGGTATGACGTCCTGCACTAAATTTAGCTAGAAATATACCTCATAATGACCTACAGCTTAACACATGTCGGCCCAAAAAAGAGCTATAAAAGTCAAAGTGAAAAATCACAAACAAACTATCTTGGAAGTCATAAAAACCTGATTTATTGGAGTTTTGTAGGTACGAATATAGCGACCAGTCTGAGAAATTATATCAATATGCAAATGGCCAGATGAAATCAGAGAACACAGGTGTCACAAGCATAACACTAGCGAATAAACAACAAAACGCTAAGATACTTATGTCCGAGCGAAATTACACAATAGAGATTGAAACCATTCAATTCTTCTGTGTCACTTTCTTTGATCTCAGGGTTCACCAACCTCGGCTGACATTGAAATTGAAAACAAAGTCGAAAGTCTTTTACTTACAACCTTGAAACCTGATCAATATTGTAACGGATTTCAAATGTCAATTTTGCAGACAAATTTACATACTTTTATGCTATTCAAAAGAGTCAGTCTACCGGACGAACTAAAGTAATTTATCAAAGCTAAAATGATTTACTCCTGCAAATGAATCTTGAAAGACCAGTCATTTGTTGCCGCTTTAAATGTTAAGCGACTACGGGGGACTATCACCTCAACTTCACTTTGTAAATTTTCAACTCAAATTAGGAATCACTGTCGGGTGCCTACATGATATTACATCTTCAGTACAAGGTGTACTGCTTTCATGTGACCCGATTTAAAACCAAATTCCCTGCTAAGCAAAATTGCAAAATAACTTATATCTCATAACAAAAAAGCATAAATACCTACTGTTTGTATTTCATGGTTTGGGTTTGGATTAGATACTACATGAAAGCTCAACTGAGCTAATCACTCCTTATGCATTGTTTCGTCTGTTTTCTAGTCTGTTCAAAATTACTCCTCAGTTATCGAGGATCAAGGATATCTACATTATTTAAGTAAGTCGCTCTAGTTCGCGTGACCTCTTAAGAGTTGCAATTGGGCCGAAAAAATAACTTAGCCCGAGGACACCGATTGCAATTGGAGCTACATCTTAAATATTTCGAACCACCGGCATTACTTTCAAATCCATACTGACCAACACATTAATCACTTACTCTACCGACGTCTATTTAAAAACATAACGAAAAACAAAGGTCTCTGGTGAGTGTCCATTTAAACGCCGTTTATACAATATGCATGTAGTTCGACAGGGAAGCCAGCCATAAAAAATTCAGTGATTGAGTTTATCAAAAGTTCTATTTCAATCTACAAGAACGCAATCTACTAATAGGACATTTTGACATCAAAAATCAATGGAAAAGCACGAGTTGATTTTATAACGTCCACAAGTTTACAAAATAGCAATTTAAATTAACTGTGGGGCAGCCGGATAGTTTAAGAATATTTTTTTAAAGGTCACCTTATTTATATTATATTTTCTGAAGATGCATGGAGATAGTTTTCGATTGGAGAAAAATACTACTAGATCGTGGCTAGTGTAGCAGCATTAAGCTATCTCCACTGTAAGCCGATCCCAAATCCGGTTAAGAACGAGAAGAAAGTACGCACCAGCCAGAACATATCGCTCTTGGTCAATCCCGGGACGCCTTAAAAAACAACCCTGCTCCTGGGAAAAGATAGGCTTATAACTCTCGTACCCGAAAAAAACCATCGTGTATAGTTGGTTTTTATGTCTTGTACACCTCAAATACTTCGTATTGATTTTGTGATGCTGACTTTTGGCTATATAAATCGTACTACGACCGGGCTACGGCATTAGCGAACTCTGTAGGGCAAGCGGGACGATTGTGGATATATTAAGATCATGTGGAGAGTTTACATCATCCACATCTGAAACTGTGTTGTTATACTTTGGGTAGAAAGAATCAGACACACTGTGCATGGCAAGTGGTAGGCTTGATGCCAATTAATAATATTTATTTACAAATTCGCCAAATACTGACTGCTACAAATCAACAAAATCTAAACAGTTAATACAGCGTAAAATGAAATATCAAAATAAATTACAGAATCAAACTGATTAACTAATAAAAGCAAAATAGAAAAATAAATTAAGTAAATTAGTTTACACATTTAGTATAGTCAAGAAAATATACAAAAATGCAACTTAGGCTAAGTCGATCTTAATTCGAACTACAATACTTGAATAGTAATTATTCAATGTTCATCTAATTAAATATTACAAGAAAAAAGCAGAAAAGCAACATACTGAGAATAAAAACCGAGAAATATATATAAAAAAAAATTTAAAATAATAAATGCTATATAAAAAATAACACCAAAATAAGACTAAAAAAAGAAAAAAAGAGAAATGAAAAAAACAAATTAACTCTATACAAGCCGATCTCTTATCTGTGACCTGGGCAAATGAAAGAAAAAATAGTTGCTGCGATGATGAGCGATATGGGAAAAGTTTCGAGTTCTCAAGGAACGAGACGGAACCGACAAGTTCGAAGAAGCCAATAATTCGGAGGAATTAATCATACCTCGCAGACAGTCCAAAGAAAAAAGGATTCTAAACCTGTTATATTTAGGTTCAAAAGGCTCCAAATAAAGAAGCAGAAGACGATCTGCATATGGAGGCCGACGAAGGGAATCAGCTCAGAGAAGGCCACGAATGGCGAATCTCACAAATCTACGCTGGACAGTCTCAATGCGATCGATATGAGCGACATAGAAAGGAGACCGAACCGGTGAAGCGTATTCCAAGATTGGTCTTACAAAGGCGCCAATGAAGCAGCTTCGTTATGTATGCGTCATCAAACTTCTTTGATCATCTTTTAACGAAGCCCAGGGTCGCATTGGACTTAGTAATAATAGCGCCAAAATGATCCTCAAAAGAAAATTTAGTATTAATGACAACGCCCATTTCTCTGTTTTTTTCAAGTTTATTCAATGGGCTACCACCAAAAGTGAAATTGAAAAGAAAAGGATTTCTTTTATGTGTGAATGACAACAGTCCACTAGTCACTGTTCAAAGGAAGGAAATTAATCAAGCACCAATTACGAAAGGTCTCTAAGTCAGAGTTTAATAGGGCACGGTCATTATCATTTGACACAACACGGAAAATCGTCAGCATAGCAGAGAATTTTCGAATGAGATAGAATCAAAGATACATCGTTGATGTATATGATGAAAAGCACTCCAGAAGAGTTATTGATTTCGTCAGCGAGCGCACTAGGAGCGCACTACGTTGTGTACGATCAGACAAATAAGAACATAACCACTGGACGAAGACTAGAGTAAAGCCCAGAACTGAAAGCTTGTAAATAAGAATTTTGTGATTATATATATATATATATATATATATATATATATATATATATATATATTAATATATTCATCATTGTAACAGAAAAAAGAAAACAAAACACTTGCTTTTTACTTCTCCATATTTAATGTTTGATCATCGTTAATGTGATGTAAAAGTTCTAGGTTATCAATATTAATAGAATGTCCAGTGTGAATTTAATGTTTGCTTAAGCCAGAACTAGGTCTGCCTGAAGAGATAACGTTATTTTCCATTTTTTTTATACGATGTGGCCAAATCTTAGGGGACAACCCTTTGATGTGTTAGCATGGTTTTGGCCGGAAGGGAATTAGGGTAAGGGGAGTGAGGAAACTTGAGCCTTGTTTTTGCATTGCTGCGAGCTAGACAACAGCCCAGAGACAGAGTGGATTATTTTAATTTCTTAATAAAAGCTCACGGGGAGATCTGGTCTCGAACCCGGGGCCCATGGCATGGTGGTCTTTAGAGAGAAAGCTTGAAAATTAAGCTGCAGTCAATATTCTAGGCAGAAGCAGAAGCTAAACCGATTAAGATCTGCACAACGAAATACACAACCACAAGAAAAATACAGTAATGTGAGCTTCTATCCTCGTTTGGTGAACTTATCCCACTTCACTTTCACTGTTTCAGAGGAAAAAGTTCTGCAAAAAGGTTTGAAATATGTACCATTATTGAGAGTGAACCAGACTGATGTTATCAACTTAGCTGCACATATCGACGCTACTGTTGGGGACGATGCGGTGATTCAATCAACCTCTGCGAATTCACTCACGAAGATTTGTAAAACATTTTCTAACCATCCGAATGACGTTATATATAATTAGTAAAGCTGACAAAGGTAATACTGTAGCTATTATTGATAGATTATAATATTTAGATAAAATGAATAGTGTCTTAGGTCAATTAGGAGTTCTGGAAATTAATAATGATCCTACTGATAAATTTAATCGAGAATTAATCAGCAAATTAAATAATAGTAGCCTAGCATTAAGTAAAAGTGATAAAATAAAGCTAAGAACCAGCCATCCAGCGATACCGATATTATATGGACTTCCTAAATTGCACAAAGACAATATTCCAATAGCCAGAGCTATGCCTATCCTACTTGACTTTAAAACTAACTTTTCTATTAAGAATTCAATAGATTTAGTTAATAAAACCAAAGATTTAATATTACCGCGTCACTCTAAATTGGTGTTATTTGATGTTAATAGTTTGTTCCCTTCCATTCCCACAAAAACACTAAAAGAAATTTTAAATTCAAAAATTCACAGTGCGGTTGACAAATGACACAAGAGCATCACAATTTGTCGCTCTATCGAATTGTTGTATTGAACAAAATTATTTTATGTTGAATGATAAAGTTTACATGCAAGCATGGGGTCGCCTTATTCTCCCTTTTACGCTGAAATATTTATGGACCATTTATCTGGACAGGGACTGATAGACAACTCAAACTCATTTTTAGATGATATTTTAAACAAACTTGACAATAATATAAAATTCTCAATCGAAAATGGTGACCAACACATCAACTTTTTAGACTTGACGCTATCAATAGTAAATCAAAAATTATCTTTCAATATATTTAGAAAAGAAACATACTGTGATGCGATTCCAACCACCCTTGGAATACTAATATGTCAGAATTTCACTCTATGATAAATAGATTGGTGAAACTGCCTTTAGACCACCATAAATTTAAGTCAGAATTAAATGTGATCAAACAAATTTCGATTAATTATGGGTATAAACCAAACATTATTTATCAACTATTAAAGAAAACACAGTATAAATTGACCGTTGAATCTATATACCCGTGCCATAATAAATCCGATGGTGACACATTCTTGCGTAAAAAAATCCCATACTTAAATAATCCTTCTTCAATACTAAAAAATTGTCTTAAAAATTTTAAAGTTTATCCTGCGTTTAAATCTAGAATATGTAATTATAAAATAAAACCTAAATTTGATCCTTTAAAATGTAGTGGCGTATATGCTCTGTAAATAGGAAAGACTAAGAGAAATATTAGGACAAGATTTAAAGAACACTTTACATCAGCTAAATCAGGCAGACTTAGCTCTGGCTTAAACAAGCATTTAATTGATACTGGACATTCTATTAATATGAATACCTAGAACTTTTACATCGCATTAACGATGATAAAATATTAGATAGATTTGAAAAATATGAAATACACAAAGCTAAAAATCATGGCTGTTTCTTGGTCAATGACCTTATTGATTTTAACAACAAGAGTATTTTACTTGATTGTTATTTCATAGATTTTCTTTTTCCTTAATAGCGTTTTCGCGTCGATTGTAACTCGATAAATACAATAAATAATTTGTGGAAAAGTAAACAGCAAGTGTTTTGTTTTCTTTTTTCTTTTACAATGTTGAGTGAAAAGTATGTCCACCAAGTGCCGAGCAATATATATATATATATATACATATATATATATATATATATATATATATATATATATATATATATATATTCTTTCCAGCTTCAATTACAGGAATACAGACGTTGGAGAAGGCCAACAAGTTGGTAGTGGTTTACTTATCCTTCATGAAACCGATTTACAATGGATGTAAAATATATCACAAACCATAGCCTCAAATACTTTGCCAATACAACATAAACTGACAATTGGTCGATAATTAGAGATTTCACGTTTGTTGCCCTTTTTATTACAATTGCCAGGGTTTAGGAAACACACCAATGCAAATAGACAAACTAAACAAATGACAGAGAAAGGAGCCAGGAACGCATTTACAAATTTCCAAAATTGCTTAGGCTCAGCATGTAGGGTTTGCTTAGTTCTATCTAAAAAGTCAATATAAGAAGCCTCTAGAGAAGACCGAAACTTATCACACTCGTTAAGTGGTCTTATTAAAGTTATAACAAAAGTTACTAGTATCAAAAGAAATTAATGTTACTGGATCAAAATAGTAAATCACATGGAACGCCGGGTAATGATGGGATTCAGGAACCAGGGGCGATAGGCATCGCCTTACAAGGCTGCCCGAGGCGTCAGAAGAGGACACCAAGTCCACAAACCACACCACTGATGTGCAACAGTCCCGAAGAAGCAATGCTAAAAAGCGTTGTTGAGAAGTCGTAAAAGATGGCAACATACAATTATCATCCTCGGAGCACTCTTAACCAAGAGCAATCATGTTGAAGTCACCCAAAAGCAACAAGTCCTCCAATGGAAGCAAGAGATCAGCAACATGGTCGGCACAAACAGCCAGCTGCTCATAAATATCTCGGGGCGAGCCAGGTGGAATATAACCTGTGGCAATATAAACGTTTTTATGAGGGAACCGCAAAGCCATCAACGCAAAGATTCGGATCGGAATAGCTTATGTACGGCAGCAGTACACCTGACGAAACAACCAGAGGTCGCCGCCTTGGGATTCGAACCTGCAACCTCCAGATTGATAGGCCGACTAGTTATCATTTACTCCATCGACGAGGAATTTATTTATAAAAAACAATAAATTCTGATTGGAATTACTTTAATGAATAAAATAAGTATTTTTTAACACGATTGCCTTTCACATTTCATTTATGATATACCAAAAATTCTCAGCAAAACCTTGTCAAAATTATTTAGTGAAATAGTGCAGTGAATCTAAATATTAGTAGCAAATGCAAGGACTTACGTATTCAAGACTTGAAAAGGGAATCAAGTAAACGTTACCTCCCTACTATTGGAAATGTGCCCTGGTAGCGTAACTACTAGAATCTATATCAATGAATGAGCAGAAATCAGTTGAGTTGAAAGCAGCAATGTAAGAACATAAATCGTCGTCGGTCGATTTTAAATCTGAATTAACGTCCGTAACTGCGTTAGAGTCATCGCTGGAAGAACAGAAGTCATCAGTAGCGGAACTTAAAGCCTCAGTTGAAAAAGTGAAAGCCGAGATGGAAATTTCTATGCAGGAACAGTTTGAAGGTCTGGAATCAACTGTAGAGAAGAAACTGAAAACTATAGAAAACTCTATCAAAATCGATTTCGACAGTCATATGGAATAAAATGGGAGAGATAAGTTCATTGAAAAGTGATTGGAAGAGGTGGAAGTTTCTAGACAGATCAAAATAAAAGAAGTTGAATGTGAAATTGAACTGTCAATGAACAAAAGTTTCGAAGAAATTAGGACTGTCCTAGAAAACGTCCATAAACGGCATTTAGCGACTTTATGTACAGATGTTACTGTGAATAAAAAAAGTCTTCCTTTAAAATTTGACGGCCAAGCGCCCTGGCAAACATACAGACTTCAGTTCGAGAAACAATGAACTTCTGAACTGACGAAGAAAAATATATAGCTTTAATTTTGGCGCTCAGAGGCGCAGCCGCAGAACTGTCACAGACTATAACAACAAAACAAAGGTACGATATATCTCTAATACAAGCGTTAGAATTACGATACGGCAACTAGCGCATGCAAGAGGTCTACTGTCTACAGCTGCGGAGTCGAGCACAAATGCATGGAGAGACGTCGCAGGTTCGCCAGAGAAGTATTTATTAATTTGCAGATCGTCACCTGCAGCAAGCAGTATGACTGGCCGGAAAGAACATGAACGCTGAGGTTTTTGGCTTACGCTCTGTAATATGAAGCAGCAAAATAAGCTTCAATTAGAAGAGACGAAGATCAAATTCCCCGCAAGATGGCAAGATGATGTCTGGATTTGGCTCTGAAAAATGCAGAGAAAGAGAGCGAGCGGAACAAAGAAGACTGTAAGCCCTATACCAACTCTATGCTCGCAACAGAAATACGAGTAAAGACCGACTCTGTGGGGCAGGAGTTGTCCAGTGGAATCGACGCACCCGGTATTTTAAAGAAATAAACAAAATAAAGAAAATGCATCGAAACGAAAGCAGCTTAGTAATCAATGGGAGCGTTCAATAACAAAAATGCACGATTACAGTAGACACAGGTACTTCTGGGTCTGCTACAGGGGAATCTGCTGAAATGTATGGAGAAATATTAATGGTAATACCCCTCGACGACACTCGATTTTTGCACAGATTTCTTGTCGCAGATATAACGCATGAGTGATGAGACCAAGCAGACAAAACAGGATGTTACAAAGGCTGGAAAAACTGCAATCCTATGATTTCGAAATTATCCATAGAAAAAGTAAATCCTATGGAAATGCAGTCGCACCTACACGACGACCATGTAAGCCGGATTGTAAATACTGTTCCCGTCTGGAAGGAAAATGCGACGATGTGATTGCGCAAAGAACAACTGTCGTACACTTGACACGATGGAACAACGAAGAATTTCTAGCTGCTCAACGAGAAGGCGAGAATATATCTCCACCTTTGTAGAAAGAGAACGATGTAAGACCCCGAAGGAAAGATATTTCAGACAGAACTGCAACGCAATGGAATTCGATGTGTGTTGAAGAAGGAACTTTGAAACTCAAATGGGAGACACCCGACGAGTCAGAATGCCGACTGCAGGTGTTGGTTCCCAGGAACAAAAAAAAAGCATGTGCTGGAAGAATTCCATAACGGTGTTTCGGGAAGACATCTTGGCGACAACATGATTGGAGAAATTAACATGGTTTATTTATTTAAGCTTAATACAAGCTATAACATAAAAAATACAAAAATACAAGCTAAAACATAATACTAATCCTACAAACTATAATAAATGATAAGTAATAATAAATAAATAAATAGTATAAGCTACAATATGAGCTATAAATATAGTAGATACAGGCAGAAGGCGGAAGGAAAAAGAATTAAGGAAGGCAATCAAGATCAGGATGGGCGGGATCAAGATATAAGGCTTTGTGAGGGGATGATTTACTCAGATGGAAGTCAAAGGAGGAAAGGTCGTTGACTTTCCGTAGCATCCTGGTAATTGGCTCGCTTTGGCCGTAGTTTGTGCGATGGCGGTCGAGTCGGAAAAGGGGAGTGGACCTAAGGTTACGGGAATTGGTATAGATGGGTAAAGATTGCAGGCTTGAAGGGCAGTCTATAGCACCAGTTAATAACTGATAAATGAAGAAAATGTCGGAAACATCACGACGTTTACTTAGAGGTTGTAAGTCGATCAGTTTCAGACGGTTTTCATAAGGTGGAAGGTTGAATCTGTCTACCCACGGAAGATCACGTAGAGCGAAGCGAATTAACCTATGCTGGACAGATTCAATCCTATTAATGTGAGTTGTTTGTGTAGGTGACCATACCTGGCTGGCATATTCAAGGAGAGGTCTAACGAAGGAGATGTAGAGAGATTCCGAAACATAAGGATTGGAGAACTCTCTAGACCAGCGCTTCACAAATCCTAGCGCGGAGTTAGTTCTGTTAATTATGTTGTCAATGTGGGAACGGAAATTGAGTTCGCTATCACAGGTTATTCCTAGGTCCCACAGTGAGGTAACGATAGGGACTGGTACGTCGGGTTACATAAAGACTCTCGGGGTGGCGGTAAGACGCTTGCGGGAATAAGGTAATAATATAGTTGTTTTTTAGCGTTTGTTTGATGTCGCTATGTTGGATAGATCAAAATATAAAATAAAAGAGTGCATACCATGAAAAACTGAAATTTATGAATCACCCTGTAACTCCCAAACGGTTGAGATTGCCCCCCCCCCCCTCCCATAAAATTTTTTGTTTGTATAGTTGAGATCTATAACCCTACTCATTTTGGCACGTCAGATCTGAAACACCCTGTATACATATGTATGTCCTGTTTCTATTGAGCGCTGCACCGCTGCTGTAGATTATGAATTGTTGTTTTTGTTTTTATGGTTTGTTCTATGTCCTGCCATCCTGCTTTTTAACAACTGCCCCGTCTGTCCTATATCGATTTTGTCTCAGTTTTCACAGTTTATCTTGTATACCACTCCGCGCTTTAATTCATCCGTTTTTTTATTGCTTTTGTATATATTCCTTGTGGCAGCCCCCTCCCCCAGTAAGCAACTTAAAGCCAGAAAGTGTAATAAAAATTTGACGGAACGTGTTGCGGAGGATGCCTAAAACATATTCATTTTTTTTAATTTCTGAGATTTTTAACGTAAATCCGCCGTAAAAACGAACAAATTGAAGAGAAAAAGTATTATAAAATTATAAAAAAAAGTTGCTTTTTCTACTTTTGAAAGCCAATAAACCAGGTGACCCTGAAAGTAAACAATTACCTTTATTTTATTTAGTTCTCGGAAGAGTCATTATGCATTTAAGGATGTGAAATGGTTTAATTAGTCATTAATAAATAAGAATCTAAGCTAACAGAATTAAAATATGTGCTACATTAGTCAGTAATTAATTATTTTCTATAGAACCGAAGTAATTAATTATTTTCTATAGAACCGAAGGGCATTCGTAAGCTTCTGCATAGTACTGTATCCTGTTCTTGTTTCTTTAGGGGAGAATACATTATTATGTTTATTTATCTTAAAAATGAACTAAACAGCTCGTTCTTTTGTAACAATTTAAGTGAAACTGAGCCTTAAATGCAAATGTTATTTTTTTTTACTAACCTCTTATGCTCTTTCCGTACAAGCAAAAATTTAAATGAAGGTCGATTTGTGATAAGTCGACCTTCACAGATTAACCAGAAAATCAACCTGTAGAGCAATTAAACTCTTCTCGAACGTTACACCAATCTTTAATTGTTGCGAGCCAAAAGTCATAGTTAGACGAAAAGTCACGATGCGGTGGTAAGTCATGCATTACCTCTTCGATCGACTCCCGCTGTTATAAAAATGCCAAATTTTACCTGTCCCATTAACATAAGACTGTCAAGCATGCGTTTCGGAAACAAATATCAAAGTAAAAACTTGTCCAGTTTAAAATTATATCGGTTGGTCTTGTCATGAATTTGAAGCTATTTTTTAAAACATGTTTTTACAAGAAAATGGAACAAATTCGTGTAAAAAGAAGTCTTAAAAAAATTAGCTTAAAAAGGAAATGTTCTAAATTCTTCGGTATGAGTTTCACAAAGGCTAGAATATATTGAGTGTCAATTATGTTGATGAGATCGTAAATTAATATTAAGTCAAATTAAATCCTTAAACCACATATTCAAAATAATTAACCTCACAAATTTATTCAAATGAGAAGATCAACTGTAGCTTAGGAAGTTACAACTTGTTGACTTTACTAAAAGCAATCCATTAGTTGGGGACATAATTATAGAGTAATCATTCATTTTCAGCAGGTGCGTCTTACTTTATAATTAGATATGCTAATTTGCGGTCCTCCGAAAATTTTTTGTCGCTTTTAGTAATTTTGAAAAATTGGTAGGTACACCTTTACTGAAAGGTAAGAAAATAATACTTTACCTTGCAATGTAATCAAACATTTTAACTATTTATCTTCTTCCATTTTCCAATTTTTTCAGAAGTAACCTTGTCCCAAATACAAATTTTTTGGTCACTTCACTGCCTTGGCCTAATTTCACGCTAAATTTGACATTGTAATGAAAAAACCAACCAAACCACAATGACTAAAAAAATAATTAATTATTTCAAACTGTAAGCGAAGAAATTATCCAACTTGCTACTTATCAATCTATCTAGTAATCATAATGCTATTAAATTAATTTCTGTCATATGATTAGTAGCATTTGTTAGAGACATTTAGTTGTAACCAATTTAATCCTTTCCTACGAAACATTTCTTTCACTTTCTTTTCATAAGATCAATTTCAAACACCAATAACTAAAAATTACTCTGTGGGTTGGATCGTCTTTGCATAACAACGTCCAATTATTGTTTAAATAGTTATGATAAATAAATAGGTATTTTCTATATCAACCATTCTAAACTACCTGCACATTTTTCAGTTTTACGCTGATATCTGTTAATAGGAGACGGAGTTGAATCAATTGGTTGAGTGGCACGATAACCACGCCATGATTCTATGGTTCGAGCCTCTGTCTCCCTGCAAGTTTTTAATACGAAAAAATCCATCCATGGGATGTTATCAAGCTCTCAGCAATGCAAAAACATTAAATTTACCTCATTCTCCTTACCCCAATTCCCTTCCTTTCAAAGTCATGGTAAATGCATCATAGGGTTGTCTCCCGAGCCTTGGCTACATTATAAAAATGCCTAGGAGCGCTTTTTATTTATTTATTCAAATTTTCTCAAAGTCTGATTACAACAGATCAATTACAGCATTCTTAATGCATGAGCATTAACAGCATGATTCTTAATGCAACTACAGCATGATTCTTAATAAAATAATACAAAATAAAAGCAACAAAGTAAACATAAACAAACAAATTTTGTAACTAATAATTTAATCTGAGCCGACTCTTCAACTGAACCCTCGAAAGATTAAAGTCAATAAAGTCAAAATTAAAAGCACAAAAGCTCCGACTAATTAATAGCTCCCATCAGGCAGTCAAAAGGAAACACAATTCAGGAGTTGTCACGTCTGCCCTCAAGAGTCTCCAGTGATAAAATTTAACGTCTATCAATTTAAGGGGTTATATACAAAGTTGGGGCTCAAAAAATCGAAAATTTTTTGATTGCATATTCTGAAAGTACATACTTTCAAAAATATCTGTGTGAAATTTCATTAAGATCGGAGCACTAGATTTCAAATGACAGCCGTTCGCAGCGCGCTAGTTCCATCCATAAGCACTTGGCGATCGGCGCCCAAAAACTTTAAACGCGATGATCTCGGAATAGAGTTTTTTGAAAAATACCTTTGCGGTGAACGTGATATCTCAAAAACTTTTCAAACGATTTTGATAATTTTTTTTTTAATTGTTCATATTTAAAATCTCGTGTACTTGAACGGTTCCTTTTTCATCTTAAAATTTTCGATTGTTTGCAATGAATTTTTGTTTAGAATTTTGAACACCTCAAAAATCGAATTTTTTGTCAACATGGTTTTTTTATTGGAAAAAAAATTTTTTTTCGGAAACTAAACCGTTCAAGTACACCACAATACATTTTTCTTCAATACTTTTTTTACTCTTTTGATTTCAGTTTAGCGGTTCGCCTTGGAGAGTGTTCACCGCAAGCCTCTGAAAAAAAAACCGCGCTTCGGGGGAGGGGCCATAACTCCGACAATTTTTAATATTTTTTTATAATTCAACTTGTTTTTTTTTCTTCGATAGTGCTACCAACAAATTGTCTTTGGCTTTTTCTAATAAAATTTGCATAAAACCCTTAAAAAATCACCAACTTAGCTCACTTTTTCCCCTCAACTTTGTATATAACCACTTAAGGAGGCAAGTGAAGAGGAAGTCCAGTTTTGTGATGAATCCGTTGTTGAATTCCTTTTTATATATATAATTCTCTTCACAAAGCTTAGAATGAAGAACTAGAGGAAGCGCTGTATCGTATAAAATTTCTATCCGTGAGTGAAGCTGCTCGAGGAATTTAAAATCAGCTGGGGTCGTTAACTAACAGAGACGAATATAAGAAAATGGGACATATATATTTCGTACTGGCAAATGTTGTTTACTTTTGTGCGTGAAAAAGTTTCCTCGAGTGAATTAAGTTCAATTTTGTTAAATTTGTTGAAATAGCTTCTTTTAAAACTGTATGTAATCATTCCAATAAAGTAATAAGACTATTTTGTGATTTTTTTGTGAACCGACTTTGTCTTAACACCCAGAATTTGTTTAAATTAATCAGCTTGAAGTGTTCGGGTTTTTCGCGCGGAAATAAGTAGAAATAGGATGATGGGAAGTTGTTTTTCCTGTAGATACATAACTCGAATTACTTCTAAATTCATTCTATAAAGATGTAAAGTTCAATTAAAACCTCAATTTATGGATAAAAGACAAAGTTACGTAAGAATAATTGTGAGGTTAACGTGAAAACTGATTTTAATGTTTTGGGTCGTTGGTAACATGAAGGCGTCAAAGAAAATTTTTAGGAGGCATCAATAGGAAATCTTAAATAAGATTTAATCAATAAAAAGCGATATTTATGATTCGCTTAACCTATAATATAACGTCAAAATTAATATGCAGCTTAAATATTTTATTCAGAGAAGTTAAAATCAAATTATTCTGTAACGAATTATCAATATTTTGTTTTTTCTTTTGGCCCCACTATAAATCTGACTTAATTTACGCCTATATTGTTGCAACCAATACATCGCTCAAAATTCTACTACAAAAGAAATTTGCTTCACTGAAATCGAGTTACAGCTCTTCCTCTAGTTCTTTATTCTAAGTCACAAAGCATAAAGCAGCATTAACCTACTATGATTAGAATCGATATGGTCAGTAAAATAATAGTAGACTTACCCTTTATGAAACCATGCTAAAAAGGAGCAAGGAAATATTTATAATGCAAATGCAGAACATCGCATACAAGATAGAATGTAATAGCTTGTATTAAGCTTAAATAAATAGATAAATTTAATAAATACCATCACTAGAACAGGAAACACAGACGGGTCACAACATTTAAAAAAAATAAGATATGCCATCTGGACCACCAGTAAAAGTATGCGCTGTGTTTTAAAATTACAGCGTCATAAAATAACAAGTCATTAAATTCAAACGTAAATCCTTAAAACTTGTATCACAGTAATCGACTGAAGAAGTATTCTTAAAGAAGACATTGGTACGCTTGTAGGTTTCTCATCTAAAACACAGTGAAAACAAGGGAAGGTAAAAATTTAGTTGGTCTGGTTAAAGCGATCAAATCTCTTATGTGGTCCTTAACGATCTACTTTTGGATAAAGAACACTCCGACCGCAAGGTTAACGCAAACGCTGATGACATTACCGTGTTAATATCGGGCAAACACCTAAATATTCTAACTGAGAAGCTTTCCTCCTGGACGATCTTCATAAAACAGAGGTGATATTCTTCTCAGGGAAACATAACATTGCATTAGCCTTCAGCCCTTAATACCATTCTCCACCTAACGACGGTGGAACTATTCGGCAAGCAAACTGAGGCCACAATCGTCAGTAGGCTCACCTCAGTCCAAACATGGAACCGTACCGACTGCGGACACTCCAAAATTCTGGATAGAAGCACACAAAAAAAACAATGACTACACCATACTCAAGCTTTCTTTCATTCTTTCACCGCCAAGTTCGACTTCTTTATTCCCACCAGGCAGGAATGGGAGAAAGCCCCCCCCCCCCCCCCCTTGCAACTTTATACTGACAACTCTAAGTTAGAAACTTAAATGTGTGGAGGGCCTACTCGGAATACTTGAACCTTAATATGTATTTCAACAATTGCAGAGATAGTGCACTCTATAGAAAGGAAATCCGGCAACAAACAGTGTGTCACAAAATTATACGTCCACCTAAATTTTGGCCAGCAAGAGGAGTTCAAATTTAAGTGAAAAAAAAATATTTATACCATATATTATTAATTACATACACTTCCAAAATTCTTCACTGATATGACGGCAAAAATTTATAAATTGGGTGGTGTGCGGAGGGGGCGTTACACAATTTCTTAATACAAACACTTATATGGAAGATTCCTTTCCTATATGATCCTCCATTGCTGCTCTATAGAAAAATGTTGACCTAGGGTTGGGGTGAGGGAAGGGGAAACCGAACTTTGTAACGCGTGAACTGATTTGAGTGATGGAAGATGGGCGGCGCCTAGCTACGTAAGGCATAGACCGATTTTGATTCGGTTGTGCAGAATACGTTTCCTGATTGATAAATGATAACAATTTTGTATTTAGATTGATCACGATGATTCTCTGACTACGATAATTCTCTCCTGCTGTATAGCGAAAAGTGGCGCACTATGGTCATGTTAAGAATTTTCTAAGGCGAGGATACTACAGGGTGACCGTGACTAATTTAGAAATATGTTGCCGGATTTGGTAAATTTTGTTAGAGCACTATGTACCTCTGCAAATTTTGAAATTGCTTTGTTCGTACGAGCAGCATTCTTCGAGTCGTATATATGAAGAATTTTGAGAAAAAATGAAAAATCTTCGAGGTGAAAAAATGAAAATGAAAACCCCACCATAAAGTATGCCATTGAGCAGAGTGGAGCAAGGCAAGTTATAATTTTCTTTTTAATTTGACTAATTTAATCCGAACTGAATTTCTAGATGATCTGGAGTGATGAAAATAAATTTAACCTGGATGGACCAGCATCCATTCCATCCATTCCATTCCGCATACTACTAGGGTGGTATTCGCAAAGAACCGCGTTTGTTTTCCAAAAGAAATTTTGTTGGCAGGAGTGGGCGGGGTTCTTTTTGCTAAACAACGATAGCCTTCACAACGTATCGTATGAACAGCTCGGATTACTAAAATATCGTGGAGAATAACCGTGTACCATGTATGCGCACTTTCCATCAGTAGCGTTTATTTTTCAACAGCTCAACGCAAGTAGAGACACAACCGGCTGGTTTCAAAGGCAAAAAAGTCGAAAGCTACAATGGCGAGCTCTATCTATAATCGTCAAGATTAGAGTGGTATAAAATAAAATCTATTATAGATAGACTTATTTTATTATACATGAAAAAATCTTCAATTTGTTTTTTTGTTTATCAAGGGATCGGTAGATGTCGACGGAAAAAAAGTCTCCTTTGTTATGGCGTGTGAAAAATAATTCCTTCAGTTGATCTAAGACAGAAAAATCAAATTGCGTATAAAGGTTGGTGAAATTATCTATAAAATGACTTAGAATCAGACCATAAAAATAAAAAATTACCATTTGGCAGAACTTTTGCGTAAAAAGTTAATTTTTGAGCGAATTTTACACTTTCTAATGGATGACCTGAATTCTAGGTCATCTTATAGAAAATTTCACCAACTTTAATACCCAACTTGATTTTTCTGTTTTAGATCAACTGGAGGAATTATTTTTCATCCACCGAGAGATTTTTTTCCGTCGACATCTACCGGTCACGTGATAAACAAAATGCCAAAAACAGAAAAACAAATTGAAGATTTTTTCATGTGTACAAAAAAAATTAAGCGTATATCTATAATAGAATTTATTTTATACTACTCTAATCTTGACGATTTTTTAAGCTTTAACCAGAACTAGGTCACCTTAAACAATGTAGCTTAAAATATTAAAAATATTTGCAAAATATGAGTAATTAGACTTCTTATCCCATGTATAATATATGGTATAAATATTTCTTTTTACTTACTCCGTCACCCTTTCATACCCTTTCCATAGATACATAAAATAGTTTTTAAAAAAAAAGTTGAACCAACTTCACAAAAAGCGCTAAAAAGCATAAAATAATTTTTAATTTTATATCTATTACGACATTTTGAAGTCGGTGCAAATCAAACAAACCAAACAACTACAACAAAAATATTTAATCGTCATTTCTTATGATCCCGTAAGCTGAAACGTTCAGGTAGTATTATATATTATTTTCAATTGTGGTACTATAGTTATACTATTTTATTTTGAACTTTTTAGTGTCTTCTACTCTATACAACGAAGAAAGAAGCATCCAAATCGGTCCACGCGTTAAAAAGTTAGGTTTAACCCCCTACCCCACCTCCATTTCACTGAAATTTTTTTCTCATGGTAGCAATAAAGGAAGATACTCTACCAAACAGAAAAGGAATCATCGAAATCGGTCCACGGGTTACGAAGTTACTACTCCTCCCCCTCCCCCACCACCAACATAGGACCAAATTATTCTCCTATTAGCAATGGGCGATTACACTCTACACAACAGCAAAAGAACCACCCAAATCGGTCCACGCGTTATAAAGTTAGGTTCCACCCCTTCCCCACCACCACCACAACCCCACCATCATTTTTTTTCTCGTGGTATCAACCAGGGAGCATACTATACCCAACAGAAAAAGAATTATCCAAATCGGTCCACGCGTTACGAAGTTAGACTACCCCCCCCCCCCCTCACCTTAGGCCACATTTTTTTCTCCTATTAGCAATGTACATGTAAAAAAGAACCATCCAAATCGGTCCACGCGTTGCAAATTTAGGTTTCACGCCCACCCCCCACCCCCGCCCTACCAAAAATTTTTTTGACATGGTACCAATCGGTGAACATACTTTACCCAACAAAAAAAGAATCATCTAAATCGGTCAACGCGTTACGAAATTATGAACGGTCAGACATGAAAAAAACAAAAACAAAAAAAGCAACAACAAAATACGTGTCGAATTTAGAACCTCTTTGTTTTTGGGAAGACGGTTAAAAATGTTTACCATCGCGCTAGTGTACTCTATACAGCAAGAGATAATTATCATAGTCAGAGAATCATCGTTGTCTCTCTAGGTACATAATTTTTATCAGTTACCTATCAGGAACCGTATTCTGTAAAACAGGATCAAAATCATCGAAATCGGTCTATGAATTACGAAGCTACGCGCCACCCCTCCTTTAACTCTCACCGTAAGCCATATAGGTTTTGGTAAGTTGGTTAAAAATGGGAAGGGGAATACTCCTCGCTAACCACGAGGCAGATCTCACTGATCCTCTACCTAAAGCGGTCAAACAAGCTTAGCTCATAGACAAAGTACACGTCCTAACATGACTTGTAGGAGTTACTAAAATGAGGAATAAGAGTGTCCAGTTGTAGCCAATATTTAGAATTCCCCTTTCCTCATGATCTTGCTCAATTGGGATCTGCTGATATCAGGGACATAGTTCCGTTCATTAGGAGCTCCAAGCGGTTTAAAGTGTCTGTTCATAAGGATGAGAACCTAGCATAAGTGTGGTGTCACGATGGCCCATCATGGCTTAAATGTGCTTCCCCCTAGGAGCATGCCACTCTTACCTAACCTAAACTTACCCACATAATGTAGCTTAGAAAAGTCTATTATTGTATGTGAAACTAAAAATGTACCTTGATTTATAAGTGCAGAATGAACATTATGAATTTCATATATGTTGATCCCACAGAACAAGAACAAGCTGCCGAACTTTTGCTTTATTAACGCTTCTAAAACGAGTGCTGCTTGATGCGGTCATAACGGCTTAAAATCCACATGGGCGCGTGTAAAGTTAACTCACTCTTTCCATAACGGACATTATTTAACATTTGTTGCTTGGTTGTCTTAGACCGGCCTCATTAACATTTCAATGTCAGATAAAATTAAAATTATTCACAGAAATACTTTTTTCCCCCGAAGCAAAAATGGCAAAAAATATTTACGTTTCACTTTTCTCTCATCAATCACCTCATCAGTTTTTTTGAAAAGTTATTTTATTTTCTTTGGAATGTTAATAATTTATTCTCCAAAATAGGAAATACAAGAAAATTGATTATACAGACCTGTAGTCAGTTTAACAGATAAAATAAATAAGTCATTACATAGACTTATATTATAGAATAGGTGCTCTAGACCTATTCACGTGCTTCCTCTGTTCAGCATGAATTTATGTTATCTAACTTGTTAATAAATGTGCAGTCATAAAAAAATTGCAAAATATTAACAAATTAAAAGTACAAAAAACGTTTACCATAACCGATTTTTTAATTGATTTTCGTATAAAGCTGAAATAAAAAAATAGTTAACATCAATTTGTAATAGTTAGCACTACATTTGTGTTCTTAAAAATATAAGCAATTCAAAAATTGATTTGCGATTTTTTCGAGACAAAAATGCGATTTTTGACAAAAAGTCAAAAGAACAAAATTGGTTTTATACCAATTAAAACAAAAGAATTCCTAATTGCCTTTTAGAAATGAAGGGTCTACGGCTGAATCACAGAACCCGGAATAAAATTTTTAGAGATCCGCCCCCAAGAGGCATCGTCACAATATCTGCCTATTATCGTAGTCGAAATTTAATACAGATATAATTCCGAAAAGTATAAAACTGGAATATAAGTTTTCAATTGAAAAAGGTATATTTTTGCTAGCAATTTTATGACTTGCAAAACGTCTAAAGCCAATGATGGTGTCGAAAATATTGCTATACAGATACAGTCAGACGGTAGAGGAAAATCTAGCAAAAGAAAACTCTCGATACAACTCTCTAGTCAGATGTATCGACAAATACTGTAGAGATTTCTCTGTCTAGAGCTGGCAAATTTCCAGCTGGAGAAAACCGAGAGTTTACTCTACAAAAAGATAAGAAAAGGACATTTACACTAACTTGTTAAAAACTTTGAAAATAATAATATAATATAATAATACGTGCGAGCTTAAGAGGGATACTTTGTTCTTCAGCTTGGAAAAATGTTATTTCTCATCAATATCAGAGTAAAAATGGAACAATTATAGCAAAAGTGGTATAGATAAAAACTGCGAGCACAAACCAGTTAAGTATTTAACTAGTTTTCATCCGCAGCGGAAACTTAAATTGTTGCTGCCCACAGCGAATTTATATAGATCTGTAGGGAAATCTTATCTTTTAAATAAATGTAAGTCTTTTAACTAAAAAGTAAATTTTTTTAAATTAAAATGAAACATCTAATACTTTGTTCAATTATTCATACAAGCCTTCAGTTAAATAATATATTATTTCGCTTTTTAGCTGCGAAGAAAAAGGAGTTAAATTTTCGGTGCAAGGAAAACGAGTTATCTGTTCGTTGCAGGCAAAAACAAGTTAAATAGTTAACTACTTTTTGCTCGTCGTCTTTTCTATACTACTTTTGCTCTTTGTTCCGTTTTTGCGGTCAACTATTTCTATTCCGCTTTTGCTCGCAATGTTTTTTTTTTAACTCACTTTTGCTCTCAGCATGTCAAATAAACGAACCGGCTATAACTTCCTGACACTTAATTTCATTTTTCATTTGAATAGTATACTATAGTATGCTAATATTACATACCAAACTCAATGTAAACCGAATTCAATTTGAACTGAGTTCACAATTTTGGTATATTGTTGCATGACGCATTCAAAACTAAAATTTTAAATGTCATACGAGTTTGTAAGCTGTCAGTTCGGTGTAAATTGAAAATGAGCGAGATTAATTTAAATATGATGCCTTTCTATATCTTGAAAAGGGACAACGTAATTACAATTCAAAGTTATTATTATCACAACTGAACCATAACAGAATTAGAAGGCTGTAAAAGGACTTAATGAAGAATTCCTTTAACAAAGATTCAAGGAAAAATATTTAAATAACTTGCCTCTTCCAAGAAATAGAACTCTTTGGAAAAAAGAAAGGAGCTCC
The DNA here is from genome assembly GCA_964036015.1 of Leptarthrus brevirostris. Classification (NCBI taxonomy): domain Eukaryota; kingdom Metazoa; phylum Arthropoda; class Insecta; order Diptera; family Asilidae; genus Leptarthrus; species Leptarthrus brevirostris. The sequence continues at coordinate 117,398,060 of OZ038372.1, read as the reverse complement.
TATTGGTGCGAATGATTTGTGCAAAAACACTTCAACAAAAAGGATTTTGTTTCAACTTTCAAGTGTCTAGAAAAACCTTTGAACCTGATGCTGAACTAATCTGGGCAATAAGAGTACTTTTACCTGTAAAATAGTTGTAGTAGGGTACTATAAAGAGCCATCCTGTTCTAAGAACAGAATTGTGGGCAATCAGCTTGCAATACACCAGAGAACTGAAAGAAATTGCATTATAAATTGTAATGACCGTAAACAAAGTGGTGTTGAAGAAATACATCTACTATTTTCTATCTGAAGAGGAGTGAGTGTTGGGTTTAGGAAACGATGTAATATTCCAAATAATTGGTACTTTAGATAGGTGCCGTAATCCAGTAATTGCTCCTAACCGCGTTCGGCGCGTTGATGATTCTTTTTTTCGTATAAACTATAATCCCTGTTGCTGCTAATAGAAAACATGTGATCATTAGGTGCAGTGAGGGAGGGATAATCTAACTTCTTGATCGTGGACAGAAAAAGTTCCCCCATTGGTAGCATGGAAAAAAATTTATGCTGGAGGGGGGGGGGGGGGGGGGTGGTGGGGGTGAAGGGGTGATGGGGTGATGGGGTGAAGCCTACCCTCGTATCGAGTGGATCGATTTGGATGATTCGTTTATTGCTGAATAGAGAATCTTTCTCCACTTGTATTGTATCATGAAAAAAATTTTAGTATAGGGTGAGTGCGGGAGGAGGAACGGCACCCAATTTTAAAAGACGTATACCGATTTTGATAATTTTGATTCTTTTGTTCCACCTAAAGACACTACGCAAAGAGCAGGGAGCAGTCCACTTACTTCGCATTACATGCCTCGATTTCCATGATATTCTCTTGCTGTTTAAAGTACATTGGCTTATTAGCGCCATGGTAGGAATTTTGCATCTAAGGTTTCCTTTCTTTTCGGGATTCTGACCTACTCCCGAAAAATGTAGCGACCGTGTCAGTACTAAATACCTAATGTAGTAACTGTATCAGCACTGAATACAGGGTGTTTCAGATCTGACATCAAACAAACGCTAAAAAACTGCTATCCCAATAACCTTTCCAAAGTTGTCAATTTCTCCGAAATTCATGTAATTAGTACACCTCTTTTTGATTTTGATTGGATTGCCCATCTTATTACCTTTCCAAAAAGGTGCGACATGGCAAGGTATTTATTAGGAATTAAAGTGGGCATACCATGCAAATTTTTTTAGGTTACGACTGCAATTTTTGCTACTCGGGATTTATACAGGATTCGTGATTTTGTAGAGATCCGAAAATACTCTGCACATTTCAGTACTGGGGTTCAAGATCAGTACCTCTAAAGTAGTGCTCGCGGAGTTCTTTGTTCAGCGGTCAACTAACGATAACTTTAAAATGAGAGATCTTTTGTTATGTGCTACAACTTTGAATTTGGGATTTTTCTATACAAGTAATAATTCCATTTTCAATATAAAAGCTACGGGGTAAAAGTATTTGGGCGCAATCCGATTTGCAAGATTTTTCGAAATATTAAAACACATATAATTAAAAACTTTAATAATATGGTTGACCTGTGGCAACGAATAAAAAATAAATTCAATTTGTCTGTTAACACTTAAATTACTAAACCGTTAAATATGTTTACATATATTTGCATATTTCGATTTAATTCAAATTCATTTGAAAAATTAGCCGGACCTTGGTTCACTAATCACAGTCGATCGCTTTGACGAGACGTGTGATTAACGATCGCTTACGATGGATGATCTGATGTTACAGTTTAAATATCAAGGTCTGCATTATTTTATTTGTATGGCAGTTTTAAAACAATCAAATATTGAATTAAACATAAAACTGAACGAGTTTAGCCTTTAGTAGATCAACTAATTTTGGGCGTGGGTCTTATACTATGCGAACAAGGAAATGTAGTATTTGAATAATGTAAAGTGCAAAGCGAATAAGGAAAATTTACAGTGAATCACTCTTTATATTTACCTTCCTCCGGCGGGATAAATGTAAACTATTCCTGTAAATTATAATATTATATGCAGCACGTTCTACCTATTTCATGGGTAGCAAGGCCAACGCGATACTAGATTTCATTAAAAGATGACCTAAAGAATTCAAAGATCCACACATTAAGAACCTTTTCTCCCGGACTTTCGTAAAACTAATCTTAGAGTAGGGGGCCTGAAACTGGTTGTTACAGGGGAGAAAGTTACAGTGTAATGTGCAGATCAGAAAACCTGATTACTATAACGTTCGAAAAGGACATGCGCCCAACACCTTCGCCTGTTACGCCGCCCGTCCCAGTGGTCAAACATTGTTAAGAAAGGAGCTTGTGCGTGTAGATAAAAAAAGTTCAGATTTATAACTTTCTTTAGTAGTTTTAGTGTATACCTCTTATTTTTAATGTAATAGTGATATATTACATGACTGCATGAGTTCGTGCCCTTTTTTTGAAGAAAAATTTAATTATAGTTTTAAAAATACATTTTATTAGTCAATAATATAATAGTTTTTGCAACGGGTTCTGCACTTTCGCCTGCTTTTTTTCCAGGTCCTTTTTCCACTTTTGCACCTTTCGCCACCTGTTACAAGTCGATCCAAAAAAGGCTCCGTTTCCTTACCCTCCTTGCACACTTCTTCAGTAAATTTTTCAGCGACAATTCCCTACAATCTGACCTTAACTACTTTTCATTCTTGGACAAATGCACTCAAACGTCGTTTACATCTTTCGACCCTGAACAAATCGCCGCCAGTATTAACGGGCTTGAGGATGACTTTCACCCCGGTCCTGACGGCATTCCGGCCATCGTTCTGAAAAAGTGTGCCATGCATCTAGTTCAACCCCTTATTTTGCTTTTCCGCCTCTCGGTCACTCAAGGGGTTTTCCCTCAATTATGGAAAAACTCTTATACTATTCCCATATTCAAAAAAGGATGCAAGAACGATGTATCCAACTACAGACCCATTGCTAAATTATCACCCATATCTAAACTATTCGAAAAATTGGTCTATGATTCCATGTTCTTCCACTGTAAGTCTATTTTCTCCCTCTCCCAGCATGGCTTCCTCAAAGGAAGATCTACAACCACCAACCTTACCGAATTCGTCTCCAAAACACTATGTGCCCTGGAAAACGTTAAAGGTGTTGATGTTATTGCCACCGATTTAAGTAAAGGATTTGACAAGATCTCCCATAGCGTTATCCTGTTTAAACTTGATCGCCTAGGCTTCCCCCCTCGATTCATCTTCTATATTCAATCCTACCTCAACAACCGTCAGTACAATGTTCTTTTCAGCTCATCCATTTCTTACCCCATCGTCGCTCGTTCCGGCGTCCCTCAGGGCAGCCACCTCGGTCCATTAATTGTCATCCTTAAAATTAATGATGTTGATTGTATCATCAAATACTCAGAGCTGTCCATTTATGCTGATGACATGAAAATAATTAAACATATCTCCTCCACAACCGACTCTCTTCTTCTCCAAAATGACCTCGATTCGTTCACCACATGGTGCATGAAAAACTTTCTTGAGCTCAATGTTTCCAAATGCCAGTCCATCTCTTATTCCCGCAAGCGTCTTACCACCACCCCGAGAACATACATGTAAACCGACGTACCAGTCCCTATCATTACCTCTTTGTGTAACCTAGGAATAATCTGTGATAGCGAACTAAATTTCCGTTCCCATATTGATAGCATAATTAACAGAGCTAACTCCGCGCTAGGGTTTGTGAAGCGCTGGTCTAGAGAGTTCTCCAATCCTTATGTTTCCAAATCTCTCTATATTTCCTTCGTTAGACCTCTCCTTGAAAATGCAAGACAGGTATGGTCACCTACGCAAACAACCCACATTAACAGAATTGAATCTGTCCAGCGTAGGTTCATTCGCTTTGCTCTACGTGATCTTCCGTGGGTAGACAGATTCAACCTTCGACCTTATGAAGACCGTCTGAAACTGATCGACTTACAACCCCTTAGTAAACGTCGTGATGTTTCCGACGTTCTCTTCATTCATCAGCTATTAGCTGGTGCCATAGACTGCCCTTCAATCCTTCTATACCAACCATCTATACCAACCCTCGCAACCTTAGGTCTAGTCCCCTTTTCCGACTCGACCGCCATCGCACGAACTACGGTCAACGCGAACCAATTACCAGGATGATAAGAAAAGTCAACGACCTTCCCTCCTTTTACTTCCATCTGAGTAAATCATCCCTTCACAAAGCCTTATATCTTTATCCCGCCCATCTTGATCTCCTTTCCTAATTCTCCTTCCTCCCAGTTTATATTTATCATAATCAAAGCTCATATCGTAGCTTACATTATCTGTTATGAATCATTGTTTATTTTAGTTTGTAGTATTTATTTTGTTATTTTGTATTTTTTATGTAACAGCTTGCATTAAGCTTAAATAAATAAATAAGGCCGTCCAGAGAGGGGTTGAACTTCCAAGTGGATATCAACTTTCCAAAATCTGTCAAACCACTTTTTAATTGTCCCAAGAGCAGGAGCACGATTTTTCTAAACGGTCTAAATGAGTTTTTGCGCACTCCCAACATTTACGTCTTTCCGAAACTTGTACAGCATTATATGCCGAAAATGTATCTTTTTGATGCACTACCCACCAACGCCACTAAGTTCAAGAGCGGGCAAAACAAAACAAGATAAGAAAAAACTTCACTTACCTCTCAAAACCGGTTTGGGTGCAAAACGTATTAAAAATTTGTTTGAGGCGGTTGAAATTTTACAAAGATGTGGCCATCAGCTCGGCTGACGCAATACTGAAAACGAAGCTCATAAACTCTCCGTCGTATTCGGAAAAATCGTGGTGCCTGCGCCTGGTTTTACCCCGATACCCGGTTTTGTCCCACCTTCCCCTAATATTGAAACTAAGCGAAGTGAAACGAAATTATGCTGAATAATATAATTTCAATATATAATGAACGCCCAAGCTTTTATTTATAGTCATACGAATACAGAAATTCCGTAAAGAAATACGTTAAAGGTATATTATGGTTGAAATATATTTTTGGCCCAAAATTTATGTGGTTATATCCTTTGTAAACCCAAAATTATCAAAGCTAAGTTACTATTTCAAACAAAATATTAATGTAAGTCAAAATTTATTTTACCCAAAATATTAAAAATGAGGTACTATTTTAATATTATTTTCAGCCTAAATTTATTATTGCAAAAACTAATTTTTTCCTTTTTAGTACATTTTTATATTTTATTGTTAAACAAAAGCTTTTTTTTAATAATTTTTTATTGTGAAATTTTATTAGAAATTGCATCCATAAATCAGGTATTGTTTATTAGGCAGTGTCTTATACTTCCTTGAGACTTTATTATCATCTGTTAGGTTTACTATCCATATGTGTTGGTCTCCTTGCCAATGAATGTTTCGGGTTAATAGGTTCCACCACGTGAAAGTGAAGATTTGCTCCATGACATAATAATATTGCATTGCATATCATAGGGGTTGCTGTGGAAATGATAAATCGCAATTTTGTAGCGTCCGCCATATTCGCAGTTGGACTGTTTCTTTTGTGGTTAAAATCTTATTTATCTAGAAGAGTCCAGAATGTTCTCTTCAGGGGTGAAACTTCTGAGAATATTTATGCCACCTTGGGCATTCCTCAAAGCAGTCACCTAGGTCCTCTGATTTGTTTAATGATCTTACCTTGGTTATATGTAATTCTGCATTATTAATTTACGCTGATGATATTAAAATCTTTCATTGCATTTTCAACATAAGTATCAGACTACTCTGAACTTAAACTTGACTTCACCCGTCGTAATTTAAGAAGACTAGATCATCATCGTACCAATAACGGAAATTTTGAATGTATCGCTTCTATGTGCAAAACATTTAAAGAAAATTTTCAAAGAATTGATTTAATGAATTTGAATTTAAGTAAATCTCAAGTTAAAAGGTTACTGCGTAGTACAGTTTCTTAAGGTTTAAAAAAAATTGTTTTTCCATAAATATATTCCTTATAGTGTCTAGAATGACCTTCTAAAATAGTTTATTGATATTCGAAGTCATTGCAAAGAAATCGCTTTTTCGACAATATGTAGAACTGTTCTCTCTATCATGTAGCATACGATTTTATTGATATTTTAATTTTCCAATTTTTATAAACATTTTTGTAGCATTTTTTTCACGAAAAATGGAACTTTTTTTTCAAACTGCCATCATTTTTGTAATTTCTTGAATTTTCAAAAAATCCTATGCTACACGATAGCCAGTCTTATATTGTTTAAAGAAATCTAAAAGATTTTGTTCTACCTTGTTTCAGAACTAATCGCGCCTGGCACTACTCAGGGTGGGGTCCCTCTTAAGGTTGTCTTCTACCCTACGCCGCCATTTTTAATACTGTTTTTTGAGGATGAGTCGTAGAGACACCAATAAAGCGATTGAATTGCGGTTATTCGGGTTCAAACGAATTGAACCCAAAAAAATGCATTTCAATCGCTTTATACTTCTTATACTTTGAAAATTAATTTTTTTTACTTTTTATTGTTTCTGGTTTGACCTTTGTTCGACCTTGAAATACCCCTTATGATAAGTTCATATCAAAACGGTTGACACGATTCAGCTCATAAAATTCGTCTAAAACAAAAAATTGAAAAAAATTTCCCCGTGGCTATCGTTTGACGAATGTCATTTTCAAAATTTCGCAAAATAGTCGACATTTAAAAAAATTATTTTTTTTGGGTCAAAAGCAGCTGTAAAAGTTTTTAAAATGTAAAATTTTTAAAAAGGGATAGGTTATATTAAAATTAAAACAAAACAGAAACGTTTAACTTGATTTTATTAACTGAAAGAAGAGAACTTGTCTTTACTTGTTGATAATTTTCACTGAACTGAGTTAGAAAGTTTTATCTAAACTATTTCCTTATCACATCCTGAAACAATAAAACAAAAAGGGATAGTCTGTAGTCTGCAGACCACATATCCAAAACCTTAAATTTTATGGGTTGGAATACAAATTTCATTTACCTTTAGAAAATCCTGCATACTAATTACTCATCTGTCTAGACTTAAACTCTTCTTTAAATCTTACCCTCTATCAAATCTAGTTCTTGAGAAAACATATATGAAACTAAAGTGGAAAATATATAATCAACATAAATGATTTATTTTTGTAATTCTAACAATAATTCTAGTCCTAGTCTTTGGCTAAATGCAAGCTACCCTGGATGAACCGTAAACTTTTTCAACAAATGAAAAACTAAAGAGTGTTGTGGGCTAGGTATCAAAGAAATAGAAATCGTGAAAATTGTATTAATGATTTAGTTCTCGATAATAATGTCATTTTTTAAGTTCATAAATATTAAATTATCAAAAAATTAAACTCGATGGACCTATATGTATGCTTATACGGAAAATTATAACATGCTAGCAGACGAATTTGAGAAAGTACTTACCCTTGAAGACGATGGTTCCCTGCCCACCTTACCAAATGATTTTCCCGCCGTAGTTAGCATATTATATCGCGCCTTCGATGTATCTAAAGTACATAATATTCTTCTTTCTCTTAAAACAAACTCTTTACCTGGATCAGATGGTGTGCACCCATTATTACTTCAACGTTGTGCGACGGCTTTAACTCAACTTTTAAATAACATTATGGATATGTCTATGTCAACGTGCTGAATTCCTAACTCTTGGTTGCATGTAGCAGTCACACCTACATGCAAGAAGAAATGAGACAGAACATCGCCTGTTAATTACTGTCCTATCAGTGTTTCTCCTGTCTTCAGCAAAGTTGTGGAATGTCTAGTTGCAAAACGTATTATAGATTTTTTAATAACTAACAATGTAATACCATCTAATCAACATGGTTTCGTTTCAGGTGGATCTATATGATCTAATCAAGGGCATTTGCTTCTAAAGACCCGGTTGACATCATATATTTCGACTTTGAACGTGCTTTTAAGAGAATGCCTCATAAAAGTTTATTCCATAAACAAGAACAGTTTAGATTCGATGACCATTACTAAGATGGATTAGGGCTTATCTGACTAGACGACAGTTTATTCTTAAATATGGATCAGCGATCTCAACACCCAGCCAGATCACTCGTGGCGTTCCGCAGGGTACATGCATTGGCACCGTATTTTTTTTTTTTTTGGTTTAGGTACATATGTGATCTAAATGAATGAAAGTCTTACGTCATATAGCAGTCAATATACCACGATGCAACAATTTATAACCTTGCAGCTTCAAGCATCAATCCGCAAACGGACACTGACAGCAGCTTAAACTGGACTGACTCTTACTAAGGAATATGCTGAAACCATCTCTGTTCTATGTGCACCACTGATTGTTGTGTATGGGGGCGTGTTTTAGATTTTTAATAACTAATGTTTTTTGCATGCTGGTGTGGGAGCCTCATTCGCCTCTTATATATTGTTGTATTCTGGCGAATAGGTCAATTTATTCTAGGCTTCTGCCTGAAAAGTGCGCCTTCTGAATTTTCAAATTTGAGAGTTGTGTGAGACTGAGATAGATACAAGTTAAGACCAAAATATAGGCGTAGCGCTTGGACTCCGTACATTTGTCCGACCGGTACTTTTTATTTTTAAGTTTTTTTAATTTTGATGCATTAGGCACCACAAACAAATTTGAAAATGTTCCATAAGACAGTTCCGTCTGAGCTTGAATTTCGTACTATATGAATATGAAAATAAGATCAATTTTTAAATCAAAGTTATGTCAAAGCTCAGCCTATCTGTGTGATTGATCTACATTATTTCTTTTATAAATACGCACTATAATTTATTTGTTTCTCACCGCCTCTGGCGTTAGGAATATGTTAAGCTAGTGCTAACCTTTTTCAGCTTCTAATGCAAAGTTGATGAGTGAAATTTACTGCAACTCTACTAATGGTTAAACTGAGTTACTGCTAAAGAGTTTTAGGCTAATTTCAGAACAATACAGAATGCTGCTGGTAAAATTTAATTGAAAATATATCCACGCTAGTACTATTACTTATCTTTTTCCAACGCCTCCAGTTTTCTCAACGATTAATATTATTAAAAATAAGCTTGGTAATAGTCTGGCAATTTAAAAAGTGCCACAATAATGTGGGTGCGATTTGCGTCGAACCCTCTTCGCTTTGATTAGATTAATCCGACTCAGAAAATATAAAAAGTTATTCTGAAGATCTTTAAAGGGGCAATACCTAGAAAAATGATCACGTCTCGGAAGCATTCTCAAAAATTAAGGTAAGTTTGATTGCATTTATTTTTCGCAAATACTAATAAATATTGCCCAGAAAATAACCAAAATGCCATGTGGCAACAAGTGTTTTAGAAATACATATGTATTAAATGAAACAGATCGAAGAAGTGCATACGATTTCATGGAAGTGGAGAAATACTTTATTCTATTTCACAAAATAAAATTAAACAAATTTTCTATGAACTTTGAAGATTTTTTATTATTACTTCGTACCAAAATTATTTTAATAATCCGTCAAACGATAAAACGTATAGGCTAATTACACTTTTATCAGGTTATCGTTGTTGACCGGAATAATAATTTCACACTACTTTCTTGCTCCTCAGGCAATAAAGATATCAGATACACTTTTCAGGTTTTTGTGAGCTGCAAATTTGCTTGAAGTATTAATAATTTGCACATAATTTCACTTTTATAGCTTTCGTCATCCGAATTATAACACAATAAATTGTGATAGTTTTACTTTCATTAGAATGTCATCAGGTTAAGGATGGAGTCCGATCCAAAAAAGTGATTCACGAAATGAAATCATCAGAAGTTTGGTATAAACGAGAATTGTTAAACTTTCCAGTTGAAAGATTTATGGCCTAGTTTTACACCTACTTGTGACAAGGTTCTGAGAATTTAGATGCAATCATTCCAAAAGTTTTTTATACTTTATTTTTTAATAAATTATGTTTTGAGATTTTATTAATAGTAATGCAAAATCTAAGTCATAACTTTGTCTTAATCAGGTTTTGTGGACAAATAAATCCCACACGCAGTATTAGGTGTGCTAGAATTATCCCTCTTATTTGGTTTAGTACATTGAGTTTGGAAAGCTTGTTCATTTATTATTGTTTTTTGTAAGAAAATTTCTTTTATGATAATACCAAAACTTAGGGGATTCCCTATGATGCTAAAGCACAACCTTTGCAGGAAAGAAATTAATTGAACAATATAAATTGCACGCAATCTTTATAGCCACTAAAATCGCGCGCTTGCAAATAATTCGTTCACTAACTCTGTATATGGACGAGGCCTAAGGCAGCATCCAACAACATCGCTTTAGGGCGGGGAACGGACTTGAGCCTTTTTTTATTCAAATAAATATGCGAATAAGAGTTTATTCGAATAAATATTTATTCCTAATACTGCGAACAAAAGTTTATCTGAATATAATTGGGTTGGTTACGAAATCCGCAAACTATTATCCCAAAACCTAGTGTTCTCGTCTGACCCTGACTGTATGTCTGTTATGAGATGCCTAACCCCCTTGGTTCCTGAATCAAGTCACCACCCCGCACTTCTGATTGTCATGTGTTTCGACACCGCTGACACGTCTCCCTCCCTATTTGGTGACCTATACTTTAACTTTAAACGGGCCGATTTCACGTCAGCCAGTTATTCAGGCTTCTTTCTTGTGATTGGTCGAACGCACTGGCGGAGTGCGACTTCGACCTGGCTGTGAGCGATTTTACGATGTCCTTTACGCTTGGTTTACCCGATTTGTTCCCATCGGCACTTCTCGATCGGGTTCACTACATTTGTTTCCACCCTGGCTCGACGGCACCTCACGACACCTGAGGAACTTAAAAAGAAGAGATTTTTGCTTGGAAGAGATTTTGGATGCCACGATGACTACTTGGTTTATTCTGAGCTCTGCAAGCGTTTCTCCGCTCGGATACGAAACTCTTACGCCGAATACTTGTCTAACATGAGAGCCACGCTGCGTAACGATCCTAAACAGTTCTGGAGGTTCATCAATTCGAAGCGTAATTGTGACGCTTATCCTTCCTCCTTGAGGTATCATGACTGTGAGAGCGATGACTCGTTTACTATTGCTAATTTCCTTGCGGAATTTTTTCGAACTTCTTTCTGTCATTCCACCTGTGATATTTCCACCCCTGACTTTGCCCACTTGACGCGGCTCCCGCCTACTTCCCTTAAGTCTAAGGACTTAGTATTTGAAAACGCACGTGTTGCTGTACATCCATCTAATTTGTCAGACGACTTCTCGAGCGGTCCCGATTGTATTTCCGCTTGCTTCTTGAAGAGATGCCAACTGTCTCTTGCGGGTGCTCTCTGTTATCTGTTCAATTTGTCCTTGCGTTCCGGCCGCTTCCCTGAACTTTGGAAGACCTCTGTTTTGATCCCGCTCCATAAGAAAGGTAGTAAGTCTGACGTTTCCAACTATCGACCGATTGCCAGCCTGTGTCATGCTGCGAAGGTTCTTGAGTCCCTCGTCAGCGACGTACTTCGATTTCACTGTAGTCCTTTTTTGCGGTCTTTCCAGCATGGCTTCCTTAAGGGAAAATCGACGACTACAAATCTTCTTGAATTCGTTAACCATTCTCTGCCGACCAGTGAACCCGTTAAGCAGGTGGACTGTGTATTTACAGATTTTAGTAAGGCCTTCGACAGGATTGACCATGGACTCCTAATCTATAAACTGTCTAATCTCGGGTTTCCTCATTGCTTCGTCAACTGGCTTATTATATTCATTAATGATGTTTCGCTTCTTCTATCCAATAGTAAAATTCTGTGTTATGCAGACCATGCTAAGATTTTTCGTACTTCCTTTAAACATCGGAAAGTGCACCGTTATGACCTTTTCCCGTAGAAGATCTCCTTTCCTCTTCGACTACACTGTCGATGGTGTTGTCTTGGGTAGGGTCGACAGGATGAAGGACTTAGGCGTGGTTCTTAACTCTCGTCTTTCTTTCGATGACCACGTGGACTCGATCGTTGCTAGGGCTAGTTCGATGTTGGGTTTTGTTAAAAGATGGTCTAAGGAGCTTGATGATCTATACTTAACTAAAGTTCTCTATTGCGATTTAAATATTTTGTTTCAAAAATATTAGATCTATTTGTAAATAGTCTTCATATACTTTTATGCTTTTCTTAAACATTATTTTTTATAAATGAACGTTCACTGACAAGAGTTTTGAGATAGTCGCCGCTGTTACTATAGTTTGCTTTGAATGAAATTGATAGGAATATCCATCCATTAAAAAAATGTGTAGCACCTTTATTTACCCGGAAAATATCCACCACCGCTATTCAAACCGTACGATTGCCGTTTAAACACTAAAGCCGGAATTACAATGAACACGTCACGTTCCGTTACGTTAATATTTTAAAGTAAGTTATTTGACAGTTACATAAAATTGGCAGGACGGAAAGTATGTTACAATCAGCTAAACCACAGCCTACTCTAGATACAAGTCTGGAAGCTGAGCATCGTTGCCATACTAACACCCGATTCGAGACAACGATTGCAAGTGGACCTACAATTTAAAGTGGATTCCGAACCAATGGCATTTTTTATGTAACCCCAGGCCCATTTTATCCTAATCTGTTATCAGCAGAAAACAACCATGGGTCATTGCCAGTGGTATTCGAACCTGGGACCTCTGGATTAGTAGGCCGACACGTTATCATTTACTCCGCCGACGACTTGATGGGTATGAGGGTGTGTAGTTTTATTTGTGTATAAGGATTGGTTAGTCTGTGAAATTAAATTAAATCATATTAAAATGGCCGAACTGTCATGTTTTTCGGGCTTGTATCTGGAATAGGCTGTGGCTAAACGAAACGGAACGAAACATTTAAGGTTGTGCAAGTTCCAAATTGTTACAGAAACCAGAACCCAAAAATGTTGCTTAGTGGTTTGTTTATATTTTTTAGTTAGCTGCATTGGTTTGTTACTGTGAAGTTTTGGTATAAGTTTTTATTTCAAAAATTAAGTTCATGGTGTAATTAATTAATAACAAAATTGATTGATTTAGTATTATACATTTTATCACCTGTTTTTACGTAAGCATCGAAACGTGACGTTATTAAGCTCATTCAGAAAAAAAACGAAACGGAACGTGACCTTTTTATAATGACCCCGGTTCAACTCTTAGGCCAATGTCATACGAGCGCCGCGCTTCTTTTTGGTCGCGTGCCATGAGATTAAGTATATGCAATAGAACTGTGCACACGAGCACCATGCGACCTAAAGGACGTCGCTCTGATCGCGCGAACCGATTTATTAGGCATTTTCCTCTCATAACGCGCGATTTGTAGAGCGTCATGACGAATACTAGTGTTCATGTGCATTGACACACCAGCTTGAAAGTGTCCGCGCGTCATTTGAAATTGGCTTGTGTAACAGTAGCTTTAACGGGTTATTCTAATGTAAAATTTAAAAAAAATCTATTTGTTTTTCTGAAAGTATACACATTTACCTTTAAGAATGTCTTCTACAAAATGCCAACTAACGCAGGAGGTCTATTGTGTTTATTGTTGGAGCGATTCTTCTTTTATTACCTCTCCCAGCTGTTTTTTTTTATCCTTTTGTATGTGACCGTGAGAGGCTGGAACAATCCTGCAATCGCTTCAACTGTTACTATATAACGCATTACCGAAACTGTTTTCGCCTTTTCTAGTATCGACATATCGATTGAACTTATTTTTTAAATTTTTAATGGGGGGAGTTGGGCGCCTTCAAAAAAAGTTTTGTGTCGTGTGAAAGGGATTTAAGCGGTCAAACGAAATATTTTCAAAATTTTTTGGTGAATTGGTTATAAAGATATAGCTCAAAATGTAAAAAAAACAGCTTTGCTCGTCTCTTCCCCCCGATCTCCTAGGTTTCTTCAATTCAATTTCGATATTGCCAGGGTTAGTAGGTATTGAGTCATAAATAACAGGAAAATTGTCGCTACTTGTTGAAAAATTAATATTTTTATGTTAACTTCTAAGGCCAACTGTTATAAGATCACCCTTGTGTTCGTCTGATAGAATATTCTTGAACTTTGACAATATGGAAATGTCGCGCCTGTTTTTAAGGGAGTGAGGGGAAATCAATTGCAGTCGGTCGGCATAAGAGGGTAGCACCAAAGGATCATTCCAAGGAAGTCCGCACAATGCAAACCTACGGAACATGCGCTGCACTGCCTCGATACGGTCGATGTGAACAGCAAAGTAGGGAGATCAAACAGGGCTAGCATACTCCAAAATTGATCTATCGAAGGTACAGTGAAGAAGCCTGGTTAGGTAGGAGTCATCCAGTTCTCTGGACCATCTTTTTACGAAGCCCAACATCGAGTTCGCCCTGCCGACTATAAAATCGACATGATCCTCAAAATAAAAACGAGAATTGAGAACCACGCCCAGGTCTCGAAATAAATCAACCCTGCCCATCCTGCCATCGAAAAGGATGGACGCCTTCTGTGGGAAAAAGTCATAACCATGCACTTGCCGGCATTTAAGGGAAGGAGATTATGAGATCACCAATCACAGAAAGTAGCCATATCAGAATTCAAGAGACCACAATCGGAGTCTTGAGAAATAGTGCGAAATATTTTGGCGTCGTCTGCATAACACAAAATTCTGGTACTGGACAGAAGGAGGGAAACGTCATTGATATATGAAAATCAATGGGCCAAGGATGCTACGCTGAGGCACCCCTGAGGTAACAAAGACAATATTGAAAATAGCTCCCCGGAATAGGACACGTTGAGTAGGGCCCGACACATAAGGGGAAAGCCAGTCAACGAAATCGAAAGGAAAACCGAGAAGAGACAATTTATAAATCAGAATTCTGTTGTCGATCCTATCAAAAGGCCTACTGAAATCCGTTAGCACACAATCCACTTGTTTACCTGACTCGATAGTCGATAGAGAGTAGTTAAGGAATTCGAGATGGTTGATGGTCGTCGATTTGCCTTTAAGGAAGCAATGTTGGATAGAACTCATAAAAGGCCTACGGTGAAATCGCAGTATATCACTGACACTGCCTCAAAAACCTTCGCGACATGACACAGGTTAGCAATCGGTCGATAATTAGAAACTTCGGATTTATTGCCCTTCTTGTGAAGAGGAATTATCAAAGAAGTCATCCAGAGCGCAGGATAGCGGCCAGAGACAAGTTGAACAAATAACGAAGAACACGGAATTTCTTCAGGAATGAATTAGGAATGCCATCAGGACCACCAGAGTAGCCATCCGAAACATTAGACAAATATTCGGCAACAGAAGCATCATCAAATATCAAATGACTGGATTTAAGGGAGGTAGGCGGGAGCCGAGTCAAGTTGCTGAAATCAGAAAAAGAAATATCACTGCTAGGATCACACATGACACACATGACCATGACCATAGCAGTATAATAGATCCATATCCTGCAGGCTGTCTGCAGGAGAACACCGACTACACTTCCCTACGCTGAGATTTGGGAAAATCTTCTCTACTAGAATCCCAGGCAGAGAAGAGTTGGAGGAGGATGGTATTGTCTCCATTGCATACGTAGTCAGGATCGATTGCCGGACTACTGCAGTGTATTTCAAGCAGAATTCTCATAAAGAACGGCAAGACTATTACTAGGAGTTGGATCAATTGGTTGAGCGGCACGACCACTATGCCATGGTTCCCGGTTTCGAGACCAGGTCTCATCATGAGTTTTTATTAAGAAATTAAAATAACCCAGTGCGTCTCTGGGCTATTGCCTAGCTCACAGCAATGCAAAAACAAGACATTACAGTTTTTCTCACTTCCGTTACCCTAATTCCCTTCCGACCAAAGCCATGCTAACGCATGAAATTTACTAACCAATTTATACAGCAAGCGTTCAGTTGAGAAACTTCCTTTTCAAGAGTATCAGCCGCCTCATTCCCTGTATCACTATGATCTGGGACCCAGAAAATATTTATCTTGTATATTGCTCCTAAGTTCTGGAGACTATTTTGACACCTGCGTACCAGCTAGGACCTTATTACATTAGAGTCCAACGCGTTTATTACCACTTGACTGTCGGTATAAATTCCTATGCCGCTACTATTAGGTAGATTTTGGTGGGCTTTTTTTTACACGATGTGGCCAAAGTCTAGGGGACAACGACTTTGGCCACCTCAACAACAACTTCTTTCACACCAAATACTCGTATACGTTACACTCTTCAAATTTCAAGTTTGTAGGCCTTATATGATAAATGCGTCAGTCAGTAAGTGGTCTTCTACTTTTTTATACATAGATTATCTCTCTGTTGTATAGCTTTGGTATAAAAGGTAGGTTTTGGTTAACTTGACTTACCTGGCACCGACTGCAAAAGCAAATAATTGCAAATATAATAGGTCAAATTCCCCTAACTCGAACGTCCCATAACTAGGGTTTTCCTGTAACATGCACCATCTGCAATTTGAACTTTCCACAAGATGAGCTAAAATTGATGGCAAATAATGGTTTCAGTGAGTGAAATTTAACTGTAATGTTTTAACAGTCATAAGTTCCTTTTCTAAAAACGCTGAAATAGGTGTTTCTTTAATTCTATGCGGGATTCTAAATACAAACTTTCTTACTTACTTACCTTTTAACCCCCTTAGGGGTTGATTTAACAAACTTACAAACTTACATAGATGAGAGGAGTTCAATGATAGACAAAGGAATTTTTTTTGGGATTAATACGATATAAAATGATGGAAATACTCACAAGATTTAAATCTTCTCCATCCTAATAAATAACTGACACTTTGAAATAGTGTATCCAACGCTCAGAAACGGTTGTGTTTTCTGACTTTTAATTTATCATAAATAATAATGAAATTGTGAAATTAATTAATTAAAACATTTTTGATTTGATGTCTGTTTCTCAATTTTTTACGACTTTTGGGTCTCGATGTTAAAACTCTCCCCAGGTGGGCAAAATTAATTGCTAAACATGGATAATGCTGCGATATAAAACTTGAAATTAAGATTTAGGTAAACTCCAGTCAAATTCTTTAAAATATTTAATGCGTTCAAGGCAACTCAGGGCAAAAACTTATAAAACTTGTTAGAAGTGAACCATTCTTTCAAAGCTAAACGACTGCTTTTTATAGACTTAAAAATAATTTTGGAAGCTACTGCGATCGGAATTAATAAGCCGTGGTGTTTAATTCTTTTTAAAAATGATTAACATGACATTAATTCATATTTAATTAATAAATTAACAACTTCTTGATGGAAATGTTGTCATTATTTACACGTAATAATTAATTTTTATTGAGATTTTTTTTATCTGAACTAGCAAAATCATAAAAGCTTCAAAATGTGTTGTAGATCTGGACGTCCAATGCTACATGGGCGTGTACTATACCGATCCTCCGCATGCTCTTATTACGAGGTATCGCCTTCACCCTTGCCACGATTTCTCGATGTATTCCCTTTCCCTCTGAAGATGTATTGCGTGGTCAATCGTCATATGAAACGGTATCTTCCTTGGGTCACCTGACTGCTGCAATCTTAGGTTAAGTAAGGTTACGGGTGCTGCTGAACTACCTTCACTTAGACGACTGGATGGGTCCATTGCACCACACAAATTCATGGGAATTCAACCTTCTTATTTACCCTGCTCTCAGGAATATTAGCAGGGCTTAGAGCTCTATGCTCTGAAGTAACTACATAGTAGCCTATCTCTTAATGTCTCTACAGCTCCGACAGAATCGTATGCATCCAAATAAGTCTTCTGGCATGGTTGCCTATGATCCACTGACCCGATGTAACCCCTACTAGATCCCTGACGTCGATTCAACTATCATTAAGATGTAACTTAGCTGGCTGGTAATAAAACATGTGCTCATGTGCTTCATTGCACTTGATTACCATTTAATTAATTAATATTTTATAGACTTTAGTAAAGCTAAAGCGATAAATAAAGAGAGTGTTTTAGAGAAAACGCGGTCTTCAAAATTATCTTAACACTTATCCGTATGAAGAATTTAAATTTATAGTTGTAATTATAAAAAATTATGCAATTATAAGAAAGCACAGTTTAGTTAGAGTTTAGGATTTTAAAATACAAAATAATTGGTAAAGAGCGTGTTGCAGGCACATGATAAGGTTTCGTAGAGTTGTTTCTAAATTTTTGCTATACTGTTTGTTATACAATTTTCATTAAACTAACTAAAGGCTACATACATCCAGAAATTTTTCCAAATATTTTGCATTGATAGTTAAGAAATTAGAGAGGGGAGACGCTTTGATAATGATCAAAGTCGTAACTAAAACGTTAAAAGCAAAATGTCCTCAATCATTTGTTGCTGCATTTTAGGAGACCTTTCTTCAGACATTTTTTAGCATTTTATTCCGTACGGTAACTTAATTTTCTTTTATATATTAATGTTGGGATATTTTAAATTGCCTGCATCTGTATATAAGGCTCGATATGTTGAAGACTGGTCTTGCGACAGTTTGCTTAAATTTATTTTATTTGAAGGATGGCTGTTTTCTTCACAAGATTTTAATCCCAGATTTTGGCAAATGACAAAACTTTCTCGGGAAACTAGGGAATTTAAAAACTTTTAACATTAACAAATTCAAGAAAAATTAAATTAAGGTACAGGATGAAATACCTAAAGATAACATCCATGCTAACTGTATCGATTTGAACCAACATCTTGAAGCCATTTTCCAAAAATCTCATAATTTCTGTTTGCGGGTGTTTAACCTGCATCCGTAGATTAAACTTCATCTTAATAGGTATAGGAACATAGAGAGGTGTGAAAACTATTAAAGGATTTTAATTTTCAATATTCTCGACTTTTTCCTTTAAACTAATTCATTATTTCATAAAATATCTACAAAGTTTGTTTGCAAAATTCCTTTACAAACACTACTTAGGGACATTTGTCCAAAAGTATTGTAGCGTAGTTGGGGCTTCTCGGGGGATTAATTAAAACACTTATTTTCAAACACAATATTCACAATTTCTGCTCACTTCACTGATTAGTTGGTTTCACAATTTTCTTGACAACTTTTCTTTACAATATACTTCTCAAAGATCTCATGTGGAGGAATGGGGAAAATTATCGAAACTTCTGCCGTATGATAAGTACGCAATTTGAAGAAGTACCTTTATACATGTAAAACTTTTCAGTATAATTTTTTTTTATGCTGAGCAATTAAAAAACAACATAGACAAATGAGATAAGCAATTGTTGCAAGGGTTCGCCTTGCTATAACTTTACGTTATATTTCCACATTAGATTCTTATCGTTCAAATTATAGGCCAATTGCGAAGCTTTCCTGCATACCAAAGTTGTTTGAATCTGTTATATACTCACAGCTTGTTGGGCAGTGTAAGGGGTTAATCTCATCTAATCAACATGGCTTTCTGCCTGGTAGATCGACAACAACCAACCTTCTTGAATTTACATCACGCATTATCTCTGCCTTCCAACAGACTGACTGTGGCTACATCGACTTTAGCAAAGCATTTGATAAGCTCCCTCACCCCGTGATTATGCTTAAGCTTCAAAGGTTGGGTTTTCCGCCTTTATTGCTCGACTGGATCTGCTCTTACTTAAAAAATAGGACTTACCGTGTCTCTTTCCGTAATACTTTATCTAGAGTCGTTAGGGCTTCATCTGGTGTACCGCAAGGTAGCCATCTGGGGCCGCTGCTGTTTATTCTTGCCATTGACGACATTGTCCCTCTGATTAAGCACTCCAAAGTTTTAATCTACGCAGACGATATGAAGATTTTCTCATGCGTTAGAAACAGTTATGATTCTTCCTGCATTCAGGATGATTTGAATATGTTCAGGGGTTGGTGTGCCACAAATGGACTGCAACTTAACCTGAATAAATGTGAAGTTATGTCATTTTCTAGGAACATCAATCAGCTCGCCTTTGAGTATACCTTTGCGGAAACTAATATCCGTCGTGTGGAGTCCGTTACTGACCCCGGTGTAATGCTAGACAAAAACCATTAAGTATCTCGGAGTAATTCAGTCCTTGGTTTTGTTAAGCGTTTGTTAAGAGCGTTTTCTGATCGACAGACATTTATTCACTTATTTTTTTCTTTAGTTAGACCAATTCTTGAGTACGCATCTCAGGTTTAGTCTCCTTGCTATGATGTTCATTCTAGACGCATTGAATCGGTGCAGCGGAACTTTGTTAGGTTCGCACTAAGGGACCTCCCGTGGAATGATCCACTAAGGTTTCCTCCTTATGAGGATCGCCTCCGATTGCTTAATATGCACTCGTTAGAGGAACGTCGTAGAATTGCTGACCTAGTATTTATTCATCAGCTTTTGAACTTGAATATAGATTCTCTCACTCTCGAAAGTTTTGTTACTTATAGGCAAACCCCGTATAGCTTAAGGAGATTGCCTTTACTATATGTTATCCATTCTCGCTCTAACTATGGTATGCATGATCCTATTAACCGCATGTATAGAGCCGTTAATATGTGTCCTATTTTTGACCTGGCTCTTACTAAAGACTTGCTTAAACGATCTCTGTTGTCTTTGAACCCCTGATTGTAGTGTTTGGGATTGTTTTGGATTTTTTTTGTTGTTGTTTTTTTTTGTTTATTAATATTTATTGCATGGGTTGTGGAAGCCTCATTCATCTCAATATATGTTATATTCTGGTGAATAGGTCAATTGATTCCAGGCCTCTGCCTGTGAAGTGCGCCTTCTGAGTTAGAAGGGTTAATTCTATATTCATTGGAAAACTTGGCACGTGTCTCACGAAAAACAATAAATAGGTTTATCCCATATAATTGGCTATATACGAAGCACTCCACCCGACATATTTATATCCGACAGTTTTATAGTTCTGCAAACACTCTTTTTGTTGGGAAAAGTTAATTAATTTAATAATTTCCTTATGCGTCAGTTTATTTTATTTTAGCCATTTTGAATGATATATGTCAATTTTTTGCTGGCAATTTTCTTTGCCATAAATGGCAGGCAATATGGTCGGCCATATATGGCGTACCATGAATTATTGTAATGTCTATGCGGTCTACACTGGCAATCCCGTATCAATAACATATCGTATGCCATCATTTATGGACAGTGTAGACAGGGGATATTTCCGTAATTCGGAACATGCGTATTGCAGAACTTGACTTCGTTTTCATCACGTAGCCTATGCCAGACTACAGTGCATGTAACAATATATCTTGGTGATTTGGACTTCCATACCTGTCTGTCTAGTGACGATATTGGCAGGAACGTATCTGGTTTCTATGAAATTTTATACGAAGCTTTCGCTAGGTTTGTCCCCTATGTCCGGGTTAGAAGTAGAGAATCCGCTCCCCCCTGGTTTAACAGAGAATTAAAAACTCTCAGAAATAGGAAAAATAGACTCTGGAAAAGGTACCTGCGAGTGGGAAGTGTAGACTCTAAGCGTGAATTTATTCTTTGTCACGAACATTTCATAAGTCTTTCTCGTTCTCTATATGACGAATACCTACTGAACCTTAGAGGCAACTTATTCTCTAACCCCCGTGCATTTTTTGATTACGTCAATATGAAGAGAAGGGTTGATAACTATCCATCGACTATGGAATTCGGGTTAAGTTCCAGTAACGATTCTAGGGTTATTTGTAATTTATTTGCTGAATACTTCAGGGGCGCATTTGAATCATCCGATTTTTATCCAGAAAGTAACAACTTTTCGCACATTAATAATAGTAATATATCCCCCGTACCTATTCCATCTATCACGGAGGAGAGCTTATACAAGCATATTTTGGATCTTCCGGATGACTTTTCTTATGGCCCGGACGGGGTTCCTGCTGTTGTCTTAAAGAAGTGTTCTTCGGTGTTATTGTGTCCTTTACTTATGCTCTTCCGGCGATCTATCTTGGTTGATCGCTTCCCTACATTCTGGAAGGCTTCATTTTTAATCCCCATATTTAAGAGTGTTAATAGGAGAGAGATTGTTAACTATAGACCTATTGCTAAACTATCTTGCATTCCAAAACTCTTCGAACTGATGATCCAGTCCCAATTGTCTATTGGGTGTAGGGGATTAATCTCTAGCAGGCAGCATGGATTCATTCAGGGTAGGTCAACGGTTTCCAACTTGTTAGAGTTTGTGTCTGGCAGTGTGGGTGGATTTCTGGAGGGTTGCCAGACTGACTGCATTTATACCGACTTTAGTAAGGCCTTTGATAAGCTGTCTCACTCTATTATCGTTTTCAAATTGGCCAGGTTGGGTTTCCCGGCTCAACTCATTGCATGGATTAAGTCGTATTTATACAATAGGACTTATAGAGTGCGTTTTCGTGGCGTGCCCTCTGATGCTTTTGTGGCTCCTTCCGGCGTGCCTCAGGGTAGTCATCTTGGGCCTCTGTTGTTCATCTTGTCTATTGATGACATTACTTATTTGCTTCAAAGAAGTAAAATTCTTATTTATGCGGACGATATCAAGATTTTTCTCCCAATCAAATCTTTTGCGGATTGCGAGATATTGCAGTCAGACCTGCAAATATTTTATAGCTGGTGTGTCAATAATAATCTTAAATTAAACATCGGTAAATGTCAGGTTATGACCTTCTCGAGGTCCATCAACTGCTGTACTTTTCAGTACAAGTTTGAAGATACTAGTATTCAACGGGTGGAAGGAGTGAAGGATTTGGGTGTGTATCTTGATAGGCAACTTAACTTCATCCCCCACATTAATAATATCGTTGCCAGGGCCAGCTCTATGCTGGGTTTTATCCTTCGTTGGTCCAGGGTATTTCCTAGCCCTCACATAAGACTCCATCTTTATACATCCCTTGTTAGACCACTGCTGGAGTATGCTAGTCCGGTTTGGTCTCCGTTTTATGGATCTCACACTAAACGTATTGAATCTGTACAGCGCAGATTTGTGAGATCGGCCCTTCGTGCTTTGCCGTGGAGTGACCCTTTTATTCTACCTCCATATGGTGATCGATTGGGACTGTTACAACTTGCTACTCTCGAGAAGCGTCGCTGGGTTGCCGATATAATTTTTCTACACCAGCTTCTACAGGGAAAGATTGACAGTGTGGAACTTTCTTCCAAAATATCACCTAGAGAACTGTCCTATTCCCTTCGAAACAGTTCGAACTTTCAGATAGCTTTCTCGCGCACTAGTTACGGTATGTTCGAGCCTGTTAATCGCATGTGTAGGTTTGCTAATGGTGTTGGTGATGTATTCAGCACTAACGTAGACAAGTTAACATTAAAGAGGAACCTTTATAACTTGTAACCATCCTGTTGGACTCACTTGTCTTTGTTCTTTTCGATTTTGTTTTTTGTGTGGTGTAAGGTTTCCTTCCTTGTATGTTTTGTATTGACTTGGCTTAAGCTGCCTGTGCATGCCTGATTGTTATGTTTGGGTGTATTTTGGCTTTTGTTTATTAATGATCTTATCTTTGTTTACTAATGATCGATCAATAACTGCGGATAACTTATTATTATTAACCGCATGTGTAGGGCCGTGGATATGTATCCTGTTTTTGACCTGGCTCTTGCCGGGTATGTGCTTGAACGTTCTCTGTTATCTCTGCACCCCTGATTGTAGTGTTTGGGAGTGTTTTGGATTTTTACTAATATTTTATTGCATGGGTTATGGGAGCGTCATTCGCCTCAATCTATGTTATATTCTGGTGAATAGGTCAATTGATTCCAGGCTCTTGCTTGTGAAGTGCGCCTTCTGAGTTAGAAGGGTTAATTCTATCAAAAAAATATGTTACTTTGCCTACACTATCTTAAGGGGATATGCCCATCTGAAACATAACAAACTTTTAACAAAAAACTTTTTTGCCTTTAAAAACAAAATTTCAAAAAATTGGAACTGAAAAATTATTATTTTTATTTTGTTATTGCTTTGGAAGGTGTCCAGTAGCTCAAAAAAAGCTAACCTTTTGGTGCTGCTGTTGAGGACGAGCTAAAGGTATTTAGCCTTTCTTTATTAGAAACGCCTATCATATAAAGAAAAAATTTTATATTTCTTTAATTTTGCTCGAGTTTTGAACGGAATTTTTTCAATTCCAGGTTATTGAATTTTTAGCAAATGCGTTCCCTTTATTTATATACATATTCATTAAAATGGGGATGGATGATTCAATTCCGATCAATCGGTTGAGCGGCAAGGCCCCAATGCCAAGGTTCCCGTATTCGAGACTCGGTCTTCTAGTGGGTTTAAAAAAGAACAGAATTTAAAAATCCACTCTATCTCTGCGCTGTTCTCTATCTCGCAGCAATGCAAAAACAAGGCATTTAAGTTTCGTAACTCCAATTACCCTAATTCCATTCCGGCCAAAGCCATGCTAACGCGTTAATTTTTTTAGAATTAACCCTTCTAACTCAGAAGGCGCACTTCTAAGGCAGGAGTCGAGAATCAGTTCACCTATTCACCAAAATATAACAATATAGGTATTGATGTGAATGAGGCTCCCACACCAACATGCAAAAAACATAAATAATCAAAACTAGACTACTCACACACATAACAATCAGGAGTGCACAGAGAACAGAGATCGTTTAAGGGAATCTTTAGTAAGAGTTAGATCGAAAACTGGGCACATATTGACGGCTCTACACAAGCGATTTATGAGCTCATGCATACCATAGTTAGACCGATAGTGAACGACATGTAGTAAAGGCAGTCTCCTAAAGCTATACGGGGTATGTCTATAAGAAACCATACCTGCGAGAGTGCAAAAATCTATGTTCGAGTTCAAAAGCTGGTGAATAAAGACCAGGTCAGCAACTTTGCGTCATGCCTCCAAAAAGTTCATATTAAGCAATCGGAGGCGATCCTCATAAGGAGGGAGGTCTCTTAGTGCGAACCTTACAAAAGTTCCGCTGTAACGGCTCAATGCGTCTTAAATGAACAGCATATCAAGGTGACCAAACCTTGTATGCATACTCGAGGATTGGTCTAACCAAAGAAAAAAAATAAGTGAATTCAGGTCTGATGATCAGAAAACTTTCTTGACCACCGCTTGATATAACCCAGAACTGAATTACTCATAGACACAATACAGTTTATAAGCAGAGTGAAATCGAGCTTTTTGTCTAGCTTCACACAAAGATCAGTAACGGACTGCACGCGATGGTATAATCAAAGGTATAATCAAAGACGAGCTGACTGAGGTTCCTAGAGAATGACATAACTTCACATTTATCCAGGTTAAGTTGCAGGCCATTTGATCCACACCAAACCTTGAAGGTGTTTAAATCATCCTGAATGCAGGAAGAATCATAACTGTTTCTAATACAAGAGAAAGTCTTCATATCGTCCGTATAGATTAAGACTTTGGAGTGTTTAATCATAGGGACAATGTCCTCAATGGGAAGAATAAACAGCAGCGGACCAAGATTTCTATCCTGAGGTACACCAGAAGAAGCCCTAACTACTCTAGATAAAGTATTATGAAAAGATACTCGATATGTGCTATCTGTTCAGTACGAGCATCAAAGGCGGAAACCGAACTTTCTGAGTTTGAGCATAATCACAGAGTGAGGGAGTTTATCAAATGCCCTGCTGAAGTCGGTGTAGACGCAGTCGGTCTGGAGACCCTGTTGAAATGCAGAGATTACGTGGGAGGTAAATTCAAGCAGGTTAGTTTTCGTCGATCTACCAGGCAGGAAGCCATGTTGATTAGACGAAATTAGCCCCTTACACAGCCCCATAAGCTGTGAATATATGACAGACTCGAACAACTTGGGTATGCAGGAAAGCTTCGCGATTGGCCTATAATGTTTAATCAAGTTTTTGTGACCCTTTCTATAAACAGGAATTATAAAGGAACTCTTGCATAACGTGGGAAATCTACCAACCTGAAGAGACTTGCTGAAGGGGAGTTCCAGTGGAGTGAGTAAGGCGTCAAAGCAGGACCTCACAAACGCAGGTGGAACACCATCAGGACCAAATTAAAAGTATATTTTAAGCTCCCTGATGCTATGCATAATAATATCATGAGATATATTGGGCAAAGGAATAGAAGCAGCAGGACGATCCTGGATATGACCAAACTCATCCAGGGAAGGCGTAAAATTGCGAGAGGAAAAAGCACTCTCGAAGAACAACGAAGATGGATAATTATCAGCTGTCATAACAATCGACGAAACCACAGTAAGCTGACATGTCTCTGCAGCGTAAATAGGTTTTCCATAGTTTATTTTTTTTATTCTTAAGGCCCCCAAGTTCTTTATTATACCATGGGGGAGAGCAGCAGGGTGATCTCGACAGCTTGAGTGCTACATAAGAGTTAAATAGATCGTAAATCCTACTATAAAACACGCATTCGTCGATGTCTTTATTATAAAATAGAGATGGGAAATCGATTAAGAGGAGCCTATCTGCAAGATCAGAGAAGTCCGCCCCTTTAAAGTCAAAAACGAACTGATATAAGTTGAGATCACCAGAATTAGAGCCATCGTAGCAGAGAGAAATGCAAATGGGCGGATGTAAACTGTCGGTAGGAGATAAGTTACGAGAAGCCGATTCGACTATAGTGTTACTCGAATCAGAAAAAAAGATAAGATCTTACTGCCATAGAGTTCTTTACATCACTCATTTGGTTTAAACCAGAGGAGGAGATGGCGTCAAGAAAATGGGAGTCTTTGGCAGTAAGACAATTTAAAGGAAGGTAGTCGTCGTCATCAGAGTTAAATACCCAATGAACGTTGGGTAAATTAAAGTCATCAAGAAGGATGATTTTGTCCTCCGGGTTCATCAGATAATTAATAAAATCTAAGCTAACAATTGAAATGCCAAAAAGACTTCGACCGTCTGCATCAACATAGTTTGTCAAGTTTGGGGGGATATAACAACAGAGCAGGAAAATGTTCATCTTTACCAGAGAGATCTTAAGAGCTAAGAGTTCGATTGCGAGCGTATCGGAAAAAGTAGGTATATCAACCAAACTGCAATCTAAATGCGATTTGCATGCAACCAACACACCGCTACCACGAGCCATGGAGTCAGAGTATCTATCCCTTCTAAAAATTTGATGGGACTCGTCAAAAATTTCTGCGTCATTAAAACCGTGATGAAACCAGGTTTCGGTCAGAGCGATGACGTCGTAACAACAGGCAAGAGAAGCCTGAAATAATTGGCTTGTTCTTGTTCTTCACCCCCTTACATTTTGATATTAAAGGAAAAGCGTACTTAGTTTTTTTGTTTGTTGACAGTGGCTCTATTGTGAGTGCTACCTGCGAATATACGACGAGGCACAAACTCATGCGCGATGATATTCTTGGGCCAAAAATCGGGAGCAGACATTATCTCGAAAAGATCTGGGGAGGACGTTAACTTAAAATACGGCATGAGTCCCCAAGAATGACGAGATCCTAGAAGTTGACAACGGAGGAGTGTAAATGGTCCCTCTAGGCTTTGGCTAGAGATATTTATAAAACAAACTAATAAGCATTAAAAAAATTAATATTGCAAGTAATGTTTTTTTTTTTTGTAACAGCGGTGAGCAGTTTTACCTTGCCGGATATCAACAGATTAATTCCCTCTCACTCGTCGATATCGCGGAGTTCTTTATGTTTGATCGACAGGCTTTCTTCTTCTAAGCTTACACAGTGTTCCATTTAGACAACAATTAATACTTCTCATACGCTCATCACTACATCACAATATCCAAACGAAATATTTCGAAGGCCAATCCATAAAATTAAGCAGTGGGGCTCAGAGACAGTTGCAATTTAACCGCTAGAAAAAGCAGAAACAATTATCTTTAGTAAAAAAACAGTTCAAACCACACCAAATTTAAAGTTATTTGAAATTGAAATAATTAATAAATTAAAAAATGTTAGGTATAATGTTCGACAAAAGACTGACATGGAAACCTCATACAGCGGCAGTGCGTATTCAGTTGTCCCGAATAAATGGCTTAGCTAAAGCATTGGCTGCGAAGAAGATAGCTACACCTATACCAGCAGTTACAAAAATTCAGGTTAAACTGACTACGAACTGCTTCTGTATGGGACTGCCAAGACTACATTGCTTATGGGACTGCCAAGACTACATTGCTTGCTAAATAAAATTTCGCGCACGACTACAGGCCTAGGACGTACGACTCCAATAAAAGCCATTGAATCTGGAATTTACGGAATTGACACAAGGATCACCAAAAAACAGATTAACTTTATAGCAGAAAATTTATACTATACGAAAGGACCACATTGGAATAAGCTGCAGGCATTGAAGAACCGAAGATAATACAGCCATGGAAAGCATGGAAAAAAAATTTAGGTATACCGATTTTAGAACCTCCCGACAAACCACTGCAGCATCATAAAATTCAAGTTAAATGAAGAAGCAAATACTGAAACCTATAGATATGTACTACATCAAAATTCAACAGTATTTGAAGCAGAATTAATCGCAATTATCCAGGCATTAAAAATAACGGAAGCAAAAGATGAAAGAGCGGTAATTTTTAGCAATTCCAAAAGTTGTTTAGAAGCTATTAAATTTAATACAAAACAAGAAACTTTAATATCCTGGCCAGAAATTATATAATTAGAAAAAAGGAAAAATAAAATTAATATGGATACCCAGCCATATTGGTATCTTGGGAAACGAAATGGCTCACCAAGCAGTAGAACAAATTAGAAATGATTTAGAAAAAATTCATATTCCCCAAACAAAATCTATAGTATGTAGAATAGCCAAAGGAAAATTTCGACAAATATAAGAAAATTAATGGGAAAGAAATCCAATCTTCCTGGCTACCCATTGGAAAACCATTAACCCAACAAATTATCCGTGCAATTTAAAAAGATCTGAACAAACGAAATTGATGAGGTTAAGAACAGGCCCCGCAGGATTCGCACTCGTTCTCAAGAACGCCTAGACCAGGGCGCTTAGTATGACAGAAGACCCTTACAGTACAGGACATACTAACGGAATGTAGCGTAACAAGAAACAGCCTGCAGGGTGAATTTTCACTATTACAAGAACTACTACATCCCCCACAATTTTACACTAACCAAAAACACAACATATATCCCCTAATTTAAACATAGAGCCAGAACAACAGAAACAAACAAAAAATGGAATTAAAATGTAAAAAAATTTTAATAAGATACTTTAAAGTAAATTAATTTAAAATGTTAAATTAGAAAATGTAACTGTAACAAGGCGTTATTTTATATTTTATACATAAATCAATAAAGAATTGAAATTGAAGTTGTACTATATACTTTCTATCCAATAAAGTGAGAAGTTTAGAAAAAAGGTGGCAGGTAGCAGCCAATAAAAGCAAGGAATTCAATAATATCGAATAATTAAACGTAACGATCCTCTTGCACTTAAGTTGCTTTCAAGAAATTTGCATTGATAAAAATTCGAATAAAAATTACGTTTCTGTTGTTGGGAACACTTATCTGAAATGTATGCCAGTTTTAGTGAAATTCTGCTAAAATTGAATTTAAGTTGAATGTAACCAGCCGTCATCGAATGTCCGCCTTTCCTTTGCTTACGTTGCTACACATGCATCGATTGTTCGTCCGCCGTCAGTAGTGCTTTAATTTTTAAGTTATTTTAAGAGATAGAATTCTTTATAGTGATTTTAAAAGCATATAAATGAACAACAAGTATACCAGGTATGTCTCAAATTGATAATAAGGGAAAATTTACCGTGAAAGTAAGAATTTT
This sequence comes from Leptarthrus brevirostris, assembly GCA_964036015.1. Lineage (NCBI taxonomy): Eukaryota > Metazoa > Arthropoda > Insecta > Diptera > Asilidae > Leptarthrus > Leptarthrus brevirostris. The sequence continues at coordinate 117,368,417 of OZ038372.1, read as the reverse complement.
AGACGTACCTAAGATCTTTCAATATATGACAGCTGTCAACTTCGCAATAAAAATAAACAAATTAATGTCACTTATTTTTCCAGAGTTTGTAAACAATACATTAATTGTTGAAAAATGTTTAGTAAACGAGTATCTGCGTCGACTTCTTCGAAAGGACGTTCGGCAGGCTATTCGCAAGCAGTAGCATCCTCGAAAGTTGCAGGTAAAGGAACTCATAGTGCAGCTGGCTCACCTAAGTCCCCTGAAGCAGTTGTTATTCCTTACATAAAAACACAAGATAATGCCAAACTTTTACCTAAATACGCAGCAGGTAAGAAAGTAAAGTACTTTTTTAGAAATTATACACTTGGAATGTGTTTAAAGCACTTGGTAGGCCCAAAGATGAGTACTTGCCTGCTGAAGATTTAGATACAGTTCAATGTGAGTTGGAAAGCCTTTTGTCAAATGTTGCTCTACGGTACCGCGTTCTGAAATCCGAATACGAGTCAGTGGAAAAGGATGAATGGCGGGATCGTCGGAAATTTATTGAAAAGCAGCCGACATCACCAGGCAAACGAAAACGTGTAGATGACAAAAAAGCAAAAGAAAGGACTTTGCCCCACTTAAAGTTGGCAAAACAAAAAAATCCTACTGCCCATTCTCCTGCTCAATCTCAACACACAGATGACAGGTATGCGTAAAATTTTGCTAAAATAACAATTTAGTAAAATTTTCATAATAGCATGGACGCCACACTCCATTACCAGCCTCATCAGAAACAACACACAAAAGCATCTCTACTTAAAAATGATACTCCAAACAAGTTCTGGTTATCCGTGGAACCATTCTGTATGCCATTAACGAATGAAGATCTTAAAGTAATCTATTAAAGCTTGCGACTGTACCCCCCGAATAATGTATTTTTTAGTTGCTAGATGATTTATTGGAACAATATTCGGGACCACTGGTCCCTCCTATTCCCGAATTGGGACCACATTACAGCACAACTTTTGCAGCAGAAGATTTTAAAGAAGAGCAAGTCAACTCAAATTCAAGCATTAAAAGCAAGGCTAGTCAGCACGGGTCTTCTAATAGTGAAGTGTTCCCCGAAGCAGCAATTGTTATTCCTTACATAAAAACACAAGACAATGCCAAACTTTTACCCAAATACACAGCAGGTAAGAAAGTAAAGTACTCTTTCAGAAAATATACACTTAGAATGTGTTTAAAGCACTTAGCAGGCCCAAAGATGAGTGCTTGCCTGCTGAAGACTTAGATACAGTTCAATGTGAGTTGGAAAGCCTTTTGTCAAATGTTGCTCTACGGTACCGCGTTCTGAAATCCGAATACGAGTCAGTGGAAAAGGATGAATGGCGGGATCGTCGTAAATTTATTGAAAAGCAGCCGACATCACCAGGCAAACGAAAACGTGTAGATGACAAAAAAACAAAAGAAAGGACTTTGCCTCACATGTACGGAATGTTAACGAAGGGAGAGAAAGTAATGTAAGTAATTCTTTTAATTTCTCTAAGAATTTCCCGATAATAGATTTTGTAGGGGCGAAGGAGTCACAGGACCTCTAACGCAGCGATTAGTGTCAGCTTTAATGGAGGAAAATGTAATGAATGATGGTTTCTTAAACGCTGATAGTAGTAGCAGTTCTGAAAACACATATAACACTACCAATAGCCTACGTTCGCTTAATATGATGCAAAATGGAATTAGTATTGAAAAGCGCGTTAAAAAGGAATTAATTGATCAAGGAATTCTTGATCCTGATGATTATGAAAAAGTACATATTAAGGAGTTACAATTTAATCATAAACTAACTTCTATACTATTGTAGGGCCAAGAGGATGAGATTCTGTCGGAAATAAAGCGAGTCTTAGCAGAACTATCTGCCATAGCCGAATATAATTGTGGAGAACTACGACGACTGCGCACTGCTGCTAAAGCGGAGTTGCAGAGGCTTGAAGTAAAAAGAAAACTAGATGCAGTGGACCAGCAGGTACATAGAAACGATAATTGAATAAAACTTTTACTACAGTAATCGTTTAGATAATTGAAACATACAAAAATATTGAAGCTGCTAAACAAAAACGTAGGCCATTAACTACCGAAGAGCAGGAAGAGGTTTATCGATTAACTTCTGAGCAAAAAAGATTGTCAGATCAATTAGAGTCTATGCCAGCTCCTGGTCCCAATTTGGTTGATTAAGTCAAAAACCTGAAAAAAAAACTTTTTGTTATTTGAATGAAATAAAATTTTATTCTCAACGCAATGTCTTATACCAATCGTTTAGATAAAAAGTGAAGAACCGTAAAGAAGAAAAGTCTCAAGATTCAAAAATCGTGGTAAGAGTTAGAGGCTTTAGTGCAGAATCATAGCAGGCGGAGGTTGGTAAGAAGAATTTCGATATTGTTATATTGCACCTTTTCGTAATAAGCAGAATTTACCAGACGTATTCCTTGGTTACCTAATAATACAACTTTGCAACCTTTTGTCAAGATGTAAAAGGTGTAAATTAGGAGATAACGAAATTTCAATGTGAAATATTTAAATTTGCAACTTTAAAAAATGGAGGGTGGCGAGCACTTGAACCCGAAATTGCTAAACCAGAATGCCGACATCAATCTCAGGAAGGAAAAAAATACCTTCCTACACAATTTAAAATATACCAGCTCTGAAATTATGTAATTTTCACGAATTTAAATCTGAAATTGGAATAATCAAACATAAAAGTGAAACAAATAGGGTTTGATAACATATATTGAAAGAAGTTGAGTATATCATCAATGAAAGCAGCAATTAATAATAAAGCAATCGAAAAACTAAGTGAGAGTGACAGCCACGAGGTGACTGACAGCCAGCCAGCACATTTCGGAAGACTACAACCTGGTCCTTCGATCAATAAAAGAACAGGTCAGACGTAAAATAAAAACCACACAATCGACAAAAAAACCTAACAAATACAAGTAAGTAACTTAACTATAACAAATAGGACTAAGACTAGGTTTGTTCTTTTAAAAAATAGATAACGTAACTAATTAAAAAGGAGGAAGAGAAGGAAGGGGGCTTGCAAATCCCTTCTTCGGGATCCTGGACGGGGTTCTAGGAACGCCCAAATCACCTAAAAAAAGAGGGATATGAAGCACCCCTCTCTTCCTGAACGGAATATTTCCGACACGGACCAGCCGAAATATAGCAACATACAGGCTTCCGAAGAAGGGAAAATGCGAAGGCGCTACAATGTTTTCATCGTAAGGGAATGTGTTGACTCAATTACTACACAGTATAAAATGTCTAACTTCTTGAGGGACGGGAGCCTATTGGTTCTGTGCAATTCCCAAAAGATAGCTGAAAAAATGTATTAAAGACAACAAAATAGGTAATATACCCATAAAAGCTACCCTTAATGGGCGGTTGAACGCATCCAAGTGAACGATATTGATCAGAGACCTTAATAAGTTGACAAACGCAGAAATTGTGGAGGGCTTACACATAGGGTGACGGAGACCTTCAGACCTCAGGATTAGTAATATTAACTTTCGACAGATTCAATCCGCCGAGACACGTAGAGGTTGGCTTCAAGCGTTTGGAGGTTAGGGAATACATGCCTAACCCCATGAAGTGCAAAAAGTGTCAACTTCTGGGGTACACAGTTAATCACATGAGGACCGCCTGTGTTAACTGTAAAAGGGAGGACTGTAGCGGTAGCTACATGTATTATTTATTTATTTTAATTTAACATAGAAAGGAGATTTTAGATAATTACTAAGAATTAAAATTAAATTATTCTAAATCCACTTTGATTTTTTTCAAACAGACTGTACTGTCAAATAATATCAACCTGTACACTTTGATAAACTTTAAATTTTGTGAAATACAAACACTTTGGAATTCTTTATAATCATTTCTTCATAGACAGAAAATATTGTACTCAATACCAAGAAAATTTTAAACACTTCATTGTATTAAATTTAATGTGACTTACAAAATAAAATTGTAAATAATTTTAGTTCTAAAGAATCAACCAAACTGAACGGTTGAATATTATTAAAACAAAAAATTTTAATAAAGATTTTTAACATAACCAGTTTTTATTTAAAAAAATTTTCAGATTGTATCTAAATTTTAATTAGGTACAATAAGGGATGACGGTACTTTTGAAGCATCAAATAGAAGTGACTACGCCCTAATACAACAAGTGCTTCATCAAACTTTCAAAAGGCTCAAGACACTTCAAGGACCATGCACACTTAAACGACAGGAAATGTCTCCGTTTTCTTTTTCAGAATGAATTCTTAAAAATAAAGCAGCTGAGGCGTCGCACGCTATACAAGGTCAAACAATTATATTGCAGCCTTATTAAGCAAGCCTACGTTTCCGCAAACAGCAGCGAATTCACCCTTTGATATGACAAAGATAAAGAACAATGTTCTCTAAACAAAATACCCCAATTACATAAACCATTCATACAGGACAAGTCGCAAACAAGCAAATAAACCAAACTCAAACGCAAACATTGCAAACAACTTCGCACGAAATAAACGAACACAATTAAAAAGATTTAACTGAGCAACAAACAACACGAGCACAAAAAACAAAAAGCCACAAGGAAAAGATATCGCCAGAGTTGAAATATGCACAGAAAAAATATCCAAAAGTGAGGTAACACGTACAAGCGACGGCACCCAAATGACACCTAAAACATCAACAACGGAAACAAATACAGTAGCAAACAACAAAACCAACAGCTAAAAACGAACTAAATAAATATAACATGAATTTATTTTCAATTTAACGCCCAATTCAAAGCAAACGCGCTAACGGGCAGGTCTCGTGATGTTCACAATTATAGAATCTTGAACTGTGCAGGTCCAGCACTAAATATACAAAAGGTAGAGCTTGTAACGGACCTATTTACTACAGAAGAAGATGATCCAATGAAATAGTAAAGAAATGAATCCGGTTAACTCTAACTCATTAACTCCATGGAGGACATAATTATCCTCCAATTGATTATTAGAGAGGTATATAATAATTTTCCGCAACTATAGTTGCTAGTTGACCAATATAGATCATAAATAGTTATACTACAGGAACCGAATATCCTGGTAGGTGAAGAGCCTGAACGGCTAATAGGATTTAGTTATATAGGGACAAATAATGAGAGGTTGACCAGTCATGGCGGTGCTGCCATCTTGGTGCATACAGTTCTCTCCTACATGGAACTTGACTTAACAACATCACTGACTTGCCGTGCAGTAAGTGTCCAGATAAAACTCACTAACAATAGCCTCCTTGTACATTGAGTGCGATCGAGAACTGACTCAGTCAGACCTGGAGCGATTATCAGACCAGTTACCGGGGCCTCAAATTCTCGGTGGCGATTTCAATGCAATTTACCTCCATCGACCTATCCTTCTCTCCTTACATTACCTCACTAAAATCCTGGACCGCGCACAGCAATCCAGAAGGAAGTGACCGATTTCCGCTTATCATTAGAATAAATAGGGCTACTACAAACTACCAGCCGATAGTCAGGTTCAAAGAGCAAAAAGCTGACTGGGGGAAATTCCGGCCTTAACGGCCAGGATAGCTCAAGACAAACCCAGGTCAGAAAATGTAAATAGAGAAGCTGCTCTATTCGGGAAAACTGTCAGGATGGCAGCATCGCAATGCATATCATCTGGTCATCCCACCCCTCATAAACAAACCCATTGGATGAGTTACGAGGTACTTTACGACGGTAAATATAATCTCCCATAGTAGGGAATCGGCAAACTCCAAAAGGATGATAAGAATCGCGAAAACAGAATCTTGGGAGCAATTCGCAAACAGCTACAACAAAAATATTTAATCGTCATTTCTTATGATCCCGTAAGCTGAAACGTTCAGGTAGTATTATGTATTATTTTCAATTGTGGTTCCGTAGTTGTTTTATTTGTTTAATTTGCACCGAAATGTGGTAATAGATATAAAATTAAAAATTATTTTATGCTTTTTAGCGCCTTTTCTGAAGTCGGTTCAACTTTTTTTAAAAAAAACTATTTTATTTTTCACTTTTTAGTGTCTCCGACTCTATACAGCGAAGAAAGAACCATCCAAATCGGTCTACGCGTTAAAAGTTAGTTTTAACCCCCTACCCCACCACCATTCCACTAAACTTTTTTTCTCATGGTATCAATCAAGGAACATACTCTACCGAACTGAGATGGAATCATCGAAATCGGTCCACGCGTTAAAAAGTTACTACCCCTCCCCCTCCCACACCACCACCATAGGACCAAATTATTCTCCTATTAGCAATGGGGGATCACACTATATACAACAGCAAAAGAACCATGCAAATTGGTCAACGCGTTACAAAGTTAGCTTCCACCTCCCTTCTACCACCCTTACCACAACAACAATTTTTTTTCGTGGTATCAACCAGGGAGCATACTCTACCCGAAGGAAAAAGAAATATCTAAATCGGTCCACCCGTTACGAAGTTAGACTACTCCTCCCCTCGCCCAACCCTCCACCATGGGCGAAATTATTCTTCTATTAGCAATGGGTGATCACACTCTATACAACAGAAAAAGAACCATCCAAATCGGTCCACATGTTACAAAGTTAGGTTCCACCCCCAACCCCCTCCACCGAAAACTTTTTTTTTGCATATAAATATAAAGTATAAGCAACTCTAAAAAAAGATAAAAAAGAGTTGCATAACTGAATAAGAGAAAAAGAGAAATTTATGAATCACCCTGTAACTCCCAAACTGTTGAGAATTCCCCCCCCCCCCCTGCCATTTTTTGTTTGGCTAGGTGGGATCTATCACCCCACTCATTTTGGCATGTCAGATCTGAAACACCCTGTATGTAGACCATCTCTATTGGTCAATTCCTTGGCTTTAATTGACTGTCACATATTACGCTTATATTTGATGAACCATCCTGAGACAAATGAAGCAATCATCGGAGTTTGAGATCTCAATGAATTTTTTTGTTTTCTTTAATCTTTCCACCTCTGGAATTATTATTATTTTAATTTACGTAGCTCAGTAAATATCTTGGTTTTTGGTTCTTTGCGATCCTGATCGGCTTGTTTATCCAACGAACTTTTATTTCTTAGTATATTAATAAAATACCTAATGGTGTAAAAGTTAATAAGAATAGCCAACCCTCTTCAATCCCCCCCTCACTCCGTCTAAGACCGGATAGCTGTCCGAGGCATAAAGAACTATGTCTAATGAACAGGGCTTGACAGTCAAAGGAAGGGAGGCATAAACCCGACAAGCCTTATAACATCTAAAGGCTGTGATGCTGCTTCGTCAGGTGACATTGTAGTTTAAATTTTCTTGCTGTTCAATTTCATTCCGTATTTGGGTTTTCCTTCGATGTTCCTTTTTGTTGTTGTTTGGGTGAGTGAACCGAGGAAGGAGGCAAGATCTGACCCCGATCCGACCAATTAAGCATGGGTAACTAGGCGGCCCTCTCATTGCTTCGGTTACCACATGTTCAGACTGCACGGCAACCCTAAAACGCTCACCCTGGTATTTCCCTATCCTTCCCAATACCTTTGGTGCGGAGTCACTGCTAAGTTGTGACAAGCCTAAGTTGTGCTCACAACATTCTATTTAATCCATGTCCTCATGCTACTACTTGATGGCAGCATGTGCGCATGGTTTTCTCATTTTACCATAACAAATGATCATCACACCATCGTGTCGCATTTAATGTGTCTCAATCAGTGCAAATCAATGCTTTATAAATTTTCGTCGTACTGTCGTTACTAGGACGACCAAACTTTTCCTGCTTTTCTACGAAGTTTTTTTCTTGACTTTACCTCTACTGTTACCATTCAAATTTAGAAAATATACACCATTTCGGATATGTTATTTTCATCTCATACAGTGAGCGTAATTGTAACAGTAAAACTTAAAAAAAAATCTCAAAGTTATATAATGCCTGATACCCCGATTAATCTGTGATTTTTTTACGAGAATCACTCACCTTTCCACTTGATTGTCGTTATAAACGGCTTCGACTGTTTTTGTTAAGATTCATTTAGGGACTGACTGCTTGAATAAAATTCAAATATTTTGGGTTGCCCACTAATATTTCCCCAATATTTATTGAGAACCTTGGCTGCTCGAATAAGTATTAATCCTATTGAGTGTCAATATAATTGCAGAGCCAGGCTGTTATATCCAATTAATTTACTCAGCACTTGTGTTTATTTTGAATATCGATAAATAATTTAGAACCAGGTTGTTCGAATTATTTTGAGAGAATTATTGAAATAATTAATTATTATTATACTTCTATATTCGTCTAGGTTTTAAATATTATTTAATAGATAAGTCGATCGGAGGTCCCAGGTTCGAATGCCACCTACGGCAACCCATGGTTGTTTTCTGCTGACAACAGATTACGATAAAAAGGCCATGGGTGTTGCAGAGAAAATAGCGGTGGTTCGGAATTCACTTTAAATTGTAGGTCCACTTTCAATCGTTGTCTCAAATCGGGTGAAGTTGCTTCCCGTCCTATGACCCACAAGGGATTAGGGGAACCAGAGAGAGAGAGAGAGAGAGAGAGATAATAAGTGCAAGTGTGAAAGATAGACTAGCTAATAAATTGTGATTTTCATAGCAATAAATTTGTTCTGTTTGCAATCAGGTATCCTTTTTCAGCGCACAGACTAAACATCAGCACTTTCGAAATATTCTTATTTCTTGTTACGAATATATTAAAGTTTGTATATAGGCAAAGTAAAGACAATTAGTTTTCCGTTATTTAACGGCTGCATGAAAACTGCAACCCGTTCTGACTTCTGATATTGGTAGCAATTACTTGAAATTCAATCGAAAAACTCTTTCGCGAAAAGTGCGAAAGTGGCAAGTAAAAGATACATGGATAACTGACAAATGTCAGTTTCGCATCTCTAAACATTAATTTCTTTTGAAACCATGTGTTCTCAACATTTTTCCAATCAATAAAGTGAGAAGTTCCGAAAAAAGCTTTTTTTACTCAAAATGTTATCATCTGATTGAAACAGATCGCTAGTACCAGCCAATAAAAGCAGGAAATTAAATAATATCGACTTATTAAACGTAACAATCGTCTTGCACTTAAGCTAAGGATAGTTTTCAAGAAATTTGTATTTGGCAAAAATGCGAATATGAATTACCTTTCTGTAGTTGGGAACACTTATCTGAAATGTATGCCAGTTTTAGCGAAATTCTGCTAGAATTGAATTTAAGTTGAATGTAGCCAGCCGTCATCGAATCTCCGCCTTTTCTTTGCTTACGTTGCCATACATGCATCGATTGTTCGTCCGCCGCCAGCAGTGTTTTAATTTTAAAGTTGTTTTAAGAGATAGAATTCTTTATAGTGATTGTAAAAGCATATAAATGAACAACAAGTATACCAGGTTTGTCTCAAATTGATAATAAGGAAAAATTTACCGTGAAAATACGAATTTTTGACGTTCGTAAGATCCTTCACGATATGACAGCCATCAGCTTAGCAATAAAAATAAACAAATTAATGTCACTTATTTTTCCAGAGTTTGTAAACAATACATAAATTGTTGAAAAATGTTTAATAAACGTGTTTCTGCGTCGACTTCTTCGAAAGGACGTTCGGTTGGCTATTCGCAAGCAGTAGCATCCTCGAAAGTTGCAGGTAAAGGAACTCATAGTGCAGCTGGCTCACCAAAGTCCCCTGAAGCAGGAATTGTTATTCCTTACATAAAAACGCAAGATAATGCCAAACTTTTACCTAAATACACAGCAGGTAAGAAAGTAAAGTACTTTTTCAGAAAATATACACTTGGAATGTGTTTAAAGCACTTAGCAGGTCCAAAGATGAGTACCTGCCTGCTGAAGATTTAGATACAGTTCAACGTGAGTTGGAAGGCCTTTTGTCAAATGTTGCTCTACGGTACCGCGTTCTGAAATCCGAATACGAGTCATTGGATAAGGATGAACGACGGGATCGTCGTAAATTTATTGAAAAACAGCCGACGTCACCAGGAAAACGAAAACGAGTAGATGACAAAAAAACAAAAGAAAGGACTTTGCCCCACTTAAAGTTGGCGAAGCAAAAAAATTCTACTGCCCATTCTCCTGCTCAATCCCAACACACAGATGACAGGTATGCGTAAATATTTTTGCTAAAATAACAATTTAGTAAAAAATTTTTATAATAGCATGGACGCCACACTCCATTACCAGCCTCATCCGAAAGAACACACAAAAGCATCTCTACCTAAAAATGATACTCCAAACAAGTTCTGGTTATCCGTGGAACCATTCTGTATGCCATTAACGAATGAAGATCTTAAAGTAAACTATTGAAACCTGCGACTGTACACGAATAATGTATTTTTTAGTTGCTAGATGATTTATTGGAACAATATTCGGGACCACTGGTCCCTCCTATACCCGAATTGGGACCCCATTACAGCACAACTTGGGCAGCAGAAGATTTAAAAGAAGAACAAGACAATTCAAACCCAAACATTAAAAGCAAGGCTAGGCAGCACGGCTCTTCCAATAGTGAAGTGTACGGTATGTTAAAAAAGGGAGAGAAAGTAATGTAAGTAATTCTTTTAATTTCTATAAGAATTTTCCTACAATAAATATTGTAGGGGTGAAGGAGTCACAGGACCTCTAACGCAGCGATTAGTGTCAGCTTTAATGGAGGAAAACGTGATGAATGAAGGTTTCTCAAACGCTGACAGTTGCAGCAGTTCTGAAAACACCAGTAACACTACCAATAGCCTACGTTCGCTTAATATGATGAAAAATGGAATTAGTATTGAAAAGCGCGTTAAAAAGGAATTAATTGATCAAGGAATTCTTGATCCTGATGATTATGAAAAAGTACATATTAAGGAGTTACAATTTAATCATAAACTAACTTCTATACTATTGTAGGGCCAAGAGGATGAGATTCTGTCGGAAATAAAGCGAGTCTTAGCGGAATTGTCTGCTATAGCCGAATATAATAGTGGAGAACTGCGACGACTGCGCACTGCTGCTAAAGCAGAGTTGCAGAGGCTTGAAGTAAAGAGAAAACTAGATGCAGTGGACCAGCAGGTACATAGAAACGATAATTGAATAAAACTTTTACTAAAGTAATTGTTTTAGATAATTGAAACGTACAAAAAAATTGAAGCTGCTAAACAAAAACGTAGGCCATTAACTACCGAAGAACAGGAAGAGGTTTATCGATTAACTTCTGAGCAAAAACGATTGTCAGATCAATTAGAGTCTATGCCAGCACCTGGTCCCAATTTGGTTGATTAAATCATAAACCTGAAAAAAAAACTTTTTGTTATTTGAATTAAATAAAATTTTATTCTCAGCGTAATGTCTTATATAAAACATGTTTTTCTTCATTGAAAGTGAAGTTCCGTAAAGAAGGAAAGTCTCAAGATTCAAAAATCGTGGTAAGAGTTAAAGGCTTTAGTGCAGAATTAGAGCAGACGGAGGGTGGTAAGAGGTTATAGGAACCAGAGAGATACCGTTTGAAATTTCGATAATAATATTGTATACTTTCGTATAAGGCATAAATTAGAGGATAACGAAATTTCAATGTCAAGCATTTGAACTATAAATTTTTGAAACTTTAACAAATGGAGGGTGGGGAAGACTTGGACCAGAAATTGCCAGACTGTCGACGTCAATTTCTGGAAGGAAAAAAAATCCCAATCTACACAATTTAAAATATACAAGCGCCTTAAGGCTGAAACAGATTTCACACGACAGAGTGATTTGACGGAATGGCTCTGTCGTGCTGTGAAACAGATTGGAATCGCATGACAGGATATGCGACAAGGAACTTGACGGTTCGAATAATATTACGATCCAAGCAAAATATCAATTTAATTGTTGGCAGTACTGTGACCTTATTATTCATTTGCAATCGATGGTAAACATAGAAAATTACGAATTGAATGAGATTAAAAAAAGCTATCGTACTTGCGTGAGTTGCTAGTTTTGGTTCCATTCAATTGTAAATTTCCTATACTTACGATCGAATTGTGTTCAGTAATAAGGCCTCCGAGTGCGACCGACAAATTTTAGAAATAGAAATGGATGTGCGACAAAAATGTTCATCGCACCGTCGTGTCGCATTTAATGTGTGCAAATCAATGCTTTATAAATTGTCACCGTACTTTCGTTACTAGGACGACCAATCTTTTCTAAAACTATTTCCTGCTTTTCTAGGATTAATCCGAAAAGGAGACAATATATGCCCATATTGTTTTACGAGTATCACTGACCTTTACAGACCACTGATGATCTCGGTCCGCGTGGACTGAAACGCAAACACATCGAGAACTCTGTAGATATTCGTGCGAGACGCTTTCAAAATCATTTTCTTGAAGATTACTGCCATATGCAAAATTATTTTCTCAAGGTGAGCGAAGATGCATTGCTAGGTAACACGATCTGTGACGGATGTATTATCCAGGCTATAATAGATTTATTGGACCACCATTGTTTTGAATACTATTTTATAGTCTACTTGTACAGAGCAATTGGCCTCCAGTTCCGGTTCGGATCTTCTACTCGGTGGCATACGCACTCTTGCTGGACGAACACGACTGGTTTCGGAGCACAAACACCGAACTACGCTTGTGTTGCCCATCATTTTTTTGGTTCCTGGAATTGCAAGATTAAGTCTGGTTGCTAGGATAGAGCGCACCAGCTGTTCGTCAAACGCGAAGCAAGATATCAGCTTCGATTTATCTCTAGGTTACGTTACGGTAGCGGCGAAAAAGCCTCGCATAGACCACATCAGTTCCATAGCGCTACCACGAATTAGATGCCTAACGTACTAGAAGTTTCGTTTTGCAATTGTCGGAGAGCTACCAAATTAGCGTCAAAGGTACCCCGTCTCCGTTGCGAACTTCAGAATTATTTCCAGGTTAATTTTCGAGGCTTTCTTGAAGTCCTTAATAAGTGGTTGTCTTTTCCTAGCAAGCGCAGGACAGCAACATAAGAGGTACATCATTGAGAGATTTGGCAACACCGTGTACTAGGAGAAGTATTTGTTCCGCTTCCTGAGCTTCCATGGCAAGAAATGAATCTTAGCGTTGCACCCGTCTATTAGTGCCTACAGTTTGTAAAGCTTTGTAGCAGTCAAAGAGGGATTTCGATTTAAATTAGTTGGACCTAAGAGCTTTTAGCGCCGCTTGGCTGTCCGCATAGATACTAATTGAACTCCCTGTTGCCAGCGGACTTAGCCAATTCTTCCGCCTTGCGTATAGCTACAACCTCGGTTTGAACGACGCTGCAGTCACTGAGGAGTCTGTATGAAGAGTAGATATTAAGATTCTGGCAGAACACTGATCAACAGTCATGAACACTCATTTTGAGCCATCTGTATATATGTTTACAGTATCCGTAATTGCAACCTCAAACCTCCTGTTAAAGTCCATAATCGCTAACGTGTAATCGGTAGCCGTGTTGCGACTCTCCCCTAAGCTACTATGTCTGTACCCGAACTTTGACTCTTTAAGGTGCAACATTGCCCTCAGCGCGTCGTTCTTTGCGTGCAAGTCCGCAGTAGGGTGGTAGAGGATTGTGTCAGGAGCACGGGATGGAGTGGCTTTGAATGCATCAGTACCTGACATTCCCGCTCTTCTTTGTGCTGCGATCTGTAGAGAAAAGTTTTCTCGTTCACAGCTGGCCACCAAATCATGACGTCGCACAGTAGGATTGGCCGCACTATTGCTGCGTTACTAGGATTCGTGATAGGTTGCGTGATACTAGGATTCTGCCGCCACTTTGCACCGAAGAGTCTCTTACATGTGTAAAAAGCTTGGTTTGCGTTAGAAATTCTACATTTACTTTCCAGGTCAATTTGCTGTTTAGAATGAGTCCCAGGTATTTAGCCTGCGATTTCAGATCCAGAAGCATACCGTCTAACCGTGATGTACACCCGAACCTTCAAGTGTTACATTGATGTTGTTCATAACCAGTAGCCACAGGAGAGGCGATAAGACTCCTCCCTGTCGTGTGCCCCGGTCAACTCTTATACTGAGAATGCATCTGCCCCACTCCGAGGTTATCACTCTGCTTTTTAGCAGAGTAGCTATCTATCTAATGATGGCTTTGTCCACCTTTGCTGCTTCCAGAGCGTCTGCAATCGCCTCGGTGGTTACATTGTTGAAGGCCGTTTCTATATCTGTAAAGGTCCCCAAGGGGTATTCTTTATGAAGCAGGGACACAATTGTTAATAAACCTGAGAAGCTGCTTTAGCCCTATGTTAGCAACATCGTCCAGTCTTCTGAAAAAGTACGCGCTCAAAGCTTTTTACCTTCTTCTGGTCAGGCCCGGGTAATCGCAGAGTAAATACTAAACAAGAACAAGTTTTTACGTTTTACGAATTGAAGGCGTTGGACCTGGATCGTCTATTATCTCAGGCTGGCACACTTAACTGGCGACAAATTTATTACATGTCTTCAGAAAAACAATAGGACCATTTAGAATATTTATTAAACTTATTATTACATAATTATGTTCTACTAAAAACACGTGAAATTTACGACAGCAACTGTCCCTAGTTTACGAAAACAATTAGGATATTAATCTCCCAACGCAATCATGCCTAGACCACTCAAACTCGGAAACAGTTTCGCACCACTAAAACTCGGAAGCAGTTTCGCAGTTTGAAAAACGTAGTTAATAAGGAAATAAAACACTCAAAGGTTCGTTTCTATAGCACCAAGCTTGATGTAAAGCTTTCAACGGGCAAGCTATGGAGAAACATAAAGGATATCGGCACATATAACCTGAAATATAGTCACATTTCGGAAAACCTACATGAGCTTAACCTATCTTTTATATATAATACTTTGGACATCACAAACTATTATGATCAATCTTTGAGTTCGATTTCCGTACTAACTTCTAACTCAATTGATGGGTTTTCTTTCAAAGCAGTAACACCTGATGATGGCCATTTATCAGGTACTTTTCCAACACTATAAGAGAAAGAAAATAAGGGATAAAATTATTCTTATTACAAAAGTATCAAGATCTGCTGTAGACCCATTGCTATTCTGTCTTATTTATCGAAAGCGTTTGAAAAACTAATGTAGATGCAAATGGTTTTATTTATTGATGCCGAAAATGCATTGTGCCAATATCAACCTGGATTTAGATCCAAGCATAGCTGCGTAACAGCATTAATGAAGGTTTCAGACGACATTCGTTCACTATAGACCATGATATGATGTCCATTCTTGTTTTGCTGGACTTCTCTAAAGCTTTTGGTAGGGTGGACCATAATTGACTAATTCATAAGCTATCAACGCAATTAAATTTCACAAATTATGTCTGTAAACAACTTAGTTCACATCTCCGGGCTTGTGTACAGGTTTACTGTAATGGAGTATACTCCAGTTTCCTACATAATTATACTGGTGTCCCGCAAGACTCTATATTGGGGTCATTGTTGTTTTCTATCTATATTAATATTTTCGTAGCTATTAAAAACTGTAATTTGCACATGCAATCTGACGACCTATATCTATACATATCAAGACCTATTGGCGTAACAGAAGATGCTGTTTGTCGAATGAACGGTGACATTACATCGATCTGCTGTTGGGCTGAAACCAATAAACTTCTGCTTAATGCCTCAAAGTCGGAATCTACTGTAATTTACAAAAACGAAATTGATACGAGTTTCTTACTTGAAATACTGTTAAACGATTTAGAAATTCCTTATAAAGAAGACGTAAGGAATTTGGGAGTTATATTTTATAACAGAGTGACCTTCAATCTCTGTCTAATACAGGTCGGAGGATTTGATGATATGCGGCATGCTAACACAGCGCATCTGGGCGCCAGGCTCCTTGAGGAGTTACCTCCTACAGTTGAAACAAAAAAAACCGAAGCAAGCTATCTAGTTGCTCGATCAACAGAGCCGAAGTTAGATATTGCTCTACTTCATCAGACCCATTCTTCCATGAATCCTCCTTAAAAAGGTTGCCGGCTATAGCTCGTCGATTGGGTGTGGGTCGGAAGAATGGCCAATTTTGAGAGAATGGGAATACGCGCAAAAAAAATTCCTATTAGCTGCGGATACTATAATGTAACCATTATGAAAAGGCGACGAAAGTTATCTTTACTGGAGAAACAATTTATTTGTATATTCCTGGAGTGGCAAAGTTACAAAAAAAAAAATTCAACGATTATTTACCCTCGGACATCTGAAATTATTTACCAAGGAGAAGGAGTTTCAGTCAGCGGCACGGCACAAATTTAATTTTGGTTCCATGACACGTCGTCACGGCAGCAGCTCTATTTCAAAATTTGTTTTGGTTACGCTATGGAAAAAATGCAATTAATTAGGTATGTGCCGTTTACTTGCACTGGTCTGATTTCGCATCATTAGGCCCTGTACCCAGAACCTCACACCACTCTCAAGAACCATTCGCAGCCATGATTTCTATTGCCCGGTAATTTTCTGTAGTAACCTTTTAAGGGGGTTTCAGGCACATCATTATCAGCTTGTTCTATGAAGCTGCGCAGGACCGGGCGAAACAAATGTTTACGTTATTCCAAAATTACAAAAACTTTAATAGAAATTCACATGACACTCATATTTACGAAAAAAATTTCAAAGCAACACTTGTTAAACTCGAGCAAAGAAAGAACTATTAAAATTTCTTTACACAACCGGCGTTCCTGATGAAACAAGTTAAACTCCTTTGACACTTTCTTAACTGCAGCACCTAAGAGTTAACTTTGTGATCATAATTATGTGTTTAGTTTATTTGGAGTTACAACTAGTTTCGGTTTTTCGTGAACGCGTCCAGCAGCTAAAGATGTGTGGTACTGGTGTTGAGGAAGAGCCAAAGGACTTTAACTTTTCTTCATCAGAAACGCCGGTCGTGTAAAGAAATATTAATATTTCTTTCTTTGCTCAAGTTTAACAAGTGTTGTTTTGAAATTTTGTTGTTTACCTTACACTAAACGCTGTTAGGTTATCTTCCAGTAAGCTGACTGAATTATAGCTATGCATAAAATAACACTCTGTGGTCTCTTGGAGTACAGTCAGTCTATGAATTATTATTATTATATGTACATAGGTCTAAATTTTAAACTGAAAATATTTTAAATCTCAATCTTCATTCAAATTAAACTTTATGTATTAGGTTGTCTAAAAGTCAAACAATTATTGATTCTCGCAAGTGAAGTAGTGGAAACACAATACGTGTTTGCCATTAACTTTAAAACTTCCCACATTTTTATCTTCCATTCTTAATTAGATTTGCCAGTTACTTAAATCTTTCGTAAGACCCGTTTATGTGTTTTAATATAACAAAAATATCTTTTATATAATATAGCGCGTTTATTTATATTTATTGAATTTATAAACCTATAATAAAACATTAAGCACATGCAAATATAGCAGAAACATACTTTCAGATACTTAAATAATTCCAGCATGATTAAAAAGTCTACTGGCGAAACAAATTATAAAAATCAAAATTGATCTGACGGTTATAAAACACTTCGGTATGTTTATATTTAGCTTGGTATTTTTAAGTAGTTCTCTCTAGAAGTTGTGCGCGAACTGATACAACGCATTTAAACTACAAATTAGATATATACTGAACAATTTTTAAAGTACGAGTAAACTATGTAAAATTGAATAAAATAATGTCTCTCTTTTACGTGGAAAAATACATTTTAAATGTGAATGAGAGCTGACGTTTACGACGTGCCTCATTTCTTTTTGCTTTTGCCTAAAGTCAAAGTGTGATGTGAAGCAGCCATTTGAGCCTTACGCCGATTAAATTCTACGAACTCCTCTTCAAGTTTTTTACGAGATTCTTCCAATTTACGCTTATCTTCGGCATGATCCTTTTTAAGTTTATCAAATTTCGCATGAAGCTAAACAAAAACAGGTTTTTAAAAAAGACTTTAATTGAAATAAATTTGAAAATTACCTCTTTTTCGCTCTCTTTCAATTCAGCTTCCTTTTCTTTAACTCGTTGGACAAACATTTGTCGAACTTCCTCTTCTTTTGCCTGCAGTTCAGCAAGATGATTGGAACGTTTTGCTTCAAACGTTTGTTGAAATGACACCTACAATTATTTGGTGTTTAAAAATTAAAATTAAAACGAAAACTTTTCAAACTTACAGGCTTATTATCACTGTCAACGTCAGTAAAACCCATTTGCTCCAGTCGCTTTTGCCGATAAAGTTCATAATGACGTGTATGCGTCTTTTCACGCATATCCTCCATATTTGTGCGAATAAGCATTTCACGTAATTTCACAAAATCGCAATGAGCTTCATTCTCAACTGCAAGATACCGTTAATAGAAAGCATGATTTATAATTTAGTTATTTCAAATGAATTCGCTACCTTGTACGGTTCCCCATGGATATTGTCGAGCACGTACCATTTTATTTCCTAGTCTTACGAATTCCGTGCTTCCCACTACTGCAAACGGAACATGAGCGTTCATGGAAGAATTAATGTCAGCAACAGTTTCATCATCGGTGGGAAATTGGTAAATGTGTACGCCATTGTTCTGAAGCTCTTGGATAATTTTCGCCTTAAAACGTTGCAATTCCGTTTTCGAAACGGTGTCGGCTTTGGCAATTATTGGAATAATATTCACTTTGGTATCTAGTTTTTTCATGCAGACCAGATCTAGCGATTTTAGGCCATGTCCAGTTGGGCAGATGAAATAAAGACAGATATGAATTCTACTATCGTGACATGTAGATAATGATCTTTTGATCTTTAATTCTTCCTGAAGGTATGCCTCGAATTGGGCATCGATGTAGTCTACGACTGCTTTAAATGAATCGTCTTTGTTGATTTGGTCACCATAACCAACGGTGTCGCAAATAGTTAATTTCAGGCGAACATTGCTTTCTTGCAGTTCGTAGGTATGGGCCTTCAATTTAACATTGGGAAGTGTATGAGGGCTAGGAGTAGATTCAAAGCTGGTGTTGAAGAGTGTGTCCATCAAAGTCGATTTACCCAAACCAGTTTCACCTGCAAAGACAATATTGCATATGATACATGGTTTTAATTTTTTAACAGGATTTTAATAAATCATTTATTGGTATTTTGGAACGGCCTAATACTTATAAAAGTAATAAAGTAGGAGCTTCAGCACGCCTTTCAGCCTAGCCAATTTAAAAGGCAGGTTTGTAAATTTAAGACGTTCAAGAAAAGTAACATAAACTAACTCTTTGTCCTCAAACATGTAAAGCTGAAGAAACGAAACGAATAAAATGTTTAACGGACATCGTGATGAAGGATTTTCTTCTTTACTTGAAACAGTACATTGGTTTAAAAACTTGCCAACTATAATAAGTTACTGGACAACCTAACTAAGTTTATAACAAATTTGAGTTTTAAGTTGGTTGATAATTTTCTACAGAGGACTCATATTTAATTCAAAAAATTAGGCAATCATCTCTGATTTAATGCTATATTTATATGCTTCAAATGCAAGGTTTTTCCAAGATATATTGCTGTTCTGTTAAAGTATGGTGTAATCAAAAATAAACTTCCAAGCTAAAACAACTTATGAAGAGTTAGAAGCCATCATCACTTTCGTCGGAACTGAGGAAAATAATACCCGATAACAGTAAAATGTTTCTTTCCAAGTGTGATGAACTTTGCGGAAATGACTTTCACTGATTGAATAAAGACGCCTGAATGATAAAAGTACAATTTCAAAGACAAAAGAAGACGCTGGTGATCGGAGCAGACGCCAACGCTCATCATATAGTCTGGGGCAGCTCGGACGTCAACGAAAGGGGTGAGTTACTTTTTGATTTTATTTTAGGAATTAACCTCCAGATTTGTAATGTGGGTGCAGAACCCACTTTTACTAACTCAATTAGGCGGGAAGTTCTAGACATTACCTTAGTCTCAGAACAATCCGCCCACTTAATAACGGAGTGGAAGGTATCCAAGGAACCATCCTTCTCCGACCACGCCTATATTGAATTTGGTATAATACTTCACAAGATGATGTGCGCTCCCTATAAAAACAGGCTAAGGACAAATTGGGACCTCTACAGGATGGTCCTCAGTGATAGCCTGCCTACTACAGGTCCACCCGTAAGTGATAGTAAACAAACCCTTGACAAGGTAGTGGACACTTTGACGCTTGCGTGTAATGAGGCGACACAAATTTCCTGCCCCGACAGGGTCCCTAGAGGCAAGCCCAAACCTCCGTGGTGATCGAGTGAGATCATGAATCTAAGAAAAATGTGTCGTAAGCTTTTTAACCAAGCGAAGAAAACTAATGTCTGGACTTCTTATAAAGAATGCCTCAAAAAATTTAAGAAACTGATTAGGAAAGCAAAACGATCCTCATGGGAGGGCTTCTGTAATAAAATCGAAAGCTCCTCTGAAGCAAGTCGTTTGCGAAAAAATCCTCTCAACAACGCCCATCACCCCAAGCCTCCTGACCAAAAGTGATGGTACTTGGACTTCATCCAGTCTTGAGTCGCTGGAGTTACTTGTAAACACGCACTTTCCGGGATGCAACCAGTGGTGTGGAGCTGCCGGATACTGATGAACTGGTCCACAAGATACTTGATGTAAGAAAACTGAAATGGGCCATACGAAGTTTCAAGCCCTATAAATCACCGGGATTAGATAATATCATCCCAGCTGAACTACAACTAGCTTCCGAGATACTTACTTATTCCGTGGCTAATGGTCATCTATGAGGCTTGCCTTAACCTCACCTATATTCCATCCTCATGGACGAAGGTGAAGGTGGTCTTTATCCCTAAAGGAGGAAAAGCCTCACATTATAAGCCCAATGATTTTAGGCCCATTAGTCTCTCCTCCTTCCTGCTTAAAACCTTAGAAAGACTCTTAGATATCTACATTAAAGAGACAATCAATCATTCCAAGTTGTCTCTCTCGCAACATGCTTACACTAAAGGTAAGTCCGTAGAGACAGCCCTGCACGAACTTACCACAATCATAGAGCATTTGCTACTACAGAAAGAATATTCACTTGTAGCCTTCCTTGATATTGAGGGTGCTTTTAACAATGTTAGATCAGAGGCGATAATGGCATCCTTGAGGCTTGAAATCGAAGATCCTCTCATCAAACTTATTGACCTCATGCTAGAAAACAGGGTCATTATCTCCAGCTTAGGAGGATCCAATATCCAAAGAGTGGTAACTAGAGGTACCCCTCAGGGAGGAATCCTTTCATCACTCTTATGGAACTTAACTCTAAATGAGTTGAGTTGTCCGGTCACAAGGTTATTGCCTATGCCGATTATATTGTCCTGATATGTTCAGGTAAGCACCCCAATACACTGGCTGAGGTGTTACAACACGCCCTCTCCAAGACTTCATCATGGAGTGATGGATGTGGTCTAGGTATAAACCCTAACAAAACAGAGTTAATACTCTTCTCTCGGAGGCATAAAACACCTCCTTTTAATTGCTCTACACTAGACGGGGTTAGGCTGGAACTGTGTAATCAGGTTAAGTATCTAGGTTTAGTCCTAGATAGAAAACTTACCTGGAAGCCTAACATCCAAGAAAGAGTACGGAAAGCTACAGTAGCGCTGTACTCGTGTAAGAAGGCTATAGGGAAAAGATGGGGTATGGAACCACGCATTGTGAATTGGCTCTATACAAGAGTCATACGGCCTATACTCATGTATGGGGTGATTGTCTGGTGGCCGGCACTAAATATAGCAACCCATCTCAAAGCAATGGAAAAAGTTCAGAGGATGGCAGCATTGCTGATAACAGGTGCCCTGAGAACCACACCGTCTAAAGCCCTGAACACTATTCTCCACCTTCTACCGTTGGATCTCTTTGGTAAGCAAACCGCATCATCAGCCGCCATTAGGCTTAACTCAATCCAGACCAGGAATTCGATTCCTTTTTTCCCACCAGATCGGAATGGGAGAAAGGTCCTCCCCAATGGGAGAACTCAGTGCATCTCTACACTGACGGCTCCAAAATTGGATGGCAAAGTGGGTGGAGGAATATTCTCGGAACACTTGGACCTCGATGTCTCATTCCGCTTACCTGACTACTGCAGCGTGTTGCAAGCAGAAATCATGGCTATAAAAGTAGCTGCGGACCGCCTGAATCAACTAACGCTACCTACAGACAATGTATGTATTTTCACAGATAGTCAGGCAGCTATTAAATCCCTTTTGGGAGTATACACAACCACCAAAACGGTTATAGTATGTCGCTCAACACTAAATGACATAGATGAGCATATGAAAGTACGGCTCATCTGGGTGCGTGGACATAGTGATATTCCGGGCAATTGCATAGCCGACGAACTAGCGAGAATCGGTACTACACGTCCTGATTCGGACATTAACCACCAGCCGGGTAAATCGCTAGCTACATGCAAAATGGAGCTCTCACAGGAGGCTCTCAAGATTGCTAATAATAACTGGCAAGAAACACACACCTGCTTGATTACCCGACAGATATGGCCAAAGCTTGACCTTAAGCGGTCAAGAGGGCTCATCCTACTCGGACGCAAAAAAATTTGTACTACAGTAGCCGTAATTATGGGTCACTGCCTCATAGGTAGACACGCCGATAGGCTGGGCGTGCCCTCAAACGACTTCTGTAGGAGTTGCCACGACGAGGACGAAGAGGAAACCATACTTCACCTCCTCGGTAGCTGCCCGGCCCTAGCCAACCGTAGGAACCGGCTTTTGGGCTCCCCCTACTTCAAAGAGCTAACCGAGCTGGGCTCCATGGAGTTATCAGGAGTTCAAAATAGTTCCCAACGACGAATTAAGGATGAACACCCTTCACAACCCAGTCAAAATAATTTTGACTTCCCGTGAACTAGTTCCACTGGATACAAGAAACTGGTTCGGTGCACAGGGGACAAAATGTTAACCCTCTTATTCCTTAGGTAATCCTATGGGGTTGTTAATTTCAAGCCTCAATGTGGTAGCTCAAAGGGCCTTTTAGGCCTAAGTATGCCTTCTTAGGCAGCCACTTTAACCTAACCTACATGCACTAGTTACACTGATGCTCAATTTTGTAATAGCCTAAGAAGCAAATTGATGAACTACGCAACGATTTTTCAAATGCGGTGTCAAAAAAATTGTGAGGTACTGTATTTTAAGCAACTATATAAAAATATATTCATATAATTTAGAAGTCAGAGGAAAGTACCGGTAAAATATTGGTAGTACTCGGATAGTACTAGTAGCATTGACAAGGTACTATTAGGATTGGTAAGATACTCAAGGCTGCCAGTACCAATGCCAGTACTGCTATTTGAACATTTTAAAGTACCATTATAAGTACTACTATACTATAAGTACTGGTACTAGTATTTATTTGTTACAGCACCAGATCCGAGTATGATGGCATCTTGTGTACGTGATGAAGTTTGTTATAATTTTAGTAATGGCCTCTCCTTAATAAACAATTGGCTCTCTACTTATCATTGGAGTAGCGTTCTGTTACAAATTAACTTATTTTTTTTTAAATTTATTGTCTATTTGTGCTTTTTTGTTGTCCCTATTTCCAAGTCTAATAACTCACTCTGTTTAATGCTTTTAAAAACTGGGTTTTTGGCTATGTGGGATATTAGCTTTAAGAATTTTATCCTTTTTTTGAATCCCCAAGACCGTTTACTTGACGAAGCTACGATTTTCAAACAAAATTCTACCTTGTCGTTATCCCTGCCTCATTTGTAAAAAGATGTTGTTCTTCCCTTGGCCCTATTCTGTGTTATTTTTTTATCTGTTAAATTGATGAGGTGTCCCCCCGAAAGCATGGAAAGCCTCCGTAATTATTCCTCTTTACAGAAAATGTGATAAGTGCGAAATTTCAAACCACATACCTATAGCTAAGCTTTTCTGTTTCTAAAATTTCTGAGGCTGTTATATAAGAAATTCTTTACTTACTACTGTATACTGACTAGTATACAATTCGACTACATTTTTATTGACTTTAGCAAAACATTCGGCTTCATCACCGGCTTTTGTAAATTTGTATTTTGTAATATTGTATTTTTAACACTTCCAGGGCTGCTCGTACCTCAATTCACTCAAATATTTTTTGTAATGCTGACTACGCCAAGATATTCCGCACGGTATCAGACAATACCTATTGCTTTCTTTTAAATTCTGATTTGGATGACTTTTGAAACTGATGTTCTATGAATAATCTTCCACTAAATATCGGTAAGTGCACATATATGTATGTCTTTCTCTCGAAAAAGATTTACTTTTCAATTTAATTTCACAATATACCAAGGTTAAGGAGTTGGTCGTCTGGCTTAATTTCCATTTGACTATCAATGATTATTTTAATTCTATATTTAAAAGGTCTAATATGAGTGGGTCTGGTCAAAGGAGTTTGATGACACTCTACATAACGAAGCTTCTCTATTGTTAACACTATTCTGTATTAAGCCTCTCCAGTCTGGTCGCCCTTCTATGCGACACACATCAATCGCATTGAAACTGTCCAACGGAGGACTGTTAGATTCGCTTTTGCGGCCTTCCTTGGAATAACTTCCATTAGTTTATTTTCAGTTCCAACTCGCTTTCAGGCGGGTATTGCGGGAATGGGTCGATGATATCAAGGTCACGACTCTTTTATTTTTATCGCACTGATTTTCATCTATCGTGAAATAATGTGAAGACTCCGCTTTGTTAAGGTTCCTTAATAATGACTGAATTATTTTCTGTTCTTTAATTTTATATTATTGCAGAAGCCAGTGTCTTAATGAAATTTTGATAAATAAAGAAATATTAATATAAAAATCATTGCTCTTGGGGTCGAAAGTGCCTTAGTTCAAACCTCGCGATTATTATTACTTTGCACAGAGATTCCTTAACGCGAGGTGCAATTTTTCAAAAGGTGAAAAGGTTTGGAATTTAAGGATCGATAGTCTATCGTACTGAAACTGAAACCAGTAATACTAATACCGCGGAGAAACCAAAATATTGATGTTGTTAAAAAACAAGCTTAGACTTAAGTTGAAGACTTGGGACTACACACATAAAAAATGAAACAACAAGGTATTATATATGCTTAAATAGAAAAGAGATTCGAAAAATTAAAACTACTTTTACGATGGCACGCTGAATCAGAGGTGATCTTACCTGCACAACGTGCAGAACGATCGAGTATACTGGGCCTGAATATGAAGCTTTCCTACAAATAAAAGAAGTATTTGTTTGGTTTAGGGAGCAATTTCAAAGAGTAGACTTTGATATTATTCATAGATAAAGACATTAAAATTAAGTAAAACTATGCTCTGTAGGAAGTTTAAAAAAGCTACTATACGCTTATATGCATAAGAATTATACGGAAACGATCTCTTTAACGTTTCAGCGCCTGCTCATGGAAGAGACCTCCAATTTTCCCGGATTCATCCCATAGGAGAAATAACCATTACTACCACAAAGGGGTGTGGTGCTGCAGAGGTTAAAAATTTTAAGAAACTGACCACGCTAGGCAATTTTAAGAAACTTTTGAATAATATTTCGAATGAAATAACCAAATGTGAAATCCTTTGAAGTTAGAACGAATAAAAAAAGTTTTGAATAACTGATGGTCTTCTGTAATTAATTTTTTCGTTTATTATAATTTTGTCTTAAGTGTAATACAAAATTATAATAAAGGAAAAATGTGACAAATTTGATGGCATAAAATTATTAACATTGTAAAAAAAATTTATTTTAAGAAATGATGTAAATAGTCTAAATAAATTGTAAATAGCAGCAAGTACTGCTCAATCGATTTAGCCATCTATCTATTAAATTTATTTTAATTTTGCCTTTTTATATCCACAACGAGGTTGTAAATATCGACTTTTCACAAACATCTTTAGCCAGAACTTGTACGTTTTGAAACAGCAAAATAAATTATGTTTTTACTCTTTTAACTTGCTCATTCCTTATTAAGTAAACAGTTTATGATAATTACCGATACACATGATGTTGAAAACGAATCCATTCTGTACACTCTTGTTGACTAGCTGATCTGGAAGACTATCAAATCCAACATGTCCTGACAATTTTAGGGTTCGTAGGTGTGGCTCGAGCTGGAAAAGATACAAATATTACGTAAAGGGAATAAAATAACTTTACACGTTTTTACCAGATAATGCACTTTTGTTAACATAATAAGCAAAGAACTTACGCTATCGTGCGAACAATAATGGACGTTTAGCTAAACTGATTCCTTCCAATCAATTAACTTCATTATTGGAAAAATTGTGCATAAGGGCTTGACCCACTTTATAATATCTTACATTTTTTTTAACTGCATAAGATGTGTATGATGGAAATGGGAATACTTTAGCGACTAAGGGGGTAAAAAACCAATATTTGGAGATGTGTGTGAAGCAACAAATTTCTGCAGTCCGTCAGACCGCAACAAGTTAATTAGTGGAAAACTGCATAAGTCAGACACCCCACTTACCCATAAATATTTAAAACCCCAATTGTCATGATTTACTGTGGGATAAATTGGGTCGCGCTAACTGTTCCAAACATAGCTGAAGTCAAATAGCTGTTCGCGTACCCAAATAAAGCGCTAACAGACCCAAATAAAGAACTGAAACTATTTCAAACTTCCGTTAAGTGTTTTTGGGAAATTCTTCTAACAAAGCAACCAAATAACAAAAACTATCTTTTAAGAAACATTCTAAGAATTTTTTGACTACCAGTTTAAGATATCGGAAAAGGTATGCAGTTTTTAATAGGTAAATAGGAACAAAGTTATGTACACAATGCAAGTGTTGTACGACGCCCTACTGTCACTAATTTCTGGGTTTTTACTGGATGAGATCTATGAAACCAAGTTAATAATTACAACTGCATAAACACTGAACAATTATGAACTAGCCAATTATGTAAAATATCACATTAAATTCACTTTATTTAATAAAATATCACTACCTTTGGTATTTCTACATCCATCGCTGCCATTGTGAATCATCAAACTGATTTGTTGTAAAATTTTTTATTTTGGTAGCACTTCTAAGAAAACACAACAATGGGTATTGCCAAATCGAAGCATTAAAAATATAGTTGGCGTTATTGCTTAAATATGAATTTCGAGCCTTATTTTGTTTTGTGAGGAGAACGCGTTGTTTTAAAGTAATTATTTGGAAAGTATTAACTTAGACTAGCTTATTAAATACACAAGAAAATTGTTAAAGTTATTTATGATTTTATTTATTTATGAATAAATTTATTTATTTTCTAAACGAAGCAACTCACCTAAATTGCAGCAAGTAAATTCACCTCACGTAATGCGTTGTCAGGGCTGTCACTGGACTTGTCAAAGGTCGCCTTGAACACTGTCCGGATATTTTATACCACTGGAATTAATTAGAAAATAAATTTTAAAAAAAGTATGTAGTATTACATAAACTTGTAGCTGTTTTCGATATTTATTAATATTTTTAGATGTCGCAGGCTATGGAGGAACAGCGTTCTGAAAGAGTTTACGGGGGCTGTGAAGGTCCTGATGCAATGTATGTAAAACTAATATCCTCAGATGGACATGAATTTATTGTTAAAAGAGAGCATGCATTAACGTCAGGAACTATAAAGGCTATGTTATCTGGTCCAGGACAATTTGCTGAAAACGAAGCAAATGAGGTTCATTTTAGAGAAATACCGTAAGTAATAAATTGCTTTCATAATTTCATTTTGTGCGGCGCTATCAAAATATTGACACTCGAATTATCTGTGAAAATTTAATTTTGTTCTGTGATGCAACATTTGCGGAAGTTTAAAAACTGAATTTTAACAAGATATGAACTGAGCTAATTCTAAGAATTTCGATTCGGAAATGAAAGTAAAGATATCGCTGTGAAGATACTTCCCTGAAATGAACGTGTAAAAACACTACTTTTAGGCATGAAATAAAGTTTCTGCCCTTAATGAGATAATTTGAAAGTCAACATTTTTGAGAAATAATTCTTGAACAAATGACAGGAAACCTTACAAGTGAACTTTAGATAACTAGCTATATACTGAGCATACTGCTTGCCATTTTTCGCTTACAATGCTTTCTGACTTAGTACTGAATTTAGAACGAAATAACTCACGGGACAATTTTTGGATGACCATAGAGGATAGTCAACAAATCGCAAATCGACAACGAGAGTCACAACTCAAAAAATGTAGTTTTTGGGAAATCACATCGGCAACGAGAGTCATTACTCAAAAAATGTAGTTTTTGGGAAATCACATCGGCAACGAGAGTCATAACTCAAAAAATGTAGTTTTTGGGAAATCACATCGGCAACGAGAGTCATAACTCAAAAAATGTAGTTTTTGAGAAATTGCATTTTAAAATTTTGTATCAGAAAATCTCATTTCAAGTTACTGAGATGACATGACATTGCAAATGTAAAGATATATTTAATTAGACTGTCCAATGTCCTATTATATTTTCACAGACATAACAATCTACAGATAATGTTTCTATTTTTCTGTTGCGTTATTTGTGTTGTGACACTATCGTTGCCGATGTGCGAACTATTTCATTCAATAGTTAGAATTTTTGTTTTTCTTTACACACAAACGCTTATGATTGTATAATAATAAATTATATATTTAGCCTGCGATTGTTAGTAGTGAGACAATATTGCAACGGTTGCCTTTTTAGAAAAAAAATTTCTAGGTGTTTAGGAAAGATTTGTATTATTTTTATACGTTTAGATATGACACATTTATGAATTTAGGTAACATTTAATTAAACAAATTCATAAATTTGAGAGAAATGATTTAATGATTTATATCCAACAGATGAACAGGGGCTTTCCAGTAATAACACGTCCGATTTAGCAAATAATGTTGCTTCATTTTTAAGTGTCTTCTCCGACAACTTTGAGTCTTCTGAAGATGATTTTGGTCATATTTTGGAGTCCGAATCGTTGCGCTTCATCTGGTTTCTTACCCCTTACATATATCATTCAGGATCTTATTATGTACAAAATCGGAGAACTTAGATCGGACTGTTCCTACTGTTCTGACAGGATATATCAAGAGTCATTCCATTGCTCCACCTCAAGAATTTTCAGGGTTTCATCTGGTGTGCAGCAAGGTAGCCATTTCGACCAACTGTTGTTCATTCTTTTCATTGAGAACATTGTCCCTCTAACCTCGCACACTAATGTTCTGATCTACGCAGACGACATGAAGATATTCTATGTTACTAAAAGTGGTGACTTCGCTCTTATTCATGAGGAATTATACCCGGTCCTGGGTTATTGCTTTTAAGTACTATCCGTAATTAAAAGTGACTTATTCTTAGGCTTTGTGCAGGGTTAGTCTAGAGAGTTCCCGGATTTACCAACTTATACTGTTCTTTGGTTATGCCTGTTCTCAAATACTCATCTCAGATCTGGTAGCCCTACTGCTCTGTTCATTCCTAGCGTATCGAACCAGTGCAGCGTAATTTTGTTAGATTTTCGTTAAGAGAGCTCTCGTGGGACGATCCGGTTTGGTCTCACTTGAGAAAAGGCGCAAAGTCGCTGACTTGGTGAATTCAAATAATGACTCAAGGACTTTTGTTAACGGGATTTCCTTTAAGCAGAGCCAACATAGCCTCCGAAGACTGCCTGTTGCATGTTGACCCCTCCAGATCACATTATGGCAGTAATTAACTTTCCATTTATGTAGGGCTGTTAATGCATGTACCAATTTCAATCTAACCCTTAGAAAGGAATAAGAACTATCTTTTTTCTGTGCTCCAGTAAATCCCTGTGTTGCATGTTGTGCCTCTTACCATGTTTTCCTTCTTTTCCTTTGTTTTGCTTCTTTTTTCCTATGCATGTTGGTGTGGAAGTTGATGGCATACGTTAAATTTTCTTGGCTCCTACCAAGAAGTGCGCCTTCTGTGTTAGAAGGAAAACTATAGGAATTTCAAAATGTACACTGTAAACAATTCAAAGTCATATTATTTACTGTAGGATTTACCCATCTTTCTTGTAATGTGTTAGGCAATGAATGAAAAATGTATTCGATTTTCTAAGCTCTTTTAGTTTAGCAATATCTCTCTCACTAATAAACATTATTGTTTTATTAGTATATTACTGTTAGCTGCAACAGCACTTAAACTTAAAAACTCCCAACAGGATAATAATAAATAATATTAATACAGAAGCCAATAAAGGTATTAATAATTTAATAAAATTATGCAACAGTACTGGTGGGTCTAATAAATATCAGAGAGTTTAAAATTGGCGCTTAACGAGAGCTGTTCAACAAATAATGATAAAAACGCTGTACATGAAAAAAGTCAATTCGAGGGCTGTTCAAAAAGAAATGATAAAAACGCTGTACATGAAAAAAAATTCAGTCGTTCAAATCTACATGCTCTTTTTCCAAGCAACTCTATGGTTCTAATACATTTTTACCACCGTTCCTGACATTTTTTAAACACGAACTCCTCTAAACCATCTTTCTCGACATCTTTGCAGCGAACTTTCATAGCGTTATTGAATGGTCTTGAACTTCCGTCCTCTGAGCGGAAACTCGACTTCAGGAAACAGCCAAAAACGCAAGGGGCCACATCTGGACTGTACGGTGGGTGTTGTACAGTTGCGATGCAGCGAACGTCCAAAAATTGCACTACAGTGTGAGATACGTGGATCCGCGCATTCTCATGATGCAGTAAAATTTCGTTAATATTCTTGTGCGGCCGCTTTTTCATCGAGCAAAATCGAAAATGCGCTGCCAACTGAAATGTTTAGACACGTAGCGCGGCCCCTAACGGTAATTCGTCATTCTTCGCGGACGATACCGGCAGCTATATTCTTTATAACCTCGGTGCGAGATGTTTAAGGGCACTCCTTGCGCGGTTCGATGGCCTTAATTATTTATAAATTTTAGCGTTTTTCCTTCACTTCTCGTAATTTTTGCAATGTGACGCTTTTCATCTTAAAAAAGTAATCAGAGAGATTATTAAAATCATCTTGTCATAAAGAAGTTACTTAAACTTATTTTTGACTAAAATCAACTAAATCAGTTTTTCTCTAGTAATAAAGTCTTTCCATCAAACAACAAGAATTACCTATTATTTTGATCACACTAAAAATTCCGCACTTTATAATTTCAGTGTATCGCTAAAAAACTGAATGAATGGCCAATTAGCTCTATGGCAAAATAATCAGCATTTATTTTAGTAATGGGCGCTATGAATGATTCCAACTCTCGAGAGTTAGTAACTGAACGATCTTAACTATCGAAATATTTTAATCATTTATTCACTCTTTGCCATCATAAAAATAAATCACCGCTCTTGGTACTAATGACTAATATTACTATACGATCTCTAACCGCATGCCCTGTTGTGGCAGTGGCCTGCATGGTGTATCATTTCAGTTTTCACACAAACATATCTCTATTAAAGCTGAAGATCTTTTTATTCGGTACCCAAAACAAACAAAAAAGTAAGAAATCGTTCAGTTAATAAACGAACTTTTTGCGGTTAATTACTATTTTCAGGCAACCACGAAAATTGTATTCAACTACTGAACAAAATTAGTAATGATCAAAACAAGAAACAAAGAAATCGTTCAGTAATTACATGTACTTTCAGTGTTCGTTCACCATCCAAGTTCGTTCGTTTAGCCAACCAGGAAAAAGAATGAATGAACATTACCATCAAATGGTACGATAATTTTCATTCAACGTTTCCCATCACTAATTTAGTCACTGAAATACCAATTAAGTTCAGAAGAACAGAACTGTAGAAGCAATTGCATGGACTGGTTTTCTGTTTTATTATCTATTATTTTCATCAGCACTATATATAGTTAATATATCATTATCAATAAGAAATTCATTTCCAGTAAAAAAATTCATTTTCTATGGATTTTCTGTGCTTTTTTTAAAAAAAAACTTGATCAATTTTGTGGTTCCCTAAATTTCGAAAAGTTAATTGCAAACAGTATAGTAAAGTCAAATTCCTCAAATAAAACATGTGACGGTTAATGTGTTCGGGAAAATTTTCTGCATTATTAATTAAAGGTTATTCTCATCGGCAATTGGTAACAAGTGGGATTTATCTGTTGTAATTCAAGCTTTACGTTTTAAGACGATAATGATCCGAAGAAGCACAAAGTTAAACCGAAAAATGAATTGACACGGCCTGAGCTTATTTTTTTAAATGCTCAAACTCAGTATTGTAACATTGTCGATAGACAAATTTAATTTGATAGCAATCGCCGATGAGAATAAGAGTTACCTAATTACAAATTTCTTTCTTTAAACGGAATAAAAATAATAAAAACTTTTTATAAATAAAACCACGGAAAACACAATTTACATAAATTTCTCACTGTAAAATGAGTTTTTAACTACACTGTCTGATAATTTAGTTTTATGAGTAGCGTTTACTCCAGGACATATTTTCGCACATCTAATTTGCCCATAGTTAGAAAAGAAAATACCAAAATTAAGATCAGGGATGTAGAGCAAAATGGATTCATCACATTTCAAGAGCGATAGAACAAACCTCATTTTAGATTGGGTAAGATCACATTGAAACCCTGTTATAGCATTTAACTTAAAATGTGAAAAAATGGCGATTGAAGCAAAAGTGAACTCAGCCGACGCTTTGTTCGGAAATAAGAAATCAAAACTAAGTACTATTAGATCGGCGTTAATTTAACAAGAACAAGAAAAACCAAAAAAAGTAATAAAAATAGTTTTTAAAAAAAAAGTTAAACCGACTTCACAAAAAGGGCTAAAAAGGATAAAATAATTTTTAATTTTACATCTATTACGACATTTTGAAGTCGGTGCAAATCAAACAAACCAAACAACTACAACAAAAATATTTAATCGTCATTTCGTATTATTCGTTCAGGTAGTATTATGTATTATTTTCAATTGTGGTACTGTAGTTTTTTTATTTGTTTAATTTGCACCGACTTTAAAATGTCGTAATAGATATAAAATTAAAAATTATT
This sequence comes from Leptarthrus brevirostris, assembly GCA_964036015.1. Classification (NCBI taxonomy): domain Eukaryota; kingdom Metazoa; phylum Arthropoda; class Insecta; order Diptera; family Asilidae; genus Leptarthrus; species Leptarthrus brevirostris. Next base: position 117,335,463 of record OZ038372.1, on the reverse strand, counting down.
TTATACTTTTTAGCGCTTTTTGTGAAGTCGTTTAACTTTTTTTTTTAAAAACTATTTTATTTTTCACTTTTTAGTGTCTTCGACTCTATACAACGAAGAAAGAATCATCAAAATCGGACCACGCCCCCCCCCCCTACCCCACCCCCATTCCACTAAACTTTTTTTCTCATGGTATCAATCAAGGAACATACTTTACCGAACAGAAATGGAATCATCGAAATCGGTCCACGCGTTACGAAGTTACTACCCCTCCCCGTCCTCCTCCCCCACCACCACCATAGGACCAGATTATTCTCCTATTAGCAATGGGCATCACACTCTATACAACAGCAAAAGAACCATCCAAATCGGTCCACGTGTTACAAAGTTAGGTTCCACCCCCCCCCCCCCCCCCCCCCCCCCCACCCCCACCCCCTGAGTATCCTCCTCAATTGATAATGAACTTATATTAAACATTTTCAATTCCGAGGGTTACGGACCCAAGAACCCAGGTTAATAACTGTTTGCTCTGACATGTTAATATTCAAGAAAGTTATAAAAAAAATATAGATAAATGACCACTTAAGAACATTACTCTTTAATATTAATCAAGGTAATTTTAATGACTTAAATTGTTTTCAGATCACACGTTCTTCAAAAAGTGTGTATGTACTTTACATACAAAGTTCGCTACACAAATAGTTCAACAGAAATACCAGAGTTCCCAATTGCACCAGAAATCGCCTTGGAATTACTGATGGCTGCTAACTTTTTGGACTGTTAAATATTTAAATTTAATGCCTTTCCTTCTTTCGCTTGTAATTTAATGGTTTATAAAAGGATATTGTTTCTTTGTTCTAAAAGGTAAATTAAAAAAATACGTTTAATGTAATTTAATTAACTCTTTGTTTTCCTGTGGGTGAAAATAATATAATGTATGTAGACTAAGTGTTCTAAGGTATTTAGAACAATAGTCTTTTTGTAAGGAATAAAAACATAATAAAACTAACTGTTTTATTTGTTGACAATATTACAGTACTTGGCCAAAAATTTAACACTACTTCGAAAATTATGAAGGATTTTTTTATTTTTTTTTTAAACAAAACTGTAATCAAGTGAGGGATCAATGATTTCAAAACACAAAATGCATTATATTAATTTTGAAGTTTCTGAAACTTTGCAAAACATTAGTACGAATTGATCCGCACTAATTGCCATATTTTTTCATTTAAAATATTTTGAAAAAATGTTCTTTGGTTCAACGAGTGACTGTAAGTGTTGTCAGGCCTTCTGCTCATATATAATTGTGAACATTCAGAATTAGACGTGTTCATGGGCTTGGATATCGGAGTACTTTTTCACAAATTTCGAAGCTGACGCCAAAAGCATACCAATATAACAATTAAAATTAATGTTGCTAATTCCTGACAAGCTGAAGATATTTTAATAATTTTGGAGATGGAAGAGAAAGGAATTGAGAAAGTGAAAATTGCCTGTATGGAAAATATACAGTTTACTACAGTTTAGCTCAAACAACGTAATAAGCAACTATTTTTAATGAAATGTTTTCTGTTAAAAGTGCCGCTGAAACGTAGAAACATGAACTTTGGATACGGCTATAACGCTGACGACTAAGTCGTTTTTTGGATGTGCAATGACCTTAATAATATTTCCGAGCGAAAAACAGGACGTTAAGCGTGCAAATGCGCATTTCTTCAGCCTATATGACTGCAGAACAGCACCATTTTATGAGTAGTTTTAATAGAATTAACCCTTCTAACTCAGAAGGCGAACTTCTTAGGCAGAAGCCTATTCGCCAGAATATAACCATATATTGAGGCGAATTAGGCTCCCACTCCAGCATGCAAAAAACATTAGTAAACAAAAACTAAAACACGCCCACACACAACAATTAGGGGTGCGCGGATAACAGAGAACGCTTCAGCAAATCCTTCGTAAGAGTCAGGTAAAAAACAGGATACATATTCACGGCTCTACACATGCGATTTATAGGCTCATGCATACCATAGTTAGACCGAGAATGAACAACATACAGTAAAGGCAATCTCCTTAAGCTATACGGGGTATGTCTATAAGAAACAATACTTGCGAGAGTGCAAGAATCTATGTTTGAGTTCAAAAGTTGATGAATAAAGACTAGGTCAGACTAGGTCTTCCGATCAGAAAATTCTCTTGACCAACGCTTTACGTAACCCAGAACTGAATTACTCTTCGAAACAATGTAGTTAATGTGCGGAGTGAAATTAAGAAAGAAATTAAAGTAATCCCTTACCCTAATTCCATTCCGGCCAAAACCATGCTAACGCATCAAAAGGTTGTCCCCTAGTATTTGGCCACATCGTATAAAAAAAAATTTCCTATCTTTTAAGAAAGAGCAGATCCAGTCGAGCAATAAAGGCGGAAAACACAACTTTTCAAGTTTAAGCATAATCACAGAATGAGGGAGCTTATCAAATGCCTTACTAAAGTCGTTGTAGACGCAGTCAGTCAGTTCCGGCCTTGTGGGATGTAAATTCAAACAGGTTAGTTGTCGTCGACCTACTCGGCAGAAAGCCATGTTGATTTGATGAGATTATCCCCTTACACTGCCCAACAAGCTGTGAATATATAACAGATTCGAACAACTTGAGTATGTATTCGAACAACTTCTATGCCCCTTCTTATAAACAGGAATTATAAAGGAGCTCTTCCATAACGTAGGAAATCTACCGGCCTAAAGAGATTTGTTGAAGATGAGTTCCATTGGAGTGAGTAAAGCGTCAGAACAGGATCTCAAGAATGCAGGTGGAATGCCATCAGGACCAAAAGAAAAGTCCATTTTAAGTTCCCTTATACCATTCATGATAATATCATAATGGGCAAAGCAATGGAGGCAGCGGGACGATCCTGGATATGACCAAACTCTTCCAGCGAAGGCACAAAGTTGTCTGATGAAAAGGCGCCCTCAAAAAACAATGCAAAGTTATCGGCTATATCGGGCGCGCTGCAACTAGCGGATCCATGGTACCACATTATGGATGGATAATTATCAGTTTTCTTCTTCACATTTACAAATTTAAAAAAGGTAAAAAAAAAGACTGTTCGAAATGTCCTCCATCACTTTCGATGTATACCAATAACCTCCTTCTAATTCCCTGTTTAAGGTGTATTGTAGCCAACCTCTTCCTTATTTTCGTCGCTGTAGTCCCAATTCTGCTAACTAATTCGTCTCTATCGTTAACATACCAAAAAATAGTTCACTAGGTAAGATTTGGAGCTCTAACAGGTCAAGGAATCGATGCACCTCGTCCAATCCAGCGGTCAGGAAATTTTTCATTTAATATTGCTTTACAAAGTTGGCAGTATGTCATGGGGCTCCATCATGTGGGTAAAACATTTCCCTAAGATTATACATAGTAGATATAGTAGTGTATTTCCCACAAATTCCGCATAAATTTGGCTTTTAAGCACTTTCAGCAAAATAAATGGTCCTATTAAACGAATGCGCATGATACCAGTCCAAACATTTGCTCAGACTTTGGGCTGGAAGTTCCACTTGTCCTATTTGGGTTAGTATACGACCAGGTATGGAGGTTGTGGAAGTTTGTGATACTTTCTAAATAGCATCATGGATGGAGTGTGACATGCCTGCAGATATTTTCTCTGAGGAAGTCATACAAGTCACTATTGGAGTCGTACAAGTTACCAGTAGGTAGTTCCTGTAACTCACGTGAGTAGTTTCTCACTCGCAGTGACATACAAGTAAACGACATTGTTGCCGTCCACAACAATATTTATTGAATTTTACATCACTGCGAGTGAGAAAACACTCACGAGAGTTACAGAAACCGGCTGCAGGTGGCTCAAGCGTCTTCTATGCGAAGAAAGTTGCGATTTTGGAAAGCTAGTCATTGTTTAGTGAAGATACCCCGTTGAAGAAAAACGTTGCCATTTTTACATAGGCAAGCTACCATTAAGGCACGTGACTCTCCTCTAAGGTTGTGCAAAATTGAGGGTTCAAATCTCCCCCAGGAGGGTTTTTAAATTTTTCTGTGCTTCTTGATTAGGTAAAAAATTTGACTGAAATACTAAAAAAATTACCTAAATGTATATGACCATATTTTTTAATTGCATAATATATCATATTTTATGTACGTCCATTTGTTGTACAGCTCCTTTTTTCTATGAAATTAGAGAACCCACCCCCCCCCCCCCCCCCACCCCCCTCAAAGCAAACCCTCTGCGCGGCCCTGTAACATACACCTTCGCTGCTGTGACAATCTGATCGTTAAAGAAATACACCTTTGCAAATGCTCGGCTAGTGCCCAAGAGAAGACTGGAAAAGTAGTTCTATGATAACCTTAATACATTCTTGGAGATAAGGGTAAGATAGCTGGACTAATTCCTTCGTCTTTCAGTCAGATACTCTTTACATTAATTCCAGCATGAAATTCTTGGAGCTCTTCTTAATGATCGGGCCTTTGAGCATTTGTGCCATCAACACGTCGGAATTCAACACAAATTGGAACTGAACTACGAAGGTTCGTACTCTCTTTTTAGTATTCCAATGTTCATAGTTAGAATTCTATTTTAATCGTAAAATTTTTCGTCGTTGGTGTGAATGCTACAAATTTTAGCAAGTTGGCCTTGTTTAATTATGACATTTTAAAACATTTTTAATAAACGTTTTTAGGCACGTAATTTTAGATTAACAAAAATAAATCAAAATTTTTTAAAATATTTAATGGGAAATATTTTATCGTTAAAATTTAATAAAAAGAATTAACATCATTTTAAATTTTGAAAATCCTAATATCAGCGCCTAATGTTAAAGGTGTCAAAGTCCCGCACTTAATTCCAAAACAGCCTTTCAAAAGCACTTAAAAATGCGATACAATCCAACAAAAGATTGCTCTACTTACTTTGAATGGCCTAACCCTTGGGATATTAAGCCGTGGTTTAGTGAACCTCCAAAGCGAAAGAATAAGCCAAAAGTACTTAAACAATGGGAGGAGGAACCCAATGAAGGGAAACAAGAAACAATTCCTTACTGGAGGGATATTGAAAAGGCTTTTAATAAACCTATAACTTCAACAGATATGCAGTTCAGAAATTGGCCTACACACAGAAGAAAAGATCCGTTAACGACATGGCTACCTGCGCAGCACTGTTATGGTGGGCGGTTTATAAAATTGACTATGGGCTTTCCTCTAGGTTGGAGATATCGTTATACGCCTATGAATTTGAGTGAAGTACGTAAGGTAATAAAAGCTGAGAAAGTGCGAGAGCAGAATGAATTAAAACAAAATAAAGAGTCACAGAAACCTATAGCTAGAAGAACAAAAAGAAACGTGGGAACAAAAAGAGAAAATCAAAACTTTAGGAAGGAATTTTAATGTAATTTTAGTAAATTCACTATAAAGGTTCTAAATTGTTAAAGTTTAAAATTGTTTTAAATTATGGAGTTTCAATATTCTCCTGGCAACTCAGTTTTATCATGATAGTGACTCTGTTTCAAAGGAATTCGTCTATTTGAAATTTTAGAAGGAAACTAACTTCTAGCACATTATTTACATACTTCTATTCTTTTTATCTAAATATTTTTATTAAAAAGTATTTTCAGCAATTCACACATTCGTGGAGCGAACCTGATGATTAAAGTAGGATTTATTTAGTTCCAGCCGCAGCTGATAATTAGGTAGGAATTCTCAGCCAATTTGGTTGCCTCCAGGGGGTCTATTCGCGTTCTGTGAAAAAATGAAATGAAAAAAACTTTTTCACTGAAGTTTTCACCGCCACTTTTCACTGCAACTTTTCATTTTGTTCAGCATGCTGATTCTCGTTCACTTTGTGAAAAGTTCCGCTGAATGCAAGTGCTGAATCCTATATTTTCATTTGAAAGCTGTCAGGTGAAAAGTTGTTTCAGTAATATCTCAACATTTGTAATTGAGCTATTGTTAAAGAAAGTACCATATTTTGCGAACTTGAGAAGATAGTCATATCTTTGGTGAAATACTTACCCTGTATACTGTGAGACATCAATAAAAGCAAGAATTTTAACATAAAATGTCCTCAATTTTCATTCGGATTCTTTTAAGAGAAATTAGAAGAGGTTCTCAAATTTAATCAATATTTTTTACCTAAATAATTATATATTTTACACATGAAAATATGGAAATAAAATAAAAATTTCCCGAAGTTTTTTTAATCATTTATTATTATTATTATTTTAGGAAAGCTTATTTATTAATAATTTTAAATTATTAGAATTGCCTGAAATAAAATATGTATTTAGTAATTATTTTGAAAATTATTCATAAATGTGTTTACCTTAAGTCGAGCCAAAATTGTCTCCACTTCTATCATGAGCTAAATCAACGTGCAGCTCTAAATAATCAATTAGTTGATTTTTTTGCTGCTCACTCGCTCTTTTTTCCCGCTTTATATTAATTTTATCCATTTTGAAAATTTCTTGCAACTGTAAACTACACTTTTCCAAACTTTTCACAAAAGAATTTGGCGGTGAAAAGTTTTTCCTCGAATGATAAAATTTTGACAGATGTTTTCATGTTTACACAGAACCGGAATCGCACCGCCGTCAAAACTTTTTTCACAGTGGTTATCACAGAACGCGAATAGACCCCCAGGCTGACAACCAAACCGTTGCAATAAATAAAGCGCATGCCCAAAAAATGTGGCACAAGGCAATCTGCTGGTTTGTCTGAAAACAACCAATTTCATGAGAATTGCTACCCGCGCTTCAGCGCTTTCAACGTCGTCCAGTCCCCCAAGAAGTTCGAGCCTAATGAGTTAGTACGTAGAAAAGATTGTCAATCTTGTGTACTGTAACCAGCAATACAGGTTATTATTATAATTATTATAATGCTAATTTACCACCATAGCTAACACAACGGATCATTTATAGGTCTATGTGAGGCTGATCGGCTGTAGGGCTGATAGCCGCCACCTTAACCTACCACCATAGCTATACAGGGTGTTCCACATAAGCTGTGCCAAAATATGTGGGATAATTGATCTCGCCTATCCAAGGAAAAAATTGTTAGGGATAGGGGTGAGGGGCAACTCAACTGTTTGGGAATTTCATAAATTTGAAAAATTCACGAAGTATGCATATCATTATTTTATTTGTATATTTTGATCAATTGGTTGAGCGGCACGACCACCACGCCATGATTCCCGGGCTCGGGACTCGGTCTCCCCGTGGTTTTTAAATTAGAATTTAAAAAAAGCTACCCGGTCTCTGGGCTGTTGTTTAGCTCGCAGCAATGCAAAAGCTATCGAGCAGTGCATAAATTTTACGTAAAATCATGTTCTCTATTTATATATGTATGTAGTTCTATATATCTTCAGTAGTTTTACTTACAGAAGTTGAAGAAAATGCTAATGACTCCCAGGGGCTCCATAGTGTTAGATGTCTTCTAGTAGGTCTGGCACAGTGGCACTTGCGACAAAACGAATGGTTCTATAATTGGGTGCCGATGATACCAGCATAAACATTGGCACAGAATTTGGGCTGTAATTGGTCAATCTTGCCCTACTTACGTTAGTATCCGAACAAGGAATGGAGGTTGTGGAAGTTTGATATCATCCCCGGTGAAGTGCGGTGCATCCGTCCACAGAATTCGGTCTAGAAACGTCCCGAACTCCTTGGACTGGGATATGATGATATGGGCATATTCCTTTGCTAATAACGATAAAAAAATCAATTACACTTGCCTGTTCAGAACATTTTTGCAGCAGTAGTTAAAATTAGTTATCTGTGTACCCTAAACAAACATGTTCGTATCTATGACTTAAAAATTTTGTTTAACGAATTTCCAAACTACAGGGCAATCAAATAATAAGGTAGTCTGGGACTTTTAAGGAAGCGGCTTTTCTAATCCTTTCTTTATCTTCACATGTTGTATCTTTTTGGTAAAGGTAAGAAGATGGACAATTTAATAAAACTAAAAAACAGGTGTATGAATTAAATAAATTTTAGGAAAATGCAGAATTAAAGGTAATCGTAAAATAAATAAATAAAATTGAAAATTTTGGGTTGAGTAGATTTAAAGATAAAAATAAAATAATGATGCGTATACCATGAAAATTTCAAATTTATGAATCAGCAGACCCCCACCCCTCGCTCTATTAAAATTTTTTTCTTTGGCTTGCAGGTACAGTAACATTCGTAGTACTTTTGGAAGAAAAGTGAAAAAATGTTTTGCGATTACTAAAAATTCAGCATTTTTCCAAATTTTCTCGGAAATCCATGTAATTAATACGCCTCTTATAGAAAGGATTAGAATAAGCGCATATTTGGAAATCCCCGACTGCCTAATATTTTATTGCACTTTAGGTAGAAAATTCTATAAAAAAACAAAATTTTGACGATAAAGGGTCGAAAATGTTTGTTAGGGTACACAGGCAATTAATTTTAATTGCTGCAAAAAAGTTATGAAAATGTTAGTGTTTGTTTGTTTAATTGCCGATATGAGCTTGTGTTAACCAGAGTTCACACCATATATTACTTGATAGAAATTTTGCTATGAAAGAGGCTCTGTCTGCAAGAATATCGATCATATTGAAAAACAAATTAAAATATATTAAAAATTGGCTGATCTTACTTTTGAGGAATACGCGGATATAATTTACATTTATTGTGTAGTAGACTGAAACGAACAAGCAGCTGTACTGGAATATGAAACCAGATTCCCTAATCTATGTGCACCCCAAAGAGGGGTATTTTCTTAGATTTTCCGAAGGTTAAGAGAACCCTGAAGTGTAACTTCTAACAGAACGCAATTGCGAGTTGAACATCGGAAAATTCTGTCGACGTCGAACAGCAAATAATCACCCTTGTCGGAGAGGACCTTGAAACGAGCCCGAGACGAGTTGCAAGATGATTAGGAGTATCTTCAGATAAAGTTTGGAGGCTTATTTATCCAGCAGGGAGACGTTCATATCATCATATCTCAGTCTAAGGACTACTGGAAGAAGATTCCGAAAGAAGATTAAAATTTGGCATTTGGCTTTTGGAATGCGACATGGAGATCGGGGCGTTTCTGGGCCGAATTATGTGGACGGATGTGCCGCAGTTAAGCTTGGATGGAATCACAAACTTGCACAACCTCCATACCTGGTCGGATACTAACCCACACGTGGCAAGAGGTCCTCCTTCCAGCTCCTGATCTTAAAGCCTGCTCTGCGACCTTCTCTACTCAGGGTTTCGGACATTAAGGCTACATGACTCTGGTTGGATAGGAGACATACATCGTCGATATAATCCAGGTTCGTAAGGTGGTTAAAAAGTTTCAATCTAATCCCTCGCGGTGAGTGGTCGTCTACTGCGCTGCATAGTACGTCATTAATGACGATCAGGGGAATTAAAGGTGAGAGTATGCATCTTTGTCAAACTCTGTTCATCACTTGAAAGGGCTGAGACAGTTTTTCCTGTTACATTGGACTTCTAAGTAGGACGCATTTATGACGGTGATAATTTTTTTCTGTGATGCCTTCCCTAGCAAAGCTGCCCATATATACTCGCGATAAATTATAATTTACATTGAAATATTATTGAATTGTTATTAAAAAATTTCGTTAGAATCAATAAACAACTTATGTTTTATTAAATTGTCCAATAAACCCATATAGTGCTCTCACTCGCACTCGCATGCACAGTTATTGCACGGCGGACCTTTTACCGTGTGTGGGGGATGTTAAACCTATCGGATCGGTCTGACTGCTTAGACAATATAAAATAATCGCCCGAATAATCGGGTGTTTTTTTAACTGTAGGCATCCAAATATAGTCAAAAGATGGCGTCCTATAAAAAACGTTTTAAATAAAGTTTGTTTGATTTGGTGGGGGAAGTCTGATGAAAGAAACTGAAACGCTTTGGGGTAGGGGTTGGGGCAAATTAAAAATTTCAAATGGGAACCCATACTTTTTACTGCAGATTCGGATGCTTTGCATTTTGGAAACTTAAAGATTTTTTTACTCAGATTTCTTCAGGGAGACTTTTTGAAAATTTTTTTATGCAAAATTTTCTAAAAAAAATTCTCACAAAATTTGGTCAGATTTCCTGTACAAATCTAAGCACTTTTACTCCTTTGCAATTTTTCTGTAAACCTAACCATTATTGAGTAAAAAATCTTAAAATTTCAAAAATGTTCAATTTTATCCTTCCAAAATTTCAAAAAATTGACAATAGTTTCCGATTTTTGTCCGGAGCATGGGTTCCCATTTGAAATTTTAAAGTTGCCCCACCCCCACCTTTGGGGTAGTGGTGGGGGGTTTAAGTTTCTTTGGTCAGACTTCCCCCACCAAATCAAACAACCTTTATTTAAAACTTTTTTTTATAGGACGGCATCTGTTGGCTATATCTGGCTGTCTTCAGTTAAAAAAAACACCCGGTATATAAAATCAAGCCTTGATATCATAATGTAAATGCCCCGATTATTTATCGAGCTTTAAAGCGTCTGGCGGAAGTTAGGAAAGCATCTGACAATAGTGAATGTAGGTTTTAAATAATTTCTCGTAATATATATTAAAAATTAACTTTAATATCTTAACGTTGAAGAGAAACGTTCTTATGTATCTTTAGTACCTGTTCCCTGTCAAAGCTACCTTAATTCAAGTTAGCTAATCTTAAAAAAAATAAAATTCTTTACTTTAATACTTAACGTCTGGTCTGGCGTCTCTGGGATTTTGGTCTAATATGACCTACGCATATGAGAACTCATATTTGAAGTCTAAACTGCCAGCTCAGATAGCCTAAACGCACACCTGATACTGGTTCGTATGAGTTCTTATTGGAAACCTCGTGAGTTTTCTGAGATAGAGATAATCTTAAACCGTCTGAGCATGTCATATGAGAACTGTGGAAAATGAAATTAAATAGTGTAGAAACGAAAGAAAATAAAAATAATGATATAAGTAAGTATTTAAATTAAATTTAATGTGATGTTAAAATAAAATCGTTTTATTTTTATTAATACAAAATTTTAATAACATTTTTTATGTTTACATTTTTTTAATTATTAACGTTGTTAAAAATCAAAATTAGACTTCTCACATACGTGTGAACAAAGTATGGGACAGAATTGGATAGTGCTGATCATACGTCAAATCATAAAGAACTAATTTGACTTCTCATAGGTCAAGTGACTTTCGGCGAGGGAGTTTGCTCTCATGTGGCATCGAGTTGAGATCAGTCAAAAGTGCATTTCCTCGTTCCTCAAAGCACCTTTCACGTTGAAATCAATCTATGTTCCAGTTGTATATTTGTTTTCATCACGTCACAAATATTGTTAAGCTGGGATGCATTAAAGTCATGGGTAACATTGTAGATTTGAGCAAGCTAATCCCAGTTATTGCCCTCTAAAAGCCACTTCATACTATATAAGTAACTCACATGAGAACTCTAATAAGACGTCTAGAGTGGCAGCTCAGATAGTCCGAAGCACTCCTGACACTTATAAGGGTTTTTCGGTCTATCATAGCGTGTCATATGCGATTTGTAAAAAATTAAGCGAATAAAACGACCAAAATAAGTATTTAATTTAATCTGTAATTTTATAAATAAAATTTGTTATTACAAAAAGTAAAATCTAAAGATATAAACCTAGTTTGAGGTAATGGTAAAATAAAGTCATTTACTTTTTTGTTAATAACATATTATTTAAAAATTGATATATTTAATAAAGTTTAATTACTTTTAATTTTTATTATGAGTGGAATAAAGAGAGTACGATGCTGTTAATTGATTTGTTTTCTCTGATTTCCTAATTTCCTAATTTTATGTAACGAGCGTGAACAATTTTGGATACTTGTGAATTCTAAGATTAGGACTGATGGATATTAATATAGTGACTTTTTCTGCGTTTGGTCTCCATTTTAAAATGTTCATTAATATCAATTGTGTTAAGGCTGTCCAGCATCGCTGCGTGCAGTTTTCACTTCGTGGACTGCCTTAGAACAATCCACTCATATTGCCCCCTTATATGGACAAACTCAATCTTTTAAAACTCGATTCTCTCGAATCCCAACAATACAAATCCAAACTGTTTTGCTTTGCCATGCGCCCACTAGCAAAACGAATATTCATCCGTTGACGATATTAAATTTCTCCCCAGACCATAACGACACCTCCGCCTTGCTGTTATCATGTTGAAAATAACTCGTCCTTAATGAGGTCATGAAATTAATAACGGAACCCATCAGGAACATCAAGACAAAACCGTTTTTCATCCGAAAAGATGGCCATTTTCCATCGTTTTTTCCAATTTAAATGGTATTTTGCGACGGTCCGTCAAGTTTTACGATGGCACTGTTTATGACATGGTTTTCTTTTAAGTCTCTTCCTCTGCAAATACTAATCTGCTTCCTTCTGTATACCCGTTACCCATCATCCCCGTGGTCGACTGTTTCCGTCAATTCCGAGCTGCTGGGCTCTATCGCTTCTGACCTAAAAGCTCTGTCTTCAAGTTTTGAGGTTTCTTCGGAGCCAGTACCTTCTGTTGTGCCGTGTGCCGATGTGCAGCCCGCATCCCCGTTACATCGCACTCCGAGAGTTGCTGCTGTGGTCGAGCATCGTGATGGCCCCTCGACTCATTGCCCTACTTGGGCTTCTTTCGACTTGGCGTCAACTGTGTCACCGCGTCCCGGCTCCTCTCCGGCCCACCAGGCGACCTAAATGCATCTTTGTTTCCAGGGTCCATCCCGACACCTCTGAGTGGGATATAGTCAACCTTATTCCTTCTATGCGGGTATTCCCAGCGGCATGATTACTTGTAGGAAGATCACTCGACCCTGGTGAATGCGCCTTCTCGGCCTCTTTTAAAGTCATTGTCCCTGAAGATTCTATCTTGGCAACTGTATCTCCGGACATATGGCCCCCTGGTACCATCGTCCGCGAGTTTGTCCCAAAGGCTCGTCCTGACTCGCTTTCGAGAAAAATGTCTCTGATAAATAGGCGGATAGACGCCACTCTCCGTTTTTCGTTTGGGGTACGGAAACTGAAAAAATATTACCTAAAATGACCTGATTTGATTGTAAAAGGCAACCTGACAAATTCAAAACTTTAAGCCATGTTAGTTGTTTTATTTATATCGCTTAAACTCAATTATACTATTTTCGCCAAGCACTAACTCCACCTCACCTTATTTGCTTCCAGTCGTCAAGAAGACGATTTGCACTACGTCTATCTGTATGTTCAACATCGGGAACACGGGACGAACTTGAAAGTTGAAGCAAAGTGCTAATATCTCGGGAGCAATCAATTGTTTTTCTTCAATTGAAAAATTCGTAAGGAGACATCGTTAATTGTTAAAGATAAGAATAAAAAATTAGCGTGGAAAATTCCAGTTTAATTTTTAGCTCAAATATTTTTTCCCCCTAAGTATATGACGATAAACTAAGGATAATAATATCTAAAGGTAAGTGTCCATTTGTACACTTTAGGGTATAGTGTGGAGTTTAGTGAAAGTGTACAACGAGCTTAAAGGAGTAAATTTATTTAGAGCTCCACTTAGTGCAAATTGTAAGGTTACAGTTTTTTCTTGCCACTTTTTGAGATGTCTCGGTTATTGTTTCGGCAATATGTGTGTTACATAATTTTTTAATGACACGATCTCAAAAAAAAATAAAAAATATCCCCACTGGAACTTTTCATTATGAAAACGGAATAATTAAACCCGGTTCTTGGAGCCGAAATAAAGCATGAGCAATTAATATCTCTAGAAAATTCTCGGTCTAGGTATACTGACCACAAAACTAAACAAATCCGAGACGAATTTAAGGATTACTTCCGCCGAGAAGGGTCATTTAATTGGCTATTAAGTAGCATATATATCATGGAATCAATATTTTCATGTTGTGTAGCCTCATGCTCAAATAAAAAATTCAAAGAAGAGAACTATTGCTAATTCGTAACATATCTGCCCTCTTCTCCCGATTCACTTTTTTTCAGTTTGTTTTTCTCGTTTGAATGTTGTGTGCGCAGCTTCAGGATTTTCGACTTTATTTCGTCTGCTGGTAACTTCATGTGTTCCCCCATTTTTTTTTCAAACAGCTACTACATTTAATTTTGTTTTGGCAATCGGGGGAGCTAACGTCCCATTAAAGTTTTCGTCATTTCTTCAGTCCGCATTATTTTGGAACCTGTATCCATTTTCTGTCAACATTTTTTAAGTAGGCAGAAAGATTTCGTTTACTTAAAAATGTAGGTACACTTACAAAGTGGAGCTAGACTTCACAATTTATTTTATTTACACATCTCTACTTATGACTGGAAATGTAGACTTTAACGTGTATATACACTCGAGTGTAGAGAGTGGAATTTAGGTTTCCACGTATACATTAACATTTATTGAGTGAAACTCTACACCTTCACTCAAAAAGTGTACAAGTGGACACTTACCTAAAGTTCTTGTGAAAGCGGTTGGCGGATATCGGAAAAAAATCCTGTATTTTATATAATGACCTTGTCGCCGATACGACTATTTTGGCTTGTTTTATCTTGATCTTGGATGCATAGATCTTCGGTTTCAAATATTTCCATCTGGGAGATCAATTCTACACAATTCTGGTCTTATTTTCTACACGTCCACCAGCCGGCCTCATATTCATTTCGTCAGCCCAATATCGACCTCGAGAATTAAAAATATTACTACCCGCACATTCTTATGTTGATTTGTAGTGCATTTCTGTTATATTCTTGAATATGTAATTTTTCACTGATGTAATTGCTAAAAATTTTAACAAATTGGCTCTGATTTTTTGTGACATTTCAAGCCAAAAATTCATCTTTTAATAAACTTCTTAAAGCAATAAAAATATTTTAACTTAACTGCAATATTTTATTTTTATTTATTTATTTTATTAAAAAAAGTTTATTGTAAAACTCTTAAAAAAATTTAAATAATATTACATTTTAAAATTTTGTTTCCCAACAACTAATTCATAACGTGGCGAAGTCCCACAATTAATTCCGCAAACAGACTTTCGAAAGCCCTAAAAAATGCGATACAATCCAATAAAAGATTGTTCTACATACTTTGAGTGGCCGAATCCCTGGGATCTTAAGTCGTGGTTTTGTGAACCTCCAAAGAAAAAGAAGAAACCTAAAGTGCATAAAGAATGGGAGGAGAAATCTAATGAAGGAAAACAAAAAACAATTCCTTACTGGAGAGATCTTGAAAAGATTGGTAAAGTTATTACTATAAAAGATTTGCAGTTCAAAGAATGGCCTGCTCACAGAAGGGAAGACCCGATCACCACATGGCTACCTTCAGAGCACATGTATGGTGGTGAGCGATTTGTCAAATTAACTATGGGCTTCCCCCTAGGCTGGAAATATCGCGATGCGCCTATAAATTTAAGTGAAGTTCGTAAGATACAAAAAGCTGAGGAAGTGCGAAGAAAGGCTGAATTGAAACGACAGAAGGACCTTAAAAAAGCTGAAGCTGGGGAAGCGAAGGAAAAAAATGGAAAAGAAAAGAAAAATGGAAAAGCAAAGAAAAATGGAAAAGGAAAGAAAAAATGAAAAGATAAAAAAAAGGCTTTAGGAAAGAATTTTTGTGACGTAATTTGGTAAAGTCATAATAAATGTTCTAAATTATAAAAGCGAGACGTTTTCTTAAATTATGTAAGATCGGTTAAAGATATTCATGCGAAAATTCAGAAATGCAATAGAACTGCATAGATGCGCGGTATATCGTAGTGAGCTATGAAGCTAATTTGTCCATTGATGCGGTTTTAATGCATTTCTGAATTTCCCCTACGTTAGGTTAGAGTGGCTGCCTAAAAAGTCACACTTACGGCAAGGAGGCCCATTGTGATACCACAGTTGAGGCTGCATTTTAGACCACATACAAACGGCTAGAAAAGAAGAGAGTCTACCTATTACTCTCAGTGGAATCTAGTTCCTGATTAGTCAATATAAATATTGGCTGGGGCGGAAAGCCTTAACATTTCCGGGAACCATTTGGAGCTCCTTATAAATCGAACTAGGTCAAAAAAGATGGAGCCCGAAAAACGGTTCCTACGGTTGGCTAGGGCCGGGCAGTTGCAGAGGAGGTGGAGTATGGTTTCCTCTTCCCCTTCGTCATGGCAATTCCTACAGAATTCGTTTGAAGGTGCGCCGAGTCTCTCGGTGTTTCTACCTATGAGACAGTGGCCCGTTATAATAGGCACGGTAATGCTAACTAATTTGCGTCCAAGTAAGATGAGCTCTCTTGACCGTTTAGGGTCAAGCTTTAGCCATATCTGTCGGGTGATCGGGCAGGTGTGTTCCTCCTGCCAACTTGCATTTATAATCCTGAGAGATGTCTGTGAAATCTTTAGTTTGCAAGTGGCCAGCAGCTTTCACCGCTCGTGGTTAATATCCGAGTCGGGAGAAGTATTACCGATTCTCGTTAGTTCGTCGGCTCTACAATTGCGCGGAATATCACTATGTCCAGGCAACCAGTTGAGCCGTACTTTAAGATGCTCAACTATGTTATTCAGAGCTGAGCGGCACGCTGCAATCGTTTTGGAGGTAGTATATACTTCCGTGGGGGATTTAATAGCGGGCTGACTATCTGTAAATATATACATGCTATTTGTAGGCAGCGTTAAATGTTTTAGACGGTCCTTACCCTAATTATCTAATAATTTTTCTACAGATAACTCAGTCCATTGAAAGCATTGGGCCTTATTGCAAATATTGATTTGAGTTCGACTCGGAAAATTTTTAATCTCCGTTCGCAAAGATTGATGGCTGTGATATTTGTTTTTGGATGTTTTATACACTTGACCCAACTACTCTCGAGACCAATGACTTATATATTTCACGAATTTTCAGTTCTCAAGTTAACTGGTAGTTTTTCTAGTCAGCCTGATGGACTAATCTGTTGCGTGTTTTGTGTAAAAATGTGGTTCGTTCCTTGCTCCGGATCTCTTATATTGATTTAATCTATCGTTAAGATATGGCGCGGTTCCTTCTATCTTGACACTATGTTTAGTTATTTCTCAGCATAAAGAGCTGGGCTTGTTACTCGATTATATGGAAAACGAAACCAAACACAAGAAACGTCTAGCACGCCTGGGATACCTCAGACTGATTTTATGATGACAACGTTTAGCTATAAACATCTAACTACCTATCGACTATGGAACATGAGAACTCATTGGAACGAGTGTGGATATGCGGAGATCATAGAGGTAGAGTGGAAAATGGCCAAAATAATTATTTTAGAGTTAAGTGAAACTAGAGGGAGAGGAAGTGGAGAGTTTAAGTTATCCACATCTGAAACCGTGCTGCTATACTCTAGCCAGGAAGAATTAGAAACACCTCGAATGGCAGGCTTGTTGTTAACCAATCTTGCCCTCCGATCACTACTCGAATGGTCACCAATATTCAACCGAATCACCATCGCCAGATTTCGGACCAGAGTGCGTAACATCTCAATAATTAAATGCTATGCGCCGACCGAGCAAGCGAATATAACAACTAAGGAGGTCTTCTACCAGCTTCTTGGTGACACCTTTGATAAGGCTCTTATAAAAATCTTGCAATCAGTTTGCCGATTCTTGTATTTATAAGAAGTGGTGTTTTTTGGCAAAATTGGTGAAAAATGAGGTAATTATTTTATAAATGAATTTTGCGTTTAGAAAGTAAATTCTTTAGTGAATTTGTTTTCAAAACATTTGTGATTAGGTATTATATATGCCTAGTTATTGCCGCTTATTGAAAAATTTTAAATTTCACTGTTTTTGTTAGTGTCCCATGTTTAATATATGTTATTTCCATCCAACATTCAATGTAGTACAATCGTGCTGCATTGAATGCGTTTAACGGGTCTCCACTGCTGAGCATTTGGCTGCCTTTGTCGAGATCAAAGTTCAGCACAGCAGGCATAACACTGCTGCTGGCTTTGTTTTCACAGAGGCGGCTTTGTTTTGCATCTGTGGATCCCGTTCGTCAGTCCTTGTGTTTGTGTACGTTTTTGTTTTGTTTTGTTTTGGGCAAATTAAGACCGGGAGTATGCAAAAATTTGTATTTAATTTTTGCAACATTCGTGGCTTGAAAAGTAACCATTTTTCGGTTTACTGCCACTTGATCGCGGAAAATCCGGCAGTTTTTGCACTAAGCGAAACCAAGGTTGTTTCCGATTCTGATATTAATCAGTATCACATCCCTGGTTATCACTTAGTGCCACTCTTCTCTCCTCAGAGGGGAATCGCGGTTTATGTTAGAAAAGATGTGCCATTTTCCCTTCTCCCTCAATTTTCTTCTACTAATCCAGAATTTAATTATGTCTGGATTAGATTTAAACTCTATCGGCACATCATTCATTTTTGTTTTTTATACCGCAGCCCGAATATGTCTGACACTGACACTGTGTGCTCCTTCGATAAACTTTCTTCCGATATCGATAAGATTTTGGAATTATCCCCCTCTTCTGAAATCGTTCTTGCTGGAGATTTCAACGTCCACAACACACAGTGGCTCAGGCATTCTTCCACCACAAGCCCGTCTGGAAGACACGTCGAGTTATTTAGTGAGTCTTTTAATTTACAGCAACTGGTTGAGTGTCCGACTCGTGTTCCTGATACTTTGGGGCACAACGCGCATCTTTTAGATCTATTTCTAACATCGCATCCAGAAAAATACTCGGTTTCGGTGACGTCTCCCTTGGGTAATTCGGACCATTGTCTAATCTCCGCCCAATTCTCCATCTCCTCTCTGACAACCACTAACCTAAACTCCACCAAAAGATTAGTGTGGCATTATAAAAATGCTGATTGGGCGGGACTTAATAAATATCTCAGAGAGCTGGATTGGTCTGAGTGCTTTTCTATGAAGGACGTTAACAGAAGCACCGATTATATCTTGAACATCCTATGGTTTGGAATGCACCGCTTTATTCCTCATAGCTTCAAGAACATCAAACCAACTAACACCAATTGGTTCAATAATGACTGTTTCGCAGCCATTAAAAAGAAGGAAGCAGCCTTCCAGGCATATAAATTGTGCCCTTCAGAGGAATTGAGACGTATCTATAGAGATGCGCGGAATATTTGCAATTCAGCAATTAGCCGGGCTAAGTTCAATTTCGACCAGTGCATCAGACGGAAGGTATTTTCTACTCAAAAGGGTAGTAAGGGCTTCTGGTCTCTAGTAAAAACCGTAAAGAACAATTTCACCTGTTCGTCAACACCACCACTCATTTATAATGGGAATGTCTTTACTGACTGATTGGACAAGGCCAACCTGTTTGCTGCTAATTTTGCTGCTGACTCGTACTTGCCACCTTCATCGCAGCCACTTCCATCTCCATCACAGTGCACTAGTAGGCAAAAGCCGCTACACTTTCGCACTCGGGATGTTTTTAGAGTACTTTCGAAGCTACTGGGCCTGATGGTTTCTCGCCCCTTGTTTTAAAATGCTGCGCCTCTGCTTTGGCTAAACCTCTGCGCAAACTTTTTCACCTGTCATATTCAACAGGAATATTTCCAAGTGTATGGAAACTTGCTCATGTCCAGCCGATACTTAAAAAAGGAGAGGCATGCGACCCCTCTAACTACAGACCAATTGCACTAACCTCGATCATATCCAAAGTTTTTGAATCACTCATCAACTCTCAGTTGTTGAAATATCTAGAAAATAACCATCTTATTAACGATTGCCAGTACGGTTTCCGCGCTGGCCGCTCAACCGGAGACTTACTAACTGCTCTAACGGAGCGTTGGAATCATTGTCTCCATAATTTCGGTGAGTCCGAAATCGTCGCTCTTGATATTTCAAAGGCTTTTGATAGAGTCTGGCATGCTGCCCTGTTAGCCAAACTTCAAACATTTGGTCTGCACCCAACCCTCGTTAAATGGATAGAGAGCTTTTTGTCAGGCCGTTCAATCCGTGTAGTAATTGACGGAGTTACATCTGATTCCTACGAAAAAAATGCCGGTGTACCTCAGGGTTCAGTTCTTTCACCAACTTTATTTCTTCTTTTCATCAATGATCTCTTATCCCTTACTCTCAATCCTATTCATAGTTTTGCCGACGACAGCACCCTTGATTTCGCGTACTCATTTGATTCTGTAATGAATTCACGTGGAAATGCTACAGAAGTCAATCGGGAACGCATGTTTAGATCATTAAACAAAGACATTTCTATGGTCCTCGCTTGGGGCAGAGCAAATCGTGTTACGTTTAATGCATCCAAAAATCAATGCTGTTTAATGTCCCTTAAAAAACGCCCAGTTCACCCCCAACCCATTTCAGTCGACGGAGTGAATATACCCAATTCACCCTCCCTAAAGATCTTGGGTATTGAGATATCCAGCAATCTTAGCTGGACGGATCATATATTTGCAATCGCTAAAAGTGCGATGAAATGTTTGGGTTTTCTACAGAGATGTAAGAAATATTTCACCCCACCCGACTTAGCGTTGATCTACAAGTCCCACATTAGGCCTAGACTTGAATATAATTCCCATATTTGGGCAGGGGCCGGACACACCGCGTTGTCCGCGTTAGACAAAGTTCAGCGTAAGGCTGTTAAACTTATTGGCGATTCCTCAATCTCTGAGGGCCTTGACTCTCTGGAGCATCGACGGAATGTCGGTTGTCTCTCACTTTTTTATCGCTATTTCCACGGCCATTGTTCTAACGAAATTGCTAGCCTGATGCCTTGTAGACTCATTACAACGCGCGATACAAGATCTACAAGTCGCTCCCACCCCTATACTCTCCGGGTCAAATTTGGACGTACCGTCAAATTTCGGGAATCTTTTCTTAGCAGAACAACACGAATGTGGAACAGTTTACCATCTTCTGTTTTTCCCTCGTCTTATGAGCCTGAAACTTTCAAACGAGGCGTACATCGACACCTCCTTCACTCAACCTCCTAACCCATTTTCCCCAACCTTAATTCCTTTCCTGCCAAGGCTGTGCTTTAGCATCATAGGGCATCCCCTGAGCTTTGGCAACATCATATATAAAAAAAAAAAAAAAAAAAAAAATTTCTCGCGCCAAAAAATGGGCAGTGTGAATATATGGACCAAGGGGACTTTCCTGTGTTTTCACTGAAAAATCAAGCTTTTTTGGGAATTTATTTTGAATAAACGGTTCAATAGATTTTTTATTATGTAAAACAATTATTGAAGAAAGAAAAAACATTTTATATACTTAAAAAAAGAAACCAAGAAAACAAAAAACAAAATGGCGGTCGTTGAGTCTTTCTCCTTTCAAGGCTCTTGTGGCGGATGCAATTCCATTAAGTCACTCCATTTTTCCAGCTTTAAATCGTTATTAACACTCTGATTTTTGCAATATCAAAAAATCCTTTGATGTGAGATAATGAAATCAATTCTGAACATTTAAGAAAAATCATTAAAATCGATTCATTGGTGTCCCGGCAAACCTTCACTTAGTTTGCAAAAAAGGACCAAGGACTTTTGAGAAAACCACCTTTAAAGTTTGCTGCAACTTGAAAACTATTGTGTTTTAGAGCACCAAATTTTGGAACAATAATTCTGAGACTTCATATAAAAAAATCGATTACTTGAAACCGAAAAACTGGAAAGCCCCCGCAAGCACAAAAAATGCCATCTAATATCCACACTTGGGACGATTCTCTCTCTGGTTCCTGTAAGCCCTTGCAGGGGATGGGGCGTGGTTTCGACCATGCATACGTGATGCCACATGGTCCAAAATACAAGAATGGAAGAATATTAAAGGTCGCATCTATTCTGCTACGTTGCAGTTAAACAACATCTCAGAACTGCATACCGATCTCTACAGAGAGGCGTCCAAAGAAGCGTAAGAGGTGACAAACGCAACTATGTTACATCAGCGCGTTAGCAGAAAAGGTAAAAGAAGCGGCTTGCCGGGGTGACAGTGGAGACCTATACAAGATTGCCAAGAAACTGGTAGGAAAGACTCTTGTAACTGAACATCCTCTGAGAGATACCAATGGATCCCTATTTTGTTGAAGTCCTAAACAACACTTTTGGTCAATCGAATACCCAGGGCCGGCTCTACCATATAGGCGAACTAGGCGATTGCATAGGGCGACAAATTTTAGAGGGCGCCATTTCACTAAGCAAAAATGCAAAAAAATTGTGCCAACATTTTTTTGAAACATTTCTTGAACAGAATGTCATATTATAACTGCTATTTCTAAGCTAAAGGCACAAAAATTAAAATGTAATCGCGATCAATCGAAAATAAATATTTTATAATTAAAAAAATATATATATATATATTTTATTGTAATCAGAAATTCCTTGAACGCATTGTACGAAATTAATTAAATAAAATGTTAACAAAATTTAAGCTGACCTAAAAATAATGTTGGTGCTGAACCAAATAACTAAACAGCTCTCGGGAAAGCACTCTACTAATGAACATGCTGTAAAGAGTGCAGATGGAAGGCTGCTGTGCAACGACGAGGAGCAACTCCAGAGATGGAGAGAACATTTTCTCAGCGTCCTTAATGGTTCCTTTATACAGGAACCTGAAAGAAATATGGACAATTCGCAGCCTTTAAGAATTAAAACCCGCGTTCCATCTAAGACAGAAATAATAAACCAAATTCATGCAATTCTGCCTATTATCTACTGTAGGAAAAACCTGTCCCACATTATACTATCAACGATAAAGGAGGCAGTAGTTCGAACGATCAGAAGGCAGCAGGCTCGATTCAGAAAAGGTCGCTCCTGTGTATATCACATTAACACCTTGAGAATCATTGTGGAGCAATCTACTGAACTACGACCCCCCCCCCTCTACCTTGCCTTCGTAGACTACGAAAAGGCGTTTGACTCGATAAATAGGGGTTTTACCTAGCAGGCTTTGCGGCAACTCGGCTTACCTGAAAAAATAACAGAATTAATAAAGGCCCTTTACATCAATTCCAAATTCAGAGTTCTCCACAGCGGAAAGCTGTCCCGTGTCCGGCAGCTTTGAAGTGATCTCCGGTGTTCGACAAGGATGTTTACTTTCGCCACTACTTTTCCTTTTACTATGGGGACTGCTAGATCGCCTCAAAGACCTCGACAACGCAGATTATGGGTGCGTTCAAGAAGTCAGTTAAATGCGCATTCTCAGCATGCAGTCGTTCAACAAGTTCAATGCCGATGTAAATGCAATGCATCCGCTCGATCAATTTGACAGTTGATGCAAATTTAGCTACGCATTTCCTGCATTTGGAAATTTTTAGCTGCTAAAATATTTGTTTGTCGTATTTTTTTAAAAACGGCCTAAGATGGATTCGGACTACGAATAAAACTTGTAAATTGATATCCTTATGTTGCAATTAATTCTGTAAGCTTTCTGCTTCAAATGATGAATTATTCGAGTTCGACTTTTAAAAAATATGTTATCATTTATCAACTTGCTGTTAAGATAATCACTATAGGATTACAATACATTATAGTACCAAATTTGATATTTCTATAAACATTTTTAAACTATATAGGCGCTTATAGGCGTCAAACAAGCAATCTTCTTCTTTTTGCATTTAATCGTTCATCCCAGTAGCCATTTTCATTTTGTATGCATTCGCCTGTTTATAATGGCTGCCTTTGCATACGGGTTGAAAATAAATGCGCATTCTTGAACGTACCCTTCATCTGTTTGCTGGCCCATCGACACCAGGACCTAAACAACATGATACAACATTTAGCAACAGAAAGTAGTTCGATAGGCTTGAGGCTAAATCCGACAAAAACTAAAGAAATGCGGATAAATGCGATCAAGACTTCACGCACGGCGTTAGATAGCCAAGACGTGAAGTTGGTCAATAAATTCTGTTACCTCGGTAGTGTCATTACCGAAGATGGTGGAGCAGAAGAAGATGTCAGTTCCCGAAAAAATAAGGTGAGAGGCGCGTACTCCCAACTTTTCCGAATATGGAAATCAACGGATATCTCAGTTAAAACTAAATTAAGGCTGTTCAACTCCAATGTACTTTTGTATGGTTGCGAAACGTGGAAGGTCGCCCATTCCATCATAAGGTACCTTCAAGTTTTCATCAATAGATGCCTACATCACATCCTAAAAATACGTTGGCAGGATAGAATAAGAAATTACACTACGATGCGACAATGACAACATAGCCAAGCAGGCCACGACTGGAACCAACAAGAAACTCGTCGGGTAATCAAATATAAAGTAGCTTGGAGGAGAACCCTGCTAGCAGAGGCCGCAGCAACTGGGAGATCCTGGACGGAACTGAAACCTGTCGCGCAAAAAAGAGTCCGTTGAAGGGCAACTGTTTCCGCCCTATGTCCCACGAGGGATTAAAGGAGACTGGTAGGGTAAAGCCATGTTCGATTATAAATATTTAGTTTTACTTGTCTTTTTCAAAGCTTAAGTAGCAACCCACGTATTAGGCAGTGTTATTCAGTATTTTGAAAATTAATACATCTGAAGTAAACTTGGAGCTGTTTCCCCACCAGAGGTAAGGCCTTCAGGTTAGTTCAGACAAAAGTGAAATTTAGTTCAGTCGATTAATAATTTTTCTTTGATATAAAACTATGTGTAAACGAACAATTATTATTAAGTGTTTAAAGATGAGTGAGTGTTTTAAATTACATGAAATAACCAAGTCGGTGCTAGTGACCTTCTCCTGTCAAGGAAAGCACCCTAGTTCTTGGGGAAATAAATACGTACCCCACAACGGGATGAGGGGAGGGGGATAGACTACTCCTTCTCCCTCCCTCGAACCCTAGGTTAACATTTTTCTTACTATTAGCAAAGAAGAGGAGGTCAACGTAGACAAATACTGACTTAGTGTTATTTGGATGTATACTTTAGATTTTACTAGGTTGTTTTTGATACTTTTGGGGTGAAACATTCCCAGCTTCCTTAGGTTAGGTTAGGTTAGGGTGGCGGCCATCAGCCCTACAGCCGATCAGACTCACATAGACCTATAAATGGTCCGTTGTGTTACCACTTCCGTGAAACCGTGCCTGATTGCCGGGTTTAACTAAAACCCATGCCACCTAAGAAGTACACGCCCATGCCACCTAAGAAGTACACGCCCATTGCATTGTACCTTCTTTTTGCTAGGCCCGGGCATTCGCAGAGTAAGTGCTGAATGCTTTTCACCTCTTCCTCGTACATACAGCTCCGGCAGAAGTCATTTGTGGGAACGCGTAGACGTTCTGCGTGTCTACCGAAAAGACAGTGGCCAGTAATAACTGCCACAATGTTTCGTAGGTTTATCCGCAGGAACGTGGTTTTTCTCAAATCCCGTTCAGGCCACAGCTGCCTTGATAGTCTGCATGTGGTTAAGTAACTCCATCTCTGCTTAGCGAGCTGAGCAGCCTTAAGGTCAATTTCTCTCTTTACTGATTCTAGCGGCCAGCCGATCGATCTGTCAATAAAGGAATCATCCAGTTGTGATCCCTCCTTTGCCAGCTCATCAGCTGCCTCATTCCCTTGAACACCACTGTGACCAGGGAGCCAGCAGAGAGTTACCTTGTGTCTCGCCCCAAACGTCCGGAGATCAGCCAGACACCTGCCGACCAGCTGTGACCTGACTAAGTTTAAGTCCAGCGCCTTGATAGCTGCTTGGCTGTCGATGTACAAGTATATATCGCTACCCATTGGTAGGTTTGGGCGCCCGTGTATTAGTGCTGCCGCCCTTTCTATGGCCAAGATCTCCGCTTGGAAAAGACTGCAATGGTCCGGTAGCCGGTACCTACTGCATATGCTTAGCCAGTCCGAAAAGACCCCTGCTCCCATCCCGCCCTCCGACTTAGACCCATCCGTGAACACCGATATTTCTACACCTGTGGCATCCCCCCATTCTTCCCACTCTTCTCTAGTTGGGATTCTTGTGGAGAAGACCTTCCCAAAACTAAGTTGTAGCGTGGTGTAGTCAGTGCTCACCTGCAGATAGGATAGATAGGATAGCTCTTCCAGCACTTGGACTCTTTCAGTCTTACAGCACTGCGTGCAGCTATACTTTTACCGTGGACGTCGAGCGGTAGGAGATGGAGCATAGTCTCCATTGCAGCCGTTGGCGTTGTGCTTATAGCTCCGGAGATGCCCAAGCAGGCAGCTCTTTGAATCTTGTTTGTTTTCTTTAGATTGCTCTCCTTTTCTAGAGCAGTCCACCAGACTATTATGCCATAGGTAAGATTAGGTCTTACTATGGAGGTATACATCCAGTGGACAGTACGAGGGCTTATACCCTATTTCTTGCCAAACATTCTCTTGCAGGCGTAGAACGCTATTGGCGCTTTCATCTATGTTCATGCTCCAGCTTAGTTTGGAATCGAGTATGACCCCTAGATACCTAGTGTGGGTCTTTATTGCTAGGGTATTGCCCGCTAGTTTAGGTGGTTCAAAGGCTTCGATCACTCTCCTCTTTGTAAATAGTATTGCCTCCGTCATCTGAGGATTGACCGATAAACCACAGTTTTTCGCCCCCTGTGGACTTTACCTAGTGCTCTTTCCATCAACTCGCTCATGGTGCTTAGGAACTTTCTTGATACCAGTAAGGCCAGGTCGTCTGCATAAGCCACCACCTTTATCCCAACTCTTTCAAGTGAGATCAGGATATCGTTGACCACTAGGAGCCACAATAATGGTGACAATACGCCCCCTTGGGGTGTTCCTCTGTCTACGGACCTGACCCTCTCGTGGTTGCCTAGTTTTGTGTGGATCTGGCGGCTTGATAACATTGCGTCAATCCACTAGCAGATAGAGTGGTCTGTACCGTGAGACATAAGGGCATCGTGAATTGCTTCAGTCTTGACGTTGTTGAAAGCCCCTTCAATATCAAGAAACACCCCCAACGTGTATTCCCTGTTACTAAGTGACTGCTCAACCGTTCTTACTACTACATGCAGCGCAGTTTCAACTGACTTTCCCTTTGTATATGCGTGCTGGGAGCCGCTTATCCTTCTTGGTAGTAGTTTTAAGTAAAAACGATGAAAGGCTAATTGGTCTGAAGTCCTTAGCGATTATGTGTCCACTTTTTCCTGCCTTGGGGATAAAGATCACCTTGACCTGTCTCCAAGCTAGAAGGACATAGGAATGGAAGAGGCAACTTTTAAATATCACCCTAAGCCGCGGAATAACTGAAGCCTGTGCTTTTTGCAGCCTGATAGGCCAGATCCCGTCTATTCCTGGTGACTTGTATGGCGCAAAAGTTTTAATTGCCCATTCAACCCTGTCCTGTGCTACCATGTAGCTGGCGGAATCCAGGCTTTTTAGCTCCGATCTAGCCGGTCTACCCGCACAACTCGCCGCCCTATTTGCGTCCGAGTTACCGAGAAAATGCCCCCAGCTTCCTTAAGGGTGGGGTTCGTAAAGGAGTGGCATGCAAAAATAATTGAAAACAACGCTCACTTACCTAATGTCCGAACAGCGCTGGGTACAGACAGCAAGTGTGTTTAAAGAAATTTCATTGTTGCCGAAGACACCAGGTACTCTACTAAAGGTTCATGCAAAAACGAGCAGGATTTATTTATATTGATTTATTTTTGTATATTTATAATAAATTATTACAGGTCTCAAGAAATTCCTTGAATAAAACCATACAAGGTAATTTAGGTTAAAAGGAATGAGTCTAACTTATTCGATATATTTTACAATAGATCATAGAAAGGGTCTTAAAGTTTATATAAAATTTGTCACGAGATGTAGAAACCAATGCAAGGGCGGGGTATAACAGCGAGTTCTAAATGCAATCAGGGAAAATCGTAAAAATCGTGCAAAATTTAGTTTTAGCTACACACTTTTTTGGTACAAAAATAAGCAAATAAGCCGCTTGCTACAGTTTTTTTTGTCAATGAATGGTAATATCTTATCTGACTATTATTTAATGTATTTTTACTAATTTCTTTTAACTATTTCATGTATAAAGTGAAGCCTACAAAGATTTCTTATTTAGCTAAAGTACTTACGACTTTATGATGAAGAATTTTCTTAATTAGTTTTGTTCTTAATGACTAGGCAAAACTCTTAATAATTATTATTTTAATTGCGCAAATTATTTTATACTTCCTCGTTTACTCATTCACTTTTAAATGCTCTGAATAATAATAATATTTTCCTCTGCTGATGTGTGTTTATAATAAATGCAAAACTTATAAGAAAATGTAACTAATTTCCGCTTGGTTAAAACATTACATATTTCTTTCGGCATGAGGTTTCAAGCATGAAATATTATTAATTAAAAAAAGAACCAACAACCACAATATTTCGACCGAAGTATTTCTTAATCTATAATACAATTTAGCCATTCATATTTAAGAGGATACACCTAGTCACGAAAGTCACAAAAATTGATTTTAAGATTTTTGGATTTTCTTTTAGTATGACATCTTTGGAATATTTTCTGTAAGTTTAATAAGAATTGAATAATAATTGGAGAAGTTCTAGCAGCTTGAAGGTAGTGCTGCAGTAGAGTGAAAGCAGTAGTGACGATTAACTGACGAATAGGCTCACGATATACCATTATTCTGTTGTTAATTTCTCAGAATTTGCTGTTCAATCAATTCGATGTAGTTGTAATTAATTTTAAGTAAGTATTTTGTCACTACGTATATTCAATTGTATTTCACTCATAGCAGTTCACTTGCAACAGTTATAAAAGTTTATAATTTTATTTTTTCTTCCTCATATGTTCATGAATCATTGTAATTAGTCGAATTAACCCTTTTAACTCAGAAGGCGCACTTCACAGGCAGAAGCCCGGAATCAATTAACCTATCCACCAGAATATAACAAAATATTGAGGTGAATAAGGCTCCCACACCAGCATGAAAAAAAAAATGTTAGTACTCAGAAACACAAAACACACCCAAACACAACAATCTGGGGTGCAACAGGCAATAGAGATCGCTTGAGCCAAGCCAATACAATACATACACAAACTAACATAAAAAAAACCTTAGAAAAGCCTTACAAAATCGAGTGAATGCAACAAGATGGCTACAAGTTGTAGAGTCTACTCCTTAATGTAACGTTCTCCACGTTAGTGCTGAAAACATCACCAACATCATTAGCAAACCTACACATGCGGTTAACTGGCTTAAACATACCGTACCTAATGCGCGAGTAAGCTATCCGTAAGCTAGAACGGTTTCGAAGGGAAGAAAGTTCCTCATTGTCAATTCTCCCCTGCAGAAGCTGGTGTAGAAAAAATTATGTCAGCAACCCAACGACGCTTCTCGAGAATAGCAAGTTGTAGCAGCCCCAATCGCTCTTCATATGGAGGCAGAATAAGAGGGTCACTCCAGGGCAAAGCACGAAGAGCCGATCTCACAAATCTACGCTGAACAGATTTAATACGTTTAATGTGAGATCTGTAATACGGAGACCATACCGGACTAGCATACTCCAGAAGTGGTCTAACAAGGGATGTATACAGATGAAGTCTTATGTGAAGGTTATGAAATTCCCTGGACCAGCATAGAGTTGGCCCTGGAAGTAGAGATGGGTAACTCAGTTCTGAACCGGCTCAAAGATCCGGCTCTCAAGTGAACCGGATCTCAGTTTTGTCCCGTGACGGATCCCGAAGAGTCATTTCTCAACATTTGCATCAGTTTGATTTGATTCTTCTTGTTGACTAATGAGAATGAGCGCTCATAAGAAAAGAATGATAGAAAGAGGAATACTTGAAAAAACAGGAGAACGTGGAACTAAAAGTTCTGCCAGAACTACCACTGAAGCGTATGCAACACCTCGGTCTTCGCTCTAGCGCAGTGATGTCCAAACCCGCGGACTGCCCGCGGGCAAGTGAGCTTTTAAATTCGTATATGCACTTGTTTGGCTGTATTCAGTTTACTGTTTTTGCGTTTTTTAATTGTTAAAGCATACAAAAGTTAAAAAAAAATCGTCATATTTAAGTAGTTTTGTAAGCAATTATACAATATCTTAAGATATACAACCTTTTGCAAACATTTTAAGGTTCTAAATCAAGCAAACAGTCCGAAACGCTTCTAAAGCTTTTAAGCATTCCTCACATTAAGTCGGGTGAGTTTGGCCATCATTGCTCTAAAGAGAGACCAAATATCTCAAGCTGCAAATTTTCAGTGACTCTTTCGAACCGACTCTTGGAGCCGGATCTTTTTAAAGAAGTAGATCCGAAGAGCCGGTTCGTTCAAAAGATCCGTTTTGCCCATCTCTACCTGGAAGCGATATTATTAATGTGAGGGATGAAGTTAAGTTGTCTATCAAGGTACACACCTAAGTCCTTCATTCCTTCCACCCGTTGAATACAAGTACCATCAAACTTGTACTGCAAAGTAAAGTAGTTGTGGGACCTCGAGAAGGTCATAACCTGACATTTCCCAATGTTTAATTTAATATTATCAAAGGCCTTACTAAAATCAGTATAAATGCAGTTAGTTTGGCAGCCATTAAAAATCCACCCACATTGCCAGAAACAAACTCCAACAAGTTGGATACCGTGGACCTACCCTGAAGCAACCCATGCTGTCGGCTAGAAATTAAACCCCTCCACTCCATGGACAATTGAGATTGGATCATCTGTTCGAACAGTTTGGGAATGCAAGACAATTTAGCAATTGGTCTGTAGTTCTCAATCTCCCTCCTATTGCCACTCTTAAAAACAGGGATTAAAAGTTATGTCTTCCAGAGTGCAGGGAAACGACCCACCGAGAAAGATTGCCGAAAAAGTAAAAGTAAGGGACGTAATAACGCCGAAGAACACTTCTTTAAGACAACAGCAGGAACCCCGTCAGGACCATAAGAAAAGTCACCCGGAAGATCTACAATATGTTTGGACAAGATCTCCTCTATGATAGATGGAATAGGTACGGCGGGTGTATTTATATCATTTATGTGCGAAAAGTTGCTACTATCCGGATGATTCAAATGCGCCCCTAAAATATTCAGCAAATAAATTTCAAATAGTATTAGAATCGTTACTGGAACTTAACCCGAATTCCATAGTCGGTGGATAGTTATCTACCCTTCTCCTCATATTGACATAATCAAAAAATGTACGTTGGGTCAGAGAATAAGCTGCCTCTTAGGTTCTGAAGGTATTCTTCATATAAGGAGAAAGACTAATGAAATGTTCGTGGCAGAGAATAAATTCACGCCTAGAGTTAACACTGCCCACATGCAGGTACTTTTTCCAGGGACTATTTTTCCTATTCCTGAGAGTTTTTTAATTCTCTATTAAGCTACGGGGAAGCGGATTCTCTACTTCTATCCCGGACAAAGGGAACAAACCTCCCGAAAGCTTCGTACAAAACGTAGAAACCAGATACGTTCCAGTCGATATCGTCACTAGACAGACAAGTAAGGAAGTCAAAATTCCCAAGATATTCATTCAGAGCCTCAAAATCGGCCTTTCTAAAGTAAAAACTATATTCACATATGAGATTATCGACACGCACATGCGAGAGACAATGAAAAGTCACAAGCAGTGCAGGGTGAAACATATCAAGGTTCGTCAAGGGAATGAGACTGGATTCAACAAAAGTGAGCATAGAGTTCGTAGAGAACACTAAGTCAAGCTGTCTACCCATATTATTACTCACATTGCTCATTTGGCACAGTCCAATGCTAGCCAAGGTGTCGAGGAACAGTGATTGTCCCTCAGTCAAGTTATGGGGAAGATAGTTATCGTCATCATCATTTACTAGCCATCGCACCTTGGGCAAGTTGAAGTCCCCCACGAGGATAATTTCGTCATTAGAACCCAACTGGTCATGTATACAGTCGATATGCTGAATTAGAATATCATACCGACTCAAACCATTATTATCAACGACATTTCCCATATTTGGAGGTATATAACAACAAATTAAAAAGAGGTTGCCCGCATCAAGTGAAATTTTTACTGAGACTTGTTCCAGATCAAGTTGAATAAAATTTATTAGTTTTAGTCCTCAGCCCTCTCACATTCTGATAGTAGAAAGAGAGCTTATCCCGTTTTTTAAAATGGGAGACTGAGTACCGACCTGACACGGCGGTGAGAATGGGGCACGAAGATCTTACAAAAGATATCCACGGGCCAGAAATTATCACCAAGAAGAATATCAGCCACTGGAGTAGGAGCGGACAACAGGAAAGATGTGTAAGGTTTTGAAGTACTACTAATCTTCCTGCAGGACAATTCAGACGTGTCAATACCCTCAGACCTAAGGAAACGCAACATAATCTCACAAGAGGTACCAGGTGTAAGTCGAGAGACAAAAATCAATTTCGGGCGAGGAACGGCAGATAGCTCAACAATGTCACCACCAGCTCGACCTTCCGCCATGGGGAGCAAAACAGCTTGTAGTAAAGTATCGTGAAAAACAAGAGTAACTTCAAACTCTGTTAAAGGAAGACCAAAGAAAGAAAGCAGTATTTTAATCCTAAGACAATAAAGAGTGATACTAAAGTTATTAGTGCGTCAATGAAAAAAATTAAGACAAGCAAAGATATTTTTGTATCGAATTTTAAACTTTTTAACAGGTTTTGCTGTAATTGCTTCAATTGTTAAATGTAAATCTTGTGACGATGAAATAGCATTTAAAACAACAGATAGGCGACGACTTGGGTTTAAAATAGCTGTGACGTGTGATAAATATGCAGAAAAATTGATACCATAATGCTTTTATATTGGACACATAGCCTATTCTAGATACAAGTCCGTAAGCTGACACAAACAGCTGACCATTAGTGGTGTAAAAAATCGAGACTTAATACAGCAAAGAATAGGACAATATTGGGGAATTCTACCTTTTCGTAGTATTTCTCGGAGTGATTTTAAAGTCTCAACTTGGAATTTACTTGACGTGCATTTACAAATGTTCTTAACGTGTGGTCACGATAAAAAATTTCTCAATTACAATTTTCATGTGTTTTAATTGGAAGACTCTCTCTTGTGTTCGTTTTTGAAGTATTGAGGTTGGAATGCGTCAATGACGTCAGCATTTTTCTTTAGTTTCGGTTAAGACAGTGTACAGTTTTACATGTGTGCAAGGATTGGTTAATCTGTAATACACAAATAAATTAAATAATCACAACACGATTGATGGTATAATGGCCGAACTGTCATGTTTTCCGGGCTTGTATCTAGAGTAGGATATTCTTATGAAGTAAATAGACGTTTTATATTATTTGAGAGTTCTAGGTTTAGGATTAAAAGGCTGTGAGAAATTCTGTGGTCTTATGGAAATGTCTAAATGTTTATATCAAAGCTCTTATGATATCCTCGTAGACAGTATTCATAATTCTGTTGAACTATTACGTAATAAACTATTTGAAAAAGCTGCGAAAGAAGAAATTGAATTCTGTGGAATGAGATATTCAAAACAATACACAGTTTCGGGGGATGGAACGTGGAAAAACCGTGATTTCACTTCATTATACGGAGTTTCTTCTGTTATTGGACATTATACAGGCAAAGTGTTTGTTGTGATTGTTAAAAGTGCTTATTGTAAAGACTGTCGAGCTTGGGAATCTAAAATGATGCTATAGAGTATGGAGAACATCAATCTACATGTTCTGCAAATCATGTAGGATCCTCAGGTAAAATGGAAGTTGATGCCATCGTTGAAATATTCAAACGCTCTGATATATTGCATGGAGTGAAGTACGTTTATTACATCGGAGACGATGATTACAAAGGCTTACAACGGTAATATAAAAGCAAATCCCTATAAGGATCTTCCAGTCATACAAAAAGACTGAATTGGTCGAGGAAAACTAACGGCTGAAGTAATCGATAAGTTGAGGGTTTACTATGGTTATACGGTTTCTACTGTTATGATTCTGTTGAAGCTATGACTGATGCTATTTGGTCAACTTATTACCATTATTCATATTCAACAGGAATATTTCCAAGTGTATGGAAACTTGCCCATGTCCAGCCGATACTTAAAAAAGGAGAGGCATGCGACCCCTCTAACTACAGAACAATTGCACTAACCTCGATCATATCTAAAGTTTTTGAATCACTCATCAACTCTCAGTTGTTGAAATATCTAGGAAATAACCATCTTATCAACGATTGGTAGTACGGTTTCCGCACTGGCCGCTCAACCGGAGACTTACTAACGGCTCTAACGGAGCGTTGGAATCATTGTCTCCATAATTTTGGTGAGTCCGAAATCGTCGCTCTTAATATTTCAAAGGCTTTTGATAGAGTCTGACATGCTGCCCTTTTAGCCAAACTTCAAACATTTGGTCTGCACCCTACCCTCGTTAAATGGATGGAGAGTTTTCTGTCAGACCGTTCAATCCGTGTAGTAATTGACAGAGTTACATCTGATGCCTACGAAATAAATGCAGGTGTACCTCAGGGTTCAGTTCTTTCACCAACCTTATTTCTTCTTTATATTAATGATCTCTTATCCCTTACTCTCAATCCTATTCACAGTTTCGCCGACGACAGCACCCTTGACTTCGCGTACTCATTTGATTCTATAATGAAATCACGTGGAAATGCTACAGAAGTCAATCGGGAACGCATGTTTAGATCATTAAACAGCGACATTTCTATGGTCCTCGCTTGGGGCAGAGCAAATCGTGTTACGTTTAATGCATATAAAACTCAATGCTGTTTAATGTCCCTTAAAAAACGCCCAGTTTACCCCCAACCCATTTCAGTCGACGGAGTGAATATACCCAATTCACCCTCCCTAAACATCTTGGGTATTGAGTTATCCAGTGCGATGAAATGTTTGGGTTTTCTACAGAGATGTAAGAAATATTTCTCCCCACCTCACTTAGCGCTGATCTACAAGTCCCACATTAGGCCTAGACTTGAATATAATTCCCATATTTGGGCAGGGGCCGGACACACCGCATTGCCCGCGTCCAGTGTAAGGCTATTAAACTTATTGACGATTCCTCAATTTCTGAGGGCCTTGACTCTCTGGAGCATCGACGGAATGTCGGTTGTCCCCCACTCTTCGATCGCCATTTCCATGGCCATTGTTCTAACGAAATTGCTAGTCTGATCCTCCTGATCGTTCCCACCCCTATACTCCCCAGGTAAAATTTGGCCATACCGTCAAATTTCGGGAATCTTTTCTAAGCAGAACAACACGAATGTAGAACAGTTTACAATTTTCTGTTTTTCCCTGAAACTTTCAAACGGGGCGTACATCGACACATCCTTCACTGAACCTCCTAACCCATTTCTCTCATCCTTAATTCCTTTCCTGCCAAGGCTGTGCTTTAGCATCATAGGGCATCCCCTGAGCTTTGGCAACATCATGTATAAAAAAATTACAGCTCGATTGATAATCATCCACAACACCAACACTGTCCTAATGGAGAAGAATCGTGGCAAAAATTACAACGCGGGTGTGCACAATTAGGAGATAAAGTTAATATCGATTTTACCCATCATTGTAAAGTCTTCCCACCTGATGGTCTTAGAGCTATAAAACCAATTTACAAGGACTTGAGTAAAGACGAATTATTAGAACGATGTTTCGACGGATTTACTCAAAATAATAGCGAAAGTTATAATCAACTTGCTCGGAAGATCAATTGGAAGTTATTGAAAAGGCTGCTTATATAGCAGCATGCATTTTTAATGAGGGGACAATATCATTATTAAATGTAATCACAGCTATGTGAGTAAATTGTGCCTGAAATGCACATGATTATGCAGCTAAAGTGGACGGGGAACGAGTTGACCTGACTGAACGACAATTACAATAGAGCACAAAAGAGGCTAGAATGCGTTATAGACAGCAACAAATTCATCTTCTGGAAGCTCAAATAGTTGATGAGATTCTTCATATGGCCCTCGAGTCGATGATTCCTTTACAGGTAAGAATTTATTTGTGTATCAATTTTTTAATCTTAAACTTTAAACGCGTATTTCTCAAAACTAATTTTTCTTAAGAACTGCTTTGCGGTGTACCAAATATCTCAAGAACCATTGAACCAATTTTGGTGAAATTATGTAACTAACTAACTATTTTCTTTATATATATTGCCTGTCCCCGAACGAAGCGAGATTTTGATTTTATCGATAACTTTTTGTTAGTTAGCAAAAATGTAAGAAATGATAAGGCAATTTTTTCACTTTTAGTTAAAGTAATGCCACTTATTAAAAAAAATATTTTTTTAATCTTTCGTTACACGATTTTTGGAAATTTTAATTTCAGATGATCCAGCTCCCAGTAATCTGGTACATCCCGGCTCCTTAAAAAAGAGGGGTCGAAGGGAACGGGTGAAGTGCTGCATCTTTTTTTTTGTCAAAATTTCAGAAATTATGTTTAAAAAGATGTATTATTAAATAAAATAAAAATCGAATTTATAGAATGAATAATTTCGCTAAAAAAATACTGAAAAAGGTTTTTTTGTCTCCATGACTAAGTATATCCCCTTAAATCTCCTGACAGGAAAAATTGGATCGTTTGCGCACCTCGGTAACTTATTCATTAAATTGCGTTTCACATGAGCTTCCAATTGTATGAATTTTCGCAACATAGTTCCAAATATTTTTCCCAATAAGCATAACAAATAGTTTTTTCCTTGCTGAGTTTTTTTTAAAGGAAGTTATACAATTGAAATTTCTATAATTTATTTAATTCCATAAAATGCAAGTACCAAATTTGATAATATAAATTGTTCTTGTCCTTTGTACTTTTATTTTGTACTAAATTTAAGTTTTTCATTCCTAAATCCTTATTTTCATTTAGCATTATTGGCACCTACGAGGAAGGAACTAAAAGGAGAGGACAGAATGTGTAAAGTACGTGTGTGTGAATGAGGCAAAAACTGCATAGAAAACTTGTAGGTTGATTGTCAAAATTGGCACCTGGATGTAGTTTGATGACATTATTAAATTTTGGTTAGTGGAAAATTTCAAATTCTAATTACAATTAAAAGTGTTTCGTGGTGAAATTTTTCGAGGACATAAAAAACATTTAATTGTTTTAAGTGCTTAGTGCAATAAGTGTTCAAGAACTGTTTTTAAACACTAAAGTTCGTGATGAAGTGCGCTGCTATGAATTGTGAAAAAATGATGCGTCGCCGTCCTCCGGGAGTATCCTTTTACACGTAAGTTTCTAATAAACCCTTATATTTACTAGACTTTCTAATTTAATTCACACCAAGAGCAACAGCTATTCATTTCTAAGCATGTACGTCGTTGCACAACAACATTTAGCATTTTAAACCAAATTGATAGTTCAATGTTTTATTTTAAAATACGTGCCAAAGCCTCCTCCGCTAAGATTTTTTTCTAGACGACTGCAATGCACGTTTATTGTAGTGTGCGTGTAAATTCCACACCACTTTAAAATTACCACGCAATCTAAGCTCATGGAAGTCTCCTTTTAGTTTCTTCCTCCATGAAAAATCATCCGTGCAAAACAATGATGTCGCTTTTATATGATCGGAAAAATATTAATGTAAATACATTTTGTTGAGTGAAAGTGTTTCTAAAAATATTACTTATTAGTAATAAACTTGAAATAAAAATAAATATTGTAACGTGCACGAGGTAGGCCACGAAAAAGGAAATAGTGTGTAAAGTGAAACGTTATATTGTGAAGAAAACGTGTAAAGGAAATTGTGAAACGAACTAATTAAGTAAAGTGATTAAAATTGCCATTGTGATTGAAATAAGTGTCTTAATTAATCCGCCGAGTTCGAGGAGCCGAAGTTGTATCAATTGGTTGAGCGGCACGACCACCATGCCATGGTTCTCGGGTTCGAGACCAGGTCTCTCTGTAGGTTTTCAAAATTCTCGTCGTTCTTCGTCTCTGGGTTGTTGTCTAGCTCGCAGCAATTAAAAAACAACACATTCAAGTTTCCTCATTCCCCCTTACCCTAATTCCCTTCCGACAAAGCCATGCTAAGGCATCAAAGGGTTGTCCCCTAGGCTCTAGCCACATCGTAAAAAAAATAATAAAAAAAATTATGTCAGAAGTGGGATTAATTAAGAGTGACTAACAAGTGAACTTAAAAAAAAGGGTGTGGTTGTGAAATTAAAGTGAAATAGTTCAGTTCCATCCAACATTCAATGTAGTACAATCGTGCTGCATTGAATGCGTTTAACGGGTCTCCACTGCTGAGCATTTAGCTGCCTTCGTCGAGATCAAAGTTCAACACAGCAGGCATAACACTGCTGCTGGCTTTGTTTTCACAGAGGCGGCTTTGCTTTGCATCTGTGGATCCCGTTCGTCAGTCCTTGTGTTTGTGTACGTTTTCGTTTGTTTTGTTTTGGGCAAATTAAGACCGGGACTATGCAAAAATTTTTATTTAATTTTTGCAACATTCGTGGCTTAAAAAGTAACCATTTTTCGGTTTACTGCCACTTGATCGCGGAAAATCCGGCAGTTTTTGCACTAAGCGAAACCAAGGTTGTTTCCGATTCTGATATTAATCAGTATCACATCCCTGGTTATCACTTAGTGCCGCTCTTCTCTCCTCAGAGGGGAATCGCGGTTTATATTAGAAATGATGTGCCATTCTCCTATCTCCCTCAATTCTCTTCTACTAATCCAGAATTTAATTATGTCTGGATTAGATTTAAACTCTATCGGCACATTATTCACTTCTGCTTTTTATACCGCAGCCCGAATATGTCTGACACTGACACTGTGTGCTCCTTCGATAAACTGTCTTCCGATATCGATAAGATTTTGGAATTATCCCCCTCTTCTGAAATCGTTCTTGCTGGAGATTTCAACGTCCACAACACACAGTGGCTCAGGCATTCTTCTACCACAAGCCCGTCTGGAAGACACGTCGAGTTATTTAGTGAGTCTTTTAATTTACAGCAACTGGTTGAGTGTCCGACTCGTGTTCCTGATACTTCGGGGCACAACGCGCACCTTTTAGATCTATTTCTAACATCGCATCCAGAAAAATACTCGGTTTCGGTGACGTCTCCCTTGGGTAATTCGGACCATTGTCTAATCTCCGCCCAATTCTCCATCTCCTCTCTGACAACCACTAATCTAAACTCCACCAAAAGATTAGTGTGGCATTATAAAAATGCTGATTGGGCGGGACTTAATAAATATCTCAGAGAGCTGGACTGGTCTGATTGCTTTTCTATGAAGGACGTTAACAGAAGCACCGATTATATCTTGAACATCCTATGGTTTGGAATGCATCGCTTTATTCCTCATAGCTTCAAGAACATCAAACCAACTAACACCAATTGGTTCAATAATGACTGTTTCGCAGCCATTAAAAAGAAGGAAGCAGCCTTCCAGGCATATAAATTGTGCCCTTCAGAGGAATTGAGACGTATCTATAGAGATGCGCGGAATATTTGCAATTCAGCAATTAGCCGGGCTAAGTTCAATTTCGACCAGAGCATCAGACGGAAGGTATTTTCTACTCAAAAGGGTAGTAAGGGCTTCTGGTCTCTAGTAAAAACCGTAAAGAACAATTTCACCTGTTCGTCAACACCACCACTCATTTATAATGGGAATGTTTTTACTGACTCATTGGACAAGGCCAACCTGTTTGCTGCTAATTTTGCTGCTAACTCGTACTTGCCACCATCATCGCAGCCACTTCCATCTCTATCACAGTGCATTAGTAGGCAAAAGCCGCTACACTTTCGCACTCGGGAAGTTTTTAGAGTACTTTCGAAACTCGACGTGTCCAAAGCTACTGGGCCTGATGGTTTCTCGCCCCTTGTTTTAAAATGCTGCGCCTCTGCTTTGGCTAAACCTCTGCGCAAACTTTTTCACCTGTCATATTCAACAGGAATATTTCCAAGTGTATGGAAACTTGCTCATGTCCAGCCGATACTTAAAAAAGGAGAGGCATGCGACCCCTCTAACTACAGACCAATTGCACTAACCTCGATCATATCCAAAGTTTTTGAATCACTCATCAACTCTCAGTTGTTGACATATCTAGAAAATAACCATCTTATCAACGATTGCCAGTACGGTTTCCGCGCTGGCCGCTCAACCGGAGACTTATTAACGGCTCTAACGGAGCGTTGGAATCATTGTCTCCATAATTTCGGTGAGTCCGAAATCGTCGCTCTTGATATTTCAAAGGCTTTTGATAGAGTCTGGCATGCTGCCCTTTTAGCCAAACTTCAAACATTTGGTCTGCATCCTACCCTCGTTAAATGGATAGAGAGCTTTTTGTCAGGCCGTTCAATCCGTGTAGTTATTGACGGCGTTACATCTGCATCCCACGAAATAAATGCCGGTGTACTTCAGGGTTCAGTTCTTTCACCAACTTTATTTCTTCTTTTCATCAATGATCTCTTATCCCTTACTCTCAATCCTATTCATAGTTTTGCCGACGACAGCACCCTTGATTTCGCGTACTCATTTGATTCTGTAATGAATTCACGTGGAAATGCTACAGAAGTCAATCGGGAACGCATGTTTAGATCATTAAACAACGACATTTCTAAGGTCCTCGCTTGGGGCAGAGCAAATCGTGTTACGTTTAATGCATCCAAAACTCAATGCTGTTTAATGTCCCTTAAAAAACGCCCAGTTCACCCCCAACCCATTTCAGTCGACGGAGTGAATATACCCAATTCACCCTCCCTAAAGATCTTGGGTATTGAGATATCCAGCAATCTTAGCTGGACTGATCATATATTTGCAATCGCTAAAAGTGCGATGAAATGTTTGGGTTTTCTACAGAGATGTAAGAAATATTTCACCCCACCCGACTTAGCGTTGATCTACAAGTCCCACATTAGGCCTAGACTTGAATATAATTCCCATATTTGGGCAGGGGCAGGACACACCGCATTGTCCGCGTTAGACAAAGTTCAGCGTAAGGCTGTTAAACTTATTGGCGATTCCTCAATCTCTGAGGGCCTTGACTCTCTTGAGCATCGACGGAATGTCGGTTGTCTCTCACTCTTTTATCGCTATTTCCATGGCCATTGTTCTAACGAAATCGCTAGCCTGATTCCTTGTAGACTCATTACAACGCGCGATACAAGATCTACAAGTCGCTCCCACCCCTTTACTCTCCGGGTCAAATTTGGACGTACCGTCAAATTTCGGGAATCTTTTCTTAGCAGAACAACACGAATGTGGAACAGTTTACCATCTTCTGTTTTTCCCTCGTCTTATGAGCCTGAAACTTTCAAACGGGGCGTGCATCGACACCTCCTTCACTCAACCTCCTAACACATTTCCCTCATCCTTAATTCCTTTCCTGCCAAGGCTGTGCTTTAGCATCATAGGGCATCCCCTGAGCTTTGGCAACATCATATATAAAAAAAAAAAAAAAAAAAAATTAATCTAAATATGGGGCACAAACTGAAGGATTTACGTGTTCAAGAGTTGAAGGGGGAGTTAAGTAAACGTTCCCTACCTACAATTGGATATAAATGTGCCCTGGTAGCGTTACTACAAGAAGCCATGGAACACAAAGGAAAGGATCCAGAGACTTTTGTTTTTGAAGACGAGCTAGAAGAAGGAGGGTCTGTAAACGATTTAAAAGTAGCAATGGAAGAACAGAAGTTATCAGTAGTGGAACTTAAAGCCTCGGTTGAAGAAGTGAAAGCCGAGATGGAAATTTCTATGTAGAAAGTTTGAAGGTCTAGAATTAACTGATGAGAAGAAACTGAAAACCATAGAAAAATCAAAAATCGACCTGGAAAGTCATATGGATAATAAAATTGGAGAGATAAAGTCAGATATTGAAAAGAGATTGGAAGAGGTGGAAGTTTCTGGACAGCTCAAAATAAAAGAAGCTAAATGTGAAGTGGAATTGCCAATGAAGAAAAATTTCGAAGAAATTAGGACTGAACTAGAGAGTGTCCGAAAACTGCATTCTGCGACTTTATCTACAGATGTGACTACGAATAAAAGAATTCATCCAAACATGGCATGACATGGCATGACATGGCAAACATACAGACCTCAGTTCAAGACAGCAGTGGCAATGAACTTTTGGACTGACGAGGATAAAGCTACAGCTTAAATTTTGGCACGCAGAGGCGCAGCCGCAGAACTGTTACAGATTATAATAGCAGATCAAAGGTACGATTATTCATCTGTAATACAAGGCTTAGAATTACGATACAGCAACCAGCCCATGCAAGAGGTTTACCGTCTTCAGCTATGGAGTCGAACACAGAAGCCTGGAGAGACATGGCAGCAGTCATGTGCGGACAAAGAAAGGCTGACATATTTGGCTTATAACACGTTCAGCCAAAATTATGTCAACGAGGTCGCCAGAGAAGCATTTATTAACTCATTTGCAGATCGTGACCTGCAGCAAGTGGTACAACTGGGTGAAAAGAACACAAACGCTGAGGTTTTGGCTTTCGCTCTGGCTTATGAGGCAGTAAAACAAGCCTAAAGAAGTACCGTCCGCCTAAGGGATGAAACTGAAATAGAAGATGCTTGTTGCCGAATCTATACCCGGGTCAACTGCTCTCTTAAATGCTAGACATGCAGCCAGGAGAGTCATCTCAGACGAGATTGCTGGAAGCAAAAGATACCAACCCTTCCGGAATATGCCACCAGGAAGACGGGTTTTTGAAAAGTGCAGCAAAAGTGAACGGAAAGAGTTTGGATTGAAGAGAGGTACAGACCGAAATAACGAAGCTACAGTGCCCCGACGCAAGTATAGATGCTGGTTCTGCAGTGAAGGAGGTCATCTACAAAGTGATTGCAAATGGAAGACCATTGACCACTTGTCAGAGAATTATGGTCCAACAGAAGGTTCCCGAAGCAATGGAGGTGTTTTGACACATGACATGGAACCCGAACCTGTACGAATACTGACTGTCTTAATTAATCCGCCAAGCCCGATGAGAACCATTACGTTACAATATAATGTAATCAGTTGTTGTTAATGTTGCTTAATAAACACTTACGAATGATAATTTTATGGATTTAAATTCTTTTAACATATAAGAATTCATTATGAGTTACCTATACTGCCCCGTACTGTATCTACAACAAAAAAGAGTGTACAGTTTGGAGCTATTAAATTCGCTAACATTTGTAAAA
The DNA here is from genome assembly GCA_964036015.1 of Leptarthrus brevirostris. Classification (NCBI taxonomy): domain Eukaryota; kingdom Metazoa; phylum Arthropoda; class Insecta; order Diptera; family Asilidae; genus Leptarthrus; species Leptarthrus brevirostris. Next base: position 117,292,571 of record OZ038372.1, on the reverse strand, counting down.
GAATATAGAATGTACATTCTGAATGACATTATCGATTATATTAAGTATCAATTACTTGCGCTTACCCTTTGAACTCAAAAGTACTCGATCGGTAGATACTGTACTTCTCTTATGGGGGCAGTATACTATAAGCATTACTTTCGGCGAATTTTATGTATTCGGTTGTCTGTAAAGTTCGTGCAGATTTTCAAGCGAAATTAAAAAGCAAAATTCTTTTAGTTAGTTTAGTCTCTGGGGCAAATTCGTAATTCCTTTCTCGTAGAAGTGATGCGCCCAAGAGAAGCGAAGGTCATTCGAACGGAACAAGTGGAAACCGGAGGAAGCTAGGTCGTGTGAATAGCTCCGGTAATATATGTTAGCACTGAAAAGCGACGTGCTCTAACGTTGACTTGGAGGAGCACGATTGACAATTCCGGACGGTTTTTGACGTTATCTGCTTTTAATTTCTCGCTTGGGGGCAATACTTGATTGATTCGTTCTTCGTTAGTAGCTAATAAAACACAACATCTTTCCAATCCCATCCGATGCGGAACATATTCTTCTCCGAATGCAGACCTGATTTAGGAGTGGATAATGGTAGTTCATCTCGCTTGTCCCATGATCTTTTTCATTCTACATTATTATACTGGATTCATTTCTCATTCCCCCTCACAAGTCGTTTCAAAAACATAAGATGGTTCCGTCAAATCGTTCGGTACCCAAACATGGAACTTATATACTATACCGATTTGTCTAACATGTTTTGAAACCTTTGGTCAATGTTTAACCTCGCTACTTATTTGCCACTCGAAATGGGTTATAGCGTTTATGTCGTCAACATCCGTGGTAACTGGGCGATCAAATCGAGGTGAATCGTCGATATCTGCTTCTCCTAAGGGCGTCTGGCCACGTCTAACATGCGTCACTAAATTCATTATTCCCGTACGTGAACATATGTTTTTTTAGTTTGCGTTGCACCTAACAACACGTCATTTCCTTCCATTCAATGGACCCACATAAACCTTGATATGTTCCTCTGTGCTACCACTACGAAAGAACCTCACCTGGATCGATTTAGCACTGCTATGCAGTGATTAGTTGAACCAGCCGCAGCAATTGAGGAACCTGGTTAGATCCTTCAGCCTCCACGCAGGCGAACTCCTCTAGTCCATTAAGAAAGTGCTTTAATGTTTAGATATAACACATAGTTCAAGCATATATATACATAATGTAGTGAAAGTAGTGAGAGTTTGGGCTTAATTTTTTCTGTATGACCTTCTCCGAAAATTGAGGCTGCATACGATCCTAATGCTGACCCCCTCCAAATTCGCTTCATATAAATAAAAAAACATTGTCTGAGCACTTCAGCTTGATGGGAAAGAGTGCCCCATAAGCATCAATTTAAGCGAGTTTCATACAAATTGACTTTTACCAGTTTTTTCGGCGGGCGAAAATCCTCTACCTATCTCTCCATGTGGGTGCCCGCTAGTAAGGCTTGCCTCCTCACCTCGGTCGAGGTGCCTAATTTTATTGGTGGCATGAGCGTACATTTGTATATGAGACTATGCCCCTCCTATGCCCTTTCAAGGTCCGTTGTATTACTGCCGATATTTCGGCTCTGCCGGGATGGAACTATCCCTTCCGCACGTACTCCTGAGGTCAAAATGAATCACAACAATAAATTTAAAAACTTAACTTCGATCTCCGGGGTGATCACCCAGTCATCAAAAGATAAATTGTTGGCCCCCAGCCAGAAGACCATCACCGAAGTTAGTAGATTGGTGAGCAACAGCTATAGTGCTGCCGTGAAACCTAAGTAATCCACCAAAGCTAGTCGGCGACCACCAGACATAGTGCTCCCGTGAAACATAAGTAATCCAACCTATTCCTATTCCAGCCAAGGCAGCCACCAGCCGTAGTGGCAAGCCAAAACTGGAAAAAAGAGAACGTCTGCTTTAAACACACTCAAGAAGCAGCACAGACAAAAAGGCCAAGTTCATTGTAGGCAAGATTGCACAGAATGAGACCGGCGGTGCTGCTAACGAGCGTAACAAGGCGGATAAAACGAAATACCATTGTGGCGAAATTCGATGCCTTGGCTGCAGGAGGCAACTGGAGGTGAGCAAGTAAAACAGGTCTCAAGACGAAACCTCTACGCAAACCAACAAGAAAAACCGGGTAGTTCAAGATAATTGCAATCCCAAACCGTCGCCGGTTCACTCACCGGATCTGGAGAGACTTTTGAGCAAAGTGGTCCGCGACCATTTGCAGATGACTCTTGTAGGTCGGTGTACAGTGGCAGCAAAGTCTCCGAAGAACGGTGGGGGTGTGTGGCGACAAGGCTGTCAGAGATGGTCATGGACCACCTGCTTACTCACCAGGGAGGACAGTTGTCCTGCTTCAATTCATCGGAGATCGTCAGAGGTTTCCGAATCATAAAATGCGAGGGCCAATTCTCCCATGACTTCCTCTGCAACTGCGTCACTTAATTAGTCAGGAGTGGGACGGCTTGAAATTACGAGTTATCCCAGCAGCGGAGATACCGAGGAGACCTGGAGCCCGCGTTTGGTTGCCTAATATGAAGTTGGACAATAGCAAATTACTGCAATGTCGTAAGTTGCACATTCCCGGTGTTCGCCTGGATAACTGGGTGGATATCAAGACTGATGAACCACAGAATAACAATATGTTCCTCCTTCTTCTGATCAACGTGGAGTGCTTTGTATCATTAGAAGAAGCAGACTTTAAGCATAAGGCAGGCCATACTGAAGATTTTCCGGTCCAGCAGCCAGTATCCTGACGCCGTCGACTAAATCGATGGTGCCATCGAACTGCTGGAGGAGATGAGGATCCAAGACCCTCGCTTGCCGACTGCAATAGTAGCTTAATGAAACGAGGATTTATTTCAGCAGAGCATTCGATTTAATACAATATATAGCTCGCTAAAGCTCAAGATAATCAACACATCGGAATTAACATTTATCATCTCCAGATTGATGTACGCGAGATAAACTACTCACACCAGATGTGCAAGATGAGTTCCAGTAGGCCAAGTAAACAATTGGTTCATTTCGTTAGGATCGAGATTACACTCTGCACCAGTTTCTTTATGGATGCTAAGCCGGAGGGTTTTAGGAAGTAGATTAGTCGAGTCTAGAAACCCAATAAGCACGCTTAGCATTAGGAATAGACAAAGTGACTCTATTTCGCACAGTCCTATAAAAAGAAGGACGGCGGCTAGTCCTGAGACGTCTCCACTCTCTGTATATATATCGCGCTCCACAATAAGGGATCTAATTTCTTGAGAAAACCATGGACAATGTTTAGCACTGACTCTAAGCGGACGTATTTATCATACAAGTAGGATATAAAACTATTAAATTTACCACTTTGGAGTTCACCGATGGATCAATAAGGATGTTACTCCATGAGAGCGAACTGTATTCAAATACGGTAATCACTGTAAGAATAAACATTCCTAGGAATGCAACTCATAAAGAGCAAATCATGATTTACAGTACTAATTGAACTAAGCCAATTATGGAGTGGAATATTGTCTTTATCAGATAAAGGAAAAAAAAAATTTCATTAAAAACATAATTAGCACGACAACCCAGCGTCTCAGGTGAAAATGTAACGTGACCACGATTCACACGAAAGGAAATGCTGACGGTATGTCTGGTACGGTGTGAGAATTGTCGCTGTCAATATCAGGTCAACAGGTAGAATTAAGTTTCAGTCTTAAGTAAGTTAGTGAATCGAGAAGTTTTAAAGAGGATTAGAGAAATAAACGTTGGCCAAGCCGACTAGAAATATGGTAAAAGCTGTTGATCAATAGATCAGAAATCATCCTTCAGCATCACCCCAATTCCTCCGATCCCTGCACTGCAAATACTACACTACAGAACCATGCATTTTTCTCTTCCGTTATAAGCTTGGTTTCGTTTTTAATTTCGTCAGTGCCGCTGCCGTCAGCAAAATAACTTACACCGGAGTAAATATTAAATATGTGTCAAAGAGTTCAATTGCTTGTTTGGAATTCTTTTAATTAATCATCAAATTGCTAATTTGTTTTAGATCATTTACTTTCATTTAGATTAAGTCATCACATTTGTAAATATAAATATTGTTATGCGCTCAACTTAAAGACAAGTACTGTCTTTTGATTTTATACTCCTTAACATTGGTCCTTCGAAATTCTTTGCAGCGAAATATACATCGAAGTTACTTTAACTCCTACTGCTTGCAGAAAAGTCACCCGAAAGAAACTTCGGAATCCAATTACTCACAACATCGCTAACATCTCCTAACTATTGGTGAAAACATAAGGTGGACGACTTCTTGCAGTGTTCCAGCAGACAACCTGAAGCGACAACCATTAGCGAGCACCATAATATATTAGCGGACTTTATTTGAGCTACATCCCTAGACTTACAGTGACTAGCCCATTCCTGGCAAGTGTGAAAAAACGTTACTTTGTGTAGCAAAGAGATACATACATAAAAAAACAAACAAATACTATGAAGAAGCAGAGGTACGGTATGAAGCGATTTATGATTTTCTCCAAGACAAACTCGATGAATTAATGGAACATGAAAAAAACAGCGTTCATCAGGAAAACAGCGCAAGTAATTCAGAAGATCAGAGAGAAGAGCTTGCAATGAAACTATTAAGGGTGCAAGAAAACAACAAACATAAATTAACTACAGTTGAAATGTACTGGAATAAAATCATGTTGAATCACACCGACATGATAGCAAATCCAAGTGAAAGATACCAGGAATACATTCAAAAGAACACATTCTCGAACATGGAAGATAACTATCAAGCCGCCATAATTTTACTACAAGAAAAACTAGGAAAATCAAACCGAACCGAATTTGACTTGAAGTTTCCAAGAATGGTAATTCCAATTTTCGATGATGATTACAAAATTTGACTTTATTTCATGACATCTTCCTGCGGTTGGTACACAACAACGCCAGATTTGAAGAAGCGGAAAAATTGCAATACCTTAAAACTAGCCTGAGGAAAGAAGCCGCTAGTTTAATCCAGCATCTGATGATTTCTGATGCGAACTACAGTACGGCATGGAAACTTTTAAACGACCGATTTAATAACAAAAGAAAATTATGCTCTGTGCAACTGCAGGCACTACTAGCTCAACTAAAATTAGAAGTGGAATCTACGGCAGGCATAAGAAAACTATATAACACAACTAAAAAATGCATACATGCATTAAATAATCTCGGCATAAACCCCACTGACTGGGCGCCGATGATTGCACCTATAGTTATACAGAAATTAGACTTTGAAAGCCATAAAATGTACGAACAAGGGCTTGAATTACCAACCTATGATGCTATCTTTCGATACTTGAAAACAGGTTTCAATCCTTAGAATCTATTAAAGACTCAAAAAGGAGGGTAAGTACTTACTTAAAAATAAACTGATACAAATAAGAGGTCGAGGAGCGAGGGATTTCAGCAACTAAAATAAGTAGGCTGAACATTTACAGCATTTAAATGTAATGATTGCATTACCGACAGAAGCTCTACAGACGACGAATCCCTGCTAAGTACATTTACGTTAAAATCGCCACCCACTATAATTGCATACTACATTCACGTATCAAATTATCCAATAAACCTACAAACTCATCGGCAGGATGACTAACAGATCTTCCAGGGGAACGATAAACAACTGACAATTAGCTTTGAGTCGGAATGCATGAATAATAAAGTATGCATAAATAAAGTAGGCCTCTAATCGGAATATGTGGATAATAGACGATAGTAATGATTAATAAGTTACTGGGGACAGTGAGGTTGAGGAATGGACGCTGGTTCCTGCAATAATAGTAAAATTTCGAGATATTTTATCTTCTACCAAGATCAGGCGTCTGTGGAGCAAGCGCGATGCAAGTGTTGAAGTCGTAGTCATTTAGAAAATGTTTCCTTAAATAAGTTGCAACGCTGCTAAGAAGTTATATCGCTAAGGTTGTGAAAAGGAGTTGACGGAAAATATTGAGAGTTTTGTGTTATAGAAGAAATAAGAGTTCCCATATATTTTTATCAAATAACTTGCATGCAAATTGCGTACGTAGAGAGACTTTTGTTCCATTTGTCCAACTTGTACAATGAACAAACAGGTAAACTTGGTATTAAATGTTTCGTTTTATAATTACCTTAGCTCTCAAGACGTATTATCTATAAATAACGACATAAGTATCTCTCTCTCTTCCTTGATTCGAATAGTATTGAAAAAGACATCAGCAGAGGCAGACAATCTTTGTAACTACTGTTCCAATGTTAAAATCACAGCAAAAATAAAAATAAAATAAAAAATTGCACCAAAACAAAAATATGTACATTAAGAAAAAAAATATAAGAAATTTAAATAAAACTTTAATTAGGAAATAATACGCATTTAGTACACGTGTCTTCCTAGATTCTTATAATAGGGAAATAGGAGCACCGATCATACAGGAATTCCTTACATGACTATCCACAGCATTCAAAAACTTCGATCGAATCCTTTCTTAGAGAAATCATACGTAAAAAGCGTTATTAATCCTACACTTATGGAATTATCTAACTGCAAATTGTACAAAATTCATTACATAAATAATTTACAACAAAACAGTCACAATAAGCCTAACCCATTTTGTTATTCATTAAGTTCTGACTATTGAAGAGATTTTCTTGTGTTAAGGAGCAGGACACCTGTTCAAGAGCTGATGATGAGTTGCAGTAGAGATCGGACGAGTCTTCGACTATTTTTAATGGTTCATCTAATGAAAGTTTTTCCTGAGATATTCTAAGTGAATTGCTTGTCTTCATTTTTTGTTGGAGATTCGCAGGTTTGGCAGCAATTGCGGGCTTAGTAGCACCTCCAATTTCCAAGCTTTTCATTTGCTGATTTATTATGCATTCATTGTCGTAAATTCCGGTTGAAGTTAAACTGGAAGGTGGAGATGAATGGTGCAGAAATTGGCTATTCATAACTTGAGGAAAATTTTGATAGCTCTCTGCGCACATTATTTGGTAGCCCTCTTCATTTGTGCTCAGTGAGATTTGTGACTGTGATACTGAGGTTGGAAACTCTTGAGATTGTTGTGACATATATTTTGGCTTTGCTTTTAAGTCCGTGGACGGAGACTGTTGTTGCATAAATGCATTGACAGTGTTAGTTGATGTTGGTGTTTGCGGTGGTTTCTTCGCAAATAGTTGATTGAACCGCATACGTATTGAATCGACTACGTCGAGTAAGTTTTTAGCATCCATTGCTAGAACATGAGCTGCAGATAACATACTCCTGAAAAAGTAGAGGTGTCAAATTCATAATAAAATGTATTGTAAAGCAACTTTATTTGAATATTAATATAACGAGTTGAGAAAGCATTACTTACTTTCTATAATCAACATCCAATGTGGTATCGCTGTATTGCTGAGCTAAACGCATTGCTGACACCAGTTCATACATATCCTTTGAGAGCACTTTATGTGCCATTTCCACTTCCCTGATAAAATAAAGCGTATTTGAGATTGATTCGTGCCTAAATGTTTTAAATTTCCATACTTATGGGCTTGCGAAGGGAATACAACTGATAATGTATCAACGGAACCTAGCAAGTTACGAAGCTCAATTCCAACACTTTTGACTAGTTCTAAGTATTCGGCTGCATTGGCCTTTTCGACACCCTGACTTAATGTCATTATCGCCTTGACGACACTTGTAGTTGCGACGTATACTGAATCATTTGTTCGATCTAACGAATGTGTTTTTGCCGATTGAGTTTTTTCATCAGACGATGAAGGAGTTGTACTTCGCTCTATTGAAGAGCTGTTTGACTTAATCGTGCCTGGATTGGAACCCGGCGTGTGAGGTCTGGACCCTGTAGTGCTTGTTGGAGTTTGGGGACAATCACCTAAACTGGATGGTCCAAAAGAAATATTTTGCGGAGAAAATCTTGGACTTTGACATGAAAAGTTTCCTTGCATTGAACCATTTGTTTCGATTTCATTTCCAGTTGTTATTAAACTGAGACGTTTTTTCTGATTGGATTTTGTTTCATGAATTATTTTTTAAATGAAAAAAGACGCAATAAATTACCAAGTTGGTTTCTTCTTGTATAAGCCATTTACTGTCTATTTCACTTTCCATCTGCTGTTTTCGTAGTTTCGTTTCTAAATCATCGGTCATGGGTTTTGGCTGAAAAAATAACTAATTTATATTAAAAGTCATACGATAATTAACAGTTCTCGAGCAATTAATTACAAAATAAATTATAAAAATAGAGATACGTTTTATTTTACAAATTTCAGTAGCTTCTATGAAGCGGTACAACAATAAGTACCAAAAAAAATTGCCAACAAATCGACAGTAAGAGTGTTTATGAACTATTTAAGTGCAGCAAATTGGTTTTAAATCAGAAAAGTATTTTCTAACATGTCTATCTCAGGAGATTTTATTTCATTACAACATTAGGATTGCCTTGTCCAATTGCTCAAGAAGGATTTCATCATTATTCTCATATACGAGGGCTGTCTCAAAATTAAGTTAAATAATTTTTTTAAGTCCGCGCGGTAGGCAGGAGAAGTCCGGCAGTCACAGGGAACTTTTATCAGGGTGTAGTAGCAACACTATAAAATTGTTATGCGTGTACATTTACCGCTCGGACAGTCACGTGCCAGCAACCAATCTAATTCTATCGCCGAGTGCGAAATTCGTGCTATTATTGGTAAAAAGTAAAAGTGCGACTGAAATTCATCGCGAGTTGTGCAGTGTGTTCGGTGAAAACGTTATGTCAAGGCCAATAGTTTCTCGTTGGCGTCAAGCCGCGCTCCGAATGTTGTCAATGAAAGAATCGAAGGGTTATGGACACCGATCATGGCCCAACAATTGATGAAATTTTTTGTCAAGTTCCTTCGGATATAGAAAGCCGTGCAACATTTCACAGGATCGTTTCTGTGCCTATCAAAAGGGTACAAAAACGGTTGCAAGCCTGCTATTAGAACAACTAAAAAAATAGAGTTGCCGCTGCATTGTAATTTTTGGAGTTTTTTGAGGATAAGGGAAACGGTTTATTCGATGAAATAGTGACCGGAGACGAGAAATGTATACATTAACGGACGCCCGAATTCAAAAGACAGAGTATGGTGTGGAAAGGACGACCCAATACCAAAAAATGCAAAACTTGTTGAATCTGCTGGCAAGATCATGGCAACGGTTTTTTGAGATTCTATGGGAGTGTTGTAGATTGATAACCTGCCCCGTGGGACCACGATAACAGATGCTTCTATTGTGAGGTGTTGAGAAATCTCAAAAGGGCGATTCAAAACAAAAGGAGAAAACTGAGCAAAACAGTTTTTGTTGTTGCACGATTAATGTCCTAATCTTTCACCGTTCGACTTCCACTTTTTTCCGCAGCTTAAGCATTATCTTGAGGAAAGAGAATTACTTAAGAGAAGAAGTATTCACGTTCAAGGAGATTATGTAGAAAAATTACTATTAAATGTACTTTTCAAAATATACCTTTTTAAGATTTTTGAACATTTTTTGATTTTTGATGATTTTGAGACAACCCTCGTACAAATAGAGGAATTACCACAATTCCACCTCATAACCGACACTTGCTTTAATTTTAAATATTAGAGTGTATGTTACTAAAATCTGTTAAAGGAGGAAATAAAAACAGTGCGCCGAAAATTTTAAGGGCCTGATTACGGAAGTCGAGTAAACTTCCCTCGACTCGACTGTGTAATACCATAATAATCAATGAAAAAAAAAAAACAAAAAAGTCTACTTGAACCCTTATAAAATTCTCACATAAACTTCGTTATCTGTCGAGTCAGTTCCAGTAATCGACTAAAGCCCAAGAATTTTATGAGGGTTTAAGTCGACCTTCTTTGTTTCTTTTCTCCGATGCTTATGGTATTACACAGTCGAGTCGAGGGAAGTTTACTCGACTTCCGTAATCAGGCCCTAAGTCTGAAGCGAAGACGATAAAATAAAAGTAAAATATTTCAAAGTATGCAGTGTAACCGTACAATAGCGAAATTTCGATAAATTATTGAAATTGAACCGTACTTATAGCCAATCAAACTCTAAATGAGGACATAGAAGGCTCACACATGACCGAAGTTCAAATGGATCGAATGTCTACAGACCACTGTATAATGACTTTATTATGCTAAATTTTACAGTCCACTACTAAGCATAACGGCGTGGTGAAATAAAAAACTTAAAGGTGTGTAAGTAGACCCTTGTGGAATTAGGGAGCCAAAACGAAGACACTCTAACGTAAGCGCCAGAACATTGTGGAATCCCAGGAAATGAAAAAGTAAATGAATTAGCGCAAAAGAGGAAACTCCAATAATGCTCAACTTTGGCATCCCTATTCAAAAAGTCAAAAAGTTAATCATGGAATGGGTGACGAGAAGCCATAAAAAATTTAGGTGGGGGCCGAAAGAGTTAAACATGAAAAACGTTCTGGGGTACTCTCAATGCACCTAAATCAAATAAGATAATCAAGATGAATAAGGCTCAATTGAAACTTCATGTAGGCCTTGTTACGGGGCATGCGATAATTTGGGATATAAATTGATTATACAATTCGTTATGGGTATCACTTTTCTAGGTTATAAATGTCAAAACAACTGATCTAATTCACGCGTTTGCTTACGAATTAACGGTTTGATCATCAGATTGTGATTTTGAATGCAAAAACTAAAGTGAATTTGCATCAAATTCTATGCGAATTTCAGTAAAAGTCCTACAGAACCAGTTGAAATAGTACATACTACGACTTTTGAGTTGTATGGAAGCCTCAACAGGCATCACGCGAGAATCTTAGATGAAATTCAACGTATCATTCGTAAAGTCAGGCGTGCGCCTACTTAGGATATTTGTGATAAAGTTGGGAAACGATTCCGAATATGTCAGCGAATTTTGATTAAGGCCGGGTTCTGGTCGAGAGGATTGAAAAAGATATATTTTTTGCTTACATCATTTAAATCCCTGAAGTGTGTAGATTATACCCCTAAAACGCGTTATCTAAATTATTTCGGAAGCTACAGCCCTATGAACGGAACTGTGCGCCGGCCGAAAGGTAGGTAGTCGGAGTTGTATGATGATTGTATATGTGTAAAAAATATTTTGTAAGTGCCAAATACGCGAAAAAGTATCAGTTATTATCGCGAAAAAAAAACAAATATTGAGCAGGCATAGCAGATTAACTCTAAGTTGTAAAAAAATTGCGATTAAATGTGATTTTTTATAAATTAAAACTTTAAACGTTCTTTTCTCGAAACTATGTTTTTCGATGCTCAGGACAATTCTAGCGTTTCAATCGATTCACTTGAATCTCTTTGCAATTGAAAGACAATTTTGATTGTTTCCAAGGCCACTGAACTCGTATAAAAGACCAAATTTAAGGTTATTTTTCACATAGCCGCCATTTTTTTCAATGGTTTTTTTATATATTAAGAAAGTGAAGATAAATTCACATTGCATCGGAAGGACGAGGCGATCCATTGCTTAGCAGTCTAGAAGTGCAGGCCCAAAATACATTTTGCATTTCAGCTTTAAAAGCAGAAACATAAAAACTTTTCTTTAAAGGAACGACCTCACTTCCATTAGAAATTAAAAAAAAAAAATATTTCATAATCTGCGCCCGTCATGAAAACTTAACATAACGCCAAATATAAAATTCCTACGTCACGTCGTTTTCGAGAAAATGAGGTACGGAACCCTAAAAGCATGTGAAAGAATTTTCGAAGAAATTAAGTTCCATTGAAATAAAATTTAAGACGGCGTACAAGCTCTCTTTCACAACTAACGTCGATTAATGACGGTAATTAAAGAACAGAAATATAAAACAGATAAGAAATAAAATAAGAGTTAGTGTTCAATTTGACACTATCTACTGGATGTGTAAGTGAGTGGCTGCAAATTGCTTCTCTATCCACTCACGATCATACAGTCAATAAATTCATGATTTTGCCATAAATTGTATTCCTTTCAATGAAAGAATTCTATAGAAACTAGCTTTATGGTGAAGACTTTGTGCAGTTCGAACATTTTAGTACCTTATATCAAACGTTTTAAGAGTTCATTGTCAAAAAACCAAAGGTTTATAATTTTTTTCCTAAAAAAGTCTAATTTAAATTCCTATTTTTAGGGCAACTATTTAATTTACTATTGAAAATTATAGCGATATGTACGAATGATGTCAATTTCTACCGCAAGAAAATAAATGACTACGCGAAACGTTAACATTCGTTTTCCTTTTTTTTTCTGTTTTCTAAACTTTTAGGAGAAATATATTTTTCCAGATATCAGTGATTCTGCTACAAAGAAGTTTTTTCCCTAAATTGACAGCTTACTATTAACTGTTGGTTTTAAAACGAAACACGGTACCGGTAAAGAAGCTTTCAAGATACTAAGCAAGTTAAAGGTTTGATTATTGTTTATTTGTTGTCACGCACTTGATGCAGCTAAAACGGGGAATTGGACTCGCCGCAAAAACAAAACAATACAAACTAGGGTTAAGGTCATATAAATAAAGCATGGAATGAGATGGCTGATAAATTTACTACAACAGGCTTTATTCTGCAATATGTACACCCCGGGTAACATCTTATAGCAGCCTTATGGGCCAGTAATTAAAGCTGAACGAACGCCCTTTGCAATGCAAACTGTCTTTGCAAAATTGATGACTAAACAATCGTCCTCTACTTCATTTAGCTCTGAAGAAGATATCAACATATAAGATTAAACTAAACTATTCTGCATTTACAACCAAGAAAAATAGCAATAACAGAGCATTTTTCTTGGGAATTATTTCACATGACTTGTTTAAAGTCGTAATTAACAAATAAACATTAAAATAAATTGTCAAATGTCCTAAAAATTCACACTTAAAAAAGTTTAAAGAATTCACTTCATGCAATCACATGCCTATTTGCTTCAATATAACGAAAATCAAAACTGTAAACACAAGTAAAAAAGCATCAATCTGTTTCAACTATATACGGAAATTAAAAAAAAAACAAGGCAACAACAACTTTCAAGAGCCAAACCTGGGGACAAGGACATCCTTCACCACTAACAGCTTGTACAGGATAAGCAAAGCTAGTGGAACATGCTTGGGCGATGAGAGATTGTGATGGTGGTTGTTGCATTTGAGTTGCCTTCATGGCAACGACATTCATATCAATGGGGTGGCGAATATTGGCAGTTATTTGTTGCGGATTAACAGGCAAGGATGAATGAACAATACTAATAGAATTTGGTTGGGATACAGGCATAGGATGATAGTTTTGGAAAATCTCTTTTGAGGGCATATTCCATGTTCTGGGTGCCATTGGTGTGTACGTTGAATTCTGTGAATATTGAATATTTGCAGGAGGTTGATATGGTAATTGAGAGCCTTGGTAACAATGTGGAGGAGAGTGAACAGGTTGACCGGAACAGTTGTTATTGGTTGTGACCATAGATGCTCCAGACGACGATAGTAAACCTTTAGCAATACTTTTATTAAGTGCGATACTTGCGCAGCTTTTTACATTTGCTCCGCCAAAGTCATATATTTCTTCCTGGAAAGGCTCAACTTCCATGGCTTTGATTTGATTACGATATGCATAGTAGCTGGGATTTCTTTCAAGGCTTCCAGATCTGCTGACAGTGATTTGCTGATTTCTTTCCAAGCTTCCTCCTCGGTAAGAACGATTACGCATTAAGTCATAAGCGCTTGACATAGACTGATTTCTTTCAAGACTTCCACCTTTAGACTTTGTTGAAGTAGGTGCAACCGGAACAGATTGATTTCTTTCTAAACTTCCATAAGACGTTCGCGCTCGTCGTTCCAAACTTGAAGCGTGAGACGGGTCCATTAAATACATTTCATGACCAGCACTTAATTGCCTTGTTAAAGAATTGGACCGGTTTTTGGCATTGCTTTGAATTCTTTCAAGAGAACTTAACTGTTTCTCTAAGTTTTGATTAATAAACTGCGCCTGATTTTGCTGGTGATATAAAATGAAATTATTGTTAAACTGTTGGTTCGCCTGTATATGACTTGGAATACTCGACGCAATAATGTCTGTTTTGCCCATTGGCTGGTAAGCAGATTCTAAGGAAGGACACTGGGACGAAATGGTGCTGATTATTTCGCAGGGAGTAGGATAGGATGATTGTTGTACTACAACACTGGATATACACCCGCCTGCAGAATCTTGAGGGTGATTGTATTTGTTAAATGTATTAGCTTTAGAAGAAGCGTTACTCTCAGATTCAGTTTTTATTTTTTCATCGGTCTGGTTCTCTGGACCTATGGGTAAATTATCATCAACTATGGGATCCAATTTCAATATTTCAGCTGCAGGTATTTTGACAGTTTTCAAGCTTATGTCACCGGGGTTAGTTGTATTAGAAAAGTTAGTTTTTGTCTCATCGACGTCTACAGCTAAAGTGTTAAATACCGATGCAGGTGTTGTATATGTTGACGGATTAAGACTCCGATTCTCATTCTCCATCATCAGTCGAGCCAAAACAGTCGGATTTTGAGCTATGATGTATGTTTGTGGAGTACCGTGAGTTTCATCATTTGCCATTGGTAACAGCAAAGAAGAATCTAAAAGAATACTATTAATATTTCTTAATTAACTTAAACAAAGTTATATACCTGTCTGTGGTATCCTAGTGGGTTTTGGAGGTGGAACATCATCGCCAGCACCCCACGACATTGCTGCAACCCGTCGATTTTCACGACGCATAGTTTCACAGTCACTCATTCGTTCTTCAACTAGTATTTCACTAAAGAAATACTGATTTAAAAAAATATTCAGCTTTCACTATAAAAAAAACCTACTAAAGTGTTTCCTTGATATTCTTAAAATTGGGCCTTTTTAATGGTTCATATGCCCAGCATTGCGACATTAATGAATACAATCGTGGTGGACAGTTGAGGGGAAGAGGTAGACGTTCACCATTTTCTAATTTTCCTATCACATCGCTATTTTTAATTCCTTGGAATGGTTTGACGCCAAGCATCAGAATTTCCCAAACACAGACGCCTTGTAGAATAAATATTAGAATTACTACATAAGCGCTTAGAAAAGATATCATCAAGCTTACCGAACATCCACACATCACTGGCCGTTGTAAATCTTCGAAAATTTATCGATTCTGGAGCCATCCATTTAATTGGCAGCATACACTTGCTAGAATGGTAGTAAGATTGATCTTGCACCCATCGGGAAAGACCAAAATCGGCGAGCTGAAAAAATGTATAGTTTATGTATTAAGTATGAATTTCAACAATCGTATTTTTCCATATTGCAGTTACAGTTAAAAACATTAAACTGGTTTTTAACAAAATTATTTATTTTGATTTTCGTGAACAGTTTCGCACCCACCTGCTTTCTATTAGGAACTGTCTTAGAAAGTTCTGCACCGATTTAATTATTTGTAAAAATAACAACCGTGTAGAATTTTGGGATAATTTTTACTATATACTACTACTTTCTAATTTTGTTACAATTCACCCTCCAAAGGGCGACATTTCGAATAGGACACAACTTAAAAAATCAGTCAACCTTATCACAGAAACACTAACGGCGCTTTTAAGAGACCGTGTCCAATCAGGCGACAACCAAAACGTAACCATGCACCATGGTGGACAGAGAAATTTTGACTTCTTAGGACTCAAAGCAGAAGACACTTCAATAAAACCAAGCGAACAAAAACAAAAGCAGACTGAAGCCTATACCCCGCCAGTTTTAAGGACTTCAAAAAGAAAATCAAAGCTGCTAAGAAAAAAAAATTATTTTGGACAAAGTTCTGTGCAAATTTAGAGTCGACAACAGAAGCGGCTAGACTCCGCAAAATTCTAGCCAAAGCCCCAACTGCGCTGGGACACCTCTGTAAAGACGACGACTCTTGGACAGAAGACAGTTAAGAAATCCTCGAACAGCTCGCTTCCACCCATTTCCCTGGGTGCACGGAGGAGAGTGTGCAAGACCGACCACTCTGCAACTCCACTCTATAGAAGGCCAAATGGCAATCAAGGCTCTGCAGAAGCGAGAAGAAGATAGAATGAGCGGCAAAATCCTTCTATCCCTACAAACCTGCAGGACTGGGCGGAATCACCCCCATGCTACAAAATACAAAAGTATTACCTCTTGGCTAAAAGCAGTCTTTGAAGCATGCCTCACCTCTGGATGCATGCTGGAAAAATGGAGAGAGGTGCGTGTTGCCTTCATTCAAAGGAGGAAACCAAGCCAAAGATTATAGACCTATCAGCCTCCCGTCATTTCTATTTAAATACTAGAGAGGCTATTGGGCTTATATTACAGGCAACACCTTCAGTCAACCAAGTATCTATGTAGCGCCCAACATCTTACACTAAAGCCAAATCTGTGAACACAGCACTACATGACGTTACAAGACCGATTAAGATAAGATAACGAATATAAGCTGACAACTTTCATCGATATTGAGGGAGAATTTAACAATCGAGAAAAAGAATCCATAATGGAAAAAACTGGAACACGAAAATTTCTGATGAACTGGATACAGTGATGCTAAACAGCAGAGTTATTAACGGTCAGGGGATTTCTCCATCAGTAACATAGTTAACAGAGGCACGCCACAGGGAGGAGTTTTATCACCTCTACCCTAAAACGTCTCTATAAACAAAATCCTTATATTCCTCGTCAGGAAAAATATCAAAAAGCTATCGTACGCAGGCTACATTTTACAACAAGGAAAATTCTTACAAACGGTCAGTGATGTTATGAACTCTGCGTTAAAAGTAATCTCAAGAAAGGCAGAAACTAATGGCCTTACGGTTAATCCCCAGAACAGAAATGGTACCGTCCAAAAGAAAATACAAACTACCTATTTGGAAACCACTAAAACTTATGGGTAGTGTTCTCAAAATCTCTTCGGATACCAAGTTTCCGGGCGTCACATTCGACTGCAAACTAAAGATTGGAAGAAGCCAACAGTTTATGAAGTCATGGTTTCCGACGTTCTCTACTTCCTGTAAACCTTTCTTAGGCTCCTTTCAGCAATTTTACTATTGGTGGTAGCCAACTGAGCAAACTTGATAAAAACAAACCAATGGAAAATCACAAACAATCCTTCAACATCATAGAATTGCATACGACATTTGGAGTAAAAAGCAACTTACAACGTGGAAATAAGTAATGGGCAAAATCGGTCACTTTGCTGACTCAGGTCATACGAGTCATTTAGTATAAGTGACTCAAGAAAAAGAGTCGGTCATTCGGGTCAATTGAGTCTTTTGGGCACATATGTCTGCAGGGAGTCAAGTCAAGCATTTAAACCCTACCAGCAACTTTTCAGTCAACGGAACGAACTAAGTGCTTTGTGCTTTGCTTTCTGTTTTGTTCTGTTCATAGCTCACATTCACATGTTGTATAGTTGCTTTGAGTATATGGGAGGTACATATGCATTACAACGTTACACTCTTTGAAATATGAGCAGCAGCAACCGGAAGGAACTAGATAAAATTGAAGGAGAGCATGTCGCCTGAGTTAATTGAGTTCTCAGTTCTTGACTCAGGCAAATAGCCCAGAATGCATTGTGCACAGTACACCCTTTTGCCTTAACATGAGAGTAACCGCGAGATTGAGAGAATTGGTATACCATCTGGTTTGTTCTTAGATATATGATAAGGCGGAAGGCAAGTGAACGATTGACCGATATAGTAGGAAAAGATTGACTCAGACCTTTTGAGTCATTTTACTGACTCGGTCAAAACGACCGAAACATTACTAATGGAAATAATGATTACCGTACGAGTTAGATACGGTCATGAAATTTCTACCTTACATAATCTTCGCATATTACAGTAAAAGAAGGAATCTGAAAGATAATTCTCATATAGAAAGTTTTTGTCCATTTGTTTATTTAGGAGTCCAAAATCATTCAATTTAAAGTTTTCAAATTGTTTATCTAAAACTGTTAAAATACATAGCGACAACCACTAATGCATAGTTTTATGTAATTTTAAAGTCTTAAAGTTTATTTCTGAAAGAACAATTCGCTAAATTACATAAGAGCGCTGGACATAGTTTGCTTTGACTATAGTGACACAAATTTTATATTGTCTAAATTAAAAGTTTAATAAAAAAGTAATATAAATTATAAAATACCATATAAATAAAAATTATTTATCTTTACATTTATGTATACATACCTTAATACAAGTAGCGGAACTAACAAGAACATTTCTTGCTGCAATATCACGGTGTACAAATTTTTTCGATTCCAAGTAACTAAGTGCAGTTGACAGCTGGTAGCAATAAAGTAATAAAGTTCCCAGTTTAAGCCTAGAAATATAAAAAAATAGGACTAATTTAGAATGCGATATAATCCAACAGGTGATTGTATTGTGTATTATGAATGGCCCCATCCTTGGGAAGTAAAACCTTGGTTCAGAGCACCCAAGAAAAAAAGAAAGAAGCGTAAAGTTCGTAAACATTGGGAAGAAGAAGACCCCAAGAATAGACAATTTACCATACCCTATTGGAGAGATATTGAAAAGCCCAATCAGAAAATTTCCGAAAAAGATTTGCATTTCAGACGTTGGCCTAGGCATAGACGAAAGAAATGTGAAGAGTCTTTGTTGCCGCCTCATCTCTGTTATGGATTAAGATTTGTAAAAAACACTATGGACTTTCCATTGGGATGGTCGTACCGTAATAAGTCTATGAATATTGAGGAAGTAAGAGAAGTTAAGAGGGCCGACAGAGAACGACGAAAAGCTGCGGCCAAAAGAAGGAAAGCCGAAAAGAAAGCAAAAAAGGCGGCAAGGAAGGCAGCTAAAGCTGCAGCAAAATTATCATCCAAAAAAGCAGGAAGAATGATTAGAAAGGATTGACTAATAGCTGCTTTAGGATTGGCTTGTCCTTTATTACAGAATATTTTTTCGTTTAGAGTAACTTATTTATTTATTATTAATTCTTTTATGTCTGCGTCATGTTTTAGTGTTGTATGAATAAGTAAATGAATATAAATTAAACTTCAAAATTGTGTACTTAATTAAAAATGTGAAATGCATATTTATCAAGTCATCTGTCGAGAATAAAAGTTATTGTAACATAAATCTAGAAAATTGCTAACTTTCTCGAAAATATACTAGAAATGGGAGCAGATGTAAAGTTTTAGAGGCATTGGCAAAAAGAACCATACCATACCGTTGCCGTTTTTGTGGAGCATCTGTAAGTAGACATTAAATTCAGTAGCAGTGATTGACATATTTTACTTCACATTTTTTCAAATTTAGATATTTGTTAGAGGCATAAACATTTATTTTTATTTTAAATAAGAATTTTGTAAAATTTGCCGATCTTGGCTTTAGAGAATTAAGTCTATTCGTTATGGCTATTAGTTGACTCGGTAGTGGGATTTAGGGAACGCTGCAGAGTAGGGGGCAACGAGCAATTTAAGGCCACAATACTATTTACAGGCATTAAGTCTACAAATAAATTCGCCTCTGTCAACAAAAGAAAAGAAATGAACCAAGATTAAAAGGTCCTCTTCAAAAATATATTTTTATTATTATTTTCGGAATCTTTGGAGTGGTTTCATGATGGCAACCGAAAAGTGGAAAAATTTTATAGCCTTAACTTGAATGCCCTGTATAAAGCTGTAAAATTAACTTGCATTAAAAGAAAAAATGTTATACCGAAAAAAGAATTTAAAGTTTCTATACAAAAAATAGACAAGAAAAAAAATAGTTTTTAAAAAAAAAAGTTGAACTGACTTCACAAAAAGCATGAAATAATTTTTAATTTTATATCTATTACGACATTTTGAAGTCAGTCCAAATCAAACAAAGCAAACAACTAAAACAAAAGTATTTAATAGTCCTTTCTTATGATCCCGTAAGCTGAAACGTTCAGGTAGTATTATTTATTATTTTCAATTGTTGAACTGTAGTTGTTTTATTTGTTTAATTTACTCCTCCCCCACCCAACCTTGGAACAAATTATTCTTCTATTAGCAATGGGGGAGCATACTCTATACAAAAGCAAAAGAACCATCCAAATCGGTCCACGCGTTACAAAGTTAGGTTCCACTCTCCCCCCAACATTTTTTTTTCTCGTGGTATTAACCAGGGAGCATACTCTACCCAACAGAAAAAGAATTATCCAAATTGGTCCACGCGTTACAAAGTTAGACTACCCCTCTCTCCCCTTCCCGAGGCTAAATTTTTTTTCTCCTATTAGCAATGGGGGATCATACTCTGTACAACAAAAAAAGAAACATCCAAACCGGTCCACGCGTTACAAAGTTAGGTTTCAACCCCACCCCCACCTTACCAACATTTTTTTTGACATGGTACCAATCGGTGAACATACTCTAACCAACAAAAAAAGAATCATCAAAATCGGTTGACGCGTTACAAAGTTACGCCCGGTCAGACATAAAAATAAAAAACAAAAAAAAATACGCTTCGAACTTAGAACCTCTTTGTTTTTGGGAAGTTGGTTAAAAAAGAAATCTACGATTTTTTTCATTCAAAACGAGAAATTCCACTTAACAAATAAGCAACTCCCAGTACGCGTACATGAAGATAAGGTCTAAAACTACAATAATTGTAACAGTAGGTACCACTGAGAAATCAATCAGACGTAGAAAATATATCTGTATATTTCGCGATATTGTAGGTGATTTAAACATGTTGTCTGAAAACAACCAGTTTCGCGAGAATTCCACCCTGGTCCTACTTGAAGACATGGATAAAGGTAGGGGTTGTTGCAGAAGGGCCTTATTCGCTTTGATGAATTCCTAAGCACCATCAGCGAATAAAAGGAAAGAGCCTTCAATCCATTGAAGAGTGAACAAGTTTTGCTTATCAAGCTTATAATTTAAACCCTGGACAAAGTGAAAGTACTGCTGATTATAAGTCTATTATTGTATCCTAAATGGCCCCCTTATTTATAATTCTTACGTAAGAAGTTTTGGAAGTTTAAGGGATTATATCAGTGTGATAATTTAAAAAATATGATTTTTTTACATATTTCGATGCTTTTATATGTATAGAATAAGAGTGCCAAGTATCAAAGTCGGTCTATGTTTATTTTTGAACATACAGCTGTCGCCAGGCTTGGTCATAAACACCTTTTTGGAAGCGTTGCGCAAACCGGAGCAATTCCAATACCGTAACGTCATCAAGTAAGTGAAAGCCAAACTTAAAATAGGTACAAAGGTGTATGTGGCAAGAGATCATTATTTATATATGGGCCTGCAGTAGTAGAATAGCCGTATTTCTCAAAACTTTATCGTATCGATTTTTTTAAGACTTGTTTGTTATAAGATCCATGGCTGATGGTATGGAAAATTATATATATATATATATATATATATATATATATATATATATATATATATATATATATATATATTATATACATATGTGCCAAACATTGACATTGAGGGAGCTTTTAACAACGTCAGTCTGGGGGCAATCATGAATGCACTCGCTTCTTTGGGTGTGAATGCCAATCTTATGTCGCTGATCGGTCAGATGCTTCATGGCAGGGCTATGGAGTGGTTGCCTATGTGGACGACATCGCTATAGCTATCTCGGACAAATTCTTGCATGTCATAAGGGATCTTATGCAGAATGCCCTCACCAAGCTTACTAGGTGAGCGGTGGGGCGTGGGCTTTGCGTTAACCCTAACAACACCGAGGTGGTCATCTTTACTAGGAAATACAAAATTCCTCCCGTTGACCCTCTGTATCTGAATGGAACCCGCCTAGACTTTACCGAGGAAGCTAAATATTTGGGTATCATCCTGGATAGAAAGCTCAGCTGGAAGCCTAATATTCAGGAGGGGGTCAAGAAAGCAACTATACCTCTATACTCCTGTAAGAGGGCCATCGGTGGGAAATGGGGGTTTCAACTCAAGCTGACTCACTGGCTCTATGTTGCAGTCATTAGGCCAATCTTGTTGTTTGGCGTGGTTGTCTGGTGGCCAGCACTGGACAAGGCCACTTACCTCAACGCTTTGAGGAAGGTGCAGAGATCGGCCTGCATCTGTATCACCGGAGCGCTACGGACCACTCCAACTGATGCTCTGGAGATACTTCTTCACCTACTTCCTTTAGATGTGATGGGTAAACAGATGGCGGCTAATGCTGGCGTTAGACTTACAGCCACAGCTCAGTGGTCCAATACTAGAGTTGGGCACTCCACAATTCTGGACTCCTTTTCGCTCCAAGTGGGGCATCTTGACTACACCACTCCTAGCTACTCCTTTGTCAAGCGTTTCTTATTGACCATTCCAACCAGGCTTGACTGGGATGGGGACACCAATCCCTGTAGAGAGTCCTTTTAAATTTATACAGATGGTTCTAAGATACAGGGTAGGGTGGGGGGGGGGGGGGTGGTGGTGTTTTCTCAGAGGCACTGAACATTAGCTTATACTTCCGTCTTCCAGACTACTGTAATGTGTTTCAGGCGGAGGTCATGGCTATTCAGGAAGCTTTAAATTGGTTGAGGGAGAACGAAGCTCCAAGGACATCTGTATCCTTACAGATAGTCAGGCTGCGTTGCTATCCCTTGATTCTGTCCTATCGACATCTAGGGCTATTAATAGCTGTCGCTCACACATTAATGAGCTGGCTGAACGGTCTCAAATTCACCTGTGCTGGGTCCCGGGGCACAGGGATATTCCAGGAAACTGCGTGGCGGACGAGCTTGCTAGACGTGGAACCACCCTGGAGATCCTATCGGAAAGGACTATTCTTGGTTGGCCCCTGGCAACCTGTAAGATGCTGCTTGGCAAGAGAGCAAATAACTTAGCGAACCACAGATGGGCAAACGGCACTACGTGCCATACGTCCAGACAGATCTGGCCTAAACTGGATCTCAAGCGCTCCAATTTTCTGTTTTCGAGGGGCAGATCTGACCTTAGAATAGCTACTGGGGTAATCACAGGCCATTGCCCTATTGGCTTACACGCGAAGAGACTGGGTATCCTCTCAAACGACTTCTGCAGAAGCTGCATGGACGAGGAACTATTTTACACTACCTCTGCCGGTGCCCTGCACTGGCACGCAGGCGAAAGTCCTTTTTGGGAAACTATCTTTTTGGTAGTCTCTGCGATCTGGCGGCGATTGACTTTGCAGATCTTTGGCGCTTCATCGGCAGCTCCGGATGGTTCCAATGAGGAGGTGGAGGGAATTCTTGGATTCCCGTGGCATCACAATGGGCCTTTTGAGGTCTAAGTGCGCCCTTTAAGGCAGCCACATGAACCTAACCTAACCCTAACATTTTAAAACATTTGATGTAGTAGTTTTTTTACAATTCTAGAAAAATATCCTTATTTTTACGTAGTTACACTGGTATATCCGCTCAAAGTGAATGTAGATATCCTTCTTCTTTGTGATTTGAGAGTTGTTTGGGTCGAGATCCCTAGTAAGATAAAACTGGGCTTACTTTAAAAAGGGTATCTTTTGCATAATAATGCAGAATCAAAAGGGACAATCAAGGAGAAATCAAAATGACAAAGGCCCCATTTGCATCTGATAGACGCATAGCGAACCCGTTTTGGCTTATTACAGATTGACATCTTCTTGGCATCGATAAAATTAGGTTCTCGATGTTTCCTTTTGGGATATGCAACCACTTCGCTTGTACTGCTTCAAACAGCTGCCTTTCCTTGGTGAAATTGCGCAGCCCAATCCAGAACTTCAATATGGTTTTCGCTGATTCAATTACTGACAAATTTTAAAGTACGTTTTGGATCGCGCTCTTGTTGAAACCTCCATGGAAGTGGCATTTCCTCTTCCGTATATGGTAACATGTAATTTTCCATGTTTTATTGTATGATTACATTACTTGGGAAGGAGTCTTGTTGCGATAGGATGCCTGACATGTGTTATTCCATCAGACTGAAACAAATTAAATTTTGATTCGTCTGAGAATAAAACTATTCTCCATTGTTGTTGAGTACAGTTCAGATACTTTTCAGCAAATTTAATCCTCGCTTGTTGATTTTTTTTTATATTGCTGGTTTAGACGCCGGCCTTCTAGCAGAAAGTTTGGCATCGATGGCTCGATTTCTGATGGTTGCATCAGTAACATTTAACTGGATCTGCTTCAGAATTTCGCCTGATGACACAAAAGGATTTATTTTTATTTTTTGGTTGATAAGGGCATCCACCTTTATGGATAGTTTTAACACTACCGGTCAATTCAAACTTTTTTAAGAACTTTGAAATTACAAATTTGTCTATGTTGTACTTCTTACTTAACGCCTTCTGAATCAAACCTTTTTTAAAGTCACTGATAATACACTCCTTGGTAAAAACGTTGTACTTTTTTCTGGCCATTCTCACTAATTTTTTCGCTCAACTTAACACTTTACGCGATCACTGGTACTCTTTAAATGAAAGAACCAACCAAATACTAATTAATGTGCATCACCGTCGCAATTGTCTAACGGTGAATGTAAAATTCATAGCCACCTCGAGGATATGAAAAAAGTTCACTAATAACTTCTAAAGTGACACGTTTTTTATTTAAATACTTTGAGCTGACAAATTGTTGCTCTAGTTTTTTCCAGGCCATATTTATTACTTCTAAAATTTAACAGTTTATTACTGCAATATTTTGAAGTTCCTGTAATTCTACATTTACGATGCATAGCAGGATGTAAGAAGGTTAATTTGAATGAATTTCATTCTAAAAAAACGTATACAGTTGTGATTTTTTTCTTAAAAACTTATTTTTGTGTTCAGTTGCTTTAGTTTTTTCCAACACTGTATAAGGGTTTGCTATTAATTTAATAGGCTTAAAATACCGAAGTTCTGTATATCATAACAACAATCGAAAAATAAAATTAGAACCAAAAAAATTATTTTTATTTATATTTTAACTAACAATTATTAAAAATGGAAAGGAAAAAAATTTACATATAATTCAAATTAGTTATAGTAGATGAAGACACGGTGGTGTAAAATACATATAAACATTAAAAGCAAGAAAACTTTAAAAATCGAATTAGTGAAATCAGCAAAAACAAGATTTATTTTATGATGACACTGCGTGCGTGCCCCTTTGATAATAACAAAAATAAAAACAATAAAAATTATTTTTTTTATACAGGGTGTTTCAAATCTGACGTGCCAAAATGAGTGGGGTGATAGATCTCACCTAGGCAAACAAATAATTGTGTGGCAGGGAGAGGGCAATCTCCACCGTTTGGGATTAGAGGGCGATTCATAAATTTAAGTTTTTCATGGTATGCACATTACTCTTTTATTTTTATCTTTTCATCTACCCACGACAGCGACATAAAACAAACGCTAAAAAACTACTTTCCCAATGACCTTTCCAAAATTGGCAACAATGTTGATCTAACTCCTACCCTGTAGGTAAAGTTGCTTTGTCGGAATGAAGAAAAATATCATTTTGTTAATTTCACAAATTCGAGTTTTTAAGTTTACTTACTTATAACTTAAATTTTTTGCGTACCATCATCTAATTTCAACCTAATAATCTCCATCTACTATAACTAGATTTTTCTCTTTCAGTTTTAATAATTGTTAGTTAACATTTAAATAAAAATCAAAGTTTTGGGTCTAATTTTATTTCCTTCATCGTTTACCAAATGGTTGCCTCCAGACAACTAAAACGTTTCAATAAATAAAGCGCATGGCCAAAAAATGTTGTGGCAAGAGAAAAAAATTTCAT
This sequence comes from Leptarthrus brevirostris, assembly GCA_964036015.1. NCBI lineage: Eukaryota > Metazoa > Arthropoda > Insecta > Diptera > Asilidae > Leptarthrus > Leptarthrus brevirostris. Next base: position 117,266,847 of record OZ038372.1, on the reverse strand, counting down.
AGCAACGAATAAAGTCAAGTTTGTGCGCATGATCTGTAATTCTCCCATGCCGTTCCACGGAACTTGCATCTAAATCCTAAGTCGCCTATTTGGACTGCCATGAGTAAACATTTTGTAAAACGGTTGGCATTCCCCTTCAACCGATTGAACGCACACTTGTTAAATTCATCCCCTACACATTTTTACATTTTTGCGTACTTACAAGCAACCAATTTTGTGAGAATTCCTACCCAGTATTCTAACTATAACCAAGGTCGAAAAATATTTTCATTCAAAATCATTTGTTTTAATTATTTCAAATCAATCGCAATTTTTTTTAAAGAAATTGTCAACTGTTCGAACTATTTTGCATCAGAGTAGTATTTAATTATTTTAAGGTTAAATAAATTGAACTGGCAAGCCTTTAAAATTAGAGAAATGACGATTATATGATTATAATAATAAAATTGAATTTTAATGGGATTGCATATCAAAGTTTCTGGTGTTAAATTAATTAGTTTTTTTTAAAAAGGTGTCAGATTATTTATAAATTATTTAATTAGTTTTTTGATAAATAATAAATAAATAGATTTATACTTACTTTTCGGCATTTTTCTTTAAGTACGCTCTAAGTTCTCCCAACCTTGCGAGTTCCATTACAATCCAAATGGGAGGTGTACTGCATATTCCTATCAACCGAATGATATGTGGATGATCAAATTTCTGCATAATATCTGAAAAAATTAAATTTATTTTAATTCTGTTAAATAATTTAAATTTGTGGTTAGGTTATACATGCTTCTTCCAAAAACTTCTCTGTTTTTGTTTGATCATCATCAGATTTACAAGTTTTCACAGCCACATGAATAATACCAGTTTTACTGTCATTATTGTTGTCATTTTTCGAAGACTCTGTAAGGCCCTTCGTTTCATCTGAAGATTTTTTAGGTGTTGCCTTCTGTTTTATACGACATGTACCGATATGTACATCACCAAACTGACCAACACCAATTATTTCATTTAATGTTATTTGTGACCTATCCAGTTCATAATTTCGAACTGAAGAAAAATCGATTATTTTAGAATATGTCTTTATTTCAATTAGATATTTAACAAAAAATTGTATATATATACCTGCCGGAGTCGAATAATCTCCTTCCTCTTCCACAAGCCCAATCTCTGCATAATCTTCATTCAAAGTTGGAGTATTCTTTTCAGACACATCTGTTAGTTGTCCAGAATTGTCGTTCTCATTAGATTTATCACTTTCAAATTTGTTCGATTTTTCTAGGGAGTTTGTTGCACTACCATGAGGTGTCTGATTAGAGCGATCCCAAAGACTTATATCACTACTGCTTATCAGTCGGCAATATCCATCCACTAAGTCGGCAATACTTTCGGCAGTCTGTAAAAAATACAGTTTTGAAATTATTGAAATACATATAAAGCAAAGATTAAAGAAAACTCACATTTAGGCCATCACAGGTAATAACTAAGTCTTCCTCATTTCCGGAGACTTTGATTTTAAGTTGTGTTTTAATTTCACGACAGTTGCAAGTATTTTTCTTTTCAACTGATGACTTTTTACTACTTAACGGACTGCTTGTAACTGAATTACTGTTAGCTGTGCCCAATTTATGAGCGCTGTTGTGTGTATTATCACTGGAAGTCTGATTGTTGTCTTTTAGTAAAATGTATGTTTTAATTCGTTCGATATCTTGATAATCCGCCACTTTCGTTAACTTTGCTTGAGGATGAGTAAGATAAGAGATTCCTGAAAGAAGTAAATTTATGAGGATATTTGTGTTAAAAAATTTAACTGCAGTTACCGATATGTGCGCCAATATATAAATTTCCAGAAATATTCCACGCTGAACTCAAAGTTACAGAAAATTGTTCTTGATCGAATGTATATTGTGATCTCAACAGCTCAAAAAATCTGTAATTAAAAAAATTATATTAAAACAGTTATATAACAGTATAAATAATTAAGCTCACTTTAGCATATATTCCATTTCATTGTAGTTATACACCTTTTTGTATCCTGCTTGAATGAGTTTTTTCAGATTTTTTTGCTTAATCGTATGTATCACAGACTTTGGTAAAAAGTTACTAAATCCCATCTCTTTCTCTATGTAGTCTATATGATGTTTTTTATCTGATAGCTAGAATAAAAATATTATAATATTACAAAATAGTCATAATGATTTTAATGAATAGAAGAAAAAATTGCTTTTTTTTTGTGATAAACCCACATAAGATTGTCTAGCGATCTTTTTGTAATTTTCAGGGGCTGTAGCAGACACAACTTGTAATGTATGTGCACAAATAAGGAGCTTGCCGAGGTAAGCGTAAACCGCCTTAAAATTGAGAAAAAAAATTTAGAAAGAGTTGAGTCCTTCTAAATATATCGCTTGTCATTAAACTTTCGAAAAGTATCTGGTAGGGCTTAATTTTTTCTCGCATAATTAATATTTCTTGATTTATATACTTACTTTTACCTTGTCTACTGTCGTGGTGCGAAGAACATATTAACATTACAGCAATGCAATAGTCGTTCTTAACACGCGAAATTGTATAAAAGGGTATTCCCGGAACTTAATTAAAAAAAAAATTAATTTTTTTTGCTTGAGAATATATCTCTCGACGATTTTCAAACTGGAAGTGTCTCTACAGCTTGATTTTTTCCGGAAATTTTACTTATTTGATTCCAATTGCAAAACTTTGCGAGCTTTTTTTTCAGAACGCTTCGAATGACGTTTCAGTTTTTTGATTGAACAATTTTCACCTACTTTACATGCGTTTTACTCGTGCGATTTCTCGCCGCCATTTTGTAAAAAAAAAATATTTCGAAAAACGGCCTCAAAAAATAATTAATAATTTCAAATGCATTATATTTGCGCAATCACTTGTATGGAATTGGCGATGAAAGCAGAATCAGGGAGGTGTGTAATGTGCCTTTCCCAGAGGGCGATAAATCGTTAAGGAAACGTAAAATTTCGTTGCAAGTCAAGGGTGACTCAACCATATAGTGATTTAGTTAGGTAAAAATAAATAACTAAGATGTGTAAAATTAAGTGGCCGATTATTAACGAGGTTTCTAGAATTAGGCTAAGTATCAACCTTGTCAGTGGAGTCGTGATTTTAATTGCGATTAGTGCAGTTGTAATCGATACTTCGAAGAGTGAGTTGTGATTCAAATAAGGAAACGCTTAGTTGTGTTGAGTGACGTTTAACGTTATCCTGTGAAAAGTTTGTAAAGAAAATTGTAAAGAGTAATGAACAAAGACTGTGGACTTTTGTGATTGAAATGACGTGCCTTAACTATTCCATCAAGCTCGGAAATCCACAACGTTTTTTTTACTGTTAATGTTTTACTGCTCAAGAAGTTAGTAGATGCACAGCTTAACCCATTTAAACCCAAAGAGTCGAAGACGACTCACTCCATTGAAGTCGTAAAGGATCGAAAAAGATTCATGCACTAATCATAACACGAATAACTATTACGGAAAGATGTTTTCTTCTATTTTAGAAAGAACATAAATTGTGAAATTAGCTGTTGTAAAGTTAAAAACTTAAGTGCCGGTGAGATTTTAGAAGCTTCAGATGATAACTAAGGTGAAAAAAGCGCTGTTTACATATTTCTTATAGACAATCATGACGGAGATATAGATGAGGATTCTGGGCAAGAATATGAGTATGATCCATTTCGTTTGAAACATAATTAACTGAAAGCAACTGCTACGATAGAAAGGTTTAATACATACAGTACAATTGATAATTTGGCTGATGAGAAAGAGATTTGATGTTCTTCGAAATTGCAAAAGAAGGGGAACTGTATTAAATGTGATGTAAATTCAAGAAATGCATTACGATTGCCATGGGCTGAGGTATATTTACATGCATGGGGTTGATTTAAGGGGGGATTATCGTATCTCAGATCAAAAAAATTGATCGATAGAAACCCTATTCAAAAATGTGCACAATTACTTGTGAAAACTAAACTAAAAAATAAATAAAAAAAAATTTATTTAACATAGATAAATTGCTAGCTAACAAATGAAGCAGAAAACCCCTCAAAAACGGCTTCCGTTTGAAAGTTAAAAAATTTGTTTCTCAATAATTTTTTTAGTTTACTTTCGTTAAAATTTTATAAAAAATTAGAACCTGTCCGGTTTTTTGTTTCAGATGAAAATAGAAGTAGTGAGGCATCCCGCCGTCGAAATTATCAAATTAAAAAAAACTGTACTTAACATTTTTATTTGATCCACTATTTTCGTTTAGTTTAGGCATTGCATAAAATGATGTGAAAAGTCCGAAAGCAATGCATTGAATTGATCCTGTTTAATCGGAATTTTAAAATGACGATTTTCACGAGCCGAGATACTAGAATCCTAATAATCATAATAATTGTGGTGAACCGATTTTGTTAGGTCTTACACACGTCATCTAATCTCTTTAATTAAAAAAAGTAAGAATGTTTAGGAAATTTGAAAAAAGAGATTATTATTTGGAAATTGTAAAATTTTAAACAAAGTTACTCATAACTTCGTTTCTGTTCACGTCCTAACTTACAAGTTAGTTTAAGCTGTGCTGTAAGGAAATATTAGCTTTGAGTTTCCTTTTTGTGTTCTTAAGACTTTCCAAAAAGAAAGAGGTTCTATCTAAGTTTGACGTGTAATTTTTTCTTTTTCTGACCGGGCACAATTTCGTAACGCGCGGACGGATTTTAACGATTCTTCTTTTGTTGGGTAGAGTATGTTGCCCATGTTAAAAATTTTTTTGTTGGGTTGAGGGTGGGTTTAACCTTATTTTGTAACGCGGGGAGAGATTTTGATGGTTCTTTTTTTGTTGTATAGAGTATGATCCCCCATTACGGGAAGAGGATGGAGCAGTCCCCTTACTTCATAATGCGCCCCGATTTTGACGATTCTGTCTTGTATAGAGTACGTTGGCTACTAGCACAATGATAAGAATTTGTATCTAACGTGAGCGTGCGAAAAGGTTGCTGGGATTAACTTCGGAATGTATTGCAAGATTTGGATATCAATGTTTCCTTTCTATATAGTGCAGTAACTCTGCAACTATTGAAATTGCTTCCTACTACTACTACTCGTATAAGCTTTTTTCGAGTAGTATATCCGAAGACACTAAAAAACTTCAAAAAAAGCGCTAACAAGTATAAAATAATATTTAATACATTACGAGATTTTGAAGTTGGTTTAACTTTTTTTTTAAACTACTTTTCTGTTAAATATTTTTTATCGAAGAATATCGTTGCCTACTTCATTTCCTCTGTAAACTGTTTTAATTTACCAGCTATGAAAAATTGCGCTGAAAGCAATAATAATATATTTTTGGCTACATAGTTGTTACCTACAAATAAAGGTGTTGAACAACTTTCCCACTAAAGTGTACATTTGTTTTTCCTTTCGAAAATGTCCTTAGCAGCACAAGAAGTTCGACATCATCGCGAACTAATACGACTAATTAACAATTGCCGTATTAATAATCTCTTTGTTTGCAATTTCTGAAACCTGCCTTGGCTTTGTTAACAAAAATTTTTTTTGTGGTAGTATGGAAAATCGTATTAACACACAATAGTTGTACGTCAAAACTATACGAAATTAATTAATGCAGTTTCGCGAGTTTGGGATGTCTCTGCACTGCTGGCCACACTTGTGTTTATCGTACTGCGACATTGGATGAATTTGACTTTACCACGCTCTAAAATTGAGATAATAAACATATTTACCATGTCTTTTGGAAGGCGAGAAGAATGTAGAAAACAATTTCATCCAAAGTGGACTTAATTTTGTTCGTTCTTTCTAACTGTATACACACTAGAAAAGGATTTCAAGGTAATCCGCAATTATGCTTAAATTTGTTCGCATACTCCCGGAAATTAGGAAAGTGAAGAGGATTAGACGAGCCTACGAGCATATAATTGAAGCGATCGATACCCTGCTTGAGAACGCTAACGCCTCCGATGAATTTAATTTATTGGGTGACTTTAACTTCCCCCGTATTCAATGGTCATTGTCCGAGGACTGTTCTCACTTTGTCCCCCTTAACGCATCTTCGGCCAAAGAAGCCTTCTTTACCGATCAGCTCTCCGTTTCAGGTCTCTTTCAAGTAAGCGGAGCTAGGAACTTCCTGGACAGACAATTAGCCTTAATCTTTTCTTCAGACCCAGTAAACTAGGCTGTAGCAGAAAGCAACCATCTTCTCTCCTCCCTCACAATCCTCCCTTGTTCCTCGTATTCTCCTACGAGCACCCTCATGCCGTTTCAAGCTCCGAGTCTTCTTTATCCTTCAATTTTCGTAAAGGCGACTTTGACAAATTAAATCACTTGCTAACTCTAATATATATACATCTCGCAATTGATGTTGCTTTAGAGGCGTTCTATTCGGAAATACATGCTTGTCTTACACAATCTATCTCTCTTCTTTCTCGTAAAAACTAGTCCTCATCCCCCGTATGGTACGACAAAGAATTACGCTCTCTTCGCAACAGGAGAAATAAACGTTGGCAAACTTTTCTTCTAACCCAGACTGAGTCTGACTGTTCTTCCTATCTATCTGCTTATACCTCTTTTTCTGAACGTTGTGATACCCTCTAGTCTCTAGAAACTAGCCTCATATCCGACCCCAAGCGTATTTATAACTTTATTAATTCCAAGAAGAAATCCAATGTTTGCCCTTTCACCCTAAAGCTCGAGAATACCTATTCGTCTGATCCTAAGGTTATCGCTAACCTCTTTGCACACTTCTTCAGTAAATCTTTCAGCGACAATTGTCTACAACCCGACTTTAAGTATTTTGCATTCATGGACAAATGCACTCAAACGTCGTTTACATCTTTTGACCCTGATCCTGGACTAATCGCAGCCAGTATTAATGGGCTTGAGGACGACTTTCACCCAGGTCCAGATGTCATTCCGGCCATCGTTCTGAAAAAAGTGTGCCATGCGTCTAGTTCAAACCCTTACTTTGCTTTTTCATCTCTCGGTCACTCTAGGGGTTTTTCCTCAATTATGGAAAAATTCGTATATTATTCCCATCTTCAAAAAAGGCTGCAATAACGATGTGTCCAACTACAGACCCATTGCTAAATTATCATCCATACCTAAACTATTCGAAAAATTGGTCTAATGTTCTGCCACTGTAAGTCTATCTTCTCACTCTCATAGCATGGCTTCCTCAAAGGTAGATCTACAACCACCAACCTTACTGACTTCGTCTCTAAAACACTATGTGCCCTGGAAAACGGTAAAGATGTTGATGTAATCGCCACCGATTTTAGTAAAGCCTTCGACAAGATCTCCCATAACGTTATCTTGTTCAAACTTGATCGCCTAGGCTTCCCCCCCCCCCCCCCCCCATATTCATCTTCTGGATTCGATCCTACCTCAACAACCGTCAGTACAATATTCTTTTCTGCTCATCCATTACTAACCCTGTCGCTCGTTCCGGCGTCCGTCAGGGCAGCCACCTCGGCCCATTGATTTTTATCCTTACATAAATGATGTTGAATGTGTCATCAAACACTCAGAGCTGTCCATTTATGCTGATGACATGACAATAATCAAACATATCTCCTCCACAACCTCTTTTGCAAAAAGACCTCGATTCATTCACCACATGGTGCATGAAAAACTTTCTAGAGCTCAATGTCTGCAAATGCCAGTCCATCTCTTATTCCCGAAAGCGTCTTACCGCCACCCCGAGAATTTATATGTTAACCAACGTACCAGTCCCTATCGTTACCTCTTTGTGTGACTTAGGAATAATCTGTGATAGTGAACTCAATTTCCGTTCCCACATTGACAGCATAATTAACAGAGCTAACTCCGCGCTAGGGTTTGTGAAGCGCTGGTCTAGAGTAGTATTGTTTCATGGTTGCATTCGACTAGACGTGTGCTGAGTTCGCTCCCGGTTTTGTCTTAATTTCGACATTTTATATGCAATTATTTTTCGGTTTTCGGCGGTGGGCTGTATATAAATATATAAATCGTGTTACCACGGTTATCAATTTAAGTTTTCCGGGATAATTCACCTGTGAGTGGAAAAATGAGTGGTAAAGGTCGCAATACAGACATTCCAACTAATACTTCGGCGTTGGCATCTGGTGTTTTTACACGCAGTAATAGCAGTAGGAAAACATCTGCAAGTACCTCTGGCTCTGGTCCGGTTGGAACAACGGTTGCTGCGTCATTGAGTCCGTCTATCTCTCTCAACCTAGCAGCCAATGCTGGAGATGAGAGTTTATTTAACAAATTAAATAACATGCTGTTGGCATTTGAGTCCCGACTGCAATCTTCTCTTGCTGAGGTCGAAAATCGGCTAGCGGCTAAAATTGATGACGCAGTGGGTAATTTAACTGCTCGCTTGGATGCATGTGAAGCGAAATTGTCTCAACTTGAAATTAAATGCAATAAGCTGGTCAAAGAAATTGATGACGTACGGCGCACTGGACGGTTGAATGAGGCAATTATAAGGGGCATTCCTGAGTTAGCTAACGAAGTCCCAAAGAATTTGCTAAACGAGCTAGCTGTCATTCTTAACCACGAACTATCGCCTTATATCGATGCCTTTCGCATCGGGAGCAAACATAGCAAAACAGTGACAGCTGATCGACCTGTGATTGTCCGATTCTCTTGTGCTAACGAAAGGAAAGCATTCTTGGCGGCATATCGGTCACGTAAACAAATAAGGTTGCGGGAACTCAGTGGCTTTTCCTCAGATCAAATTGTCTACATCAATGAAAGTCTCACTCATCGCAATCAACATCTCCTGCGCGAGGCTCTCAAATGGCTTAAGCTGAAAAAACTCGCTTCAGTTTATACAAATAATGGCATCGTCCACGTGAAGTATGGGAAAGATGAACCACCGATTAAGCTTTTGGAGTTAGATCAGCTGACTGCCTTGGTCAATTCTGGACAAACTGTGGATGCGGAATCGGTCGATTGATGTTTTGATTTTGAATGGATTTGTTTTTTCTTTCCTTGTTTATTTATTTTTCTCGTATAACTTCTTTTTTCTACAACTACTTTTATTTTAAATTTTTCTTATTTTCTTTTTCTTCTTTTTACTTTTATTATGTCAATTTCATCGCTTATGTTACCGTTGCGTGTGCTAATAATCTGTTAGTCCTTTGCTTCTTATGCTTTTACTGCATGTGTGCTGCGGGTGGCGTTGAAGTGCGTGCTCGACTTGCTCGCGTGGATTTGGTTGAGTATGGATAGTGGCGCTAACCTAGACAGTAAGGTGAGAACTATGATAAACATATTGAGTAATGATATACCGGGTCTCAACATCTGCTATCTCAATGCTAGAAGTATCAGATCGAAAATGGATGAGTTGAGGGAAATGTTCTCGGGTACTGGACTTCACGCGATCCTTATCAGTGAGTCGTGGCTTACACCTAATGTACCTTCTGCATTTGTCGCGATACCTGGTTTCAGGCTATTCCGTTGTGATAGGGAAGCAAGGGCAGGTGGGGGAGTCGCAATTTATGTTCGAGAGTGCTTCAAGTCCAGATTCCTAAGTAGCTCGCGCTCCGGTGCTCTGGAATTTATTTGTATCGAGGTGAATACCGAACTTGAAAAATGCTTGCTGTGCTCTGTATACTGTCCACCTAATCTATTTAGTGTTGATAATGTTGTTGATTTTGAAGTTTCCTTATCCACACTCTCTCATAGGTATTCCAACATTATTGTGGCAGGCGACTTTAATGTCAATATCCTCGTTGACAACAATAAATCAGATGACTTCCTGACTCTGGCTCATTCGCGGCATCTTCAAGTGATTAATGATTCTCCAACATACTTCAACACTGCTTCTCCCTCTCAATTAGATCTTTTACTAACCACTGATGCTTCAAAGGTAATACGTCATTCTCAACTCTCCCCCCCTGCAATCCTTGATCACGACATACTATTCCTTAAATATAAATTAGCCACACCTACTCAAACTCCTTTTCGAACTATGAAATTTAGGAACTTTGCAGGTATTAACACTGATCTTCTTTTTGATGAGTGCAGCGGCATTAACTGGAGTCTATTTTTGGATTTGAATATAACCTCTTCTTCGCATTCGCTTGACGCAGGTGTAATGGCTTTTAATAACGTCTTGTTGGACCTTATGAATAAATACGCTCCCCTGCAGTGCAGAAGTGTAAAAATAAATGGCTGCCCGTGGTTTTCGCCAGAAATCAAGAAGTTAATTGCTGAACGTGACTTCTTATTCCGCCAGCATAAAAGACTTAGATCCTCAAATAGTCGTCTCCTTTTCAGGAAATCCCGGAACCTCGTAAACAAAAGGATTAGAGAGGCAAAGTCAACATATTATGCGTCTAAGCTGGACTGCTATGCTGCACCCAAGAAGCTTTGGGACTCCCTGCGAAGACTGGGTGTCAGTGGAAAAGATTCCTTGGCATGTAATCTAGATGCTAACGAGCTTAATAAGTTCTTTACTTCAAATACTGGCAGTTGCATTAATTCCAACACTGCATCCTCCCCACTGAATTTCTCCGTAGATCATGCTGGGTCACAGTTTAGCTTTCGCTGCATTGATGAAGTCGAGGCTGCGAACGCTATTAATTCTATTCGGTCTAATGCAACTGGGCCAGATGACATATCCCCACGCTTTATAAAGCTAATTTTACCTTTCATCATTGTAGCCATCACTAAAATTTACAACGGCTGCCTCACATTCAGCGTGTTTCCATCTCCTTGGAAGGAGGCTTTAGTAGTCCCTATAGCTAAGAATTCTCGTCCCAATGCCCCGTCAGATTTTAGACCGATAAGTTTATTATGTTTTTTAGCGAAGGCCTTGGAGAAGATAATGGCAAAACAGATATCGGAGCATTTAAATTTAACTGGCTCTTTAAGTCGTTGGCAATCTGGATTTCGTCCTAAACATAGTTGCGATACGGCTCTCCTAAAAATCACAACTGATATTAGAACTGCTTTGGATAATGATCGAGTAGTGTTTTTAGTCCTTTTAGACTTCACGAAGGCTTTTGACAGTGTCGATCACGCTAAACTCCTTCTCAAGCTGAAAGACTCTTTGGATTTGGCTCATCTGCTGTGAAATTACTTAAAAGCTTCCTGACTCAACGCTCACAGCGGGTTAAAATTGACGAAACCATCTCGCCAAAGCTTTTGTTGTATACTGGTGTCCCCCAGGGATCAATATTAGGACCTTTGCTGTTCAGTCTTTTTATTAATGATTTGCCGTCTGTTATTAAAAATTGTTCTATGCACTTATATGCTGATGATGTGCAAATCTATCTAGATCGCCCCATTGGTCTTCTGGAGGATTGTGTCAGTAGAATAAATGAAGATCTTCAGAGTATCTTACAATGGTCAGCAAACAATAATCTCATTCTTAACCCAAAGAAGTCGCAAGCATTAGTGATGGGCAGAGAAAGTTATGACTTAACCTATTTTCCTCCTTTAGAGATGGGCCGGTTTATCATACCCTATGTCTCTAAAGCTAAAAATCTGGGAATTATGCTTAACACTAGTATGAGTTGTTGTGATCACGTTAATATGAAACTGGGTCAAATTTATGGGGTACTACGTCGACTGTGGCTGTATGCTTATGTGCTCTCTACCGACCTTCGCATAAAGTTAGTCAAAACGTTAATATTGCCACATATCACACATGGCTCCATTATTTATCCCAGACTCGACTCACGCTGCAAGCGCAAGCTTGAAATAGCGTACAACGATTCCATTAGGTTTGCATTCAGGTTGCGTAGGTATGATCACATCTCTCCCTTCCGATATAAAATTCTAGATTGCTCATTGGACATATACTTAAAACGCAGAGCACTAATTTTCCTTCATCAAATCCTTTATAATCGAGTTCCGGCATATCTTTACGATCTGGTTAATTTTTTACGCGGTAATAGACGCTACGACCTGCTATTACCTCGCTGTAAACATTCCGTCTTGGATAGTTCTTACCTTGTTCAGGTTGGTCGCATTTGGAACGCACTTCCTGTTCCGATCCAGCGAGCGGGTTCGACTGCTTCCTTCAAACGGTTACTTTGGCGGCATACATCTTAAGGATAATGTTGTTATCATAAAATTTAATTTACACAGAATGATCGCACACGCATTCGGATTGCAGTAGTTTTTCATTTCTTTTTCTTTTCTTTTTTTCGCTTTCTTTTTGAATCTTTATCTTTTTTTTTTCTTGTACTTCATTTTGTTTCTTGCTTTTATAAAATTTTTCATGAAATTTACATAAATAACTTCTTGATAGGTATTATAATAATTACTTTGGTTGAATTTTTATTTAGTAACTTTAGTAGTACTGATTAAAAGACTTTCTTTTTGTCTTATTGTACTCCACTTGTTGAATAAATTTATTATTTATTTATTATTATTAAATCCTTATGTTTCTAAATCTCTCTATGTCTCCTTCGTTAGACCTCTCCTTGAATATGCCAGCCAGGTATGATCATTTACACAAACATCTCACATTAATAGGATTTAATCTGTTCGCTTCGCTCTACGTGATCTTCCGTGGGTTGACAGATTCAACCTTCCACCCTATGAAAACCGTCTGAAACTGATCGACTTACAACCTCTAAGCAAACGTCGTGATGTTTCCGACATTCTCTTAATTTATCAATTATTAACTGGTGCCATAGACTGCCCTTCAATCTTTACCCATCTATACCAGTCCCCGTAACCTTAGGGCCACTCCCCTTTTCCGACTCGACCGCCATCGCACAAACTACGGTCAAAGCGAGCCAATTACCAGGATGTTACGAAAAGTCAACGACCTTTCCTCTTTTGACTTCCATCTGAGTAAATCATCCCTTCACAAAGCCTTATATCTTGACCCATCTTGATCCTGATCGCCTACCTTAATTCTTCTTCCTTACGCGTTCTGTCAGTATCTACTGTATTTATAGCTCATATTGTAGCTTATGCTTTTTATTTATTTATTATTACTTATCATTTATTATAGTTTGTAGAATTAGTATTAAGTTATAGCTTGTATTTTTTTTGTATTTTTATGTAATAGCTTGTATTAAGCTTAAATAAATAAATAAAGGATTTTGATAGATTTTGAGCCCATGGTTATGTTCGTTGCCGGTGTTTTTTAAGCGGGATTTTGAATTGAGGATAAGCAAATATTGTTGGAATTTCATTTTATTGTGTTCGAAAGAACGAAACCATACTTTTATTTTTTGAAAATGATATCCGACATTATAATAGAAATCAACAAACAAACTTTAATAATACACTAATGCCACCAAAGTTTCCACTCCGCAAAAGCAAGCGAGAAAGCACTTCTTAGTACAGCCTTAAAAAAGCTTTTTCTTTTTAAGTCTTCAATTGACATAAAGCAGTGTTCTCGGAGTGTTAATTTGAGTTTCGGTAACTGGAAAAAATGACACGGTGCCAAAGGCAAGTCCAAGGCGAGTACGTTGTTTGTGGGATTTGCGAACTAACAAATAAGAAAAGTCAGTAGTTTTAGAACAAGTTGGACTGAGATCGGATTAATTTTCAAAAACTCTGCCATAAAAACCCGACAACGCGTGTTACCTGTACACAAATGCCTAAGCTTTCGCTATGTGTTTTTAATCAGTTAATTCCTATTACTACTACTACTACTACTGAAGATATATTTATATTGTGGCTGGATGATTCGGGTACTTCAGTAGTCATACAGAAAAAAAGTACAAACAAACAAACAAAATATGTACAATCCATTGAGAACTCTTGAATTCTTTTAATAAAATTTCTAATAATTTTATTTATTTTTAAAAAAGAGATTTTAATTCAAAGTTCGACGATACTAAAGCTATCGAGTGCGATATATTTTATTTTGATGAATTATTGTTTAAATCCTTAAATAGAAAGTTTTTAAAATTTATTTTAGTTCTTACCTGATTAGTATCCTTATAATAATGCCTTATGCCTAGGCAACACAACTGTATCGCTATGTCCTGATCTATTGATGGAATATTGGATTGAATATAATCCTGTTTCACCTGAAAATAATTCTAATGCATAAAATATATTTATTTTGGATTTGTATTTTACTTGGTCAAAATAGAAATGGCAAGTAGTTCTATCCTTTTCATACAATTCTTTGAGACTTTTGGGAACATATCGAACACGCAACTCGGCCCTCCAAACACTATTTGCATGTACTCCGAGATTATTAGATTTTTGTTGCAATTTTTTGGCGGTAGCTGTCTTTTCATTATTTGGACAATCCGCATTGGGACAGGATGGATTAGAGATATGAGCAACAACCTGTGTTATACTTGTATCTCTTGGCATCCATAAAACTTCTTTGGTAACAACATTGTGCAATCGTAGTGCATAATTCTGTGGATTAGGCTTCTGACCAGGGTTCATCGAGTTCACAATTAAATTGATTATTTGTCGGACGTCAGACGCTTCGTCGAATCGTATCGTCCGAAATCCCTGGTTCGGAAAATGCACATGAAGAGTAGGATTCTCTGATTGAGCTGAAAAATATTTAAATTTACATATTTATATCTAACAAAATTTATTATAAAAATATTGTCACTTACTTCCATTGTTTCTTGATGGACTAAAATGTGGCGAATGGCCGCGAATTATATTTAAATCTGACATTTTTGTCGGATTTTTTTGTGGACCTCCACCACGAAAATCTGCTGCTCCTACGCTAGATGTACGCCAATGGAATACTGTTTCGGCAGTGTTGTTATATGAATAACGTGATCCCTTTTGAGGACTTTGCCCTCTATGTGGGATCTCTCCTACTCCACTACAGCAAGAGCCATCGTAACTGTAAGAAAAAAATAAAACTTGAATATTGTTGTTAAAGCTATAATTTTAATGTAAAAACTATTTGAAATTAATGTACACTTAGTTACAAAAGTATACGTCTATGGAAAACTGAAAAAATGATTTAAATCTCAATGCTTCTATTGGTTTCACTATTTCTTTTAGACAATTTTCCGGAGTAAAGTTTAAACATTATGCTTGCTTACTTTAGTCAGTTAATTAGGGATGTAGAAGTTATCAAAAAAGTTCTTACAGAGTTTGTGAATGGCTTCTTAGGCGTATGTAGACTTGTGTAACAAAGTGTATGTCATGCATTCAGTTAAACAAGTTAAACACTTTTTCGTTCGTTTATTTGGTACATTCGTCCCTGACATTGGTAGCCATATTGGCAGCTTATTCATTTTTCTTTTAGCTATCAAAAAGGTTACACGTTGTCTTTGCATTAAGAATGGAATAAAGCTCAGAATGGATGCAAAAGCAAACAATACCTGATGATAAGGCTGAAAAAGTGAAAAAAATTATTATGGACAATTGCCGAGTAATTATCAGATGTTGCTGACAATATTGGTATAGCATTTGTCTCAGGCCAAGCAATTTTTCGGATGCTTTGAGCATGAGACGGCAGCAAATACTTTTCCGAAATTGTTGGATTTCGACCAAAAGCAGTGCTGAGCGGACATTGTTGTTGTTAAGTGGTGCTGAAACATGGGCGGATGATGCTGTACTTAATTACATTCTTAAACCAAAATTTATTGCAAATGTTTGTTCCATTTTTCGCTGTGCACATCAAACATGTGCAATCTTTTCGACAGCCAATAATAAATTAAGCATCTAATATGGCCAATGACAAAATACGTCAGGGATAAGAGTACCAACACAATAAAAATAAATTGTGACAACTGAACTGATACGGCCTGCAAAATTTACTGTTCCAGTAAAGAAGGGTTCCCGAGATTTTACGACACGTGCAAATTTGTGTATTTTACGAAGAAAGGGTTGTAGAAGGAATCAGGCTAGAGATTTCGTTAAAACTGTAATCATGGAATTAGGGATGGAGCACAATGTTCTAGAAAATCAATATTTTAAGAGATAAGCCTAAATACCTTTTATGAATGTTATCCAACGCGGCTAACAAATAACGTCCTATCTAATTTCTAATATAAGATTTAAGTCTAGGCTATAAGACTAGCCTAGCTTAGTAATGAGGGGTATTCATATATCCAAAATGATAAATTAAGGTGAGCAGTCTAAATTGACTTCATCTCCCCGAGTAAACTTTAGACCAGTGTCAAAGCGCCTCAATGGCACTCAAATGAGGCACGGTACGCCAGATAAAAATATATTTTTTCAAATGCGAGCCCGCTACAGGCACGTATCAATAAAAGACGCACAAAATAGCCTAAAATTTGCACGGTACGCTCACAGTTTTTCTAGACTAAAATTTAAAATGAAAACAATAAAATTATTTTCGATTTACTCATTCGAGACCGACGTCTGAAATAACAAAACGATCTTCGCAGTAGCCGGCAACGTTTGCGCAGTTGAGTTTTAATTTTATTCGGGTTAATAAAGATTATAACTGAAACTAGAGAATATATAAGAATAAATAACAAATTTCAAACTATTATCATTATTATTGCCATGACTCATCTTATGAGCCATTGGCTATTGAAACAATTGAGATTTTACATAACCTACGCGGCGAATTACCAGTCTCGAATGAGTTAAAGTCAGAAAGCAGTAACAGAAGCGTGCATTTATGGCGGGCATATTTTTCGATTTTTGTGCCTGTAGCGGGAGCGTGCATACTCGTGTGGCGGGCGTATTTGTTCGCTATGCGTGCTCTCAACGGGCGCGTATATACTTTTAAAAATATTAACTTCTGTACTTGCTTTGGGCGTGCATATACCAACTCAATTATTTTTACTCGGGCCAATAATAGGTTAAATAGGATGGCATGGGTTGGACTATAATTATAAATAAAATAATAGAATATTAGACAAGACCGAGTATAAAAAAAGACACGATTTTCTCTGCAATTTGCAAAATATAGTAGTTTAATAATCTGAACATATGATGTTAATTGAAATCTAAAAAAGTCGATGGGATTCACCTACGTAAAACAAAAGAGTATGTAAACTAAAGGATGTTGTCATCTATGAAACAAGGAGGAAGATTGTATATTGCATTTGGTTAGAATCGCATATTTTTTCGTCCAATAATATACAAATTGAATGGCAAGAAGAAAATACTTTCGATCTATTTTAAAAAGATTTGATTTGGACAAATATTTGAAGTTTTGCTAAAAGAGCAGCGTATCTTTGAAATATTTAAAGTAAATATTTCGGATTCTCTGAAGTTATGGCTCTTAAGTTGTTTCAAATCGGTTGAAGTTCATTTCCGCCCTATGCCCCATAAGGGATTACGGGAACTAGAGAAAGAATTCCAGCGTGCTATAAGAAACGTTTGTAAATCTTCAGTAGAGCATGCTGCCCGCTCGTACGCAGGGTTTGCAATCTCGCAACATTTTCAGTCCCAGGGTCATGTTTATTCGTACACTTTCAACTATATTTGGTTACAATAGACTTTCCGACGTGGTGTAGTATCTAATTGTTCCTAAAAATAAATTGTGGTTCATATTGTTCAACGTTTTGTTTGTACAATCTCTCTAAGAGATTTTTTAGCTCTTGACGAATGACTGTCTTTTTAGCTGGTTTGAAAGTCTCAGCATGTGATTTAAGAGTGTTTTGTAGTTTTTTGGATTTAATAGGTACGACTGTTCAACTGTTCATAGGGTGACATCCCTTCTGAAGAAAGCTTCAAAACCTATTTTCAGAAGTTACAAGTATATATTCAAACTACTTATTACAAACCATTCACCGTCTGTAAAATGGATTTTAGAGCCAATGTCAAGCAGCGCTTTACTTATACAGTGTTTCACAATGTAAACCAGTTGTTTTCCAAGACAACATTAAACTTTAATCTTCTTGTTCTTCTAGGTTTTAAAAGTCTTCACCAGCTGATTTCTTGATTAAATCTGTGCAGATGGGTGGCATTTTGTCGGTGGCTGTCACTTTTTCCTTCATCATCAAAATATTCTTCTTCCAAATTCTTTGTTAATTCGAAAGGATATCTTTGTTAGATTGATTCATGATCCTCAGTTGTTTAGTATAACATCTCCATAGCAGCAAGCTATACGCAATGGACGTAACACAACTGTTGGTCGCGAGGCATAAGCTTGCCAAATTTGACCACTACAGGGCTTCATTCGTCGTCATCCCGATTATGTCAGTTTAGATATCCAAGCCAAAGCTTAATTGACGATTTGCTACAAATTTAACCCGAAAACTTGAATGTTTGGATGCGTTGTTTTGAGAAATTGTTATTCGCGACTCCATTGTTTTACCGACTATAAATGCCGCTGTCTTACCTGCGCTGTCTAATTTAAATGTAATTAATAAATATTAGCAATGAATGAGTAATGTTAATTAACAAATTGTTTATTAAAATAACTGCCACGAGGATCCTTTGCTTCTTTGATTTTATAAAGTGATCACTAAGATCTCAATTGCAATTTATTTTATACTTTATGAATTGAATATATAAACATATTAATAAAATCTCTAAAGAATGACATGATAAATAAATCATCAGCATCGACAACCATCTCCCGATCATTATTGGTAGAACATTAGTCGAAGAGCTATCCAATATCGGCCTATCTGATTTCGAATAAAACAATTGTTGACCATATTATAAATAAATAAATTTGCCAAGTCCCCGCACTATTGTCAGTCCTGCGGGATCTCGCGGGATTGCAAACCTTACTTACGTACTGATGGTCTTTGTAACGTAATAAGTTTAAATAATAATAATAATAAAAACTTATAGTTAAGTGATTCGAAAAACTTAAACAAAGTCAAAGTTGTGAAGTTGACCTATAGTTCGAAAGCGGCTAGCCTATGCTCTTTCCAATGTTTCAGGTAAAGGCAGTCACGACAGTTAAAAAAGTTTTCGCAGAGATTTGATCAAGAAAGAAGTATAGTACAAAGGTACCAGGGGCAAAATGTTTCCAGCCGCCTTAGACGTGGAGTAATAATTACTTTATTTGTTTTGTTCGAAATTCTATTCACAGTCACAAAAAATTTAAATAAATAAAGACAACCGTAGTCATGTTATACGGAAAAAGTCCGAAGCATCAAAGACAGAATGCTTGAAGCACCCTGTCGAATTTCCTACTTCTGTAATGGTTTGGGGCTGCGTGTCCGGATATGTAGTTGGGTCCCTCCATTTTATTGAGCGAGCAATTAACTCCGAAAAATACCAAAATGTGCTGCCATCAATACCTCTCCTTCAGTCGCCTGAAGGGAGTTCGTGTTTCAACAGGATGGAGCGCCAAGCAATATTGCAAAATCCAGTACAGCCTGGTTGCAGGTTAATTGAGTACCAACAATGGAGTGGCCCGCTAATAGTCCAGATCTTTCGCCAATAGAGAATTTATGGGGAGTTATTAAGAAAAGACTTGGGGCGGATCCATCCAGGAGGACTAAAACTGTTCTTCGTGAAAAAATAAAGAAAATGTGGAATTCTTTTACCGCCGAGGATTGTGAAAGGCTTGTTAAATCAATGCCACTCCTTATTCAAGAGGTTGTAAAACAAAAATGTAATGCAACGAAATGCTGAACATAAAGAAAACTACAGTAAATTTAATTTATTTTTTCCTATTTTTCCATGTATTATTTTCGTTATTTTGTTGTTATTTATTTGAATTTTTTGTAACTGTGAAAAGAATTTTCAACAAAACAAATAAAATAATTATTGCTATAACGAAATTTTTTTTTTATAAATATTATAAAATTTTTTATATACCCACAAAGTTGAAAATGTGAAAAAAATGCAAGTGTCCCAATTCTTTTGTGGTTGGGTAGTATGTCCTCATATGATATAAGTGGTGTCTATCAGCGAATTATTGATCATGATGTGGACTACTGTCGATTTGTAGAAAACAAAACAGTCGGGATGGGATAATGCCTAAGATTTGGGAAGCACACTACTAGTCCAAGATCCACACAATGTTATTCAAGAATAATACATGACAGACAAGCCGTTTCTTATTGTAATCGGCGAAAAAAGTATCGTAAGTGGAGATTACAGCTAATGTTGGTTGGATTCCTAGTAAATGAGTAATATTTCTGATTCGGAACAAACTCGCTCGGAAAAGGTTCGATAGGCAGGCTAGGTTTTCTAGAATGTTCTGAACGAAAAGTTGGTCTTTATATAAAACTTTTAGGACAGGAATTAATCCTAATGCAAAAAAAACTTCCGATAAGATTTCGTCACCTAATCGAGTTTTACATGTTCTTCCACTGTAAGTCTACTTTCTCCCTCTCCCAGCATGGCTTCCTCAAAGGAAGATCTACAACCTTACCGAATTCGTCTCCAAAACACTATGTGCCCTGGAAAACGGTAAAGATGTTGATGTTATCGCCACCGATTTTAGTAAAGCCTTTGACAAGATCTCCCATAGCGCTATCCTGTTTAAACTTGATCGCCTAGGCTTCCCCTCTCGATTCATCTCCTGGATTCAATCCTACCTCAACAACCGTCAGTACAATGTTCTTTTCAGCTCATCCATTTCTAACCCCATTGTCGCTCGTTCCGGCGTCCCTCAGGGCAGCCACCTCGGTCCATTAATTTTCATCCTTATAATTAATGATGTTGATTGTGTCATCAAATACTCAGAGCTGTCCATTTATGCTGATGACATGAAAATAATTAAACATATCTCCTCCACAACCGACTCTCTTCTTCTCCAAAATGACCTCGATTCGTTCACCACATGGTGGATGAAAAACTTTCTTGAGCTCAATGTCTCCAAATGCCAGTCCATCTCTTATTCCCGCAAGCGTCTTACCTCCACCCCGAGAACCTACATGTTAACCGACGTACCAGTCCCTACCGTTACCTCTTTGTGTGACCTAGCGAACTAAATTTCCGTTCCCATATTGGCATAATTAACAGAGCTAACTCCGCGCTAGGGTTTGTGAAGCGCTGGTCCAAATCTCTCTATATTTCCTTCGTTAGACCTCTCCTTGAATCTGCCAGCCAGGTATGGTCAGCTACGCAAACAACGCTCTACGTGATCTTCCGTGGGTAGACAGATTCAACCTTCCACCTTATGAAGACCGTCTGAAACTGATCGACTTACAACCCCTAAGTAAACGTCGTGATGTTTCCGACGTTTAAATAAATAAAATATTGTTTGTTTTATTAGCAATTTAATTCGGATTCTAGGTCTGGCTTATGAGACTGGAATGATTCATAGCTCGTTTAATCATTTGACCACTCGGAAGACTGATTTTTGCTAATATGAAAATTAAAATAAATTTACAAGGTGATTTTAACACATACCGAATACTAACTGTCTCTTATTGAGTTTGCTTTTAGAACAATATCTTAGCTAACCTCGGTAAGCAAGAGTTTGAAATTAATTGCTTTACTGGAAGGCCATGCTGGCCGCAGGCTAGAAAATTGATCTTTCATGTAGATAATATACACTTTAACTATTTAGTCAAGATCTGCCAATACAAAGAAAAATAATCTTAAAAAGTTATGTAAAACATTGCTTTAGGTTCTCAGTTTAATAAGTTCCTAATTAAATATTCTTTGATTGCAAGCTTTTTGAATCTTTTGATTTTATTTTAAGAGTTCTTGAAGAGGCAACAGTTAAGCAGGTAAAAAGTAATCGTAACATTTAACTGAGAAGTAACCTTGTATGTGTTTAAATACGCAACACAACTAACAACAAGTTATCGTAGGCTTGGTATTTTGAAACTTAATACCGCCTACTACGCAACAAATTATTAAAATAACTCATAATACCAGCCGCTAGCTGTTTGAACAAAATCGATTCTTAAATTTGCAAACGTGAAATGTTTAATTTGTTAACATACGTCAGTCGACACACCTAGCTCCGGACTGAAACTGAATTTCCACAGATACGAGCAATAAATCGCCCAAGGTCTTTTGGTTCCCAAAGCAAATGATTTCATGTTCAGTGGGAATCAAACAAATAGAATCATTTTTCATGTCATCTGCCTTTCAGACTCCCCATATTGTGCTGCTTAATGTAACGTACACATCCGCTACTCGTAATAGTAGCCAGTTGACAACCTGCTTAAAGTTATACTTCTATGCAACACAGTTGACTGCACCCTGAGTTTTATGAGGCAGTTTATTCTGTTCTTCCTTTGTCGAATAGAATCTTAATTAAAATGTACATAAATACGTGTCGCAATAAATGCTAAACACCTGGACGGGAACGTAACTTATTATTCTTCAGGCGGATACCGCCTTTTCCATTAGCAACCTTCGTAAAGAGACTTTTCGTGCACGCAGTCCATAAATTACCAAACAACTTCAAAATGCACTAAGGCCCCAAGATTGTTGAGTACCAAAGACCTCTTGAATTATGATCGTGATGAGGGATCTGAATCTTTGATAAAGCTGAGATCTAGCACAGACTGCTTAACATATACTGAGAAACTTATTCAGTGACGACCTATGCAATAAATCTTCCCGAAATTCCAGCGATTAATAATTTCCTTGGATAGAACAGAACTGGACAATATCTTGCCTGTAAGTTAAACAACTCTGCAGAATTGGTTTTGAATTAAACTTTGTAATGAAATATGAAAGGAAAAAATAAGCATCTACAGCATTTCACTTTTAAAAATGTTTTTTATTTATCGAAAGCATCGCTGAATGGTAATATGAGACTAAAGTGTGCGGGCTCTTACCTTGGAAGATACTCAAAGCCAAGAGCGAGTGAATATGCCAAACATAAAATGTTTTTTTAGGGATTCGTGTAGATTCCTCTTTTTTTTAATTAAAAAGGCACTCAATATTAAAATTCATTCATTCATGAAATGAAGACTTACAAATTATATTTTACATATTTGAGAAATTATCTAATCTTTCCCCTTAATCTCTTTTCTACACCGCAACGTCTCTCTGTCTGTATATTCGTTAGTGTGCTTATCCACCTATCCGATTTACATGCTCTTTTTTTCTAGTTTTCAGATAGGTTCTCTTACCACGTTTAAGTATATACTTTGTTATGATAAATAGCATAAGGAATAAGTGACGATTTTAGTACACAAGTTCGAGATAGCCGGTCGATTGTATGTGGATTCCGAATCGTCGTTTGCCTATTTTATAGTAATCTGTTATCAGCAGAAAACAACCATCGGTCGCCGCCGGTGGGATTCGAACCTGGGATCTTTGGGTTGGACGGCCGAGATGTTATCATTTCACTCCACCGAAAACATACGGCCTTGGCGGGAAAGAAATTAAGGTTAAAGGAAATGTGTTATGTGATTGAGTGAAGGAGGTGACGCTTGAAAGTTTCGGGTGCATAAGACGAGGGAAAAACAAAATATGTTAAACTGTTCCGCATTCGTGTTGTTCTGCTTAAGAGGGATTCCCGAAATTTGACGTCTAAAGTTGACCTGGAGAGTATAGGGGTGGGAACGACTTGAGGATCTAATATCGCGTATTGTGATATATCTAGCAATTTACAACCATGGCCGGAGAAATTGCGATAGAAGCGTGGGAAATAACCGTAGATGATTCAAAAAATCAATGCTCTCAGAGATTGTGGTGTCGCTAATAAGTTTTATAGCTTTTGAACTTTGTCTAACGCTGCAGTATGTCCGTCCCCTGCCCAAATATAGAAATTATATTTAAGTCTAGACTTGACGTGGGACTTATAGATCAGCGCCAAATCAGTTGGAGTGAAGTATTTTTTTACATCTCTGTAGAAAACCCAATCATTTCATTACATTTTTAGGGATTGAAAATATATGTTCGGTCAAGCTAAGATTGATCGATATCTCAATTCGAAGTTGGTTAGGGAGGGCGAATTGGGTATACAGGGTGTGCACGAATGAAGAATCTGGTAGACCTACGTAAGTCACGAAAAAAATTGTATTGAAGGGGGGAGGGGTCTATCTCTCCCCCTCCCAGCTATAGGGTTTGAATTTTTTTTACGATGAAAAATACCAGTCTTACATTTCCATTTATATCCTCTAAAGTTTTAGTGCTAGAGACGTTCTTAATATCTCAGTTGATAGGTAACACAACGGTGCTAAAGACTGCGAATAGTTTAAAAAAAATGCAAACTTCAATTAAAAAAAAATCAAAGGGAACTATCTTGAAAAATTTCCCAATTTTTTTTTTATTTTCATCAAATCGAGGCCACAGTTGAATGTGTTTGCGCAGAAGCGGACTAGGTGGAGAGTTGATAGACAGAGTAAGGCATACACAATGGCTTTGCTCAAAGGGGATAAAATTCTACACTTTACAAGCCACACAGTGTAGCGAAATGTGGATACCTATGACCCTGTGTTCGATAATGGTTTAGTTGAGAACTGCCTCTGCGAACTTCCATGCATTGTTCCATTTTCGTTAAGTAGTTATTACTACTTAAATGTCAAAAAATGACAGCTGTTACTTTGACACATGCAAAATAACGCGAAAATGAAAACTCTTACAACTTTTCAAAATTTAAAATGAAACCCCTTGTTACGACACCCTTTATTAATGTGGACACTTAAAATTCATTATATCCTTTATACACATCTGTATATGATTTGCCTGAATTTAGACCTAATGGTTAGCAATCAATTGAATTTAGCTTGTCTACTCAGAAAACCACAGAGATAGCTACTTTCACTTTAAGATTTCAGTTATAATTAAGTAATAACATTAATATATGAACATGCAAAAAAGCAAAGGCCAAAGAACAGAGCTTTGAGGTGCATCAGGAGTTGGTTGGTTTGGTTTAAGTGGTGTGCGTTGTTTTTATGGTAATGCTCCAATTAGCGCTGTTATATTGCCGTTTTGATGTCACAGTTAATATGACCCGGTTGGGGGTGCAGTCTTACTCGCTATTGTGAGTTTCTTTCTGGAATCATAGCTTAAAGTCACTGAGTTATATTACGGATTAGGCTAAAGTCAAGGTGAGAAATTTAGGAATTTAACTATTTCCTTTACCTTTACATTCAAAGTTGCCTCTAGGTTTTCATAGTAATCCCACAAAATCCTTCTCTTAGCCCCGGAAAGAGCTTGGCACTTGCAAAGAAGGTGGAATATAGTCTTCTTTCGTTCATTAAATCAGCGGTAAACAGTCCAGCAGACTGTTAATGCAACAGAATAAATAAATTTTAAAAAACTTAGCGCCATCGAAGGCTTTCGAACAATTCTAAGAAATCAAAGAAATTAGAAGGTATAACAGTAAAAATATTTCAATTCAAAACCTTAAGTTTTGGGTGTTTTGCCGAAAAAAAATTAACAATTAGCCAAAAACACATAAGACGGATAGTTTGCCATGTCTTTATGAAGTTGGAATTGTCATAATCGAACTCTTTTGGAGAGTAGTATAAGTTTTACGACGCTCTTTAAAAATCTACTCCGTATAATACCCTAATTCTCTTCCGGCCGAAGACATCACAGAGTTGTCCCCTGGGCTTTTGCTACATCATAAAAAAAATTCCACATGTAAAATTTACCAACTTTTAGGTTTCAAATTAAAAAAAATTATAATAAGAAAAGAGCTTCTATTCTTATTGTCTTATAAACGTTTCTTTGGTCTACATTACTGGATGTGAAACATTTTAGATGATCAGAAGTATTGATGATTTTACGTTATTTATTAGGTTAAGTTGCAAAAACCCGTAACCCTAAAAATAACGGATCGTAGAGACTCCCAACATACAGCACATTTGAGAGAATCCAAGTTAGAACCCTGACCAATAACGCAGGTCTACAAAAACTGGGGTGATGATTAGGAGGGGTCACTTCCGAATAAGTTTTCTGAATTGACATCCAAGGTCAGAATTGGGCTACCACGGTCGTTTTTTTCCAGTTGCATTATTTAATACTATTTTTACCCTTCAAAATAAGCTATGGAGCGGTCACCTCTAATTTTTAAGTTATGAAGATCATATTTCATATAAACATAATATATCTATTTTTATGAAATAGGAACTTCATAATTTAAAAAACAAAAACAAAAAACTAATAATTATTAAAGCACATAATCAAAGCTTTGTACTCATATCATAAGTTACTTATCACTCTATACATGTATCACCATAAGAAGCATTGAGATAGTTGCACTTATACTATTGATCATTAAGAACGGAAATAATCGAACAAAGTTTTAGGAAAAAATATAGCTCAACATAAATATATTTAAAATTGTAATTTTATTGAAAGGTTTAAATTTCGAGAGGAATGAACTTTCAGAAATTTATAATCGCGAAATATTTTAAAAATAAATTATGAAAAACCATATAAACACCTTCGTCGATAGACCCATGTATTCACAACGTCTGTTGACGTTCCATTTTGCTGATGATCTCTTGTTGTTGGCCGGCTCTTTCGATTTCTTCTAGTCACCGCAGAACTATGTTGAGGTGGACGTTGTTTGTTTAACATCAAAATTGGTTCAGGTACCCTCTTTAATAATTCGCTCGCTGAAGGAATCTTGAACTCTTCACTTACAGTGCTACTACCGCTAGTGCTGCTGCTGTTACTATTTTGGTTACTTGCCCGCGTGCGTACTCGTGACCAGCTGTTCTTTTCATCTCCGATTTTACAACTATTTTGGCTGATTTTACTAGCGCGCTGACACTTATTACCCAATAAAAGTGAGCAAGTCTGACTATCGGTGGAGCACTTTATGGACTGTGACGTTCTATTTTTGGTGGCGTCGTCGCCCAAATCATGAGCACTCCAGCAATTCTCATTGCTTTGATCGATTCTGTCACTAATTTCGCTCGTAAGTGCCGGGTAATTCCTTGATTGCGCATTCACAATGTTTAGAGCTGGATCACTTAGCGAGTGGGAAATTGACATGCCATGCGTCACTGAGTTGATAGCCTCCAGGGAAGACGATGATGCCGAATTAGATCGAACTTTAATCTCGTTGAGGGAAGTAGTTTGTTGGGAAGAGTTAGATTCGTGTTTATGGCGGTGCTTCTTCCAAGCAAAATTTATATTTTGTCGCGGAAACCAGAAGCGCTTCAATTTGGATGGTGGAGGTGAAATCTTTGATGTAGTAGGACTAGTGCACCTACCAAGATGTCCACATTCTAATACGTTGACTAAGTTCCTACTTTCGTTCTTCATGCCATCAATTAATTTTTCGTTCCCTTCATCTTGGATATTTTTAGAGGTCGCTGCCACTTCGGATTTAGGTGGCTCTGCGGATGAGCAAAGTGTGAGCGCTACCTTGTCTAAATTTATCCTCTGCTCTTGCGTACCAGCGGTCATGGCACTCTCATTAATATCGTACCTCATTAAAACTGGATAAAACTTTGAGTTGTCAACAATTAAAATTGATCGAGTACTTGAGTTCGCAGGATTTTTCGCAGACATGATGGGCGAGATTTTTTTGATTTCCCGATCGTTTCGTAACAAAAGTGGGTCCAGATTTTCTGCATCGACAAACAGAACTGGTTTTGCACTTGTTATGTGTGGGCAAATATCGCGGTTAAAGATCTTCTGTTCGCTCGAGCTCCTTTTCAAAGAGTGTGAACACGAAGGTTTGAAAAATTTGCCTCCATTTCGTATTCCGACATTGCTGTCACCGTAAAGCATCTCCCTACGCTTGTAAATTTCATCCTCAAGCTGTTTTATTACTGCCAGATCAACGGTAATATCGTCGTTTATTTTTTGGTCAACTGACTGCCGAATGACAGATGATAGGCGTTTGCTTAGGTTAAAATTTGACGGAACACTTAACGGTCGAAGAAATTTTGGTCGCCTTCGACGATATTGGATTCGATTTTTGTCTAAATTTATTACATTGCTTTGCTTTACTATAGGAGGTTTTCTGCGAGTAGAATAATCTCTCTGAGGTTGCGTAGATATCTGTTTATTGATCGTTACTGCCTTAACACAGCTGACATCACCATTCTGGCTGGATATGGGTACTGGGTGGTTATGATCGACTGGAGCCAATCTATGACTAGTGATCTCAGACATAATCATTCTGGTTAACACTAACTGGGCACGTTATTTTCCTATTCCTACACATACTATTCCACTACCAACGAGAAACACTCAACTGATCGCTGCAATCTTTCAAAACGCTCAACTGAACGCCCACCACTGGATTAAGCGCTTGCACGATCCAATTTTTAGTATTTTCCAGTTCATTGCGCAATATCGGGAAAATTATTTTGATTTCAACGTGGGAAATATTTTCGAATCACAGTTTGTCTTTCGCTTGCAAATATACACTCCGAGGACAATTTAATTAATTCGCTATAATGACGTACGTTTCAGGCAGTTTTAAACGCGATCCGTTAACCGTTGACGGCGCGAAACTCCTCCGGGATTTATCGGGCGATCAGTACGCGATCACTCAACTAAGATCCTATTGCGCTAGATCACGATTCAAAGTACACTTTATAGCGCTTAATTAGCGATTAACCGAACATCTCGAAACATAACCCACTCCGGCCGTAAAATTCCAACGGAAAGTGAAATCGAATCGTTTGAACACGAGCGAAGGTGAGTAAACAACCGCACCGCAGTCTGCAGCAAATCGATGTCAACCACATACTAAGTAAGGTACTAGATCTTGGCTCGGGGCTCAACGGGCCTCCATCCTCTTGATCAGATCTTGAAAGAGTCCGACAAAAATAAGAATTAACACGGGAATGGTTGACTGTGTGATGTAAAGTTTTTACAAAAAGCGATGCAGCGATATAAATCAGTTTTTTTTTCTTGTTTTGAATATTTTTTCGTCGAGGTATTCAATCGTCAATTTCATTCATGTTGAAACGGTGACAGGTGATTCATGAGGAACTCTGCCCAGATGAGGGGAACTGCCAGGCAAAAAGTTTTATTTTAGAAAGCATTTTTAAAGTTACGTGGGTATGCGCCTATTCGGATTGACGAATTGTGATTTCATTTACAAGTTCGACGACATATTCCCTTCTTAATCAGCTTATTAATGTCAATGAACTGATTATCAGATATAAATCGAAATTGTTTTTTGAAACGTGAAATTAATCAAATAAGGAATAATCGATTGTGTAAATATAAAAAATTAATTAATTAATGTGAAATCCGATATCAACTGAGTCAAGCAATAATTATTGTGACATTTGACATTATTAACACATTTTATTTTGTCTTATCTTTCACTTTCAGTAAAAGACACCTGAAGACAAAATCACAAAAATTGAACGCAAAAGGTGAGATTGACTTTAACAGATGTCACATGTGCACCTTTTTCAGTCCCGTATCTTCTCGGAGTCCAAATGGTGGTATTTCGCTTCTGCAAGTCACTAAGCAAGCCTTTAAATTCGCAAACATCTGCGCCTGGAAGAACCCCGAATCCTCTGGTATATATTCTGATGGTGGGACAGCGGCGAATTCGAGGCAGCAACGAGACGGTCATGCTCGGCGCGTCGAATGATTCCTCTACGCATGTTGGTACTGTTTTTCTTTGACTTGCTACACGTCCCAAATGAATCTTTATTTGTACCTATCTAGCACCATGATCGCCTGTAAGAAAATCAACATATTTTGCTCTTCGGTACAGGTTGCCAGCTCCAATATTTTGGAGCTTTTATGCGTCAGCTGAAGTTACTTGTTCTTACTGCTTACATTCCACTTCGCTTATCCCTCGAAGTTTACGCTTAACTTGCCGTGCGTGTTGACAGTTTATCTATTTCTCTGCTTCCTTCTGCCAATATTGCAGTTTTTAATTATTTTACCCTTCATTCTGTTAGTTGGGATTCTTAGGATTCGGTCAGTCTGTCTGCTTTGCGACTGCTCCTTATCTAGTCTTGTCTTTTCTTGACTCCGTCGACTTCTCCTACCTGACGCAGTGAGGATTAAGTTTCTCAGGCTTGTGTTTCTATCTGACCCTGATAGTATGCTTCAATCGCCGCCAGATCGCAGAGACTATTAAAGATATAGTTACCCAAGACGGACTTCCGCCTGCGTGCCAGTGCAGAGCACCGGCAAAGGAAGTGGAAAATAGTTTTATCCTGCTCCTCGTCCATGCACCTTCTGCAGAAGTCGTTTGAGAAGATACCCAGTCTCTTCGCGTGTAAGCCAATAGGGCAATGGCCTGTGATAACCCCAATAACTATACCAAGGTCAGATCTGCCCCTCGAAATCAGACACTTAGAGCGCCGAAGTGCTGTTTGCCCATCTGTGATTTGCTAGTTTGATTTCCCTCGTGCTAAGCAACATCTTATAGGCGGCCAGAGGCCTACCAAGAGTAGACTTATCCGGCTGGATCTTCAGGGTGGTACCACGTCTTGCAAGCTCGTCTACCCTTATGAGTCACAAGAGATTACTAGAACTAGAGAGAGAGAGAGAGATAAGGCTTCATCACCTGACTCAGTCGTTGTCATCGAATTAATGGATGATTGGCTTGCTATGGCTAAGCTATTTTGTATCATGTCTTATACCAAAGTAATTACCAAATAAAATAGTTTTTTTAAAAAAAAGCGCTAAAAAGCATAAAATAATTTTTAATTTTATATCTATTACGGCATTTTGAAGTCGGTGCAAATTAAACAAACAAAACAACTACCCAAGCACAATTGAAGATGATACGTTATACTACCTGAACGTTTCCTCACCGGATCATAAGGAAGGACGATTAAATACTTTTGTTGTAGTTGTTTGGTTTGTTTGATTTGAATTTATGCTTCTTAGCGCGTTTTGTGAAGTCGGTTCAACTTTTTTTTTAAAAAACTATTTTACTTTTCACTTTTTAGTGTCTTCTACTCTGTACAACAAGAAAAGAACTATCCAAATCGGTCCACCGTTAAAAAGTTAGATTCAACCCCCTACTCCAACCCTCATCCCAACAAAATTTTTTTCTCGTGGTATCAATCAGGGAATATATTCTACCCAACAGAAAAAGAATCCTCGAAATCGGCCCACGCGTTACGAAGTTAGACTACCCCTCCCACTCCCCACCTTAGAACCAAATTATTCTTCAATGGGGGATCACACTCTATACAACAACTAAAAACCATCCAAATTGGTTCACGCGTTACAAAGCTATGTTTCACCCCCACCCCACCAACATTTTATTTCTCGTGGTATCTACCAGGGAACATTACCCAAAGAAAAAGAATTATTCAAATCGGTCCACGCGTTTCGAAGTTAGACTACCCCTCTCCCCACCCTAGGCTCCATTTTTTCTACTATGGGGATCATACTCTATACAACAACAAAAAAGAATCATCCAAATCGGTTCACGCGTTACAAAGTTAGGTTTCACCCCCACCCCTCTACCCAACGAAAAAAGGTTCATCAAAATCGGTCAACGTGTTACGAAGTTATGCCCGGTCAGACATAAAAAAAAAGAAATAAAAAAAATACAGATGGAACTTAGAACCTCTTTGTTTTTGGGTAGTCGATTAAAAACTTGAAAGTATCTCTAAGATATCCACAAATTTATTCATATTTAATGTGAAAAGTTTAATTAGAGAATCGGGAGTGTGGGATTAAGCTGAAGGGCTACACAGTATTGCATAGAGGAGGGAGGGTCAAAAAACGTAAGAAAAACTTGGTTTATGGACGACCCTGCTGCTATTACGTATAACTTAAAGAGGGTCGGCTTTTTAACTCTCAACGGCTCCGGTCTTGGCTTGCGTTCATGTTTTCTATGACATGTCTAATATGAGTTCCTCATTACATGCGAATAATCAAAAATTTTTAAGTATTATGTTTCGCTTAATATTATATTTGCAACAAAAGTTTGCTTCTTAAAAATGAACATTCATAAGTGTCGACATGTAAAGACGTTATGATAGTTTTGTTCGAACCATGTATTACCTGATCCAATACTATAAAAAAAATGTGCAAAATCAGAGTATGTTTCCCTGTTGTCTATTTAATTTCATCCATTTATTATCTTGTTTCCTATATAAATCTCTTGATTCAACACCATCGTAAACCGTGAGAGACGAATTATTGTGCCAAGACACTATAATTACAATGTTTTTCCATTTCAAATTTTGTTATTCTACCTTTCGCTAGTACTTCTAATGCGTCAATCTTTCATTTTGCATATTTTCTTTCCATAATCGCTGCAGAGTCTCCATCATTATAATTGGATAAACGGTAAATTCTTGTTATTTAATAATTGAATTATTGAGATATCGAAGTACCTAGTTATGGTACAGTAACGAGTTAATATGTTAGCTCCATTTGCATTGTGAAAAATGCTAACTTCAATAATTAACTTAAAAGTTTTACCTCTTTCTTTAGCTCATTCATTTCGGTAGGAAAAAGTAATTTGCATTGTTTGTAGGAAAAGTTTTCTATCGCATGCTGTTTCTTAATGCATAGACATAGTAATGCAATTTTTGTGATTTGTGCACAATTATGTAAATAATTTTAGTCACAACAAGGAACTGAAGGTAAACTGAAAGTCGGTTAGACGCTTCAGCCAGAAATAAATATAATACAATGAAGAAAATTCTTCTATTTGCATTGTGGCGTTTAAGGTACACAGTCTTGAAAGATAAAGTCTTATTATGTAACTTTGCTCATTCAAAGCTTGCGTGAAATCAATTCAGATGCATACGTTAATAATATTTTATCTGATTTTAATAATCAAAAACTAGTAACTTTTTTGGAGAAATACGATAATATTTATATGTAGTCTAAAGTTAATTGCATGTGTGTAATTTTAAATTTATCACATTTTTTAACGTAAATTCAGTGTTTGATATGATTGCCCTTAGAAGGTACATGGGGCAAAATTCCTCAAGTGTACCAGGTGAAAAAATTCGAAGTCTCCGATTTTGTTTAAACTTCACCAAATTATTGTTACTGGTATAAGTAATTATCGTGCTAAGGTATTTAAAAAAAAAATTTTGTTCAAAAGTTACAGGGTGGTAAACTTTTGCATTTTTGCACTTTTTCTCGTGATCATACCTTTTTTGAAAATTTATAACTATCGTCACCATTGCCGTAGAATGTTGATCTTTAGTGATTTGTAAAGATCATTCGTTATATGGCCTTGCGAATAAAAATATAATTTTCCGAAAAAAAAAGTTTGACTTTGAAAAATATTTTTTGGTTTTTAACAAAATACTTGATCATGAATTTTTTTCATATTTTTTAAAATGAAAGTTTCAATCCTTTGTAGGAGAAAAGTGACTGCACAAATTCGTAAACAGTTTCCGACCCTTCCTGTCAACGCAAAAGTCTGTGGATCATGCAGAAACCAAGTGAAAGTGATTTCTGAAGAAGAAGCTGCGATTTCATCCGGAGATGATGACACAGAACGAGTGCCCGATGTCAGTTTGACTTAATTTTTGATGATAATGGGGATACAGTGAGAAATTGACTCCCGGCCTCTAAAAAAGTACGAGATATTTAATGCTTAAATGCTTCAATTGTAGAATAACGAAAAATATTCTATACTTATTTGTTTGTTTGTTTGTATATCTAAATTGGACCAGATGCAGCGTTTTGAAATTCTCCGCCAGGTGACGTCATTTCCACGGGTAGTACATCTATATATTGAAATCTTAAAGCTAGCTAGAGTATCTCGGAGAATAACGGGTTTTAGGGCAAATGAAAAAATACACCTATAAAATATTTTTTTCATTTAATTTTTACATTTCTCGTCCTTTTTTAGAGGCCATCATTGATATGATATGAGTTTTTACATACGACAAACCGGGAGATATCACGGGGTATTCGCATCTCTTAGGTAAGAAACAAGGGTGGGTCAAGCTGGCACTGTCATATACTAAAAATTTAAAAAGCGACACGGCAAAATAATGTGCTCTTTATGGGCTAATTTTGTGCCCAAATAAAAAATTTTGTGCTCGATAATTAACGCGGCAAATTACAGTGCCAGCTATCGGCAAGCTAGCACTGCCTCTCCCTGGCAGGGTGATACTTGGCCTTGGATAAAAAATTACAGCGTTAAAATTAAGTGCTATTTATGTGCTTTAAAATAGCCGGGACCGACTTTCGAAAAAATCATCCCTTGCATAAAAAACAAGAAAGAAATTGATCATTCTATGTCCGCGGGCAAGTGAGCTTTTAAGCTTTTATTAATTCGTATATGCACTTGTTTGGTTGTGTTCGGTTTCGCGTTTTTGCGTTTTTTAATCGTTAAAACATAAAAGTTAAAAAAATCTTCTCTTTTAAGTAGTTTTGTAAGCAATTATACAATATCTTAAAAAGCTTTTAAGCATTCCTCATATTAAATAGTGATGAAATAGTTGTAAGCGGGGTGTGAAAAATTCAAACGCCAAAGAGAGAAGAAAGAAATGATTAATTCTGAATTTTGAGGATTTCGTTTTCGTAAAGTGCGTACACCGCCAAACAAGTGCAAACACGAATTAATAAAAGCTTAAAAGCTCACTTGCCCGCGGACATAGAATGATCAATTTCTTTCTTGTTTTTTATGCAAGGGATGATTTTTTCGAAAGTCGGTCCCGGCTATTTTAAAGCACATAAATAGCACTTAATTTTAACGCTGTAATTTTTTATCCAAGGCCAAGTATCACCCTGCCAGGGAGAGGCAGTGCTAGCTTGCCGATAGCTGGCACTGTAATTTGCCGCGTTAATTATCGAGCACAAAATTTTTTATTTGGGCACAAAATTAGCCCATAAAGAGCACATTATTTTGCCGTGTCGCTTTTTTAATTTTTAGTATGTGACAGTGCCAGCTTGACCCACCCAAGAAACAATGTCATGCCGCTATTTAGTAAGATGCTTCAGGGCAGGATTATCAGTGGTTGGAATATGAGATGTTTACTTTTCTTTGTAATCTGGTGGTCAATGAATAACTTTTAATCCTGTATCGCTGTTCCCGGAAAGTACTTGTTTGTGCTCATGGACCTTATACAAAATGTCCTCAGTCGGCTCTGTAAATGGGAGGTCAGGTGCAGGCTCGAGGTCAACCCTAAAAAGACCAGGCTAGTCAATTTTTGTTAGGAAATATAAGATTCCTCACGTAGAACATCCATATCTAAACGGCACCCGTTTGACTTTTGCTGACGAAGCAAAGTATTTGGGTATTACACTGTATAATAAATTATGCTGGAAGCTAAACATCCAAGAGAGGGTTAAGAAAGCAACAGTAGCTCTGAACTATTGCAAGAATCCCATTGGTAGAAAATGGGGCTTCCACCCCAAGCTCACTCACTGGCTCTACATGGCAGTCAACAGGTTAATTGTGTAGTATTTCGAGATCGTCTATTATCCATGAAAAAGTCCACAAATCTTAATGTCCTAGGGACGGTTCAGAGATCAGCCTGTATTTGTATTAGTGCGATGTCTGGCTTATACGCATACATATTGCATTTATTATAAAATTTGAACCGATATAAAGCACTTTGTACAAATCGTTCACCAGCTTTCGTTCTATATAAGCCCGCATTAGAGACCGGGCACTTGAACAGTCTAAGACTTGACATTTGTGATTATTATCATAATATTATTAAAAGTATTTTTGAGTAGTAAAATGATTGGGTAAAGTTCCCCTTCCGACAAAGAGACACGAGAACTAAAAAAGCATGGCGCACCGAATAAATTGTGAATTGTTAACTTCTAGACATTTTCTATTTAAATTAGTACCTTGAATAAACTTTAATCTTCTTAAAATAACAAACCACATTTTACAAGAAGTTTAAGGTCTGGTATCAACTGTACAAACCTTTTTCTTCGAGCCTCCGCAGTAATTTTACAATTTTAAAGAAACATTTTACTGACTGAATTTCAACCTGAACAAAAAACTTCAAATGCAATCATGCAACTAAAATTGTCATTACTTTGTATGAGAGCAACAATGCTTAGTGAGTTTAAAACTTTATTCTTGTCTATAAGATAGGATTCTGTTCTATCACGAGTACATGATCACGTTTACTAAATTCCTACGGTTTCCAAATTCATCATTACAAAACTGTATTGTCGAGGAAAACATTTACCCAACAAACAGCATGAACTACTCGTTTCGGCAAAGTGAGGAAAGTTTATGAATTTGCTTGGAAATGAATTGCAAATTTTATGTTAATTTCATGGCAATGGAGATGCCTTTGGGAATGTTTTTTGAATTCGAAGAGGAAGTCCAATGCCATTAATCTATACTTGGTGCGTATTATGTGACATGGGAGCCCACAATGACTTTCCTCTGCAGTCTGCTCGTTGACATGAAAACATATCATGCTCGACACTTCCCATCTGACAAAGTTTCAAGTTCACTTGATACTTTTTTGCCATGGCGAACCGTAACCCAGTTTTGCCAGAAACTATTTTTTTTGCCATGTCCACTGACTAAAAAGATACAATTATCGTCTCAGCACATGGAGGAATTTAACCTATAAATGAAACAGATGCTGACCTTTCCCGATATAACTCTTCGGAGCAAATAAGAGGGAGTATGTTATGCAAATGCCGGACGTCCAGCTCAAGTCTAAAAAATATTTTGAATGCTTTCGTCTTTCTCGTAGCACCAATCCATAGCATGACTTCGATTTAAAGAACTAAGTGCGAATAGCCTTTATTACCTTTCAATTAATTACCGTCACACGATAAAACTGTGTGTTGCCCTAATTGCCTTATCGCTCAATTAAAATTGCACGCATCTGTCATTATTTAATTAAGCATGAAATTGTGGAACATGTCAGGCTTCATGGACGAAGGGAGGCTTCCAAAATGTTTGTAAGAAATCTCGCTTGACTTCTTCAAGTAAACTTTGTTCGCTACGCCGCGCCGCCAGGTTAACTGCAGTCACATAATTAGGCGGCCACTGAAATTGTTGGACAGCTGTTAGTAGGTTGATGTCTGTTGCTTAATTGAATTCTTTCGTTTTATTTGGGATTTCAATCACTTAAGTTAGTGCGTTAAATATTTCTAGGAAAATGGTGAGTACGTTAATCTTTCAGCATGAGTTATAAACATTCTACGGAAATGATGATACGCATATGCGGTTTTTAAAGCATTGTAATTAAAGGGTTTGCATATTCCAAAAGTCGGTATGGGGTTAGAAAATGGATTTCTGTCACATCGTTTTCATGTGCCCTTAGTATAAAAATGGGACACTAAATACTGTACCAAATTTAAAATAAATAGAATTGAATTTAATATTGTTAAAATCAGGGACCAAAAATATTTTCCGACGACAACTATTGCAAGTGTATCCACACAATTCCGAACCACCGACAACTGCAACCCCAAATGACTTTTTGGCGTAATCTGTTGTCAGCAGAAAGCAGTTCGAATCTGGGACCCTCATGATGCAAGGTCAAACCGCTATCGCTAACGACACCTCGCCAGGGGGGGGGGGGGGTCAACATTTTAAAGTCGGGTTATTAGATCAAGTGAAAGGGTATCATATGAAAGGCCTTCATTTGCACATTACAAAATATATTTTCCTTTCCTTTTATGCCGCATAGCTTTCGACTTATGACAAAAAATTTCTAACAAAATACCGTCCTCCTCACACACGCCCTTATCTCCGAAGTTTGCAAAGCAAAACATGTGAGATAATTAAAGTTTATAGAGGTTTATGTAAATATTATAGGAAAAATAAAATGATGAATAACTAGCAGAGCTTTTAAGAAATCAGCAACCTTCCTCGGTGCCCGAGCCTTGACTCGCACTTGACCGGGTTTTTTTTTATATGAGTACACACGGCCAACAAAAAATTCTCTTCACATAAAAAGAGTATTTGCAAAAGTCTTCACAATAATAAAGTAAAAAACGCAATGAAAAGGACTCACTTGGCCTGAATCGGATCGTGAATTCAGATTGTCTAATACATTAAGATAAATATTGAGTTTAAGTCTAACTGCGTAAGCTCAGTTTTACACATAACCGCGACGTAGTTCTTGCCGTTTATCTCCTTCCAAGGGACGAAAGTTCTCTATACAATAACAATAACATGCGCAGTTAGGTGCCCCCACTTCACCTTGCCATAGTTACAAATTGTTACCGCATTTTTATAGCACTTTATTATTCAACAAAGAATCATACAAGTCTGTATACGTGTAATGAAGTTAGGTACCGCCACGTCATTACCCTAAATGTAACATGGGAATATGGAAACAATCAAAAACATGCCCTATACAACACGTATAGGCAGGTCTCACGTGTTACAAAGTTGGGCCCCGTCTCCTCCCCAACCCACTCATATCTCAAAACATAGGTGCAAAATTTTTACCACAGTATGATTGCGGATATAATCTTAACAAAAATAAAAGAATTATCCAAATTGATCCATGCCTACAAAGTTAGAAACCGCCTTTCCCTACCCCAACCTAAGTAGCAATTGGAAAACGCCATCAATACAACATGAAATACAAAATTGTACTATTGGAAAACTTCTTTTTTTGTTAAGTCGATAGCAATACAAGGTTCTGTTTAGATGATGTTACTGGAAGTTTCGAAAAGATCACACATCAGCAAGAAGTGTTCAAGAAATTAAGTGTAGCCAACCTGTAACTAAACCACAAAAAGCGCGATACTTAACGTATCTGAGCAATGCGTTATCGATCTTGTGAGTCGGTTTAACTTTGTTTTTTTTAAAACTATTTCACTTTCAACTTTTTAGCTTCTTAAGATGTGTATGCTACTTGAAAAATGCGGCTCATGTGAACAAAGTGATTGCCAGAGCTCCAGAGATAATGTACCCTACACAAAGGAAACAGAACCGCCCGAATGCGGCCACACATTATGAACTTAGTCGCCGCCCCCTTTTCAATACCCTCAGCCTAGGTACAAACTTTTTACAACAGTGCTAGTTCGACAACGTATACTCTATTCAACAAGAAAGAACCATCGAAATTGGGTCACGCATTTATAAAGTGAGTGGTCCCTCCACAGCCTAGGTATTAATTTTGTATAGTATATTCAGGAAAGGTAGTCTGTTAAAGAGAATCAAACTCATCCAAATCGGTCTACGTGTTACGAAGTTAGGCTCCACTCACTTCCCCGCCCAAAAATGTAAAAATTTTTCTCATAGTAACAGTGAAGAAACATACTGTAGACAAGAAGAAAAGAATCATCCAAATCAGCCTGTGCGTAACGAAGTTAGGTTAGGGGTTTTTCTTGACGGATGAAAATTATAGTTATCTTTGACGTAAAAAACGTGTTTATTGCTTCAAACCTGGTATACTCGTAAACTGAACAATAAAACTGGCGAGAAGTTTAATATAAGAAAAACAACAAACGGAGCACGAACAATTCTCCCTAAAATTTGAAGTGGCTATTGGCGTTGCACCGATCTCATAAACCGCTAGATTTCGAATAAAAATCGAAAGTTTTTCTTAATTAGCATGAAATTGCCTTTGGAAATATATATTGTTATTAAAATATATTAACAATTAAAAAACAACCATTTGAAAAAAAGTTGATTTTTGCTCGAAAATTGAATTAGGAAATGATGAATTGAAAAAAAAACTATACGAGGTATTTAAAAATGGATATGTATATTAATTACACTGTAAATTGAAAAAAGAAAAAGTGGATAAGATGATTAGATGGCTAACTAGATGAAGATCCGAATGCGACCTTGGAGGCCTACACGAGTAATTTCTCAGTACAATGAATGACAATTTATTTTGGTTACAAAATCGTGGGCAATTGCATTGTATGGCTCAAACATGCTATTAATTGGTGATTGAATTTCATTTGAAACTAAACAATCGATTGACGGGAAGTTAAAAAGAAACACCCAAATCGGTTGACGCGTTATAAAATTAAGCTCCTCCAGAACAGAATTTCGATTTTTCGAACCTTTCGAAGGTCGTGAAACCCTTTTAAGGCTGAAGAGATTTATCCACAGAGAGGGCACCTAGGAACAGGACGCGTTGCGTACGAATATAACAACCCAAGCTACACTAGTTTGTGAATTAAATCTTCGTGGTTGATTCTAGGTTGGATTGACTCTTATTGAAGTTTATAGTGAAAGCGGAGTATGTCCGAGACAGATTTTCATAACATGACACAAGCGTCTGTAATTGTAGTGGAAGGGCAATATTAACACTATCCTTTAACTATTTAGAAAATCAGTCAGAAAACATAGATTAAACAGATAACAGAAAACATTCGCGAGATGATCGCGCTCAATACAGCATACGCTTTATAATATACAGGGTGTTTCAGATCTGACGTGCCAAAATGAGTGGGGTGATAGATCTCACCTAGCCACACAAAAAAAATTAAGGAAGGGGGAGGGGGATTAACCGTTTGGGATTACAGGGTGATTCATAAATTTCAGTTTTTCACATTACTCTTATATTTTTATCTTTTCATCTACTCACCAAAGCGACATCAAACAAACGCTAAAAAACTACTATCCCAATTACCTTTTCAAAATTGTCAACAAAGTTGATCTAACTCCTACCATTGCAGGTACAGTCACTTCCAAAAGTGAAAAAAATTGTTTGTGATTACCAAAAATTCAGCATTTTCCCAAATTTTCTCCGAAATTCATGTAATTAGTATACTCCTTTGTTATTTTTATTGGATTGCCCATCTTATTACCTTTCCACAAAGGTGCAACATGGCAAGGTAGAGAAAAGGTGTAGAAATTTATAAGTAAAAAACTTATCGGGAAATATTTAAAAATCTGCAATTTAAAGAAACTAAACTCATATTAACTCTAAAATCCTATTTATTGAATCTAAAACGCATTACAAATAATCTTAGTAAATTACAAAAGCTGTTCATAATGTCCACCGCCACTTTGGATGCATGCCAACATTCTCCTTCTAAGTCCCTGTTTAAGGCGTATTGCAGCCTGCCTCTCCCGTATTTTCGTTGCTGCATTCCTAATTCTTCTAATTAAATCCTCTCTAGTGTTAACAGGACTTGAATAAACTATATCATTCATTGTTTCCCATAAGAAAAAGTGCAATGGGGTAAAGTATGGAGATCTAGCATGCCAAGAAATCGTGCACCTCGACCAATCTAGCGGTTAGGAAATTTTTCAGTTAGTATTGCCTTCACAATGTTAACAGTATGCACTGGTGCTGCATCGTGTTGGCAAAATATGTCCGTTCAATTATGCACAGAGCTGTTCTCTATTAGATCCGCAGTGTATTCTCCAAAAAGTCCGCATGAATTTGACTGTTGAGCACTTGGGGCAAAATGAACGGTCCTACCAAATGGTTGCCGATGATATCAGCTCAAACGTTGACACTGAATCTCTCCTGGAATGAAGTCACCTTTGTCATGTGTGGATTAGATTCCGACCAGGTATGGAGGTTATTGAAGTTCGTGATACCATCCCTGGTGAATTGAGATTCATCCGTCCACATAATTCGGTCCAGAAACGCCCTGTCGTCAACTTCGCATTCCAGAAGCCAAGTGCTTAATTTCAGATTTCTATCGGAATCTCCTTCCAGTAGTCCTTGGACTGGACTGAATAACCCTCTAAACCTTAGATGAAGACAGTACTAATCATCTTGCAACTCGTCTCAGGGTCTTGCCCCACGATGGTGATTATTTGCTGCTCGACGTCGACAGAAGTTCTCAAAGTTTCGGGTCGTGTCTCCCTGTCGGGTAAAGTTACACTTCCTGTTTCTTTAAACCTTCGGAAAGTCCGTGTAAATGCCCCTCTTTGGGGTGCTCTCCGATTAGGGAATCTCCTTTCATATTTCAGTACAGCCGCTCTCTCGTTTCCGTCTACTACACCATAAATGTAATTATGTATAATATACGCGTACCATTGAATTGTACCATTTTTTAATAATTTTTACATAAAAACAACCGTACTTATTGATTTATTTTTCAACTATGATAGGTATTATTGTAGACTGACCCCATTTTATAGCAAAATTTCCATCAGGTAAAAGTAAAAGAACGCCACGATATAAGGAAGTGAATTCTGGCTAACACTAAACAAACATTTTTAACGCAAAACAAACATTTTCGAGCCTTTATCTTTATTAAAATTTCGTTTATTTAAAGAATTTCCTACCTAACGTGCAATAAAATAATTAGGTAGTCAGGGATTTCTAAGGATGCGTTTTTTCTAATCCTTTATCTACCTTACCATGTTGCACCTTTTTGGAAAGGTATAAGATGGGTAATTTCATAAAAGTAAAAAACCGATGTATAATTTACATGAATTTTGGAGAAAATTTGGGAAAATTTTGAATTTTGGGTAATCACAAATAATTTTTTTCAATTTTTGAAGTGACTGTACCTGCAATGGTAGGAGCTAGATCAATATTGTTGACAATTTTGGAAAGGCCATTGGGATAGTAGTTATTTAGCATTTGTTTGATGTCGCTATGTTAGGGAGATCAAAAGATAAAAATAAGAGAGTACAGTGCATGCCATGAAAAAATGAAATTTATGAATCTCCCTGTAACTACCAAACGGTTCAGATTGCCCTACTGCCTGCCATACAATTTTTTGTGTGGCTAGGTGAGATCTATCACCCCACTTATGTTGGCATGTTAGATCTGAAACACCCTGTATAATAAGTAAATTCGCAGCGGAGCACTTTAAATTATAGGTTCACTTGGAATCGTTGTAGTTACAAGGTTATGGGAACTAAGAGATAAACTACCCTTTTTTGCCGAAATCTTCAAACTGAGCTTTAATTTTTAAAGTTCTACTCGTCGCTACTTTATACATAATTATTTTATTGGAATTTTTTTAAAGAATACCTAGACAATAATATAAACTTGGCTGATTTGAGGGCCTAGTGCTGTGCCGAAACGTCCATGTCTACAAATTCCGCAAAACAATCTTCGTCATCTCTGCCACCTACCAACTTATTTCCATGATAGCAGTTTTACAATGTATACATTTATATTTATGTATGTATGTATATCAAAGTGCATTTTTTAATATCTCATGTAATTATATGTAATGGAAAAAAATTCTTAAACTCTGCTTCAAATCAGCCGTCTAGACTAGAAAACCCCCTAAGTCGACATTAATCTTTTAATTGCACTTTCGTAAATTTTCACTTAGAGACTTCGGTTACCTGAATAGTAACATTTCGCTGCTTAATAATTCTTTTATAAATTCT
This sequence comes from Leptarthrus brevirostris, assembly GCA_964036015.1. NCBI lineage: Eukaryota > Metazoa > Arthropoda > Insecta > Diptera > Asilidae > Leptarthrus > Leptarthrus brevirostris. The sequence continues at coordinate 117,223,989 of OZ038372.1, read as the reverse complement.
CCAGCAGCTCGTGAGTGAATAAAAGTAAGAAAATATAAAACTTGATGCGAAATAAAATTGAAACGAGGACGATGAGCAGTTTTGCTTGCACTTTCCTCAATTAATAAACAAGCGACTATTCAGAAAGACAGCTTGACAGGAATAGGACTAAAATCTGCCTTCTGCTTAAACAAACACTGGAGCGCTACCTGCATTCTCTCTGCAATGAGAAGCTCTTAAATGACGTAGTTGGGCCTGCTCTGTCTACTAGAAAATGCATGTAGAATTTTAGATCGATAAACATTCCGTTGAGGAGCAAATAAAGCGCAACTATAGCATGTATGGCTACAAGCTGTTGAATAAACTCGAAATGAACCTCCTTGCAGTTTTGTTATCGGGGTCTGCATTTGTTTTGCTGCGATAAAATGCACATGCCAAAGTCGTTGGCGCTGTCAGTTGTTTGCATTTCCTCGTTCTTCAAGATAATACTCCAGGCCGGGCGAGACCCTTCAAAACATAAGATGAAATCTTTTCGGAAACTGTCTTTGCTCCGTCAAAGTAGATGTTCAATTTTCTGCCTGTCGCATAAATAACAAGGGAACATGTGTCGGAAGTGGGAAAGTCTCTGAGGTTGTTACTATTGACACACATATCAGAAGGGCCTTGGAATGCATCCAACAGTGATTCAACCCATTAGAAACATTGCTTTGAATATGATTGCATTTTATTTGATTTGAATTAATTATCAACGCAGTTTCCTTTGTCTCTTTTTGAAATGTAAGTGCCGCCATACTGGCTAGTTTTACTGAAGTCCAACTGATAACGCCTTGAATGCGTGAAGAATTGATGGAAATTGTAAATTTATGCGCCTAATCCGACTTAATGCAGATAGCTCATTCAGATTTGTTTTTATGATGCCATTTTACCATATCTGAAAATGAAATTAATACTTTGTGTGAAGTTTCTCGCGTTCCAAGTGTCATTAGCATTTCTTTCTTATTGAAATATTAACGGATTATAAAACTTCTACATAAGGTACGTGCTAACCGTAGTTGTCGAGCTTTGTCAAAATTAATAAAACATATGCATCGGTAATGAGCTGTACGGAGAGTATCTTAATTAAAAGAAGAAAAATTGTACTAGGCACCTATGTATTTAAAGTAGTCTTCTTTTTTCAATCTGCGTGATGTTTTCTCTTCGCCAAACAATCTCCCCGACGTCCTTAAAGATAATTATGTATCAAGAGATTAGGCTTAGTAATAGCAGCATATTGCGTTTAGATTACAATATAAAAGTATTTTAAAGGACATTATCCTATCACAGGTGAAGGAAAGAGTAATGCCAACAAAACAATTACCTCAAGCATTATTAAATTTGGTTAAAAATGGCGAACACGATAATCTTTCAAATTACTTGGCTAATCTTCTTAGTTTAATCTCATAAGTCGTATACTGGATGCATACTCCCAGTCAAATGTTGCCCACCCCGCTGGGGAATGTGCTCTATTATAGACTAACGCGGCAGCCTCGAGTATTGGAAGTAATTACAACTCGGGTAATTTTACAAGTAATCAATTATTAATATAGTCTTCTTGAAAGTGAAGACTTTCCTCTAAAAGATGATACCATTTTGTAATTGCCTTTGAAAAATGACCTGCGTCTTCGTATTTTGAGGACACGCTACAGGACGTAATTCTTGACCGATTTTGGTGATTCTTTTATTAGTTAGTTATCTATTACAATAGAAGCCTATTAATTTTCCTAATGATTTATCAAATAGTTTAAAAGATTATCTTCAAAACCTCCCATTTTTTATGCTCGGCGACTGTTCGCGACACCTGTTTTGTTGGGACCTTCTTGCTCCTTCTTTGCTCCTTGCTGCTACGATATTCATGAATATTTCGCGGAACAATATTGCATATTAGGAATAAAGTCTATTCTACATCCAAAAGTTCGACTTGGTCGTCGGCTTTGAATGCGGTTTTTTTACGATGTGGCGAAAGCCTAGGGGACAACCCTTTTATGCGTTAGGATGACTTTGTATGGAAGGGAAATTAGGGTAAGGGGAGTGAGAAAACTTGAATGTCTTGTTTTTGCATTGCTGTTAGCTAAACAACAGCCCAGAGATGGAGTAGATTTTTTTATTCTATTTTTAAAAATCCACGGGGAGACCGAGTCTCGAAACCGGGTTTTTGTTGGACTTCTCAGTTCACTCGCAACCCTGATTCTTATCTGAAATCATGGTTGAGGTCGGCTGAGTTTATTATGGAAAAAAAAACTAAAGCCAACCGGAGGTATTTAAAAAAACTGATTATTTCCTTAATCTTTACCCGCGAGATTGCTTGCAGGTTTTCAAAGAAGTACTCCCCATATTTACAGAGAAGGTGAATAATGATGTCTTTTTCGTTCACGACGTCGTAACTACGACAGGGTGTATTGTAAGGGGCGCCTGTTGAGCAGATCGGATGTCTTACTTTTATTATAACTTGGCCAGGTTGCCCTGGATATGCTACATACTTTCAGGGCGTTCCATATCAGTTCAGGCGGCCAGAAGAAGTAGAGTACTTGGTAGTCACTTATTATCCGGACTAGCGAAGGTACAGGAAGCAGAGTGTAAGCCATTCTAAAATTTAAAAAAGCTGAGATTACAGAAAGATAGGTTCCCATGAATCTATATGGTACATGGAACGTATTGGTACATATAATGTTGGATAATAAAAAATGTTGTAGGATCCCTGTATCTTTAACTAACCCACGTATGGTAACAATAATTTTAAACGATGATCACATTTCATGCAGTTTTTTTCATAACAAATGTGAAATTTAAAGGTATTATCAACAATGTAAGGGAGATGTAAAGTTGTTTCTAAAAACAAAGGAAGCGGACAAAGACTTTCTTTACGATGAGATTAGAGCTTAGGAGATGCTCTATGATGGTAGCTTTGCAGGAGCTAGCAGCTGGGTAAATGCATTAAAGTAATAAGTGAAGGAATTGATGGCGATGCATTGTCTGAACATCTGCGGCTTTTTAGACAAAGAAAAAATAGATGGTAAATGGCTCACACACCCCACTTTCTCTACTAAGTTTTCCCTCTACTTGTACTAATAGACCTTTCTTTGTGCCAAATTTTGAAAATTCCAGATAAACGGAAAGTGTGCTATAGGTTTTTGTTCTATAGGAATTTTTTTTATATGACTATGACCTTAGTAGTTGGTATTAATTTTAACTTAACAACACTAGTTGTTCTTGAGAAAAACGGTCCTAATAAACACAAAGGCAAACAGGCAATCCTATAAGGGTTCCGCTTGTTTCATTCTGAGGTACGGAACCCTAACAATTCCCGAAATGTTACAATGAGTCCAGCGGTGACATCGACTTGACACTCTTGTATTTTTTTACACGATGTGCCCAAATCCTAGGGGACAACCCTTTGATGCGTTAGCATGGTTTTGGCCGGAAGGTAATTAGGGTAAGGAAAGTAAGGAAACTTGAATGTCTTGTTTTTGCATTGCTGCGAGCTTGCCAACAGCCCAGAGATTTAGCGGATTATTTTAATTTCTTAATAAAAACTCACGGGGAGATCTAATCTCGAACCCGGGACCCATGGTGGTCATGCCGCTCAACGAATTGATTCAACTCCAACTGTATTAATAAAAAGGAGAAACTAAGTTGGTTAAAGATCTGAATGCTGCGGTATATCGGTATTTTTGTCGTAGTATTAGATAATTGGAGGTCCTAATAAAAATTTTTTACGTAATTTCATTGAGATGCAAAGAACGCGACTAAATGTGTGGATATGAGCTGAAGCAACACATTCTCCGCTTTCCGCGTTTAAGGAAGTTGAAAAAAAAAACCATCTAGGCTTATTTGTCTCACTCTCTCTAGTGTGATTCCTTGCAGAGCGCTTCCTTTTTTTTAAATAATTTTATAGGGAAAATACAATGTTTGGTATAAGAGTTTAATATAAGCTGATGAGTACACCTATTCTCAACGCAACAGTCTCCAAATAGTCGTGATACAAATGGTGAAAGTATTCAGTTAGATTTTTCATGTCACACGAATGAAGCTTAAGAAATTTTAGGCATCCTGTACTTTAATAATTTTATTTTTTTATTGCATCCGTATCGCTGGTGGATAGCTTGTCAACCTTTCATTCCGCAGGTCTAGGTTCGAACCCCACGATTACGATTAAGATAAAAAGGTCATCGGGAGTTTCAGAGGAAAAAGTGGTTCGGAATCCATCTTAAATTGTAAGTCCACTTGCAGTCGTTGTCTAGAACCGGGTGAAGTTTTTCTCCCGCCTCATACCACACAATGATTTACGGAAACTAGAGATATTTTCTGTAACCCCTTGTTACATGGAGCGGAAGAAAAACTCTCAATTCGATAACAAAAATTGTAAGTGTTCCTGAAATTCAAACCACTGGTATTAAATACTTTACAACTCAAAATACATTTTCTTAGCGCTAACCGTTAGCCGAAAAGAATCAAGTTACTCAAACCTGCGAATTTCGTGTGGAAAAACTTTGCATTGCAACGCCGATGACATATCAGTTTACGTTAACTTTAATGCGTTTGTAAATTCTGCTTTTAGGTTGCTAAGATAACAAATGATGTGAAAGTTATCAACATTTCTTATTTGATTTTTAGTGCATTAAGTAAAAAATTCTTGGCAGATTTTAAAGAGGTAAAGTTGATTGAGTTATTGCCGCGACAACGGTCGACTGATTTATTTTATCTAAATGTAAATAAGACGGACAGAAACATGGAATTACAAAAATTAATTAAAAATTGTATACCTTCTTTATTAATCAAAAATGTTGTTTTGCTAAAATTTATGTATAAAAGATCTAAAGTGATTATTCATCATGACAATGTATCGTGTCACGCAGCAATCAAATTAATCACAATTGATGTCAGAATTTTTAAAAGATGAAAAGCCTACGAATTTATCTTATTTCTATATTCATTAAAAGAAGAATTTTCGAGTATAGAATAAATGAGAAAGTACCTATAATGATGTACAGAAAGAGGATGTTTTAAGTAAAATTAAAATTCAGCAAATAATCCATAAATTGGCAGAGGTGACAACAAGACCAGGTTTGGTTCAAGATCGGGCAGCCAAATTTATGATTCGTACTTGAAATTTAAAACTAGTCTATATTTAATGTTCTTAGTTCTTTATTCTGGCAAAGATTTAGTGTCAGGCTTAGCACGATATTAGTATTTAAAATTGGGCTAAGCCACTTATTATCATCACTCATCGACCAAGGTTGTATACTAAGCTTGGTAGGAAGTTATCATCCCGTTGTGCAATTAGGTTTGCTCCAGAAATATATAGCCTGGCCCAAGCACATGCCAATTTTGGACCTATTGTAATTTTCTAAATGAAACTGTTTCTTTTTGCACTAATTTTTAATTGCTACTAATGTGTATTATAATTTCTGAACTTTTCTTTATTTTTCTTAAAGTGTTTACTATCAAATAGAAAAATACATGTCGTATATTCCAAAAAATTTTCTTGTAAATGTGCCACAGTTATAGCTAGCAAAACAACTTAGTTCAATAATGAACCATCTCATAATAGAGTGCCCGCTTTCTATTCTACACTTAATTTTATTATTGACAAAAACTTAAAAGCAATTAACCTTAATACTTTACAGCCACAGTACCTGAAACATCAACCAGCGCAATAAATATCCGTATATAGTTTTACTTTTTCGAAAAACTTGCAGCTGATAATGCAATATGTCGCTGTAGCTCTTGCATTTCGTAATTCAGCTCCCTCACCAAAATTGAATTTATACTTGTGTTACGAATAGCCTTTGTAAGTGCGATTTGAGCCTTAACGACGAACCCCATCCAATCTAATTTTTTTAACATGTTATCAATTTCCTTCCATTAATAATATTGTTACGTAAATGGGGCACTTCGGGCTAGACGTGTTAATTCAGACACTTATTTACAGTCACAAATGTTCACAATTTTATTCACTTTATAGTGGGTCCACACGACTTCTATAAACTTCTATAGAATTTTGTCTGTGCAACAAAGCAGTACACACAAATATCGGTGCGTTAGAAAAGTCGGAGGTATGCATGCAAGTCGGAAGTAAGCATGTATGTCTGCGTATTTTTTGGAGTAAAGGTGGGTCCACACGATACATATCTGTACGAACAAAAGTATGTATCGTGTGGACCCACCATTACTGATTAATAATTCGATGTACAATTTTCGTGACAATATACCGTTTCACTTCACTTATTTACACTTAGTACTTCACGGGTTAAAATACAACTAACTCACTAGGCATCTACTCAACCCTATTTATACTACTTCGCTTAATTCTAGAAAGTTCAACAACTTAGTTCTAGCAACTTCCTTTATACATTTTCACCACACTAAGTCCCCACAGGTTCGAGTCAGCCTTGATTTCATACATCATCTGACGTTTTCCTGGTTTCCGAAATTCGGATCATGCGCATTGCACAACTATAATAAATAAATAGTCTAAGTTTTGGTACAGCCACTCTGTGTGCAAAATTTGGAGGTTAAGTGGGGTTCAGTAGTCTTCGTGTTGAAAGAAAAATAAACAAACGGATAATATTTCGCTTCTATATATTACTAGCTGCACGTCCCCGGCGTTGCTCGGACTTTATGTAAATAAGCGTCCTTTTTAATTATTTTTACATATCACTCCCATTCGTCCCCACCCCATCCCTAGGGGTGCTATGGTGTCTTACCACAACACAGAGTTTAAGAACATCGGGAATGTCAGTAATCATCCCAGCGACCCAGAAAACTACGGCTTCGACACTAATATCTGTCGCTTTCGATTATTTTTGTATGTAAAAATGATGAAGATGATATGTCATCTTCCTGGCACCCACACCCATATGGATGCTAGGGGTGTCTTACTCCACAGCATCGAATGGCACAGTCATTATTTATTTCAGGAATTGACACTAATTTCAGTTGTTTTCGGTTATTTTTACATGGCACTCCGTTATTGTTATTTGCCATAATGTGCCTATTCAGCTATTTTTCCGGTTAAGGGGTCAAATTTAATGAATTTGAAAAATTATTCTAAGGGTTATCCGGTGAAAAAATTAAAAAAATGAAGAATATTTTTTTTTAATATTAACTTTTTTTTAAATGTGTCTAAATGGACTGCTGATGAATTAGATGGCGCCTCCTTGTCTGCATCCTAACTCCCCCCAAGATTATCCAGTCTGCAAAAATGAAATAGAATCTTTTAAAACAGTGTAGTAGTTAAAGTCTGTCGAGGAGGCGCCATCTAATTCATCAGCAGTCCATTTAGACACATTTAAACAAACTGTTAATATTAAAAAAAAAATTTTTCTTGTAGTTGAAAGTTTAGTAAACAATCTGAAACCAAGTTTAATTTTTTTCCCCGTATAACCCTTAGAATAATTTTTCAAATTTACTCGGTTATCAGGGGGCGTAGGAGTATGTGACCCTTTAATGAAGTTTTAATCTTTTTCTTCGGTGGCAGAAATTGCGAGGTTCTTTTCGAATTTTTGTAATATTTGTGCTTCTCTAGCTATTTTTGAACATTTTTGAAATTCAGTTCGGGACCACTGTGGCGCGGCGCACCCAAATCTGGTGGATGATAATGGCCTTATAACTTTGAAGCAACGGTTTAGTGATAAGATAATAATTACATACTTAAGCATTAAGACCAAGTATGAAGTAAATCGGACCACGAACAAAATATGTACCATACAAGCCTTGCAACCCCGATTTACCGACTACTCAACAATAGATCCGCGGAGAAATGATCCGCGACAAAATATCCGCAGGACAAAATATCTGCAAGACCAAATATCAGCAAAACAATATAATATTACATGTTTTATAAATCATTGTTTATTGTTGATTGATTCATTAACTAACTAAAGTAGCTGTTCATTAATTATTTGTATATTTATAAAACATACAATATTATTTTGTCGTGCGGATATTATGTCGCGTGGATATTTTGTCGAGCCGCTCTTTTGTAGCGGATCTTCTGTCACGGATCTTTTGTCATCGGATTATTAAGCGTGGCACCCTTTTCACCCCCTAAGAGATTAAATCGACAAATTACCAAAATACGTGTTTGTTTAATTGTGTCAATGAGCTTTAAGACCAAATTTCAAGTAAATCCGACCACAAATAAAATATGTGCCATACAAACTTTGCCACCACTTTTCAACCCCTTAGGCGTTGAATCTCGAAATATCCTTCCTTATTCCTTATATACATCATGAAGGAAACCTCTGTGTAAAATGTCAGCCTTCTAGGTCCAAGGGTTTAGCCTGGGCGTTGATGAGTCAGTAAGTGAGTCGACTTTTCTTTTTGTATATATAGAAGATAATTATGGCGTCATTGACGGGACAAAATGAAATTTTGTTAACTAAGCTTTTAAAGCTTCAAGTTGTTTGGCACAATTCAAGGACCTAGCAATGAAAAATGTTTACTCGAATATAAAAAAAACGTAAACGTTTTGTAGGGCTTGTGCGTAATGGACAGGACAAGTTTATCCGACTTGAAAATATTTCTTATTAACCGACTTCCGAAAAACAAAGAGGTTCTAAGTTCGACGTGTAGTTTTTTTTGCTGTAAAGCAAAAACATTTATTAGGTCTTGATTTATTATAAAATAAATTATTGATTTATTATAAAATTTATATTTAACTAAATACTTGAATTCGACTGATTTTGCTTCTAATGTATAAGTTTGAAAAGATAATAAAAAAAAACTTAAACAAAGCCTAAGCGTGCGCACCTTTATTGCTTTGTTGCAAATATACAAAGAACTAAAGCCTTACAAGTTGGAGTCTGTTTAGTGTCTTCCACAATAAATAAAATGTTAGAATAAACTCGAGGAAATGTTCTTCTCGTTCCTCGTGCTATTTTTACATCACACAGCATAAAAGCGTGTTCACTTTTATAAACTTCTTGTTTCCATCTTGAGAAAGAGTTGTTTACGTTATTATATAAAAGCTTAAATTAAAACATAATATAAATTTTTCCTCATATTTGCAGGCGCACACATGCGTTAGTGTGTCACGTCGTTATGTCAAATTACAAAAATAAAATACTAAATTAATAACCTTGATCGTACGTGGAAGCGTTAGAAAACTTCGAAGCGGTCACTTACCTGAAAAGAAAAGAAAATTAATTACTAAAATTTTCACGAATTAGTGTAAAATGTAAACGAGTTAAACTATTGGAATTTTTATCTATTTCAGTAATTTTTAATAATAAGCTTGAATAAAGTCTTTTAAGCTATAAGGTGTAACCAATTAGGATATAGTTTTAGAAATGAGATAACTGTTTAAACAATTTTTTTTTAAATAGCTGTCAATCGATCTTGATTGGGAACATCCTTTATTTAATAAATATGTTTTCCCAGGTTTCATTTGAAATTGCGCGCTATTTTTTATGTATCAGAGTGGCAGCCGTCATTCTTTGACAATTTGATGAAAATGGAACGGCACCCGATTTCACAATGAGTGGAAATTAGGTCTGTCCCCTATTTTCAGTGTCCAGTGTGTGGGTGGGGATATCACTGCACTGAAATACTGTTACGTAGTGATTTTCAGTGTCAAATATAAGAAATATTAACTAACAATTTTAGTTGACAATTTAAAATACATGGCAAAAAGTGCTTTAGGGCTAATTGATTTGACATAACGCAACCCCCCTCCCCTCCGTTTTCAGACATGACATACAACCGTATGGAAAAATTTGAACATATTGGTCAAGTTGCGGATGTAAAGAACTCAACCTGTGCTCGTAGTGATCAACCGAAAATATTCTTGCTGTAGCTCATAGTGTCAATTCTAAGACGTTTACAGCAATTGGGCGTATCAAAAACCAGCCTGCACCATATTGTGGTCTAAAATCTTATAAAGTTCAACTGACAAAACGGTTGACACCAACGAATCATGGACAACGCCATTTGTTCGTTAATTGGGTGGTGGAAATAAAGAAGATAACCCAATCTTTTAAAGAATATCATTTTGAGTAACGAGGCTTATTTTCATCTCTCTGGCTGCGTAAATAAGACAAACTGACGCATCTGGAGCCCTAAAAACCCAAGAGAAATAGTCGGACCGCATTTTTTCGAAAATGAAGCTGGTACGACCGTTTCACTGAATGCTGTGTGTTATCGTGAGATGCCGATTTTTTCGTGTCAACGATCTACTTGTCGATGAGAGACTGAGAGAGGTAATTAATGTGACTCTGTGTAGTGAAAGTTTGATAGAAAGGGTATCCAACTGGAAAGTGGCAGATGTGATCACGATGTCGGCTCAGAAAGCCATTAATTGGGACATCCGATATGGGTAAGATGATCAGGATTGCTAAGAACAGCGATGAGGTGCAATATCAGGAGGTGTTAAAAGGAAAGCTGGAAACACTTGCACTAAGAATACCCAAAAATACTTTACAAGTAGAGGAGCAGGTGAGTGTATTAAATGAGGCTGTAGAGGGGTCTTCCGCAGGTCCTGTACCAGAAACGAAATAGAGGAGTACAAGCCAACCTCAAGATGGGGAAGGGAGCTGGAATCTCTTAAGAAAGACGTAAGGAAGGCTTTAAACCATGCTATGAGAGGCAACGACCCGTAAACTTAGAATAACTATAAGTCTTTAAAAAAAACGATGAAGAAAACTCTGCGAAGAAAGAAGAGGAACTCGTGGAGACTTCTGTTCGGGTACAAAGAATATTTCTGAAATTTTCGGCTAAGAGAATATGGGCGGGAATGATTCCATCTTCAGTTTTGTATTTGTCAGAGATGGTACAGGTAAAATTACGGAGACCTGGGATCAAATAAATGAGGTCCTGCTTGATACTCACTTTTTCATAAGCTTCAAGACTGATATACCTTGACCCCTAAGGAAGCACGGAGCTAAAAGGCTTGGGCGTTTTGAAACAGAAGGTCTTGGAACCGAGGCTAAGGGCAATTTATATTGTATGTTTAGCAATTGGATACATTCCGATCTTATGGAGAGATACTAAGGTAGAATGCCGATGACATAGTAATTCTGGCAAGAGGGAAGTTCATGGACATCACAACAAACGTTATCAAGAGAGCTCTTAAAATGATGGAGCAGTCATGTCAGAAACAGGAGCTCTACATAAAAGAAAATAAGTAGGATCTGATAGTTTTTACCAAGAAAAGGAATGATCTGCAGCTTAGACGGGCAAAATTCTTTATAAACACATTGAGGAGAAGGTTCAAAAGACAAGCAGAGCACTACAACAGTGTAGAAGGGAGTGTGGGCAGAGGTGAGGTATCTCAAAGAAGTCCACGCACTGGAGTTACACTTTGATGGTAAGACCCGTTATCTCATATGTCTCGGTACTCTGGTACAAAAAGCCACACAGAGTAAAGTGTAGAGGAAATTTAGTAAGGTACCAAGATTGGCTTGTGTGGGTATCACGGGTACATTCCGCACCACAGCAACACAAGCATTGGAGATTATGTTAGGGCTGCTGCTAAATTTATACATTTAAAAGATGGCAGTATTGACATCGCTGCGAATGGACCGTGCTGCAAACTGGCACAGGTCAGAAAAGAATCATGGGCATGAGAATATACTCGGTGTAATAAAACCTAATATACCTATCTGGCCAATGGACGGAATACGCAAAGTTAGGTTCGAAAGATACCACGAAACGCTAATAAATTATGGATCACTACCTGAGAGAATGACACAGATGACAGATGACGATTTTCACAAACGGATCTAGAATTGACGGAAGAGCCGTAAAGATGTCTGCAGGTGGAGCACACCACGGTATACCAAGCTGAGATGCAAACCCTGCTGTTTGTACTAGATCACTTGGCTTTAGAAATTGTTCTTAAATTCAATGAGTGTCCCTTATTTAACAGGGTGACACTGGTTTAGGTGAAGGGACACGTAGGAAGTGAAAGAAACGAGAGGGTAGAAGGAGTTGATTCGAACTTTCAAGGCCTGTAGCCATATGTTGTTGCTTTGGCGGAGGCAAGGTTAGAGGCCTGATTGAGTAATGGACCGTGAAGAGCCCTGTGGGACGAAGTTGACTCGTGTAGACAGGCCAAAATAGCGTTGGAAGCCTCATACTGGGCTGACGGGAGGAGTATTCTGAATTTGGATCGGATGATTCTTAAGGCAGCTGTTGGCATACTTTAGCCAATGTCTTGCCGTAGCAAACAAGAGGAAAATACTGACTTGAAGCGGATGTGCTTGGCACAGTGACCCAGTAACATATGATTGCAATAACCTAGGGAATTAAGATGAGGATGAAGTACTGTAGAAACCCATCCATTCCTCGCTTATTTTGCTTGGGCAAGGGACAAAAAGGGACCCATTAGAAGAGTTACTTTAACTTCGATTTTTTAACGTTCATTAGGTCTGTGACGAAAGTAGTAATAATGGTTTTCATCTCACTACCAACAGATGAATTTTGAACTCTCCTCGGAGGTACGGGACTCAATGTCTTTTTAAGATTTCCACTTCCCACATAAAACACTCAAAGATAATAATAGAGCTTTTATTCACGAAGTAGAACAGCAATTGTGCGAAATATTGATGGAAAATTTTCTTAAAAAATTACATCTGTAAGAAGAGCTGAGGTTTGGCAAATTTTATATTTCATTATCAATCGTTTCGTTTGTATTTTTGATGAATTTATCAGAAAAAAAATCGTTATTTCAGTAAAGTAAAACCTGATGATATTCGGCATCAATTGACCCTTATCTTCATATTTTTGGTTTCCCGAAAGCTCCTAGTTCATTTTAACTTTATGTATGTTTTTATTCGTGTCCCTCAGGCAAAGATCTTAGGACCTTTATAGTTTTAATGTTCAGTAATGAATACTTAACTCATGTAGTTGATAAATTTAAATTACATGTATAGGCGGATTACCTTCAGCTCTACATCGCCAAGTAAGATCCCTCATACTACAAAGACAGACAGACTTTGCTGGCCGACAAAGTCTGCAATGTGGATGGTGTGGAGAAAAAAGTGCAATGATATGAAAGCGCGAAACAAAAATCAAAATATTTTGATATTTTCTTCGTTCTTAGTATGAAGTTACGCCAATGCTAATAAATTAGCCCAACTAATGATTAAAGTACGAAGTAAGTTGGAAGATGCACTAAAAAGAAACGAAGCTTTTAAAAGCTTTTACGAAAGAAAGTCTAGAATTGTCTTGAAATGGAAAGACCTCTGGAAAAATTACTGAGGAATGTAAGATCAGCCATTTTTTCGTAATGACAATTTAAAAAAGTGTTAACGTGGACTTCCCTAGTGTATGTTTTGAAATGACTCGATCTGTCTATTGGCTCAAATAACCTGGAAGTACATCATTAAAAATAATTACTACAACAATTTGGTTAGTCTCTTTGTCTTTTCCTTAGAAGCTTCTTTAGGGATCTTCAGGCATTCCATTTGTTTGCTTGACTACCGATCTGTTAAGCGGATTTCTGCGATGTGTTTGTTAATCTAGCCTCAATATATCAAGGTACATTGGGATACATCGATCTTACTGCACCAATTTGATGATCCGATTAGACGTTTTAAGTCATGCGAGTGGGTTCTTCAAATCAGACGTATACATATATACCTAATTCAAGTAAAAATATCTATTAATGTTTAGTAAACCGTTCCATTACTTTGCTATTAATCTGTAAAGATTAAAGGAAATTCATTCTTCCTCTTTTGCTGCTCATTATGTGCCGGAAAATATTCTTTTCATTGTTCAGATAAATTCGCGAAATTATTTGCGTTAATTAAAAAATATCTATGCCCATTGTATTTCTCCCAGTAAGTCACATTTCCACATAAAATTCGGTCTTATAATAAATTAAATACCATTTCCTGTAATTTTTTCGCATTTTCCATTCTCTATTTTCACCCATCCAATCTGTTTTCATTCCGCAAATGTGGGACACTTCGCTTAAAGCTTTCCAAAAATTAAAATTAATAAATTCGTCTGCGGAAGGATATTTTTAACATAAAACCTACCTCGTACAATTTAATTTTAGTTTTATGAAACCGGAAGCAAACGATAAAAGCAAAACATTGAAATTGTACGCTACAAATATGTCAACCAAAAGTACATTGAGGTAGCACCTTTACGGCGTTGTTATCATTTACAGCTGATAAATATGAAAAACGATAGCTGTAGTGTGCAGGTACTCAGAATGTTGGTTTTATTTATTATGTTTTGGTTGGCTGCTATCCGACAAACGCAAATATTACTCCACTTGAGATGTTCAAGCCGTTCGGATTGTGGTGGATAAATATAACTTAAGCTACGAAAACAGAAAGTGTAAACAAGACTTGTGTCAACTGTGAATTTTTAAGTGTTTCTACTGGGATGAAGATAATATGTTAAATCTTACGAGTACGTAGAAAAGTAGGATATCATCCAGTAAATCGGTAATGTATTCACTGGTGCGAAAGATGATCCAAAATAATGCAACATTTTAGTAAGCGTAACAATTATTAATACCATTTGTAATTATGGCCAAAAAATGTATGTATGTATATGTATGCATGCATGCATACATGCACAAAATATTTCGGCCCGTTCATAACCGTAGGTTTGCGCATCAGCTTCACAATTCAGCTAAATAGAGTGTATTTCTGAATTATGCAAATCCTCGAGGTTGTCAAAAATAAGCATTCTGTGAACACTCATCATTGCTAGACCATTCAGGAGACTTTCTACCATAGTACTCCTCAGCCAGGTTTTTATTTTTTTATTCTTCTTAAGGGGAGGTTACCTTTGGGATTTTTTTTCGGGTATATAATGAATATTGATTGAAACAGCAGTTAATATAATTTATTTCCACATTAATAAAGAATACTTTCAAATTTTTTCATTAAAAAGAATCCAAAATAGCGGCTGTAGGTCCTATAAAATGAAGCCATGCACCGCGTGCATTGTTCTGCGCGGGGCGTTCCACCCCCTTGTCAGTTAATCCGAAACAATTGAAAAAAGACGCCATATTTTCACTTTTTTTTAGCTTTAAAGTTTAAATCGAAAAAAAAATCTCCTCGATAAGGCCCCCGAAATTAAATTTCCCTTTCGGTTGACCAAATTGAAAGTCAATCGGGATCATCCGTTGAAGCTGTAGAGCGCTCCGCACAGTTTTAAGTCATAAAAAATCATTTTTAATGATTGTTTTTGACAACTTACATCTAGTCAGCTAAACTGACCACGCCATCTATATCCAATAAAAGGTCAACTATACGATAAGGATTCATTGGAATGCATGCCGGTATTTAAGGTAGCGGAAAAAGCTCGTCTCGCAAAGCGCGCCCCGAGTGCCTCAGCTACCTGTTTTTCAGCCGGCGCGCGGTTGCGCTCAATGCGCTGTAACTTCTAAACTATGTACATCAGATTTTACAAAATCCTTTTAACTACATCTACTAGACAGTATAAGGATTCAAGTTACGTAAAAAAAATCTTGACGATAACTTCCCCTTAAACCGCTAAACTCGTTCCACAGTACATGTTGTGCAAGGTAGAGCAATACAAATTTTGAAAACCCGTTTCTTGGAAGAAGTCTCTTGTAGGACATCAACAACGGTGTGTTCTATTACTTTTGGGTTGGATTCATTATGCAAGCTTTTGTGAGATTTTCCACTAACATGGTTTGCGAATGATAGAGTATTTTCTTCAGCAAGACACACTTCAATAATAATAATGGAGTCCAAGTATCCAAGTAGAAAACCTCGTCCAGAACTCTAAAGGGCTTCCTGCTGGGTGGTTGCTTCGATGTTGGAAGACAGCAGCACTGCGCGGTACTTATGTCATGCCTTATGTAACAGGAAAATTCTCCTTTAGAACTTCAAAACCTACTTGCTTCTTTCGTTTTTCGCACTTATAAAAAACCTCTGCTTCGTTATTATGTCAAAGCAGATCAAGCGCATTGTACTTCCACCTTAAGATGTTTCTACTGCCTGCTAAAAATCAGTAACTTGTTTATACGAAATTTTATATGAAAATATCCTTTCCACATTTGCAGATGAGTATGGCAACAGATTGTGACGTAAAATCGATATCTCGGACAGCTAAGTCAGCTAAGCTTTTCTAACTGTGGCAGCCATAACTGACGGAATACATAAGAGTAAAAGTGACTTATCTATAAAATCCGAGGAAAAGTGGCTTAGAAAATGTTTCGTGCAAAAACGAACCGCGTGAGATCCTGGGCAAAAACGAATTAACTTCCTAACTGCATTAACTTAGCATTATTTTTTATAGTTAGGGAATTAGGGTAAGGGAAGTGAGGAAACTTGAGTCTTGTTTTTGCATTGCTGCGAGCTAGACGGAGTGGATTATTTTAATTTCTTCTGGTCATCTGGTCTCGAACCCGGGACCCATGGCATGTTGGTATTGCCGCTCAACGTATTGATCCAACTCCGTCTCCATATTTGCGGTTCACTTATTAATTTAAAAAAAATCTTTGGTAGAGTAATGGTCAACGAAATCTTGTAAGTATTACTGCAGTATATCCAAACTTTCTTTCTTACACATTATTCTACAGGGTGGTCACTTTTTTTTAAAACAAAATTTCCCTGACTTTTCTTAGTTTTTCAGATAATATTTGAGTTTTTTCCTTGACTAAAGCGTAAAGTCGTGAAACTACATATATAAAGAATTTAAAAAAAGTTGTTTATGCAAATCACGTAACAGATCAGATATTAGCATGCATTTCGGTATCACGTAACAGATCAGATATTAGCATGCATTTCGGAATCATAGAAAAACACTGTTGTTTTATAGAAAACGAAAGATATATGTATTGTATTCTGTTTTTTAGTAGTTAGGTCCTTGATTTTCTCTGAAGCTTTACGTTTTTCTGCGTTAAAGCTTGACTTAGCATCTTGTTCTTGCATTAGTTTTCTCAAAGCTTCTTGATAGGAATTATGAGCATTTCGAGCCGCATGAATAAGTTTTTGAGTAATTTCTATATTTTGTATCCCACCATGGTACACAATTCCATCACATACCTGTCTTTACGCAATGAGATATTGCTCGGAAAGGTAATCAATTAAAATGTCTTTAGTTATTGAAAATCCTCTCTCAACAAAAGCATTTCCATGTGAAAAAATCAAAACTGTCTTTGGGATAACGCCTGACCACAAATCGTCAAGTCTGTGGTTATCTTGGGGCGAACAACTATTCATCTTCTCTTCAAATAATGGCACTTTAATACAAACATCATTATAGCTGCTTTTAATTTTTTCTGCTTCAGAACAGGAGAGGCAATTATTCTGTAGAAAAACATCAAAGACTTTACTATTCTTTGAAGTCGCAGCTTCGATCAAACAATCAATCGAAACAAGAAATTCCTTTTGTTAATGAATATATCAGTGAGATGATGTACATAGTGAAGTGCAAAACTCAATAAGACTATTGCGACAATCGTTGCGGAACTATAGGAGGTCAATATTATTGATATTTCCGATATTGCGAAGTGCGCTTTTTACCGAAAATCCTAGGTCCTCCTTCGTTAAATTAATAGTCACAATGTGCGCTTGCTTGGAGTATTGGAATAAACTTCATTTTTGAAGTATCCCTGAGGAAAATATATAGAAGTGTTAAACACCACTTAAAGCGCCATCCTACAATCCAAGAAAACTTCATTCGACTATTCCTCCTAGGTTTTCATAGCTCCAGATGCGACGACTTTGCTTATTTGGCCAGCGAAATGAAAATGCGCCTCGTCCAAATGATTTTTATTAAAACATTGGCGTCACGTTCTTTCATTTCCAAAAACCCAATCAACGAACACAAGCTTCGTCCATAGTCCCCTGGTTTCAATTCTTGGGCCTTATTACCGAAAACCATTCGATTGTAATCGATCGTAAATATAGGAAATTTAGAATTGAATGGACTTGGAGCTAGCAACTCATGCAAATACAATATCTCTTTTTAATCTCATTTAATTCTAAATTTCCTATATTTTCGATCGATTACAATCGAATCGTATTCGGTAATAAGGCCCCTTAAGTCAGCTTTACTTTGTTAGTCTTAAGACCAAGAAGTTTGTGCAAAATACGGTGCATTATGACTGGTGACACGCGCAATTGCTGTAGTCTTCCGTAACACTTTCAGTTACAGAAACGATATTTTCGGTTGATTTGGCTGAGCGAGTATAGGTTGAGTTCTTTGCCTTACTTCATTCATTTCCAGGGAAAGCATTACTACGAACTTTACGTCCTGTTTTCGCAAGACGTTCGCTATTTTTGTAGCGTATTAAAGCGTGTATCGTTCCATATTTGTTAATCGTGTAGCTTTTACTACTCAAATGTGAAAGAATGACAGCTGCAACTTTGATACACCCTTTCAAGAATTTAAAATGAGGCGGTTTCATATGAAGATGAGGTTACATATTAAGAGAAATCTGGGATGTAGACGTAAATTGATGACCAAAAAAAAAACTTTAAAAAAAAATTTATTTGATCCCTCAAATATGTGAACATTGGACCCAAAAATTTGCCCTTACTTACGTCTTTAAATAAGTCCGCTAAAATGCACCAAAAAATGTTTTGGGAGCTTCTAATTTCAACCCTTCACTCAAAAATCATTAGGACCTTTGCTTTTCATTCTTGATTATATCTCATTCGAAGGTCTTCTGTTATGCTGATGATGCCAAGATATTCCGTGTTGTGTCAAATGATAATGACCGTGCCCTTTAGAGACCGTGCCCTTTAGAGACTTTTTTGCTTTAAAATTTCACTATTGGTGGTAGCACATTGAATAGACTTGACAAAGCCATAGATTTGGGCGTTGTCATCAATTCTAAATTTTCATGTGAGGATCATTTTGACGCTATTATCAGTAAGGCCAATTCGTCCCTGGGCTTCGTCAAAAGATGATCAAAGGAGTTTGATGATCCATACATAACGAAGCTGCTTTATTGCGCTTTTGTCCGACCAATCTTGAAATACGCTTCACCGGTTTGGTTTCCTTTTTATGTCGCTCATATCGATCGTATTGAGGCTGTCCAACGTAGATTTGTGAGAATCGCCCTTCGTGGACTTCCTTGGGCTGATATTCTTAGTTTGCTTTTTTCTGTGGAGCCTCTTGAGGCTAGACGTAACAGGTTTAGAATCATCTTTGCTTTTGACTGTCTGCAAGGTGTGATTAATTCCTCCGAATTGTTGTACTATTCACGTATCGTAGTTCGAGCTAAGATCGGCTTAGTCTAAGTTGCATTTTCTTTTTTCTTTTGTTTTCTTGACTATATACTAAACTATGGGGAAAACATAGGTAAGGGCCACACGACAATAAGGGAGATTGTTGAAGCCACACCAGAGTTGACCATGCTAACTTATCAGATGCCGGCACCATTTCAACCACCCCTAATACGGGTGGAAAAGCGTGAGACCTGGACGCTTCCAGCTGTCCGTCCAGGGGAGCTAGTATGGTATACGGATGGATCCAAGACTGAATCAGGTGTTGGGGCAGGGGTCTGGAGCGACTCTCCTCGATTCAGTTTATCACTGGCCCTGGGAATATATACCACGGTATTCCAGGCTGAGATCTTCACCATACTGACATGCACCTACGAGAACCTAAGAGCCTATAAAAACAAAAGGATCTCAATCTTCTCGGATAGTCAAGCTGCAATCAAAGCAATTGCTTCATCTACCACCAGATCAAATCTGGTGTGGGAATGCCAAAGAAGCCTAGGCGCACTGTTTAGAACTAATCAAGTAAGCTTGATCTGGATACCGGGACACCAGGGCTACACGGGAAATGAAAAAGCAGACGAACTTGCCAGGAAGGGGTCTAACACCCCTTTTATAGGGCCGGAGCCGGTCTGTGGAATACCTCTCTGCACGGCTGAAGGCTAATAGCAAACCGCGCAAATGAGGGGCATAGGCTCTATTGGAACAATATTGAGGGGCACGCTCACTCAAGAAGCCTTATGCTCTCACCGTCGCCGGGTAGATCCAGGGAGCTCCTCAAGCTGAGCAGGTCGGCTGTTAGAACTCTGGCAGGCCTACTTACCGGCCACTGTCAGCTAAGGAAGCACCTGGTAAGGATAGGCAGAGCCATCGACCCCACCTGCAGACTTTGTCTGGAGGAGGATGAGACCCCATTACATGTGCTATGTGAATGCCCTGCAGTAGCCAGGAGCAGATTTAACCTATTCGGGAAACCAACCCTGGTACCGAGCGGGCTGAATGACTGCCAACTGCGGGAGCTGTTGAACTTCTTCGGAGGGACCGGCTTACTATAAGGAGTTGAGAGGGTTAGCACAATAGGCCCCAGTGGCCGCGGCGCTTGAGAACCTCACACCTCCAAATTTAATCAATCAATCAATCAATATACTAAATATGTCAACTTATTTTACTTTTCTCTCTTGCTTTTGTTAGTCAATCACTTTGATTCTGTAATTTATTTTGATATTTCAGTTTGCGTTATATTTACTGTTCGGATTTTGTTAGTTTGTAGTAGTCAGTATTTGGCGAATTTGTAAATAAATTTGAAAAAAGATATTCTCTAATTTCTGTTTATGTACATCTTTAAAAAAAAACTGAAAAAAATTCACGAATTTAGCTTTTAGCGAAAGAACGTTCTTTAATTATTATTTCCAATTCGTAGAATAGTATTGACAAATTCTAATTCTAGTTCACTGATAATTGAAATGGTCACGTTTTATATACTTGGTATTTGATCCATTAAATAATGAGTATTTTGCAGCTCAGTAATGAACCATACCGATAAGATTGGACTCAAAGTGATTCATTTCTTTCTCAACTGCTATTACGATAACAAACAGTTGGTTATCACTCAACTCGACAAATTTATACAATCAACGTCAATAAACAAAACTCAGGAATTCTAGAGCACGTGCATAGACAGAAAGCACGTGAACCCAATTAAGCTCCCCAATCGGTGATCGAATATTTTTAATTTTAGATCACTTCAGCTAAGTCCATTCAGTAAGCTAGAACTCATTAGAATTGGCTTCACATAACACGAAGTCAATGAATCCATCTCTAAAGGCAGAACAGCGAACGATTACGAAAATGTAAACAATATGAGCGCAAATGGCTCCCCACGTCATTTATAAAAAGCAAAAGAAAAAATTGAATAATTGAGGTAATTAGTCGCGAACATTAGTCAAAGCATACCGTTTCATCCGAGTGTTACCAACACTATTCATAATTGTACGGCATGCCGTGAATTTAATAAAAATTAATCGGACTAGCTGGTGACTCGCGGTTCGTTGAACTGCTGCCAGTGCCTCCACTATAATTTAGCTTCCGGCTAAATGAAAATTACTGAATAGTTGGAGAGTCTCTCGGATGTGATGAAACCTCCTGGTAATTTGCCATACTACAATTATTTTCACTGAAATCAAGCTAATGAACTGTGAATTTGTCGTCATTTCCACTATTATTCCCACTGAAACTGGATTAGGTGTGTTACTGCTGCGACGTAATTTAATATTAATTTAATATTCTGAAGCTTTTATGTTTGATGTAAATATAAACAAGCTTTTAGTATGCAAATGCTGCAAAAGTACTACACCTACATGACATTTTAAAGGAATTGGATTGCATTAAAAAATGTTTATTGGTTTAAATTAAGTACTCGCAGTGACAATATGGTTGCAAACGGGCCCGATTTGTATCCCTAGGCATTTACTTGGATTAATTTGCAAAATTATGGTGTTGGTAAGTATCAGTGGTTTACAATACATTAAGAATTAATTATAGTGTAGTTTTTATCATTGCTATCACCAACTTTCTCGATCTCCTTATCCATATCGAAATTCTTGTAACTAAATCGTAAATTCAGAATACAAAACTAAAACACGTGGACGAAAGGTTTTTGGGTAACGCTATGCTTAATGATTTTAACTTCGGTCATGCTGACGCTATAACAATAGGCCTTATACACCTAGTAAAGGTAAAAGCTTTAAGAACTTAAACATGAGAACTTAGGGCATCCAATTCACCCCGATCACATGATCGCATCTGATTATCACATTTTCGCTCTATGTATTACTTACTTCAGGAATGGGAAATCTTTCAGGAATTAGCCGAATGTAAATTCTGTGGTTTACCAAAAAACACAGGAATTTTCACAAGAAACAGAAAAAGATTACATAAGTTACAGGCCAATAAATATGGTTTAATTCTCTTAGGCATAAATGTAACCTATATTCATAGGTGTTTTTTTCGGATATGGCGAAAGCCTAGGGGACAACCCTTTGATGCGTTATCATGGCATTGGCCGGAAGGGAATTATAGTAAGGGGAGTGAGGAAACTAGAATGTCATGCTTTTGCATTGCTGTGAGCTAGACAACAGCTCAGAGACCCCGTCTCGGATTTTTTAAGTTAGGTGAAGTTTTTAAATTTAAAAACCCACGGGGAGACCTGCTCTCGAAGCCGGGCACCATGGCATGGTGCTCGTGCTGCTCAGTCAATTGATTCAACTTCGTCTCCGGAGATTATAATAGTGACAAAAATTTTGCCCCCTATGCTTTTACAAACCCAATAGTTTCCTAGGTTCTAGATCAAACATTGAAAAAGTAGTTAATAATTGGTTTAAGGGGGAGCAATTCAGAAATTGGAGCATTCAAAAATGACCCTTTTTTACCAATTTTTTTTTTGAGGAACAGGGAAAAGGTATTGACAGGCGGCTTTTTTAAATGAAGTAAGCACCGATTATATGATGTTATTAATATTTTAATTTTTGTAAAAAAACCAAATGGCGGCCTTCGGCCAATCACAAACAGGGAGGTCTCCGTCATACATGTCCCACTTTGGATTCCGAGTGCTGTAGTAGTCCGATCTGAAAAATTCCGAAAGTGTCTTAAAATATACTCCTGGGTGCTGTATGAGAGCTTTTTTCAAATTTCGAATTCTGTAAAAAATAGCGCCACTTTTTGAAAAAAATTCAATTTTTTGCCCTTTTTTCTACTTTTTTAGCCCGAAAAAAGTATTTTCGAAAAAAGCTCTCATACAGCACTCAGGAATAGTATAAACTTTAATTTAAATCAACAAGAACCCGAATCGGTTAAATAGATTTGACGCAATCCGGGACCGAAGTACAAAAATCGTTGTTTCGAGAAAAACGCGTTTAAAGTTTTGCAATGCAATAACACGAACCGAAACGAAAACGTAGACAATGCATTTTCGAGTGAATTCCGAGAAAGGGCAACTGTATTACAGTTCTGAAAATGATCTAGAAATGTTATAGAAGAGGAAGTAAAAAAGAAGAGTTTGTTTTGACGACTACAAAAATTATTTTTCGCAGATAAGTGCGGGCCGCGAGCGCCTGCAGGGATTTAAACGGACCCTGCGTGCTCGGCTTGTAAACAGTATAACTCGGAAACGAACGGAACGAAATGTTCAAAAATCCCTTTCAGGGAACATTTTTGGGGATATGTAGAAGAGATTAAACTAAAAAAAATCTCAATTTTGAAACCGCTCGAGGAGAAAGCCCCCTTAATAAGCTGAAGTCCTTAAATTACTTTAGTGCAAGATAATCGGTACTCTAAGCGTAGTGCCGACGGCTACCCTACTCTATTGAAGCTACATAGGTGATATCTATGGTAGCGATCGCTTGAGGTTTGCAAATCCTTATATTTGAAGACGACACAGTCGCAAAACACATCAATAATTTGGCAAATAGTTTCTCGTGTGGTCCTGACGGTATTGCTTTTGTCCTTCTTAAGAACAGTTTTTTTTTTTTGGTTTCTGTTCTTTGTTAATTATTTAATTTATAAATTTCTTGTGGCGTCTTTCCAAAGTCTTAAAAATCACCTAATATTTTTCCTCTTCACAAGAATTGAGATATTTTCAACTACAGACCCATTACTAACTTGTGTTGCATTGCTAAGATTTTTGAGGAATTAGTTTGCGATATACTTTACTTTCATTGCAAGCCTTTTCTTGGAACTTTGCAGCACGGCTTTATGAAAGATAGGTCTACCACGACTAACTTTCTGGAATATAATTAACATATAACCTTAATAAATTGATAATTAAATTAAATATAAAGAAAAGTCACGCGCCGTGGCTTGTGATGTTTGTGTCAGTGTCGTAATTTATTTTCCACGCTAAATATTATCTGGTGTATTTTCACGAATTATTAATTTTTTGGATGTTAATGCAGACCTTCTTAATTTTTTTAAAAGTGTTGCGCGTTATTTCGTTTTATTGCTGTAAAATTTGTGATCGTTTTTTCTGTCACGACCATGGCTCGTTCTTTACTTGCGTAGATAATCTGTAAATTTTATTATTTGACGTTGGCATCACTAGCTTTCATTTAAGGTCTAGTAAAACTATCTTATGTCTTATATAAAGGCCAAACGGATTTAAGGTTATGTGAGCTACGGTTCAGAATAGTCACAACCGTAGGAGTCACGACCATAGAATTTTTGTGTCACTGAAAATAAGAATGACCCTTATCTGAAATTTAAGCTGGTTATCTTTAGAGACTTCATCAAGGCATTCGACAGAATAAACCACCACTTGATTCAGAAGTTGGCTGTCCTCGGGTTTCCATCCTTACTTGTAGACTGGATTCATTCTTACTTATTATACCAAACCCAAAGTTTAAGTTTATTTTCAATTCTTCTGGTGTTCCTCAAGGAAGTCATCTTGACCCGATTTTATTTATTATTTACATCAATGATATATCTATATTTTTGAAATATTCCCCAATTCTTTGTTATGCTGACGATGCCAAAATTGTGCGTATTGTTTCCTCCGTGCGCGATTGTAAAATTTTAAACTCCGACTTAGACACTTTCTACAATTGGCGTTTTATTAACTACATTCCCCTTAAAATTAGTAAATGCACTACTATGTCGTTTACTCGTAAAAAGAGCTCTCTTTCGTTCCGCTACACCATGCTTGGTTGTGTACTGGAAAAAATTTATAAAACCAAGGACTTAGGAGTCTGGCTAAACTGCCGTTTTACATTTGAGAACCACATTGATGAGATAGATCATTGCAAATTCTACACTAAGTTTTATGGGAAGATGGGCTAAGGAATTTGACCACCGTTATATTACTCGGCTGTTTTATTGTACCTTTGTTAAGTCAATTCTGAAATTGGTCACCCTTTTATCACGTAGAGAAGAGGCAGTCCAGCGCCGCTTTGTTCGCTTTGCACTTCATGGGCTTCCTTGGAAACACCCTCTATGATTGCCTCCGTACTTAAATAGGCTTAATCTTATAAAACTGAAATCTCTTGAATTTAGGTAACATATCTAAAACTATTTTCGCTTTTGAGTGTCTTCAAGGCAATATTGATACTCACCTGTCTTGCTGTCGTCTTTTAATATATCTATTGCGAGTTGCTCCTTGAGAAATCGAGATTTTCTTAAAATTCCGCAACATCGCACAATTACGGTTTGTTTGGGTTTTTTATTTCTCATTTTGACAACATTGATTTCAATCTATCTAAAAATTTCGTTAAGGCTAAACTTTCCTGACCATTTTTAAGCTGTTTTTTGGTTCTTATCATTAAACGAATTGTTTTGTTATTTTTTGTTGATGAATCCTTAATTAAATAAATAAATAAGGAATTCACTCTCGAAAAATTATACAACTAAAAGCACGGCGCACAACCCCAATCAAATTAAGATTAGTAGTAGTGTGTGAATAATATATTTAATTAGTGAATATCGTCGGCTTAAGTGTGAGGGAACGTATCTGAAAAAACCCAACTTTCCAGGAGACGCAAAATACAGTATAATTTCTAAAAACATATTGATTTTTTCAATTTTTATTTTATTTTTTCAGCAGAAAAAAAATCAGTGTAACAAAAGTTATGGTATTTCGTATACTGAGCTAAAAAGTGGCTTTTTTGGTAGATACGTTCTCTCACACTTAAGCCGACGATATGCTTCCCAGCAAATGTGGTGTGTTCGGTAAGGTTAGGAAAGATTTCGTGTTTGTGCCAATAGTGCTGGCATTTCCGCACACTGTGACTTTAGTGGATCGTGGTGTGCCCGGTCAAGCTGAAGTATGCCTGTAAATGAGCCTTGATATATCTGGTTTGTCCACTTATTTGATAGGTGGCCGTGTGTGTCCATAAAAGTCAGATTACTGCCCAATTTGTAGTGTTTAGAGTATTTAGAAATTCCTACTAAATATTAAAACATACTTAAAGATTGCCTGTGATTTAGCAAATAGAAATTGCCGACTACATCTCGGAATTAAACGATTTATTTTCGAGCACCATCATCAGGTATGCAATATCTCTTTAAGAAACTGAATACCATTTCAAAAACCAGTGCAACTGTACGTTAAATTTAAAAACAAATACATCGAAGTCGATCTAATAAAAGGTCCAAACTAATAAAAATATAAATAAATATGTTACATATACAGAAAACAACTAAATGCTGCAAGTTAAGTCAAGGATAAAGACAAAATAAACATTAAGTAAGTTCATTCCCAGCAACAATAGTAGTGGCAGCAGTACGGGTAATTGTTCAAATATTAACTTCACTCGCATTATAAAGACCTTAAAAACAAAAGATTGTTACTATATGAAGGCAGATAAAAGCAACAATGTCGTTATTTTGAACAATAGTGATTATGATGACCGAATATTGAAAATAATCAATGAGGGTGATTATGTTCAGGGTTAGGAATCCAGTGAGTAGAATGGCGAGGGAGACTTCCCAAATGCTAAATAAATATAGGATTGAACTAGGTTGCGCCAGACAAAAGAAATTAATAGTTCCTAACCCCAAATGCCCAAAATTGTATGGTCTACCTACTTATTTGATAGGGCTTCACGATACTCGAGATAATTCTAGCTGCCGGTGCCGATCTCGACACGATACCGAGATTGGCAGCGAGACCAATATCATTGGTAAGAGTCCGATACCGAGAGCGAGATTGAGGTGACGAGAATGGACGAGATATTAGTTTTTATTATTTTATTGTGGAACATTTTTTTAGTTGTTTCAGCTTTTATGTCGCTTCGAAAATTGTCAATTGTGTGATTTGTGGAGCGTATAAGAATACACTGCTTTCCTCAATCGCTTCTTTCTACATTATTTCCTTCTTCAGATATTTACGTGTTATTCCCAATAGCAAAGAAGAGCCTTTCCCACCTTGTTTTGGTTAGGGGAATAAGAAGTAAATGCATATATACATAGATATATCACTTGTCCTCGTTTCCCTTTATCCCACTGAAATTCCCTTTTTTTTATCTTACCGAGAGCGAGATCGGACCGAGACTGGCCTTTATCTCGCCGATATTGCGACGAGACCAAGATCGTCTTCACCTTGACGATACCAAGTCCGAGATGTACCAAAGTCTCAGTCTTGTCTCGGTGCCGTGAAGCCCTATTATTTGAGCATTCTCAAATGTCATACACTATATTCTTGGTTGAGACAAATAAAAACGCACACGATGAAAGTGAGTAAAAATATTGTAAATCTATCATTCGATAAAACCACATTCTCTCTCTTTTTAGTTCCCGTAATCTCTTGTGAGGCATGGGGCGGGAGAGGAACTGCACCCGATTCGAGACAACGATTGCAAGTGAACCTATAACTTAAAGGGGATTCCGAACCTCTGACATTTTCTCTGCAACCACTATTGCCTTTTTATCATGATATGTTGCCAGCAGAAAACAACCATAGGTCTACTAATATTACATACATTATATTACATCTTAAATAAAGCAGTTATTTGCATTAAAACTGTGGTAATTTCATTACAAAACAGTGTGTTCCACACACTTAGCGAGCCTCTTATTTACAAAAAAAAAACAGAAAAAATAAGAACTAGCCTAGATATATGATCCTTCTCTTAATTGTTGCCTCTCGCCTTTGCCCACAACGCTCAACGTTGAAATCTGTTAAAAAATATATCACTTTAGAACCCTTATTTTAGGCCTAGATGCATCACATAATTTTTTTTACAAATAATAATTTCGCTTACAGACACTAATTTCTGATCACTGTGACACCCCAGAATTCAGGGTGCAATTTTCATAAAAAAATCATTACTGATAAATTACCTTATGCATTACAGAATTAATTACGCTGACGCTGTGATGTTCCAAGCTGTAGTAAGTGTAATTATGTTCTGTATCCTTAATGTAAAACGTAAAATGTAATGCAGGCTTTTGTTATATTTAACACTGACAACTGAAACAATCGTTACCAGTTAATGTAATCATGTATTACTCTTCATATGTATTAGTCACTTTCATTCGCAAAATTGTATGGTAAAAGCAAAGCTTCTATCAATCCCCAGCTGTAACATATTAAAGTAAACGATTTTATCATGCATGGGAAAGAAGTAAAACTTAATAGAGTGCAATATTCTAAGACCGCTACACAATTCCTGCTGTGATTCCATTATCAGAGCTAACCCAGATACACTCTAGCATACAGTAACAAGTTCAACATTTATCCGAGTAGCCTCAATAATTTGTAGCTCAGTAATCCTCCATTTATCGTAAAGTTTCATAAAATATTTTCATTATTTCATTATTCTTTTAGCTGTGCTCATTTGCATGAGGCTGGAAACGCCCCGTGTCCACACATTCTCGTGTAAACGTCCCGACAAATTATTTCACGCATTTCGACAAGAAATTTTCACAACAGAATTCTGGGTTATGTCCTGACCGAAATGATTCTAAAAATATTTGATGACAGAAATTCTCCGAGTTGAGTGCTTTAAGCTTACTTAATCGCCCAAAAGAGTCTCGTGAATTTCCTTTATTTTGTGACATTTGTATTCGGGCATCGTCGTCGTTTCGGCAATTTGAATGAGAAATTTATTGATTTTAGGCCGTTTGAGCCACGAACGAAGGTTAGTTTTAATTAAAAAAGGAAACATACGCATTTGTCTGGTGATCATAATTCCAGGTTAAATTCAACCTGTGGCATTGCATACTGCCACATAAAAAACGCAACGAATCATGATTCGTGATGACTCCAATGTTGTTAATATAAGAATTTTTCTGACGGAGGCAATGGTACACAGTATGCTGTCGGCTTCCTAAACAAATTACCATATTGTCCAAAAAAGGTATGAAGTAATTTTTATCGCAATTACTAATCGCACCTGATCGTTAATTCAATCACGATTAAATCGGTATGCGCGAGGCCGACCAAAACAGTATTCCTGCAAAGTCATTATTCCCGCGGATTAAGACGATGGAATTTGATGTCTTGATCTTGGGCTCTGGATAACGTGTGGCTACTCTGATACTTTGTGGCGGAATAAAGACATTAGGAGGCAGGAAGTCAAAGACAATTTATTCATCTTTGTCTTCGCAGCATATTTTTCGCTTTTGTAAAGTTTTCTTGGGAAACTCTATTTCAGGCGTGCTTTGTCGCGCCAGCATGTCACCGTAGTGAACATTTCCATTGTATCAAGTTGCAACGTTTTCCGCATTGTTTATGTTTTCACTTCGTAAATAACTGAAAATTGGATTCTGTTGATTTTTCTTAGTTAATTTCTGCTTGAAAGCAGTTATTGTGAAAAATTGTGACAATAACAGCTCTTCGTAAGGATTATGGGATTAATAATTTGACGAACAAGTGCAAAACAACACCCTGTGTTTCTGATTGAGAAAAACTAAACTCCTTTGGCTCTTCTTCATCAGCAACACCAAAAGTTTTAAACAAGTGTTGCTTTGAAAAGTGGAATATTTAACTAGAACTATTGATCGAGAATTCCCTTCGCGACCTTTGATTTTCTGCTTATACTGCAGAATACTTACCTCAAATTTAAAATAAAGCATTTCCAGTCGTCACCAATAATCTATTTAATTTTGTGTAAAAAGGCGTGAGTAAAAATAAACTTCCTTCTGGTAAAAAGGCGGAAGTTAACACTCTTTTTGGAAGGAAAGGAATTCTAGGGGAAAAGGGGAAATTAGCCATGTCTAAAATTTCTCCAACTCTTAAAGTAAACAGACTCGGTGTGGACGGAAAACTGAGGTTTTAAAGTAAAAACTTTTGAGTTACAGATAGGCAAAACTAATTGGTCAAATGTACGACAATTCACATGCATCAAAACAACATTAGAGAGTACAATTTTATTGCTTGATTTCTTCTAAACGTAACGGATGATTGCCTAGTATATTTCTAGTAAAACCTTGAAATGGTCCTTTTTCTCCACAGTATGTTTCTGCAATATATTGCCACCTGACAGTTCCGATGCATGCGCATTATCGTCCATTTAGCTTGTTTTGATGGTTACGCTATGTAGTCTAGGAAACAACGGTCCAATTCGTCGACGGGAGTTACCGTCTGCCAGTCGGTACTCGAAGAGATCATATAAATATCAAACATTTTCTCCCTTGACATTTTTGGTATGATGGTCGGAGAGAGGGAAGGATAGACGGTCGGCACGCGTAACCGAAAATTGAAAAGAAGTTTTACCGGATTTAACCTGCACACAATATTCGTTGTGCAATGTACAATAGGACTAGGTAGACATTTTTACAGGTCGGTTTTCAAACAATTTGAAATCGAAGTGGCTGTTAGGTCTGCAAAATCTCTCTCTCTCTCACTCTTGTTCCCATAACCCCTTGCGGGAAAAGGGGCGGAAGAAAT
This sequence comes from Leptarthrus brevirostris, assembly GCA_964036015.1. Taxonomy (NCBI): domain Eukaryota; kingdom Metazoa; phylum Arthropoda; class Insecta; order Diptera; family Asilidae; genus Leptarthrus; species Leptarthrus brevirostris. The sequence goes on along the minus strand of OZ038372.1, from coordinate 117,193,428 downwards.
ACTTCACTCGATTCGAGACATCGATTGCAAGTGGACCATAAAGTGGACTCCGAACCACTGAAATTTTTCTGTAATCTCCAAAAGCCTTTTTATTGCAATTTGTAGTCAGCAGAAAACAAGCATGGGTCGCCGCCACTTACTCCACCGACGACAAGGTCTGCAATGCGAAAATTAAATTGGGTTAACATTATTAACCAATCCCATCAAATCAATATTGGGTATCAATTCAAGCCAAAATTAAAATGGTGTTATAAAACATAAGTTGCTCTGATGGTCAAATACCGACAACTAACCTCAGACCGGCATCAGACTATCGGATATTTTCTGCCAAAGTTTACATACATATAGCGACCTGATAAATACTTTACTCTGACATGAATGAATCAAAAACATCTTATATAGGGATGACGAATTTGTTCTGATTAAACTTATAAGCTTATCTTTTCGGTGTTGGTAACCTACATTCAATATCAGTAGTCCAGTGCAACGCTTCAAGATAATCTACAAATTTAAGAAGCCTTTAATCTTGTCCTTGAAAACACCTTTGATGAGGCTTCTTAAGGTGATATAAAAATATTTAAGCAAGATGTCAACTCAAAAGTAAACTCAAAGACCACTGGCCTAGAACACGTAATGGGGAGGTTTGATGTAGGCAACAGAAACATGTACGGGGAGTTGTTTGCAGAATAATCTCGGAGCTGAATATTGTTATGTACGGAAATAATTCTGGAGGCGTGTCAAGCTAAATAAATATCTCTCAGTACATTTGGACAGTCCTGTCGAGAATTAGCAACATAATACTTTGAGTTATGGTTCGAAATCTACTTAAAGTTGTAAGTATATTTACAATCTAAGTAGTTGAATCGGGTGTAACCATGGTGTTACGGCAACTGGAGAGACATCCAAAAGTTGTAGGGCATCTGCTATAAAATGTCATTAAATCTCCAATTAAAGAAAACCTATACTATCCTTAGAACAATGTTTTGTAACACCACCTAATGTAACAATATTGAGTTTTTTCTAATATAATGCCATTTTTCTCAGAGTTGGATCAGTTGGTTGAGTGGCACGGTCTCCACGCCATGGATACAGGTTCATGCCTTAGCCTGCCTACGAGGTTTTTATAAGAAAAAAAATCCACTCCGCCTCTGGGGTGTTGTCTAGCTCGCGAAAATGCAAAAACAAGACATTCGATTCTCCTCATTTCCTTTACCCTAATTCCCTTTCGGCCATAGCCATTCTAGACGCATCATAAAGAAAATTAACTATTTTTGTAGCACCAAATGCACCTAATTAGACAACATTTTTATAAGATACTAAGTAAAAAGATAATCGCTTTAAAACTACTATAAATATTCGTACAAGGTAGGGAACACCGGAGGAATTCGATACACTTTTTTGAAAATCGTCTCTCTGATAATGGAAAGAAATTTTTTAAGCCAATTTACAGATTGACGGGGTTACTCAGCAGCCTACCCTAGATACATACTAGTTGGGAAATTATGACAATCATAGTCATTTTATCACCAGGCGTGTCGTCTCTAATTCAATTTTTATACGTTTTTTGCTCCACAAATTAACCATTCTTTCAATAGAATTTAAATTGCACACTATCTCAACCAAAACCAAAGACAAATACTGATGTCATTGACGCATTCCAAATTCAATATTTCAAGGAAACGAACACGAAAGAGAATCTTTCTTCTGTTTAAAACACAGCACCTTGAAGAAGTTTTTATCGTTACCAGGTGTTCGGAGCATTTGTACAGTTGAAAGATATGACGAGAAAGTAGTATCGTTTACTGTTTACACCACCAATCAACAGCTGTTCGTATTTGCTTCCAAGCTTGTATCTAGAGGAGGCTGTACTTACTTGCAAAGTGAAAGCGATTTGGTTCTTTTATTTACACCACTACTACTGTTTGGAACATATGCGGGAGGAATTTAGAACCTGAGCTTTTTGTATGTATAAAGTCAAAATAAATTGATTTAAGATATTTTTATTATCGGAAATCTCTCATGGTTTTGCTTTCGGTGGTCTGTCAACTGCATATATGTAGGACGGTGTACTGATCCTTTTTGTCGCGCTATATCTTTTTTCTAGAACTATCTACTATAATGGACATTAAAGAAGTCTCTAAGGGCATTGCGTAAATCAATTGATATGTAAGTTGATTGAAAACTGCGTGGAAGCGTCAGCCGGAGCTGCCCAATGGTGGTGGGGGGGATTTCAAACTCAAACTCGATAACGAAGACATGAATCACACATCACAGCAGACATTAGAAGGAGAGCTCTTAGAATGATGGAGCAGTGGTCTCAGGAAAAGGAACGCTACATAAATGCAAATAAGTCGGATCCGATAATTTTCAGCAGTAAAAGGAAGGATTTGGGCTTTAGGCCGTTAAAACTCTTTGAAACAGAAATCACGGTGGCTGAGCTGGTGAATTATCTGGGGGTATTTCTCGATTCGAGATTAACCTGGAAAAGACACATTGAGGTGAAGGTTTAAAATACAACTAGAGCACGATCAGTGTAGAAGGGAGAAGTGGGTTATCTCATCAAAGTCCGCATGTCTCAACTATGATGATAAGATCCATCACCACATATGCATCGTTGCTGTGATCGGAATAAGGTACAACACTTGTGATAGTGGGAAGAAGTGGACTGCAAACATATGCTTGCAATAACCAAGTGAATTGATATGAGGCTGGCTAATACTCGTTTATTCGCTTGGGGACAAGGTATGTTTCGAGGATCGAAACACGGAGGTCCCGTAATAGTTTCCTGTGTCACAGATCCAAATGCATCATAGACTTCTTTTTCGAAGAAAATTCCCACGCCCAGCCAATTCGACCGATTTAAATAACATTAAAAATGCATACTCGACTACCATATTACTGGATTTAAAGACAAACATTCAAGGTGTTTCGCAAATAAATAGGATATAAAGCATATGATTCGGAAATGCATTGGAACGGGTATGATAATTAATGAATTAGGTTGCTCACATCTTTTCATTTTACTTAAAGAGCACTGAGTGGGGAATTTTTAAGTGGTCCTAATTCGATGCCCTGGGACTGTAGGCTTCTTTTTACTTTAGAGGTATTTAATACCTTTGCTTCAAATAAGATTCTCTAAAACTAAGCGAAAGCTTATGCGAGTTAGGGAACGTAAAACATGTAAGTCAACTTCATTTTCGTATGCATGTTATCAACGAAACACTATGAATTCAGCCTCAGGTCTAATTTTGAATTTCTTGAAAGTTCAACATCTTACAAAACACAGCATTTTAATTAAAGCTTATTATTCCTTCATTAAACAACAGAAAAGTAATTCATCGAGTCTTCATCCTAAAATCGTTGATGCTAACTACCAATTTCTATGGTAGATAGCCTTCAGCAATATACTTGAAAAGCAACTCGTAACAGCTTTCGGTTAACAAACTTCCTGAAATTAAAAGGAAATTACTTAACATTTTGCAAATCATGCGAAGTATCGACGCTATCGCAGATAATGCCTGTCTGCTCAATATATTTTGCTGAACTCCTCAAGGGTTTTATAAAGGTACGTCCATCGTAAACAAGTCAATAAGAACTTTTGTGTCTAAGTTGGACAAAAGCAGACTTCTCTGTTGATAATTTCGTAAAGATAAAGGGTTGAGAAACCTTTTGTTGCACTAAATTATTTTCAGAGAAAATTTTATATTAAATTGACTGCTTGTTGCAAAATGTATATTGTTTGTGTACTAAGAAGAGATATGGCAGCGATCGTTTCGGCGAATTTATCGGATTTTCCACTGGCTCCAAGAACTTGTTTTGATAAGAAAGAGATTAAGATTAATTGGAGAGTGAGAAAGTATTGTAAAAAAATGAGAATTTTTTTCTGAAAAACGATAATTTATTTTAGATAACTCTAGAAAGAATATCTCATGTTATTTCAGTGACCAGCTCCCAACGAGTATCATGTTTCCCAAATTGATAAATATCCAAAAATATTCGCATTTTAACCAAACAAAAATTTGGGACTGGCCTTTTTCGTTGATGTTTTTTTTCTGTACAGACTTCCATGTTATATTCAGTTCTTGATCTTACAAAAAATCGTAAAAGATAATTCTGGAAGGCATGGCAGAGATAAATAAATTAATGTAGTCCTCGTTGCGATAACTGAACGCTGTTTAAATATACAACCAGAACTGGGGTTTTGGACGTGGGCTTCTTTGTTTGCTGTGAGATAAAGTAATTGTGTATTTGCTTCCACAAAAATATTTTGTTGACACATATCTATTATATCAGCTGATTTGTTTGAATTGTTCGGCTGTAATGTTTGACAACTGACCCAATTGGGGATAACTTTACTAAACACGTTGCCCTTATTATATCAAGAAGTCAACAAGAGAAGGGTTTTCAGTTAGTTCAAGTATTTTGACCTGAAAACGATTTCAAAAGGAAAGAAAATGCGTAAATATTGAAAACTACCTTGTTTTGTTATTATCTTTTCCCTTAGTATGAAGTATTAAGTATCAATATAGGACTTTCTTGTTTGTTTAAAATATGTTTAATGCAAAACATGCGCGTAGTAGTACCTGCATAGTAGGGCTTCTTGACAGAAAAAAAAATTACTCAGAATGGTCAAAAAATATTTGGTTTGAGATTAGGTAGTTAACGAAGAAGGTGATCAGGTATCATGAAAGTATCGATAGCAGAGTGACGATGTGCCAGAGAATCAATCTTCGAAGTTATCGTAGAATCGCCAGTTAGCCTGTAGGTTTTTCTTTTAACTTGGCTAACGTATGATATGAAATGTGCCGATCAGTGCTCGATCAGATAAGGTAAAGTATTTCTGACCTTTTTGATAGAGCATTTCAATGCATTTTTCGCGATGAAAAATGTATGATCTGTTCAAGTAAAGTTGCTAGATACTTCAATGCCTCAGATGTTTAAGAAGGGGAATTTTTTATATTGACTTAATCAATAGAAATTTACATACTAGGGTTGATCGAAAAGTTCCAGGACTTGAATCGTGCGCCAACAGAGCGTCGGAGAGTAGTACGATTGGTAGCATTAATTGTTGTGACTCTTCCTGAGCTCAGCTGTTTTTCTAGCTTCTCTATAACCTTTTTTGTTGTGAACTAAAGACATTTTTTTAAAAGAAGTTTTTCGTGTTTGGCTATTTTGTGATCTTTTGTAAAATGAATAAAAAAGAAGAGCAACGCGTTTGTGCCAAATTTGGATAAAACTTTGACAGAAACTTTTCAGATGTTGCAAGAGGCTTTTGGAGATGAATGTCTGAGTCGATCATGGCCTGATGAGTGGTAGAGGTTCAAAGAAGGCCGGACATCATCAGAAGACAATCCACGTTCAGGAAGCCCATCAACTTCGATTGACGACTATCATGTTGCCAGAGTGAACGTTCTCGTGCAATGAAATCGTCGACTCATCCATGAAATAGCAGAGAAATGTAACATTTCATTTGACTCATGTCAAGAAATTTTAACTGAGCAACTGCAGATGTGCTGAGTGGCGGCAAAGTTTGTCACGAGACTGTTGACCGAGAAGCAAAAACAACACCGAGGTTTGTCAAGAACTTCTTGAATTGGCAAATGAAGATGAAAACTTTTCGAAACGTGTAATTACTGGGGACGAGACTTGGGTTTATGGGTATGCCGCGGAAACAAAGGTCCAATCATCGCAATGGAAAAAAAAATCCTCTCTAACACCCAAAAAAGCTCGTCAAGTCAAATCAAATATCAAAGTCATGCTGACTGTCTTTTTTTCGACTGGAAGGGTGTTGTCTACTACGAATTTCTTTCACGAGGTGAGACAATTAATCGTTTTCGTTACCTTGAAACCCTGAGACATTTGCGCGAAGCGGGGAGTGGATACTGCACCATGACGCCTGTTCATTTTGCGTTGCTCATTTGCGATTATTCCACAAAAAGAACCATGACCGTCAACCCCCAGCCATCGCACTCACCAGACCTGGCCCCTGCGGACTTTTTCCTGTTTCCGAAACTGATCAGACCCTTGAAATGGCACAGATTTGACTCAACTGACGAAGTTAAAGAAAAATCGCCAGAGGGGCTAAACAGGATTCCAGAAGATGAGTTCTCAAGGTCCTTCCAGCAGTGGAAACGGCGGTGAGAAAAATTTATAGCTTCCCAAGAGAAGTACTTTGAAGGGGACAATATCCAATAACTTACGTATTTTTTTAAATAAATTTTTAAAAAATAAGTCCTGGAACTTTTTGATGGCCCTCGTAATTAGGAGTTGGCTGTGTTTGTTTTCTTGGCATAGCATATATAAATTCTGTAATATGTCGTAGTTTAATGAATATCATAATATTTAAAGCGTATCCATGTGATTTTGCTACGGAGTCAGAAGAGTACGCGAAATGAAATATGCTAATTTAGAGACAGAAGTTTTATAATAAATAGAAAAAAAGAGGAGGTGGAAGAACAGACTCTTGTGGTACACCGGCATTAACATAAAAGGATTAGGATAGATATTATTTCGTCCAATGGCGAGATAAAAAGCTTTCAATAAATTTTATTAAAATTGTATCAAGAGCAAATTCTTGAAGCTTAGCTAAAAGAGCAGCATGCCATACTCTATCAAAGAATTTTGAAATATCTATGCAATGATTTTAGACTCACAAAAATTATAAAGATAATAAATAGTCTAAGCTTGTCCTAGCTTTCTACAAATAGGCTACTTAAGAAGCCCGGGCAGTGCAAATTTAAAAAAATTTCTACAAACGTACAGACTTATATTTCGCTCATGAAGAATCCGAATTTGATGATTTTTAAATGGAACCCTAGTTTGTTAGACCTACATTAATTATTTCACAGACAGAATTCTTTGTATTTTACTTTTTTTACTTTAATAACGGTAAAACAATTTTTAAAACCAAATATATTCCTTTCCAGGAATAGCACAAAGTAATCAGTAATCACAGCTTAATCTAAATAAAAGTCTGAACGCATGTACGAACAGCTGGGTGGTGGTATAAACAAACCGATCTTGTCTCTTATTCCCATATTAAGCCATGGGGAAATTCTACTTTTTCTGAACATTATTAAAATCTTAATTCAAAGTTTATTGGAGATATAAAATGTTTTTTCTTTATAATTGTTGTTCAAGATGCGATGTCGATTGTCGGTAGTTATTTCACACCAAATATTAATTATAATTTATTTTTTTTAATTTTAAATGCGCTTCAATAGAGTTATAATGCAAACTTTAAAAAACATTTTTGTTTTATTTTTCATTTACCATGAATTGTACCTGAATTGAAGTGGCTCTAATTCTAAATTGATGGAACTGCAGCATGTTTACGTAGTATTAATATTCACGGATCTATCACGCTTTCTACTTGCTACTTAGAGTCTGGGTGATACATTTATTATTGATTTTCAAACTATAAATTTATTTAAAACATTTAGTATTTACAACTATTATAATTGTTTCATTGACCACTTTAGAGTAAAGCGTTTATCACGTGCATATGGATTGAGGGCTTCGAAAAAATATATTTATAACCAATTCAGCAAGGATTTCAGTCGATGTCAGACGCACTTTGTATATAAGTGAAAGTTTACGTGTGGTTAAGGTTTAAGTATTGTAGAGGATAAATTTTTTTATGTGAAGAAAAGTTATGGAAAGGTGAAATAGAAAGGTTTCAAAACATTATCAGAGTGGAGTTTAAAAAGAAAAACGAGAAGATCACGCAGCTCAAAGGGCTGCGATCTGTGATCAGGCCCGTAGAGACAAAATTCGGGCCCCGGGGGCATAACATACGGGCCCCCGCGAAAGGAATTTCGGGACCGGGACTAAGCGTTTACGGACCCATATACAATCGAATGAGTGACTTTCAATTTAAAATCTGTCTAGTATATTACACCTTTTCGATCGTGAAACATTTTGTTTTATATTTAATTAAAATGGAAAATTTTTTCTCTTGATTACTTAGATGACGGGCCCCTTTTGAAAGCCCGGGCCCGGGGGATTTACCCCCTTTGCCCCCCCCCCTCTCGGCGGCCCTGTCTGTGATTATATATGGATGGGGAGACAACTTCAGAATTTTTTAGACAAGCCCAGACAAAGCGATATTGGTTAATTTACCACAAAAGTTCGGAAGATTACAACATATCGTGCAATCCCGAGGAGAAGCTGTGTCACTAATGAAAACACTTAAACATAATTTGAACGTACTAGACGCGTACTTGGCGCGACGTTTAGATACCCAGTCGCGTACGATACTTGAAGGAATACTGAAAGATACCTAACCGATACCTTTTTTAGTTATCCCTTAGTGTTCTTTAGATGATCTTTCTTAGTAATACACAAAAAAGATATATCCAGGCGCGAACAATACTTTAAATCAGTGATGGCCAAACTCACACTACTTAATGTGAGGAATGCTTAAAAGCTTTAGAAGCATTTCGTACTGTTTGTTTAATTTGGAACCTTAAAATGTTTGCAAAAAGTTATATATTTGAACATATTGTATAATTGCATACAAAACTTCATAAATATGACGATTTTGTTAACTTTTGTATGCTTTAATGATTAAAAAACGTTAAAAGAGGAAACCGAATACAGCCAAACAAGTGCATATACGAATTTAAAAGCTCAAAAGCTCACTTGCCCGCGGGCATAGGTTTGGACATCATTGCTTTAAATCAGTGATGGCCAAACTCACAATACTTAATGTGAAGAAAGCTTAAAAGCTTTAGAAGCATTTCGTACTGCTTGTTTAATTTAGAAGCTTAAAATATTTGCAAAAGGTTGTATATCTTAAGGTATTGTATAATCGCTTACAAAACTACTTAAATATGAAGATTTTTTTAACTTCTGTATGCTCTATTAATTAAAAAACGCAAAAACAAGAAATCGAATACAGCCAAACAAGTGCGTATACGAATTTAAAAGTTCAAAAGCTCACTTGCCCGCGGGCATAGGTTTGGACATCACTGCTTTAAATAGTACTGAGCGATGTCTAACTGATAAGTAAGTTAATTATCTATGTCTTTACACAAAAAGGAATACTCTGTAGATACCTTAACGTGTACTAAGCGATATCTAGTCGATAACTAGTAGTTACCCTTCAGGGTACTGTAGATGCTCCACGGAGATAAAGATATTAACAAAAAAGTGTCCATGCTGTGGAATATCCCGAAAAGTTTTCAGTTTTGTTCGAACTTCCGAATTGATACGTTTGTCAAGGTTTTCGATATGTCGGGCAGTGCGAAACTAAGCAGGCGAAAACTGTGGGCGTTGATATGGTGATTGAAAATTGGGGAAAGAAATGTCATTCCGGAATCGAGCTTGCCCGTATTAAAGGAACACCTGAAGATTACTGAAAGTACACGAGGAGGGTACCAAAAGAACACTAAAAGAGTAGTTAAGAATACGAGGAGCATAGCAAAGGAATTCTGGAAGAGTTCTCAAAGAACATGAGGAGCGAACTGAAAGAGTTCTAAAGGATCACTCAAAAAGTTTCCAAAAGTCGCCGAAGTTATATCCTAGGTGTCTTTCACTTATTGAAAACTGCAGAATGGAACAAATGTCGCGTTTTCGATATATTAAAGAACAAAAGAAGAAAATTTCTTTTGTATAAAATTTGTGTTCCTAGTGAACAATACGCTGCAAGTGTACAAAAGACTATAAAGCCGCGTGTAGCCATCATTCAAAAAGTAATGGTCAGAGTGAACCTGTGGGAAAATGTGTTGCGAAGGGTGGCAATACTGCATACCATTTAGAACCATCAATTTTAAATCGATCGGTGCAGTGAGCGAACGTATGTGACGATTCGCATAACGTGTGTTAGATATCGTCTACCACGCCCAGTAATCTAGCATAAATAAAACGTTAAAGCAACGGTACAACGTGAAATGTTTAGTAAAACTCGGCAAGAAGCGAAAAGACGCGTATTATAAACTACGGTGTATGGTGGAGATGACCTTCTACAAGTAGTAGTAGTAGTTTTATCAGCACTTTGTGAGCAGCTCTCGTAGTTGTCGAAAAGTCGAAATAAAATCTTTTGTCATTTGTTTCGGATGTCAAGGTCAATAGTGTACAAACGTTGAAATCTATGGAGACAACTTAGATCAATTCGAAGAAATCATATGTATCTTGTGTCACACGACGACAGGAAATCTGACAAAGACTTAATAACGATACACTCACCGTTTAATTGAAGCCAGGGACCATTTTGGACTGTCAACTTCAGCTAAACAATGTATACATTGGCAGTAGAAAATAAAAATGCTGGAGATGAATTGAATAATTAAATAAAAATGGATTAGGTGTATTGGAGACACAAAATTAAAAAATAACTCGCCAAAATTCTACCCGATAGTTTATATATTTTTAGTTTGAAATTTTACAATAAATATATTCACCCAGTCCTTAAAAGTGAAAACTAAGCGTGGTAATATAGAAACAAGGTCCAGGGAAGATGGACACTACTTCCCACTCAAATAGGCGATATCGTCCACAGACATTATTACTTTTCGGAAACTTTCGCTGAAATTGCTCAAAGAAGTTGGCATACGCTTTTCTTTGCTTTATATCAATAAAATCAATTAGAACACAAATATTATTGTTGTTTACATTTACAGATGTGTAAAAATATCAAATACTTTTATAGAAATATTTCACAGGAATTTGCAACTACCTGCCAACAAGAAGAGCACAAATAATAATAAATATTTCCACACCAAAATACAAAATGTTTGAAAAAGATTTTTGTGCAAAGTAATTTACCCAAATAATTAAAAAAAAATAAGGCTGCTTTTAGCGTCTAAAAAAACCCTACTTGCCTGTACGTTAGGAGTCCCATATCTAAAGATTTAGCAACTTTTCTTAGAAGCAACGAAATTAATATGATTGACATCCTCTGTGATTATATTGAAAGTATTTCTGATAGACTTCAGTTCTTTAAAATTCGGCAATATTATAAGTTTACCGAGCTCAAAATTGCACTGCGGACATTATTTTCAACTGAACGCGAACATTTTTTCTTATTCCAACGTAAAATAATGCCTATGGGCATTATTGTATTATATATTTGAGTGATGTTAAATCGCTGCACCATATAAACATGCAGTGTTCACAAAATTGAACGCGGCAATGACCGCGTACCGTTGAGGCATACCGCTTCCCATTGGTAATGCCTCATTTAATATATGAGTCGCGTTATACCGCTACCGCTTCGGTAAGTGCAAGGCTTAATCCGTCAATCCGATACATGTGGCTTCTCCCGCCTGTACCTCGTACGATATTGATTTTGCGTAAAAATGTATATATAAACGTTTTCGATAGAGAATTTAGTTATCTTTTTAATTTCATATATACATTATTTGTCGCAGGATGTTTGAGAGCGATTAATGAGTAGGCCTCCCACAGTAAATTTAAAACGATATTTAATGTTCCTGACGCCTGGCCCAAAGATTACTATTACTAGATAAACGGCTTCGAACAAAGTAGTGAAAATTTTTTGGCTGCTTTTATATATTTTCCGCATCGGGCAACCCCGCAGTCAGAACTAAAAATTTGTTCTCCGGGAGAGTTTGTGGGTAGGAGACAAGTATACTTTTCTTATGTGCATTTACAAATGTCAAATTTACTTCACTCATTAAAAGATCAGAATACATTGACAGTTTGAGAGTTTCTTACGCACACAAGTAACTATCTCGTTATGTGATTCACATGAATTCTTTTTATTGGTGGTACTTTTTGGTACATTTTTCTCTTCGACAAGATTTGGCGGTACTTTTTTGAGAGAAGGCTGTGATTCTCTCCGAATGAGAACAGCATTTTGACAGGAGTAAGTGATTCTCTCAAATAATTTTGACAGGAGTAAATGACTGCACCTGTACTCTTTATTTGCATATATATTCTTAAGACCTTAAAAGCTGTATATATTTCGTTTTACTGTGGTGCCAGTGTTACTAGTGTTACCTATCTCTTAATAATAAAAGCTTGAGGATACGTAGGTTGCTACTTAAGTTTTGAGATATGGCAACACCAGTGTTAATATGTCAAATCTGACATTGTCATCGTAAAGTTTGAAATTGTGAATGGTAATCGTACTCAGAGCATTTTGTCATACGAGTCCTATTTATGTTGTTTACAGGTACTTGAAACATTCATATTGGTCAAAAAATGGATTAAATCGTGAACATTTTCGTGCGATGAATTTCTATGACTTTCGACGTGGATTAAAACAACAACAGTGGCTGTATTCAGCGGCACTTAGACTTCTCAGCGTAGGCTGATATGCGTGACGTGTATCAGCATTTTGCTTTTAGGCAAAGTGGCGAGGATGTTAAGTGAAGTGTCGCCACGATTGTCAAATTGGACAAATCTATCCAATCGGGTCTGCTCAAATTGTGTTTTCAATTTTTGTCGCCTTATGAAATCATAGTCGTCTCCCTAGTATTGACATATTTGGGGGCATAAGCAAAGTGTTTTTAAATAGTAAAATTAAGTAAATTAATAAAATATGGTCGGGCAAAGTTATATTATAAAATGTATGTATGTTTTAAAAACACCTAATTTAAAATATTATCAAAATGAGTTAGCCCCCTCCTGTATACAAGCATAATTTTACTACAGTGGTCGCCGCTTAATGTGAGCACGCTTATTAAAATCAGCCGCTTATTGTGATCAAAAGACCCGGTCCCGATTCACTCCTATCTAAATATATTGAATTTTTCTCGGCTATTATGATCAATATACCGCTTAATGTAATCACTCGATTCGCGGAATGTCAATAAACTTCCCCATTTCTTTTATATTTCTCTTCGATTTCGGGTATGTGCGGACTCAGTTTTCAGTCAGTTTTCGCAAAGCATCATGAGTAAACGACGCGATTTAATCCTCGATGAAAAAGTGCAATTATTGAAAGATTTTGATGTGCTTCCGTCTATGTCTCAGCGTGATGCAGCTAAGCGCCTGAACATTTCCCAGGCATCTTTATGTAAAATTTTAAAATCGCGACAAGATCTCGAAAAATCACTTGTTTTTAATGAGAATAGAAAAACGAAAACGGAAAGGAAATGGGAAAGATGTAGATGTCGAGAACGCCTTAAAACAGTGGTTTGTCAGCGTACGTGAAAAAGATGCCCGAGTGAATGCTCCTTTGATGAAGAAAAAGGCGGAGTGTCTGGCGAAGAAGATGGGCAAGGAACATTTCTCAGCAACCGACGGTTGGTTTTGTCGATGGCACAAGTGAGAGAACATTATTTTTCGACGACCTCATGGTGAATCTGGTTCCGCTGATAGACCAGCTGCTGACAAGTGGCTTACAGAGATAAATTTATCTGATTGATTTGTGAAAATTTGTCCATTTAAATTTTTACTGTTAGGTTTGGCCCGCGATTATTGAGAAATATCATCGTGAAGATATCTATAACGCCGATGAGACCGGCCTATATTTTCGTGCGATGCCTGAACACACCTATATTTTCAAGCGTGAAAAATCGAGTTTGAAAGGGTTCAAGGCGTACAAGGATCGTGTGACCGTCCTCTGTTGCGCAAATATGGCTGGTGGAAAAGAAGATTTGCTGGTCATTGGAAAGAGGAAAAACCCAAGGTGTTTCAAAAACGTAAGAAAATTTCCAGTCACTTATAGGAATAACCAGAATGCATGGATGGTCACTAGCATTTTTACAGAATGGCTTATGGATTGGGATCACAGATTGAAGAGAAAAATTCTGTTATTGGTTGACAATTGTGCGGCTCACAAGTGTACAGTCCCATTGAAAAATATCGAGCTGGTGTACCTGCCAGCAAACACCACTTCAACAATGCAACCGTGTGACCAAGGTATTATCCGGGCATTCAAGAGCCATTACCGACAAGAAATGCGTGGCATAGTTCTGGAAAATTTGGACAGTGCGCATAATGCAAATTATGTGGCCAAAAAGATATCCCTCCTTGATGCCTTACATCTAGCTGCTAGATCTACTAGCTGCTGCTGGACTAGCTGCTAGAGTACAGTCACAAAGGAATCTATTGTAAATTGTTTCAAAAAAGGTGGGCTTTTTCAAGGCGGCGACGTGGAAATGGACGTTGAAACCATACATGAAGACACCGATGATTATGTAAATATCGATAAGGATCTAGAAACTACGTCTGGGATGACCGACGAACTTATCTGTGATCAATATAGGGAAGATGATGACAATAATGAAGTTGAAGATGAGGAGGAACCTCCGAAAATTCCAAGCATAGAAGAAATGACGACGGCCTTACAGATACTACTAAATGGCATTCAATATTAAGGCGAAAATTTCGAGTTACATTATAAATATGAAAATATGATTAAATCTATTATTTGTAAAAATAAAAGACAGACAAGAATTGAGAATTTCTTCTCAAAGAAATCATGTAAACATTGTATTATATTAATAATAAATAAATCTTTTTGTTTGATACACTCAATCAATGTTTTTTTTATGTGTTAACAACCTACTGTCTATTAGAATCACCCGCTTAATGTGATCAAACGGCCCGGTCCCGTAGTGATCACATTAAGCGGCGACCACTGTACTTTCATGTTCGAAACGCAGACATCGCTTGGGATCTACCACATATACAAAATGCTTACATTTTCCGAATGATGGCCTTTCCTCTAGTTCTTTATTCTAAGGTTAGCTGCTAGTTTAGTTAATTACCCGCTGTTTTTAGCTAATTACCCGCTGTCAGCTTTTTTAAAACTTGTGAATTATCTGTTACAGAGTAAATGCACTCGCCAACTTGAAAGTTTTTAGTTTCCATTTTCACAAATTTTATCACTAAACAAAAACTGACGGAACAAACAAATGACAAAAACGGTCTTCTTTTTACTCAGCCTTCTTCAGCCGAAAATAATTGGGCTGGAAAATATGACAAGAAGCTAAGTTAGCGGATAAATAAGAAAATGCATTCACAATACCTCAGCCCTTAGCTGCTGCCAGCGGCTGGGAAGGCTGAGTGCCGCTGAACACAGCCAGTGTGTCGATCAACGATATTGCATGACATTTGGCCGTCAAAAACATTTGTTTGCGTTGGATACCGCATAAAAAATTCTCGTGTCGATTGGTGCAAAGAAATGTTGAAAACATTCAATCGAGGTGCTTTAAAAGATGTTTATGACATCGTGAACCCGAATCTAAGCAACAATCGACTGTATAAGTCTTTCAAGACGAGCTTAAATCCAACAAAAGATGTTCGTGCACGAACCATTTCGAAGCAAATGCTCGCCTGTTTTTTCAGAATAACTGGAAATGTCGCCACCGTGACATTACAGCAACGAAGAACGATCAATTCTAGGTGGTACTTATACCTCCATTTGTTTGTCAAAAGTGTTCGGAAAAATAAGGGAAACCGATCGCAAAAGACGAATCATCCTCCACCACGCCAATACAAGTTCTCACACATCGGTGAATTTTGAGCATTCAAAACATCGAATTGTTGGGACATTCGCCGTACAGTCCTGGTTTGGCACTCAATGATCAGATGAAAAATAAAATGCGATGTCAACGTTTTTCGACGCCTGAAGAAGCGGTTGATGCATTGAAATCACATGTTTTGGAAGAGTCTCAATCGGAGTGGAAAAACTGCTTCGAAAATTGATTCAAACGCATGCAAAAGTGTATTGATCTTCAATATTTTGAAAAACAATAAAGCCATTTTCATATTATAAATGTTTATTTTTACTTGTCAATCTCAAAACTTAAGTAGAAACCCACGTATTTTAATGAATCGAATGAAAAAATTAACACGAAATTACACTACCAATCAAAAGTTTGAGACAGTTTTGTTTTGTTTCCAATTTAATTTTTTTTACTAAAACAATTATTTATTTTTCTTCGAAATATCAGCTTAATATAAACAACTACTAGAAATACTTGATAAAATGTAATTATGTAATTGTATAAGGTGCTTCAAACTTTTGACCGAGAGTGTATATGAAATAAAGTCATTTTGTTTCTATTTAGTTCAGAAATAGAAAAAATATCTTCTGTGCAAACTTACTTCAGGAAAAAATTGAATATGGTAGAATGCGTTCGGGTGGTGCGTTTTATTTGACCACTGTAGTAGACGCACGTGCCATAAGATAAACGGTACAACCCAAAAAATACCAGAATTATCTAACTCTGTAATGGCTTTCTGATAAGCAAAATAAAGAAGTATCTAGCCACTTTATGGCTACCTATAAACTAGTTATAAGTAGGATAAGTTAGAAATTTTTGTTATAAAAAAAACTAACTGTGCTTTTCAATAGTAAAGTAATGAATAAAACCTTAGCAGTCTTCGCTCCCAAATAAGTAAGTAAAAATTATAATTGAAAGATGATCTGGCTGAAAACCAATATTTCGCATACTTTAATCACATTACGATAAAATAAATAATTCACTATTAATAGATTTAACTTACGTTTCCAAGTACTGGAAGTACTGATACACAGGCCGGCGATAAAGAAATCCTTCCGCCTTTTCCACCATCATAACTACGTCACTGGTTCACTTTTCAAACAGCATATATTCACAAACTGCACTAAATTTGGTTAGATCACAATAAATTACGTAAACTGCACTCGTTCAATGTTTATTTGTGGAGTTAAATTGAAATTTTATCACTTTGCGTGGTATATTTTCACTCTTTTTTATGAATTTATAGCATGACATGTGGCTACTCGAAATTTCGTCACACCGTTCGCGAGGGAGTACTAATTGGTGTTCACCACGGAGAAACACATGTTGTCGTTTATTGTTACATTTCCGGTCTGCAAGTGATGTCATAGTAAGTGAAAAGAAAAGAAAAAAATAGAAGAAAAAATTGAATTGAATTTTTAATTAAATTATCCAAAACGACAAATTTCGTTGGGCTTCACAAACGCCAACGAGCATTCACACGACACTGCTGACGCCTGGCGTGTTTTAAGCCCTTCCACTACTCGGTGGTCCGTTAAATTCGGGGCGCATAATGAATACCGAGCCGTACTGCTATGTGATGTGAATCTTTGAAGTAATTAGATGAATCTGTCGATTTAATTTGGGCAAATTGCCGGGTCGATTGTGTTTATGTAACAATAACTAACTGAGACTACCATTCTGCCCTTAACTGGGTAGGGTCGAGGGTTACTTTCTACTTTGGTTGTTTGGTGTGAGAACATCAAACAAGCCACCCCTATTCGCACGGGGCGTAATCACTGCAGACAAGGGGCTCGTCAGAATAAAGAATGTTGCAAGATACACGCCCAAACTGAATTTCTATTGTCGGTCAATTTCACGGGGGAAATTAATTTCCTAATAAAAGTAGAAAAACTGGCATTCCTTCAAAAGGGCCCTGGTGCATTCCCAATTTCCCATGGTGAGGGTTGATTGTCCGATTACTATGCTCACTGTGAATTGGGGCCGTTGGGTGCAGAAGTTTGATTTATGAGAAATTTATCAGGAGCTTCTTATGCCCGGGTGACTTTCAACAAGATACTCACTGGAAATGCAATGTTCAGGCAAACGTAAATTCTGGTGCAAGTGGCTGAATTCATGACTAATTTCGTGTTATGCGGAATACTTGAGTGAGTGCGGGTGAGTGAATTTGTATTCAGAGAAAAGTAGGAAGCGATCAATAAAAATTTATCACTCGGGGGAAATTATGTGATTTTTTTCATTTATTCTGCAAAACAGGAAATTAGATATGTTTTAACGACAAACAAGAATTTAATGGAGAGAAAAAAAACTTTGGGATCATGGAATCGATAGTTCATCATTTTATGCAATATTGTAGGTAAAAGGAAATGAAAATAATGAATACAAAGACTGATGTGTGAATTAAGTTTGGAAGTAATAAAAACTTAATATTTAATGTGTGAACAAATTTTTTTTATAGTTTGATTAGGGCTTGATACTCGTTATTAGTGAACGGCGGAATATGTAAGTAGAGGTTAGTAATATTGATAGAATAGTTATTATGAAAATAGTTACTGCAAATACCGTGTAGAAATTTCCAAACTTTGACTTTTCAGTGCTGGTCCAAGGTTAGGCAAGCACTGAATACAGAGGCTTGGTTTTCTAAGGTTAACCCAGAACTGAGGTAATCACCAATTTTTGAAATTATTCAGTACTGGCACAAGCTAATTTTAGAATACCATAATTGAAAAAATCATTTGAAATTTGTACTTCATATAATTCGTAACTACTTAAACGTTAGACCAATACGTTGGTCTTGTCCAAATATAAATACAGAGGTGGATTAGGGCATTATTCTGCTGAGAGCACCCCATTTTGCTTTTTTTGATTCTTCAGTATTTTTAAACCCAGATAAGGGTATATATAGCATGATATTTGCACAGATTGTTAACCTTCTGCTAAGTACTCTATCTAGTTTCTGGCAGGCCTGCCACGACATTGGTATTTAACAGTGCGGCAATCCTATTCAACTCGCAAAAACGGAGATTCGGCAGCTTTAAGCTAAGGTGTTGAGGTTCCTGTGCCGAAGGCTGCAGGGTCAGCAACAGGTCGCTAAACATTCCATCTAATGTCCGGGTAAGGTCGATTGGTCGGGCTAGTCGGTTCTGCCAGAGAAAAGCCTGATCAGATAATGAGTTGCTAACCTTTAGTAAGGAGACTATCGCAAAAACGGGCGACGCAGTAATGACCAGACATAGTACACCTGTGCCATTACAACCGCCAGCGGCAGTAAAGGACATGAGTCATAGTGACCAGAAGTCGTAAGAAAGTGTCCTAGATCAGTTATAAAAAATTAGAATGAAAAAACCGTTTCACAATCTAAAATGTCTAAGAATAAAACAATTGTTTATTCAGAAATGTGACTAGAAAGATAAAAAAAACTACCAGGGATTGTTGATGCCAGAAATGAAAAAAAAAACAAAAGGGAAACGAAGGGCGATAGGTCTTAAGATGAAACCAATCGACACTTAGTGAAAATAAATAAAAGAATAGTTTCTAAGGGTGCAGCAACCAAGGTACCAGTTAGAACAGTAGTTTCATCACCTTACTATAACCGAACAAAGAGAATTCTTAGGATGGTGGTAAGTGATAATTTTACGCTTAAACTAGATAACGACTGGTGTTCAGGTCATGGGCTGAAATAGCGGCTACGTCTTCCTAATGGTAATGGAAAATCTGTTGACAAGCTAAGGGGTACCATTGCCCTTTGTGACAATGTGGAGCTCCATCTTTTTCCAGATGAAGCGATTCCCAGGAGAGAAGAGTGAGAGTGTCTCCGTACTCATAATTAAATGATGTCAGAAAGTAAGGGGGCAGCCTTAAAGGTCAACAGCCCCAAAAGAGCTGCATGTCTCAGCTTCTTAATAACAGTTAGGTAAAATGGTAAAATGGAGTTCGATCGACTTAAAATCGATACCGAGATCGACGAAGATACTGGCAACTGAAGATATGCAAATGCAAATTTCGATGTCGACGAGATTCAGAAATACAAAGCTCCAGATATTTCGAACATTTAAACTCGACGAGGACTTAGATCCATTCGACGAAGCAAATGAGTCTACAGTTTACATGTGCATTGATGGAGACATCCGATCAAAACCAGATACTGATACAGAAACCCTGAATTAAAGACTTCACTTTAAAGGGACTCTATGATGAACAAAAACAAACAATATAACCATAAGTCTACAACTAGCGTATTAGCTAAGAAGGTAAACATTTGGAGGAAGGAAGGATCTCTTAATATCCTTCGGGGAAATTCCAATTTCTAACAACCACAATATCATAAAAGAAATCCGTCAAAGCAGGCAATAAACAAGCTTAATACTGTCAATCCATGGAAGGCATAAGGGCTCAGTAAGGCTTCAGTAAGATTTATTTCAGTCCAACTTGCAGACATTGTGGCGGCAGTTTCTTCCTTTCTTCGATGATCTGAAGGAGACCTCGAGTGTGAACTATACGGGTTGGTTTTAACGGCTGCAGCTTTAAACATAATCTTATTCTCTAAATAACAGACGTTTAAGCATCGACACGTATTGCGTTTTCAAAATAGTACTTATTAAGTGCAAAGTGGACTCTCGAAGAGGGGGGGGGGGGGAGGTCTTCTAAAATGTGGTTAGTGGGACACTGCGACGTTCACCTGCCGCCAACAAGTTGAAGAGCAAATCAGTTGGGCTGCTTCATGAAAATAGGGTATCATTTAGTCGTCACGTGGCCTCTTGTAGCGAAAAATGTGTTCTCTACTTCACACCATACGATCAGGATAGTAGAGGGGATGCGAATGAAAACCCATGATAAGCCGCTTGGCGAAAGAAATATCCTGCCGGCGGTATTATGGACCACCGAAGGACTCGTACACTTTAATTTCTCGTGTGATGGCCAAACTATACATACAGATATCAATAGTTTCGACATCTAACGAATATACGGGAAATTTGAACGCTTACAGACAACACTAGTTAACAGACATATTGCATGACCCCGAAAAACCACAAGTTACTAAAATAATGACCTTGAAGCTAAAATAATTGGATTGTAGAGATTCTCTATATATTTTCCTGATCTGCTGTCGCCAGTAGCTCGAACGGATTTCATGACCACTGAGAACAAAGATTTTTGGAAGCAGTGGTTTTATAACTTATATTCTATACGAAAAATTGCCCATTTGCAACGACTGTCATTTTAATTTAACACTTCCATGGAGTTTTATTACTTTCGATTTAATTTACCTTATCCGTTTGACAAGCCATTAATAAAAGATTATATTCCAGAATTTTCTGTTTGCAAAATTACTCGTGCCTCTAATTTTCATCTCCCACTGTGTTTTAACTGGAAATTTAAAATTGTTGCATATTTTGAGTTTTGCAACTTGTTTTTTATTGTTAATTAAAGCGCTCGCTGCAGACGTAGTAAGTTATTAATTTTTATCTAGAAAAAGTAAAATTGCTGATGCTTGTTGCATCTCCTTTCCGAAGGATGTTGGATTTTTCATATGACAGCCTAATTGTTAATAATTAGCTCGAAGTAAAATTATGATTGAACGAAACCCACGGAATTAATCAAACACTTTTTCCTGCTACAGTGGCCGCTACTGGATTTATAGCACATGTAAGTATTAATCATTTTTACGGCTATCGTGTATTTCATCAATGTTCATAGTCGATGACCAGGATTGCACAGAAATCACGTCTGGAGACTCATGCATTAATGTTTCATGATAATATGCCGCTGAGTAAAATCAACTGGACAGAATAAATTTATTTTCCATCACGAGCTGACAAAACAATGCAATTTTGATGGCTTATTTATTCATTCAAAGCTATTAAAATAGGTTTCCATTAAAAGCTTAAAACGTCGTGAGTTATAGTACAATTAAAAAAACATTATAACTCAAAATTATAAATTCACTCATAAACCATTTTAACTGCGACTTGTCATCAAATTCGTTTTATCTTTTAGTCATTGAAATTATCACAACGTTCCATGTAACAGCAGTCGGTCCCTTCGCAACGATGTGGATTTCTCAGATACGCGACTACATACCACATTTTATAGCTTTACCAAGCAAAAACCGCACTACCTTGAGCATTATGAATCCAAAATTACTAAAATATTCAAAATAAATGACTTTGGATTGGAACAGCAAAAAAACGGGAGATAATAGAGTTAGTTAACCTCATTGTGAAGGGTCGGGATAGTGTTAGATTTCGTCATTACTCCATCAATTTGTGTTGCAACGAAAGAAAATTGAATCGGCGCTGTTACAACATAACACACTCGCCTTCCCATGATTTTGCAGTGACACCTGACCCTACCAATTCCCTCGTTAGAAGACCAGCACTATTTCGACATCCGTTTAGAAAGTGCTTCTAGAAGCTGTCAATCAGGGCAAAGAAAAAAGACAATTCCGTCACGATTATTTCGTTATCATTCCAAGGAATCCGTGTAAACAGCGGAAATCGCCTTAGTCAGCCAGCCCCGTAAGTAAATGTCATTGATCGACCGAAGAGTGATTCTAATTACGGTTAATGCTGCATTTATGGGTGTCCAGAAGTCATCCATTGTAATTCAATTATCACTTTAATACCGCAGTCAGTCAATGCACTGGGCCATTCGGATTAATGTGTTTATACCATTAAAGGTGATGTTTCAGCTCAAGCCGCCTTTCTCCAATTGACAGAGACAAATTTCAACGTGTAGCCCCAATTCTCACAGTGGAGAACCGCCCTCGCAAGTTGTTCTTGTTTTGTTTTTTTTCTTATCGGCTACCTGGATGTGCACTTTTATATTGCACATTTTACCGCCATAGACACAATGGAAAAAAAGGAAGATAACACAGTGCGACATCTTTACTCTCTAGACTCTCTAGACAAGACCCTCATCAGCCTTGCAATGAGCTATGAAATTAGTAGGCAGCCGGCAGACTTACGCGCGTGTTCTTTTGCTTTTACTATCGTGAAATTATTACGAATCAGAAAGGAAGTCAGAATCTTTTGATTTCCTGTCCAAGTGCTTATTTATGCGCCGCTTTGCTTACTAGCTTCAAGTTGTCTTTTGTGATTTTTTTATATTCAACCGAAGAAACGATGGCACTGAGCCTTTCTTCCCCACGATGAAGTAGTAAAGTCAAGAACTGACTTAATGCTGACACTGCCAGATAATCGGTCCAACGCTCCAATGTTCAGCGCCTTTCAAGAGCTCTTTAATTGACCATTGAGTTGCTCATTTATCTCGACTTGCTGGAAATTGTTGTGGTGAAATGAGATTAATCAAATTATCGTTTTTTATGTCGACTGAATTTTTTCTTATCTTAAAATTTCAAATTAATCTAACTATCTGAAGAGCGAGGACAATTTTCTCACGATTGCTTCTATTAACTTTAGCTCAACAATGATAATAATTCTTGGCATAATTGGCGGTTAAGATATCGAACAATATAAGATTGTTATGGTCGTAAAAACAAAATTTTAATTACTGATGTAAAATTGATTACTGGATGACTGGGACTAAATAAGTCATGTACAAAAACCCAATGTCGGAGGTAACTTCAACCGGAAATTGCGCACACCAATGATATTACACAAATAGTACCTACATATAAAACATATTCCAAATAAAGATGTAATTTGCAAAGCCAAATTATCGTTAAGAATTTTTGAGGTACTAATTCAATAAAGTACAGTGAGCAGCAAAGCTGTAACAGAATATAGTTTGGCTAAGTGGAATGCCCAGATTTTCTGGAAAACAAGACAATTCTTAGACTTGTGGCGACTCTAATTTATAATAGTACATTTTTATAGTTTCACAATCAATTGCTAACGAAGTTTGTAGCATTTGATTGAATAAATTTTACTATAACCCTTCCTAGGTTTCGTTCGACGCATCTAACACTGCAGGCTATACATTACAGTTTTTCATTTGTTTAATTTTTTTATTTTGACATTTTTGCTGTAAAAAAGTTTGGTATGACTTCAGGCTAGGATTTTAGCCAATTTTCACCATTTAATAATTTTTTTGAAAAAAAAAAATTACAAATCAAAAACTGTAATGTATAGCCTATTATGTTAGATGCGTCGAACGAAACCTAGAAAAGGTAATAGTAAAATTTATTAAATCAAATGCTACGAACTTCGCTAGCAATTGATTGTCAAACGGTAAAAATGTACTGTTATAAATTAGAGCCGCCAAAATACTCCCCCGCCAGTCAAACCTAAAGGTTAGCGATACCTTAACGGTGGTTTTGTTGTTCGACCAACCCGTGTTGTTCGTTTTCGTAGCGTTTCCCTTTGAAAGAAATCTTACTTTCTTTGGCGTTGTTTCATGAGGTATCGTATGTTTATCTGATGTCTCAAGACTTACAATTGCTGGCTGTAACCTTTCGTCCTGACCATCGTGTTGAGGTACTTCAAGCACTCGCTGAAGAGGTTTTCGTTTAGTTCTCGGTTTTGATAAATTATCGTTCGGGTCGAAAATGCTGCTGTAGCAAGGCTTCAACCGATTTAACGAAACATTTACCTCCTTATCTTTTATCTTAACCCAAAAGAAATGTTCGGACCGTTTGGCAATTTTGTAAGGTCCGTTATAAGGGGGTTGTAAAGATGCCCGAAGTGCGTCGTTTCTTACGAATACATGAGAGCAGGTGTCTAAGCTTTTAAATTAAAAAAATTATAGAGTAGCATGGTTGGTGCTGGCTACTGGGCCTAAATTAGATATTACCTCTTTTAAGAAATTGATGAATTCGATGGGAGATCGTTTAAACTTTACAGTTGCCAGGAAGTCATAAAGTAAACGTAACGTTTGGCCGAGTACTAATTCCTCCGGTGTTCCTGTGGAATCTTCCCTGAAAACTGAACGTAGTCCAAGCATAACGCTTGTAAGAATTTTGACCCAATATCTATCTTTATTTGCCATTAAAGCAGCTTTAAAAGTGCGGTGACATCGCTCTAAAAATCCGTTGGCTTGAGGATGATATGCAGTAGTTCAATTTCTTTTGAAACCCAATAATTTTGATAATTCTGTAAATAAGGTTAATTCGAATTGGGTACCTTGGTCTGTTAAAATAGTTTTTGGGACGCCGAACCTGGCTATCCAAACATGGAAAAGTGCTTCTGCGACTGTTTCTGAATTGATGTCGGCTAATGGAATTGCTTCGGGCCAATGCGTGAACCTATCAATAATGATGAGGCAATATCTAAAATTTTGACAAATTGGCAGAGACCTACGAGGTCGATATGGATGGTTTCAAATCTTTCAGAGAAAATTGGAAATGTTCCTAAGTTGTTGACAACATATCGCGAAATTTTGCTTTTCTGGCGAGACAGAGAAGATCTAGTTCATGAGTTAACGTCTTTATTTATGGATGGCCAAAAAAAATTTTTTGGTAGTCATTTTGTTTGTTGCTCTTACTCCAGGGTGAGCCATATTGTGGACAGAGTTAAAGACTTTTTCTCTGAATGTTTCAGGGATGTGTGGTCTAGCACCTTTTTGAGATATTTTTCAAATGATAGTTTTGTTAGAACCGAAAATCGGAAGCGTATTGAATTTATACTGTGAATTTTGACGGAGGTGCTGGAGTTCGGAATCAAATTCTTGTAGACCAGCTGTTGCCTCGTAGTCAATGTAAGAGCGTCGGCCACTAAATTTTAAGATCCTGGGATATGTCCGATATCGGTAGTGTATTCTCCGATGAAGTCCAGATGACATTCCTAGTTGACGGGGAGAACCTTTTAGCTTCTAGTAGAAAACGGAAATATTTAATGGCTTTGTATGCTGCCAGCAGTTCTCTGTCATAAGCGCTGTATTTACATTGTGAATTTACACGAGAAAAAACCTAAAGGTTGCCAGTCTTTGTAAATTTTTTGTTGTACGGCGAAATTTGAAGCATCTACCCATAGATTTAGCTCTGCTGAAGGGTTGGGGAATACTAGACGGGCCGCATTGGCTAAGTGCTTTTTGTTTAGTTCAAAAGCCTCTGAGGCTTCGTTGGACCAACTAATTAACTTGGAGCCTTCTTTTTTGGAACCCGTGAGATACTTATTCAATGACGACTGGTTAGAGGCAGTTACCTGTTGTAACAGTTTGTCATTCCCATAAACCATCGAAGTTCCTTAACGGTTCTAGGTTTAGGCATTGGAAGTATCTATTTGCCACTCTAAAGCCTGATTAATACACCTCTTCCTCTCAGAAAATCTAATAACGTACTTTCCGTGTACTTCTGTGTACACAGAAATTACACGTCAATTTGAGGGTGGTAAATAGACACTGCCTTAGGCATTTTAGAGATGGCGTATATTATATCTGGTAGTGGCTTAATCCTTTGGAAGAAACAAGATGTCCCAGAAATTTGAATTCGGTTTTGGCGAAAATACATTTATGGAAGGTGTTATGAAGAAAGAGCAATAAATAGATATTCTCTAGAAGAATATACATGACGCAAGCCTTTAAACCAACATTATGAAATATGTTATTTTTCAGAAGGATATAAAAATAGTGAAAAATTGGCTTAAGGATCAAAACTTTCAGACAGCTTAAAGGCCGGAATTAAATCCTTAAAAAAATGTATGGGCTTATATATGTAAAAAATGGTCAAATATTCGTCAATGAATTAGATTAAGAGATATCTGGTGTAGAATTGCTTCACAAATTATTGAAAATTTATATTGCAGTACACCGACAAAGATGACTAAAAACCAAAGCATATTGGATTCACTATTAAATTGCTTCATAAAAAATCGGATCGCAAAAGTTTAACAATGCACCCTTTACAAAAGCATTATTTTTTCTTGTAAATAAAATAACAAAAAATAAATAGACTTGAGGGGGGATTTAGCTAGATACAAATTTTTATTTAAAGATCAACGTATAAATTTTTATGCACAATATACAGTATGTTGTTATCTTTATTTGCTGCTGAGATAACAGTTCTTGAAATTCATTGAAAAAAAGGAGCTGAAAACAGGCGTGCCTTCTTGAGTATTTTATAAATCAATAAAGATTTTGCCTTTCTGTCACAAAATATAGGCATTTTACTTAACCATATCAGTTTTGCTCCTCACTGTATTTGCATAACTCGCTCAGTGTTTTATATTTGGACGTTGTTATGCAAAACCGATCCAATCCACAGATTTCGATTTATTGGTGTTTGAAATTGATTTTATAAAAAGAAAATAAATGTTATGCAAGGAAGGACACAATTTATTACAATTAAATAGGTATAACAAACGCATCATATGAAATCAATTAATTTCATAACATTGCGATTTATTGAATATACTGATAAATAGCTAATAGGATTATTTTTGCAAATTTTAACATACTTTTTTTAAGTACATTATCACTGTGAATTGGATAAATAAGCCTATTTCATATTTTTGTGAAATCAGTTTGAAGAGAGAATCGGCTAATTGAAAAAAGTGGCTCTTTTTCGAATGATAGCTTAGAAACAGCCAAGCTGATGATGGCTATCAAACCTCTTTCGTATAAAGATTATTTTCCTCATCCTTTCCTTACCTGCCAAGACTGTGCATCACAGAACATCCCGTGAGCTTTGGCATTATCACATAAAAAGGTCTATATATCTATGATTATGTTTTAATATAGAAGGCCGTTTGCAAGTTACAGAAAAGTTTTGACGCTCCTCCGTAAGATCGGCTGTATACGAACTCTTTTCACACCTACTTCGATTCTTATGTAAGGTTTTGAGGGACAGATTTAGGAATAAAGTAGGATAGAAAAAATCAAATTGTTTCATACTTTTATAGTTTACATCAGAGTAAATACTGCTACGCTTCACCCCTGGTTGTTACCTTTCTTATCTCTAAAAGCTGGTGAACGGTTTTTTCAAGGTGTTTTATACCGATCCAAATTTTGCATAAATACATTATGTATACGTACAAACCTGATATCGACAACCTCGCAGAGCAACTTCGGTCGGAATTAGGATAAGGGGAGTGAGGAAACTGGTATTTTTGCATTCCTGCGAGCTAGACAACAGCCCAGAGACGGAGTGAATTTTTTTAATTCAATTTAAAAAACACAGGGGGAGACCTGGTCTCGAACCCGGGAACCATGGCATGATGGTCGTGCCGCTCAACCAACTAATCCAACTCCGTCTCCCGTCTCTCGGTTATAGTTAAACTGAAGTTTACCACTTGAAATTTTTACAGACTGATTTAAAGACCTATTTAAATACCCCAAAAAACTTTAGGCGTCCTGGTTAGGTTTTAGGCATTGCCAGGCGATTATAAACTTGTTACCACTTAACAGACCAAATGTTTACTTGTAGGTGACGCGTCGGGTCACGTGATTTGATTGGTGAGTAGTCAATAAGAACACTATGATGTTGCTGTTGCTGTCCGCTGTCGTGCAATCTGATACGGCATTATCTCGTGGAAGCAAGAATCAAACAAGAAGAGAGAGCGGGAGTCAATTTCTCACTGTATCCCCATTATCATAAAAAATTAAGTCAAACTTACTTTCACTTTGTTTCTGCATGATCCACATACTTTTGTCATGACAGGAAGGGTCGGAAACTGTTTATAAATTTGTGAAGTCACTTTTCTCATACCCTTATTTTTCCACGTATAATTCTTCACCTTCAAAGGATTGCAACAATACTTTATATCTTTCAACTTGTCTGGCATTTTGACTATTTGTGGCGATATCTAACTGTATACTTACTGACTGTATACTGACTGCGAGAATACTCTTTAACGCGCCATCTATATTTTCTTATGTTATGTTATGTTCATCTGAAAAAATCAAAAATTTACACTTAACTTTGCTTTGCCACTCTAAATGATGGATGATTTTAAAGCTGAGATGACACTTTCAGTTGAAAAAATATGAAAAAAATTTATGAACAAGTATTGTGTAAAAAACCAAAAAATATTTTTCAAAGTCAAAATTTTTTTTTTTTAAATTTTGTTTTTTGGAAAATTATATTTTTATTCGGAACGGCATGTAACGACCTTTACAAATTACTAAAGATCACCGTTCTACCTTAAATGGTGGCGATAGTTATGATTTTTCAAAAAAGGTATGATCACGAGAAAAACTGCAAAAATGCAAAAGTTTACAACCCTATAACTTTTGCAGAAAAATTTTTTTTTTTTAATTTTTTAGCACGATAATTACTTATACCAGTAACAATATTTTGAAGTTTGAACAAAATCGGAGACATCGAATTTCTTCACCTGGTACACTTGAGGAATTTTGCCCCATATAAGTTATCCCATTTAAAATACTCTATAAAAAATGTGAGGCATTTTGTGCAAATTACAGCTAAACCAAGGACTTTAGGAAAAAAATGCTGCAGACATAAATTGTTTAAAATCAAAAGATCTTTCACATAAAGTTGGTTAGTAATTTTAAATTTTTTTATTTTTTTGGAAAATTCAGAAAAACCACCAATTTTGACTAAAATCGGGCCATATCTCGAAAACGACCCATTTTTGAGCCTGGTATTGGTAAATTGCATACATAACCCCCCCCCCCCCCCCCCCCCCCCATTGCGCCCGGACTAAAATGAGCATTTTAGATAAATTATTTTACGGTACTAATACGAAGTCTTTATTTTATGCTTTAACTTTATTTGTCAAAAATTTTGATTTGGATCTTAAAATTATTATCCTACACCTAAATAAAAGTAGTCTGGACAGAGCACGCAAACTTAAAAATCCAAGTGCGAAATTTGACTGGACCAATTATAGATAAGAAGACAAGAAGGTACCTTAAAATCTAAAGTAAAAAAAGATTGAATTTTAGAGAGAGGGAAAATAAATTCAAACCCCATTGAGATAGGATAAAAATTTGAAAAAGAAAGTCTTAAAATACTTATAGAAGGATATCTGTAAGAGATCTTGCTAAAAATTGCTACACAAGTAAGTTTCCGGTGGGCAGAACTATAATAAGGGACATTATTAGAACTCTAAAGAAAAGCACTGAGGAGAATATAATACATAGCTACAAAATGGGGAGTAAAATATATCAACAGTTGTTATACCCTCCTAAATTGATAATTAAAACTAATTATTAATTAAGGAGCTGCTTTGTTATATACTAATTACATACATAATTAATTTTCTTTATCATTACTGCTTAATAAAGATAATGAAGCTAGAACTAAGTATGTTTTGTAATTGGCATTAGCCTTAAGGATCAACAGTGCAATGTGTTACGCGAAGAAGAATAAGAAGGAAAAGGAGAAATTTTTTGTATCTTCAGTGTCAACCATTTTTAGCAAATTAATGATTCGTAGGGCTGCGTATCTAAGTATTAGACGTAAAAACAGATTGCTTGATTATGCATGTTAAATCGTTTTTAATACAATTTGTTTTCCTCTTTCCAGATCGCAATTTCTGCCACCGATAATAGGAGGAAACTTAAGACTTTGTAAAATTCATCGGCCAATGCAAATTTTGCAACAACAAAAAATGATGGTTTGACAGTGCGAGAAAACGCACATAATTTTTCAATGACAGGACAATACATACTAAAATTTATGTAAATCAAGTGTAAAAATTTACATCGCTGCAAGAAAGCATGAAGACTCTCCACTTTTTTGACCACACCTATCGACTTGCCATTATTCTAAAGTCGCAATAACAATGGTATACATCCAAAACAATTCATTTAATTGAGAAAAATTGAAATCCACTAAACAGCCTAAAGTCAAGTAGAGAGTTATTGCGTTTTGCTAAAAAGTATGATGCACAAGGTAGTCAAGCTGCTACAGCTTTTAACGCATTCAATGAATTTCCACTACCGAACCGAATAGAATGTGTAAAAGTGAATCTAATTAAATAATGTAAAAGGTTCTACATCTACATTACATTCAATTCGCGGACTAATGCGCGGACTAATTTAAAAACAAAGGCGTAATTTCATTATTCAAATTATCCATTGAAATAAATCGTAACGTATTTTACAACCTATTTTTTAATTAAGAACCTAATTACCTAAACTATTCAGCACTGAAACGCAATCATGTCTATGTTATGTATGGTCGCGTTTTAATATTCACGAAGAGAGAAATAAATCCACCACTTTAGACCTAACCCAAACCGAACTTGGTAAATATTGAAACGTGCTGTATTAGTTATCTAGAGTATGTTTAAACAAATTAATTAATTTAGGACATATACTTGTTCGTTTTCTATGACGGAGAGGGAGATTTAGATAAATATCAAAACATGAGATAAATTCCACTTCAGCATGCAGTAAAAAACGATCCAAGTATCTTTCTTCAACGACAGTCACTTGCATCACTTTTCAACTTGTATCGTTTTTCAATTTACACAAGCATTCATGTACTTTGACATCTCTGCTTATCTTTCTATACATTTTTGGGTAATATTTGGAGATAAATGGCGAAAGAAAAAAAACGCTTAAGGGGTGATGCGGTATTACTCTTTTTATGAAAAAGAATGATAAGGAAAATTAGTTTAAGATGCGGAACAATAAAACGGACTCGTCTCATTAGAAGAGTTAATATGAACTCCAATGCGAAAAACTCCAAGGGTAAATTACCTAAAATTAAAATTCACACCTTAGTTTAAGGATTTAGTTTATCTTATCAATAGTGTAATCAAAATATATTCAATGATTTGTATATATTTTCAAGAAATAAATTATCACCGAATTATGACACGCTATAAGGTATGTTGTATGTCATGCGAATTTGGGCTTCACCGCACACATATTCAGTCTTTTTTTAATGTTTTTAATAAATGTTATTAATGTTTCTACTTTATATAATAAGTTCGTTTGACAAAGGCCCTAGACTATTCCAAAATAATAAAAATTAAGATAATACAAATTAAGATTAAGATTAAGAAAAATTCAGCGGAGATTGCAGCGAAATGTAGATGATTCGGATTTCAGCTTAAATTTTCATTGTAGTTTTTGTTTTCATATCTAATGAGGTTCTCCTCTTGTTTCCCTGCTCAATGTTGGGACAACTCATTCGCACGAGTGTGCACCAATTTGGTAATTTTCTGTACCCTGCTTTCTTGGGCTCGAAAAATAACGAACATTTTGTTGATGTCACAGCTTCCCCACTTGCAAGAACTTGCCCAAACAATTTAACTGGCGCAAATTTTTCGAGATATTCTTAAAAACCCCGTTATTTGGTACTTATCTCAGTTATTTACCCATCTATCCATCAATAGACAGTTTTAAGCTTATAACAAATAGGAAACAAAGTGGTTGATGGTCCTGAATATGGTGTACTTATTTTTAGTGTTCTGTATAATACTTGAAAAAATGGTGCACGTCCGTATTGCACAAATTTTTCGATTTTCTCTGAAACTATTCGATGTAAAAAATTTGAAGTTTAGCACAGGCATAGTGTGATAGCATAATGATAGACGTGATGTATGAAAAATAGAATTTTGATTCTGCGGTTTAATATCAGAGGGTAAATTGAGAAATGAAAAAAAATAGTTTTTCAAGGACATTGTGTATTGTAAATGAAAGCTTATTGAAGCACGAGCTTAACAATATATACATGATGTATTTTTTATGCATTTGTTTAAAAAAATTTCGGGAAAAACTCTTAAAAATTGTTATCCTTCAGACTTATCATAAAAACGATTGCCCAGAAATCACAAATATCATGAACATGGAAAATAAGGAGCAGATTGAACGAAAATTATCAAGATTGTATTACGTTATTTTCTGTTCAGGGTGGGGGGGGGGGCGAATGCATTACTTTAAGTTAAACTTGCTTTTTCTCTTGAAACACATAAAATATTTTCATTTTACACAAAAAAAAAACTTGACAACCATGTTTTTAGGATTCCGCAACTGTAAAACTGTGACAAAAAAAACGCCTTAAAGGTCCCCTAGTTTGTGCGTTTGTGTATGTTTTTGGTTGCTCTTTATCTCCAAACTAGCCCTAACCGCAAAAGATTCGGAAACTCTTGCTTTTATCTACAGTACTTTGCCACTCCATTTTGGGCCTCTTGCAAAGCTTGCTAAGCATAAGTTATATTTGTTTGTAATCTTGCTAATGGCATTCAATTAGTTTTCTGCAAGCATTCAGAAACTTCTGCACAACGAAGGCTTAGAAAAAATCTGTGCAAACTATTGCACGCCGCAGAAGCCAGCTTTAAATGAAGACGATCTACAAAAAAGTCCCGATTAATTGAGAGGATAGAGAGAGTTCGGTTTTTCTTTGCAAAGCAGTATCGTAACTTAGTTGTCAATGACTAGAAAAATGTACAAATAAATTGATTTACTGTGAAAAATTTTCTATTAATTTAAAAAAAAAATAATGAATGAAACTTATAACTTTTTCAGATTATCTTCAATTATAAATCGTCCTTCCATGCACTCACTACAGCAGCGGGCTTCATTCGAAGGAGTTCCATATTTCCTGTATCCAGCAAACAGCAACACATTCCTCATATGTTATGGTGTGAAAATGCAATAGCCACAGGACCACTCTATTGCCATGCCCTACTGCTCCATCCATCCGTAATTTCTTCTAATCTACAAATATTTCATTTTTGTCCTAGCCTGGTAACTCAAAAGATGCTAATCCCATTGAAAAAGTGTGATCCTAAAACCGAGTTGGAGTATGGGCAATGAGGTAACTTGAAAGTCTGTGAGCATTCCTGCGAGTTATACAATATCCAGACACGGAGAATTTTTATTAAAAACTCACGGGGCGACCGAGGCTCTAACACTGGAATAATTGCGTGGAGATCTTGCAACTCAACCAATTGATTCAACTCGGTTTCTTTTTTTTCTAATTTCTGTTCGATGATAAGCTAAAAAATTAGGTGCAAGGAATCTGGGTACAATTGTTTATTCTTTATTTTACAGACGTTTACAGTCATAAAATATAAACAAAATGCAAGACGTCCAAACCTTTTGTTGTTGGGGCTAGTATAAGAGTTAGGTGAAATGTGCATGTACACAAGGTTTCACATTCCCCAGACGACTGGTGAAGAATCTATTGTTGGAGTCCCCTTTTTGGGGGTCAAAATGGGAAGAAATATTTTTCAATTAATTATTAAGTCTGTTTGTCTACTTTTTGGGGTAGAAAATCTCGTGTAAAAACTTACTTGTATGTTGAGGCAAATATGATAAAAAAACGAGATAGTACGGATACAAAACTAGGATAACTTCATCAAAACATGAAGGAAATATAACATTTGAAATTTCATTCATATTAATTTATCGTTATTCTTTCGCTAGCCATTACTTTTCAGATACATGTAACCTTCTTTTAAATAACTAACTATAAGCCGCGAGCGCACGGGCTCGGTTGCAGGAACAAATCGTTTTATTAATTTCTACAAAAAATTTCCGTAAATGAAGAACCCTCGGCGCATGAAAAAGGTTCATAATGCAATGGTTTTTTAAAATGTTATAATCAAAAATTAAAAATCAAGTAGCCTCTAATGATGTTTTACCAAAAATCGCGCTACTATTTTTTGACATCACAGAATGGAAAATTGTAAAGTTTGCTCTACATTACGGCCTGGAGTTTAAGATGGCTATGAATGTTTGTCTAACCTCAGTTGATATATATATCTTAGCTCTAGTATTCCTTTGGCAATTTAGCATAACTTGTGGGAGATGTGCATAGAAGTTTATTTACGACAATTATAAGATAACATAAGGTTTCATACAAATTCGAACCATCAAACATTATTCTCAAATCTTCAACGTACCACTCTATTTTTAGCAGCAAAGCAATCATGATCAACTCTGAGGTTGTCAATCCGACTATAATATCCAGGGAAATCAGATGAAATCGAATGCGAATCAAAACCTTTTACGATATAGTACGGCGTGCAATTTTAAATTTTTGTTAACTTTACCGATCCGCAAATTACCCTTAAAACTATAACAATTAAGAAATATGTCTTAATGACACCATACACGAAATCCACTTTCTTGTAAAAAATACTTTATTTAATGGCCGACAATGCAGTCAACATAGTCCGTATCTGTGCTGGAAATTAAACTTCGGACAATTAAATTTCTCTCGCAAGTAATATGCATCTGCAAAATAACAGCTGGAAGCAGTTTAGAGAACAAAATCTAAAAAACAAAACGATATCTTGAGCGAGAGAAAATTCTGCAAAAAACAAAGGAAAAGGAACAAGCGAACATTTTCCACGTTCTGTAATTAAATTCTGCTCATGAAGCCCCGGGACAGGATCTTTGAATGGCTCAATCCAAGTGTAAATGTGTAGGATGATGACAAATTAAGGTGGAATTATTAAGGCAAACAACAACACATTATTCCCTGGTAGGTCTTTGGAAGCGAGTTGGTGTTTATCTATCCATGAAGAGGCTCGACTAGGCGACATAGAATACCATGTCCCATTACAAATTCAAATGCAAATTTCATGACCCCGGTTAATGTGGCATGCAGCACCTTTGCCGTCTTTGCCCAATGCATATGGTGCACCTTTCCGTTTCCAACGTGCGAATTGGTCCGAATAACAATATGGAAAGCATTTCCATGCATATGTGATCACAAAATTAGTTGGGAGGAAGAGAAAACAGAACAAATCGTAGGAAGCTACGCAATTAGCGTCTAGCAATGTGAGATAAACAAACAATCGTTGAAGATGATATTTTCCCAGAGTATATCACACTTTACCGAGAAGTGGAGCAGGCCAAGGTGTCAATCAGGTAGCTTTGATGTTATTTAAATCCACAACTTCGGAGATGTTTGACGGGTTATGGAATCGATTAAAAACAAATGACAATTCACACTAAACATCACTAGCGCACTATATCGAAACAATTTCCTCGCGGGTAGTTTCCGGCCCACTTAAGCAACTTTTTTGCCCAACTGCAGCGCGGATACCTACTATATTATCCCGTGTTACACTGCACCAGTTGTAATTTATTACCTCTCAGGTATTCACAAAAATTATCAATTTTACTGGTCACTACCGCACCTATGCGAAACCGAAACTGGATGGACGTGGTCGGAAGTTCGAGTCGCAATATCGAGACGTTCTACCCCGACAACCAGTCGTATACCAACTGGGGAACTGACTCAGCCGGCGAGTATCTGACTGGGAAGCACATTTCGCTTTCGTCTGGCACTGGCGTTCACTGAATCATCTGGTGATGGTCCTTGCCTTGCGTTGCCTTGTGCCACGCTCCACAATACTTGCCGTTTATCCATGGGGTCTTATCAGCGTCTATCGAGCATTGCCAGGTAGGAAATTTGGAGGCTTTCGAGCAATGCTTTCAGTTTTTTCTTGTTAATTAGGATTAGATTCAAAAGAAACACTTGACTTGAGGTTTTTTGTTTACATTTAGCGGCTAAGTTAAGGTAATTTTGGAATTTCGTTGTTATTTATTTAAATAACAAGGAAAATTAACTTAACATCACTTAAAAATATCAAAAAAAACCTGAAGTCAAATATTTATTACTTTATTTACACTATTAGACAAGAGCGGAGAAACTGACTTGAAATTATCGCAAGTATAAGTTAATGATGTGGAAGAAAAAGGATATATTCTGAAAAATGAATGAGTTTAGAGCTGCAACAAATATCATTTTAATTAAAATGCTATTCAAAACAAATGTTTAAAAATGCGAATCTAGAAACTCGGAAAAAGGCATTTGATTAATTGAGTGAGCCATTGGCTTTTATTACCAAAGCTCACCTCTTATTTTATATTCCATTGTAGTTGCTGTTTGTAGGAAAATTGCTGTGCACAACGAATTTCCTATTGGGCTTATATCAGGCAATTGAGCCGACCAATCTAAAGCCTCTATACCCCTACTTAATTTTTGATAAATTTCAAGATGGGGTTTGGATATCTGTCATGTTATAAACGCCATTTCATCTTGGGCCAGGGGAAGAATGAAACTATGTAGAATCTTGCAGTACCTACACTAAACGATCTATTGCATAGGGTGTTTCAACAAGGGGTTTAATTTTTAATTGCGCGCCATTTTCATGAGTTCTTTGTCATTGAAGTAGTAAAAACTATACAGTTTACGAACTGCCTCTGAGAAATTTTCGCTATTTTTTTAGTGGTTTTTACTATTTTAATGCGTTGTTGAAAGCATGTATGGTTAATTTTCCTTATCCGCATAGTAGAAATAACGCGCAATTGAAAATAAAGAACAGAGAAGCAGCCCGATATACAAGCATTGTCCGTGTTTAAAACCGGTTCTATCTTTGATTTTTTGTTTCATAATTTTCACTCTTCTCGTCATCGTTGGAGTATGTGATATCGGTTCGGCCTACCAATCCCTAGATCTCAGGTTCGAATCCACAGTAGATTTCTACTGACAACAGATTACGGTAAAAAGACCATGGGGGTTGCAAAGAAAATATCAGTGGTTCGGAATCCACTTTAAATTGTCCATTGTATGGAGTGACATTTTTCTCCCACCCCACGCACCACAAGGGATTACGAAACCGGAGAGAGAGATATCATACTCTTAATGATCCTCAGAAAACTTTATTCGAGTCAAACTTTTATTTTGTTCAGTGATGCACTTGCCTGGTATTTGCTGTACAGTTCAAAATCGACTAATCTTTGCTGTTTTGTATGGGAACTCACTATATACTAGAAACAATTCGTGCAGCAGATTTGAAGGGATCTTTTATTGATAGTCTTTCTGTTCAAGAGAGAGCAGAGCTTTCCTTTTTTCGATTCAATTTAAGTGGACTACCCTCAGTTTTACGCATATTAATTGTTTTCCAATTAGGGATTATGAAATATTTACTTGTGTCAATTCTTCCTTATAGTCTCTAGTGATTCCCCTTTTAATTCTACCGTCAAAGTGTTCCGTCGATGCATAGTTTTAAAAATTATGCACTAATTAAATCGGTGAGTGGAAGAGGGGTTTAAGTTCAAATTCAAATTTATATTAACTCAAAGTTAATATACCTTTATGATGTAAAATTAGTAGTAGTAGTATTAGTAGTGTAATCTAGTATTACACACACTAATTTTTTGTTTGTTTAATGGATAGGTCTACTAATTTTACTTGATATAAGGATATTAACTGAAATTTAATATTTTTGGACTTGTACCCTTCTTCCACTCATTAATTCAATTGTTTTTACGTGAGCATTACTAAAAACCCGATGATAACGAAATCGAAGGTTACGGTTCTGTGTTGTAGCTCAAAAACTAAAGTTTACATCGAACATCAAATTATACCACATTACAGTTAAAGAATCAACTAATTTATTTTACAAATTGGAAATTGTGACGTCATATGCGAGACGGAGTGGGGCGTGCTGCAATTTTGTCATCAGCTTGCCACCTTTGGAAACTTTCGACCAAAATAACTTTTAACTGCAGCTACGATGGTTCTGGTTGTAATCTATAGATATACTGTAATTAAAACAGAGTGAAAAAAATACTAAAAATGCTTTTTCGCTTACTCCATCCAGTGGGGTGTCTTCAGATAAGTTTTCTAAAATACAACAACAAAATGTTAAACGTACACAAAAAAAACACGTTATCCTGTGCGTGCACCTCACGCGTTTCCCAAATTTGACAAATTAATTTAAGTTCCCTTCCACGTTCTACACTCCACTAAAATTTGTTAAGTGTGAACTATGATGACGCATTTAATACCTTTACAAAACTATAGATAGGTGCGTTAAGTTTTGCTACTTTTCTCGCACCAAAATTGTTAGCAGCTATCCTACGATTTTATTTTGAAAAGAAAATCTATTATTAATTAACTTAAATAACGTATTAAAGAAATAACTCTCTAGTTTTCAGCCTCCTATGGGGCGGTAGAAGAACTTGACCCAATTCGAGACAACGATTCCAAGTGGTCCAACAGTTTAAGGTGGATTCCAAACCACCGACATTACTCTGATTAGCGAATAGGGGGCGTTCAAGTATTACGTAACGCAATTTTTGATGACTTCTGCCACTCCTCCCCCGGGTAACGCGCCGTAACGTTTCGCGTAAACCATCCCCCCCCCCCTAAACGTTACGTAACACTGAAATGATTATTTTTACCTAAAAATGTCAATTATGGTACGCAAAATACCGGAATAAGAAGCAATGTAAATTAAACGAAATTCCAGCCCACTTTGTCCTTAATGTGTGTGCGTGAAATCTGTAAGTTGATGCCTTGCAGTTTAAGTGGTTTTGCTTGACCGCAACGGTCGGAGTCCAAACTACCGGCTCGTGGTACACGGTTTATTGTGGTTATTTGCCATATATATACTTCTGTATACTCAGTGACGCGACTCTTTTGGTATGTAAAAAAAATATGTGTAGTGTAGATATACCATATAAAATGAGCCGTAAGTCAAGAGTTAGGACTTTTGATTTTAACAAAAACTTAATGTTACGTAACGCGTTGCGTGACCCCCCCCCACCATATAACGCACCGTAACGTTTCAAAAGACCCCCCCCTAACTACGTTACGTAATACGTGTACGTCTCCTTATTACTTACTCCACCGACGACGTATAAATTTGCATTAATACTACTTGGAAGTAAAATCAACTGTTTTTTCAAAAACAGTTTCGAAACAATTAGAATCAGTTTTACCCTGAGATATGCCAGTCACAATCGATTTTGAAATGATTACATTCATTCTGCCATATCAACCCCAAAAAATCAAAGAAGTAGCAAAGTAGTCTAAAAAATTCTTAAAAATGAGAAGTAATTTTGAGAACTGCCCTATGCCTTTCGAAACCATTCGAGCTTAGAGATAGTTTTCTCGGGCACTAGTTACGGTATGTTCAAGCCAGTTAACCGCATGTGTAGGCTTGCTCATGATGTTGGTGAAATTTTCAGCACTAACGTGGACAAGGTAACATTAAGGAGGAGCCTCTACAACTTCAGAGATGGGCATTTTTTATTCGAATAAAGATAAAAGCTAAAAGCTCAAATAAATTGAAAAATCGAATTAAAATTTATTTGATAACAAAAATTATTTGTTATTTGGAGGATTATTCGCAAATAATTATTTGTTATTTGGTGCTTTTTATTCGAATTTCAAATAATTATTTGTTATTCGATTATGAAGTAATTATTCGATAGTTGATGTTGTGTTCGGGGGGTGTTTTGGTTTTTGGTTTACTAATGTTTTTTTTTGCCTCATTCACCTCAACATTTTGTATATTCTGGTGGGTAGGTCAATTGATTCCTGGCTTATGCCTGTAAAGTGCGCCTTCTGAGTTAGAAGGGTTAATTCTTATTAATTCTAATTCTGATATGTCATCATCAGAAACATTGGGGGTTTTTCACCCTGA
Source organism: Leptarthrus brevirostris (assembly GCA_964036015.1). Classification (NCBI taxonomy): domain Eukaryota; kingdom Metazoa; phylum Arthropoda; class Insecta; order Diptera; family Asilidae; genus Leptarthrus; species Leptarthrus brevirostris. The sequence continues at coordinate 117,153,734 of OZ038372.1, read as the reverse complement.
CCTGAAAGGGTCAATTTAAATCTATACACAGAAATAAAGTTATTAGATGCCTTTGATAATATATGTAGGTAAAGTCAATTTATGTATAAGGATTTGGATAGCTCCGATGACTGATCACTAGCACCACAAATCGCAAATGTTACAATAATTCGCAATATCGGTTTTTACCTGCTTTTTTTAGCAGTTTACAAATTGAGAACAATGTAATTTTTTGTTTGTTACAGAAAATGATTTTTTCATTGATTAAGAATATCCCTGTACATTATTTTTTTAATATTCCGCGCTTTTCTCCCTTTTTCCGACGTTTTTGTACAATGTCACACGCCCGCCGTCAAGTCACGACGACAGGAACTGCGTGCAATACTCGAAACAAGACAGTCTCGAAAATGAGATGATGCATATCTCAAAGACTTCCTTGAGGAAACTGAATGGCCGGAATATGAACCATGGTTACTGCAGGAATAGCCAATTAGCTGAAAACAAGGTAAATTCTTGGTTACATACGCTATAATCTCTCGTTTTCATGTTTTTCCCCTTACCGAAACATTCTCGGCCGTTTTCTCGACGCAACGTAGATTTTCGTCCTCTTGAGCAGGATATCTCGAGTCCTAACTATCCGATTCCCTTAAAAGTCGGCACACTTATTGCTTATACTTTTTTCAAAATTATTTATAAAAAATATTTTTTTATTAACAAATTTACTGGAAAATAACGAGATTTTTACTCTTCTTGATGATATCTTCGGAGCAGATTAGATAGCTGAGTTTTGAAGGCAATTGTGTTGGTAGAGCAGAACGTTTTGAGACGCTTTCAAAACTTTAAACCCGCTTTTCTCAAAGCCACGTTTTCAAGATTAGTTGACATGTCTTCTCAGAAACTATTGAAGCGGCTGACTGTTTTTTTGCAAAAGTTACAGCCGACGAGAAAAATGGCAAAAATCAAAACTGCATTTTCAAATGACCGAAAGTACGAGAAGAGCCCCTAAGCTTCAAAATTTAAAAATTATTTATTGATCTGATTATCACTGCTAGTTACAACGATTACTAGTCGTTTATGGCAACTAAATATGCCATTATTTGTATTTTAATTTTATTAACTTTTATAAGGTAGACGAACTGGGGGTTATTCAAATGGAAATATGATGAATATTCAACTATATTTATGGTTTCAGACACACAAATCACAAAATCAGAACGAATTTCCTGGAAGGTAACTATGACGTTTCATCGTTTACCTAATCCAATACATTTTGATTATTTTATAGTAGGAATAAGCGTATGTAATAACTAAAGGGGCCCTCTACCAATTCGTTCACGATATCTTTAATAAAGCTCCTAAAGGGTGATAAGAAATTCGTTATGAGGATCTCATTGCCAATAGTAGCGAGTAGTAGTAGGAGGTAATGGGGAAGTTTTGGAAATCGTAACAGGAACACAAATGTCAACTTGTCATCGGTGAATATCTGTTAAACACAGAGTTGCCATTTAACATCTTGTGTTCGTCCAGACAGTAGGCCCAAATCATTGCAGAGCTGAAACACTGAACACCCGCAGCTCATATTCCGCCGCATTGCGCCAAACGACTCCATCGACTAAAAATTAAAAAGGGCGACAAAAAACGTGACACGATTAGAGAGCGGAAGACGGCCTTGGATTGGTGAATCCGCATGGTCTAAACTACTAATTTTGCTAGTGGTCTCTACAAAAATAATAACTTGAACTAGTGTTAGACGTGACAAGCGCAATTACACGCACTTGTAGGGAAAAAGAAAAAACGGCCTACTGCGGTCACATTGGAGTAATGTACAAAATTGACGAAAATTGGCAAGGAAGACTCTTGCATTTAAATATAATGTGTGACACCCACAGAATCCGTATCGCCGTGAAACAAAAACTGCGGCGATGAAAAGAATATTTTGTTAAAGTCCTAAATAACGCACCCGGACCGTGGAATACGTAAGAGCCTAGAGAGCCGTGTACTGTAGCCATAATTAAAATTAGCCGTTCCACAAAATTGGACGGACGCATTAAAGTTAATGGATCTGGGTAAGGCACCATATATAGTCGAAATATGGAATTGCTAAGGCCGGATTCCACTGCTGCGACTGATATTCTTCTTCCCGTAATCCAAGAATTTTGAAAAACTTAGACTCATCTCATTATACGAGGGTCGTTAAATAAGTCCTTAGAAAATCCAAAATATGGTGGTCGTAGTATCAAAATGATTTGCTTTTAATAAGCGTCATTTGTTGCTAGAGTGCAGTTAAAGTTGCCACTGTATTCATTAGGTGGTTTCATTGTTGTAGTCGAATAAAGCAACAACCTATTGCTTTTCTAGAAAAATGGAAAAAAGTGAGTTTCGAGTGGTGATTAAACACTTATATTTAAAAGGCTTCACACTGAAAGAGATCAAAGCTGAGTTAGATAAAGTTCATGGCACATCTGGTCCTGCGTTTGCAACTGCGTACAATTGGGTAAATGAGTTTAAACGTGGCCGTACATCCACAAAAGATGAACATCGTTCGGAACGTCCAGTGGAAGTGACCACCACCGAAATAATTGACAAAATTCACGATATGATTTTGAGATATCGACGAATGAAAGCCCGAAATAGTTGAGGCCACAGGCATATCGCAAGGTACAGCGTTTTCACTTCTGCACCAAAAATTGGATGTGAAAAAAATGCTCTGAGTGGAGAATAAACGCAATCGTGTGATCGACTCTGAGGCGAGTTTCTGCGTCGATACATAACTAGGGACGAAACATGGATACACTACTACACTCTAGAGACAAAGGAACAGCCAAAACAAGCAAGCTGATGGCCACGGTTTTTTTGGGATGCACGTGGTATCATCTACACTGATTATTTGGAAAAAGGGCAGACAATATCTGGAGAGTATTATGCGTCATTAGTGCACCGGTTGAGCGAAGAAATCAAGAAAAAGCGTCCTTATTTAAAAAAGAAAAAGATCCTCTTCCATCAAGACCACGCACGGGTGCACACCTGCGCAATTTCTATGGCCAACATTATGGAATTATTACAACATCCCCCGTATTCGCCGGATTTGGCCCTCAGTTATTTTTTTTATTTCCAAACTTGAAAAATGGCTCGGCCGGCGACGGTTTACGTCGAATGAGGAGGTCATCGCCTAAACAGATGCCTATTTTGATGACCTTCCGAAATCGTACTTTTTGGACGGCTTAAAAGAGTTGGAGAAACGCTTGGAAAATTGTATAGAGTTAAAAGGAGATTATGCTGAAAAATAAGAAAAGTCAACTCAAAATAATTTGTTGTTGTATCTTTTTCTAAAGACTTATTGAACGACCCTCGTACGTAAGATTCATAAAGAAGCCGATGTGAGGCATCGTAACAATTGATATGGCATCTGTTTTCTAACTGCCGTGATGGTAAAAATATCTTAATGCGGATGCAGCCAACGAAAACAGCGCACTCTAAACGATCGAAAAGATGGCTTTCGTGAGGGTTTTCCTTTAGCGATCACTTCATCAACCGCTTAATTGCATTCGAACAATCCGCTGAATGGAGATTCCTATTACATATTTATCGCCAAACATCGTTCAACACGGGACCTAAGGAAGACGTCAAATTGGATGACCAGAATCAACACGTGAAGAAAATGCGCTTAAAAAGGAGAAATATATATAAAAAAAAAAAAGAAATATATAAATTATGACAATAGTTGAAGACGTTGGCGGGAAGTCAGGTATCGTATTAGCCGAAAATGATTCTTTGCGACCTTGTCCTGTTTTCAAGGAAAACCATAAAAGAACTCCACTTTCAGACTCTAAAGCAGATAAAGACAATATCGCTGAAAATGGGTCATATCAATATTCTCCCTCTTTAGTTCCCGTAACTCCTCGTGAGGCATAGGGTGGGAGAAGAACTTCACCCCATTCGAAAGAACGATTGCGAGTGGACCTATAATACAATTTAAAGTGGATTCCGAACGACTGATATTTACTCTGCAACTCCCATGGCCTTTTTATCATAATCTGTTGTCAGCAGAAAACAAACATAAGTCCCCTTCGGCGGGATTCCAACCTCGGGACTCCGGATTGGTTATCACTTACTCTACCGACGACTTCCATATCAATATCAGCTGTGTTTTTTCATCTAGCTCGCGGTCATCATCAATTTAACATGAACCTACAACAACAACAGCTTAACCCTTTAATTTATCGGGGTCAATATCACAGATCTGGTAATTTAGTTTTAAAATATTCTAATAGAGTGCGTTTCTATAGTTTTATATTTTTCTAATTAGAATTTTTAAACATGACTAAAATCCTATTTCATACCACCAATATTGTAGCCATTTCCATAATAATTTTGGTTTGGATTTTGAAATTCCGATTGGGTAACTAACCCACATGGTTTTTCCTCACTGCTGTGGCCACTTGTTATCGATGATCTCCTGGTTAAACTGACTGATGCGGGCTATGGCCTATGAATGCCAGGGCTACGCAGATAACCTGGTAATTACCATCATAAGCAAGCAGGACAGAACTTTATCTGTAAGACTGCAAAATGCTCTCAATATGGTATAATCCTGGTGTATTAGGGAGCGGCTCAAAGTCAACCCTAGTAAAACAACCATTGTACCATTCACAAGAAAAAGGAAGATAAGTTTAGAGGTTCCTACTCTGGAAGGAACACGGATAGAATTCACAAGTGAGGTCAAATATCTAGGAGTGATTCTAGATCAAAGACTCACATGGAATCCTTATCTCAATAGGGTCACAGGTAAGGCTATGACTGCCCTATGGTCCTGTCGAAGAATCTTTGGCATATGAGACAATTATAAGACCCATGGTCACCTACGCAGCTCTCGTGTGGTGGCCAAAAACTGAACGAAAAACAGCGCAGTCCACATTGCAAAAACTGCAGAGGTCAGCATGTCTAGGAGTTATAAGTGCCATGCGCACGGTCACATAAAAATTCTTGAAGAATTCATGGATGATCCGGTGATCAACTCAATCTTAGATGCCATGCCGAAAAGGCACAACTTTGACATACCATTCAAGCTGATCCTTAAGAGCAGAGATTATTGACTCAACAATAGACATATCTTTGAGAAGAGATCTCTGGTTTGGTACACGGATGGATCCAAGATGGAAGACAGAAAGGGCATAGGGTCTACGGACCAAGAATAAGGCTGCACAAATCGCTCGGTTCTGCACCAACCAGAGATACAAGACATCGAACTCTGCGCACGTGAAATTACTAATAGAGGTAAAAGTGGTGCTAAAGTATATATTATGTCCGACAGTCAGGCGACACTCAAGGCTCTGGGGTGCTACATCTTTGAGTCTAAAATCGTCTGGGGCTGTCTCACAGCTTTTAAAGGACTCGCTCAGAGGAACAGCATTACGCTGGAATGGGTACCAGGGCATGAGGGCATTGAAGGCAATGAGAAGGCGAAAAAAAAGTTTCGGATTCTCAGTTTATTGGACCTGAGCCATTCTGCGGCTACTCGAAAAGCCGAGTAGCAATGCGTATCAGGTCATGGGAGGACGAACGAAAGCACTCACACTGGACAAATATTCCAGGGTTAAGACAGGCAAAGAGGTTCATAACCTACTCAAAACAGAAAACGGAAGTGCTGCTGCACTCAGCAGACCGGATTTAAGGCTGATAACAGGACTTCTAACTGGTTATTGCCCCCTGGGCTACCACCTAAAAAAGTTGGGGTTAGCAGAAGATGACACCTGTCGCTTCTGTTTGGAAGAGGAAGAGACAGCGGAACACATCCTCTGTCAGTGTGAGGCCCTCGGCCGTATCAGGCTCAGACATCACCAGATATAAGGCAGCCCCCAAAGAGATTTTAGGTCTAAATAAAGAATTAAAGATTGACTGGGTAACTTAGATCTGAACCTGGATCAAGTCACAAAAGATCACCTTCGTCGAAGTGACTAAAGGATGTTGTTAGTCCTTGATCCACTCCCTAATAATAATAATACCCAACATCGTTTTGTTCAGAATGCCATGATCTTGACCGTAACCCAGATAAAAAAACACAGCTCTTGATAAATAAATAAGTATTATATAGAAAAAGTTCCGTGAACTAGAAATATTGTTACTTTTATTAATATTATGGGAGAAGATGCGAAGAAGGTGCTCTATACCTTCGATTTATAAAATATGAATAAATTAATTCGAATGCGATTATTACGGTATCCTAGTTGACACAGTATTGATTGTCACCGATTGACGTTAGTCCATCTATATTATAAGTGCTTGAGTTTTGATGATCTATACTTTCCATTATAACGAATGAACTGAACTGCGGAATGATGTTTTACCTTATAACACACAACTCTCTCACTTTCTCTAGCTCCCGTAACCACTTGTGATGCATGGGGCGGGAGAAGCACTTCACCCGATTCACACCGACTGCAAGTCGACCTACAGTTTAAGATGAATACCGAACCACCGATAATGCTCGCCCACAGAAAACAACCATGGGTCGGCGCCTGTTCGAACCTAGAATCACCGGGATGAAAGGCCGATATGTTATCACTAACTACTATTTGTTTTAGTCGGTGTGAAATACGCATAGATACGAATAAATCTCGTCTTATTCACATAGACATGAAGAAAAGAAGGTACATAACCTCTACTCCTTTACTTCACTGTTATTAGACCAACTGCAATTATTATCACTGTGTATATCTTTAATAAATCCAATCAGGCTGAAAAAAGACTATTTAGATACAAAGCTATCAGCAATAAAATATACTATCATTTGTTATTCTGTTAAGAATTACTTTCTCAAAGCTAAGACGATTGTCACTTTCCGAAGTATTCTGCGTCCATCCCCTCTAATGTAAGCTAAATATTTAATTCAAAAGCAGTTTATCAACCAATTTTGTTTGGGGATACTATTGCGCCATTAATACCCAGTGAATATTCCACAAAGTACAGGAAATCGAGGACTATCTCTGAATAATTCAATTGATACACATAACCTACTTAATCCTTGCGTGCCGGCAAAATTTATGCACATAAGGGGCAATAAAATTGTCCTCGATGGGAAACATTTATTATAGTCAAACAGCATTTTGCTCTTTCGGTCCCTTACTCTGTTACCAAGGCTCCTTTCGGGTTGTTATAACCACACTTTATTTACAGCTTTTCCAACGAAATCAATGATATTATGAACGACCTAAAAACGCGCCTGCTAAAAAGGAGGATTTTCGCAGATTTTATGATTTAAGGATGGGCGTTGGTCCGACTTTGAAGGTTTCGCAAATCCAATCCATCTATCAATTTAGAAAATTCCCTTTCGTTTTCCTGCAAACCTAGAAAACTACTTTCCGGATACACACGAAACAGCGAAATTGAATTTTCTTATTTAAACAACTAAAAGGCTTCCGAGTCCATTTAGCACAGGAAAATTATACTATTTTGGCCGGAATCAGGTCAGAGGATAAGAGCATGGCATTTTGTTTAATTTCTGTTTTTTTGACTTAAATTCCCTTGCAAAAAATGTAAGTGTTTGGATTCTGGTTTTCCCAATCAATACTGATGCATGCCCTGGAGTGAGAAAAGCGGCGTTTCATGATATCGTTCATATAGGCAAATGATATTGGAGTGCACAAAATAACGGAGCTTGTGCAGTATATTTGCAAGCGTGCAAAGGTACATATTTATGTCCGTGCTAGAGGTGGATGAATCCTACCATAATTGACGTCTCCCTGCGCACTTATGCAATCAAGAAAATTGCACGAGTGCCGTGAATGGTGCATGCTTATACAGCGGGTTCATAGTCCTGTACATTTTTGGCGTTGCCAGAGTAAATTGCATACGAGCTTTGGGATGAAACTTAATGAAACCATCAGATGAATGGTATATTGCTTCTGAATATTTATAGAAGTTTCTGACTATGTAGCATGACCGGAGGGACAATAAAATGAAGTAATGAAGTAACAACTCTTTTGTTATTTACAGTGTTGATTTTGGATTATAAAGTCTAGTTCAATTGTATTTCCCAATTAAGCTACAACAAGAATGCCAACAACTAAAATATTCAAAGAACATTGAGATTATCGAGAGCAAATAGATTATTAATTTGAAAGGTAAATAGCATCCTGTCAGCTCAACATAGACAAGGAAAAATTGTTTATCCATTTAAGAGATTAATTTGGACCCATCAAGAATACAAAAAAACAGAAATATGGCTTTTCCGAGAAAGGACAAACGTTTAAACATTCTCTACATATAAAGAAGTCTCCATCAAAGAATACATCAAAAAATTCAAAACCATTAGATGGGACAGATGGATAAATGAAGGGAAATAGTGAACGAGCGACATTATTACATAAAGTGAGGAAATAAATGTTATTTACACAAGCTGAACTTCCTACGCAGTTTTCTATGATAATAAAAATGTTTCCACATGAATGTGAAAAGTAGAACTGTAATTGAATTGGACATTTTGAAAAAAAGTTAACTCTATTTACTTTTTTTAATTTTACAAGAAAGGGAAAAGTCGAACTCATAATTGTTTTTAACTTACAAACAACATAGGGCGCTTTACAGGGCGTGTGCACAAATGATCCGGTGAGAAACGAAAACAATTGTATGGGAGGGGGGTCTACCCCTTACCACTTCCACCACAGTTATAGGGGTTTGAATTTTTTTTTACGATGAAGAAAAACCAGTCTTACATTTTAACGTATATCATCTAAAGTTTAAGTGCTAGAGACGTTATTAATGTCTCAGTTGACAAGTAATACAATGGTGCTAAAGACTCTGTATTTTTTTACTACTTGTAGTTTTAAAAAAATTTATTATCAAACTTAAATTTTTGGAAATAAAAATAAATTTTTTCCTTTCAAAGTGAAATATCTAGAAAAACTGCACTATTTTTTATGTTTAGGTTTAAAATAGTGTCTCTTCCGATGGAACCTCGAAGCTCAAAAAAATATTTTACCATTCTCAAGTTACGTAGTATGTGAATGTGGCTTCATTGAAATTGATCATCCCCCGTACAGTCCGGATCGGGCCCCCTGTGAGAAGTGTGCAAAATTTAAATCTGACCTACGAGGTAAAAATTTTAATGACGGCGATGAAATTAAACAAGCCGTTTTCGACCACTATGAAGACAAGGATTCAGCGTACTTTTATAGTGGTATAGAGGCATTAATAAGAAGATCTCAAAAATGTGTTGAAATAAAAGGAGACTATATTGAAAAATAATAACAAGTTTTTTTCCTCTAACCCCTCCTCTATGTAAGGTCGGGACTACATGGACCTTACTACGTACATCACCAAATGTACAGCTCATACCTGCCTTCATAAGACAAAATTCTACCTAAACAAAATAAAAGTAAATGATAGTAACAATTTAATATATTCGAAATATATAAGAAAGAACAAGTGACAGAGAAATGTAGTTCTTCAGGTGATGATGTTATTGAACTAATCTTTGAAGTTGTCTGTGGTGGACTGGTAGAGCTCCTTGATTTCCTTGATGATGATTTATTAATATTACTCTGAACTTTTCCCTTGTTTCATGGATCTACCTTAAACAGTAGGATTATCTTTCTCTACAATGCTGTCGATATAGGGCTTGGCTATCATCACATTGGATTTTTATTGACAGACACTAATTCGTAAAAACTTTTAACTGCAAATTAAAATTTGCGTCCTTTCAGAAGTGTTCATTCATTGCTTTGACTTAGACATTTTTTCTTAACAACTTCTATACGACTGACAGACAGATGAGTATACCCAAATAATAGCGAATTGCATGAAAAAAAACTCCAGAATCAGCAATGATTCTTATCAATGAAAACAAATTCAGTTAACTTTTGCTTCAATTTACTTCAACCATTTTTATGTGGAATAGACGATCTAATGCTAAGTTCGTGAACTTATTAAAAATTTATGAAAAAATTGTAGTTAATCCCCTTTCTATTAATGACAGGAAGACTAATGGAAATAGCTAACAGATGGTTTGGCGCCCAACGTTAGGTTAGAGAAATATTAACTAAGGTAGTTTAATGTTGTTTCTAGTTCTCAGCGATTAAGGCCTTTTAAAACCTCTTATCATTGAGACATTGAAAAAAAGCAAAATAAGATGTCTATAATTCCGATACTAAATTTAGCCCTCTTTGTGTTACTACAATAGTCATCGGCATTACTCTGTTGTTAGCAGAAAACATGAAAAGAACTTCGTTTGATTCGATTTCGTGACGATTTCGAAACACCGTTTCATAGATCTAATACATGACACAACATTAAAAACCAGTGACTTAATTGCTTACCATAAGTCCATAGGAGTGACTGTGCGACGGCCGCGAAACTGCCAAGCTATACTTTTTGACCAAGATACAGGGTTTCCAGAGTTAGGGGTTGTAGAGATAGGCCTTGTCGAGTTAGGGACTTGGCTCCACATGAGATCTTATAACTTTTTAACAGTGAAAGCGGTATGAGCTTGTGAGTCCTGGCAATCTTCTTTACATGAAATGTTTTTGGTGGGATTTCATTCCTTTTTGTAAGATGCTCCAGTTCTTTTTGTTTTTTTCGGGCTGTATTTATTTCGCGGCAGCTATTCTTTTCATCATAGCCCACTCTCTATCGTTGCCTCTTTTCCTTGTTGGCTTATTATTTGCTATTAACCAATTATATTCAACTATAGCTGACTGTTGTGCTTTAATACTGCCAAAGTCAATATTTATAAGATGAACCCCTATCAAGCCCACCCTCGAAAGCGCTACATAAGCCTGCCCACAAGAGAACAATGAAGAGCACTATTTAAACTTAGCCCTTGGCTTTTATGGATAGTTATGGCATACGCGATACAGATTGGAAACTGCTTACGGTGGACGAATGATCTATTAATTATTTCTAATTTTGATTTTACAGGCTAGTTCATGTTTAAGACCGTTACTAAAAATAATTACAACTCTTTTTGCCTTATTTTTATCGTTCGGATCCCATTCTACTTTATTAACATTTCCTATAGCACCATTGGTAAGACCTAAAGTGACGTCTATATTTCATTTAAGCATAACTTTAACTCCTTTTTTAATAACTATTGTTTTTTCTAGCCCTGCTGTCATAGAAGCATCCTCCTCGTACTTCTTGAGGCAGTCGCAAGGTATTTAGAGTAGTCAGGTCTGTCGCTTCGAGTTTTATTTCTGGATGTTGAATAGCCTGCAACATGGCGTCATTTAGTTGCTGAGCCATATTTCTCGTCGGTAACAGACAGACGGTATCTCCAGGAAGTCGACTGAGGCATTCAGCTATTTCATGTTATCTGTCTGTTCCGATAACATTTTTCGGTCTTGTTGCGTAGTGATTCCAACTCTTATTCAAAAAGCATTTTCACGAATGTTGAATCATTACGCTGCCGCATGTTTTGAGTAAGTATTTAAAAAGTTCTACCCAGAGATTAGGGAAACTTAAAGAATCAATAAGCTATTTAACTTCCGTAGGAGTCATTTTTTCAAAAGGAGAATTTTCTCTCCAAGAACTAGGACATGTTTTTAACCAAACCAACCGTTTCCTTCATCGATGTTATCGTATATTTCTGACAGACGAGACAAGGTGACATTTTACATCATTGATACTTCATCGATTATAATTAAAACAACATGTTTTGAATCCGATCGAAGAACTTGAAGTACTTCATCAGAAAGAGGCCTGTATTTTGGTGCTTGTTTATGTTCTTATGTTCTACTGTCAATTGAAGTAATCTATGTATTGTTAACCAATTAACATTAAATGCAGCGATACCCGTTGGAGCGGCTACAGCCACTTTTTTATTTAAATGCTTTTGCACCCACACTTTAAGAATTTTGATAATAATACTCTTACCTGTTCCACCAGTGCCATTTACAAAATAACGCAGGATTTCGTTTTCATTACACATTGTTTTCGTCACCATATCGAACACTCTCTTTTGGTCATTATTAAGTTTATTCCAAGTTTTACTACAAGTCATGAACTGCAGTTTTATATAGGGTCGTAAATGGTCTTACTGAAAAAGTTATTTGTATTACTTCTTATAACAGCCAGAGGATGATTTTTCCTTAAACTCGCCCTACCGCCAAAACTATCAGTCAAAAGAGTAAAAAGAGATTTATATTAACTTAATGCAGACTAAATTATCTTCCAATCAAAGTAAAAACATTAACCGAAATAACAAGGAAACTTTTATTTAACCTGAAATGTTTGGTCGCAAACCATATTTTCATCAAAAACGCAAGCAATAAATCATGGTCCGGCCAGGGTCTGGTGCTTACATTTCCGCGCTTTTAGGCTTATAAATGTTTGCTAGTTTCTTAAATACAGTATGACTATTTTAACTTCATTCGAAAGATTGTTTTGTTAACTTCAAGTAGAAAAAACAATCTTTTCATAGAAGCAATAGATTAGGCTCTAGGACGAGTTTAAAGAAAAATCAAAACACGGCTGCCCTTCTTTCTGACAAAGTCGGGTAAAGAGGTTTTGATGATCATGAGTGGCGAAATCGACGTATTTCAGGTATTAATAAAATCTAAAGTGTAAAAGCTGGACAAATGAAACTTAGTATGTTTCATAAGTCTGGTAACCACATCTTATATTAGGAATTTGGGCTCTCTGGTATTATCCAGACCGAAGCTATGAGCGTCCGAATATACGGCGAAACGCTTCGAGAAAAGGTAGGTAGTGTCCAGTCTTGGCTGGGGCACTACCGTGCCCCCAGATAGGGATTATCCTCGCAGAGTCGGAATTGTCTCAATGGTTGAGTGGCAGGATTACCACACAATGGATGAAAGTTAAGACCTCGGCCTGCTCTATGAGCATTTCTTTCATTCGCAATAAATAAAAAGGTCACTTCGTCTCTGGACTGTTGCATAGGTCGCAGCAATAAAAAAACAGAAAGGAATTTCCCTCATTACCTTGGCATTATTCTCTTCCAGCCGTAGTCAATTAAAAACGTAGAAATACCGATTCAATCAAACCTTAAAGGACGGTACAGCGATGTCGTCGTCTACGCGCTGTGCAACCAAGATTCGTTGTCTATGGAGAGTTACAAACAAATTGACAATTACTAGGATATTGATGACACGTTGAAAGTTTTGCAATTTCTTCTTTTTATAAAAAAAAAAAATACTCATCTTTATTTTGCATTCCCTCAAAACCTGTTTTTTTACGATGTGGTCAAAAAAGGGTTTTCCCGTAAAGGAATTAGGGTAAGGGGAATGAGGAAACTTGAATGTCTTATTTTGGATTTTTTAACTCAATTTTAAAAACCCACGGTTAGACCTGGTTTCGAACCCGGGAACCATGGTATGGTGGTCATGCCGCTCAACCAATTGATCCAACTCCGCCTCCTCCTTCCGTTGTAGGAACAGTTATGTAATTTTCTAGTAGGTACAATTTAAATCGAATCGATTTTTTTTAACTTGCTCATTCTACATGCATTTAGCTTCAGTTCATCATAGGATCTTCCTTTTTTGTCAATATTTACAATTTTTTTCGGCCGCTAATGATAAGTCCAAAATGTTGGCATTTACAAAAAAAAAGTTTTTTTAAGAACATTCTATGAAGAACTGTAATACTTTTGAGTAGGCAGAAAAATTCTTGAAAATTTCATATTATTTCGACCATCACAGTGTTGTACCCACTCAAAGATAGGACTGTCAAACAAATTGTGATTCTTATTTCCCATTTTTTGTACTGAGCTTTGTACTTGCTTTGAGATTAGGTGTAATTACCAAATAAGTAAGTTATTTCTAGGCCTGTCTCACCTAACACTGACTGGCATTTAGATAAAGCTACGGCAAGACCTTGGAAGCAGAGGAATTTAGGGTAAGGAAAATAGATTAAGGGGTTTATTGAAGGAGATGTCGGTGTACACTTTTTCGAAACACTTGAGTGAAACAAGGGGAAAAGCAAAATAAACGGGTTAAAAAAAAATGGTAAGGTGCTCCACATTCGGGTTGTTCCGCTTAAGGCTTCCAAAAATGTTCCGTACATCTAAGATTGACCTAGCGGGAAAATCGACTTGAAACTCTTGGAATCAGAATAGCGATTCCGTTAGAACAATGATTGTACAAACAGCAGTACAAATGCGAGAAGCAAACAACAAACCGTCTATGCTCTAGAGAGCTTCCGCTCTCACAGATTGCAAAGTTGTTAATAAGTTTAAATTTTAAACTTTAAAAGCCTGTTTTTGAGTTTGGCTCACGCTGACAATGTCCAAAAGTGAAATTTCTATTCCGGGCCCCATGTGGTACTTTTAAAGTCATTTTACATCTTTGCAAGATATTGAAGCATTTCAATGACTTCTTAGCCGCTAGAAGTATATCCAAAAATAATAAATGAATAACTCCATTGCGAAAGTATGCTCCGGGTGGGCTTGGTGCCATTTAACACTGCACAACTTGTTCTGCTTCAAGTGAGGATCATAGAAAACGCTGACAATTAATTCGTGTAGTTTCCGTGGAAATTCTTTCAGTCCATTTAAAAATGTTATTGTTCGTGCCGAAAAAATACCATGCAAATCGGTATATCTCTCTCTCTTTCACTGTTTCTTCCATTCCTTGAATGGTGATCCACCAGCTGGTGCTGCTCAATGCTAACGTCTTTAAATTCTCTCACGATTTATCTATTTAGGTATATTTTTCTTCGCCGTCTTTCTTGAGTCCCGTACAATTAATAACTAGCAAATGGTAATCTATATTGTTTATCTCGTTTCTTAATGCATGACCTAAGCAATGTCACTTTTATCTTGAAACACCGATGCCTATCCCGTCTAGATAGGTTATTTAGCTTGCGGAGACAAAGGCTTGTAAATGTTATACTATAGTATATATCAGGTCATGTTGCAATTTGAAATGCTGCACAATAGGCAGATTTTATATTAGATTCGAGAATTCAGAGCTTGAGCCTGCTTTTGCAGCATATAGAAATCTTGAAAAGCGTTACTAGCAAGGAAGTGGCGTATGAAATTGATCTTGTAATGCTTTTAAAGATATCGTGAAGTATTCCTAAATGCAGTCATCAGAGTGCGCTAAAATCTGATATTAAGAATATATACCTATTACGCACTTGTTTATGCATGCTATGCGAGCTTTGACTTATAATAACTTCAGTTAAGAGTGTTACACAACCTTAAAATTCTATTCGCTTTCATTTATGTATGTATGTATATATTTATTCTGTAGGAAATGTTCAAAGCGAAACGAAAGTTTTCAATTGCTCTTAGGACGTTTATACCTTTGTAAATAGTATCATTTGTTTTTTTTTACTTTGATGAGGGACGAGGGAATTATAATAAAGGAAGTAAGGAAACTTAAATGTCTTTTTTTGCATTGCTGCGAGCTAGACAACAGCACAAAGACGGAGTGGATTTTCTAATTCTATTTTTTTTAAATACACAAGGAGACCTGATCTCGAACCCGTTAACCATGGCATGGTGGTCGTGCCGCTCAACCAATTAATCCAACTCCGGCTCCGTTTGGTGCTCGAAATGGTGAATTTGCCGATATCCTGTTTGCTAAGAAGGTGTCGCACATATGTGACACTGTTCTATGGTTATAAAATTCTCCACATAAACCATGTTTCGCAAATAAGCGACATGACAAAAATTAAATCAAGTACTGAGATCATTATAAGAATTTTCTCTCTCTCCTCTCTCCCCTCCCGACAAATATCTTCCTATCCCCTCTTCTCTTTTCCCCTCTCTCTCTTTCCCCTCTCTCTATTTATCTCTCTTTCTTCCTTTCTCTTTCTCGTTTATATGTACACAAGTGGAAAAAATATCACAAGCAGCTAGAGATTTTCCGAGTTCACCAAACACCTCAGCCGGGTAACTACTTTACCACACGAACGGCCTTCTTAATTTTTGAATGTCAAGTCAGATGTGCTATTTAAGAAAAATACTGCAATACTGAATGCATTGACTTAAAAGGCGTAAATGAAATGCATTTTCTGCATAATGTTCCGGTACGTTATCCTGACGTACAACCTTTCGCTAATTTTTCACTATGTAGATTTTTTCTTCCCTTCACCTTCTATGTCATATTCGTTATACCTCCTAGCTTCTGTATCGTTAGGCTGTTACTAGTTCTATCTGTCCAATTTTCGCGCCGCACAAATGTTTTAAGTCCCAACTACTTCACTAATCCTTACACAAACCAACATCCCCTAAATTTCAATTAATTGAAATAAAAGCAGTTATGAAAGGTATGTATCTTCTTCGCTCCATCACTCTTCCGCTCCGCTTCCCAAACTGAGTTTGAATGCAATGTTAGGTTTGATTAGAGTGGTGGCTATTGGATCGACAGTCGATCAGCGTCCCATAGATCCTAATATTGGTCCGTTGTGTTATCACATTCACTACTGAATGCTTATTTAGGGTTTATTTAGAACTAGCTACAACTGTTAATAAAGCTGAAAAGCAGGTACAGCCCTATCTTGGCAACACCGTCCGAAGAAGTACGAGCCTGCTGCCTTGTACCTTTTCCTTTTCATAGCCTTTTTTGCAGAGTAAATGCTCAGTGTTTTCAACTTCTTCCTCGTCCAGAGAACTTTTACAGATATCGTTCTTGGTGATGTGTAAATGCTCCATAGCAAGCTGAATAGTCTTAAGGTCAATTTCTCTTTTAACTGATTCTAGAGGCCAGTCGATCGACCTGTTTACACAGGAATCACTCCGCTGTTTCTTACTATGACCAGGGAACCAGCAAAGAGCTACCCAATGTATTGTCTCTAAATTCTGGAGACTGTTCACCTTATTACGTTTGAGTCCTACATCTTTATTGCCGTGTGACTGTCGATATAAATACATACATGTAGGAATCGGAGAAAAATAGTAACTGGGTAGATCTAGTCTTGAACCGAGGACCATGCGCATGATACCAATTTCTCTAACCACCGGGCGACCAGCACTGTTTCGCTGATTCTCATTTCCAAATTTCTTTTAATGGAGATGTCTCGAACCCACACACTTATGGTTTGATATGGAGGTGCCAGTAATAGCCCTGCCGCTATTTAGATGTCCAGGATATCTGTCTGAAACACACTATATATATATATATCCCCACTCTGTAGGTAGCGTAGACGGTGTTCACCTGTGTCGATCTCTAGAATACTACTATGGGCAAGTTTGGAGTTTGTTTAATGTTTTAGTAGGTAGTTGTTTTTTTTGGGAAATTTTTTGTTTGATTATTTAATTTTAATTTGTAATTTTATGCTATTTTATTTTACAGCTTCCAGTTTCTTCACCTTAGAGTATTAAACTTAATAGAGAGGCCCTAATGTATGTGAACCGAATCATTCAAATTCGACCACAAGCTACAAAATTAGTCGCCGCCCACTTTCCACACCCTCACCCTAGATAAAACATCTTTATCATGGTACCAGTCAGGAAAGGAATACGTTACCCAAAGAAATAATCGTCCAAATCGGACCACACATAAGTGTTCTTTCTAAAGAAAAAATATGGCAATCCGTATGCTTTAGCATTTATTTAAAATTTAAGAAATCACAAGTTATTTGTTCAATTATTTTGGAGAACAACTTGAAAAAGGAAAGAATGTTTCCAAAAACTTTCAAACTGATCTCTACTCTGTAGACTGGAATGAAGAAGAGTTTCAAGGAGAACAAAGTTTGGAAAAATCAAATTAAAGCGTTGCATCGCATACCAATGAAGTACTTCAAAGTGCAGAATTTTAACTGCATGCTTCTGATTAAGTTGTAATGAATCCAATAGAAGCAATCGATTTTCTTTGCCAAGAGCCTGAGCCAGCATAGTGGAATAGCATTATTTGAGTGATTCAGCCCTTTATTGACCAAACAGAGCTGAAGCGGAATTCGGTACATGATGCTTGGTCCACAAATTGCACATCCCGAAACCCAGAGATGATAATCCTCCATCTGCTGAACTGTCAGTGTTATGACGATGCAGCAATTCGTTGCTACCCAGTCAGATATAACTTGAAACTTTATTTCCTGTCCATGGTATATGTACCTGCAGCGTCGGCATCATGTACTACATTCTTAGTCACAGAAGCTGGCTTCTTTTCCAGCATGACAAAAATTTTGATTTTAGAGGCTAGTTTTTAGGGAAACACGAACACACAAGCCAATTCGGTGAAGTCGGTGCATCAAAATTCAAGGAAGGAAGGAAAGAAGGCAACCAAGACCATCAGCATTTAAACAAACGCTGAAAAGCCCTGTCACAAGCCAGATTGAAGAATGTTTGGCTTTAGTTTCCCATTCAATTCCAATTTCATTCTTGTCTTTGCTTTCCTGTTTGTACAGCGGAAAGATCTACATAGTGAGAAGCAGGAAATCTCTATGCTGTCGAAAGGATAAGTTTTCCCCACTCTTTGGAATTTTAAGCATTTCGGTAGAGCTCTCAAGTGCGATTTTATTTTTTTTTGTTTAGCGAGAATGAAATTAAACTGCAATTTAGAAACTTTTGACTTGCCATTTAACATCAGAGAAGGAGAACATTAGAACGCTATTTATATTTAAGATATTAAAATATGTAGAGCACTTACCAGTTTCCGATGTCACCGTTCCGAACGTTGAAGTCTTCGAATTAAGCGAATTCTGAAAGGAAATTAAGTTAGAGATTAACAATGGTATTTTTTACTAAAACTTTCTTTTGAATAATTTAATAATTATATATACATTTTTAAAAGCAAGAATATAGGTATTTACTATTGTGTGCGGAAACATTGAGTGTTTTCGGGTTTGTTTCAGAGTTAACATCCAAGCCAATGACCATCAAATTCTCATTCGAGTTATCGAAGTCATAACTTGTTAGAATCCGAAGTTGTTCCTTTTGTGTTTTTGTTTGTTTTTGTTTGGATCCTGATAACTCCAGTGCTAACACCGATGGCCTCTACTACCTAGCAAATCCACTTGATTTTTTTATCACCCCGTCAGGAGTCACTAAAGAAAAAAAAGGACCCCTATCAACAAGGAAAAATGATCGAATCGGGAGGAAGGAGGGTCCATTTACTCCATAACGTTTGTACGTCATATAAGCTGACATAAAATCTGTTTGTTTATTTCGCTCCGCTTTTTCTACACACAGCTTGTTTTACTTTCAGTGTCAACTTAGTTACAGCCTACTCTAACTACAAGCCTGGAAAACATGACGGTTCGTCCATTTTACCTCCAAGCGTGTCGTTATTATTTCATTTATTTTTATACCACAGATTAACCAGTCCTTGTCTTAACCAAAACTAAAGAGAAATGATGATGTCATTGACGCATTCTAACCTCAATACTTCAACAAAACGAACAGAAGAGTCTTTCAATTGAAAACTGTAAATGAGAAATTTTTTATCGTTACCACAATGTTCAGAACATTTGTTGGTTCACGTCAAGTAAATTCCAAGTTCAGACTTGAAAAATACTGCGAGAAATACTACGAAAAATTTGAATTCCCCAACCTTTTCCTATTCTTGACTGTAGCAAGTTTTGATTTGTTTACACCACCAATGCTCAGCTGTTCGTGTCAGCTTTCGGGCTTGTATCTATAGTAGGCTGCGACTTATTTTACACTGACAGCTTTTTTTTAGCCGCAAAAAAGTGGAACAGTTTGCACTCTTAATTATTAAGTATAACTGACAGAAAATTACACTTAAAATGTTTATTTCGTTGACGTTAGTGTATTGTAAATTGTACACCTTTGACGTCATATCGATTACACTCTACACTACTTCTACACTTTGCACGCAGCGAAACAAAAAAACCTACTATTGTTTTATACGAATGCCTTAGAGATTTTTGTGATTTTCATTCAAGGCGAGAGAATTTTTTTCCAATATTTTTTTTACAAATTTCGAAATTTGAATGTGAATCGAATGCCTTAAAGATTATCTCTGGTTTTTTTACAAGCTTTATATTAGTTTCACCTGTCATTCCATCGTCAAATCTTGCAAGCCGATTTTGACTCATTTCCCGATATCCGATTGAGCTGACCTTTGGCATACGTATGGAGATCCGATGACAATGCAATATAGTACATCTAATATTGTTCTAAATCCAATATGGCGAATTACCCTTTTCGTCACGACCCCTTGATATGGGTATCAAATGTAGAATACGATGAGCTGCGTGACGTCATTTTAAACCCAATATGGCTGACGCCCTAAGATGGCAGATTTCCTTAATGACAAACTTCTTACAGTGGTCTCCATATTTTCTTCCAGTTATTAATGTCTAGACAAACCACAATTGGTTACAGGAACTAGAGATACTCGAGCTCAACTTGTGAGGTAATCTTTTGGGGTTATATAGTATTACCTACTCGTTTTCAAAATAGTTCTCTCCTAGTCAAAAATTTCTTTAAAAAATGTAATTGAATTGAAATATTATTTCAGACCAATGTTTTTCAAGAAGAATATTTTTCGAGTTCCTTACTTTAAGTAAGTATTTTAGAATAATAGTCGCGGAAATAAAATTAGAACCGAAAAATTGTTAAACCTAAAAACAAACCTTACATACTTTTTTTTATAATTGTCAATGCAGATAAAAAATATTTAGTTTACAAAATTAAGGAGATTAAAGTTTAAAATTGTAAGCAACTGAACTTAAAAAACCGAATTCGTAGAATGATCAAAACAATATTTTTGCCAATAGAAAAAAGCAAAATTTTTAATAAAAATTAAATTTTCAGTTCTAATTTTATTTTCGCGACTGTTGATCTTGGAGCTTCGATGTTCTAACTAAGTTAATTTAATAACCAACGCTTTATAGAATAAGGTACACCAAAAATATTGTTCCTGAAAGAAAATGGTTTAAAATAATAATTCCATTCAACATTTTTTAAAGAAATTTTCGACTGGGCAAACTATTTTGAAGAGGGATATGGAAGGGTAGTATTCACATAGTAGTTAAGTATTAGAATGGGCGTAAAAACACTCGGAAGATACATCTCAAGAATCAAAGTCAGGGATTGAATTTGTAGCATTTATTTTCAGAAAAAATCGCTATAAATCAAGAATCAAAGCATAATTAGAAGTCAGGGATTGAATTTGTAGCATTTTTTTCAGAAAGAATCGCTATACATTTTCAACACTGTCGTGATGTAGTATACATATATCCCAAAACCTGAGCCGCAGTTTGATTTTGTTCCACTGTTATACAGCTTTTCGATACTTTGATTGTTGAGGTTCCATTTTCTGAAAGTCTTTTTTCAAATCGCCTCCTCTTTAAAAAATTATTATTTAGAATTTTTGCAAATAAGTAAGGCCAACAGTTGTCAGTACTCCTGAAGTTTACAAACCATATTTTGTAATTTAACAGGGTCATCCGATACTAACACATTATCAATTCAATATTATCAATAAAGAACCCGGCTTCTATGCTAAAACTATCAGACAGTTTCTTCCCAGTCCAAACTTGCGCTATGGTATTGCTATAAAGGCCCTATATAGTATACGTATTATTTCTTAAAAATAACTTATAGAACAAGGAGCCACGATCTTTTATAATTCTGAATTGAAATCAATGAAGAAGGTTTTTTTTTATATATATGATGATGCCAAAGCTCAGGGGATGCTTAAGCACAGCCTTGGCAGGAAAGGAATTAAGGATGAGGGAAATGGGTTAGGAGGTTGGGTGAAGGAGGTGTCGATGTACGCCCCGTTTGAAAGTTTCAGGCTGATAAGACGAGGGAAAAACAGAAGATGGTAAACTGTTCCACATTCGTGTTGTTCTGCTTAGAAAAGATTCCCGAAATTTGACGGTACGTCCAAATTTGACCTGGAGAGTATAGGGGTGGGAGCGACTTGTTGATCTTGTATCGCACGTTGTCATGAGTCTACAAGGAATCAGGCTAGCAATTTCGTTAGAACAACGGCCATGGAAATACCGATAGAAGAGTGACAGACAACCGACATTCCGTCGATGCTCCAGAGAGTCAAGACCCTCAGAAATATGGAATTATATTCAAGTCTAGGCCTAATGTGGGACTTGTAGATCAGCGCTAAGTCAGGTGGGGTGCAATATTTCTTACATCTTTGTAGAAAACCCAAACATTTCATCGCATTTTTAGCGATTGCAAATATATGATCAGTCCAGCTAAGATTGCTGGATATCTCGATACCCAAGATGTTTAGAGAGGGTGAATTGGGTATATTCACTCCGGCGACTGAAATGGGTTGGGGGTGAACTGGGCGTTTTTTAAGGGACATTAAACAGCAAACATTAAACATGCGTTCCCGATTGGCTTCTGTAGCATTTCCACGTGAATTCATTACAGAATCAAATGAGTACGCGAAATCAAGGGTGCTGTCGTCGGCGAAACTATGAATAGGATTGAGAGTAAGGGATAAGAGATCATTAATAAAAAGAAGAAATAAGGTTGGTGAAAGAACTGAACCCTGAGGTACACCGGCATTTATTTCGTAGGAATCAGATGTAACTCCGTCAATTACTACACGAATTGAACGGCCTGACAAAAAACTCTCTATCCATTTAACGAGGGTAGGGTGCAGACCAAATGTTTGAAGTTTGGCTAAAAGGGCAGCATGCCAGACTCTATCAAAAGCGATGATTTCAGACTCACCGAAATTATGGAGATAATGATTCCAACGCTCCGTTAGAGCCGTTAGTAAGTCTCCGGTTGAGCGGCCAGTGCGGAAACCGTACTGGCAATCGTTGATAAGATGGTTGTTTTCTAGATATTTCAACAACTGAGAGTTGATGATTGATTCAAAAACTTTAGATATGATCGAGGTTAGTGCAATTGGTCTGTAGTTAGAGGGGTCGCATGCCTCTCGTTTTTTAAGTATCGGCTGGACATGAGCAAGTTTCCATACACCTGGAAACATTCCTGTTGAATATGACAGGTGAAAAAGTTTGCGCAGAGGTTTAGCCAAAGCAGAGGCGCAGCATTTTAAAACAAGGGGCGAGAAACCATCAGGGCCAGTAGCTTTGGACACGTCGAGTTTTGAAAGTACTCTAAAAACTTCGCGAGTGCGAAAGTGTAGCGTCTTTAGCCTACTAGTACATTGTGATGGAGATGGAAGTGGCTGCGATGAAGGTGGTAAGTATGAATTAGCAGCAAAATTAGCAGCAAACAGGTTGGCCTTGTCCAATGAGTCAGTAAAAACATTCCCATTATAAATGAGTGGTGGTGTTGACGAACAGGTGAAATTGTTCTTTACGGTTTTTACTAGAGACCAGAAACCCTTACTACCCTTTTGGGTAGAAAAAACCTTCCGTCTGATGTTCTGGTCGAAATTGAACTTTGCCTGACTAATTGCTGAATTGCAAATATTCCGCGCATCTCTATAGATACGTCTCAATTCCTCTGAAGGGCACAATTTATATGCCTGGAAGGCTGCTTCCTTATTTTTAATGGCTGCGAAACAGTCATTATTGAACCAATTGGTGTTAGTTGGTTTGATGTTCTTGAAGCTATGAGGAACGTTCAATAGCCAGAACGGAATCCCGTTCAATTTTCTCTGAGAGTACCATTAATAAAGGTATTACTTATATCACCTTTCTTGTATATCGGGAAAGTATCTCTTTGAAACAATCAGGAATTCCCTCATTATCAAATATACAATTATATACATTTAGGTGCTCGTTAAGGAAAACATCTGGATCATTTTTATAGAACTCATATGGTCGACTCCATGCGCTATTCCGTCTTCAAGTTGCTCAATACTAAGTTCAGTTTATCTAATGTGATTTCGCTGTCAAAAAGTGAGCCGCATTTATTTGAAGAAGTGAATAAGATGTTGTTATGACCGTTTAAAAAGTTAATTAGTTATGTATTATAAAATATTATTCTATGGGAATGGTGTTGGCTATTGTAGGGTAAGATGATATAAATGCACCTTTTTCAAAAAGAGCATCTTTTTCAAAAATTGCATATTTTATAATTCCAGGTTCTGAAGGTATGTATATCATCTCAATTTGGTGTAAAAATTCCAAAAATTGGCAATGCTAGGACAATTTTTGTAAAATCACATGCTATGCAAAACTTTAAACTCGTAAAATTTCAAAACAACTTTTCAAAAATAGGTACTCAAACCTTCAAAAACAAAAAGACGTATTTTTCGAGCGCAGAAGGAAGACTTTTTTACGCAAAGCCGATATAAAAAATGTTACAGTACGTCATTTTGTCAAAAATCCAAATTTTAAAAACCTGGCAAGACATGGCCTAGAATTGTTCTTATATGTACTTTAAGTTCAGGTTAGTTTTTTTTCTTTTTCAGCTAATTATTGGCGAAAGTCTATTGAGGATCGCAAGCCTCCTTTTTCTGAGGGGCTTTTGCCCGGATGCCGCTCCGCAATTTTACATAATTTTTTTATGAACATTTTTTATTTGAAACTTTCATGTATGTATGAGCTTTTTTCATAAGTTGCCAGTGAACTCGCTTTAGTCAAAAAAGCCGAAAAAAGCGTTTTTTATGAATTTTTTGTAGCGGGAAACGGGTGCAGTGATGCCAATTGTTTTTCTTTTCCTTTTATCAAAATTTCACAAATTGTAGTTAAAAAGATCTATTATTAAATTAAATAAACATCGAATTTACATAATAAATAGTTTCGCTAAAAAAATTCCTAAAAAGCAGCTTCTTTTTTAACTTCATGACTAGATATATCTACTTAAGTCACAACAGTGTTTCTTGGTACTTTATATAATTGTGCATTGAAAATGGACAGTGTAAAAGTCTTTGAGACAATCAGTTCATAAAGTCTCTACACATGCCATTGACAACTTGAATGAGACTAGGATGTCCACGGTCCCACGGAAAATTATAGTATGTATTATTATGTAATAGCTTGTATTAAGCTTAAATAAATAAAGTAAACAAACGTTGCACCTATATACGGATATATGTTATGACAGATTCATCACAGCTGACTACAAAAAATAACAGAATAAAGCAAATCTTAACCAAATATAGATTATAATAGAGTAAGCCTTAGACTACGGAAAATAAACCTTAATCTATTACCAAAATCTAATCGAGCCA
Source organism: Leptarthrus brevirostris (assembly GCA_964036015.1). Taxonomy (NCBI): domain Eukaryota; kingdom Metazoa; phylum Arthropoda; class Insecta; order Diptera; family Asilidae; genus Leptarthrus; species Leptarthrus brevirostris. The sequence goes on along the minus strand of OZ038372.1, from coordinate 117,128,760 downwards.
TAGCTGAAGTCACTTCTTTAGATGCACCTCGGAGAAGTTCAGGTCAAAGTGAGCGAAACTATCATTGAAGAGGCAAGACTTTAAAGCTATTGGCCTATGCATGCCATACAGTGTTGGTGATAACGAACGTGAAGGAAGTCGTAGTTAATTAGGGAGCGGACAGGAAGTGAAATGATCACAGAGTACAACAATAAGGGTATATCGCTCCTCACAATAAGTTGAAAATAAAAACTACCCTAGCAATGGTACGCCTCTTTTCACGGGTATCGAAGGAGATTAAACACAGTCTGTCATGATAAGAAGGTAGGGCGACGGGATTATTTCAGGGGAGGACACGAAATACGAACCTAAGAAATCTACGCTGATCCGCCTCGATGCGATTGATGTATACCGCGAAGTTTGAAGCCCCAAGAAGCCAGCGTACGGCATAGTAAAAACGTATGCCGATGGTTCCTTGTTTTGCCAGCAACTAGTTAGTGAAAGGAAAATTGTTGTCCCCGACGTCACCGATGAAAAACACCGATTAAAAAAGTAGCATAAAAAAAATTTTTTTTTGCCTTTAAAATATACGTTTATTGTAGTTTTTAAAAGACAGTATTTAAAATACACTTTAACAATAGGTTCTAACTTAAAATTGAATTAATGAAACTAATCTTATCCCTTGCATCATTTTTGATGGATCTTATTCGTGGCATTCCCGGTTAGTTCTCCCTAATTTGGATCCTTGGAATGTCTTCATCTGCAACAAGAATTTCTCAGGTTTTCGGCATTACACAACTTACAAAAAACATCTTTTCCTCGTACTTATTACTTTGCATTGCAACCTACACCATCTACCAGGCCTTTTCCTTGTAAACGGATTTACAGTAGGGGAGCGGTTCAAATCAGAGCTGTAAAGTAATCATTCTTTGTGGAATTAATTCCAACCTAATTCCCATTCCTTCGAATTAAAATTTTTTAATTCCATTACTTTTAAATTAGGAATGGAAGAAACCAATGGAATTAATATTCCAAGTAATGATGTATGTAATGGGAATTCCTCATATATTCCACCGAGATTGACAAAGGAATGAAAAGTAATTAAAAATCAATTATTCATGATTTAAAACCTGATTTAAGTTCCTTAATTCTTTTTAATTTCCTCTTCTTCATTCTTCAATTAATTAGCACTCCTTCACTAAGTGAAATTGTTATAAAGTCAGTGCGTTTAATATGGGGGGCAATAAAAAAATGTCAATACATTAAACCTAATCTGGTAAATTGAATTTGAGAAAAATATATGGAATCATCTTTTAAAACAACCGTGATGCGCTTCCTCAATTTCAGGAGAAATTATGCTTCTACCAATAGGATTTTTACAGCAAGTTCTTAAAGGGCTTAAGCAAAGTGTGAAATTCCTATAATATTTGATTGGTATTCGGTAAGTCGACAATTTTATTTAAGGATTTTATATTGAGGGCAGGTTGTGGAATGTGTTGAATTGAGGGGGGGGGGGGGGGGGGGTAATTGGTGTTTCTAGGTTACTGTTTTTACTTATGGGCATTTTTCATTATGCACCCGAAGCCAAAAGTTAAAATACCAAATATGTTCACGTCCTTTATATTAGATATCAATATCACTTCTTCCCCTCCCTTCTCCCTACCACCCCTTATGAAGAATAGTGGCACGGTTTGGTCTTTTGAGTTTAAAAATGTTTCTGCCAAATTGCAGTTTTTACACTTTTCCATGGTTTGTTAACTCTAGGAAACAACATTTCATTTGATACCTCGAATATACCCACATGGATTGTATTCAACCGATTTTGCAAAAAATCTCAATATATTTTTGTCTTGTTTCTTGAACGAACATATTTTGTGTAACACCTTTGATCCTTTATTACTTCAGATATGACCAAAACCTGTCTTTTTTGTTACTTATTCACATTACTGTTTAGTATTTTATTTAGGGTTTCGTTATTTGATTTATTTCTAAAACTTATAACTTCGGTGACAAAATTGAGAGAACACTTCCAAAAAATATGATGCAACAAACTAATTTTTTTTATAAAATGAAAGTAACTCTATTTCTTAACTTTATACAATTTTTAATCTTAGTGTTACTCTCAATTTAGAAAAAAGATGATTTTGTTTTGTTGAATCGAATTTTTTACGAGTTTTCGCGTAATTCTGTCACTGATTGTATGAAAAAATTAAATAATAAAGAACTTAAAACACTAAAGTTCCTTTCCAAGAAAAAAAATTTAGGTTTAGCCCAAAATCGGTTGGATGCAGTCTTGCATTTTTGGACAGGAAAATTTGTATGAACAACAAGTGCTAATCAGTTCATCCACAAGCGCAAATTAGGGGGGGGGGGGGGGGGGGGATTTTTACTGTTTACGAGAAAACTATAAACTAATCCCTAATTAGTCATGGAGACTAGAATAGAAATAATTACGCAGAAAATCACTGCACAAATTACTATTCTGAACCGAGGGACCTCACGCCGTCTGATTTTGCTTTGATCGACAAGTCCTACATCTACCCTAGACTGGAACATAATTCCAATATTTGGGCAGAGGCCGGGTATATTACATTGTCTGCAGTAGATAAAGTTTAGAGAAAGTCTATAAAACTTATTAGCGACTCCATTATCACTGGGCATAATGACATTCTGAAAAATCGTCGGAATATGGGTAGTCTTCCACTCTTCTATCTTTCCATGTCTTTTAAAACATATTAACCCATTTCCCTTATCCTTAACTCCTTTCCTGCCTAGGCTCTGCTTTAGCATCATAGGGCACTTCCTTGAGCTTTGGCATTGTGATTAAAAAAAAAAATAACTGAATATAACTTAACACTTTTATTAAGAATGTAATAACAAAATTGGTTAGAGATTTTTTTTATTTTTTATTTAAATGGTCCCTTAGGACCTCAAAAATTATGTCCCAAAAGATTATGGCCGGAAAACATCTCTAAAAAAAAATACATTGTCTATAAAAATACATTGTCTGTAGAAGTACGTAGGATTTTCTTTTATATTGCATAGTTCATTTGTTATTAACAATTTTCTGACGATTTTTTATACAAATTTTCTACTTTTCACTTTAGAAGTGCGCCATTTTGCCAAAAATCAATATATCGAAAAAAAATCCTACGTACTTCTATAGCTGTTGTTATATATAATCGAAAAAAATCATTGGCTCATCATAATTCAAAAATTACAGGAGCTGTTTGTCCGGCAGTGGACCCTTGAAAAACGGAGACGTCTTCGTAAGAACGCTGCACAGCCGCCATTTTGAAATTAATCGCTTCAAAAAAATTATTGTATACAGTCACTGATATGTATGATGAGCACCCTTCTTTGAAATCTCGAATTATTTTGTAGTTTTTCTGAAAAAAAAATCCCCAAAACAGCCTATTTTTCGGCCTCTAGAGTGGCCTAACCCCTCAAGAACATGTTGGACATGCACGTGACAGGGTTCCGTAGAGTTATTCATAAATTTTTCATAAACCAATTTTGTAACAGTGTTGGTTATAGTTATAGTAAAGGCTGAAGTCAAAAATTTTTTCAGTTATTTTGTATCAATAGTTTGGAAATTAGAGCGGAGGGGAGGAAATATCTCGCGATTGAAGGTTTAAAATAATAAGATCCGAAGACTCTATGAGAGGGAGGTCGAAAGAAAATTATTTCTCCAAAAATCTTTTCAATTCTATTTTTGGTAATGTTCGTATACCAAATTTTATCTTAATAGGTTTATAAATGAGAGGATGGAAAGACTGTTACATAAAGACAGACGAACGGATAGACAGAAACTGTAATGGTTTCTAGTTGCTACGAAATCGTAGAACCGACTTCACAAAATTTAATAACTTCAAAACGTCGTAATAGATATAAAATTAAAAATTATTTTATGGTTTTTAGCGCTTTTTGTGAAGTCGGTTCAACTTTTTTTTTGAAAACTATTTTATTTTAAAGTTATGTTAAATCTGAGGTAAACAAAAACGAAAATATTTTATCCCTTTTACAACCCTCGAGTATTTAGTCGTAAAAGTAGTCCGCAATAAATGACGAGTTCCGTAATTACGAAGCATTTAGCACCTTTACCATTTTTAAGAAAATGATATTGGGAAACAAGTTTTTTTTATATATGATGTTGCCAAAGCTCAGGGAATGCCCTATGATGCTAAAGCACAGCCTTGGCAGGAAAGGAATTAAGGTTGAGGGAAATGGGTTAGGAGGTTGAGTGAAGGATGTGTCGATGTACGCCCCGTGTGAAAGTTTCAGGCTCAGACGAGGAAAAAACAGAAGATGGTAAACTGTTCCACATTCGTGTTGTTCTGCTAAGAAAAGATTCCCGAAATTTGACGGTACATCCAAATTTGACCCGGAGAGTATAGGGGTGGGAGCGACTTGTAGATCTTGTATCGCGCGTTGTAATGAGTCTACAAGGAATCAGGCTAGCAATTTCGTTAGAACAATGGCCATGGAAATAGCGATAAAAAAGTGAGAGACAACCGACATTCCGTCGATGCTCCAGAGAGTCAAAGCCCTCAGAGATTGAGGAATCGCCAATAAGTTTAACAGCCTTACGCTGAACTTTGTCTAACGCGGACAATGCGGTGTGTCCTGCCCCTGCCCAAATATGGGAATTATATTCAAGTCTAGGCCTAATGTGGGACTTGTAGATCAACGCTAAGTCGGGTGGGGTGAAATATTTCTTACATCTCTGTAGAAAACCCAAACATTTCATCGCACTTTTAGCGATTGCAAATATATGATCAGTCCAGCTAAGATTGCTGGATATCTCAATACCCAAGATCTTTAGGGAGGGTGAATTGGGTATATTCACTCCGTCGACTGAAATGGGTTGGGGGTGAACTGGGCGTTTTTTAGGGGACATTAAACAGCATTGAGTTTTGGATGCATTAAACGTAACACGATTTGCTCTGCCCCAAGCGAGGACCATAGAAATGTCGTTGTTTAATGATTGCGTGTTTTTCTTAAATCACATTAGTTTATGAGTCTTACCCAAAATTCCCAAAAGTAATTAGCACTACCTCGTAGGTATTGATCTCCCTTTAGGTCCCTGAGGTTTCCTTTTAATTTGCTAAAGCATGAATCTCAGTCTTCAGTGATATTTTAAAAAGTGCGGTTAGTGGCGTAGTTGTGTACCAATCTATATAGTGAATTCGTTGAAATTAATTATTATTTTCTAAGGTGGGTACTGTGTAGTAGATAGTAATACTGATGACTAATGTAAGAGTTGTGTGTAGATTAGATCGTTTTAATAGAATAGTCATTAGTGTAGTGTTTGAGAACTGTGGCAATTGTTGTGTGAATGAAGTTAATATGCTCCTCGGCGGAACGTTGTGTGTCCGGTGAAGTTGGGGAACATTTTATGTTTGTGCCAATAGTGCTGGTGTGTCCGCATATTGGGAGGATGTGACTTCAGCGGATCGTGGTGTGTCCGGTGAAGCTGAAGCAATCCTTAAGTGAACCCCGATACAGCTGGTGTGTCCGCTTATTGGGTGGGTTACTTGATGACTGGATTCGGTGTGTCCATGAAGGTCAAAGCGCCCGTGTATGATAAAAGGCTGGTGTGTCCGCTATATAGTTGAGGCTGCTCTAATCTCAATAGGTGTGTCCACGAGAACCAGAGCAATGCCTAGCGTGTAATGTTTGTGTTTTTGAGTGCGTAGAGTAATTAGGCATTCCCACTGAGTATTAAAATATACTCATACTTCTTTCTTTTCTATTTGCAGACTTCGACTCGGAATTCGGGAAGGTGTCCACCGACGGACCTCCATAGTGTTGTTTTTTTTAAATATTAAAGATATATATATAAGCTTTGTCTTGTTTGTTGTTTGTTTTTATGATAAAAGTTATTTCTTTAAATTTTCTACAGCTTGCAGTGACATAACTACGGTTTAAAAGCCATTCCTTATATACTTTCTAAACCTTAGAGTTTTTTATTCCCACTTTAAATCAGCTCGGCTCAGAGAACAGATCAACACTCTTTCAAAAGGAAAACAATTCCATAAAACTGAGATACTTTGATGGAATTTTACATCTATTCAAAAACAGATTATAATTACCTTATACAAATGATAATATAAGTAAGCAATTTAACAACATAAAAAATTAAACATTACATTTTTATGTAAATGTAGAAAAGTTTTAGTTTCGAAAATTCTTAATGTAAGAAAATGCACAGGAAATGTTCCACCTGATTAGCTAGAAATATAGGTTATCTCTGGCGATGTAGAAATATTGTCCGTCTTCCGCAAGCATTAACGAAGAAGATACAATTTTTCTAGAAACTTGATCTCGCTGAGGTAATAATAATCCGTTATTTACTACGATACTCTGAGCCTTGAAATGCAACACATGTTTTTTGAAAGGTGATACAAGCAAATTCCCTAAGCTACTTAACCAGATTTTCCTTGCTCTCTATAAGCAGATCTACTCAGGGTCTTTAACGAGCCTATAAAATTTCCAATTTCCGCTTTAAGTTACCTCGTCGCAAAGAAAATTATTGCCACTGAAAAGCTGCTGCCGTTCATGTGTCAATGATATCCGACAAGTACGAAGCACGAGCGCATTGTCTACTAAAAGTAATATAATAAAGTCAACAAAATCGTTCAGCGACACAATAACACTGGAATTCGATACGACATTGATTTCCCAGAACGTTTCAATAAGCAATTGGGTATTAAGTAAACGAAGCCCCACGGTGGACACCGAAGAATTGGACCAGATTGTTTCGGCGATAAAATTAGCTTTCAACTGGCTCTTGCCAGAGCCAGAAAATGACATTCAGACTGGCGCTGCGCTGCGGGTTTTTAATTAAACGCCTAATAAAACTTTTAATTGGAACCTCGTCATAAAATTGTCCGATGACGAGATGCACCAAATGGAATTCTGGCTAAGTATAAAATTGTCATCATGAGATGAAGTTAAATGGCTCCAAATAAATAAAATCACTGGAACCCTCAAAGTGGGTGTGAAAGTGGTACAATTAACTAAGGTAATAGTTTATGTTTACCGTGCGAAAAATGGATACATGAGGGTTCTAAAATAGTATTTCTTTATATAAAAATTGGTTGCGTAATTTTGTGATTTAAATATTCGCTTGACGGCGCTTATTGTGGAAAATAGGTTCAAAATATCAACAAATGTTCTGGAGTATACAAGGTTAGAAGGTTCCATGACCCCTTTGAAAAGTTTCAACAACTCGTGGAACTGCTCTCCAACTATCTGAAATCCAAAAAGGGCTTCCTAAACAATCTGCGCCTGGAAATGGCTGAGACGCGCATAGTCTACAGCAGTGATGGCCAAACTCAAACCACTTAATGTGAGGAATGCTTAAAGCTTTAGAAACATTTCGTACTGTTTGTTTAATTTTGAACCTTAAAATGCATGCAAAAGGTTGTATATCTTAAGATATTGTATGATTGCTTACAGAACTACTTAAATATGAAGATTTTTTTAAATTTTGTATGCTTTAACAATTAAAAAACGTAAAAACAGTAAACCGAATACAACCAAACATGTGCATATACGAATTTAAAAGCTCAAAAGCTCACTTGCCCGCGGGCATTGGTTTGGACATCACTGGTCTACAGATAGGGTCAGTTGTTCTGCCGATTTTTTAGTAAGTGCTTTCTTAATTTATATAATTTTAATGAAATGATGGTCAAACTAGCTGGTGATCAGTCTCATGCTTTTTAAAATGAGCTTGGACCACACAGAATCCCCCGAAACATTTGCGCTTCTCGGATATCCGGATTCTGAATATCTTTCAGTGGTTCGAGTCGAAAGCTCACAGCTCATCCGACTCTTCGATACCACATAAACCCGGAAACTCCGGTATCCAAATCAAGTTGACTCAATTTGCTCTTTCCAGTTCATGCAGAGCTCAAGTATAGATAAGCGTTATTCCTAGATATTTATTTGGTACAGCGTCAAAAATCCCCCCGGCGGGAGTGGAATCTTGTGGAACTTCGTAATGTCGACGGAATGTCGGTTGTCTCTCACTCTTCTATCGTTATTTCCATGGCCGTTGTTCTAACGAAATTGCTAGCCTGATTCCTTGTAGACTCATGACAACGCGCGATACAAGATCAACAAGTCGCTCCCACCCCTATACTCTCGAGGTCAAATTTGGACGTATCGTAAAATTTCGGGAATCTTTTCTAAGCAGAACAACACGAATGTGGAACAGTTTACCATCTTCTGTTTTTCCCTCGTCTTATCAGCCTGAAACTTTCAAACGGGGCGTACATCGACACCTCCTTCACCCAAACTCCTAACCCATTTCCCTCATCCTTAATTCCTTTCCTGCCAAGGCTGTGCTTAAGCATCATAGGGCATCCCCTGAGCTTTGGCATCATCATATAAAAAAAAAAAAAAAAAAAAAAAAAAAAAAAAAATGCGTGGACAGATTTGAATGGTTCGTTTTTTGTTATGTTAGTAATAGAAAAAAAATTTCCTTGGGTGGGGTGGGGAGAGAAGGAGGGGTAGACTACCCCCGTAATACGTGGACCGATTTGGTTGAATCCTTTTCTGCTGTTTAGAGTATGTTCCCCTATTGGTACCGCGACACAATTTTAAACGGCGGCGTTGTATTAAGGGAGGGAATGGATGTCAACTTCTTAACCCGTAGACCGATGTGGATGATTCTTGTTTAGAGTTCCGTAGTCAATAAGGAACCCTTATAGTTTCGCCATGTCCGTCCGTCTGTCTGTCTGTTTATCCGCAGCTTAGCTCAGAGAGTCTTTGTACTAGAAAGCTATAATTTGGCATGAGTACACATATTAATCACGCCAACAAAGTGGTAAAACAAAATCTTGAAAAAACCATTTTTAGGGTACCTCCCCGAAAGGTAAAGTGGTGATGAGATTTTTCTCGTCTATCCCATGATGTGGGATACCGTTGGATAGGTCGTTCAAAAATATTGTGGGTGCGTGAAAAGCATTTTACCGATTCAGGGATCTGTTTGCGAAATACGCTTTAAGTGCAAATTTTTGTTAGAGTCAAGTGCCCCCCTGCCAGCTAAACGAAAACTATGCAATGTAAAATTAAATGAAAATATATTTTATAATGTTCAAATGAAGACCTTTCTTATGATATCTGGTAACCTAACTTTTACATTTTGACCCTCTCCCCCTCTCGGCCCGGTCCCTCTTGCAATAAAAATAAAGTAATTTTTTTAATTTTTGCGTTTGCAATAAAGATGAACAAGCATTATTTAAAACTATTACAAATTTCAAGTCGATAGCATTAGTAGTTGCTCAAACAAGCAGGTGTGACACAGAGCCAGACACGAAGTCGCACCATAAGGGTCCTTCTTACCATTTTGGTACGGAACAGACACGTCAGAAATAAAAGGGTGTTCAAAAATGTCTGCAAGCGCCATTTTTTTTGTATTTTGTTACAAAAAAATAAATATAATAAATGAATAAATTGGTAAAACCTCCATTATAATATACCTTTTCTTTCAAGGATTTAATCATGAAGCAAAAATGTGCAAGAATAAATTAGCATGTACGAAGTGTGGAGGTGGGCATGATCTCAAGGACTGTGTATCAGTGGAAGAGAAATGAATTAATTGTGTGAGAGCGAATGAGAAGGAGAAGTTGAATATTGATATTGAAGTGAACCATAATGCAAGAAGTAAAATATGCCCAGTTCCAGTTCTAATGACAAAATTAAGGTGGAGAAGAGCAGGATTGCATACTAACAATTAAAGTAAATCGAATGTGTGTATTTGAATATCCAGTAGATGACTGGAAATTTTGATGAACTCAGGGAAATGGTATACAAGAATAAATTTGACATTGTTTTCTGTCCGAATCTCACCTCACAGAGGATATAGAGAATAGGGAAATAAGTCTAGAGAACTATGTACACGTGCGGAATTATTCTGTAAGTAGACACACTGGTGGTGTAGTGTTGCATGTGAAGAGTTGCTGGAAGTTTGAAGTGATACATAACATAAGAGTAAATGATAATAGCATTTGGTGGACGTTGTTAAAACTGAATTTGAAAAAGATACTTACATGATTGCTGTAACATATAGATCGCCAAGTAAGCCAGCAATAGTGTTTTCTGATTATTTTGCTAGACGGATGGAGGAAGTGGCTGAATGTGGAGAGAATTGTGAGATTGCGGGTGATTGTAATGTGAACGAACATGTTAGGAAATAGTAGCTACAAAAAGGCGGTGGAAGAAGTAATTGTAGATAGTGGGAACAGACAGGTAATACAATCACCAACACGAATTACTGAGACATCGAGATCACTTATTGACTTGGTTATTACCAATTGTAAAGATATCGTTGCAAAGGTTGAAAGTACTAAAAACATATCTGATCATGAAACCATTACGATTAATATTCTTATTAAATCTCGTGGTATACCTGTAAAGAAAAAGGCTATTCAATATATACGGTACAAATTGAGCGACTATGTGAGTGCTTTAATTAAATGTGTCACTAAATGCGAACAATAGTAGTGTAAATGACATGGTAAAAAATTGTACAAATACAACTAGAAGAGTATCTTGAGAGCAACCAACTAATAATTGAGCAAAAGTCGGGCTTTTGGAAAGGACACTCCTGTGAAACAGCATTAAACTGGGCGATACTGGATTGGAAGGAGAAAAAACATAATGGAAACGGTGTTGTAGTGGTATTTATTGATATGAAGAGGGCATTTGAGACAATTGACAGAAGTATTTTGTTGCAAAAAATCTTTAAGTACGGAATTCGAAATACAGAGCTGGAATGGTTTACTGATTATCTGTCAGGAAGACATCATAAAACGAAGATTAACGATAAATTATCGGATGAAAAGGATAGTTTTCTAGGGGTTCCGCAGGGTAGTGCATTGGGAACGCTTTTATTTCTGTTGTATGTGAATGACTGTATTAAAGTGCTGAGACATTCTAAGATATTATTGTTTGCGGACGATGCGTTAGTGTATGTGGCTGGAAAGAATGTATATGAATGTATTGATAGATTAGAAGAGGATCTAAAAAGTATGAGTGAGTGGTTGAAAATAAATAGACTAAAGCTGAATGCGGAAAAGTCCAAATTTATGGTGATAAATGGTGTGCATAATGGTGTGTTAAAAGTGGATGAAGAACTTATTGGACAAGTCAGTGAAATTAAATATTTGGGAATTGTAGTGGACAAAAATCTGGATTTTAAGAGCCACATAAATTACATTAGTGGAAAAATTGGTAAAAAGATCGGTTTTATGAAAAGGATTAGGAATAAACTCACCACTATCAGTGCGATAAATTTATACAACGCGATAATTAAACCCCATTTTGAATATTGCTCGACAATTATTTTCTTGGGAACAAACGAAAGTAGCAAAAGTTACAAAATAGGGCAATGAGGTCGATCTTGCGATGTAATCGTTATACCCCTATTAAGTTAATGTTGGATACGTTGAGATGGATGTCAGTGCGCCAGAGAGTGAATGTGTTAGTGTTTATTTTTAAAATAAAGAATGGAATGTTACCTGAATATTTAAAAAGAAATTTGAATTATGTGAATGATTATCAGCCCTATAATTTAAGAAACTGTAATGACTTTAGATTAGGCTATATAACTATAATAGGAAATATGCACAGAATATGCTAATGTATAAAGGACTGAAATTATTTAATAAGTTAAAGAATAATTTAAAAATGGAGACAAATATTAGAATTTTTAAGATAGGAGTAATTGAGTTTGTTGAACAGAACTACTGAATTGCTGAATGATAAATGTATATGTTAGCGAGTGAAAATGAAGTAAATTGAATTTGTATGATTGGTGTAATAAAAGTATGAATTTACTAATAAATTTATTATTATTATTATATCAATGTCGAAAAAATTCCCAAAATTGTCTAATCTTCTATGCCTCTCGACCAGAACCAGGCCTTAAGTTGGAATATGTCAAATTTCATCGAAATGGCCCGAAAGGCTCATTCACATTGAAAATGACAAAGCGCCTTTTGGAAAACCTTTTACAATAAGTCACTAAAATAGCTGCGTTTTGTTAATCAGCTAAACTGCTGTACCAGTTCTGTATATAGTTCAATTCAATTAAAAATCTTTCCCTTAAAAACACTGCCGCCAACTTCATTTTTAATGCATAAGTCGTTCTCAAAAAACGTGTACTGTGACGAAACACATTATTATTTTTTCCAATTCCTTTTATGTAAATCTTCTATTATTATTTATATTCTTTTTTGCCTTAGACTTTATCTTTGCTAAAAAAATATAAACTTGACTGAAAACTGTCAAATAAGTAACTTCGGAAGTTAGCTACAGTTTAACTTTAAAAATTTCCCTAATCCATAATCAATCCATTAACAACAACATGGGTAATATTAAGAGGTTGATAAAATATACAAAGAAAAATTTTTTTGCATCACCATATGCACTCTTCTACTAGGACATAATAAGAACTTTAGTAGCATTGACCTTTGGACAAATGCAGGGATCTTAAGATTTTGCTGGAGATACTCTTGGTGGCAATTCCAAGGATAGGAATGAAGCCAAAAAATCTTCAGCGTATGCATCACAAATAGCTTGCCTTGGGAATTTCCATAAACACGCTTCAGTTCAACGGCTCTTAAGGAGGCTCCTTTGCCCATATTACAGCATGGCTCACCGGTCCCTATATTCTACAGCACGGTAAAGGACATGAACTTTGCCTGTTGCATGAAAGTATCTGACTATCGACCAAATAGTTGGAGGTTAATAATGTCAAGTATAAAGAAAAGTGTCAATTATAAAAAAGTTGGAAGCTTATACATATGTATATACTCGTATGTATGAAGGATTGAGGTTTTGTTCTCACACTCAGGCGATATAAATTACTTTCGTTTAAATTAATGTAAATTTCTTTTAACGAGAATTCGTCACCGTGCAGAGTATGCTTAATTATCCTCCCAGTCTCAAGTCAAGTCAAAGAAGTTCACAAGAACAGTACTTGTGCACAAGTGCGTTAGTGCCCCTTGTAATAAATTTACTTTTTCTACTTAACATCGCCTGGAACTTTTTGTATCTTCTCTCGCTTCTTCTGCTGTTCGGTTTTAATTAAGCCATCGCTAACTTAACTTTTCCCGCACTGTCACATGAGACTTCCATAAAAAGTTTTTACGTTATTCAACCTGACATGACATTTATGTGTGGGCCTTATGTAAACGAAGAAATGAGGGGCGGGTAGCTAAAAGGAGTAAGAATTCGTCCAGCCGCAAATCACCTCTTTCGCATCGAATGGACAGGCGAGTTTCCACGTTCAATCCATAAATCGTAGCCGCTTGATTCTCCTTTTCTCATCTCGCTGTGAAATGTGGAAATTGAATACCACTCCGTTGTATAATCGTACCTTAATAAAAACAATTCGGCTAGCTTATATAGATGCCAGTCTGCCAGGCACAGGTAATGCACTGACTGCAGCTAAAGTGAAATCAATATTTCAATCAACTCGTCGTGTTTTAAGTTCAAGTGTAGCTCGTGAACTTGCGGCACAAGTGTTTTCTTTGTAATCGGTACCATTTCCATTGAAAAAGGTATTTTTGTTGTTCCATTTTAAAAACATTTACTTTTAAGAACAGACTTATGAAAAATGATATATTTTGCAACAATTACAGTAATAATTGCTGTCATCTTGAGATTTTCGTTGGTTTCCGGGTTCCAATAATATTTAGAAGTACTCAAGCATCATGGCGCAGTGCATATTAGGGCGGTTCTTGAAATTATCATTTATCTAATTCCTTAATCGAAAAATTAATGATATAGGTCGATATTTGCTTTCCATATATCGAATTTCGATTTTCATTCCGATGTATCGAAAATAGCATGATTTCGATATAAATCAGTTCCGAAAGTTTTTGGTTTTCTTTTCTTATGGCTACTATTTCTTAAGGAAGTGCTTATACTTGAATTCTTGACTCATAAAATTAACTCCGACGTAATTTTCCCAGTACTCTTCGCTGATACTCGGGAAATTTTACGGTGCTGTAGTGCAGTTGAGAACCGTAATTTTTACTGAAATTTTCATATTAAAATTACAGAACTCTTATACCAATAGAGTGCACCAAGCGAGTGCCCCATAGGTGACTAAGGGTCTTATAATCGCCTGATATGCCCGTAAGGCCATTGCTTTAGGACCCAAGTCTTGGACAAGTTCATAATGCAGTCAAAGTCTTACTTGTAATTCTTTTCAGATGAGGGTTCAGTGTGAGTCTTTGATATACTAGAAGCAAACTTAGATATTTGACGGCACTTCAAAGTTCTATCTGTGTTTCTTCACAGTAGGAGCTTGTAACGTCAGCTTCATTTTCGTTGTGAATGGAACAATGCTTGTCTTAGCAGGATTGTCTTGAAGGGCTTCCCTAAAACAGCAAGACTGTACCATATTGAGGGCATTCTAAGTCCCTGTCATGCTTGCCCGTAAAGGCAATAACCACGTCATATGCTTCGGGCTAGTATACGTAGTCGGCATCAGTCAGTCTTTGTAGGAAATTGTCAATCGACAGGAGAGGGAAAAGGACTTCGCCTCTGGTGGCGCTAACTGTTATCGATTATTCCCCTGTTCCCGTTACTAAGCATTGCCCTATTCTATCGGATCATGGGCAGTTCAATTCACCGAATCTTCAATTGATAAGAACGCACCTTTAATACAAAGAGAGCAATATTCTTGCTATTAACGGCACTTTCCAGTTTTTATCTAGATTGTGTACTGCTATTATCATTGATTGCTTGTAAGGGATTGCTTGATATGCGTGCTGATTTCCTTAAAGGGGTTTTTCTTTAACAACACTAACACATGGGCTGAAAAGTCCCGGGCCTAACAAAGAAAACGCGGTTTTTTTTGTTCAAAATTGGCTCTATTCATCAACGTAATCTCCATCAAGAGCCACACAATCATTCCAGCGCCGCTCTAACATTTCAATACCACTTTTGTAGAACGATTTATCTTTTGCCTCAAAATAGGCCTCAGTTTCAGCGATAACCTCTTCATTCGAGCGAAATTTCTTGCCGGTGAGCATTTTTTTTAAGGCTGCGAACAGCCAGTAGTCGCTGGGAGCCAAATCTGGCGAATACGGTGAATGTGGGAGCAATTCAAAGTTCAATTCATGTAGTTTTGCCATTGTTTTGATTGACTTGTGACACGGTGCGTTTTCTTGATGAAACAAAATTTTTTTCTTTGTCATATGCGGTCGTTTCTTTGCAATTTTGGCCTTCAAATGCTCCAATAATGCTATATAATATTCACTGTTTATGGTATTTCCCTTCTCAAGATAGTCGATGAATATTACACCACGCACATCCCAAAATACCGAGGCCATAATGTTTCCAGCCGATTGTTGTGCTTTCGGGCGCTTTGGACGAGGTTCATCAGTTGCTCTCCACTCAGATGACGATCGTTTTGATTCCGGAGTGAAGTGATGGATTCATGTTTCATCCATTGTTTCATATCGACGCAAAAATTCCGGCTTGTTACGTTTAAACATGGCCAAACACTGCTCAGAATCATCAACACGTTCTTGTTTTTGGTCAACAGTGAGCAAACGTGGCACCCACTTTGAACAGAGCTTTCTCATAGTCAAATGCTCATGCAATATAAAGCCAACACGTTCTTTTGATATCTTTACGATGTCAGCTAACTCACGCAACTTCACTTTTCGATCATTTAAACGATTTTGTGGATTTTTTGATGTTTTCTGGTGTTACCGCCTCATTTGGATGTCCACTGCGTTCTTCATCATCGGTGTCTCTACGACCACGTTTGAAGTCAGCAAACCAACGTTTTATTATTGTTTCCGATGGAGCGAAGTCCTTATAACACTTTTGAAGCCATTGCTCCGCTTGAACGGTATTTTTTCCCATCAAGAAGTAGTGTTACTCTTAGCACAATAACTCACAAACTTATAAGTAGAATATCATGAAATTTTAACAGCTTTCTTTTGAAGGTTAGTACTAACTAAAAAAACGGTGAATGAAATAAGACTAGCGCCATCTATGTGTTAGGCCCGGGACTTTTCAGCCCATGTGTTATACTATAAAATGATCAATCACTTTCTCCGTTTATTTGAGAAGGAAAAAGAGGCTGATTGAACGATAAGTCTTGAATTGGGACCTTCGCCCTTATTATGAAGGCCACCCTTACCGAAGATAAGGAGGCTCTTCTGAACCTCCTTCCCTTACAGTAGTACATAAAGGAGGCCGCTCAAACGCAATAACGCTGCACAGTGCCAAGTTCTTTACAGTAGGCACTCTTACTGGCCACAGAATAATCCTGCAGGAATTCAAAGATGATCCTGTGGATCATCTGATGTGATACCGAATATACACGACTTTGAAATACCATTTGATACTTAGAAGCAGAACATTTGGTTTAACAATACCTACACTTTTGAAAAAGGATCCCTGATGTGGTATACTAATGGTTCCAAGATGGGTGACAAAACCCATGTCAGAATATATGGACCAATACTCCGATTTTCAAGCAGAGATATACACCATTAAACCTTACGCGTGTGAAATTACTCAAAGAGGATTACATAATGTCGGACAGTCAAGCGGCGCCATAATTGTCTGGGACTGCTTTAATGCACTTAAAGAAGTAGCCCAGCGTAACGTAATTACGTTTGACTCGGAGCCAGGACACGAAGGCATTGAAGGTAATTAGATGGAAAATTGCCTGACAAAAAACCGACGCAAACTTTAAGTTCATTGAACCTGAGCCATTATGTGGTTACGCAAAAAGCCAGATGTCAATGCAAATAAGGTCGTAGGAAATAGGTAGATGATAGATGCAAGTACTCACACTGGATAAACACTCCGAGATTAAGACAAGCAAAGATATATCTAGGGCAGCCCCTTAATTCATTATGGGCCTAATCAGCAAACTAAAGATCGATTGGGGAGTGGCTATTATAGAATCTCGTCATAAAAGATCTTTCTGCACAAAGTGACAAAAAATTAATCATGTCTTCAAATCCGCATGTCATAATAATAATGAAGCTGGCAAAAGAACTAAACCCTGAGGTTCATCGGTATATACAAGGTGCGATTTAATAACTCGAACAACTTCTCTAACCTCTAATTCCCATAACCCCTTGTGGGTGGAAGAAGAACTTCACCCGATTCGAGACAACGATTGCAAGTAGACCTACTAGTACAGGAAACGAAGCACGAAAAAATAGGGTTCCTTCGAAAAATTACCTACAGGAATTTGACTTGATAAATCGTTAGGGGGGCATAAAAAAAGCTTAACTCTAGATTTCCGAATTTCCCCCCCCCCCTGTTTTTGAGAAAATCCAAAAAAACTTTGGTAGCGTTTTTCTCGGAATCTATGGGTTTTAGAGAAAAATTTATTTAACAAAAAATGTTCAGGACATTGTTAACTACATTTTTTGTCATTGAAGCCAAGTCGTACGACTAACATTACAAAAGATAGGTGGCGCTAAAGTATCAAAAAAGTGGTTTTTTGGCATTTTCGTTAAGAAAAAATAATTTTTTCATAATAATGTAAATGGGAAAGTTGTTCGTCACAAAAATACCTACATTTTTTATTTAAACAATTTTTTTGTAAAACTTACCGTTCTCGAGCTGGAGCTTGCCAAAGTGTGAAAATTGTACTTTATGGCCGCGCTGAGTCGCGTATTCCATAATTTTGATAATTTTGTTTATCAGAATTATACTTGAAAATGAAAAAATCAAATAAATAATATGGTCTATTAATCCTAAAATATAAAAATAAAATCAAAATTATGGAATACGCGACTCAGCGCGGCCATAAAGTACAATTTTCACACTTTGGCAAGCTCCAGCTCGAGAACGGTAAGTTTTACAAAAAAATTGTTTAAATAAAAAATGTAGGTATTTTTGTGACGAACAACTTTCCCATTTACATTATTATGAAAAAATTATTTTTTCTTAACGAAAATGCCAAAAAAACCACTTTTTTGATACTTTAGCGCCACCTATCTTTTGTAATGTTAGTCGTACGACTTGGCTTCAATGACAAAAAATGTAGTTAACAATGTCCTGAACATTTTTTGTTAAATAAACTTTTCTCTAAAACCCATAGATTCCGAGAAAAACGCATCCAAAGTTTTTTTGGATTTTCTCAAAAACAGGGGGGGGGGAAATTCGGAAATCTAGAGTTAAGCTTTTTTTATGCCCCCCTAACGATTTATCAAGTCAAATTCCTGTAGGTAATTTTTCGAAGTGTAATTCGTTTATTTCCTGTACTATACAATTTAAAGTAAATTCCGAACCACTGACATTTTGTTTTGCAACCCCCATGGCATTTTCATCGTGATTTGTTGTCAGCAGAAACAATGGCTCGCAGCCGTTGGAATTCGAACTTGGGACCTCCGGATTGGTAGGCAGACACGTTATCACTTACTCTACCGACGACTTTTCCACGAACAAATTTATTATTCAAAACCATTACAGTTCTTCAACAAAAAATAATTTTATTTCCAATATAAAATTTACTAAATCCTAATAACTAAAATTATTTCAAAAATTTCCTCTAGCTGCAACACACGCCATTAAACGTTTCGGGAAATTGTCGATGATAGCCGCTAGTTTTGCGTGCAACACTTTTTCTTATTCTTGCTCCAAAGCGCGTTTCAATGAGTGAATTGAGTTGTGTGCACTGAATAATCCAAAGGATTAAGATCAGGTGAATTCGGAGCCAAATTTCTCTCACATATCGCAGCCTTGGCTGAATGTGCTGGTGCCCAATCTTGTTGAAAAATCCATTGTCGATTTCTGAAGCGCTGTCTTACCCATGGTTCTAAAACATCCTTCAAAATGCACTGCTGATAGATATATGCGCATACATTTTTATTCCCCTTTTAACCAAAACAAGAGGAGGCTTGCCACTCCCACACTTGCCCAAACCATAACTGAACTGGGAAAGTGGCTCCCAAGTCACAGTTTTCGATAAAGAAGCATGAGTTTCGCATAATGACAGCAAAAGCCGATCGTATTGACTATTGTTATGATGTTCGACAGTACCCACTTTCTCATCTGTGAAATGAACACTTCACGTAGCCGCAGCTTAACATCTATCATCTTAAGCAAAATCACAAAAACTGGAGGAATAGTTTTTTAGTTTAACGCAGTCCTGATAATTAAATCGTACCCTGTATTCCGAAGGAATCAGATGTTACTCCGTCTATTATAACACGTATGCAATGGCCTGACGGAAAACTTTCAATACATTTTATGAGTTGAAGTTGTAGACGTTTGAAGTTTGGTTAGAGCAGAAGGTCTTGGATCGATACCTACTTCAATTCCCACATGCAGCTAGTTCTATGGTGTGCCACAGGGCAGCTATTTTCATCCTCTATTGTTTCTCATCTCGTCATGTTGGTCCAATTCATACAAACATACATCCTTGACAGTATGAATAATACCAAATTCGGACGGAATTACCTTAGTAAGAAGTATTATTATTAACCAACTGCTGAGTTCTGGCTCTATGCTCGGCTCAGTGAATGCTTTACGGATAACTTCGACCCGAACGTTGTTGAAAGCCCTTCTGTATTTCGGAAGGCAGCCAAGGTGTGTTGTTTGTAGTATAATCAGTGCTCAGATTTTCACTTTCAATAAACATCGACATTTTTGCTCTGTCTAGCGTTTGTATTAGATGTATGTCTAGGGCTCGCTACAGTTTTCAAATAATAAATATAACAAATATATAATATAAAAATATACTCTTAACTCGCTTTAAGTAGTAGCCCTCATCCTGTACTAGGGTAGGAAAGCTTATCTAAAACAACTTGTATGCGAAACATCTAGTATCTCTTTGAGACGAGTATCTTAGGCTGATTTTGCAACGACGACTTTTCTCTAACAAGAGGTTACGATATTAGCTACCGGGACTTAACAATTCTGTAGGACGAATGTAAATTCTTTTAGATAACAGATTCACGTGAGATGGATCAGTACAAATAAAAATCTTAGATAGAAGCAAAATAAGATCGATGAAGGTGAGAGCGTATATTATCCACATCTCTCTTTAATACCTGTTACATACTACATAAGGTGTGTGGGACAGGCAAAGATAACAAACACAATAAACAAAGATTATAAGAGGATCTCCAGCTTAATGTGGTTATTGAATCGCTGATATTACCATGCAATCTTGTTGGCGTTTTTAACGGAATCTATTGTCAGTCAGAAAATAATCATTACTTGTTGCCGGTATATTTTGAACCTGTAACAGAGCGATATTTTGCGATACCTGCAGTAGTAATATACATGAATAAATGATGATCTAAAGCACACAAAGGTGACAGCAATCTGTAGACCCTCAATTTAGCCATACAGGATTTGATGAGAATTCTAGTATGTGTCAATATCATCTTTATAAAAATTTTATTTGACTATAAACTAAATGTTATTTTGCTCAACATTAGTGCCATCAAAACCCGCAATGTTTATTCAAAACTGTCATATTAATTTGAACCTTAGTCGCGCTTTTAGTCTTGACTTCGTGTAATTAACATTTCCAATTTGTAATTTACTGTAATTACTAGAATTATTTACGTAGTACTTGATATATGGCCATTATGAATTTTAACAAGATTACTGTCAACCTAAATTGGTATTTTTTAAATATTTCTAGAAATTTTCTAGGCTTTCGCTAGAAGTCAACGCAATTATTAAAACCAGAACAGAATAAATAATTTGCATACACACCTGCAGCATATTGTATAATAAAAGTTATTTTGAAGTCTTTAAGGTGTGAAATGTGTGTGCAAAGTTCCAGCTTATGCTTAAAGTTACCGTCCACAGCACAGGAAGCCTGTTTGGAATTCATGGCGATACCATCGAACGCGTTACAAGAAAACGGACATTAAACCGTCCGTCCGTCTGTGCAATTTTATGCGATTATTATTCAGTCGATCGACTGTCGATTTAAATTTAATTAAAAGTGGCATTGTATGTAAGCCGAGCCTCTGATACTTTCCTCTCATTCTCTTTGGCCACTGAAAGCAGAGGTTATGGAATCGTCTGAAATTGATTTATTAAAAGTTCATGACGCTGAGCAGGTTGGCGGAATACAGAAACAAGTCAATGATGACGGCTTGTCCGATGTAACTTTGCCTTTAATTCATTGCATTAAGTAGGTGAATTCACCCCGGATCTGGAGCAACTGACCGCTAAAAGTCTGCAGTTGTTATTTTCTTGCCAACTGTCGACTTGACCATAATTCATTTTTGGACGTGTATTGGCGACAAAATGTCTTCAAGAAATGGTGCATTGTGGAATCCAAGAGCAAAGCCTTTAAGGAAAATATCTCTACATTTTTGTTATTATTGGCAAATACGGGATGTTGCCATTGTTTGGCTCTTTCTGTGCAGACGTACGTATGTAAATTAAATTATTGAATTGAACGTTTGTAACCACTTAAGGTGGAACAACACTTTGAAGCCAGAAAAAAGTTGTTCTTTGAGAATGTTTTTTGATTTTTTGTTTCTTGTTTTACGATGTGACCAAAGCCAAGGGGACAGCCCTTTGATGCGTTATCATGGCTTTGGCCGAAGGAGAATTAGGGTAAGGGGAATGAGGAAACTTGAATGTCTTATTTTTGCATTGCTGCGAGCTAGACAACAGCCTAGAGACGGAGGAGTGCATTTTTTAATTCAATTTTTTTAAATCCACGGGGGGACCTGGTTTCGACCCCGGGAACCGTGGCATCGTAGTCAAATTGATCCAACTCCGTCTCCATTTTTTTTTTGCTCACTTATAAATCCTGGTAATATGGGTGTTATTCGTTCAAAGAATTTGTGTGCCAGTTTAGTTTTTCTACGACCCACTTACAATTGAGAACTTTAAAAATATCCGAACACTCCTGGCTATTAAAAAAGTAATAATTTTCACAAAAATTTAATTTTCTAGTTTCTTAATAAATTGGTATAATCAGTGCAGCTAGCTTATTGAAATAACGAAACTGCGCCACAGGCATAAGTCTATGAACATTCATGGTTCATCTCATATAAGTAAAACTCAAGCTAAGGTATTCTGAGAATTAGAACAGTAAATTTCAACATACAGATGAAATGCATAAGAATCAAGTCAAGTCAAGGTAATTAAAATTGACAAAATTTTTTTGTTTCGGTATTGGATACCGGTATAGGTAATACCGGTATTCATACTGTGGCTAAAATAAACCGATATTTATTTCAGTTTTTTATACCTGTATAAATAATACCTATATCGTTATTTATAGATTTCATACCGATATACCGACATAAAGTATAAATGTGTAAGAATATTGAACAGAAACAGAACAGAAATTTTCAGTAGGTTATTTTAAGCTTTTGCAATGTTAGTAGTAAGATAAAAATTAATATGTGAATATTTTACCTAAATTCGTAATAAAGGCTTTGTCTAGTGTCTAGTTGCGAAAACGTCATTTTGAAGAAAACGTGTTTTGTAAAGTTTATGTTTTTAGCTGTTTTTTTGAGGGCGACGTACGAGCATACGCTGTGGCTTCATTATTATCACGAATTTAACTGTTATATTCTAGGAAAATATTTTCCATAATTCCATCTTTCGAAAATATAACAAAATTCGATTTTTCAAAGATAACTGAACATATATGCTGCTTGATTTCAAGAACCAAATCGTTGGTGGAGTTAGTAATAACCTGTTGGGTCTTCCATCCCGAAGGTCCCAGATTCCACCCCCCCCCCCCCCCCCCCAACCTGCTGATAACACACGACAAAAATCCATTGGGGCCTGCAGAGCAATATCGTTGGTTCGAAATTCACGTTGTCTGAAATCGGGTAAATTGCTTCTCCCGCGCCTTGTCACACACTGTAACTAGAAGGAGAAAGAGAGAAACGAGAGTAGTGTTGGAGGAGAGCTCTGCGACAAAGGCCACCTCATAAGAGCAGCTTAACATAAAGGTTGCCCATAAGACGATACAACTACAAGGCTTTTTGTCAAAAGATAAAATTTAGAATATCAAATGTGAAAACTCTCTACGGATACGTGCTCCCATATACTAAAAAACACGTCAACAAACACAAAAATGGTAAAAATTCAACATTTCATCGAATTTATATTAAATTTTGTACAATATTCTTACACCTGACTGCTGATTTTAAACTTAACGGCAAATTAAAAAATGCGAATTTGTTGTTTCAACATACTTGCAAAATATTTAAAAAGGAAATTTCCTAAGTAACTAAATAAACTGCACTTAGCTGACAATGATAGCAGTTAACAAGGTCTATTATCTGGAGGATGTAGTACACTTAAAAAATACCAAATTGGAATTTTTCGGCTGTTCTTTACGTAGACAGGCAGGGAGTCGAAATGGGACCACAACCGAAATTATAAATCGGTTACAGTCAACCGAAACCAAATTGGGTTTTTTAAATCGCAATTGCAACAATTAATTTTCTTCAATTCGGTTTCAGTTAGAACCGAAACGTAAAATTTCATTTTCGGTTTCAGTTAAAGTCGTAATGTGAAATATAATTTTCGGTTTCGGTTAAAACCGAAATGTGAAATATAGTTTTCGGTTGCGGTTAAAAACCACGTAGATATAAAATTTTCGGTTTTGGTTACAACTGAAACGTTAGGGTTAGAGTTAAATTGATGTCGTTGGGATTTCTATATAATATAATGAAGTCATAAGACTCCCCTCTACTCCATTCATCTAGACACTTACCCCCTCCCCTCCCCTACCCTCACCACTTCCCCTCTCCCTCTCCTACCCACCCCTTCCCAACAGCCACTATCCACCCTCCACCAACCGACGGTTAATTTCGGTCGCTCTATTTCGGTACACTTTAAATTTCGATACCGAAATCAAGACCGGTTAAAACAACCTAAATATGATAGGTTGCTACAACTCCTAATATAACGGGGTGCTTTCTGAATAATCCTCTGGCTTCCCACATCGAATTAGCTCTCTTATCTATCATGTCACAAAGTGAGTTTCTGAATGAGAGCTCTCGTCTCTCATATGTATCCTGGGGTACCTTTTAAATGAATTCTCTTAGCCTCTTAGATTTTTAAGTGCTTTGTGATGCCTTTACATCCAATCATTTCTTGTTCGTGTTTTCACTCACTTCTACAGAATGCATTCTATGTGATTTTTCTAACATCTGGCATTACGGTTTGCTTTCTGAATGATTTCCTCTAGCTCAGGCGGAAGTCTTAGCGGATCGTCCCAAGGGAGATTTTTTAGCGAAAATCTAACAAAATGACGTTGCACCGATTCGATACGCTTGGAATGAACAGGGTAGTAGGGCGACCAGACTTGAGATGCATATTCTAGAAAGAACTCTCTAGAGAGAACTCTCTAGACCAACGCTTTACAAAGCCTAAGAAAAAGATTCCTTTAGACACAATATAATTAATATGGAGAGTAGAATCAAGTTTCTTATCAAATTTTACCTCAAGGTTAATTAAGGACAGCATGCGACGGAGGGCATTCCCCGCAAATGTGTAATTAAAAACTTGTGAATTGAGGTTCCTGGAAAAGGACATAACCTCTCATTTCTCAAAATTGAGTTGTAAGTCATTTTGCCCGCATCAACACAGGAACGTGTCTAAGCCCTTTTAAATGCAGTCGACATATCTACCATCTTTATCATAGGAGAAGATCTTCATTTCTTCAGTGTAGGTCAGAACTTTAAAGAGCGAGATTAGATGAACAAAGTCTTCAATGGCAAGAACGAATAGTAGAGGACCGAGATGGCTACCTTGCAGTACACCAGATGAAAATTCTTGGGGTGGGGCCACCGAGCGACATTCGATATGTCCTGTCTTTTAGATATGAAGAGATCCAGTCGAAAAGCAGAGGGGCAAACCATGCCTATTGAGTTTAAATATAATTATGAAGTGAGGAAGTTTATTAAAGACTTCACTGTAATCTGTGTATATACATACAGTCCGTTTGCATGCCTCGTTGCAAGCCTGAAATAACGTGGGGGATAAATTCCAACAAGTTAGTAGCAGTTGATCTCACGGGCAAGAACCCATGCTGATTGGGGAAGATAAAATACTGGCAACGCTGATGGAGAGAAACTTAGAATTGAGCTCATTAGATTTAATCGAGAGGGCTTCAGTATTGGCGCGAAGAGACTCAATAAAGCTACCGATGTTGTCCAGTTCGCTATTAAAAAGGTTAACCTCTTCGGATAGTTGTTGGAATTTCGCTTTATGCTGGGAGAACAAGCAAACCTTGTCCGCCACAATAGAGAAGTTACTAATCAGAGGGGCAGAGATATGTACAGTTACTCACAAAAGTATTTGGAAATAGGAATGTAGTATTGAATCTTTGATTTTCTTATAAAGGTATGACTTTACACAACTGAATAACAATGTAAAGTAAATGTTTAATTCTTCCTCCGTTCAATACATTTAAAATTATTGAAATCTGGCAAGACAAATTTTCCTACAAGGAAGTGATAACGGGAGTAGCTAAATGACGGTCACAAAAGTATTTGGAAATTTCGCAGTAAAAGCAAAGTCGTGGTGTATTGAGATTGTGTTTTACAAACCTGTAGTAAATTTCGGTGAACTTAATTGTTAGATAACTTTTGGGTTAATTTAAGACTTTTTTGCGATAATTTTATTTTCGAAATGGTGAAAGTAAGAGAAACGACAATTGCGGAGCAGGAAATTATCATCGGGTTGTTTAAAAAAGGTAAAACATACAGCGAAATTGGTCAAATTGTTAATAAAGGTGTGTCAACTGTGGGATATATTGTTAAAAAATTTAAAACGGATAATTTAATTCAAAATAAACCCAGACAAGGACGCCCGGCAGTGTTGTCGGACACAGACAAAAGAAAAATTCGACGTGAAATAAGAAAAGATCCTTTCAAAAGTGCTGTAAACATCCGAGATGACCTCGTTGCTGAAGGAGAGAAGCGCTGTAGTGTCGAAACTGTTCGTCGAGTATTGCGGGAAGCAAATTATCACGGCCGTGTAGCACGCAAGAAGCCTTTTATTAGCAAGGCAAACAAAATAAAACGTATCGTGTTCGCAGAAAAGTATATTCATAGTGATATGGACCTCTGGAATACAACAATTTTTTCAGACGAATCAAAATTTAGCATTTATGGCCCTGATGGGAATAAAAAAGTATGGAGACAACCCGGAAAAGAAATGGAGAGAGAGAACTTAATTCCAACTGTTAAACATGGTGGCGGGTCGGTGATGGTGTGGGAGTGTATGGCGGCAAGCGGAGTGGGAAATCTGCATATTATTGAAGGTATTATGAACCGTTTTATGTACCTTGACATACTAAAAGAAAATCTACATGAAAGTGTCGAAAAGCTTGGGATCCAGAATAATTTCTTCTTTCAGCAGGATAATGATCCGAAGCACAAATCAAAGATAGTAATGGAATGGATATTGAATAACGTGCCAAAGTATTTACAAACACCCCCCCCCCCCCCCAATCACCCGATCTTAACCCTATAGAGCATCTTTGGCAGCATATAAAGCGACGTCTGTCAACCTATAGGATCAGAAGTAGAGCAGAATTGATTACAGCTATTAAGGAAGAATGGTCAAAAATAACATCATATACAATTTAAAATCTTGTTGACTCCATGCCAAGACGACTACAAGCAGTAATTAGTGCAAAAGGTTACCCAACTAAGTACTAAACGGAAGTTTCCAATATTAAAATTTTTAAAGACTTGAATTTCCAAATACTTTTGTGAGTGTAATTTTATAGACTGAAGAAATGTTTTGTTTTATTAAAAATGTATATTTCTAGAATTTAATATTTTTTTTTGTATTCGATAATGAAAAGATCAGATATTTAGTTTATATTATTATTATTGTAAATTAAAACTTATATTTGAAAAAAAATCCTGTTTATTTTCAATCCACTTCATTTCCAAATACTTTTGTGAGTAACTGTATAACGTATCAAGCAAAGAACGTAACAGGGTCTAACATCTGCACATTCGCCAGACGTTGGCCCTCCAGAAGATCTTGAATCTCCCCCCATACATGAGGTGCTACGGCTTCACCATTAATCAGGGTGGAGCAAGCTCTACATGTAGCAATAATTATAAAAGTTGACAGAGCGGCAGCACAGAAAAGAGCGCGAAACGGCAACTAAAGAAGATAGCAGGGATGGAATTATGTAGAAAACTTTAATACACCATAAATGTAAAAACACCGCGATAAGAATAAATAAGCAAAATAAAAACAAAATAAGAAATTAATAAAAATAAAAATAGAAACGAATCAAAATAAGAGCAAATAAACAAAACAAAAACAGACAGAAATTAAGTGAAGAAACAGGCGGAAATAACAGCGACAATGCAGAGATGAACGAACGCGACACACACAGTTAAATTAAGCATATCCGCGTTACAAAAGCATTATGTCAACTGTGTGACAATCCTCACACAGACTCTCAATGTATCTATAGCCGGAAACATGTTGCCAATACTTAAGTTGTTGTGACAATGTTTTGTCCCAATATTCGTTTTAAGACCTGCTATCGACGTTGTCATGTTCGTAGTCATCTTGCGCGAAGATTTAAGGCTTTGTTTAGTCCTACCTAAGGTTTATAATGCAAAAGGGTGTCGATGAAATGGGAAGTTTTCACACAATTTCTAGCAAAAGACGGTTGTGTGCCACGATCACCACTCCATGGATGCAGGTTCGAACCTCGGCCTCCATATGAGTTTTCAACTTGCCATTGTCTCTGGGATATTGTCTAGCTCCCAGCAATGCAAAAAGCATCACATTCAATTTACCCTCCGTAACTTTACCCGTATTCCCTTCCGGTCAAAGCCATGCTAACGCAAAATAGGGTTGTCCCCTGGGCTTTGGATGCGTCATAAAAAAATTAAACTGAAAACACATTTCCGTTTTCGGCAACAAAAGCTGTTATAGTATGCACATGTCGGTATGGTTCTATTAAATTTCATGTTTAATTTCATTTGCTCATGGAGTTCTTTATAAAATGTTTTATTTCATAAATTTATTTGAAATGGGGCACTAGAACGACACATGTGAACACATCAAGCCAGTAACATTAACTTGCATATGCCCTGTTTACAGATTTTCAGGCAATAAAAGTTAAAAAGTAGCGAAAAATATACAAGCAGTCGCCTGTAGCTGTAGACAATTCTAATGCATCAAGAATTAACAGCGAGACCACCACCACTGAAGCATTGAATTGGCGACTTGTTTGGTGCAGCAACACCACAATTGCAGATAACTGGAAGGCACAATTAACAAGAAGTACTTGGCCGTCACCATTTCTGCACTCCGAAAACTACAAGCCTTGAACGCAATTTCTCTTATGCCGCAAATACAAAAAGGGCAAGGGAGATTTATATTAAAACAATCGTTTTAATTTATACTAAGGGCTCAGGTCGATCCCTTTTATGCCGAAGGCGTGTTACAGGTCTCACAATTGTACCGCATCTTAAGTTCCAAATCCGTAACAGTGACAAATCTAAAGAATAAAATCAGCTTATTGCCAGCTTAGGTGAGTAACATCTTTCCCTCCTAAAGAAATGTTAATTGTGAAAAAGGTTACGACAAGAGATTCGCCTTGGACTTGGAAGACATCAGAATCATAATTGACCACCTCGCTATAGACAAACTCTATGCAAAGAAAACGGATTTATGTACGTTATAGATCATAGATGTTATCAGCAGATTACTGCGGATGTAGAGGCGAGACTAATAAGAGATAAATCTTATGGTCAACTTGTGAATAATAGCTATTGCACCTTTCACCTTCCTTGAAAAGGGAAACAAAAGAAGGCAATTAGATTAAGATACAAACCTCCAAAAACCAGGTGAAGTACCCTAAGGTAATACTAGACGCGGAATTATTATATTTATAACGTACGAAGATATAGCCATGAAAAAACTCGAAGGTCTTTTTGAATATGCCAGAGAACTTGTGTGGCTACTAGAACACCCGGAAGAATGATCTGAATTACTCACTACGAATTTGTCTTAATTAAATATAATATACAATAGATAAAACTACCATTCTACTGATGGTTAAGATAACATGGAAGCTGTTTCTTTAACTGCGTCTTAAACATATTCTAGTCGAAGTGCGAAAGTGCTCGCTAAAGAGGCGAGAGACCGCTTCTATTGGCTCAGTCGGTCATACAGAGTACAGTGGTAAGAGACGTGGAGGCAATCGTGGTTTCTTAAAGAGTTGATTAGGCAATCCACTGGAGTTTATCACTTCCTGCAAGAAATGTACAGGAAAAATAAGACTGAAAATATTGGCACCGATCCACAAGTCGATGAAAACGACGATGCTCCAGGGAAAGAGATTTGGCTCCGATGATGAGGTTATAGCCTAGGTTAGGTTAGGTTAAAGTGGCTGCCTAAGAAGGCACACTTAGGCCTAAGAGGCCCTTTGTGCTACCACATTGAGGCTTGAAATTAACAACCCCATAAAATTACCAAAGGAATAGAAGGGTTAACATTCTGTCCCCTGTGCACCGAACCAGTTTCTTGCATCTAGTGGAACTAGTTCACGGGAAGTCAAAATTATTTTGACTGGGTTGTGAAGGATGTTCATCCTTAGTTCGTCGTCGGGAACCATTTGAACTCCCGATAAATCGAGTCAGGTTTCTAACATCTGTGGAGCCCAGCTCGGTTAGCTCTTTGAAGTAGGGGGAGCCCAAAAACCGGTTCCTACGGTTGGCTAGGGCCGGGCAGCTACCGAGGAGGTGAAGTATGGTTTCCTCTTCCTCCTCGTCGTGGCAACTCCTACAGAAGTCGTTTGACGGCACGCCCAGCCTATCGGCGTGTCTTCCTATGAGGCAGTGACCCGTGATTACGGCTACTGTAGTGCTAATTTTTTGCGTCCGAGTAGGATGAGCTCTCTTGACCGCTTAAGGTCAAGCTTTGGCCATATCTGTCGGGTAATCAGGCAGGTGTGTTCTTCTTGCCAGTTATTATTAGCAATCTTGAGAGCCTCCTGTGAGAGCTCCATTTTGCATGTAGCTAGCGGTTTACCCGGCTGGTGGTTAATGTCCGAATCAGGACGTGTGGTACCGATTCTCGCTAGTTCGTCGGCTCTCCAATTGCCCGGAATATCACTATGTCCAGGCACCCAGATGAGCCGTACTTTCAGATGCTCAGCTATGTCATTTAGTGTTGAGCGACATATTATAACCGTTTTGGAGGTTGTGTATACTCCCGAAAGGGATTTAATAGCTGCCTGACTATCTGTGAAAATACATACATTGTCTGTAGGTAGCGTTAGTTGATTCAGGCGATCCGCAGCTACTTTTATAGCCATGATTTCTGCTTGAAACACGCTGCAGTAGTCAGGTAAGCGCAATGAGACATCGAGGTCCAAGTGTTCCGAGAATATTCCTCCACCCACTTTGCCATCCAATTTGGAGCCGTCAGTGTAGAGATGCACTGAGTTCTCCCATTGGAGAGGACCTTTCTCCCACTCCGATCTGGTGGGAAAGAAGGAATCGAATTTTGCTCCAAAGAAAGGCTTGGGCGAGATGTAGTCGATATTGGTGGCAGTTCTATTGTGCAATATTTTGGAGTGACTGAAATTAGTACGCTTCCAGGTCTGGATTGAGTTAAGCCTAATGGCGGCTGACGATGCGGTTTGCTTACCAAAGAGATCCAACGGTAGAAGGTGGAGAATAGTGTTCAGGGCTTTGGAAGATGTGGTTCTCAGGGCACCTGTTATCAGCAGTGCTGCCATCCTCTGAACTTTGTCCATTGCTTTGAGATGGGTTGCTATATTTAGTGCCGGCCACCAGACAATCACCCCATACATAAGTATAGGCCGTATGATACTTGTATAGAGCCAATTCACAATGCGTGGTTCCATACCCCATCTTTTTCCTATAGCCTTCTTACACGAGTGCAGCGCTACCGTAGCTTTCCGTACTCTTTCTTGGATGTTAGGCTTCCAGGTAAGTTTTCTATCTAGGACTAAACCTAGATACTTAACCTGGTTACACAGTTCCAGCCTAACCCCGTCTAGTGTAGCGCAATTAATAGGAGGTGTTTTATGCCTCCGAGAGAAGAGTATTAACTCTGTTTTGTTAGGGTTTATACCTAGACCACACCCATCACTCCATGATGAAGTCTTGGAGAGGGCGTGTTGTAAAACCTCAGCCAGTGTATTGGGGTGCTTTCCTGAATATAACAGGGCATTGTTATAGCCTATTTTGAGACAAAAGACAAATCGTTTTACAAGAAAGGCATCGAAAGTTTAGAAAAACGTTGAAAATATTGTATCGCTATGTTGTAATCACCCATATGTTAGTCAGCATCACTCCTTGAGGAACAAAACCGCTTCCAAGCTTCATTCTTTGGATTCTCTAAGTGCTTCATGGAACTATTGAACGAAGGCTGATATGTACGCGAACCACGAGACCTTGAAACAAGACCACAATAAGAAAACAAGTAGAAAGAGAATCGTAAAATAATGTTACAGCATTATCGATGTCACGCTTTTACTTGAATCAGAAGATGCCGGATAATGACGAGACTCAGGAACCAAGGGAGACAGACAGTGCTTCACGATAGTACTCGAGCAGTCAGATGAGAACAGCAAATCCAGAAACTTGCCCGCGTCATTCATCACGTCACAGGCCTGTGATAAACCGCAAGAGGCAATGAAATCTGTGAAGGCAGAAATGTACTGTGGAGCAGCCGAAAAAGATGGTAGTAGGCAATTCTTGTCCAGGGAGCGCACCCAACTGACCCAAGACATATTAAAATCTCTAAGAAGCAAAAGGTCAATCTACGGCAGCAGCAAATCAGCCAGTCTTTCAACACTGATAGACATCTACTCATAGCAATGAGAGGGCGATCTAGGGGGATTATAGACCGTGGCAATGTATAGCTTTTTGTGTGGCAGCCTGAGAATCACCCAAAGGAACTCGATTGGATCAGATCCCACAACATCAACGACCATGCAAGAAGATATGATAAAAAGATTTACATTGGGTTATTCTAGGGGATTTAGAACATTGAAAAATGTAAAGAGAAAAAAAATAGACTTTTTGAAGTCAACAGACTAGAAATCCCGTTTACTACTTCAATGTTAATTAGCAATAAATATTGACAATTTGCTGTCCGGATAGAGGAAGAAATGAAAAATCGTGGCGCCTTGGCGGCTAGGAATACATCGTCGATGACTTGAAAACTGTCGCCCAAAACAAATTCGCAGGCCACTATTTCTACGCTAGAAGACCACAAATTAAAATCTAACAATACTTCAATACTTTATTAAAGTTACACAATCGTTTGCGCTACAGGCGTTCTCTAGAAGAAAAATCCTCCAATATTGAAACTATTTAGGTTGGAAAACAAATTAGACAATACGAACACTAATTGAGGGGACTGAACCCCAGAAGTCTGCCTTGAAATAAATTCCAGTTTGAACAGTAATTGCCTAATCATGCACTCTTTGATTCGCAGGTGAAACTTTAATTAAAAAATTATATCCAAAAGCGGTAACCACCTGAAGCTTAATATTTTCTCAATTCTATTCAAACTGCGCGTGCGGCGACTAAAAATATTTTCTTAACTCAGATAAGATGCAAAGAATTCTCCGGTTTCGCGAGCACACTTCCCTGCACCCATTCAGAAAGATTAGAACACGAAAATTTAGCTGACGCCGGAGTATTTCAGCAGGAGAAACTGACACTGGACAGTGAACTTCCCTGACAACGCATAAATTCAATTCCGTCGAGGCTAGAGAAGCGTTCAAAATTGCCTAGCAATTCTGAATAGATACATAAATCGCTGATCCGCAAGATGCTGCTTTCAAGTAAATCCATTAATTTTTAGGTTCTTGCGCGAAACTTGAATTGTGCCCCCAAACCCCAAGCACATCACACTTTACCTATTTGTGTGCCAATTTCACGTCGCAAACTTTCTTTAGTTTTGTTGTTTCGAGGACATTGCACCGCAGTTTTCTCTGCGAATGTAAACTATTTGATGCCCCAGATGTACACCAATCAGTGACATTGGCCGTGCTTTTAGCATTGATCGGATTATTTACGTTTTTCCACTCTGTTTGACGTTTACCACTTGCAGAAAGTTGGACATGGCACTGGTGTTTTTCGCTTGTTTTCACTAAACATTAACACGATATTTGATCAAAAGAAAAGGAAAACTACTCACCGCACTGGAATGCTGAAGTCTTTCGCTTTGATTCACTAATCACTTGTAATTACTTCACAAAATTCACAGAAAACTTGCCACGAACTTGAACAAACCAACTTAGGCGGCGGCCATGTTATGTCACTTAAATTGTGCTATGTGGATTGGGCATTTCCAATTAATTTATAAGAGCCATCTACATTTTCGATATCGTATCAGAACACTAATTTCAAACTGAGATTATGGACGCGAACCTTTACTACTCCACTTAAAACTTCACTAAACATTTATAATTTCTTTAGAGAGCTTTACAACACAACTACCTAGTAGGTGGATTAAGTTGGTTGCATTTCAATTACAATAACCGTCATTTTATTTATATGATATTTTTAATATGAAATTCGCATTTATTTAAGGAAATACATTTGGGCATGTGTTCCTCCTCTTTATATCGTGAGGTTGCCTACCAATTTCATTTTAAATATCTATTGTTGCAAAAACATCATAAATAATTCAACGTTTAAATTGAACTGTTGCCAACTTAATCCACCTAGTAGGTAGTTGTTGTTGTAAGCTCTTCGAAGCTCTTTCAAAGCTCTCCAAAATCTCTGTGCTCTTTGGAGCGGCCTGGTGAAGTTGGCTCCAGTTTCGATATTTTTAAAATGATTAATGAAGGAAATTACCATATTATATTAATTGTGCTGCTTATATTCGAAATGAAAAGTTGAAATAAAAACGTGCATGGGAAGCAAAATGGGCTGCTAAATTGATGCAGTCTTGCGCTGGCTCTTGTTTACTTATTCCTGCAAAGGTAACAGCTGATTAGTACATTTTACTAATAATTTATTCTTTACATCTTAGAACCCAAATACTAATTTAGGGGTTCTCTAAGAGACCTTAGTTTTCGCGTCTTTTTATACAGTGATTAACTTAATCTCGTTCGAGGTTTTTTGAATTTGTGCTACTGTGTCTTGAAGTCACGGACGCAATATTTTAGGCTTAGCGAACCTCAAAAATCAAAAGCTGTTGGTAAAACCAAAAGTGCACCCCGGTACCTTTTTACTCAATTATATCAAAAACTAAGGTGCAACGAAGGCAAAAAAATCCACCTCGTCTCTGGGCTGTTGTCTAGCTCGCATCAATGCAAAAAGAAGACATTCAATTTCCCTCACGCCCCTTACTTTAATTTCCTTTCGGCCAATGCCATGCTAACGCATCAAAGGGTTGTCATCTAGGCTTTGGCCACAGCCACATCCTAACAAAAAACATCCAAAAGTGTGAAGTTTTTATGACGAAAAAAGGAAGAACAGACTTCATACAACAAAGGAAAAATCATTTAAATCGATACGTGCGTTACGGATATGGGATCCACCTCTCCCCTTTCCCAGGTTAGGTGCAACATTCCTTTGCACCAGTGCCAGACCAACCTTCATTCAACAATAAAAGAAATCCTCCAAATCGATCTACACGTTTCAAAGTTAGGCACCCCCACCCCACAGTCGTGCAATTTTACATTAAACCTGTATGATTCCTAATATTAAGCAGTGTGGAAGAAAATTTTCGGTTTCTATCAAAACAGATAAATGGTCTTTGCAAATTTTAACAATAATTCCCTTTAAATTTAAAGAAACTGCCATCGGCCTTGACTTCCTTGGGTAAATTACTAATTATTTATACAACTCTTCACATTACCATGTTTCTGAAGAAATACATCCGATTTATTCCAAAAATTAAATAACAATTGCTATTATACTTTAAGTTAGGGTTTTTTTCCTACAAGCCAATGCACCAATCGATTTCTTGGAGTGTGCTGGTCATCGTTTGTGAGAATTAACTCGATATTTAACCCTTATCCTGAATGTTTTTTTATCAAGGATTCAAATTTTTAATGGAAAAACTAATGTGCCTTGCGGGTCCCTTTAAAATAACCAAAAGAACGCAGATTCCTTAGGTTCGCTCTTCGCGGCTTCCCCTGGCGTGACCCCATTCACCTTCCTGTTATCCTGCCAGGCTTATTCTGATTTCCCTCGACACCCTTGAAAAGATACGCAAGGTCTCTAAAATTATTTTTTTGTTTGATTTGTTGCAGGGGTCGATTAACTCTACTGAACTACTCAACGACGTGAGCATCTCCGTCCCGGCCCGGACCTTGAGGAATCACGATTTCCTCCGTGTGCATCACCACCGATAGTTGTACGGAATGCACGAGCCCATCGCCTCTATGTCCCGACTGTTTAATGAGTTTTCCACCCACACTGAGTTCGGACGCTCCAGGCAGCAACTGAATGCCCAACTTCAACAAATAATTGAATGAATAAATCATATATCTTAAGTTTAAGTTTCAACCATGTCTCTTTGTTGTAGTATCCAGTCTTGGCGAATTTTCATGATTAAATAAAAAAATAAATAGATATAGCAGATTTTATGGCAAAACAAGCCTCACAAAGCAGCGAAAAAGCAGATGCTGCAAACGAATCAGATGCCCTAAGGAAAATTGCAGACTTCCATAGGGAATTATCCATGAATATTAATTTAAACGAGGCAACCAACACGAGGACAGTCGCTGATGACATAATGAATACGGCGGTACCCACAAGTGTAAAATTTGCAGATAATTCACACAACAAACGCCAATTATCAGCAACTGAGGAAAGGGAACAAGAAAATCAACAAAATCCATGGAAAATCATCAGGACAAAATATAGAAGACCTAACTAACTTCAACGACCGTAGAGGAACGCTTCCCAGATGTGACAACTCTCAAAGTTACGAGATTCTCCACTAACCAATCAAGAAAGCAGCAATACACCCTCAATCGTTTCTTTATCAAATCAGACCCACGCGACATTGTGAAAATCAAATATTTCTTACTCCAAAGAGTAACCTGTGAGAGGGTTAGAAGCAAAGGACCAATCCAGTGCTTCATACAGAGGACTAGACACACAAATTGTAACTCCGGCCAGCTATAGGAGCTGCCTGTAGCTATAGCTATAAAAACTACATCACCGCCAGAAAATTAAGATCGTCCCAACAAAACAACCCTGCGTATATCCAAGGAACGAAACACAAAGCTAAGATGGGGAGAACAGGTATTAGCTACAGAGACGCGCGCATGGGAGAAGTACCAGAAACGGATCCAAGAGACAAGGCCCAGGTATGCTACCGACCTAGGGACAGCCCGAGTTGGGGCATTAATGAATTGGGTAAATGTATCTCAGAACTCTATGGACTATCGATGGAAGGCCTCGTTTTAACCACTTTATGGAATCACTACATAGATACGAGTCCATACCACAAAAAGGCAGTCTATCCTACTGTTCATACTCAAACAATCATAAAGTCACACTTCTAGAACTCAACGTTGGCTCCTTAATTGATATCGGAAGAAGAGCCCAACTAAACCACCTACTCAAGAAACACACACCAGACTGTGCAATGATCTCGGAAACCAAACTTAAAGAGGACAAACACTACTAAGGCTTCCAGGCTACAACATACTAAGAGATAACAATCGCCAAGGGGGGCTCAACTAATTACGAACAATATTGAATCCACAAAAAATTTACACCCCCCGCCCCCCTTCATCCCTTCAGCACTCTTTGGCACTAGCAGCAGCCAAAATACTGGACTCGCCCATAGTTCGTAGTTCGTAGTATACTAATAGGAAGCGTTAATCAATTAGCTACTCTACCAACCAACTATGATATGGTCTTCCTGAGAGGAGACTGGAACGCGAGACACAAGGACTGGGGCGATACATTGATAGAGGACTGGAACTCAGTGAACTGAACAGAATTTAAAAAAGACCTAACAGCGCTCCTGGACAGGCTTTCACCAATCTACGCCAACATCACTAACGCCGAAATCGACGGCTGGATAGACGAACTTACCAGTAAAAGCCTAAGTACGAAAAACTCTCACGTTAAAAAACTCGACCTCGGCAGCCAAATTAAACATTTAAAAATTCACGCTCCAATTAAGAATTTAATCAAAACCAACCAACCAACAAGGATTCTCACGAATATAAAGCTCTACTGTGACGCATCAACTGTCTCCAAAAATAATAAACGAAAACATAAATCACCATCTCAACACACAATTTCAGGACAGACTCAAACGAATAAAACCTGGTCCCAACGCGTTCAAAGAAATATACAACATAATTGGCAAGCACAAACCCCCAGGAACGGAAAGCATATCAATCCAAAACCAAGTAACATCGAACCCGAACGAGATCCTCTCAGTCTCCCAGGCTTACAACAGTCACCTCTATGTAGTTAAGGTTGTAGGGAATTGTCGCTGAAAGTTTTACTGAAGAAGTGTGCAAAGAGGTTGGCGATAACCTTAGGATCAGTTGAAGAGGTATTTTCGAGCTTTAGGGTTTTTTTTTTGGACTTCTCCCTGGAATTATAGAAATGCTTGGGGTCGGATATGAGGCTAGTTTCCATCCGTGGAAATACTCATATTAGAGGGTATCACAATGTTCAGAAAAAGAGGTATAAGCAGGCAAGTAGGAAGAATAGTCAGACTCAGTCTGGGTTAGATGAAAAGTTTGCCAAAGTTTATTTCTTCTGTTGCGGAGAGATCGTAATTCTATGTTGTACCAAACGGGGGACGAGGAGCAGAAGAGGGATAAATTGTGTTAGACAAGCGTGTAGAACGCCTTTACAGCAACGTAAATTGGAAGATGTTGATGGATAGTGCCAATGATAGAGTTGAGGAGCAGTTAACTGGGTCGGAGGAAAAGATTAAGTCTAATTGTCTGTCTAGAAAGTTCCTGACTCTTCTTTGGCACAAGAGGCCTTTAGGGTGATAAAGTGAGAACAGTCCTCAGACAATAACCATCGAATACGGGGGAGGTTAAAGTCACTCAGTAAAATAAATTCCTCGGAGGCGTTAGCGTTTGTTTTCAAGTAGAGTGTCGATCGCTTCAATTATGGGCTCGTAGGCTTCTGAGAGGAGCGAATGTAACAACAAAGAATGTACAGAAAACACTTATTCAGTGTTAATTTGATGCATACAAATTCTGGTATTGCAGAGTCTGAGGTCTTAAGAAGGGTGGCGTCATAACGGTTACCGTCAACACGGAAAATGGTATAGTTTGGAGGGAATAGTTCGTTGTCGAGAATTCCTGGTGTTAGATTCGTTTCAGTTAAGGCCAAGATATCATGCAGAAATTTGTGGGAGTTAAGGAAAATATTGGATGTTTTTGTACTAAGTCCTCTTGCTTTCTGGTAATAGACTAACAAGCTGTTGGGGAGAGGTACTTGATCGGTGACCGCGGGTGCATTAAGCGGAAGTCAGAAATAGAGAAAGCGGGGGGGGTTAGAAGCGATAGTAGTTTAAGGAGTCGTTTCGATTTTTTTGGAGATGGGAAATGCGGCGAGAACTGACGTACGCAGCATAGATGAATAGATCTTCTGAAACCTTATGGGAAGGGATATTGAATGATTCATGGTAGTGAAAAGTTGCTGTAAGACGGTTATGTATGTGGGCAGGCCTTCTTGATGTATACTTAACACGATGTTGGTGCTGGTTTTACCGTCACTACAGACGGAATTCGGTTTATCGTGCAGATAGGTTAGAAATAGACGTACTTTGTCATAAATGCCATCGTTGAAATCAGCAGAACGGAAAGTCAATTTAACTGTAGGTGGGATTAGGGGATCGATATATGAGTGATGTTGGGATGAAGGAGTATTGGTTAGCGGAATAGTTGGGTTAGCGGAGGTAGAAATAGTTTGAGACGGGGCGACAGAGAAGGAAAATGATGGCTAGCGGGTGCAAGTTTTGGTGTTTACAGAGGAGGGGTGGGACAGACGGAAATCGAAGCAGAGGTGGTGGAGTGGTCGGAAGATGATGACATGTGGTTAGGTGGGAACAGGATTAAATCCAAAATCGAAAATTTATAATTCTATCAAAATTCCATATTGAAGTCACATCCGATGATAACATTACCATAACTTGGTGTTAGATGAGAAATAACGTTTTCAAATTCTGTACTGGAAAAGTGTGTACAAAAAAAGCCGTCGTAAACTATTCCAAGTATTCTGTATTAGATCCCGATTTGTAAAAATTGTGTTACAGTAAATGGAAAAAACTAAATTTACTTCAGAAGTTATGATTCTCAAAAATTCTGAGTTACTTTCTTTTTCCCACTTGAATTTTTGACTTCTTTCTTTGCGTTTTGGTAAGCTCTAGAACAATTCCTTACTTCGGGAATTCCTAACTTGACGATCCTGATTGAATATCCCCTTATATAGGAGCGATAAGAACTATACCAGAATATCAATGTTCGTAAAAAAAAAAAACACCCTGTGTGCTTATATTTATTTATCTTTATTATTATTTATTAATTTTATATAAAACAACTTTTAAGTTATTCCTCTAGAACCAGTTTGGATCAAATATTTCTTTGGTAGAACAAAGTGCAGGAAACTTTTCATTAGATCCATTAGCGCATCCTTTACCACCGTTTCCTTTCTTTATGTAGAGTGGTTTATCAAACATGAAGATTGAATTATAGTTGCAAGCTGAATTCATAGTTGTTAAACCTTCGTGCGTTGAACTAGGAAATGTGACAATTGCGCATCCAATTTTAGACACCTTGTCTACAGCAAAGACAGCAAAATGACCAATTTTCGGACTAAATAAAAACATTTACAATTTTGTACAGAAAATTAACGACAACAACTTACAATATAGTCATATCCTTAGGAAATTTATCCACGTAATCCGCTTTTACATCTTTCACCTCATTATACCACATGTCTACTGATGACTTTATTAACGTCTCGGTGGAAGGATTCGAACTTACCGAAAAAGCCAAGCTTTGTCCTGGTTGTCTGAAATTTTTCGTTGCTCTGCATTTATCATGTTCGAATGCGCAAGTCAGTACGTTCAGCTTTGCTAACGTTGCCAATTCTTCATCCCATTCCTGAAATTATCACAAAACATTTTTTAAATAATTATAGTAGTTATAAGTAGAATTACTAAAAACCATTTCATTTTGAAATTTCTTTATCTTTGAGTTCAGGGATTTGAGACGTTTCATCATTTGAGGACTGCGCTTAATTTTTTTTATTGGGATTATTTTAAAGAAGAACCTCTTAAAAAATATCAAAATTTTTTATTTTTTAAAACCACGTTAATAGTAAGTCAAATAAAAAAGGGGAAGATTAAAAAACTTTAAAGTAGACTTCTAATGAATAAACGGAAATCTCAATCTCACTTCAAAAACTCTTTTTTACTTTCAATTGCGTCTTTCACAGTTAGTGATAAAAGTCCTAAGTTTATCTTAACTTTATGAATCAAAATTAAAATTTAGAAACTATTAGATGTTTGATTTTACTCACTATCGTAGCCATTTTGTTCGCAGGTGGCAAGTTTGACCCTAAACCTTTGGCCTCTCCCTTTGCAATTTGGTTTCTGTAAAAATTATGATAATAAACGAAACGATCTTTGATTTCATCTGAAGTGAGGAGCTTTGTTGTAGTCTTTGGACATTTCTCCGAGTATGTCTAAATTAATAAACAATCATTTATTTGTTATTTCTTATATCGTACGCCCTCTTTACCAATTTCGCTTTACATCCAACGTGATTTCCAACACTCTTGCACAAATCTGCATAAGTTCCGTCGCAATAATCGTGGTCCAACTTAACTATATCACTTTCAGCACCTTTGGAAACATTCAACACACAAATTACAATAAAACAAGCACTAATTAAGGAGGACACCATTTTTGAGAAAATAATTTCAGCACAAATTAGCTATCTATGGCAGACTAAGCAGGGGATTAGTCTTTTATAAGACAAACCAGACGTCTTAGTAGTTTACACCAACTCAAAAGCCCAATCCTATCGAGCCTATATATGTACGAGTATATCAAGGCAAAAATGTTGATATTGTTTTGAGGAACCTTGGTGTTTTGCGCATTTTATATACCAATTTTAGCTATTTTGTGCGTCTATAAAACACGTGGAAAAATTAAGACAATGAAGTAATTAAAGAAATGAAAGATACCTAATCGCTGCGTATATTTTTTGTTAAACTGAATAGCAAAATTTAAAAATGCTAACAGTTGTTTAAAAGTAAATGTTTGCTTTGCACAGTATAAAACCTTTTGTCGTAAAAATATGTCTTAGTCATGAACGCATATTCCAGATATTTTTGCGTTCTAAAAAATTTTTCAAAAGAAAACATTTTTCTTATTTTGCTTTACCAAATATAACACACATACTACACAGTTCAGAGAATTAGAACCTTTCCTAATATAGCGTTTGCGTCAGCGCTAAAATTTTCAATTTTATTCCAGTTTTTTAGAGTTACTTTGATAATTTCTTCGAATTTGAATTTAAATTGCCGATATTGAAGGAGAAGAATCCGAACCTACATTCTCCTAATTTTCGTACGACGTGTTACGCTTATACTTTTGATTTGCAAATAACACAATCGAAGAGCCTCCCAAAAAAAGTTAGGTTTTTTGCCCGTTTAGAGGTCCGAAAATTTTTAATCGAGCTTAAGCTAAGGTGATTTCGTATGATAAGGTATTAATCACAAAAACTTTTAAGCTGAGCATAGCCATAGTTTCAGAGAATTTTGTTTTTGGTTTTTTATACGATGTGGCCAAATCCTAGGGGACAATCCTTTGATGCGTTAGCATGGTTTTGGCCGGAAGGGAATTAGGGTATAGGAAGTGAGGAAACTTGAAGGTCTTGTTTTTGCATTTATTTATTAAAGCTTAATACAAGCTATTATATAAAAATACAAAATACAAGCTATAACTTAATACTAATTCTACAGACTATAATAAATTATAATTAATAATAAATAAATAAAAAGTATAAGCTACAATATGAGCTATATATATTGATTACTGTTAATTCCTTCAGGTCTAAGGTTGCGGAGGTGATTAAAAAGGAGGAGACGTGGACTAGAAGCAGAGTCATTAATCAAGCTAGAGGCACAGTTCGGCACGAGCTGTATGACAAATTGCATTACTTTTCAGGACAAAGTTATATTAGGGATTGCTTCTCAGTTGAAGGGGGGCTTACAAAATTTAAATAGCAGGCCATGGAAAAGAGATGGAAGCAGTCTATGCTCGTTATGTAATTTAAACGAACCTGAGACCTTGTTGCACTTTTTTGGCATATGTCCTATCCTCACGGAGTTTCGTGTGCAAATTTTTCGTAAACGTAACTTAAACGAATCCGAGGTAATAGATCTTTTAAATGGTAAAAATAACTATGGCGATTTATTCCTTTATGCTAAGAGGGCCTAGTCGTATAGAAAATACCTTGTAGATCAATATAACAACTAATATCATGTGCAACTTCATTACAAGTCAAGCTTTCCTCCCTTTTCTCACTAAGCATTACTTTATTGGTTTATTTTCAATTCTTAATTGTTCTTACTTACTTAGTTGCTTTATAGTTACATCTAATTCATAAGCAGATTGAATTTATTTTTTATTTTTTGTATGTGTGCTAACCTTGACAGACGGCCTCGGTGCCATTGTCTAAGTTTATTTGTAGTACTTTGAATTTTGATAAATATGTAAATTAGTGAATTGGATTTAATTTAATTTTCTTAATGGAGTATGTAATTTAATGTAGGTTTTTTTTGCAATAAACATTATTATTATTGATTACTGGCAAAAGCCGTAAGGAAGAAGAATTAAGGTAGGCGATCAGCATCAAGATGGGCGTGGTCAAGATATTAGGCTTTGTGGAGGGATGATTTACTCAGATGGAAGTCAAAAGAGGAAAGGTCGTTGACTTTTCGTAACATCCTGGTAATTGGCTCGCTTTGACCGTAGTTTGTGCGATGGCGGTCGAGTCAGAAAAGGGGAGTGGACCTAAGGTTACGGGGATTGGTATAGATTGGTAAAGATTGCAGGATTGAAGGGCAGTCGATGGCACCAGTTCATAATTGATAAATGAAGAGAATGTCGGAAACATCACGACGTTTGCTTAGAGGTTGTAAGTCGATCAGTTTCAGACGGTTTTCATAGGGTGGAAGGTTGAATCTGTCAACCCACGGAAGATCACGTAGAGCGAAGCGAATAAACCTACGCTGGTCAGATTCAATCCTATTAATGTGAGTCGTTTGTGTAGGTGACCATACCTGGCTGGCATATTCAAGGAGAGGTCTAACGAAGGAGACGTAGAGAGATTTGGAAACATAAGGATTGGAGAACTCTCTAGACCAGTGCTTCACAAACCCTAGCGCGGAGTTAGCTCTGTTAATTATGCTGTCAATGAAGGAACGTAAATTGAGTTCACTATCGCAGATTATTCCTAAGTCACACAAAGAGGTAACGATAGGGACTGGTACGTCGGTTAACATATAGACTCTCGGGGAGGTGGTTAGACGCTTGCGGGAATAAGAGATGGACTGGCATTTGGAGACATTGAGCTCTAGAAAGTTTTTCATGCACCATGTGGTGAATGAATCGAGGTCTTTTTGCAGGAGAAGAGAGTCGGTTGTGGAGGAGATATGTTTGATTATTTTCATGTCATCGGCATAAATGGACAACTCTGAGTGTTTGATGACACATTTAATGGGCCTAGGTGCCTGCCCTGAGGGACGCCGGAACGAGCGACAATAGGGTTAGAAATGGATGAACTGAAAAGAATATTGTACTGACGGTTGTTGAGGTAGGATCGAATCCAGGAGATGAATCTGGGGGGGGGGGGGGAGGGGGTGGGGAAGCCTAGGCGATCAAGTTTCAACAAGATAACGTTATGGGAGATCTTGTATGAGGCTTTACTAAAATCGGTG
Source organism: Leptarthrus brevirostris (assembly GCA_964036015.1). Lineage (NCBI taxonomy): Eukaryota > Metazoa > Arthropoda > Insecta > Diptera > Asilidae > Leptarthrus > Leptarthrus brevirostris. Next base: position 117,084,838 of record OZ038372.1, on the reverse strand, counting down.
GCGATAACATCAACATCTTTACCGTTTTCCAGGGCACATTGTGTTTTAGAGATGAAGTCAGTAAGTTGTAGATCTACCTTTGAGGAAGCCATGCTGGGAGAGTGAGAAGATAGACCTACAGTTGAAGAACATGGAATCATAGACCAATTTTTCGAAAAGTTTAGGTATGGATGATAATTTAGCAATGGGTCTGTAGTTGGACACATCGTTCTTGCAGCCTTTTTTGAAGATGGGAATAATATACAAATTTTTCCATAATTGAGGGAAAACCCCTTGAGTGACCGAGAGACGAAAAAGCAAAGTAAGGGGTTGAACTAGATGTATGGCACACTTTTTCAGAACGATGGCCGGAATGCCATCTGGACCTGGACTAAAGTCGTCCTTAAGCCCATTAATACTGGCGGCGATTAGTTCAGGATCAGGATCAAAAGATGTAAACGACGTTTGAGTGCATTTGTCCATGAATGCAAAATAGTTAAGGTCGGATTGTAGAGAATTTTCGCTGAAAGATTTTTTGAAGAAGTGTGCAAAGAGGTTAGCGATAACCTTAGGATCAGATGAAGAGGTATTCTCGAGCTTTAGGGTGGAAGGGTAACCATTGGATTTCTTCTTGGAATTAATAAAGCTATAAAAACGCTTGGGGTCGGATATGAGGCTAGTTTCCATCCGTTGGAGGTATTCATAGTAGAGGGTATCACAACGTTCAGAAAAAGAGGTATAAGCAGATAGATAGGAAGAATAGTCAAACTCAGTCTGGGTAAGAAGAAGTTTGCCAACGTTTATTTCTCCTGTGGCGAAGAGAGCGTAATTCCTTATCGTACCATACGGGAGATGAGGAGTAGTTTTTACGTGTTTTCACGTATGTTTCTTTATTTGTTTAAAATAAAATCAAATAGTTTAAAAATGTTGCGGTTCGAAAAGTTAGTTGAAAGTGATGAAGAAGAAGTGCTTCGTGAAGAAAAACAATTAAAAACAGAATAAACTACGAGGTTCTTAATAAGGGGAGTACTTTGGAAAGATTTCGCTTGTCAAAAACTCAAATCGAGCATGTGTTAGTGCGAATTGGTGGACAATTAGAGTTTTCAAGCAAACCAAACAATGGCCTAAGTCCACTACAACAATTTCTGCACTGCATTGGTTTGGAAATGGTGGTCAATACCACGGAGTAGGCAATATGCATAACTTAAGCAAAGCAACTGTTTGCAGAACTGTTCATCGAGTTACTGAGTCTTTAATCGGAAATATGTTTCATGATACTGTCCGCTGGACAATTCTTTTTGCAGGGCGGATTTCTTCAAGTGGCTGGCTGCGTTGATGGTACTATGATTAATATAGATGCACCCATAGAAAACGAAGAGCATTTCGTAAACCGGCACGGAAAGCACGCATTAAATGTCATGATGGTTTGTGGACCAATCCGATGTTTCTATGCGGTGAATGCAAATTGGCCAGGCAGTGTCCACGATTCAAGGGCGCTTCGGAACCGTCAAATGTTTAGTCATTTTGGAAATGGGGGCCGACCTTATCCAAATGCCGTTATACGTTATAGCATACAGCGCATATCCGTTGAAAGAGTGGTTAATCTACCTTTAAGAAGAAATCCCGACCTCACTGCAGAGCACCGATTCAATAAAGCGCATAAACGAACACGTAAAATAATTGAAAACAGTTTTGGTAAGTATTTAACACAATTTTCTTCTTTCCACTAAATTATTTCATTTAGGTATACTAAAGGAGAAATTCCCGTGCCTAAATCATCTTCGTGTACAGCCCACATTTGCAGCAAAGGTCGTCCTTGCCTGTACTATTTTGCACAACATTGCAATAAGAGTAGATAGAAGTTATCAAATTTATGAGGATGAGCAAGAAGAAGACGCGTTAGAGGATCAGCTGGAGGCTGAAATTGGTTCTGAGAATGCCAGACATCGCCTTCAAGAACTTTTTTTTTTTTTTTTGAAAATTAACAACTTAAGAACTTATTCATTATTTACAAATAGCAAACAAAAATTTTGGAACTAAAACTTTTTAAAATCTAATTGTGTTGTAACAAACCCAATATTTTGGTCATCACTTTCTTCTAGGTTAGGGCTTAAAACAGCGCCAGCTCCAGTTGCCAGTTCCTTATCTGCAATATTTGCAGTGTACTTTGAGGAAGGTAAGCCCAAATCTCGCTCAAGCTGTAAAATTTGCAATTTGTTTTTAAAAATTTCTACTTCCATTAGTTCTTTCTTTAATTTAGTTAAGTCAATTCTCTCGGCCGAATTTTTTCTTTTCCGTTTGGACGGGAGCGTCTTTGATGGCGGAGGTAATGACGTCTTATTTTGCAGGCCTGATATTTCGGGTTGTGCGGACGTGTTGCAGAATGATTCCGGCAACCCGAGGACTTCTACAACTGGAGATTCGTTTCCTAAAATGTCTAGGATCACTTCGTCTACTGCATCTATAACAACTTTTTTCCCACCGCTAGTTACTATCCTACTTGCGTTGTCACGCTTAGACTGTAATGATACCAATGAGAAAAGTCGATAAAATTTTACCTTATAGCTTACTAGTGTTCTACTCTTCCGAAGCTCGAAGAGATTATCTCGGGCGAAAGTCCAATCGCGGTTAGCGGAGGCCAACCCGAAAGATTGCGCCTTTATCAGTATATCCCGCCATGCTTCCTTCTTCTGCTGCTTTATCATCCAACATCACATCCTAAAAATGAAAACCAAACTAAGAGAATAATTTCGTATTTGGAGAAGTTCGTACATCTTTCTACATTTCACAGGTTGACCGAAACTAATTTTTGTCAGCAAGGTGGAAAGTTGTATTTATACATACCTTCTTATTTTTAATCATTTCCAAAACCGCTAATTTCTTCTCAATATTTGCCGCTCGACTCATTTCGCACGTACTTGCACTATAATCTTCACAGTTTTATTAACAATTAAACAACGGAACTTCATTACGTTATGGATTCCTCATAGTTCACTTTGCAACTTTGCGAATTCGGAAAGGTTTTGCAAAGTGCTTACTTATTTTCATGAAACAGTCAGATTTTGCACTTTGCAAAACTCGAAGAAACCGCATAGTTTCAAACGTTTTTAAATCACTTTGCACTTTTCACTTTGCAGAAAACTAATATTTTGCAAAGTTTCAAAGTGCAAAGTAGTTGGTGGAATAGGACCCTGGTCTCGAACCTCGGACCCAAAGCATGGTGATCGTGCGGCTGAACAAATTGATCCAACTCCGTTTCCAGAGAGCCAAAGTGAAAAATGACCTGTAATTCTGATTTTTCGCACGAACTTACACATTTTGCGTTCCATAGCGTTCTGTGCCAGGAAAAATGGCGGAGAAAAAATCGACGTCACGTGTTCCCCTGCTGCACGAACTTACCCTAACTTTTAAGCTGGTGCATGATCGGCCATCTTTTCTTGCAAAAGTACAAACAGCTGTTCGGTGTTTTTGTTTAGAAAGTGAGGTTGGGTTGAGTGACTGAGTGACTGAGTGACTGAATTGATTGAATAAAGTTATTAATAAAGGGTAATTTGGTGATTAAAATGATTAGATTAACAATTTATAATTATAAGTGCAGTTTAAATAGATTACGTGTGTTCCGTGAATTTTGTACTTCTTGATTTTTACGAGTTTGCATGAAACATGTTCCCTCGATTTTTTGGTCTGTGGACACTTTTTCTCCCACCATATAAGTAAGTATTTACACGGAAAGTTTGTGCACGAAAATCGGTAGAACAGACCTATTTTAATCAACAAAACCAATCTCTTTATCGAAAAGCAAAATGAATTAAAAAACAGAAAATATAAAAAAATATTAAAAGAAAACAAACAAAAAAATATAAAAAAAATAAAAAAAATAACGAAATTAATACTTTTTTGTTGTTTTTTTTATGTCAATTTCTTCACTCGTAAGCCGATTTGGATGATTCTGTGTTTCGTTATACACAGGGTCGGACTGGCCATAGAGTTAGGCTGGCGATTGCCACCCGGGCCCCCCAGGCTTACTACGTACACGAAAAATATGAATATATCATACAAATGAATAGCTTAAAAAAGAAACCTTCGGTTGATCTCACATTCAGAAATAGATGTAAGCAAACAGTTCACCTAAACTATGAGCTTATTTTATTAATTATTCTATTTCACAGCAATTTCTACACTAGGTGCGCATAATAATGTGTTAAAATTTTATCATAGGCAAATCAAATACATTCCTAGGCAACACTGCCAGATCAGAAAACTTAAAAAAAAACGAGTGAGTGTTGGGATGTCTGTATTCTACAGGCCTACATTCACTGCAGTAAGTGCAACTTCAAATACGGATGCGCCATAATTGTGGTTGCAGTAGTAGCAAATTGAAATTCAACTTCGACTATTTTGCTTCAAATTTTACATTACTGACAACCTAATAACTTTGAATTCACTGTAGGAAAAATGAGAAAAAAATTGCTGGTTCGTAATATTTTACTTGTGATTATTTATCATTTAAACAAATTTGCCTTGGTGGTTGCCTTGCTAACAGCAAAAAAGTCTCGTTCTGAAAAAAATGATTGATATAATAATATTTATATCTAAGCAAGGCATCGCTTATCGTGGAAAAAGTGAGGCCTTGTACTCCTTGAGGAATATCGATGAGAATCAGACAACAGCATAGACAACAGAGATCGTTAAAACAAATCCGTGGTAAGCGTCAGGTCAAAAAGAGGACACATATTCACGACTCTATACATGCGTTTTATAATAATAATAATAGTGTTTCCATTCAGTGCGAGCAAAAGAACGAACTACAAATTGTAGATGCTCCTTTTAAGTGTCACTTTGTCCACATTAGTATCAAAAACGTCTCCAATATCATTAAAGGACCTACACATGCGGTTAATAGGCTCGAACATACCGTAATTAATGCGCGAAAAAGCAATCTGTAAAGGTGATCGATTGCGTAGGGAATAGGACAGTTCTCTAGGCAATATTTTGGAAGCCAACTGAGCGCTGTCAAGCTTTCCCCGCAGAAGCTGATGCAAAAGTATCAAATCAGCAACCCAACGTCACTTCTCGATTGTAACAAGTTGCAGTAACTCTAAGCGCTCCTCATAAGGTGGTAGAATAAGAGGGTCATTCCAAGGCAAAGAACGTAGGGCTGATCGCACAAATCTGCGCTGGACGGACTCGATACGTTCAATGTGGGATCCGTAAAACGGAGACCAAACCTGACTAGCATATTCAAGCAGGGGTCTAACCAAGGACGTATAAAGATGGATTCTTATATGAGGGCTTGGAAATTCCTTGGACCAACGAAGAATAAATACCAGCATAGAGTTTGCCCTAGCAACGACGTTATTAATTTAGGAGATGAAGTTCAATTTAACATCAAGATACACTCAAGTCCCTCACTCCTTCCATCCGTTTTATAACAGTACCCCGTTTTATACCAGTACCCTCAAGGACATAACCTGACATTTCTCAATGTTCAGCTTAAGATTGTTGTTGCAGCACCACTCATAGAAAATGTGCAACTGTGATTGCAAAATCTCACAATCAGCATTAGATTTGATTGGAAGAAAAATCTTAATATCGTCAGCATACATAAGAATTTTACATCTTTGAAGCAAATATGAAATATCATCAAAAGATAAGATGAATAACAATGGAGCCAGATGACTGCCCTGGGGAACGCCAGAATGAGCCACAAAATCATCAGAGAGTGCGCTAAGACAAAGTACTCTATAAATCCTTTTAGTTAAATATGACTTAATCCTAATAATAAGCGAGGGCGGGAAACCTAACTTAGCCAATTTACGCCTTACTAAAATCAGTGTAAATACAGTCAGTTTGGCAACCATCCATGAATCCGCCCACAGTACAAGAAACAAACTCAACCAAGTTTGTAAACGTGGACCTACCTTGTAGAAAACCATGCTGCCGAGTGGAGATTAAGCCTTTACACAATTCGGATAATTGGGATTGAACTAATAGTTCGAAGAGCTTAGGAATACAGGACAATTTAGGAATTGGCCTGTAGTTTGAAATGTCTCTTCTATTGCCACTCTTGAAAATAGGAATTAAAAAGGATACCTTCCAGAGTGCTGGGAAATGGCCCCGCGAAAGAGACTTCCTGAATATTAGTAGTATTAGGCAATAATAACACCGAAGAACATTTCTTTATGACTGCAGCAGAAACCCCGTCAGAACCACTAGAGAAGTCAGTTGGAAGTGCAGTAAAATGCTTCAACAAGATCTCTTCCGTGATAAATGGAACTGATACCATGGGTAAAATTCGGCTATTTATGTGCGAAAAGTTTCCACTATCCATAGTCGATGGATAGTTATCAACCATTTTCTTCAAATTGACATATTCGAAAAATGCACGGGGGTCAGAGAATAGTCTTTCCTTTAAACTTTGAAGGTATTCTTCATAGAGAGAACGAGAACGGCTTATAAAATGTTCATGGCAAATACTAAATTCATGCCAGGAGTCAACACTGTTAACACGAAGATACTTTTTGCAAAGTCTATTCTTCCTATTCTTAAGAGTCTTCAATCCTCTGTCAAACCAGGGTGGAGCGGAATCTCTACCTCTAACCCAAAAGAAGGGAACAAACCTTTCGAAGGCTTCATACAAAACGTCGTAGAGACCTGATACGTTACTGTCAATATCGTCACCAGATAAGCAAGTGTGGAAGTCTATCTCACCAAGACAATCATTCAAAGCCTCAAAATCGGCCGCTCTAAAGTTAAAATGATATTGGCTATAGAAGTTATCGACAAGCACGTCTGACAGACAATGAAAAGGAGGCTAGGTTCAACAGTGAGTGTGAGGTTCGTAGAGAACACCAAATCAAGCTGTCTTTCCATACTGTTACTCAAATTGCTAATTTGGGAAAGTCCAAAGCTAGCCAAGGTGTCGAGGAATAACGATTGTCCTTCAGTCAAGTCATGGGGAAGAAAGCTATCGTTATTATCATCCGCTACCCATCGTACATCGGGTAAGTTGAAATCCCCCACTAGGATAATTTCATCCTTAGAACCCAATCGATCATAGATGTAGTTGATATGCTTAATGAGAATATCATACTGACTCCGACCATTACTATCAACGACATTAAACGCAACAACAAGTTAAGAAGAGGTTGCTCGAATCAAATGAAATTTTTACTAAAACTTGTTTCAGCTCGAGTTGGTCAGAAAATGAAGGAGTGTCGAAATGATTAGTATTAAGAAAATTCCTGCAAGCTATGAGAACCCTACCACCGCGTGCGGTGGAGGCAGCATGCCTATCCCTACGGAAAAGCTGATAAGAGCCATTAAACAGTTCCGCGTCCGAAATACCCTGGTGTAACCACGTCTCAGATAAAGCAATCACATCAAAATCGCAGTTAGTAGATGAGAAGTAAAAATTATTTGTTTTGGTCCTCAGTCCTCTCACATTCTGGAAGGTTAGGGTCTGTTTTGCGGATTTTTACGTGGTTTGTCATACTCTCTAATAGTTCGAAAATTTTACCATAAAACAATTCAACTAACTTACTGTTTTGTTTTAGGGTATGAAGATCTCTAATTAAGGAAGTTCTCAATCCTTTTGTCTGAATAGTGCAATATTAAGCTTTGTTTGATTTGGTCCCAGTCAAGTAGAGTCTTATAGAAATTAAGGACTTCATTCCATATAGCCTTAAGTAACAACTAAACATAAGCTTTATCACTAATTACTGGGATTAAATTAGGGATTTCTTCAACATTATCAAAAAAAAATCGAACCAACGCCTAGGATTCCCATCGAATTTTGGGAGGCCTTTTATTACGTCTGATACTCGTAAACTAATAAAAATATCAGAGGGAACAGTTCCAGCGGGGGGAACAATGTTCAATAAATTTTCTAAAAATCCTGATCCCTTTGATTCACTAGTTATATTATCTTGTATCGTTCTTTACTTCATAAAATTTTATTACAACTCATTTTTCGATATTTATATTGGCACTATATAAATTACACAGACAATGATGTGTACCCCAGCAAATCCTTGAATTTGATTTATTTGGTAAAAGCTCTCGCACATTAATAAATTTCGGCTATGATACGATGGAGATGGTTCATCGAATATTTCACTCAAGCAAAGATCCTATTTCCACCCCGTCACTCCTGCGGGAGCGATGAAACATCGACCGCTGAATTAAATCTTTCCTTTGTGGATGGGTATATCAACATAGCTTATGTTATATGGTAATGAATTGCAAAATTCGTTTTCAACACTTATATTTTATTCAAACGTATGTGAATCTTGAGGAACAGGAAGGTATTCTTAAAGATATTTGCACTTGAATAGCGCCAATACGTTTCTAGCTTCACTGAATAAAGAAATCGGCATTTGCATAATGATTCCTTATACATATATCCAGTGGAAAGTAAATTAATTTTGTGCTTTATATGATTTGAATTGACATTTTTTTATAGGAACGGAATCCTTGACTTTGATCCACAGACGACGGAAGAATAATTTTTTTTTCTATGCCGATTGTACTTGGGAAAAATTTAAAAAGTTTCTTGGAACCTTTTAGATGGGCGTATTCCCTAAGTATTGCTGGAATATATTAAAGCTGTATTTACTCGAAGCATTGACAGAATCCCTATTGGAAATGATAGCTGCAGCTCTAAGCCGTGGATGGATGACCCTTCGTATACCCTTTCACTTCGTTTTAACATTACATGTCCGCAAGCTGCTTCTTTGTAGATTCGTTAGAAGTAATTAAGAAGGTTAACATTGGTATTGATAGGAAGGAGTTCATTTTATTATGCTAAAGTTAAAGTAGTTCGTTTTATTATGCTAAAGCTCAGGAGAAACTCTATGATGCCGCAAAACAATCTTGTCAGAAAAGGGGAAGGTTAGGTTTTTTTTTTTTTTTTTTATATATGATGTTGCCAAAGCTCAGGGGATGCCCTATGATGCTAAAGCACAGCCTTGGCAGGAAAGGAATTAAGGAGGAATGGAGGTTAGGAGGTTGAGTGAAGGAGGTGTCGATGTACGCCCCGTTTGAAAGTTTCAGGCTCATAAGACGAGGGAAAAACAGAAGATGGTAAACTGTTCCACATTCGTGTTGTTCTGCTAAGAAAAGATTCCCGAAATTTGACGGTACATCCAAATTTGACCCGGAGAGTAAAGGGGTGGGAGCGACTTGTAGATCTTGTATCGCGCGTTGTAATGAGTCTACAAGGAATCAGGCTAGCGATTTCGTTAGAACAATGGCCATGGAAATAGCGATAAAAGAGTGAGAGACAACCGACATTCCGTCGATGCTCAAGAGAGTCAAGGCCCTCAGAGATTGAGGAATCGCCAATAAGTTTAACAGCCTTACGCTGAACTTTGTCTAACGCGGACAATGCGGTGTGTCCTGCCCCTGCCCAAATATGGGAATTATATTCAAGTCTAGGCCTAATGTGGGACTTGTAGATCAACGCTAAGTCGGGTGGGGTGAAATATTTCTTACATCTCTGTAGAAAACCTAAACATTTCATCGCACTTTTGGCGATTGCAAATATATGATCAGTCCAGCTAAGATTGCTGGATATCTCAATACCCAAGATCTTTAGGGAGGGTGAATTGGGTATATTCACTCCGTCGACTGAAATGGGTTGGGGTGGACTGGGCGTTTTTTAAGGGACATTAAACAGCATTGAGTTTTGGATGCATTAAACGTAACACGATTTGCTCTGCCCCAAGCGAGGACCTTAGAAATGTCGTTGTTTAATGATCTAAACATGCGTTCCCGATTGACTTCTGTAGCATTTCCACGTGAATTCATTACAGAATCAAATGAGTACGCGAAATCAAGGGTGCTGTCGTCGGCAAAACTATGAATAGGATTGAGAGTAAGGGATAAGAGATCATTGATGAAAAGAAGAAATAAAGTTGGTGAAAGAACTGAACCCTGAGGTACACCGGCATTTATTTCGTGGGATGCAGATGTAACGCCGTCAATAACTACACGGATTGAACGGCCTGACAAAAAGCTCTCTATCCATTTAACGAGGGTAGGATGCAGACCAAATGTTTGAAGTTTGGCTAAAAGGGCAGCATGCCAGACTCTATCAAAAGCCTTTGAAATATCAAGAGCGACGATTTCGGACTCACCGAAATTATGGAGACAATGATTCCAACGCTCCGTTAGAGCCGTTAGTAAGTCAACGTTAAATTAGACTGGCAGGGAGGAATCAGGAGGAAGCCTCACTTACGCCATAATGGCGCACTGTGATACTACATTGGGGCTGGATTCCCATCCTTATTAATAATACCTTAATCTATTTGGAGCTCCGGATGAACCGCACAGCCTATCCCAGTTCGGGTAACTCCTTCAAATAAGAGAGCCTAAATTCCGGTTCCTGTCGTTGGCTAGAGCCGCACTATTTCAGAAAAAATGAGCGAAGGGGACGTTGACACTCATTGATTCGGCGCGCCTCGAATGAGTTCCCAAAACGAGGAAGAAGAGAAATTTAATCGTCTTGGAAACTCCTACAAAAGTCATTCGAGGGCACGCCGAATCAATGAGTGTCAACGCTTATAATATTTTGCTTGAGCGAGCTAGGCTCTCTTGAGCGCTTCAGGTCGCAGTTCGGCAAAATCTGTTGGATGATTAGGTAGGTATTTATATCACTATACCCCGGTATCCATGTACCTTAAGGCGCTAAGCCATGTCGTTCAGAGTTAAGTGGCGTATTTTATGCAGTAGTAGAGGTCGTATACACTCTCATGGGAGATGTAATAGCAAAATGTCATTTGAAGACAATGTTCTGTGCTACCTTTAAAGCCATGATTTCTACCTTCCAACTTAAAGCCGTCATTGATTCTCACAAATGAGGGGAGCCAGTCCCTTATTTATGCCTAGTAGAAATAGAGGAATCTAATTTGGCGTTGAAAGAAGTTGTGGGTTTGGTGTAATCTATATTATTTATTATACTATCGTCCAGAGTTTTTGAATGTCCGTAGTCGGTACGCGTCCAAATCTTGACCCTAATAGCAGTGGAGGATGCGGTTTGTTTTCCGAAGGGTTACACCGGCATTAGGTGGAGGATGGTATTATAGGCTTTTGAGGGTGTAATTCCGAGGGCACCTGCAGTCAGTAGTGATAGCATCCACTGAACTTTCTCCAGTACTTTTTCTTATCTAGTGCAGGCCACTAGACGACCATTCGGTGTGTAAGCATACACCTAATAACGCTGACATAGAGCCACTATACAGTACACGGCTCCATGTCCCATCTTTTGCCTATTGGGGCTTGGTGCGAGCATAACGTTGCTTTACGTTTCTTATATGTCAGATTTTCAATTAAGTTTCAAATCTAGAATAAGGCCTAATTATTTAATTTAGGCAATTAATTTCAGTTTGACCCCATTTTGTACATTTAATGGGAGCAACTCTATGTTTCCGTGAAAATAGTGCCAGCTCTGTTTACTCCGGATTTTTACCCAGACAGGAGACAGGAGTTGAGAGATTTAGGTGTTAAGTTAACAGGGTCGTCATCGAAGTCCAAAAGTAGATCATTAGGGGCTATATTTCACAGAAGTAATAAAAAAATGCCTTCTTGGAGTATGCCTTTTGTTGCGAACTTTTGTATGGTAGGTCCTCTAAACTGTAGGTTACGATCTTGCTTTTAAGCATGAGAACTTGATTGATTAGAGAACTGTCTAGACAGCACCCTTATGGAAACTGGATCTAGACTCTAGATCCAGTTTCCATAAGGGTGCTGTAATCGCCTCTCCTGGATTTACGTTATTAAACGCATCCTCAATATCGAGCAAACGGATTTATTCTAACTGTATTTATATATATTAGGAAAGGGCCAGCTTAAGTGGCTCGACTGTTTCTCTGATGTAGACATCAGTCGGTCTCTCTAGAATTTTAAGAAGGAAGGAGTAGAGATTTATTGGCCTCAAGTCCTTAAGTTTGCTATGTGAGGCCCTTTCACCTTTGGGAATAAAGAGCACCGTAACTTCTGTTCACGATTCTGGAATGTATGTGAGGTTGAGGTAGGGTTCATAAATGGTTTCCAGCCACGGCATAAGCATCTTGAAGGCTGCTTAAAGCGCAGCATGGATTATATCTTCCAAGCCCGGTATTTTTAAAGTGTTGAAACTGTATATAGCCCATTTCAGTTTTCTTCACTAAGAATCTTACGAACTACACGGTCACTGTCCAAAGTTATTGTAGAATCAGCTATTCTAGCTATTGAATAGCCCGGAGAGTCAGTGTCAACCAATAGTTTCAGAGTTTTTAAATTAAATGAAGTAAAAGCTTTCATTTTATTTGACTACAAGGCTGGGAGTACTTGGTGTAGTTGAGAGAATCATACGCAAACGACCCACGTCAGAGGCACTTTTGATTGTATTACAAAGACTCCCCCACGAACGATTTCCTTATTATTAAATTATTTAATTATTTAAATTTTTCGAGGCATTCCTTATTATTATCATTTATTAGTTATTTTGGCTTGATTAAGTAGCTTACGGCATTCTTGGTAGTGATTATCGCCGACCACCACGGTGGTCTACGCTTAATTCTACTTGTTCTTCTGAACTAGGCTACTTCTACCTTAAGCTGTCCAACAGATTATTAGGTCGACTTACGTTAGGTAGAATATTTATTAGCGCAGTTTTATACTTATCGAACAAACTCAAAGATCCAACATTGCCTTACATCAATGTGGGAGAGATGTGTACACTATGATGGTGAAACCCATTATCTTTTATGCCTCGGTGGTCTGGTGAATAGCAGAAAATATTGAGTAGGGTTCAGAGGCTGGCTTATGTATGTATAACAGGTGCCTTTTGACATCGATGGTAAGGGCTGCTGCTAGGTCTGCTGCCATTAGACTGATATGTGAAAAAGGCTCTGCGTACGGACGGGGGTGCAAACTGTCATAAGTCAAGAGCTGACTAAGGGCATAGTAAAATCCTGGATCTTATCAAAATTAGGATACCGGAATTTAAAAGGTATAAGTAAAGTAATGGTAATTGACCAATTCCATGAAACGATTATTCACTCCCAGAAAAAAATGTAATTCATGCCACGGCTTTCACGAATAAACCCGAAGGGCAGAAGCAGTAATCCTCGGGGAGGACTTATATGTGAACAGCCATCTAAGTCTATGGTCGAATACCTCAGTTCATCAGACGGAAATACTATATCTGGTATTTGCGCTGGATTACCTGCTGGAGAGTCTTGTGAAGAGTAAGAGAACAGTGGTGAAATCCGACAATCAGGCAGTGGCCTGATGGACAGTACAGAGTTCAATACAGCTCTGGCCTTGGAGTCTGATTTAGCTGTGTTTTGTGCTGTAGTAATCTGCAAATTGATTCTCAATTTCGAAACTGATATTGAATTTAATTGAATGCGAAAAAACTAGCACATAAAGAAGGTACTGATCTACTGTTGTTTCGGTGAGTGCATATTGTTTGTATTTGCACAGTCGGTAACGGATATTTATCCAAAGCAAGTTTTGGTGCTCAAGAATCGCCCTGGGGCAATGAAAGGTTATATGACGAAAATGAAAAATTATATAGAACGAAATGAAAGGAACTTACTACCCTATGGGAATTTAAAACAGGGTTTTTGCTGGGCACCTTGATGGACCGCCCATATAACGGATGGGCCCCAGAATGGCATTCCCGACTGGCAGTGACGAGGAATGTTACGGTGATTCTGATAAGGCCCTCTCATGGCAACCCTTCGGGAATCAACCAAAAAGCCCGATCAATGCCCAAATATATTTCTGACTTAGCCGTGATTTTTCTTCTTTTTTTTTATACGATGTGGCCAAATCCTACGGGGGCAACCCTTTGATGCGTTAGCATGGTTTTCGCCGGAAGGGAATTAGGGTAAGGGAAGTGAGGAAACTTGAGTCTTGTTTTTGCATTGCTGCGAGCTAGACAACAGCCCAGAGACGGAGTGGATTATTTTAATTCCTTAATAAAAGCTCACGGTCATCTGGTCTCGAACCCGGGACCCATGGCATGTTGGTCTTGCCGCTCAACGCATTGATCCAACTCCGTCTCAAAATAAATAGGGTAATCATAAAAGAAAAACACCAGTGGAAATTAATAGTTCTTTATTAAAATTAAACATCTTCGGTCTAAATCTCGCACGGGTCTCTGATGGCCGTTCAGGAGAAAGCCCGCCTGGGTTTGCCCGCCACTTGCCGTCTAAGTGCCCGATATAATATTACGTATCAGGTTTTATTTGTAAATGATGTAAATTACTTTTCAAAATTCTTGAATTTTATAGGGTAATTAATTTCTAAAACGAATATCCTGATTTCTATTATGATTCTAAATTCAAATGCCCAATTAGTAACTTTACGGGCCCTACCCTGACGCCCTCAATAGAGGAATGCCCGACAGGGACCCGGACATATATCCGGCATTCCCTGACATTTTTCCCATAGGGTACGGCGGAGGTATTGCTATATGAAGGTTGAGTTTATTGGAACGGTATTGTAACGTAAATGGGGCTCTTCGGGCTCGAAGGATTAATTAAGACAATTATTTACAGTCACAAATTCTCACAATTTTTAATCACTTTAATGATTAGTTCGTTTCACAATTTCCTTAAGAACTTTTCTTTACAATATACCATTTCGCTTCACTTATTTACACTTATCACTTCATGGGTTAAAATACAACTAACTATTCGCATTATCACTCATTATCACAATACAACACTTTGCAGTCTAAATTACGACTAAAAAACTAGGCTACTACTCAGTCCCATTCACACTACTTTGTCCAATTCTAAAAAGTTCGGCAACTTACTTCTATATGTTTCCGGTATACATCCTCACCACGCCCACTTTCCATAGGTTCGAGTCGTCTCCGACCCTCCACGCCCGATACCTCCACACCCTGACCTCTAGCTACACGGGGCAATAATTCCCCCTTCGCGGCCTACCTCGTGCATGTTACAGTATTTTCGGCAGCTTTTTAAAATCCAAGTATCTTTAGAAGACGAAGACGCAAATGAAATTAGTGAAAGGGAAGATTTAGAGAGGCAGTATTATGTAACAAAGGGAAGGCTTTAAAATTACATAGTGCATCAAAGGGAAGCTATGTACAAGCAGAAACCTCAAGCATTAGATGCGAGTTACGTACTTAATTCATCTTAGAATGTTGCTGTTTTTTCTAGATTAAAGTTGCCAAAGTTGAGCGGGGAGTATACGTAATATCCCACATTTATTAACACATTCAATACATTGGTGAATGATTGTACCGATTTGAAAGGAGTGCAAAAATTCCACCATCTGCTCACTTACTTGGAGGGTCAAGCATTAAAATTGGCCGAGGGACCAGAAATCACCGCAGGTAATTGTCTTGATGTTTTTGATTTCTTGAAATCACGTTGCGACAATCAGGCTCATATTAGGAACTTATTCGTAATTCAGTCGTAACTAAAGGAACGCAAAAACAGTTAAGAACACTTTGTAAGGAAGTGACCGTTCCTTAAGGCGTTGACTTCGCTGGGCACTACTGAAGAAATTCTGAACACTCTACCGTTGCATATTTTCTGAGGGAAGTAGGATACAGAGCCACAAGCAAAGTGGGAAGAATCACTCGATTTCCAGACTGTACCAACTTGGGATGAGTGCTCAAAGTTTTTGGGCAAACGATGTCAGCAGTTAGAATCTAGACCTTACAACTTAAGTCAGAATAGTAGGTTAGGTTAAAGTGGCTGCCTAAGAAGGCACACTTAGGCCTAAGAGGCCCTTTGTGCTACCACATTA
Source organism: Leptarthrus brevirostris (assembly GCA_964036015.1). Classification (NCBI taxonomy): domain Eukaryota; kingdom Metazoa; phylum Arthropoda; class Insecta; order Diptera; family Asilidae; genus Leptarthrus; species Leptarthrus brevirostris. The sequence continues at coordinate 117,069,082 of OZ038372.1, read as the reverse complement.
AGGCTTGAAATTAAACAACCCCATCAAATTACCTAAGGAATAGGAGGGTTAACATTCTGTCCCCTGTGCACCGAACCAGTTTCTTGCATCTATATGGAACTAGTTCACGGGAAGTCAAAATTATTTTGACTGGGTTGTGAAGGGTGTTCATCCTTATTTCGTCGTCGGGAACCATTTTGAACTCCCGATAAATCGAGTCAGGTTTCTGACATCTGTGGAGCCCAGCTCGATTAGCTCTTTGAAGTAGGGGGAGCCCAAAAACCGGTTCCTACGGTTGGCTAGGGCCGGGCAGCTACCGAGCAGGTGAAGTATGGTTTCCTCTTCCTCCTCGTCGTGGCAACTCCTACAGTAGTGGTTTGAGGGCACGCCCAGCCTATCGGCGTGTCTACCTATGAGGCAGTGACCCGTGATTACGGCTACTGGAGTGCTAATTTTTTTGCGTCCGAGTGGGATGAGCCCTCTTGACCGCTTAAGGTCAAGCTTTGGCCATATCTGTCGGGTAATCAGGCAGGTGTGTTCTTCTTGCCAGTTATTATTAGCAATCTTGAGAGCCTCCTGTGAGAGCTCCATTTTGCATGTAGCTAGCGGTTTACCCGGCTGGTGGTTAATGTCCGAATCAGGACGTGTGGTACCGATTCTCGCTAGTTCGTCGGCTCTGCAATTGCCCGGAATATCACTATGTCCAGGCACCCAGATGAGCCGTACTTTCAGATGCTCAGCTATGTCATTTAGTGTTGAGCGACATATTATAACCGTTTTGGAGGTTGTGTATACTCCCGAAAGGGATTTAATAGCTTCCTGACTATCTGTGAAAATACATACATTGTCTGTAGGTAGCGCTAGTTGATTCAGGCGGTCCGCAGCTACTTTTATGGGCATGATTTCTGCTTGAAACACGCTGCAGTAGTCGGGTAAGCGAAATGAGACATCGAGGTCCAAGTGTTCCGAGAATATTCCTCCACCCACTTTGCCATCCAATTTGGAGCCGTCAATAGAGAGATGCACTGAGTTCTCCCATTGGGGAGGACCTTTCTCCCACTCCGATCTGGTGGGAAAGAAGGAATCGAATTTTGCTCCAAAGAAAGGCTTTTGCGAGGTGTAGTCGATATTGCTGGCAGTTCTATTGTGTAATATTTTGGGGTGACCGAAATCAGTTCGCTTCCAGGTCTGGATTGAGTTAAGCCTAATGGCGGCTGATGATGCGGTTTGCTTACCAAAGAGATCCAACGGTAGAAGGTGGAGAATAGTGTTTAGGGCTTTAGAAGGTGTGGTTCTCAGGGCACCTGTTATCAGCAATGCTGCCATCCTCTGAACTTTTTCCATTGCTTTGAGATGGGTTGCTATGTTTAGTGCCGGCCACCAGACAATCACCCCATACATGAGTATAGGTCGTATGACTCTTGTATAGAGCCAATTCACAATGCGTGGTTCCATACCCCATCTTTTTCCTATAGCCTTCTTACACGAGTGCAGCGCTACCGTAGCTTTCCGTACTCTTTCTTGGATGTTAGGCTTCCAGGTAAGTTTTCTATCTAGGACTAAACCTAGATACTTAACCTGGTTACACAGTTCCAGCTTAACCCCGTCTAGTGTAGGGCAATTAATAGGAGGTGTTTTATGCCTCCGAGAGAAGAGTATTAACTCTGTTTTGTTAGGGTTTATACCTAGACCACACCCATCACTCCATGATGAAGTCTTGGAGAGGGCGCGTTGTAACACCTCAGCCAGTGTATTGGGTGAACATATCAGGACAATATCATCGGCATAGGCAATAACCTTGTGACCGGACAACTCCAGGTCTATGAGTAACTCATTTAGAGTTAAGTTCCATAAGAGTGATGAAAGGATTCCTCCCTGAGGGGTACCTCTAGTTACCACTCTTTGGATATTGGATCCTCCTAAGCTGGAGATAATGACCCTGCTTTTTAGCATGAGGTCAATAAGTTTGATGAGAGGATCTTCGATTTCAAGCCTCAAGGATGCCATTATCGCCTCTGATCTAACATTGTTAAAAGCACCCTCAATATCAAGGAAGGCTACAAGTGAATATTCTTTCTGTAGTAGCGAATGCTCTATGATTGTGGTAAGTTCGTGTAGGGCTGTCTCTACGGACTTACCTTTAGTATAAGCATGTTGCGAGAGAGACAACTTGGAATGATTGATTGTCTCTTTAATGTAGATATCTTAGAGTCTCTCCAAGGTTTTGAGCAGGAAGGAGGAGAGACTAATGGGCCTAAAATCATTGGGCTTATGATGTGAGGCTTTTCCTACTTTAGGGATAAAGACCACCTTCGCCTTCGTCCATGAGGATGGACTATAGGTGAGGTTAAGGCAAGCCTCGTATATGACCATTAGCCACGGAATAAGTATCTCGGAGGCTAGTTGTAGTTCAGCCGGGATGATGTTATCCAATCCCGGTGATTTATAGGGCTTGAAACTTCGTATCGCCCATTTCAGTTTTCTTGCATCAAGTATCTTGTGGACCAGTTCATGGTCGCTTGGAGTATCCGGCAGCTCTACTCTTCTGGTCGCCGAGCAACCCGGAATAGTTACCGGAGTCAGAATAGTATCGTTGCGGTAATTCCTAAGCAAAACAAATTTCGTAAATCAACAAGTCTAATCACGTTGTGAGTAACTATTAAATTCAACGTTGTTGGAAATTCCAAAAGCTATAGTTACTTAATAGATATCGCAAAGCAAAGGAATTAGAAGATTGCTTAAATTATCTCCACAGAGGTCATCTGATGACCACGTGCACATTTGATTAATGTAAGAAAGAGGTGCGGGAAAATACATCATATTCTTTTACATCAACACGTCACTTCGAGAGCAACTCCCGCAACTACGGCTCCTCAAAATCCAATCAAAGACTCTTTACTGAAAGACCATTTGCTTATACCTAAAATACAGTGCATGTAATGCTGGCTAAATCATGAGTCGAGTCGCACCTTTGAAGACATTGTCACTGCCGAGGCTTGAACTAGGTGGCATTCTACTTCTTGCCGGTTATTTGAGACGTTAAGGTCATCATTGGGATCATTTTCAAGAATTTATTTCTGGACGGATTCAGAGATTTTACTGCATTGGGTGCATGGGCATTCGTGAAGATAGACAACGTTTGTCTCACATCGGGTGGCGGAGATCCAGAAAATTACAGCCAAAGTTATAGTTTGGAGGCATATTACTTCAGAATTGAATCCAGCCGACATTATTTCGAGAATAGCTGAAGTGGAGCAGCTGATTGATACAAGGTGATTCAAAGGACCGCTATTTCTGGAGAAGTTTTAAGACTAATGGCCAGTGCTGTAGAAAATTGATTTTTCAAGATGTGGCATTCCAGAGGAGCGTACATTAAGTACTATTTTGCTGGCGGATGAACACCAGAAATACGTGATTGCAGCACGTAAGTTTGTATACAATTTCCCCAAAATTCGCAGAGCTTTTGCATACGTCTTGCGATTTTACAAAATTCTATCCAGGAAATGTCAAGGAAAAAATACTCATATGTTAATGAATTAATGCCAGAAGAACTTGAAGATGCTCATGCAAGAATAGTGTTTGCAGTACATCATGACGCTTTTTCTTCAGAAATCACCACATTGTAGAAATCGGATTTGCGAGAGGAGCAATTTAAAGGACCTTACTCCGATCCTGGGCAATGGCTCACCAAAACTTCTTCGAGTTTGTCGTCGATTGCAAAATGCGAACATTCCCTACAACATTAAGCATCCTATTCTTCTTCCGAAAAATCAGCCTTTTGTTTTTACTTCCTTACGTAACATTTACATTTAAAGCATCTTCATGCTGCCAGCCAAGCCTTAGTTGTTATCTTGTGTCAGAAGTTTTGGGTTATCAACGCCAAATCCATATCGAACTGAGTAGTTCGTAAATTCATCCATTGTTTTCACTATCGACTAACGCTGCAAAAACAAATAATGGATGTGTCCGTTACCAGTACTTTGGAATCAACTAGAGCCTTTCTGCATTCGGGAGTGGACTTTTGTGGATCTTACATGACCACGAAACGTTTTTGTCGGCTTCGTCACAAAGACAGTTCATTTGGAAGTCGTCTCGAGTTTGTCATCGGATAGATTTTTGTCGACATTCATTAGATCCATGGGCCGACGAGGAATTTGCTCAACACTTTTGTGCGACAACGCAACCAATTTTTTGGGTGCGAAAAGAAAAATGGAGAAATTTGGCTGAAGTTTCTATTAGGAACAAAGTCGGAAGTAATTGTAATCTACTGTGCAGAAACTGGCATTGAGTTTATTCCGCTACGTTAGTCGAGATCCGTTTAATGAAAACAATAAACGAAAAAACACTTACTTTCGAAGAATTAAATACTCTCACCGTTCAAGTAGAATCTATTCTCAACTCTAGCCCTATTTCAGCAGTGTCACTAGACCTTAATGACGAAGGTCATTTGTTGGTCAATGGCCCCCTAAACGCGATACCCGAACCGGACTACACTGACAAGAAGTTGTCACTTTTGGATAGATGTCAAACCTTAACTGCACTACAGCATCGGCTTTGACAGAGACTTAGAACAAAAAACGAAAGGAAGTGCACCATGCTCAAAAAGTTTCCGAAGTTTTCCTTATGTGTTTGAAAGGTGTGAATGTGTTAGTTCTCACCATGGAAGTAGTAAATTTTTCACTCATTCGAATTGGATGGTATACAATCAGTTCTACCGATGGATTTTAACCACAGTTCTCGAAGTCTTTATCTTTTGGAAATCTAAAATACCAAAAAGTTGAAAAATATTTTAATATTTGTAAAGTTTTATTAGAGCCCCTAGGCAAAAACTTCCGTCAGCTGTCGCTGAAACCACCAATGTAAACACTTTGAATGTGCGCTCTTCAGAAAGTCCACGTCAAATTGACACCTTTCCCACGAACAAAGAATCGGAAAACACGTACACTGTTTGTAGACGGTATTGCACTTCCTTTCGTTTTCTGTTCTAAGGGCAGAGATGGTCGCGTGAGTATATTCCTCAGCTATGGCAAAGGTACGAATGGTTCAGTTCTTCACTAAATATGCAATTAGTGATTTTGGTACTCGTCGCTGATGATCAGCTTCCTCCTCAACAGTGGTTACTAGAATTGAGAAACCTACATCAGGGTAGCGATTCTCAGACAATTTGGTTGCCTAACCGTTTCAATAAATTAAGCGCATGCCCAAAAAATGTTTTGGCAACAGAAAAATATTTCATAGCAACGAATAAATATGTCAAGTTTGTGCGCATGATCTGTAATTCTCCCATGCCGTTCCCCGGAGCTTGCATCTAAATACTCAGTCGCCTGGCGTGTGATTTTGACACTTCATAGCGCTTGGACTGCCATGAGTAAAAATTTTGTAAAACGGTTGGCATTCCCCTTCAACCGATTGAACACACACTTGTTAAATTCAAGCTCTACACATTTTTACAATTTTGCGTACTTACAAGGCAACCAGGTTGTCTGAAACAACCAATTTCGTGAGAATTCCTACCCTGGTCCTGCTGGAAAGGTGCGCGTTCTAGATATTCGAACTCCAAGAGGAATTATTCGCATAAGGTGGTTCAACTACGAGTAAACGAAGAATGCCGTTGAAGAGACTTCAAGGTGGCCGGCATGTTATAGTACGAATATTAATTAATAAATATTAATCGTTAGGTTATTAGTCTGTACATTACATGAAGAGCAGTCAAATCACTTTTTGCAGTAAATTCTTGGCATGTACTTTTGAACTCCAGCAATTGTATTCTCTCACTGTTGTTAGAAATCTTGACTAAGTGTTTCTTTTCTTTTCGTAATCTCGTTTCGTTTTTATAACAAAACAGCCACTTAGTCAATGGTGTTCAATATTTTTTTGATTGCCTTTCGTGGTGAAAGGGAAGTCTTAGCCCACCTCTGAACATTACTTATGTTCAAAGAAGACTGATTTTATGGTCCATAGTCAAGAGAAGACAATGCAGATGTGTTTCTTAAATTGCTTTATCAGTACATCAAGGCCTCGAGAATTTTACCTGATCAGTTTTCTACCATCTAAGTGAGTTTCTTTGGTAAATCTGGTACTATATTTTTTATCCTAGTCGCCTTTTAAGATTTCATCTCTAAGAGAATTTGCCTAGTTTAATTGATGGTGTCCGAATCCTTATTCTCCTGGAATCCTTACAAATTTTTAATTGTTTTCTAATTTTCTTCACATATTTTAGAGTTTTCTGTCTGTTGGTAAATCATTAATTTTGAATTACATTTCATTGAAAAGTGCTTAAACCAAAAGCGACAGCAATAAGTCTCTGTATCTTTTGTAAATGGATTTCTCTGGGTGCAGACAGTCCATTTCTTTATGTCAGTGGCAACCAACAACAAAACCAACTTCTTATTGCATTTTAAATCACAATAAGGTGCCTGTAAACGAGAGGAGAAGGACCAAAAAAAGCATCGATCGCTTCTTGAGGCACAAAATATCCACGCCTCAATTCCTAATGAATTTAGCTGTCTCAAGGAGTTATGAAGTCAAAATGAGAAAATTTACAAGTGCAAATTGGACTAAATAGAAAAAGATAGACGCAAAGGATATCGCAGAAAGTACAAGGAGTTTAATCAATGTCACTGTCTAGTCAAGAACACACGCCTGAAGCCTTTTTCCTTTGAGTCGATTACCTCATTTCACTTGTTAAATGAACTGATTTTGAAATGTTTAAAGAATTTTTTATTAATCAAAATTTACTGTTAAAAATTATTATAGTTTATTTTTTACCTAGAAGCCACAAATCCAGGAACTTTATAATATTGCTGAAATTATTTCACGCAATGAGATATGTTACCTTTAAATAAATTCAAATTAAATTCCTTGGTGAACATTAAGGTTAAAAATAACCTTTGCGGGAGCAAACCACTCAACCACAATCTGTATTTAGTTGAATAGAACGAGGTTGAATGGTAGAATATATAACGCAGAGAATAACATACTGGCAGTCCGGAATTTCTGAAATGAACCCCTGGCATCCGTTAAGCAAAATTATAAGGCAAATTGAATGTTAAAATAGTTTTGGTTTTCAGATTTCGTTTCACCCGTTCATGATGTATCGATTTAGGGGATTCATGTACATATGGTATGGTATGCTTAGAGTAACTCCGAAGAAGGTCTTATTTGTAACTAAAATCTAAATTTATCAGATATTTCTTACACTTTCTTCTCGCTAGATTAATGCTACTTTAGGTCAGGTCTTCTGCTTACAACTTCTATAACTTAAAATAGAAATAGGGGATACTGGAATTATTTATGTGTCGCTTACACTAAAAGCGACTTTTTACGATGGTCACTGATATCGAATTCGATCGTTGCCTACTATTTACTGCTGCCGTTATTTTGGAAGATGTAAGACGTCGATTTCATTTACTCACAAGTATATAAAGGAGCGGACGGACGGAAAAAAGCGTATATGTTCTTAGCCCAAGTCTTAATAGATGTTTTAAGGGGTTACATGGGTTTCCTCGGGTAAAAAACGGCTTATTTTTAACAATTTTTTTTTATATAAAAAATTAAATATTTCATTTAAACTTTTTATTGCCTTTAATATATACAAAATATATACATTTGAAAAAGAATTTCTGAAATTTTGTAGAAAAATATTTTAAACTCTGCCATTGCTGTGTCATTTCCGGGGACCCCTCAGAAAAAAGGTGCTTGCGCGTTGACAGCAGAACTCATGACAGAATCAACTGAAGTAAAAAAAAAATACGTGTTTTAGTTAATACCTTAAACTAGAATTTGGACGAAGGAAAAAGAATAAAGTGAAAATTGGATTTTTGGCAGACCTTTTTACAAAAAATTAAAAATTTCGGTAAAATTTGCTCTTAATTGTTTTTTTTTTAAATAGTTGCATAGTTGAAATCTTCGTCCAATTCCTTGTCAATAATATCTCGAAGACGTGTGTAAGATTTCATCAAGATCGGTTCAGTAGTTTTCGAGAAATCTTGACAACCGACTTTGAAAATACAGTTTCGAGAAAAACGTGTTTTAAGTTTTCAGTGACAATAAAACTGGGAAAAAAATTTTTTTTTCAACTTACATAGAATCATCCCCATAAAGTAAGGGTCCTGCTGCAGCTGCAATGTCCAGGGCATCCTTCTAGCTTCGCGAGTCTCGCTCGCAGATTTTTCCTGAGCAGCTGTTCCAATATACCTGCGGCGCGCTGAGCCCAACTGGCTTTGAGCGCGCAACTTCCCAAGGCTCTATCTCCGAAACTATTACTCCGATCGACTTGAAAATTTAGGACAATATTCTAGAGATGTTGTAGAATTTAAGAACACAACAAAAAAAATTAGATTTTTTGAAGCCGTGAAACCCATGTAACCCCATAAGGCCGTTCAAGTATTACGTAACGCAGTTAGGGGGAGGGGGTCTTGTGAAACGTTACGGTGTGTTATAAGGGGGGGGGGGTCACGCAACGCGTTACGTAACATAAAGTTTTTGTTAAGATTAAAAGTCCTAACTCTTAACTCGTGACTCACGGCTCAGTTTATACGGTATATCTACACTACACATATTTTTTTACATTCGAAAAGAGTCGCATCACTGAGTATATAGAAGTAAGCCGAGTACCACGAGTGCATAGTTTGGACTCTAAAAATCCGACCGTTGCGGTGAAGCAAAACCACCTAAACTACAAGCCATGAACTTACTAATTTCACGCACACACATCAGGGACAAAATGGGCTGAAATTTAGTCTAATTTACATTGCTCTCTATTCCGGTATTTTGTGCAACATAATTGACATGTTTAGGTAAAAACAATCATCTGAGTCTTACGTAACGTTTAGAGTGAGGGGGGGGGGGGGGGGGGGTAAAGAAAGTGTAACGAAACCGTTACTGCACGTTACAAGGGGTGTAGGGGGTCACAAATTTTAAAAAACTTCGTTACGTAATACTTAACGGCCCCTAACACCAGAAAATCTGTTGCTGTTTATTGTCGGCAACAATCAACATCTAGGACCGGCTGAGCGATGCTGTTTGACTCTTCTCGTAGTGCGTGACCAATCCATAGCCATACAATAGAACATATGTTACGTTCGGATCAAAGATCCGGAGCTTTGTGTGCCTCTTCTTGAGCGCGCCTATGACCTTCTAAGGTGTAAGTTGAAGCCGCACTCATAAATGTATACCATATTATCTCTAATTCCTTAAGCCTTCGTGACCATACGGTTGAGAAAAATCTATGCCCGAGATTTTACGGAACAATCGTTCTCTAAAATGAAGGCGCACGCGCGCAAGAGCAGTTTTTGGTGATGTATATATAGGGCATAACCTTCTTGCAGTTATTGAAGATTGCCTGAAACAAATTACACCTGTTGACTGTGCCAATTGGATATGGTTTTACTCGTCCATGACCATTTGTTGAATAATTTGGAATATTGTTCATGTTAATGTCAATCATTTTTTGAAGACTGAAAACAATAATAATGGCAAAGTGAAAATAATAAAATGTTTTATTTGAATTGAAACTGAAAGCTTTTGTATTAAAACTATTTGCTCTTGGGTTAAAGTTATTTACTCTTGGGTTAAACTTGGCTGAAATATGATTTTTTGTGAAACCAAAATTGGGTAAAAATTTAGTTGAAGATCCATCATATTTAGGGCTTCATGGCACCGAGCAAGACCGAGAGGTGAAGACGATCTTTCTCTCGTCGGCAATCTCGGTCCAGTCTCGCTGTCGGCGAGATAAAAAAGGGAATTTCGGTGGGAAAACGGGGAGCGAACGCAAATGATATATCTGAGAATATGTGCATTTTCTTCTTATTTCCCTCGACCTAAACAAGGTTATTGGGGATAAAATTAAAATAAATGAAGAAGGAAATAGTGTAGGAAGAAGCGAATGAGGAAAGCAGTGTATACTTATATGCCCCATAAATCATAAAATTGACACTTTTCGGGGCGACATAAAAGCTGAAACAACTAAAAAAATTTTCCACAATAAAATTATAAAACCTTTAATCTCGTCCACTCTCATCACCTCAATCTTGCTCTCCTAATCGCACAGCGAGCAGCGAGAATTATCTCGAGTATTGTGAAGCCCTAATAATATTCTACTTTGCTTGCTTTACAGTTCCGTCCATCCTCTCATTTATTATCTGGACGTTACCAAAACAGATTTGATGAGATTTTTTAAAAATAACACAATTATACAAGATTCTATTGTTGGGCAGGTGGGGGTCATTACCGAAATAATTTGCTGCAAAATATCCGAATCCGAGATCAGAATCTGGCCATCAAGTCAGGATTTTGAGATATTTAAGGTTATGTACTCGAAAAATGGTTTTTTGTCTACTTTTGAGGTTATGTACAGGATGCACAAATTGTTTATGATCTTTTTCTTTCTAGTTTCATAATTTAGTACTATTATTACCCTTCAAAATAAGCTATGGATGCATTTGTGCGTAAGCTATGTGGCATTTGTGCATTCTGCACATAACCTCAAAAGTAGCCAAAAAAAACCATTTTTTGAGGATATAACCTCAACTATCTCAAAAATATGACGTGATGGCCCAATTCTGAACTGGGATTCAGATGCTACACAGCAAATAACTTCGGAAATGACACCCAGCTGCCCAACAACAATCATGACCCCATTTTTTGTAGACCTGGGTAATTTTTCTGGACCTCCCTAGATTAGTCTCCTAAATACAGAAATGTCTTAGAACCTTTTGATTTTAACCTTTAAATCATTAGATATTTGCTTGCAAATGTGTTACGAAAAGGCCCCTCCCTTTCATTAATTTTTAAACTATTGCTGCAAAATACCTTCAATTATTTCTTTAGTTACTACTTTCAATGAAAAAAAAAAAAAAATTTTTACGACAATTTTTTAAATAAATCTACGGATATCTATAATGTGCGGTTCCAAAATGTTCTTATCCAGCTTTATTATTTATATTATTAATAAAAGTATTAAATAATATACAATTAATATTTTTTTAATCGTAATACCAAAGAATTAAGGATAAAAGAAATGGGTTAATAACATAGGTTATGCATAGTTTGAATGGTAGAAAAACAGAAGATGGTAAACTATCTTAAAGCTCTTCTATTGCTCGTTGTAGTGCGCCAACAAGAAATTAGGCTAGCAATTTCGTTAGAACAATGGCTATGGAAATAGCTATAGAATAGTGAAACGCGCGATAGGAGAGTGAAAGATAACCGATATTCCGTCGATGCTTCAGGGAGTCAATATAATGGAGTCGCTAATAAGCCTTAAAAACTTTCATTGATCTTCATCCAACGCCGAGAATGCGGTATGCCCGGCCTCTGTCCAAATATGGAAATTATAATCTGCACCCATTGCCCCGCCCCCTCCCATTGTATCCTCACCTATATCGGACTAAAAAGAAATATGTGTATTCCGTATAATTCTTAAGAATAAATTAATGATTAGATAATCGAATGGATTTTGCGTACTTCGTTTACCGCTTAATAATTAAAACACACTGAAAGAGAAGGGTTAAAAGCAATCGACATACAATATCGCGCCTGTACTCCATAGAATAATTATGATTTTTCTTGAGAATATATAAAAGGCATTCGTAGAACTACAAAATTAAGTTTCTTTTTAACCGATTTCAAAAAAAGAGGAGGCTCTCAATTCGACTGTATGTTTTTGTTACGCGATCATTCCGCCAATTATGAATTGATTTTGATGATCCTTTTTTTGTTTGGGGGGGGGGGGGGGGGGGGAGTCTAGCTTCGTAACGCGTAGTCCGATTTGAATGGTTTCTTTGTTGTTATATAGAGTATAATCCCCCATTGCTTAAAGGAGGATAATTTGGTTCTATGGTGGTGGAGGGGAGGGGGAGGGGAAGGGGGAGGGGAAGGGTATGGGAAGGGGAGGGGTAGTCTAATTTCGTAACGCTTGGATCAATTTCGATGATTCTTTGTCTGCTGAGTAGAGTATGTGCCCCGATTGATACCGCGAGAAAAAAAATGTTGATGGGATTGGGAGGGGGGGGGGCGGGGTAGGGGTTGAACCTAACTTTTTAACGAGTGGACCAATTTGGATGGTTCTTTTTTTGTTATACAGAGTAGAAGACACTAAAAAGTGAAAAATAAAATAGTTTTTTAAAAAAAATTCAACCAACTTCACAAAAAGCACTAAAAAGCATAAAATAATTTTTTATTTTATATCTATTACGACATTTTGAAGTCGGTGCAAATTAAAGAAACAAAACAACTACCCAACCATAATCGAAGATACTATATAAATTTACCTAAACGTTTCAGCTCAAGGGATCATAAAAAAGGACAATTAAATACTTTTGTTGTAGTTTAGATAAAAAAGTACTGGGATTCGAACCCTAGTCCTCAGCAGCATACTCCACCGTCTTCACCACGGAGACTTTAAACAATTCACTTTCACTTAAAAGAACTGGAAAAATTACGATGGAGAGTCGTCAAATTTGCCGTTTATTCCGCAGTCAATTTTTGGTAAATCACACAGTAAATTTTAATGAGTCACGTAAATTGTACGGTGTTATTCTGTAAACATTGTCTATGATCAGATTAAAAATTGCTGGAAGAATCGTTAATTTTATAGTGCAGCTGCTTAAATTTTGCTTAAATTTGTAACTTGCAAGATGATTACATTGAGAACACGTAAGTTTTCTTGGAAATTTCTCTCCGTGTAGTCCAAGCGCTTTTTCTAAAGCGAGGATCGCAGCCTGAAATACACTGCAGCTGTCTGATAGTAAGTGCAGATTATATATGCTTAGCCAATCTGAGAATACCCCTGCACACAATACGCATCGACCGAGTGACTGACTTCGGCACATCCATTCCACTCTACCTGTGATCTTTATCGAGAACAGTACCTGTAAGGACTTAGTCGGTTTTCACCTGTTTGTAGTTCACAGGCTAAGCCCTTAGTATACTGCTGCGCCATAATTCGGAATCTTCCAACAGTTCATAACAAGTGAATCCAGGCTCTCATTTACTATAAGCAGCTAAAGTAATGGAAACAATGTACTTACTTGCGGAATACCTCCACTGACCACTGACGGTTCTAGCAACTCAGTATTGGATTGATCCAACGGCATTGATCCGTGGTCTGTATAGTGATAAAAAAAAGTGAAAGCGCCCTCGACGAATACATCTAAAGTTTATTCTATGCTTCTGATTAATTGATTGATTTACCGCTGCTACAAGCTGGCGCGGACAATCCTGGCTTCAGACCCATTCCATGTCCCGTACACCAAATCCCTCAATGAGACATATCTAGCTGGCTGAGGGGAGTAAAACCGTTCTGTTGCTCCAAGTAATCGCTAGCTCGAATATTCCAGAATATCTTAGGGCTATAATCTGGTTAGCGGAACCTATTCTCCCTGCCAAGGAACTTCTAGCGGTTCTGGCTTCACAGAACCCCACAATTCCTTGCGGGAACTGGAAGGTTGTTAGGATGGACACACCTAAGCCTACGGGGAGGAACGTTATCTTACAATTCACGGATGAGTCCCTGCCCGCTTTAGAGCAAGCCACGTCTATCGAGGCACCAAACAAAAAAGCTGCGATAATTAGGAGATGGTGGTAGCAGGAGCCGACGGTGAACCCAGCACACCAGCAGCATACGGAGAAGCTAGCCGAAAGAAAGCAAGAAAGAAAATACAGGCGCACTTGTGATAAGATTGATACTCCGGTTCAGGCGCTAGTTTCCCTGGCCGGGAAGAGGTGAAAACTGCAGATGCAGGTGGTCCAGATAAATCTCCATCACAGTAATCTCGCATCGGAGAGCTTATTTATCCTTCTAAGGGAGGATAACATTGATATTGCTTTAGTCCAAGAACCTTTGATCAAAAATGGCGCCATACTCGGACTAAAGCACAAATTGTACACTCTCTTTTGTGCAGATAAGCCGAGGACTTGTATCCTAGTCAAAAAAGACATTAATTTATTTTTATTGTCAAAATGCAGCACAGACGACTAAACTGTCGTCCAATAGGAAGGCAGCAACTTGACGCCAACATGGCTAGCTTTGGCGTACTTGGCGCATGACGACTGCATCCCAGCTCCACGCACTAGTAGACGCAGCTGTAAGAAAGAGAACGGACCTGATAATTGGATGTGATGCTAACGCGCACCATTCAGTCTGGAGAAGATTAGCTTTTTTAAATTCATACCTAATACTAGTCTTAATATTTGTAACAGGGGCGATAGGCCCACATTTATTACCAAAAATAGGGAGGAGGTTTTAGATCTGACACTCGTAACACAGTCAAGAGGTCTAAAGGTGGAGAACTGGAGAGTATCAGAGCGATGGTCCATTTCGGACCATTGCTGGATACTGTTCAAAATTAACCTCCGGCAAGAAAGCCCTTAAGGAACCCAGTTAAAATGGGCTGGAATGAATTTAAAAAACGAGTCACAAGTAGTGCCGTGGCACCGACTTCCGAGATACTCGATAATACATCGTCCATTGATGCTTCAATAGAGCTATTATCCAAGGAATGTAGTGATGACCTTATGAAGAGCAGTTCGCTAAGCAAACCCTCCAAGAAGTCTTACCCCGCATGGTGGAACAAAGACCTAGGGGAGCTGAGGCAGAGAGCGAGGAGGCTCTTCAATAGGGGTAAGTATACTAAAACAGCTGAGGATTGGATAGCCTTTAAAAAATGCCTGAAAGAGTATAAAAACTCCATACGGAATTCCAAACGCACGTCATGGAATAAATATTGTGAGTCGGCTAGACTAAGAAAAAAATTCGCAAGTAGCCCCAGTGTTCCCTCTTTCTTGAGGTGCAGCAACAGCTCATATACAGAATCACTTCCCTGGTAATTAGGCAGCGTGATTGCAGAACTTCATGTTTAGTTACCGGATTTGCAGTCGCTCCCAAATCTGCAGTGTCCGGTGTGCTCCAGAAACCTTAGGGGTCCACTATTCTTTGGCTCATGGTGAAATATAGAAGCTGCCTACTCCATTCTTAGGTCCCCCTTGCTTGGAGACGAGTCAAGCTGATCTTTATGCCCAAGGCGGGCAAAAACGACTTCAGACCTATTAGATTTACCTCGTTTCTCTTAAAAACGCTAAAGAGACTCCTCGACGTGTACCTACGCGAGCATACCCTGCTAACCGGAGTAAGCAGCTCCCAGCATGCGTGTACAAAAGGGAAGTCGGTCGAAACCGCACTAAACGAAGAAGTGAGCACTATCCAGAAGTCACTTAATTACAAAGAATTTACCCTAAATATATTCCTCGACATTAAAGGGACTTTCAATAATGTCAAGACTTTACTCCCGACGCTCTGAAATCCCACGGCATCGATAAACTAGTTTGCCACTGGATTAAACCAATGCTGAAAAGTAGTTAGATCCACACAGCTAGACAACTACGAGGCTGTCAAGCCGTATGCAAAGGAACTCCGCAAGGAGAGGTGTTGTCATCATTACTCTGGCTCTTAGCAGTTAATTAAATCCTCGTCTCCCTTGAACACGAGGGGTGGCTTATGCAGACGACCTGGCCGTATTGGTATCAGGAAAGTACCTAAGCACCATTAGCGAACTAATGGAAAGAGCACAGAGTAAACTCCACATTTAGGCAGATCGGTTAACCCGCAGAAGACGGGAGCAGATCTCTTCACAAGGAAGAGAATGATTGAATCCTTCCAACCTCCAAATTGGGCGGCAGTACGCTGGCACAAACTAATCATACTCGACTCCAAACTAAACTGGGGAAAGAACATGCCTGCAAGAAAATGTTTGGTAAAAAATGGTTCTTAAGCACTCGTATTGCAGAGTGGATTTACATTTCCATTGTAAGACCAATCCTTACTTATGGAATAATAGTCTGGTGGACTGCTTTAGAGAAGCAAAACTACCTTAACAAAATAACTAAAATTCAAAGAGCTGCTGTAAAAGTATAGCTGCTCGCAGCACCATAAGACTGAAAGAGTCTAAGTGTTGGAAAAGTTCTGAACACAGCCATAGCAGTATACTAAGGGTCTGTCTGCAGGTGAGCACAGACTTCAATATCCCTATACTTAACTTTGAGAAAGTTTTCTGGACCACAATCACACACAGCGCGGAGTGGGGGAGAATGGTGGTGTTACCATGGCATATATAGCGGTATTCACTGATTGATGGAAAGCGGAGGCCAGGGTAGGAGCTGAGGTGTACTCGGATTACCTACACATACGTAGTCAGTATCGATTGCCGGACTACTGCAGTGTTTTTTCAAGCGGAGATTTTGGCCAAATAGATAGCGGCAAGGATATTATTATCACGCCCAAATCTACTTAATAGTAGCAACATAGGAATTTATGTAGACAATCAAGCCGCAATAAAGACGCTGGACTTAAACGTAATGAAGTCACAACTGGTACGTAGGCGTCACAATAGTCTCTAAGGCTTAGAAGCAAGGCACAAGGGAACTTTCTGCTGGACGCTGGTCATAGTGGGTTACAGGGCAATGAGGCGGCTAACATGCTTGAAAAGGAAGTTTCTCAACTGAACGCTTCCTGTATATATATATTTCGATCGGCTGCCCTCTAGAGTCAATGAAAAGAGAAGTTGAACTTAAGGACATTAAGCTTGCTAAGCAAAGATGGAGCAATTTGACAACCGCAATTGTCCGCAATTTGATACCGCATGTTGTCGAGGCAGCTGTGGCCAGTTTGGGACATTAAGAAAACCGCTATCCTGCTAAAGAAAGAGAAGAACAGCACTGATCTCCGAAATATTGTGACAGTCTCTTCGGAAGACACGCAGAACACATCCCCACCAACGATTTTTGTAGAAGTTGTATGGACGAGGAAGAAGTGGAAAACGTTCAGTATTTACTCTGCGATTATCCGGGCCTGGCCAGGAGTACTAATTCAGTAGACTGGTTGCTAACATAGGACTAAAGCAGCTTCTCCGATTTATTAACAGTTGTGACTGGTTTTAAATAAAGCCTACACTCATATTAAGGTTCGGTCCCGCGAATGTGGTAGCACAACGGACCTTTCTTAAGGCTGTGTGAGGCTGATCGACTTTCCGATAGCCACCATAATACCCTAACCTATCCAATCTTTTAAAATTAAGACAGCTTTAAGGCTTTGGCAAGGAAAAGTACTATATTATGAAATTATACTTGTCAATTGAAAGCACTAGTGTAGAAGGACATCTATCACTTGTGCCTATATATTGCCTCGTAGTTATTGGTTCATGAAATGTAGCGATAAAACAAAGCTCCTATCAATTATTCAACACCATCCAAAATAGCTAATGTATAGAACGGCTACAATATTAGAACTCAGCTATTCAATATTCATAAGGTTCAGAATAAGGCAATTAAGGACGCGTTGGAGTGAAAGCTTCAACATAATAAGGAATTTGTCTTTTCGCGACAGCTCTAAGTGCCATCACGTCCATGAGGCAGACTCTTTGTGCAAAATAAAACGAACCGTGAAAACGAAATCCTTCCAAGCTTTTATCTTCTTAGGAATTTTCTAATAAAAGGAGTTTTAGCTGAGCTGTTATCATACCCAAGACGAGAAAAGATACTCGAAGGATCAATGAATTTTAAATAATTTTGGAAGGGGAATAATTTCCAAGTACCTAACGCTTTCTAAGACACATGATGGGAAGTCTCCAAAAGTCATTAACACTGAAAGGAATCATTCATTTAGCAAGGAAATGATGTTACGAACTTAAATTTTCTTTTGATATAAAAATATCAGAAGCATAATATGAGAGCAATTAAAATTAGATCCGGTGTGGGAGTGTGTTCGTGGCATTAATGTGATAAAATGTGATGAGACTCTTGCGATGCCGAAGTGTTTTCGAAAGAGGTGTGTTTAGTAGTGTGGTCTTTTTAAAAATTTTCATTCATAATATATGTTAATTTCTGAAGGAATCATTTTAGTACAACAGCTTCTTAACTGACTTAACTGACTTTCATGTACCTTGAATTTAAATTACCAAATTAATAAGCAAAAAGGCATATAAGATAATATTATGCTAATTTGGATCTGACACGATTTACTTTTTTGAAAATATAACATAATTTAAGTTCAAGTAATTCCAAATACACCAGATGTTTTGTTAAAACATTTTACAGAGGAACGGAAGATTGTAAGATATTTTAATGAATGAGCACTTTGGGTTTAATTACTCTTATACCGGACAGAATTATAGGAATAAGATATCAATCGTTACATAATTAGAACGCAAAATTGTCTGGAAATTCGAATGTTTCATCCTAACCTACCAATACGGAAGACGATTATCCTACGAGTAATCACGAAGGGCTCTTTCTTTTTTATAAGCTCCATTTGATCTTCTTTTAACTCAGGTATTAGAGAAAAGCGCTTGTTGTAAACTCCAAAGTAGACAAGTTAGCCTAAAATAATCACATATAAAGGGCTCCTTTTTAAATAAGTAAGCACCCATCCCGCCGGTGTTAATTTGCATGATCCCACTTTATAGTGATGTACAGTGATCGTTTTTAGTTTTGTTTGAGTACACAATTTATCGTATGCCAATGCTGGGTTTAGCCATACTCAGCGCCTATTTAAGAGTTCTCAAACTTTTAGCTATAATAAATATTGTTAATATAAATATATCAGAGTACGCTACCGCCGCGAGCGGTCAACCTATCCTTACACCGCTCAGAGATGCATTGTCTCATGAATAACTTCTCTCTCTATCTAGTTCCCGTAACACAAGAGGCATGCGACTGGAGAAGAAGTTCATCAGATTTAAGACAATAATTGCCAGTGCAATCTCAATGAATTTTAATCGAATTCGGTTGTCAGCAGAAAACAACCATGGGCCGCCGCTGGTGAGACTCGAACCTGTGACAGTCAGGATGGAATTCAACACTTTATCATTTACTCCTGCAGGGTGTCCATGGTGCTAAGATATATGCAGTGAACCCTCCAAATTTGCCACCCTTGTAAGTTAGCCACCTGTGAAAATTGCCCAATATAGGATATTCCAAATATACCTGTGTATGTTGTTCTCGGTTAACTTGGAAATTGGCCGTTAACTTCCTTGTTTTACTTCACCGCTCATGTTAAGTAACCTATGGGTAACCAACCTAAATATCTAGGAACTTGGCTGCATATTTTTTCATTTTACGTCACCGTGGGGAAATAATAACATGCAGCACAACAAATTAAATTGGTAAAAAAATTTTTTTAGAATTTAAAATGCCACCCAGAAAAGCACTACCTAGTTGAGCTTTATCTAAATAAGAAAGAAGAAATTCTAAAACAATTGGATAAAGGAGTGTCAGAACGAAAGTTGGTGGAAAAATTAGTCATTTGGAAATCTACAGTTGGCAATATAAAGACTCAGAAGGAACAAATTTTGCTTGCATTAGAGGACAATCAATCAGAGGAGAGAAAGCTGAGAAAAACTTGTTTTGAGGACCTCAACAAGAGTGTTCTCTAGGGCAACGAATATCCCCATAAGTGGTCCTATGGTAGAAACCAGAGCAAAACAATTATCAGGGGAACTAAACATTTTAGAATTTAATGCGAGCAAAGGGTGCAGCTGCCTGGAAGAGTCAACTTCCTCAAATTTTGAAAGATTTTCCATCGGATGATCAGTTTAACGCTGATGAAACAGGCCTGTTTTATCACCAATTTCCAACGAAAAGCCTTGTTTGTAAAGGTGAACAATGTAAGATGGCAATAATAAAGGCTGAGTGTTCTATTTCTGGTGAAAAGTTAAAGCCTTTAGTTATAGTAAATGCTGCAAAATCGAGAGCTTTTCGACAAAATAAAATTGACATGAACAATTTTATGGT
The DNA here is from genome assembly GCA_964036015.1 of Leptarthrus brevirostris. Taxonomy (NCBI): domain Eukaryota; kingdom Metazoa; phylum Arthropoda; class Insecta; order Diptera; family Asilidae; genus Leptarthrus; species Leptarthrus brevirostris. The sequence goes on along the minus strand of OZ038372.1, from coordinate 117,049,318 downwards.
TAAATGGGCACATAACAAAAAGGCCTGGATGAAAACAACAATTTTTGAAGATTGTTCTGATTGCCTAAATCGTGATATGAAACTACAAAAATAGTTGGTAAAAAAAAGTTTAACCGACTTCAAAAAAAGCGCTAAAAAGCATAAAATAATTTTTAATTTTATATCTATTAGGACATTTTGAAGTCGGTGCAAATCAAACAAACCAACCAACTACAGTACCACAATTGTGTCTTCAACTCTATACAACGAAGAAAGAACCATCCAAGTCGGTCCACGCGTTAAAAAGTTAGGTATAACCCCCTACCCCACCTCCATTCCACAAAATAAATTTTCTCATGGTGTCAATCAAAGAACATACTCTACCGAACAGAAAAGGAATCATCGAAGTCGGTCCAGGCGTTATGAAGTTACTACCCCTCCCCCTCCCCCACCACCACCATAGGACGAAATTATTCTCCTATTAGCAATGGGGGATCACACTCTATACAACAGCAAAAGAACCATCCAAATCAGTCCAGGCGTTTCAAAGTAAGGTTCCACCCCAACCCCACCAACATTTTTTTCTCGTGGTATCAACCAGAGAGCATACTCTACCCAAAAGAAAAAGAACCATCCAAATCGGTCCACACGATACAAAGTTAGGTTCCACCCTCCCCCACCAACATTTTTTTTTTCTCATGTTATCAACCAGGGAGCATAATCTACCTAACAGAAAAAGAATTATCCAAATCGGTCCATGCGTTACGAAGTAAGATTACTCCTCCCCCCTCCCACCCCTCACCATATTACCAAATTATTCCCCTATTAGCAATGGGAGGATCACTCTATGCAACAGAAAAAGAACCATCGAAATCGGACCACGCGTTACAGAGTTATGTTCCACCGCGAATGAATTGTGCAGCGCTGCAATTTCATAATTCAACGATGTAATATATCGATGTAATAAAAACATGACGGTGTAAAAGGAGAAAAATAAACTCAATTTGAAGATGAAGATGAATGCCAATTATATGCTTATTTTTGTGTTAGTTTCCCTTTCGTTTACTTCGTAAGCTGGTGTCAATTGCCAACCCGCCTGACACACGTTCCAAGTCGTCCAGTGTATTTTGTATACTTAAATAGAGTTATAGCAAGCGAAAAACTGCTACCGCGGTATTTTGACGATCCCATGCAAGGTCGCATCACATCCCCAGTAGAACACGAATAAATGACTAAAGTCACTAAGAGAATGCCTTCATCATTGATCTACGTCAGTGATTCTCAACCACTGTGTTGCGAGATTCTTGAAGTGTGCCGCCACTGCGAATATCCACCCATACCTAATTAGTTTTATAAAGAAATTCCAAACAAATTTCTTCGGAAAGTCAACTTACGGGGAATAACAATTTTACTACGGCATGCCGCCGCATCATAACGTATCAAAACATCTCACCTTATTGACAGCCGGAATAGGAGAATTCTTTTTTTTTTTTTGGATAGAGTCATTTCGTGGCGTTCAAACGTTAATTTTAAAACAGCAACCAAAAGCTATTTATACTCATTGTGCGGTGACCGTCTTAACTTGGTTTTGTTTAAATCGTGTAGTGTACAAGCAATTAGGAATTTTTGTGGAACTGTTGGTGAAATATGCAACTTTGTACGTGATTCGAATAAACGAGTTAAGCTTTTCAAACAAAAAATTTCAACAATCTTACCTCAGTCAAGATCGCATATTTTATTAAAACTGTGTGAGCCAGTTTGGGTCGAAAAACATGAAGCTGTCTTGCGATTTAGTGAAATGTTGATATCCACGATTAATTGCTTAGAAGATGTAATTCAAATAATCCACTCCGTCTCTGGGCTATTGTCTAGCTCGCAGCAATGCAAAAACAAGAGATTCCAGTTTCCTCACTTCCCTTACCCTAATTCCCTTCCGGACAAAACCATGCTAACGCATCAAAGGGTTGTCCCCTAGGATTTGGCCACATCGTAAAAAAAATCACCTGGGACAATACTTGCAACTTGCCTGCTTCATTCTACCCTGAATTTCGAGTTCATTCTTGCCCTAAAAGTGGCAACGCGCATATTTTCAATTACTTTGCCTCTTTCACGACAGTTACAAGATCCATCGGTAGATTTACCCAAATGCTTGACTATGATAAAGACCATAGTTGAAACTCTGAAAGCCATTAGAGAGAGCAGTGAATTTAATGTGATGTTAATGATGGACATTGAATTTAAAATCCCTTGTTTAGCAAATCGGCAAAATCAACGGAATAACGTGATCAGATGATCCTCAGACTTGCCAGGTGGTAAGTACATTTATTTTCGTAAACTTTTATAATAACGTAATACAGTCGAATCTCGATAAGACAAACCTGAAGAGTTGGAAATTTTAGCTTTTGCATATTTTGATAATTTTGCCAATCACTACAATCACTACTGCTGAAAGATCATTTTCAACTTTAAGGAGACTGAAAACATATCTGCACTCCACAATGGTGTTGAATGGAATCGCAAGAAATACTCCAGTGGATGCAATCGAAGTCGTTGAAAAATATGCTACAAGTAACAGGTTATAAATACTGCTACTCTTTTGTTTATGATTTAAACATTAAAAATTGAATTTAAATACATACATATATTTCGTAATGCTGAGTATTTTTAATCAAGATCAATCAATATCTGAAAATTTTATTCGCCCCCCCCCCTTTTAGAAAATGTCTAGAGCCGCGCCTGCGCCCAACCTAACATCAGAAATCCAATCATTAGACCAACAATTCAAACAGTGAAAATGAGGTATAGATCCAAAATGCATCTTTCTCTCTGTTAACAAAGATTGATGAATGCAGATCAGGCACTGAATATTACAAAATGATTAACGTTCAATTGACGCTGAAAGCACTGAGCGCATATACGCTCGAATCTAAGCTGACCTGGGTCTATCTTATTGTACCCAAAGAACTGGCCAAAACCAACAGAAATTTGCAGCTTTTTTCTTTTATATTGATGTAAGAAAAGTGTAAAAATCATTGGAATTACTGAAATAAAAATTACAAAACATCTGTAAAATGCTTACCCAGAAAGAGATATAAAATGATTGTGAACATTGTAATCTTTAAGCCTTATAATACGCCTTCTAACTGGACACTGTCCTTTAAAATATCATCTCAAAAAGATGGTCAAAGCTGTGCAGTCTTCGGCCGCATAAGGATCAAGCGTCTAGAAGAAATTATAGGATTCTTCAAGAACCTTAATCTTGCTCGTGTTCGATAGTGCAGGGTTAGGTCACATAAAATGTGACTGGTCGAGGTCACCAGGATGGCGGCTACAACGCCTTTACGACCTCATAGGTTATAATAATCATAATCCCAAAAAACCACTGACTGCAACCTACTTTTGAAGTTAAGTTCGACTGCTTTATTTCTACCATGCAGAAACGAAAGCTACAGAATCAGTGCTTCTAAAAAAATCTTGCGGTATTTTACAACAAGTAATTGCTATTCAGGTAGCGTTAGCATGTCTAGAGGACAAAACAATATCGCTAAGCGACATCTGCATCTTTACTGATAGACGAGCTGCTAATTAATATCTTACGGGATTGTATAAGACTTCTAAAAAACCCACAAATTTCACTCAGCTTTGAACAAGAAAGCTCATAAAAATAGCATTCCTAACTAATTACCCGGCAGCTCTGGCCACTCTTCAACCAAAAGCGGGCAAAATGACTTATATGCTTGAGCGAAATAGCTTTAGAGATGTCGTGGGTGTCATTACGGGACATTGACGCATAGGAAGGTGCGTTAGCAGACTCGGCATGTCTCAATTGCCTTTTATACAAATTTTCAAGGTGAAGAGGAATAGAAAACCATTCCACATCTCTGCAACTTCCCAAATTTAGCCAATCGGAGGGCCCACATCTTGGCTAACCCTTTTTTAAAGAGCTAGCCGAACTTGGATCCGCTGAAATCAGGTTGAATTCATTAGGAGCTACAAGTAGTTCTTGGGTTCTGCGTATGGGGATTATAATCTAATTCCAATGTGACATAATGGGTTATCATGGCCTTAGTGTGCCTTCCCAACTAAGAAGGCTGCCAGTCTGACATAAACTACACTCTACACATAACTACTACTATCTATCTATCTATGTAAGTAAAAATGAATGGCTGAATGTGTTACTAAGCGCAAAACTCGAGAACGGCTGGACCAATGCGGCAAATTTTTGTTTTCAAATATTCGTTGAAGTCCGAGAAAGGTTCTTATGAAGAGAAAAATTGGGAAAATTGCACGGAAAAACGTAAAAACCACATTTTGCTTTATTACATTCAAGCTGTAAATTCTAGGGATGGCGATCTGAGATCGATTAATCAAAGAATCGATTTTTTGGGGTCGTAAAGATCGATTTGAGCAATGAATCGATCTCAGATACCTCCTTAATCTCCTCTCTTTCCTTCTTAATCGACAAACAAATTCCTCGATTTATCTTTAGTTGACTGGTTTATTTTGTGTGTGTTTCCATTTATACTCAGTTCAAGACTCATGCCGCCTATAAGACGCGGGCTGAGCAAATTGGGTCGAAGAACTCGAAATGCTAGAAACCAGTCTTATCGGAATGCACAGCAACGTGAAGAGAGAAATGAAATTAAAAGGATTCGGATATCACAAACCCGTGCAGCGCACCATTCAGCTAATAATCTTGAATCCAATTTCGATGGGACTTTCACGGTAAGATTCAGTAATTTCATAGGCATAGTTTAGGCTACGTATGGCACCAGGTGGGGGAAGAGGAGGGGTGACATGACAATAATCAAAACGGCCGAAATTGGTGTCAAATACATACTAGGGGGGGGGGGGGACACGTACAGATAATCGAAAATGACACGGGCTAATCTCGGAAACAGCTAATCCGATTTCTATGGGACTTGCACGGGAAGGTTCAGTATTTTCTTAGATATAGTTTAGGATACGACGAGCGTAGATGGGGGCGGGGATGACATGTACAAAAAAATAAATGAAACCACCAATCTTATTATCCACACTCCCGATGCCCTCTAGGTATCAGGGTTAGAAGAGCGTTGCATGTACAAATAATCCAAAACGGCCGATATTAGTGTGAGAATTCATAGTTTTCGGCATCACTGAGATGAACAATCACACTGTAATTGCCGTTGGATACTATGTGGCTAAGGCACATCTAGCACCCCAAGATGTGTTGGTTTAGTAGGGAGTGACATGTAAAGATGATCGGAAGCGACACTTATTTATCAAAAGTCGGAGCAACGCCGGGCACACGCAGCTAGTTTTAAATATATTTTACTTCATTTCCACAACGCTCTTCCATCTTTCCGGGTTTTTCTTTTGCCCTCTCCAGTACCGTTCTGACCTTATCTAAAATACTTATATTTTTCTGTTCGAATGATTTTGAAGACATCAGAATAAATTATAATCAGATGGAGCGATGTTCGGTTAATATATATAGTAAATAGGGCATAGTTTCGCATTGCAACTCCTCTGGCCTTTGAACTGTAATCCTCGCTATATTTAGGTTAGCGTTGTCCTAAAAGGAAGAACACCTTTCAACTTGAAACCAGAGGTGGTCATTTTTCTCTAACGCTGACGTAAGCCGTCGAAGCTGCACATAGTAGCTCTCCTTGGGTTTGAAAGTTCAAAGCGATAAATTTATATCCATACCAAACAATACTTTATGTTGGTTAAGACTTTTTTTGCTTGGGATGTCGGTGTCTCTTCTTTTTCTGCCCACTCCATATCTTTGAAACTTGACATTTTTGTCGAGAACCAATTTTTCGTCATCAATCCACAAAAGGATTTAGACAAGCAGACATTCACTCTTCGAGCGCAATTAGACTCCGACAGTTTGTGAGGAACTCATTGCTCCTCGGATAGTTCCTCAACAGTTATTATGGTATTTGGTTCCAACAGAGTTGGTAGACATCCTTATCAAATTTGACAGATCTTCCAGGATAGAACTCGTCTTCAGTGCTGTAATTTTCGACTCGGAATTTTTAGAAGCCTATTATCCAAACCGATGAATATTCATGCGATTGAAAAAACCGCATTATTTATGAGATAATTCAGACTTAGAGCTTTAAGGTTTTACAGTGAAAGGATCAAAATTTAATTAAGTCAGTATTCTTCGATTGAATTTAATTTCAATTCACAATTAAGCAAAGACTTAAAGAATAATCAACACAATTGGCCATTGCAGATATAACTTAATTATCAACAATTAGTTCTTAAGCTTAACCTACAGATGTCAATACGAAATATCTTTAAAAAATTACATAAATGGATTGAATAACTTTCGTTATCAGAGTGTTTATATTCAAGTCGCCTCCGTAGGGAGAAATGATAGCACCAATTTGTCTCATTTAATTGGTTTTATGCAAATCAGAGTTCAATTTGTAAAGGCGCTTTCGAGTGTGAAATGAGTAGTCAACGTGAATAATGCCTAAATTAAGTAGCACTTAAATTGTCAACGATTAGTCTAATTCGTCGTGTCGTCTATATTATTCCGGGAATTGAATTGCATTATAAAGTATAAATTTAGAAATTAATACACATAAATCAAACTTAAGTGTTTGTTTCTGATTTTTTAATATTTGCATAAGCGAGTATAAATATTTGAAAGTCTGAACCTTAAGAACTTCTGCACAGATTTCATTAAAGCCTGCAGCAACGTGTTAAATGGAACCTCAAAAGCGTTACCTACCGAGTTCTTACTATTACGCTCTGACTGAAGATTACTAATGAATTGGTCAAAACGTGGATAAATCTATTTAAAGCACCAACGAACAAATATGTGTTTAAAAGTCTTTAACTTAAGATCTATTGGACAAATTTTAAAGAAACCCGTATAATCATATTCTTTGAAATCTCAGAACTGCTAAAGTGGGGCATATGAGAAAATGTCCTCGCGTTAGAGGCTTCAATGCCACAGGCAACTTTTCGCGAAAGCTGTGCTCTGTGCATTGTGCGATGATTTTGAGTTAGAGGAGGTTCCCTTTGGCTCTTTTTAACTGACATAACAACCCAAGTACGGAAAGGTAGACGTAATACGTTTTTTTATTTATGACCCTGCATAACTTCATAACGTGTCGACCGATTTTTTTTTTCCGTACTAGTAAGTGATAACGTTCGGCCTACCAATCCGGAGGCCGCAGGTTCGAATCCCACCAGCGGCGACCCATGGTTGTTTTCTGCTGACAACAGATTGTTTAAAAAAGGCCATTGAGTTGCACAAAAAGTGTCAGTGGTTCGGAACCCACTTTATATTGTAGGTCCACTTGTAATCGTTCGCTCGAATCAGGTGAAGTTGTCATATTGTCTTATCAAAGTGTTAGGTTACGGGAACTACGTAAACTATTTTCAGCAGAAAACAACCCTGTGTCGCCGCCAGTTGAAAGATTTCTTTTAAAATTAATTGAAATTTGTAATTACCGACCGATTGCTAGCTTATGTAACGTTGCAAAAAATTTCGACGTACTTCGCTTTCACTACAGGCTTTCACAGATTTCAGTAAGGCCGTCGATAGGATTGACCATTAAATCCTTCTTCATAAGCTATTTTTACGTGGGTTTCCTTCTTGTTTCGTCGAGTGGTTGTCCCCTTACAAGTCAGGTCGTAAGCAGCATGCCTTATTCCGCCCAAGTTTTTGTCAACCCATATTAACTTTCCAACGCTAAAAGTCTTCGTTCTACAGACGATGCTAAAATTGTCTCTCATAACTTTGTTTCTCATAACTTTGACTACAATCTCTAAAGAACTGTTTTGGCTACGTTTTCTGATTGGGGTTATCGCAATCTCGAATGCAGAAGGAGACAACCTCCCTAGCTGTGGCAAAATTACCCTGTGAAGGCTCTGCGGCGGTTATGGAAGCTGGATTTAAGTCGGCTTAAAGTGCTGTTGCAGTTCTGGAAGAAGGTGCCTAAATGGAACTCCTTAGGTGCGAATGTGGCAGAGATGGACTCTAACGAGGTATACGCACCAGTTGACGATTCAGACCTGTCCTCCGAAGGATTAGCTCCAATTAATCCAAAAGAAGATACTTGTCCTGGCTCTGAGCTTGAGACTAAAGCTCTCAAGTGTAAGAGTTGACAGGATAAGAGAAGACGAAAAAGAGCCGCTAAGAGGGACGCAAAGAGTCAACCATTTGAAGGTCATAAACTGCCGTCCTGAAAACGCTGGGGATATTGTGTGAACTCGATGACCTTGGAGGATGGCCTGATAGCACTGAGATGTGCTAATCAGCAATCCAAGATTTGAATAGGCGAAGGTGGACAGTATGGATGTTATTAAAGGTATCAGAAGAATGATGATATTTGTCCCGATGGAGTTTGTGGACAAGGATGTCCACATCCAAGTGGAGAGTGTCTTGAATGGAGAGTTATGGGGACGAAACCCCAGATGGAACCAGTCAGATGATTTGGTGAAAGCAGGAATTAGATGGAACTGCGGTCTTGTAAAGACATTCGTTAAGATCCAGTCGATTAATCGGAATCAGCTGGAGACACCTTTTAGTAGAGTAACTGGCAGTCAAGCTCAGTAATGAGGAAGGCGTCAGGGCTTGGCTGTAAATCTTCATGGCCCGAAACACTTCACTGCCTTGGGCAGAAGAGGGTGAAGCTTATGACTACCGCATGGACCAAGAATGAATATTGGAGACGGTGAAACAACATAGATTCCTGAAAACAGGCTAAGATGCATTGACCCAAGGAATCAAGATTTATGGCGACAATATAGTAGGATAGCTCAGTTGGACCCCTTTAAGGGATACTGAGAGGGGACGAAAAGCGATCTGCATCTATGTAGTCTGTTCGGCTACTACCCGAAAAGGTGTTTTTAGTGAGTGAAAATCTAGCACTTCCGGAGGGTACAAGCTAGAAGATTTTTAATTTTAATTTCCTCCTTTCATAATACAGTGGAATTTCGCTAACTCGAATCTCAAGAGACAGGAAAAAAATTCGAGTTATGGAAATTTCGAGTTACAGAAAAGTCACAGAAAATGCCACATTTTTTTTTAGAGTCCAAAAAACCCCTTAGCTTTTTAATGGAGGATGAAATTTGTTCAAATATCGGTACGACGGTAGACGTTTCACCTTCGCCCTCATCTTCATCCAATGCTATAAAAACATTTTCTATAAATTTAGTTATGTGAATTAATTACCTCTTGTATTAGGAATATGATTTTCTTACATGCTTATTAAAATGTCTTCCTCTGAAGCCTGTTGTACAATCGAATGTTATACGAGCGCCACACAACTTTTAACTCTCCAAGAGGTAACAGATCCTCTTCATCCGAATATTCACAGGCTGGGAACATTGAGTCTGTAGAAAATCCTATTCTTCGGATGTGCAGAACAGTTATCGACAAAGGGCAACATTTGTATTTTCTGAGAAATAAATTTTTTGTCTAAGTTCAATGGCCACTTTTCATAAATGTCACTTTTTGTCCACGCCTTTCTGTTATGTTCGTAATCCGCGTCAAGTGATTTAATACCTTTGAAATAGCGCGGATTTTTTATTTCCCAATGACGAACAATTTCAGCTTTTCCGACCCGGTCATATTGAAGCATTTGAAAATATCCCGGTCTCGTCAGCATTGAAAATGTCATGCTTATCATATTACCTTATCAAATTAGGTAAGGAATTCTGCTGCCAGTCGTTACAACTACGCGAATGTAGTGAACCACTATCACCGCACGTCGTTTCTTGGAACCACTATCATCGTAGGAGCAGGTTGTAAACCTTTTGCGCTTACTGCTAGGACCATATTCGTTGGCTTTTTCGAAAAGTGAATCCCAAAATGGCCGATAAGAAAAAAAAAGGATATTGCTGAACTATTTGGTATTCCGCCTAACACCTTATTAGGCGGAATACCAAATAGTTCAGCAATATCCTTTTTTTTCTTACCACCTTTTTCTACTTCGGCAATCACAGTAATTTTTTCTTCTTTTCCTTCAAGCAAACTACCCACATCCTACAAGCCCGGGAAATATGACAGTTCCTCCATTTCACCACTAAAGGTTTTGTCATTATTTCATTTTTGTTGTACCACAGATTAACTAATCCTTGCACACACAAATAAAACTGCACACTTTCGTAACCAAAACCAAACAGAAACGATGATGTCCTTGACGCATTTTAAGCTTAATACTTCAACAAAACGAACACAGGAGAGTTTTACCTTTAAACCACAGGAAAATTGTATAAGAGAGATACTTTTTATCATTTTCACATGTTCAGAACATTTGTAGGTTAACCTCAAGTGAAATCAAATTTGCGACTTTAAATATATTGCGAGTTATACTACGAGAAATTACAATTCCTCAAACTTTTCCTAATGTACACTGGCAAGTTTCGGTTTGTTTACACCACCAATGATCAGCTGTTAATGTCAGCTTCCGGGCTCGTATCTAGGGTAGGCTGTGCACTATCACAATACACATGTAATGTAATTCCGTAAGAAATAAGAAATAATTCAACTACCGATATCCCGTAATATTGAAAAAATCCACCGCGCGCACGAAAACTCAGGTTGCGAATTCCTATGTATAGTAGAATTAAAGAATGACATGTTACTGTCATGGGCATCTGTGTACTTTCCTGAACAATTCGACTCGACTGAATTATGTATTTCCCCGGTAATTCAAGTGAGCTATCGGTTCGAGTTATGGAAATATTCGAGTTAGAGAAATTCGGCTAAGGGAAGTAAAATCATATCAAAAAGTGAAAGAAACTTCAGTGTTTATCAGAAAAATCCCACTTTACAGAACACTTCCAGTTATAGAAGTTCGAGTTAGGGAAGCTTCCCTGTAATGTTTTTAGGTAATAAAGTGTGCTGGTTTCAAAATAATGTTGGTTTTTTTCTATCACATCAGATTTTTTATTTTATTTTATTTTTTTGATAATTTAAGGGGGGAAGTACATGAAGAGGCCGAAAAAAGAGGTCTTTTTTGGGATTTATTTTTGGAAAAATGAAAAAGGTCCACATGAAATCGATATTATTTGTATTTAGGGCAATGTTTTAAGAAGAGAAAAGAATTTTTTTACATTTTGAAAAATAAAAAATTAATCAACTTTTGGTGGGTTTCGTAACTCGTGTCGCGGCTGACATCGAAATCGGCGTAAATTCTCCTGGCCGCAATTTTCATCTGAAATCAAAAAACCAAACATTTTTATACTCGAGGGGGTTGTTTATTCTAGATAGACTACGATCTTTTCGAAATTCGAACATTAACTATAAAAATCGGGCATGAAAGAAAAAAGTTGGGTTTTTTTGAAAAAATTTTGATTATTTTCGCGTCAAAAATGGTCTTAAAATGATTTTTTTGCTATGTCCGTAGTCTATCTAGAGTAGTTTTTTATACCCTTTAAAGTGAGTGCTGGATGAAGAAAATCGGTTCACTAGTTTTTTTGTAATCTTTTACGCCAATTTGAAAAACATGGTTTTGAGAAAACGCCGTTTAAAGTTTGTCCCGAAAAACTGACGAAAAAGATGCAAATAAGGAGAAGGTAAGAGGGGACGGGTATTCTCAGAAAAATCGGTATTTGGACTGAAAACGTCGAGAACGCTCTTAAACAAAGTCGCATTCATCACTCTAAATTCCAGAGCAGAAAAAAAATCCGGTAAGCGGAATCACGCGCGCAGACTTAGATCCTCAATGCAGGCGCGCTGGGCCGGATCGGCGCGGACCACTTTCAAGTGGCATATCTTTCACAATTTTCGAGATAGGCTTTTGGAATTCTGGAATTATATTCTTAGAGCATATACTTATCGATTAAGACAATAAAACAAAAGTCGATTTTTGAAAACGTCTTCATGTACTTCCCCCCTTAAGAGACGATATTTGTATTGGATGTAATTTCCTAAAATTTTAAAATTTGAATAGGCACTGTCATAGATTTTTTTCATGTAGAATTCGAATTCGTTGGCGAAATTGATGAATAATATTAGATTTTCAAGTTATTTTAATGCAATAAAACAGTTTAAAAAAAACTTGAACAGACTTCATAAAAAGCGCTTTTTAGCGCTTTTTTAATTTTATATCTATTAGGACATTTTGAAGCGGTGCAAATTAAACAAACAAAAGTTTTTAATCGTCCTTCCTTATAATACCGTGAGCTGAAACGTTCATTATCTTATGCTTTTTAGCGATTTTTGTAAAGCCGGTTCATATATTTTTTTAAAACTATTTAATTTTTCACTTTTTATTGTCTTCGTATATATGACTCGAAGAATGCTGCTCGTAAGAATAAAGCAATTTCAAAATTTCCACAGGTAGTGTATTCTAAAGAATAGAAACAGAATTATCCAAATCCGGCAACATATTACGAAATTAGTTACTGTCCCCCTTGCATACCCTCACCTTAGAAAATTCATGACATGACCCTAGCCCACCACCGTACTCCATACAGAAAAAAGAATTATCGTAGTTAGAGAATCTTCGTAGTTACTCTAGGTAAAAAATTGTTATCGTTTATCAATCTGGAAACGTATCCTGTACAACAGAATCAAAATCATCCAAATCGGTATATGCCTTATGAAGCTAGGTGGAGCCCTTGAGTAACGTCGCCTCCACACACCACCCCCACCTTATAAATTTTTATCGTCATTCCAGTGGGGCAATATATTCTACACATCAAAAGAAGAATCATCCAAATCGGTCCACACGTTGCGAACTTAGCCTACCCCTCCCCCCACCACCTCACCCTAGGACCAAATTTTTTCCATTATTAGGAATGTGGTATCATAATTCATACAACCAAAATGGAATTATCCAAATCGGTCCACGAAGTTAGGTTTCACTCCTTATCCCCATTCCCACCCCACCAAAAAATTTTTGTTTTACATGGCACCAATCGGGGAACATACTCTACCCAGCAAAGAAAAAAATCATCCAAATCGGTCCACGCGTTACGAGGTTAGAATACGCACCTGCCCCCCCCCCCCCCTTCGCACCCCACCTAGGGACCAAATTTACAACAAAATAGAATTATCTAAATCGGTCCATGCATTACCAAGTTAGGTTTCACGCGTTACAAAATTATACCCTGTCATTAGGATATCTCAAAATCCTGACGTGCTAGGCAAATTTTAAATTTTTTTATAATGATTCACTAGTATTTCTAACAGAGGGAAAACCTTGTAAGCCCATGTAATTTTTATGATTCCACCAAGGGCTTTATATCGCAATATCGCTGCAGAAAGTTTATAGTGTTCACCAGTTTGTGGCAATTGCTTAGATCAATCTTGGTTAAATTTAGCACCTGATAGAAATGCGATTTCACTGAAGATGAGGATCCATCGTGTTTTCTGGCAGAATTCAAGGAAATACAGGAGATAGCAGAAGAAGTAATAGAAAAAGAAGTTGAGGAGTCTAAAGAAGATTAACATTATTTATTAAGATTAATACTTTATTTCACCCAATTATTAAGTAATAAAAAAATATAAGATGTAATTTAAAAAACACACCGTTTTTCAAACAATTTTAGATTTAGTCCCCTACTGGGTATACCCGGGAAAAACCCAACTTTTAGCAATGTCTGGTTTCTCTGAATTGCCTGAGCATTTAAAAGGTCTGAGGTTTTGTACGGGCAGGTTTTAAAAAAAGCAAAAACTATTAAGGGTTATATACAAAGTTGAGGGGAAAAAGTGAGCTAAGTTGGTGACTTTTTTAAGGGTTTTATGCAAATTTTATTAGAAAAAGCGAAAGACAATTTTTTGGTAGTACTATCGAAGAAAAAAAAACAAGTTGAATTATAAAAAAATATTAAAAATTGTCGGAGTTATAGTCCCTCCCCCGAAGCGCGTTTTTTTTGCAGAGGCTTGCGGTGAACACTCTCCAAGGCGAACCGCTTAACTGAAATCAAAATAGTAACAAAATTACTTAAGAAAATTGTATTGTGGTGTACTTCAACGGTTCGGTTTCAGAAAAAAAAATTTTTTTCCAATAAAAAAACCATGTTGACAAAAAAATCGATTTTTGAGGTGTTCAAAATTCTAAACAAAAATTTATTGCAAACAATCGAACATCTTTAGATGAAAAAGGAACCGTTCAAGTACACGAGATTGTAAATATGAACAATTTAAAAAAAAAATTATGAAAATCGGTTGAAAAGTTTTTAAGATATCACGTTCACCGCAACGGTATTTTTCAAAAAAATCTATTCCGAGATCATCGCGTTTAAAGTTTTTGGACGCCGCTCGCCAAGTGCTTATGGATGGAACTAGCGCGCTGCGAACGGCTGTCATTTGAAATCAAGTGCTCCGATCTGGATGAAATTTCACACAGATATTTTCGAAAGTATGTACTTTCAGAATATGCAATGAAAAAATTTTCGTTTTTTTCAGCCCCAAATTTGTATATAACCTCTTAAGCAAGTGATTTGAGATGACTGAAGTATTTAAATTGATCTCTTTTAGATTTTTTTTCTTTCAGCATCATATCCTCAGATTTTTAAAGAGTCCAACCCTTGGATAAAGCTGGTCAGTTATTTGTAAAATAAAATAACTTCATACAGCTCTCGAAAGAGATCGAAGATATAGAGATACCGATAATGACAAAAATTCCAGAGCAAGAGACAATCACAATTCCAGCAAGGTCTGAAATATATCAAGCACTATGCTGAAAGATAGAGGATGACAGTTGATACTGAGTGACGAAATTCGGAATGGTACTTTTCTTGCAAACACGATATTCCCAACAAAAGGAGTTGTGCAGGTTAAATTGAACCCTACAAAAATGCAATTTCTTGCAAACAGAATTAGTTTATCTAGGGCACTTATTCCAAAACCACGTCAGCGGATGAAGCAAAAAGATTCACAGCTTTTTGTAAATATCACAAAAGGTTCATACCAAATTTCGCAGCGATAGCTAAGCCACTAAATACCTTATCCTGTAAGAATACTCCATTTATTTGGACAGAAGAATGTCAAAAAGTCTTTGATACACTAAAAATTAAATTAATTTGCCCACCGGTAGTGCAGTATCCGGACTTTTCTGAACCATTTACAGTTAGGAATGACGCATTTTACTTTGCTGTAGGTGCAATCACATTGCAAGGAGAGATATACAAAGACCTACCGATATCTTATGCAAGCAGAACACTTAGCATCCACGAATTAAAGAAACCAATAATCGATAAAGGACTCCTAGGAACCTACTGGGCAATCAAACAATTCTGACCTTATTTATACGGAAGAAAATTCACTGTTCTGACAGACCACTTGTTAGTCTTTAAAAAGGGATTGCTTAACAAAAACACAGATGCACTATCCCGAACCAAACTGAATTCATAAGGTAGTCCAAATCAGATGTTACGAAAAAGCATGTAGAGTATAAGAAAAGCTAGCATTATCAAAAGAAGAATAAATATTTATGAAAATTGGTATCGAAGAATTTAAAAAGGAATTTAATACTATGCAGAAGAAAATTAAAGAAAAACGGAAACAACACTTGAATTATAATATGTATCTCCAATGTCAATTAACAAAATATGTAGAGACATTTCCCATGGACAACAAAGAAGCTAAAACAGTAGCGAAAATAATAGTTGAAAAAATTATCCTGAAGTACGGAACATTCAAGACTTTAAGAACGGATATGTGAATTTGTCAACAACCTAATCAAACAAATCCCCGCCTTCCGTTTTCATTGGCATTTTATTAGTTTTTAGGTAAACCTGTTTATCTTTCAGGCGAGGTGTGCATGATGTAAGGAAAGAATGCCTGCTTTATCTTCAAAATCTCGCAATTCCCATTATTACTTCAGCAGTTGGATAAGGATGTCTCGGTTTATAACTGCTGCGAGCTAGACAGCCTAGAGACGGAGTGGATTTTTTAATTTTTATTTTAAGAACTCACGTGAGCTCGAACACTGATCGATCGTGCCACTCATTGGCCGATCCAACTCCGTCCCTATATGTTGCGCGTTCACATATCTACGTGTAAGCAGTGTCCACGCATGAATTATTCAAAAACCTTTCTCGTTTCCTATATGAAGATTGCTCTTAAAACGCAACTTATTTTCGAACCCTCGTAAACTTGAAGAGAAGGGTTGACGATGGAATTCAGGTAAATTTCAGGTAAGATTCTAAACTTTTCGCACATAATTAATCGAAATTCACCACTGGTACCTATTCCATCTATTACGGAGAAGGTCTTATTAAAGCATATTACTAATCTTCCAACTAACTTTTCTTATGGTTCTGACGCCGGTTCCTGCCGCAGTCATAAAGTAATGTCTTCGGCGTAATTATGTCCTTTACTATTACTCTTCCGGAGGTACTTCTCGCAGGTTCACTACCCAGCACTCCACCCTTTTTAATCCCTACATCCAAGAATGACAATAAGAGAAAGATTTCCGATTACAGGTCAATTGTTAAATCGTCTTGTATTCCTAAACCCTTCGAACTAATTATTCAGTCTCAATTGTCCCAGGTGTAAGTGATTAATCTCTACCTCTCAGCACAGTTTCCTTCAGGGTAGATCCACGGTTTCTAATTTGCTGCAGTTTGTTTCATGCACTATGGGGGAATTTTTGGATGATTGCATTTATACTGATTTTAGTAAGGCCTTTTATAAGCTGTCTCACTCTATCATTGTTTTCAAATTCGCCGAGTTAACCAACAACCGCTCTTAATCTACGAAAAAGTCAGAATATGAATATTCACGTTCAAGCCACCAAAATGGTAAATATGGTGCGACATTGACTGTTACAGCTGCTTATTTCAGAAACTATTAATGTTATTACTAATGTATATACTATAATATATTATAAAATTGGAAATACTTAGAGTTGATAAAGATTTATGTAAATATTACAGGAATTATAAAACTATGTCTCGAACTACCAACGTGCCTTCCAAGGTACGGAACCGCATTTGACCAGAATTTTTTTAGATGCTACCTCAGAAGGCGCATTTTTCGGGAAGGCCAAGAAACTTTGTATCTTTCACACGAGAGCTCCCAAAGTGAAATCCACAAATATTTAAAGCATACCAATAATCAAAAGGCTACAGCAAACGGACGCTTTTTCGACGAACTCTTTGTAAAGGAAAGTTCAAATAAATATCCTATATGCGGGTGAATCCAAATTGGCTTGAACGAAAATTGTAAATATTATTCATACACTTTAACGTCCAAATTCAAACTCTTTAGCGTCACCTAATTGTCATGCGAATTTTTGTATTTCAAATCCGGATTTATATTTCGTTTGTAATTTCTGAACCTAATTATTATTTTTCTTTAATTTTTTACAGCTGTCCAAAAAGATGAACATCTCTTGTAGTAATTTTCCACACCATAATTAGAAAACCGTTGAACTTTTAATTTATGACTTAACTTTCACTTTAAATGGCATTCAAAAATAGATTACAAAAAAATATTTATAAATTTTAAAGTGCTACTAACTCCGAAAGCTTTTAAAAGTTTACTCCAAGTAGCTTTTAGATTTTCTGTGGAGGGAAAGTCTCTTTTTCGTTAAGATTTCTCTTTGCAATTTCCCCTCCCCGGAAAAAGGCCAAACCAAAAAACCTCTTGCGACATAATTAAAAATCTTGCTAGTTATATTATTGTACTTTTAATAGCACACGACTTTTAACAAATTGCTTTTATTATAACACGATAATGGTAAATATTTCCTACAACTAATAAAGTACAAGTACCTCCATACTCTAGTTCGGAAGAATATAGTCCCTTCAACGGAAAAGCTTGTTAGATAGATACTGATAATACTATGTTTGAACTTAAAACTGCAATTGATCAAATCAAGTTAAGGAAAGCGCCTGGATATGATAGAATCCCGTCGGAAATTTATAAAAACGCTCCTGATGAGTTTTTGGTAAAGCTCCTTCAGTTCTACAATGTTGCTTTTACTTAAGGGGAAGTACCTACTTCTTTTCAACAGCAGATTATCTTCCCTCTATATAAAAAGCGAGATATTAATGAAGCACAAAATTACAGAGCAATCTGTTTTCAAGACGCGAGTTTGAAGCTATTGACATCTATTCTGCTTGAAAGATTTAGGAATTTTGTTGAGAATAATAACACAGCTACACAAAAAAAAATATGTTTTCGGGTCTGGAGGTCAGACCATGTTTACTATATGTTTTCGGGGTCGCTGAATCCGTATCCGAGGTCCAAAAAACTCCAGCACGTCAGGGTTCTGACATAACCTCAAAAAACCTCATACAACATTTTATTCGAGTCCGGGGGCAGACCATGTTTATTATATGTTTTTTTGGTCACTGAATCCGAATCCGAGGTCCAAAAAACCCCAGCATGTCAGGGTTTCGACATAACCTCAAAAACTTCATAAAATTTTTTTTTTGCCGAGGACGGGGGTCAGACCATGTTTACCATATGTTTTTGGGGTCGCTGAATCCGAATCCTCATATAGCCCTTATAAGGGCTTTTGGCAACAAAAATTTGAATTTGTGGAATGATTACCAAGAATAAATAAATGATTAGATAAATGAATTGTATATTTGTATACATCTACAATATGAAAAATGATGTGTAGAATTCTTAACTACTAGAATAAATGACTAGTTACATGACTACAATAGGAATCGAATGACTTAAGTATACGAACTCAAAAATTAAACGATTGGAATAGACGATCTAAAAACCAGACGAATAAATCAAATGTCAGACTCTTGTTTGCTACTATAGCGGGTTCTTTTTTCATCAAAAGATCTATGCAGTGATTTACGCTTTCTATCTTCTTTCGGTGTATCTCGCTTCAACATCCAACAGAAATCTGCCATCATATTTTCATCCCACCTTCCTTGATATCGAGTTTCCATGCCTTTCATATCTTGGTGAAAGCGTTCGCCTTGCTCTTCACTAAAATCACCTAGATTATTTGGAAATTTGTCTAGATGTGCATGCAAAAAATGTAATTTCAAATTCATCAGGCATCCTAGCTTTCTAAAATCTTCAACCATTTTGCCAACAATCTTTTTATACTTCGGACTTTTGTTATTTCCTAAAAAGTTCTGTGTCACATCTTTAAAACTAAGCCAGGCTGCTTTCTCAAGTCGATTCATTGTACCAATGAAATTTATATCTTTGAACATAGTTCGAATTTGTGGTCCGTCGAATACTCCTTCTTTCAACTTAGCCTCAGAAAGTATCGGAAATTTGGATTGAAGGTATTGAAAACATGCCCCTGACTTATCAAGGGCTTTGACAAATTGTTTCATGAGACCAAGTCGGATGAATAAATTTCGCGAATTTCTTTGCAAATCAAAATCCTGACATGCTGGGGTTTTTTGGACGATGGATTCGGATTCAGCGACCCCAAAAACATATGGTAAACATGGTCTGACCCCCGGCCTCGGAAAAAAAGTTTTATGAAGTTTTTGAGGTTATGTCGAAACCCTGACATGCTGGGGTTTTTTGGACCTCGGATTCGGATTCAGCGACCAAAAAAACATATAATAAACATTTTCTGACCCCCGGACTCGAATAAAATGTTGTATGAGGTTTTTTGAGGTTATGTCAGAACCCTGACGTGCTGGGGTTTTTTGGACCTCGGATTCGGATTCAGCGACCCCGAAAACATATAGTAAACATGGTCTGACCTCCAGACCCGAAAACATATTTTTTTTGTGTGGCTGTGTAATATATTGTCAGAATTTGAAGCAGGTTTTAGAAGAGGGTACTGCACGATAGATCAGATTTTTGTGTTGACGAATATTGTAAAGATCATGCTTTCGACAAAGAAAAAAGTGTATTGTTTTTTTGTTGACTTCAAGACAGCTTTCGATCGAGTTGACAGAATTGCTCTTTTTTATAAACTTAGTGACCTGGGGGTATCAACAAAATATTTGCGAATATTACAGGCTATGTATAAAAACACGCGGGCTGCAGTTAGGAGCGGTAACTCTCTTTCGGATTGGTTTCAAACAAATTCAGATGTAAAGCAAGGGTGTGATTTAAGCCCTTTGATGTTTTCTCTATACATAAATGATTTGCCTGAATACTTGGGTGGAGGGGTTTGTATTAATAAAACAACCAATGTTAATGGGTTGATGTATGCGGATGATATCGTCTTGTTAGCTGATACTACTGAGAAATTGCAAGGTATGATTAATGAATTCTGCAAGTATAGTGAGATGTGGAATCTTATAATTAACATAGAAAAGTCAAAAATAATAAAAATGGTTTTACAACAATACTGAAATAGAGGTACTGAATGAATACAAATATCTAGGAGTGACGCTTACATCAAAGTTAGCAATGATTCCACATCTAAAAGAAAGACTTAAATTAGCGAAGTCAAGTTGGGGTTACCAATGCTATGAAGAGGTTGAAAAGTTACAAAGGTTCTTTTTAAAAAAGTTACTTCGCTTACCCCAAAGTACTCCTAATTATATGTTGGATTAGGAAAAATGCACCTGTACACAATGAAACTTCATACATATACCTGGTGAAAGTTTTACAAGCAGATAGAGGTCGCTTAACAAGGATTACAGCAGAAGAAATAATACAGAAGAAATTATATTGGTGGAAGGAAGGTACGGTATTAGCGGAAAGATTCGGTATTGATTTATCTTTTGGAAATATTGAGGAATGGAAGAATAAGTTCAAAGATGTAATCGCATCACTAGAAAAACAATACTTTAATGATGAATTGTGTGAAGCTCAACGAGGTTGTCGGCATGATTTATATAATAAATTGTGTAATTTCAAGTGCAATAATTATTTTCTTGAAGGTAATAGCATCTGTAAAATTAATTTGATTTTCAGAGCAAGAGGTGGGTTGTTAAGATTAAATGCGTCTCCTTGGCAAGAAGTGTCTAGTCAAATTTGCTCCATGTGCAATTTAGATGAGATAGAGAATACAGAGCATTTTTTAGCAGTCTGTCCTATTCTAAAGGAATTTTGAGTTAGATACTTAGGAAAAGAAAGATTATCGTTTCAAGAATTAATATTAGTATTATCTGGTTCGGATTTGGATGCACTGAATAGTTTTCTGAATGTCGCGGTACCGTATAGAGAGTTTTTGATTACAGAATATAATAATTGATATTGGTGGACGTGCGATTTTCTTATATTACTTTATAACTTATTAGTTTATAAATGTATGCATTTTGACAACATCGTATTTCTAAGGTTCTTTTTGTTTAGTAATTTATTAGTTCAAGTTATATTAGGTATTAGTACAAGTTCGAGTGTGTAGAATTAAAAGTAGGATTTAATTAAGTTAAGAGCTAGCCAACCTGACAGACGGTGTAATACCATGTTAAGGTTCTTTTGAAGTAATTGTAGTTATTAAACTTTGTATGAAATAGGAACAATCAATAAAGAATTATTATTATTAATATTATGGTATGCACATCACTCCCCAATGACCTTTTCATAACTGTCAACAATGTTAATCTAACTTGTACCATTGCAGGTACAGTCACTTCCAAAAGTGAAAAAAATGTTTTGAAATTACCAAAAATTCAGCATTTTCCCAAATTTCCTCCAAAATTAATGTAATTATTACAACTGTTTTTTAGTTTTGTTAAATTGCCTATGTTGTTACCTTTCCGAGAAGGTACAATATATCCAGGTAGATTAATGACGTAGAAAGTCGTGTGTAGAAAACCTTTTGGGAAATATTAAAAAATCTGCCAAATCAATCCTGAAATGCTTTTTATTGAATTTTAAACTTATTACAATTAATGCTATTATGTTACAAAAGCTGTTCAAAATGTCTTCCACCAATTTTGATGCATACCAATAACCTCCTTCTAATTCCCTCTTTAAAGTGTATTGTTGCCAACCTCTCCCGTATTTTCGTCGTTCTGCTAACTAATTAGTCTCTATTGTTCTGGAGCTCTAGCAGGCCAACGACTCGGCTTACCAAATGCTGAAGGTCGTAAAGATTAAACTACAGTACTCAAAAAGTGCTTCGGACAATCTGGTTTTCCTAAGGGAGTGAAACATTGACAACGGCCTAATCCAGAAGTCATGAGGACTCCACCACCTATTGTAACGTAGACGAGGTTGGCCATGAAAACGGAAATAGTAAACAGAGTAATGCACATATCCCAGGTCTGCAGAAATTAAGGAAACAAAATGTCAAATGTAAAAAGTCAAGGATGACTAAACATCTAGAACTAAGTGGCTGAAGAGCATGTGAGTGAAAATAAGTGACTTGCCGAACCCAGAGAGCCCTAACTACGTTCCAGTGTTTTGTATCCTACTTTCAGCTTTCCCAATTTAACAGTCGTCATTGGAAATGACGTGAGTCGTTGAAATTTACAGAGGAGGGTGTAGTATACTTATCCTCTGCGAGTTCCATACATACCTTATGAGATAGCTCGGATAATAACGAACGGGGTTAGGCTTTATTTGAATTTATTATCAATAGTAATCTTTTAGTGCGTAACAAGCTAAATACAGCAACTTTTATTTTTTCATATTTACATGTAGAACATTTTAACGGTTCGGAACAATTTCTCTTTGGTGAAGTCAAGTGGCTTTTAGGGGCGTATTTCCAGCTAAATATAGCGAAAAGTTCTTCCCTCCTGATGGAATGATGGTCCCTCTAATCAATGTCTGCTATAAGCACAAGTTGAAGATACACAAGAAAGCCATTGAGAAAGCCAAGAAAGAGACATTTGATTCGGCGAGGCTCAGTAAGTCTCTTTTGGTTGCTAGAGAATGAAGGGACGATTCGATAATGCATCCTACAACATAGCTAAGTAACTAATGCGGGGGCAAACCTGAAATCCAAAGGATAGGAGAAAGCGACAAAGAGCCGCTAAGATGGACAGGAAGAGTCAGGAAGTCAACCAAATGGTCGAGAGGTTCAGCAAATCCCTCTAAACTGAAGCGTCACCTGAAGATGCGGATACGGCGAAACGGTAAACCCGGAACCTCAGGGGATGGTTATATTCCAAAGGTGGATCCAGGTGCCAGGACGTCTAAGTTGGAAACCTCAGCGCGCGGCTTGGAGAAGCGGGAGTTGAATCAAGCAAGAGCGCTAGAGTGGCCGTCAAAAAGTATACCACCAGCCTATAGGAGAACGCAGCGCAGAATGGGATTCATAACCCTAGCCAAAAGACCAGAACCGTTAAGGCTAAGAGTAAGGTTTCTGCGGGAGTACAGAAGGTAAAAGTTCTCCAGGAAGGGACGGCAGCCGGAACCAGCTTAAGTGCGACTTTCTCTCTGGCGGCGGCGAATGAACTACGTCCGGGATATAGAGGTGACCTTGGAGGATGGTCTAATAGAGTTGAGATGTGTTAACCAGCAATACAGAGTCTGGGTATGCAAAACAGGGATATCATAATAAAGAGGTTGAGAAACCAAAATCACTGCATCAAAGACATCAGAGACCGACAAGAAAACAGGAAATAGATAGAATTGCGGTCTTGAAACGGCTTTCGTTAAATTCCAGTCGATTTAGCAGGAACGCTGGAGATGCCTTCAGGTAGAGTGACTGGCACACCAACTCAGCAATGTTTAATTAAGTTTAGAGCTAGCCAACCTGACAGACGGTGTAATACCATGTTAAGGTTCTTTTGAAGTAATTGTAGTTATTAAACTTTGTATGAATTAGGAACAATCAATAAAGAATTATTATTATTATTTTGGGTTTAGACCGGCGATAGTTTTCCCCTATGTCGGGCTTAACGCCAAGATTTCGGGGATACATATGCGCATGAGGAAAGTATTCACTTCAGTTGTTCATTTGCATGCCCACATAGAAGATTCCTTCTCTAATTTTCGCGGCAACTGTAATTTTGTCGCATGCAAAACACTTTGAGTAGGGTTGAATCGGCCGCCCCTAACATGGGGAACAGACGCCGACCAGGAAGCCGCCCAATATGGGAACAAACGCTTCGTGGATTTAACTGGGGTCCGCAGGGTCGTCAGCAGCAATAAGGAAGACACCAGGACTTGGCCGGAGAGCTTCAAGTCGTACAACCGTTCACAGCCGTGGGTAGAGGAGAGGTGTAAGTCATAATTAAAGTTGGCTCCGCTAAGCGGAACTGGAGGGGAGGGGCGTAAACGGACCTCTGTTTCGGTTAATTCCCCTGAGGAGGTGTTTTTAGCGACTAAGAATCTCACACTACCGGAGGGTACGGGCTTTTCGGTGTCGTATGGAAGATTTTCACTTCTCCCGCGAAATAAAAAACCTCAAACTCATCTATAGTCGCGAAATTTGTGCCTTTGACAGGTAATGTAAACTACTATTTTATACTCAAATTGAGTTGGCGAATTAAGCGACCTAAACTCGAAACTAATGGATATAAAAACCAATAAACAGATTTGTCTGCTCTAAATTAATAATAACCTAACAATGACGACTTAAAGCACTTTTAACGCTACTTATTAAATGGTGAAATGCAAAACCATAGAATTTCCGACATTTCAGTTTTATTAATATTAAGGAAATTTTTTTAAATTTTAATGTGGAAAACAACCCTTTAAATTTATTACTGTTTCTAATATCAACTTGTTTCCACTTGTAAACATTCTTGAGGCAGTAATTAATCAAGCTCATCATCCCAGCAAGACGTTAGAAGTACTTTACAGTCCTGGGAAGTAGAAGAACCTACTTTAAATCTCTTAAACTACTCAAGAAGTTATTGCAGGATTTTAACATGTTCGAACGTGTGTAAGGAACGTTTTTAGAAAGTATGTCAAAACCGTACCCATGTCATGCGTTTTGATTTTGAATAGTCGTACTTGTCCCAAGGTCACAGAAATGTTTAAGTGTTCGTCCTTAACTTGCATGTTTTGGTTTAGGTTTGAAGTGGCACCATTCAATCATTATAGTGAAATAGGTAAACAACAGGAGTTTTTTGGCGCAAAATTACTTCATTTATGGGTCCTCCATCTTTAATCAATACATATAAATAAGATTGAAGTGTCTGTCTGTGATTTTGAAACATTTGCATTGTATTCCAGTTATCTGTTTATTTTCACGATTTCTAAGCACAATATAATATTTAAAAAAATTGTCTGTCAGTAAATCTGGGAGGTGGCAAAGCTGTTAAACGGTGTATAACGTATGACCGTGATTTTACGTTCGATTAAATTTTTCAAATAGGTCTGTGAATGTTTCAGTCATTTGTTTATTTATCGTTGGTTCTTGATAGGTCCCGAAAAAAATCCTTCGATTCAAGTCGAACCTACGCGATGGCCAGGCGATTACCGAACTTATTGATCAAGGGCTTGGTTGTTTGACGGTTGATTTGGCACGGTGCTCCATCCTGCTGAAACCAAAGCCCATATAAGTCCAAATAGTCTAATTGCGGCCACAGAAAATCAGTTCACTCCATCAACGCACCCCATTCACCGTAGTGCTGTTGCCCGCTTTTTCTCCGGTACCAATGAATCCACCGTCCACCACTTTTAACATACCTGTTGCTGTCCTAATAATTTTGTTCATATTCGTCTGTATTTGTTTTATGTAAGTTTGTCTTGTCCTACCATACAGAAGAAGTCCGTACCCTGTGTGTCCAGTCGTTAGTGTGTTAGTGATTTTTATTATGCTTGAAGTCGTTGCGCCTTTATTTGTTGTCTCCATGTCAGTCTTTTGTCAAAAGTCAGTCCTAATATTTTTAATGTTTCTGCTCTGTTAATCTCTACATCGTAGAACCTAACGGGGCTGGATGTTGGCGCTCTTTTTTTACTGAATGTTATTGCTTCACTTTTTTAACCGACTTCCCAAAAACAAAGAGGTTCTAAGTTCGACGCGTATTTTTTAATTTAAATTTTTTTTTTTTTTTTTTTTATTTTTTTTTTTTTATGTCTTACCGGGCATAACTTCGTAACGCGTCGACTGATTTTGATGATTCTTTTTTTGTTCGATAGAGTATGTTCACCGATTGGTACCATGTCAAAAAAATTTTTGGTTGGGTGAGGGTGGGGGGTGGGGGTGAAACCTAACTTTGTAACGCGTGGTCCGATTTGGATGGTTCTTTTTTTGTTGTACAGAGTATGATCCCCCATTACTAACAGGAGAAAAAAAATTTGGCCTTAGGTGGGGGGAGGGGTAGTCTAACTTTGTAACGCGTGGACCGATTTGGATAATTCTTTTTCTGTTGGGTAGATTATGTTCAGTGGGAGATACCAGGTGAAAAAAATTTTGGGGGGATGGTGGTGGGGGGTGGGGGTGGAACCTAACTTTGTAACGCGTGGTCCGATTTCGATGGTTCCTTTTCTGTTGTAAAGAGTATGATCCCCCATTGCTAATAGGAGAATAATTTGGTCCTATGGGGAAAGTTGTGGGTGGGGGGGAGGGGTAGTCTAACTTCGTAACGCGTGGACCGATTTGGATGATTCCTTTTCTGTTCGGTAGAGTATGTTCCTTGGTTGATACCATGAGAAAAAAAGTTTAGTAAAATAGAGGTGGGGTAGGGGGTTAAACATAACCTTTTAACACGTGGAGCAATTTGGATGGTTCTTTCTTTGTTGTATAGAGTAAAAGACACTAAGAAGTGAAAAATAAAATAGTTTTTTAAAGAAAAAGCTGAACCGACTTCACAAAAAGCGCTAAAAAGCATAAAATAATTTTTAATTTTATATCTATTACGACATTTTGAAGTCGGTGCAATTTAAACAAATAAGACAATTACAGTACCACAATTGAAAATAATACATAATACTACCTGAACGTTTCAGCTTACGGGATCATAAGAAATGACGATTAAATATTTTTGTTGTAGTTGTTTGGTTTGTTTGATTTGCACCGACTTCAAAATGTCGTAATAGATATAAAATTAAAAATTATTTTATGCTTTTTAGCGCTTTTTGTGAAGTCGGTTCAACTTTTTTTTTAAAAAACTATTTTATTCTATTGGTAAGTTTGCGCCTGTCTCAGAACACCATTTCTGACGTTTTAAAATGGCCCTTCTGAATGTTTGATTTACGTTTTCCGATGTCGTCGCGAGTATGATGTTGTCGGCGTATGTAAAATAGTCCATGTCATGTTGGTCGTCCAAATCGAAGCAATATTGGGACAGATGGTTCCGCGGCTCAGTACAAAAGTCGGAACAATTTTTTGCACATAGAAGACTTCAAATGTCAAGCATGGCACTATTTTGCAACTTCTCATGGAAAAAATATTTGCGATGGTATCGGTGGTACAGTTAAAAGATTAGCGGTTAAAGCAAGTCTTCAACGCCCTTACAGTAACCAAATAACAACTCCACATCAACTATACTCTTGGGCAAAGGAAAATATTATTAATATGAGTTTCATTTACATTCCCACTGAAGAATACCGTGAAGAAGAAAATATTTTGGCAGAAAGATTTCTTCTTGCGAATCCTATTCCAGGAACTCGAAATGTACACACGGTCGTTCCTTTGGAGAAAGGTATTGTATGCACAAAACTATATTCACAGTCGAATCAAACCAAAACATACACTGTTACAAATACCAAATAACGAAAACTCATGGTGCAAAAAAAGTTACAAATTAAGTGAATTAAACCTTGAAAAGTCGAATACCAAAATTTAAAAGCAAAACGGTTCTTCTCAGAACCACCACATAACTTACAAAGAGTAAATATTTTAAAGATATTCCGTATGAAAACTAATAAATTTTCTCAATGTTGTTTCAATAAAAATAATTTTTAAAAAAAAACGTTGAACCGACTTCACAAAAAACGCTAAAAAGCATAAAATAATTTTTAATTTTATATCTATTACAACATTTTGAAGTCAGTGCAAATCAAACAACTACAACAAAAATATTTAATCGTCATTTCTTATGATCCCGTAAGCTGAAACGTTCAGGTAGTATTATGTATTATTTTCAATTGTGGTACTGTAATTGTCTTATTTGTTTAAATTGCACCGACTTCAAAATGTCGTAATAGATATAAAATTAAAAATTATTTTATGCTTTTTAGCGCTTTTTGTGAAGTCGGTTAAGCTTTTTCTTTAAAAAACTATTTTATTTTTCACTTCTTAGTGTCTTTTACTCTATACAACAAAGAAAGAACCATCCAAATTGCTCCACGTGTTAAAAGGTTATGTTTAACCCCCTACCCCACCTCTATTTCACTAAACTTTTTTCTCATGGCAGCAATAAAGGAACATACTCTACCGAACAGAAAAGGAATCATCGAAATCGGTCCACGCGTTACGAAGTTAATACTCCTCCCCCTCCCCCACCACCACCATAGGACCAAATTATTCTCCTCTTTGCAATAGGGGATCACACTCTATACAACAGCAAAAGAACCATCCAAATCGGTCCACGCGTTACAAAGTTAGGTTCCACTCTCCCCCTCCCCCCCACCACACCAACATTTTTTTTCTCGTGGTATCAACCAGGGAGCATACTCTACCCAACAGAAAAAGAATTATCCAAATCGGTCCACGCGTTACGAAGTTAGACTACTCCCCCCTCCACCCCACCCCTTACCATAGGACCAAATTAATCTCCTATTAGCAATAGGGGGATCACACTCTATACAACAGAAGAAGAACCATCGAAATCGGACCACGCGTTACAATGTTAGGTTCCATCCCCACCCCACCAAAATTTTTTTCTCGTGATATCAACCACGGAACATACTCTACCCAACAGAAAAAGAATTATCCAAATCGGTCCACGCGTTACAAAGTTAGACTACCCCCGCCCCCTTCCCCTCACCCTAGGCCAAATTTTTTTCTCCTATTAGCAATGGGGGATCATGCTCTGTACAACAAAAAAAGAACCATCCAAATCAGTCCACGCGTTATAAAAGTTAGGTTTCACTCCCACCCCCACCGTACCAAAAAGTTTTTTGACATGGTACCAATCGGTGAACATACTCTACCCAACAAAAAAGAATCATGAAAAACGGTCGACGCGTTACGGAGTTATGCCCGGTCAGACATACAAAAAAAAATTATAAAAAAAATACGCGTAGAACTTAGAACCTCTTTATTTTTGAGAAGTCGGTTAAAAAGAGCTTTATTGAACTTTTACACGTCACAGTAAAAAATAAATAGTCACTTAAATGAATTTAAGCTAGATCTGCATTCAGGCGACGGAATATTGTCATTGTAAGTACTTCTATTGAACTTAGAATGAAAAAGTTGCCGTTCAGCACGAAAAAAATTCGACAGAGTCTTCTATATCTGTTCACTATGCCCATATCCTTTGGAGTGCAACCTTGACATTTTCTCAGCTTTTGCGTTATGATTAAATAAATAATATATATTTAAAAAAAAACCAAAGGAAGGCAATTCGAGATATTTAATAATATATAATACTATTAATAGCCTAAAAAATGATTTCCCAAAATTTTTTTATGTATTTTTTTGCATTGTACACATTGTCCCCTTTGGTTTGATACCTCATTTATTGCTGTAGGATAAGTAGAACCAAAGTACTGAACTTTTCAACTCTCCTGTAAATGCAAAAATTTCATCATTTTTCAAAATTTCATTCTCACATACCTATCTCAAAAAGTGAAAGGTTAAAATTAAAAAAAAAATTACACAATTACTGTTCTCATAAATCTCTACCAATATGAAAAGTTTCGTGAAAATCGAAGAGGGTCGATTCAGAACCTTGGTCGATTTTTCGTGGAATGACCCTATTGCGGTTTTGAGAGTATTGTCGGTGACTCGTAATACCTACAAGTTAGTTGTTAGGTTCAATATCAATCTTTGTCATTGAATCGGGTGAAATACTTCTTCCTTGCTGCCGACTCAAAGACACTCATCATTTCGCCGTCTTCTACTTTGCTCTCCGAAATTTACTCGCCTTTTCTGATATGTGAGTAGTTTAAATTTATTCGATTTGCGAGGAAAAAATAAATGTTCACATTACGAATATAGGACATTTCTTTGTTGTGAAAAACGAAATAGCGTCTTTTTGCACATAAAGATAAACAACTTTTCCTTCATTAAATAAAACTTAGCTAAGATTATCTGATTAATCTCTGACCATCTATTTCAAAGTGTTGGATCTTTTAAGAGATATTTATTTACTATTAGCGAGTTAAAACAAAAAGTTCGATTTTTTTTGTTTCATTAAAGGGGTCTTATAAATGTGTCAAGAATATGTATTTAAAATTTCAGGTCAAAATTCGAAGTAGAAAAAAAGTTATACAGATTTTTGTATAGTCATCTTTTGACGACGCTGCGTAAATTCCATGCAGCTTTAAAAAAAAGCTCAAAAACTTTTTGTTCGATTTTAATAAAACTTGGCTCATTTTGTTTATTATTATGTCTATTGTGCATCCCCCACGGACCCTGGTGACTTTATTTCTTTTTTTCCACTAAAAAGCGCGGGAAAATGAGGCTGTTTTTAAAACTTGTTTTTTCAAATACGCGCCATTTTTCGAAAAAACCCTTTACTTCCGGTTTTGGTGGGGGGATGCACAACTAAATGTGTCTATATTAAAATCCCATTTGTTTTTTTTTCTTCAGATGTACTGGAGAGGCTCTACCATTTTCGCAGATTTGGACTCTTTTTTAACCGACTTCCCAAAAACAAAGAGGTTCTAAGTTCCACGCGTATTTTTTTTTTATGTCTGACCGGGCATAACTTCGTAACGCGTCGACCGATTTTGATGACTCTGTTGTTGTTGAATAGAGTATGTTCACCGATTGGTACCATGTCAAAAAAATTGTTGGTAGGGTGTGGGTGCGGGGTGGGGGTGAAACATACTTTTGTAACGCGTGGTCCGATTTGGATGGTTCTTTTCTTGTTGTACAGAGTATGATCCCCCATTGCTAATAGGAGAAAATAATTTGGGTCTAGGGTGGGGGGAGGGGTAGTCTAACTTTGTAACGCGTGGACCGATTTGGATAATTCTTTTTCTGTTGGGTAGAGTATATTCCGTGGTTGATACCAGGAGAAAAAAATGTTGTGGGGAAGGGGGTAGGGGGTGGGGGTGGAACTTAACTTTGTAACGCGTGGTCCGATTTATATGGTTCTTTTTCTGTTGTATAGAGTATGATCCCCCAATGCTAATAGGAGAATAATTTAGAACATTGGCAGGGGGAGGAGTAGTCTAACTTCGTAACGCGTGGACCGATTTAGATATTTCTTTTTCTGTTGGGTAGAGTATGCTCCCTGGTCGATACCACGAGAAAAAAAATTGTTGGTGTAGTTGGGGTGGGAGAAGGGGGGTGGAATCTAACTTTGTAACGCGTGGACCGATTTGAATGGTTCTTTTGCTGTTGCATAGAGTGTGATCCCTAATTGCTAATAGGAGAATAATTTGGTCCTATGGTGGTGGTGGTGGGGAAGGGGAGGGGTAGTAACTTCGTAACGCGTGGACCGATTTCGATGATTCCTTTTCTGTTCGGTAGAGTATGTTCCTTGATTGATACCATGAGAAAAAAAGTTTAGTGGAATGGGGGTGGGGTAGGGGGTTAAAACTAACTTTTAACGCGTGGACCGATTTGGATGGTTCTTTCTTCGTTGTATAGAGTCGAAGACACTAAAAAGTGAAAAATAAAATAGTTTTTTAAAGAAAAAGCTGAACCGACTTTACAAAAAGCGCTAAAAAGCATAAAATAATTTTTAATTTTATATCTATTACGACATTTTGAAGTCGGTGCAAATTAAACAAATAAAACAACTACATAACCACAATTGAAAATAATACATAATACTACCTGAACGTTTCAGCTTACGGGATCATAAGAAATGACGATTAAATATTTTTGTTGTAGTTGTTTGGTTTGCACCGACTTCAAAATGTCGTAATAGATATAAAATTAAAAATTATTTTATGCTTTTTAGCGCTTTTTATGAAGTCGGTTCAACTTTTTTTTAAAAACTATTTTATTTTTACTTCAACTTCAACGCCCTCTGTAGTTTATTGAAAAATGTTAATTCCTTCATACAAAATAAGTTTATTCATCTTTCAGAGAAGCATTCGACAAGTTCTTGTTTTATCATCCATCAAATCTTCTTCTCCTTATATAATTTCCATTTAATTACATAATCATTTCTAAGAAATCTTATCGTAATTTAAACCTTAATTTTTTTAATTCCATGTCTTACACATAAAGGTTTCTTCGTTCAGATGAAAATACTTTTCCCATTTAAGTATTTGTTAACTGTACGCTACTTTAATGAGAAAATTCCTAATCCGAATGAAAGTTTCGAAAGTGTACATGGTTCGGCAACTACTTCTAAACTAATTAATAACCAAGATCGTGCAGGTAAATCACCTAAACTCAATTTAACAGCTCTCGCAACTTTCTGTAATTTTAACAGAAAATGCCACGAGCTAACGACAAATAAGGACGACCCCTCTCGTTGTAAAGTTCAAAGGATATGGTCGCTTTAAGAAGGATTATTGCAACTTCAGTGCTTTTTCTGAGAATATGAATACAACAAAATCATGAAATTGCATCAAATTTTCTCACAGGTATATGTAGAGTAAGGAAAGATAAAGATTGAAAAGACCGCAAGGTTTCAAAAGGATCATAAAAACTTTACGTACAAAACTTAGAACGTACAGCTTATATTCAATCTTTTTGATTTTATCCTAAAGAGCAGAGATACCCTCATCTAACGTGAAGAAATTTGTTTGAGAAAAGGATTCGACTTTTAGGGTTTATGCAAAGCTATTCAAGCAACATGCCTTTGTGTAAACGTATTTGAGTTTCATCAACAATTTTTCAAGAGAATGATAAGTTTAGGTAATAGAATAAAACTGAAGTATGAAAGATTTTTAGCAGATATTCAAAGAAAACTTTTAATTAAAAAATTTAAATTATTTAATTGTTATGGACTTTTTTCATTTCGTTGAATTGACCGGTAGTCCAGCGATTTTTATAGTAGGTGAATGATGCGTTACAACCAACGTAAATAAAAATCAGAAAAACCTTCACTTTAATATTGCCAAGAAAAAATCTTCATATATCGACTCTAATTAAAATTTAATTAATTAATATTTCAATTCGAATTACGCAAACAAATTTAAAAACATTTTTTTAATCAAAATTTTTCTTGCCAATATCAGATTTACTTTTGTTTTTTTTTTATTTAACGACTATCTCTCGATTGGACATGGGATCTTTCTCTTTGTAGTCAAACATTCAGCGAGTTTGGTGAGTGAAACTTTATTATATTTAAAAGCTATTCACAACCTGGCTGTTCGAATATTTTATTTTGTTTGTGAAAGTTACAAAAATATTATCAGAGCGCAGTTATATTTTTCTTGTGCTAATTAACCTATTTAAAATAATTTGTTCAGAGACTGGCTGCTCAAATAAAATCCAGAAAATGCAGAAAATCCTCTCAACAACGCCCATCACCCCAAGCCTCTTGACCAAAAGTGATGGTAGCTGGACCTCATCCAGTCTTGAGTCGCTGGAGTTACTAGTCTACACATACTTTCCGGGGTGCTCAGCAACCATTGTTGCCGGTTACTGAAAGCGGCCATGAACTGGTCCGTAAGATCCTTGACAAGAGAAAACTGAAATGGGCGATACGAAGTTTCAAGTCCTATAAATCACCGGGATTAGATGGCATCATCCCAGTTGAACTACAATTAGCTTCAGAGATACTGATTCCGTGGCTAATGGTCATTTATGAGGTCTGCCTTAATCTCACCTATGTTCCATCATCATGGACGAAGGTGAAGGTCGTCTTTATTCCTAAAGGAGGAAGAGCCTCACACTATAAGTCTAACGATTTTAGGCCCATCAGCCTCTCCTCCTTTCTGCTCAAAACACTGGAGAGACTATTAGAAATCTATATTAAAAAGACAATCAGTCATTCCAAGCTGCCTCGCTCGCAACATGCTTACACTAAAGGTAAGACCGTAGAGACAGCTCTGCATGAACTTACAACAATTAAAGACCATTCGCTACTGCAGAAAGAATACTCACCTGCAGCCTTCCTAGACATTGAGGGTGCTTTTAACAATATCAGGTCAGAGGCGATAATGGCAACCTTGAGGAGGCTTGACCTCGACTATCCTCTCATCAAACTTATTGACCTGATGCTAAAAGCAGGGTCATCGTCTCAAGTTTGGAAGGAACTAATATCCAAAGAGTGGTCACTAGAGGTACCCCTCAGAGAGGAATCCTCTCTCTACTCTTATGGAACATAACTCTGATGAGTAACTCATGGACCTGGAGCTGTCTGGTCACAAGGTTATCGCCTACGCCGATGATATTGCCCTGATATGTTCAGGAAAGCACCCAAACACACTAGCTGAAGTATTACAACACCCACTCTCCAAGATATCATCATGGAGTAATGGGTGTGGTCTGGGCATAAACCCGAACAAAACAGAGTTAATACTCTTCTCTCGGAGACATTAAACACCTCCTATGAATTGCCCTATACTAGACGGAGTTAGACTGAAACTGTGTAATAAAGTTAAATATCTAGGTCTAGTCCTAGATAGAAAACTTACCTGGAAGTCTAACATCCAGGAAAGAGTACGGAAGGCCACAGTAGCGCTGTACTCGTGTAAGAGGGCAATAGGGAAAAGTTGGGGTATGGAGAAACGCATTGTGCATTGGCTCTACACAAGTGTCATACGACCTATACTTACGTATGGGGCGATTATCTGGTGGCCGGCACTAAATATATCAACCCATTACAAAACAATGGATACAATTCAGAGTGGCAACACTGCTGATAACAGGTGCCCTGAGATCCACACCTTCCAAAGCCCTGAACACTATTCTCCACCTTCTACCGTTAGATCTCTTTGGTAAGCAAACTGCATCCTCAGCCGCCATTAGGCTTAACTCAATCCAGACCTGGAAACGAAACGACTTCTGTCACTCCGAAATCCTGGACAGAAGAGCTGCCAGCAATATCGACTATATCTCGCCCAAGCCTTTCTTTGGAACTAAATTCGACTCCTTCTTTCTCACTAGATCGGAATGGGAAGAAGGTCCTCCCCAATGGGGGGAGTCAGTGCATCTCTACACTGACGGCTCCAAATAAGAAGGCAAAGTAGGTGGAGGTATCTTCTCGGAACATTTGGACCTCGATATCTCATTCCGCTTACCTGAAGACTGCATCGTGTTTCAGGCGTAAATCATGGCTATAACGGTAGCCGCGGACCGCCTGAAGCATTTAACGCTACCTAGAGACAACATATGTATTTTCACAGATAGTCAGGCCGTTATTTAATCCTTCACGGACAAAGTAATATTTCGGGTAAATGTAGAGCTGATGAACTAGCGAGAATCGGTACCACTCGTCCTGATTCAGACATCAACCACCAGTTGGGCAAACCGCTGGCCACTTGCAAACTGGAACTCTTACTCTCTTATCTCTCAGGATTGCAAATAATAATTGGCAGGTGGAACGCACAACACACACAAACTAAACGGTCAAAAGAGCTCATCCTACTAGGACGCAAAGCAATTAGCAGTACCGAACCGTTATTACGGGCCACTGCCTCATAGGTAAACACGCCGATAGACTAGGCGCACCTTCGAACGACTTCAGTAGGAGTTGCCATGACGAAGAGGAAGAGGAAACTATACTCCACATTCTCGGCAACTGCCCGGCCCTAGCCAACTGAAGGAAGCGGTTTTTGGGCTCTCCCTTCTTTGAAAAACTTTTTTTGGGTTCTCAATTAACACATCAGAGACCTAGCTCGATTTATCAGGAGTTCTAAATGGTTCCCAACGACAGGTTAGGGCTCAACACTCTTCCCATTCCAGCCTAATTTATTTTGACTCCCCGTGATCTGGTTCCATTGGGACAGGAACTAGCTCAGTGCAGAGGGGGTAAAAGGTTCACCCTCTTCTTCTCATGTATTTTATGGGGTTTTTAAAATTTTTGTAGCCTCAATTTGTGGTATCCCAATGGGTTTCTTTGGCCTAAGTGTGCCTTCTTAGGCAGCCACTTTAACCTAACCTAACCTAACTAATATTTATTAACATATTTATTCAGAGCCTGGCTACTCGAATAAAATTCAGAACTTTCTTACTAATATTTCCCCAATACTTATTCAGGGCCTTGGATGCTCGAATAGGTATAATTACCAATTAATTGTCAATATAATTGCAGTACTTGGCTTTTCGCAATGATCTCCAATTAATTTGCTCCACACTTGAATTTAAATATATCGAGAAATAATTCATAACGTGGCTGTTTGAAATATTTTTAGATAATTATTGAAATAAATAAAAATAACATTACTTCTAAATTCCTTTAGAATTCAAATATAACTATATAAATAAGTTACTTAAGTACTAGATTAAGATTTTTAAAGTTAATTATAAGAAGTGTACTTAGCAAGGTTTGGTAAGATCCACAGCAAGGTCCGGGCAGTGCCACTAAGAATAGGGGACGAGGGCCTCGGTCGCGGCATCTTAAGTTTAAGCCGTGAAGCACACATCACTCTTAATCAGGGGTTCGTGCTTCCAGACGGCTTTTACTGGAGTGCTGCTGGATCGATGACCTGGATTGAAGTGAGCACCGAAGCGAAATGCCATCAGGCAGGGCACTTTATTGCGGAGTGTCCTAAGAGGCTCAGGAAAGTGGCTGAGGCCACTGTGGAGGAAACGCCTGTTCAGGTGCGAACGCCTCTTCAATAAAGTCTCGGGAATCTTGAGGATCTCCAACTGGACAGGGCTCTTCATCATTAGAGTCGTACAGTCATTGTCTGAGTTCTTGAGATTTCTTGAATGTGTAGGATAACATCAATCAATTTAGGGCGCTTGCGTGCACCCACTAGATTACACAGTATTTTCGAAGACATAAAACAATAGAATACGGACATTGCACCTATATAGGAGACGAATTTTACACAAAACAATTTTACACGTCTAGAACAAAATTCAAATCTACACAAGGGTTACACAGTTTTTGCCACAGAAACACCCCATAGAGGTTCCGGTGTGGCAATTGCTGTGTCCCACAGCTTTACACTGATGTCTCCTGTATACACAGACATCTTCCCAGGTTTCGCGTCTTCCTTGGATTTCGTCTTAGGAGACAAAACGCTAAGGGTAGTAAACGTGTACCTGCCGCATGACCAGGATACTGCAAGACAGGTGTTGCACTCAATCCTGTCGCATATTACGAACTTCGGTGGTGAGGTTATCCTTGGTGGTGACTTCAACTGCACACTAGATTCTTCAATCGATCGTCATTCTAAAGTTGAATTCAACTCGGTGAACGCCACCCGATTATCGAGCCTAGTCAGACATAGCATCCTTGTGGATTTCTACCGTTGGCTCAACTCAACGACTAGGTCATACACAAGGGTTTCCCGAAATGTTCAGTGTAGCTTTTCGGGTTCGATTATAGACAGACTTTACGTCTCGTCTAGCCTTCTTAACTTTTTCGTTAGTGTCACTCATGAAGTGTGTTCATTAAGTCATCACCTTCTTGTTGTGGCGACTAGCACTTTGGTCGAAAAGCGAACTGCTTACTGGATTTTCAACAATAACTTGTTGAATTCAGAGCAGTTCATCGAAGAATTCATTCAGTTTTGGCACCAATGGCGTGATAACAAGAATATTTATTCAAACCTTAGCCATTGGTGGGATGTTGGAAAGCTTCAGATTCGCTCATTTATCGAGACGAGATTCAATCGGAGCAGACATCATACATCGAATTTGACGGACGAAGTCACCCGGATTGGTACGCTTCTGCCCGCGCAACCAGAGTTACTCGCACAATACGAGAGACTTAAAGAACGACTGACAGCACAAAACTACAAGCATAGCTTGGAGTTTGTGCTCGAAACCAGTCGCGCTGGTTGCGAGAGGGCAAGTCTCCGACCGAGTACTTCTTCCAGACAACTCGACGTCTCGTACCGCTTCTTGTGAAGTAGACTCGATACTTGCCGAATCGGGCCAGATCCTATACGGAGAGGAACTTGCGAATTATATTCGCAACTACTACACGCGGCTTTATGCTGCATTGACGTTGCCAACATTCTAGTCCAACGATGAATTTTTTCATCATGTTCCTACTTTCTCTGATGAAAATAGAGAATTCCTGGACAGAACGCTTACTCTCGATGATATGCTTACCGCAACGAAGGATCTTCGACGTCATACTTCTTCTGCTTATGATGGTCTAACTCCAGAATTCTTTGTTCGTTTTAGGAATATTTTGATTCCGGACCTTTTGGATGTCTCTAATTCTGCAGTGGTTGGACATACCGAAATTCCCTCAAGTTGGCGGAGATCCGTTATGCGTCTAATACCTAAGAAGGGAGATCTTCAAAGGATGGGAAACTGGAGGCCAGTTACTCTGTGTAATGTCGACTACAAAATAGTTTGCAAAACACTGGGAACTCAACTTCGCTCAGTGATTGCCACAGTAATACACCCGTCACAGTCCTACTGCATTCCAGGTCCAGGTAGTATCTACGACAACATCGCCGTAGCAAAGCATCAAGAAAAGGCGTTTGATAGCGTCTCGCATGAGTATCTACTGAGAGTGCTCGATAAATTTGGGCTTCCGTCCAGATGGATTGAGATCATCAGTGGTCTGTATAGAGATTCAGTGATTCTCATAAAGCATAATGGGCATATATTGTCTCCTATTCCGTTTCGTCGGGGTATCAGGCAGTGATGCCCGTTGTCAGGAATG
The DNA here is from genome assembly GCA_964036015.1 of Leptarthrus brevirostris. NCBI lineage: Eukaryota > Metazoa > Arthropoda > Insecta > Diptera > Asilidae > Leptarthrus > Leptarthrus brevirostris. Next base: position 117,010,813 of record OZ038372.1, on the reverse strand, counting down.
CTTTACGACTTTTCACTGGAGCCGCTGTTAGTAAATCTTCGTCAATCGTTGAGACAATATTCAATTCACTTACCATACACTACTATAAGGCCACTTATTCTAGCGTATGCGGACGACCTGTCTATATTTGTAACGAAAGATGATGCATTTCCAGTCGCTCGTAGGGTTTTCGAACAATATGAGCGATTAGCGGGCGCTAGGATTAACCTAAGCAAAAGCCAAGGCTTATGGTGTGGGAGGTGGCGGAATCGTTCAGATTCTCGCCTCGGCATACAATGGACGAATACTTGCCTGAAATATTTAGGTGTATATGTGAGGCTCGATGGTAAAACATCTAATAGCCGCATGACTCTAAAGAAACTCTCTGGAGCAGTGAATTTGTGGCGGCTAGACTGCACCCACTTTCGCTGAAAGGACGTGCAGTCGTTGGGGGGAGACGATGGGTCGCTGAAAGCGCGCTCTGCCGACCAGTAGCGGAGGGTGGTTTGGGTCTTACAGACATGGTCGTGAAATTTCGTTGTCTTTAGGTACGGGCATTCCAACGAGTGTTCTGTCAAAGAGATAACTTAATTTCGCAGTCCTATGGGGGGTAGCGGCGCAGGAGAGCACTACTATCTGCTCTCGGTTCGCCCACCATATCCGCATGACTGGTCCCAGGATATGATCTCCACGATTAGAACCGATCAGGTTGAACCCTGAGTTAGTTGATTCGGTGTTCAGTAATGCTCGAGGTGTAACGGCCGATACAGGACAACTCACAGTTCTTGGAGACATCATTGATGCTTCTGGGAACACACTTATACACCCCCATACAACACAATTAAACGAATTGGTGGATACAGCACGAAAGCGTTTTAGTCGTGATACACGCTTTCGTTATTAATCGACCGCCGCACACGACATTCAGTACACTCACTTCACGTAGGCTGCGCGAGCTCTTCGTAGGAGTAAATCCTACCTTAGGGGTTAATAGATGGCGCGCACATCTTGGGGTAGACTTGGGAGTAATGGGGACCATAACTAGCAGAGTCATCTATAATTATCCGTCCAATTACAGAGACTCTGATGTGGCATTCAAACTGCTCCATCACAGCCTCGTGCATCCAAACCAGCTGTCGCATATCGATCGACGAATTCAAAGAGTCTGCACGGTTTGTGGTGGTGAAGGAACCCTGTTCCACAGATACTTCACATGCCCGACCTTGTGCGACATTAATAATCTTGTTCGCGATATGTGCCAGCATATCTGCCCGACATTCAGTATTGCAAGAACGTCGTTTTTACTGGGGCCAAGGACATGTAACCAGGTCAATTGCTTGATAAGCTTTATCTTAACACTGGCTAAATCGACAATTCATCTGTACTGCATGCGGATCGAGCCTGGGCAACAGCCCACTAACCCACAGTTTCACACACATGCACTTAAGAACCACTTCATTGCCAGATTGAAGAGGCGATTACGTCTAGAGTTCATGGCAACGAAGGCCGACACATTCAACTGCACCTGGCAACCTTTATCGGTGCGGAACGGAAGCCTTGTCTTTCACTGGGAATAACAGGCCGCAGACTTGCAGCAGCTTGTCCACGAAGCTCCTCTTCGCTTTGGTATTGCTGCAAGTGCTGCGGGAAGGACAAGTCTCACGTTGGAATCGTAGAACTGGGAGGATGATGGGAGCAGTTTGCAGACGTCAATGACTCTGCAGACTGGTCCCGCGGGACTCTTATCGGTTCGAAATTTTTGTGCGTTCGTTTAGAACATGTTTGGATGAGTGCTCCCGGAGGACTAGAAAAGTGGCGAACGGCTCTACGGAGAGAGCATTTGTTTGGGAGCAGAGGTTCCCGAAGTAGGAACTTCGCCCGGTGCTGCATCTACCCTCTGGGAACCCTCAGACAATGATGTTCTTGTTTAAGTTTCTTCACGGTTTCGGATATTTTTTTTAGTGCAAGGAATAGTTTTGGAATTTTTTCAAAATTTTTGAGAACTTTTCTTAGAGCTGGCACTCGCTTGGAGGCATTTTAAAATTTCTTGTATTTTCTTTTTTACAGGTTTTTTACAATTTTTTTTTGCCTTCAAGTTTTAGAGTCGTTTTTACGAAACATTTTTAGAGGTGTCATTTCATATGTTCTTTTTGATCGTTAACTATTGTGTCTTTTGTTTTGAATATTGTACATTTTTTAGGGTAGCTAGAGTTTTGTAGGATTTTTTGTTTATAACGATTGTGCCGAATAAAGTGCCATTATACACATAAAAAAATTATTATTATATGTGTACATCCATTTTATAATGTAGGGTGATAGTCCCCATACTTTACCTATAGCATTTCTACACGTCCAGAAAGCTCTCACCGCTTTGTTTTTCTTTCGGTACCTTGCCCAATTTAGTTTCCCGTCCATCAGCACACTCAGAAATTTGGCCTCATTCTTTAAGGTTATTCTTGTAATTATGATTCGGTCTGCCATCATGGACTTAATCCACTTGATTATACTGTGATCTGTTCCCTTCTCCCTCAAGCTAGAAAGAATTTTGTCGATTCTGACGTTGTTAAAGGCCCCTTCTATATCAATGAAGCAGCCTAACTTCTTTGTACATCTAGGCTATGTAGAGCGGAATCAACCGATCTACCTTTCATATATGCATGTTGACAACTTGATAGTTGGTTTATGCCCATCTGTTTCCTTACTTCCCATTCTATGAGTCTTTCTAGACTTTTCAGTAGGAATGATGTAAGGCTAATTGGTCTTGGATGTGCTATAGTCCGTCTTATTTGGTGTGGGTAGAAATACTACCTTTGCCATTTTCCAGTTTTTAGGAGTGTAACTGAAATTTAGACACGCTTTAAAAAGTAGGGCGAGTCTGTTCCATAGTTTGTTACCTCCCCTCTATAGCATGATAGGATATATCCCATCCCTTCCCGGTGATTTATATGGGCTGAAGGATTTTATTGCCCATCTTACCTTGTCTAAAGTACACAGTTTCTTCGATGCTCCTCTTTCATCCCAACTTGGGATCTCCAAGTGGTAGCTTATTCCCTCATCGATTCCCCCTACACAAGGGTACTCCCCGGGAAGCTATTTGTAATCAGCTTCACAAGAGATTCCCTCATGTTGGATGAGTTTTCGATAAGTTCTAACTGGCTTTTCGATTTAGACAACATTTTCTTCAGTCTAGCTGCCTCACCCGTGCTTTCAATTTGGCTAGTAAAAACTTTCCATAATTCCCTCTGGGCTTTTCGGCACTCGAACTTGAATTGCCTAAGTGCCGTTTTGTATTCTTCCCAGAGATCCTCTCTTTGGTGTTTATTAGCTTTATTGAATAGCTTTCTGGTTGTTTTCCTCATTTCCATGAGAGAAGAATTCATCTATCTCTGTTTCCATTCTATTTTCAGTAGTTTCTTTGGACACGCTTCCTCGAATGCGTCTAATAGCACCTTCAATGTTAGCAGTCTCATCATTGATTCCCTGTGTAGATTCCAAAGGAACATTTCTTGTACACAATCTTGTGTATAAAACCTCTCTATATTTCTCCTAGTTTGTTATTCTGGGGTTTCTAAAAATCAGGGGTTTCTTTCTGACATTGCCACTCAGCTCAAAGAGTACCCATCGATGGTCCGAGAATGATACCTCGTCAGATACAGTCTTCCCGTTCTCTTCGTATGGAAGGTATGCCGATGCTAGCAGTAGCTTCGTTTGGTCTCGTCCTTTCCCCACTTCCTATTGTACAGCTACACAGTCACGGTCGCTAATCTGTGGAATAGAAATAGCGTGTATCTCTTTTTTAACAATTATGCAAGCCTTTGGCCTACCTTTGTTCAGGGTATAAAAACAATTAAACACTTTTGAGTTCCAGTTCGTGACTTTTCTGTCAAAAGTGGATAGTTCCTGGATCAGTGCGATCTTTACATCCTTCTTCACCAACATCTCGGCTAGTAGGGCCGTAGCCACAATACTCCTGTGTAAGGTGGCTTGGGCCAACCACGTCATGATGACGGTTCCACTTTTTTGGGGTGGAGGTCCTGGGTTCCTCCACTCCAATTATCGCTAAGATCTCTTCCTGACTGGGGACCCCTAAGTTTCCCCAGTGAGTATAGCGATCCTATTGATCCCAACTCGCTTTCCACGTCCATGTCGGCGACCTTTTTGTAGAGCGGCCCGAGGTCCTCTTCTTGAACCGCCGCGGCTGTACTCGGCTGTGGTTCACCCCTTCCAGCTGCCGCTTTCTGTGGGTTTGCCTCTTCCTTCTGAGATTTCGGAATGTTAAATTTTATTTTCCTGGTTAGGTAGAAAATTTTACCCTCCGTCTTCTCGAATGCTTTCAGTAGTTTTCTCCTACACCAAGTTGGAGCCACAGACCCATCTTCTCTCTGATTTCCCGCTTGATTAGCTTCCACTTGGAAGTTTCCAACTCCATGTCCCGGTTTAACCTATCCATGAAACCCAAAATCTCCCTTGGTTCCTTAAACTCATTCGGGAGCCAGCCTGAAATTCTATTTAACCTGGGCACATCATTTTTCCCAACCACTTCAAGGTTGGCGCCAGCCCATAGTTCCTTATTTTCAACAACCTTTTACTTTATGTATTCCAGCGTACTCATGTCCACACAGGTTACCCTGAAGAGTCCATTGTAGAAACCACTCCAGTGAAACCTTGGGACAAAGTCCGACTCGCTGATCAATTCTTCTATCTGCCACTCCTCGTACTTTGTCGTTAGACACAACTGGTTTGTTGAGTCCACGATCTTGTCCTCAGAGTGGTTTCGATCTATTATTTCCACTTTCAGTGATTCGCTGAAAGTGGGTGCCTTTCCTGTTTTTGATTTCTTCGGTTACGGAGGGATACTCTCCTCCGACCTATTTCTTTTTCCGCCTTTCACTGCCTTCTTGGTTGCAGGTATAACCTTCCCCTTGCTGGCAGTCTTCGGCTTCTTCACACTTCTTTCCTTGCTTGTTGCAGATTCGGATTTGGCACTAGCCTTCTTCCTCGTCTTCTCAAGCACATTTGGAGTATTTCCCCCATCGGTCTCCTTGCCGTATCGGCAATTCCACCTTGAAGATTGCTGTTCCGAGCGAGAGAGTTCCCTCGCAGACTCTGCCAATCTCTTGATCAGCATCGCCGAGATCGTCTTCTCGCTCTTTCGAACTTTACTGACAGTTTCTCGAGTGGCCCTGATAGCATTCCACTTCGTTCGTAAAAAGATGTTCATCGTTTGTCTATCTCTAATTACAGGAACATTGTTTATCTTTTTTGCACTGCTCTTCAAGAACCCTGGTATATGAGGCTCTTTATTTTGGCTGCAATCCCTTTTCATCCTCTTTCCAGGGTGGATTTATAATGATCGAATCAACTACAACCAATCTATTGGAATTCTTGAATTACTTCATACTACCATCGAAACTAATAAAAAAGTTGATTGTATTTTCAACTACTATAGTAAGGCTTTTAATCGAATTAATCATAAAACTCCTATTCAAAAGTTGTCTGTCCTTGGTTATCCTCCAGGTCTAATTGACTGGCTTTGCTCTTACCTATCTGAACGCTCACAACCTGTTTCGAGGAGCTCTTGCCTTATTCGAACCTGGGCGTAGTATAGCTTAATGACTAATCAAATCAATAAAATTGAAATTTTGTATGTACTTTATAAAAAATAAGTAGGTGCGTAGCGTAAACATCTGCTTTCATCCAAATTAGCTATCTTTCTATAATTGTGCAGTCTAAATAATCATTTGCCGGTTTTCAAACGCCGAATTCGTCGTTTTAATAATTAACGAAAGTATAACTCAGCTCAGCATTAGCACAATCGAAAAGGTTGTAATCTTCGACAATTCGACAGACTCTCAACAAGGAACAGGGAATTGTTATTTGTGGCTCTTTCAGATATTGCAATGTTGCGGCAACATGGGAAATTTTATACTGGAATGTAAACTTTATCTAAGCTTTAAACCGCTGCCATGTCTGGATTATTTTTGTGTTAATACCAAAGAATAACTAAGGCAAAGTAGACGCACCTTATTAGGAAGAAAAATGGGAAAGAGAGGCAAATACTTGAAAGCTCCGAAAAGTAGTGTTGGTAGAGCTTCAAAGTTTTCAAAGCTTCCTGTGGCCATTAGTGTCGTAAGAGTAAAAGAAAAAGAAAAATTTAAGGCCATTTCTACATTCGTGTGAAGAGTACGACTGCATTCTAAAAATTTGACGTTAGATTAATCGTACTCACACAAAAATGATGCGCAATACTGACCCATTGTCCAGGCATTTTCCAGTTTATTTTACTACACCATACTCAGTGGCCAGACATTTTGTGTAAAATAACCGAAGAGCAACCCATTCATAAAAACAGCTGGTCAGGCGTAAAACTATACTCCAACACATTTCCATTGCCCAGGCATTTTATGTAGGGACAATGAAATTGTTTTAATACATATGACTTGGCTGACTTAAAAGGGTAAATAAACATTAGTCTGTCAGAAATTTGTTGGGGATGGCGAAATTTTGTAAAGAAGTTTAAAAATCTAAGTAATAAGTGGTTTTAAGAAAAGAAAGTGAAAGTACATATTGTGGTAAAGAGTGTATTATATTGTTTTACACTTATTTGTGGTGCTTTATAACAGTTGGTAGAAAATCAGTTGGCTTCTTTTGCAATTGATAAGGTTGTCACTGGTTTTCTTCCGATTGTAAAAGAATTCAACAGTTTTAGCTTTAAAAATTTATTTATAATTAATATTCGCATGAATTAAAATATATCTGTGTGAGTGCATTTAACTTTTTGCTTTTTTGCAATAAAAAGTGTTGGCGGGAAAATAAACTGTCAGTTTATTTATATTCGCGCGCGGATAGTGTACCAAAATGAATAAACAAACTAGGAAATGTGCTGCTGGTTGCGGAAGTTTTAAATATTTATTTAGTTTTCCGAAAGATGTTGAATGGTAAGTACTTTTCTAAAAGTTGTCATGAATTTTTAAACTTTAAAAGAAAGCATTTGGGTTCCTCATCAGTCCTCTTCCCGCGACTCTAACAACCTCGCTAGGCAAAAAACCTCATTTTAAAAATCACCTTACATAAGTATTAAGTATTTATAAATTGAAATTGTATTAAGAATCGGAGTCAACGCACCAATTGCTAATAGTTAAGAGGAATATTCTTTATCGGTGTTAAATGGAATTAAAACATATTTAATGTCTACTATGACACACGATCGCCTTAATTATCTCAAATCACTATACATATACAAAGCCCGGTTGCCTTGACCAAACTTTTAGTATATTCTAGCTGCTTCCTTGAACTTTCCAGCAGAAGCAAAGTTTCCGCTTGGAGAACTAAGTAACTGATACAAATAACTCATAAAGTGTAACTAAAAACTCTTTAATCAAAATTTTTAGAAAATTTAACACCCAATACCAAAAATAAATAAATGAAATGTTGCGGAAACCAGAGTATTTCATCCACTGTTTCGTCCACCCTGAAGTATTTCAACATAAGAAGCTGGAAACCATTCAATTTGCCGCCGGCTCACCAGCCAGTCCAGTTTCTTACGAATAATCAGTTGTCCTCGCTGCAGGTAAAGTTGCTCAGGACTAATTGACGCATACGGAGCAATTACTTGAGCAATTTCTGGCTTCTTATTATTATATTTCAGTTATCTGAAACAAGACAAATATTAATAACATATTGCCGAACCTTCAAAAACAAAACAGAAAACTTAAAACTTTAACTGACCAGTTTATTAGCAAATGCCGCATTAATTTGTTCCTGATGTACAGCGTCAGAAAATTGGCCACTCTTGGTACTTTGACCTTATTATGCTTACCAAGTCACGAAGTAAAATTCAATTTGTGTGTAGGTAATGAATTCCATCTAAAATTTGGTACAATAGACTTTTTACCATGCCTTTTGGTACCACAACTGTTTTTGGCAGCTTTTGCTGCTCTATGAAACTTAATTATATGTCACAACTCATGTTCTGCATAGTCAAAAAGTAAAAACACTTTCCTGTCCGTATGAAGCAAGAACACTCGATTGAGGTTAATAACATTGGGATGTTTTAGCTCCCTCAAAAGCTGAAATAGTTTTGAATCGTTATAATTGAATTTAGCAACCTAATGATTACTTACCGCTATTTCTTTGCAAGGATATGTGGGTGCCTTCAATTTGTTTAAGAGCAAATTAGCAAATTCTTTAGTGTCATTTCCTTCTTTTCGTCTGACTTTGTACACATGTCCATAAGTACCACAACCTAATTTGCACCCCTCATAGTTCAACAGATCTTCTACTTTTTTAAATCGTAATTTGTCATTAAAATTTGTTTGTTTTTATTTGTTTAATCAAATAAAATTCCTTTCCATACTAGCTAGCTGGAGATGTTTGACATTTCTTTGGCAAAACGTGAGAATTGTCAAAGTGGCGTTTATGATGAAATAACGCACATCTATTAATAATGTGCTATCACCTTTTAGCACAAGTAAGCGAGCTTTGGCAAATAATATGTTTCTCTCCTTTGCACAGTGTTTTTTGCACGCAACTTGATTTATACCGTCGGTGAATAAAATTGAAACTAACACTAATACATTTTTTCCTTTCACAAAAATTTTTGCTCACGGAGGTGCGTCTACTTCTTCTTATATATACTTTGGTCTCGGTGGCAAAAACGAAAACACTCATAAATAATTCAACGTTTAAATTGAACTGTTGCCAACTTAAGCTTCCTAGTATGGCAGTTCCTATCACTCCAATTCATTTAAATTGGTTGGTGTATGTGCTTTTCGGAGCGGACTAATGAAGTTGGCTCCAGTTTTAATCTGTCACAGTGACAAGGTGTTCAGTCTGTCATGCTACTGCTACACCTTTCGGAAGGATAAGTTCAGTTTTTTCGCATTTTATTGTATAAGGTGTAAAAGTGTTCATTATTTTATGTACGTGAATCATCATACGAAAGTTACTGCAAAATTAGAAGCAAATATGATTGATCCAAACAAAACTTCGAAGAGTGTATCCGACGAAGATAAAAATACTGAAGCGATTAGTTTTGCAGGAGACGATGTACATGTTAAAGCAATTTGTTTATTTTGTAAAAGAAGAGTACTCCATAAGTGTAATGTTAGCAATAACCAGGTTTTAATGAATGCCTTGGCTTCTCTAACCATTGAAGTAAGTTTACCATAGAAATTGGAATTTTCAATATGACGGTAACTAAAGCCAAAAAACTGGCATAATCGAAACTTACCAGAAAGCCGACAAAAATAGCTTTTAAGTTATATGTGCAAATTTGTCTTCGATTACAGATATCTAATTAATCATACATGAAGTAGGTATCTTTCATTGCGTGATGCTGGCTCTCAAGCCCGCCAAAAACAAAACAAGTAAACAAAAAATGACTAGCGTCTAGCGTTCGTTATATTAAATTAAAATATCCACTTTAGGATATGTGGTAAATACAGTCACTTCGCAATTACTGCAAGCTACCGTATAGTATGTACCGTATATATTACTTTTTTAAAGATTTGCAATACTGTATTTAGTATAATATGTTTAATTAAAAGGAAACATGGCTTAATTGTTCATTCTTTTGATGTAATGGTTGTGGCTCGTTGATCGGCGTTGCTATGTTCAAGCAGTTAGAAGCTGACAGAAAATATTGATAATGAAAATTCCACACAAATATGTCCAATAATTGATGTGAGCCTAGTTGTAGCAAATCTGTATTATTAGGACCTTAATTACGAACAGCTTTGTTTTACATTTCCCACCATCTGGCTTCTGTATTCTGACAATTCAATTCTTTATACATTCGAAGTCTAAATGAAAAATAAAGATTACCGCGTTATCTCTTGTACATTCGTCAAATTCGTTCATCTTTTAAAGATGCTGAACAAAAAGTTGTTGGATAGGCTTTTTATTATAAAAACTATCAAGCCCACTCCAGCGACAGCTTAATGACGTTGACGATAAATTTATCAATGAAAAAATATGGAATTTCTTGCTGGGCTTGTGCCTGATTAAATTATCGATATAATCGAATTATAGAGGTCCACGAACTCATGACTGCGAAATATTAAATTAATTAAATTAATACAAAAGTAATATTGGCTTTTCATCAGGTATGTTTGCTTGTTACAAAGGAATTTACACCTCACCATGGGGAGCTTTTAGTTTCCGTGGGCACACCGATATTTAAGTGTCCCTGGAATACCGATTTGACGATGAAAAAACACCCCAAAATAAAACGAAAATAATAATAAAAAATTTTTAATATCTGGCTTAGTTTTCGGGATATTCGCTCTTGAAATTTTAGTAATACATCACTTCGCGACTTGTCAAAACGGATACTCAATCCTATTGAAAGAAATTCTCTTGCAGGGTAGGGAAGGGGGGGGGGGGGGCGGTAAGTTAATAAAGGAACTAAAAGCCTAATTAATACACCTCTTCCTCCCAGAAAGTTTAATAAGAGTTCGCGCTAACTTTAAGTTCGGCCATTTTGCCAAGTCGCGAAATGATGTTACTAAAATTTCAAGATCGAATATCCCGAAAACTAAGCCAGATATTAAAAAAATTTATTTATTATTTTCGTTTTATTTGGGGGTGTTTTATCGAAATTCATCGTTAAATCGGCATGCCATGGAAACTAAAATCGTGCCCTCACCATTATTGAAGAATTAATATTATTAGCCGATAAGGTGTTGATTTCTAATTTATATTGATAGGCAAACCTGCGAAGGAATTAATGTTAATAACAACATGGTAATGAACAGAATCGTTGAAATGTCAAAAAATTTTAAAGAACACCTAATTACAAACGTTTAAGTAAATTTTATGCTTTTAATTTGTTATTAGCTAAGATAATTGACAACTATTCATAGTTTCGCCGACGACAGCACCCTTGATTTCGCGTACTCATTTGATTCTGTAATAAATTCACGTGGAAATGCTACAGAAGTCAATCGCGAACGATTGTTTAGATCATTAAACAGCGACATTCCTATTGTAGAGCAAATTGTGTTACGTTTAATGCAACCAAAACTCAATGCTGTTTAATGTCCCTTAAAAAATGCCCGGTTCACCGCCAACCCATTTCAGTCGACGGAGTGAATATACCAAATTCGCCCTCCCTAAATATCTTGGGTATCGAGATATCCAGCAATCTTAACTGGACTGATCATATATTTGCAATCGCTAAAAGTGCGATCAAATGCTTGGGTTTTCTACAGAGATGTAAGAAATATTTCACCCCACCTGACTTAGCGCTGATCTACAAGTCCCACATTAGGCCTAGACTTGAATATAATTCCCATATTTGGGTAGGGGCCGGACACCGCACTGTCCGCGTTTGACAAAGTCCATTGGCCATTGTTCTAACGAAATTGCTAGCCTGAGGGCTTATTATGGAACACGAAAACGAAACGAATTTTTAGTCTAGACACTTTTTTAAAAGAGAAAGTCCATGTAAAAATGTGTCTCAACTAGAAATTCGTTTTGTTTTCGTGTTCCATAATAAGCCCCCTGATTCCTTGTAGACACATGACAACGCGTGATACAAGATCTTCAAATCGCTCCCACCCCTATACTGTCCAGGTCAAATTTGGACGTACCGTCAAATTTCGGGAATCTTTTCTAAGCAGAACAACACGAATGTGGAACAGTTTGCCATCTTCTGTTTTTCCCTCGTCTTATGAGCCTGAAACTTTCAAACGGGGCGTACATCGACAACTCCTTCACCCAACCTCCTAACCCATTTCCCTCATCCTTAATTCCTTTCCTGCCAATGCTGTGCTTAAGCATCATAGGGCATCCCCTGATATTGAGGGCCTAAATTTTATAACAATAATTTATTTTTTTATTTTTAAGAAAGTTATAAGTAATGAAATATATCCAAACAAGGGATATTTTTATCCTATGCCAAATCTATTTAGCGAGGAACTTCAAAATTTAGACCTCTTGCAAAATTCAATGTTTATTTATTGGATACAGGGGTAAAATGCACGCCGGTTAAGGGGCAATGCCAGCAAAATACTGATACTGTCAAATATATATCGGAACACGCTCTAGATCAAGAAATGTTAGGCTCAATCCACTGGATTATGCGAAACCCTCAGATGCCTAGCTGTCACTCAAGAAAAAATTTCGAGTAGAAAGTTTTATTCCAGTAATTGATCAGCTTTTAGCATCTCTGAGTGATAGACTTCGATGTTATGATGTTGTTTGCGATCGATTTGGTTTTTTGAATCATTTAGAGGTTTTGAGTTTATCGGAGCTACATAAGGCTGCCGATAAGTTAGTAAAAATTTACAACGATGATCTTGAAATCAGTCTTGGGAATTAGTTGGTCCAGTTTGTAGCCTTGATAGATGCCTTCAAGAAGGACTACAATGTTTAAAGTGAGCCAAAAGAGATATGTTTTACAGGAATCTGGTTGATAATAACTTCGGTGCTGCATTCCCTAATATTGAAATTACATTGAGAATGTATTTATTGTTGATGGTGGCTAATTGTGGCGGAGAACGTTCATTTTCTAAAATGAAAATTGTTAAGAATAGGCTGCGTACGGCGATGACGCAAAAACGTCTAGCATATTTGTCATTGCTCAGTAAAGAGAATTATTTGCTTCGAGAAATGGACTTCGGAGAAATCATTAATGATTTTGCCTCTAAAAAAGCACGTAGTGTTTTTCCCTTAAAAATGTTTAAAAAATTACATAAAATAAAATTATCGAAAGATATTTATTTATTCATTGAAAGGGCCTCCACTTTCTTCATTTCCCCCGGCCCCTGCATCCGGCCCTGAGCATAACTGATGTGATAGAAGATTGGACTAGGAGTCAATAGCTGGCATCCCAAACTTACCAAGCTAAGGCCCTTGTTAGATTCTATGTTAACAATGATACCACCACCTTAAATAAGGCGGATATCAATTTGTTATCAGGAAACTTTGTTATTGGCAACTCTGGGCTAAGATATCATCTACACCGGAAAGTTCTGTCTAGTGAGACGTCGGCACATTATGTGCTTCTGTCTTGCGTTGGCATGGCTAAGACGGAGGATCTTCAGTCAGGAATTTCTATTCCCGGCTGATGTTATATCTTCCCCCTATTAAAAACCTCCTTGTCTATCTGACGTTGGCTGAACGTCTCTTACAGTAGTAGGTGATAAATACCGTTGTTTCTGAGAATTCAGCACTTTCATCAACCTTATTTCTGTTTTTTATTAATGACACTTCATCTTTTACTCACAATCCTATTCATAGTTTCGCAGACAACAGCACCCTTGATTTCACGTACTCTTTTGATTCTATGTTATTACAGAAATTCTCGTGGGAACTCTACAGTCGACGCAGTGAATATATCCTCAAAATTTTCAATATTTTAAACAAATTTTTAAATAAACACAAAATATAGTAAATATAAATTTATTTGTCAGTTAAGAACATAATAGTACAACATTTCAAGAGTCTTTTCTGTTTAATTGTTGGGTAAAAATATTGTGAATTGAGCGACTAACTGCGTATACACAAAAAAAATGTTCCTTTGCGGTGATCATCATAACTCACAACTGGATCATATGTTGACAAAAAACCAAAAAGATTTGGTTAGTTTATGAGTTTCTCGAGGTAACAACGACGAGTATTTTATTGCTTTTTCAATTTTTAGAAGTAAACAAAGACGAATTTTTTTGAATTTATGAAAATTTATTGATAAAAATCGGCGAATTTGTTATTGTTAAATTAATTATAATAATAAAAAATACAAAATCTCGACGTTGTTACCTCGTAATTTATGTATAAAAGAAGTGTGCAAAATTTGAGAAGGATCCAAGGATGAGTAGTTTTTGAGTTACAGTGATCACTGACTTTGAAAATGCCCCCCCCTCTCTATGACGACGATATACTTGCAATCGCTACAAATACAATGAACTTGCTAGGGCTTTTTAAAGAAATGTAAGAAATATTTGATTCCGTCTGACTTGGCGCTGATCTACTAGTGTGTCTATCAGATGCAAAAAGGTCCTTTGTCATTTTGATTTCCCCTTGATGATTTTATTATGGGAAAGATACCCTTTTAAAGAAAAAATTATTTCTTTCCCAAAAGCTGTGTGAGATGAGGTGTTTTTTAAGTCAGACTATCATAGGCTTGTAGGAATGTTAATTTGCTATCCAATACCGTATCAAACTAATTTTTCCCCCAAAATGAAAATGGCCCCTTTGCTTCTGATATTTCACTCACTTTTCTATCGCTATGTCTACGGCCATTGTTCTAACAAATTGCTATCCCCATTCCTTGTAGCCACATCACAACGCGCGACATTATAAATACACGACGCTCCCACCCCTATACTCTTCAGGTCAAATTGGATGTATCTGTTTGGAATCTTTCCTAAACTGAACAACACGAATGTGAAACATTTTACCATCATATGTTCTTCCCTTGTCTTATGAGAACGAAACTTTCAGGTGTATATCGCCACCTTAATTCCTTTCCTTTCAAGGCTGTGCTTTAGCATCATAGAACATCCTCTGAGCTTTAACAATATATTATTTCATACATCCGATGAAACTTCTTAACGGCCTGAATGATTTTAAGGGTTCCGTACCGTAAAAGGTAAAAACGGATCTATAATGGTGTGACTTCGCTGTATGTCGGCCCAGTTTCTCGCAGGCCTGTAGTTTCTAAACTATTAAAACTAGAAACTTTGCGTGTAGGTAGACCTTGATTATTCGCGAATTGAACAGGGTTCCATCACGACAAGAGTTCTATCACAACATTTCATTTTAAGTTTATCGTGTATACAACGTTATATTTGGAACTTTTTCAGAAAAGATCAAAAAGAATGTTTCAACGAAAAGGTTTTGTTGTAAAGTTCCGATAGAACGTTTTATCTTTGAATTTTTTGCAATAATGTTCCAGAAGAACCTTTTTGAGAGTAACTTTTATTTTAAACGTTATGTTTTGTAATAAAGGTGAAAGAGGCGGTGGACGTTTGAAAATGGGGAAAAGTGATAGCCGTGGTAACAAAATAAGTGGATATTGAACCCCTAGTTACATAGGGAAACTGATACTGGTAATAAAGGAACAGAACTGCAATTATTTGAATGCAAATTATACGTTTACAAGACCAACAAGTATTGTTGGATACATTTCCAAATCACTTTTTTATACTAAAGAAAGTGATATACAACTTTACAAAGTATTCTTTTATCCTCTCCTGACACTCTCCTTGGTAATTTTTCTTAGCCATTCTCATACAACGCTTATTATTGTCATATTTGTCTCAGTACTATCACAGAAAACAGCTTGCCCGGTACTTTTCCTATGTCATCGTGATTTCATTAATACTTTTTTTGACAAATATTCTTTTTGCCTTAAATTAATCTCGATATCCTTGACATTATTAAGAAGGATTTTGAAAAAAAACTGATTTCTGACGTTTTCCAAAATGTTGGCCCTTCCTAAAGATTAGAGGATTCACTTAATAGTGTGTATAAATATAATTAAATTATTTTCTAGAAAAACTTACCGCAAAATGAGATCTAAACGTCTTTTTTCAAGAAAAATCGCTTTTTACATTCTCGTGATGATTATATACATACACGTTATCCGAGAATGAATACGAGAATGTCAAAAATCGATTTTTCTTGAAAAAAGTTAAGACTTACTTTGTAGTATAAATTTTCATAAAAAATGGGATTATATATATTTATATACACCATTAAGTATGAATCCTCTAGTCCTTGGAAAGGGACATTTTAAAAAACAACTGAAGTCAGTTGTTTTTTCAAAATAGGGGCCCATTTTCTTAGCTTGCGATACCCCTCCTTTGTATTCTTTACTAGATATTAAATAAAAGTTGGGGTGTGGAGCACCGCGTGTTCGCTGTCAGGGTTAAAAATTCTGAAACACGCTTTTATGACGCCTTTTATGAATAGTTTTTTGTTAATTTTCTTCCTCCTAATATTGGCAAATGTACGGCTGGACTTTTCTTGCAAAATACAAAGGTCTTCCTTTTATCAATGATTGTGTACCAACTTGACTTGACAAAACCAAGGATTAAGGTGCTGTGCTGAGTTGTCACTTTACCTTTAACGATAACATGAACGCTATACAAATGCTTTTTTTCGGTTATTAAGTAATGGGCTAAGGAGATTAATTATTCTCTTCTCGAATTTGCTTGCTGCTCTTTTACAGCGTTCACATAAATCGCATTCAGACAGTTAAGCGCCGTTTTGATTCTTTCGCGCTTCGTTGGCTTACTTACGACAACTCCCTTTATTTACTACCCTATACTAATAGGCTTAAGAGGGGATTATAAGTTAGAAGGTTGACAAGTTGACATTTTTTATAATTTTTTTTCAAGTAGAAAAACGGCATAGAATTATTTCAAAATGTTCTCTTTATTCATAATTTATACTTTTACAATAACTTTTTTTGTTCAAAACATTCAAAATGGCCACCATAATCGATGATTGCGCAAGAAACCGAAATCTCACTTTGACCACTATAGCGTTGTTGCTATCGCTCTGAAGCAGAAAAATATTTGGTTTTATTATCTGATTTATTTTCTATGAGCTCTAATTAATTTGAACTCTGTTTATTTTTTGCAAAACTGAGGCGAATAAAAGAAAAAATATTTTTCCGCATATATTTTGTTTTAAAAAAATCGCATAACGACAACATACATACCTGCAGCACTTTGGCGTGCGGGGCATAATATAAGTATACGCTTTTCAAAGGGAAAGACTCGGAATATCGCCGAAAACACTTAGAAGCATATTCTTAACACATTAGAGAATCGATTTCCGTAAAAAAATCATTTTTCAACCTTATACTTTATAATCCCCAATTAAGTTCATAAGGCTCGATTCGTTGGAATGTGGATGTAACAACTTTAAACCTGTTTTTTGAGTGATTAAGAGGTATAATGCTGCAATCATTTAATATATCACTCCCGGGACGCCCCTGCAAACTCGCACGAATTATAATTCGTTCCCTGCAATAAATCGAACAAAAATACTAGTTTGGAAATGTTGCGCCTCTTTTCAAGTGAGTCGAGAGAAATCAGTCCAAAACGATCAGCGTGGACGTGGTTGACGTTAACGGCGAAGTAGGGCTACCGTATTCCAAAATTGGTTTAACGAAGGTGCAGTAAAGAAGCTTGGTTAGGTAGGGATCATCAAGTTCCTTGGACCATCTTTTAACGAAACCCAACATCGAGTTAGCCCTACCAACGATCGAGTCCACATGATCATCGAAAAAAAGACGATAGTTGAGAACCACGCCCCCAGGTCTTTCAACTTATTTGCCCTACCCAAGACAAAGCCAGCGACGGTGCAGTCGAAAAGGAAAGGATGTTTTTTACGGGAGAAGGTCATAACGCTGCACTTGCACTTGAGTTTAGAGGAAGGCGGTTGCGTAAGCTACAGTCGGAGAACACAGTCAAGTCAGAGTTCAAGAGGTGACAAGGATTTGGTCCGAAAGAGCTCCCCGAAATAGGACACGCTGTGTACGACCAGAAACATTAGAGGATAACTAACTGGCAAAGCAAGAAGGAAACCGAACAAGAGATAATTTATAGACCTTGATACCATGGTCAGTCGTATAGAAATCCTTACTGAATTATGTAAATACACAGTCTACATGTTTGCCTGCTTCAATGATCGGCAAAGAATAATTAATGAATTCAAGAAGGTTGGTGGCTGTCGATTTCCCCTTAAGAAAGTCATGCTGGAAAGAGTGCAAAAAAGGCCTGCAGTGAAATCGGAGTACGTCGCTGACGGGGGACTCGTCATCTTCGTCGATCTTCGCAGAATGGCACAGACTGGCAATCCGTCGATAATTAGAAACGTCGAACTTACTGCCTTTCTTATGGAGAGGAATCAACACAGATATTTTCCAAAGTTCAGGAAAGATTAAGCAAATAACAAAGAACACTAGTAAGAGACAATTGGCATTTCTTCAATACGGAAGCAGGAATACCATCGGGATCACCCGAGAAGCCATTCGCCAAATTAGATAAGTCCTTAGACACAAGGGAGGTAGGCGGGAAAAATTTCGGATAGGATAAGCGTCACAATTGCGCTTCGAGTTAATAACCTTCTAGAACTGCTTGGGAGTGCTACGCAGCGTAGCTGTTAGACAATTACTCAGCATAGAAGTCCTTCAACCGAGCGGAGAATCGGTGACAAAAGTCAGTACGCTTAGTAGTCATCATTAGTAGTTACTGAGGCACATCCCGGCACACAAGTCTCAGTCAGACAGATAACATCGGTGTTGGCATAATAGAAAGAGATCCGACTGGCAAATTGTTTGGCTGCGAGCCGTTCGAGCTTACGGGATGAACTCGCGAACAATGGAACCAGGGGCTATATGTAAGGAGAGACAATCGCCGTAAAGGCGTTCACCAGGAACGCCTGTCCGTGGAGAGATATGATCAACAATATCGCCCTCAGAAGTATCCGGGTGAACCCTTGATACAAAAATATATTTAGGCCGCTGTGCTGGTTTAAGCACGATGGCACAAGGGCGAGAAGGTGAACAGTTGCCCACCCCAGCCCGCGCAGGGCGCCCTCCAGAGCCATGAGGGTCACTATTCGAAGATTCAGTCGGCGAGGGTCGCCGAAGGCGCCAGGACGAGAAGATGAAAAGTCGCGCGTATTTTTCAGTTATTGTTGGTTTATTGATATGAATATCTTCCGAATATTTTTCGCAAGTATATTTTCTTGGCAAAAGCACATTCTGTCTACCCAATTTTGCAGTGCACTGTCGATTATTGCTGACTCTATTTCGCGAATAGCTTAATGGATGTCTTCTTTAAACGTTTAAATTGTTTCTGGATTGTTGGACTAACAACGATCCGTAACAGTTCCCTATAAAGAAGTCCACTAGCGTTAAATCTCAGCTGCGTTTACTAAACTTAGTGTACAAAATATCAATTATTTTACGGCTACATTATGCTGGAATCGAAGCCAGTCCAGAAATGCCGCTTGATACTGTTAATTGTCTTTATTAATATTGAAACTGAATTCACTAAATACCTATTAATTTTTAGCATTTATAACAAAATTATGCTTATGCATCATAATACAATATTCTATTGAGCTTTTATTGCGATTGCAGGTCATGAGTTCATTCACCGTCAGGCGTTATAAAATTTGCTGAAGCTAATAAATGGAAATTGACTTCATTCGCATGGAGGTGAAAGAACTTGTGAACTTGTGTGGAGTTTGCAATTAAGAATATATGTCCGATGCACAAAAATTTTTGGTATATTTGAATAAACCACCCATTTCTTATCGCGCGGGTTGACACTTTCCATTTTAAATAGACTGTAGGCTTAAGTTTTATGTAAACCAAAAAAAAAACAATTTTAGATAATAAAATACTTTATTTTTCAGTATTATCCTCTTCCAAGAATAACCGATTATGGCTGCTTTAATTGCGTTAGATCTGTAATGGTGTTGGCTGAGCAACGTGAAAGGTTTCAAACAAATATTATGAAATCTCGAGCAAATTATTTTGTCCGACATGGAAATAAAAAAATGTGCGCAAAGTATTTAGCTGAAACAAAATCTCAGAAAATTAATTTATTTCCTGCTACATCCGGTCTATCAAATCTGAAAATCACGGATGTAAGGACAATAACAGAAACAGAAAGCATGAATGGCCTCCAACACCATGTAGCTGAGAAACTTAACGTAACTAACGATGAAACTGTTGATTATTCATCGAACAGGTTATTGGATGTAATGTATGAACAACCTGAATCTGTGTTAGCTACTGAGTCAGGAGGTAATGTCCACGACTCTTCAACGCGTAGCGTCTCTAGCACAACTAATACATCGTTATATAGGTGCCAATATTGCTCAAGGACCTATGCAAAGCAGGGATTTCTTAAAAAACATGAAAAAAGGCATAATTTAAGAAATTTAGCAAGATCACGTAGATCACATTTTGAATGCTCTCATTGTGAAGTAGTAATGGATAGCCTTTCGGTGTTAAGAAAACACGAACGAATTCACCGAGAAACAATGAAGTGCTCCTATTGTGATGAACGCTTTTCTATTCGCACCAAACTGGATTTACATGAAGCAATTTGTTTAGGAAAAATAGCAGCAACGCAAGAAAACGGACGCCGTCAGTATTACACAAGATCACAAAAGACAGCAGTGCCATCAGATTCTGAAAGCGATGTAGACAGTGAAATATATCCGGAACCTATCTATGATGATCGTGTTAAAAGATGGATTTCTGAAGTAGATAACGATGTTGTGTCTCGGTATACTTCACCGGGTACCCTCTCCCGAAGATCAACGTTTTCATCAGTACACACATGGTTCTCTTCAGTAAGTGACATAACAGATCGTGAAACAGAGGCCGATTCAACAACTTCAAGTGTATTTAGTGAGCGCGTCAGGCTTATAGGAAAAGACAGCGTGCGGAATATTAAAAAGACGAAAAAAAGAAAATGTAAGAATGTGATATAAAATAAATTATATATATGGACGTGTATGTATAGCAATTTTAAGTAAATTTCTATTTTAGTATATCCACACATCACAAACAAACAATGGATATGCCCTCAAGAAGGTTGCGGTTACATGGATGCATCTTTAGACTCATTGATGTCTCATGATATTGAGACGCATGAACCAATGGCGTTGTTCTTCTGTAAAAAGTGCAGAGGAAGATTTGTTAGAAGGTAAGTAAATTTGTTATGAACGCCTTAATTAAGCAGTCATTTTTAGTAAGGTCATATCATAATTCTATTTTTTGTTTAACTCCATTTGTAGTAAGTAGATGTATTTTAACCTTGTTACTAGAATTCCTTCATAATTCAGCGGTGTGTTCTAAATGGAATTACGACGTTTTGAAAAATTATTCCTCAACTGATATTCTACTATCTAGAAAAGCAAGCACGAGAGCTTGATATTCTTCTTTTGTAAAAATATAGAGATCTCTCTCTCCTTTCCTTTAACCCTTGTGGGCATAGGGCGCATACTACACCAACTCTCCACCTGATCCGGTTTTGCTGCAACGCTTTCAACTGTGGCCACGTTTTGTTGATCTGGGTACGTTCGCTCTCGACGGATCTTCTTCATGTGTTCGGCGACTTCCTTGGATCCCATGCGGATTCCAATCTAGATCCTGCTGTGCGATATTGTTTGGCTCTTTTCTTAGTGTGCGGCCTATCCCGTCTTGGCCTGTAAGTCTGTGTAGGTCTTCCTTGATAATAATCTCCGGGAAATGGATGTTAAGGATGAACCGAAGACAAGGCTTGCAGCTTAGATGATATTTGACGGGTCACTTTCCATGTTGAACAACTGCACAACAAAACATATCCGGAGTTTTGTGTGTCGGGAGATATTGTTATTGCGCCAGTTCTCTACAAGAGTATTAAATACAATTCAAGCTGCACTTGCTGTACTTGCTGCTCTTGAAGATAAATTTCATGTTGTCTCTTGGAGTTCAAGCTCATAAGTTTGGTTTTAGCAACATTGTTTTTAAGCCCTGCTCTGCGAACTTCTCTGCTCAGCGCTTCGAACATATGGACTACGTGACTCTATTTGTTGGATAGGACACATACATCGTTGGCATAGTCCAGATGCGTAAGGGCGCTACACAATACGTCTTTAATGACGATCAGAAAAAGCAAAGGTGACAGTATGCATCCTTGTCTCACTCCGTTTCCTTGTATAGGACGTGACATTGGGCTCCCGAGTAGGACCTGGATCAACGCTGTCAAACGCCTTCTCAAAATCGTCGATCATTAGATGTAAAGGGACCTCCACTCGGCGGATTGCTCGATGATAATTCGGAGGGTGTTGATGTGATCTCTGCAGGAGAAATCCTTACGAAAGCCAGCCTCTTCATCGCTCGATCGTTTGCTTGATTCGCACTAAGATGATTTTGCCATGAATTTGGAGACTGCAGTTAAAAGACAGACACTGCGCCAATTGCTACAACTCCTCAGGTCGCCTTTTTTTGGGAATCTTCACATTTACGTCTGCATTCCATTCATTTTGATGGGTCTTGGTTTCCCAACATTTCTGAATTACGGGGAGAAGAATATCAGCCGCAGCAGTGGGATCCGCCTTAAGTAGTTCCACAAATATTCCATCAATACCTGGGGCCTTTCCGAGGTCCATCGATTTAATTGCTCTCCAATGTCGGAATTCTGGTGTAAATGTTGGCCGCAGCCAGAGTGTGTAAATACAAAACAATGAAACCAATTTTGGGGAACGAATTTTATAGCACAGAACGTCTCTTACAAGCATTATACTAGCTATTATCCTGCGATCTTCCAATAATTGCAGCCCAAGCAGTTTACATCTAGAAATGTATGAAGACATATTAATCCTACTAATGAGGTTCTGAGGTGTAGGGACATCATACAATACACGCGTACTCCAGAATTTATCGGCCTAACGATATGTAGTAAAACTTTCAGGGTATAAGGATTTCGCAGAGTTACGTTTAATAAATCAAAGCATATTTGAAGCCTTTGCGCAAATAAAATCAGTGTGCAAATTGGACCCTAGCTTACAATCAAAAATTCATGAGGTCGCTCGAGCAAAATTCCATCAATTTTGTACTCATAGCAGAAAGGTTGGTGGTTCCGATAGTAACTAAATATTTTGCCTTTGCTATGGTTCAGCCCAATGTCATTGATAAAACACCAACTTCGAAAATTGCTGATGTCATCCTGAAGGAGTAAACAGTCAGATTGGCTTCTTATAGAAGCAAATACCTTAAGATCATCAGCATATAACAAGAATTGGGCAAAAGGGAAGATTCATTGATAAAAATTATAAATAGAACTGGACCTAAATGACTGCCTTGTGGAACACCAGACAATGTCTTGAAAATGCGTGATTCTAGAGAATCAATCTTAACACATTGAGAACGGTCACTCAGATAGGACGAAAAGATAAGTGAAACCCAATATAAGTAAAGATAAATTAACTCGATCAAAGGCTTTAACAAAATCTGTATAAATACAGTCGACCTGTGCACCGCTTTCAACCTGCTCCGAGATATAATGTTTAAATAGTACTAAATTTGTATTAGCCCACTCCCACTCATAAAACCATGCTTCTGAGGAGAAATCGCTTCCTTAATATTAAAATAGAGTTTTTCATTAACTAAACCTTCCAAGCACTTGGGGATAGGCAAAAGTTTAGCAATTGATCTATAATTATAATTCATATGACGCAAGCCAGCCTTATATGAAGGTTTAATGTACGAAAATTTCCATTCATCTAAAAAGTAACCCTGGCTTAAAGATCTATTAAAAAAATTGTTGATGCAGAAGATAAAGAGCGACTACATCTTTTTAATAAAATATTAGGTATTAAATCACTGCCGTAAAATGTATCACAATTCAAAGCATTTAATGTCTCTTCAACGTCAGATATATCTAATAGTAGCGAACCAAAATCAAATAAAGATTGTGAGTTGTCCATCTCAAACTCCGATATGAATTAGTGGAACAAAAATTTGATTCAAAAAAGTTAGCAACTACTACTACTACTGGAAAAGCTATACGAAGCACGTTTATTATCAACAAAGGACCAGAAAGCTTTACTGTTTCATTTTATTTATGATCAAATATTCTGCTTAAAGAGATATTTGTGCAAAAACTCATTCGCGTCTTAAACGTTTCAAATTAGATTCAATAGTTTGGTTATTATTACTTTTAAACATTTTATGTGCCTTATTTTTGCATTTCTTAGCCTCAAAAGTTCACGTGTAAGCCAAGGTGGATGTTAATTCCTTTTTTTTTTCTCTTAATAACAGGAATGAATCTAGAAATACCACTGTGAACAATATCCAAAAATGTGGCATATATAGACTTAAAATCACACAATTTATTTAATTCTGTATGCCCATCAATAGAACCAAGATAATTGTTAAGGCCTTCATAATTCCCATTTCTAAAGTCATGAATTCAAGACTCAGTTACTACCACATTTGAAAAATAGTTCAATATCAATGACAATCGGAACATGATGTAAATCAGGTTTTGAAAGTGGATAATATACTTCATTTACAGTACATTTTACATCAGAACTTAAGAATACTAAATCCAAGAATCTATCAGAGTAATTACAAAATGAATTAACCTGAGTAAAATTACAACATAACAAAGAGTCGACAACTAAACTCTCACACGAAGATGAAACATTATGATGCCATAAACTTTTCATTTAGGACCACTTAAAATTAATATGAGGAAGATTAAAATCACCTAAGCAACACAAGTAATCCTGTTCCAGAATTTTCATAGAAATGGCAACGATGAGAACTCCACCACCCCGAGACAACCCAGTAGATGCATGACAACGATCCTTACGAAAAACGAAGTACTTATTTTCATCAAAGAACTCCGACGACAATATACCAGATGTTAGCCAAGTTTCCGTAAGGATAACAACATCATAATCTCCCTTAACAATGCCAAGATAAATTTCACGGACTTCGGAACTCATTCCATTATTACAGTTATTGCAGAATTTAAACTAATACCGACAACCCGACAAGCATGATTTACAAAATTGGATGTCGCTAGACTTCCTGCATCAACGGATTCTGAACTTTCTCGTTTTTTAAAACATTTTTTCAAACTTACGGAGGTAAATTCCAACTGGCCAGAAATCAGACATACACAATTTAGGAAAACATACTCTGGAGTACCTAGTTTAAACGTTGAAAATCTTAAAGATGAGAAATCCGTGTCTCTTTTAATTAATCGTTTGCAAACAATTTTATCAGAAGATATACCAACCTTAGATAAAACAAAATTGCCAATGTCATCCTCTGACGTACTCGGATGTAGTTTCAATAAATGCAACCATTTAAAACTGCTGACAACGGCTAGATTTTCAGCTGGAGCTTCTGTGCGAACAATTTGCAGAATACAACGCCTTTTACGGCTAACCAAAACCAATTGTTATTACCTTCATCATCATCCTGCTTCTCATTACACTGTATGACTGAAGCAGGTGAAAGTACCTCAGGAATATCAGGAACAGAAAGCAAGATATTTTGTGCAGAGACTGAGCTTAACTCCACAGAATCAGCACGATGATCTGTAGAGATCGGTATCAATTCTGAGATGACGTCAGTATCAGCATTTAGGCGGTCTTTAATTTGCTTCCATTCCTATATCTTCGACCATGTGGCTTCATTGATCCATGGTCGTCTTTGGCACTCTAATCGTCCCACGTGTTCTGTAGTACAGCTCAAAACACTCCTTCGCCCTTTCCCACTTTTGCTCGATGGAGTCGTCGGTGTTATGACGCAATGCGGTGGTATATTCGCTGCGTGGTATATTCGCTGCGGATGTTCGGCGTGTTAAGCCTCTGCATATTGAGCCGTGGCATATCAGCTGTTGTGTTACGTGGGCGTACTGCTGCCGTGCATACGCGAAACTTAGCTGTTACAAGATAATGATCGCTGCCAATATCAGCGCCTCGCTTAGACCTTACATCGAGAAGACACTTTCTCCAACTTTTCGAAACAGCAATATGGTCAATCTGATGATCAGTTCTGTCATCTGGGGAAACGCAGGATGTTAGTGGCATTTTTTGTGTTTAAATAAGGATCCACCGATGACAAGTTGCCGCGAGTTACAAAATTCATCAAACAACTTCCCATTTGCGTTCTTCTGTCCAAACTTCCCCATTACATGTTCCAGGTCGGTGTTGTTAGAGCCAATCTTAGCGTTCAGGCCCACCATGACTATTTTGATATGACTTTTAAGATCCTTACCAAAGGTGTTGCCAAGGAGCTGGTAAATTGCTCGCTTAGTTATTATATCCGCTTACTCGGTCGGCGCATAGCATTAAATTATTGAGATGTTACGTAACCTGGTCCGCAATAGTGATTGGCGGGCAAGCTTGCTTCACAACAAGCCTACCCCTGTCTTGCGGGGTGTGTCTAATTTGTCCTGGCCAGAATATAGCAGCACGGTTTCCACTTCCTCACCATCTATGTCGTTTCGCTGAATGCCAAGATATTTATTTTATAATGTGCCATTTCGCGTTCCACGTCCATGATCTCCGCGCATCCACACTCATCGAACAGAGTTCTCACATTCCATAGCCGGATCGTAGTCACAAAATCAATCCGAGGTATCCGAGGTGTACTAGACGTTTCGTGTGTAAGTTGGTTTTTTCAGATAAGCGGGTTACAAGCCTACCTATCTGATCCCAGAAGGACTGCTCTTCGAGTTGTCTTGGGAGTCACCGAGAGTATAGTTGTAAAGCGCATAGGTTCTCTCTAAGCCGAAATGTTCTGGTTGGCGCGTGGGTTTCCCTCCTCTTTTCTCAACCGGGCTTGGAAGTTATGTAAAGTCAATTTGGCTTTTCACTTTATGAAATGTTAGTTGTTTGAAAGAACTCGTGCATCGTAAAACCGAACAAAAGCGCATTTCATACAGAGAGGAGACATAATTAAACAGGTAAACATGATTACTCCATATATTTTCAAAAATTGGTATTACCTTTATAAACTCGACTTTAAATTTTGTTTTTAAGTTGGCTTTTTACACTTCCTTGAACCAGCTTCAATTCCAGCTTTTACTACCGGCTCAAAAAATTGGCTTCAATTCTGGCAGAAAAAATAATAAACCTTTCAACTTTATTTACTCAATTTTAAATTATTTAAAGTAATTTTGTATACTCCTCTAGATTGCGCGATAATAATTTATCGCAGCTTTTTTTTTTGTCATTCGAGGTTCAATTAAGTGGAGTAGCTTTACAAAGTCCGCACTTGACACATTTTGGGGTTTACAAACAATTAGTAACGAACTACCACTACATAGTTTTCGATTTTTAAAGCGACAATGTTTCAACCAAAATAGATTACTGGTAATCGCATGAATATATGTCAGTTTAAGTAGCAGGCACACATTCGTTATCTTGTAAACAGACGTACATGCATACACTCCGCAAATTTGTTTACTTACAGAATAACTGGCGTACACACTAAATTTTAAAGAAATTTGCTTTTCACGCATTGTGTTAGTTTTTGCTTGCAAATATGTACACACTTTTCACATTTGTTTGCCTCAGAACGAACGAATTTGTTGCAAATTCGCCGTTGAGACGGATCGAGATCACACGGTATAGAAGTTTTGTTTGCATTTGCAACGAGTACACATTAATCAAAAACAAGAGTTCAAACACATGTGTTTGCGTTTGCTTGCTCAGGGTGTAACAAAACCATATCGTAACATAAAACTTCTACAAAATCAAATCTAATGATTACATATTCTACAGCATTATCAAAAAACTGAAAATACTTAATAATAAAAAATGAAAATTAAACAAATCTAATTCGTGGATAAATCAACCTATGCAATAACTACAAACTAAAATAAAATGAGAACGAGTAGGCAAATAGTAGAAGTAGTCGGTTAAACAACAGTGTGAAAATTTGTAGAAGTTTTTTGCATTCTAGCTTAAAAAAATGTTACTCAACTTTAGCTTGTCTTTGTTTTTTCTTGTCCTACTGTAGTATTCTCTCGTAGTTTCTTAGTTAAGCGAAGAGTTCTCGTTCAATATGCGTTTGAGGGGGGTAGGAGCAGCCACTAAGGCTTTAACTCCAGTGGAGCAGCTAGTAAAAAGCTGTAACTCCGAAGAGGAAATTGGAGCAGCTTAAAGAAAAGCGTTAACTCCCGTTGATAAGAAGCTGTTCGATTTATTGTATCTTACCATCTTATTTATACAAAAATTTATGCTTAAATCTTAATTCTAGAGCTTATAATGGGGTAAAATCCATATTAGTTAACAATAAAATTCATTGGCAATAATTCTTTCAAAATTCCCCAAATCCAGTGAAATCACTTATGGGTGTCAAAATGCTCACGTTCATTAATTGCTTGCGTGCCTTGCTTTTGATGCGCAACGTGAGCGCACTTTGCAATTCGTGGTAGGTTAGTGATTTATGTTTACATGTTTTTGATCTTTTACCTTATTTGGGTATTTAGTTGGATTATTACACTACCTTCCAGCAATGCCTTGATTCATGTTGTTGGATAAACGTCAGTTTCACCCTGCAAATGATGTATGGATGTATCTCATTGAATTACGTGTAAAATTCACTCCGGGTTCACAATATTTACGCTATCCCTTTGATAATTATTATTTCGTTACCTTTAGAATTTACATTAACCCCTCCACCAAGTCTATTGCCACGAATAATGTACGTAGTTCGCTAACCAGAGCTCAAAGAAGCAAGCTTTATTATAATATTAATTCTTTCGCAATTTTTATTGCAGTTTTTAAAATAACGAATTTTCATTCTTTTTGCAGATTTTATTATGAACAACACTTAAAATTTCAATCGTACGGGCGTTGGGTTTGTTGCCTTTGCGAAACAGTATATCAGTATGAGTCGGATCTTAAATATCACTTCGAGGAGCATAATGAAAGCGATCGTCATAGTTGTGATATTTGCAACTTTACATTTATTACAGATCACGAGCTACAAAAACATCTATGCACTACAAATCATTTGAATAGAAAAAAAATGAGAAGGTGCATTTTCCTTGAACGACATAGCTATCCGTACGCAAAAGAAGTGCCTTCAGAACCAGAGGGCCCCAAACCATATAAAAGTACAATAAAAATCTTAAAACTTATGGATCAAGAAAGAAATGACAAATTCAGATATCTCTCATGGCGATCTTCATGGAAACAAGGAACTATATTTCATATGCGGGAAAATAATAGGACTTACAACTGCGCAAAATACCGTTTACTGCAACCCTGAAAGTGGCTTTACCAAAAGTGGATGGATAATATGTTCCACTTTTTAACCAACATAGACTCTCTGGATAATAGTTTGACCTTAAAGAGATAGACCACATGTAGCTCTTTATCAAAGAGTCGCAATTTCTGAATACGGAGACGACTGAAGTCTGTTATAGTCATAATTAATAATGGATGCCTTTTACTGCCAGAAATCAGTTAATGCAATCTATTTCAATGTTTTTACTCAACGTGCATTTGAAAAAGCAGCCGATCCTTGAAAAGGATAGGACCAAATTGAGTAAAGAAATTAGGAAAATATTTCCCTAGGAGAATATACAGCAACGGTCATGGAAAATGCACAATTAAATGATTCGATTTTTATCTCTAAATTAGGTATCAATAGATCAAAGATATTTCTATCCACCTGAGCATTGAGATCTACCTAGCGAAATGGTCAAATGGTTATTAGGAAAGTAATATTTTTGGAATGCATTCTAAAAATCATGGTGATGCAATTTCCATGACCGTGGCTGAATGTACATATGAAATAATATCAATTCTAGTATAAGTGTACATAAACAGTTGAATTGTTGAAACAAACATCGCCTTATTGACGATTAAATAACTATTTGTGTGCAAGTAATAATTACTTTCTATAATCGATAGTATCCAGTAAGAAAAGCTTAACATATAAAACTTTGGAGATAAATTTGATGTCATAACCAACCAATTAAAAATATAAGCAGTCATAGTAAGAGATTGGACTTTAAAATAAATAATGTTTTTTGTAATTATAGATGCGTTCTGAGCGGTAATTCTTCTGGATACGATTAATTTTATTTCTGTATAACGTGAGATTTTTCAATTCTAATGAGTGCATGCACCAATTTGCAAATCTCGCTATTGTATATAAATTTGTAAAGTGAAAGTATATAAGTAAGTTAATGAAGCATGAAGTTTAGAAAATTGTTTCCCTTTAGAAAATATTTCTATGTACCTCTTTACATTTGTTAAGTTAATCTGTTCAAACTTGTTTAAACTCATTTTAATGACCTCCAAAAAAATTTCGATTTGATTTTGTAATATTTTTTTAGTTATTTTTGTGTCCTTACCACAAATTATTGATGGCGTATATTGTGCAAATTCATTTTAAATGCGGTGTTTTCTTTTTACAAAGTAATAATGAATGTAAATTAAAATCTATTTGCTTCTATTTTTTAAATAAAGACAAGCAATGTTCAAAAATTTTCCTTTTAAAATTGTCGCTAGATTTACGAATACTATACTTGTAAAGAAAATGTATCGTATTTTTACTAATTGGCGTTAAAATTTATCGTACCTCTTACTAACACTCTACCGAATCAATACCTGGGTAATTAAAAGATCAGACAACGGCCGGCGCTGTATATTACAGGTATAGGAACTGCGAAAAATTAAGTTTTTTGACAATCGGCTTTAAACGGATGTTAACCAACCCTATCAAAAAATTCCATTGGATTAAATCGGGTTTTTTTCTACGAACTCCTGTGTCTAGAAGAATTTACTAAAGCAACAGTATGCAAGTCTAAATCAAAAATAGTATCCCTTAAACAATTTAAATTTCTTCCATTAATTTGATCATGTTGGCCGTTAGAAAACGATTGAAAGCAATACATGCCTATCAATCGGGTAGGTTCAAATATCTCGTGGAAAGAGATCGGTCTGAGTGGGGTGCAAAAAGCTGTACCGGCACTTTGCACTCAGGCTCAAAAAAATCTGGACGCTGAATTCTTAATCTTTATTGTCGAAAAAAGTCCTGACCTCGCACCTACGAGGAAGTAACTAAAGGAGAAGAAAGAAGCTCAGGAAATCGTGGCAATTTTAAGCTTGTGGGAGATTCCCATGCATACAATCTCATAAGCGAAAGGCAGGCGATTAGAAATGTTGGGGGGTTTTGAGGCGTATTTTAAAATGTTGAACTAAATAATAAATTGTGTGGCGACAGTGACACTAAGTGACAGCTAAGATCCAGGGAACAGATAAAAAGCCTACTTCCTCGTAGCAAAAAGCAAAGAAATTTGACAGCACAGACCCAGCCGGCGAACAAAAACTTGCCATGCTCACACACACCACATATACACGATAGGGCTTCTCCTTTAGTTACTTCCTCGTAGCCTCGCATCGAGACCGCCAACTCTTCGAACTATATTATTTACTCTAATAGAGGTTTCAGTGCCAAAATGCCATCATGGAATGGATAACACTAAAGTAATAAATTACTTTCACTTCGCAATGTTTGCAAATGGTTTGGAAATGAACATATCAGAATCGTACAAAATATTGGATACGACGACCTTGCTAGGAAGAACTCTAGTCTGCGAGCGAGTTGACGTTTTTCTGGGCTTATTTAAAAGAAGCTCCCGTACTTTCATAAAATAGTAAACACTAGGTGGAATATCAGAACAACCTGTACAATATACAGGACAAACAGGACCTACTATAATATAAAAAAAAATTTTGCAAAAATTAAAAATGAATGCGAACGGTACAGTCGATCCTTAATCGAGAGCATATATACATATTTTTTTTATATGTGATGTTGCCAAAGCTCAGGGGATGCAATATGACAGGAAAGGAAATAATGATGAGGGAAATGGGTTAGGAGGTTGAGTGAAGGAGGTGTCGATGTACGCCCCGTTTGAAAGTTTCAGGCTCATAAGACGAGGGAAAAACAAAATGGTAAGCTGTTCCACATTCGTGTTGTTCTGCTTAGAAAAGATTCCCGAAATTTGACGGTACGACCAAATTTGACCTGGTGAGTATTGGGGTGGGAGCGACTTGTACTTGTCTACAAGGAATCAGGCTAGCAATTTCGTTAGAACAATGGCGATGGAAATAGCGATAGAAGAGTGAGAGACAACCGGCATTCCGTTGATGCTCCTGAGAGTCAAGGCCCTCAGAGATTGAGGAATCGCCAATAAGTTTAATAGCCTTACGCTGGACTTTGTCTAACGCGGACAATGCGGTGTGTCCGGCCCCTGCGCAAATATGGGAATTATATTGAAGTCTATATCTAAGTCAGGTGAGGTGAAATATTTCTTACATCTCTGTAGAAAACCAAAGCATTTCATCGCACTTTTAGCGATTGCAAATATATGATCACTCCAGTTAAGATTGCTGGATATCTCGATACCCAAGATGTTTAGGGAGGGCGAATTGGGTATATTCACTCCGTCGACAGAAATGGGTTGCGGGTGAACCGGGCGTTTTTTAAGGGACATTAGACAGCATTGAGTTTTAGATGCATTAAACGTTACACGATTTGCTCTGCCCCAAGCGGGGACCATAGAAATGTTGTTGTTTAATGATCTAAACATGCGTTTCCGATTGAGTACGATTTGGATTTTTGGTGCTGTCGTCGGCAAAACTATGAATTGGATTGAAACCTGAGGTACACTGGCATTAATTTCGTAGGAATCAGATGTAACTCCGTCAATTACTACACGGATTGAACGGTCTGACAAAAAAACTCTGTATCCATTTAACGAGGGTAGGGTGCAGACCAAATGTTTGAAGTTTGGCTAAAAGAGCAGCATGCCAGACTCTATCAGAGAGTTGATGACTGATTCAAAAACTTAAGATATGATCGAGGTTAGTGCAATTGGTCTGTAGTTAGAGGGGTCGCATGCCTCTCGTTTTTTAAGTATCGGCTGGACATGAGCAAGTTTCCATACACTTGGAAACATTCCTGTTGAATATGACAGGTGAAAAAGTTTGCGCAGAGGTTTAGCCAAAGCAGAGGCGCAGCATTTTAAAACAAGGAGCGAGAAACCATCAGGCCCAGTAGCTTTGGACACGTCGAGTTTCGAAACTACTCTAAAAACTTCCCGAGTGCAAAAGTGTAGCGGCTTTTGCCTACTAGTCCACTGTGATGGAGATGAAAGTGGCTGCGATGAAGATGGCAAGTACGAATTAGCAGCAAACAGGTTGGCCTTGTCCAATGAGTCAGTGAAAACATTCCCATTATAAATGAGTGGTGGTGTTGACGAACAGGTGAAATTGTTCTTTACGGTTTTACTAGAGACCAGAAGCCCTTACTACCCTTTTGAGTAGAGAATACCTTCCGTCTGATGCTCTGGTCGGAATTGAACTTTGCCCGACTAATTGCTGAATTGCAAATATTCCGCGCATCTCTTAAGATATGTCTCAATTCCTCTGAAGGACACAATTTATGTGCAAATCGGGTAAACCAGCTTGAAAATAAAATAAAGAAACATAATTTATTCGAGTATTCGGGGGTGTCAGAACCAAAGCGGAGAGAAACTATTTGGAAAAATTTAAGCGATATGTATTGATGTGTTAGGAATTTGCGAAAACAGATGCGGTCGATGATAACAAGGATGCTCCGTTAAGTTTCTTGAATAAGTTAGTAAAAACTTAAATTATATTTACGAAAACGATGATATACCTGGCAGCTTTTCAAATTCAATAATATTTCCTATATATAAATAGGGAGACCCTAAAAACTACACAGCGGTTTCGCTTATTGATTGTAATGTGAAACTTGTAACGAAGTTACAAAACCTGCCAACAGCACCGGAGAAGATAAGGGGTTTTAAGCATTACCAGACCCCCCCCCTACCTTAATCAATTTCTCGATCCCCGCAGCCGCCACGAAGTCAGTAAAGGCTCCAAAACCTGTTAACAGGAGATAAGTTTTTAAGCACCGCCAGACCCCCCACCCCCCGGACACGGATATAGTTAAACTACATATAATTTACCACTCCCCGCAGTGGTAAAATGCCCAATTGCCCCAACAGTACCGTGGGAAATTAAGAATGGCGAGTGCCGCCAGAGCCCCTGGCACTATATAAAGAGGGCTCACACCGTGGCTCAGTCAGTCGTCGTCGAACAGCTCTAGAGGCAGCATCAACTGGGAACAACCGAGGTAAGGTAAGAATATAAGGAGGGCTGACTGCAGTCGAAAAGTCAGTCATCACCGACCAACGCAGCGAGGCAGATCACCGAGGAGCAGCAAGGTATAGTTTTCTTTTTAGGAAGATACCAGCATTTGGGATATATAGGTGGGCCCCATAAGGTATAGGTATGCAGGCACCCATGTCCGGAATGGTGAAATGTTATCTAAAAAAAGGCAGAAGTGCCTACTAAGTCCTTTACTGTTCGCACTCTTTATCAATGACATGGAAGATAACAGCTGTGTTCCATTGGACCTGGCAAAGTACTCGCAAGTACTCGCGAGTAGGCGTTCAATGGAACGCTATTTTGTCTGTTTTGGCTGGAGGTATTGTGACATTTTCTTAATTTTCAATAAAAAATTTTTAAATTTTGTAATAAAAGCTAAAAATGATTTATTTAAATTTGTGTCCGATAAGA
Source organism: Leptarthrus brevirostris (assembly GCA_964036015.1). Classification (NCBI taxonomy): domain Eukaryota; kingdom Metazoa; phylum Arthropoda; class Insecta; order Diptera; family Asilidae; genus Leptarthrus; species Leptarthrus brevirostris. The sequence goes on along the minus strand of OZ038372.1, from coordinate 116,976,712 downwards.
AATTTCTTAAAATTCTCCGTATTCATATCCATTTTACAAATTTCTCCTCGTTCTTATACTTGTTTAAATGAAAATTAACGTCATTTACACCCAAATACATTTAAATCCATCTATTGAGCGTTAGAAAAATTAAATTCATCTAGCGGCAAAAAATTGCGTAACTACTTGGGAAATTTTTGATCAACTACTTGGATCTAGAAGCATGTGTAGTTCCCGGCAGCCAGAAGTACTTGCGAGTACTTTACCAGGTACAATGGAACGCAGCTAACATGAGACGAGAAGTAGGTGTTGCCGACCTTGTCCTTAGGGCTCTTTTATATGCAGACAACGTCGACTTATTGTGTCCGAACACCCATCGCAATTGCAGGATATGATACTCTACCTCGAAAAACCTCTAAGGCGCCGGTCAAGTATTACTTAACGCAGTTTTTTAATATTTTTGATCCCCCCCCAACTTTACGTAACACTCAGATGATTAAATAAATAGCCCACGTAGGCTTCAAATAAGGAAGCTTCCTGCTGAACAACGCAGAGTGTAGTGCTCATCAGCATCCACATGTTTTTGTCTGCCATCGTCTAGTCAGCCGAACTTGCACCCTAAGCCCGAATAAGCCCGAATGCTGTCAACAAAAAAGGGAATTATTAAAACCCCAACAACGGTAACTTGGTCTGACTTTAATAAATGAATCTCACCATAATGCATTCTCTTTTAAGCAGTCGGCTTCGGCCATCCAGCTTTGTTTTTGTACCAAGCAATTGAAGCAACTAAATTTGCTGTTGCTGCAAAGGCCGTAGCGCCCCAGCAAGACGCCCTGCATTGCCTTCCTCTACTAAACGCAGGCGCAGATATAGGTCTGCAAGGAGAAGGCACCATTAAACGTTCCCGAGGCACCAGGAAATTGGAAAATTATGAATGACAATGTAACTCCCAAACTGTTGTCCTTCCTGCCGCCATGCAATTTTTTGTTTGCCTAGGTCAGATCTATCACTGACTTGTTATGGCACACCGGATTTGAAGCACCCTGTATACATATTTCACAAAATGTTTTTACATTCTTTTGTACATTTAGCAACTTACTATTATCTATCATTGCTCATTCATTTTTAAACAGTCATAGTTATTGTATGTAATTCAATTTAAAAGAAAAGCTGTTAAAACGGTTTTGAGTCAAAAGTTTTTTATACAGCACTTTCTAATTTGTACGCCCCTGAACAATAATGAACTGCATTACCAGCGAGGGCTGTCACTTTTCATGAGGTTGTAAAGTGTCACAATTGCTTTAAATAAATATATACAAAAATATAACCTAAATAAGGTTAATAATGTTCACATAATATTGCAAAAGTGCAACATGCTGTATGAAAAGCATATTTTATTTGTAAACGTGCATTGAGAAACTTCAACTAAGCACCAATTTTGACTGCAGCGTCAAAGGTTATCTTCCGTAGTTAGTCGTCGGTTATTTATAGTCAAGCGAACGGTTAGTGCAATGCAATCTTCCGAAATGAGGAAAACAAAGTAATTTTATGAAAATATTAATAAGTTACGCAACCGACTTTACAGTGTTATCATAGTTTGCTAAGTATTTGTTTACGAAAATTTCTGGTAGGGTGCTTGGAATTGTGAAATTTGGGGAGCATTAAAGAAATCTGTTTGCCACTAACTTCTTAAAAGCCTTTTCAAGGTTTTTAAGTATGTCAAACGGCTTAAACTACTTAAAATTGGAGGATATACCAATTTTGGGTCAACCGCACTGTAAAATAAAAGATACGGAGAGAGTGGAGCGCATCATTAACGAATTGATCAGTGGGGGTGTGCAAAAATTACAAATTGTGTCTGATTTTGATTATACGATAACAAAGCAGAGGCTCGAAAATGGAAAACCCGTCCTTACTAGTTTTGGTATATTTAATGCCTGCAAATCTCTGCCACAAACGTATGTTGAAGCGGCTTCTAAACTTAACAAAAAGTATAGGCCCATCGAAATAGATCCCAATATACCACTGGAAGAAAAAGTAAAATGCATGGTAGATTGGTGGACAAAATCTGGAGAACTTCTTATGTAAGTTTACTGTACAATAATTTCTATTAATAATGTGATGTAAATTTTTTCATGATTAGGGGATTTCCCTTAAATCAAGAGGAAATTGATGAAGTCGCTTCTAACTACAAGAACGCACTTAGAGATGGCACTGAAGAATTTTTTGAAGATTTGCATAAGCAGAAAGTTCCAGTACTTGTGTTCTCTGCAGGCTTGGGCAATAGTGTGGTTTCAGTTCTCAAACAAGCAAACGTCTTACTTCCAAATGTGAAAGTTGTGTCCAATTTTCTGCAGTACAAAAATGGGCTTTTAAACGGCTTGCAACACCACTTGATTCATACTTTTAATAAAAATGAGACTGCTCTTGAGGGTACCGAATACTACGAATTGGTTCATGATCGTGATCATGTCATATTAATGGGAGACTCAATTGGAGATGCTGGCATGGCAAACGGTGTTCCAAAATCTTCACACGTTCTTAAAATAGGATTCCTTTTTAATCACGTAGTATATATTATAATATTTTAAACTTAATGTGGAACTTTCTACTTTCAGATTGAAGAAAATCTTGACAAATACATGGATGCGTTTGATATTGTGCTAATAGATGACCAAACCATGGATATACCTAAAGCTATATTTACCTTAATTACCAAATGTAGGAAATAAGTGAAAGCGCAAATCGTTAGCAAAATTCCTAAACATTGTAAGTGTTAAAGAGCAAATTTTAGAGGAGAAAAAATTTTTGATTCATTCTGGGAAATATATTTATGAATCTGACTTATTTTTTCATTAAAGATTAATACGATTCGAAATGGTTATTAGTCACAGTTACGTGTAGCAACTTATTTATTTATTTATTTACAAATTCGCCAAATACTGACTACTACCAATCAACGAAATCTAAACAGTAAATATAACGTTAAAATGAAATATCAAAATAAACTACAGAATCAAAGTGATTAACTATTAAGACTAATAAAACACTGACTACTGCAAAAACTAAAATAAACAACAATATAACTGCAAAGAAAAAGAAAAAGTAACCCTAACAAAGCAGATTCTTCAGATGAGATCTAGATAAGTGAAAATCAACAAGCTCAAAATGATTATTAAAAAGACGACACATAGATGTAATAGGCTCATGCATACCATAATTAGTGCGGTGGTGGGGAATATGGAGAAAGCTTTGGTTCCTCAAAGGGCGGGCAGGAATCGATAAACCTAGAGCTCCCAGCAGTTCGGGGGAATCAACTACGCCCCGCAAGCAATCAAAGGCAAAGACAACTCTCTCCAATGAGATAAGCTTTAATCGATTAGCGTAGGGAGGCAGCTGAAGAGGATCGCTCTAAGGAAGGCCGCGAAGGGCAAATCTAACGAATCTACGCTGCACAGCATCAATACGATTAATATGAGTCGCATAAAAAGGAGACCACACAGGACTAGCATACTCCAAAACAGGTCTCACTAACGTAAAATAAAGGAGTTTAGTTATATATGGGTCATCAAACTCCTTAGACCATCGCTTGACGAAGCCCAGAGCAGAATTAGCTTTGTTTACAATAGTGTTAATATGGTCGTCAAATGAAAGGGTCGTATTTAGCACTACCCCTAAATCTTTGGTCTTGTTAAGTTTGTTCAGAGAGCCACCGTCTACGGTGTAGTTAAGGTAACCAGGTCGCGAATGGGGTAAAAAAAATCGATTTTTTAAAAACAGTTCTATTTGAAAGCCCGCGCTTTCCCCTTTCAGAAAATGTTTGACATGTAATACCAACGCGACTATTTAACCCCAAAAATTTATATTTTAAAAGATGGTGACGCGTCGTCTGCACAGTTGTCACGAGAGATTTTCCTCTCAACCCGTAAGTTCCTTTTTTTGACCTTTAGGTACCATTTGCAAAAAAACTGCGCGGCGTTGTACCTTTCCCACCGCATTGCATCAGCCCAGACTTCCGCTCCGTAAAGCATTATGGGCTCGGCGGTGCGGAGCAATAGGCGTTTTTTGCAGGGGCTGGGTCCACCAATGTTAGCCATAACCCTGCTCAGCGCCGACGTCACCGCGGCCGCCTTATCGTCCCGGCCCTTGATCTCGTCCCAGGAGGAGAGCCTACAATCGAGGCTCACTCCCAGATATTTGACCGTGGGCCGCGTCTGAACCCACATGCCTACTAGTAACGGGATGCGCTTCTTTGTAAGAAGGACGATCTCAGTCTTGCCAAGTGCCAACTCCAGCCCGTGGTCGCGCAGCCAGGAGCTTACCCGGCGCACTACCTGGTTGAGCCTCATCTGAGCCGCCGCAACATCTTTAGAGGTAATGACCGCTGCGACGTCGTCAGCATACCCAACCAGGAAAGACCCATACGGAGAATCCCGTCATATGTATGATTCCATATGTTGGGGCTCAGTATAGAGCCCTGGGCCGCCCCTGCCGAAAGAACCCTACTTTCTGGACCATCCTCCGTATCAAAGGTGAGAGTGCGATCCCTCAGGTAGTCCCTCATCATCTGTAATATATACTGAGGGACCTTGAAGTCGCACTCCAACGCTCTTAGTGCGTCCCCCACCTTACCGAGTTGAAGGCGTTGCGCACAAACAAGGTGACCAGCAGGAACACCGGGAGAGAATAATAATTTCCGCATTCACTGGCCCGAGCCGCGTCCACTACCTCCTGGATAGCATGAACCGTCGACTATCTTTCCGAAAGCCATACTGCCTCTCGGAAAGGTCCCCAGTAGCCTCCAGGGCCGCTTGGAGGCTAGGTTTCAGGAGCTTGCCGCCGTCAGGCAGGCATTATACATATCAAGCAGGAGCTCTGGATGGCTCGCCTTCAGCACCTCTGCCGGGAGCCCGTCGAGCCCTTGCTCCTTCTTGTTTTGCAGACTTTGTGAGGCCTTCGTAAGCTGCTCCATTGTAATAAGATTAGCGCTGAGTACCTCGCGAGCCACGCAGTTAGGCTCCAGCGGACGGGTGGGGAAAAGGGCGTCCACAATGGGTCGGACCGTCTCCGCATCAAGGGGGCGTTCGGTGAAAACGCACCTAATTTGCGGAGGACGATCCTGTACCCCAGCCCCCATGGATTCTCGTTGGGTTCCTCCCCCAGCCGCTTCCAGCATCGACGCTTACTCCTTTGGATGGATTTGCAAAGGCTCTTCTTCGCTGTCTTATAATCGTTGAGCCTGGCGCCATATCACGCACGCGGAACGTAATATATTGGTGATCGCTGGCTGTATAGTTCTCGATCACCAGCCAGTCCTACACATCTAACTTGGCCTGGAAATCCGCCATTGGTTCGTTCGAAGAGAAGTAGTAACTGACATAAGTAACGTCCTTGGTCCTTACCCAGACGAAGCCAGCGCCCGCGCCATGGTCCGCAATGATTAAGCGTCGCCTGGCTTCCCCGCCACTTCCGGGCAGAGGAAGCACACCGGAACCGTAGTTCACGTCTTTGCATTATATCCCTCCCCAACGCACCGGAAGCAGAGCTTGCTCCGGTCCGGCGCCCTACAAGCTTGCCTCAGGTGTCCGTACCTTAAAGCACATGGGAACGACCACCCGCCTGCGTACCTTGCCCTCTACCCAGCCGACCCTGATTCGGGCAGCCTTCAGTGGCCTCGCTGCGGCCGTCTCCTCGACCTCGAAATGGCCAGCCATTGTCCCCGGCCGTTTTGGCGGTTCAGCGCGACCTGGAGGTGGCCGTTATTCTCCCTTTGTTATTAAATTTAAATCTGAACTAAAGCAATGGTATACTTACAAAACCGTCATGCCCGCTCCTGTCCTGTTCCACCTCCTCATAAATTCTGCAGTACTAGAATAAATATTAATTAAGTAAATTGAAAATAACAATAATCCAACTTCTTACCTGCTTTGATTAGCCAAACATCCCTGACAGTTCTGTCAACCAAACAGCTGATGTTTAGCTAGAGCAATTTGGTTACACGGTGTCAGCAACCGACGTAAACAAATATCAGAACAAATATTTCTGTGTATAATCCGTGTTACCAAGAAATAATTCTTTACTAAATGATCTCATTTAAGATATTGATAGTAAAATTTAATCTTTAACATCAATTTACAAATTTCTAAAACAAAAGGTTTCCCGCCAACATCATACTTAAATTTGAATTCTTTGATTTAACATGGCGACAAAATATCGAATGCAAATTAACATAGCGACGATCCCTCGATTTCAACCAAATTCGATTGAATCTAAACTATAAAAGAGCTGTATGCACATGGGCTCTTTTTCTTTGAAATCGAATATTCAGCGAGTTGGGTTAGTATATTTAAAAAATATTCAGAACCTGGCTGCTCGATTATAGTTTACTTTGTGTAAATTAACCTATTTGTAATAATTTATTCAGAGCCTGGCTGCTCGAATAAATTCAGAAGTTAGGTTTTGTGTTCCCATTAATATTTTCGCAGTACTTATTCAGAGCCTGGCTGCTCGAATAAGTATTATTCCTAATTGATTGTCAATATAATTGCAGAACCTGGCTGTTCGCAATTATATCTAATTTATTAAACACTTGTCTAATATCAAGAAATAATTCAGAACCTGGCTGTTCGAATTATTTTAAGAGAACTACATATTTAAATAAATAAGATAATAAACCTTTCAAATTCTTCCAGCATTTAATTATAAGTGTAGAAATAAGTTATTTAGCAATAAATCTTTTATTTTTGCGTAACCAGCATCCCTTTTCAGCGGGAAGACTGAACACCCTCAGATCCCTCTTGAGTCGTGACCTCCTCCTTGGTCGTGCAACCGTCAAGCTCCCTGATCTCCTGAGAAGGATGCCCGGGTCTCTAGGGTGCACTGCCCGAGCTCTCTTTCTCTTCTTCTTTTCGTTGGTCTTCCCCTCCTCCTTGCTCCCTTCCCCCTTTTCGGTAGCCTTACTTACCATTCGGACCAGTTCGGTCCGGGTGGGCGCTGATTCCTCCCTCTTTTTTTTCCTAGACTCCCCATCCGATTGGAGCAAAGGGCTGGAAGTTCCACTTTCCGCTCCATCGGCGAATCCCCCTCGCCCACTGCCCCGACCGGAGTAGTTTGCGTGCCCAGGGACCTTTCCGATGGCCTCTTTATAAGCACCGGCGACTCCACTACGCTCGCCTTCCCGACCGGAGCAGTCTGCGTGCCAGAGGACTTCACGGTTTTCCCTTGAGGTAGACCGCAGCGGACCTCCACATACACTCTCCTGGTCGTATCCAGGTCGTCATTTCTTCCAGTAGCAGAAGACCGTCCTTGATGACCTTGGATATGTTTGTCTGAGAGGCCCCTCACTTGCAGAAACCTCCTCTCCATGCGGGCCTCCATATCTTCTGTCCTCCAGACTGGCTGATTCCAGGACTGGTGGAGGGAGGTCCACCCGAGCCGTCTCAACAGCCAGGTCCACCAGGGCCGTCTCAGCAGCCGGCCAGGAACGTGCCCACTCCACCGATGTTTGTAGCATCGGCGAACGAAGCACCTGCTAATTCCTTTCGACGAGATTGACAGGAGTGCTCTCCCTCCCCTCCTCATTCCCTTTTGTCTTCTCACGCCTTTTATTTTTTCCGAATTCCATGTGTAATAATATTATTTAATTCGTGCGCCGGTTCGCGTTCTCGGACCACAGCTAAGGCAACCGTCAGCGTTTTGCCTCCCGCTACACCCGTACCTATGGGGGAACCCTCTCCTTCCGACAGTCCTTTCCACTCTTCGAACAGGCCCCGAATCACCAGTGACCTGTCTCCCGAAGGTTCCGTAGGCTTTTGGAGGAGTGCCCCTTACACACTCCCGTTTGAACTAAAGATCAGAGCAGGTGTTCTACCTAGACCTAGGGCACGCTACTCCCTAGGGCTGCAGCTCCTCGAGGTTGCTCGTTACCCTTTTTGTTCACGCCTGCGTAAATTTCTCGCCAACAAATTAGTTTCGGATAAATAAATGTAAGATACTTGTTTTGTTTTTTAATTTATTTAACATTTACGTCATGAAAGAACGAAAAGAGTACATCTGCTTCATTTATTTTAGGAAAACAAGGATTTAGCTCGTGGCTATGTAGAAATTGGAGATGAATGAAAATGCAAATAAAAGCCCGGGACACATTGTGTAGTTTTATGCAAATGGAAGACGTTATTGAAGTACTTCCTATTGAGCATTTTTTGAAGCAATCAGGTGGAAAGATTGGAGGTGAAATTCTTCCAAGAAATTTTATCGCACTTTTATGCATACCCGTTTACTTAAATTGTATGTGCTTTGGACATAAATGATCTTCCATGATGTCTTATATACCTTTGAATAAAAAATCCCTCCCTAACCTACTTGATAACTAACCTTTGGAATAAAATCGTAACATGGCCGCTATTTTCAAAATATTTGGTACTGTGTAATTATTATTATAGCTTTGATTTCGGGGTTAATTTCATTCGGTATAGTCTGAAACGCTTCCTTTTATAACCGAAAAGCCTTTCGAAAGCTAAAGATATTAGATTTTTTTTATACTCTAAAAATCCAAAATACTTTAAATTGTCGAACTCTAGAGGATTAAATGAACCTCGCAATGTTCTTCTTTTTCTAAGCAATTCAATTTGTTCGATGGAATTAATTTGAAAGATTAATAACATTTATTAATCAAAAACTATCTTTCGACAAAAATATTTTTTATGTATAAAAAGTCACAACTATCGTGCTTTTATACCTTGTGGCAACTGTTCCTCAGATCTCAACTGCTTCTCTTGTTGTCCATCAGATTTCTCTTCTTCGAACAAAGAATCAAGGTCACTTATCTCGAATTCCTTCATGTTGGCCCACTCTTTGCGTTTTGCTTGCATATTTGCACACTTCTCTTCTAGCTGGCTAATATGTTGCTGAAGATCCCTGTAGCACCGTGAAAGCCGCTCCAGCTGAGAACGCAGGCTTTGGTTGCATTCTTCGGCATCCTTCAATTTCCGACGAAGTTGAACAATCTCATCTTCCTCCGTTTGAGCGTTGATCGGCTTACATCCTTGAATTTCCAACTCCTCCGTCAATTCAGGCCCTTCTTTCATTGCCTTCTCGAAATCTTGCAGTTCTTGATTCGCAGTCTGCATTTTCCGCTTCCCTTTGCTCGATCTCCGTAACACATTCAGTATTCGTAGATCTTCAATCTTCCGCTTGGTGATGCATTACCATGTTTCAAATGTCCAAATTGGTCTTATACTCGGCATTTCCGGCAAAATCTTGACGCGTTTTCACTTTGTACCATTTATTTCTTCATTCGCTGCTCTTCGTTAGTCCTTCGCCATCGATGTCCTCTCAAAACACCTCCATCTTTTCGGGCACTTTCCATTGTACTGTGTTTCTCTGACAAGTGATCAAGGCTCTTCCTTCTGCAATCACTTTGTAGGTGACCTTCTTTACCGCCGGACCAGCATCTGTACTTGTGACGGGGAACTTTAGCTTCATTGTTCCGATCGGTACCACTCTTCAATCCAAATTCTTCTTGCTCCCTTCTGTTGCGCTTTGCACAACCAGTCTTCCTCGTGTCATATCCCGGAAGGGTTGATCTCCTTTGCTTCGTGCAATCTCTACGGAGATGATCTTCCTGGCCGCATGTCCAGCATCTAGGACGGCCGTGGTTGACCTGGGTATTGAATCGGTAACAAATATCTTTTATTTCGGTTTCTTCTGTTTCGCACATAGGTCTTCTGGAGGCTTGTTTTGCTGCCTCCCAAGCCAGAGCGTAAGCCAAAACCTCAGCGTTGGTGTTCTTCCCAGCTAGTCGCACTGCTTGCTGCAGGTCACTATCTGCAAGTGAATTTATAATTTCACTTCTTCAACCGAGGCTTTAAGTTTCGCTACCGCTGACATGTGTTCTTAAATTGCTGATTTTAATTCGGCTGATATTGATGATTTCTGTTCAGCCATCGATGCTTCTATTGATGATTTCTGTGCAGCCATCGATGCTTCTATTGATGCTTCTATTGATGATTTCTGTGCAGCCATCGATGCTTCTATTGATGATTTCTGTTCAGCCATTGCTGCCTTCAACTCAGCTGATGATGTTTTCTATTCTTCCTTGGAAGATTTCATCTCACACATCAGCGCATTGAGAAGATCTGTCATGCTTGGAGTACTTGTTTCTTCCTCTTCTAGCTCGTCTTCAAAAACGAAAGCCTCTCAATCCTTTCCTTCTTTTTCCATATCTTCTTGTAGCAACGCTACCAGGGCCCATTTATTTCCAATTGTAGGTAGGGAACGTTTATTTAATTCCCCCTTCAAGCCTTTCCTAATTAATCCCACTTCTGACACCAATTGTAACGTAAATGGGGCTCTTCGGGTTCGACGGATTAATTAAGACACTTATTTTCAATCACAAACGTTCAGAGTTTTATTCACTTCACTTAATTAGTTCATTTCACAATTTCTTTAACACGTTTTCTTCGCAATATAACGTTTCACTTTTCACTTATTCACACTTATCACTTCGCTGGTTAAAGTACAACTAACTATTCGCATTATTACATTTAAACACTTCGCAATCTAAATCACGACTAAAACTACCTTTGATACTGCTCAGCCCTATTTATACTACTTAGCTTAATTCTAGAAAGTTCAGTCACTTAGGGGGAATAACATGTAACACTTTGGTGTACGAGCCGTAACAATGTACACTGATAGTACTGCGACTACATCCTCCTCGTGGTGGCGGCTGGTAACAGACTCCTGGTACGGTCATGTCTCTGCCAGATGTTTCTGGCTAATCGTAGTCGGGCGGAGAGAAGTAAATTTTCTCTTAAACTGGTTGCTGCCGCATAGAGCCACCGAACCCATCGGCGTCATTATGCAATCGGAGCTCTTACCCGAACCTTTCAGAGAGACAATCGTGTATCCTTCTGCACGGACGATGCAGTGAGCCGAGTGGGGGGGGGGGGGGGGTGTAACTGGCGGTTGAGGTGAACGTCTACCTGCGGGATTCGGGATCCAACACACCTCTTTGCTGCACGCGTAATCTCGAGGAGCTGCGGCTCTAGGGACTAGCACACCCTAGATCTCGAGAGAACACCCGTTCTGATCTTTAGGTCAGACGGGAGTGTGCAGGGGGCACTCCTCCAAAAGCCTACGGAACCTTCGAAGGCAGGTTGCTGGTGATTCGGGGCCTGTTCAAAGAGGGGTTAGGACGGTCGGAAGGGGAGGGTTCTCCTATAGGCACGGGTGTAGCGGGAGGCGTAACGCTGGCGGTTGCCTCGGCTGTGGTCCGAGAATGCGAATCCGTGTCCGAATTAAATAAAACTAAGCACATGGAAAATACAAAAATTATGCAAACGGAGGGAGTAAAGTTAGTAGGGGATGAGGAGGGGAGGTACAGCACGCCTGTTAATCCCGTCAGGAGGGAGTCGCGAGTGCTTTGCTTACCGGTGCTGCAAACACCGGTGGAGCGGGCACGATCATGGCCGGCTGCTGAGACGGCTCGGGCGGATCCTAGTAGGGGCTGCGGAAGAAAATAGTAGCGCGCCGGGTAACCCCTTCAGGAGGTCACGAGTGCTTCGCTCGCCGGTGCTGCAAACAGCGGCGGAGCGGACACGCCCAGCACCGACTGCCGAGACAGTTCGGGCGGACCTCCTTCCACCAGTCCTAGAGCCAGCCAGTCTGGAGGACAGACTGGAGGCTGTGGAGGCCCGCATGGAGAGGGGGTTCGGTTTAATGAGGGGTCTCATTAAGGAGATGTTGGTTGCTCTTAAGAAGCAGCCAAACATCTCTAAGGTCGTCAAGGACGGTCTCCCACTGCTGCAGGAGGCAATTGACGACCTGGACACGACTAGGAGAGCGTACGCAGAGGTCCGATACGGTCTTCCTCAGGGGAAAACCTTGAAGTCTGCGGGCACTCAGACTGCTCCGGTCGAGACAGCGAGTGGAGTTACTTCGTCGGTGCTGGGAAGGAGGCTGTCCCTGGACACACAAACTGCTATGGTCGGGGCAGCTGGTGAAGGGGATTCGCCGATGGCGATGAAGAGGCGAGCTTCCAGCCCTCCGCTCCAAACGAAGGGGGGAGGCTACAAAAAAAAGAGGGAAGAAACAGCGACCAAGAAAGGCTAGTAACGAAAAGGAGGAAGGGCGCAAGGACAAGGCGGAGGCAAAAACCAATTTAAAGAAAAAGAAGATCAAAAAGAAGAAGAAGGTCACTGTTACAAAGGAGGCGGCAAAAGCTTCGGCTCCGACCCCGTCAACCAACCGACCAGTGGCTCCCGCCGGGAAGGCCAGGCCTGACGCCATTCTGCTTAAGCCCGCAAATGAGAAGACCTTCACGGAGGTGCTTGAAGGCCGTCCGGCAGAATAGATCTGTCGAGGTCCTGCTCGAGCTCGGGCAGTACACCCTGGAGACCCGGACGCCTTGAAGGGTGCTGTTGGGTCGGCGAGCAGCATCAAGCAACTAGTCCCCAGAGCTAACCTGGAGATCAGGGAGCTGGATGGCTGCACGACCAAGTAGGAGGTCACGGCAGCTCTCAAGAGGCACCTGAGAGAGTAAAACGGCCACCTGCAGGTCGCACTGACCCGCCCAAACAGCCGGGGACAATGCCTGGCCATTGTAGAAGTGAAGGAGACGGCCGCGACGAGTCTACTGAAGGCTGCCAGAATCACGGTCAGGCGGGTGGTCGTTGTCAGGTTCTTTAAGTGCCTGGGATACGGACACCTGAGCCAGGTCTGTAAGGGGCCGGACCGAAGCAAGCTCTGTTTCAGCTGTGGCGGGGAGGAACATAATTGTGCTTCCTCTGCTCGGAAGAGGCGGGGGAACCCGGTTCACGGCGACATATGGCGGGGTCAGGGCAGTGCGGTGTATTCCGCCCTGGGTACCGCGCCGATCTGAATCCCGGATCTGCGACGCTTTAGCGTGGCGGACCATGGCGCGGGCACTGGCTTCGTTTGGGTGAGGAGCGGGGACATTACTTATGACAGGTGCTACTTTACTCCGAACGAGCCAATAGCGGATTTCCAGGCCAAACTGGATGGCCTGGAGGATGCGGTCCGCGGCATGGATGGGAAGCTGGTGGTGGCTGGAGACTTCAACGCAAAGGTCTTGGAGTGGGGGGAGTGCATGCCTGACTCCCGTGGAGAACGGGTCCTAGACTTCGCGTCTAGGACAGGGCTAGTGGTGTTAAACACCGGCTCGACGCCCACCTTTCGACGTCCCGGGTACAGGGAGACAATTATTGATGTCTCCCTGGCGACAGAAATCTTGGCTACACGCGTGCATTACTGGCAGGTGATCGAGGACTATACAGCCAGCGATCGCCAATATATCACGTTCCGCGTGCGTGATATGGCGCCAGCGCAGGCCAGGCGTCTGCAGGGCCCGCCCAGATGGGATGTCGGCAGGATGGACGTCGAAAAGCTGTCTCAAGCCACCGCACGCGGCCAGCGGACCATTGACGGACGGACATTGGTGGACGGACGAAATCGCGGAACTGAGGCGGATATGCCTCCGTTTCAGGCGGCTGGCTCAACGTGCTGACCGCCGCGATCCCGGCGTAGCCCGCAGAACTGCCGACTACAAGGCGGCGAAGAGAAGCCTTCGTAAGGTCATACAAACGAGAAAGCACCGATGCTGGCAGCGGCTGGGGGAGGATCTCAACGAGAACCCCTGGGGACTGGGGAACAGGATCGTCCTCCGCAAATTAGACGCGTTCTCACCGAACGCTCCCCTGGATGCGGAGACGGTCCGATCCATCGTGGACGCCCTTTTCCCCACCCATCCGCTAGAGCCTAACTACGTGGTCTGCGAGGTACTCAACGCTCCTCTGTTTACAATGGAGGAGCTTACGAGGGCCTCGCAAAGCCTCCAAAATAAAAAGGCGCCAGGACCCGACAGGCTCCCAGCAGAGGTGCTGAATTCGTTGACGGCGAGCAATCCAGAGCTCTTGCTTGAGATGTATAACGCCTGCCTGAAGGCGGGAGTTTTTCCCTCGGCAGCTAGGCTGGTGCCTGTCAGCAAGAACAAGGGGGCAGTAGCGTCCCCCGGGTCGTACAGACCGCTGTGCATGCTCGACACAGCCGGCAAGCTCCTGAAGTCTCGCCTCCAAGCGGCCGTTGAAGCTGCTGGGGACCTTTCCGAGAGGCAGTATGGCTTTCTCGGTGTGCCTGCTGGTCACCTTGGATGTGCGCAACGCCTTCAATTCGATTAGGTGGGGGACGCACTCAAGGCGTTAGAGCGCGACTTCAGGGTTCCACAGTATCTACTACGGATGATGAGGGACTACCTGAAGGATCGCACCTTCACCTTCGAGATGGAGGATGAACCGGAAATGAGGGTTCTTTCGGCAGGGGCGGCCCAGGGCTCCATACTGGGCACCGACATATGGAATTACAAATATGACGGCATTCTCCGTAAGGAGATGCCTGAAGGATCTTTCCTGGTTTAGTATGCTGACGATATTGCGGCGGTCATCACCGCTAAAGATGTCGCGGCGGCTCAGATGAGGCTCAACCAGGTGATGCGCCGGGTTAGCTCCTGGCTGCGCGATCACGGGCTGGAGTTGGCACTTGCCAAGACCGAGATTGCCCTTCTCACAAAGAAGCGCATACCGTTGCTGATCGGGATGCAGATGGGGGACATGTCGGTGCAGACGCGGCCCTCGATTAAATACCTGGGAGTGCTCCTCGATTGTAGACTATACTTCTGGGGTGAGATCAAGGGCCGGGCTGATAAAGCGGCTGCGGTGACGGCCGCGCTGAGCAGGGTTAAGGCCAACATTGGTGGACCCAGACCAGGGGGAGGACCACTGACGAAGGATTGCCGCCTTTGTGAGGAGTCCTTCGCCAAAAGGAAGGTGACAACAACGGGGCTCCCTAGCGGGGGCGCCTGCGGGCTTGTTGGGGGGAGCGAGAGAACGGGGGCCCCCGTTAGGGAGCCCGGTTGGCTCGCGGGCCCCGTAGGAGGCTGTTCTATAGGACTCCACCGCGAGGTAATGACTCCTAGACGGTTCCGTGGTGGTCCTCCTGGAGGGGGGTTTTAGCCGGTATGACTGGTCATTGGCCATTTGAGTCCGGCACATGGGTGGCATTGGTCGCCCAGGTGAGTAAATGCATTTTCCCGCTTCCATTTAAAAAAAAAAGTGTTTTAGGCCATCAACGTAATTAAATACGTTGGAATTTTAAGAAGGCGAAAATGAAAAAGTGTATTATAGTAAGATATTCTGGCATAAGAGGGTAAGTAATTAAAGTACGGTAAGTTATGATATCCAATTGATTCTATGAATACATTAGACATCATAACAATATTGCGGATAACGTTATGTGATGATTGCTTTGTGTATTATGTTGGTATATCACTCTTTTCGCGTATTGAAATAACTATTAACTTACCATAAAGAACTGAAGAACCAGATGGTAGATTTTTAAAACAAATACCTTAAGTATTTTCATTTATTAAACTGAAAAAAAGCAATAAAATAATAATTCATTCATGATGAAACATTCCTGAAGAGTACTTAAAATAATGCGATTAACTTAATCTACGTAATTATAGTTAATTAAAAATTAATTAATCACAGTCTTTATACAAAGAGAATTAATAATAATAGATGAACTAATCGTCGTCATCGATTAAAATTACTTCTGAAGCAGGTTTAGCTTGCATTAATTGTGGCGGTGCAGCTGGTGGTGGGTTCGATTTAAGTGTAACTTTTTTTAAAATTTTCGCTGATGGCACTAAAGTTTTTTTTGCAGTAACTAGTTTTATTTTTTTCGCTACTGGATCAGAAGAAGAAGCAGTTGAAGACTGTTTTGGTATTACGCCTCTTACAATGGTTACAGGAGATAGCGGAGCTGGGTTTTGTTCATCTTTACTAGTCGTAGTACTTGTTTGTGTAACCGCCTTCTTAATTGTAAAGTCCTTCAATTTCAAAAGCTTAGATTCAGAGGCATCTATTTCGTTTGTCTGTAATTTTAGAAATGTAACAATAAATAAAAGTAAAAATCAATTAACCCACTTACCTTTTTAGATTGTGAAGGTTCTTGGGTGTGAGGTGATAACAAATTTTTCTGAATTTTGCCAATCTTTAAAAGTACAGGATCAGCAGTCTTATTCTGTTCGGGTTTTGGAGGAACAATTTTAGGGACATCTACAGGGGAAGTTTTGTTATTTTTCACTTTTAGAGTCTTGTGAGCTACAAATCTCCACTTTATGTTGTCCGTTGCTCCGGGAAATCGATCTGCATGCTTTCTCATATATCTAAAAAGTTAAAAAATTACAACAATTAGTGAATTTTATTGTGAACATAAATTAATTTATTTTCTTAATTAACGAATATCATATGGTTCTTATACCCGTTACGGAATGGACGAATGACTCCATTTAGATTTTACTACAAATAATTATTGTAACTATTATGCAGTCTACGGATTTTTAACACTGAATTCGAAACCACAAAATTTCCTCTGTCATGATGAAATATATTACCCTGCGAAAGGTTCGCAAAGCTGAAGATCCGGTACCGTCATCTCCAGCTCATGTCGAATATTTTGCAACAATACGTACAAAAGACAAGTCGCTGGTGTCCGGGTAAAGTTTAGCAAGCACAAAAAAGTACGAAAAATGCAATTGAACCGCTTGTACTGTACTGCGGCATAACTTCGTAACGCGTCGACCGATTTTGATGATTCTGTTTTTGTTGGGTAGAGTATGTTCACCGATTGCTAATAGGAAAAAAAAATTTGTCCTAGGGTGGGGGAGGGGTAGTCTAACTTTGTAACGCGTGGACCGATTTGGATAATTCTTTTTCTGTTGGGTAGAGTATGTTCCGTGGTTGATACCAGGTGAAAAAAATTTTAGGGGGATGGAGGTGGGGGGACCTAACTTTGTAACGCGTGGTCCGATTTCGATGGTTATTTTTCTGTTGTATAGAGTATGATCCCCCATTGCCAATAGGAGAATAATTTGGTCCTATGGTGAATGGTGTGGGTGGGGGGTAGTCTAACTTCTTAACGCGTGGACCGATTTGGATAATTCTTTTTCTCTTGGGTAGAATATGATCCTTGGTTGATACTACGAAAAAACAAATGTTGCTTTGGTGGGGGTGGGAGAAGGGGGGAGGGGTAGTAACTTCGTAACGCGTGAACCGATTTCGATGATTCCTTTTCTGTTCGGTAGAGTATGTTCCTTGATTGATACCATGAGAAAAAAAGTTTAGTGAAATGGGGGTGAGGTAGGGGGTTAAAACTAACGTTTAACGCGTGGACCGATTTGGATGGTTCTTTCTTCGTTGTATAGAGTAGAAGACACTAAAAAGTGTAAAATAAAATAGTTTTTTAAAAAAAAGTTGAACCGACTTCACAAAAAGCGCTAAAAAGCATAAAATAATTTTTAATTATATATCTATTACGACATTTTGAAGTCGGTGCAAATTAAACAAATAAAACAACTACATTACCACAATTGAAAATAATACATAATACTACCTGAACGTTTCAGCTTATGGGATCATAAGAAACGACGATTAGATATTTTTGTTGTAGTTGTTTGGTTGAGTAGGCCCATTTACTACCACTGAAATAGCTAGAGAAAAACTGACCTTGCTGTTAAGGAAGAGCGAAAGAAGTCTAGTTTTTCTTAATCCAAAACGCCGATAGTGTTAGGAAATTTTAATATTTCTTACTTCGCTCGAAATTTGAACGGGTTTGTTTTGCTTTTTTCTTTTTGACAAAAAAAAAGTTATTTGAAATTATTAAAATAAAATCAGTTTTGTTATGTTTTAGAATTTCTGTTTTTAAATAATTTGGGATGTTCTTTTAGATAACTGCTCAATTCTGAGACGCAGTTTTTAACAGATTTTCATCTCTGAAATCGAGATGCGTTTTACAATGGCACAGTAGGGAAAAATGTGTTCAGTGTAGCACTGCAGTAAAAGTCCACTATTATAAGAAACAGCCATCCGGCGGTCGGTTTTGTGTTTGTTCGAACTTTACATCATCAGGGCAGCAACTGTGGCACATTGATCTTCATTTCAGCATAAGTACGAAGCATAGGGTAGCGCCGGGCAAGTTGAATTATTGCCATATTTTAAAAAAAAATAGCCAGTAAATTTTTTTTTAATTTTAGTATGTTGGTAGTTTTGATGTCCTCTACTAATCATAAAATGTTGACAGCGTTTATATCGTGAGTTAGAGAAAGATGTGTATTTTTGGCTCTACAAGTAAATTTTATACTATACAGTTATTTACCTTTTTCTCATATACAATGTTTAATGTTTCCATGTTTTAATGTCTCCATTTCAGCGATATGTGACTCTATGTGCGGGCTACAGCCTAAATTTTGAAAGGTAATTCAACTTGCCCGGTCCTACCCGATTGACAGGACAGCGGGAGTAGCAAAAACAGCAAAATATTGTCAATGTGATTAAGGCTTTTTAGTTTTTGATAATAAGTAGCCCCTGCATTTTGGGTTATAATTAAAGATTATTTTCTGATGTTGAATTGGCACGAAAAGTTAAAATCTTCCATCTGACACCATCTGGTAACATCAGGAAAGCGCAGACACAAAACTTGCAGAACGGGTGTCAAGGGCTTGGAAGAAGACTTCACCAGTGGAACGCTCTTTCAATAAGTATTGTATCACCAGTGTCTTGATGTTACAAAGGAACCATATTTTGTGGGAAAGCGTTGCCGTCTATGACTTGCAGACAAAAATCGATTCATTATTAACATAAATTAGAATAAGTAACGATAGACACACGATAGACAGGAATGATCATTGATTCAATGCCGTCATTCGACCAATGATCATACGTCCTTTGCAGTGACACACGGTAATTTCCTATTTTACTTAAAATTTGACGTTTTCATATAGTTTATCGTCTTCTATTCGTCAAACCCTTTCATATCCAAGGGGTTGTGAAGGGTAATCCGCCATCTTAGGACGTCCGCCATATTAGATTTAGAACAATATTAGATATATTAGATTGCATTGTCATCAGATCTCCATACATATAAGAAATTTCAGCTCAATCGAATATCAAGAAGTGAATCACACTCGGCTTGCAAGACTTCACACACGACGACAGACGGACAGGTGAAGCCAAATAAAAGCTTGTAAAAAGAGTTCAATTGAGACTTTTTCACGCCACAGAGTGGTTTGGTACTGCTAGATTGGCTTTAAAAAAAAATATTTTTACTCTTACACGCCTACTAGTGGGAAAAGCAATTCATTAACAAATAGCGCATTCGGTGAGATGCTGTCAAATGAAAAGCCCGCGAAGTGCAAAGCGCACAAAGCGACACTAGACTGCCTCAACTCGGTCAATATAGTTTAGACAAAATGGTTTTTTTTTATTAGGGTAAGGGAAGTGAGGAAACTTGAGTCTTGTTTTTGCATTCCTGCGAGCTAGAGAACAGCCCAGAGACGGAGTGGATTATTTAAATTTAATAAAAGCTCACGGGGAGACCTGGTCTCGAACGCGATCAATGAAAGCAGATTTCAATCACGACGAAGGACGATGTATTCCGGGCCGAAGAGCTCAGCAAGGGAATGTCTAAACAATAAATTAGTATGTATGTACTAAATGAATGTAAAAAACTTATGAAGTAGGTAGAAATAAATATTGTTATTAATAAATATGTCATTGTACACTTACTGTGCTAAATACTTGTTCACCATTTCCATTCCCATTATCCGCAGTATACCCTTCAACAATGGCATTTTCAGCAAATACACTTCACCCAGTTTTTTGACAGGAAACTTTCCAATTGTAGGTTCATCTGATACCATGTAACCAAACTCAGGTGCATGGATCATCTGAGAACCATCGACATTACCGACGCTATTTTCTATTGAATTGCTGGTATTATTCGAAGAAATAGCAGACGTAGCAGCTGTCGATTCACTAGTATATACAACATTTCCAGATGAAACATTTGTTATAAGAAATTTGGCTCCAGATGATTTATTATCACTGTTGTTCTTTGATGGGACTGCATTATTAGAAAGCGTTGATTCACTGGTATGCATAATACTTCCAGATGAAACATTTGTTATAAGAAATTTAGCTCCAGATGATTTATTATCACTGGTGCTCTTTGGTGGGACTGCATTATTAGAAAGCGTTGATTCACTGGTATGCATAATACTTCCAGATGAAACATTTTTTATAAGTAATTTGGTTCTAGACGACCCAGTTTCATTGGTATCAATTGAAGAGATTGTATTTTTAGAAAGTGTTGATTGACTGGTATCCACACTTCCCGATGAAACATTTGTTATAAGTAATTTGTTTCCAGACGATCCAGTGTCACTGGTATTATTTGGTGAGATTGTATTCTTAGGTAAACTGGATTCACCGGTATGCATTAGACTGCCAGATGAAACATTTGTTATAAGAAGTCTTCCAGCCGATGATCCAGTAGATGTAGATGGGGTAGAAAATACAGTAGTTGATACAGGCTGACAAGATGGTGATATGGTTGTTAAGTAAATTTTTTTTACAGCTGTTGTTGTTTGCATCATTTGTGGACAAGAAATAGTAGCAGTGGGCTTTAAAAGTGTTGGCAATTTTTTCCCTGTAGGTACCTTAGTCTCTTTATGATCTTTTAGAACAATCTGCGAGCTTCTCGAGGTGGGAGAAATCATTGGCAATGTATTACTGCTAAAATTTGTTAGTGTTGCGTACTGAGAAGTACAAGTTAATTGAGGTAATGATGTTGATATTTTTAATTTATTCGAGGGCTCCATTTGTTTCTTTTTGATTAAAGAATTATACAACATTGCGTTCTTTGTAGATAAGGTCGCAACCTTACCGGATGTACTATTACTTGAAGGGAGTAGTTTAGCTGCGCTTGCGTTCGAACATAAGTTCGTTACAGTAGCGTTTTTAACTTCGTACCTGATCTGTTTCTGAATAGATGATGTCCTTTTTAATATTAAAGGACTATTTTCACTTTCTCTTTTGATGGTTTGTACAGATGATATAATTGGTTGCAATGATTGGTTTTCAACAGTTTGAGCTGTTGAACATTTTACTTCAGTTAACAGTTGAGATTTTTCAGAACCTGATGAGTCAGATATTTTATAAATGCTGTCATTATTTTGCAAATTATCTATGGCGAAGTTAGCTGGTTCGCAAGTTTTTAGTGAAATTTCCTTATCTTGTAATTTCATATTGGCTTTATTATTTATCTTCATAAGGTTACAATCAGGATTTTTTATTATTACGATATTGTTTGAGCTATTAGCAGTTGATATTTTAGCCACTTTCATGGTGGAAACATTCGTACTTGTTGGCAAGACAGATGTAGATGGAGATTCTCCAAACTGAAGGTTCCCTGATGAAATTTTCTTGTTTATTTGTTTTTTCAAGATATTAGTTTTGTTCGGAATTACAGCCACTTTTTTTGCTATAAAATTGTGCTGAGAAACATATGGCCCGGATTTTATTAAGCTGAGTCTGTTACCAGAAAATTGCGGATTTCCTATAGTTGTACTAGTTAGTGATCTGTTGGCATTAGTTAGGGTTTGGGAATTGTCGTTGGAAACAGAAGTATTCTCTTCTGAGCTAGTAGCTTCCAAGTTAATTTCATTATTTAAAGTACTTTTATTACAAGATATATTTGATATATCTTCCTGCAAATTTTCATTGTTGTCCAAGTTTCTTTCAACATCCACAATAATACAATCTTCATCTTGCGGAGAACTCATATCGGTCTGAATTCTCATAACATCCGACATTTGCAAAGATTTAAGATCCATGTCAAAAATGAGCTTCCCTTTTTTCTTGTATAACCAAAACCCAGTAGTTTTATTTATTCTGCAAATATTTTGACTTATTTCAAAGTCTTCACGTAGCATCATTCTACTGTCAATATTTTGATAAAGAACAATATCTTGGTTTTTATCTATATGAAACGGGCCCATATAAATTCGTTGCGTGTGAACCGGAGTCGCAAAAACATCGACAGCACTATTTTCCTGACCAATTCGTACAATCTTTTTTGTTCCCTGTGATAACATAACCGCTTTTTTTATTCTGTCGTAACTTAAAAAGTTTTTCCACGCAGGTATGTAGATATGTGAAAAGTCTTCAACCAAATCAAGTACTAGCCACCGGTGATCTCCTAACACTGCCATCGGAATAACTATTCCTTCAATTTCGCTGTGAGTTACTTTTCTTATTTCCACATTCGAAGGTGGTATTTGAAGAACAGGTATGCCAACATCCTGAACTGTAGTGGTATTAGCTGTGGTTACTGCAGACGGGGTTTTCATATTGTTTAAATCTATGTCTTCGCTTGTTTTTGTATCATTTCCTTCTTTAAACTGCCGAAGTATTAGCAGCTTAAATAGTGCATTAATTTTTTTGGAAAGCCAAGGATGCGATTGTGGGGTTGGCTTAAAAATTCCTCCCTTCGTGAGATAATCATATGAACTATTAATAAAGCCAATAATTCTCCAAAAGTTTTTCTGTCCAGTCATTAAAACTGAGAGAGTTTTAGTCTTATCGTTTATGACTTTTGCATTTAGCATTTTTCCAAGAAGCGGCAGCTTACTTCGTGGAATCGCTTTTATATTTATAACACTAAGAGCGTTCGGTACAATCGGCATTGTATTTGTGACTGTGGCGGCAATAAACGAACCCTCAGCAATGCGAATCTCCCAAATATAAACTAATCCCTCCACATAAGCCTGCAAAAACAACTTCCATTGATGACTACTCAAAGTATTTGGAACTGGTGGTGGTATGTGTTTGGTGTTTTTCTTTTGAATAGCACAAATACTGTGCATCGTTTTTGTCACTGCAGTGTTTAATTTTTTTATTGCAAGAGAATGTAGGTACTTGCTCATATGTTTAGAATTATTTGGAAGCTCATCTACGAAATTATTTGCAATCGAAGCATTCACCGACATATCGGAACTAATATTGCTACTTGAATTTGATTCTGGAATAAATTGATTTGAGTTTCTATTTGGAGACCCAGATATCGGTGCACTGACAGAACTGGAATTATTATTCAGAGAACATACAGAAGATATAACTGGGATTTTTGCTTGGTTAGTATTGGTATTTTCTCCGAACGAAGCAATTGTTGAACTATTTTCATCATTTGAATCAAACTGATTTTTATGTGCGCTGTTCTCAAGCGATTCTAACTGTGGGTTATTTATTTTTAACAGAGATCTTGATTCATGGTTTTCAATCACATTTGGCGGTTTAAATCGTAAACTATTATTTATCCTATCAATTAGAATAAATCTGCTTTTGGCATCCTCACTAGCTCTTATTTTTCTATGCATTCTATGTGCTCTTCTTCTATTAATATCTCTGTACACTTTAGAAGGCACAACACATGCACGTTTACATAAATTGTTCCCTGCATGATAATATTTGCGTTTAAGATCAATTTCCTTCTCATAAGTTGCGTATTGCTTTCGCAAATCAACAGAACTTGGATGGCTCGAATGTACTGAAGTATTTTTTCGTTTTGATGCAGGTTCAGTAACTAAATCGAACGTTTTAGAAGCATCTTCTATGACATTTACTTCTATATTATCAGGTTTTTCGAAAGAATATAATCGCTTTTTCATATAAATAATTTCTTCCTCTTCCTTTTCAAATGTTTCATCTTTCTTTATCTCAAAAGGAACTCCAGTTGTAGTTTGACCTTTACAAAAGCATTTATACAAACAATGAATCATACACCACGGCTCTAAATCGTCCAAATCCTCCAGTTTCTGCAAATCGACTGTGCAATGCCGAAATTTTTTTGGTGGAGGTTCGTCATCATAAGGATATAATTTTGGTATTGATGAAAGGGAATCGTCTAAATTAATTTTCTTTTCGACAGTATCATAATCGTCAAAACGCTTAGGAGCTCTTTTTGATCGTTTTCTATCATTATTTTGTTCATTTATTAAAAATGTTTCTTTATCCGTTAAAACCACAGTGGCACAAAAGTCCTTTTCCACCTTCGCCAATTTAGCTGTAGCTTTTTGACGTATTAAAAGCGCATCTTCTGTCGTCAGTGACGAATTCTGGAAATAGGTCCTTAGAAAAATACTGAAATAAAACATTATGAACTTACCACAAAATTGTCTAAATCCGAAGAAACTAAGTGTTTGCATGTACATTCCAACATACAACTGCTTTTTTTACAGTGTTTTCTAAGAATTGGCTGTCCAGATAAGCTTTGGCAAACGCAGCCAAACTTGCAATGCACATTTCTGCATTGTTTATCATCTGAAATAGAATATATGTATTACTTTGTAATCTTAATTAAAATTGATAATCATTTCTAATTTTTAAAGGAAGGAAAATGTTTTAAAAATTATATGTTTGCAAAAGTTTGTGCTTTTGGAATTTCAAATTTTTAAATGTTATTTATTTAACATTAGGAACCGACCGAAGCAGATATTTAGTAAAACTAAAACTTTGTCGCGCTGAGATATTGCCAATAATATTTGCAACAACATCACGATCCGATTTTTTGAAACAAATGTACTACCAGTTCTATTGAACAGCTATTTAGCCTGAAGAAAGGTCTTTTAAATAATGATAAATTTCCAAGCTTTTATTAATCTAATTCAACTTCTATTTAAAAGATGAAAATCAAGAACCCCCACGAACTTAAACTTAGTTATGAGCCAATATCATCGCTTTAAAAAAGCATATCCTGTATGCATACTCGTGAAAGTAATGACTCGAAACCAAACCACGCGAAGTCTCTCCTTCACCTGTGAAAAAATCGGGGTTTTGGTCGAGCTTACGGTTCTAGGTTGTTTATATGTTTTACATCATTTGTTCTTTATAATTTAGGTTATGAAATCTTTTAGTTTGCAACCTCGAATCAAGGTAAAAACTTTTTAAACTTTAACATTGTGCCTAAAATCTTTGCTTCGTGTTCTTGTACTTTTATATTTTGAATAATTAATCTTTCACCAACATATGGCAATTTATAAGCATATGTTAAAAAATAACAGATAATTTTGCTTTTTTTAATATTTAGTAAGTTAAATATTTTTTATGAATCCTTATTATTGAGTGTTATAAAGTCAAAGAAAAAAATTGATTTTTTTTCTGTCACCCGCATAGAAATTTTCCCATATACCCTTGCATAGAAAATACATTTAAACATTAAGCGTCAAACCTATGAAACCTTGAAATTGGTAACCCATATAGACCGTCATTTTACCTAAAAATAGTATACTTGGATCTAGTAGTTACATTTATCACAATCGTCTCAGAAGTTTAGTAAGAAACACAACAAAAATCGATTATTGAATTCGACGCGAATGCCCACCACATCATCACAAGCACCAGGATTGACAATGGAGGTGAGTACCTACTGGACTATTTAATAGATAATATTAAACATTGAAATATTAATCAAGGGTAATGAACCAGCTGCAAAACCTGATCGTCTACAGCTACGAGAATAGTAATCCTGTCAGACACAGAGACATGGCCTGATGGAAAAGCACACTAAACAAACTAATAAAACCAAGCGCCGACGATCACTCTAATGGGATCGACAATATACTCTAATGGCATGTAGAACTGATGATTCCTATCATCGACTCGGAGGAAACACTAAAACTACTTTTTTAAACACATTTCCCTCAGTGCTCAGAAATCGAAGAACGTAAAGCGTCTAAGCTAATTAGTATGAAAAGTGTATTGACGCGTCGACATAGGAGCCTTTCTGGGAAAATCTTCACAGCTGGGAGCCTAAAGTGGACCATCAACTCATTCAAAGCCTACAAATCTTCCGGAGGTGATGGCAGGATATAGATGAGCTATTACCAATACTTATTAAAATCTCTAGTGCCAGCTATCAGCTGAGCTATATCCCTAAACTATGAAAAGAGGTGAGGCCTTTATACTTAAAGGTAGGGAAAATCACCCGCTCAGCCCAAGGCATATTGTCTAATCAGTTTCTCATCCTTCCTTCTCAAATCAATGGAGAAAATCATTGATCAAGTCATTAGGTATGGTGCTCTAAAAGAAACACCGCTACACGTAGACCAACACGCATATAAAGCGGGCAAATCAACCATAACAGCACTACAGAGCCTAGTTGGAAAACTAAACTTAATGAAAAAACTTGCTCTTTGCGCATTTCTTGATATTGAAGGTGCTTTTAAAAACACTTCGTTCACATCCATTGAAAAAGCGGCTATCAACAGAGGAATTACCGAAGGTCCGATGGATTAGAGCAATGTTTAGTAACCGTAACATCATGTCTAGGCTGGGGGGATAAATCGGTAACAGTAAAGGCCAGCTTTGAAGGTAAATCGGTAGCAGTCAGGGCCACCAGGATGTGCCCCCAGGGAGGAGTCTTTTGCTCTCTGCTGTGGACACTCGTTATTGATGATCTCCGTTTGAGACTGACTGATGCTGGCTACGAATGCCAAGACTATCCAGATGACTTGGTAATTACCATTATGAGCAGACCTAAAATTCAAAAATTATCTCATTATGGTAAAGACTTAGGGAAGGCCTCAAAGTAAAACAACCATTGTACACTTTACAAGGAAAAGAAAGCTAAGGCTAGAAGCTCCTATCCTAGAAGAAACACGAATAGAATTCTGAAGTGAGGTCAAATATCTCGGTGTGCTTCTAGATCAAAGACTTAAATGGAATCCTCATTTGTAAAGAGTTACAGGAGAGGTTATGACTGCACTCTGGTCCTGTCGAAGACTGTTCGGGAAAACCTAGGGTTTTGAAGACTAAAATGACGCTGCCGCGCTGCAGCTATGGAGGCTCTTCTGGATATCCTACCCTTACATGTATATTTAAAGAAGGACGTTGAGCAATAAGGCTGCGTAGTTCCAATCTTCTCAAAGCAGACAAGCTGACTGGTCACAGGAAAAATTTTTGAAGGAAATTGTTGAAGGATGATCCTGTAAGAGCACAACTGTGAAATATAATTGAAGTTCATTCTTAAAGTCTTGATACACGCATGGTTCCAAGATAGGCGACAGAACAGGCATCGGCGTCTATGGACCCAGACTACGGTTGCCTGAGATTCTCGAATCTGCACCAACCATCTTTCAAGCCGAAATACACGCCATTGAACTCTGCGCACTCGAGACTACTCCAAGAGGAATACGCGATGCCAAAATATATATAATGTCAGACTGTGAAGCGGCGCTCAGGGCTCATGGTCTGATAGCTTTGAGTCTAGAATTGTCTGGGACAGATGTAAGTTTTGGAAAAACACTCTAGGCTAAGACAAGCTAAGAGGTTCCTAACCTATTCAAACCAGGAAGTGGACGCGCTGCTCTCATTCAGTTTTAAGACTTTTGACAGGACAGGGTCATTGCCCACTAGGCTACCAGCTAAAACAGCCTCTTTTGTTTGGAAGACATCTTCCGTCACTGCTAGGCCCTCGGTCGAATCAGGCTCAAACATCTCTTTTCTGCCACCTTAGGCACAGCTAATGCAGCGCCAAGGAAACTGTGGGCCCAATATAAGAACTAAGGTTTGATTGGGTGGCTTAAGTTTATTATAGGATCTATATATACATAAATATATATGTCTGCTGTGCTAAACTTTGTGCGCAATAAAAGCAGCTAAATAATTAGAGTGGAGCACGAACGAACAAGGTTTTTTTTTAAATAAGGAATCCTGTATTACATATATATATATATATATATATATATATATATATATATATATATATATATATATATATATATATACATATCTCTACGAAGACAATAAAATGTACATATAAAACAGTTCATGTGACAATGAACAATTTAAAATCCTTGCTTTAATTTCAAGCTCAAAAAACTTGATGTATGTACTCACCTGGAGTAAATAAACATTCAGCATCTATCACTGTGGCGTTCAACTTCTTTAGTTCCGTGCTTTAAAAAATAGAATATAACTAAAATATATGGTAATCAACAAAAATATATGCACTTACACAAGTTTATCCCGAGGAGTTCTTTTTCTGGCCGTGTTTTTCTTCTCGAAAACTTTTTCTTCCCCAGAATCTCTTTGACTGATTTCTGCATTTATTTTGTTGTTATTTAAATAATCAATATCGGGATCATTTTTAATAAGAGAATCTTCACTTAGTCCTATTGCCACACTGTTAATCATTTCAGATAGAACATCCGCACATTCAACTGAAAGATCATCTTCCGGATCCAATGTCTTGCGGAAATTAAAATCATGCGTTGAAAACTTTTCTAGTTTTTCTTTTCTATTATAGACTTTTCGAACTAATACATTCTTCTGATTGTTTAGGTAAGGAATAGTAAATGTAAAAGATTTCGGAAGTTCTTTTTCTTCAGGTTGCAATTTTGATACCAACGTAGAAACTGCAAATTCTGCCCATTCACGGGTTATGCAGTCAGAAGGTAAAATTAGCTTCAAATAAGGTCTCACACGCTCATCTAATGGCTTATTTACAGCAGGAAATACCTCTAACTTAACATCTGGCATTTCATAGACTTCTAATTCACCTAAATTCGGTTCAAATGGACTGGACAAACATTTTCTCGATAATGGCGCAGGCTTACAGGCATGTTTATCTTCAGCTACTGAACCAATTTGCAGTTTCAAATCAGGAGCAGTGGTGAATCTGGCATTATCAGTTTCATCGTCTGAATACATATTAATTTTAATATTTCGAAAATCAACGTTTTGTCGACAACCTTGAGGGCATTCTTTCATAAGTTCAGTTTCAATGGGTTTGCTACTTTGTTGTGGTTTGCATTTTATTGGATGGTTTCCTCTTCCACCTATCAATTTCACTTCGCAGCCATCAACGTTTAGAGTTTGAAAATAAAATCGACCATTTTCTGTTGATAACCAGGAGCTAGCTTTCCAACAATCTCTTGTAGATGGAAGGTCTATATTTTGAATATATCGAATAAGAGATAAATTTGCTGTGCCGAATTTTGTACGCTTTTTCAGTTCTCTGTAAATTGTATTTTCGTTTTCAATCATGTAATACTTGATACTTTGTTTTCTTTGCAAAACATTTCGTTTTTCTGCAACAGTTCTGGATTTTACAAGGTCTTTAGGAATAACAGGCATAACCATTTTTGGGGGAGGAGCTCCATCGCAGACCAAACCATCTTCAAAACTTTTTTGTTTTGGCAGTTCTACCTCTGAAATATGTTCAAGGGAATTTTCACGGAGAAATTTTTCGAGATCTTCGCTTATGAAGGCTGATTGAGTAATGTCTCGTTTAGATTTCCAAACAATTGGTGTTGGAAGCATGCCAGGTACTGTACATGGAGCTAACTCATATTCTGTAAAGCCTAAAAATTCCGACGAGCTTGATGAAGTTTCTTCGCCGT
The DNA here is from genome assembly GCA_964036015.1 of Leptarthrus brevirostris. Lineage (NCBI taxonomy): Eukaryota > Metazoa > Arthropoda > Insecta > Diptera > Asilidae > Leptarthrus > Leptarthrus brevirostris. The sequence continues at coordinate 116,947,416 of OZ038372.1, read as the reverse complement.
TTGGATTTCCAGTTATGATTCCTTTGCTCCCATTATTTGTTTTGCTTGTACTTTCAGGTATTTCGGACGGTTCAGATGTAACAATTTCAATTTGTTTTAAACCAGTACTGTTGGAATTCTCCTTAGTTTCCTCAATCCCGCATGAATCCCTTAATTCATTTAAATCCACGTCTTTATTGGCTGTTGCCATAATATTTTTTAATTCAATTAACTGAATACCGGGAGCAAGTACTGTCAACTCCTCTTGAAAATAATTAGTTGGACTTGATGAATCATTTTGCGGTAGAATGCCGTCAATTCTACTCACTTTTTCAACGCTACTAGCAGTAGTGGTACTGTTTGTAGCCTTTTTCATCTTATTAATTAATAAATCTAGGAAATTCATGCCATTTTTGGATTTTGAACCAACTTCAGAGGAATTAGGCTTTTCCAAAAGTTCAGATCTACCGCAATTAATTTCTTCTTCATCAATTCCGTTTGCTTCAACTGCAACGGAATTTTCATTAGAATTACAAGTCAGTCCTAAATCGCTTATATTAGCTACAACGATAACATTGCTTTCATTCCAAGAAGTTGATTCAAAGCAATTTAAGGATATGTTTTCCTCTTTTTCTTTAGCTTCATTTAAATCTATGTTCACATCTTTCGGAGGGGTGGGCGATGCGCATGTATTTACATTATCATGCTCCTTCGATGAATTTATCGTTGTATTATTATTACCAAGCAAGGGAATCGCCTTCCTTCCATTTTTAAGAAGCTCCAATTGCTCTTTTATTTTCTTTTGAACTTCATCTGGAGACATCGATTCATCAAAATTGTCTCCACGACTCTCGATGTCATCGCCGCCGTTTTCTATTGTTCGACGCTTTTTCAAATAATTCAAGACTTTCTTCGTCCATGGTAACCCCTTTCTCTTCTTGCTGTTATTTCGTGCAAATAATAATTTTGTTCTAAGCGTATTATACTTTATCACAACCTTTTTATTTTTGATAACTAAGCCTCTTCTAATAACAAAATGATGTTGTGTGGCATAGTGTAACAATTTAATGATTTTTTTAAAGTTAACCTTGACGAAATTCAAAGATACTTTGTGCTTATTGAGTATGCGGTTGAATATCTTAATTCGATTTTTGCTAACATTCATGCTTTTTAAAATTGATGAAATCTGAAATAAATAAAAAAAGATATTTACATAAAAGAATTAGAAATAACAATGGAGAAGACGTAATATATAAATAAGTGTTTAGGCTTGGTTTTAATTTTGCAAACTGTCTTGAAATCTAGAGGTTCTGTAATCAGATAGCCGTTTAAATTGTTTTTTTAATATTTTATTCTGTGGTGTAGTTGACCGCTCGTAATTTGCTTATATACTTCCTAACACCATTAAAGGATCATATAACCATAGGAGAAAATTGTAAATTTTTAATGTTATGTGGTTTAACGAAAAATTATAGCAGAAAATTATTGAAAAAAGTATTTCGAATAATTGACAATTTATATTTTGATTTTATGAAAAGGCAACCTCAGGCAAAGATCAACTAAAAATTGTATCTTAAGTCACATAAAATCAAGATCTGTGAGTCATTACACAAGTATTGTAGATACTATTTTAGAGCTAAGCCAAATATGAAGTTTTATTCTTTTTTATGCATTTTAATTTAAAGCATTATTTTTCTTTTTAATTTAAATATTTATTTTAACATTTATGAATTCCTACATTTTTGCCAAAAATTCGTAATCTATAAGCCCGAAAGTTCCAGATATTAATTTGGTAGTTATTCCACAATTCCCACGTTAAATACATTGACCAAAACATATACAAACCAATTTTTAATTTAATTAAATATATTAAAGTAGATAATAATTGAGTTATAAACTCTTCTTACATACGGAGACGGAGTTGGATCAATTCGTTGAGCCGAACGACCACCACGCCATGGGTCCCGGGCTTTTATTAAGAAATTATAATAGTCCACTCCGTCTCTGGGCTGTTATCTAGCTCGCAGCAATGCAAAAAATAAGACTAGGATCGTATAAAAAAAATAAAAAAAAAAACAATTATTTTGTTGATTGTTTACCAAAATTATTGCGTTTAATTAAATCGCTGCTTTATAGAAGGATTGGGATAGTTCTCTTCTGAAATAATAGTATTTGGTCCTTGAATAGTAGACACTGTCTGAACAATTTGCTTATAAAGATGGTCTGAGGAACATAATCGTGTTACCCATTAAGCACATAACCCTACCGATTTACCTGTTAAATATGGCTCTGGCGGTTAATTTTAGTATCAGAAACAAAGCCAACAACTTGTTTGAAAAAGGGCTGTGTCGCAATTTCGCTGCAAGAGTACCACGAAAATAAATTTGGACAAAAGACACAGATGAACAACTCTGCAGTAGTTTAGTCACTTACTCAGTGCATGTTGCCTACTGTCACTTATTCAATGCATGTTTCCTGTTTTCAACAAGTGAAGTATTATTAAGAAGTCGAAGTTTATATATTGTTGACTTTTTTACATCACTTTTAATTAATCTTTTGAATCGCAACATTTTCTATCTTCATCGCTTTTATTTAAAAAATACAGAAACCACATAGTCATCATAAAAATAGGTACAGAAACCAAAAAGTGCCGACGGCCAAGAATTCAGGCAACTTACTGTCTAAGCTATTTTGAAAAGTTCAAAGTTCTATAAATGAATATTTTGCAGTTTGTTAATTTTAGTTTAATAATACATAAACTGCAAAATCTCACACTTTAAACTTTTCCCCTTGGCATTTCGTAAAATCTCCTATTCATGTAAGAAATATTGCAACAGTGAAAATTGTTTGGTGAAATATAGCCTTATACCATCATTAGGTAGTATAATGCGGTCCAAAACGCTCATTAAGGTTGCAATCGGTTACAATATAATAAACGGTTTTGGGTCACTGTTTTGACTTTTGATATTGAATAAGCCAAAGGGCTTGTTTTTGAGGTAGCTAATATAAATTTTACCACTAAAATTATAGACCCCGACTTCGGGTTAATTTAGAGACCCTAATAGACAATCTTGACCCTTTGTGCTGCAATTGATTATTTTTTAAAGTGATCCTTTGAACCTAGAGAACTGCGCAATTGTCGAATATTTCAAGCCAGAAATACAGAAATATAAATAAGAAAAAATAAAAAACAAATTTGCTTGTGCCTGTTTTGTTCAATATTGCAAACGGTGTAGGTTGTTATTTTGATTATTTTTCTTTTCACTGTATGAAACGACGGTTTATGGATTTTATAAATTTTTAATTCTATACCCCTCTATTGAAGCCGTTGGTGAAGTAAACTATGTGTTGGCCTTATATTATAATGGTCCCAGATTCGAAGTCCACCCCTCTCACTATTTAATTTTTTCTAAATTTAACTAACTTTTTATTTTATTAAAGCCATTGTTTCATTTTTTGCTCGAAAAAACGTCAATTTTTATACTTCTTTTCTCAGCGACTTTATTAGCTACCAGTACAAACTTTTTTTTATTGTTTTACATTAACATTCGTGTTATTAAAAATTTATTTATTTTTGTTCTTTCTCATATCGTCCTTTTTATAGATGGCGTGAAAGTAGAGGTCGCAAAACGGTTCCCCCTGTAGCGGATATCCAGATCATCGGGAACAAAAAAAAACCAATGGGGTAGTGTTTAGTAGTGTATCTGTAGTGAGTGAACTAAAAATAAAGTCAAAGTTCCGATAATTGTAACTTTGATGAGTACTTGAAAAAAAGTTGACTTTTTAGCACAAAAATGCTCCAACAGGAGCCAATAAACAGAAAACGAACGCATATTAAGTCTTTTTACACAAATAAGGAAGGTAAATTGAGAAGCTGCATACTGGTAAGCAAAAAACTAAATTTCTTAGTTTCTTATCGTTTTCAGTACCTGCGACCTTACAGTAGCAGTATGCGACCACAAGAATTAACCAAAACTCATTCTCGCATCCGCGTACCTGCCATACGAAGAAGAGAACACTCAATTGGTCATTGGAATGTACGCCAACGCCCATCATACTCAATGGGGGAGCAGCGACACAAACACTAGAGGTGAGTCTATTTTTGAATTTATTCTACTTTCCAAACTAAGTATCTGCAACAGAGGAAGGCACTCTACCTTTTAAAACAGATCTAGACGGAGGTAATAGATTTAACACTAGCTCAAACTACAGATAATTTTAGGGTTGGTGACTGGAGAGTATCACGTAAATTCTCCTTTTCGGATCATTTTGGGATAACCTTCAGCATCAACCTTGAAATGCGGATAGGTAAACCCTTTCAAAACCCTGTTAAGACTGACTGGACTAAATTCTCTGATTTTGCAGCAATTCCCTTAAAGACCTCACCAGAGGGCAACATTTCGAACAAAACACAAATCGATGAATCAGTCAGCCTTATCACGAATACGCTAACGGCCCCTTTCAAGAGATCCTGTCCTATCAGTCGATCACCCAAAAGAAGCCATGCCCCATGGTGGACAGAGGAACTTCGACTACTCAGGACCAAGACCAGGAAACTCTTCAATAAGGCCAAGCAAAGAAGAGCAGAAAAAAATTGGAACTGATATCGTTCCAGCTGCAATTAATTAAAAAGAAAACAAGAATTTCAAAAAGAACATCCGGGACTAACTACTGTTCGAACATAGAGTCAACGACAATGGCTCCTGGACAGAGGACAGTCAGGAAATTCTTGAACAGCTTGTTTCCACCCATTTCCCTGGGTGCACGGACGGAAGGTTGGAAGGTCAACAACAAGATGTGGTGGCTACAAGATCTACATCTCAGGCAACATCTCGAGTCAACCAAGTACCTATGTAATGCACAACACGCGTACATTAAAGGCAAAACTGTGGACACAGCATTACATGAGATTACGAGAACGATTGAGACAAAGAATATACTTTCGCTGCCTTCCTTGATATTGAAGGAGCCTTCAACAACCTAAAAACAGGATCCACTACTTCCTCTTTAGGGGAATCTGGCATTGAGATATTTCTGACGAACTGGATACAGACAATGCTAAACAGCAGGATCATCAATGTCAGTTTAGGGGACTTTTCCATCAGGAAAACAGTTCACAGAGGTACACCACAGGGGGGAGTATTGTCACCCCTGCTTTGGAACATCTCTCTAAACAAAATCCTCAAATCCCTCGTCAACAAAAATATTAAAACGGTAGCGTACGCAGACGACACGGTCTTGCTGACAAAAGAAAAGTTCCTACAAATGGTCAGTGATGTCATGAGCTCTGCTTTGACAGATATATCAAGATGGGCAGCGGACAACGGTCTTACGGTAAACCCCCTTAAGACAGAATTGGTCCTGTTGACAAGGAAATATAAACTACCTATTTGGAAACCACCAAAACTTAAAAGTAATGTCCTCAAATTATCCTCGGAAGCCAAGTTTCTGGCCATCTTATTCGACTCCAAATTGAATTTTAGACGGAATATGGAAGCGAGGATGAAGAAAGGACTTAATGCATTCTATGCATGCAAGAAAACCTTTGGTAAGAAATGGTGGAAAATGAAACCGCATATTGTACACAGCGATCGTCAGGCCTATTCTTACCCATGGGTCAATTGTTTGGTGGGATGCAGTTAACAAGCAATCTCACCTCTCACCAATAAAATCCACACCACAAGCTGGTTTGGAAGCCTGCACCTTTAACCCATAGAACTCCACACGAAAAGAATGGCAACCTTGGCAGCTCTCAGACTTAGAGAAAACAGCTAATGGACACCACAGAGGTTTGGACATGCAGTCATACTGAACTTCTTTAATCAAAACGGATTGCACCCCTCAACGGATTATATAAAGCCACAATATAACTTTGGAAAACCCTTTTCCGTTATCATACCTAACAGAGAAGACTGGAAGCAACCTGATAACATAATTAAAAGAACCGCCATCTTCACAGATGGATCGAAAATAGAAAAAGGGATTGGAGCTGGAGTTTTCTCGCAACTGAGATCACTATTTGTGTGGACAGCCAAGCAGCACTCAAAGCGCTGAACTTCAATGTGATAAAGTCAGAATGTGTGAAAGACTGTATCAGAGCCCTAAGAAATATTTAATACCATACGGTTAGGCTCTGCTGGGTTCTAGGATATGTTGGCATAGAGGGGTTACGAAAAAGCCGACGAACAAAGATATGCCGGTGGAAAGGGTACACCCCTTAACACAGCAAAAAGTCAAATTGATAGACATTACTCCAACATGACTTCGGAACGGTAGAAAAATATCAATTACTGCTTCACTCCGGCTCTAAAAGAACGACGACTCGCCTGTTTGGGAGCAAGGTTCTTTGAAAATCTGGACGACCTAGCTGAGATAGCACTGGTGGACCTAATAAATAGATACAGAGATCTGGGTGGTTTTAAGTTCTGACTATGCTTCTTATTTTTAAGGGCATTCACAATGGGCCTTCATGGCCTCCGAGTGAACTTAGTGCTTCTTAGCAACAAACAGCCCGACTAACCAACCAACCAACCAACCAAGTATTTATAATAGTTCACTCACTGGCAAATACTTCAATAAATAAAATGCTCGAAATTTTAGATCGATACGTTAATTAGTTTTTGAGATATCGTGGAAGCCGCAAAGAAGAGTCATTTTGAGAAAAACGTGTTTAAAGTTTTTTTTCTCGTTAAAAGTTATATAATTTAATTTCAAATATGTAAATAACTCTGGAAACGTTAGGAATTTTTATTTAAAAATTTGTTTACGTATTTTTAAAATGTTTTTGAACAAAAAGAATAAATAAACAAATTTTCGATTTTTTAAAAATGAAATAATGGCCTTAAAGCATAAAAACCGCCTTGTATAGGTATTGATTATACAGGGTTCAAGATGTGTCCCTTGTAATGGACAAATTGAGTGAGAGAGTTTTCGAATTGTTTCTTTAACTATGTATAATTGTTTCTTAAACTATACTTCTCCAGTTTAAGAAACAATTCGTTTTTGGTAAACGTAATCATTTATTTTTTCACATTTTTGATAAAATCGCAAACTGTTGAAGGCGCGGATAAGCTAAGCTTTTACTCAAGAATTTTTGGTTTCAGTGTTTGAAAAAATCAATATTTTTTAAAGCCCAGCAGTAATTTGTATCGATTGAATTGTCTAAAACCCCGTTAAATATAAGGTACCATTAATAGTGCGATATATGTATGAAGTTTTTTTAAAACATTGATGACATTTTTCTACGCTACGAATAGGCAGTTCGGAATTCGGTTATGAAATGATGTGAAGTTCTTCTGCCGTACTCTCTCTCTCTCTCTAGTTTTCCCAAATCCCTTGTGAAGCAGGAGAAGAATTTAACCCGATTCAAGACAACAATTGCAAGTAAATCTACAATTTAAAGACCATTCCGAACTGGAACTTTTTCTGCAACCCCCAACTAAGGGACGCCACCGGTGGGATTTGAATGTGGGATCCCCGGATTGGTAGGCGCACATGTTATCACTTACTCCACCAACGACTCCTTACTCCTATTGCAGAAAAACTACATAGACATTTTCTGCTTGATATTCGTGTTCGTGTTTGAATCCTTAGTCCCAAAATTTGAATAACCTACCTTTCCTCTATTTTGCATTCCCAAGTAAAATTTTTAAAGCTATTTAGTCTTAGTTAGGTTTTTCATTTTTTTTGTACTATTCGAGCTTACTTAACGGTTTTATATTCCAATTGGTTTCCCTTCTGGAAACAAGAAATACAATTTTTAAGCATTGCAATCAATTCAACCTTAAAAGAATTTTTATCGTTGTTAGCAGTTCAAGCTGTGAAAAGTCATTTAATCTTGCTTGATTTTATAGAATACTCCAAGATAATTCTATTAAACTATAATAATTTTTTTAAAGCAAATAGAGCGACTTTATGTCCATTTCTATTTATAAGTCATCGGTGGAGTAAATAATAACGTGTTGGTGTTCCATTATTACAGACAATAAATTACGCTTAAAGGCTGAATAATGTCAGTTACTCTTCTATTTAATAGCTACACAAACAGAAATTTGAATTTAGGGTTTTGGAGCAACTAGGAACCATTATAGTTTCGGTCTGTCCGACCGTCTATTAAATACCTATTAAGATGGAATTTACCATACAGACTTCAATAAGCCAGAACAGAAATGATGTTATTTTTGAAAATAAATAATTGTTGGCCTCCTATCACGACGTGAAAACGGTACTCAAATTTATTCAGTTACTACATTGAATGGGGTGTATTAGATAGATGATAAATATCTCAAAAAATTCTTCAATATAGCCTTTGATTAGTACTTTAAATGAAAATTATAGCAAACGTTGTAGCAGGAAATAGTTTATGAAAAATGTAGAAATAACTCGATGTAACCATAACATGTGCGTGCCCAACACGCTCCTAACCAATTTTTTTGTCAAACTGGTCATCCGAGATATCAGTTTTTGGTAATTTGTGAAAGATCGTTTGATGTAAATACAGGATGTTTCAGATCTGACGTGACAAAATGAGTGGGGTGAAAGATCTAACCTAACCAGACAAAAAATTGTATGGCAGGGGGGGGGGGGGGCAATCTCAATCGTTTAGGAGTTACAGGGTGATTCATAAATTTCAGTTGGTATATATGTACATTACTCTTTTATTTTTATCTTGTGATCTATCCAACACAGCGACATCAAACAAAAATACTTCTACCAATGACCTTTTCAAAATTGTTAACAATGTTGATCTAGCTCCTACCATTGCAGGTACTGTCACTTCCAAAAGTGAAAAAAAATGGTTTGCGATTACCTAAATTTCAGCATTTTCCCAAATTTTCTCCGAAATTCATGTAATTAATTAGTAGTTTTATTAGTAGTAGTAGTAGTAGTTTTATTTTTACTGGAACAGATTTTTAAATTCCCCGAAACGTCCTAACACTAAAATCACCATTTATACCATTTTTGCAGCCAAAGGCTCGTCGATATAATTGCTATCATTAATATATATATATATTAATTATCATTTAAAGTTGGAGTAGAGCAAGAAGATAAAGTAAAGAAAACAAGTATTTTTATACATCGCGGTATCTTTAAATTTTTAATAAACGTATTTTTTAACAAAACAATTATATGCTTCTCAGGAAAAAACTTATAACGCCAGACAGCATAAAAATACCCACATTCATCTAAATCATTTTATTGATCATTTTAACTTAATTAACATATTTCTATTTGTATCACATTAAAATTTGATAATTAAAAGTAATAATTTAATACTTAAACCTCAAATTATATCTTAAGCAATGTTGTGATACAAAAACATTCCAAATTATTTTCTTTTCAATTTAATCTCAAAAAACTTTGTAGTATGGAACAATTTAGACGAATGCATCAAAAGTAAGCGGAACTAAGAATTGTTGCGACAAAAAAAGAAACTGCTCAAGTACCTATTATCACATTTAAAACTATAAACATAACTTAAAAAAAGAAACTGCTCAAGTACCTATTATCGCATTTAAAACTATAAACATAACTTAAAAATTTTAAACACAAATAAGAAAATTTGTTATTTTGCCTTATCAGATCCTAACGCAATGAAAAGCTTTGCCATTTTAATAGTAATCTGAAAAGCTTTATCTAACAGCTTGGACTGAGATATTTTTTTTTGTTAAATTTCACTATTCTTATGAGTTTTCCATTTCACTTGCATAAGCTTTTCACTGCTGGTAACACTATATAAAAACAAATAAAATTATTAATTTTACATCAAATTACGCTTAACTCACAATTTCTTCAAAAAAAAAAAATTTGAATTTTGAAGTAAAAATCGAAATATTATTTAAATCAACATAATAAACTGTTTAAAACAATCACGTCATTAACTGTAAACAAAATGGCGACAAGCTGACACAAAATGGCGTACCTGTCAGAAATAGCCACACACAAATTTAGTTGCACAAAACTAAGTCTTTTCGAAGAAACTGTAAAAGTATATTAATTTGTCATTACACAAATCAGTATATTGATCATTCAATGACTATTTAACGCTAACTTCAACTTGATTAGTTTGCAACTAACTTTAAAATATTAAAAATAATCAGCGAGCAAACCGCGTGTTTCACAGTTAACACGAATAAGGTAAACGTCAAATTTTCTCAATATGGCCGAGGCAGCTCCGAGGAATTATGGGAATTTGTCTGGGAAATTTCTAGGAGGACTTACAGTTTCGAATTTTGAAATTGATTTCTTTGCTCTATTCACGTTAAAGAAGCATGTAGTTCATCTAAAAAGTAAAAAATTTATTGAGGATTTTGGGGGAAAGTTATCTAATGCAAATTAATTAATTAATATTAGCTAATACCACTGTAATATACATCTTCGAGTTAAAAGACGCACGCGCCTAGAAAACAGCTGAATTTTTCCGTGCGGTGTTTTCTGCTATTCCAACCAGGCCGGATGATTTCTGTTATTCATCTCACATCATTCCTACCTACCGGGCCCCTTAACATGTGTGAAGTATCTCATCTCGACCAGAATCAACCGAACCGCATGTTTTTAATCGTAAAGCTTTCTGAGAGATAAGACGAGGCAACAACAAGGCAACTGATCTCAAGTCGAAATATTAAAGAGAGAAATATATTTTGGTAAACATTTGAAATTCATTTGATTTTCTTTTCTTTCCTTCAGATTTAGACCAGACGAAGTTTGCTCAGGAATATAAAAGAATTCTGTTAGCATTTACCCCAAAGGTAGGATGCTCCGAAAAATGAATTGAATACATTTCTACTCGTAACTGCGTAGTGCGCAATATCAACCAAAACCGGTATATGGTAGGGCGAGTAATGAAAAATCAGTTTTAATCGACTGTAGGCCGATGTACATGTGATCTCGTATTAAGCTGATTTTCGAACAAAAACTAATATATTAATTGGAAACAGAATTGGCGCGTTCTTTATCATATCACTTTTCAATCTGATTAAGAAAGTAAGCTGATTCTGTGAAAGCTAACCTAACTAAAATTATTGTTGTCCTCGAGAGCTAATTTCACAAATATGCCGTTAGAAGTTTAATATTTTAAAATTATGGTACACTCTCGATTATATTTACTAATAATGTTGAGGCAGTATATATAATTAAAGGTTTAATATAACTGAGAGGTAAAATTTTAAGCTGTTTTTCTTTAACATAAAGACGATTTAAGTTTTTACATTATTTAATTCATAATTGTAACATACTGAACATAAACATAAACAGAAAATTGGTACAAAAATATTAATAAAAGTTTTTTACATGCAATCATTACTTAAATTTAAAGTGTTGCCAAAGTAATTTGTTATGTGCTTCTGCTTTGTGCTTTTTAAGTTCATGAGCACATACTTTTCACGAATTTTACGCAGCATAGCGATTTTTTCGAATTCAGCATCATTTTCAATAGCCCAAGTCAACAAATTAACAGATTTGATTGCGTCTGTTTGGGAAACTGTCTTTTTGGAGACTTCTATAACATTTTCATCGTCGCTTTGCCTATCAGAATCGTCAAACTCCTCTGCATGAGTATTACAGTGACTTAACATGAGATTTTATATTGTAGTAAATATAATCGAGGGTTTTTAATTATTTAATGTATATATAATTGAGGACCCATATACAATTTTTAAGGTACATATAACCGCGAGGTTTATACAGGGTGTTTAGATCTGACGTGCCACAATGAGTATGGTGATAGATCTCAACTAGACAAACAAAAAGTTTTATGGCAGGGGGGGGGGACAATCTCAACCGTTTGGGAGTTACAGGGTGATTCATAAATTTCAGTTTTTCATGGTATGCACATTACTCTTTTATGTCTATCTTTTGATCTACCCAACACAGCAACATCAAACAAACGCTAAAGAACTACTATCCCAATGGCCTTTCCAAAATTTTCAACAATGTTGATCTAACTCCTACCATTACAGGTACTTCCAAAAGTGAAAAAAATTGTTTGCGATTACCTAAAGTTCAGCATTTTTCCAAATTGTCTCCGAAGTTCATGTAATTAGTACATCCCTTTTTTATTTTTATTAGATTTCCCATCTCATTACCTTTCCGAAAAGGTGCAACATGTCCACGTAGAGAAAATATGTAGAAATTTATACGTAGAAATCCTATCGAAGAATATTATAAAAATCAAAAAATTAAAAAAATTAAACTCAAATTAATTCTTAAATGCTTTTTATTCAACTTAAAAATAATTAAAATTAATCTTGATAAGTAACAAAAGCCGTACAAAATGTTCACCGCCATTTTGGATGCATGCCAACAATCTCCTTCTAAGTCCCTGTTTAAGGCGTATTGCAGCCAGCCTCTCCCGTATTTTCGTCGCTGCATTCCCAATTCGGCTAACTAAATTCTCCCTATTGTTAAAAGGGCTAGAATAAACTTCATCCTTCATTGTTCCTCATAAAAAAAGCCCAATAGGGTAAGTTCTGGAGATTAGCAGGCCAAGGAATCGCTGTACCTCGGCCAATCCAGCGGTTACTAAATTTTTCACTTAGTATTGGTTTCACAATGTTAGTAGTATGCCCTGGTACTGCATCGTGTTGGTGAAATATTCCCCTAATATTATCCATAGGGTTCTAGTCTATTAGATTTGGCAGGGTATTGTCCAAAAAGTCCGCATAAATTTCACTATTAAGCATTTGCAGCAAAATGAATGGTCCTACCAAATGGTTGCCGATGAGACCAGCCCAAACATGGACACTGAATCTCTGCTGGAATGTGGTCACATTTGCCCTGTGTGAGTTAGTGTTCGACCACTCTATCGTCAATGTCGCGTTCCAGAAGCCAAGTGCTAAATTTCAGTTTTCTCTCAGAATCTCCCTCCAGTAGTCCTTCGGCTGGGTGATGATGATATGAACGTAATCGATGAATAACCCTCCAAACCTTAGATGACGACACTCCTAATCGCCTTGCGAATCGTTTCGTGCTCGTCTCAGGGTCCTGCCTGACGATGGTGATTATTTACTGCTCGACGTCGGCAGAAGTTCCCCAAGTTTCGGGTCGTGTCTTCAGGTCGTGTGAAGTATTACTTCCTGTTTCTCTTAACCTTCGGCAAGTCCGTGTAAATATATACCCACCCCTCTTTGGAGTGCTCGCCGATTAGGGAATCTTTCTTTGATATTCCGGTACAGCCGATCTCTCTTTTCCGTCTACTACACCATAAATATAAATAATATCCGGGTATTCCTCAAATGTAAATTCTACCAGTTTTTAATAATTTTTGCTTAAAAACATCCGTACTTATTGATTTGTTTTTTTAACTATGATAGGTATTCTTGCTGACTGACCCTTTTCTATACATTATCATCATACTAGGGTGTGAACTCCAGCTACCACAATAGCAATAATTAAAATTAATTACCAGTTAACCCAAAACAAACATTTTCGACACTTTATCTTAAAAATTATTGTTTATTTAAAGAATTTCCTACCTTAAATGCAATAAAATAATTAGATAGTCAGGGATTTCTAAGGATGCGATTTTTCTAATCCTGTGTCTACCTTGCCATGTTGCGCCTTTTTGTAAATGTAATAAGATAAAAATAAAAGAAAGGTGTACTAATTACATGAATTTCGGAGGAATATGGTAACATATTTAATTTTTTTATAATTTTTCTGAACCATTGTTTTTTCTTTTTTTGAAAGTGAGTCGAATTATTGGTTTACAATATTTTTTTACTAAAGTAGGATTATTCTAAGGTGAATTCTTTTATGAAAATTATTTTTTTATTTCTTGGTACTAGTATCAGAGCTGTTTGTTACCCTGTACTTTACGGGCGGCCATGAAGTGCCACCTATACCTATTGTTTATAATTTGCACACACAAAAATGCATTATTAGCATTTATAAGAAATTTTTTGTAATGGATTATTTTATTCACCTTTATAAGAAATGCTTAAATTTCATCTAGTTTTAAGTGATTGACAGCAGAATGTACCCGATTTGTGAAACTTCATCCCGCGAACCACGTTTTGATGTTGTGGAACAGAAGGATAGGGAGCCATGATGATTCTGGATAAATGAGGAGCCACGGCCCTAATTGACATAGAAAAACGTTATATTCCACCAAGACAACGCATCAGGTTGTCGTGGTGGAACATAACGTTTTTCATTGTCAAATGGGGCCGTGGCTACTTCAATATCTCGTCCGCAAGGTGACCCCTTGTGGGCTATGGGGTGGGAGAAAAACTTCAGCTGCTACGAGGGAACGATTGCAAGTGGGCCTACAATTTAAAGTGGATTCCGAACCACTGTCATTTTCTCTGCAACCCCACGGCCTTTTTATCGTACTATGTTGTCAGCAGAAAACAACCATGGGTCGCCGCCGGCGGGATTCGATCCTGGGCAATCCGAAGTGATGGGTAGGCCAACACGGAATCACTTACCGACGACTATGTATACATATTCAAAATATTTGAAAAAATTTTAAGTCAATATATTTAAAATAGACCAGGTTACAAACCGATTATGAGTCAGGCTCCCTTCTAGGAAGGTGCGCATATATTTCACAAAGATTTTAAAAATTTTAGGTGTTCTCTATTGTGAAAACGCTTTTCTTTGGATTCTAGCATTCTTCAATACTATAACCCCTTTTCAGTATATAAAATGCTATGCGTTGAAGTTTAGTTTAAAAATCTATTAAATATTCAGTTGTTTATCAAGTCACTTAAGTGACTTTCTGATTTAGAACTATTTAGAATAATTTTTTCCGATCCCCGTCCCACCAAAAACTCAACAGATTTTTCTTTTTAAGTCTTCGCAATCGCAACGAAAAAACCCTTCTTGAAAATTTAATTAAAAAATAAATATAATGATAGATCTCACAATCAAAAAATTGTATGGCGCAGGAGAGAGGGTAATCTTAACCTTTTCGGAGTTACAGGGTTATTCATAAATTTGTAATTTTCATGGTACATATGCACATCACTAATTTATTTTTATCTTTTAATCTATTCAACACAGCAACTTCAAACCAACTCCAAAAAACTGTTATCCCAATGGCCTTTTCCAAATTCTGAATAATGTTTAAGTGATTCCTACCATTGCAGGTACAATCAATTTCAAAAGTGAAACAAATTTTTGCGATTACCTAAAATTCAGCATTTTCTCCAAAGTTCAAGTAATTAATATATTTGTTTTTTATTTTTATTAAATTTCCCATCTTTCCAAACAGATAGAGAAGGGATTAGAAAAATCGCATCCTTAGAAAGGTAGGAAATTCTTTAAATAAACAAAACAAGGCAAAGGGTCGAACATGTTTGTTAAGGGTACGCAGGTAATTAATTTTAATAATTCTTGCAAAAACATTTTACCCAGGTTAGTGTAATTTATTTTAATGTCGTTATTAGGTTGTGTCAACTATTGTTCACACCATAGTATCCTGGCGTTCTGGTACTAATATTTGATGGAAATCAGTCAGTAAGAATACCGATCATAGTTAAAAAACAAATCGATAATTCTGTGGTCACAGGAAATAACTTGGTAAGTCGAAAAATGGCCAAAATGAGATAAGTCATATCCAATGTCTTATACGCACTGTTAAGAAGTGGGTAACTCATGACCCTTATACTTTCCGACCACATTGTTATCAACAAAATATATTTTCTCCCAAAAATAGATTTACAGGAATTTTCAAAAGTAAAAAAGTGCTGCTCTGAAAAGCTGCGATTTTCGACTTAGGTACCAACTTATTCCCTGCGACCAGAGAATTACCAAGTTTTAAAAATTCGCAGAATTTACGTTTAATGAATACGCAGATATAATTAACATTTATTGTGCAGTAGACGAAAACAACAAAACGATTGTACTGGAATATGAAATGAGATTCCCTAATCGACGTGCATTCCAACTGTCGCGCACTTTTCGAAGGTTAAGGGAAACTGCAAGTCTAACTTCAAATAGCACGGAATTGCAAGCTGAAACATCGGAATATTCTGCCGAGGTCGAGCGGTGAATAATCATCCTGGTAAGGAAAGATCTTGAAACGAGCACGAGAAGAGTCGCAAGACGATTAGGATTTTCTTCAGTTAAAGTTTGGTGGGTTACTCATTCAGCAGGGTGACGTTCATATCACCATATCCCAGTCCAAGGACTACTTGAAGACAATTCCGAGAAGATTAAACTTTTTCATTTGGCTTTGGAATACGACATGGAGAACAGGGCGTCGTATCTGGGTCGAATTCTATGGACGGATGAATCGCAGTTCACCGAGGATGGTATGACAAACTTCCACAACCTCCATACCTAGTCGGATGCTATCCCACATAGGGCAGGGGACCTCCTCCAAATTCTGAGCTGAGGTTTGGGCTGGTATAATCGACATTCATTTAATAGGACTATTCATTTTGCCGCACGTGCTTAATAGCCAATTTATGCGGACTTTTGGCAGGATACACTACGAGATCTACTAGAAGACATCCCTCTGGATAATCTTATGAAAATGTTTTAAATTCTCCTTTTCGGATCATTTTAGGATAACCTTCAGCACCAGCCTTGAAATGCGTATAGGTAAACCCTTTCGAAACCCTGGGCTAAATTCTCTGATTTTGCAGCAATTCGTTTAAAGTCCTCACCAGAGGGCAACATTTCGAACAAAACACAAATCGATGACTCAGACAGCCTCATCACGCTAACGGAAGCTTTCAAGAGATCCTGTCCTATTAGTCGACCACCTAAAAGAAGCCCTGCACCATGGTGGACAGAGGAACTTCGACTACTCAGGACCAAGACCAGGAAACTCTTCAATAAGGCCAAGCTAAATAGCGCAGAAGAAGACTGGAACTTATATCGTTCTAGCGTCAATGAATTCAAAAAGAAAACCAGAATTGCAAAAAGAACATCCTGGACTAACTACTGCTCGAACATAGAGTCAACGACAGAAGCGGCTAGACTCCGAAGGATCCTAGCCAAAGCCCCTACACCTCTGGAGCACATCAGTAAAGAGGATGGCTCCTGGACAGGGGAGTATTGTCACCCCTGCTTTGGAACATCTCTCTAAACAAAATCCTAAAATCCATCGTCAACAAAAATATTAAAACGGTAGCGTACGCAGACGACATAGTCCTGCTGACAAAAGGAAAGTTCCTACAAACGGTCAGTGATGTCATGAGGACAACGGTCTAACGGTAAACCCCCGTAAGACAGAATTGGTCCTGTTCATAAGGAAATATAAACTACCTATTTGGAAACCATCAAAACTTAAAGGTAGTGAGGTAGTAACTCTCCTCGGAAGCCAAGCTTTTGGGCGTTATATTCGATTCCAAATTGAATTGGAGACGGAATATGGAAGAGAGGATGAAGAAAGGACTTAATGCATTCTAGACATGCAAGGAATCCTTTGGTAAGAAATGGGGCATGAAACCGCATATTTTACACTGGATGTACACAGCGATCGTCAGGCCTATTCTTACCCTTGGGTCAATTATTTGGTGGGATGAGTTAACAAGTAATCTCACCTTAACTCTTTAGTAAAGGTGCAAAGGCTCGCTTGATTGGGAACAACAGGTAAAATAAAATCCACACCACAAGCTGGTTTGGAAGTTTGGTTTTAAGTTCTGACCATGCTTCTTCTTTTTAAGGGCATTCACAATGGGACTTCATGGCCTCCGAGTGAACTTGGTGCTTCTTAGCAACAAACAGCCCGACTAAACACCAACCATATAATAATAATAATCTGATTTTTTTTCTTACTGTTAATGGATTTAAAAATATAAATTTTCGAACTTAAATTTTGGGAAAAAAATCATTTTTTTTATTTCAAACGGAAATACTTTGAAAATTTTCTCTTTATTATTTTATTTTATTTTCAGGTTTAAAATAGTGGCCAATGTGTCCTCTTTCAAAAGAAATTTAAAACACATGAAAATCTTTCACCATTCTCAACATAGACGACCAAACGGACAGCTAATACCTCCCTTCTAAGAAGAAATTTTACCTGCCTCCGAATTTATTTTTGGTAATAACACTTATTTAAGTAGAGTAGACAATGTGTGGTAGTAAAGCGTATACTCTAGGTCATACAATAATTGTTTTGCAAACATTCCCACAGAAAAAAATGATTATTGTTGGACTTGAAATGGAACTATGATCTCCGGGTATAAAATAAGACGGCGTGGTACTTTTCCTTATTTTTTTTGTGGGGGACCATCAGAGAAATGATTAAAGCTGCAACAAGAGATGTAATCATAACAAGAAGTTTAGAAGCAGGGAATAAAATAAAAGAAAGTATAGCAATTGACTTTAAAACATCTATAAGAAAAAGAGCTTTTCCGTGTATTTAAAATTAACTATTTTAAACCCCAAAATAAAAAGAATTAAGGGGATATTTACATGATGAAATGTAAAAAAAACGATTTTTTTATTTTTATATTTTTGATAGTTTAATATGTCTAGAATGTATTCATAAAAGGGTTTTGCGAAATTCGACTTGCAAAATGACTCTGTTTATTTTGAGCATTAAATAACTGAATGATGAACCTTCAAAGCGTTTTCGAAATAACGGAGACGGAGTTAGATCAATTCGTTGAGCGGAGCGACCAACATGCCATGGGTCCCGGATTCGAGACCAGATGACCCCGTGAGCTTTCATTAAGAAATTAAAATAATCCACCCCGTCTCTAGGCTGTTGTCTAGCTCGCAGCAATGCAAAAACAAGACTCAAGTTTCCTCACTTCCCTTACCCTAATTCACTTCCGGCCAAAACCATGCTAACGCATCAAAGGTTTGTCCCCTAGGATTTGGACACGTCGTATAAAAAAAAATAACGTTTTCAAAATTGATGCAAATGGTTTAGAAAAAACTATAAGTCCAATTAGCTTCTAGTTTTAAACATTCTAATCTTATTGTTTCTCTTAGGCATTGAACCATTTAAACCGAACATTTTTACGATTTTTTGCACTTTCTCCAATTGAGTGCCAAATATGAGCATTTCAATAAAAATACACCATAGTGGTTCATTGCTTAGTATTTTAATGTATCTTTAAAATACCGTTTACCTTTTTTGTTTAAAACGATCCTGTGACGAGATATCACTTGCATCAATTATATCTTTTTTTCGTGGTGCCGCAAGAAAGGAGCGTACAGGAGCCATGACATAAAAAAACAATGTTTTTTAAGTTTGAATATTCAACTTAAACATGGTGTAATCCATTATTATATAAACAATAAGGATATGAAGAAAAAAAATTTTTAAATGCAAGAATTATGTAAATACCCCCTCCTCCTTCCCCTTAAAGAGCAAATTACCAAAATATTTTCATTTCAAATGAAAACATTTATTTTTTTTTCTTAAAATTAAAGTTTGAAAATCTATTTCTTGAAATCCATTAGCAGTAAAAAAATTACATCCTTAACACCATTGCGTTACCTGTCAATTGTGATATTAATAACGTCTACAACACTAAAACTGTAGAAAATATACGTTAAAATTTCAGCGTAAAAAATAGCAAACTCCTATATCTTGGAGGGGGTGGGGGTGAGATAGAATCCCTCCATAAAATTTTTTTGGTTTCTCACCTAGATCTATCAATAAATTCCTGCATTCCCTGTGTTGTTTACAGGTACTTGAAACATTCATCTAGGTCAAAAAATGCTATTAAATCGTGAAAATTTTCGTGCGATGATTTTCTATGACTTTCGACGTGGATTAAACCAACAACAGTGTGCCGATAAACTCGCTTCGACTTTTGGTAATGAAGAACCATTTCGAGCCACCGTGTTTCGCTGGTTTTCAAATTCAGTCGTGGTGGCACTTTGCTACAGGACGAATTTCGTAAAGATCGTCCTAAATCGGTTGTTGTTCCAGAAAAAATCGATGCTGTGCGTGAACTGATATTGCAAGATCGTCATGTGACATACCGTCAGATTGAGGCATGCTTGGGCATTTGTTCCACTCGCACACATTTAATATTGCATGAAAATTTGGCCGTCTAAAAGATTTGTTTCCGTTGGATACCACATAATTTGACAATCGCTCAAAAAAAGGCTCGTGTCGAACAGTGCAATGAAATGTCGAAAAAATTCAATCGCGGTGCTTCAAGAGACGTCTATAAGATCGTGACAAGCGACGAATCATGGATCTATGCATATGAACCCGAAACTAAGCAACAATCGACTGTATGGGTCTTGCAAGACGAGAAAAATCCAACAAAACTTGTTCGCGCACGAAGCACTTGGAAGCAAACAGTCGCCTGTTTTTTCGGAATAATTGGACATGTCACCACCGTGCCATAACAGTAACGTAGAACGGTCAATTCTGAATGGTACACGTCCATTTGTTTGCCAGAAGTGTTCGGAAAAATAAGCAAACCCAATCGCAGAAGACGAATCATTCTCCACCACGACAATGCAAGCTCTCACACATCTGCTCAAACAAGTGAAGTTTTGAGCATTCAAAACATCGAATTGATGTGTCATCCGCCGTACAGTCCTGATTTGGCATTCAATGATTTCTTCTTATTCCCGCAGATCAAAAATAAAATGCGAGGTCAATGTTTTTCGACGCCTAAAAAAGCGGTTGATGTGTTCAAATCATATGTTTTGAAGGTACCTCAATCGGAGTGGAAAAAGTGCTTCGAAAATTGCTTCAAACTCATGCAAAAGTGTATTGATCTTCATGGAGAATATTTTGAAAAGCAATAAAGCCATTTATGATTACAAATATTTATTTTTACCTGTCTATCTCAAAACTTAAGTAGCGACCCTCTTACAAGCCCGGAAAACATGACAATTCGGTCATTTCGTCACCGAGCGTTTCGTCATTATTTCATTTTTGTTGTACTACAGATTAATTAATCCTTGCACACAAATAAAACTGCACATTCTCGTAACCAAAATTAAAGAAACGCTGATGTCATTGACGCATTTTAAGCTCAATACTTCAACAGAACGAGCACAAGAGAGTTTTATCTTTAAAACACATGAAAATTGTAAAGAGAGACACTTTTTTTCGTGTTCACATATTCAGAATATTTCTACGTTAACCTCAAGTAAAATCCAAATTGAGACTTTAAAAATATTGCGAGAAATACTACGAGAAAGCACAATTCCACAATCTTTTCCTATTTTTTACTGTGGCAAGTTTTGGCTTGTTTACCAATGCTCAGCTGGTAATGTCAGCTTCCGGGCTTGTATCTAGAGTAGGCTGTGCACATGATCTAAGAAACTCCCCCGTATATATTATTAAAATAATAAAATAAAAAATACCAAAATCATGAAATTTAAATACCTAAAGTACTAAAACAGGCACACTTGTTTTGATCGAAATAGGAAGCTCACCCGAACATCATTTGTTGAAGCGTAGCATGTAAACAGGCAATATTTATACTATATAATATTTTGTTGGTTTTAATAAAAAATAACTAATAAATATTGAATATTTGCATCTGCACAATTTCATTCTACAATACCTGTTATTGAAAGGACACTTTTTTATGTATACTTATTTCAGAAATTATTTGCAATTTTGAATTATTCCAAACCTCGAAAACAAAAATTGATAATAATATAATATAATATAAAATGTCATATTGAAGGTATAAATATGTGAAGAAGACTGCTCACCAAATATGAGTATATAAACGAGGTCTAGAAATTAAAAAGAATAGTTTCTTTTTTTTGCATTTTTTTTCAATGTTTAAAGTTTAAATTGTAATCAGAATATCAGAATACTTCGGTTGCCTGTAAAGGGACAGCGGTCAGGCCGATGCTGGAGCAAACGGAGAAACTTCAATCGCGTTTTTCTCGAAATATTGCAATTAGTAGATTAAGTATCTCTAAAATTTCGTATTTTAAAGCCCACAAACTGTCGAAAAATTGAGTAAAAATAGCATTTTGTTTTCAAATGTGTTATTTTTTCCTTTTTCGTTGGAATTTTTTATTTTAATTTTTTTTTGGTAGCTACTTTCATACTGATTAATAATTCGTTTTCTTTTTTTTCAGACCATTCTACAGCCCACGATTTTTGTCGCCATCCAGAGACTGCTTTCTCAAGGCGGCACACAACTTAAATTATAGTTATAAAAAAAAAAATTAATTTTTTTATAAAAATAGATTACTTAATAAATGGCAAAACAATCTGCATCTGTGATATAATTTCTTTTCAAAAAATTGTAATTTTCTAGAAAACATCCCCCAGGAGGTTATCGGGGGATGTTAAAGGGGTTCTCTGTTGGAATTAGCCGTCGCTCACCTATTGATAAAAAGTATAATTTTGGTGTACAAAAGCAACTTCAATTTTGAATATTTTTTATCAAAAGTTGAGCGACTGCATATTCCAACGGACAAACATTATAATTACCCCCCTTTAACCTCCCTCTCCCACAACCTGAAGGGCTGGGGAATGTTTTCTAGAAAATTACCAAATTCAAAAGTCTCTTGTACCAAATACACTAAGATCTCTGCAAATTAGGTGTAATCTTCGATAAGATTAAAACAATAGCAGCAATATGGGAGATATTACTATATGTGCTCGAGAGAGATCCCATCTGTTTTGTTCGTTGTACAATTCGAAAGTAATATAGCATAGCACATTAGTTACAGATAATTAAAAAGTTACACACTGTTTAAAAGTAGCTATGCAACATGAAAAACAGTTTCAAGTATTTAATTAATAATTTAATTTACCACAAAACCTATTACTTTATATCGTTTTGTTCAAAAATTGGTCTGCTGCCAAATTCAGATTTAGTAAAGTAATAGACGAAAAGACACCAAGTTTAATTCAAATATTTTAAAACATACTAATTATAGGTCTACCTTACATATCTTTATCAAAGAATGAAAAGATGAAATTATAACAAGAATATAACTAAATAAAAATATTTTCATAAATACCTTAACAGTATAATCAGGTACCCCAGCATTAGCCAACCCAAACAATTTCAATAAAACAAACTTTCAAACACAAGAACACATGTAACGCGATTTGCTACGTTCAAAAAAACACTTCGCCGCTGTAAGAAAATTCAATCTTTCCAAAACTTTCCAAAAAATGAACGGAATCAATTGGAACCAATATTCTCTACAGAAAAACTCCATCTGATTTCGCAAACATGCGAGCAACGTTCGCAATTACCGCATTTAACAAAATGGCGGTTAAACTCGCACAAAATGGCGGAACTGTCAAAAAAGAAAACAAAACTTTCAAGCATGCAGGACAAACAAAAACAAAACAAAAAGGAATCGAAATAATTATATAATAATAAGTTAATTCTCGTAATTTAAATGGTCAACTTTACCGTTCAATAATTCAATCAATTTACCGTTCAATTTGATAAAATAATACAGCAACTTCACCGTGTGCGAAGAACACAACTTCAACAATGAATTTTCCAAATGTCAACTTGCGGAAGATGGCGGAAATGGAAATGCTGAGGAAAGGGATATATTTCGGGAAATATCCTGGAATGGGATTTTCTTTCTGCTTCCAGTGAAATTTTGAAATTTTGAAAAGTCGTAAGAAAATAAGTTGTAATTCAAACATTTTAAGAGGTTTTATTATTTGTCAGTAAACACATTTACCTTCTTACTGATGTAAAACTAATCAATAATCCGAATTTATAGTTTTTACTGTACGTAATCTTAAGAATATGCATTCTCTTATGCGCATTACTTGAATTTCGGTAATGGACAATACTTTTATGGTCTTGTGATATAAATTATGAATATAAATCTGTTAAGTAACTTATCTTTTACTAAACTTCAATTAACCTCAAAAATTGCGCACGAAAGCTTTTTGATAATATTTTTCTTCATTTCATATCTCCACAGTTTGTACAAAAAATCAGCAAATCTAAAAATATTCGAAAACGCACGTGACACAAATGGGAATGGGGCTTGGCTGGTAGCTGGACTTGGATTTGTTTTTGTTTTGTTTTGCTTTTGGATCGGCATGACGTGCTGGGTAAACGTCATCCTCAGTACCGTCGCTGATTTGAAGATTCCGCATACCCTGATAAATTAAAAATACTTAAAATGTCGTCATTAGTGTTACAAATCTCCAATTAATATAACTAATAATATCCATGTCATGTAGGTGAGTTTGAAGCGTGAAGGGTGGAAAGTTTGATTATTTCAATAGAAGCAGAACATCGCACAGCGGACCGAGACGAGCACTATTTGCAGGTATATTTATTTACCTAATAATAAATTTTAATCATTTTTGCTTATCTTTTGATAATAAAGCATTGTCTCTGATTAAAAAGTGAAAGGTGCTGCGATAGACAATTTGCCACTTTTTGCTTAGTTGTGTAGTTTTATTTGTGTTAATATGTTGTGAAGCTCTACAAGTTCAAGCCAGTCGCGATTTTTAACAATTTTGCAGAAATTGTGGGTATGTGGGATTTCCGCAGTGAAACTATTTGATTGAGAAACATGGAATCTCCGAAAAGTATCTTTCACCATCGGCGAAGCATCTCTCAGCTGATCGGTCACACGGGTATAGTGGTTTCAAATTTTATGATATTTTGTTTTGTTTAAGTTAATCGAGTACCTTTAACATCATTTTAAATAACAACAGTGCGGTGAGAGCATTGCCGCCAAATTTTTTATGATCTGTCGTTACCCACTCGGTTGTAAGTTATAATTAATAAGTTATTGTATACAAATGCCACATAATTTATTGTGTAACACCAAAGTGCTTAATCGAATCTACAAATGGAATGGTTTTTGTCACGTCACCTTTTATAATCTAATCACAGAGTGCAGAAATTTAAAATATTTACTGTGTTTAAGTTCAATGTTACTGAGTCATACTAGATATAGGTGAAATATTATTACATACTGAGCGAGGCGTTGTGGCTCTTACGATGTAAGTTCAGCAGTGTGGTGTGGAATTTTTTAATATACGACTATGTTAATGATCCAACTGCAAGGCTGCGAATACGTATGTGAAATAAATTTCTCTATTCAAACAGTAGCCAACAATCTATGTTCTTAAACATGTAAATTCAAATTTGTAATATTATAATCAAGCTTGTGACCGTGAGACCGATTAGCAACGTACGGCTCTTGCGCAAACAATTTTATTTTGCTTAGATCGGTCTTCTATTATATTAAATTTTTAAAACGTTACCATTTTAAAATTTAAATCCAAATCTACCAAATTTTTGATGTAAGTCTTGACAATCTGCTATCTAGACTTATTACTGTGCTATGTAGGTATATGTGTTTATATAACAGCTATAGGATTTCTTTGGTCGATAAGCGAATCAACCCATATTCCCAACCCATTTCCGTACCTCAGAGCAAAAGGGTATTAAGTCCAAAATTTAAATTTTACGGTTTGTTGTTTTTTTATCATTATTCATATAAATAAGTAATCTAAATCAAGTTTAAATTACTGATTTATACAGGCTACAAAGCAAGTAGAAATAATAATTACTTACTCTTACTTTGCAGCCTGTACAACACAATAAATTATTGTATTTATTTTATCTCCTGTAAAATTGACATTTTGTGACTTAATACCCTTTTGCTCTGAGGCACGGATTTGTTCCTTTCTAGTCAAGGAAGCACATCGTAAAAAAATACTGTTTGGTCATGTTTCCAGGTTGAATTCACACGAAACTAATTTTATAAAACTGTTTTATAATATATTTATCTCTTTATTTACTTTAGGTCTAACATGCAAACTCAGCCTAAGTCTAAATGCTTTTACAGAACTTAAGCACTTAGACCTTGTTCTTTCCTACTCTACTTTAATTGGATTTTTTAAACTCTCTGTTGATGGATAGGTACTGTTTCCTTAATCTTGACTTTTTCTGACTCTGTTAACGACTTGGTTGCTTGTAGGATGGGTAAAGCTAATTCTGGTCCTTACCACTATCCTTTTCTTGCTTAGAGTTGAAAAATGAACAATGTTGATGTATTTACCAATGTTTCGCTTAACATTAATTTTGCTTCGTATAATTTTCTTTTTTCTTTTACAGTTTTTAAGATTTATTTTTCATTTTATATTGTGTAGTTCTCAGTTAAGAGGTATTCGATACTACCGAATTTTCTCCTCTCTCTCCCTCTAGTTCCCGTAAGCCCTTGTGGGACATGGGGCGGGAGAACAACTTCACCCGATTCGAGAAAACCATTGCAAATTTACCTAAAATTTAAAGTAGATTCCGAACCACTGACATTTTACTCTGGAACCACATGGCCTTTTTATCGTAATCTGTTGTCAGCAGAAAACAACCATGGGTCGCCGCCGGGGGGATTCGAACATGGGAACTCCGGATTGGTAGGCCGACACAAATTGTGTTACTCCCACAAAATATTGTTGATTTAGATTTTCTTTTATATTTATATCGTCGACTGAATGCTCTTTTGGTCAAAACATCAGCATATTCTGTTCGTATGGAACAAAGTAGCATTCAGTCGACGATATGTATAGTAATAGTAAATAATTACTGCCTTAGGGAACGGAAAACATTATTCATTTCCATTCGTTCCTTTAGAGGAAATACTTTAGGGTAGAGATGAGGTATACAGGGGACGATAAAAATTGAACTGGCGATAAATAGAAGGATGGAGTAATAGAAAAACTTATAAATTGTTCAATCAAAAATTAATTTTTTTATAATCTTTCATTTATTAAGAAATCAGTTTGCATTTATTTTTACAATGGAATGCAAATTAGTTATGGCAAGTTTTGAAGGCGTTGGCGCAGAACCGGACCAGGTGGAGATTTGGTGTAGCAGACGCCCTATGCTTCACAAGGAGTTAAATGACCCAGGGATGAGATCTTATTGTTTTAAATTATGCCTTGGAGTCTGTAAGTTTATTTACACTGAAAGTGAGTGCAATAAAATAAATAGAAAACTTTGAAGAGCAGTTAACTGTGGCATTCTAGAACAACATTTCAATGCTGAACACAAGATGTCTGTTAAACTAATACACGTCCATAGTAGGCATTAAACATTTACATCACAGAACTTAATACATAATATTAAGTTTTTTGGTTTACCTACTTTTGGTTGCATTCATTTTACGCTTGCAATCTTGTCGTATCTTAAAAATGGAAGTTTACTGTAGAGCTCATTACTCTTTAACCAGAGAAGATAGAAAGGTTATTCTTGGAGTAAAAGTTCTGAAATAATGGCCATTAGACAAAAGAGATGAAATTATCCTAAAGTTAGAGTAACATGGATTTAATACTAGATACAGAATAAATTGAATTTTTTGAGATACGACAATATTGCCTTTCAGCCTCGATATCTCTTTTTCAGTTATGTTACGTTGTGTTCATTGTGCTTCAGCTACTCAGATAAGTACAATAGAGTTAGCATGTTGCATGGTCTAACTTTTTCTCAGGGCTGTAACCAAATTACTCAACATGTTAAAAAAACCATGCATGTGCATTAAATAGGAAGTGCTTGTAAGAAAACTATATAACAATATAAATTTTTTTACGCAAAAATGTTATCAAATCGATTCAAATAAAATGAAAATGAGTAAAAAAAATCCAGTTTTTAGTTTTATACACCCTTGAATCCCTACTTTTAAAGGCTAGTTCAATGTCAAAACAACCGTAAAATAAGTCAGGTTCGGCAATAGAAGAGTGAGCGAAGTCACGATAATTAAAGTTGTTTTTCCAGATTTTGCTATTAGTACTTTCATCTAATTAATATTACTTCGGTATTTACTGCCATAACTACAGGGAAAATGTTGAAAATTAAAAGAAGTCGTTAGGTATGAAAATATTGATTAAGTTTGTAACGCGTTATCTTCGTGTCGCTGTTCGGACATTGATTGGTAAAGTGTTTCTTTTTGTAGTCAGGCGGGTCTCTGGTTTTCTTCAAGGGATTGAGCTCGCCGGCTCCAGGGTCAAGGCTTCTGAAGAAAGCGTTCCGATTCCTAACTAAAATTTACTTTTATTCTAAAGTTCTGGATGCTTAACATTAATTCCGAATTCACTGCCTGTGAGCTTTACATCCGTGACGTCGGTGTGAAATGGACGTTGTCGCTCTTTCCTCTGCCGATCGCGATGTAAATGCTGGTGACTCCCTCTAGGTCATGTCTTATCTTGAGGCGGTGGCTCGTGGTGGCGTTCGACTAACTGCCGTCGACAGAACGCTGGTTGCCTGGTTTCCTCATGGAATTCTCGGTGACTAGGACGGGTAGGTAGGTTCCTGCGGGGAAAGGTCGGAGACAGCTTAATTTGTAAGGGCTAGATTCTGGACAACCAGTGACAGAGAAATTATAACTATGACGTGCGGTAGCGCACGAGTGAATAAGACGACCGGGAATCACGCCAGTACACGAGTAGATTATAAAACCAGGAGTCACGCTGTTTGTCGGAGTGTCCCGTACTGGGAATCACGCCAATACGAGAGTAAGCTAGGTAACCAGGAAGCAGGCTGGTTAGAAGAGTGTCTTACACTAGGAAATCACGCTAGTGTAAGAGTAAGTTAACTAGGAATCACGCCAATACAAGAGTTAGCTAGACAACCAGGAATCACGCTGGTTGGAGGAGCGTCCTACACTAGGAAGTCACCCTAGTGTAAGAGTGAGTAAGGTAACTAACTAGGAATCACGCTAGTTGACAGAGTGTCTTGTACTGGGAATCACGCCAATACAAGAGTAAGCTAGATAACCAGGAATCCACTCGGGTGCACATAATAATTCGGTTGTAGTCGGAAATCACGCCGATTGCCCAAATGTATTTACCTGCGGTATGCTTACCAATGTCCGGGTTTGAAGAGCTCCCGCGCTGGCCCGTGGCGGCAACTCTTTACGACTAGATTTACTCGTGCTGTTCGATCGAATTCAATCCTGGATCGGTCGGTTGTGGTCGGGTTGACCACCGGATGAGGACTGCTTGCTGTCGGTCTAGATCGGTCGGTCGTGGTCGGGTTGACCACCGGATGACGGCTGCTGCTGTCGGCCTAGATCGGTCGGTTGTGGTCGGGTTGATCACCGGATGACGGCTTAGATCGGTCGGGTGTGGTCCGGTTGACCACCGGATGACGACTGCTTGCAGTCGGCCTAGATCGGTCGGGTTGACCACCGGATGACGACTGCTTGCTGTCGGCCTAGATCGGTCGGGTTGACCACCGGACGACGACTGCTTGCTGTCGGCCTCGATCGGTCGGGTTGGCCACCGGACGACAACTGCTGTTGGCCTAGATCGGTCGGGTTGACCACTGGATGACGACTGCTTGCTGTCGGCCTGGCCTCGGTCAAAACTAATCGGGTTGACCATCGGATGACAACTCTGCAAATACTTAATTACCTTTTGCTCCTCTGATGTTCCCAGTTGGTCTGCTCGTCTTGACTACTGGTCGAAGAGTGACTACTCTGATGCCGGCGCTGCTTATATAGTGCCGGGGAGCTATGGCGGCGAATTTGATTTTGGATTTTCCCCGTTATTTCGGGAAAATTTGGCCTGTTGGTGTTACGGGATGTTAGGTAATTACCTAATTTCATGAGGGCAGCGTCGGGGATGATCCGGGAATGCCTAAAAACCGTTATCTCCTCCGGTGCTGTTGACAGGTTTCGCCATCTGTCGTTGACAGGTTTTGGGCCATTCAGACTGTCATGGCGGGTGCGGAGTGTTGTGAATCGGTACGATTTACCTAGTTTGTCGCCAGGGATGGTCCAACAGCATTCAAAAAGCATTTATGCCCTCCGGTGCTGTTGTAAGGTTTTGCGTCAATATGTAACTCCGTTACAAGTTTATTATATAAGAATTTCTTATTGCATTTAATTATCGTTTTATATGAAGTTTCTGATTTTCATTTCTTAAAATTTCGCACATAAATTATGTACTGCGTATGATATATGGCTATATCCGGAATAATATTGAAAAATATTCGTTGTAATTTTGGCTGCCTATGTGCTCAGGTGTTATGATATATCTGTTTATTGTTTCCTGGAAATTTCTTCTGCTTTGATATAAGAAGATAACATGCTGATAAGCAACCACAAAGGAATAATTCCGATTACCTTTTTCAATTAATTAATCTTTGGAGTCCAAAGTGACAGACTACTTCCTATAATTAATATGAACAGCATATTTGGTTCTTTAAATGATCATTAATAGGACACTGAAATTGAAAATAGTCTAAATGACAAATTATTAAAAAATATTACTTTCTCTTTCCTCACAATTAAAATGTGCCGCATAATACAACGGCATAATTTAAATAAAACAGAATTAACACGTTCGCGACCGAGGCAATATTTGTTAGCAATCCCAGAAACCAAACTTATAAATTGCTCCTATGACACTTATTCCTTTGTTAACAATATCGTTAGTGCTCGAAATGGTGAATTTGCTGATATCCTGTTTCCTAAGGACGTGTCGCACTGGCCTGTAGTAATAAAATTCTCCGCACAAAGCATTTGCCGAAAATAAACGGCATGAGCAGAAAAGAGATGAAGCACTTCCCTCTTTTTCTCCCTTCTCTACTCTTCCTCTCCCTTCTCTCCTCTTCCCCCCTTCCCACCTCTTTTCTACTCTTCTATCTCTTCTTCTACCTCTACCTTTCTCACGACCACTCTCTTCTTTTCTTCTTCTGCCTCTACTTCTCTCCCTTTCTCATGCTCCCTCTCTTTCTCTGTCTCTCCCTGCTCCCTCTCTCTTGTTTATACTACCTTGTCACACAAACAACAATTACGATACGGTCCTGAACGGGTTAATTATACTTTTAGAGGTTTATAATTTTTAGAAACCAGTAATTTTTAGATTTCTTTTTTTTAATTACTTTTTCTTTTTGCTTCTTTATATTTCATTGATGCCAAAATTATTATTTGATTTAATATAAAATAATTAAAAAATATTACCATATTGGGGTTACCAGTCTAGAAGTCCCAGCAATCTTCTTCCCCGAATATTCTTTCAATCGTCCCCGCATTACAAATTTGAACAATCTTCTCATTCCGGGTGAGTTGTCCCCTAATCGTCCACACTTTATTTATGCGTAAACGTGCAGCCGAGTTTAGTGCCACAAATTAACATGGAATTCTAGTGGAGAGATGTTTAATATGACCTGGAGGACCGTCTTCGGTGTCGACCTAGCCTCTCCTGTGATGCCTAAACAACACATGCGTTGCACCTGGTTCATTGTCTTGTGGTTTCTGTCCACCTTCGATGCTTTCCACCAGACTACCGCACCATGTGTTATCATGGGTTCAATCAGTTACACAAGTGTATATCCATTTTATGACGTGGGATTATAATCCCAACAACCCTTAGTGCTTTGATTTTCTTTTCGTGTAGGCCTCATTCTTTATGTTGAGCCTGGTGTTGCCTATGCACGGGGAACTATCTTCCTTAACTTCTGTTTTCTGGTAAAGCAAAGAGTTCCGTTTTATCTGGGTCCTGAGTCCCATGTGGTGGCTGTCTTGACTACTTGAAGTAAATATCCCAGATTTTCTTCAACATTATCTCAGACTACTATCGCAAGATCATTTGACAAGACATCTAGTAATTCATCAATCACTATCAGCCATAGGAATGGTGATAAAATCCCTCCTTCTGGAGTACCATCGCTGTACATTTTTCGTTTCCGATACTAGTTCTAATGATTCGATTCCCCAACATCGACTCGATCCAGCTAATTATTCCTTGATCTCAACCTACTGAGAATCTTTCCGATTCTGACGATGTTGAAAACCCCCTTTATGTCAATGATGCAGCCACAGGCCACTTCCTTGTACATCATCGCTTTTTCAAGATGGTGTACTAAGCTATGCAGATCAGAGACCACCGATCTTCCTTTTGGAGGCGTGTTGGCAACTTGATAGTTCTCGTAACCCCTTGTGGGGCATGGGGAATGAGAAGAATTTCACCCGATTCGAGGCAACGTTTGGAAGTGGCCCTATAATTTAAAGTGGATTCCGAACCACTGAAATTTTCTCTGCAACCTCCGTAACCTATTTATCGTAATCTTTTGTCAGCAGAAAACAACTATTGCTCGCGTTCGGTAGGATTCGGAATGGTAGGGCGACACGTTGTTATATACTGGTAGGATACCAATCGAGTCACACAACGCTGAGCTAGATATTATATCGGGGGATATATCATGTAACCACTCCCAACTCCACCAATATTTACACTTATTTTTATTTGTACACCAGCTTCTTCGTACAATAAATTGTAGCAACACTTAATAGCTTATTTTACAAAATTGACTCCCAAACGAATATTTTCATCGACACCGGCTCTATTTCACGATACAACTTTACCCTTTCGAACTTTAAACCAGACTCGATTAATTGATCGCAAGTACATGATCAGTTACCGTACATTATTCCAGAAAAAGCTTTCGGGCTTTTTCTGTTGTTTTTAATTTTTGCTTCAGTTCCAGGCAAAAGTCAATGTATGATACTTTGAATATGCTGATAAAGCACCTTTTGGCTGGAAACTTAATTTCGTTCAGGTGCCATATGGTTAATATTACCCAAGTTACATGACAAAGTAAATCGAACTCAGTTTTAACTGAGTTAGCAATTTGGGTCTGTTGTTACATGACACCTTCAAAAATGAACTTTAAATGTCATGAGTGTATTAGATGCCAGTTCGGTGTTTGAGTTTACTACCTAGTCGCTAGTTAAATGGACGTCAAACCGAAAAGTGTACTTAGCCAAGCAAAATTTTTAAACCGAATTCGATTTACTTTCAGTATACTTTTCGGCTTAGTTTCTGATTACATGTCGTGATTTTGCGAATATAACTATAATTATTTTCATTTTATGGAGTACTCCAAAATACTTTATTTATGCTTACATAAAACATCATTCTCCCTTTGAGAAAGTGAGCTGGTCTTTGGAGAGGAACAGATCACCGGAGGAAGTTAAGGGAGAATAGAATTAGGATAGGTTGTTTTTTTGTTAATAACTTCTGCGATATGACTTTTAACTAACCGGTTTAATAATTTAACCAGTATTTAAGAGGCATGCCTATAGGATGGTTTTGTGTGACAACTTCCCCATTTGTTATGGCATACCAGTCGACGAACTTTGTGAGGTTTTCCTGGAAAGTTAAGATATATTTATATCTGGACTCTGTTTCCTCAAGTGGACCCACTATGTCAAGGTAAAGCTTGTCAAAGAGTTTTTCTGCGATGTCCGTTATAATCATCGGCATTGCGGTGATGCTTTCATTTTTTGGCACTTCGAGCACTGCTTAATGTATTTCTTTATGTCACTAAGCATGTGCCTCCACCAGTACTTTTTTGTAATCCTCTAGTATGTCTTTATTACACCCTGATAGCCGCCGAAAGGAGAATCATGGCAGTCGTGTAAGATGAGGTGGGAAGTAGGGTCTTTGACGTAAAAGACGGCTTTGAGAGGCTTGTGGTTTGTGTAGACCGTAAATTTTCGGCCTTGTAAGTAACATCTGGAG
The DNA here is from genome assembly GCA_964036015.1 of Leptarthrus brevirostris. Classification (NCBI taxonomy): domain Eukaryota; kingdom Metazoa; phylum Arthropoda; class Insecta; order Diptera; family Asilidae; genus Leptarthrus; species Leptarthrus brevirostris. The sequence goes on along the minus strand of OZ038372.1, from coordinate 116,914,061 downwards.
TTATGTGTAGCCATAGTCAGGAGAACTGGAAATGTTTGGACACATGCCGTTTTGCTGGGGTCTGGAAGTGCTCCTTTATTGGAACACTTGTGTCCTAAGTATACAACCTCTTGTCTTAGAAACTGGCATTTCTCTGGTGGAAGCTTCAAGTCGATCTGAGTCCGACGAAGACTTTGCGGAGCTTTTGGTTATGTTCTGCTAGAGTTTTTCTGTAGATAAATATGTCATCTAGGTACACGAAGTATTCCAGGACTTGTAAGCCTGTTAATACGAAATTCATAAGGCTCCTTTGAGCCCGAACGGCATACGTAGTGCCCATAGTTCGTCCTGTAAGCCGTCTTTGCTCGGTATTTGGGATCGACTAAGACTTAGTGGAAACCATTAGCCAAATCGAGGGTGGTAAAATAGCGTAAATAACCTAATTTGTGGAGTATATCCTCGAATCGAGGTAGCCGAAAGGCGTCGCCAATCGCTTTTGCCACCGTCTGATACCGCCTTCTTGGGGACGACTAGGAGAGGTGAGTATCATAGACTCTTGCTCGGTTGGACTATGTCATTATCAAACATTTCACGGAGCTACTCGTTGATGACGTTGCGTTGAGTCTCTGATAGCCGGTGCATCTTGTGATTTATGAGTGTTTGGTCTTGCACCAGGATAATATTGTGGGCGATGGCATTGGTATGAGTGAGCCTATCACCTTTTAGGAAAAAGATATCATCGTACTCATAACAAAGTTTGGCTATGGCAGATGTTTCTTCTGTGCCGTCCAGGTTGAGTTCTTGTACTAACCTGGCGAGGCGCGGGTTATGTCGGGGATCTTCCGGGTTGTCTCTGTCCGGGACTAGAAATTTAACGTGTTGCAGAGTGGCGATTTTGTTGGCGCTAGCAGCTCTGCTTTCGTTTACTTTACCGTTCTATAATTTGGTTCTCTTGGTTCTCTAGAACTTATTGATTTGAGCTTCCTTTAGCTGCCAGACATTTGTTGTGCTCGCAAGCGCAAGACGTTGTGGTTTTCATGAGTGACCTGCAAGCGTCTCTGGATGGGCTCTTATGCCATTTTATTTGTTTGGGTATTTTTTTTACATCTATTAGGAGTGAAAGCTACGGGGTCTGTGTGACCGGTTAGAATAGGCTTTTGGAGAGGGTCGCCAGCGCCATTATTCCGGTTCGTCGGCCGTGTCTGTTTTAGTGTATTTCCGTTTGATATATTTGGTTGTAGTCCGTTGGCTATTGGTACGACGTTGTAGTCTTTGGTAGGAACAAGATTTACGTCTAGACTTGTCAGGACTATTTGAAAACTGTTAGAGTATCTTTGTTCCTGCTGAGAGTAAGCTGTTTGCCAGGAAGACTCCATCGCCTATCTCGTGTGATAGACAGAGCATTTCTTTTGACAGTTGCAACGGGATTTTGGCTACAATTTGTGATCTTGCAGATATGCAAACAGGTTCGTTTATGATTACCTGATGCTGTTTCATTTCACAAGCCAGATCTTTGGTAGTCCCTTTATCCAAACGGTATTCTTGTGAACTGCAGCCAGCATTCCCTAATTGAGTTACCTTGAGGACACTGCAAGTAGACAATTTGACCTCAGAGGTCTCTGCCTTACCTGCTAGTGTTTCTACTTCGACTGCGTTCTGTGAACACGCTTCGTCCGATGCAAATGTTAGTGGAACAGCAGTACAATGAAGTCATCGGAGGCGTTAGCGTTCTCAAGCATGTGGGGGGGGGGGGGGGGGGGGGGGGGGGGGTTAGGAGCGAAAGTAGTTCAAGGAGTCGTTTAGACTTTTTTGAAGATGGGAAGGGATATTGAATGATTCATGGTACTTAGTGAAAAGTTGGTGTAAGATGGTTGGGTCTGTGGACAGGGCTTCTTGATGTATACTTAACATGACGGATAGGCTAGAAATAGACGTACGTATTCATAAATGCGGAGGTCCCGTAAACGGGACAAGAGGTATCGTTCATCGTTATAATCCGCAGAGCGCAAAGTCAATTGAACTGTAGGTGGGATTAGGGGATCGATATATGAGTTATGTTCGGATGAAGGAGTTTTGGTTAGTGGAAGGTGTGGATAAGCGGAGGTAGAAGAAGTTTGAGATGGGGCAATAGTGAAGGAAGATGATTACTTGCAATTAGGTGGGCATGCGGAGGAAGTAGCGGATGCAAGGTTTGGTGTATACACAGGATTGGTGGGACAGACGAAAATCGAAGCAGAGGTGGTCGGGAGACTATCCGGTAAAAAGTCTTCCTGCCGTAAGAAATGTTGTTACATCCTGTAAACATTGCTAGTTGTTTATTTTGGTATCAAACTCTAGTCTACATTTGACTATTGGAAAAAGTCGTGATTTGAGATAAGGGAATTTTTTATTTATTCCTAAATTGAAAAATGTGTAATTCGACGACTTCCTCAAGAGGCATTGCGTCTAAACTGTATAAACCACCAACAGTAAGGAAGGTCGATGCATGTTTGTTCGAAAACTGTGGTTCGGTATTCGTCTGTTGAAATACCAGAACAAAATTTGACCCCCTTCATTAAAGGGGATATGCCATTGTTAATGTTCCAAAAAGACAATGCTCCCTCCACTTCGCAGATTACATATTCTCTTGACTCGGGGAAATAAAATTCATCTCTTGCAGTGGCCTGCTCAAAGCCGAAACATCAGCATTATTAAAGAAGTTTGGATCTTGGGTGACGAGTTCTTCAAGAAAAACTCTGAACAATAAAAGTGAATAGGACACTACGAAGAATGAAACCAAATTGTCAATTTGTTTCTTCATGATTCTGTATTGTCTCCGCCACGCCGCGTAAACGATGTGATAAAGGCTAGAGGGCAAGATATAAAAGTATAATGTATTCGCCTTTTGAGATTGAGCAGGCAACCAGGGACAGTATAACTCCGTTTTTACGACACAATTTTTATTGGTTTAACTTTGAAAACAAAGAAGAGAGAAGTAAGAGATAGCAAGGGTCAGTCATCTCGGGGAAGACACAATTCCACAATCAATTCAACGGATTTCTTTAGGATGTTAAAAGCTGTCTTCACTTTTTAACCGATTTCCCAAAAATAATGAGGTTCTAAGTTCGAAGTGTATTTTTTTTTATTTATTTATTTTTTTTATGTCTGACCGGGCATAACTTCGTAACGCGTCGACCGATTTTGATGATTTTTTTTTGTTGGGTAGAGTATGTTCACTGATTGGTACCATGTAAAAAAAATGTTTGGTAGGGTGGGGGTAAAACCTAACTTTGTAACGCGTGGACCGATTTACATGGTTCTGTTTTTGTTGTACAGAGTATGATCCCCCATTGCTAGTAGGAGAAAAAAAATTGACCTAGGGTGGGGGGAGGGGTAGTCTAACTTCGTAACGCGTGCACCAATTTGGATAATTCTTTTTCTGTTAAGTAGAGTATGTTGCCTGGTTGATACCACGAGAAAAAAAATTTGGGGTGGGGGTGGAACCTAACTTTGTAACGCGTAGTCCGATTTCGATGGTTGTTTTTCTGTTGTATAGAGTGTGATCCCCCATTGCTAATAGGAGAGTAATTTGGTCCTAGGGTGAGGGGTGGGGGGAGGAGTAGTCTGACTTCATTGCCAATAGGAGAAAAAAATTTGACCTAGGGTGGGGGGAGGGGTAGTCTAACTTCGTAACGCGTGCACCAATTTGGATAATTCTTTTTCTGTTAAGTAGAGTATGTTCCCTGGCTTATACCACTAGACAAAAATTTGGGGTGGGGGTGGAACCTAACTTTGTAACGCGTAGTCCGATTTCGATGGTTGTTTTTCTGTTGTATAGAGTATGATCCCCCATTGCTAATAGGAGAGTAATTTGGTCCTAGGGTGAGGGGTGGGGGGAGGAGTAGTCTAACTTCGTAACGCGTGGACCGATATAGGTAATTCTTTTTCTGTTGGGTAGAGTATGCTCCCTGGTTGATACCACGAGAAATAAATGCTGGTTGGGAGGGGGGAGGAGGAGGAGGGTGGAACCTAACTTTGTAACGCGTGGACCGATTTGGATGGTTCTTTTGCTGTTGTATAGAGTGTGATCCCCCATTGCTAATAGGAGAATAATTTGGTGGTGGATTGGGAGAGGTTGTAACTTCGTAACGCGTGGACCGATTTCGATGATTCTTTTTCTGTTTGGTAGAGTATGTTCCTTGATTGATACCATGAAAAAAAATTTTAGTGGAACGCAGGTAGGGTAGGGGGTTAAACCTAACTTTTTCACGCGTGGACCGATTTGGATGGTGAAAGAGAAATATAAAACTTAAGGTAAGACTTTTATTTACTCAGAAGAAAAGAAAATTTTCTTTTAAACTATTTCAGTAGAAGAAAAATATAAAATCTCAATAACAAACTGTTAAACCCTGACTTTTAAAATATTTCTTATAACTCTTTCGGTCCCTGGGGAAGACACAATTCCACAATCAATTCAACGGATTTCTTTAGGATGTTAAAAGCTGTCTTCACTTTTGTTTCGTTATTTTGTATGTCATCCGGTGCAGCAATGTGTAAGCCCTGCGCATTCAGATTTCAGTATTGCCTATCCATTCTTCTGGTCACGTTTTTTTTTTCTTGTTGGTCGGTTGCTGCGGTTACCGCTTTGGTGGATTTTAACAGTCAAAAAATTCAACGCAATTCAGAGCTGCTGCAAAATTCAGAGTTTTCTGCAGGAAGTTGGAGCATCAGTAAACATTAATATCAAGTTAAATACGGGAACAACTGTTTGTGTTTTCCATACATATGTACAATACGATAAATAACTAAAGGAAAGGCGAAACCCTGCAAAATCTAAAAGTAAGACTCTGATCACTATTTCTTAAAAAACTTCTTTGTATTACGCACAGAACAGTTACGCGACCTGAATTAGTTGATTGGTGATTATCACCACTGTAAGTTTTGTTTTATTTAGATGCACCTCACATTATAATATTCTTTATTTAATTTTTAAAATAACATAATGACAAAAGGAGCTTACTTGCTTACTATTAATGCTCAAAGGATTACTCAGTATACACTAATTTGTGAACTGTGATCTAAGCAGTGACTAAATCAAGTCTGTTCAAAAGTTAAATAGTCACTTTGCCAAGAAGACTGGAACTCTTTTGCGGTACCGATCACAGAATAAGGAGAATAAGTCTTATTCTGCGATCGGTACCGCAACGATTTCTAGTCTTCTTAACAAATGTAAGTACCCACTTTTGAACACACGCTCCTCAATTTTCCTTAAATACCCTTTGTAATCCCAGGTAAACCTCAGTACAGGGTGTTCCAGATCTGACGTGCCAAAATGAGTAGGGTGACAGATCTAACCTAGACAAACAAAAAATTGTATGACTGGGGTGTTGCAATCTGAACCGTTGGGGAGTTACAGTGATTCATAAATTTTAGTTCTTCATGGTATGCACATTGCTCTTTTATTTTTATATTTTGATCTACCCAACACAGCGACATCAAACAAACGCTAAAAAACTCCTATCCAAATGACCTTTCCAAAATTGTCAACAATGGTGATCTAACTCCTACCATTACAGGTACAGGGACTTCCAAAAGTGAAAAAAATGTTTTGGGATTATCTAAAATTCAGCATTTTCTCAAATTGTCTCCGAAATTCATGTAATTAGTACACCTCTTTTTTCTTTTTATTAAATTAGAAAAACCGCTTCCTTAGAAATCCCTGATTACCTAATTATTTTAATAATTTTAGGTAGAAAATTCTTTAAATAAGCAAAATTTGTAAGATAAAGGTTCGCAAATGTTTGTTTTGGGTTAACAGGTAATTAAAGAAAGATTCGCGTTACCATTAGACATAACATAACATTAGAAAATAGCATCACACAAGATTCCCCCTTAAACACGTGTATACATTCATTTTCGAAATACCTGGACCCAGACCGACCAATCACACTACATCTACACCGTTACAACCGACAAATAACCAACAACCCATGGACCTAAGTGCATGCACCTAAGTGCATGCAGTGTTACCAGCCCACATTGGAGGAATGGCAAATTGAGTAACAGGCGATGAAGCATTGCTTACACCTTTATGGAACAGTTCCCAAATCACTACTGGCAAAGATTGAAATAAAGTGAAAAAAATTTTTAATACACCATTTTTTTAAAACGTACTAAAAAGTGTAAAATAATTTCTCCTAGCCCAATACAGTCCTGAAAATTTGTGATTGTGAATAATAGCTATGAAAATACTTGTAAGATTTAAAATGAAAAACGTGGGGCGCATGCAATAGATTATAATAAGTGGTGTAGAAAATAACAATACAATTGTTAGTGACTTACTTAGCAAACTATTCATGCATCATGCGAAAAAACTATTTTATAAATTTAAAGTTTTGTTTGTAAACGAACATGCAATGACATATTTTTTAAATTTTTCAATGTTGCAGATGATATGTCAGTATCAGATTTTGGTACTTCAAATCCTGCTATTGCCAATGATGAAAATATAGAAAGTATGAATGCACCGGATAAAGATTGCGAAAATGTTTCTTTAGAAGCTTCACGATGCTTTTCGGATGGACCGTTTTCTGCTGAATCAGAATATGATGAAACCTTGGCATTTCCAGATTCGGTTACTATTCTTTCAGTAGCCGGAGAAAATCCAGTTTTGGTGGAACGAAAAGAGGAAGATGATGAACTAGATCATGCAGTACCTGACGCCGACATTCCGTTCACCGCAATTTACAACCCTCCAGTCAAATTTACTTCGTTCCACAGAAAAATTTTTATACCCGGTGTCGACATTAATGTACAAATTATTGATAACGACCGAAGTATTACTACGCATTTCCTGAATCCAAATTTGTAAGTATGTTTAATTTTTCTAGAGATTTACAATAATATTAAAATTTTGATTATAGATACACAATTGAACTAAATCATGGACAGTTTAGTTGGACGATTAAAAAACGATATAAGCACTTTTATGCTCTTCACCAGCAATTACGTGTATTTCGAGCTTCTTTAAATTTTCCGTTTCCTATAAGAAGTCATAAAGAAAAAAGAGCTAGTTATCGCAATGCATATGAAATGAAAAAAAATGCCGGCGAAACTGGCAGTCAAAAAAAGAAAAAATCTGCTCTGCCAAGATTCCCCAACCGACCTGAAAGTCTTATAACAGTGGAAGGCTTGCCAATCAGAATTAAGCAGTTAGAAGAATATTTGTACAATTTACTCAATATAAGTCTTTACAGAAATCATCATGAGACGGTTTGTATTTCTATTCGTAGTTATTAAAGTCCATATCACTTGAATATCGAATTTTTTAACAGATAAATTTTCTGGAAGTTTCAAACCTATCGTTTATAGCTGATTTTGGAGGCAAAGGTAAAGAAGGTCCAATCCTGAAAAGAACTGGATCCACTCGTCCCGGTCAAGCTGGTTGTAATTGTTTCGGATGCTGCCATCAGAACTGTTGTGTTCGGTGTAACTACTTCTGCTCTGACATTTTATGCGGCAAGTGGAGAAATCGGTGGTTTTTTATCAAAGAAACATGTTTCGGGTATATGAGACCTAGTGACGGAGAAATACGGTAGATAAATCTGAAAGGAGTTATAAGCAGTCAAGCAATGATATATTTCAGGAGCGTTGTTCTTTTTGATCAGGGATTTGATGTTTCTACGGGAATTTATAGTACTGGTATGAGAAATGGGTTACAGCTTATTACAAATAATCGCCACATTATATTGAAATGCTGGACAAAAAGGAAATGCAAGGAGTGGATGAATTACCTGAAGTCTGTAGCAAACAATCAAGGTAAGTGATTGTATGGTATAGCGGCAACTTTAAATTTTTTCTTATCAATATTCCACAGCATTATCTTAAATTATGCATCAAATGTGTACACAAAATTTTACGGATAACAACTACAAAATTATGGTTTTGTAATGTTAGTCATAAACTCAAACCTATGAAATGTTAGGTTTGCAAATCGAAATTGTTTTTGATTTCTTTATGAACAGTAAAGTTGTTAAATAATTTCACTTTTTTCTGACGGTGGAATCCTCGTCTTTAAATATGGCAGAAACATGCTTTTGTAAAGGCGATGTCAACCTGAGCACTATTACGAGATTCTTATTTCTGATAACCTTCATATCTCGATGTTGTAAAAACGAATTATTATGTTAGCACCTGCTGTAGATCCTAATCTTATTGGCACTTGCGATAAGCGTGGTCCGCTTACTCTTGTTAAGAATATAGTTATTACTTAATTATGACGGACGATAGCTTTCAATTAAGTCTACGAGCTTTATCTGCACCAAAATGGTACTTAAGTTGGTGAATTGGCCAAGTAACATTTCTTTTCCATTAATACCTCCAACCAGGCTTTGACTGGGATGGGGACACCTTTCCCTGTAATGAATCCATTCAAATTTATACGGATGGCTCTAAACTACAGGGTCGGGTGGGGGGTGGTGTTTTCTCAGAGGTACTGAACATTGGCTTTTCCTTCCGTCTTCCAGACTACTGTGGTGTGTTTCAGGCGGAGGTTATGGCTATTCAGGAAGCTTTAAATTGGCTAAAGGGGAATGTAGCTCCAAAGGACATCTGTATCCTTACAGATAGCCAGGCTGCTTTGCTATCCCTAGATTCTGTCCTATCGACATCTAAAACTGTTAATAGCTGTCGCTCACTCTTGAATGAGCTGGCTGAACGGTATCAAATTCACCTGTGCTGGGTCCCGGGGCACAGGGATATTCCAGGTAATTGCGTGGCGGATGAGCTAGCAAGAAGGGGTACCACCCTGGAGATCCAACCGGAAATGACTACTATTGGAAGGTCCTGGCAACCTGCAAGATGTTGCTTAACACGAGGGCAATTAACTTAGCGAACCACAGATGGGCAAATGGTACTACGTGCCATACGTCCAGGCAGATCTGGCCTAAGCTGGATCTTAGGCGCTCCAAGGATCTGCTTCCGAAGGGCAGATCTGACCTTAGAATAGCTATTGGGGTTATCACGGGCCATTGCCCTATTGGCTTACACGCGAAGAGACTGGGTATCTTCTCAAACGACTTTTGTAGAAGCTGCATGGACGAGGAAGAGGAGGAAACTGTTCTCCACTACCTCTGCCGGTGCCCAGCACTGGCACGCAGGCGAAAGTCCTTCTTGGGTAACTATTTCTTTGATAGTCTCTGTGATCTGGCGGCGATTGACGTTGCAGATCTTTGGCGCTTCATTGACAGCTCCGGATGGTTCCAATGAGGAGGTGGAGGGAATTCTTTGGATTCCGTGGCATTACAACGGGCCTTTTGAGGTCTAAGTGTGCCCTTTAAGGCAACCACATAAACCTAACCTAACATACCTCTGAAAGAGATTCTTGATTCATACATTAGTTAGCGTAATCCGAAGGTCCCTGGTGCAAATCCCACTGACGGCGACCCATAATTGTTTTCTGCTGACAGCAGTTCACGATAAAAAGTCCATGGGGGTTGCGAAGAAAATGTCAGTGATTCGAAATCCGCTTTCAATTGTAGGCCCACATGTAATCGTTGTCTCGAGTCAGGTCAAGTTCTTTTTTCGCCCCATGCTGCACAAGGGGTTACGGGAACTAGAGAGAGAGAGACATTATTGAAAAGAGAGTGAAAAAGAAAGTTATTGTATGCTCACCAAAATACATGAAAATCGATTATTTTAAAGACCTTTACGTTTTGGGGTCTGTAGACACTTCTGAGCAAAATGTGTTTTTATTGAGAATTTCTCGCGAACGTATCATTTGATCCAATTTGCTAGATTCGGGCGAGAAATTTGACCGAGTTAGCCGATGACGTGCTTTTATTGTCTTAATAATGTCTGTGTTATATCAGCTTGTTTTCAGATGTATTGATATAGCACTAAGAAATAGAATGATAACCTAGAAAAGTCGTATTGAAATTAATATTGGTTACCTTCTTACGGCGATACGTCAGTAAAAAATTTTTATCTCAGGTTTTGGAATATGTAGGGATTGTCAATGGAACAATGAATAAACTTAAGAAAACTCCTTGTGTCACGCCTTTCATTTGCATAAATAAGATACAAACTACTAAAAAACTATTTTCCTAAAAATCTAGAAACCACAGCTTGAGAGGCATTCTGAAATACGCAAGTGGTACAGGTACCTTTACTTAGGCAAGAAGAAAGATTATGGTGAACGTAGCGTCAACACTTTTGGACAAATATTTTATTACAAACTTACCTTGTTTGTATTAATTGGTAAGCAAACCGATATTGTCATCTGAATTAATTTAGTTGCAATGCCCATGACAAAACTATCTTGTTTATCGAGCCCTCTATACAGAAACGACGTTATTTAACTATACACCTTTTTTGTCCATTGCAAGTTGCAGAGTAAAGTAGGTGGTTCGGAATCTACCTTAAATTGTAGGTCCACTTGCAATCGTTGTCTTGCATTGGGTGAAGTGCTTCTCCCTCTCCGTTCCCCACAAGGGGTTACGGGAATTAGAGCGTAAGAGAGTTAATGTTTAATAAGAAAGTACTGGGACATGTAACATTAAAGTAACACTTTTTTGAAGGTTGGATCTGCGAATAGGACTGCACTTTCAAAAGCCTGCAACAACATTTCCATCTTTTTGGCTGATCCTTGTTTTGCGGTTCAGTAATAGCTCAGATTTTTATTTACAGCATTCTATAAAAAAGGCAGATTTTATCGAAAGTTGAAAGCTATACAAGTCAACAAAACCTACTCAACTAAATTACTGGCTATGTGTAGACCAGGCTGTATGCAATTACTAGTAGTATCATGCCATCTGGTTTCGCTAAGTTCCATAACTTTTTACCATACCGGTTCCGCTCTAATTCTCTTTTAGGAAACCGACATTTTACGATATTGGTTTTCACTCGGTGTGAGCCATGGTTACCGTCGTCAGTGGAGTAAGTGATAACGCGTTGGCCTTCCATCCCGGAGGTACCAGATTGGAGCCCCATCGGTGGCGCCTCATCGTTGTTTTTTGCTGATTGGGAGTTGCAGAGTAAATCGGTATTTGGGAATCCACCTTAAATTGTAGATCCACTTGCAATCTTTGTCTCCAATTTGGTAAAATTCTTCTCCTGCCCCATGCCCACAAGGGGTTACGGGAATTAGAGAGAGAGATGAGCCATGGTAAGATTTTCGAAAACCATATTAACTACAGCTGACGGGCTTTTACTATTAAACTGTAAAAGATAAGTTTCTATTTCTGTTAATGTTCATCGGTGCCGAACCCGTATTTCATTCTCCGGTATTTATTGAAATTTAAGAATAGATTGCAGTAGTCATGTAATAAACAAATCATATCTGAATTATTTTAGCGAGAGATTTTACATGCCCCAATCCACATATGTCGTTTGCACCGACAAGGTCATCGATTCAAGCTAGTTGGTTTGTGGATGGATCAAGTTATATGAGTGCTGTAGCAGATGCACTAGAAGGAGCCAAAGAAGAAATTTATATTGCTGATTGGTGGTTGAGTCCAGAGATTTACATGAAAAGACCTGCAATAAACGGAGATTATTGGAGACTTGATAGAATTCTGCATAGAAAAGCTGTAAGCTATTTGATATCATAAAGTATGCAATAATTATTGTTTAATGATTTTTAAATTCAGTCAGAAGGTGTAAAAGTCTTTGTTTTGCTATATAAAGAAGTTGAAATGGCATTAGGTATAAATAGTTATTACAGCAAACAAAGATTGGTAAATACACACGAAAATATAAAGGTAAATTAAATTAAATTTAAAATGTCGAAAAATCATGTACTTGTTTAGGTCATTCGACATCCCGATCATGCGCGCGTTGGAGTACTTTTTTGGGCTCATCATGAAAAGATTGTTGTTGTAGACCAGACCTATGCCTTTTTGGGAGGAATTGATTTATGCTATGGGCGATGGGATGACTTTAGACATAGACTTACTGATCTGGGCAGCATTACATCGGGTAGCATTTCTGGAAGCACAAAGAGAAAGTAGAATTATTGTCTTATGGTTTTCTTGGGTTTTAAATATTAGTTTGTTTTAGATCGGCATTTTTTAATGACAACGATTCTGCGCTTGGCTCGCAAAGGTCTTCACATAATATAAATATGGATTTCCAACGTGCAGAAAAAGTTGTACCAATTTTAGATCCAGGCGATAAACTGCTTCTGCCGCAGTACCCAACTAGTGATAATAATGTATCTGAACATGTAAAACAGAATACACCTGAAATGGAAAGGAAAAAAATGCTGGAAAAAATCAAAGATAATGTACGTAAGGGAAAAGGTTTAGTGCAGCGATTAACTTCTATTGATGGCAGCGCAGACGACAAGAGTTTAGATAAGCAAACAACTAAGGATAAACAACTCTTTTTCTCCGAAGGAGAATTAGTGGAGGGGAAAAAAGCAGGATATGAAGATCCCACACCTTTCCAAACGCAAATCCTAACAGCTTTAGATGGTCAAGCAAAGTTTTGGTTTGGAAAAGACTATGTAAATTTTATCATGAAAGATTTTGTAAATTTGGACGCTCCTTATGTTGGTAAGTTAAAGTAACTTTTGCTTTTTAAACAACTACTATCTTTTTTCTTCAGATCTCGTAGACAGAATTACAACCCCAAGAATGCCTTGGCATGATGTTGGTGTTGTTATTTTAGGTGCTGCTGCTAGAGACCTTGCTCGCCACTTTATTCAGAGATGGAATGCCACAAAATTGGAAAAGACTCGAGATAATCAGGTAAATTTTTCTAATATCGCATGTTAACTATGTTTTAAATAATTCGCTATGCATAAAATTATATTTACATAACAAATTAATCAACTCAAACAAAATTGTGATAAGTAAAATATTTTTAATTATTAATTTCAAGCTAATAACACTTGCTTTTGTTCATCACTTATATAAGTCAAATTGAAGGTATGAATATTTAAGACGTATTAAGACATCTTTACTAGTATATTATAACTTTCTGTAGATTTCTCGAAATATTAGCAACAAAATTATTACCGATCATTTTACTTTAATGCATCTTCTATTACTTACTGAAGTCTTCTTCTTCTGTGTGCACGCTTGTGAATTTGTTAACGTTATAAATTGCTAGCATCCCAATTACTAAGCTTAGAAGGAGATTATATGTAGTTACGTCTTTAACTTTAATTATATTTTATTAGATTTATTTGATTCAAAGTAATAGTGGAAGGTCAAAATTTCAACTCCTATAAGTACTCTATCGAAAGGAAACTTTCTGATAAAGCAATATTTAACCAGTATTGGTATTTTATGTAATTGATGGACTAAAAATCCTCTTCATAAATAATTCGTACTTTGTTGTTTATTGACATTTTTATTTATGACAATTTTATCCATTGGAAAGTTCTGTATCGTGTTGTTTAACTCCTGATGTGAATGGGTAGCCATATTTAAAATAATTTCTTTAAAATATTTAACTTTTGAAAAATCTTAACGGAATTTCCGTATTTCCAAAATCACTAATCAAAAATAGATTTCTGATTGACAAGCAAAAAACCATACTAATTTTGTTTCACAATTCATCTGACCTAATCTTGAATATGATTTTTTTATCTCTGTTACGGTTCATGTAAGAAGTGTTCTGTGTAGTTATCTACATCATGTATTGTACAAATGCAATGCTGGATTAACATATTTTACAAATGGGCTTGATATCCTGGTCCACATCTACAAATAAAATAGTTTTAAAAAAACAAATTTGAACCGACTTCACAAAAAGCGCTAAAAAGCATAAAATAATTTTTAATTTTAAATCTATTACGACATTTTGAAGTAGGTGCAAATTAAACAAACCAAACAACTACAACAAAAGTATTTAATTGTCCTGCCTTTTGATTCCGTGAGCTGACACATTCAGGTATTTTTATATATTTTCTTCAAAATGTCGTAATAGATACAAAATGAAAAATTATTTTATGCTTTTTAGCGCTTTTTGTGAAGTTGGTTGAAATTTTTTTTTAAAACTATTTTATTGTTTAGGTTTGGTTAAAGTGGCTGCTTAAGAAGGCACACTTAAGCCTAAGAGGCCCTTTGTGCTACCACATTGAGGCTTGAAATTAACAACCCCATAGAATTACCTAAGGAATAACAGGGTTAACATTTTGTCCCCTGTGCACTGAACCAGTTTCTTGCATCCAGTGGAACTAGTTCACGGGAAGTCAAAATTATTTTGACTAGGTTGTGAAGGGTGTTCATCCTTAATTCGTCGTCGGGAACCATTTTGAACTCCCGATAAATCGAGTCAGGTTTCTGACATCCGTGGAGCCCAGCTCGGTTAACTCTTTGAAGTAGGGGGAGCCCAAAAACCGGTTGGCTAGGGCCGGGCAGCTACCGAGTAGGTGAAGTATGGTTTCCTCTTCCTCCTCGTCGTGGCAACTCCTACAGAAGTCGTTTGAGGGCTCGCCCAGCCTATCGGCCTGTCTACCTATGAGGCGGTGACCTGTGATTACGGCTACTGTAGTGCTAATTATTTTGCGTCCGAGTAAGATGAGCCCTCTTGACCGCTTAGGGTCAAGCTTTGGCCATATCTGTCGGGTAATCAGGCAGGTGTATTCCTCTTGCCAGTTAGTGTTAGCAATCTTGAGAGCCTCCTGTGAGAGCTCCATTTTTTTTTTTTTTTTTTTTTTTATATGATAATGCCAAAGCTCAGGGGATGCCCTATGATGCTTAAGCACAGCCTTGGCAGGAAAGGAACTAAGGATGAGGGAAATAGGTTAGGAGGTTGGGTGAAGGAGGTGTCGATGTACGCTCCGTTTGAAAGTTTCAGGCTGATAAGACGAGGGAAAAACAGAAGATGGTAAACTGTTCCACATTCGTGTTGTTCTGCTTAGAAAAGATTCCCGAAATTTGACGGTACGTCCAAATTTGACCTGGAGAGTATAGGGGTGGGAGCGACTTGTTGATCTTGTATCGCGCGTTGTCAGGAGTCTACAAGGAATCAGGCTAGCAATTTCGTTAGAACAACGGCCATGGAAATAACGATAGAAGAGTGAGAGACAACCGACATTCCGTCGATGCTCCAGAGAGTCAAGACCCTCAGAGATTGAGGGATCGCCAATAAGCTTAACGGCTTTACGCTGGACTTTGTCTAACGCGGACAGTGCGGTGTGTCCGGCCCCTGCCCAAATATGGGAATTATATTCAAGTCTAGGCCTAATGTGGGACTTGTAGATCAGCGCTAAGTCAGGTGGGGTGAAATATTTCTTACATCTCTGTAGAAAACCCAAACATTTCATCGCATTTTTAGCGATTGCAAATATATGATCAGTCCAGCTAAGATTGCTGGATATCTCGATACCCAAGATGTTTAGAGAGGGTGAATTGGGTATATTCACTCCGTCGACTGAAATAGGTTGGGGGTGAACTGGGCGTTTTTTAAGGGACATTAAACAGCATTGAGTTTTGGATGCATTAAACGTAACACGATTTGCTCTGCCCCAAGCAAGGACCTTGGAAATGTCGTTGTTTAATGATCTAAACATGCGTTCCCGATTGGCTTCTGTAGCATTTCCACATGAATTCATTACAGAATCAAATGAGTACGCGAAATCAAGGGTGCTGTCGTCGGCGAAACTATGAATAGGATTGAGAGTAAGGGATAAGAGATCATTAATAAAAAGAAGAAATAAAGTTGGTGAAAGAACTGAACCCTGAGGTACACCGGCATTTATTTCGTAGGAATCAGATGTAACTCCGTCAATTACTACACGAATTGAACGGCCTGACAAAAAGCTCTCTATCCATTTAACGAGGGTAGGGTGCAGACCAAATGTTTGAAGTTTGGCTAAAAGGGCAGCATGCCAGACTCTATCAAAAGCCTTTGAGATATCAAGAGCGACGATTTCAGACTCACCAAAATTATGAAGACAATGATTCCAACGTTCCGTTAGAGCCGTTAGTAAGTCTCCGGTTGAGCGGCCAGTGCGGAAACCGTACTGGCAATCGTTGATAAGATGGTTGTTTTCTAGATATTTCAACAACTGAGAGTTGATGAGAGATTCAAAAACTTTAGATAAGATCGAGGTTAGTGCAATTGGTCTGTAGTTAGATGGGTCGCATGCCTCTCCTTTTTTAAGTATCGGCTGGACATGAGCAAGTTTCCATACACTTGGAAATATTCCTGTTGAATATGACAGGTGAAAAAGTTTGCGCAAAGGTTTAGCCAAAGCAGAGGCGCAGCATTTTAAAACAAGGAGCGAGAAACCATCAGGGCCAGTAGCTTTGGACACGTCGAGTTTTGAAAGTACTCTAAAAACTTCGCGAGTGCGAAAGTGTAGCGTCTTTTGCCTACTAGTACATTGTGATAGAGATGGAAGTGGCTGCGATGAAGGTGGTAAGTATGAATTAGCAGCAAAATTAGCAGCAAACAGGTTGGCCTTGTCCAATGAGTCAGTAAAAACATTCCCATTATAAATGAGTGGTGGTGTTGACGAACAGGTGAAATTGTTCTTTACGGTTTTTACTAGAGACCAGAAACCCTTACTACCCTTTTGGGTAAAAAAAACCTTCCGTCTGATGTTCTGGTCGAAATTGAACTTTGCCCGACATTTTGCATGTAGCTAGCGTCTTACTCGGCTGGTGGTTAATGTCCGAATCAGGACGTGTTGTACCGATTCTCGCTAGTTCGTCGGCTCTGCAATTGCCCGGAATATCACTATGTCCAGGCACCCAGATGAGCCGTACTTTCAGATGCTCAGCTAAGTCATTTAGTGTTGAGCGACATATAACCGTTTTGGAGGTTGTGTATACTCCCGAAAGGGATTTAATAGCTACCTGACTATCTGTGAAAATACATACATTGCCTGTAGGTAGCGTTAGTTGATTCAGACGGTCCGCAGCTACTTTTATAGCCATGATTTCTGCTTGAAACACGCTGCAGTAGTCAGGTAAGCGGAATGAGACATCGAGGTTCAAGTGTTCCGAGAATATTCCTCCACCCACTTTGCCATCGAATTTGGAGCCGTCAGTGTAGAGATGCACTGAGTTCTGCCATTGGGGAGGACCTTTCTCCCATTCCGATCTGGTGGGAAAGAAGGAATCGAATTTAGCTCCAAAGAAAGGCTTGGGCGAGGTGTAGTCGATATTGCTGGCAGTTCTACTGTGCAATATTTTGGAGTGACCGACATCAGTTCGCTTCCAGGTCTGGATTGAGTTAAGCGGCTAATGATGCGGTTTGTTTACCAAAGAGATCCAACGGTAGAAGGTGGAGAATAGTGTTCAGGGTTTTAGAAGGTGTGGTTCTCAGGGCACCTGTTATCAGCAGATTTTATTGTTTACTTTTTAGTGTTCATATATACGACTCAAAGAATGCCGCTCGTACGAACAAAGTAATTTCAAAAGTTGCAGAGGTCGTGCACTAACAAAATTATCCAAATCCGGCAACATATTACGAAATTAGTCACAATGTAGTACCCTCATCTTAGAAAATTCTTAACATGACCCTAGTACGCCACTCTTCTCTATACAGCAAGAGAGAATTATCGTAGTCAGAGAATCATCGTAGTCACTCTAGGTACAAAATTGTTATCAGTTATCAATCAGGAAACGTATTTTGCACAACCGAATCAAAATCGGTCTATGCCTTATGTAGCTAGGCACAGCCCATCCTCCAACTCTCGCCATAAGCCACAATTTTTGTCAGAATAAAAATAGATACTCTATACATTCAGAATAATCTAAATCAGTCCCTCCCCCACCCCAATCCCAGGTCAATATTTTTCCATAGAGTAGCAATGTGGGTCCATATAATACACAACAAAAAGGAATCTTCCAAATGGGTGTGTGAATTAAAAAATTGTGTAACGCCCCCTCCGCACACCACCCAACTTATAAATTTTCGTCGTCATATCAGTGGGACAAGATATTCTACACATCGAAAGAAGAACCGTCCAAATCTGTCCACGCGAAATTATCCAAATCGGACCACGCGTTACGAAGTTAGGCTACCCCTCACCCTATGTTAGGCCAAATTGGTTTCTCCTATTAGCAATGGGGGATCATACTCTGTACAACAAAGAAAGAACCATCCTAATCGGTCCACGAATTACAACGTTAGGTTCCACCCCACCCCACCAACATTTTTTTTCTCATGGTATCAACCAGGGAATATACTACTCTACTCAGCAGAAAAAGAATTATCCAAATCGGCCCAGCATTACGAAGTTAGACTATCCATCCCCCTCCCCCCCCCCCCCACTCTAGGCCAAATTTTTTTTCTCCTATTAGCAATGGGGGATCATACTCTGTACAAAAAAAACAGAACCATCCAAATCGGTCCACGCATTACAAAGTTAGGTTCCACCCCCACCCCACCAACATATTTTTCTCGTGGTATCAACCAGGGAACATGCTCTATCCAACAGAAAAAGAATTATCCAAATCGGTCAACACGTTACGAAGTTATGCCCGGTCAGACATAAACAAAAAAAATCTACATTTCCAGCTTATAACCTCTTTGTTTTTGGGAAGTCGATTAAAAAGCGGTGTGGAAGATCTCGGAGGCGAGTCAGTTTCCGATGAGTAAGCAGAGCGCAACAAGAAGCGTTTATCATTTGAGCCTTTACCGCACGCCCTTGGTACCGACGAATGATACCAAAGCAAGCCACATTCAAAGTACCAAACCGCAAGTACCATACAGTGACAACTTAAAATATTAACATTTCTAAAGTGAAATTTGATAAAATATTATAATCCGTGGAATTTACATTATGCATTATATTATTTTCCTTCCTAAATTAAGTAACTTTTACTTCCATTTAAGATTTTTTAAATTCTCACTCCGTTGGCAGCTACAAAATTAATTTTAAAATTTGTTTACGTTACCTCTGTTAGTCAATTGTGCTAACAATCAACATTTAACATTTTCCAAACATGAGTAGCATACTGGTACCGCGAATGTGAAATGTGAATTTTCGTTGTCTTAAACTGGAAGCAAAGAAAAAGTCATAGAAACAAAACAAAAAGTTCGGAAAATCTCCAGTGGCGCAACTAAATTAAAGAAGTTAAGGATGCCGGTCTGGCTGCGCAACCCCGAAGCGTATTTTTTTTTATGTCTGACCGGGCATAACTTTGTAACGCGTCGACCGATTTTGATTATTCTTTTTTTGTTGGGTAGAGTTGTTCCGTGGTTGATACCACGAGACTAACTTTGTAACGCGTGGTCCGATTTCGATGGTTCTTTTTCTGTTGTATAGAGCATGATCCCCCATTGCTAATAGAAGAATAATTTGGTCCTAGGGTGAAAGGTGGGGGTGGGGGGGGGGGGTAGTCTAACTTCGTAACGCGTAAGCCGATTTGGATAATTCTTTTTCTATTGGGTAGAATATGATCCTTGGTTGATACTACGAGAAAACAATTGTTGGTGGGGGAGGGTGGAACCTAACTTTGTAACACGTGGACCGATTTGGATGGTTCTTTTGCTATTGTATAGAGTGTGATCAACCATTGCTAATAGAAGGATAATTTGGCCCATGGTGGGGGGAGGAGTAGTCTAAAAGTTCAGTGGAATGGGGGTGGGGTAGGGGGTTAAAACTAACTTTTATCGCGTGGACCGATTTGGATGGTTCTTTCTTCGTTGTGTAGAGTAGAAGACACTAAAAAGTGAAAAATAAAATAGTTTTTAAAAAAAAGTTGAAAGTTTTTAATTTTATACCTATTACGACATTTTGAAGTCGGTGCAAAGTAAACAAATAAAACAACTACAGTACCACAATTGAAAATAATACATAATACTACCTGAACGTTTCAGCTTACGGGATCATAAGAAATGACGATTAAATATTTTTGTTGTAGTTTTTTGGTTTGTTTGATTTGCACCGACTTCAAAATGTCGTAATAGATATAAAATTAAAAATTACTTTATGCTTTTTAGCGCTTTTTGTGAAGTCGGTTCAACTTTTTTTTTAAAAACTATTTTTCCTAAATTAATCAGGCCTACCGGAGAATTCGATTCGATTGAATCGAGTTTTTTCAACGTACTTTAATTACTAGCTGAATTGACTCATTTCAAAATACTTAAGCGTAATGGAAAATAGTAATTTATTACTTTTGCATTTTAAATTACTTCAATTGGACCATTATCACTTAGAAAATGAAGGTTGAAAATCTTTTGTTTGACCGAATCGAATTCCCCGGTAGGCCTGAAAGTTTGATTTTGGAATTTAGTAGTGAAAAAAAGAGAGAGAGTGAAAATTTTAGGTAAAACTTTGTAAAGCAAGGTACCACTAATTAGAAGAACGCGTAGACAAATCCTTGGCATTTTTTTAACGGTTCAGTCTGGTAAAAATATTCGAAAAAATTGATTTTTTTTTGCAAAACTTTCAAAAACACGCAGGAAATATGATAGAGAAATATCGTATAGTTCGTAATTTACAACCACGCTGAATGAAAGCGTCTACCCGCCACGGGGTAATCTGGTCTCGAACCCGGGACCCATGGCATGTTGGTCTTGCCGCTCAACGTATTGATCCAACTCCGTCTCCATATCTTTTCATTAAAAATCCGCTCGGGAAAAATTCGAAACAGTGATAGTTGACGAACATTTTGCCCCATTCTGTAAATTTTTTAAAAAATCGATCAATAGTGGTTTGGGATATTACCATAAGAATACTTAATGATATTCACTGTGATTCTGATTATTTATATTAAAGATTGCTCAAATGCCAGAGCTACTTTGCTCCGGTCACGAATATTTTATTAACAAATGAAATAAAATTTTATAAATTTTTGTATATAACAGTTGAAGAAGAGATAAGAAAAAATTAAATGACTATTTTTTCATAAAAAAAAACCCCAAAAATTTAATATTTTTCATACTTTTTAACCAGACTAAGTCGTCGGTGGAGTAAGTGATAACGTGTCGGCCTACCAATCCCGAGGTCCCAGGTTCGAATCCCACTTGCGGCGACCAATGGCTGTTTTCTGCTGACAACATATTACGGAAAAAGAAAAGGTCATGGGGTTGCAGATAAAATGCCAGTGGTTCGGAATGAAATTAAAATTGAGGTTCACTTGCAATCGTTGTCTCGAATCGGGTGAAGTTGTTCTCTCGCTCCATGCCCCACAAGGGGTTACAGGAACTAGAGAGCCCTTACATTTCAGACCCTGGCCAAATTATTAGAGCAACAAATTTTTCTTTAAAAAGCAGCTGTTTATTAAGAAAATATTTTGCTATTAATTCATTGGTAGAAATAGGAAATTGAATTGAAATCGATTTTGCGAAGTTCGCATAGGGAGTTTAAAGGTTAACAGAGTAGGCGACATGCGAAAAGCTTGTATGGGTTTTATCAAAAGTTGTCCCAAAAGCTTTTCTTTTTAAAGGTGCTCTAGATTTGTTGAGTCCTTACAACGCAGTTTTCAATTGTTTTAATAAAAGCAAAGTAAAAGGTAAAATAACAAAATAAACGGTTTGGAAAATCTCCAGCAGAACAGCTAAATTGGAGAATTCCAGAATGCAGGGTGAAACCCGGTAAAAAAGATCCACTTACAAGAATGTAAATAAAAAATCAAAGAATGGCAAAAAGGAACGATCATATAGAAGCAAACATAACTAGCAACAAAAGTAAAAATAAATTATTCAAATATCTCTGCCCAAAGCTTCAGAAAAGGTACCTAAAGTTGTGTTACTTTACATGGAACATATCAAGTTGTGCTGCCTCCTTAATCCTTCGTAATTATAATGAGCTTATTATATTGAATTATCAATAATAATATATAAAAGACATAAAAGTTTAAAAGCAGTCGACACCTATAAAAATATTTGTAAAGGGTAGGGCGAAGATGCCGCAACGAAACGTGTGATTCAGAAATTATGTGGTCTGCCGAAGTTCGCGGAAATTGACTTCTTGTCCAAAAATTTGCCCGGTCTATAATATAAAAGTTATGACGAACAAAAATAAATAAACATATAACAATATTGTCTATCACACTTACTTTTTTGTAAACGAACTCGGAGTGTAGACCGGTTTCAGCCTTCGGCCATCATCAGAACACTAAATTTCAATTGCAAGCAACACTTACTGCAATTGTCTGCATAGCGGGGAGTGGTAAAGCTCCGTGAGTAGTCAGGGATATGTTTACTTTCCAAACGATGCTTGGCATAATTAGATTTAAAATTATTGTTTTTTAGGGAACTGAAGTGTTCATTTATTCTTTCTTTGAAAGCTCGTCCTGTTTGCCCAATATATACTCTCTCACAAGTTACACATTTTAGACTATAAACCCCGTTTCATTTATTTTTTCTGTTGTGTCTTTAAGTACATGAAGAGGCCGAAAAAAAAGTACTTTTGTTGGGATTTATTTTTGGGAAAATGAAAAAGGTCCACAGGAAATCGATATTATATGTATTTAGGGCAATGTTTTAAGAAGAGAAAAAATTTTTTTTACATTTTGAAAAATAAAAAATTAATCAACTTTTGGTGGGTTTCGTAACTCGTGTCGCGGCTGACATCGAAATCGGCGTAAATTCTCCTGGCCGCAATTTTCATCTGAAATCAAAAAACCAAACATTTTTATACTCGAGTGGGTTGTTTATTCTAGATAGACTACGATCTTTTCGAAATTCGAACATTAACTATAAAAATCGGGCATGAAAAAAAAAGTTGGCTTTTTTGCAAAAATGTTGATTATTTTCGCGTCAAAAATGGTCTTAAAATGATTTTTTTGCTATGTCCGTAGTCTATCTAGAGTAGTTTTTTATGCCCTTTAAAATGAGTGCTGGATGAAGAAAATCGGTTCATTAGTTTTTTTGTAATCTTTTACGCCAATTTGAAAAACATGGTTTTGAGAAAACGCCGTTTAAAGTTTGTCTCGAAAAACTAACGAAAAAGATGCAGATAAGGAGAAGGTAAGAGGGGAGCGGTATTCTCGGTATTTGGACTCTAAATTCCAGAGCAGAAAAAAAATCCGGTAAGCGGAATAACGCGCGCAGCAGAGATCCTCGATCCCAGGCGCGCTGGGCCGGATCGGCGCCGACCACTTTCAAGTGGCATATCTTTCACAATTTTCGAGATGGGCTTTTGGAATTTCGGAATTATATTCTTAGAGCATATACTTATCGATTAAGACAATAAAAAAAATAGATTTTTGAAAACGTCTTCATGTACTTCCCCCCTTAATGCTAGGTAATAAACTATTCATGTGCCTTATGGTTCTAAAACCTACGTTAATATTTTGTTTATTTATTATTTTCTAGCGATTTCTTCTGATATATGGTATACTAGCTAATGATATATGGTATACTAGCCCATGTTTTATCAATTTGTGCGCTTTTTCTCATGCTAGTTATTTATAAGATTGAGTCAATTTTAAGTTATGAGTTCAAAATAACGTTGTTTTATTGAGCATATATAATTTCATGTGTCTATGTTGGTTCTACAATGCTAATTTCTTCTAACGGTTGACATAGGAACGGCTAATTTAATTTAAAATTTTTGATTTTTGGCTAACTACACAAAAACGTATATTTATTTGACAGTTAAAGAAAATTTTAATGAACACTTCAATATCTATTAATATATGATTTGTGCACTTAATGTATTTCTCTTAAATTGCTGATTTTGTTATTGCAGTCTTTCCCTTATCTTATGCCTAAAAGTTACGTTGACGTACCAATATTTAACAAATTAGTAAAAGCTCCCCTTCACCGTGTTACTTGTCAGGTAAGTATTGCACATGAACTTCTAAACACATTATTTATTTAACTTTATTAAAATAGGTTCTTCGAAGCGTATCTAGTTGGAGTTGTGGTTTTATTGAACAAGATCTTGTTGAACAAAGTATTCATGACGCATACATTCAGACTATAACAAAAGCACAACATTACATATACATTGAAAATCAATTTTTCATAACATTGCAATTTGGAAGTGGAGGTGGAGGCAGTGTAAAAAATCAAGTTGGTGAAACTCTATTCAAACGAATAGTGAGAGCACATAAGTAAGTTCTTAATTTAAAGAGAATTGTATAATGGGCACACTGGTTTTTCTAGAGAAAAGAAAGTTTTTCGAGTTTACGTTATAATGCCACTTCTGCCTGGCTTTGAAGGTGATGTTGGCGGTAATAGTGGAAACGCCTTACGTGCAATTACTCATTGGAACTATGCATCAATCTCAAGGTTTGTTATATGTGACGTTGAGGGCAAAAGTGGATCAAGTCGACATTTTAAGTTTTGAAAAAAATTAGAGTTAAGTTTAACTAACCCTGTAAATAGATTTGAGATCCTATTCTTTATGCTATTTTTTAGCTAAAATATGAACTATGGAATTGGCTTATTGCTACATTAAAAATTATATCAACATAATGAAGCATAAAAGAAAAACAAACTTGTTTTTGAATTTGACGAAAAAGAACGGTAAACATTAAGTTTCCATATACACTGCATTTAAGTGATATTAATCTTAATCGGAAAAATAGGTTCAAAAATCAAACACCTTAAAATCTTGTTCAAATAAAACTTTTTATTTAGTAACGGACGACGCGTTTCGAACAGTTGTCACTGTTCACCATCAGGCTTAACTAGAGACTAAATTTGAAATTGTGCAACAAACGATACTATAAACAAAATGCTTAGTCATACATTGAGATGCAAAAACGGTTCACAGAATGTCAAGAAATAAAAAGCTTTCAGTAAAACAAAACCTGATAAATACAATAGTTTAAACTAGACATTATTATTATTAAAAATTCTTAAAAGAGTTGAATCTACTAGTCCTAAATTATCATTCAAAATTACGTCGCTATTTTTTCTGATGAAAATTGACTCCCAAATGGTTAATCTTGTGTACCCGTTTACGCTTTTCAAGAGCTGAAAATTGTTCAAGTTGATATCATGTTTTCGCTGATGCCTTCTTCCTCTTCCCAGAGATTCATTTTCAAATTTTATATGTTTGGATAATGCGGTCTTTTCTGTCTTATTATAAATATCCCTTTCATGATCCTTATATCGTTGAATTAATTTTCGTGAAGTCATACCAATATAAGTAGCGTCACAGCCTTCACAACTGATCTTATAAATTCCTGACTTCTCTGTATTCTCTATTTTATCTTTAGTGGATTTTAAAAAAGATTTCATTTTACAATTGGAAGACCAAGCTGGTTGTATGTTGTATTTTTTAAGGATCTTACTTATGTTTCTGGTGATGGGAGGGTAGTATGTTAGCTTTAGAAATCTTTTATTTTCTTTTTCTTTTTGTGGCATCAAGCGGGTTTCTTTGAGTTTTTTCTTTTTAATATGCTTTTCTATTATATTTAGAATTTGCGTAGAGTGAAGTTTGTTAAATTTTGCTAGGCTTAGCAAATAGTTTTTTTCCGCGGTAAAGCGTTCTTCGGATAAAGGAACATTAACTAATCAGTGTGCCATAGAATTGAAAGCCGCATACTTATTGGCGAATGAGTAGTAAGAGTTGCCGGGGATAAACCTTGGTGTGTGGGAAGGTTTCCTGAATATGTCGAATTCGATCCGATTTTTATCGTTCCTTATGACCTTTAGATCTAGGAAAGGTAGAAAATTATCCGTTTCCTTTTCAATGGTAAAAACGATAGATGGAAATTGCACGTTCAGGAGATTCAAAGTTTCTTCTATTTTATCTTTGTTGATAACTGCGAAGACATCGTCAACATAACGTAGCCATATTCTAGGAAAGTACTCTTCTTTCTGTAAGTTGGTCTCCAGATGACACATAAAGAAATTGGCGAAAAATGGAGAAAGGCTGTTTCCCATCGTGGTGCCGTTGGTTTGCTTGAAGATCCTATTATCAAATGTAAATACATTCTGATTCATGCAGACGCTTATCATTTCATAATACATTTCTACAGTATTATCGTCAATATTGAGATCCATTAGCCAATCTTTTATTAATTCCAACGTTTCAAAAATGGGTACACTGGGGAAAAGAGCACAAACGTCAAAACTAACTAGTAACTCATCTTGCCCAAGGGTGATATCTTTAACCCTTTCAATGAAATCAAACGTGTTTTTCACGAATTTCCCATCAGGTTGAGGTAATTGTCCAACTGTTGGAGAAGACATTTGGAGAGTTTATAAGACGGCGCTGTGGTATTATCAGAAATTTCTCGCATTTTGTGTCCTGGTTTGTGTATTTTAGGTAAGCCATAAAGTCGTGGAAGGGAAGAGTTACTCATTCTTAACTTACGCCTCCAGTGGTTGTCAGAGAAAAAGGTTTCATATTTTTTTTTAAATATCATCAATCTGTTTTTCCATTTTTTTAAGTGGGTTATTTTTTAATTCTACATATGGACCGTTGTCAAGAAGTGAAAACATTCTATCTTTATAATTAGATGTTGCCTTTGTCCGCCTTTATAAAATAATCTAATAATTTTTTTCATTCAACATTGATAGTTCGATGGTACATTTTATGTTCATTTTCAATCATGTGGGAGCTTACCTTGTACTTGTCTATGGCTTGAATACAAACAGACCTGATATCTGCTTTAGCGGGTTCATTCAGACTATTAATTCCCATCTCAATGTCTTCAATTGGAGGCTTTAAAGGTTCAAGTGAAAATTTTAAACCATTTTCCAATAATTTATTTTCAGGAACTGTGAAAATCGCCGAGGAATGGTTAATCACTAAATTTTCACGAAGGAACTCCATATCTGGTGAAATATTTTGCTTTTCCTCTTTTTTATTGAGTGATAGGAATTTTAATTTTTCTCTAATTCCGATCGATTTGTATTTATATGAGTTGTCTATACGTTGAAAAAGTCTTCTCTCAAAATTAAGGAAACACTCAAATGTTAAACTGTCCATACTTTTTGTCAGCTTTAAATGTAAGACGTATAGCTCAAATTCCAAATTTGATCTCTTCGCATATAAATAGTCATGCCAAAATAAGTATCGTCACAGCCTTCACAACTGATTTTATAAATTCCTGACTTCTCTGTATTCTCTATTTTATCTTTAGTGGATTTTTAAAAAGATTTAATTTTACAATTGGAAGACCAAGCTGGTTGTATGTTGTATTTTTTAAGGATCTTACTTATGTTTCTGGTGATGGGACGGTAGTATGTTAGCTTTAGAAAGGGATATTTATAATAAGACAGAAAAGACCGCATTATCCAAACATATAAAATTTGAAAATGAATCTCTGGGAAGAGGAAGAAGGCATCAGCGAAAACATGATATCAACTTGAACAATTTTCAGCTCTTGAAAAGCGTAAACGGGTACACAAGATTAACCATTTGGGAGTCAATTTTCATCAGAAAAAATAGCGACGTAATTTTGAATGATAATTTAGGACTAGTAGATTCAACTCTTTTAAGAATTTTTAATAATAATAATGTCTAGTTTAAACTATTGTATTTATCAGGTTTTGTTTTACTGAAAGCTTTTTATTTCTTGACATTCTGTGAACCGTTTTTGCATCTCAATGTATGACTAAGCATTTTGTTTATAGTATCGTTTGTTGCACAATTTCAAATTTAGTCTCTAGTTAAGCCTGATGGTGAACAGTGACAACTGTTCGAAACGCGTCGTCCGTTACTAAATAAAAAGTTTTATTTGAACAAGATTTTAAGGTGTTTGATTTTTGAACCTATTTTTCCGGTTATTACTGATCTTGTTGGTGCTCTAATTTAGAAATTTGTATTAATCTTAATGTTATTTGTTGGTCAAACTATAATTTATCGACTTGATTTTTTGCTGCATTAAAAAATTTACAATTTAACAACGTATTAAAATGAAAGGCAAATAAAAATTCTTTTTAAACTTCGTTCATAATTGCACTGAGTGCTCCATGTATTGGTAATTTATTGAATGTTTAATAAATTTAGTTGTATATTGCAGGGGAAAGGCATCAATTTTATCACGACTTAAAGAAGTTGGTATTGAAAACCCTAGCGACTATATTTCCTTCCATAGTTTACGGACATATGAGATGTTAAACAATCACCCAATTACGGAGTTGATTTACGTACATTCTAAGTTGCTTATAGCAGATGATCGGGTAGTCATTTGCGGATCTGCAAACATTAACGACAGGTCACTAATTGGCAAACGAGATTCTGAAGTGGCTGTAATTATTACGGTATTTTGTGACAAATTATTTATTTTATTTAATACAAAAATATTATATTTTAGGATGAAGAATATGAAGACGGCAAAATGAATGAAGAAGCATTCCCAAGTGGTATCTTTGCTGGAAGGATGCGAAAATATTTGTTCAAGGAACATCTAGGTAATATTTGAGCTTTGTTTATTTCATATTTAACTTTGAATATGAATCTTTATGTCCCGGTGCTGCAAAGCAAAATTTATTTAAGTTAAGAGGCTTTTATCACGTCATTAGACTAGAGACTAAAAATAAAAATTTAACTCGTTTTAAATACTTTTTGAAAGCAGAAAAAAGTGTTGTGTTCAGCAATACAGGCCGACCTGATCAGTATGGCTTTAGTCTGTACTGCACGCCGCAAACATTCTACAAGGTGATTCATTAAATCTCCATACGTTCACTTCTTTTTAGTAGTATAAAAAATAACTTCGGTTATTTTACATGACTGATGAACATTTAATGCATATATTATTTAGAGTTTAATAGTTAAAATTGCCTGACAGATGGGTGAATGAGCGATCCTACAGAATGTAAAATAATTAGTACAATATAAAACACTAAGAGATCCTAATCTCACCACGATATTTTCTAAAAAATCTTACCACGATATCACTTTCAGCCAATTTAAGGCAAATTGTTATCTTCCAATTGTCTTTATTGCTTGAGAGAGAATATAACACAAAGAGGAGAGAGTTTGTAGCAGGTACTGTCTAAAGTTTACCATCACCTGTATTCTGGATTTCGATCAAACTCAATTCGTATCAAAAGTCAACATATTAAACTATCGGCTGTTTACCGATTAAATTAAACTCAAATTTACTATTTTCCAATTAAAATAGGGAATAAGGTGGCATATTTTCATACCGTAGTTATCTGGTTTTATTGGAATGTATTGATGAATAGGCCTTACCTCAAAAGCGATATAACTGGTCGTTATTATTAAAATTTTAACAGAAATATTATTATTAATGCGCATATGGGTATTTTGTACCAAAATCCCTTATACTTTAAAAGACACTCTGCCACCCTCAGGTAGGCAAGGAGGTATTTACCAGGGGAGGATATAACAGGGCTCAAAACTGCAAATCATCCTTCTAAGCCATGCCAAAGTAGGACAAAACCACATAATGTACATTGTGATTTTATCCTCTTCCAGACAGAGCCGATGATATCTTAGCCTATGGTTACCAGACAGGTAGCCTGATAGCAGCTTGCGATCCGCGCAAATTTTGATGGCTTGAAAGAAACTGGGCCGTTTACCCAATGCAATCGAAGACCTAGTGTCGGGTTCAAGGCCCAGAAACTGGACCGTGTTCTATTTCTGAACCATTTGAGGCTACTGGGGTCTAGAATTGGACCCCGCCGTCCCAGTCTGCTCGCTCAGAAAGATAATCCTCAATCTTCTGCCGAAGCGCAGTTCCTTAGTCATGTGCTCCGTTACGGTGGGCATATTTATGCCAGGAATACGCTGAAGGATGCTCATGTGGCCCTTGTCGCCAACCGGCATAGTCGCTGTGAGCTGCCCTCTCAGGACACAAATTGCAGCCTATTTTATGATAGACATGTGCAGGGAAGATAGAGTCCAATTACCGCCTCCATCGCAGCTGTTGGACAAGTCCTAATTGCTCCTGTTATGGAAACGCAGACAAGAAACTGAAACTTGTCCCTTGTCACCAACCGGCATATTCGATGTGACTCTCAGGGCACTTATTGCAGCCGATTTTAAGATAGAGATGTGCAGGGAAGAGAGAGTCCAATTACCGCCATATTGTAGCTGTTGGACAAGCCTTATTTATGTAAGAGTGCGTTCTAATTAAACTTTCTATCGAGCGTAATGCCCAAGTATTTTACCTCATTGGAGCACTAAATGACCGTGCCTTGGATCGAAATTGGACCAAGATCCAAATGATGTCTTCTGGTGAACTGCATAAGAACAGTATTGGCAGTGTTAATAGTGAGATCTTCGTTTCCGCACCAGTCAGTAACAGTGCGCAGAACTGATTTCATTAAATCAGTGAAATTGTAACAATAATTGCCAGGTCATCCGCATAGCCGACTGCCTGATAACGAAGCTCATATAGCTTGTTTAAGAGGCCATCTACCAGAGACCAGAGTAGCGGCGACAGTCCATCTTCTGGACACCCGTTAGCTGTCCTAATGCACACAGGTGTTACCTAGAGTGAATCTATACCAGATGTTGTCGAAAGCACCTTCTATATCAAGAAAAGCACATGGAGCTATTTCTTTATGCTTAAGAGCTCTCTCTATCTTACTAACATGATTACGTGAGGCAGTCTCTTGATCTACCGTTTGTATACGCAAACAGAGTAAAGTGAAGGGGAGATGATCGGTCCAGTTTGCACCTGATGTGAAAGTCTAGCAGTCTCTCCATTGTCTTGTAGAAAAGAGGTAAGACTAATTTGTTTGTATGATTTAGGCAGCTTTGGCAATAGGCGCCTTGTTTAGGGATAAATATCACCACTACTTCCCTCCATGAAAGCGGTACGTAGCCCCAATTATAGTTGGCTCTAAACATATTGACTAGTGGAACAAGGATGGTATCCATGCAGTTCTGGAGGTGGAATGGGAAAATATCATCGCCCCCACGTTCTTTAAAAGGCTGTAAAAAATGACGCCAGAGAAGCTTGAGGCCCTACGGCTCAACGGAGACCATTCGGGACCGTAAACGTGGTAGACTGAGTCTGGTCCTAGTGTTGACTCAGGGAAGTGCATCTGTAGCAGTTATTCCCCTTAGGTTTCGGTGTAGGTGTTGTCCTGCTTTCAAAGACGCCCTACCCCATTTGAGGCGCCCTTGGCTAGCACCTTTTGAAGGTGCAGCGTTTAAACCGCCTTATTTCTTTATGATATTCAGGATATTGGGATTTAATTAAATATTAAATTGTTGTCTCACTTGCCTACGCATTTCAGACAGCCGTTCGCTCCAACATGTCGAATCGGATGTATTGATGATCTGACAACATCTGAGACTCGCCAGTGCCTTATGAACTGCTAGCCAGAGTAAGATCACCACCTCATCTCTGGCTCCAGTGATAAAAGTAGATTTGCACTCTATATTAACTATATCAATATTTTTAGCTATTAGATAGTTTAACAGGTGCTCACCCTTTCATTGATGTTGTCACCAGCCTTTTCGGGAAGGGAGTCAATGGCTCCCAAAGGGGCTGCTTTGAAGACTTGTAGATGCTCGTCTCGAGGCAATCATTTGCTGAAGCCCAGGATTAGGTGTTTACGCCTGCCCCCACCGTAGCTTTATCCCCATCCTGGTGATTTATTTTCCTCTTCCCAAGGCTGTTTCCTCTACTCGCGTCGGTTTGCGTCTTCCCTTGCTGGTATCCGAACCAGTACCTGGTACTAGTGATAGCTTCTGATGGATATTATCTACCTTCTATGGGACCACCTTTTCGTCTTTGCACGGATCCGCTTATGTTTCTCCTTGCTGGGCTCTTGCGTTACATCATTTCTGACAGTCCCCTGAAGGTAGATGCCGACCTTTGTACCAGAGGCCGTCGTAGATTCACCACAATCCGCGGAGTTACCTGGTCTCACTGCACCTTGGTCTTCACCTCGGATTCGCTTAGCTGGTGTAGAATCTGTTAGGGCATATGTTTACAGCTTGTTAGCTAACTGGCTGACCTACTGGTCCACACTTGCCTTCTTAACAGCCTTAGCTGACGCTAACTACTGCTTTTTTCGCTCCCTCTTTCTCTTCCGCTTAAGATGCTTGCGCAGCCTCTAAGTATGAGATTGCGTTGCCTTCCTCCGGATTTGTTGCAACGTTGCCAACTTTAGAATCAGCCTCTCCCGTTTTCTCCAATCATTTGGAATCTTGCCATCTTGAATTGTCCATAACATTTTCTTTGTTTGAGTTAAATTCCGTTTTTGGACCCACGAGTTGAGGGAAGAAACAAACGGACTGGGAAGACAAAGGCCCCCCCCCCAATACTAACCCTGCTCAACTAAATTACAATAGGAGGTTGAACTGTCCTAGAGGAGATTACACTAGCGATCCTTTAATCCCGTATACTATGAGAGGTGGTCAGATCGCCCCTCTTCCAGACTGCCTCAGTGTGGCCGAAAAACCTTGGAGTTAGGGGATTTATTCAAAAGGTTTACTCCCCCCGTGTTCTGTGTTAGCTGCAATTCCCAGTGGCGGGGCGTGGCGCCCCACGGATGAATTTCCATTCATAACACCAGAATGGCTTACCACCCATTTCCCTCATTCGCCATAACCGAATTTTCTAGGAAGTAATTAAAAGCATATCCCAATTTTTTTTGGAGATTTTCAAACTGCGGCGATTTTTTTGTCACTGGGTATATTCAGCAGAGTTTGTTTCATAATATCTAATTGAAATTTAATTTAAAATTACATTAAATCCCGTTAAAAATTTAAATAAGAAAACACTGAATCGTTTGAAGTTTAAAAAAAATAAAAATGCGTATAACAACTCTTAATATTTAGATCTCTTGGAACCTGATCCTAATAGAATACCGATAGATGTTACCGATCCTGTCATAGATGCATTTTGGAATGGAGTTTGGAAGCGTACCTCCCAGCGGAACACTGAAATTTACGATGAGGTATTTAAATGTATACCAACGAATAACGTAAAAACATTTGCTGCTCTACGCAAATATCAAGAGGATCCTCCCTTATCCAAGACAGATCCCGAGTTAGCAATTCAAAGAATTAAAAATATTCAGGTATTTATTTTGAAACGAAACATTTTGGCTCGATATTGTAAAATTTATTTTCAGGGTTCTGTTGTCCACTTACCTTTAGAATTTTTAAGTCAAGAGACTTTAACACCTCCTGGTACTAGCAAAGAAGGACTTATGCCTACATCCCTTTGGACTTGACAGTATTTTATATATGGATTATACAACTCTTGTATTATTAAGTAAATTAAAGCTCAACAGTTTACTGCCTAATGTTAATTAAAAAAAATTATTTAAAACTGCTGTAATTTTGTCACATTGTGACATTGGCGTGTCGCACTCTAAAGTAAACTTCTATTTTATTTTGTTCAGTTTTATAATGTTACGTAAAGAGATGTTATTTCAGTATTTGTACAAATGACTACTCATTTATTTTTATATTTGCCTTTACATATTTATAAATAAATTACTGAAAAAGTTGGCTGCTTTCGTTAGTTATAACGCGGACACGGTAATTTTTTACATGAATGTCTATATCCAATGCAAGAGCAACTATAAGAGCGGCTGCAAAGTTGGTTCAAAATGTTGCAATTTAAAATTCTCTTTTGCCTACTACATCTCTTACGGATTCATCGTCGGTGCATGATTCTGAGCTTGGTTTGTTAACCAAGATTAAACAACTCTCAACGAAACTGAAAACAACATTATTGAGGTGTCCAACCGAATTGCCGCAGTTGAAAAATCTAATGTGGACATTGCGCAAAGGTGCTTGACCCTCGAGGGGACAGTGGAAGAGTTGCAAGGTTTAGAGAGATCGACTGACGTTAGTATTTGGGGAATTCCCCAAAAATATTTTAGTTGAAATTTGACGTCGCATTAATCATCCATTCTCTCCTCATATTGCAGCATTTCGTACAGATCAGAGGTATTATCCAATGTCATTAGACTAATTTTTTCTCTACTGAATCCTAGCCCACTTAATTGCTATTACATTGACGTTTTTCGCCGTTTTTGCACTGCTTGTGTTCTTGTATTTTTTGTCACACTGAGCCTATGCTTATACTGTTACTTTAATGCCTAATTCAAATAATATTTTAACGCCGAACAGAGTTACATCCTTAACGTAAAAGTCTAACTGAATCATTTATATTCATGTTCCAGCATCTTCATCTATGTGTTGTGAATACTCTACCAATTTATTTCAATACGGCTAATCCCTCATTACTAGATGTATTTTTTACTGCGGATAGTAAAGGGGTTTCCTTTCATAATCAATTGAGTCCTCCATCCATTAATATTAATAACTATCTTATGAAATAGTACATTATCTTCATGATAAGTATAAATTTCTTCAGACACGTAGGATAACATTGGTTGCCCCTGGTTTTCAGATGAGATTCGTTCCTCCGGTGCTAAAGTCCTGCGAATCTGAATTCCGTAAGACACAGTTGTGAAACTGCTCTTCTGAGTGTAACCACTGATGTTCGCTGTTCTTTGAATATGGATCACCTCTCGCATTGCTCGACTTCTCTAAAGCCAATTTGCTATGGCTACGAATTTTCAGTTCCAGCACGCTGCTGTGTTCTTAATCCATAGCTTCTTATTGGGTAGGCTGCAGCGGTTTCGAATTAAATACATTTCTTCGCTTACCTGTGGCGTTCCACAGGGTTCTATTCTCGGGCCTTTGCTTTTCTGCCTGTATATAAACGACCTCGCAGTGCTTCTTAAGGACTGCAAGGTGCAGCTCTATGCTTATGGTGTGCAGTTATATCTTAGCCGACCTCTAGGGCTTATAAATAATATGACGACATGGGCACTGGATTGCATTCTACCGTCCCATATCCCTCCTAAATGACATAATGCTCTCCTTTGATGGTAGGGTAAAAAGTCTTGGTATATTTCTCAACGCCAGCATGACATGTGATCTTGTGACTGATGTGATGGGTAAGATTTATGGTGGGCTGCGACGGCTATGGTTGACATCTGCGACACGCGTTCGTTCCTTGTGAAATAGTTGCTCCTGCCCTACTTTATCAATGGCAGCCTACTTTTCCCCGTCTTTGTTCTACCTGTTCCAGGAAAGTCAAGAACGCAAAATTCACCAAATTGAAGTGGCAGAAAGGCCACTTGTTCGTGTGAACAACGAGAAATCGACTGCCTCGGGTTTTCGCGTACACCCTTACGCACAGCAGCGATGCTTTAAGCAGACTTTGCGTTTCGGTAACGTACGGGTGTTGGCTGAATATTTACCGAACCGGTTGACTCGAATTTGGGCAGCAAACGTCCAACAGTCGACTTAGCAGGACGGTTGTGACGAGGATAAAAATCACGTAATGAGCGGAACGTTTCTCGAATGGATCACTGATATTGATAATAAAATTTGAAGATTTGCACACGTTCTTCATCGCTATAAGCTTTTATGGTGATTTGCAACACATATTGAACAATTTACAACAAGTTTGACAAATGTTTCATCAACAACAAGGCCGCTATAATCTAACAAATTTCGAGCGATGACATTTGACTGCATGGACACTTTAAACCGGCAGATATGTGAAAAGCAAGATTTTCTAGTAACATTTTCTAGTACATTTATTTTTGGAGATTTAAACACTCGGACGCAACAATATCGAAAGAGACTTGGCCAGGTACAAAGGCGCGCAGCCCTGACAGTGGCCTCAGCATACCGCACTGTCTCCGAACCGGCCGTCCTGGTGATTGCAGGGGTCGTTCCCATCGACCTGCTCGCCAGGGAACGAAGGGCGACCTATCTCAGGAAGGCAGAAATAAACAAGGCAACGGTGCGCAGAGAGGAAAGGTCCTACACCGTGGAAGGATGGAAACAAAGATGGAGAGAGGAGAACACTGGATCGATAGAGGGCATGGAGAGTTAGGTTTTTACATAACCCAACTCCTGACTGGTCCACGGATACTTTCGTTCGTATCTTCACAGAATGGGAAAGGTAGCGTCACCGGAGTGGCTCTATTGCCTAGGCCAAACAGACACCGCAGAACACACTTTCTTTTAGTGTCAGAGATGGACTCCCGAGAGGGGAGCGCTTAGAGTCCACCTAGGAGGGGCGATCTCCCCGGAAACTATAGTCCAAGGCATGATCGCCGACGAAGAAACCTGGAATCGCACAGTCAGGTACGCGGAAGATGTCCTGCGCAGGAAAAGGAAAGACCTAGAAGAGCAGGCCGCCGCAGACGATATGGTCGCCTGACGGGAAACGGTTCCAGGCTAGTGTCCGGAGATCAGGGGCGGTGTTTTAGTCGGTAAACTGCGCCACAGGAGTCCGACACTGACATGATCAGTTCGCCGAATTAATCGTTGTCCATAGAGGAATTTATGGAAATGCTTCATTGAATCAACAATAGCCAGCAGTTCTTTCCTCGTAACACAATAATTTATTTCTTGTTTTGATAGAGCTCTGCTATAGTATGCCACCACCTTTTCGTGTCCGTTTACTTCTTGTGACAGCACAGCACCAATCCCAACATTACTTGCATCGGTATCCAATATAAATGTCTCACCCACCTTTGGATAAGTTAGTGCAGGTGCATTCCAAAGCGCCTACTTCAGTGCTTTAAAGCTGTTTTCTGCTTTGCCTGTCGAAACGAATGCCTTATCCTTCTCCGTTAGCTTATGCAACTCCTTTGCTATATCAGCAAAATTCTTCACAAAGCGTCTGTAATAAGTGGCTAGTCCAAGAAAGCTTCGTAGCTCGTGTTTATCTTTATTTTTCTAACAGTCATGCTGAAGGTCCAAACCCAAACTGTATTTTTGGTCTCTAGCTACATGGCTCATGACTGCCGAGAAGATTTTTCAATGAATCCCTGAGGAAGGCGATTGCGGAAGCCATTAATCGACGTATGACAATTATCTAGGCATACGCGGACTATATGGACTGGACAGCTCGGAAGTAAATAAGAGAGGTGAATCACTTTAAGAATTTATTTTAAGCACTACCCTGCTGATTTGCAACGAGTGAACGGAACCCATCTTTATTCACTCAAATAGGCGAAAAGTTCTAGACATTACATTAGCCACTTAACAATCAGCCCATATTATAAGAGAATGGAGGGTATAAAAAGAACCCTCCCTTTCCGAAAGAGCACACACTGGGATAAGTACAAAATAGCCCTAAAAAAGTCAACGGAAATCATTACCTTAAGAAAGGAAGGTCGCAAACTTTTTAACAAAAAGCTAGAGAAACTTTAAACTCGTCAGGAAAGCTAAACACTCTCAGCCTCAGAGTCAAGGAAGACCGAAGCTGGTCCTCACCGAGCCTGGAAACCCTGGAGCTACTGGTAGGTACTTACTATCCGGGCAGCTCAACAGTGAGAATAGTTGTGTTTACAATGGTTGCTGATAATCAGGTATAGGTCGTAAGATCCTAAGCAAAAGGAAACAGAAGCAGATTATCAACATTTGCAAGCCTTTCAAATGACCGGGCTTGTAAGATATAATTCCTACTGAACTTCCAGCACCCTTTAATCTCTTACTCCTATGGTTGGAAGTCTTTTATGCAGACTCGTCCTTGTTATATGCGTGTTGATGGTTCAACTATTTCGTTGATATGGATGTCAATGAGTCTCTCCAAGTTTTTAAAAAGGAATAAGGAAAGACTTATTGTTCTAAATTGCGGTTTGCTGTGCGTGGTCCTTCCTCACCTCTTACCTCTGCCCACAAATCTAGAATAAATGTGAGGTTTACCTCATCTCTCAAATAATATAACAAGGGTAAGTCCGTTAAGATAGACTTTCGTGAACTGATCGACAAGATGAAGACATCAATCATCAATATCTAATTTACATCTAACATTGAAGCAGAGTCGATAACGGCATCTTGAAGAAGCCTAAATCTAGAGAAGTCACTCATCGAACTCTTAATCTGGTTTTGGGGATCTACCCTACGATAAAATGCTACAAGAGGAACTTCCCAAGGAGGACCCCTTTGCCGCTTCTAGAGAATGTGGTCCTCAGTGATCTACATATGGATTTAGAATGCTACGTCGTTGTCTTGTTAACCTCGTTGAACTACCTAAATATCCTACTGAGGTGATAGGAAACTTATCCAGAAACCCAACGTTCATGAATGAGTACGCAAAGATACGGCTGCCTTATACTCGTACAACAAGACTATAGGCAAAAGATAGGTCATGGAGCCGCGAATTGTTTACTGGCTCTAACATATGTCAGTATTTTTAGGCATATACTCACATAAATGGTGGTCGTCTGGTAGCATGCACTGGAAAAGGAAACCCATAAGAAAGCACAAGAGAAAGTTTAGGGGAATGCAGCGCTACTGATAACAGTTGCTCTTGAAACAATACCCTCTAATGCCCTTAAAACTATTCTCCTCCTAACGCTGGTGAAACTCATTAGCAAACGACGCATCCGATTTTCCGTACTTCAAAACTCTTCATGGAAACAAACCAACCATACGACACCATACTCAAGTCTTGTTTTAACACCAAATTCGATTCCTTTATTCCCACTACGAAATGGAGGAAGGGCCTCTCAACGAAGGGAATCAGTGCATCTTTTCAGGAACGACTCTAACTTAGTCCTTAGAAAGACCGAAAGTCAGTTAAAGTAAGTTATTCGGAACAGCTGGACCTAAATATTTCTTTTCGTTTGCTCAGCTTCCAGGCAGACATCATGGATACATAGGTAGCTCCAAAAAGCTAGCGAAAATCCGTACCACTCTATTAGATTCTGATGAAACTCATCAGCTTGGTAAGCCGCTAACCACTGTACATTTAGCAAAAAAGGAACAAATGAAAAATGGCGCCATCCCCACGCCAACCCAGCTGAGTAAATTCGAGAGCTCGATACTTGAAAAGTATAATAAAAGACTGCAAAGCCCCTGGGCGGCGAAAATTGCGATGAGCGAGCCTGTGAGAAGAAGGAGAGGCAAACAAATAAGGAAGTGCTAAGATGAGCGGTGTGATAAGTTTGCTAGGTAATATTAATAGGTGGGGGGGGGAGGGGGGGTTAGAAAGATCGTAATGGATAGGCATAAGGAGTCGGTTTCTGTAATTAACCCTGAAAGGTATCTGTGTGCCAAAGGAACTCGATTCCACCATAACCTGGAAGGATAAATCCATAGTGCGAGACCGAAAGTGCGGCAATAGGAGCAAGCTAGATCTCACCGACCTGGAGAAGCTGAACCTACAGAACAAGTAGCTGGGGAGCTTTGAACTTAACATCTTTAACATCTGGTGAAGCAGCGGAAATGTCCGCAGGGAGAGGTAATCCATTAAGGAGCACCCAAAGAATGCGTGCGTTGGTCCTGAAACGTGATCTCTCCTGCCCAGCGAGAAGATGTATCTAACACATGAGTTAAAACAACCTTTTAGTGTATTAAGCTGGTCTACATTGCACCCCGAAAAGGCTTCACATTCATAACAAATGATCGACATGAGTAGTGATTTGACAGGACCTAGCGGAGTATAACTTGCGAAGGACAAGGGCCCTGGTCAGACACTCATCTAAAGTTAAGCCCAAACTAGTGACGGTTTGGCTGAGAGGAATAAGAGGAATAACCTTATAGCTCCAACGGGATCCCGAATAGGGAAGCGGTATAAAGCCAGAGCCTGCGTCTTAGACGCATTGAGGTTGAGTTTGTTGGAGGTCGCTCAAGTACAAATCGCTTGAAGGTCCCTATTTATCATATACACATCCATTCAGCTGCCCAAGTTCAGAGGAGAAGGTAATTTGTATATCATTAGCATAAAGGTGGACCGACACACTCAGGGAGATCGTTGATGAATACACTAAAGAGGAGGGGACCAAGCACTGAGCACTGCGGAACGCCCCTGAAAATTGGCAGGAATCCAGGAAAGACCTCTTCCACACGGACACATTGAGTCCTGTCAGTAAGGTAAGAGAAAATCAAGTCGTAAGCCGACGAGGAAAACCCAAACGTTGATTTCAGTTTCACGCACAACGGGGCGTGGTCGATGGTATCAAAGGCCTTACCAAAATCAAGGTGGAGCAAAATTGTAGCTTTACGTTTGTTCATGTTCATTCCGTAGGGCTTAGCTCGCTTGGCGAAATATCATTAAGGACGGTGTCATTGTCCCATAGGCAGGCACGCTCGGCGCGCCCTCAAATGATTTCTATAGAAGATGCCAAGATGAGAAATAACAGGAAACCATCCCTTATCTTCTCTGCAATTGTCCTAGTCAATCGCAGGAGCCGATACCAAGACTCCCTCGTTTTAAAGGATGTAGTCTAATTTGGATCTGGTGATATCTGGAACCTAATTCAGTTCAGTACGATCTTCAAGTGGCTCCTGCGGATGGAAATCTAGTCGGTACCACTATAGGTCATCACGGCCTAAGTGTGCTTGCCCCTGGGATGCTGCCCTTCTAACCTATGTTTATTAATCAGTAGAGTTGCCACTCTCTGAACTCTCTTTAGTATTTTCTGATGGAACACTTTTTCTACCATCCATGTGAAAAGCTTAGTTTACTTCCCAGTGTGACACTTAAATAGCGTACGCCACTCACCGTTTTGATTGAAACTTTGCAGATTTAATGGTTTTGAGCTTTCTTCTCTTTGTGAAGAGGAGCACAGATATTTTATTTGGATTTATGAATAAATTTCTTTCCTTCGAATTTAGAACTTTCTGTTTTAATTCACAATGTGCAACAATGCAGGAACCTTTCAGACGAAAAGATGGAAGGATGGTGTGATGCGATGGTGGCTAGCTCTGTAAGTTTATTTTTAGAATAAATCGCAATTGAAAATTGACTAAAGGCACAATTGCTTAAGAATCCGATATTTACAGCTATTGGACCCACTGGAAACATCAAAATTTGCCATGTTTAATTTTTGTTTTGAATTTTTAAAAATATTTACTTCTCTAACGCTTTTTATTGCGAGACGCCATCTCTTATTCACTAGAAAAGTTATCTTTATTTATGAGGAACAGTTTTGTGTAGCACCATCTCTTGGCAATTAAAGTGGGCTTCTTATTGCAGCAATTTGGAAAACTATTTTTCTAATAAATTTAGTAATATATTGCAAGTCGCAATTTTGGTTATTATTGATAATTTGTTTTTGCACAAACTGCCACCTAGGCTTCATATGAAATAATAATTTTAAGGCCTTCTCGGATTATTTTTATTCAGCTCAAATTGCTGGCAATGCCGCTAACTAACACCAGCGCTAACACTTCAATTTTTAATTTGGAGAGCTTTACAACAAAAACTTACTACTAGGCAGATTAAGTTGGTTGCAATTCAATTAAAATAACCGTCATTTTAATTATAATTATATTTTTTTAAATTAAATTCGCATTTATTGAAGGAAATACATTCGGGCGCATGTAGTCCTCCTCTTCATACAGGGTGTGGTTGGCTACCAATTTCATTTTAATTTGCAAAAACATAAATAATTCAACGTTTAAATTGAACTGCTGCCAACTTAATCTGCCTAGTATGGAAGTTGTTTTTGTAAAGCTATCCGAAGCTCTCCAATTCTTTTAAATGTGTTGGTTAATGTGTGCTTTTCGGAGCGGACTGATGAAGTTGGCTCCAGTTTTATGCTGTCAGACACCTTGATACCTTGAAGTTGGCTCTAGTTTCAATCTGTTTGGCCGCGCCGCTGCTGGCGAGTTTTTCACTGTAGAATCAAACACGACGGGAAGTACAAGCAGCAGTGCGTCGGTCTCGTTCGTGAGTGGTGCTGCGGTTGCCTGAGTTTTCTTCGGTTTTTGTTAAAATCAGTTTGATTTAATGCATCCGTCATTGATTGAATCGTGTATTTAATTATTTTTGGTTCGTAAGAACAATAAAAACACGACCATAATTGTTTTATGTACATTTTTCTCGCTGGATCTAATTTTCTCCGCCCGTTCTTGATATCGTCTCATACAAAACACCGTCCCATCCAATCGGCGGGCGCTTGCGGAGATAGTAAATATGTGCACATAGTCCATCATATACTATACAATATAATGCTATATAACTTCTGCCGTATATAATTCTCAATATATTTTTCTGGCCGTGATATGCGGACGACAACAAGATGGCAGACGGTTTGTGTTCAGATGGTAAAACAGTAGCGAGTTTAATCAATGAAAATCCGGTGAATAGTGGTGAAAATTTTGAAATATGTGAAAAATCAATAAGTGCTGATTGTGCCGAGTGTCCTAATATAAAATTTCAACAGTCTGAGACTCAGAAATCTGGAGTAAATCGTGATCATAACATGACGGGTGCAAACCAATTGCAGCACAATGTCGATCCAGAGTTGTCAGATGTTGGTAAAATCAGTGGTGATAGCAAGAAAAATAACAATGCTCTGAGTGGTAATACAAATGTTAAAAATGATAGAAAAAATGTTTCATCTGGTGCGAGTGTGGTGCAAAGGAAGAAAAACAAATTTGTTGCCAGCAATGGCCAAGGATTACACCCTGACGTGGATTTAAATAAATCTCCATCTGTGGAAAACGGCCAGGAAACGGATGATAGTCGTGCTAAGAAGAAGAGATGCTCCGATCGATATGACTCCTCTGAATCGTCTGACAGGTAAGGATACTTACATTCAAAAAAAAAACAGAAACTCTTTTTAACTATTACTTGACTAAAGTAGTCTTTTAAATAAAAAATAACGTCCAAGTCAAGGGATTCCTACAAAACCACCAAGGGAGATTTGCTCAAAATATGGTATTTTTTAACATGCATTATTTCCCTGCTATACTATTATTTCCTTTGGGGATTTTATCGGTCTTCCGGTGTTTGTAAATTAACTTTGTGCAAAATTCGTTAACTGACGTTCGCTGCTGGGAAAGCAAACGAAGGCACAATTTGTATACAGACACCTTAATGCTTCCCGAGGGACCTCCCTACGGATGCGAAAAGCACTCCACTAGTAAAAAGAAGAAAAAAGGCGCAAACACAAACTAAATGTGTTCCACCCACTTCGATACTCTGTCCTGTCGGCAGCAGCAACGTTGCCAATTCTTATTGGAGTAGACCTCTATGAAAAAGGGTCGGTCCTTGCAAAGCTTATTTGAGAAATCTTTGAAAATTATTTGTGTAATGCGCCTCTTGGTAAGTACATTGATCAGAAAAATGCTAACCTTTTATAACTATTCCAATCGGTTTTACTGGCTAATTGTAGTGTAGGTTAATGGCCTAATTCTTTCATATTTTTTTTGTACACCCATAATTTGTTGAGACAAGCAAAACTTAGGTAGCCACTCGGGCCAGAGCTAGCTTAATTTTTCTTACCAAAATTCATTTTCTATATTGAAGGTTTGTAAAGATCAATTAAATAAAGAATTGTTAGGAGCTCTGTATTTGTTTGGGAAATGTAAAGTAAATTTATTATTTTTGTAGGTATATGATAACAAAAGAGCCAGGTTCGAATCCCAAAGACGGGATACGATACGATAAAAGGAATACAGATAATATCGGTGGTTCCGAATCCACTTGCAATCGTTATCTCCAATCGGGGGAAGTTCTACTCTCCGCCGGGTTACGGGAACTAGAGAAAGACTGATAACAAGACATATTTTCTGCAAAATTGCTTTAAGCTCATATAGTTATTTAGCTGAAAAAAAATAGCAGCAGTGGTGTAAGGGTTTTCTACAATAAAACATTGAATTTAGTTTTAAAAATTTTATAATTGGACACCTCCGAAAAACGGACACTTTTTCCAGTCCCAGGCATCAATTTGCCTCAAACTTCCACCTCTAAAAAGCCGGCAGTTTTTTAGGAACGAAGAGTGTCCACTATAGGGAGGTTTCACTATAAATATAATAAGTCTATGTTTCCTGCGTCTTTACGTACAGTCTCTAAACATTTTTTAAGTTTTAGAAAATCTAACGAATAGCCCTTTTGAAGGTACTTCTCGTATATGCACGGTAATTGCCTCATGATTTATTAAATAACTACAAAGGGACTGTTGACTTGTCAAAGCCTTAGGTCATTGCTTTATGCTCCATGTTTGATTCGTTATGGTCCGCATCCATAAGCCATATTACAAAATTCGGCTTTTGAGTTCTTTTTCGGCCGAATACCTGATTTCTTTAGTCACATCATCACAATTTGGTATGTCTTGTTAGTTATTGTCTAGCTAAATTAGAAGAGGGTAGTCAAATTAAAGTGGTGTATACATGTTTCTCTAAAGCCTTTGATAAAGTTTTCATTGATCTTCTGTTATTAAAACTTCAAGGTATTGGTTTTCACTCGACATTTTTCTAGTGGATTATGTAAGCATTGCTGGGTTTAAATCTCGTCCTATTAATGTTGTTTCGGGAGTTCCTCAAGGAAGTCATTTGGGACCTAGGTTATTTTCGCTTTATATACATGACGTATTTAGTATCTTTAAATTTGCCAATGTCTTTGTCTTAGATTTGCAGACGATCTTAAAATTTATTCAACAGTTAATAACCTTAACGATTATCAGAGATTTCGGAATGATATTAATTTGTT
The DNA here is from genome assembly GCA_964036015.1 of Leptarthrus brevirostris. Lineage (NCBI taxonomy): Eukaryota > Metazoa > Arthropoda > Insecta > Diptera > Asilidae > Leptarthrus > Leptarthrus brevirostris. Next base: position 116,869,860 of record OZ038372.1, on the reverse strand, counting down.
TGGTAACTGGTGTAGCTTAAATTATTTGCCCTTAAACGTGGTTAAATGTAAGTTATTGTCGTTATTCCGTGTTCCTTTTCCTGTGGTAGTTACATGACTTATCTATAAATGGATGCCTGATTAGAATGGTTGACAAGGCTTTAGATTTGGGTCTTAGAGTTGACAATAAACTAAATTTCTTTGAACACATTAATTTGATGATTTCTAAAGCGAACTCTCGTTTGGGTTTTACTAAGAAGATCTCAAAGGATTTTTCAGATCCTTACACTCTCAATTATTTATTTCCCTGGGGAGACATATTCTGGAGTACTGTTCAGCTGTTTGGGATCCTTTGAATCAGTCACTAGATATGCAATTCGTAAGTTGAACTGGAGTAATTCATTGCCATCCTATTCAAGCCGATGTTTGTTAACTGATATACAATCTTTAGAGATACGGAGAAGGATACGCAGTGTGATGTTTGTACGGGACATATTGAAATATTTTAACACAAAACCGAAATTTTTATATATGTCTATTCCACTTTGTTCCACGATTATTTGCACAATAGGTAAGAATAGAATGAAAAAGAGTTTTCAACAAAAATTATTATAATTGAAAACAAGTAAGCCAGATATAATTACACACTATATTTGGGCTTTGTTTTACCTTACAAATGTGGTAAAAACAGAATTGATATTTTTCACCTGAGAATTAGTTATATATTAAAACATGGAGTTGCCTAGGCATTGAGTCAATCAAATTCTGCAGCATAAAGATTGAAATTTTCTATTCGACATTTGCCGTATTTGCGGCGAATCATTGCTTTTAGTTGATGCAAAATCTGTGGCGTCCGGGAATAAACACTTAAGTAAATTTTTTTCTTTTAAAATTGAGTTAACATCGGATTTTATGTCTTCTACATGGTACCTTTCATACAGTCCCAAAGATTGTAAAAGCAGAGTATTTAACGGTGAAAACACGATGTGTATAACGACCACAGAAATATTCTCAATCAAATTCATATCGGAAATTTGTGGGGACCACTTCAAGACATTTTTCGCTTTGTGAATTGGTGCGTTGTCCTGTTGCAGGATGAAATTATTCCCGACCAATTTGTCACCCGCAACAAGAGACCCTTCATTTAAAAAGGTGATATAATGTAAGTGATCAGTGTTCGGCCTTCCAACCCGGTTCCATGGTTGTTTTCTGCTGACAACAGATTACGATAAAAAAGGCCATTGGGATTGCAGAGAAAATGTTAGTGGTTCGAAATTGTGTGCACTTGCAATCATTGTCGGGTGAAGTTCTTCTCCCGTTCCATGTTCACAAGGGGTTACGGGAACTAGAGAGGTAATATGCCCACGTCATGTTCTCTGGGCACATAACAATTGAGCCAATGCCGTTATAAGAAATGCAACCCCACTCGATTTTTTCTTTGGCCTGGTTCGGAATAATAATAGTATCTTCTATAGGTACACAAAATCTGTCTCCAAAATGCCGACGGCTTATTTCTGTGTTTTAAAGCAAATTGTATTTCAAGTTTCTCGTTTTTAGTTCTGATGTGAGGCTACGTACTAACGATTCCGTTTTCTTACAGCCTTCCACGAATAGTTGTTTTACTAAATTTTTTGTCCATGCCCCCGTTAAAATCATTTGAAATATTTCTGATAATTTTGAAAGGATTCCTCTTCACAGATAGTAGAAGTACGGTCCGGTGCCTCTGATTATGGGGGCTTACTATTTTGTTGGGGCTGAAAACAAGACAAGTTTTAGGAATTTTTGGAAAAGAACTATTTTGAAAATAGAATAATAAAATTTTACATATTATATTAAGTACCTAAATATTAACATATCTTTTTTTACAGAATATTTAGTTTAGTGGAAATTATTATATTTGAAGACAAATTTTTGAAACACTTGTTTTTAAGTTTTAGATATTTCATTTTACTAAAGTAAATCAATTAGCATACAAGAATTGCTGAACGGCTTTCGACAATCAAAACCTGCATGTAACAAACTTTTAAGAAGTATAGAGAAAATGACCAACAATTGGAGTTAGTGGTGTAAGGACCGAAGACGGTCAATGGAAGAAAGTAATTTTTTCCGATTAAAGCACCTTTCGTCTGATTCCGAATGGCCAAATAAGAGTTAGGCAGCTACCAAATGCGAACTGCTAAAGAACCTGTATGCAACAATTAACACAAGATAAGATGGTAAAGTTTGGAGTGGGGGGTTCCGTGTCTTGTATGGCTTTTTTGAGTTTAAATTAATTAAAGGTATGGCCAATACATCTCACATCATTGACATCTTGCGTGAAAATCTGCTCCCTTATATTGAGAATGAAATGAAATTAACAAGAATTATGTTTCAGCAAGATAATGCCAGTCTGCACGTAGCCCATTTAACGCTAACTTGGTTGCAAAACCGAATTATTACTAATTTGTTGCTAAAGTAATCCTGACCATAACATTTTTGAAAACTGTTGGAAGGTTTTACGTGAACGGGTAAATAAATTAAAACAACAGCTTTTTAAAGGGAATAGACCATATTATCACAGGAGATGGCAAAATCCTCATTAAGTCATCACCAAAGAGAACTAAAGGCATAGCAAACTAGGATATTTCTTTAAAGCTTAATTTTCATGACTTTCCTTGATAGAAGAACGCTAAGCCATTTCTGTATTTTCTTGATTTGATTTTTATTTCTTTAATAAAAAAATATATGAACAGGGGGGGGGGGAATTTAATTTTATCTATGCTTGTGGGGTATAATCGCAAAGAGCTTTGCTAGACATATTTTGTTACCAGGTCTATCACAGAGTTGGCTCTACGTAAGAAACTGGAAGTTGTGTACAATATTATCTATACAATCGATAAAAAGTTAAGAATAATTTTCACTTGCACTTGACCAGTTTTGTTTTACTAGGCAGTCATTCGAAAATATGTCGTTAATTGCGAGAATTTCATGAAATGTGGTAGATACGCGAGCTTTCGTATTCAAGTGTTTGCTGCTTTTCCTTGGAAGTCAACGTAGTATGAAATTAAACGATTTTTTGTCAAGTATCATATATCAACACTTAGAAATGTACACTGGCTCTGGCAAGCACTGTACTGCGATTATTGAGAGAACTTTTAGCCGTTTACAAGAACGAGACAAAATCTTCTCGTTCTTGTAAACGGCTAAAAGTTCTCTTTCTGTTGCGCCTCATTGGCAAAGCACTGGTGGACTGAGAGATTCCTTTGTATTTTTTTTTCTGAAGTAACTTGTTGGCCTTCCATTATGAGGATCGCAGGTTCGAAACCAAACTCTGGCGAGCCATGGTTACTTACTTACTAAATTACTCGAAAAGTTCATTGGATTGGGCGAAGCTCTTCTCGCGCCCTATACTCCGCAAGGGTTATTTGAGGTGTCTAATGTAAGTTTTCAGTAATAATTTTTAGCTTATACAAAAATTAAGAATGTAAGATAAGAAAAAATAAACCATTTTATAAAAGAGCGATCGCCATCCATCCATTTATGAAAATAGTCGACACTTGCTTTGGTTCTAATTCCTGCTACAAGATTACTTTTAATTAGGCCTTTTTTCTCTTAAATTTATCCGTTTTTTTTATAAAAACGGCGATCACTTACAACCGTTCCGCATTTAAATTTAAAATTCTCTGTTTGAGCTTCTAAGGAATGTAGACATATAGGTATAAACAGAAGTAGAAAAAAAGCCGAGTGAAGTAGGTGAAAAATTGGGCTCAAAAGTAAAAAAATAATAATCTGTTTATAAATAATAATTTTATTTTATTAATTCAATAATTGAAACTGGCATTTAGTTCTTTGTTATTTGTTTACAATCTTATAAATTCAAATTTATATTTTTCGAAGTTCATCAAACAAATTAAAGCTCCAATATATTGTATTAACGAACGAATTTTGGCTACTCCTAGTTCTTAAACTTTACAGTCTAGTCTGATCCTCATTTCTTAAACTATTGGGTTGTGTTTAATTCTTACATATTTTATTTCTTTCATTTACAATCACCAGATCTTCTTGCATCAATCGTTCGTCTACTTTCAGACATGAATAATAAAGCATCATCGGCAGCCAAAGTGACAGCTTACAATGGCTCAAAATCCCCTGTAAATCGTTGACGTGGTTTCCAACACGGATCTTTGCGGAACTCCATTATTGACTACAGTGGCCGTTGATTCAATTCCGTTCACTTCTATCTCTTTAAACCACTTACACTTACGGTCCATTACACAATCCTTCTGCAACTTTTATATCAAAATGCGCCTTATCCACTGTCTTAAAAACCTCGTTTAAGTTTCGGAAGTACCACGTGGTTATATAATCAAAGTAAGCGAGAGTATGATGTTTAAAATAGACATTGAGAAAAAAACTTAAGAGCGAGTGTGGAAATCAAATCTAAAATTAGAACTTTGAAGGAGTTTATGTATTCTAATAGACAAATAGGCAAGGAGACAGGCGTTACTGAACTTCCTGTGAGAATTTTTTTTGAAAACTTGGATAAGTCTGACAGTTAGATTTTAGCTATTAGGAGCTGTCTTTGTACTGGCCGACGGGATATAAGTTAAAATTCCTTTAAAGGATAACGAACCAGTTGATCAGAAATGTTCACTTCTGTAGATTTCTCAAGTTCTGCCCTTGCTTTTCCGGAAGAAGTAAATCGATCTAATAAGCATTATCGCTGCGATACGGGGGAGGCGTTCTACAGGAGTGAAAATTTCTGACAACTTGTTCGTTATCGGTTAAAGCAATTTTGACTTATATCCCGTCGGGCAGTAAAAAGACAGCTTCTAATAGCTAAAATAGGGAGCAAGCGTTAGGAGTGGGCACAAGAAAGAAAAAAAAACCAGCAGTCGTAAAAATATTACTTCGTCTGGTTTACCTGCTCAATCTCAAGAAACACTTATAAAATTAGAAGCCGCGAAACTTAAGATTCCAAGCAAATAGAAAGTAGTAGACAAAAACAGTAGGCTAACTATTGACATGCAACTAAACATAGATATTCAAATCAACAACAAAGCATAAGTATATAACTAAATGGATAGGGAATCCAAGTAGGATATGAGTAGAATAAGTAAAATAAGGTCAGTTAAAGAAATGAGAACAAACATAAATAAAAATCAGGAAGCCTAAAAGAATGTTAAAAGTTAAACCAAAATGAATTTACAAATGTGAAAAAAAGGCTGTAAAAAGTGTAAAATAACTGGAAAGAAGCCAATACTAAACACTAACAATATTTAAGTCAGAAGCAGAAAAAGTCAGTAGGGTCAAAACTTGTCAAAATGAAGGAGCAGAATAGAATAGAACAGTGCGGCGTATGGGCGAAAATTCCCGACGGGCTTAGGCTTAGAGTAAGAATTTACCTGTTCTGTCTACGCAGAAGGTTGTAAAAACAAAAGTCTCGTCAAAAAACTTTGACATAAAGGGTATTTTTATAAACATTGTAAGTTATGTATTTATTTACGGTATCATACAAACAGCTCTGTATATCACAATGAAATTTTGCACACCTACCCTATGGGATAGAAAGTTGAATTTGCAGAGTATGTCGGCGGTTCGGAATCCACCTAAAATTGAAGGTCCACTTGCTATCTTTTTCATCGGATCGGGCGCTCTACAACGGGTTTTGGGAACTAAAAGTTGTTAATATTTAGATCTAAGTAGTAAAATTAGAAACTGCGAATTCATCAAATAAGGATAACCGTTGGAAGCGCCGCTGCAACATTTATAAATATATTTCTTGATTTAAGGAGTAGGGGGGTAACACTGCGAATTTTTTTTATTGTTAACAAATTCATTACTTTTGTGAAGAGTGATAATTATCCTTTGGTATTGAAATATACCTAATTTTTCTGTGAAATAGAAGTATAAATACCTTAATTTGCTGTCAAAACTGTCGGCCTGCCAATCCGGAGGTCCCAGGTTTGTATCCCACCGACTGCGACTCATGGTTGCTTTCTGCTGACAACAGACTACGATAAATAGAAAATGATAATGATAAATAGATTGCAGAGAAAATTTCACTGGTTCGGAATCCACTTTAAATTGTAGATCCACCGGCAACTGTTGTCTAGAATCGGGTGAAGTTGTTCTCCCGCCCCATGCCCCATGTCATGCCATGACAATTTGGAAAAATTATAATTTTCTTAAGGGGGAAAATCCTCCAGAGAACAGGTTTTTTAATAATTTAAAAAAAAACTAAGACAAAATGGCGGCGATACAGCTGATCAAACTTGACTCCTCGAGTTTGCGCCGTGGAACGCCCAGGTCCTTGTAGTTAACTGAAATCAACGAACAAAATTTTTTTCATTGAAATAAGTCATTCCGCTTTGCATGAACCTACGTTTAACAAAAAACAAAAAATAAATAAAAATTTGAGGAGGGAAAGAAAAAAAAGACAAAAAATTTAATTTTCTTTTAAATTTTAGGTGTGTCCAAAGGCCAATAAATTAAAGAATATCTATGCAAAATTTCAAGTTGATTGCTTTATTACTTTTTAAGTTATATTCCAAGTCGCGGAAAAATTACGTTTCGAGAAAAACGCGATTAAAGTTTTCGTTCTTGTAAAGTAGAGTTTAATCTGCTCTCGGTGCTTTTGTAGCGCATCACTTCGGTGGCTATTTACGGACTTAGACTTTCTATTGAGCTTAAAACATTGATAGATAGTTAATGCATTTAGATAGATAGTAAATGCATTTTTAAAGCAAAAACAAAAAATGCAAAAAAATGAATTTCTCGAGGAGGTTCCCCCTTAATCCGGAACTATTTTCAAATGTTATCAGGAATCTTGAACTCCTCGAAATATGTAAAAAAAAATCACAGAACTCGGCATTTTTTTCATGATTTCTACCTATTATTTCCTAAAACTATTCAAAATTTCTATTATTCGGAACTACAGCTCACTATCGAATCTACCCAGAATTCTAAAAAAAAATATTTTTTTTCAGCAAACTCGGCCCTAACTTCACATGAAGTTTTTCGTATGAATATTGATTAAATGTTGGCCTCGTTAAATTCCTACGTTAGTTACGGCTTATTTTTTGATGGCAGTTTTTGTTATTTTAATTTGTAATTACAAGAAATTTTTAAGTTTTAACGCATTCGAATGCAGTTTTTTCTTCTCGAATCGATTTTCTGGAAAAGAAATAAAAGCCGAATTCGAATGAAATTCTATTATAAATTTGTTATTACATTATGTTTTAAAAAATTAAAATAAAATCCTAGGAATGCCTTAATATTCTATTACAGTTTTGCACTTCTAATAATCTACTGTTCCAGTTTTACACATCAATAAGATGTTCACGAGCTTTTCGCTTTTAACAATTTTCTTACTGTTGTGGGCATAAATAAGATAAAGATTTGATATAATTCTGACAGGACTATTGCTTTAAATATCCTCAACACGACATCGTTCAAAATATTGGCTTTTGCAGCCAATCTTTATCTATTTTCGCTGTGTGCTTCAGGTCGCTGTCTTTTTGGAAAAACGCTTTCTTCTCAGGAATTTTTATTTGACACAGAGTTCGGGGAAATTTTCCTGAAGAATGTCCAAACTGCTCCTTTCGCATAAATAATCCCATCGATTTTCACCAGTAATCCAACATCATTTCTGGTGATGCATTTCCAAACCATTATGCTTTCATAGTCGTGTTTTTCTGCGCAAGAGCCAGTTTCTTCCGTCCGATTCGAAGCGGTTAATTTTGATATCGTCAGATTTTATGTTTAGGCTACTGATAATGATTATCTTACCTGCTTCTAATCGGTGGCAGTCCAATTGATACATTTTTCGGGAATTCTTTTACGATTTTTTCGGGAGATTGTCGGATTTTTCTTTATCTCTGCAGCACAAAAACAACATTTTCTTCAGAGCGAACAGTGCACTGCGAAGCCTGCGCCTGCAGTCTTGAAGCAGCTTCCCTTTGGAATTTTTTCGGCACGTGTAGCCGGGATTTTTCGGTCAGAGATTAATCTTGGTGCATCTCCAAGTTGTCCACTGGGCTAAACTTTATTTTCCTCACGAATTTATTTTGATTGATTTATTTATTTTGCCCATTTTTAACTTAGATTCACTCTCTGTCACTGAATAACGTGAAATAATTTAATAATTACGCTTTTGAATAAAAATTTGCCCGAAGAACTGTTGAGTGGAGAGCAAAATTGTAACACTGGACTTATAATAAAAATAGCTTATTCTATCAACTGTTACACTCGTTCATTTTAGTTCACCACCATAAGAATCAAATAAGACCATATGACGGAGAAAATCGGCAAACTTTAAATCTTGAGGAACAATTTAAATAAGAAGAGTAGAGCTGCTTATTGAGGCTGGAATATGCAGCAATAGGGCGTAGTTCTGACCTTTGCGGGGCCTGCAAACCTAGAGCTTTTATAGAAATGTATATAATTTAAATATATTTTATTTTATAAAACTTTAAAAATACGAACAATAACTTCCCCGAATTCGACCCTTATCTTATTTTGCTTCTTTTGCACGGATTCTTTTTTTTTAAATTTCCTTTCCTGGACAGTAGGCTTATTTTGAATGTAAATGTAAAACTCTGATAGTTTTACAAACATAATTGCGTTACCACCAAAATTTATAAAAATAGATCAATCTACTCCCACTAAGATTTTTTTCTGAAATATGTAGAGCTTATATTTGTATTCCGCAATTCTTACATCTGTTTTCGGTAAGTGTACACTTCATTTCATTGTTTACAAACAATAGCGATTGTAATTATTGTTTTTTGTTGTTTTGTTTGGTTTAAAAATGTCTGTTTACTAGCTATTTATTATGGTGTTAGTCCTTACAAATTTTACTTACAGTAGTGGAAATATAATTAGCACAACCACTTATGTAAATAGTTTTCATCCATGCCTAGAAAGAAAACTAAACAAAACATTTTTCTAAAAGTTGGTTCAAGTAATAAATAGCAAAAATGTTGTTTTGTACCTATATGTTTTTGCTTTCAAGGTTATTCTATGATAGTTTGTAGGATGATGGTTATTTTCAGTAACTGCTATTGTTTTGTCGCATGCTTTCAAACATCTTTTGGTTCTGGTTATCAATACAATGCTTCCTGAGTGCTTATCCATTAATTTTCCATTCCAATTGTTTTGTTTGACCCTTTGTTGATATTATTCTAAATATATTTTAAGCGATTTAAGTTAAAATTCATAAAACGTTAATAAAATTCCCCCTAACTAACTTATTTTGGAAGTGTGCTTTGAATCATTATCATTCATAAATTACCGATCAAAACGTAAATCTGTCAGTCAACACAGACAGTTCCATTCCGGTCATTTAATTACACTGGATAACAAGATTCTGTACCTGGGCGGGTGGGGGTCATTTCCGAGCTAATTTGCTGTGTAGAATCCAAATCTGAGGTCAGAATTAGGCAATCAGGCCAGGTTTTGAGATATTTGAGGTTATGTACTCGAAAGACGGTTTTTTTGGCTACTTTTGAGGTTATGTATAGGATGCATACAATTTGTTTAGTCTTTTTTTCTAGTTGCGATTTTTTCTTGCAAAGTTACACCATTTTAAGTTATGAAGTTCATATTTCATGTAAATAGCAATATTATGTTTACCTATATGAAATAAGAACTTCATAACTTAAAATAATCCGTAATTTTGCAAGAAAATGTCTTAGGTAACCGCTCAATAGCTTATTCTAAAGGGTAAGAGTAGCATTAAATTATGCAACTAAGCAAAACATTTAAAATTAAATTCCGATTCTACGCAGCAAATTACTTCGTAAATGACACCCACCTGCACAGGTACAACTATGAACCAAGTTTTTGTAGACCAGTTTTATATATCTTTATATTGATGGATTTTGTTACTTATTTTTACTACAGGAACTACACAATGAAACGATAATTTTGCCCAAACTATTAAACTTTCACTGCCGTGTTTTACTACTTTAATGGTACATTTTGCATTTAACTCTTGACACATCGGACGACGTACGTATACTTTATCATCAGAAGTGAACATATTATTCTCCAAACTGACAATATAAAAGAGGTTCTTGCAAAAGGACAGTTGTTATCTTTACAAAAACACGGTTTATCTTTTTAAAGTCTTTAAACAAACAAAGTAACTTTCGTCTTGCAATGCATCTGTTTCTGTCAGCTAATTCCGTCAGTTCGTAGGGCAATTTGTGTTGAATTTTTTTAAGCTTTCTAAAGTATCATTTTCAGACGCTGTTATAATCGCTCTATCTGCATGTTTTGTTGCCTTTCTCTCGCTGTTTATCTTTAAACGCTTAACTTCTTATACAAATTCCTTTATAAGAATCAGGCCCGTGCGCAGGATTTGCTCCTGGGGGTGGAGGGGGGTATCTAATTTCATGAAAAAATAAATAAAGGAGCTATACAAAGAAAACTATCAACAAATAGATGTACATAAAATATGATATATTTGCACTTAAAAAATAAGGTCATATACATTTTAGGTAAATTTTTTAGTATTTCAGTCAAATTTTTCCTAATCAAGAGGTTTAGGTTTGGGGTGACCCCCAAAACCCCCCGTGCGCACGGGCCTAATAAGAATAGCTTAAAATATAAAAATATACGAAAAATAAAGCTTAAAAAGTACAAGTATTTGCCAATTTTAACAAAAAAATTTTAATAAAATTTTTTTGTGCTATCAATTTCCCCAGGCAATTTCGGCACGAATTTTACTCGTTTTATAAGTTAGTACTGAATTTTGAAACTGCACTGTCTCTGAAATCCTAAGCTATACAAGGTTATGTAATAATAACTAATAAAATATTCCAAATTTTGCATATCTTTCCACCACTATATAAAAGCAATATTTGGTTTACACAATACTTTGTTCAAATCCTATTTATTTACCTTATGTAGATAAGTTGAATTGGGCTCTATTGTACATAAACGGACCACAAAAATATATTAGGGTTCGTTCAAGTATTACGTAACGCAGTTAGGGGGAGGGGGTCTTGTGAAACGTTACGGTGCGTTATAAGGGGGGAGGGGCCACGCAACAAGTTACGTAACATTAAGTTTTTTGTTAAAATTAAAAGTCCTAACTCTTAACTCGTGATGAGTATACAAAAGTTTATATATGGAAAAAAACGAGTCCATAGTTTGGACTCTAACAATCCGACCGTTGCGGTCAAGTAAAACTACTTAAACTACAAGCCATTCATTCACGAATTTCACGCACATACATTAGCGCCAAAGGGGGCTGAAATTTCGTCTAATTTAGATTGCTTCTTATTTCAGTATTTTGCGCAACATAATTGACATTTTTCGGTAAAACATTAATCTGATTGTTACGTAATGTTGAGGGGGGGGGGGGGGGTAACGCGAAACGCAGCCTAGCCTGTTTTCTAAATATTCTATGAATAATAAAAATTGTTTATTGCCCTGTAATAAAATGGTGTCATATCATATTTGGCAATCATACATTTTTATGTCGCATTTAAGCAAAGAAAATTTGCTATATTCATAGAGATGTATAATATTAAAGTTTCAACGTTGATTCAGGAGGTTTGATGCTGATTATTATGACCTCTCTGATAGTGTTCGAAGTGGACGACCGACCAGTTCAATTCAATAATGACTTAAATTTCTGGTTGGATCTGATCCAAGGTTAAGTAGATATACAAGAAGCGTTGTATCCAAATGGTCAACTATACAAAGGAGAGAAATTGGAAAGTTATATAGGAAAGGAATATGGGGACCGCATCAATTAATTGAGGCCAACACGGATCTTCGACGAATAAGTTTTTGCTCACCATTATTGTAGAGATCCATTTCTAAGCCGAATCGTTACCGGAGATCAACAATGGATTCTCTATGTGACAACATAATCCGTTCAAACGTACGTAATGTTAGCGAAAAAACTTTGACGAATCGAAAATAGCATAGGCCGTTATTTTGTTGTTGTGAGGAATATAATTGTATCGCTCTTATTTAAAAAAAAAATACAGGGTTCTTCCCTACCTTACATTACAACCTTCTCTGTGTCAGTAAGATGAATAATGACTCCTGATGCTGTTAAATAATTTAGTGGCAAAACACCCGTACGGATGGAGGTGAGAAGAGAGTGACATGTACAAATAATCAAAAACGAATGATATTGATGTTGAATTCATAGTTTTCGGTATCACTGAGGTGAATAAATGAATAAATGATACTTCGTATGCCGTTAGATTCTTCGATAGTTATCTTAGGCTGCTCATGGTACCATTAAGGGGGGGGGGATTCAGAAATAATCGAAAACGATCGATATTATTGTAATATCCATACTTTTCGGAAGCAGTAAGATGAATAATTACACTTCTGATGCCGTTAAAGCAACGCATAGGAGTGGGAAGAAACTGACATGTATCATATTATGATCGAAAACTACTGATATGAGTATCGAATCATAGTTTTCGATGTCCCTGACATGAACAATGACACTTGCAGTGCCGTTAAATAGAGTTTAAGGGGGGGGGGCGACATACACTTAATTCTTGGCCGGTATTTTTTGAGTATCTGAACTAAATGTCTAGAAAGGAAACGTTTGTGCGTTTAGGAAATACTCCCTCTGTTTAATATTCTTAATAAGATTCCTTTTAGGAAATAGGTGTGTTAATCAGCAAAATTTATGTATTTTCTATTGTCAATTTATTTTTATTTTTAGAATTCCTTATCTACTTGTTTTGTGAAATTAATTTTAAAAGAAAATGTTTCGATATCACTCACCTCATATAAAAATTGCGAAGCATCTCATTAATCGCAGGCACACCCGTTTTTTATCTTAGAATTTGTCGTTCGGTCAATTCGATTTAGTTGTGAGGTAATTTATTTTGTTGTTATTCAGTTGTAGTTGCAAGAAAAGGATGTCGACCTACATAGTCTGCTTGCAGTGCGCCATTCACTAACGTAAAAAACGGTAAATTCTAAGAAAGTGAAATTTAACTTACAATATTTTTTTCATAGTTTTCTCAATAGTTGCTCTACTGTAGTTTTTTAAAAGTAAGAACGACAAAACTATTTTTTTTCACAACTAATTAACGAGAAAATAACGGCAAATTTTGGGAGTCTATTGGGGTTTCTAACTTTATGTACGTAGTGTTCGAAGCAATGGCTGTCTTCAAAGGAAACGTTAGTACCAACCCCTAAACGAAGTTCAGAGCAAGGTATTATTATAGTTACCCTGTATTTAGTGAGACTGCAGTGGCATAATACACTGCGAGTTGTTGAAACGTAAAGAAACAGTTGATGCTGAGCTGCAATGGAAGGTTTTACAGGTCAATGAAGTTGGGACCCTCTTTTTCTAAATTTGGCAATTTTTTTGGTGAAAAATTATGTAAAACAGTTTTTTGTTTATAAAACTAATTCGTGGAGACAAACGTGAACTAATGATGGAGAAACCAACGCACAAAAAAATTGGAAAATTCAGAAAAGAATGAAAAAGAAAAGAAAAGAAAATATGAAATAAATTTCCAAAATAACTTTGTCAAGAAGAATTCTACATATAATTAATGATTTTCGAAATTTTTCCTTTACTTGTGCTATGAGACCCTCCTTCCTGCTAAATTGCAGGATTCAACGGGAAGTTCACTATTGGTGATGACGTGTCAGTAAGTCGTCAGAATGAAAATACACTTTGGAAAGTCATATCTTTTTTTTTTGCATTGAGTTGGGAGCTTGAATTTTACAGGACTATGCTTGGTTAGTTGGTTTAAGTGATCAGCTTTGCCTGCATGGTGACGTTGCAATTAGCACTGTTATAGCTCCGTTTTGATAATAAGACCCGATTGTAGGTAAACCTAGTTGAGAGTGACTGAGTTAAATTACGCATTAGGCTAAAACCAACCTGAGGAATTTAGGATTAAGGGCTGTAAACTTTAGTTTTTGATATTAATTTAAACTCGATATCTATAGCCTTTCCTGAGAAAAAGGGTCTTGACGGACAAACAGACGGACAACAAAGTGATTCTATAAGGGTTCGTTGCTTTCATTTTAAAGAACGGAGTCTTATCACATAATGTCAATTGTGAAGGGAGCGCTTGCAAAAGTAATGCATTGTAATGCAAATAAAAATAATATCACATAACAAGCGCTTGCTGGTTATTAGTTGTTACAGTAAGGCAATTGGCAATAAGTACTTGTTTTTCTTCTTGTATTTTTGTGCATCTTTTATTATAAGTATCCCATTCAGTCTTCATCGTGGTGAATTATGTCAGCCTTGGAAAATTAATCACTCTTGTATTGTGACAGTAAGATGTTGCCATTATCCTCGACAATGTCGGTTCGATATTTATTCAATTTCGTACTGCGAAGTAGACTGTCATGTGGCCTTAAAATGTAAACGAGAATGTGCTGTATAGAAAAGCAGACAAGTCAAAGATGTTTCAAGAAAAGGTTTCATTTTAAACTACCTACTTTTTTTCGTGTGTCAAAGTTGCAGATGTCATTCTTTGAAATTTGAAAAGAAAGGTTAACAAAGTGGAATATACACGCTTCCACAACGTATCGAAATTGTAAAATTCAGTAGGAAAATAGCCATCGAATTTTTACTACTCAAATGGCAAAAAAATGACAGCTGATAGTTTGACAATAAAAAATAGCTCACAAACTCTTTTTTGAAATACCCCATAGTTTGTGAAATTATTCGCTGAATTTTAGATTTTTCGCGAAATTGTAGTAAAATTGAATGCTGTGAACAGTTTATGACAGCCGGTTTAGTTTTTTCAGTGTGACACAAGACGAAATTGTGAAATGTCAATATCCCATTTGTACATGGGCGTACAAATTTATTGCTTGTGAAAAAAATCCGTTTCCGGCTTTTCCCACACAAACAAATTCTCAAACCAAATACTAATACCGCTAATATCCAAATAATTAAATGCAAGAAAAGAAAACTTCTAAAGGGACAACTCAGATCACTTCTTATGTCTGACTCGGCCAAGCCGTTCAAAAATTAAATTTTTGAATATTTTCACTGTGAGCCTCAAAATCCCCTGAAGTTCTAGAGACTCCCTGCTGGCTGCCCTAAGATCGTTGGTCCCAAAAATAGATCCAGAATGTCGCATCGTTCGCATACAAAGGAAAAAACTCGATAGTTTAAATTTAATCGAAGAAAAAAACACAACAAAAAAAATGTCAGAGATCTTGTCTTCGGCTTGATATTTGTTTTCATTTCCACGTTGCTTAAGATTTAATAAATCCAAGAATAGTAGTTTGAGACGAAAATGAATCTTTTCTTGGGAAATAGTTTTTCCTTGCAACAAATTAGTATTTTATACGTGAAATGTTGAAACTAGAATCTCTTCATCAAGCCCGTTGGTGTTTGCATGCCACACTCAGGAATTTTCATCCAGAGTTGGGTTAATTTTAGAACTTTTTCAAGGTAATTTGTCAGAGCATTGGCAAGAGAATGTGTAAAAGTGAGATACTTATGCAATGGAGGTGCATAAATTTCGTCTAACAGCTTCCTGGTGGTTCTGGTATTTATGTACCTACAGTGCACAGCTGAAAGGAGTCAGACAATCTGCTGTAATCTGTAATGGTAAAGAGCAACGACCGGTTTTCCTTTCGGCTAGCGCACGAATCAAGAAGCAATTAAATTTCGGACTTCCAACCAAATACATATATACTTAAAAGTTATTGAAAAATCAACTCTACCTTACAATTTGTTGTTCTTATTTAAAAAGAAAACCTTAATGTCTTACTTGAGAACGTATTTTATGGCCACACCATTAAATTAAACAAATAAATGAAGTTATTAGTTGCCTCTCGTTATCCATACTCCAAACTTGGACGCAACTTTTTAGGTCGGAAATAACCAAGCCTCGTAAACATTTCTTTTATTGCTCATAAAAATTATTCATTGCTGCACTTTTTTACAAATATTCTCGCCTTGTTTAAACTTTTTGGGACACATCGTGTATTAGCCCTTGGCAGCGCTCCAATAATGCTAAATTTGTCGCGAACATTTAAAATAGAGAAAATCCGAAAATTTGAACTGAAGAGATTTTTGTGGGTATTTTATGATTTTATGTATCGTAGAATAAATAAATTGATATTCTGCAGCAGTGACAATTTAATCAGAAAGTTTTCCACTCTTCTACGGAAAGTACAGTAGACATTTTCGTGTAGTTGTGTTTTTAGAGTTTGGAAATGTTGAGAATAGAAAACGGTTGAATAATGTCTGCTAAAGTATCTCGTCTATTAAACCGCTTTACTTCGTCAGTCACAGTAAAAATTGGTTTCACTCCTTTATTCTTGCGGATCCAAACTATAAAGTTGCACTTCGCAATGGAACCTTTCTTTTCCTTTCCACAGACCTTCCCTGTAAGTGGTCGTCGAACTCACTTCATTACTTTTCTATTTGATTTTAATGAAGTGCCTGTTGGGTTATGTTTTGCGGCCTGTAAACAGTAGTTAAGCGATCCATCCTGTTTTCGTTTGTGGTACACTTTCTAGATTTACTTACCCTCTACCATTTCAAACCAGAACCACTTTATATGCACTCATTTAAGCTTATCCTTTCTGGAAGTGGCTCTAATTTTGAGTGTGCTTCACCGGCACTTGTTAAGGAAAGTTCTTAAGTTTATTTGATATAAGATTTCTCAGCGGAAATGTTATGAGTTTTAAGTAGCACTAATTAGTTCAATGTTTTTAATGTTCTTTGATATGTTTGTCAAATTAGCACCGTTATGATATATTGCACACGAGGAGGTTGCTATTCGGTCGGAAATGATGTCCAAAAAAACTGTTACAATAGAATCGTATATATTGTTTATAAAAAAAATTAACAAAAACGAAAAGTATACTCCGGTGGAGAAAAGGGATTCTCCTACCGTAAATATTCTCATGAAACCGATTAAGCCCTGCAGGTCAGCGAGACGAGCAGGACGAAACAGGCAGAAATCTGCGTTCCGACAGCCATTATTTGCGTATAAGATGTTGTTTAATCGAGTACGACGAAAAGTGATTCCAGGTAAATAAGATTCTCATCTTTTGAAATGTTGCGAGAGTATGCAAAAGTGAAGACGATCACGATAGAAGAAAAAGGCATCCCAGGACGAATTAATGAAAGTGTAAGGCCCAAAAGCGGTTGTTTTACAGGTAGTACCCGCCTCCTCCGACAAAATCAATGTTATCATGGAATCTATTTAGGCAAGCGTTTTTATCGCTGCCTTAGCTGGCGTTAAAATTAGCAATACTTGTCGTAACGCCTATGAAGTAGTTGCGATTTTACCGCATTTCGACGGTTCAGTTGTAGTTTCGGGGCGGTGTTTATCCTCTATTTCCCGAAATACTTTGTAAGGCATGAGGCAGGTGAAGAACTTCACCCGATTCGATTAAAAGTGAACCTACAATTTAAGGTGGATTCTGAACCACCGATATTACTATATAACTTCTAATGGTTTTTTAGCGTAATCTGTTGTTAGCAAAAAACAATACGGTTACGAACATGTTCATTTGGGAAGCCAGGATGTTACCCCATATACCACTGATGACTGTATAGACAACCTACGTGGCTTCTCTACAATCATTCAATTTCCACAATGAATATTCTTTTGCTAGTCTTATCAGTTTCTCAAAATTTTAAGACCATTCTTTAATTTGGACCCAAATTCTGAACACCTCGGAGTTGATCGATCGCTCTTCAGTTGCGCATTACAAAGCCGTCGGAACTTGTGATGCAGGTTAAATGTAAGACGTCTCATAGTGATAAAGGCTTCTTCTGAGGGGGTGATGACATAACATATGGCATATTTGCCGAAGCCATCCAGTATTTACATTTTCAGCCTCTGGAATAAGAGAACATTGAAGCATGTTTAGTCGTCGGTGGAGTAAGTGATAACGTGACACGACCCATGGTTATTTTCTGTTAATCACGATAGAATAGAGCATGGGGTTGCAGAAAAAATGTCAGCGGTTCGGAATTCACTTTAAATTGTAGGTCCACTTGCAATCGTTGTCTTGAATAGGGAGAAGTTCTTCTCCAGCCCCATGCCCCACAAGGGGTTATGGAAACTAGAGAGAGAGAAGCACGTTTATGTTTTCTGTCGAGTATACAGATTCTTAGCTAACCGTGCTCCTACACTGTGAGCCCTATTTTCACGATCCCATAGTTCTTGGATAAGGCCCACGTCTTTTCCCTCTCTAATGAATAGCAGCACGTGTTTTGCTGCACCACCTGACCACCCTAAACAAACTTAACTGTTGTGCTTTTCACCTCTGCAATCACTTCTTCGCCATGAGATGCGGATCGATTTCTCCTTAATAGATAAATACTTCACCGGCTGCGTCGTACCCTGTCTCTTTTTTTATAACACGGATCCATTAGTCATTTCAAGGATGTCAAAGTCTCGGTTGCAGTCCTTATTATCCTACAAATAGACCAGTCTCGTCTTGGAGTATCTACAGAAGATAAGACTTCTTCTTCGGTCTATATGTGATTTCGATATGTGTACCTTCTTATCGTGCCTTTATCTCGATAATTACTGTTATGACGAAGTCCTGTGTGGTCTAGTCTTTATAGTGCAGTATTTTAAAATCGATGTTTGTTGACAATCGGAACGCTCTACGACGTTCGTGAGCAGGAAATTAATAGTAGCATTCGAAAGTAACTCTTTTCCACGGTCCCACATACTTCGGCCGTGGAGCCCACAGAAGTGTCCGAGTCAGAGCGTTCTAAGCAATGACCTCATTTGCTCTCCTTTTCTGGAAGGTTTGTATTTATGTGATTATTATCGAGGAACATTATGTTTCAATATATAAATCAGTAAAGCTTTGTCAGAATTCAAGTTCCGAATAAAGTTTGCACGCAAAAGAATCAAATGAATTTACGGTTTTCTTCGAATCCACTGTTTTCATAAAAAATACCTTTCAAAAGCCCAAACGGTAGATGTTGGTTATTATTTGATTGTTTTTGGGAAAGTATTCTATGAGATCGGCAAGATAATGCACCTGCGCAGAAGTGTAATACCGAAAAGCAGGAACACACTTATATTCATCTCATTTAACTTAGATATTCCCAAAACTTATCGTCAATGCAAGAAAATCGTTACGAAACTATTCAGGACATCCTGATCGGTCGGCAAGGTCTTAATTCAGTTAGATTCATTCTTTTTGCTGCAAACTTAACCCATAATTATGTGAGAAAACGCTTTATGTGCAGAATATAGTGGATAAATAGCCTTCGATTTGTCGCATACTGTTCATCTAATATTAGACTTGATTACGGACCATTTTATACAAACCTTTTTTCATCGCACTCTATGAATTTCTACATATAAAAGCGTCACACGAATCTAAAATTTCTCAACAGCTATGTACGTATGATTGCTGATTCAGCAGCTCTCAGTATTTATAAAGTTTACGTGAATGCTACGCTAACCGAGTCTGATTCATATCTGACGCCACACCTGCCTCTGTTTACAAATCTCTCGTGGTAAAAATAAGTTACAAACCGCCTTTATTTCGCTAACATGAGTTTGATAACAAAATTCTTCGTAGCACTTGATTTCCTCTAGTAATGAGCTTTTCCCTGATATCACATAATTTTCCCACGAGAACTTTGTAAAAAAACTGTGCGGTCTTGACAGTATTGCAGAACATTACGACGACGGCGCTATAAACATAATTCTATTAATCTCTTCAAGCCTAGCAGTTGCGTTCGCCCGTTGAACCACAATATATAACTTTCACTCATACCAAGCCACAGTTATCGTTCCACCACCACCTTCATCTCGATTTAGTATAGATGCGCGTTTACGTCGGCATAGTCGTCTCATATATTATTCCAGTCTAGTCGCGATTTGTTTCTGGCATTAGCTTTCAGCCCGTGTAGGTATCAAAAGTTTTCTGCTAAAAGTCGAAATCGGCTCGCCACAGTAGAAGGCAACGAAAAGTAACGAATTCTTTCTGATGGGGCTGCGGAGCATGGAGAGGACGTCAAAGTAAACTTCGCCTCGAATTAGATCAAAAAATAGCTGGATTAGTTCTGGAGTTTCGTCCCAAACAGGAAAAGAAAAGAAAAATCTAAAAATCAGACAAATTCCGGTTTTCAAGTTTCCAAAAAGGTTGGAGGAAACCATCAGGCAAAAAAATCGGGGAACAAAGAAAACTAAAAAATCGATCTTCTTGGGTGCAGCAAAAGGAGGCTGCCCCTTCTTGATATAGTTGAAGAAACTCCTTTGCGGCCTTTCTATAGAGACGAGTGGGATGGGTGGTAACTTAGCGTGTGAATGTAAAAGTAAAAATCCTTTGTCAAAAGAGGAACGCAAAGAAGTGTACAAGAAAACTAACAAGATACACGCCATCCATCCATGCCACTTGAACTGAAACTACAGTAGGGCCAGGTGATGGATTTCTGCACTTCTTTCTCATTTATTATGAAAGGTATTTTAAGCTGAAACTTTTCTGCACGTAAAAATTTGTGTAGTTACATTTCTGTTGGATAAGTTTATTTAGTTTACGCAAACCGAATTCGAATTCGTCTACTGCAAAAGTTGCGAAACTTTAGCACTTTTGCTATTCCTGGCTATATTGTTTTTTCAAATGGTTTTAGAACAAATCTTTTTTAAATAAAGAAAACTACTTCGATTAACTTGCCGCCCACTTCAGCAGCTTTTAAAAGTTTCGTACTGTTCAAATATTTAACAAGCATTTGTTTTATTCTCAGCAAGCCATGTATTCTGTACACGGCGAGAAAATTCCAGAAAAAAATTACGGTTCCGCTAACCGTAATCGTGTTGCACGTAACACATTCTGTCAAAATGTAAGCAGCAGCACTATAAAATTCAGGATCCTCTTATTAATTTTTAATGTGTGACAGCGTGACTCGTAAATTTTACTGTGTGATTTAGTAGAAATTAACTGTCTAATACACAATTTTTCCCCGAATAACCGGTAAATTTTGCGGTTCTCCACCGTAATTTACCCAGCTCATTTAATCTTTGAAAATGAATTTTTTAAAGTGAAGATTGGTTTAGTAGTGGCAATATTGGGACGTGCTGCTGAGGATTATAGTTCGAATTTTAGACTGGGTACATTAATGTATGCTTGTACGTAACGTAATCCTCTACTAAATTTATTTGCACACTTGTAAAACCAAAAAGAAGGCGCAGTAGACTTTAACATGAATATTTTCGAGAGAGGGCTCCTGGAGCCTTATTACTGAATACGATTCGATTGCAATCGATCGTAAATATAGGACATTTAGAATTGAATGGTCCTCCGGCTAGCAACTCACGCATGTACAATATTTTTTAATCTCATTAAATTCCAAATTTTCTATATTTAAGGTCGATTGCAATCGAATTCATTCCTTTATATCGTTTTACATCAGCAAAAATATTATGCGGAAATTAACACAAAAAAGTACAATTATACTCCGCAAAGTACAATTATGTAGAAAAATTTTCTCAAAACCACTTTGAGGAAATAACATACATTAAAAGTAAGGTGCAACTAATGTAACTACATAATCGCCATATCTTCTTAGTTACGCTACTCGTAGAGCATTGGATATATCTTAGGTGCCGATAGATACATATCCATTTCAGCTACGTTACAGGTAATGTGGCTTGCTAGGTAATTTAAGAATCTGTGGTAAACGAATATTATTGAAATTTTTGTCCAAATTATTTGGGATGTCAAAACATTTGTTTCAATTTGTCCTGTTAATTTAAACGAGCTCTCACAATTAAGACACGTGTGTCATGTGTTTGATAGCTCTGATTTAGAGATTTTTCTTAATGATTTTCATTCATTCTCGTGCAATAAAGCTTAAGACAACTCATATCAAAAGTGTTGATACCAAGAGATTCCTATAGTACAATTCATTTTTGGCCTCTACTCTATGTATTCGGTGATACGATTCGTTTTAAATCGGGAATATGTGATAAGGCTCTGTTTTTAATGCATCCTTAAAAAATAAGCATGTGTAAAAATCGAGTGGCTACCAACCTATTTCCGTCGATGGAATGAATATACCCAACTCATTCTCTCGGATCATCTTATATATTTAAATATTCAGATATAGTTCAAAGGTTACGACTAATAACCCTGTGTTCGTTGATGGGAGTTCCAGCAGGTCGGGGCAAATTTAGCGTGTTTCGCTTACAACTAGTTCTGAATTCGCTTACAAAGTACAAAACAAGTAAATACGGACAACGAGACAGAACGGTCAAGTAAAACAAATGAGAACATGAAATGAGCGAGCTTCTGCCTTAAACCCTCGTATGGCCTGCAGGACCACTGCAGTGTGCTTTAAGAGGTGATCCTAGCCTTTGGAAAGGAGACAAGGGAATTGCTATCATAGACCTATCAAGGCTTAGTGCAATATGTTTGTATACTGGCAGTCAAGCGGCCATTAAAGCGCTAGACTCATACGGTTAAGTCACAGCTGGTTCGTAGTAGCTTTACACAAGGTCTTTCGTTTGCTTATAGTGATATATCTGGTAATGAGGTGGCTGGTGTTCTGGCAAAAAACGATTCACAGATAGATAGATCGATTTGAAAACTGTTCAGCTCGCTGAGCACAGATAGAGCGATTAGACAACCTCCGACCTATCAAAAAGGATGTGGCCTAAATGGCATTACAAGAGAGTGGTATAAAAAAATAAAATAGGGGTGAGGGGGAGCGGCTGAAATCTCGCCGGTTATAACGGGTCACTGCCGTCCGCATGCGCATTGCTGCCGACGCCTTCAGTGAGAGTTGCCTGAATTAGAAGGAAGTTAACAGCATTTACTTTGCGAATGCCCAGGGTTGGTCAGGAGGTTTTAGGGCCTTACCAAATGCTAGACTAGAGGAGTTCGCAAGGGACGAACTAAAAGATCTAACCAGGTTTCTTAAAAGCTGCGACTGATCCAATTAATCACTGCATAGCAGTATCAATATCTGTTCACGTGTGGTCTATGTGAAGGCGACCGGTTACAATCCGGTGGCCGCCAACTAACCTAACCTATGAGTCCCAAACTTTTAAGCTATGCGTCACTTCCTTCACTCAATCTCTTAACCCCTTTTCCTTAATTTCTTTCCTACCAAGGTCGTCATCCCCTGCTTTTTGGAAACATTGTAAAAAAATTGCGTTGGAAAAGTTGTGCGACTGAATATTTTACGATAGTACTACTAGTGTCATCTGCTGTAAAAATACTCACTAGAAATCCCAATGTTGGTGTATTTTTTTCATCTGGGTCACGGTCAAGATCATGGCAACCTGAAAAAAAAACAATGCGGGTTAGTGATCCTTTCGCTTTGAAAGGTTTTTGTATCTGCTAAATTGGAATGCCAAAATCAGCAGTTTATGAAATTGAGTGTAACGAGATTTCAGTTATTTTATACATTATTTACAAAACAAAATTATTATGAAAGTGGCTATGGCTACAATGGTGAAGGTATGAAATAGGATTTCAGCCATGTGACTAAAAAGCCTAATTAGAAAAGTGTGAAACTACAGGAACACACTATTAGAATATTTTAAAACTAAATTACCAGGTCTGTGATCTTGAACCCGTTAAATATGTGGGTTAGATTGTTGTTGTAAGTTTATGTTAGAGTGCAGATCCTGATCGTGAACCAGATGAAAAAATACAGCTATTATTCTTGACTTAGGCAATCAACTAAAACAACGATGATCCAGATTTGCGATTATTTCGTAAACAAATATTTCAAGTCCAATAGTTACTTCGCCATTAGACGTGCAAATAATGCCATTCAGTTCATCTGCATATGAACGGCATTATGTCATACTTTTTATATGATGTAGCCAAACCCCAGGGGACAACTCTATGATGCGTTAGAATGGCTTCGGACGGAAGGGAAATTAGGTTATGATGAACGAGGGTACTTGAATGTCTTGTTTTTGCATTCCTGCGAGCTAATACAACATCCCAAGGGTGAAATGGATTTTTAATTTAAATTAAAAACTCATGGGGAGACCGAAGGCGCGGTGATCGTCCCACTCAAATAATTGATACAACTCCGACTCCAAATGATAGGTTGTAACAGTTTTGCATATGAAATTTTTATATTTTATATATTTTCGTATGTAAAATTTCTTTTGTTCTTTTATTTATTTTCCCGTTTCGTATCGATTGTACAATATAATGATAGTTTAAAAAAGTTGTCTAAAGATATATTTTAGTCAAGAAGTTGTTGATAAAATTCAGGCGATGGTAGTCCAGGATGCTTCTTTCAGTGTAAGCAAATTATTTCGCATCACTAATTCTAATACATACAAACAACTCTGAATTTAATTTTTCACGTGTCGTCCTTATCTGAAGTTATTTCAAATTCATTCATCCATCAAATCGTCTTTGTCTATTTTGTTAGATTGAATGGAATGTTTAATGTAGCCCTAAATGGGAGGACTTTTATTAGGCAACTGTGACGCATTAGAGTTTCCAAACAAAAAAATCGTGTACAACTTTAGACTACCACAATTCTGTTATGTATTCATTTCTGGTATGGGAATTCCTACCATGAATTCGTTTTCTAAATGCTTATTATTAATATATCTATTACTGTAGCTTTTATCAGTGTAATATTTTCAGTATCACGTGGATTGACAGGAGCTATATCGCAATGTTATATCGGGAGCGATACGTATCTTTCCGAAAATATCGATTATGTTAATGTGTCAACTAAGTCGGAAAAATAGACGCCATTTCGTAATTCGTTAGCGTAAGAGAAAAACAACCATAGGTTTTCACCCGCAGAGTTTGAAGGCTTTTAAGGTGAAATATAAGCACATTATCCCTTACACTGTTGAGCATTATAAAGACTTAAAATTTAGTATGTAAATTTGTTAGGACACAAAATAATAATAACATAAAATTTACCACATAAAACAATCTCTCTAGTTCCCGTACTTGTGTGGTATGGGGCGGGAGAACAAATTCACCCAATTCGAGTCAACGATTGCAAGTAAACCAACAATTTAAAGTGGATTCCGAACCACTGATCTTTTTTCGTAATCTGTTGTCAGCAGAAAACATCCATGGGTCGCCGTCGGTGGGATTCGAATCTGGGACCTTCGGATTGATAGGCCGTTATCAGTTACTCCACCGACGACACAAACAATGGTAAAGGTTTTTCCTTCCATTTTTCTTGAGTCAATTTCTCCCCTTGGCTTACACAAGTCGGTTGTTAACAAGTATACTTTTTCTGTTTTTTTTTTTAAATTATTTTATTTTATGAAGACTACGGTGCTACATAGCAACGTATGTGTTTAGCTTATATTTAAGGTTATCTTATTTTCTAGAAAGCACTTTCTTTCCTTTGCTAGTTTTTCTAGGCGGTCGAAAAATTGATTTTTGGACTGAATGTAGTCCCCTTAACTTTTAATGGATACATATTTCTTGCGTATTCTACTTCTGTAGGTTTTCAAGCGTAGGCACTTTTTCTTTGGATTTTTGAATTACCGCTCTTAGAATAAGTGGCTTTTGCAGAGAAGACAAGTGTACTATCGATTTTTGCATACATCCGCCTTGTGCCAATTTGAATAATAAACAATTCTCGCCAAGTGACTTTCCACGACTAATTGAAGTATTACAGCATTCCCATTATAATTATGTAACACGCCCAACAAGGGGGAGATAAAACAGTGAACGGCTGTCGTGTAATAACAAAGTTCAAATGGCGATTTCCCATGGGAATTTTATAGAATAAATAAGCTCCGAGAAATACCGGGAATATTTGTGAAGTTTAAGTACTAAACTCAAATTGCATATGCGTATTTGCAATCTTTTTCTCGTAATGTTATCTCAGTTCTATAAAAATTTACCAAAAGTAATTACCCTCTGAGTAATGCTGCGCAATCTGCATCCCAAAGTCACCTACATCGCCAGAATCAACAGACGAGTGGCAGCGATCAAGAAGCGTCGTCGCATCAATGGCCTGTCTGGTTCGCAAATTGGCAAATTACTCAATGCCGAGAAGAAAAAAATTGACGTAATCGTTAGTAAAAATAGTTTTTCATCAGAGCACAGTTCCCACCTGAAACAGGTGCTAGCACTAGAAGCAGAAAACCATTCTAAGCGAGCTTTTCACTTTCGTTTCGCAAAGCTTTGCGCGATTTTGTTAATTATGCAAGATGTTCTACAACACAGCCGCAACCGCGGAAAAAGTCGCTCAATTCACGCTAATTGTGTACTGAGGTAGCGGAATGATTGTATTGACGTAGGTACTTGAGCTGAAATTGAACTTTTTTTTTTGCTTTTACTTATTTCGCTATGTTTTGGGGCGTTGTGGGGCGCCACGTTGAACTGTTTACAACATCAGCAGAGTTCAAATCGTGGGGCAACGGCATTGAGTGGCACGCAAAACAAAAAAAAAAGCAACCATGCCAAATCAGTTAGCGACAACACTGGCGGGCAAAAAAGCTCTTTCGATTTCGGTGGGACCGCGTATTTTTGGCAATGGCATTGAAAAGAAAATGAATTTAATCGCGGCACAATCGCGGTCTACTTCACGTCAGCCCAGCCCTGCCATAATGAGGATGAGGAGTGACGCTTCACGTCGTCCAGACAAGGTTACGGTTACGGCTTTTCGATACACAAAGTATAATGGAGTCAGCATCTGGGCGCAGCGCGGCGCGGTGTACAGTGTAAATGCTGTTCCTTAACTGGCGATGGCTAACAACACGACAAAGCTCTAATGTTGTCGATTCTCGTTAGTTTTGTTTTGTTATGTGATAGGTAACTGTTTTTTTATTTTCATTTTTTTTCGCCAGGTATTAATGTTGTTTGTCATGTTCTTCATCGGTACTAAAGTAATGAGAGTGAACGTTGGTGGATTGAACACCGATGCACCTCCTCCTTCTTTTATTTGTATTTTTTCTTTCATTTTGTTTTGATGTGTTTACGGCTTACGTCATCTCGTTATTAAGATGAATTTAAATTTTCTCTTCATTGTTTGCTAGCTTAGATTTATTTACAAATGTGACCGTGAATGAAAGACCTTACAAATTAAGTCAAATGCACCGACGATAGTTCTATGTTATGTGAAAATGAAGCATCATAGAAACTTTAAATTCGGCTCCTACAATCCTTGAATACTGAGCGCCAATAATTCAGAGGAGGTTTTGACTAGTTTTGGAAATTTCCAAAGGTTCAAACGAGGCCTATTAGATTATTTCAAGCGAAGTCTAGAGAGCAAAGAAAATCTGGACTATTTTAGGGTCATTTAATGTGAAATAACTTTTAGATGTTGCCTGCATCATGGGAGGGACCTTAGTATTTCAACAGAGCCCAACATTGTTTGACGATGGTAGAAAATTAGAGTCACGCAACGGGCCTTGGGGTCAATCCTTAATCATTTTCACTAGGAAGAGAAGAAAAGAGCGTAGACAAGCTAACTAAAATGAGTAAAGTATAATGCCTCGGATTTATCGGCAGTATGAGCATTACATTTTCCGCAGTTATGGAGATTCTACCCAATTTGTTGTCTGTCCACCTAAGAATGGGGAGCGAATGCGGAGCCCTCCGTCGTTAGACTCTAAGGTATTGGTCTCCTGAAACCGCCCAGCGGTAAATCATTCTACCAGGCTTGTGAGAAGTCTTGACGATTAATTCCGTTTCAGGGGGGGGGGGGGGGGGGTTAATTCGCTACATTGTAAGCATATTTTTGATAATTTTTTTTTGACCATATGGTAAATTTAATTAATTTGTAAATTGAACACATAATAAAGTACCATTTTATGAATATCCTGTAAATTTTTTAGCGTAGAATATTGAAAAATAATCTTCTGAGAGCAAATCTTCGCATACTCCTTAAAAAAAAGGTACATTGCGGTGGACATCATAACTCATCACTGGATCATCTGAAATCAAAAAATCTAAAATATTTGGTTAGTTTATCAGTTTCCCGAGGTAATGACGTCGAGATTTTTGACGATTTTTCAGTTTTTGGCATCACTTAGAAGTCAAAAAAACGAGTTTTTCGTTAAAAAAAGGCAAAAATTACTATATTTGTCATTGTTAAACTAATTATAATGCAAAAAAAAACTCGACGTCGTCATTACCTCATATTTTATGTATTAAAAGAGTGTGCCAAATTTGAAGAGGATCGGGCAAGTCAATTTTGGTTTACAGTGTTCAGCGACTTTAAAGATGCCATATTCGTGAAAAACGCGTTTAAAGTTTTAACACTGTTTTTAGTTGTTCGTTACCGCTATAAGTCGGATCGAATGGAGGGAGACCTGAGGCACTGTATCTCCGGCAGTTTTGCTCCAATCGACCTTTTACTGGATACTCTTGAAGAGTTTTACTATGAAATAAAAAAAATTAATACCCTCCCCCCCCCCCCCCTTTATAAAAATTTGATAAGAAAAAGGTCATTTTTGGAAATGTGATTACAAAAAACCTATTCAAGATATTTACATAAATTTTTTTTATTTTATTAAGAACTTTATGAAGTGTAAAAAATTAAGTTTTTTTGTTTTTTTAATTAGCCGCTTTTGCACAGGTGGCGCTTTTCTGAGAAACCAAAAAAGAAAATGTGAAAAAGGGGAGCGGGATAACTGAATTCTGAAGCATCTGAAAAAAAATAAAGTATGAATGTAAATGAATACACTGACGTAGGAAAATTTGAAATTTCAGAAAGTTCGCAGTGGATATCTCAGGGTTTATTGTTGTTCGAAGTGTCCTCTGTTATAACAGAAACACTTTTCTCCGACGGAATCAGGATAAAAGCAACTTCTCCCCGAATGCCTCTGAAAGCATACCAACAACTGCTTTCAACAATTACTACAAATATTTTACAATTTCGGCGTCGGCATTATTAGGTATAATGTAAACAACTTTTTTTCTGGTTCCCGTATTCCCTCGTGGGGCATCTGCTTGGACGACAACAAGTAGACTCACAATTTAAGTTCGATTTCGGAATCACC
Organism: Leptarthrus brevirostris; assembly: GCA_964036015.1. Classification (NCBI taxonomy): domain Eukaryota; kingdom Metazoa; phylum Arthropoda; class Insecta; order Diptera; family Asilidae; genus Leptarthrus; species Leptarthrus brevirostris. The sequence continues at coordinate 116,840,980 of OZ038372.1, read as the reverse complement.
AAAGTTACTTTGCAACTCTTACAGCCTTTCTAGCGTAGTCTTTTATCAACAGAAAACCATGGACACTCGGGAAGGAAGGTTAAGGATGGCACGAGAGTGTAGCTTAACACCATGTAAAATTAAGGGTAGCTGGGCGAAAGATCCTGCACGGCCAGCAAGATGTGCAGCAGTGCCAGAGTTATTGACCTTTATTTGATTTGAACGGCCATTTAACTGTATTGGGCCCTCAGAAGTAGTTGTAAAAGTTTTGCCCCGTATATTTTTTGTATTTCTTTTTATAATGGCAGTTTGTTTTATGCTTAGAGCAGGTTAAAGAGCTTCTTTCGTTTAGATCACCGAAAACACAAGCATTTGTCCTGAGGCATCAAGCTCTTAAAAGTCGGTCATTTATATCAGAAGACGATCTAGAAGGAACATAAACGGTAGCAATATACTCATATTGACGATTCTTCTGAAGCAATAACGAGCTTAGACGAGATTTCAGGACCAAAAAGCAAGTAGAACTTCGCCGTAACATATCTATCAAGACCTTCGATGTGACGATCCCGCTGAAAAACAATGTAAACTAAATTATAAAGTTCCTCCTCCGGAATCCTTTGACACAGTCATTTTTAAGTCAATCGGTCTAAAAAAAATTTGATTTGGAAAGTTTACGTTGGAGATGGCTATTGGTTCTTTGGAGCGCCAATTGGGCCAACCCGAGTTTTCGAAACAAACTCCCAAACGATTGGGAGGCACAGCCAGATCTTCAGACAATAGACCACCTAGAATAGATGCGCCGAATGCAAGTCCTCGGAAACCAACTTTAGAAGGGAGGGGCCAAGATCGCGCGGCGGGTGGGCCAAGATTGCGCGGCGTGTGGGCCAAGATCCACTAGGTGGAGGGCCGATGGGAGACAACAAGTTATTTATGAACTTTTCCTAGCGGATGTCAAAGAGATAACGTCAGTACATACAGCCACAATAGAATAAACAATTTCGGAATAAATTCTCTATTTTACTTGAAAGGCGCTCTCCATGAGGATTTCAAAATTTTTGCTCCACCAAAGACCCTTCCGCCATACGCACCGTCACTTTTGCTACTGTCACCTCCCTCGTGTAAAAATCTGTTAAGGGCTGACAGTTAATATATCTATTATAGATAAAACAGGTTCAAGGTCAGATGTCTTTGTTGTCGTAAATGACTCCAAAACCAGCTTAAACTAGACCCGACCAAAACTAACTGCACGACCTTAATGGCCATCATCTGATAGAGGGTAGCTGACGCCGAACTACTGTACCACAGACTTGCTTGAACCACTCGCACTTGCGTCTGAGTATCCTGAATGTACAATAGTGATGTTAAAGAAGAGTCTCATCCTGCGCTCTCTTAGAGGCTGTAGGGCTTGCTCATTATTCGACAAGAAAAGGGTATTTTCGGGAATGCATACACCCATTTCGAACAACTTGCGTAGGTCCACAGATCACAGCTTTGGCTTTCTGTGCCCTACTGGAAGCCGCAGCAACGATCCGTTACACATCGTTTAGATGAGCGGCGTGCCAGGTGCGTCGTGCTCGTGACTGGTTAGAATTTCCTTGGTTGCGGTGTTTTCATTGCATAAACAATCTTGATTGGAGCGGTAGCGGTGAGCGATGCAAGTAGTTGTTCAACATATCACATCGAGGACGCTTCACTTTAGAAAGTACATAATCACAGGTTGATATTGGGGCTGTTGATAAGGGGCTGTTCTCGTATTACGTAACGGAGTTAGGGGGAGGGGGATCTTGTGAAACGTTACAGTGCGTTATAAGGGGGAGGGGAGGGGAGTCAAGCAACGCGTTACGTTAAGTTTTTGTTAAAATTAAAAGTCCTAATTCTTAACTCATGACTCACGGCTCAGTTTATATGATATATCTGCACTACACTTTTTTTTTACATACGAAAAGAGTCGCATCACTGAGTATACAGAAGTATATATTTGGCAAATAACCGCAATAAACTGTGTACCGCCAGTCCATAGTTTGGACTCTAAGAGTCCAACCGTTGCGGTCAAGCAAAACCACCTAAACTACAAGTCATGAACTTACGCATTTCACGCACACATAATTTATTTTTGCGCAACATAATTGATATTTTTAAGTAAAGTTATCATCTGAGTATTACGTAACGTTGAGGGGGGGTAACGCGAAACGTTACGACGCGTTACAAGAGGGAGGGGGGGGGGGGGTCAAAAATCTTCAAAAACTGTGATACGTAATATCAAAAAACTTGGCTTTTGCGTAGGTCCGCATATGAGGCATAAAATTCTCCAGTTTCAATCGATTTTTATTTAATTCACTTGCCACTAGCCTTTTCTTCCTATTCAAAATAAACCTTCTTAACCTTGAATTTTCAAGCAAAATAACTTTTTTTACCGCCTTCGATAACATTTTGAAAAATACTAAGCTCTTAAAAATTTCATGAAAGCAATGTGCACACATCATCGCTAATCGCTCATCGCTTACCGTTCATTGCACACCGCTTATCGCTCTTCAATGTGTACGCGGCCTTAGGCTGCGCGCTTCCTACAATGTGCCCCCCGAACGCGCCGTTTAGGACTGATGTTGAACTTAACAACGTCTTCCACCACATCCCTTGTGGTTACGGCTGACTCAGATGCTAATTTCTTTGCCTCAGATCAGGCGCTGCACTTTACCGCTGCCTATTTTAAACATAATATTTCTATGGTCTATCATCGAAGTTGCATGTGCGAGTTTAAAATTTTTGAGGTTGTAAATGGGCTTCTTAAAGTTAAGTGTAAGGTCTTTTTGCGTATACGAGAGTTGCCTTACCTTTGCCCGAGTCAGATGTAAAATCAAATCATAGATAAGTAAAGGGTGTTTCAACAAAGTGGCTACTTTTTAAATTTGGGACTATTTTTCCTGTGTCAGAGATGCAGCTGTTATTCTTTCAGCCAACGCATACTTAGAGTTTTTTTTTCCGGGCAAAGGATCGCAGGGAACAGTAATTGTTTCCCTCGCATTTTCCACCGAAATGATTTATCGAGTGCAAAACACCACTGCAAGTATAGAGTGGTTATTTTGTCTCATACAGCCCAGCGTAGTTTTCTGAGTTATCAAATCAATACTAACTCAACTCCTATTCTGACTTAAAAGTGAGTCGGAGCAAAGTATCATAAATACTTTGGATTAACATCCACAAACCTGCTTGAGAGAAGTGTGCGTTGGCTCTTTGAGATTTAAGAGGGTTTGCGCAAGCAAAGTTTTGCCCTACCCAATGGATACTAAGAAATTTGTTGTGAATTTTGTTAAAGTTAAAGATGGGTCCGCTCATCACAATCAATTCGAAAAGTAAAGGATAAGGTTTAATTTTAAATTGTTGCAGCTGTCATTCTTTGACATTTGAGTAATAAAAGTTTCCAAAATTATGGTATTATGTGTTTAATTAATAAAACATTTTTAACGCTGCGAAATAATTTAGCTAGAAAAAAAAACTACTTTTTCCTACGTTTTTGCATATCTATAAATAAAGCAAATAGTGACTTAACCAGGATTTATAGCTACTGCTCCGAGTTTTAATTCACATCAGAATGACTAAAATGTTCGTAGATGCTATATGTAAATCGAGTAAATTTGGAAGATATATGAGGGCAGCAGAAGCCAAGTCAGATAATTCAAAATTGTGTTGTGATTTTCTTAATTCGTCATTATTTTGTTCAGAAATCACACAATCCTCTTCATTTTTAATATCTATTTGTGCATCCATTTCGAATATTATATCCTTCAAAAAATGGCCGTTGAAGCTTCGGCTCAAAAAGTTATCTCCAAAGCTTCAAAATCTTCCAAGCTTCAAAGATTCGAACTAGGCGAAGATGAATAACCCTGTACTTAAATAACATTAAGGTCGTCGATAGTATAACGGATAAATTGCTAGTCTTTCAGCATGAGAGCTTTTAATCCTACTCCCTATGGCAGGCTTTGATTGTCTTCCTAACTAGAAAGGTCATTGTGAATTGAATAGAAATATCTGGTGGTTGGGAATTCACATTAAGATATACACAGATCCATTTATAATCTTCTTTTCCCACCAAATCGGTTATGGTTACTATAAAAGATTATAAAGAAGACATGACAACGATTAATTTTTGTTGTTACTTTCTGAGGTGGAGAAGGACACCTCTTCAATATTTTTATTGTTTTATTTTTCATAACAACACAAAACAAGTATAAACTGTCTTTTTTAAGAACCAAACTGTAATAATAACTTTCATTTTGTTTTTCAAATTCATTCAATTTTATGTGGAAACTAAAAAGTGCAAATACGTTTCGACTAAAAAAAAGACTTAACATCTTGTTTACTCTCCTTCCTGTCTGGAAAATTTCGTCCTTCTTGAAGGCATAAATTCGAATATATTAAAAACGTCGTTCACCTAAAGCATCTAATCGTATGTCGCGACGCCATAACTTACAGTGGAATCCCTTATCCCTGAAATCCTTCGCATATTACTTAAGCTCCAGTCTCCTATTCCAAGCCCGGTTCCATAACCTTAGCTATCGAATGCTTTCACATTTTGCACAAAGCTTCCCTAAATCTGGTGGAATTTTTGATTCGATCGTAAAATTTTTCTACCGACTGGAAGGAACGCAAAATCAGCAAGAAATAAGTAGCGGCGCATGCAATTTTCGCATAATAAATTGTTTGGCATCATGCGTCTGGTTGCATTGATATATTATATATATATATATGCTCCCGGTTCATCTTTAGTTCCTCCCGTTTCTCGGCTGGGATTCTGCGACACGACATCAAACTCCCACTTATGCACTTTCCCATCACCTCGTTTCGTCCCGACAAGTACATAATACACGTGCAAGTTTCAAGTTGCAGCAGCTTTTCAAAGGCGTTGTGTAATTACATTTTTGAGGAGTTGTGAAAATCTCAAGTGCGAGAATATATCATCGTGCAGAGCTAGCAATACCCAGAGAGGTAGGGGTCTGGGAGGCTGTGCTGTTGGCTTGGCCGGAGCCCCATTATGCTGGATGCGGTTACGAGGAGAACAAAGGCGAAAAGTGAAGTAAGCCAAGAGGTCTTTTTGCCAGGGATGAAAAAAGAAACAACAACAACAGCTGATGCTTTGCCTGCCCAGGTCCATAGCCATTCCATTTCTTTTGTTTCGGATTGAAAGATTCATTCATGAAAATGCTGGAAAAACTCAATTCTCGGGGATTATGGTTATGTGAGCGATCAATCAATCAAGCCTGCTCGCCTCAATTTTATTGCATAATTACATTGCTCGAGGACTGCGGCAACGCTTATTACAAATGGTAGAGAAAAGCGGGGAATCAAATCCTGTGAGGTGATTGCCCACGAGCGACATTGTAATGATTACAAAAATTGTTGCAAGGCGTGCGGATGCCTGAAAATGAAAAACAAATGATTTCTCTGTTCCAGGTAAAGGTAACAGCACGACGGTTAAGAAAAAAAAACCAATTCTAGTCCCTTCTTTGCCTTAGAAACCGTACGACCCAACCGGTTTTCGTACACAAAAAGCACAAGGTGTACAACATCTTACCAGCATATGTGGTAGATAACTACCGCGATACTAAGAAAATAGAAAAGCATACACATAAAGAGTAAGAAGAAAAAAGTTTTTCTTTGAATTCCTTGCCCTCTCCTCCAATCTTCTTCAACCATTTGTCTTTCCAGCCGAATACACTCGAGAGGTAAGCCTAGCTGCACTGCATTATCTGATGAGATGGGTATGAGAAAATGTAGACACTACCTGTAATAGGCAGGTGATTTTTTTTACATTTAGAGGAAATCAAATTATTCACTAAAAGTGGGTATGGCTATCTGAGAATGCGTGATAAAGAAAATTATTATGCCATTGACAAGTTTATGCTGGTATTGAAAGAAACTCTAAAGAATGTCATCAGTTAGAGACTATCTAAAGTGTCTTCATGGAAGTAGGATCATCTGAAATTTATGACCAGATGGTGCCTACCTTGTAGAATTGTACAATTTCTTAGCAACAAGTTAGGTTGCGTACTTAAATGTAATCTTTTATCTATGTATTTAAAAGAGATGGTTGGTTTGAATGTATCGGATTTATTATTTTTACTTATTATTCGGTTCTTTTTGAAAATTTCTTACGTTTTGTTATGGTCGGGAGAATATAAGAAATGTTGTCTCGCTTACGAATATGGGTGCGTGGAAAGGTGCATTATCGACTTAAAAACTTTTACTATGATCGAAAATTATTTTCCGGCATGACTGAATAGTATTAATTTAAAAGGGAAAGGATATATCACGTCGGAAAAAATAAATAAAAATTCTATAATGTTACTTAGTAAAGTCCAAATAATAATAATTTTAGACCATCGATGAGAAAATTTTTAGGCGATGTCTTTTTCACGAAATTCACCAAAGAATACGGTTTCCAGGGATTGAAATAATGGATGTTAATAGTTTTCTTATCACGTACAGGTACATTATATCCTTGTATAACTTCCGTAACACTTTGGTAGGAGTGAATCCTTAGGATTCAATAGTACTTCCTTATACTCCTTTCAAATTAAAGGTGGGGTTTTACCAAAGACTATTTTTCCGCAATATTTCGAACCTGGACCTTCGGGTTGGTAGGCCAACACGCTGTCACTTACTCCAATTAGGTTTTGGCATACTTACCACAAATTGTTAAAAATCATCTATGTTAGCTCGACACAATAAATTAAAGTGTGTGGGAAGCATGTCAATAACGTCCACTGGGTAAAACATCACAATACAGAACAGAAACAATAGCTTCTTAGAATACGGCTACCTGCCGCAAGTATACCAGCAAGTTGGCAGCTGATTTAGCTGCTCTCTTGAGCTTATAACTTACAAAATACATTGAATTTCGTCTTAAAATGTTAAATGTACAATCTTGAGTATCATTACTAGCTACAAATGCAAGAAAAAAGATTTAAATTTTCAACTTAATACGCCAGGTGGACCCTTAATGGAATTCGAATCGGGTAATTGTGCTGGTCACCCTAAAGCAGTAACTTGATATTCAAGAAGAAATCGGTGTAGCTTCGATGCCTCCAAGATGTTTAAAGTTCAATTGTAATTTAAAATTTTATTATAATGCTTACACGCGTATTTACTCAGAACCAATAGCTACTTATATCCACGTTTAATCGTACGAAAGTACTATTTTGGATGATACTGTTTTTGACATATAGTGTGCAATACAGATTCATCAATCAGCTTGATTATCATATTGGGTATTATCTTAAAAAAAGTCTAAGCTTGTAGGCGAGCAAATCACCCTCTAAAAGATGCAGAGACAATGAATAAGTGACCAATCGTTAGCGAATAGTTGATTTTAATTCTAATCGATAAATTATATTATTCTGTATTTATTTTTTTATTTCCAAGAGCGATACATAAACAGTTATTTAAATAATGGCGAAAAATAATAATAATCCGTCGGAAAAAAATATTTCTCACAAACGTAATTTTTTCACCCTTATTTATGTTAATATTTGTCTTGGAAAGTTAAAAATAATCATGGTTAGTCGGCGAAGTGGAATTTCTTTCTCCACTTTATAGAATTGGTCAATCTTAGAAACTCTCGGACTGATGTCAATAGTATTATATGTCGATTGGAGCTCTGAGTTCTCTTTCCCAACGTTCTTTAGCGTCTTTGGACGGCGAATCGTATGGAAATGTACTAGACATTCATTGGCGTACCTGAAGATCTCAGGCTCTAGATTGGAACCCGTACCGGACCCAAGGAAGAAGCCGAATTGGACGACCGCGCAACTAATGGAGAAGATCCGTAGAGAAGGGAAGGCACTGAGATCAACAAATCGTGGCAACAATTAAAGGCGATGGTGCAGAACCGTACCTGGTGGAGAGTTGGTGTAGTAGATGCCTTATGCCCACAAAGTGTTAAAGAACCCAGAGAGACCTGAAGATGTAGAAGCGTTGTCTTGCATCCGGATTAATACTCAAACAAAAACTTGTGATAAGCACATTATTTTCGGAAAATTTTAATGTTGTGTAAAAAGGAAGAAATGGTCTTCAGTGAGTCATACGTTCACTGACTCTTTGGCTCTAATGTGTAAAACATATCATTTTTTTTTTACATTGATACATTACGGTGTAATGCTATGAATAAAGAGCTACCCTTAAGCTTCATTAACTTTTCTGGTGAAGAAGGTTTTGAAAAGCGTATCAATTTGTAAGGGGGGGGGGGGTGTTCAAAATATGTAAAATTATTACTATATATTTTTCCGAATACTTACTTTCGTTTGTCAATATTTGAAAGAAATTTGTAATGCGACATCGAAAAGTAGACCTTCCTCTAATTGAACGGGACAACTTATGAATCATGGGGAGAGGTTCGAAATATCAAACAACAGCTAAATAAACACACCTACATACGGAACCACTAATTAGTATGTATATTTCGCAAAATATTTCACTTTTCTGAGTATAAATCAATAGAGAGGTTATGAAAACCAAGAATTGTGCCTTATTCTTCTTTATTTTATGATAATGCCAAAGCTCTGTGGATGACCTATGATGCTAAGCAAAGCCTTGGAAGGTAAGGAAAATGGATTACGACGTTCAGTGAAGGAGGTGTCAAGATATACGGCTGAAAATTTCGGGCATATAAGACGACCGAAAAACAGAAGATGGTAAACTGGTCCACATTGGTGTTGTTCTGCTTAGGAAAGATTCCCTGAATTTTACCAAGTATGGTGGTGTGAGAGACTTTGAAATTTTACCTAGAGAAACACTTGTATCGCGTGCTGTTATGTGTCTATAAGGAATCAAGCTAGCAATTTCGTTAGACCAATGGCTGTGGAAATAGCGATAGAAGAGTGAGAGACAATCGACATTCCGTCGATGCTCCAGAGAGTCAATGCTCTCAGAGACTGGAGTCGCCAATACGTTTTATAGTCTTTTTTGAACTTCTTTTTTTACGCGGACAATGCGGTATGCTCGGCCTCTGTTCAAATATGGAAATCATATTTGAGTTAGTAGTATTTCTTACATCTCTTTAAAAACCACAAGCATTTCATTGCATTCTTAGCGGCTGCAAATATATTGACAATCCAGCTAAGATTGCTGAATATTTCAATACCCAAAATTTTTAGAGTGTCCAAATTGGGTATATTTACTCAATCCACCAAAATATGTTGAGGTTGAACTAGTTTTTTGAGAGACCCAATTTGCTCTGCCCCAAACGAGGATCGCAGAAATGTCGTATAATGATGCAAACATGCGTTCTCGGCTGATTACTATAGAGATCTCACGAAAATTTATAACAGAATCAAAAGGGTACGGGAAATCGAGCGTGCTACTAGTATAAAGAAGAAATAGACTAGGTGAAAGAACTGAACCCTGAGGTACACTATTATTAAACGGATTGAACGACTTGACCTTGCTAAACCAAGGAAAATTTGTTTTATTCTATATTAAACTAGTTGATACTAGTAAGGAACCTACCAATTGAATTTGTTAGGCTTCACAGTTCCGAAGATGTTTTACCCAAAATATTCCAAAACAAACTGTTCAAAACTAACTCGAGCGGAGCAAGAAATATTAAAGAAATGACAAGAGCGGCGTTTCTAACAAAGAAAACCGAAATTCCTTTGGCTCTTCATCAGCAGCAGCACCAACGGGTTAGGTTTTCTTTAGCTGCTGAATGCCTTGCTCCGCTCGAATTTTGAACGGTTTGTTTTGGAATTTTTTGCGTAAACTTCACTCGAGTCAAGTGATTTTCTGTGCATTATTTGTGCATTTTGAAAAATGTTTTACCCCCTATTTTATCCCATAGAAAAACGCTGAAATAAGTGTTTCTTTATTTCTATCCGAAAGTCTAAATACAAATTTATTATTCCCATGCAATCTTTGGCATTATCTTTGACCACCTTAGGAGTCAATTTCGGTTGCCTATGTCGAATAAGGAACCTACCGCCAAATTTCAAGTTTATAGGTTTCTTATTTTCGAAGATTTCGTGTATTTCGTGTTATATTCATACAGATGCACTTACACTATACAATAAAAAAATAATCATCCAAATCGCTGTACTCGTTACAAAGTTAAGTTCCGCTCCTAACTCCTAGCACCAACTCCTAAAATCAGTTACGACCTTAGATTAGTTATTTCTAAATTCCAATACAAACTTTGACACCCTCTTTCGCCCCTTTAGGGGTCGAACTTTGAAAAATAATTTCTTAGCGAATGCCTACGTGGCTAAAGGAACCAACTTGCGAAATTTTAAGTTTGTAGGCTATATCCTTAAATAACATTTGCATTTTGATAACATAGTTAACTCTCCTATGATTTGCTTAAGGTAATTTTCTTATTTCTTTTATTTCAGGTAAAATGATTTCATACTTAAACATTAATTTCATATATGTATGGTACCACATTAGGTAAGTGTTAACCTTTGTCGTGTTTATCTTTTATTGAGAATTATGTTGAGTTGTCGCAAAATGTACTAAAGCAAATTTCGGGAATCTTTCCTAAGCCTGAAACTATCAAATTAGGCGGACATCGTCAGGTTGACGTTAATTTTTATTCGATTAACAAACAATTGTTTCACTCACATAATTATTTAAAGCTCATGTAAAGGTGCATTAATAAATTTTTTTTATTTTAACAAAAGTATGGTGTCAGTTTTTCGTTATCCTTGTGAAATTAAGGAATTCGGATTTAAATCGTCTTCTTCACCAACTTCTAAATTAATTTTGAAACATCCAATTATGACTAAGTTTGTAAGAGGCATAAAGATCGGGAGTATGTACTTTATTTACTTGCGGACTGGATCGACGTTCATAGTATTCGATAGAAAAAATTAAGTAAGTTAAGTATATTATTTCCTTTTGCCGCATTCATTCTTTGCATTTGCCTTCCATGATACCTACGCAATACAACAAACATTTTCAGTTCTGCAATAACCTGTTTTTTTAAATTTCAAAATTATTCTTTCATGACTAGGATAATCAAGAAGGTACAGACGAAAATTAATTGTTTTATTACAATTTTTTAATTACAGATGATTAGCGTTTCTAAATATTTACAATGAGGATTAAAAAATTCTCTAATTAAGGCATCAACTGGATAAATAGATCATAATGACTATGTGTTTCCTAGAAGTAAACTAAAAACAAGATTATACTTGAATGACACCGTACTGTGCCATGCTGAGAATAATAAAAGACCCCTGGAAGTAATAAACCCTTTTATTAGTCAAGATCATTCTCCTCTATATATCTGGGAACTGATCATCTTTCATTTTGCACATTATTTCACAAAAGGTCTGAAAATTGAAGGTCAACCGTTTTACAACTCCAGTGAGCCTTAATGTTTGTCTGGAAACCCATTAAGAAGCCAACTGACTAAATTACCCAAAACGAGCTGCAATTCTGAGAAGAAAGGTATCAAATTGGACTCAAGAGGAGGCTGGGTGTAATTAACTGAGAAATATAAAACTTAGGCAGCATATGTTTCTAGATGCTTTTTCTTTCATGGCTAATAGCAGTAGCTAGAGTTTTTGACTAATAGTTTTTAGTTTATAGTGAAACTGCAAAACTAAAATATAGTGAACAAATGAAAACAGCCTTAAATGATTAAATAAACAAACATTCGTTACTTGAGTGTTGGTAAGGGTCATTGAGAGGTGGTGAGTGGGTATCCAACCCTGTCGTGTGTTAAAAATGTAACATTTGGCAATTTATTTTATCAGCAAGTAGAGGATAACTGGCATGACATTCTGTTTTTCTTAAAGAGCATTAAATATTTCTAAAACACGTTTCATTTCAAATAAAAATTCGTTTCACAAAGAAACAGAATATAGCAGAAGATAGTGAGAGCTGAGAATTTCTCTGTTTCCTTTAACTCCTTGTGGATCAGAGGCGTCTAATTACTCGACCCTATATCTGATCCGGTTCTCGGCCAACGTATTTCACGATTTGCGTATTTGAATTCCTCTACGGGTCTTCTTCCCGTGTTTTGTGTCTGTTCAATTTGGCGTTTTACTTGGATCCATTGTGGGCTCTAGAGCCTGTTGAGCAACAAGTTTTTAGCTTGTCTATTGCCACTTTCGTCTTTTCTAAGCCGTGCTCTGCGTCCTTTTTCAGGGCTTCAGACATTCTATCAAACAAACAGTGATAGGATAGGAGATATATGTACATCAGCGGTTAGTCCATTGGCGTAATGTCTTTATAAAGCTTCTATATATATTCCCTCGCGTTGTGTTGAAGGCGCTCCGACAGTTTTTCTTTGGAAAGTTCAAAGGGCATTGATGTGGTCGCTGCAGGTAAAACCCTCACGAAAGCCAGCTTGTTCGTCTTTAAGAGGGCGCTCAATGGTTTGCTTGAGTCGCATTAAGATGACTTTTGCGATCACTTTTGAGAAGTTAGAAAATAGACGCCAAGCCAACTCTTACAATTCCTGTGGTCGTCCTTTTTAGGTATCTTCACAATCATGTTAAATGGCACAAGAATCCAGCGGTAACAAGTTCCCGCGAGTTACAAAATTCAGCAAACTACTTTCTGTTTGAGTTCCTGTTACCGAGCTTAAATTTCCCTATCACATGTTCCAGGCCGATGTTGTTTAAGCCAATTTTGTCTCGAGGAGGTTCATAGAAGTCATATTTAGTTAAATCCGCTGTTCGATCGGTGCTTAGCACTGAATTATTGATATGTTGCGCACTCTGATCTGGACCGGGTGATGATAATTCTGGGTGTTGTCTACTCTTCCCTTCCTCTCTATCTCATTTCGTCTCCTTAAGATGTTAATTTCAATTTTTTTTTGTATCCGATTTGGCCAAAGTCTAGGGGATGTTGATGCGTTAGCGCGGTTTTGGCCGGAAGGGAATTAGGGTAAGGGAAGTGAGGAAACTTGAATGTCTTGTTTTTGCATTGCTGTGAGCTAGACAACAGCACAGAGACGGAGTGGATTATTTTATTTTCTTAATAAAAGCTTGCGGGGAGACCTGGTCTCGAACCCGGGACCCATGGCATGGTGATCGTGCCGCTCAACAAATTGATCCAACTCCGACCATTTTTCGCCCGACTTCAATGATCTTTTCGTATTCACACTTCTTCCACAGAGTTCTCACGTTCCATTGTCTGCTCATAGTCCGAATTTTCTCGAGGTATCCGAGGCGTACTATTTGTTTTATGTGTAGTTGTTTCTTTAGCTGAGGGGCTTAAAATAAAAGCCTACGCTTTTCTAGACTTCCCCGGATTCCCTGAAAATTCATTTATATAGCCCATAGGCTCTCCGATTCTGGTTGGTACGTGTTTCTCTCCTCCTTTCTCAATCAGACTACGGCGAAGAGCTAAGATTTGCGCAGGAAAATTCAGTCAGTCTGTAAGAATATACACGAAGCTTGATGTTTACACAAAAAATACTATATGAGGACCAACATCACTACTTCAGGTTTTAATTTAATTACTTTAAGCAGAAGTGCTATAACTTCTTCAGAAAAAAAAGGTAAGATAATGAACACTGACGTTTACAATTTACGGTGGATTCTATATCATCAACATTACTTTGCAATCCCTAATGGCTTTTTACTGTAATCCTTTGTCAACAGACAATCTCATGAATCTCAAAGGCACTCCACTCCGTAATAACTTATGTCATTAATGACAATCAAGAATAGCAAAAATTATAGTAAGCACTGGTAAGGCTCTGATAGTTTTCTTTTGTGAAAGCCGTGATACTTGATGTGCTGATAATTTTTCTAGGAGGGCTCTCCTACGTAAAGCTGCTCATATATACTCGCGTTGTCACAAACCTCAAAATCGTAAAAACATTATTAACGATCGACGATACGATTTCCGAGCTGACCGTTTTACAGGGGTAATCGGGTCCTGTTTAATGCTTTGACCAAATAATGTGCATTGGGCCAGATGGGATAACGCTTCAAAAAGTACTTGATCTGGCGGTACCCTGGTTAGCGGCAATTTGCAAAGGATATCTTAGGCTGAATCATATACCAGAGTCCTGGAAGCTGGCTCGTGTAGTGTTCATCCCCAAAGCTGGGAAATGTGGCCATGCTGAGCCAAAAGATTACAGGCCCATTAGCCTGTCGTGGTTTGTACTGAAATATCTGAAAAGAATTTAAGATTCGTATATTAGGACAAAGGGAGATGGAGTTGGATCAATACTTTGAGCGGCAAGACCAATATGCCATGGGTCCCGGGATCGAGACCAGATGACCCCGTGAGCTATTATTAAGAAATTAAAAATAATCCACTCCGTCTCTGGGGTGTTGTCTACCTCGCAGCAATGCAAAAACAAGACTCAATTTCCTCACTTCCCTTACCCTAATTCCCTTCCGGCCAAAAATCATGTTAACGCATCAAAGGGTTGTCCCCTAGGATTTGGCCATCGTATAAAAAAAAATCTGGCCTACCGACCGTAACTCAGCATATGCACAAAGGGAAAATCGGTGGACACAGCTCTGCAGAGGTGGTGTTCGAGATCGAAAAGTCCTTACACTACACAGCAACGTAACCACCGGAACTAAAGTAAATACTCTTGAAATGACAAAGGTGGATAGAACTATCTATAGTTGGATAGCCACGTTTCGAAGAAATAGAGTGGTAACTTCCGACTGGGGAGGTATCTCACTCAATCAAACAGTACATTTAGGCACACCACAGAATGGAGTCCTTTCGTCCCTACTATGGCTGCTAATCCTGAACGAGATACTTGCGATAGATTGTTGATAAGAATGCTTAAATCTCCAGATTGGAAATCGCACAACGATTGACAGGAATCGGACTAACGGGAGCACTCGAATCCACGCCCTCCCGTGCTTTAGACACTATTCTACATCTCTCTCCTGTAGATCTGTACGCGAACACGGTCTACACACCACCGTCAGTGGTATGTACAGTAGTCTACCACTACTTCTTTCTTTTTCTTTAAATTCTGCCCCTTGTTTGATTCTAAGCTATCGTTTTTAACGGTTGCCAAGATATACTAATTCGGATATACCAATTCTTCTTAGTTGCTGCAAACATTATCACTTATAAAATTTAAAGAAATTGCCTTCGTGAAGTAAGGTCTAAACAATTCACGAAGGCAATTTTTTTAAATTTTATGTCATATGGTCCATATGGTATTCAATCCTGTTCACTTTAAAAACTTTGGCTTCCCGGAACAGCATTTAAGTCCGAAAATCAACTTTTTGAGAAATCAAGGTTTTAGCTTTTTATAATAAGTGAAGTTGTTATACCGGGAATCCACAGGATTATAGTTTCACTGATAACAAATTGCCGTAAGTTTCAGAATTCCAGAAACAATTTCTTATTTGCGTTACTATGCTTCCGTATTACATCGACCAGCCCGACGTTCTTTTAGTCACTCTAGCATTGAGATAAACCATAACTTTTTTATAACAGCTATAAAAGCCTAACTAAAGCAGCTAATAAAAGTCCTCTTTGATTGGTATGTAAATTAGTTTTCTCGCTTGGCGCATTGGAATCTAGCGAAGAGAATTCTCTTAGAAGTAGAGTAGGAATCTTGTACTTGCCATGCATGATTTTTCTGTTCTTCCTGACCAGATTTTTAGATAAGGGTGATTTAAAATATCCATTTTCGCTCTACCTAGTTTAGCATAATGTTATGATATTAATTTTATTTTGGACAATCCTCGATCCTCCTCCATATGATTTACATATATTTACACACACCTCAAAGAATTTTGACATATTACAGTCCGTAGTTTACACTCAAAGGTCGTCGTCGTAGAATCAATGCAATGTATCCCAGCCAAATAAGGCGTTTCGCATGTAGATCCTTCTCAATAAACATCCTAGAAGGGATACTACTTCTAAAGGAATCGTAGGCATCCTTGAAAAATTATTTAGTGACCCATATGAAAAAGATTTGTACACCAACCGAAATAAGTGACATCTTTCGTTGCCAAGAAAACCAATTCAATAACAGATTTTCGAAGTACACGGAAATTACTTTCTCTCCTCAGTCGACAAATTTCGTTTGTTAGAAGGCTCGATAATTTTACCGAAGTAATCAATTGGTTAATTTTAGATGCTCGACCTCCTGCTGTAAAAAGTGTCTTTTATGCGGGCATTACCCCAAATACCCCCAACTTGTTTTGGTGTCTCCACGATATATCAATTTCAACCCTCCCACAGTGAGAAAACAACAATTGAGCCCCAAACGGCTCTATTTCATTTTTAGGTTGATGATGGAACCAATAACTTTTTGTTTTCATTGTAAGTCTTGATCTATTAAATTCCACGACAGCTTCCCACCAGAGTCAGTCCATCCTAAATATGCTTGCATCGTGAACAGCAGGCTCCAACTAAATCTGGATGTGGAACAGAATATCAAGTGCGGGCAGAAATGCATACTATAAAGCTTTAGACTTAATCTAAAAACGACGACGGACGAGTCACTGCTGAATGTACAATACATTCAAAGGCTGCCATCTTTGTGCACTCCTCTTTTAAATTCAGTCAAAGATTAGACGGGGAAAATGGAGCGATCTTCTCAACATTAAAGTGAGTTACAATATGAAAGGGCCCCTAAAATAAAATGTTTCGTAAAAATATAGAAGGTTCGGCAGGGGGAGTTATTACTACCTTTTTCTATGCTCACGTCCGCGTCCGCGCTAGTGACGAAAACATCATCGAAGAAGAGACTAACCATTCACCGCCAAGTGATGTGAAATGTAAGCGGGCAGACGAAGGCGACAAATCCATTTTCAGAGACATTTTCTTTCAACTGTTGTTGGGTCGCTGTCTGACTCGACTTATTCCAGAACAGATGGTTCTTTTTCTCTATGTGAGATAATCTCATTAAAGACAGTTTTTATGCTCCATGTTTCGTTCGTTTTTTCTACTTTTATTGCCCCATGGATGGGTGTCTATTTCAGAGGTGGATCCACGTTAAGTCGACGGTCTATTGAAAGTCCCGTCTAGTCAACTAGGAAGTCATTAGGGTAAATATTTATGGTTTTCCCGAATTTTATGTCTTCTCATAAAAGATGGAAACGTTTACGTAAACATTGAAAACGAAATATTCTAGCAATGATCCTTGAATGATTTTTGAATAGTTTTATTACACACCGGAAAGAATGACAGCTACAAATGCGTTACCAACCCAAAAGTATAGTAAAAATTTTCCACAGAATTCTTGTGTGCATTCAGTTAAATCGTCCAGGCAAAGAGTTATTTTCAACGCCTTTTCAAAATTCCTCCTTTTCTTAATCAAATTAGTGAAGCGCTATCAATTTATTTTTCTTAAGCTTTTTGATTATAACTACTCTCTTGATGTGGTCTTGCTGGGTATCATCGGATCGGCGAATCACTTTAACGACTTAAATAGAGATAATTATTTTTTTTTAATATCGATCTTATCTTATCTATAAGTCATCATTATGGTAATTGACGACAAGACCAAGTTATAGTGTCGCTAAACGTTTCAGGTAAATAGGTGTCGATGCTAATGTCTGACAGTTTGCTGGCGTGGTGAGACCAGAACCTTCCAGGAAACCTGTATATGTATGTTAATTTAGTTGAACATGATTCCATATCGATTATAATATTTTGCGACATTTAATGATATGCCTTGGGGTTATTTTGGACGTATCAATTCATTCAAAGGAATTGTTCTGCGAGCACTTGTCAAGAATTGAATTTCTGTCATTTAAATTGAATTAATTTCACGTCGAAACTTTTCAGCTCAGTTCACATTTACCTTAGCATAGTCTGAAGGGGATTGTATAATTTAGCCAATTATACTCATTGAAGATCATATAACATATTTGCTGCATTATGAGCCTTTCATAATGAATCGGACAAATTTCCTATTGATTGTTCAAATTTGTTCATTTCATTTCCTTTGGGAACAAGAAAATTTACCTAAGGTCCATCCTTTTACAAAAGATAAGTATAGACAGGTGTTCTTAGCATGTTAAGGCCTATTGGCTATCCTATTTGACTAATTTACCTAGTAATTATATTGGAGAGTCGTCTACATGATGCAGAGTGGGGCGCGACTTTTCGAACAAAAGTGTAACTGAATTACTCGAAAACTATCGTACATTATTCAAGCACGAATATTGAAACGATATCACAAACTGAGATCGGTTATTTTAGTATAAAGATCGTACAGGAGTGAAAATAATCGCATCCCACCTAGTCGATGGACTATTGTTCTATTTTTGGAACAGCATAGAAGAGGAATGGTATTGCAGCGGAGGCAATATCATAGGAATCCATCGGTTCATACGCCGAACACAATTGCGTCAGTGTCTGAAGTCATAGAACAAACTTGACGAATATCGACAAAGCAATTAGATGCACAAACTGGAGCCATCGGCCGAATTTGGACTCTGATTTATTCTCATACAAAATACATCTAACAAACAAAGTAAAATCTCACGATTTCACACAGCGCTTGAATTTTTGTCGCAATCTCATGGAAACCGCCGAAAAGGACGAAAGGTTCTATCTTCATGTTTTTATGTCTGACGAAGCACATTTCGTTTTGAACGGATATCTGAACAGAGAAAACTGTAGGATATGGAATCACAAAAATCCAGAAATGCTTCATGAGAGACGACTTCATCCAGAAGGTGTAATGGTATGGTGTTCAATTACTGTCAAAGCAACCCGTTATTTGCAATACTGTGGAACCTGTTTTCCGAGAACTTCGAAGACGACGTATCGCCTTCAGATCAGAATGGTTTTAACAAGATGGTGCCACTTCTCATGATAGCAGAGAAGTCTTAACAGTACTTCGCTGAAAGTTTGGAGAGAAATTCATCTCTAGGAACACTTGTTTTATGGCCACCTAGATCTCCAGACCTTACACGGCGAGTCTACAAATATTAACCCAGAACAAAGGAGCAACTGCAGGAATCAGTTAACGCATTCACAACACAAAGTTCCTAAGTGTTATGAGTAAGTTTTTGGTCCGCGTAAGGACATCTAAAACAAACTAAAATTAAATATTTTTAAAGATACGTTTTATATTCCCCCTATTTAGGGGAGGGGAGTTTTGACTAGCACCCAAAATGAACTGGGTGTTTCCTGGGAAATTTCGGATTCAAAACGAACGTATTTAAATGGCATTAAACGTGCGATGAGTCCCTTTGTTAGGTTCCCACTAAGAGACCGCCCGTGGAATGATAAATTAACGCTTCCTCCTTATGAGGATCGCCTCCGATTGCTTAATATGAACTCTTTAGAGGTACGACGCAGAATTGCTGACCAGCTTCACCAGCTTTTGAACTCGAACATAGACTTTCGTTCCCTACACATACCCCGTATAGCTTTAGGAGATTGCCTTTACTACATGTCGTTCACTCTCGGTCTAACTATGGTATGGACGAGCCCATAAATCGCATGTGTAGAGTCGTGAATGTGTGCCCTTTTTTTCGACCTAACCCTTACTAAAGATTCGCTGAAACGATCTCTGTTCTCTGTGCACTCCTGATTGTTATGTTGCGCGTAGTCTAGTTTTGATTATGTTTTTTGCATGTTGGTGAGGGAGCCTCATTCATCTTAATATATTCTGTATTCTGGTGAATAGTTGAACTGATTCTGGGCTCCTGCCTGAGAAGTGCGCTTTCTGAGTTAAAAGGGTTAATTCTATGTGTTTAAGTTAAGGCCGACGACCACGACAAGCAGGACAACACTTAGTTTAGTTTCGTTTTCGTTTCGTTTTTTATATATGCTAAAATTATTTTTACTCGCAATGAATTGGTAGCAGCAGCCTAACTTCCCTTCATGAGCCAAAAGCACCCGCAGCCGTTGTACGCTGTATGATTTTCAGGTCTACCATTTGACTGTCTATCACGGAGCACGACGTACCAGTCCCTATCGTTACCTCTTTGTGTGACTTAGGAATAATCTGTGATAGTGAACTCAATTTCCGTTCCCACAGTGACAGCATAACTAACAGAGCAAACTCCGCGCTAGGGTTTGTGAAGAGCTGGTGCAGAGAGTTCTCCAATCCTTATGTTTCAAAATCTCTCTATATCTCCTTCGTTAGACCTCTCCTTGAATATGCCAGCCAGGTATGGTCACCTACACAAACAACTCACAGTAATAGGATAGAATCTGTCCAGCTTAGGTTTATTCGCTTCGCTCTACGTGATTTTTCGTGGGTTTACAGATTCAACCTTCCACCCTATGAAAACCGTCTGAAACTGATCGACTTACAACCTCTAAGCAAACGTCGTGATGTTTCCGACATTCTCTTCATTTATCAATTATTAAATAAATTTCAATAGGACGTCCAGATGACTTTCATCCTTCTTCAGATACATTTACCAGTGTTCTAACGGCCGATATCCTCAGTTTGAGATAGATGTTACTTTGTGTTGCTGCCTTCGTTGTAATCGTAACGAAGCAATTTTTAAGAGTGATATCAGAGCTCAGTTAGGTGCTTTAGTACAAAGCTGCCAGCTAAAGAGGGATGGAACAGGAATAAAGTGGTAGAAGCACTGTATATGGACGGATCTAAAACAATTGCGTGTACAGGTGCAGGAGTATGCTCCAGCAAGTGCGGACTTTACGGACTGCCATACAAATGTAGTATCTTTCAAGCGGCAATAACAGCAATTCACCAAGCGGCTCTGTTTATATCCAAGCGTGGACATCCGCATATATGTACATATACTAAGGATGTGTTCGAGACTTCAAACGATGTTTAAAGCCAGTGATTGTTGGAATATTAAGTCAAACTTTCACTCAGCTGTCTTCATTTGCATTGGCTGCTTCGCAGCTAACCGGACACATCCTGCATTGCCAGACAACTGTGGCCACAGTACAGTAAGAGAACTGAAGTATTTGTTAGTTGCAGCAGAATATCACTGACATCAGGAACCTAGTAGGAATTATAACGGGATATTGGGTCAAAGGTAATCATGCCAGAAGTAAATGATGTCTGTTGGAGTTGTAGCCATCCAGAGGAAATCGATTCAGTTCGCCATGTGCCTTGAGAGTGTCCTGCTCTGGAGAGGTAGGCTCGGGGCTTACAGCGTTGCAGATTACAGAACTGCAGACTATGCTGAGATTGCTTAAGAAAGCGGGGTGGTTATAAGAGTGGGAGTATAAAAAAGATCGGATCCTCATTAGTCTATGGTGCACAATGAACCCATCTATTGTTCCGAGCGAGACGGGCTAAAGTGAACTTCGGCAGCACCCCTCTAACCTAAGCTAACCTAAATTCGCGTAAGTACTTTGTACTTTTATTTTCTCCGACAGTCAGATGTCGATCAAGGCAATCGGCTCCCCCATATCCAAAACAAAAATGTCAAGGCACTCTGTATGAACTGAATAGAAAAAGTGAAACAACTTGGCTTGAATACCAAGACATCGGGGTTACTTTGGTAACGAAAAGGCGGATAAATTGGCCATTCATTTTAAGAGCTTGATGGATTCCAAACAACTGAGTCTTACGCCAATAGCCTTTTTAGCGTTACCAGTAAGAAACAATCACGAATTGCCGTTCGCGAGATTCGAACCTACGATCCTCCTGTAAAAAGTCAGAATGTAGTTTCTTGCAGCGCCAACTTATATAATTTTTCCATAAGTTTTCATGAATCATTCTATCGATGTAAACTTTCTTTGTTTAGATTTTAGGTACCCTTTCAAAAAGTTTTGCAAAATTTCTAAGCAGCCAGCGAGCCCAAGGGTTCAGGCATTTTTTTTGAAACCCCAAGGGAGCTTATCACTCTTCGGTAACAACTGACCATAAAATGCATATCTCGTTTCTTTGAAATAGAAGATTTAGTGTGTCGTTGCACTTGGTATTTATTTAAGAAGTTCATGTAGTTTACTTGGCGTTAACTGTGGTTCTGGTTATCTGAACAGATAACTATTATTTTTCCCCTTTCTGGCCTTGTTTGAAAAACTGTAACATATTTGTAGAGGTTGAGGCAATTTCCACACCTACAATAGATCCCTGCCCTGGTATCCGAATCATCGACACTACTCTGGACCCCCAATGGCCTTTTAATCGTCATCTGAAATGTCGAACCTGGACCCTCCGGGATAAAAGGCTGATACGTTATCATTTACTCTACCGAACCAACAACTCACAAAACTCCTCGTACTCGGTTAGCTCCTTTCAGCGAACTTTGTTTTTAGCGACAGCTTTCAATACGGTCGAGTTGCTTTTGCCTGCCTACTTCTTGGGGCGTTCCAATTGGAGACTTTCTGAGTGAAATTATCATTTTCGCGACATAATATATTGATGAACATTTACTCTCTGCTTATGAAGAGTTTTTTTTCCACTTTTTGCGACAAAATATACAAAAAATCTAGGATATTTCTCAAACTTAGTCTCGACGTCTTCAAGCAGGTGTCATACTTGTATTAGCTTTGATTGTATGTATTTCATTTTCCGTTATTTCGGTGCTACCAATCGACTAGAGTATCATTTATTAAAAAAAAAAATGGGTGAAGTATGCATCCTGGTCTGTTCTCGAAATTTTTTTTCCTAAATTTTTTAATTGTAAAGAATTCGAATTTCTAATTGTGTAGAGCTTTTTTCTGATATGCCATGTTATTGTTAACTCCGTATATAAATCTTGTACTGGTCGAGTCGAATCCATGGGTTCGAAAGATGGAATTTTGAAGTAATTCATATAATTGAAGAACGGATTAATCATGTTCTTAATGAGATTCCCCTGAAAACCACTTTTACTTCTGATCTGAACCTTTTACGTAAAACTTTTTGTTTTTCCTTGACAGTTGAGGAATGAGGCCTGAGATCAATGGTTCATTGTGTCTGAAAATTGTCAAAGTGGTTTTCACATAAACACGATTTTTTTTTAGAAATTTTATTGAAATCGAAAACAATGTTAACCTCTGAAATACATACATACCATTCAACCTGCACAAAAAGTGAGATGATGACAAACCAGAAAAAAATCTCAGACTAATTTCGCTGGCGAGATTTAGGAACTGAGCAGAACAGGTTTACAAAATGTTCTCTACCTGATACCTGCACACCTAAGGTTTTTATATAAGAATTTCATCGGGGAGGAGATCCTATCCATCACCGGAGGACTAACAGCTTTAAAAGGAGTCCTAACATTTCAGGTTTTGTTGGTTTTCTCTGGTTTGCAACCAAACTTCATCCCGATCAGCAGGCATATGATATTAATTAAACTTGGCCCGAAATAGCAGCCTGATAAAGCCGCTGGCTCTGACTGTCGTTGTTTGACGTGTTTTTCCCCAACCAAAATGTGTACAAATTTACTTGCACCGTGGCAATAACAAGATGCACGGGAATAGAATTGAAAAATAATCGTCGATGAAGACTACACATTGGAACGAATGAAATATAACGAAGAGGAGCCCGTAGGTTGAAAGCTTTTGGTCATTGACCCGCCGCTGGATTGCGTGTACGAATGCACCGGACCCAGTCGCAGTACCCAACAGCAAGAATCAGAACCAGCCCATTCATACATGTGCATGGGTGCACTAATACACTTCGTTGTCTCATTACATTAGGTCAGCGTTCGAGATGTACCCGTCCGCCCTGGCCCCCGTAGGAAAAAATTTTAAAAATGTTTAGAGCTATACGAGCGCAACGAAAAGGGAAAGAAGAAGAAGACGGGGACACGATTTTGAAGTCTGAGGTTGCACCGTCGGAGCACTAGCGGAAAAGTCCATCCAATCCAGCCAGTGCTAAGCAGGAAAGACCCAAAGTCAGCGGGGCGAACACTGCGAGATGGTAAAATGCTGTAGGAATTTCATCGACTAGATGCACAAAAAACTTGATTAGTGGACGTCTCTCCTTATCGCGATCCTTCATCCCTGGAGAGCAACCTTATTTGTAGTTCGACCAGACCCGGAGCACTATGGGCATGGACCTCCACTAGTCGAAACAAAGTTGCTGCCACAGTGTTGGAATTATATCAAGTTTCCAAGTATGCATCTAGTCGAATATTCTCAAGTCCCTTAGTACCCCAAAATAGATCTTTCCTGATGCTAGTTAGCCCAGCATCCTCGTATCCTATTTGCGGCCGCACTTTTTTACTATTGACATTTTGTCGTCGATCTCTTGAGATTTTCGACGCACCGCAGTCAGACTCATGCCAAGAAACGAGTTTTTAATGCTAAACAAACGTCGGCGCTGATTATAAATGATAGCGAGTTCCTCTTTGCGTTTCAGGTCTGATAATGGATCTACGAAAAAAGTTTATGAGTATAGTTTTTTTCATCCCATCAGCTTTGGGCTCATGTGTGTGGATTATTCTTTGCGTGAATTGCTTCGCGGGCCTGTAGATGTTTTCAAGACTATAAATCGAATAATTTCACAGTTTAATGCCCCAAAACATTATGAGAGCGGGTGGACTTGAGAGGAATATAAAACTCGCATTTGCGTAAAAGTTTAAAACTACTGGAACGTGTCTAATACCATTTAGGGAATTTTATAAGTGCCTTTCCAGAGGGCCTCGAGATTCAAGTATTGAATTTGTAGGCAAATTTTATTAGGATGGAAAGGAAAGGAACCATTCAAAGGTTATTCAAGTCACAATATCAAGTCAAACAGGTTTCAGTTGACTCTGACTAGTTGCGTGCTTGTTAGCAGACTCGATAGTGAGGCAATACTTGCTGTTAAGTATGTGCGTTTTTATCCGTAATAGCCATCAAGTATCCATTCTGGTTTAACCATAACCCCACGATTAGATGATAAGTCAACCGTAATTGCGATACCATACTTAAGTACTTACCAGGTAATATCCAGATTTAAGCTTATTTTTAGCTAACTTTGGTTCGCGACAGTCGTGATTTAGTCTATTGATTGGCACGTTAGCTTATGGTTCTGGTTTCATGACATTTACCGCTGATGGTGATTATGCATGTAAACAAGCATCTAAACTAAAAAGGAATGTTGGCATGGTTTATTGGGAAGTTTTTATTAAGCTTACAAATTAAAAAAGAGTTAATACATGACTGCTCTTACGTTGGTGTAATTAAATTTGCTGACTTCTGCCTCTATTTATGTCACTCGTCAGGATTAAGTCATCTACTCATTGGCATGTTCTGGAATTGAACCTGATGTCTGCTTAGACTGGTTTGGAACCACCGTAGACAATTTTTCAAATCTTAATGATTTTCTCTGTCATTAGTTTTACAGTGAAATTTCGAACGTGTATTTCCCTTCTGTATGATGAAAAGTGCCGATAGGTAAGTACGGGTTAACTAAGGCACAACTGCTGGGCTCATTATCATTCTTGCAGTCGCCTCTAATGCAAAGCTTAGGAACACAGTATTCTTTTGCTGCGTTTTTGTCTATATAGCCGCTTAATCTGCAATAGAATTATTTTTTATCAAGTAAATTTTATTCGGTTAACTAAACGGAACTTATTCGACTACTTGTCTAAGTTATAACTGCTTTGTTTGAGGTTGTGTGTGGCCAACCGCCGAGTTACAGTTAACCCTTATATGGTTAGCCAAGCAGCCCTGAAGGTTCTATCCTCGTGGAGTTTTACCTCAAAGTTTACGGAGTGCTTTGACACCCTACTCGTGCTTACGCCAGAGACTGTCCCCGGGCTTACGCAGGCCAAGAAACTTGTTAGACTCATACTTATAATGATACCACCGCCTTAAGTAAAGCGGATCCCAGGTTGCTGTCAGGTTTCCTATCTTACCGCTGTGGGCTAAGGTATCACTTACACCGGATAGGTCTGTCTAGTGGGATGGAGAGTCGGTCCTGACAGCCGGCTTAACAGGAAGATGTTCTGTCGAGAATTTCTGAGTACGGGTGACGTTAGTTCCTTCTCTGTTAAAGACATCCTTGGCTGACTCAGGGTTGCAGAGGATCATTTTGCGGATTATCCACGAAATCCCAAAGGCAATCCCGCACCCTTAAAATAATTAATTAATACGCTGCACTATCTCAATTTGTTGTTATAGTTTACCGAATGGCAATGGCAAATCCGTCAATATTATCAGAATGCGTGGATTCAAAACGCTACCTCCTCTGGCACGATGTTTCGCTCCAAGTATGAAATTTGGAGGTTAAGCACCAATAGAACTGGTACCCCGACTTTCAACTGCAGCTTGTAGGTAGGCACCCTTGATAATACTAAAGAGTTAAGGAACTCTGCAGGATATGAGGTTACCAGTTCAGTGTCTATTATAGTACCCATCGATAGATACTCTACAACCTCTCCCTTCATATTTTTAACATGTATTGTTTGTCGTTTCATTTGCTCTTTCAGACAACTATTCTTTGGCTTGAAGTTCAGAATAAAACTTGCGGAAGTTATTTTGTATTCTACTCAGCAATACCTTTCATTTGATACCCACACTAAGAAATATCCCGAATAATTCGCTATATTGGAGAATTCGCCGTATTGTATTTATAATGATGTCACATAGCCTATGTCTTTCGGGTTTCAAGTTAGTTTCCTGCCAAATTTCATCAAAATCGGCTTAGAAGTTTAGGCGTGAAGACGTAACAGGTCGACTTATAAGATTAGAGTGATAAACAGTTTTGTAAAAATTCCTCAGTTATATCTGATTATTTTTTTCAATTTAAGATTTTTACTTACTCAAACGTAGGTATTGCCAAATTATACGGGAATGTGATACGGGATTTTTGAGTAGGAGCTTTCGTTTAGGATTTTGTTAATCGGAAATTTATAGTCCGGGATTTTATGGTGCGGGCTTTTGTTGTTCATGATATTAATTAAGAATTTTACGATTCGTGCATTCGTAACTTTCAGGACCTCCCTGGTCGTAGTGCCTACCATATGTGTAACCCTCCCTTCTCTCTCTCTAGTTCCCCTAATCCCTTGTGGGACAGAAGATCAACTTAACTCGATTCGAGACAACGATTGCAAGTGGATCTACAATTTAAAGCGAATTCCGAACCATCGACGTTTTCTCTGGAACCCCATGGGCTTTTTTTCTTAATCTATTGTCATACTTCAATCAATAAATAATACTGTCAACCCTTTTCTGCTCGGCTCGGACTGATTATGCTTCACTTTTGAAATCATCAAAAATTTGTAGGATTTGACTTCAAATTGTGACGTGTTTTCTCGCTACGCAATGCGAGTTTCTGTTCACAGCTGCATTGATAAACGTCCAATTGCATTTCCGAGAGGCACAACAATGGAGAATTGCCATAATCTCTCAAAAAAGAGAAAGAGTCAGGGCCGCGAGTAAAATTGTTAACATGAATCTTATGGGGACTTATTTATTTATACCTGTCCGGTCGCTGAACAACTCCCATAAGGTAACATATTTGCAATCCCAACCGCTAGCCTTCCCGCCCTTCCACCATCCAGAAAGATTATTGAGTGTAATAAGCGTACTGTGTCCGAAGTCCGAACAACTTAATAAGAATATAGCTTAAGACTCAGTAAACCTTTCATCAGAGTTAAGGCTTTAACACCTTTGAAGACTTAGAATATCCTCCATCTTCTGATGTTTTAATACCTGGGGAACAGCTACTAGTGATAGTGTTAACATTGGGTTTTGAGTGCTCTAATCTGCTTTCATATCTAGAGTCCACCTCTACTTTGTCATCTTAACTCGATTACGCTTTTAAACAACTCTTTTTTACTTATTCGATTACGCTGCGTTTTAAAGCTCAGAGTTCTTGGTCACCTGACATACCTAACCATCAACTTTTCACTTTGAATGATCCCTTCCTTAGGAATCACGTGCTCGCTTCGCATCATGAACATTAAAGGTTCGATTCGCGGATTACATTAAAATGTAATTGAGGATTGAGAAGGAATACTGCAGTTTGGAATCTACCTTAAATTATAGGTCGACAATCTTTGTCATCCAATCAGAGGAATTTTTTTTAAAGTCTACATAATCCTCGAAGGATAAGGGATAATTAAGAACAACGCCCCAATCTGTGGACTTGTCCAATATACTCAACGTACTTCCATCTATATCACAGTTAAAGTTAATGAGGATAGGATGTTTTATCATAGTAGTGCACTTACCGATGTTCAGTGGAAGACGACTTCTGGAGCACCAGTGATGAAACGTAGTTAGATAACTGTTGTGGAGAACGCAAACAGTGTTTCGATAAACAGTTCGAAAGATTTTAGCATCGTCAGCATAACCCAAAATACTGCAGTCGGGAAGAAGCAGCGAAACGCCGTTGATATAAAGAACAAATATGAAGGGGCTAAGAATGCTGCCTTGTGGCATCCCGGAGGGGACAGAGCTTCCCTGAACAGGACACTCTATGCTAACATACAAGTAAAAAGACAACCAATGAACGAAACTCGAAGGAAACCCGACCAATATCAATCTTAGAATAAGGATGAGGTAACTAATCCTATCGAGAGCCTTACTAAAGTCAGTAAACATTCTATATAACCGATTCAATGGCCAATAAGGAGTGGTTTAAATATTCAAACAGGCTGGTTGTAGTAGATTTTCCCTTGATGAAGTCGTGCTGGAAAGGGCGCATCAAAGGCGTATATTAAAAGTGAAAGTTTCATAATCTATGCACGCGCAACTTAGATGACTCTGTAACCCAAATAGTTGTGTAAGCTTAAGTTTTACTGAATTCAAGTTTTCTAGAGCAAAGTTTCTGTAAACAAGCGTATCCTACGAATCTTTTTTAGCACAAGTAGTTGACTGCAATATCTGTTCTTGCAGCTCTTGCAAATAGAAACTAATTTTGAAAATGTGCTTGTTAGCGAGCAAGTTCTGGAACAATTTGAACGCTTTTCAAAGTTAAATTTATTCCATAAAATCCGAAATTGATTTGACTGATGTCTTTCAGCTTTTTGCCGGCATACAAGTGCTGCATAATTGATCTTGACTCTTATCGCCTTTAATTCCCAAAGCATCATTTAGGACTTGTGCTCCAAGCTTTCCTAAAGAGCGGACATTAAGTCGAAATTGTAGCCATGGCTGACACTACTATCAGCGTTTCTTGAACGGTTACAAGCTTTGGTCTCAGTTTCCTTCTCCTTGTTAAGGGAACACAAGTAGTCTAACGTGGCTGTTGCTTTCATCAATTCAATACCATATCAAGGGCATATTAGAATTTTTCAGATGTACTGTGATGAATGATACTAATTAAGCAAAGCGTCGGTAAACACAGCCGGCATCCATCAGTCTTTAAAAAAGATCATCAACTTGCACTCATGGCTCAATCCTGTCCCCTTAGGAGACCCAAGGGAAAACAGAATCCTCCGTGGAATGCACACCTGGGGTCTCGTAGGAAGCAATGCAGAAGGACCATTAACTTGGCGAAAGCCAATAGGGACACGCACTCGTGGGACTGCTACAAGGACAGACTGAAAGTCTATAAAAAGGAACTCAGGAGGGCTTAGAGGAAATCGTGGAGGATCTACTTCTATAAAATATCAGAAACTTCTGACTCCTATAGACTGAGGAAAATCCTAGCTACCAATCCAAGTATTCCTAGCTATCTGCTTAAGGCGGATGGTACGTGGACCTCATCAAGCGTAGAGTCTCGAGAGATTCTCTTTGGCTGAGATGCTTTCCCTATATAGCCTTCCTCCTTCTCTCGAGCGGCCGGATGTGATTACGGAGTCCAAACTCCAGTTGGCTATAGACAGCTTCATGCCATTCAAGTCTCCGGGTCCTGATGGTATTGTTCCTGCCGAGCTCCAACGCAGCTCCCATCTTATACTGAATTGGCTGAGGGCATTGTATAAGGGATGCCTTGCCTTGACCTACATCCCGGCACTGTGGAAACGAGTCAAGGCGGTGTTTATTCCCAAGGCGGGCAAAAGCTCGCATGCAACTCCGAAGCGGCATCCTGGCACAGCTCCTTGGTGGAACTACTTGGAAGAACTAGTGAAGACCCTAGGTCAATAATTGTTTAAAAATTATTCTTCGCAGAAAAAAGGCCTTATTTTGAAGTTGTTTGGAAAGGATAGTTTTCCTGATGAAAGTAGTGCTACGTACATGCAACGATAAAAATAGTTTTAATTTGCTCTTAGCACACAAACCAATCATAATACTTTCCAATGGTAGGTCTGGACTGTGTTAGAGCTTGATAAATATTTTAAAGTATTGCTGGTCAGAGAAATTTGCACTTGTACCTAAACAGAAACAAAAACTTCAATATTTAGTAGGAAAATTTACGATCCGGAGTTTTACAGGAAAGCTTATTTTCCTGGACGAAAATCTAACAGCAGCAATCGCGAATGACTTTGGCCAGGTTTATATCTATTATTAGACATGCAAATAAATTGATCAAATCAACTTCGCAAGAAGAAAGCAAAACGCCGTGAAATGCTTGCAAAATAAAAGATAAGATAAAGTCTTTAGTTCAGTCGTGTTCTTTTTAACTAAGAGTGGCGCGCACAAAGTTGACATGTACTTCCCCCTCCTGACTTGTTAGGGAATTTCGGAATTTTCGATGAAGGCATATTTGGTGCTTAGTATTTGATTAATGGTTTCCCAAAGCTTAAACCCACTTACGTGATTGAATTTATGGGTATTACTATTACTAGCCCCTTCCTAGCCCAATTAATTTTAATAGATCTGCATTGCATGCAACCCGCCCAATCCAAGACAACTTTCCCGCGCACTGAGTGCATGTTCTAAAATCACAAAAATCCAATAAGCCAAATGTGCATAGGAACCTAGCCAAACCTACCTCGACAGGAAACCTACACAGAATTTATTCTATCCTATCCCTGCTGCATTCTAGTTAGCTGTACGGGTGCACGACAATCGTATTTTTTTCTTATTCCGCGTTGCCAACTACGCGCAATTTTTATTCTTACCCCGTCATTGCTTGCCTCATTATCGTTTTGTTCATTTTCTCGTTGCAACTAAAACCGCAGACATTCACCTCTTTCAAAGCCGACGTAAATTCGTTTTATTCATTTTCGGACTGGCCGCAGAGAATCCGCACAAATGTGCACGGCAAACTCCGGGAACACATTATTCGTCTGCTTCGCGGTGCAAGCTTCCAATCCAATCCAAACCAATTCCAATGGAACAGCAAGCACACCCATTGTAAGCCCACCACCTTCCTATCGTTTCACTCTTTTCATTTTTTCTTCTTCACTTGTTTTATTAATTTTTTTATTTTTTTTGTATTTTAACGAAATTACTTGCGTTTTGACTTGCATGAGTAAATATTTTGCTAACTGCCATTCTAGGCGGGCCATTCTGGAATTTTTGCTGTTGACAAATCGGCTGCTGAACCAAATTTGAATGAACTTTCGATTTTTGTCACTGGCCCCGGCCAGTTTACGTGGATTTTTTCTTTTAGCGCTGCAATAAAACTTTTTCTGTAAACAAATTGTAAGTTTCCTGTCAGTGAGTCATGGGGTCCCAAGTTATTGCACTTTTGAGTAGTTTAAATTATTCTAGACATCGTTTCGGCTTAGCTTGGAGCAGGAGATATTTATAGATCATTTACACGAAAAAGTGAAGGGGCCATTGGTTTGAAGAAAGTGACCAGTAAATACACTAAGTACATAGAAACACATGCATAGATACATATATGTGTTTGGCTGGAATTGCTATTTACACTTTTATCGTTTTAACTAAAAATATAGTTGGCCTAATTACAGTTTTGCTCGGGAAAGGATTCGGCACTTATAATATTTATTTCTTAACACATTGTGTGTACCCTTTGCTGCGGGGTTGATGCATTTATATATGCATAAACTTGGACATTCAGTTAAAATTAAATCAGAAATCTGAAGGGGTTTTTCCAACAGTACGGCGAACCTTAACACACGTCAAGAACTTTTTCTGAATGACCCCGATATTAATTCCATCTAGAACGTCGTTGGTTAAGCGCACAAATGTTGTATCTCCAAGAATCTTGGGTTTGAATTAAAAGATTTGGTAAAAGGTAAATCGAAGTTCAAATTCCATGAAACGTCCTATAGTTAGTTGCTTGGTTTAAGTGGAGAGTGTTGATCGGTAACACTAGCACTCGTTTTAGTATCACGACCTGTAAGACCGGAAATGTTGGTCTCGGCCTATCATAGACAACAGGGTAGAAGTCCTGAGACGCCACGATTCGTGAGGGCTATGTTAAAACCTACCCAAGGAGTTGACAAATTGTGCATATTCGCCGATCTTTACTCCTGAGATTGCTTCTTCAGAAAGTAATCTCCCAGTAACTTCCTCTTTTTTTTTGCGGGAGAGGTGAAAATCTTCCAAAAGACACCGGACAGCCCGTGCCCTCCGGCAGTGTGAGATTTTTACTCACTAAAAACACCGCTCTGGGGATTAGCCGAAACAGACCACATAGAATCGGGCCCCTTTTCATCCCGTTTCGTCGTTATTCAGTTATCCCACTGTCGCCACTATCCTCGGTTTCCTGGGTCACTGCTAGAATCCTAGCCTATTTGCAGGAATCCAATTTGTTCCACCGTCTCCAGTGTTCCTTCTTGGTCCATGCGTTATTTACAACCTTCACCCCTTCTCTAACTCATAAAGCTTTAATGCAGAGCTCCTCGTCCGGATTAACCGTAGCTAACCCTTCGGAAGGCAGGTCTGCATCTTCAACTGGTGGGTGTACCGCGAAGATAGCAAATTCGTTAGAGTCTACCATCTTTGCCACCGCCGCACCTGACGAAGTGCTAATTATTATTTTGCCAATGGCACCTTCTTCCAGGGCTGCTGCAGCGCTATCAGCCGGCGCAAGCCAACCTCAATAGCCGCCGCAGAACCTTCGAAAGGTAACTTTCCCAAAGCTGCTTCTGTTGTGATGTGGGTAAAGCCAACCTGTTAGGGTCTTGTATACCCTCCACCTCCACTCCTACAGAAGTGCCCGAGGAAACGCCATTCGCGACCCAATTACCCCTGGGTCCTGCAGTGGGGACGACAACACCGCAGACTCCCTTGGTATGGCCTACCACAACCTTGGAGTTAGGGGAATTTTTCATTTACGTTCTAGGATGCATTTCCCGGCTTCTACCGCTTGGAAGTGTAACTAACACTTGAGAATGTCCAGATGAGGATCGCCGTATCCTAGAAGGCTTTAACTCGTCCGTTCAATCTCCAGCAACCTAGAAAACTTCCTCTTAGTAGTCGCTAGAACTGAACAATTGCAGAGAAGATGAGGTAAGGTTTCTTTTTCACTAGTATTGCCGCATTTGCCATAGTGCGTATTGAATGGAGCGCCCAGCCTGGCAACTATCTTAGGAGCGAGATCACAAGACCTTTGGAGCAGATCAGATGTTGTTTTTTTGTTAAAGCTCGGCCAGGACGCTCTAGAGGCGGTTGTACAGGTTGAGAACGCACTCCATTTTTGTTTTTTATACGATGTGTACTAATC
Source organism: Leptarthrus brevirostris (assembly GCA_964036015.1). Taxonomy (NCBI): domain Eukaryota; kingdom Metazoa; phylum Arthropoda; class Insecta; order Diptera; family Asilidae; genus Leptarthrus; species Leptarthrus brevirostris. Next base: position 116,807,718 of record OZ038372.1, on the reverse strand, counting down.
CTAGGGGACAACCGTTTGATGTGTTGGCATGGCGATTGCATCCTTGTCTCACTCTGTTCAGCCCCTGAAAGGAGTGCAACAGTTTTCCTTTGGCAGAACGTGACATTGGGCTCCTGAGTGGGACTTCTTTATGAGGGTGATATTTTTTTCTGGAATGCCTCTTATACGTAAAGCTCCCCATATGTAAACGAGACCGCCATTCGGTGGATTGCTCGATGATAATTCGGAGGATATATTGTTGTGATCGCTGGAAAAGAAATCCTCACGAAAGTCTGCCTGTTCATCATTTAGATTGCGCTCGATTCTTTCACTTATGCTCTTAATGAAAACAAACTGTTGGATTGATAGGTTCCGACATAGCAATGGGTCTTAAAGATGTTGAAAATTGATTTGCTGTTGTTTGTTTTTTATCTTATTAAAGAAAAAGAAGTGTTGTGGTCTGTAACGGGTCCCAATTAAGTTCCTTGTTTATAAGCCTCTGGGGTACCTCAGGGTACGATGCTTGGCCCTCTCTAAAATACTTTCGAAATCTATAGTCTTGAGATGAAACGGTCGCCTTAATTCAACGGATTGTTTGATTATAATTCGGAGGATGTTGGTAGAAGGTAGAATCGCTGCCAGTTAGAATTCAACATTATATTTGGATTGACTTTACAGCGCAATTTACATGTGCACAGAGCTACAATTCTGATAACTCTGCAGTCGAATCTACGTGATACTAAAAAATAAAAATGCTGGGTTTGATTTCATATAATTGGAAGTACGTCGCGCGCTGAGTTGCTTGCGTAAATGACATCTTAAATGCGGCACAAATTGTTCAAGTTCCTCAATCGACTTTTTTTGGAAACCTTCCTATTAATTAATGCATTTTTCCATACGAGAGCTATTCCGGTTTCCTAGCCTTTATTATATTTAAAAAAATAAAGTTCAAATAGATCGAGATAGAAGAAATAACTCCCGTTCAGCTTTTATTTTTACACGTCAAATACACTGTCACTATTGGTGAATGTCACTATTGGTGAATGTCACTATTGGTGAATGCTGCTTCGATAGTGGTGCGTAGAGATGCGACATTAGGGTGCCTGGACTTGTTAGTTGTTAGTAACCCTTTCGACTACGCTCCAAACATAATAGTCCAGGGGGTTCAAATCCGGGCTATTCGTGGGGCCAGAACTCTTTGCTCCAGAACATGTCCACGTTATCCGATAGCCAGTTTTGGACTAAATGGCTTGCCGTTTTGTTCTGGCAGCCTCAGACAGCATCTGACGCACCTTTATTGTGTACGACTTGTAACTTAGGTCCTCCTCTGCAATCCGAAGCATGGTTCGCTCGCTGACACCTAATACTGACGCCAATTTCCGCAACGATAGCTCCGGGTCCTCCAAAATCAGCGTGTGCCACTTTTTCTACGACTACCGGAGTTCGTGACATGCGTTCCCTCGAATGAGTTCTCCTCGCTGGATACAATATCGTATACAGTTGATCTCGGGTACCCGAAGAATCGAATTATTGAAATCAGCTGTAAACATTTCCTAGTGCTTCCTGATAATTGGTATACGTACCCTGGCTGACAGACAAGATTGGCTAGTGATTATAATCGTACTGTATTTAAAAATATGGCAATTGTAGCTAATATACCAAACATCTCGTGAGCCTTGGCACGTTTTGAGCGACAGCCTTCAATTCAACCATGACCACTTGACAGGTCCCAATTCCAGTCGAGGGCCTGTTTTGCTGCGGGTGGGAATCTAGTTCCATTTCTTTCTTCGAATTTTGTCGTCAACTCTTTCCTGGTCAGTTCGGTGCCATTATAGAGCTTTGATTAAAAACTCTATCCTTCTATATGACGTAGTCATCCCTGAAAGGCGCTTTACAATCGGACAGCAGTACTGCATTTACTTTGTAGTAGAGCAGCCGTAATTTAGATGTAATTAAGATCACCATTGATCTCTATATCTTGAATATGTATCTTTTAGTTTATTTATTTAAAAATTACTACCTCCACATCTGCTCCACTATTTTAGGTAACAATACTGCCGAGGTAATAATTTCGAAACCACCTCCACGTTTTGGTTATCCAGTGCCGTGGATGAAGTACTGATTTGACCTCAAAACACCCAAAATAGTTTCCATTGCTAATTTTTCTTTTAAATATTGTATGAATCCTGGTATCTGCAAATATTGTCAGCGGTCTTTGAGACGGTCTAACAGTGTCCATTGTTTGCCGTCTGACCTTCCATTGAGAACGCTGACTAGGATGTCTTTTATAACAATAAGGAAATGAATCGGCGAAAGTAGAACTTGTCGAACTTCGGAATTCAGTTCAAAGCTCTCGGACATTTTCTGTAGGTTGAATATTATTCTCCGGCAGACCGCATTGCCGCAATGGCCGAAGGCGTTTTCATACCAACGCAGTGGAGACCGTAATTCCATTGATTGCTCTACAAATAATGATCCTTAAGGTGTCAATTTGATCTATACAGAGCACGCATTCTGAACCTAGTTTGTGTTAGTCCTTTTTGGTTTTTAAGTTAGTTAATATACAGCTCCCGTATAAACTGTATGGAATATCCCTATCTGTAAATTGTCATAAATATTTTCAATTTGAAAAACTTACCTCAAAATCTTTAGGTGTGTGCCTGCGATTTCTTAAAGCCTTTTGGAGTTTACTTACTGCAAGACTTCTCATGCGGTTACGCCTGTTGGCCATTGGACGGTCGACTTTTATTCCCCAAAAATTTTAATTTACACATCATCGCACCATGACTTGTGGTTTACTTTTATAGTCGTATCTGATTGCAGCCTCTTGGAAAGTGTTAACCTTTGCCCATATGCAGCCACTCGAGCGTTTTGTTGTAGCGCGAATGAATCGCTATCACGTGAATAAAGGAGAAGCCGACAAATGATCATTGCCCGGCCTGGCTTAATGCAAACCGCCGACAAAATGCCATTTTCAGTGGTTTGCACGGTAAGATCGGTCGCAGATAGTATGCAGTTACAATGATGGTGCCATAAATACGCAGTTTCTGTGTTCAGTACAGTACGGTATGCCTGCGCATTTCTAGACCAGATCAGACCAACAGCCTGCCATAGCCAATAGCAATCGTCAATTCCCCAACCGTTCGGTAGACGAATTGGTACAATTGAGAAAAATTAAAGCACTCATTTCGTCATTCAATTTGCAGCTATTAAATATGCATAAATTACTACTCTTTAATGTGTAAGCAAACCACAATTACGTTCATTCGCTAATGATAATTAATTTTTATTTGCAGGTACGTGCCCTAATCCATTTCACTTGGAAGGTGTTTCGTAAGTAGATTAATGGTTTTTTTTTGTTTTTCTTGTTCTCTTTATCGGCGACAATATCTATTACTAATGTTTGTGTCCTCAGTTTGTTTTAATCAATATTTTCCTAGAAGTTCATTTGATACTTGAACGATAGTTTGAAGACATGGCGTGGCATGGCGTATTGACATTGTTCGTTATCAGGCCATGATAACACGTTTTGGGTCACCAGGGGCAGTAAGGACGTTAAAGCCCGTCATCGAAAGCGACAAGTTGGGTAGGGTTTATCAGTTGCGACTGACGAATTTTTCATAATCTGCCGCCTCAGCTCTTTCTTGGAACACCAGGCGCCAGTCTAGCCAGAAATTTCTCTTAATCAATGGTTGTCAATGGCAGTAAAATTTCTAAAATGTAAAGAAAAATAATTGCGTCTACACCCTGTGTTTATCAGTCAAAGACTGGCCTAAGCGAAGTTCGGATTATGTCCACACTTTTCTATTTATCAGTTTTTTTTTACAAGCGCACTAGCGCTAGTATTGTTTATTCTTTTTTCTATCCGCATCGTCATGTAATTTTTACTTCTATACCGTGACAGAGGAGGTGCAGCCGGAGAATACTAAGCGCAGAAAACATGCGCACACAAAGGGAAGATGCCCGAGGTCAATGACAAGATAATAACGACTAGAGGGAAAATCTTCCATGTCAGAGCCACTCAACAGTGCACTGCGCCACGTCTTACGACAAAACAGGCATAAAACTATTTAATGAGTTTATTTATTTTTTTGTACACAATCCAATAGGAGTAGGGTCTTCTCGCTAGTTGTCATGTACTTTGCGCCATTGCAAGTGAAGGGAAATCAAGTGGGCTTGGCTTGGAGTAATAAACAGGAAAATAGGTCAAAGAGAATACGAACCTTCGAGATTCTGGAAATATGATTTTGTAGTTGAACATTAATATTTTGTTTTTGAAACGCTATTTTACTAAGAAAAATTTATTTATATTGTTGTAATAAGGAGAATCTCTTTTTACTTTAGTCTTTTTTATGGGACAGAGCCCGGGAACGCAGTCGGTCTCTACTTCCTCAGCTCGCCGCCTCGGCTAGATATTCTGTCGCAGTAATTTTAAAATTTGGTGACTCTAATCTTAGTTAAAGGGCTAAATAAAGCCATTTTTTAGTTTTTTTCGACATCACGAAGCAGATCTCAAACATTAGACTCCGTTAAAGCCGTGCTCATACATACTAAAAGTTTCACCAAAAGTGCATAACAAGAGAGTGAGCACATCATACAACATCGTTAATACTTGGCCAAGATGACTAGCAAAAGATGCAAAAAATATCTTCAAATATCCTGTTTAGAACGCTATGATTTCTATCTATTTCATTTATAGAAACCGTTCGCCAATATTGACGAACAGTGTGTTTGTCCTTTTCTGTCTTCCTATATTTCCATAAGTTTTCTATTATATTAAGATCCGGGAATCTTGAAAGATAGGTTGAATTTCTTAATTATTTTACTTCAACCACCTTGTATTGATTGCAGCGTTATCTTGCTGAAAATTCAATTTTTTTGTTCGACCATTTCCTATATTTTTTATTTACTATTTATATTTGTACAGTTATTGAACCACGCTCATTTTTCCTTGACTATAATAAATCGGATCAAAATAATACTAGTACCTTTTCATATCTATAGTTTCGTAACCTCTTGTGGGACATGACGCGGAAAGAAGAACTTCACCCGTCTCAATGACGACAATTGCAAGTGGCCTTACAATTTAAGCCGGATTTTGAACAATCCACATTAATTAATACATTTAGAATTCTTTCAATTGTCAAACTATCTTCATGATGTCCCTAATACCTAAGACCTTAGAATCATTGCCTTTGTAATTTTTGCCTGCTTGGGGTCATCGAGCTTAATGGTTCAGAGGCCTTTAACATAGTTAGGATCCCTGAATTTTGAAATAGACTTTTCTTGGTTTTGACCATTCTTCTATCCCAATTGAAACTGTTATCGTGGATCGCTTCATTTATATTATGTAGGACTGTCTACATTATATAAATTCTGGAGTGCCGTAGGGCTCCTTATTGGCACTCTCTCTTTTGTCGTTTATTTCTAACTTCCAATCTTATCCATAATTTTTCTTGATTTTATATACTCTTTCAATTGCTGACTACCCAAGATATTCCACTAATAAGAAAGTACGCATTAATGCTTAATGACGACGTTTCAAAAATACTTTCCGAATCAGAGCGAATCGCATCTAAGACCCAAAACTTTCAAATTTTACTTCATCAATCTGCGCCAATGTGAGAGTTTCAAATTCTCACAATCGGAACGTTTAGAAGTGACGAATCACATTCATCCACTATGAGTTCGTAAGCTAACTATCACCATCAGAAAAATGGTCCTCTGTAAAATTATACAAAAGATATTAGTTACTTATATTAAAGAAATAAACGTAAAATCACAAAAGGGGATGCTGAGTTTAGGAAACCTAACAAGCCAAGTGTGGCCTCACTTCAGTGCCCTAGAAAGTAGTAAATACTATAATAAAATACAATGCACAATTACCAGACAAATTGGCAACCAATCGTCATCTTAATCTGAGTACGCCCAAATAAAGCATATCAGAAGATTTAATGACGTCGACAAGAAATTTGATACATAAAGTTATCATCTCATAAGCACAAGAGGGCGAACCTGTATATAACCTACTGTATATAGACTCGTTTTGTTTGGAGGCCTTAGAGCAACGTTTAAGAACCCAAATAATTGAACATGAAGCCGTGAAACACGTAATTATTGATATTTTATATCGACTTATCTAATTTTAAGATAATTGTGTCAGACTACTGGTGTGCCTCAAGGATACCTATGTTTTTTCTACTCGACATTTTCTTACAGTCTCGGCTATATTCCTTCTACTTGTTATTATGCAGTATAAAATTGATCTTGGAAAACTGTGGGGTTCAATGTCCGATTAGTCATTGTATCACTGGCAACTATCTTAAATTATGGCATACTTTCGACCATCTTATAGCCTATTCTAGGCGGAAATGAATCTTCTTTGCATTTACTTGACGATCTCTCGTCATTAGTTCTAGGCAACATTTTTCTTTTCTGAAAATGCAGTTGATCTGAGATCTCTTAAGACCTTCAGGTTAACATTCAGAATATAAGAAGACTTGAATATTAAAACAAGAGTGACTGCAATGCCGGAGTGCCTTTAAATCTCCTTTTCATGTATTTTTTTCCGTAGAATACGAATATAGCGGTATCTCGCGAGACGTATAGCGGTATCTTGGAGACGGAGTTGGATCAATGCGTTGAGCCGCACGACCACCATGCCATGGGCCCCGGGTTCGACACCAGATGACCCCGTGAGCTTTTATTAAGAAATTAAAAAAATAATCAACTCCGTCTCTGGGCTGTTGTCTAGCTCGCAGCAATGCAAAAACAAGACTCAAGTTTCCTCACTTCCCTTACCCTAATTCCCTTCCGACCAAAACCATGCTAACGCATCAAAGGGTTGTCCCCTAGGATTTGGCCACATCGTATATAAAAAAAAAAAAAAATCGATGTGCCACCTTCTTCGAACAAACAATCAAACAAATTTAGAATAAATTTAAATTTTTTATTGTGGGGGAGTGGGCAATAAATATTGCTCGATAAATCTATATGTCGCTAAAGTAAGCGATATCAAGGCTACAACAATAATAAAGTGTGCTTTGGGCCATCGAAAACAAAGATGCTGCTTACCAGGCTTATAAATTATGCCCGTCAGAAGAATTGAGACGGATCTACAGGGATACGTGTCATCGAGCTCAAGTTCACTTTCGACCAGATCGGCTGACGAAAATTTTCGCTTGCTAAAAGGATAAGGATTTCTGATTTCTACTATAGTTCTTCCCAATTCGCTGTTAATTCCTTCCACGTTAATCGCAGCCATCTCCATCCCCGTGTGCTCACAGTAACAAACCTCTGTACTGTCTTACGCGGGACGTTTTCAAGGTACTTACCAAACTGAACTTGATGGATTTTCGTCCCTGATATTAAAATTTGTCGCCTCTATTTTGGACAAACCAATGCAAAAACTCTTTTACTTGGCGTACACTACTTTCACTCTGCGTGAAAACTTATTCATGTTCAGCCAAACGATAGAAACGACCAGGGATTACATAACAAGTGCATTCATATTATTAGCAAAATTAATGTGGTCACCGCGCAGGTATAACAAAATGTAAAGAACGCGTAGGCATCAAATCGCCTAGCGTTCGGCACCTATGCTTCAAATCATTGTCTTCCCAGATGTTTCGAACTTCAGTGCACAGCTTTTTCTTGATGGTGAAGTCACAGTTTCGCAGGTGGGACTTTACGTTGGCCCACAGTTGGCTATGGCAAAACTTCCTGTCCACTCTCAGTGAAATTTGTTGCATCATTTCAGAAGTGAGGATGGCACGACGTACTGCTGAAATACCATTTCACCGCCGGGAATCTGGGCATTTAACTTCAGCCCGAACAGGATCAAGTGAGCCAAGTCTTTTTTAGCAGAGAGAACGCTGTCCGATATAACCATCTCTGTTCACCCTTGCTTCGAACGAACTGCGACCTCTGTCTCTTTGCTTTAAAGTTCGATTAATCTAAAAGCGACACTTTTCTCCAAGCGGCAGCAATCCATTTGCGATGTTCATGAGCCCACGATCGACGCTTCAGCTTAATTTTCACCGTCAGAGCTATTTCTTAACTGACCGCCACGCTGGTGAATCCAAACGCTAAAGAGGAACAATTCACATGCCATGAGTCTGCAAGTAAGTGTCGGAACGTATTTCACAAACAAATTCAAGTACTGGACAGTGAATTATATTGAGTTGTTTGAATTGTGTTACATTCGTCCATACTGTACTTCAATGCAATACGATTTCGGTTTGTTGTTGGAAACAAACGTTGGAACTATGGTAGTTCCGAAATTGTGGCTTTAGATACTTCCAAGGCCTTTGAGTCAAACTTGAAGGATTTACTTTAGACCCTCACCTTCTGAAATGGATAAAAAGTTTTCTAACTGGCCATTTAATCCGTGTTTAAATAGACGGAGTTACGTCTGTTTCCTCCGAAATAAATGCCGGCGTACCCCTGGGTTCAACCCTTTCACTAATCTTATTTCTCCTTTTCATCAACGATCTTTTGTCTCTTTGCCGATGACAACATCCTCGATTTTGCGTACTATTTTGACTTTATAGTGGATTGCCGTATGGACTGTCAGCCCTCAATCGTGAACTTATGTTCGTGGGTGGCGAATGGTGGCATGTTTAATGCTAATAAGCTAAGAATAAATGCTATTTATTAAGCGAAACCCAACGTGCTTTTAAGGTATCATTCTAGTTTAGACGCTCGAAAGAAAGGCTATTTTTATGAATTTTTTATGAAAAAACTATTATTGATATTGATATAGGGTTTTTTGCAGTTTATTGAGCTGCAAAAAACCTTATATCAATATCAATAATAGTTTTTTCATAAAAAATTCATAAAAATAGCCTTTCTTTCGAGCGTCTAAACTAGAATGATCCCTTAAAAACGTAAAAAATTTCTATATTTATAGGTTTTACACTTTTTATCTACATAAACAGCGGGTGAACGGAATTCCTCAAAAAGTTGGTATGTCGCTGGCGACGGATATTAATATTTATCGATAAATAACAAAATGGCGGACATTTAAAGAAAAAAACACTGTTTTTGGCCCAACAAATTAGTATAAATCAAAATTTGATTTGGTTGTAGAATGCGTAGGTATTACCGGTTAAAATTTCATGAAGATCGGTTCAGTAGTTCCAAAGAAGTCACGGTCGCTGACCTGAAAAAAATGGTTTTGAGAAAACCGTGTTTAAAGTTTTTTTTAAGCACGCTTAGGTAGTAGAAGTAGCAACGCAAAGATCGCAAAATAATATAGTGAGGCTGCTCTGATCACTATAAAATTTTAACACAATACTTTCGAAAAGTGTAAAAAAATCGATTTTTTTGAAAGTTATAAACCAGAATGATCCCTTAAAATATTTCTGTCGGTGTAGTGAACATATTTAACTTACGCTTATTTAACATCTTGGGTAATGTGATCTCCGGCACTTTTAGCTGGATTGATCATTCCTTCACCTTTGCCAAAAAATGTAAAAAAGTATTTCACTTGGCATCACTCCATCTGACTTGGCATCATTCCATCTGATAATTTGGACCTAATATAGATCTTTGTTTGTTTGAAAAAAAAATAAATTAATATCTACATATATTGAGGAGTGGTATCATACACTGATACCGGATACCCCACCACTCTCAATCAAAAGTCTTAGTGGTAAATCAACTACTATATGAAAAAAGTCTGAAGAACTCTTGGCAAACTTCCTTTCTAAACCAAAACCATTCTTGTTTAACGAAGGTGAAAAGTAAGAAAAAAAAAAAGAATCGAAATAATTGGTATGTCAAGTGGTTACGGTAGTAATATTTTCCCAACAACTCTCACTCGTTTTAAGTGATTGGTTATTCATAAAATCAAAGCAACTTGAACGCCGGACCACATTTGATGTTAACTTTGTCGCATTGTTAACAAACTTACAAACCATTATAGTTCGCCAGCACTGAAATTTTTATCAGATACAGATAATAATCGTGGAATAATCAAAAAACTCCATAACTTGTGTGAGCACATCGAGAGTTCAGTGGGGGAATAAATTAAATGTGAACTGAACGAACCCTTCTCGTTTTACATGTTTTTATGGCAAACTTGTAGGGTTAATAGAAATCGATAACCGAAAACCAACTGTCTGCTTTCCGGACAAGTACAGATGGCCACAAACACTGAGGGAAGTCTTACGTTACAAATCAAACACTATAGCTGTGCCGATTTTTCTATTCATTTTTTATGGACGTTTCTTGGATTTTGGTTTAGTACATATGGCTTCTTCTATCTCTAGGATAGTTAATTAGCTTTTCCTCCAGAGGGTTGTGGATTGTTAACTTTTGGGGGTATCGGTTAATAAATACGATATGCATTTCACTTTAACGCTTGTCCAAAAAAAGGACTATTAAAAGGCGGCAAGAACAGATTACTTTGTAAGAGTGGTGGAAAAATAAGAAGGTTCAATAGTAAAAGGTTGGAATTGCAGAGTATTCCCGGTGGAAATTTGCGAAGAATTATTTACCTGAAATGAATTCAATCCATATAATTTTTTTTTTCAACAAACCTTTACCAAAACTCCATTTTTCTGAATGAATGTAATTGAATGTACGATGCAGTTTCACTTGCGATCTTCCAAACTCTTTGTGTTTTATAAATTAGACAGATATAATTCATCATGGGAGACACTCATATCTTTTAGCTAAGGTAAATGAACCAATCTATTGTGAACCTTTACCGAGCAACAGAACTTAGGATTTTTGCAATTGAATTTTAATTGCTAAGGCTCGTGTTCGTACTATGAAACGGACTTTACTTCATTCAGAGATCCAAAGTCTTGTGCTGGTTTCTAGAAGTGGTTTAGTTGCTGTTACTGTGTTTCAGAATCTCTTATCTTTTTTCCATTTGCTTTTTGTACTTATATACATTTGCACCTACAGCCGAAATTAAATTTAAAAAGAACTAGCTAGGTTCATAAATTTATGTGGCAGGTTCTAATCTTTTCCCACACAGTTAGCGCCCAAACAATAGCGCTACTTGATGATTACTTTAGAAAGGATTCCAGAACATATGATATACTAGCGGACCACCTTAATGTCTATGTGAGGCTGGCTGGTTGGTCGACTAGCAGCCACGCTTACCTAACCTAAGCTCAGGTGTTTTTTAAGGCTCTAGCACCGGGAATAGGGTATAGGCTTACATTTAATTTCTCTGCATGAACTTCGTCTAATCTGTAATGCTCAATACTGATACTGGAAAATGGAAAGGTGATGTATGTAGTATACAGCTTTGCATCTCTCTAGCTAGCAATTTTACTTTTTAAGTTATCGGTTATTTTAAAGTCACGAACTGTTACAATCCTTAGCTACTTCACATTAAGTATGTTCTTTATTACACAGGTCTATCACTATAAGTATTTCTTTCAGACCTTCTTTGCAAGTAATCGATTTGAATGCTGGGGCCTGCACTTTGCACAGACTACGTATCCTGTTTTCATCGCTCGCTCCGTGCGCGTTATAGTATGTATGTGGATACCGTATCCTTCTTCCACTTTACTTTCGTTCAATTCCCTGTTTCTGTTGAAGGTTAAAGCCGGAACTTCGCAAACTTTGTCTGCTTTGTTGTCAACGCAGTCTACTTACAGAAGGATTTTAGAATGACCTGCAATGTCTTCTTCTAGTATTCTAAGGCCAGCATGGTCGTCGGATAACGTTTTGGCCTTTCGTCATGAGTGTCCCAGATGCGAACCCCACCGACGGTGACCCATGGTTGTTTTAGTTAATCGTGAAGGTTTTCTTACATGCATAGGAAGCCAAATTGGCTTTCTTTATGCGTTCTTATATGTTACTCTTCTAATCAAGATTTCGGTATGTAGCATTTCGCCTAAGTATTGGCTTATTCTGCCATCTTTCGAAACGGAGGCTATCTCAAGCACTATGCCATTAGAAGCAATCTTGGCCACCACTCCCAGCGATTTTAGTACCTCAAACGAATTTGTCGCCCAAGCTGTTGCTCTCTCGTGGACTATAGACTTAATAAGGTTTAAAATTTTGTCAACTTGAGAGCGTTCTATAGATTTTGAATTATTTATTGTGGAAGCTTTATTTTGCTGAAGGTTTAGATGTACAAAATAGGAACAATGGGAATGTTTAAACTGGCTCATTGAACAAAGCCAACCTGCTTTCTGATAATTTTGCTGCTAATTTCGTGCCACCTTCACCGCAATCCCTTCCTTCTCCATCGCAGTACTACCAAGAAAAAGCCGCTATACTTTCGCACTCGGAAAATGCTTTGTGCTTCTGTGTGCATGAAAACTTGCTTATGTTCAAGGAGAGGCATGCAACCACTCAAATTACAGAACACTACCTCGGTCTTATCTACAGTGTTTGAATCACTCATCAACTCTCAGTTTGTGAAAATAACCATCTTATTAACGATTGGCAGTACGATTCCGAGCTGACCAGTACCGGAGACTTATTAGCTGCTTCAATGGAGCGTTGAAATCAGTCTGGTAAGCTGTCTTTCTAGCCAAGCTTAAAGCATTTGGTCTACACCTTAAAGTGAATGGAATGTTTTTTTTATCAATAATGCCGTTCAGTCCGTGTAATAATAGACGGATTTACATCTGATCGCTACGTGGTAAATGTCGGTGTACCTCAGGATTCAGTTCTCTCACCAATCTTATTTCTGTTTTTTTTTGTTAATGAACTTTTAAACTCCATTTTCGATCCTATTCATATTCTCGCCGACGACAGCAGCCTTAATTTCGCATAATATTTTCATTCTCTAATGAATTTTCGTGGGAACTGTAAAGAAATCAACCGAGAACGCATCTTTAGATTATTAAACAACGACATTGCTACGATCGTCGCTTGGGGCAGAGCAAACCGTGCTATGCATCCAAAATTCAATGCCCTTAAAGAACATTCAGCGCAACCTTAACCCGTCTGACTGATTCCCACATCAGGCCTAGATGCGAATATAAGTCCCATATTTGGGCAGACGGTTGGTTTTCTCTCACTTTTCTGCCGTTATTTTTAGGGCCAGTGTTCTAACAAAATTGCTAGCTTGATTCCTTTTAAATACATCACAACGCGTGGTACGAAAGTTTCAAGTCGCTACCGTCCCTACACTCTCCAGGTCAAAATTTAGCGGTCCGTCAAATTTCGGGAATCTTTCCTAAGCAGAACAGCACGAATGTAAAACAGTTCTTCTGTTTTTCCCTCGTCTTATGAGCCCGACATTTTGAAAAGGGACATACATCGTCACCTCCTTCACTCAACCTTTTAATCCACTTTTCTTACCCTTAATTCCTTTCCTGTCCATGTGGATCTAAGGAAATGTTTCATCCATTTCTCATGTCGATCAGAAAGATCTTTTGAGTAAGTATCATAAGGTATCCCCTGAGTTTTGGCATTATTATATAAAAAAGCAGGCATCTTTTATACTATTTAGCAGCTTCACCGCCACTTCACCGTACTAAGGGCCGCGAACATTGGTGTGTGTTAAAGGTGTTAAAACAATCTTCCTCTATCGCTACTAAAGCGCAGAAACTTACGTAATTAATTACAGTAACGAAACGCAGTGAAACTAGGGTGTATACTGTCACCTTTGCTATTTCAAAGGTGACATTATACATCCTTGTTTCACTGCGTTTCGTTTGGACAGCAAAGACCTGATATTGCGGGACTTTCTGGCACTTGCGCCAAAGGAAAAATGATTGTGATGATGTTAAACCCAAAAGCGAAAGGTTATAGAAAAGATTTAAGCCTGTATTGGAATCATAATGCCGAACTATGATCTAATATCTGAACCTATTATATCCTTGACCAGCTTTTAGATCGACTACGACACTTAACAATATAAAATTAAAGATAAGGAAATGAATTCATTGGCGAAAACAATTCTCCGTCAAAAGTATTCTCTCGTCAATGGTGGTGGTCTTAATCAAACCGCAGAATCCATTTGAGCAATCGGATCGTCGTAACTCAGCTGTTTAATATCGAAATGTTAATGAATATCTCAATTATTTCGTTTATCTGAATATCGCGCGGCATTTGTATCTGACGCACGATGTGTTATCTCACATACTTCTGCACTTTTTTCTGTTAATTTTTCTTTCATTATTCTTTCAGTTCTCGTGTTTCTGTTCCCATAGTCCGCTGCTCGTGCATCGAGTCAATCCAATCCGTAATCAAATCGTTTCGTTATCTATCCACTGTTTGCCGGAGAATGCACAAAATTGCATAATTCCAACAATTGGAACTCAATGTCAGGCAGCGGGGCGTAGGGGGGGAGCGATATCGGTGCAGCTGAGGGCACTCGTGTTGTTTCGCTCGAATTGTTCCATACTTCCATTTTCCGGCAATCGTTTTTTGCTGCGCTGCATTAAAGACAATAAATTGATTTTCGCTCTTTATTAATATTTTCGTTGCTCAACGTGCATGGAAATATCGACTTTTGTGGACTTGTTTGCTATTGACAATGAAACTCAACCTGTTTACGAAGCTTTATGCATTTTTTTCGTGTTTTTTGTTTTTGTTTTTTCGTGCAATATCAAATTAAGGACTGAAATGGGAACCTTGCGGAGCGGAATGATATTTTTCACTTAATAAAGCAGAAAACCGCAAACACTCTTTCTTTGTTCCATGAAACTGCGAAAACTTTCTCTCTCGTTCAGTCGAGCCTTATAAATCAGCAGCTGACTATGCAAATCTGCGGCACCGCTTTTGTTTATAGTAGACGCATGCAGCGGCAATCTAGCAATATTGCGGTTCTGTCCGCCGAACTGGTGCAACAAGTTCTATTTTCATGTTCCCTTTCGTGTGTCAATTTTTTTTCGCTTTTTTATTTTTTTTTCTAATGTTTTCTTTCGACCGCGCTGTATTCAAGGCTTGCTTCGTCTTTTTTTTTCGCCTAGAGATGCATGCTGCATGTCGAGCGGAGAGCCAGGGGCAGACGACGAAACTGCAATTACAATTTCAATGCAATATCGTTGCCTTCCGCTTGAGCAGCCCCCGGGCTGTGTATGTGCAACGAATGCAATATCCAATTGCATAACGCGGTAATCAGCCACACAACTATTGCCGGTCATACACTATACAGTGCAGTGCGGAGTTAGGTAGTTGCTGCTTGCAGTTATAGTGCTCAGCACTCGGCTTCAGTACTTGAAGATTTATAATTTTCCCCTTTACTTTTTCAGATTTCTTTCTTTCGCCTATGGCAAAGCAAAGCAGCCAGTTTTAAACGTTCTCGGATTGTTTCGCAATAGGAAAAAATTTCGTGTCTGTCTAGCCTCAATAAGCAAAGATACAGCTCCATTCAGGTAACCTTTACACGTTCGAGAGGAAACCAAACCAACCAACGGCTTAGAAAGGAGTGAGGTATCGATAAAATTCTTAAAAGACATTGAGTAACTGGCTGTAGCTGTTGAATAATTTTATTATATTGCATCCGGACAAACGGCTTCACGTGTGATTAAATGCGGTCAGGACGTGCAATAAACGCACGTTATAACTACGGAAATCTGATGAATCGCTAACGTTTTTATTAATCAAATCCGATTAGCATATCTACTGTCTAGATAATTAATCAGAATTGATTAAATAAAGAAGATAAATTGCTATTTGTGTATTCGATTTATTGGCATTTAAAGTCTACATAAATATTAAAGTAAACAGAAAACACTAAGGTCTTTTATTTCGTCTTTACAAATTGCCAGCTAAATTATATCTGAAGCTAAGTAATTCCTTCTGTCCAGAAGTACACGGCGATGAAAGATTGTCAATAGCTGCTACGCTATGATTTTATGTGAATTGTCTCAAGCCTCAATTTCGGGACCTTCTTTGATCGATTCATCGAACAAAAAGCCTGTGTCGCCAGAGGCTTGGGCGCATCCTAAGCATCCATTTGTTGGAGGTCATTATAACCGAATACCTCGCTCAACAGGTTCTCAAACAAGATGTCGGATTAACTACGGTACATTGTATGCGAAAGAGGAAAGGAACCGAAATTAGTAAAGTATGGATGGAGTTGAGAACGCCGGCTAAATAGAGAATCAGTTAAGATGCTCTATGCTTCTTAAGGATGACAGGAAACAAAGCAATTCTGATTGTTACGGTTCTTCAGGCTCTAACGGCGGTCCAAAGTAAGGTGTCTTTTCGGACTATATGATGAATCTTTCTTGCTGATTTCTCAGCAATGATGTGTCAAACTTCACGTTTTGTCTTCTCTGCAAAGCATATAAGTTGATGTTATCGCACTTCTCAGACTTGAAGCTTGGCGCCTACTTGAAGAGAAGAAGGCTGTTACTTAGGTCGTATGCAGAAATGAAGGAACTGATAGATCTAGGCGAGAAACGAGGTCTATTTCCACTTCCCTCCAAGCTATAGGAGTGTGAAAGTTTTTTTCGATGAAATAAACCAGTCTTACATTTTAACGCATATTTTATACAGTTTTAGTGTTAAAGCCGTTATTAATATCTCAGTTGACAGGTAAGACAATGGTGTTAATTTGTCTTTGCTGCTGCTAATTAGTTTAAAAAAATGGATTTTCAAACTTTTTGGAAAAAAAATCAATTTCATTTCAAGCAGAAATATTTTAAAAATTTCCCCTTTAATTTTTTTGTTGTTATTTTCGTGTTTGAAATAGTGGTAAATGTGTCAATTTAAATCGCACAAAAATCTTTTACCATTCTCAATTGACATGACCAAACGTACAGCTAATACCTGCGCTTCCAAGAAAAAATTCTGCCTGCCTCGTGAATTGTTAATCATTTTACTCTGTGTTGAAATTTGGAAATCCTGTAACGGACTTGGTTTTTAATAGTGCTGAAAAGTAACCGCAAGTAAGCGCCCCCTCCCCCCCTCTTCCCCATATAATTTTTTCCTTTCTCGCCTAGATCTATCAGTTTCTTTATTTCTGCACACGACCTAAGGAACACCCTGTATACTTAAATCCTAGTATGGTGTCTTTCTTGACCAGATATTCTTGGGTTATAGTAAAATTGATGTTTTCCTCAATTAGGGCGAAGACCACGCTATCCGAATTGGCAACTACCTGTAATTTTTTTTTCATAGTCCCCTCCTTGCAGCAGAATAATTTAACTCCACTTAGGAAGCGTGAGTTTTTATATCAGAAAGAAAGGGGAGATTAGCTTGATGATGCTTTATTAAAGAATCCACAAACAAGTTCCGGCCGCAGTCCCTTTTGTCATTGGGCTGGTATTGCGTCCACTAATTTCTTAGGTCCCCTGTCATTCGGCGCTTTCAAACGCTTTTTGCGGGTGATGACCAGTTTGCTAGACTCATCACCGGTGGGATGAAAGTTCTACTGATATCATCAGTGGCAAGATTTAGCTGCCGCCCTTGTTTTTTTCGACGACGTTGATGACTTCATATTGAAAACTCACCCACTTATACGCTTTTTTCAATCTTTTCGTGGCCAGTCCTTTTGTAAGTGTGAAAGCGCAAATCCATTACGGCAACATGTGGCATGCAACAAAACCTATTCCTTTAAAGTTTTTTTTATTAGTATTGCATTCACTATTGCAATATACAAGCCACATAGATTAGATGACTGCCGAATACTGTGCTACATTTGTTGAAACGCAGAATTCTGGCGAAAGTTACTCATTCGACCAGCAAAATTAAAAAATCTGCCTTTGACATGACTCAATGACTTATATTTCATATCTCTTCATATTGATTCGGTTGCCGCTTCATCTTCTGGAGTCGTTATCAGAGTTTTGCTCTTACGATTTCAGCTAGGTAGTTTTAAGGTTTGATTTTCCTCGACCGTTCTCTCATATCCGAGATATTATTCATCTCTGTAAGTCCACTTTCCTTTCTCGTGTTTAAGATTTTTGCGTTGTTTTTAATGCAAATTTCCGTTTTTGGTCTCCCGAATAGAGGCGAAGTTGGTAGTCACTGATAGTATTGCTACGAGACGTTGACGTTATGTTGATGATTGATATGTGAGGTCATAGTATGTAAGACGGTGTCATTTACTTGTTAATTTTATAGAGTAACACATCTCTCCTATCAAGAACTGGTGTGGATCTAATGGCCTGCAGCTTAACTTGGATAAATGTGAAGTACTGTCATTCTCTAGGAACCAAAATCAGCTCGTCTTTGATTATACCTTTGCGGAAACTAATATCTGTCGTGTGCAGTCCGTCACTGACCTTGAAGTGAAGCTTGACCGTAAACTCGATTTCACTCTGCACATTAACTACATTGTTTCTAAGAGTAATTCAGTTCTTGGTTATGTAAAGCGGTGGTCAAGGGAGTTTTCTGATCGGAAGACCTTAATTCACTTATTCTTTTCTTTGGTCAGGCCAATTCTCGAGTATGCATCTCATGTTTGGTCTCTCTGCTATGCTGTTCATTCCAGACGCATTGAGTCGGTGCAGCGGAACTTTGTTAGTTTCGCACTAAGAGATCTTCCATGGAATGATCCACTTAGGCTTCCTTCTTATGTGGATTGCCTCCTATTGCTTAATATGTACTCGTTGGAAGAACGACGCAGAGTTGCTGACCTAGTCTTTATTCACCAGCTTTTGAACTCGAAAATAGATTCTTGCACTCTCGCAGGTATGGTTTCTTATAGGCATTACCCGAATAGCTTAAGAAGACTGCCTTTACTGCATGTTGTTCACTCTCGGTCTTACTATGGTATGCATGAGCCTATAAATCGCATGTGTAGAGCCGTGAATATGTGTCATGTTTTTGACCTGACTCTTACGAAGGATTTGCTGAAACGATCTCTTTTGTCTGTGCACGCCTGATTGTTTGTGTGGGCGTGTTTTGGATTTTTGATAACTAATGTTGTTTTTGCATGCTGGTGTGGGAGCCTCATTTGCCTCAATATTCTGACGAATAGGTCAATTGATTCTAGGCTTTTGCCTGAGAAGTGCGCCTTTTGAGTTAGAAGGATTAATTCTATTTATTTTGTTTTTTCTCTAAGCATGTGCACAATCATCACACATAGTACTTATGTTCACCCTCTAATTGCAGTCACATGATTTTAAAAATTTCAGTAGGCATAGAATTATTCGAAATTCAGGTAAGGTGACTTTGATGGTTACCGATTCTCTTTTAGAAAGACGATTAAGGCGCTGCGACGAACACCGAAAGTGCTTTTGCATTAGTTATTGAACTCCCTAAATTGAGATGTGTTAACGTCGAGCTAAGTTGGATGTACCACGAACTAGGTGATAGTTCGATTTTGTCTCTAATAAACGTAGATTCACAAAACTAACTAAACTCGATAATTTGATTAAGATTTCAGTGGCGGGTGAAATTCTGTTCTGAACTATTTTTCATTGTGTCAGAATTTCTTTAGAGGGAAGACTAGATGGTTAAAATATTATTTTTTAAGAGCTTGATAACTGACAATTTAGAAACAGGGAGATTTATGTAAATTTATTTGTACTGTTTAATTACTTTTCTGAAATAGGTGAACTCTCTGTGGCATATGGGGCTAGGATAGTAGTCCCTTTAATTGATAAAGGTACAAGAATTCAGTTTTTTTTGTGTTTGCAATTTACAAAATTTTCGAAGCATCCACAGCTTTTCTGTGTATAAAATTTTTCAAGATCATATTCGTTACTTAGAAACACTTAATAAATTAATAACACAAACACTTCGAATACGGGTGTTCTGATATTCTGATAAATGAATGAATCTCCCTCCAAATAGACTCGTCACAAAACATTAATGCGCAACCCTGACCCGGGCTTGACTTCGGACTTAATTTGTTTCCCCCATAATGGCGTAAATAAATATTTCTTCGGGCGCTTCACTCAATCGCCATTTTTCACTCATACTTTCGGGCTCTCTGATGCTCGAATGCATCCGTTCAATAATATAATTGCACTCCGCTCTCCGTCCTGATATCCTCATGCATATGAAAACGAGCGGATTACACGGGAGCCCGCATCGCGCATATGGTCATCATGCGATTATGTCGGAGGAATTCAAATTGCTTTCGTGCCTAAATGAACTGCTCAAGCGCGCATTGTGTTCGTACTTCTTGCTTGGGGATTCGGAAGGTACTTGAGTCGATGTCGAAATAGACTTCAACGACCGGAAAACACTTGAGGATTTTCTATACTTGGCTAAATTGGTTCAATGACTTGAATTCGTACTTGATGCACTCGTCTTGCAAAAAATTGGGGTAAGGGCGTACATTGATGTCAGTTTAAGTAGTAAACATAGTAAACTTACAAATCCTGAGAGAAAATCTAATAAAAAGTTTGTTTATTTTTCTGGACACCCCTTTTCTGATTCACGACTCAATACCTGCAAATATTTGCAAATTTAATTTTTGTTCCCTTGGAATACTGAATTTGCTTGCTATCAGAGATTGCAGGAAATTAAAGAGTGGAATTATTTTGAAAATGTTTGTTAACTTTCGTTCTTTCGTAAAATAAACAAAAATATCGATTATCGCAAAAGTTGAATTCAAACACTGTCCTACCCCCACTGTGCAGATCGACAGCATTATTCTTTCGTTTTTTTGAATCAGCTGAAAACTAGAGTAATATCAAACAATATTTCAATATTTTCCAAGCACTAACTCTACTTAGGTCTCAGTAATCCGTTTACTGTAGTCTTCAGGGAATTTTGTTGGTCTACTCAAGTACTATTGTACGTTGTCTGTATGTATTAGGTAATTCGGACCATAGTCTAATCTCCACCCATTCTCCATCTCCTCTCTGACAACCACTAACATAAACTCCACCAAAAGATTAGTGTGGCATTATCAAAATGCTGATTGGGCGGAAATTAATAAATATCTCAGAGAGCTGGATTGGTCTGATTGCAGCCATTAAAAATAAGGAAGCAGACTTCCAGGCATATAAATTGTGCCCTTCAGAGGAATTGAGACGTAGGTATTTTCTACTCAAAAGGGTAGTATGGGCCTCTGGTCTCTAGTAAAAACCAGAATAATTTCACCTCTCCGTCAACAACACCACTCATTTATAATGGGAATGTTTTTACTGACTCATTGGACAAGGCCAACCTGTTTGCTGCTAATTCGTACTTACCACCTTCATCGCAGCCACTTCCATCTCCATCACAGTGCACTAGTAGGCAAAAGCCGCTACACTTTCGCACTCGGGAAGTTTTTAGAGTACTTTTGAAACTCGACGTGTCCAGGCCTGATGATATCTCGCCCCTTTTTTTACAATGCTGCGCCACTGCTTTGGATAAACCTCTGCGCAAACTTTTTCACCTGTCATATTCAACAGGAAGTGTATGGAAACTTGCTCATGTCCAGCCTAAACTTAAAAAAGGAGAGGCATGCGACCGCTCTAACTACAGACCAATTGCGCTAACCTCGATCATATCTAAAGTTTTGGAATCACTCATCAACTCTCAGTTGTTGAAATATCTAGAAAATAACCATCTTATCAACGATTGCCAGTACGGTTTCCGCGCTGGCCGCTCAACCGGAGACTTACTAACGGCTCTAACGGAGCGTTGGAATCATTGTCTCCATAATTTTGGTGAGTCCGAAATCGTCGCTCTTGATATTTCAAAGGCTTTTAGCCCTTTAGCCAAACTTCATTTGGTCTGCACACTACCCTCGTTAAATGGATAGAGAGTTTTTTGTCAGGCCGTTCAATCCGTGTAGTAATTGACGGAGTTACATCTGATTCCTACGAAATAAATGCCGGTGTACCTCAGGGTTCAGTTCTTTTACCAACCTTATTTCTTCTTTTTATTAATGATCTCTTATCACTTACTCTCAATCCTATTCATAGTTTCGCCGACGACAGCACCCTTGATTTCGCGTACTCATTTGATTCTGTAATGAATTTACGTGCAAATGCTACAGAAGTCTATAAGAAATTGACCAGATATTATTTATTATGAGAGATGTCTTGCGACGTATACCAATCGATTCTATAGAGTTTTCTGTTTATGCCCCAAAACCTTCCATTATCTTTTAAAACCATTCTCTCGCACTTATTTTTATCTTGAAAATGCTTTATATTTAAAGAATGATTATTTTAGACTCGTCATAATTTCAGCCTAGGATGTTCCCGTATGATGAAAAATTTTTGAAATTACACACTTTGAGCTTTTTAACAGTACCTGAGCTCCCCCAATCACTGCTAACTGTTAGGCTCAGAGGTTTATGTTTAAAATATGTGAAATGTTCAAAAATTAAAAAAATCACTATTTTATCCTTCCGTCCTGATAAATGTTCCTGCTCCAGGTGACAACTTTAGTTACAGTCTTTCAAAATCTTTTAAACAAAAAGGAGTCACGTCGGCACTTTTGTCAAATACGAGTTTTCTATGTGGTCCTAAAGAACCCCCAGGTTTCAAGGATCGGTCTTGGGAATATCAAAAGCACAACTTTTCCAGCTCTCCGACTATTATTTTTATATGAAGTCACTGAAAGTGTATTCCTGGGGTCGCTGTGTTTTAATCAATTTAATTTTTCAGTAAAATTTTGCGTTCGATTTTTTTTTATCATTTTAAGTAACTTTTACAATTTTTTTGTTTTTTAAACAGTTTTCAAAAATTGATTGTGGTTTTAAATAATTATAGTTTTTAAGTTTGATAGGGTTTATACATTTATAGCGATGACAAAATAATAACGAGGCAAATTTAAATTTAAAAAAATATTTTGATTATTAATTTAAATTATCTACTTTTTAAGTAAAGGAGAAAATGATAATAAAAAAATTAAAAATGTGTAGTGGCTTTGTGTATAAGTAATAATAGCTAACTGATTACAATGTCTACACCTTTGGTATAACTCTTTGGTCTCGTCGACTGCAGTTCTCGTTCGCACGCAGCTACATTAAGGGGGGGGGGGGGCAAGGGTTTCAGCGTAAAAAAAACACTTTTTTTGTGAATTTTTTTGAAGGAATGGATTGAGCAAATTTATTGAAACCTTTTGTACATTATTAAGCATAGTTTTAACAATATTCTGTATATTTTTTCATGCAGAAATAATGCAAAACAAGCCGGTGACAGAGCTTGCCCCAGAACGTCTTTGAAAAAATACAATTTGCGGTGTTCACTGTATCTCGGTCGAAAATTATCTGAAATCAAAAACCATTAAAATTTATTCAAAGTATTATCAAATCCTCCCCCCAACGTTCTCCGATTATTTTTTTTTTATTTAAAAATTTTTGGTGGCCATCTAAAGTGTAAACTGCTATTTTCCACGAAAAATTCCGCCATTTTGTGGGTGGGAAACCCCCTTAATGCAAAAAAAAATATTTTAACTTAACGTTGGGGGGAGGTATTTATATGTAGAAAATGTGCACCAAGTTTCAAATAAATCGGTCTAGTAGTTTTTAAATGGCAGTGAACATGGACTTTGAAAAAGTAGTTTTGAGAAAAACGCGTTTAAAGTTTATGAGTTAAAAAAGTGAAGAAAAAAATTTTTCTTTTCAACTTACACAGAATCATCGATTCCAGCTCCATAGTATACATACAAATATAAAATATGTCTTTATGGCTTTACCTACCTGGCTATACTAAATAGAATATTCTCGAAACCCTCCAAACTAAATAGAATATTCACGAAACAGGATAGTTGACCAGAACAATAGAAGTGAATAAGCTGTATACCTGCTCGACAGCTGCACTAAAGGACAGGGGACTAACTATAGACCATAACTTCAAGAGTTTTGCTCAGATCGACTTAAAATTTTGAGAATATATTCTTGAAATGTTTAACAATAAGATAAGATAACAAAAAATTCGATTTTTCAAAAGTGTAAACCCCCTTAACGTATATCTAATTTTATTAATTTATTTCACTTCCTTCGAAATAATGCCATCACTACTACTACTTACTTTTCTTACTTACTTACACAGCCCATCTGCATTAAGAGTTTAATACTCCAAGAAATTTAGCGTTTTAGGTAACTGAATAAATGAAAATTAAAATTTTTGTGAAGCCGTGCTTTATTTAACAGATAAATTGCTTTGTCTTACTAACGCTTACATTCCATATTAACTGCTTTTATTGTCTTAAATAATAGAAAGTTTAACCGCTGGTAGAAATGCATAGAAATGAGCAACGCAGAGATTTGACCGTTGGTCTGCAGGCTCTATATAATATAGAGTCAATTGAAGCAGAAAATATGACTAAAGTTCCATTTTTTTTTAGTCATTAAGAAGGAAAAATAACAATAACAGGGAAATAAATAACATGTTGACTAAATTAGGTATCCGTCCCACTGTTTTATTTAGTAAACGCGATAAGGCGACGCCTAAAAGGATTTTTTTTGTGTTACGGCTACCTTAGTTTTTAGAGAAAGATCAAGCAAAACCCAGTGGACATAATGGGAATGCAGAAAACATATCTATGGATATGAAGAAATAGGTGGGTACTGAGAGTAAGTATAGTACATATATAGATCTTTCTCCATTTTATATAACTCATTGCCGGGCACAGGCTGTTTACCATATCAGTTCACCGCCTGTTTCGGGTTCGAACCCTCAAATAAAGTTTCTCTGACAATTTACCGTTTTGGGTTCTCTATAGATCTTTTTAATATTTTGTACTATCGTTAAATTAGTCTCTTTTCTTATCTTCATAATGAATACTTGCGGGGCGACCCGCACCGCGCTCAGATCTGTGATAAATTCCTGATAGATTTTTTCTTGTCACATATCTTAGAAAAAATATTAAAAACATACATCTAGAGTTTGCTCCTAGTAAGATAATAGCCATTTTTTTGAAGGATGGTTGAAGCAGTGGTGTAAAGGTTTCTGGAGCAAAGAATTTTTAGAAAAATAATTTGGACAAAGCGACAGACAGCGACCTAATGAATTATCAAGTACATAATGAGCTGTTTGATTCCCGGATCAAGTCATTTGCCAGATTCTTCACATATTTCTACGGTTTCAACTAAATATATTTGCTTAACATGTCGTTTGCAGATCATTCGAGTTAACTAAAATTCGCTGCTTGACTACTTCCCTACTCTTCAATTAATGACATCCCCACAGTCCTCCAACATACTAAGATTTTCTTTCGTTCTGACGATGATCTTTTCAAGATTTCCAAGTGAGAACATGAGAATATTCTTCAATCCTCTTATAAACAAGGCTACAATTGCATACAAACATGATTTAGATACTGGCAGTACTTTGTTTTTTTAGTCTGATACTTGTTAAGTAAAGATATGAACACAGTCGTACTATAAAATGTACCTTAACCTGAAATAATCACTTGTGTATATGTGTTTATCGTGTGGAATTTTCTTCTTCTAGACCTTAGGTATTTTTTCCACATTCAAAGAAAAACTTTTTGAATTGAATTTTAAACAATATTCACATTTTACGCACTTGCGAAAATATTGATTTTTTACGGCCGTTTGCACACGTGACGGTTCGCGTTCGCCCCTGCCACTTCTTCATGTCAATGTGCCTGCTGAGACGGTTCCTGTCAGTGCACTTTCGCCGCGTAATTTGATGTTTAGAGGTAAGTTCAGGAGACCAGATCGTGCGTCTCGATTAGAATTGGGATAACGATCGCTTTTCTGATCACGTGATTTCATGTCAATGTGAATGCAGATTGGTGCGCTTCATCGTAAATGATATGTAAGTGGAGACGGAGTTGAATCGATTGTTAAGTGGCATCACGTTCACACGCCATGGTTCCAGTGTTCGTGCCTTGTTCCCTCATTCCCCTTACCCTAATTCCCGTCCGGTCAAAGCTATGTTAACGCATCATACGGTTGTCCCTTCTGCTTTTACTACATCATGAAAAAAGTGCTACAGATGCAGGTTCAAACCTCGGCCTGACTATCAGTAATTCTTTTATTTCAAATTGCAATAAACAAAAAACCAAATCCGTCCCTGGGCTGTCTAGCTCGTAGCAATGCAAAAAAAAGTTTCCCACATTTCCCTTAACCACAGTAAATTTCCGCCATAGCCATGCCTGTAATACATCATAGGATTGTTCCTTGGTTAAGTGTGCAATCGTTTGATTGATTTTCATTCATTTTATTGACATGACAATGCAGCGACGATGACGGTTTTTATAAACCTATTGCTAATCTGTCTGGCATTGCGAAGCTCTTCGAAGCAATAGTATGTTATATCCTTAATTTTCGCTGTAACGCGTTCTTGGGATCCTTACAGCACTAGTAACCCTGTGAAGTTGTCAAACTACTATATTTCTGCCATCGAGGCTGTTAAACAGGTAGATTGTGTTTATACCAATTTCAGTAAGACCTTTTCACCGCATTGATTACAAGTTGCTAGCTTTCAAACTTATTATGTTGGGTTTTCCATCTCCTTTCCTTAAATGGATATCTTTCTATATCTCTGATCGAACGCAGGGTGTTCTGCTTTAGGGTTCTCTCTCTAGTGAAATATCAATCAATTCTGGTGTGCCCAGGGCAGTCATTTAGGTCCGCTTCTATTTATTAATTTCATCAATGAAATGAGTCACATCTTGACAAAATCGATAATTTATGCTTTACTGACGATGCTAAAATTTTTCGTGAAATCTGTGACATTATTATTGTTCTACACTGAACTCCGATCTTCAGTCTTTCAATTCTTGGTGTATTGCGAACAATATACCCCTGAACGTTGATAAGTGTACGTTTGCCTCTTATTTTAGAAGGAAGGATCAATTGATCTAGGATTATTCTGTAAGGCGCAACGTGCTAACCAGACTTGACAGAGGGAAGGATCTTGCTGTAGTTTTTGATTCACATTTGTCTTTTGTTGATCACGTCAGTTACATAGTTAGGAAGTCTAATGCTTTCTTGGGCTTTGTAAAGAGATGATGTAAGGAGTTTAACAATCACTAAATCACAAAATTTGTTTTTTATACTTTCGTTCGGCCTGTCTATGACTGTCTGACTGTTTGGTATCTTGGTCACTATGCAGTACAAATTGCACGTATTTAGGCTTTTCAGCGTAAGTTTCTCATATTTGCATTGCGCGGCCTTCCATTAACCCTTTGATTCTGCCTTCGTATAAGGAGAGGCTTTGGCTGCTCTCTTTGGGCACGCTAGAGGATAGGTGCAATAGATCTCGGACTTCTTTTATCTTAGATGTATTACAGGGGTTTGTGGACTCGCCGGAACTGTTGTCACCGCTGAACATTCGTTCCTATTCGTCTTCTTCGCTGCACTAACTGGTTTTAATGAGTCGTTGACGTCATGTTACGCCATTTTAATCGCTTTCATAACCGCATTGATTTTAATCCTATGAAATCGAAAGCCCCAGTATTTGTTCCAGTAGTTTTCTTTAATGAATTTAAAATTGGATTTGAAGTTATAATTGTAATTCTGTAAAACTGATTATCACTTTTTTTGCTCATTTTTATTTTGTGGCTTGGAATTTTTATTTTTAAATTTATTTTTTTCATGATATTTTGTAAATTAATAAATAAATATATGAAAGGTACATTCCATGCAATGTAAAACACACAAATCTGCTTTAATTCGACAATAAAATCCGCAACGCTGCAACGAAGTTCTTCAATTTCAGCGAGCACCTTACTATTGTTCCTTCGGGATCGAGCTGTTAGCGATATTATTTCATCCGTTTTAAGTGTCTGGGAACAAAATATCGCTGTATTGCATTTTCGAGGGGAGAGAGTGTTTCCATTCTCACTCTATACTATGTGCACTAGTGTTACCGCTTCCGTACTATCTAGCAACCCTAAGCAAATATCGTTCTATTTAACACGATCGCGCTACTGCAGAGTTGATACGCATAATGGGATCGATCTAACCGAAATTAACTCCTGAAAAGGTGGCCTAAAGCTTCTTGCACTGCGTCATCTGGTAATCGATATTCTTTAATTTAGTCTGATAATTGCTACAGAGTATGCCTAATTTATTATTTATTTTATTAATTGAAATGCTACTCAGCAGTCTATTATAATTTGTTGTTGGGATTACTACGTTTTCTGAGTTTTTACTTGCCTGCTCCGCTGACGAAGGGCCAAGCTAGACCGATTGTCGTTTATTCTAAATGTGGTTGAGGAGCAAAACGATTCCGTTTCTTTTTGTTTAATGCTTTGATTTACGAGAAATACATATCAATCAAAAGTGGACGTAATTTAATTCCTATAAAATAAATTTAAATTGTGATTTATTACAAAGCCCACATCCAGGTGGGCAGTTAAGTGGCTGTGATAGAGGTAAGTTTGTGCAACAGATCAAATTGAAAGTCTAATTACAGCTCATATAATAAAAGTGAGACTAGTCATAAAGTGGCTATAACGACTTGACTTTTTACATCATCTGGTTCGAATTTGGTACTTTGTACGCCTACGAAGAAGCCTTAAACGATACTTACCTTCGCCGTTTCCCCATCCGAGTGAAGCAAACATTTTAGAACGTGGCTTAAGTGCATAATTACCGTGAAATGTCATAAAAACTGAAACTGTTGTTGCATCGTTGTAACCTTCACCAGAGAGCTTCATCTAACGAATAAATCTCGCAGTTTGACTTCATGGGCCAGCCTCTATGTGGATGCTGGATCTAATCTGGTTGCAGTGATGCAAGCAGGCAGCAAGTTTCAATGCAACAAACCACCAATGACTTCGCGTATCGGACGGGGACTGGTTCATTTATTTTGCGAAACTTTTCAGAATGTCTTTGTGCCACATTACAAGCTGCAACTTTTCTGAGCCGCCAACGTGTACTAGCAAAATCTCTGCTGGCTGTTAAAGGTGCAAAGAGGAAAAACCATGTCCGTAAAATGGATATGGCGATTAGTTATCTGCCGAAGGTCAAATTTGAAAGTAATTTTCTAAAATGCATTCACAACTGCATTTTGCCTTGTTACATGCATTCATTATGCTTTAAAGGATTGCGAAATATTTTGATTGCATAAATTCACTAACAACTATTTCCTCACACACAAACCAGCTCCCCGCGCATCTAATGGGCCCCAACTCGGCCTGGCCACACTATGTAGAAGTAGCCGAGCCGAATACATAACGACATAAAGTGATCAAAAGAACACGTTTGCTTCGTTATTTTTGTTCGGTATTGAATTCGGATTGAATTACATCGACCAAGAATTGAATTTTAAGAAGATATTATACGGTGGTGATTCATTTGCTCTAGGAAGCACTTACCTATGCTTTCACCTGTGTTGATTAATATTTCTAACTGCAACAGAAAATTCATAGGTCTTTTGTTCAGGGATTTTGCAATTTTTGCATGCACACTGCATTGAGAAAGTAAGAGGAACTCAAATGGAGTTTATGGAGCCGAACAAATTTTTATTGCTGTACGATTTTTGTAGTTTGCGCCATGCATGCAGGACTCGATATGGTGAAAATTCAATTATAGGCTGTGTGAAAAAGTAATTTATTTCAGAGTTAGTGTGTTGCTCCTTTATTTCTTTCAATTAAGTTAAATGCAAATCTCTAATTTGGGACGGACGATAGGAACATGTAGAAAATGCTTTCTGAATGTGGTAAGAGGATTATTTCAAGAACCCGTACAGAGAAAATCTTACAATCGTTCTTTTCTTACACATTGAGATATAACAACGATCAAACCGGACTAGCGTATTCTAAAACCAGACAGACTAAACTTCAATAAAGCTGCGGGTAGTATGTAGATCGTCGAATGTTTTTAATCATCTTTAACAGCACCAACAAACGTGTTAACGTGTCATCAATAATGAGTGGCAAAAGACAAATTAGCTTAAATTTACACACCAAATCTCCTTGGCTGCGTCGAGTTAAAAAAATGTTTGGAAGAATAGCCAAATTTTGTTAAAAATATCCAAATGGTTGAGGAATGTAAGTACGTTTTTTTTTATCCGGAAGGGAATCATTGACGAAAAAAGGTATTAGTAGTTCCCTTCTTTTACATATTTAATGGAATTTTATTTAAAAATGAATATATCTAAGACAGCATTTAAAAGATTAACAGTTTACAGAAAGTAACAGACCCAAATGACTGCCTTGAGATACACCGAAAACCACTTTTACTGCCTTTTCACGAAAGAAAAGTAATGGTCGGATAAAAGCTCAACCAATGAACGGACAGAAAGAGAAGGAAAACTTGAAGTAGAACGCTAATGGAGAAAACTTTTCACTTAACAAAATCAGTAATAAGTAACGTCATCCACTTACCTTAGAGTTTTCATTGCGTACAAAATTGCTGAAAAATTAAACAACCTGGCTTCCCCCTCGGTCTCAAGTTATCCGTTCCAAATCTTACGTAGAGAGGTTATTAGAATTAACCCTTCTAGCTCAGAAGGCGCACTTCTTTGGAAGGAGCCCAGAATCAGTTCACCTATTCCATCATAACGATGAAATGAGGCTTCCACACCAGTATGCAGAGGAAAAATAACAAAAAAGAAAGAAATAGGAAGAAACAAGCAAGGAAACACCACACAGCATGCAAACAAAGAGTCACGGAAGTTAAATCAAAATTAGGACATGCATTAACAGCCCTACATAAACGATTAATTGGTTTATGCATGCCATAATTAGATCTCGATAATAGTCTTCGAAGGTTATGTTGGGACTGTCTGAAAGAAACCTTTCTGACAAGCAAACCTGGAGTTCAAGAGCTGGTGAATAAAGACCAAGTCAGCGATTTTGCGCCTTTTATCAAGTGAATGCAAACCGGGAGTCTAAGCGGATCGTTCCATGGGAGCCCTCTTAGCTCAAACCTAAGAAAATTATGCTGCACCGATTCAATACGCTTGGAATGAACAGCGTAGTTAGGCGACCAGACCTGAGATGCATACTCAAGAATAGGCCTAACTAAGGAGCAGTACAAGTGAATCAATGTTGGTATATCCACGAACTCTCATTGTTTGCTATGTCGGACATGATATTACTAGAAGACCCCTCATACCACATCGTAGATGGTTAGTTGCTCGATTTATTTTTCATATTGACGAATTTAAAGAAATTGCGAGGGTTATTATGCATATTATCGCGAACACTAACAAGGTATTCCTTATAGAGGGAGGAGGATAGTGCCTTAACACTTTCATAACAGGTCACAAAGTCAGAATACGCTTTTGTGCTATTACAACGCAAGTAATTTTTTCAGAATTTCTTCTTCCTGTTCCTATGACTGCGGAGATCGGCATTGTGCCACGGGTAGAGGAGCATGTAGACCAAATCCTTTTTAATGGAACAAAGTAGTTAAACAAATCATATATCTTATTATAAAATATGGAGGCACAGACATCAATATCATTATTGTCAAGTAATGCCGAAAAATCGGCTGAAAGGAGATTAGACGTTAACTCAGAGAAGTTCGATCTCCTATAGTCATAAGCATGATGTTCGAAATTGGGATCCACAATACTAGTACCATCGTAACAGAAAGTGACAAAGATGAGCAAATGAAAACTATCAATAGCAGATAACTGATCAGAAGCTAATTCGACTATAGTGTTAGTCGAATCAGAAGAAAACACAAGATCCAACTGCCTTCCCATAGAGTTCTTTACATCACTCATTTGGTGCAAACCAGAGGAAGCAATGGTGTCAAGAAATTCAGAAATTTAGTCTTCAAAGTTAGGTACCCATAAAATATTTAGTAAATTAAAGTCACCAAGAAGAAGAATTTCATCTTCAGGGTTCGTCATATTATGGATGAAGTTTAAACTAAGTGTTAGAATATCGTATCATTATCAACGAAGTTTGTCAGGATAGCAACAGAGCAAAAAGATATTGAGCTTAGGTAGCGCTAGCTTAAGAACCAATAGTTCAATAGTGAGTGAACCAGAGAAGGCAGGAACATCAACTAAGCTCCGTTAAAGTTAAAGTCCGATCTGCAGGCAACCAGTACTCCACCACCCCGACTCAGAGATTCACGGGAAGTTTTTTTATTTTGAGAAAAACGCCCTTGGGAAGACAAGGTCAATAAACTGCAAAAAAAGAAACAAATCTTTTACCGAAAGAGAAAATTAAATTATTGATATGTCTCGAAGCACTGTAACATATTTCATACCGATAGAGGTTGGTGTAAATCCTGTCAGTTGAATGAAATCAGTAAAAAAACCAAAAAGGACGGTTATTGTAAGAAGATACATAAAACTGATATAATACGGCATTGAACAATTTCTGAGAATGATCAAAACACCCGTTGCCAGGGACAATTGAGACTTACCTTAGCAGTTATTAGTGGTTTAGTGGTTACATGAAGTACAATTTGCTCCCTAAGACAACACCTGCTCCTCTCTGAAATATCATTTCTATTGACTTTGAAAAAAGGTTGAATGGCACGATCACCACTCTAAGAGTATTGTTTTCAGTTGAAATTACAATAAATAAATGCACTCGCAGCAATGCAAGCTAGGCATTCAATTGTAAAATTTGAAATTTCCGTCATTCCTCTTACCCGAATCCTCTTCGGCCATAGCCATGCAAATGCATTATAGGGTTGCCCCTGGGTTTTGACTACTTCATAAAAACATCTTTCAAAAATCTTTAATCGTCTCTTGCAACTTAATAGGATCGTCAGAGAGGAGAACAATGACATACGCATACAATAAGGCCTTTATTAGATTGTCTTGCATCAAAAGTCCAATTTCCAAAAATTCTTTCAGATCATTAATGAAAAAAGCTAGTACAACTTAAACCAGATTCCTGCTTAACGGTAGAGGTGGTATTGAAACAATCCTACACCATCCCACACTTATATTTTTTGCACATGCATACGTACGTTCCAAAATGCGTACCAGTTTTTTTTTTGGATGTTACACAACTATAAAATGTGTAAAAAAGTAACCCCCTCACAACTTTGTGAAACGTAACTTTTAGGTCAACTCAACAGGCATACACTTTCATTATATTAAAAGATGAACTTAATTTAGTAATACTTATAAGATTAAAGATCTTGTCAGTGGTAGCATACCCAGAGCAAAAACCTACTTGATTTTCACTGAGAATTTGACGTTATTTTTCTCATTTTGGCAGCCTGTTATACAGCCTGTCATCCATAAAAACGCCACGATAATTTTTGGCTTGGCCCATACTATACGAAGAGAAAAGTTTTGGGAAATTTATACGAGAATTCCAGTAAATATTACGGTTCTCAACTGTAATCGTCAGCTGCATTAATTTTTATGGAACAATACTGTTAAATTTTCTGAGCCTTTTCGGTGAAGAGTACTGGGAAAGTAACGATAGAGAACCGTTAATTTGCCGTTTATTCCGAGAAAAATTGTGTATTTGACGTTACATTTTTCCTAAAGAACATAAAATTTTATGAGTCAGTAAATTTTACTGTGCTACGCACCGGGTTTATTCACAGGCCTACCAGATTGTTTACTAATATTGACCGTAGAGTCAAATTCATAACTTTCATAAATTAATTCACTGCACATCCGTCTATAAACAACGTATTGATCATTCCACATAAGCTTTGGTAGAAGAACCATATTTCGATCGTTATCGAATATTGTAAAGTGTTGCATGGAAACGATTTAGGAGGTTCCCGAAATGGCCCCTAAAACTCTTCATCGTCATGTCAATCCTTTAACGAATCCAGTGTCACGAAAATCCGTATGTTTCTAAAAATCTTTTCCGTCGGATGAGTTATCCAGTTTAATCACATTTCCTCACAGTGTACCCTTTTTTCTTCTTACACATTTAGGCCAGCATTATATTGCATTTCAATACCAACTGCTCGTAAGTTTGATGGCTCAGCATTTCATACTAGCAGAACAAAATGTGCTGGTTTCAATATTCACCAAACTACTCTACTAGTTTAGACCAATTAAGATTTGATTCTAATTTAGGCCAACTAGGCTTCAATTTCTGATTATCGAATTCCACTCTGATTGTCGTTTAACTCCATCAATAACTCAATTGAACAAAGTACTTTTTAAAGTTTACCAGTTGTCGGTGTGAGTTCTTATGTTTTAGACCAATTTTCAGACAAGATTGGTCTAAATATGTACTTGAATTATTGCTTAGCTAAGTGTGGATTAAACTATGATTCTTTTAAATATAAAGAGAATGAGAAAGGCAGCTACTAATTGAAATTATATTATTATTAATTAATATTCCATACAAAACAGATACAAACCAAACAAATTAAAGAAAAGTACCAAATTTATTTTAATTTCTTGAGTGCTTTATTCAGTTTTATAAATAACACTCAATTTATCTTGATCCACAATTAGTGTCGCAGAACATTGGTGTTAAAATCTTTCAAACAAATTTATTAATGGGCTCGGCAAAGCATAAAGCAACATTTCATTTACTTCATTAAGGCGGAGATGCATTTCCACTAAGCCTGCAGCAACTTTGCCGTTCAAAAGCCTCATTAATAATCAATTCTTGTAGAAACGACTAATTTCGACACCGATGCACCGATAAGATTGCAGAGATCCCATTATTTCCACTAACGTGAAATTTCCTTAAAACTCCAAGCAATCCACAACTATGGGCTCGGTAGAATGAAAACGACCCACACAGCCGGCTTCGGTTGAACGACACTTCAAGAAGATTAATTTTCTTCGATCTGAATCACCGGATGCTGAAAAGTTTCAGTTTTCCAGATTAACGTAGGCCCACACGATGACACGAATGCATCTAATTAAGGCCCCACTGAACAGCAAAGTTACTTTCAATTGCTCGAAACTAGTTGAAACTACCAGCGGACATAGCCACCGAATGGGATCCAAATGGTTCTGAGATTCATGCGATACCAGCTGCATGCGTGAAAAGGCCAATGATTTTGCTTTTGTGCAGTACAGTAGCAGCAGCAGCAGCAGCACAGTTAAGTGATTAACCTTTTCGCGAAAAAAATATGAAACAATAAAAATTATTTGCACAACTTCGTGGGGTGGTGGTAGGAGTTGAAATGTAAACACTAGCTTGAGAAGATGATGTGCTCGTGGACTCTATTTTTAGAACTCTCAAGCAATGACCACCAGCCAGTCGTTATTGGCCCCCGCGCTAAGCAGATGTCAACAGCTGCGCGACTGCAATAAGCATAGGAACTTGCGCGATGCACTTACGCACATGATACCCGACAGCAATGACAAGTAGTTGAACACCAACGACATTCGCCAGTTGACATCTTTGCTGCCTTCGACTCCATTTCCGGTTTTATTGAAATCGAAATGTTAAGCGGATAGCGGACCTTCAGCAACGAGAAGAGTCCGATAATTTCTGAAAGCTTCTCACCTGTCGCAACGCATTTCGCTTTCAAGGAAAATTTATTTTTTGTTTTTCAGTTATTTTTCCACAAACAATGGCTGTTTTTTCATAGAAATGAATTGACAGATTTCTTGAGTTTATGGAAATTTTAAACGACTTTTTTGCATGATAAGTTAAATGGAAGAATTATTCTTAGTGAATGCTTATTAAGTTTCCTATACCCATGAAACTGCACGGGGCGGGAAATACAAAAATTCTCTTGAAAATGATCTTATGCAATTCTAGTAAAATTTACTAGGTGTTATATGAATGGCATTTTTATTGCATAGGGGTTTTTCGAATAGGAAAAATGTAAAATATTTCTAACAATCAAATGGCAGAGCCTCAGGCAGTTGTTAGAAATTATGCAATCAGTGAGGGAACGATTCTTTACTCATTGTTTGAAGAAAACTTAGCAGCTTAGAGCAAAGTTATATGTTAATTGGTCTAAACTGATTGAAGGGTGTTTCAAATGCAGAGCAATGAACGTTACAATACTCTAATTGGTGAACTATAAAAAAATCAAATTGTGTTTTGAGATCAATTTTGAATATTTTTATACCACTTTAATACAAAAAAAAGTGCGAAAGTTGTATAAATATAAGATCAGTTAAACTTTTTAAATAGTTCATTGTAATTAGATGGTCTAATTTTATATATTGGCGGTACCAGCTTGTGCTTGTATGTCATACTCTTTCGCTTTGCATCAAATTCTGTGGGAAAAGTTGGTGAAATATCGGACATCTAAGGTTGTTTTGGTATTCAATGTCATTAAAGCTAAAACTCTAATGATTTTTGCAACCTTTATTCCTCTATTTCAAACAAAAAATTAAACTTTCAAAAGTATAATGAGAAAAAATTAAGTAATGCATCGTGGTATTTCGGTTTTTTTTTGATTTTTCGATTTTCTTTCATGAAGAAATGGTCTAATGCTTTTGTTACTTTTATACAATGTTTATTGGTTGGTAGAAAAATATGCAGTTGAATAGAAATTATGCCCGTTGAAAGTGACCTCTGGAACAACTTCCGT
The DNA here is from genome assembly GCA_964036015.1 of Leptarthrus brevirostris. Classification (NCBI taxonomy): domain Eukaryota; kingdom Metazoa; phylum Arthropoda; class Insecta; order Diptera; family Asilidae; genus Leptarthrus; species Leptarthrus brevirostris. Next base: position 116,771,582 of record OZ038372.1, on the reverse strand, counting down.
CCGCCATGGTTTACGTAATATCCCCCGTCACTAATATTCTATTTCAACTTTAACAATAAGTTGGTCTAATCTTTGTGAATACACTTTTACCGTCGGCTTATTTCGTAGCGAAGTGTTTGCATATTTTCTCTTGTAACAATTTTGAAGACACAAATGTGAAACTTAATAGAACTCTTAAATTATAGAGGCAGCCTAAATGGCTTACTAGGTCTTGTTTCAATTGTTCAGTGGTTCAGGAGTTAACCAGTTTAGACCAAATCTCATATATTAGTGGTCTTAACTGGTGAGTTGGTGTCTCATTTAGAAAACACAATTATACAGACTATTTCCCTTGCGGTTATTGTGCGCTTGCTATCATTTTTATCACTTGTTGAAGCTTTCGCCGAAATCTTTTGAATGCTATTGACGACTTTTGTACTTTCAACAACTGATTCCATTAATCTGGTAAAAAACTCGACCGAATTTTTTAAGTAAAGCACAGTGCACGCAATTTAAGGTAATACTAATAATACTAATTAAAACTAAATTAAGCTTCAATTAATCAATTACAAGCTTGAATTATTATGTATTGTAGCAAAGACTCATCCCCTCTATCTAGTACGTTGAGTTTCCTTAGCTTTACTTTTCACTAGTGATTGCGACTCTTCTAGCGGTGCTTCCGTAACGTGTACCATGCTAGAGATGTCCGTAATTCGTAATTATTGCCTGTATTTCTGCGTGATGAAGATGGAGTTGGAACAATTCGTCGAGCGGCACGACCACCATGACATGGGTCCCGAGTTCGAGACCAGGTCTCCCCGTGAGTTTTTATTAAGAAATTAAAATAATTCACAACGTCTCTCAGCTGTTGTTTACCTCGGAGGAATGCATAAACAAGACATTCAAGCCTTACATTAATTCCCTTCCGGCCAATACCATGCTAACTCATCAAAGGGTTGTCCCCTAGGCTTTGGCCACATCATATAAATAAAACAAATATTTCTACTTTCTAGCAAAGAAGAGATTGTATTTGTTGAAGTGACTCCCATTCGTGAGGAGCATTCCGTGTTGCTGTCATTCAGGGTTCGTAGACAAGTTTTTTTTTGTAGCTTTCCCAACCGGACCAACCACCAGAATACTCACAATTGAGTCCTTAAGATAGAGGTATTCGCACCCTACTCCCCCCCCCCCCCCCCTTTACTCAAATTCGGGGTAGAACAATTCTAACACCATTTGGTTGATGTGTCGTAGACACTACACGAGGTGAACGATGTTTGATAAATAAAAATTTCTCTGAAAATCTTTATTAATAAAAGTTCTTTTGTCCCCTTCAGATTTATTGTACTTATGACAGGGCTCTTTCCGGTTTTCAAAGCACTTCTGGAAAGCATTTTTTGGAATGCGTCGTCGTCTTTTCATGCCTTTTTGCATAGCAAGTAGCTAGCGGGATTATGTCAGGTGGATGCAGTGATGCTATGGCATCACAAAGCTATTGTTTTTTACCAAAAATTCACAAACAAGCAAAGACGCAAACGACGAAGAACCTACATACGGCCTGGCTGTAAGGACTCATTAATGACATGACTATGCCCTTGAAATCGAAGAATCTTTGAATTCGTTGGAACTTGACGACAGACTTTTTCGGTGTTGGCTCTTCAAAAAGCGTTCATTGGAAGATTCAGCCTTAGTTTCGATGTTATGTCTATATACCCATGTTTTATCGCCAGTTGTGATCCTTTTTATCAGTTCTGGATCATAGAAGGCTCGGCAAAACCAATATTTAGCATTTTAAATGTTGTACTATGTACAATTATTTCCGTTCTTAAAACAAAAAATGAAGATTCGATTACGATAATATAAGCATACGATAGCCTATAGGCAATTTCAAGATACGTCAGGAACAAGTTTACCAATACCACAGCAAAAAAAATGTGACAGCGTGCGAAATTCAAAAGTTTCACTTACTTTTTGATTAAACTTCTTAAGTGCCTTTGCTTTGGGAGCCAACGAAATATTCGCCATTTTTTATATGATTTCAAGGGAGGCGTCTTTCCATCGCGTAATGCACAAATCAATGGGGAATTGATTATTGCAGTAAATAACCTCATGCACATCGGTTGGTCCGCATTGCTAGCTCGTCCAAAAGTCTCATATCTTCGATATTCTACCTCTCCGTTGAGCGTTACATTAAAATTTTTTTTCGCAACCACGCTTGTCGCTCGCTCCTTGTTTCGAAATAGGATTTTTCCTGGGGCTGGCTAGGATACTGTTATTATATAACTAGAATTTAAGCCACATCCCTTTCGGTAACTTCGCTTCGGTCGGGACATAATGGTCGAACGCCTGTTAGTATCCTTCTATTATCTATGGGATGTCAACAGTTTCTTCATATCTAAAGCACAATAGGTTTTGGTGCTCTCCCGAGCCGAGCAACCATCATCAAGAGCGGGCGGTTTGCACTTTTTGAACGGAAATAAATTCACATGAGTTGCTTTGAGCTTTGAATGTTTCTTTATAGAATTCAAGCCTTTTTTTATGCTTTTATTTTGTGGTACTGGACGACGTTATAGTCGGTGGAGTTAGTGGTGACGTGTCGGCCTTCCAACCCGGAGATCCCAGTTTCGAATCTGACCGGCGACCACCCAAGGTTGTTTTCTGCTGACAACAGAATGTCAGTGGTTCGATATCCACTTCAAATTGTAGGTCCACTTGCAATCGTTGCCTTGAATCGGGTGAAATATTTCTCTCGTCCCATGCCCCACAAGGGGTGTCGTGAACTAGAGAGAGTATTATAGTATGCGTTATCATGTTCATGCGTCGTATTTTTAATTATTATCTTCGGATGAAGTTCTTCTTCAACCCCATGACTTGAAGAATTTGAAGGAAGAAGCTCCAGGTGGGTATTTTTATTTCTAATTTTAATAATTACAACCCGACGCCGAAAAAATTATCTTGTTTTTGTTAACGATCTAATTTTAAGTTAATTTATTTATGTGCTTACGCTTGTTCTTCCTGCACTTTTTCATATAATATAATAACAACGTAATGGCGATAATTGAGGACTTGTTTTTCTACGACGATATCAAGGCCCAGGGAATGCCTTTTGACGGATAGCTGTGGACGGAAATGAAATTAAGAGTAAGTAGAATAGGTTAAGGAGTTGAGTAAGGGAAATAACGATGTACGATGTCTTCCATTGGCCATTGGTGTGTAGTTAGCTTTGCCTGTTCACTCTCTACTGCGGCTAGAACCACCTCGCAATTCTTTTATTTCCATAAACCTGGACTATGAGTTAGAGTCGAATCATTTTTCCGACTCCGGTTCCGCTGACCCGAAATTCTTCTTGAACTCCGGCTCCATACAGCGTTGGTTAAATTAAATAATTTTGAGCCTCATTTTTAACTTAAATATGCTCAAAATTTAATTATTTTCTGTTGCTGACCAGAGTTACACAGCTTGCTCTGCACTTGGCAAAAATTGAATTACTCACAGCCCATTATTCCTCGCTCGAGAAAATTCAATTTAGGTCCCCAGTTACCCAGGCATCGGATCATTGAATTTGTTTTCCATCAGTGGTCACTGAAGACACATTTAACAGCAATTGTCGCAATAGGTTCTTCAAAGCTTCATCTACTAATACTAGCACATTAGAAAAAGGTGAACTCGGTAGATGGTCAGTTTAAGGGCAATATACAAATAATGTGTTAAAGAATGAGAATTTTTTTGATTTCATTGAGTTCGTACAATGTTAACGTAGATGTAATTCATTAGAATTTGGGAAGATCTGATATTTATGCGATTATCTTGCACGACTATAAAATAAATACTGTGCATCTAATAGTGTCAAATTGACGTCACATAAGGCAGACGATCCTTCGACCCACTTAAACCTGTCCATTCCACTAAGACTAGAGCATCTACCGTCTTGTCAAACATGTCACACCCTCATTAACTGTGGCGAAAACATTTCCACCCCAATGGGTTATAATGTCCCATGACTCTTGTCTCCAATTAATTATGTCCGCATCCTTTCTAGTCACAATCTGAAATATCAAAACATGACGATGTCCTCACATAATGCCATACCCAGGACAGTTTTAAGGTATATTTTCGATTTGACGAAAATGTTTTAACTTTGCATACTGTCATTACGGAAATGGTGGAGATCATTCTCGGATTCTCCTTTTTTCGTATAACAAACCCTTAAGGACTTGTTGTTCTATTTTTATTGCTAGATAGCGCTCCTGAAAAACGATGAGCTCCATTTTCACTATTTTCATATTTAGGAGCATATTCCAAAAGGATTTATCTTGTCGTTCTTCATTCTTGAAGTGTTTTCCTCCTGCTGCGAGTATTTCTCTTATGTCTGCCTGCAGGGGTTGTTGTACGGCGAGGGTGTGTAGCATCGTCGCCAAACAAAAGGTCTTCGCTGTTCGCATTTAAAGAATTTTACTTCGAAGGGAACAGGAAGGAGGACGTTTCCATGTGTGTCGCCGTATATTCGCCCCATATTGAGGGTTTAGTTGTAAAGCCGATATGATGGTGATGGTGTTTCCTTTTACTACACATTTGTAAGGGAAAAAAATCCTGGGTGTGGGGGAGTTTGCGTGTTTCGAACTACAACTGAAGCCTCTGAAAATCCAACGTAAACATGAAAACGTGCAAAAGAGATTCGTTGTCATGGCCTCGCTTTTAAATGTATCAGGTTTGCGACAATTTATTTGTTTTCTTTATATTTTTCCTAATTTTTCTCAAAAACTGAAATGACACACTTTTCCTAATTGGCGATTTATAAAGTCTGAGTTTCATTCAATATGAAAAATTCTGTAGAATTCGCGACCTTAATAGCATTTAATCGAAGTCAGTGTTAAAGCAAATTTCTCCGAAGTACATAATTGGTGTTTCGGGATTGAAGGTCAAAATTAAAGAAATTTTTTGCGTATTAAATTCTTCAATATGTCAACGACTAATTAAGAGACATCTGGAAATAATACCTACCTGATATAATAACACGAAATGATCAGAGCGTTGATATAATATCCCTAATGGTATGTTAATAAGGAATGTAAAACACGTGCACACACATATGCACACATATGCTAAAAAATTCTAAAAATTTGGAAGAGATTATACTATAGATCCCTGCAAGTAATCTGTATATTTCTGCATTGTAGACATACACACGTAAGATCTGTACACATTTATTTAAGATTCATCAAGTGCTTAACCTAACCTAACCTTAACCAAACTGACCCATCAATTGGCATTTTACTATGGCGTTTGACAAGTGGAAATCGATACGGTCGTAGGACAAATTGAAAATACGAGATATAGTGTCGCTGGCTCTTTCAATCCATAATTATATAGCACGGTTCTGTGAGATATGGTTTCAGATATATTAAAACAATTTAGCAAAACGAACGCGAAAATAGCTCTGGCGTTGCTCCGTCTAGTTTCCAAGGCAAGGTATATAGAGGCAAAAACGCGTCATTGTTCAATTGAAGGCCACGAATAGTAAACCTTAAAAACCTTCCTTGGACGGCTGCGCTTAACAATAATCCCATAGAAAAGAGACCATACTGCACCAGTGTACTCAAGAATTGGTCTAACAAATGTACAATAGATGAGCATAGCAATATGTGAACAATTAAACTTCCTATATCACCCATTTATGAAGCCCAAGTTCGCGTTAGTATTACTAATAATATCGTTAAATGATCCTCGAAAGCAAAACGAGTATTGAGCAAGAGCCCCAAATCTTCGGAGTTGTCAAGTCTATTAAGAGCATTCACTCGTAGAGTAATAGAAAAGTAAGGGATTTCTTTTATTTGCAAAGGACAAAATAGTGCGTCTGCTCACATTTAGAGCGAGGAAATTAATAAGACACCAAATGCAGAAGGCTTCTAAGTCATAATTTAAAAGATGGCAGTGAAGATCATTCGAAATTGTATCTTGGCATTGCTAAGGTACCATAGAATTCTCGCGTGGGATGAAAATAAAGATAAATCATTGATTCAAATAATAAAGGACCAAGGTGGCTGCCCTGTGGCCTTCCATATGTCTTGCTTATCAGATCAGAAAGAGCTCCACGAAACAGAACACGTTGAAAACGATCAGATAGATAAAAGGAAAGCCAATCAACAAAATCTGAAGAATGATAAGTTTGTGATTAATTCGGTCAGGCAAAGCTTCGTTTGGCTTGTTTATCAGCTGCGATGGTAGATATACATTAATTTTACAATTCCAATAGATTGGTTGTTGACTTGTACTTAATAAACCCATACTGCAAAGAAGATAAAAAAAATCGGCCCTAAAGCCCAAAGCCGTATTAATCTTACTAATAATTTAGAGAAAATCTAAACGATTTATTTTATACAATGTAAAATTAATCCTTTAGCTTTTCTGTTTGCTGTTCAGTTCCTTGCCGATGATAATAGGTAAAAAATAGAATAATTTTACTTTTTTTTACAATGTCACCCGAGCCTAGGGGGCAACCCTTTGATGCGTTAGCATGGCTTTCGCCGGAAGGGAGTGAGGAAACTTGAATGTCTCTTTTTTGCATTGCTGTGAGCTAGAAAACAGACAATTTCAAAATCCCACGGGGAGACCTGGCCTCGAACCCGGGAACTATGGCATAGTGGTCGTGCCCCTCAACCAATTGATCCAACTCCGTCTCCAAGATTTATTAAATAGTCTTAGGAAGGCATAACCAAGTGGCCATCGTTGACATAACAAACATTTTTGAAATTTATCAGAATATTGAGCACATCCTATAGAAAATAAAAAGCAGTGCGCTAAGATGGATGGCTGCCCTTTGATACATCAGAGGAGTTATAAATTATCTTTGAGAGAAGTACCGGAAATTTTGGTAACTTAGAAATTTAGTTGTTCCAGATCAATATTTTTTACTTTTATTTTCCTGCCATTTGTTTGCAATAAAGCTCACCTAACTTTAAAAAATAAACAACAGATTCCTTAAGAATAATATAAACAGAATTAAATTCCGGAAACAAGTAAGTTCCGAAGTCACGGTTTTCCGAAAATTGTTCTAAAGTCACACGGTATTTAAGAATAAAATCTGCGTAGTTAATTTTGTTAAATACCGTACTAAAATCAGTAAATTTATGGTTCAGTTGACAACGAAAAATGCCTACAATTTGATTGATTCCGAGCCACCAATTCTGTTGTAGTCAGAAAACAAATGTAGTTTGAGCTGGTTGTATTCGAACCTGAGGATGTTGTGAAAAAGACTGGCGTGTTATTACTGACACTACTGCCGACCTACTTAGAGAATTATTACTTAGTTATTGCTTACATTTTTATTAGTAAATCTATGACTGCTTACTTTTGGGTGAATAGACACTCTTAGCGTGATTAAGACAATATTGATGAAAATACCAGGTTAATAATAGAACCTTGAGGAACACCGTGTAAAAAGTTTATAAAAAAGGGAGAAACCCAAGATTCTTAACTAAAAGGATATTTTAAGAAAAAAATATTTAAACATTATAATAAGTTTACAAACTACCCTAAACAAAGGCTGCTTCAAAAGAGACCTTCAACTAAAATTACTCGAAGATATATCATTTCATTAGGGTTTAGATAAATCGATCTAACAGAGAAAGGAACTTGCAGCTACGCTGCAGTCGCAGCCTTGAAAAAACCTCTTGCACTGCTATAATAAAAATAGGGAAGAAACCTTAGATTAAAAAAAACAAATGATATTAAGCAAGGTATCAGTAGCATCTTGGTGTTAATTATAATAGGACATCTATATTAATTTTATTCAATATGAGTCTGAAGGAAAAATGTAAACACTTACTAAGCCTGCATCCGCATACAAGTGCTTTGAGATTTTCCTAGCTACTAGTCCGCACGGAATTCTAAATGTTACGACCTTCTTGGACAAAAATAAATTTTTTTGTCAAGCCGTTCCATCTGTGTAATCATGAATTAAGTTACATCTGATCTCTACGTTATAAATGCCGGTGTACCTCAGGGTACAGTTGTTTCAACAACATTATTTATTTTCTTTAATGACGTTTTATTTCTTAGTTTTAACCCGACTCATGGTTTTGCCGACAACAGCAGGATTTGATTTCGAGTACTCTTTTGATTCTGTAATGAATTTTCATGGTAGCTGCACGAAATCACCCGGGAATGCATGTTTTGATTACTAAACAACGACATTTCTACGTCCGCTTGGGCACAACAAATCGTGTGCGACGGAGTGAATATACCCGTTTGGACATACCGCACTCTCCGTCTTAGGCCAAGTTAACAAAGTTCAAAAAAAGGCTATACAACTTATTGGGGAATTTTAAACAATTCGTACATCGTCACCTACTTTGCTCAACCTATTTCCTTATCCTTAATTCCTTTCTTTCTAAGCCTGTGCTTCACATAATAGAGCCTTGGCAATATCTCAGCAACAATTATTTCTCGACAAAATTTATTAAAGAAGCAAATAAATGCTTTGAAACTATACTGAACTGGTTATGTTACCACATCTTTGATATCTTCCTAAGTCCAAAACCAACAACAAGGTATAGTGAGAAAGATGAATTAATATAACCGAAGCTTTTTATAAATCTGCTAGTTTTGTATATCCCATTGGTGACATGTTCCTTTAGTCTCGGCAAGAAGTGACTGCCGAAAGAAAGCCCGACATCTATGTTACACTACTTCTTAATTTATGTAGACGTCAGTATGAACTAGACGATCTGATGGCACTGGAGCTTAGCGCTTTAATAGCCACTTAATCACACTACGGCTAGGTAGATTGTGGTAAACTAACAGGATATTAGTGGCATTTTACATATATATTTAAGCAGCCTCAGTACACCCACGTCATCACTTATCATTGATATATCCATGTAGACAGACAGGACTTCTTAAACTACAGATCCATTGCAATTACTTTTCTAGTTCCCGTAACCCCTTGTGGATTCCGAACAACCGCCATTGCTCTGAAACATAACACAATGGTCTTTTAGCTTAATCTGTTGTTAGCAGAAAGCAACCTTGGTTTGCTATCGATGTGCTTTGAGCCTGTGACTCCCATGATGGAAGACCAACATGTTATCCCTTACTCCATCGACGAATTCACTCACTGTACACCTACCTAAATTTTTAAATTACTCGCCAAAATAAAAAATACATTAACGAAATTTCCGGCGATCTCTACGAAATAAGTGCCGGTGTATCACAGGGTTCAGATCTTTCACAAACTTTACTTCTTCTTTTTATTACTAACCATGATTGGTCTTTTGTTGCTGTACTGAATTTTCGTAGCATAGAAGTCAATTGCGGCCGACTAATCCAAAGCTATTTTTGTCGATGAAGTGAATATGTCTAATTCGATCTTTTGTGAATTCAGATATTCCTCAATCATAGCTGGAACGAAAATATATTTTCAGTCGCTGAAATTGCTATGAAATGCTTTCGTTTCTTGCAATGGTATAAAATATACTTTACTTCATCTGACTTGGAGGTGATCTATATGTCGTCGGGCAACCAGAAGTGTAAAATGTTGAAGTCGTCAGAGTTGTCAGATTTTTGGAAATCTTCTAGTTGTGGAAAGTACAGAAAAGTCAATACAAAATTAAAATCATATTTACTTGAAAAAGGATCGGTTTATGCACAAAAGGATCATCCCACAAATCTCTAATTAAACGTGAAGTAAATTTTTGAAATAATCTAGTTCTAGTCCATTCCTCTAATAAGTTTAAGAAAACAAAGTTTGGGTCAATGTCCTATTATTCAGCAGGTAATTGCTCAGTTGTTTATTTCTTTTTTATGAATGGTACATATATTCAGTGAAGTATAGTTTTTTCTTCCCTCCAATCTATCGATTCAGACTGCAAAGAAATTTGCTGCATAAACTGCTCAGGATAATTGAGATCAATTTACAAAACTGAAAAAAAACGCCCAAAGAAACACTTTGCAAATTAACTTCATCTACCTATCACAGTAAATAAATCAGAAGTTTAAAGTATACCTCGTTAGTTAGTGATTAACGAAACTTTATTGTTAATTACATAACACGTATAGAACCAAAGCAGCTGTTACCGCAATTCCAATAAAATTAATTATAAAATGCACCTGAGGGTCATGCTGGTACGCTACTTGGTTTCTGACTATGATGAACATTATGGCATCCTTGCCACAGTAACAGCTCCTAGTTAAACCACTCTGCCACCTGTTCAGTGCTATCGCATCAGATGAGATGATAGAAGATCAAAACAAAATGAGATATTAATTCCATTACTGGACAATTTTCCGCCCAAGAGAACCCTCAATCGTGTTACTCTGGAAATCGTTAGGTTTTTCATCGTCTGCTTTCATCTCGGGTCCAGCACGATTGTCCAAATACCTGCAAATATAAAAAATGTCCCTCCCAGGAAAAATATATATACTCGCGTCTGACTTTTTCACTAAACTCTGAATTCCTTCCTCATCATTCCAACTGTGAGCTTTAGCCACCCCCGCATTTTAGCGATGTCACTTTGATACCCAGCTTCGGCCATTTCCTGTCGTGATTTTTCTGTCAGCTTTTTTCCCCCTTTTTCATGTTTTGAGTGCACTTCGTCACGGTTTCTAGTAGTGGGTGGGCACTTTATGCTGCCGTGCTCCGAGTTACAGCATTGCTTCGATGGGAACTTAATCAATGTCATTCGCTGGCTTTAAATTATGCAATGCTGAGGTAATCGGGCTGGTCGTGCCGTATGGCTTGGCGCGCGAGAGCGCTGATTATCGCTGCCTCACCTTTTGGCACTTTCGACATCAATCTCCCCGTTGGCTGCTGGGTTCACTAGATAGAAGTTGCTAATTAAAGCTTAATCTCTTGCGTATAGACTCTTGTCGGTCCACGATTTCCTTTTTTTTTATCGCGATATTGATTTAATCGATCCACTCGACAAGTTGTTGTTATGTTTTCATATGCAAGTTGTCGTTTTTCTTTGCACTCGTAAATTTTATCGAAATTGGAATTCATTGAGTTTTTTTTCTATATTTCTTTTCTGGGAATTTAAATACCGCCTTCAATCGGAATGCTAATTCAGAAAATATGTAAATTTACCTCATTTAGATCTATGACTGCAATTAAAGCTGCTGTGTGTTCTAGAAAATGTTTTCCCGCTTCTGGGAAAAATTTTCAGATGAGTTAATTGCACCACTTCTTCGTGACTAGCTGAAATTGATAAACCTTACGATCCCCATTGAAGTGGCTACAGGTTTTCTCTTTCGTAAAAGCCAACGAAAGTATACAAAACTAAGCCAACTTCTTGTCATCATTAAAGAATTCCAGACGGCAGTATTGTAGCGTAGATACGGCTCTTCGGGCTCGACGGATTAGCTAAGACACTTATTTTTAATCACAAATCTTCACAGTTTTTATTCACATCACTTTATTAGTTCGGTTCATAATTTCCTTCAACAACAATACAACGTTTAACTTTACTAATAAGCATATATCGCTTCAGTAGTTAACTTCAACTATCTATTTGCAGTACCACATATAAACACTTCACAATCTTAATCAAGACTACAACTAACCATGATCATTCTACAATAATGTTCTGAGTTAATATAAAATATTAAAATATAGAAACAGCGATTTACAAAATTTACTTTAAAAATTAAAATTGATTTCTAACTCTTCTATTGTTCTTACGTGCTACTGTTCGTACTTCTAAAGACTTTTTTGGAGTTTTAATCAAACAAGGTAGAGGAGGATGCGTTAGCATATAAGAAACAGTTGAGTACACAAAATAAAATTAATAAAAAAAGTAAACAATAAACACTTCAAGACATTATTTAAAATTGCCGACTAAAGTTCAATTTTGCGAAGGTATGTATGCCTTCAGGTGTGCCTCAGCTGTGGTTTTACAACTCTACAGTAGTAGAAGTGTTTGCAATCGAAAGTACAAATGTCGGCACAGCGGAGACATCCGTCTGCAAAAGATACATATGTTTTTCTGTCAAAAATGTTTTTTCATTGTCTCACTGTAAATTTAAATTTTTTCTTATTAGTACAAGTGTTTTTTCATCCACAAATAGCTTTGAATTTTTCAACTTCAACTTTTAAATGGTAAAAGATAAAAGCTTGTAGGAAACTTCATTGGAAATGGTATTTTGTCAGCTGTTCTTTTGCATCAATTTCGCGTTTTTAGGTTGCTCAAGTAATAAAATATAAGGGGGCGTACAACGAGCTACTGAAGGTCTCAGTGCAAGGAAGCTGTCATACAACAGTTCGTTTGTCTCAATTGTACTATCACTTCCTTCAGTGTTGACCTCTCAATTGCAATCACTTTGTAAAAAAAAACTACCATTCATCTTTTTAGGTGATATCTCATTACCTTCGGAGACTTCGTGAACTGAAACTTAAGCTAGAGTAGTTCTGTTAGCTTTGGGCAGTTAAATAAATTAAGGCAATCGTACCCCGGCTTAAACTCTAATGTATGTCTTTTTAGTGCTTTAAGTGCAACCTAACTATTGGACATTATATGTAGCTTGGCAGCTCCACTTCCCCGCGTATCATCTCGCGTGCGCGGAGTTCGATAGTATAAATCTCTGCTTGGAAAATTGCTAACACGGTTTCAAACTGTTTTTAGAGTTTGAATTTTGGCTCATACCCCTATGCTAACTTTACGATAAAAGGAATACTTTTTCACCACTCTTTGAAGTCTAATGTTCTCTACCTCCACCTTAATGCTAAATCGATGTTAAGTTGTCCGCTGGATCATCTATGAGTTTATTAAGTACGATAAGGATAAGGATATCTCTCCTATGAAGCACTAAGAATGCCTCCTCCCTTACACACATATATATGGTGTAGGGAGAAAATGAAACAGCTAAAAATGCCCATGGACAGATGAAAATGACGCCAACTATTTCCAAACATGCAAATTTCTGCAGACAGTTGTAGTTTAGTTTGTGCTTCCTTCTAGTTTGTTTTTGGTTAAGGTACCAATGCATAATATGCCACTAGGGGTCGTATGAATGCCTAGTAGGCCTTCAGTACCATTTTAGGTTTTAGTCCCTAGAATTTGATACGTTTATGAAACTGCTGTTCCTTTTTTAGGACAGCTTCTAGCTGAGGGTGCTAGGATAAATTGTTGATGATTTTTAATCTGCAGGGTGATTCATAAATTTCAGTTTTTCATGGTATGTACATTACTCTTTTATTTTTATCTTTTGATCTACTGAACGTAGCGACATCAAACAAACGCTAAAAAACTACTACCCCAATGACCTTTCCAAAAATGTCAACAATGTTAATCTCACTACTACCACTGCAGGTATAGTCACTGCTAAATCTGAAAAAAAATTTTTGAAATTACTAAATTTTCAGAATTTTCCCAAATTTTCTCTGAAATTTCTGTAATTAGTATAGCTCAGAAAATAGTTATCTTTAAAGACTTAATATAAGCAGTAATTACAGGATGTTTCTATTTTAAATCGCGCGCTATTTTTCATGTTCCAAAGTAGTAGCTATAATTCTTTGACATTTGTGTAGTAAAAACTATACGGTTTACCAACTGCCAATTGCAATTTTTCCAGTGCATATTCACCATTTCAATGCATTGTGGAAGCGTGTATGGTTGCATTTTTGTTTGCCGTAAGTTTTTACTACGCAAATGTCGAAGAAACATGTTGTTGAAGAAATCCTTTAATTTCATCGAACCCTATATAGCAGGTAGGATTCCATCACTGTAAGGCGCTTTGATTGAGTTGATTAGCCCATCTGACTCTTCACACAGTAAAGATACGACCAGGCAGACTTCTAACTTGATTTGAAGGCATTTAACACAAGTTTACAAATTTGGGTCTCGTAAGTTGGTTTTCTCATAAACTTTTTTCTGTGTATTTTGGGGCGTAGATTCCCAATGCCAATCATTTTTTTTAAAGAATTGTTTTCGAAATATCCTTATTTAGCCCTATTTCAGTTATTTGCCCATATCTCCATCAATCTGTGAGCAATTAACATTTGGTAACTTTCAAAAAAGGCCTGAAAAATCACTTTTCTGGACTTTGATCGTCTGTAATTCCATCAAATCTTAACAGCAGACCATACAGACAAAATTACCTTCCGAACAATATACAATTTATAGATCGATTTATCGAATCTAATTTATTTATGGCCCGGCGGGGAGGCATCTCTCCCCGTTGTTGCATTAGTTGCTCTAAGGACTGTGGTTCCGTGTCTCCGAGAAAGTAGGCAATTATTACTTTTTGCCTAATCCTGGCTGTAGATACCTGACCTAGAGCAGCTTCTTGGGCCCTCATCAATCAAAGGCTTGGAAATGATAGCAACTTATAAGAAGCAGCATATTAGTCATTAACCGCTTCAAAATACGTGGGCAGGAAGAGCTCTTGAAACTGATCATCCTAAGAGACACCGACAGATCCCTTCTTGTTGCGAAGGAGCATCAACTGCGAAGGTGAAGAGAATATTTTGTTGAAGCCCTAAACAACAGCTTGAGCACCACTTGGCTTTGGACAAAATTAACTTCAGACTACCAACAAGATCGGGATGGTGGAGGCAGTAAAGTTAATGCACCTCGGTAAGGCCCCCATGATTGATGGAATACCATACTTAAGCGGATCACATTGCTGTGGCTGATTTTCTCCTTCCCCTAATCCAACTACTAAATAGAAAAATGGGAAAATTACGAAGATTCCTAAAAAAGCAACTTGAGTAGTTGCAACAATTGGCGTGATATCTATCTTCTAATTGCGTTCTCCAAAATGGTAGCAAAAATCATGTTAATGCGAATCAAGAAAACAATCAAACACAAACATCCAGGCTTTCGTAAGGGCTTCTCTTGCAGCGATCGCATCAACATTCTCCGAGTAATCATCGAGCAGTTCACCGAATGGAGGTCCTTTACATCAAATATTCGCCCGACTTATACGTTTGAAGCACAGCGTTGCTGGCGAGTACATATCGACAGCTTTACCTTGGAGTGGACTCTCAGAAAGAATTGACCCATCATAAAAAAGTCTTACTCAGGAGCCAAATGTCCTTCACAACGAAAAATTTTCGGAGTACGTCCAAGTTGTTGGTTTTCTTCATCGCCATTAATGACGTATTGTGCAGCGAGGGAAACCCTTTAAACACCTTACATACATGGACTATGCCGATGATTTACGTTTCCCATCCAACCAACATGCAGCTCAAATGTGCAAAGCCCTGAGTACAGAAGATCGCAGGGCAGGGTTTATGCTTCTAAAACAAAACTTATGAGCTTATACACCAGCACATGTAATTTCTCTTGAAGAGTATCAAATAGAACATGAGGATGAACTTTGTTATTTAGGAAGCATAGTGCCAGCAGATGAAAAAACCGAAGTTGATGTAAAGACACGCATGAACAAGGCTTGAGTTGCAGTTTATACCCTTGCTGAAGTAGGGCTCAGTAACAATATCTCCAGACGCAGAGAACTCTGGATTTTTGAATCGAACGTAAAAAGCTGCTGCTCAACCTGGAATAGAAAGTTACCTATCAAATAAGATTTATGCTACAAGCCTTTGTCAACCGATGTTTTCGGTGCATTCTCTGACCTCTGGCCGGAGGTCAGTACGCAAACCTACATAGCCGCACAGACCAAGCCTATAGATATCAGTGCTCAAAGGCGAAAGTGACTATATATAGGCTAAAGAAAAGAGCCAAACAATATCTCTCAACAGGCTCTGGATTGGACCCCGCGCGGGATCCAAGAAAGATGCCGAATTCGACAACCGCGATTCGTTGAGAAGGAAGTTACCTAGAAAGAAAATCGTGCACGAGTTCAAGGTTAGCTTAAAACCGGACCAGGTGAAGAGTCGGTGTAGTAGACGCACTGTGCCCCATAAGGAGTTAAAGGCGCCAGGTAGGGAGAGAGAGAAAAGAAGCTTTCCCTGTCTCAATGGAAGAACTTCAATTTGACTTCATGTTGCCGCCGACTTCAAAGAATAACTGAGTTTAAAAATACTAGAAATAAGATATGAATATTTTATTTTAATATTCGCACGAATTCTGGTACGTTCGCATGGAATTATGGAATACAGAAATAAGCGTTATCTATTCAAATTAAATTTAACTGCCTACAAAATTATGGGTTCAGTCAAAAAAAGCGATAAATAATAGTTGACGTAATCGTTCGCTAGCACCTTCCTTGGATCTTTCCCGCATCAAAATAACCTGAAATATGCGGAACACTACGATTTGCCTGATTTTCTTTGTTTAAAATGAGCAAACCGCGGCCTTTTATCTACAGAAATTCGAATACGCGATTTGTTTTGATCTGACTACGTGCAATAAATATTATCAGTAATTTTTCCTCCATGACTTTCTTTCAGTATGCGCTAAAACTGGGACGGTGGAACTAACTACATACTAATCTACGGTCTACGTTCACATTGAGGTGCTCTTGAAACAACGAATTGGAATGTAAGACGAAGAGGAAAACATTACGACGCCATGGTGTCGAATTACATAATTTTATATAAACATACAAAAACGCGTACATAAACGGCATCAGACGGTCGGTGTCGGATAATGCGACTTTGTTCTAGGAAGTGAGGCTCGTTTGGGCGACCCTTTTTACCTTGTAAAATGACAGGTGACTCCTGGGATAATTCTTTTTTGCAGATTAATACAAAGTGACTTTACGTTGTCCTTTTTTGACGTGAAGGTGACCTCATCTTCGTTGATGTTTCGAATTTACTGTCGCCAGAAAGTGCATTTTATATTGAAATAGTTCAAAGTACATCTAAAGTAAAGTAAAGTTTACATCTTTTAATATAATTGCGACCAGAAGATACACAAAGCCGAAATGAAGGTATGTTCAGAAAACCATGAAATTTGTAAACATTTACGCAAAAGTAAAGGTACATATAATATGTCTTAGTATAGACAAATGTTTGCTCACATGACATGTTTCTTTATTTAGCTGGAAATAAAATCCACAAATAAATAAACAAAAAACTAATGTAATTGCTCGGGAATTTTAACAGAAGAATTTCCTCCACAAATTCGAAGCGTTGTGCTTTGGTAAGGACGCACTTTATAGACTTTTATCTTTTAACCATTAAATTGTTGCAGGGCTAAGACACAATAAGGCAAGGATTAAAATGTAAAAGCATTGACATTAGTTAACGTCCACCATTCCAATGACTGAATGAAGACATAAACGATTAACAAGCATTTTGGGTGGTGGTGATATTATCTGATAGTGGTACGAAATCTTGCAACGTTGTAAACAAGAATTATTCTCATCGTATCTTAGAAAGTCTAAAAGAGGTGTGTGCGACAGTTATAGACCAAAAAATTGATTGCAATTGAAATTTTAAAGTAACATTATAAACAGTTAACCTAGATTCACGACCCCATAAGACGACGCCCAAAACCACTTGGAGCTCCTAATTAACTAAACTGTGCCCCTGATATTAGCGGAACCCAGTTCGACTAGCTCATCAAAAAAACAAGAAAGTCTATAATCTGTTCCAAAACGATTGGCAGTACACGCTCTTATGGACTATTCTTGTCTGCTTTATTTTCCCATAATTTTCCTATGCATTCATCCCTTTCCCTCAGCACGCTGTTGTCACGATTTCAACTGAGATCATTTTCTGATTTTTCCTCCTGGACTCGGGTTGCCATATCAAAAGCATATAAATGTAACAAGTTTGTTGATGAATCCATAACCATTCATTAGGGCTTTGTTTTATTAACAGCTGTGCAACATTGAATCAAAAATATATACATATTTCAAAATAAATAATTCAAAACAATTTATAATAAGTAAATTCAAGCATTTCTACAAACCAACTGCTAAAAGATATAATCTGGCTACACTAAATGTTCTTTCCGACCATTCCAGTCACTCGAATTCGTATTGCATCGGAATAGTTCGCATGTAAAAACACCCACTACGGAGTACTGATCATTGTTGGTCGTCCAAAAGCATCTGTCTGCTGATAGTTCTCATCACAATCAGTGCCTCTTGGTTTGTCGACCAAAAAAGATCGAAAGGATGGCTGTACATGGTTTTTGGTGAGCTTGGGAAATTTGGCATCATAACCATTTACCGTGTACTGGCAATCTTTTTGGAACAGAGTATAGATGTCCGCCCTTGCGATTGGCTAGAGACGGACAGTTCCAGAGGAGGTAATGAATGGTTTCCTCTTCTCACTCATCCTTGCACTTCCTTTGAGGACCCGCTGAGTCTGTTAGCATATCTGCCTATGAAGCAAGACATCACTAATAATATTTCGCTTAAGGTCGGTAATTAGGCAGGTGTGTTTCTTTTCGCATTTCTCATTTGCTTTTTTGTTGAATTCTCTTTCGATGTCCAGCCTGCATTTGGCTAGCGAACTGCCTAAGTGGTGAGTTATATCCTAGTTTGGTTGAGTGATTCGAGCCTCGTTAGCTCGTCGGCTTTGCAGCTCCTCGAAATATCACTATATCCCGGTATCAGGCGCTCAGCTATGTCATTCAAAGCTGAGCGACCTTTTTAGAAATTTTTTCGATCCAGGTCTTCCGAAAAGACACATCCACCCATTTTACGTCCCAACTAAGGGCCATCAATGTATGTTTGGTACACTTGGTTACCCTTGGCACTACAGGGGGATAGTTCTGAGAAGATATGTTGCATCATTTCGACTAGGATATTTAGGTGCTTACCCGAAATTAACAAGGCAACTTCATCAGCATAGGTAATAAACGTTTGTCTGGAGTATTCTAGATCCAAAAGTAGTTCGTTAAGGATTAGATTACATAAAATGGGCAAGGGAGTTCTTGTACCGTCTATTTGTACGGTAGATCCCCTAGAACTTACTACCCAACTTTAAAGCAGATATTATTTCGATCTCAATATCAGCTCCCTTAAGGATGCCACTATTTCTCTGGTTTATCATTATTAAAGGCAGAAAAGCTGCTAGGACCAAATCCCTGCAGATGATTGATTTTGTAGGGCTGTCTCAGGAAGAGAGAGAGAGAGAGAGATAGCTTCTTAAATGGTGCACCTTTTTTTATGTAGACATCAATAAGTGTTTATATAGTTTTAAGGAGAAGAGACTTTTTGATTAAAGCACCTGCTTTGGGAATAAAAGCCACCTTGACCTCTGTCTACGAACCTGGAATGTATGTGTACGTAGGTTAAGTTAGCTTCAAAAGTGGAGATTTCAAAATCTCGGAGGCATAAGCAGATAGTAGTGTATGAAATCCTGTTTGAGTAATTTTGTCGCGTTCAACAGTAGAGGCCTTTGATCTATGCCTATACATTTAACTCATATATAAGTTATATCAAAACAGCGGAAAGGGCAAAAATAATCAAAAATTACCCAAAAATTTTCCGTGGCTGCGCAACTACGAGTATCATACTATGTGAATGGATTTTCCATTCAAATGATTTTTTAGACTGTGGAATAAAGGATAATCAAATATGTAGCCTAGTATTATGATGATGAAAGAACTTTTATCGTAAAACCATAGATGGCCGTTTTTCTTCTAGCGCTGATTTAATCTGCTCAAGATACTTCTCTTTAGTTCCCGTAACCCATTGTGTGGCATGGTGCGGGAGAACTACACCCAATTCGAGCAAACGATTGCAAGTGGACCTTTCTCTGCAACCCCCATGACTTTTTTATCGTAATCTGTTGTCAGCAGAAAAAAACCATTGGTCGCCGTCGGTGGGATTCGAACCTGGGACCTCCGAATTGGAAGGCTGACACAGTATTACTTACTCCATCGATAACACAAGAAACTTTGGTATTGTTTGTTTAAAGTTTATAGTGGACTAGACCTTTCACATTCTTCCAAAAAGATAACAATAACTTTCGTGGGAAAAAACAGTTATCCTGAGATGCCGATGTTCCTCTTTTTACACTGTTTTCGGCGCTTGCCGTTTTTTTTAGGGAACCCACTTCTCGTCACTGGTCACTTTTTAGTCCAAAAAAGTTCATTACAATAAATGAGCATTGAAAACATTGAACATTAAAACATTATTGTTCTAAATGATGATAATGATGATGATCTGCTGAAAAAATCTAGTGTTCTGGTGTGGAGGCGTCAAGACTTTATTCTTCCGCTCATCGCATTACCTCCCCCCCCCCCCCACCCTTGACGCGCCTCGCCACGCCAATTTTAAGTACGAGTAGTATACTTTTAAGAATCAACGAAATATGCAACGAATTTTGTAATAAAATACAAATAATAGGTTTTTCCTCCTCTTTAAACCCTCAGACCCCTTCCAATCTTTCGAGCCTTTCTTTCCATTTCAATTTTAAGTCAAAAATAGGCACTAAATTTGTTTAACAAAATTTCGATTTGAATAACTTCAAATAAAATTTGTCGCCAAGATTTCAACCAATTACGAGTTTTCAGATTTAAGCCTCTATACAATTCGAGAATAAGCCTTCTTACTTTCCGCCAAATATATGCAAATGTTAAAGTATCATACGTGCGTTGTACTTATCAACCGACGCTTTTAAATATTTTTTCCTATGTTATACGTATGTGGGGCAATCACTCCTATTTATGAGCTCGTCAAATTAATGTTTTCTAAGCGTAATGTAAAGTCATACCTTTGAAAATGGTGGAAAAGGACAGTAAATTTTGTATAAGCGTATTTAAGCTCTTACACGCTAGTGAAAGGATAATAACCAAAATCTCTTAAAATAGTTTATTTCACAATAATTAGTAGTAAATAAGTAAACTGTCGTAAATGCGAAATGGCCACTTTTACTAGGCGCTTTGTTCGCCCTCCAGTAAGAAAAGTCGTGAGTAGTGAGCTTATGGGCGCAACTAGCCCGCAGTATAACTTCCCACCCCTCCGCACCAAGAGGCAGTTCTTCAAAGAGGAAGAATCCCAGTGGTCTTCTAATTTTGAATGCGAGTGTAGGACAGAGATATAGGAAGTGCTTCATCCTCTCGATAGCTTCACCTCTGTATCTGGACGATCTCAATATTGCGAGTTATGTTACGGTGGCCTAGTACCCATATGAGACAAACCTCATTTCCTTGAGAAAGAAGGTTTACGACGTCTGTGCACTTCATTTTCATTTTGAAAGTGACAGGCGGTTTACTCTTGCTTTGAGCACGGCCGGGAAATCCTTCCTTCTATTTGTGAGTTTAGAAGGAAGTTTCCGGCTTCCAAAATGGTTTTGATCTCAGCCTGAAAGACTATGGTATGTCTTCGTAGTAGATTTCTGCGCCTCTGATCTATGTCCTGTTTTGCAGCCGTCAGTGTAGAGAGTAATGCATAAAGAGTCCGTGGGTTATTCGTACGCTTCCCATTCCGTCCTTGTGAAAATGATTGTTATAAAGTTTGTCTCCGTCAGGATGTGAATGAGATAGTCGCTTGCCCGATTATGAGGTTCTATGAATCCAACTGTTCCAAAGATGAAGTAAGCATTGTTTCGAAGAAATGTCTGTCAATTGACCGAAGCGCGTTGCATACGGCTAGCAGACAATATCGTTGCATCTATTCCAAAAGGTTTCGACCACACAACTTACGTTAAAGGTCGAATGATATTCGTATATAATGCATTTTGGCTAGAGTCCCCATTTTGTCCCCACTTCTATTCGACAGAAACCTTACTTTAGCCGTTAACTGAACTCGTTCTTATCCTTTTGAGGATACTCAAACATTTCTGTAAAGCAGTACTTTTTTCGCAAATCAGATACACATTCGGGTGCCTTACGATAGCCATCTTGCCCAATTGCGTTTCTGCTTATTAATGATATAGGGCTGCCAACTTTTCTTGAGAAAAATAAAGTTAATTGTCTTTGAAAGAGGAAAAAGTTTTTGGAAAAAAACACTTTCTAAATTTAAATTAATATTGTCTTAAATACATATTTTTGTGCTCAAAAGTTGCTTATTAGCCATTTCTTTGTGAAAACTTATACAGGGGTTTGCTTTCTATTTTAATAAAAATTCGTCTAAATCTATCAACAGCAGAATGAAATAAGAAAGAACAGAAGACAGTGGTCTATTTCGCGAACATACTAGCATTTGAAAAAAAATACTTCCAAATTCAAACATCAACAAGCGAGGAAAAAAATAAACCGATAACCAACTTTGAAATTACGCATAAGAACTTTTCATTCCGTGCGTTATAAAAACTCGAAATAACGTATTTGTTTATATTTTATAGTGATACAAAAGTAAAAGGTATATCGACCAAAAGTAAAGCATGATACTTTATTATAAAGTATGGTTGGCAAATACATATCAAGATTAACTTTTAAAGATGATTCTTATTTTCTAAATGTGAGTGGTGAAATAACAAATAACTTGAAAAGGTTATCTGGATCTCAGCTCAAAATATTATCGAAAAAAAACAAAAGGTGGTAATATACAGCCTTGCCTCTCCCCTCTTAAGCGTTGAATTGTTTAATATTTAATGTAATATGTTGCGTTAATATTATATGTATGCGAGCTTTAGAAGTCATACTAAGTATTTCGACAAAGAGCTTACTTTTTTAATAAAATTTTTCTTTTCTTTCAGGTATGTACCTACTCCACTAAAGTGACTTTTGGAATTTGATGGGTTGATGGGTATGCCTTTTGATTTTTTTATAGTATTATACTACATAAATACTTCCAATAGCAATTATTGTAAAGACCGTTTTATTATGGAAACAAATTTGCTCCAGATACTTTTAAGCAACATCTCAACAATGCAAATGAAGTAAATAAGTAAAGTGTATTTTTTTGCGTTTAGAACTGTCAGGAAAGTTTTATTAACATTATACTATACAATCTTCTCTTTGACTTACCTAACAAAGTAACTAAACAGACGTTAAACGTATTAAAAGTTGGTGAATAATTTTATTAAAATGCTGAACCATTAGGTAATAGATTAAATTTTAAACATCATCAAGAATCGATGTAATAGTTGTCGGTGGAGTCAGTGATAACGTGTCGGCTTACCAATCAAGAGGTCCCAGGTTCGAATCCCACCAACGGCGACCTAGGGTTGTTTTCTGCTGACAAAGGATTACGATAAAAGGGCAATGGGGGTTGCAGAGAAATTGCCAGGAGTTCAGAATCCACTTTAAATTCTAGGTCCACTTGCAATTGTTGTCTGTAATCGGGTGAAGTTCTTCTCTCGACCCATGCCCCACAACGGGTTACGGTAACTAGAGAGAGATACAAAATCCCAAAGGATCTGCTTTTCAATTAGTCGTGCATTATTTATTGTGAATCTTGCCGTATAATACCGTAGGTATTAATCCTTTGACACAGCATAGGTCTCCTATGGAATGTTACACATTCTTCACGTCTGCTTTTCAGAATTTAGGCAATTTATCCTTTGGCTTATTAAAGCCAGCCTATAATAAATTTTCCTAGAACAACAAAACAAACTTTCCCTGCAAGTTTCCCTTTTGAAACTTGTAAATTTATTGAAATCAAAACAATCTGCCCGCTTTCAGGAGTACTATCACTAGCAAATTGCAAATTAGCTTCCAAAACAAAATTTACCAACCCAGTTCTTATGGTGGTTCCTTGGCATATTACCCCTATAAAATTTCTGCAGTGGTAGTAAAGTCTGTAACGTAATGAGCACCTTAGCACCGACTAGTCTGAATCCCTAGCCAGCTCCGCATAGTTTTCAGGCATAATGAAAAAACAACAATAAGTGCCGAAAGTCACGAATCCTCATTCCACAGGCCACAGCTGCTATATACTTGCACCAGAATTCCCCGCACAAAAGATACTTAGTGTCCCTGGGAAAACGTATTAAGTCCTTCAATTTAATGAAAATTTATCAACACGCATTTGTATCTATTTTTGTCAATCTGTGGACGGAAATTAAAGTTCTATTGGATTTCGAGTCCCAATCCCGTCAGCAGATACCGAGTTTTCCCCGTTCAAGTTGTAATCGTGTTATTGATTTCCCCCCTTTACGTTTGGATCCCACTAAAGTGCTGACTGGTCGGATGGTTGCGGAAGTGTAGGAGAGAATCTATTTTTAGGGAAAAATAGAGAAAATTCTTTGGTGTTTTGGAGATTATTTATGTCATGATAAAGTGCACACACCCAAAATAGCTGTTTGCTTCTGTATGGGTTTGACTTTATTTATAAGGACGACTTTTCTTTGAGCAAGTCATGTTTAATTTAAGAGGAAATTTTTAAATACAGGCTTAAGGTGTTCATTCCGTATTAAAGAGCTTTTGGTATACGTAGTAATTCGTCCTGCTCTGCGGCTCCTTTTTGTTTCTTTGAAACATTTTGTTAATAGAAAGCGTAGAGTGTTAAGATATTGATTCGTTCTGACATTCTGCATTTCAACACTCGCAAGGAGTTTGTTAAACTTTTTTATTTACTTTTTCTCAGGTTAACTAATTAACAAGCGAAAATAAAGGTATTATTAAATTATTGAAATTAATATTGGCTTTTCATCAGGAGAACCACAGGTTTGAGTACCGCTGGTTGCCCTCTGTTATCAACAAATTAAACTGAAAGTAGTGATGGGCACTATCGAATGGTTAATAACTAAACCATTTTAACTATCGAACTATTTTGTTCATTGATTGATTGTTTGTAATCAAAAAAATAAAAATAAATCACCGCTCTTGGTGGGTACTAATTACTAATATTACTATACAATTCCTAATCGCATGCCCTGTGGTGGCAGTGGCCTGCATGGTGCATCATTACTTTTCAGTTTTCAGACACACTTCATCTCTATGAAACCTGAAGACCCTTTTTTATTACAACTACGGTGTCTGTAAATTTTGTTAGCTACTCAACACAAACAAAAAGAAAGTAATCTTTCTGTAATTAAATGAACTTTTCGCGATTCATTACTAATTTTAGACAACCAGGAGCGAAAATAGTAATGAAAAGTTTTAATGGGAACATCGAATGAATGTACATCTTGCAATCATCGAATGGTGCGATAGTTTTTATTCGATGGTTACCATCGCTTCCTAAAAGGCCACTGAAAAGATCGGTGGTTCCGAACGCACCTGAAATACTCCCTGGGAGTTTAGTGAACATTAGTTTCAGTGAACATGATTATTTCTAAACACAAGCGCGGTAAGTTCTTAGCCATGAAAAATTGTCAAACTCATTAAACGTAAATTGCATTTCAATAATGTTCTATTTTTGTAATAATCAAAACATAAGAACTTATTTAGTTAATGTATAATTCTACTGATGAATGACAAAACCAATAGCATTTCTGCTAGATATCTTAGCTTCTTTCTGTTTTTTTTCTGTTGCACTTCACCCTAGATAATAAGAAAATTGCGAGATGATCTTCAATTTTATACGGATTTCGAACCGCCGACTTTGTAATGTCCTCCTGTTTTCAGAAGAAAACTGTCATGGGCCGCTGCAGTAGGAATTCGAGTTTGCAAATATCATGCAATCACAGCTGAGTTCAACCTCTTTAAAAAAAGGGCTTCCTTTCTTGGTTATTTTAAGCTGACAGTGTCCTCCTCACGTTATCTCTAAAAGATACTTCTGCAGTTATGCTGAGTATAGTTTTAGTTATGCCACCTCGCTTATTACTGCGGATGTCAAGCTTTTATGCTAAACCACCATTTAATTTTTTAACCGATCCTACATAAAAGAATAGTTTCTCAAATTGACACTTTTTATTTATAGGGCCTTACTACTGAAAATTTAGAATAGAATTGAATGAAATTTAAAAGAGATATTGTACTTTCGTGAGTTGCTAGCGTTAGGGCCGTCCAACTCTATCTTCTATATTTACAATCGATCGCAATCGAATCGTATTCAGTAATAAGGTTCCTGATCAAGCATTTTGAACGCGTGGACAGATTGATTTTGTTATAGAATATGTTGGTACCATACCTAAGGAGGAGTAATCGGAGGAAGCGGCGCCCGACTTCGTACCTCATAAATCGATTTATTTCTAGTTCCCGTAGTTCGCGTAACCGCTTGTGGTGTATTGTAGTGCGAGAGATAAACTTGAACTTGATGTTATTGCGACATATCTCAATAATAGTATTAAATTCATTGCTGATACGAGCCTGTACTTCAGCTTTATCATCTTCTGTTATTATGCTTTCGAGATAACACAAGTGCTATTTGCTGCTCTTCAAATTTCATTTGTCTTCTGGAGTCCAAACTCATAAGTTTGGTGTTTAGCAGCATTGATTTTAAGTTCTGTCCTATGACCTTCTGTACTCAGAGTTTTGCGGATATCTGAACTACATGGCTCTAGAGGTTAGAAAACATACGCCGTTGTCATTGTCCAGGTGTGTAAGGTGTAAAATTTCCATATAATCCCTCGTGGTGAGTTATTATTAGGGCGCTGCACAATAAGTTGTTAATGACAATCAAGAAGAGCAAAGGTATGTATCCTTGCCTCACTCTCTTTAGCAATTGGAAGCGGCTCCGACGGTGAAGGATATTGCACTCCTGAGTGGAACATTGGACCCCCTTCTTTATGTTGGGAATAATTTTTTTTGGAATGCTACTCCTACGTAAAATTACCAATACGTTCAAGTGATCAACGCTGTCAAGGACCTTCGGCTCATTGCTTAATGATCGCTGCAATAATAACCCCCACGAACGCGTGCCTCTTTATCGTTGAGTGCGCTCGCTTGCTTGTTTTATTCGCATTAAGATGCTTTTTAGCCATTTTAGAGACTGCAATTAAAAAACGCCAATTGGTACAACTAATAATTCTAGTCTTATCTATTATACTCTTTGCTGTGTACTTTTATTGTAGTAGCCAACATGTGGGATAGGTCGCGGCTTCCCCACATTGCTGAATTACAGGAAGGAGAATATAATCATTCCATCAATTACTAAGGCCTTACAGAGTTTCATCAAATTTTTTGGCTACACCCGGCGGCTCTTCCGGGTCAGGTGAAGAGGTATTCGATGGTCCAAAGGTATTGTTTAGGACTTCAACAAAATATTCTCTCCACCTGCGAAGTTGATGGTCCTTCGTAACAAATAGGGATCCGTCTGTGTCTATTACATCTACAACAGTCTTTCCGCCAGTTTTTTCTTTCTTTCTTTTGCAATAGACCTCCACTGTCACCGCGGTAAACCATTTCTTTAGCCGTCTACGCTAGCGTGTTGATATAGTTGCGCGTTTCACGATGATCACATGTTATATTTCTACTGTGAATAAGCAAAACTTAGATGTTATAAGATGGTGATCGGTGCCAAATGAATGACGCTTTGCATCCGAAAGTTCGAGGTTATAATAAAGTCTGCAAGGAAGCCAGCTTTAACAGATCATCACCGAACAGCTCGGCTAGAGTTTTGTTGTCCTTACCTTTCATAGAAGAAAGAGTGGAAGAGGGTCATTAACACTTACGAAAGATAGTTAAATTTTGTTGAAACCGATGTGTTTTCCTATTACTACAATAATTTAAGAAAGGAGAGAAGTTCCTGTCACGTCGGCATAATGCTGTTGTATCCGTTATGGTATGGGGAGCAATATCTTGTCGAGGCCCTCTCGACCTATTGGTAATCTCATTAAAACAATGGCATATCTAGCTGTTGGATAGTGAAACACGAAGAACTAAAGAAGTTGTTGTAGATAATTCAGCAAGATAATGCGAACATACATAATGCAAAAAAATAATTCAGGAATTGTTTTGAGCTGAAAATATCCAAGTTTTCTAGATTGGCCAGATCTAAATGTAATAAAAAATTGCTGGGACTGGTTTTCAAGGAATATTTATGAAAGAAAAAGTTTGGTATAAAACTACTTTTTTGGTCTTAGGCTTTATTATTTATAAATGTGTTATTTGATTGAGCATGTGCGGCATTGCATTGCGTATAACGTTGTGCAGTTCCATCTATTCTCTATAGGATCTCTAAAGAAAAGAACTTTAGTGAGAGTAATCTGGTACTCCGGAGTGTACAAAAGAAGATTTTAAGTCATTCCCATATTAAACTACTTTTAAGTTAATCAAAGCTAAAAGTACGGCAAGAGATCGTCCTAATTTGTGTGCTAATGCGTTGAACTCTCCTTATATGCTTTAAACCGATGCTAATCGATATCAGCATTCACGCCTTCCATTAAGTTATTAAATATTTGGTAACAGTCGCCCTGCAATAATTCTATAGTTGAATTAACACTGAATCTGGATCCAAGCAATCTGTTTGTGTGTGAAAATATTTTTTAAGTGAAAATAGTCGACGGAATCACAAAGTCAAGCAGAGTTAACTTAGGAGCCGAAGGTTAGGCGGAGTTTTCATTTATTTGAATTAAAATCAAAAATGTTTTTCCAAAGCGACACAGCCTGTGCTCATGCCTTTCGCCGATAAACTGAAATTTTCGTTAAAACAATTTTCGTCCGTTCGTAAATCGGAGCTTTTCTGACGCAAACTCAGTGCCTTTCCAGCGAAAGCTATGATTTTTCGAGTGATGTTTCATGTACTATAGTATAGTATAGTACATAAGTCGAAAACAAACATTTCCATCTCCCAATTATGTCTTCCGGGCGCATGACCGTCCGTGGCTTTGTTTATGAAGAGACTTTGATAAGGAAAATATCGGAATTTCGGGTGTCCTTTGTGTGTTCCCCTTTAAGCCCCCTCCCAAAACTTTACTTTGCAATGGTATCTACTATTTACTCACAAGTGGTCATATTTACACTTTCCTTCGTTATATAGGAAATTCCTTGAAAGAGCTTCGAAAAGTTCCTGAACTTGACATCGGTCTCATCCCTATCACTGGCTGGGACGTGTCTGGCTCGAAAAGCCTCACACTTCGCAGTTTGTTTTGTAAAGGAATTTTCTTGATAAATATTTTGCCTTGAAGGGAAATTGTTTTGTGCTGAGCAGTCAAAGCAAATCTTTTTCGTAAGAAGCTTATTCCAATTGTATTTGCAACAACAAGCAGTAAACGATCTAATTCATGTGTTAAATTTTAAAATGTCTATGGGAAATTCCGAGTATTAAAAAACAACGTCGTTTTTGGGACTTTTCATGCCGCCGACATCATGTATAAGTTAAACCGAAAGGTAAAACGTGAACTGAATTAATGACGTGCGTTTGTTTGCGCGTCGTCTGGACGGACCGGGCTACCTGGCAAAGACTCTTCTCTGAATTGAACAATCGGCTTACCTTACCTGGTCTGTTCTATGTAGTCTACAGATCCACCTGGCCATCGGTGTGCAATTAAGCGTACCACATCGTAATCAGGGTGATATCTTATACTCTTATATTTTGGTCGTTTTAGTAACTGGCTTTCAACCTTCATTACTTTCGCAACATATTGTTGACAAAATGAGTGTTTCCTGCTTTTGGTTCGCGGTCCCAGAAGAAAAATATTTGTAGGCTGCGGTCGAACAGGAATTACGTCAACAAGATATGAATATGAAGTTTTGGTATTCTTGATTTTTTGGAAAGTATTTCAGTTTCCAGAAGTTGTGGTTTTGTTTTTGACATTTGTCCAGAGTTTTGTCCTTGTACTCTACTCTTCCAGAAAAACAATAATTAGATACTTGCGAGTAGTTCATTTCATTTCATTTGTGTATCCTTGCTCAACATCTATCAACTTAGCTTTAAATACAACATATAGTTTCAGGCGAAATCACAAAGTAACGATACAATTCAAAAGACTTTTGTATTAAGAGAAGGGCAAATCACCTATGACAATAAACTACGGATTAAAGTCGCGAACAATAACGTTTTTAGAATTACCGACCATAAGTAACGATTTATTTATTTATTTATTACAAATTCATCAATAATTAATTGTTTACACAACATACGTGTATAAGAAGCTCAAAAGAATAATCTCCTCAAATTGAATTTCCAAATTGGACTTCTCTATAGTTGAAATGAGTCGTATACGTAATTGACTTAAGCGATATGTTTGTAATTTAGGAGTTAGGAAAGCATTGTGTCCTTGGGGAATGTTGAAAAAAGCGTGTTGAAAACAAAACAATTCTGGAAAACCAGTAAAATAAACTAATCTTATTTGAGAAAAAAAGTAGAATAATAAGATTATTCTATGAACGGCTTTGGAAATTGAATTTCATTAATGAATTTAAACATTTCGTCGAATTATCATACAAAAATGAACATGAAAGACGGACCTAAATGTCTTCCCTTCGGTACTTCAAAAATAATTTTATTGTCGCTTGACATACATTCGCAAAAAGAAATTCTTCGTACGATTAAAAAACTTCCCTTTAATTAAGTGATTTTTCTTCCTTTAACTCTTTCTGGGGTATCTTATACACCGATTTTGTATATAATTCCGTTCTGTGCTAACGCCTTCAACTTCTGCCGTTTATACTATTTGGATACCTTTCTTTTCTGCGTTGATCCACTCCTGCTCTTTTCTTGGGTCCTATACTTTCTTGCTTTGATATTTTTCAGAGACATCCTTCCCGATTTGGCAAGGGAAAGTGAAAGTCTTCATTAGTAACGACCTCCGGCCAATACTATATATATTGAGGAAGCACCAGAATTGACAAAAAAATGCACCTTAGATATTAATTCGTAGCCCACATTATATGGCCGTTCGAAATGAACTGATTTCAGGTTGGATTTAAAGATGCAGAGTTTGGAGCGTTTATAGATATTTCGCAATATCTTATCGATGGTGCGGTTAGGTTAGAGCGGGGATAATGGCTCGACGCCAATCAACCTTACATAGACTTTAAAATTGGTCTCTTATGGTACGAGAGCATTAACGCATCTCGAGCCTTGTATACCTCAGCTTCCACTCCTCGATTTTTTGAGATAATAACATCGATTAAATTTTATATGCTTCCTTGAAATCCTGGAGTATAACCTCATAACTTTAGGTTTAGCACAATGCTGTTAAACCATGCTCTGCGAACTTCTGTGCTTAGAGTTTCGGATACTTTAGTTGGATTACTTCGGTTGCTCCACAGAAAGCATAGTCCAGTTTGGTAGGGTATTAAAAGAATTTTCATCCTATCGCTATGGCTAGTTATCTAGGGCGCAGAACATTTTTAATGACAAATAAAAATAGATGAAAGTCCGTTCAGCTCTAACAAAAATTGGATTTCCGATTGTTGATTTTTTCTGTGACGTTAAGCCGAACTCAAGATCAAGACAAGCTGCGTTAAGATCAAGCATTAAGCTGTTTATATGAACATCAAGATCGTTGTCAAATGAAACGCCTATTCTCTCTCTCGGCTACCTCTAGCCGGCGGTTACACAGGCTCTACTGTAGAGCTGCTCATCGGTCCCAAAATGGATTCCGCATTTGACGCTACACCTAAAGTTAAGATCGGTCGGTAGTTTTGAGGTTTTTAACTGCTCTTTCAGCAGTGGCCTTTAATACGCCTCGCTACTATATTTTGTGACGTCATCTTCTGCTCTTCTACTTTTTCTGGGCCTAATATGCATAGCATTCTAAGCTTTGTCACAATAAACTGTCGCTCATAAGGCGTTGCATTTCGTAGGCACCCGGCTGTTGTAAATTAGATGTTGATCGTTGTAAGCACCACGTATAGACTTTATATCAAGGAATTTCTTTAACTTTTAGAAGTAGCAATGATTTTTATATTATGCCTCGTTGTGTAGTTTGAAGAACTCAAGTTGTGTTTTTTGTGGTTGAGCGCTCGTCAATTAACTAATGGCACGTTGGCGTAAGCTAGAAAATTGAACAAACAACTTGTCATATATGTCTCTGTTATCGACTGCCTTAACATCTTTTAAGTTTGTGTCGTACTTCCCGGGTGCGGTAACTTTGCCGCCAATGGGTAAGGCCGACGTCTAGGAGAATAGGGAAAGAGTATATGGGGCGATCGAGTTCAAAGACAGCGTCTGGTTGTACTACTTTTATTTACCCTACTTTTCTAACTTGCAACTAAAGTGTAAGTGCCCTTAACCTGTTTCTCTTACAACTACGAGTCTACGTCCTTTAGTACTTTCCGTTCCAACGCGGACGCCCATATAGCAAACTGCTCCTAACCTTCTTGCAACTATGAGACAAAGTCCCTTAGTCCTTTCTGCTAAACGCGCGTACGGGGCCCGATCAATGAACTGCCCTTTACCTACTTATACCTAAAAGTCTAAGTCGCTTAGACTTTTTGCTCAACAAGCTGAAGCCCTGCCAACACTAAGGTCTATTGTGTTAACTCTCCCTAAGTTTTAAGTCAAGGGGGCCATTCGAAAAAGTACAACAACTGTTGGAGCGAACTGCTTCAAGCGTCTAGGATTCAACAACGGCTTTTAAAGGATAGAAATTCTATGACTGACAATGGCTGGGCACTCACATATGAGATTTTGACGAGCAACACGGTATAACTACTCAAACTTTCACAAGAGGATCAGAACACTGAATGACATACTTGCATTTTACATGCGTTTTAATGAAAATAGCTAACTTCAGACTCAATTTTGACAGACTTTTGTGGCGATTTGGTTGAAAACGATTACGGAATTAGACGAATAGATAGGTGAACAGCCATATTAAAGAAAAAATTAAAAGCTGTACAGAAGTGTAATTAGATAGTTTTGTTCGCCAGCTTCTCATATAATTTGAAGAGGAGTTTTATCCTCATCCAGACAAAGTCAAAGTTGACAGTGATGGGTGATCAAACTGTTAATAAGGCTCACGTCCAGTATACCAAATCTTAGGAGTTCCTTAACTTAATCCGTGCTGGAGATCAGCTTTTAGAGAGATCTTGCCCAACGCAGGATCCCCAGAAATATTTGTGCTTCAAGGATATCCAATTGTGTACAGCCCGATTAACGCCGTATCTGGTCACCATCACCTTTTCGTCACCAAAGGAACTTGATGCTCCGGTATCCAAACCAACAGCTGTATTGAGTTATTGAGATATTATACGCTCGCTTTCGGATGCTAACAGTCAGATATTGGTGGCCAGTCCAGAAGAGATCAGTGGGCAAGTATAGTTAATATCAAGCCGGCACCCCGCGATTCTTCCTAGTCAGAGTATAGCAGCACGGAAAATAAATTTTAAGATCTCATACATAAGATCTTACTTGTTGGTGGTATTCAATGCAGTGTGACGTCTAGAGTTATCATGTTGGATAATTACCCCTTTAACGTTGTGCCAAAATTTAACAATAGATGGTTCATCGCCTGTCGTAAAACTATCCAAAAAGCTTCGTATCAACTTGATTCCGAAAGGGAAGGGAATATTGTATTTGGTCAATTCATTTGAGATCCACCTATTATACTTTAGAACAATTCTAGCGTCTTTAAAAAGCGGGAAAGGCGGGTATTTCTTTTCAATTTTCCTGGTGCTAAGTATGTGGTTTTAATCGATAAATTTCTTTAAAAAAGTTATCGCCCAGGGTGCTACACCGACTGGTGTGAATTCTATCCTTAAAGACAAGATTCTCTAACGAAAACTTAGCGAACTGCCTGTGGACCGTTTTTTACTGGGAGGGGGTGCGCGACCATATATTTTACGTATTGAAATTACGGAAACGAATCTTTCTCATTTCTTTAACACTCTTAGCAATGCTTTTGTTCGTTTACAACCCAAAGCACTTCAAAAACGCCAACGGCTCTAAAAATTCATTCAACCGGAAACTGTTGCATAAGTGGAGTTGCAATTGTCCCACTTATACTGCATTCCTTGTAACGTCATTAATATAGGTGGAATGGAAAATTCCTTGCCAGATCATTTTACATCGTCAGGTTTAATGACATATGACGTCATATTGTATAACAATTCTGCATGTTATAAACTCGGTTACAAAATATAAAGGAAGCGTACACAAAGATTGAAAGTGTACTCAGTGTAGCATTACCTTAACACTCGAGTCTGAGTGCTGGGACCGAGCTATACAAATTTCCAGAAAACACCGGTGCCAAGAAATATGACGCAAATTGGAGAGGGGACCATATATACTTTCTAAGAGTTCGCTATTTTTCTTCTTAATTAAAATCTTCAAACAAGTGCAATATTTTTTATGGAAGAACTACTTCAATAAGAACAAATGGAAAATTCCTAAGAACTAAAATTAATAGAAACAAAGCAGTAGCTTCAATCTGTTTTCTTAAAAGTTCCATTTCCTATTTCAATAATCCACCAAAGAAGGGAGCTAACGTCCCCCCATTAAATTGTATCGCTTCGAAATCTCCCTGACCCAAAATAACAAAACAACTCTCCACAAACGTGGCTCTTTTCTGCGCCAAAGTATTCACTTAGTGGAATTTCAACAAAGTTGTAATCTCAATTGCACTTTAACATCAACTTGAGTCCACTTTCAGGCCTGGTGTCTACATAAATTGTCTAGAAAATAAAAAGAATTGCTCGAGTGGAAATGCGAATCTTCTTAGCGTAATTTAATTACATCGGAAAAGGGATCAATACCAGCTAACAGCTCCCTGCGTATCAAATTTCCTGCTGAAATGAAGAACGAAACAAAAAATATAAATAAGCAAAAAAAAAAGAAAGAAGAATTTTTAACAGACGTTCTGATCTTGAAAACTCTGGTTCTTTACTAAACTTTCTCTAAAGATTCTAAGGTCAAATCAGAGCCAAAACCTTTCGTTCAATTACTTACCTGAGTAATTATAGGTATTTTCGGTGATGGCAGACGTTTGGCCTTTTCTACAACTTATTGCTCTGAAGAGGCAGGTAAAATGTTGATTTTGTTGTTTTCTTATAGTTCAATATATTTTGTTATATTTAAAAAAAAAAATCAACCGCAAAATTATTATTAGCCATATGCCGAAGATTGCTGTCTATCATTGGCTATATAATTTAGAAAATTACAAAATACCCGGAGCCTTTTTCTGGACCTTCAAGTTGCTACGCTTTCTCGCCAGCTTGCCTCAATTGAGTTGTGATGAGGGGTGGAAACGAGTCTTAAAGTGTAAGAAATTGAGAAAATTTGCATAAGTTATCACGACACTATGCAGTTTTGAACTTCTTCCTCCTGCGTGTTTTTAAACTGCAGCGAAAATGTGAAAATTTTACAGGAGGAATAGGAGGACATTATAGCATTTTATATTCTCATTAACGAAAAATTATTTATGATTAAAGAAATTTAAAATCATCATCAGTAGAGTAAGTGATAAATTGCTGGCATTAAATCATGAAGGTGCCAGGTTCGTACCTTTACCGACTGTTTTTTGCTGACAACTGATTATACTAAAACGTTATTGGCTGTAATCCAACAAGGGGTTAGTCGTCAAGACTAGCGTAGAGTACTGATTAGGCAAAGTGATCGTCAAGAAGGCTTATAAATGCATTGGCAGTGCCAGCAATTTGAATATTACGAGCAAAACTATTATTTCGAAAGGGTAAAAATTATTGAGAACTTATCTCTTGAACCGCCGTATTAAAAAATTGCTGGTTTTTTAAATTAAAAAATGTCACGAAGGTATTGGCGGTTTGAAAAACTTCGGAAGGTGAAATTATGCAGTATCACCAGCCAAAGCCTACACAACTCGACACATCTATTGCCTAACCTCGAACTTACATTATCACAGCCCCAAAGCAATACCAAGATTGGTTACTTTTCTTCAGATTGGCAGCGGAGAACCATTTACGAGTATTTAAGGAAGATACTTTCAGTAGTCATATCATAATTATATATTCTACAAAGATCAGCATTTCTACGTTCGATGGAATCCTCGAGGAACTCATTATGCTTACTGAAGTAAACGTATCGCGTACAATACCTGACAAGTCACTAATAAAAAGGCTGAATAATAGCAGTCTAGTATTGATCCCCATGAAAGAATCCGACACAACACCATTTATCTGCACTCTGTGGGAGCAATCATACACGAAACAAACTATCATAGCGGCAGAGCACGAGCTTAAGTTGAAGGAGGTATGAAGTTTGCGAATAAGTAGACTATGGTCAACGCAATCTTATATATCACATAATCTATGTCCTATAAGGATTAAAGGCAAAGGAAAATATATCGGAATGATATTTCAGTAGTAGTCAGGATACGCCAAGGTCACTGATTTACAAATGCATCGAGCTGAAATGTTATATGAAAGGTACAAAGAACTGAACAGATTTTACGTTGGATTCAAAGATCCTGACTTTTGTAAGTTTGGAGGTTTTATTATTGTGCCATATTTCAGCTAGAGCCTGTTCATCAGCTTCCCCTCCACTAGCCCCTGTTAATATGCTTCCAAGATGTCAACATTTATCCAGGTATTCTGCTCGCTTCTCTTCCAGATAAATTTAATTCTGCCCCCTAGAGATCAATCCAATTAGTTTGGTTTGGTTTTAAGCCCTGCTCAACGATCTTTTGCATTCAGGGCTTCGGACATTTGGTCGATAGAAGACTGCTGAGCCATGTTCGTAAATTGTTTAAAAATCTTCGCACGCAATGGTTTGTTATTAATGGCGCTGCATAATATGTTATTATTGACGATCAAGAAAAGCGAAAGTATAAGTATGTATCCTTGCACTCTTCACTTCGTTTAGCATTTGAGAGGACTCGGACTGTGAAAGACGTGACATTGAGCTTCTGAGTAGAACTCCTTTATAATAGTGATAAGTTTTTGGGGGATTCTTCTTCTAGGTAAAGCTACTCATAGGTACTCGCGATCAACCCTGCTAAAGCTCTTCTCGAAATCGATGAACATATGATGGACTCGGATTGCTCTATGATAATTCGGAGGGTGTTGACGTAATCGCGACAAAAAAACCCTCACCAATGCCGTAGCACGTTCGTTGTTGCGAACTCCGTCTTTTGTTTGATTGATTTGAATTAAGATGATGTTTATCGTCACTTTGAGACTGCAGTTACAAGACAAATGCCATCGCAATCCTTGCAAGCACATATTTTCTCATTATAGTAGACTAGGTCTTAGTTTCCTAACATTCTAATTTCAGGAAAAAGAATATCAGTGGTAACAGTAAAATCTGCCTTTAGGTATTCCGCTGGTGTTGCGTCTAGAGCATCTAGGGCCTTACCGAGGTCCATTGATAAAAAAGGCTCTCTGAATTTGTTCCTTTCAACAACAGCATATAAATGGTTGTCCAGCATTATTATTAGGGCTAATATCATAAATGAGCTAGTCAAAATCATGTCTTAAAAAGGTTAGGACTACCATTTGATTATAACACTAAATAAAGTAAGAACTATATACGAGAAATGGATATAATAGTGTAGAAGATGTGTCAGTGAAATGTATAGGTAGGGCCAAATTCAGAACAGATAAGTTGAAGGAATGAATTAAGTCAAATAAAGCTCTTCTAATCTGACAACAACTTATTTAGCTGCCATTTAAGTCACCAGCAATAATTATACGCTTAGAATCCTGACTTAAGTATAAAAAAGTTCCTAAAGTTAGTGGCAAAGAACCTGCCCTTAGGGCGTATAAATTGTCTTCATCAGCAGAATGAAAGCAAGTTTAACGAATTCTAGTCTACAATTCAATGGACTAAGCTCAACTTTAGGCATAACGTTAGACGGAAGGAAGCTCGCCAAAAGGATAGTTAGGGATTCTAGTCTCTCGTCAAAACTGTTATGAACAACTTCACCAGTTCTTGTATACCACCTCTAATGGCTTGATTCGTTGGACATGCTCAGACAGAGTCTTGGTTGAAGTGTGGTCGTAGATGGTGTGAACCACTGTCGATCGTTTTGATTGATTTATCTTTCGGCTTGTAGCTTAGTTTATGTCTTTTTGCGATGTAGTAATCTTTGATGATGAATCTGAATGAAGTAAATAAATAAATAAGACATGGCCAATTTGTTTTCTGTCATTCGTCATGAATTCGCATCTGACAAGATCCTCACAAGTCTCTCCAACTCCATCTTTGTGTATCTATTTGCAAACTATTTTATTTATGGAAACTTGGACATGCCCAATCAATAACTAAAAACGCAATTGCTCTTACTTCAATTTCAGTTCTGATCGTTCTACTGGAAACTTTAGTGAGTCCGAAATCGCTGCCTTGGATAGTTTCGAAAGCTTTTCATACACATTGTAATGGAATATTTTAAAACCTTTTTGTTTCTTCAATTCAGGTGATATTAGACGGAATGACATCTTATACCGACGTAATGAATTCCGGTGTACCTCAGGGTTCTATTTTCTGACCAATCTTTTTTTCTTTTTATTAATGACCTTTTATTACTCACAGTGCTCTACAAAGCGTCGCTGATTACATAGACATCATGTGGCGTACATAATTGACTCTGTAGAGGAATCCCATGATAACATTCTAGATATTTACAAAGGCCATAGATGCGACTTCTTCGAACTGATGATCCAATCCCAATTGCCCATGGAGTGTAGTGGTTTAATTTCTTGCCGGCAGCATGGGTTCCTTCAGGGAAGGTTCACGGTATCCAACTTGTTAGAGTTTGTTTCAGGCAATGTGAGTGGATTGGTTGGCTGCCAAACTGACTGCATTTATACTGATTTTAGTAAGGCTTTTGATAAGCTGTCTCACTCTATTATCGTTTTCAAATTGGCCAGGCTGGGTTTCCCGCCCCCACTCATCGTATTTATCTAATAGGACTTAAAGAGTTCGTTTTTGAGGCGTGCTCTCTGATACTTTTATGGCTCCTTCTGGCGTTCCCCAGGGTAGTCATCTTGGTCCATTGTTATTCATCTTATCTATTGATGATATTAGTAATTTGCTTCAAAGAAGTACAATTCTTATTTATGCGGACGATATCAAGATTTTTTTCCCAATTTAATCTTTTGTGGATTGCGAGATCTTGCAGTCGGACCTACACATACCTTATAGCTGCTGTGGCAATAATAATCTTAAATTAAACATTACGAAATGTCAGGTTATGACTTTCTCGAGGTCCAGCAACTAGTGTACTTTTCAGTACAAATTTGTTGGTACTTGAATTCAACGGGTTGAAGAAGTGAAAGACTTGGGTGTGTATCTTGATAGACAACTTAACTTCATTCCCACATTAATAATATCGCTTCCAGGGCCAACTCTATGCTGGGATTTATCCTTTGTTGGTCCAGGGAATTTCCTAGCCCTCACATAAGACTTCATCTGTATACATCCCTTGTTGGACCATTGCTGGAGTATGCTAGTCCGGTTTGGTCTCCGTTTTACAGATCTCACATTAAACGTATTGAATCCGTACAGCATAGATTTGTGAGATCGGCCCTTCGTGCTTTGCCTAGAGTGACCCTCTTATTCTGCCTCCATGTGAAGAGTGATTGGGACTGCTACAACTTGCTACTCTCGAGAAGCGTCGTTGGGTTGCTGATATAATTTTACTACACCAGCTTCTGCAGGGGAAGATTGACAATGAGGAACTTTCTTCTAAAATTTTACCTAGAGAACTTTCCTGTTCCCTTCGAAACCTAGGTACGGTATGTTTGAGCCAGTTAACCGCATGTGAAGGTTTGCTAATGATATTGGTGATGTTTTCAGCACTAACGTGGATTACATTAAGGAGGAGCCTCTACAACTTGTAGCCATCTCGTTGCACTCACTCGCTTTTATAAGGCTTTTGTAAGGTTTTTATGTTGGTTTGTGTATGTATTGTATTGGCTTGGCTCAAGCGATCTCTATTGCCTGTGTACCACTGATTGATGTGTTTGGGTGTGTTTTGTGCTTTTGGGTACTAATATATATTTTTTTTTCATGCTGGTGCGGGAGCCTCATTCACCTCAATATTCTGTTATATTCTGGTGGGAGGTCAATTGATTCCTGGCTTCTGCCTGTGAAGTGCACCTTCTGAGTTAGAAGGGTTAATTAAACTACGATATATAACAGATACTCGTTTGGGGTAGAACGAATCGTGTTTAATGCTTTCAACACTGAATTTTGTCTTATTTCCTTAAAACGTAGCCCACATCCTATTAAATATAATTCTTTTATACTGCTACTTATGCTGGACAGATTACATATTTTCCATCGCAAGAAATGCGAATGTTTAGTGTTCTTAAAATGAAGTTAGTTCGGCTAAGACAGAACACACCGCGTTAGACAAAATTCAATTTTAATCCTTCCAGCTTATTGGTAATGCTGTGACCACTTCCAATATTTATTCACTGTAACATCGACGCAACGTCGAATGTCTATCGTTTTTCTATCGCTACTTCAATGGCTATTGTTCTAATGAAATATCTCTCAAAAATCACATAAATACCAATTCTTAAAAAGCAAAATTTTTATCTCAGAATTTGCTATAATTGTCTTATTGTAAAGCTAAGTATTAAACGAAGCAATTAACTGCGAATTTGTTATCTAATTTTTCCTAATTAGTAAAAAGCTATCTGATATAAACCATCAATTTCCTATCAATGCACTTATAGGGTTACGCTTAATGTTCTGTTATCACAGCAGGAAATTAAATCATGCCTTTCCTATTTGCATAAGAGTATACTCACCCACAAAAAGCTTTTAATACTTCCGGCCATGTAATGTTAAACCGACATAAAGGCATATAGGAAAGACATGCATTTGAGGCTTCCAAAGTAAACTGCAAAATGCATTACTGTACTATATGCTTTCATTTTTACCGGAATACTAGACCATATTTCATTACTACTATACTACATAGGATTTGCGTAATCATATTTGTCCTACTGATTGTTTACTATTCAGTCCTGTATTCTATCGTGCAAGCTGGCCGGCTATTTTGGAAAGTGTGATGAATGTCTATTAATTGGATACTTTTCAGTTGTAATATTGATAGCGAAATACCTAGAGGAGGTCAAGTGGCCATAGTTATTCACAAAAAGTTTAAATATTCATTACTTCAAAATTTGGATCTCTCTGATTTAATTGGTGTTGAATTAAACCTTGTAAATAATAATAAAGAAGTTTTAAAGTAATTTCAACTTAATTCCCTGTAAAAAGAAAAGACAAGCCTACAAAAATAACCTACGTAAATTAGCACATATCTCAGATTCTTAAGGCTTTTAGTGGAGATCTGAACTCAAGACATTAAACCTAGAACTGTAGCTATGCAAACTATTGGCGTAACGTTCCATAAAATTGGCTTTACTGTTTAGTTTGATCATCTACCCGTGCTACCCTAAATATATATCTCAACAATATACAATTACAACATGGCAACATGGTGAAGATTTAGAGTGTCCCTACATTCCACCTTCCAGACTATGCTTAATAACTTGTCGCTAGGGAATCATAAGTACTACTCTTCAGATTTTTTTTATACGATGTGGCCAAATCCTAGGGGACAACCCTTTGATGCGGTAGCATGGTTTTGGTCGAAAGGGAATTAGGGTAAGGGGAGTGAGCAAGCTTGAGACTTGTTTTTGCATTGCTGCGAGCTAGACAACAGCCCAGAGACAGAGTGGATTATTTTAATTTCTTAATAAAAGCTCACGGGGAGATCTGGTCCCGAACCCGGCGCCCATGGCATGGTGGTCGTGCGGCTCAACGCATTGATCCAACTTCGTTTCCAGATTGATGTAATGGTAAGCATTTTCAATAATCTTTTGTGCTATTGATACGTCGGTTCCTCGCGAAACTCCTTAATTGCGCAACCAATTGAAAATTCCCGATTACATAAAACATATGTTTTCCCATTGAAACTATACGCGCAGATTTTGAGAACGCGCTAGACTTCCTTTATATAAGGTAGAAATTTAATTTGAAATTACAAAGCTAAGAAGTGTCCAAGGGAACGGACTTTTTGGCGGCTTAAAAAACCTTCTAAACCAATGTAATGTAAGACAAATTATACTATACAGGGTGTTTCAGATCTGGTGTGCCAAAACAAGTGCGGAGGGGGGCTGGTTGGTTGGTTGGTTTAAGGGGGGAAGTACATGAAGAGGCCGAAAAAAGAGGACTTTTTTGGGATTTATTTTTGGGAAAATGAAAAAGGTCCACATGAAATCGATATTATATGTATTTAGGGCAATGTTTTAAGAAGAGAAAAAACATTTTTTACATTTTGAAAAATGAAAAATTAATCAACTTTTGGTGGGTTTCGTAACTCGTGTCGCGGCTGACATCGAAATCGGCGTAAATTCTCCTGGCCGCAATTTTCATCTGAAATCAAAAAACCAAACATTTTTATATTCGAGGATGTTGTTTATTCTAGATAGACTACGATCTTTTCGAAATTCGAACATTAACTATAAAAATCGGGCATGAAAAAAAAAGTTGGTTTTTTTGCAAAAATTTTAATTATTTTCGCGTCAAAAATGGTCTTAAAATGATTTTTTTGCTATGTCCGTAGTCTATCTTTTTTATGCCCTTAAAAATGAGTGCTGGATGAAGAAAATCGGTTCACTAGTTTTTTTGTAATCTTTTACGCCAATTTGAAAAACATGGTTTTGAGAAAACGCCGTTTAAAGTTTGTCCCGAAAAACTGACGAAAAAGATGCAGATAAGGAGAAGGTAAGAGGGGACGGGTATTCTCAGAAAAATCGGTATTTGGACTGAAAACGTCGAGAACGCTCTTTAACAAAGTCGCATTCATCACTCTAAATTCCAGAGCAGAAAAAAAATCCGGTAAGCGGAATCACGCGCGCAGGAAGGATCCTCGATCCCAGGCGCGCTGGGCCGGATCGGCGCCGACCACTTTCAAGTGGCATATCTTTCACAATTTTCGAGATAGGCTTTTGGAATTTTGGAATTATATTCTTAGAGCATATACTTATCGATTAAGACAATTAAAAAAAAATCGATTTTTGAAAACGTCTTCATGTACTTCCCCCCTTAAGTGACGAGAGCCGGTCACCGAGACCAGCCCTTCAATTAGCACTACTTGCACCGTTTTGTCACCACAACCTGTTAGACCTTAAACGGCAAATCACGCGAACACGGTAAAGATCAGAGACGCCGATGAGGTGTAAGCAATGTGTGAAAACCAACCAGCGGCAGTTGAGGAATTGAGCTAAGTACCCAATCTTTACACCTGAGATTGCTTGCAGGTTTTCAAAGAAGTATTCTCCCAGTGGCTTCTTTCTGGTGCTCGCCAAGACTGGGCACCTAAAGAGAAAATGAAGTACGGTTTCTCTTTCACTAGGAATGTCCAGTCCCAGTCTGGCTGCATGCACGCTTGTCAGGCAGTGACTCGTGCAGACGGCGACTACTTTTGAGATGAGTTCACGAGACCTGCTGAGCAGCTCCGATGTTCTAGTCTTGTTATATCTCCGTCAAGTCGCTCTTGAAATGATACAAATAGAGGAAATGCTCCATCTGAGATTAGCCTTCGCTAAGAAATGTTGGAGAAACTCCTTTTTAAGGGTGTTTAGTGGAATGTGAACTGCTTTTGCTCCAGAACAGGAAAGGAGAGAGCAGTTCCTCGCGAGTTCATTCACTCTCTGGAATGTAACGGTGACCTGGAACCCAGAGAAGTGTGATATTAATTCTCCCCCAAGAGAGGTGAGTTTGTCCCTACAGCGTCTCACTAGCTTTAAGGAGGAGGTAACTGAATCAATCGCCTCTATGGCAGCCTGGCTGTCAGTGAAAATGCCAATGTTCTTCATTGGTACTTCGCTCAGTCCCAACAAACGGCAAGCCTTCAGGACCGCGAGGATTTTCGCTTGGAATACACTTGCGCTGTCTCTATTACTCTAAAATATGAAGCGTTTTAGAAAAGACACCCGCACCGACCCCACAGTCCATTTTGGAGCCGTAAGTGTACAGTACAGTGTCGTAACAGTTGAGCAGTTCAGACCTTGGCCACTCACTCCTAGACGGAATTCTGACACTGAATCGCTTCGCAAAATCCAGATTAGGTACAACGGGTGGATGAGTGGGGGGTGGCAATCTGAACCGTTTGGGAGTTACGGGGTAATTCAAAAATGTTCACTTTCAAAATTGAAATTAATTTCTTGTTTTGGAAGGGTAACAAGATGGGAAATTTAATAAAAATAAAAACATTAATTATGTACATGAATTTCGGAGAAAATTTGGGAAAATGCTGAATTTTAAGTAATCGCAAAATATTTTTTCACTCTTGGCAGTGACTATACCTGCAAATTTACCAGTTAGAATAACATTGTTGGACTAATAAAAGAAAGAACGGTATATGTATTTGAAAGCAGAAGTTTATCACCAAATATCGAATTTGAATTCAGAAATGAGCACTCTACTATCCCCGCCGTAGCAAGGATTACCCAGCATATTAAAAGCCACCTCCATCAAAAGTGGTCTATTGGCCTAGTCGCTGACTGATGAAAGTAATACATGTATTCTTAACCGACTCAAATCCTTATAAGTTTGGAATGCTGAACTAGAAAAATCGGAGCAGGTGTCCCTCAGGGATCCGTTCTTAGCCTGATTCCCTTCAACATATTTACAGTAGACTTTGTATATCTGCATAAATGTTTTAGCTTGCAGATAATACAGCAAAATATGCACGTAATAAAAGCACTATATATCTAAAACTTGCTACAAATCTACTAATAAGATACAGTCTTGGTCAAAAGTATTATGTACCCTCTGAATTTTCCATTCAGCTAGTTTTACATAATTTATTAGTATCGTGTCTGTTCTTCTTTCGCTCTTATTACTGCTCGCACACTATTGGCCATACAAGTGACAATTCGTTGAATTTTTTCCCCATTCCTCTTAAATTATTTTTGCTGCAGTTCTGTTTTGGACGAACGTTTGAGTTGATAAAGTGGGTTTTCTAATAATCCTCGATTTGGTTTAGGACAGGTGATTGAGTGGGCCAAGATAAAGCATTAATTTCTTTTTCGAGTATCGAGTTCATTGTTGAACGAGCACTATGACATGACGTTTTGCCTTGTTAAAATATAACATTAGATAACTGTTCGCCATTAAATATTTATGGCTCTGGTGTCTCATCTGATATAGGACTATATATAGGTAGGAGTATTTATCCTTCCTTCGCATGTTAATAGTATCCCTAATTCTGATCGCTGCCATAC
Organism: Leptarthrus brevirostris; assembly: GCA_964036015.1. Taxonomy (NCBI): domain Eukaryota; kingdom Metazoa; phylum Arthropoda; class Insecta; order Diptera; family Asilidae; genus Leptarthrus; species Leptarthrus brevirostris. The sequence goes on along the minus strand of OZ038372.1, from coordinate 116,726,862 downwards.
ATCCCAACACCATAGTGATGACCCATCCCCTTCAAACATTACAGTAGAAACAACGTATTCTAATTTTCTAATAACACTTTTAAATCTTATTCTCTTACCTCGATGTTAATTTCGGCAGACCACAGAACTTTGGAAAAATCTTCTGTTGTGTGAAGCTGGCCACCCAAAATGCAATAATTTAAACTCAAAATGGTGGATTAGATTTACCATAGAGTAACCACAATTGATCAGCTGCAACTTTTATTGGCCACCTTCCAGTCACGAAATATGCGAAAAATTTTTATGGAGGTCAACTTCACCGCTGGCGTTTTAGTTATAAATCCTGTACTTTTCTAGCTTCTTTTTAATTGGAAGTTTAGTCAAATTTCGAAAGCAGTTGGTGCGGATTACATACAAAGTCAATTTATCTAAAGTGATTTTCGAATTAAGGAGTGAGAAATAGTTGCGATAGCATACTTTTTTGGTTGCGAACTTTTTGAGCTGCACAAAAAAAATGCATAGTTACTCGTTACAACGCGCAATCAATAAGTTCTTTTTCCTTTACTTCCAAAATATACTTACACCACTTTCAAAATAAACGGTCCATATCCTAAATAAATTGAAAATTCAAATAGTCGTTTGTTTCCCAAAAACACAAGTTTATATGAACGTAGTCATATAACCAGCTGGCTTTAAGTGTCGATGATTACTTCCCTTTTTCATCTTTTTGAAGCGAATTAACAAAACCACTCATTTTACCCTAAGCAATTCAAGGGAATATGTTTTTCTACCTCTGGGGTTTAAGCACTAGTATTATAAAACATCAGCAATCGAATAAAACATACACCGGCAGTTGGAAGTTCAAATTGAACCTGGAAAACATGAACACCTATACAGCAATTCACTGGGGATTAGGGGGACAAATAAGAAATATTAAGTCCATAAAAAAAAGAAGCCAACAAAGATAAGATAAGAAGTATTCAAACAGGTAAAAAAGGTGAAACGAAAATTCTTGATTACAGGTAAACAGCTGTCTGCATGACATGTGCATCTGCATCGAAAGTTGATGTAGGACGAAACTCGATCGAATTCGATTGAATTGGTACAGTGCCTGCAGCGCACTCGATATAAGAAGATAAGGTTGCAAGAGCAAAAAATCTTTAACATTTCATGATATATTCACTTCTGGATAATTTTCCAGATGTTTACGAATTCTGTTGTCGGTAGCAATTATGTTTTACATTAACCTGTTGAACGATAACATGAAAGCATATTGATGTTGTCCTTTTGCAATTTAATAACTAAACGATGAAGTTAAGTGCTCGTATTTGAAACCCTATGTCGAAATTAAAAGTGATTGCAACAATTCTGTGTTGGTGTATTATATAGTTCCGATTATATAATAAAATTCGTTCTGTGGCAGCGTGAAATAACGAAATTGCTGCTGTGCAACAGTTGTTTTGTTATTTTTTCACATTGTTGCAGAACTTTATTTTTACAAAACTCCAGATGTCTCAATAATCCTGCAAAAATTTCTGTTAAAGAGATCTTTTCGGATTTCAAATAATTCTAAATATGTGGCGTGGAACGAGGAAACGTACCTTACAGCACCAAAAATCGAATTTCAGGTTTTTAATGAACCTGCATGAAGAAAGTACGTAGAATCGAATGAGCATACCTTCAAGTTTGTGCGATAAAAATTGAAAAATCTATAGCGCATTTTGTAAAACCTATTTGAGAATACGAGCTTCGCGCGAGGGGAAAAGGTCCACTCCCTCCAGCCGGAGATAGACGCTGCCAGGTGCTGTAAGGTACGTTTCCTCGTTCCACGCCACATATACTCTTCCTCAGAGAATATATTCTCATAATTCTTACTGACCAAATTAACTTCTTTGTTGCCCCATAGACAGGTACACAGATGGATTATCCGACATTGAATAAAATCGTTTCGGTTTTGACGTAGAACGAAAGGATCAAAACGAAATACTGAAATCAGAGACTAACTTTCGGTTTGCAGAAAGCCTTTGTCCTAATCGTTTTGAAGATCGGAGAGTATAACTAGATTTTTTGTGTACTACCACTTTTCCTCTTAGGTAAAGCAAGTTTAAGTAAATTTATCTTTGCGAATTCTCTGTTAAAAGTTATTTTCGTTCGCTTTCAATGATAACTTAATTAATTTAGAACTTATATACGCTTATTAGTTGTCTTCAAACAGTAAAATATCAAAACTATATTAAATTGAAGTAGGCCTTCAAAAGTCACAGAAAGGATAAATGGGGAAAGGAAATCGCGCAGGAAGTAGCATCGAACATACGAATGTCCTTCAAGCCGAAACTGCGGTTCAAATTTCAACGGACCATGCGCGAAGAGTTTTGTGCGATTTGAAATGAGCTGCCGTTAAAACTAACTGGAAAGAAATTCTTTTCACCGACGAGAGCGGTTTGAGAGTTTCGGGCTGATAAGATGAAGGCAAAACAGAAGATGGTAAACTGTTCCACATTCTTGTTGTTCTGCTTAGAAAAGATTCCCGAAATCTTCCGGTACGTAAAAATTTGATCTGAAGAGTACAGGGGTGGGAGCGACTTGAAACACTTGTATCGCACGTTGGCTTGTGTCTTCAAGGAATTAGGCTAGCAATTTCGTTAGAACAATGGCAGTGGAATTAGCGATAGAAGAACGAGAGACAACCGACATTCCGTCGATGCTCCAGAGATTCAATGCTCTCAGATTTGAGGGATCGCCAGTAAGTTTAATAGTCTTACGCTAGACTTTTTGGGAATTATATTCACGTCTAGGCTTGATGTGGGACTTGAAGATCTTAAGTCAGATGGAATGAAATATTTCTTACATCTCTGTAGAAAACCCAAGCATTTCATCGCATTTTTAGCAATTGTATATACATATCTGATCAGTCCAGCTAAGATTGCTGGATATCTCAATACCCAAGATGTTTAGAGAGACGAATTGGGTATATTCACTACGTCCACAAAAATAGATTGAGGGTGGACTGGGGGTTCTTAGAAGGACATTAAACAGCATTGAGTTTTGGATGCATTAAACATAACACGATTTACTTTGCCCCAAGCGAGGATCGTAGAAATGTCCTTGTTTAATGATTCAAATATGCGTCCTCGGTTGATTTATGTAGCGTTCCCGCGAGAATTCATTACAGAATCAAAAGAGTACGCGAAATCAAGGGTTTTGTCGTCTGCAAAACTATGAATGGGATTGTGAGTAAGGGATAAGAAGAAGAAATAAGGTTGGCGAAAGAACTGTACCCTGAGGTACGTTGGCATTGATTTCGTAGGGATTAGATGTAATGGCATGAAAAAAAACTCTATCCACTTAACGAGGTGAGGGTGCAGACCAAATGCTTGACTCTATCAAAAGCTTTTGAAATATCAAGAACGACGATTGGGGACTCACCAAAATTATGGAGACAATAATTCCAAAGCTCCCTTAGAAAGTCTCCGGTTGAGCGGCCATCGCGGAAACCGTACTGGCAATCGTTGAAGCCAGGTAATTACAAACGTGCAACTCACCTGTAATTTAATTACAAGGTGTCTTGAACTTAGAGTGTTTTATGAGTTAGTGAGACGGGTTTGGAGTGAATGTGGATAGTATGTTGATGATTGGCTGGAGGGTGGGTGGTAGGTGTGTGGTTATTGAATCGATTCGGAGCAATAAGAATGTCGCTCCACTGAACCAAAGAAAGAAGTATGGTAATTTTTAGAAAGTGCTCCTCACCTGCAACTTAATTACAACGTATCTTGTACTGATAGAGTTGGGGGTGAATGGGTGCTGGGTAGAAGTGAGTGATAGCGTGGGTATGTGGCGGTGGGTGGAAGGTGCACATTTTAAATATTACCAGACATATTTCTTTGATCCAATGGAGCAATACACAGTTTGTAAGCAGTAAGTATTACTGTTATGCTGTTAACAATATAAAAGTTTTTATAGTTAAGCCGTACCGACCCTTAAATGTTAAATACTATTTTACTTATGAAAAGATTTTATGCTTTTGAAAAGAAACTTAATGCAATTCTGCTAACGTTGCAGTACGATTTGCTGCAAGTAAGAAGACAAAAGTTTTTTATTCTAATTTCAACAACTTTACGACTTTTTATTATTCTAAGAATTTTAAGTGAAGAGTTTCCTTTTTGTTTTTAACCTTTTAATTAAACCCAATAGAGTCTGTTTGATGCTAAACTATTTGAATTATTTAGCCAACTGATTATTTAGCTGACTACAGAAGTTGAGTAAACTTCGCTTGCTTTGAATGTGCATAGGAATCCAAAGTATTTAAACAGAAAAATCAAGAAACCACCCATCAAATATAGGTTGATTCCGAGTTTCAGAAAATAAAATTTTATGAGGGTAAAGTAGGGCTTTGTGTTTTTCCGAGTAATATAATTTTTGGATAAAAAAACCATATTACTTGGAAAAAAACGCGTTCGACTTCTTTAATTCGGCCAAAGGTGCGACACAACGGACAGTGATATGCAAGCAGAGACCACAATTATCCAAAATAAACAACAATTATTTCAATTAAACCAAATATTCAAGATCGTAAATTTAAACATACCTTTAATAATCCCATGCACTTGGTGTTCTCCACATTATATGTGGAATACTTTTTGTCGTCATCGTGGATAAAATAATTGTCGCAGGGGTTGCTTCTTCTCTTTCCAATTCCAATATTTATTCCATTGTTCTCTCATAATTCACGTTAAATATAACCATTTATCTCTTTCGCAAGTTTTTAAAGTATTTACATATGTACATATATCTCCTCTTGGTTATTTGATTATATTAATTTAAGTTTCATTAGGGAAAGGTAGATTAGGAAGTTACCTTTGCAGATATTTGGGCCTCCCTCATGACTGCTTTCTCATTGCCATCCCTTCACTTTTCTACCCTATGTAACACCCGCTGCCTCTCCCACTCCCTGCCCCCCCCCCCCCCCCCCCAATCTCAAATCACACCTTTACTAACCCCACAACCAGCCACTCACTCCTACACAGCACCCATTTACCACAACTCTATATGTATATATAGGTCATTACAAGGCACCTTGTAATTAAATGTCAGGTGAGGTGGACTTTTTAAAATCACCCACAACCCACCAATCACCCACACTCACCACACACCCTACTACTCACTCATACCCAGCACCTATTTATCCAAACTCTAAAAGCCCTCTCAGTACAAGACGTCTTGTAATTAACTTGCAAGTGTGGTGCACTTTATAAAAATTACTAAATATATTCGTTTGAGTCAGTGGAGCGATATTCTAATCTAATTAAAAATAATAACGATCAACTCCGGAGCGGTTCGATATCAGATTTGGAAAATAACGATCCGCTCCGGAGTGGTTCGATATTAGACTTGAAAAATAACGATCCCCTCCGGAGTGGTTCGATATAAGATTTGGAAAATAAGGATCCGCTCAGCTCGATACGTGGAGCAGAGTGATATTTTGTATCGATTCGGAACCCTGCTATGAAGATGTCGCCAATCCGATATACATACATATATACTGAAGTGACTAGCTCTGAATTTCTTAAAGAAAATTGAATCACTTTTCGCTAGTTGTCCCTTTCTGTGTAAGTATCTTTTTTTTCAACCCGGTTTTCTTAATTGTTGACGTCAAGTCGCCTACTAAATGCAGGCGATATAAATGGATGACAATATTCACAACCATTTTATTTCTCTTTCTGAGTAAGCATTTTCAGATTAGCACAACCTTTTTTGTAATTTTCATTTCAGTAATTCCAATGATTTTTACATTTTCCTTATAAAAGATTAAAATTAAATATGTCATTTCGCATATATTTGGTTATTTTATTCTCCTCTCAGCAGCTGCAAATTCACAGTAAACATGGGATATTAAAAATGGTTTTCCTCCACTGAAAGTAAAATTGTACCCAGCTTTTAGCTGTTAAGTCACTCCATCTCACAGTGGTTCGTTTAGTGCTAGCTAGATGGACAAAAACAACCATAAAGTAATTACATTCTGACCTAGCGAAATAATGCATTACTCCCATAAATTGGGAATTCCAAGATTTGTGTGTCACCATAGTATTCTGAGAATGAGTAATTAGGGCGAGTATATAAGATAGCGAGAAAAAGAGAGTGCATTCATTTGCACAATTGCTGTTGGATTGTTAATTTCGTAAATATTGTTTGCAAAGTGTATGCTGTTTTTTCTTGAGGGAATCTAAACTTTTACAATAATTATTATTGGGAAAAAAGGTACCGTTAATTTTAAAAAAATATTGCAATTTAGAGATATATAATTTTTACCCGTATTTTTAACTTTAAACGTCAAAAATTGACATGTCTCTTCTTGTCACCTCTGTAAATTTTGCATATACGCTAGCCATGACTGTTTACTATTATTTAACATAAAAAACCATTGCTACATTTTTGCACATCTATTTTTTTCTCAAGAATTGGTGTTGGCCGTTTCGAGGAGGGACATTTTTGACGTATGGGTGAAATACTTACTCCAAAACAAAATAAAAACGAGGAGGTATTCCGTGTTATATCATCACAACATGATTTTGCTGGAGTGACGGAGCAATCTCTAAGAGAGTTGAAGGTCATCTTTTTGCAAATTTCGGCGAAACTTTCTGAAAAATGGTAGGCCGAAGAAAAAATTTGAAGGCTCGGGCATGAAGACTAAAAACCGACGAGTAGATGACCTGCTGCAATCAAAAAGTAGCAGTGAGCTGATATATGCTGCCGAGGTATCAGCAAGGCAGTCAGGAAATATAGACGTAGAACGTGCTATAAAAAATTTGAGTAGTGACCCTACAAGTGCGATGGAAAACCCATTTGTGAAAAAAAATGCGCGGATGCTGACGAGAGAAGAAGCTCTTGCCTATTAACAACTTATATGTATAAGAAGACTCGGAAGTGGAGCATCCAAGCATTCCTCATAAATACTTGTTTGTGTTCATTTGTTCCACTGCAATCGCGGGATGGAGAAAGCAGTATTGTTTGGCACAATCCTCGACCTTCTTCTACACTGTAATGTCGTCCAATAAAGTTTATTTTTTCCAAAGAAACAAAAGATTTTACTGTTGCTGAAACGAATATAGTTTTAGAAGAGATAAATATTTTATTACCGACAAAGTGCAAGCTGAAGGGGAATGAGATTTCTGTGAAATATGATATGCTTCTGACCATGATTGATGGTAAAGTCTGCAACGCTTTGACCGAGACTTCTTCTGCAAAAAAGTGTTTTATTATTAGAACTTCGTTCCTAACAAAGATAATTTTGGCTTTGGTTTATCTACGCTTCACGCTTGGATTAGGTGTTTTGAATGCTTGCTTCACATAAACTATCGTCTTTATGTAAAGAAATGGCAACTTGGGGACGAATCTGACAAAGATAGTGTGAAGCAACGTTCACAAGAAATTCAGCACAAATGACTGAAATACAGCTCGCAAATTTTTTTAAAATCCTGAACTTAGTGCTGAAATTACAGGATTAGATGCTACACTCATACAAAAGTTTGACACACTCCTTCGAGTATTATCGTTAGGATATGAAATAAATGTAGAAAAATTTTAAATTTTGTCACAAGACACCAGAAGACTATATTAATCTCTATCTGTGGTATTACATGCCAGCTACTGTTCACAAAATTCGTGTACCTAGTGCTGATATTATTAGATCAGCACTGTGACCTTTTGGTCAGCTTTCTGAGGAAGCTCAGGAGGCTCGTAATAAAGACTGCATACGGTTTAAGGAACACCACACACAGAAGACATCGCGTAAAGCCACGAATATAGATTTAATTCATATGCTGCTCAGAACATCTGACCCTGTAATAAACAGTTTCCGAGAAATCCCTAAAAAAACTAAGCAAGCTCGCTTCTGATGTATGTATTAGATTTATTGATCACCCCTATCATTAAGGATTCAAATGTAGAAACTACACTAGCTTTCATGTTAATGTAAGTGATGATCATGAATATTCAATGGATGATTCATCTGATGATAGTGATGATAATTTTAAGTGATAAATAGTATAGTAGTAATAAGTAGATTTAGCAATTTTATATTAGTTTTAGAGTTTTTTTTAATACTACCCTACCATGTATTTTGCAAACTACACTTATTGGAGTCGAAAAAAGTACGTATCCGTGGATAATCACCGTCTCTAAAACTAAAAACCTTAAAAAATAATTTTGTCCAGCTAGCTAGTACTACACGAATCACTGTGCATCTTAATACATCTCAGTGATAAGAACACGCCGCAAGTATACGGAGAGTTCCTTTCCTCCGATGGACTCGTAGAGTTCGTTCCGAAACGTCGAAGATTTTTCTCCATGCGCAGAAGACAAAATAAGTCAATTTATTTGTAGTTACAACTTTAAAATCATTACAGCTTCCACTTTCGACTCGATTTTTAAGAAGTCTTTGACGATTAGGAACACGAGAGCTTCTGATTTACTCTATTTCTCCTGCATTTACTTTTTCTCACGCATTCTTATTCAACCACTTATTTTTCGAATAGATTCCAGTAAGTTAATACTTGTGCGCATGCCCAAAAAGGTCTAAGCCGTTTTAGGTCAAATTTGTTTTATTTTTATTTATTATACAAATAAGAGAATTCAACTAAAGTGAAGGTATTTCTATGAAGAATAAAATGCAATTCATTGTAGAAAAGAATTGATTATAAAATTTTCCAGAGTAAAATATTTTTGGTTCTTGAGTTTAAGAAATTCTTAGAAAAGTGATTAGATCCTAATATATGAATTTGGGCTCGTCGTTATGCAATTAAACACACGTTGCCCCTTTTAAGTAGATTTAGCAGCAATGCTATTATTTTAGGCACACATGTATGCAGTTCTGGTCGGGTTTTTATAGACATTATCTTGGTTCTTATTCTCAATTAAGCATTACAATATCCAAAAACGCATCAAAAACGCTAAAAATCTGACCATGATTGATGATGAATGGAAACGATACTTGATATTTCAAGAAAATCGCATTTCGTTTTTCATATTTAATCAGAAAGTTTATTTCGCTTTTCATATGTTTGGGGTTCCGCAATGATTTGAAAAGCTTTTAAGTGAAAATATTTAGAATTCCTGTGTCACCCCAAAATATGTGATTGTGTCAGAAACCGAAATCATGGCGTGCATTCGAGTGGTGAGTGTTATTAGTCAATTAAACTTTTATAACTTCCTGCACGTCTTTTTCAATATTTCAAAAAGGGAATTGTTTGAAAGCTAATTTCCTCAGTAGTGGTTGCCGCCCATTTTTGCTTTTATTTTTTTCTTCACTGGCAATCAAACAAGAAATTTCAGCCGAAAAACAGGTTTTATTACAAAAGCGAGGGGAAGGAGCCGTGTGCCAGTGCAATCTGTTTCCTTTTAATTCGTAGAACTGCACACATTTAAGCCCTTTGAAGCGAGCCGACCCCGCCGTCACTGTCAGTTCCGTCCTTTGATAGTTTCTCTATAGAACAGGATGCGCGGGATGTCGGCCTCTGGGACCAAGTGTGGTTCACATGAGTCATCATCCATTTGTGAATGTTAATATCTTCAGAACTCTGTATGTATCCGCGACGCACTGCACCCATCGCAGCCTGGCGCTTTTAAGGCTGCTGTACTGCAACCAGCACACATGTCGCTGACAAAAACTGCCGCGGCACGTGCAAGACGTGGTCATTAATCCGAAATTGAGATGAGCCGCACTTGGGATTATTTATTTCTTGGGCAGGCTATCGCCTCTGTTGTTATTTTGGTCCACGAGTTAGTTATTACCTCGGGTTCACCCTCCGAACTTCGATTGGGGACCGCATCCTTGTATCATCCCCTTCTGCCATTGCGCTTTCAGTTGAAGGGTGCTGAGAGCTTTGTTTAAATATAAATTTAGTCGCCTGATAAAAAGACACCTCGCGTCCCCTAACCCTTTCTACTCATTCTGACGAGCAAAGTGTAGTGTGAGGCATAAAATCCGGTTTTAGATAAACGAGGGTCACTCGTCGTATGTTAATGTGTGCGCGTCGTATAAGATATGGATGATGTATGACACGCTTTGGATTTTACTTTAAAAGAAATATCAAATTAATTCACCTTTTTTCTCGCGTGAATGGAGGAGGTGTCCATGCCTGCATTTTACAGCTTGTTGGTGTTATCACGCAATGTTAGTCCGTGATGAGAGGAAAGTTATTTCAGAAACCTCAGGGTTCGTTTTTCTTGTTTTAAGCAAGTTCTTGTTTATGAGTAAAAAAAAGGAAAACTAAAAGTAATTAACGCTAAAAATACACTTTCCTGTTAATAATAGGAATATAGAAATAGGTTTACTGATAAATTGGGTTTGAGTAATCTGGTAATCTTCAAGTACCCTTTTTCCGATCGAGTTGAATTTCCGTCGCATTTTTGTTAATTAGTATTGTTCTTATATGTAGGTTTGTATTCAGTGGGTTTTGTTTAGAGCAGATTTGAGACAATTGTTAAAACTTCTAAGGTACCACAGTCTAGCCATTTCGGTTCACTGCTTTTTATAAATTATCGATAATTTCTTTTTACCCGATCCTTACCGATTTTAATAAAATCTTTTGTTTTGAGAAAATGCTGAAGCTATGATTTTTTTCCAGTACCCCACGTGGCTTCGAAAATACGCAAAATGTAAAAACTTAATAATCATTATTATCGTACCTGTCGTAAAGATCGTCTCTTATTTATAGTAAAAGATGAAGCTTTTGAAAAAACAAGAAAAAACGTATGCGGAGTTAGCACGATGACCACGTCATAGCTTCAAGTTGAAACCTCGCCTGCCTATGAACATTTCTTTCCGTCTCTGGGCTGTTATCTATCTTAGCAGCAATGCAAATTCAGGCAGTAAATTTCCTCATTCCCCTTACTTTAATTCTCCTCTGGACATAGACATCAACATCATAAAAAAATTTTAGTTTTTGAATATCTGGAAATCATTGTTTAACTTGGAACTATACTGGATATATATGTTTTTATTTTATTGTTGTTTTTTTGTTAAAACTACGAAGCCATAACAAGGGTTACGTGCCAAGCCCTCTATGTATATTAGGTTTCCAGTCACAGCCCCCACACAGGATGATTTTGATAACATTTTGGTACTAGATTACTGTCCCCAAAAGTAGAACCTAAAAACCACTTTGAGCTTCTAATGACCCGAACTATACCCTGTTCCTTTTTAGCGTTATCTGTTGTCAGCTGAAATCAACCGCCGACGGTGGGGTTGGAACCTGGTACCTTCGGGATTGAAGGCCGACACGTTATAACTAACGCCACCGACGACTTCTTGACTTGACGGCAGAGCCGTCGCCTAACATCCACTAGGCGGCACGGCGTTACTGTTGCCTTCAAGTGTGCAAACGTTCAATTGATTTTCATTCATTTTATTGATATGTAAGTGGCCTTATAGCGTAGTGCCAGTGTAATTTATACATACTGTCAAATCTGGCGACATTTTTGCCAATTAAACAATACCCCGCATAGATTTCTGTTCGAAATTGTTACTATAGCTTAAAAATTATATGGTATTGTTCGTCAATCCTTAGAAGCGAAGGAAGAGTTCTTTCTTTAACTAATCTATAGGGGAGGCGAGCTATAAGATATAAAATTTGTAAGTATATAAAAATTCATTGCTGATTTACTTTTTGAAAAATTTATTCGTCAGAGAATTTTGCTATAGAAGTAGATTGATGGGGTTAGAGTGGCGACCATTTCGTCACTACGATGCAGAACTATCCTAAGTCTAGTCGTGCGCATTCCTGTAAAATGCGATTTAAAGCCTTGTAAATTTTTTTCCAAATTCAATTATTTCGCGCCCACTTGAGATAAAGCCACCCTGTTCACACCAAAACGTTCGTCATTCAACTAACTTGGGCTAGGCATCAAAATCAAAGATTTTCCCAAAAGTGGACTTAGGATAGTACTGCATCGTAGTGCCGATTTGTCTATCTAAATCAGTCTCATATGCCAATCAGAATTGTCAGAATCGTTTCTTAAATCACATACGATAACTTTCCAACAATTGGACTTCTTCAGTCTTATGTTATATATACTTTTCCCATAGACATAAAGTGGCAGAAAGTAAAGCATAGTGTTTAATGCCAAAGTTGTTATTGTATTGATACTTCCGGATGCCCATATAGGCGTTTTGTAAACTTCTAAATGTTACAAAGCTTCTGTCAAGCAGTCCACCAGACTACCATAAGTAAAAACCTGTCTTCCCATGAAAAAATTCCCGTGATGAGCCGATCTTGACGATTGGACAGATATTGGAAAGTATTCAAAATTGATAAGATAGAAGTATAGAAGTAGATAGTAAGAATTGTTGGATACCGGAACTTATGAAATATTGGACTAACGTCAAAAAATTCAACAGTAGGCTATCGAATTTAAATCAAATATTGGCAAGATCTGTGTTGCCAACTGTTGAATACCAGAATTTATCCAATATTGCTACGTTGTATAAATAATCATTCTATCATTGATCCGATTGATATTAAAAAAGTGTTTTATCGGCTACCAGGTTTGCAGCAATACTGGCAACCAATTCATGGCTAACAATGGCAGGTCAGTGGTGATCCATGCTATGCCTGTATTGGCAGCCATGTCTGCACCAATGCTGGCAACCAACAAGGTTAGCATTGGTAATCAATGTTGGATCAATGTTTTCTCTCAGTTCTGACCAAGATTTAAATTATGTTATCAAAGTAGTATCGGTCCGATTGAAAATATCTCTAAATATTGTGAATAATGTTAGGAGTTCGTCCCAATTTTTCTCAATAAATTTCTTGTAGCATATGTTTCTATGTATAGACATACCTCTACGAACGACTTTTTGGGTGGTATTTCGCCTCCGAGGGTCAAAGTTCGTGTTTTAGTTGCAAGAGTCAAGAAACGTCATACTGGAAAATGGCTAATATATCCAAAGTTATTATTGCTTTTAATGATAAATTACTATCTTCTCTTGTATCTCTTTTATTATTTAAACAAAAAAAGGATATTTGTCAAAATATATTATTAGTTTGTTGTGTTGGTTAAAAGTATTCAAACGGGGCGCATCTGTATATTTCCGAAACCAGTAAGCCCAGATCCTTAGACCAGCATTCCATTAACTCCACGTGTCAGTGCAATGGTGAGAATGCACCTTTTTGCGGAATACATCTTTGTAACGCTCTAACAACTAGTTTCGTTCAGATTTGACAGCTTTCTAATATTGGTCAGTGCCGTGCGATAGGAGAGAGTCTAGAAAATAATATTTAAAAAAATTGGATACGTTAATTTTTATTTTTATTTAACTGTTATTGCACCTCTGAGTGCGACGATGTTATACGAGGTTTTTATAAAAAAATAATTTTTGAATTACCACCAGTTTTTTTGTGTTGGTACACTTGACCCTGCCATATACTGACATTGGAAGATTTGACCTGGTTTGGTGTGTTCGGCGATTTTCTTTATCAGAAAAATGAAATAAAGAATTTCCCACAAATTTTGCTTGCAAATATTCTATCCTGAGTGCAGGACCATATTGAAAATCTTACTTTTGGCGTGTCTACTTTTAATAAAACAAGTGGACAAAGTCGGAAAAGTGAAGAAAATAATAATGAACAATCGTTGAATCACTATCAGTGAGGTTGCTGATGATGTTGGCATATCTTTCTGTGTAGCAGCACAGTTTATTCTGAAATTGTTGAATTTCAACCACTGTTTATTCAAATTTTTCCCCAAAAATAAGACAACACCATTATGGCGATGAGTCTTCGCATTCGCCAGATATGGCCTCCATGCGAATTCTTCCTATCGCCAAAAGCGAAAAATCTGAAAAGCCGACGTTTTGCCAACATTGAGGAAACAAAGGAAGAATCGCTGAAGGATTTCAACTCCAGACCGAACATTACGTTCTAGAGTTCTTCGAAGATTAGAAAAATGTGCTGGCACAAGTCTTACATCTGATGGGGACTACTTTAAAAGAAACAAAATTAATATGAATAAATAATACTTTTTTAGTAAAAACGACAATTCCGAGTATTTTTTGATAAAACTTCGTATATAGGTATGTTTAAAAACAATTTATTTTTATTTTGGATATTTAATTGGGAATCGGCTATATAAGACAATGCGCGATGGACTGGTATATCGTGATCGACGTTACTTACATCCCTGTCTTCCTATAACACCGCCCTCGGGTTTGAAGTATAATCTTTGTTGTGTAGGTGAACAGTAAGGAAGAACAATTTTCAAATAACTGGTGATAAGCTAATGAGACCGAATATTAATTTCTGGTTAAATTTTATGTCGAAACAAGTATGAAAGCTATCCTTTATGTGAGCATATCCTTATATATTCACCCACATCGCACCATCTGATGTTATTAAGAAACGCCACTTGATTTTATATCGGTTCATTTTATTCAGGAGAACTGCCAAAAAGTAGGTAGAGTTCTTACATTTCACGTTCAAATTCGTATCCTTTTTTGAAAAACAGGAGTTGGTTGGTTAGTAACATTTGTTTGGTACGAAAGATTTAACGAGCTTCAAACCAAATTCGTACTAAAAGGACAATAGCTGACTTATTCCAACATACAAAATTTCCACCACAGGCTGTCATAGCTTTTCGACAAGTGGATATATTTTAATGAGGATAATAAGTACATAAAGTAAGTATCCAAATTTTGCTTCGATTCTTGGACTATGTTTTTATTTTTGGATTATGGTTAACAATATTTACAAATTACATTTTATTTCCACTGTTATTTCGTTCGCTGATCTTGAGCTACTTTTTATATTCGATTGAAATAATTTATGAAGACAGCATTCTTTCACTTCGAATCTCGGACGTGTAGCAAAGATCAGAACGTTGACCTTTATGAGCAGTGACAACATGCTGAGCGTCATACGTTTATAAAACAAAAATTTTATTTCGCAATCTTTACTTAAAGCGAAGTGTCATAAATCGAAGGAAATTGCTCATTTATGCACTAAGAACGCTTTCGAGTTGTTATTTATTGCCTTGAAATGACGAATGCAGTGCCACAAGAAAATTGTCTCAGCTAAACTGAGCAGAATATTTTAAACCAACCTTAACATGACAAAGGTTGGATGTAAATTGCGTGACCGCAAGTCATTAACTGCTTTAAATGGCAGCGCTTAACTCGTGTCCCTTATTTCCGAAAATTCATACCGCATCCTGTGGAAAGGGCGTCATCAAAGTAAGACAAGCTTGGCACAAAAAAACTCGACAAGGCACAGGAAATGTCGCCAACATATGGCAAAATGTGCTTCATTTGTTGCACATTGTATTCAGGTAAGTTCTAAGTGACCCACGTCAATGGATCATTAATTAAACATAACCCCCAGCACTAATTGCATAATCGCGCCACCATAAGACCGTGTCATGAACGCTTTCCATTAATCCTGAATTTTCAATTATTTCTGTTATTTTTTTCAATTACTCCAAACAAGCATATGAAATGAGGTAAGTAACCGTCGGCTGAGGGAAGGGAATAAATCAAACAAATGTCAGTGTCCCACGACCGCCGACAACTTTGCTCGGAAGCTAATTCTCATTCTGGCCATACTCCATAGTTCATGGATCGGAGTACGAGATTCCGGCGTCCCAGGAGTCTTTGAGTGCGCTGCTTATGCTTACGTCGTGGCAACCGAGCCGCTTTACAAATGTTTCCAATCGTGTATTTGTCAACCATTGTTATTGCCATCATGATTTCATCCATGTAAAATGCAGAAATCTAATAATGTTGGTCTGGTTCAATGGCTTCTCTGCATCCCGGTGGACCGAGAAACCCTACACAAGCTACACCCATCAATGTGATAAGCGCACAACTCATTTGGGGGGTGAACTAAAAGTCTCAGTCCAGATCCAAGTCCAGAGCATAGGGCAAGCGTTCTGGGTAGCATATGGGAACATTGGACATGGTCTCAACTTCCACCGTCAATTTTCTTACCCAGTTAAGTACCCCGCATACATAATATGGCACTCAATCATTCATTGAAAAAATTCTTCTCATATTTCATCTGCAGTCGCTTACAAAATTGCTTAGAAAATTTTTAGTTAAAACTTGTTTCTTATCTTCTTCTATTCAGTTGCAATATTTTCGTTCTTCTATTCCATGGCAATATTTCCTAGTAGTGGAATTCAACGGAATCCTTTACTTTATTACACCTACTAAACTATATTTCAAATAAGTTTGAAAAGTCAAACAAGAATCAAAATATTTGATCAATTCTACACCTCACTGTAAAATGCATATATTCACCCTATTTCACTGTAACAGGGGGTGCAACTAACAACAATCTATTCTCATATTTACTGTGTAATTAGTGTGCAGAAAAGAGCTCTCTCCCTCTTGAACTCCTGTAGGGCTGTTCTGGAGATCACCTATTATGGATGGAAGGGTCCTCCCCCATTTTCTTCTTATTCATGAAGGGAGTATTAATATTGAACATTTTTTTCTTGGTCAGCAAAAAAAAGAAAAATCATCACGAATGCAGCTATGGATCCAAGAGACTCTTTGAGAAAAAACATACTTCGGACTCGAGTGAAAGAATACCATTTGTGTATGTCGTTCGGATTTACATTTGAAAAACTGCCAAATTCAGGTGCAGGTGATTTGGATTGGCATATTCTCTCAGGTTTAAAATAAACGTTAGGGTCGATGTCGGATTAGCGAAGTGATTATTGATATATATTATCACACATGTTGTATGAATTTATTACAGAAAGCACTAGCAGTTAGAGAGATAGAGATGGAATAGCTTTAATCCTTCGTTAATTAAGAAAATAGGATTGAATTAAATGAGAAAAAAAAATTGTTTTTTCTTTGGCAACTTGGTATTGTCACCATATTAATGGAATAAGATCGAATCAGATTACAGAAATGTGATAATAAGAAAATAATAAACCTTGACGATGACGGTATAAAGTAATTCACGACCACTTCTTCTGCGAAAAGAGGAGCCTGTTCTTTCGAAGATTTTTAGGTTATTATTCAGTACATAAGCAACCTAAAATTGAAAATATTTCATTAAAGGAGATCAACTCTCATAGCTTGAGCATACGATATTACATGGTTTTACTTGTAACGCAAGCTAGTAAGTCGTACCTCGGCCAGATAGAAAATCAAACGTAGATTCAAACTGTTCTTCAGTCTTCTTAAGACAAATTGTAAAGCAAATAATTGTATGTGTATTTGTGACCGTTTTTGTTTTTCCATCCTGACAATAAAACATGAGTAGTCACATTTGAACGAAACTCCTATTTAACATCGATTTGGTGTTCGAACAACAAGCGGAAAGGCAGTAATAACTCACCGCAATTTATTATACCTTTAATATATTTTAAAATATTTTTATTGTACAGATTTATGAAACGTTTGCCCATTGCCGCGAAAGTCCGTTTTTTTACTAATGCTATGGTGAAAACTACAACTAAACGTGCACTTCAACCACATGAAGAGAAATGCTTAATTCCCTGATTATAAGGGCACTTCCTGTAGTTCTATATTGTAAGGTTGGAACACAATTGTGGCGACGACTAATAATTAGCAAAGCGAAGAAGAAGAATTTGACATTTGTTTGAAATCTTTTCAATGTGTATTAAACTGTTATTTACAAGGGCTAATTAGTGATTTTAGATAGGTTAGTTAAATTGACGGGCTGAGAGTAAAAGTGACCTATTTATAAGGTTCGGGAAAAAGTGGTTTAGAAAATGTTCCGCGCAAAAGCGAATCGCGTGAGACTCCGGGCAAAAACGACTTAACTACTTAACTGCATTAACTTCGCATTACTTTTTGTAGTTAAATCGTTTTTGCCCGGAAATTTTCTACGATTCGTTTTTGCCCGGAATCTCACGCGATTCGTTTTTGCGCGGACCATTTTCTAAGCCACATTTGCCCGAACCTTATAAATAGGTCACTTTTACTCTCAGCCCATCAATTATATCATTGAATTATAATTTCGTACTTTTTCACTACTGACGCCAAACAATTTCAAATTCAAAATGGCTCCATGTATCACTTTTGTGGGTTGGTAGTACTTCAAAATCGTTTAATATATCTCTTATTTGGGCATTACGAACGATGATCAAAATACAAAATTGCTCTATTCCGACTACCAGTTCGACTTTCGCTAGCTAGCAGTTGGCAGTCCAATTTTGTGCATTCCTATTAAATGTAGCACTTTCGAATTTCTGACAGCGAACGGTTTTATTCGTTGGTCGTCGCAGGTGTGTTTCATACTTAAGCTAGCGGCTAAATTTCGCCTATGCATGGTAACGCCCTTATAATAAAACTACTAATGTGCCGAAGTGCGCACAAGAACTGATGCTCTGGTGCTCTTCATCATAACACCGGGGACCAAAAATCAGAAAGATCCCTAACGTATGCTTCACGAAGTGTGATATAGAATACATAGACGATTTGAGAGTATAAGACGACCGTTTATCGGTAACGCTTATTCAGCAAAAATGTAGAGCGGAAGCCAATTAAAGACCGCATTAATTCTCCTACCGATATTGCAACATCTCAGAACTGCATACCTACCTCTATATATAAAACGACTAAAAAGTGTGTTTAACGCTAGCAGAAAATGCAAAAGAAGCAGTCAATGTGGTGACAATGGAAATGTGTACAAAAAAATTTCAGGAAAGACAAATAAACACTATAAAAAACAGCGATGAATTCCTACTTTTTATGCAAAAACATTAACTCCGCCGACCGAAGAAATATTTCGTTGAAGTCCTAAAACACCACCTTTAGACCATCCAACAACTCTTTTGGTTTTGGCTACAGTAAACGTCATACCTCCGACAATGATAAAGATGACAAACGCAATCAGGTCGAAGAACCTCGACAAGGACGCAGAGATAGACGGAATACTTGGTGCATTTAATACTCAGTGATTTTTAAAAGGCGTTGAGCAACTTTGATCGTGAGTACATATTGACAGCTTTAATAAGGAGGAGTACCTAGTTATCCCAAAAAAAATCATAATATCATCAAGAAGTCCTGCTTTGGAGCCCAATGTCCTGGCGCATAATGAAGAAAAACTGCAATTCGTTTTTAAGTACTGAGCGGAGTAAGACAGGGATGTATACTGTTACCTTTGCTATTCTTGATTGGCTTTAATAAGATAATGTGCTGCGCTTTAGATAACCACTCATCGCGAAGAATTAAACTGAAAATCTTTCAACGTCTTACGCATCTGGAGTATTCTGACGATGTATGGCGGAGTAATGATGGTAGTACATTGCTTGGACTCAGGAAAAACGCCGAAGTCGACGAGCGCGCAACACATAGCGAAGATCCATAGAGAGGTAAGGTAAACAGAACAACAAATCGTGGCAGATATTTTACTGCTTTTTATTTTAATTTACGTTAAAGTTCCTATGAAATTTTTTTTCTAGGAGTTAGGAATTCTTAAAATAGCAAGCCACCAAAGATGTTGCCGCATTGCATTGACAAATCTATACATTACTTCATAAACGAAATAATGACCATATGTACACTAACATATATTCCCGACATCAATGAATTTTAACGCAACACCATCGGAAATTCATGCACTACTAGTTATAGTTTAGGCTAATGAATTCGTTAAAAATATAAGCCTTTTACAAATTCTCTTTGTGGTTTCATTCTTGCAACTTGAGCAGAGCCTAGATTCTCATATCGTTTGCATTATCCTGCCATTGACATAAACATTAGGTCTGTTCCTTGACTTTCAATTACGAAAAGAGCAGTGATAAAAAGTCCTAGTTTGTGGTGGTAACACTGCACTGAGTTGAGGAACGCAGAGTGAACAAAAATGGGAAATGTCAACTCACAATTTAATGCAATCGACAATTCATAACACATAATAAATAGGTAAATATTAATTGACGTTAAAGGTGTTAGTATGAGTCAGGTAGGGGATCGTTGTTATGGACGCCTTATGCTCTACAAGCCAAGGAAACGAAGAGATACTAAAACAACTGAGACAGACTCAACTAGGAAAACAGGAAACGCAACTGTAACAATCCAAATTTCAATTAGAACGCAGTTAAAATTAATTGTTTGGATATTATGATTACATCAACCACCACATAATGATTATTGAGACACTAATAGGCCAAAATTAGATTAAAGTTGCAACAATTTGGCTGAATAGAACCAAAAGAAAAATTTAAATAAATGGCTGAAGTAGCTTCACGCGATAATCCATCGAATTGCTATATTACACTAAACCACTTTTACTCCTACGTATTCCACCTGTGCTTCAATCTATCCCTTATTTGAAAGTGTTACGTATTTTTGTGAGTCTCTGCTCTACATAGGGTACCTCTCCACTTGTAAAACTTCATTTTTATGTGGCTCAAGTTATCAGTTAAAAAGAAACTTACGATGATTAAATTAAGGGAAAATGTGTGGATCACAACGTGCTCGAATTCCTCCACTTTTTACCAGCTATTGAACCGGGTAAACAGGTGGATCGCATATTCACTGATTTTAGTAAAGCCTTCAATAGGATTAGCCAAGACAGCCTTATTCAAAAAGCTGTCATTGTTCGCGTTCCCTCCTCTTTTCATTGATTGGCTGCTCTCTTATTTGTTTCATCGCACATAGTGTTTCCTGCTCCGGAAAACTCTTTCCACTGCGATCTCTGTTTCTTCTGTGATGCCATAGGGCAGCATTCATAGCCTTTTCCTCTCTGTCATTCCGACGATGCTAAAATATTTCGAATTGTTTTTCGCGACACTGATTGTGGTCTTCTAAACACTTACCTGGCTGCGTCATCATACTCATCGTCTATTGAACACCGATAAGTGAATTCTTATGACTTTCGTTGACTACTCTACTGAAGGAAGCATTTTGAGTAGCCTTTTAGGTCCAAAGATTTGGACATTGTTCTCAACTCTCGCCTATTCTTCGAGGATTATGTAGACTCTAGACTACTTTTAACTAGACTTTGCTCCTTCGTTCGACTTTGAGTACGCTAGCCCTGGTTCGGGACTCTGGCCAACGGTTTTTTTTGTTTTTTGTTTTTTTATACGATGTGGCCAAATCCTAGGGGACAACCCTTTGATGCGTTAGCATGGTTTTGGCCGGAAGGGAATTAGGGTAAGGGAAGTGAGGAAACTTGAGTCTTGTTTTTGCATTGCTGCGAGCTAGACAACAGCCCAGAGACGGAGTGGATTATTTTAATTTCTTAATAAGCTCACGGTCATCTGGTCTCGAACCCGGGACCCATGGCATGTTGGTCTTGCCGCTCAACGCATTGATCCAACTCCGTCTCCAAAGGGGAATGACCTATTTTTTTCTAAAATGTCTACTCATGGCAGTCCAAACACCATGAAGTGTCAAAATCACACGTTAACTCCCGACCAGGCGGCTTAGGATTTAGATGCAAGTTCCGGGGAATGGCATGAGAAAATAACAGATCACGCGCACAAACTTGACACATTTATTCGTTGCTATGAAAATTTGCGATGTTGCCACAACCATTTTTAGACAAACGCTCAACCATTTCGAGGCAATAAAGTGTAGATATCTTAGGTTTGCACTTTGTGGCCTCCGCTGGAACAATCTCGTCTCCCATCCACAACAAACACTAGTTGATACCGACAACTTCGTCCGCACTGAATATCTCTATATAGTTATACTCGTGTACGGAACATACCTACCAAATTTCAAGTTTATAGGCTTTATAGTTTCGGAGATTTCGTGATGAGTGCGTGGTATTTTGCTTTTAGATGCACATGCTCTATACCAAAAAGAAAGATGATCCAATTGGGTATACTTATTATAAAGTTAGTTTACTCTTAATAACGAAGAAGAAGATAAAAATCAGTTCACCCGTTACGAAGTTAGACTTTCCCTCCGTCCACCCCCACCAAGAGCAGTAATGGCGGAACATACTCGATAAAAGAAAAGCGCCGGTTAACGCGTTCTGCACAAAAAATCCCCAGCACCGCGCCACCCTAAAAGTTGTTGACATCGTACATCCATACAATAAAAAAAGGTTCATCAAAATTGGTCCATGCGTTACGAAGTTAGGGTAAATGCTTCTAAATTCCCATACAAACTTTGACACCTTCCTTCATCCCTTTAGAAGTCGAATTTCGAAAAATCCTTTCTTAGCGAATCCCTACGTCGTCAAAACAACCAACTTGCCAATTTTCAAGTCCCGTAGCCCTTAAAGTTCCGGAGATTTCGTGATTAGTGAGTAAGTGGCATTTCGCTTTTATATATATGACGTACATGTTAAATTTAGTTTGTTTTTGGACCACTTCACTTTCACACTATTACCTGATTACTAAACCTGAGCACATAATTTGCTTACGTTTTGCCGGTTTTCATTTTTTGTTTTAGAATTCCAATTTAAAGTTTTTTATGGTACTTCCCTTTGAAAATCACCAAAAAATGGAGCTACGATAAAATCTCCAACAAAATGTGACAAAAAGATTTATTCCACGCGTTTCCCTGTTAACATTTTACGTTACGTTACGTTACGTTTACCCTTTTATTATTCACATTGTTGTGATTTCCATTTCAACACCAACAAAGTTCTGCCCTTTTTCACATTTACAAAAAAAATTTTACTTTTTGTCGTACTATATTTAACATTCGCATGAATTATGAATCAATTAAAGTTTTATAAGGCCGAGATGATAGTGATTAAGTTCGATAAGCGCTAATAACGCTTAATGTCTTCGTGTCACTACGCCTACCGGAAACATAAAATAAAAGTTAATTGTCCATAGCGAACGCACGCATTCACAAATTTATGCCTGAGCTGACCATTTATTAAAGCATGTAATGGTCACTCAGGGAAAACAGAAAATAATGACATCAATGAGGTTGTGCTGTCTGGTCACGAAATGAACGTTTGCACCTAAATCTTACACTGAACAAGTCTTTATTTGTTTAAATTTAAAACAGTTAAGGGCTTGTGATCACCCTAATGTTTCTCTGTACACTTGATATTTTTCAGATACTATTGTTACGGAGAACGTTATTGTGTAGAGTTTCTCTATTTTAGTCAAAAATTGTAATAATGATCATTACTCACGCGAATACTTGATTATACTAGATTTGCACCAGCGAACGTACCTAAATTTACATTTAGAAAGAATAATTAACTAACGATCACTAGTTTGCATAAAGTAATTTCTGCTTTTTTTTACTTTCAGGTAATACGATTTTCTACTAAAACATGTTAGTTACAAATGAGTTTTGTAAAACTTCAGGTAAATATTTGCATTTTGTTAATGAATTTATGTTCCTGTGAACTTCTTAGTTTATGGACTCCACTTTGGCATTGTTCAATTAAATTTGCAATTACGTCCCATAAATATAACAAATAACTATCTGAGATTTGTTAATACACGCAAAAATAGTCGAATTAACCTCCTGGTATAAATCACATTATTACTCCCCCCCCCCCCCCCCCCCCCCCCCCCCCAAGTTCATTATTGACCTAATGAATCCGTTGTTGTGTGTAGAAAACCAGTCTAGCTGGTTGGAGCTTAGTTCAAGATTCCTGCAACATCATGAAAGCCACTTCTGTTGAAAACGTAAAACTGTAAACTGTTGACTGTATTTTTCGGCGTGCTTCAATTTCTGTCGCAGTTGACTAATATCATCTACCAGTACAGCGCTTGGTAGACTGCTTGCTGCATTTCTTTCAGTACAGTTTCTATTCTCTTCACGAAATCTTACAATTGCTGGCACGTCAGTCAGCCATCGTATACGTTGAAGCTTCTCACTTTGTGACACATTACCATTATCCACATGTCGTTCTTATTCTCTACATTTCCAACAGCTTTTCCCCTCATTATTATCCTTTTTTTATATAGCCAAAGCACAGGAAACAACCCTATGATGAGTTAGCATGGCTATGGCTGGAAGGAAATTAGGGTAATGGAGACAAGGATATATGGAAGGACTTGTTTTTGCATTGCTGCAAGCTAGAGAACATCCTAAAGACGATGTGGACCTTTTATTTATTGCAATTGCAAATTAAAAACTCAAGTGTTTATTTGCTTTCTATCATACACTATAGTCGAACCGACTTCTCGTAATTTATCCGCCATCGACAGTTAACATCCGGCCATTTTCATCTATTTTTGCTACGATGATTCTAATATTGTTGACCCCAACGTAGATCAGTACGTTCTTGATTTTAAAAGGGCGGACTTCTCTGATCTTTCAAACAGGATTCTCTCAATCGATTTCCCATCCCTTTTCATTATAACGATATCGACGAGTGCGTTTCCGTGTTTTATGATAGGATTTATGATCTGTTTAATTCGTGTGTACCACTTAAACGGTTGAGATCATCCTGTCATTCTTCCCCGTGGTATACTAGCGAACTACGGAGTCTTAAGAATAAAAAAAATATGTTATGGAAAATCTACCGTAGAAGCACGTCAGCTTATTCTGAATTCGTTTATTGTCATGAATGCTTCTTAGCGTTATCTTCATCCTTATACAGGGAATACCTTGAAAAGGTACGAGGATCATTGTGCAAATTACTGCGAATATTGCAGTAACTTGCACAACGATCCTCGTACCTTTTCTAAATTTGTAAATTTGAAAAAGAAAACTGATAATTATCCATCTACAATGTGGTTTAATGGATCGTCTAGTTGTAGCGCGCCTGATATAGCTGATAACTTTGCATTGTTTTTTGAGGGTGCCTTTTTATCAGGCAACTTTGTGCCTTCCCTGGAAGAGTTTGGTCATATCCAAAATCGTCCCGCTACCTCCATTGCTTTGCCCATTATATCTCGTGATATTATCATGAATGCTATCAAGGAACTTAAACTGGACTTTTCTTTTGGTCCTGATCGTGTTCGACCTGCATTCTTGAGATCCTGTTCTGATGCCTTACTCTCTCTATTGTAACTCATCTTCAACAAATCTCTTCAGGCGGGCAGATTTCCTACGTTATGGAAGAACTCCTTTATAATTCCTGTTTATAAAAAGGGGCATAAATGTAAGGTTTGCACTTGCAATCTACTATAAACCAACCCAAATCACTCTGCACTTCCAACCAGCACTATTGAGCCAATAGCTTATTATATAAACCTACGCAACCAACTCTGTGCTTACAACAAACACTATTGTTCAACAATTTTAATCAAAATCCAAATGCTTAATTATCATCTGAATGCTTCTATATAATAGTTAGTCAGTCCGTAGACTCTTATTTAGGTTAATAAAATAAACATTTAATAAAACACATTCTAATAAAATAATACGAAACCCAATAATAAAAAAAATAAATACTAAAACATTGAAAGAGAAATTAGATGTTAGTTTAGAATAGAAGCAAGGGAAATATTTCAAGGTTAGCTACATAACATAAAATATTTATAACGTATACACTATAATAGAAATTATAAAAATAAAAAAAATTAAAACGCATAAAAACATTATTCAGGCATTCATCATTCAATTTCATCAGAATTAATAATTATAAAAGAAATTAAAGCGGTGCCTCCTGCTTCATGATAAAAAATAGGCCGATCTCCGAACTCGTCCAAACCTTACAATGGTTTCATCTATAACGATGATACTTCTGATAGTTACGATATTTTTTCGGGGCATAAACTCAAAACGCCATCTTGACGACGACGTCCTTCCGGAGGTGAGAGAGTGAACGGTGGCATTAAAAAAGTTGGAAGACGTGTCGAGACATAGCAAAAAGTTTTCTTTGAATTTTGAGAATCACGAGAAGGTTTGTGATTACTTCAAGACACGGACGATAAATGATATAGTAGTTACTTCGGAAGTCTACAGAAGCCCAGAAAAGAAGTTGAAGTCGGCTAGGATTGGACTATGAGGAGTCACCGCTGCACGTGCTAGCACGGATTTCACAGGAAAGTAAAATTAAAAGAAATAAATATAACAAATAAAATTTAAATAAAATTTAAAACACCTGAATTTAATAAAATAACAAATAATAAATTATATTAATTCGATTACTTTAGTTTTGCTTGAAAGGTTAATTTTGATGAAGGGCCTAGATTAAAAAGTTATCAGAGCAGTTAGATATGTATCAAGGACGGCCGTAGGGAATATAAAATAAAAGAGATTGTAAAAGCATATGGATGGAAAACTTGTAAATAATAATAATTTGAATTGCAAATTTCGACTTCTTAATTGCAGCAAAAAAAAAGGTGCAAGCCAAGAAAATCCCCTAGGCTCTTGGCTTACATAAAAACTTCATAACAAATTATAGGCCAATCGCGAAGCTTTCCTGCATACCCAAGTTGTTCGAATCTGTTATATATTCACAGCTTCTTGGGCAGTGTAAGGGGTTAATCTCATCTAATCAACATGGCTTTTTGCTTGGTAGATCAACGACAACTAACCTGCTAGAATTTACATCCCACATTATCTCTGCCTTCCAACAAGGTCTCCATACTGATTGTGTCTACACCGACTTCAGCAAGGCATTTGATAAGCTCCCATACTCCGTGATTATGCTTAAGCTTGAAAGGTTGGGTTTTTCGCCTTTGTTGCTCGACTGGATCTGTTCTTACTTAAAAAATAGGACTTACCGTGTCTCTTTCCGTAATACTTTATCTAGAGTCGTTAGAGCTTCATCTGGTGTGCCGCAGGGTAGCCATTTGGGGCCGTTGCTGTTTATTCTTGCCATTGATGACATTGTCCCTCTGATTAAGCACTCCAAAGTTTTAATCTACGCAGACGACACAAAGATTTTCTCATGCGTTAGAAACAGTTATGATTCTTCCTGCATTCAGGAAGATTTGAATACCTTCAGGGGTTGGTGTGCCTCAAATGGACTGCAACTTAACCTGAATAAATGTGAAGTTATGTCATTTTCTAGGAACATCAATCAGCTCGTCTTTGATTATACCTTAACAATTTCTGTTGTCTTTGCACCCCTGATTGTAGTGTTTGTGATTGTTTCAAATTTTGTTTTTGTTTTGTTTTTTTGTTTACTAATATTATATTGCATGGGTTATGGGAGCCTCATTCATCTCAATATAAGTTATATTCTGGTGAATAGGTCAATTGATTCCAGACCTCTGCCTGTGAAGTGCGCCTTCTGTGTTAGAAGGGTTAATTCTATATAATCATTCTTCTGGATTCCTTTCTTTTGATTGAGTGACTACAATCAATCAAGCGTAGTTTATTGTCTTAACTCCTAAGTACAACTTAATAGAAAATGTGAGACTATAAACAGCAACATTGGCGTCAAAGCCGTCTGTCGAGGTTGGCTTAAATAATGTTTCCAATCATAAATTCAATAAGTAATACAGAAAGAAATAAAATAAAATAAAATTCATGAAATTTCACTTAATAAATTAATTTGGCTATAGCAAATAATTTTAAATACCAATATAGTTTCAAAAGTAATTCCCGTAATCAAAAACAAAAATAAGAATGTTATGTTATTCATTAAATTCATCCACAAGAAAACTTCTGTATTTCCAAGCCTTCTGAGCAAATTCGAATAGGTCGTCGTAGTTATTCTTTCCATTCAGTATGTCTATTACTTCAGCTTCTGAAAGTATCCTTCTACCAAAAATGAATAATCGATACTCAGACAGGATAGGACAAGTGCTGAGAAAGTGCAACAAATTCTTGTCTTCTGAAAGATTACAAAGCGAACACAAGCTGCTACCCTCTCTTCTCCACGGACTAGCATTCAAATTCACTAACCCACACCTATATTTCATAATAAGGCTGATCTAATTTAAGGAGAATTCGTTCTTAAAATAATTGCATTCGGATGTATAACTGAGCGTGTCATAGAGGCCATATCTGACCGTACATCCAGCCCTGTCCCCAGCCTTCCGCTTGAGCCAAGCATCTTCAGCCTGAACTAATGTAAGAAATTTGTGTTTAATATTTCACGAAGTCTCATCTTTCAAGTTTAACGATATGTCAAATTTTTCACATAATTCAGTCCACGTATTACACCAATACAATTGACTATCATTGAAGTGATCTATTTTCTATCGAAAGATGGTTATGATGATAAGCGTTTGTTACGGCAGGTACTCTCTGGGCCCTCCGGGATTGAAAGACGACACGTTACGACTTACTCCATGGACGACTTGAGTAGTCTGTAACAATTCTGCCAATATTAAAGCTGTAGCTTTCTTCTCATTAGTTCAAAAGTTAAAGCCTTTGCTGGCATCTGGCCGTCAAAGATTTTTGAACTAAGTCCCGTCCAAAGTAGCCGAATCTGCTTCTCAATTCTCTCTCATTCCCAATTTCTTTTATTTTGAACAGATCATAAACTTCTACTACTACTTCCAATCTACTTCTTACAATCTCTTCTTAATATCTGACTTTAGCTCTGCCATTTTATTGTCCGTACATTTTTCTATGTTCCCAAGTTTCTTCTCTACAGCTGATTTCAAAGTCTTAAACTAATTTCGCACAGAAATTCCTACTTCAACTTTTATTTTTTCAACAAAGACTTTAAGTTCAGCTACTGATGACTTCATTTGCCGATTTCTGTTCTTCAACCCTTTTTTGGAAGATTTTATCTCATTCATCAGGGCAGTAAAAAGATCTGTTTTGCATGGAGTGTTTTCTTCTTTATCCAGTTCATCTTCAAAAAAAGCAAAAGTTTCGAGGTCTCTTTGTTCATTTGTTATGGCGTCTAATCATAACGCGTTTAGTTAGTTCCCCACTACCTTGCACGTAATTCCTTTAATTTCCGACCATAATTCACTTTTGTCAGCCTTTCTTAATTAATTCCACTTTTGACACCAATGTAAGATATTTGGGGCTGCCCGAGTTCGATGAATTGATTAAGACACTTATTGTCAATCACAAAAGTTCACAGTCTTTATTCGCTACACAATTTATTTTAAATGCTGTTTTGAGAAGGAATGTGGTTCGTCCCTCCTTCGGTTCTCTTCTGCTTACTTAAACTATCGCTTAGTTATGGGATGTTTCCTATTCTTTGGAAATAATTTTTAATTATTTCTCTCTGTTGCCAAAATACATCCTACTTAGGCTCGTTCCAGCATGAAGGGTAAGTCAACTACGACAAACTTATTAGAATTCTCTAATTATTGTATTTTTATCATTGTCTACACAAATCGACTGCATATGTATTGACATTACCAAGACCTTTATTAGAATAAACCATAATATTCTTAAACACAAGTTGTTCATCCTCGTATTTCTTTTCCATTTTATTAAGTGGCTAAGATTCTACCTTTTGGACCGAGCACAACGGAAGATTTTTTGCGGAAGACTAATGTTATACATAATAGTTTCGGTATATCGCAAGGTAGCCATTGTGGTCCTCTGCTCTTTATCATACATTGACGCCATCTTCTTTGCTATGTTGTTTACCCTGAACGTGTTTATGGTTTACATAATTTGGACTTTGACTTATTCCATAATTGCTGTTATGTTAATTTCCTGTCACTGAACAGCAGGTACTTCCATTAGACAGTTGCCTATCTTGCTATTAAACCAAAGACAGGTTGAAAGGTTTTTTTTGGGAAATTTTACAGATCCCTTTCAGTCCGGAATACAAATATCCCGATTTCTTATTTGTTATGTGTATTGAAGTGCGGAGACGGCCACACACCCCCTTTCGAATTGCTGTTTAGTTCAGTGTTCTTTTAGTTAACTAGCATTGAGAAAGAGTCCCTCAGCTTTAACAACTCACTTATACCATCTGTCTTCTTAGATGATAGGTCTGCCCCTTTTTCCACAACGTCTGCTATCATGAAGAAATATTTAGAAAAGTTGAATAATTAATTTCGATTGTTTTACCTCAGATGATCCTATTTATGAAAGAAGTAAAACTGATAAACAGTGTTGCCAGACCGGCTAAAATAACATTGAGTATTGCCATACTTAAAAATATATGAACTTTGGATGTTATATAATAACTTCTAAAAGTTCCTGATTCGGTTAAAAACGCATAAATTTAGCAATGGGTATACGTACTGTACCTATTTACTTTAACACCTTACATTTACTATTTTTTACAGTTGAAATTGTTCAATCTCGTATAGTCAACTTGCTTATTAGTCGCGCTACATAATTCTCAGTTATCTGTTTGCCTATCAAATTACAATTGTAAAGGTGATACCGTCGGCATACACCAGTCATATCGTATTATTCAATATTGCTTTCAATATTAACAAGACGTTCGCAAGTCATTGCCCAGAACCAAGATTTGGTTCACGACTGGCACTGGATATGTCGTTTATTGATATTTTAGTGTGCCCGTTACTCGGCTATTGAGCAAAACCGTTGAAATTGGATCAGCAGCGAAACTCCACTTGTCTCAACCAATAACTAGCCTACGTTCAGAGTAATTTTGATAAGATCCGTCGACCAATTACCTACTCCGAAATTATATACCAATCATGCGTTTAATTATTCTGGAATTGATCAAGCGTAAAGCAGCCAGCTATAATACCGCCAATTTGTAGTGTATAAAAAACGCAGAGGAAGTTGAGTCAGGTGAATGATTGTATTCCCAAAGAGGCGGTCCACAGTGACGAATTGGACATTCCATCGAATCGGAAGTGCTTCGCATAACAAAACCTCAAGGTGAGTTTTTGTTATCTCATAGTGTGGGAATAGCAGTCACTCGCACTCGTCTATGTCTAGTAGAGCACATCTTTCTTCGGCCATGAAGCGTTCATTGCTTTACTTTCCTTGGAAATCTATAGAGATGGGACTTCACGATCTGCAAAGTTGAAAAACAACTAAATTCGCTATTCATCGTGGTCTGTATACTGCTAATTTTCGCATGAACCTGAGAAGATGTTGGCGGGCAGCTGAACACTCACTTGTTGTATTATAACCTGTTGATGCTGCGGCCGGCTTAAATTCCGTAATGCCTTAGTCACCCACCCTTTTGCCACCTTTTGCTCTTGTTTGCAAATATTTCTGTTGTTGTCAAAGGTTCGACATTTGAAGATATCGCAGTCAAAGCTTTCGGTCGACATAATTAATTTCCTCTGCAGCAACAATCTTTGCGTCCGAAAAGTTGAATGGGCTCTAAACCTTTTCGACGCCGTAAATTTGTGGCTTTGACCTTATCGAAGGTTGTCTATGTCGGACCAGTCGGGGTTTCAAAATCCGAACATTATTCAATGCAATCTGCCACGGTTACAGTGCATTTTTCAGCGGGGTCTTTGAACTCGCACACGAAAGTCACTTTTTAACTTTGATCTCGTTTTGCTTTAATCGGAAAGAGATTAACTGAAGCCATCAGAAATAAATTGATTATTGACGTTGAATGCATTTTAAGGTGGATCGTGACTGAGACTATAAATTCAAGTAAACACAGTTTTTGTACCCAAATTGTTGATTCTTAAGTCTCTTAATGAATTCTTTGAGTTATGCAAAAATGATCGGTGTTGATGCTAAAGGAAGTTATTTCTGATCCTAATCTCTATTTAAAAAGTTTCAAATTTTTCGAGTATTTCTCAAATTACTCGATTATTGTGTACAATTATTTCTTGGTTTGAAGGCAGAAAGAGGTGAATTCTGATATATGTCAGCATACATATGAAAGAATAAATGATTATCCACTGAAGAGATATCAAAATCCAACGGTCACTATCTGAAGATAGTCATCACCTTCACGAACTACCTAGTGGCTTGTACAGCCGTACAGTCTCATGCACATTGCCGACAGGCAGCAACTTAGGACGTCCGAAGGTCCAGGTGAAATGTAATTGAAGTCCATCTAATCGTGGTCTTCCACGCGTCATTATACTCTCGAAGTTCCCTTCAGAACAACTTTGAGTCTAATGTATTTGTTCGTGTGCTAGATGGCTTAGGGCTGTTATTTTCCAACTTGGGAACCCCAAATATCTCACGTAATTTGTGATTAATTCTTTGCTGAGGTAACGAAAAGAGTTTAAAAGCGGCCCAAAGTCTTCACACTCTTGGAGAACATTTTTATACGTATAGGGAAATATTTAACATATATATAATAATATTTTACCTCTGAACTAACAATGTACTGTCACTGAGTGAGGAAATCAATTCGTTGACCGCCGATAGATACTATATGTGTATATAGTACAGCCTACTGTAGAAACAAGCTTTCACTTCACACTTCGTCATTTTTTTATTTGATTGTTTTTTCGTGCCTTAGATTGTACATTCCTTGCAACGATCTAACAACTGCATACACAACTAAAAACAATGAGATTTACCGACGTCTTTAAAGCATTTAATCTCGCTCTTTCAACAAAATAAACATAAAAGATAGTAGCTGCATGTAGAATCAAAGAAGAAACTTTTTACCATGACATAATGTTTAGAATATTTGTAGATGCATCTCAAGTAAATTTCAAATGGAGATTTATATAGCATACCGAGAAATACTACAATAATAATTATCTAATCCATTCCTAAAGTTATTGAGAGATGGTTGTTTACACCACCAGGCCGCAGCTGTTTGCACATACTTCCAGGCTTGTATCTAGGGTAATCTGTGGTTAAAGTCGAGCAGACAATTGATAAACAGGAAAAAAAGCGTATTGAGATAAGTATCACAGCTCGCTAAGACTTAAGTTTCCGCCCTAGCTTGCTAACAATTTCAAATGGCTTGTGTTATTAGGAAGGCGACGTATAATGCAGCTTATTTTTGGCTGATGTAAAAGCTCAAGAAAAGAAGATGGAGTATCCTTGATTGGGGATAGGTAGTTATTTTATTTTAGTAATTTGGCACGGACTTCAAAATGTCGTAATAAGTATAAAATTAAATATTATTTTAGGCGTTTTGGCTCTTTTTGTAAAATCGGTTCAATATATTTTTTTTTTAATTTTGAGATATGCTGCTATGTAGTATAAACAAAACCGTTTGCAAAAGTTGCAGGCCTTATGGCAGAGGTATAAAAAGAGCGACGCGGCGAACCGCAGGTACAACAGATAAAAGTTCACCTAAATACAGTGCTGGAAATTCCCATAACACCGCTATACTTCTTTTAATAAAAGCTATTTATGGTTAGCTAAAATTATTACTTACAGAACGTGGTCGATGGCATGGCGCTGAATCATCTTGGATCACTGGATTCTTACTCCGGGTTATCACTTACTCCACCGACGGCTTATAGTTAATTTACTACAACCAATACGGCACGATATTTCCAAATTTTAAATGTTGCAATGTACCTCTTTAATTTAGACCCTTTTCAATTGTATTTATACCTCATCACAAGCATATTACATTAGTTAGTCCAAAACTAAGTAGAAACGTCTTTTAATCATTTCTATCTTTTTAACATTCCTTGATGTTTCTATTCCCAAAAGATAGTAGGTACCCACAATTCAGGAAAAAATCTAACACCCAGTTTACTTTATCCATTTAAAATGCGATTGAACTCTGTGAAACGAAACAATGCACAACCGATCGGCAAACCTGAACATCGAGATTAGAATAATAAAAACAAAGCACTCTTGCTGAGTCTCGCTAAAACAATAATCATTTTAATTTATGGTAGCTCTTCATAAAGAGCGAATAAATTTCATTAAAGTTGTTGTAATTCATGCCATCTCTAGAATAACTAACGCGAACTTGCTGCCTGTGGCAGTGTAACTCTCAAAGATGGTAAACACTGCCATCAAAGGGGAAGAAAGGAGCACCGTGAACCTATGAAATATTCAACACAGTCCAATTTGCATATGAATCGATCAGAAAGCTGCTTAGATGGCTACTGCTAACAAATCACTCGATAAGTCTCACCTGTATCAGGCGTAGTTAGCTTCCGCTGAACAAAGGGGTTCCAAGCTTTACGAGGACGTAAATTTTCCAGAAGGAAGCATATGCAATTCCATACGTGCCCAGAGATAATTCCCGATAGATTGACATAGGGTCAGCGTTTACATGCATCTATGCACCTAATAACAGGGACGTGAGCTACAACATAAATAACCTACCAACAACTGCGGCTTTTAAATTGATGCAGTATTTCACTCAGGAAGCTAACGAGGAAAAAAATCGAAACGTTTGTAAAATCAATTACAGACTTAAGGATTAAAAGTATCACAAGATGGGCCGATTGCATTTGTTAACACCATCGAATCGGGTCCGTTCACACTTGGCAGAAAAGACGAATGGAGGATTATAGTATTTAAAGAAGATCTTATTTTAGTAATCCTATTTACTCAGATTGGTTTCAGTGATTTCAATTTTGAGTAAGTTAAATATACAAAAGGACTTTGATCAGATGGAATTTCTGGAGTCTCTTTCCCTATCTTCCGTCGGAATGAATTTTAAATTTTTAAAGACATTTCAAGCAATCTTTCGATTTTTATTTGTGGTAACATTATGTTTCATTGGATTTTGTTTGATACCAGTGTCGCTCCTGGGTCTATCGCAATAACGCTTTAACTTTTGACATTATAAATGCAATCGTCGTCACCGTAACTTCCTGACGAGTATTTGTTTGCAAATTTAAGCCCTCCCCATATTTGGCATAAAGTTTACTAACATGGTGACGATTTTGAACTTAGCTAATAGTAATAAATAAAATCTGAACCGAAGGGAGATTTGAATTTTGTTCAAGTAAAATTCCCCGATTCATTAATATCAACGAAGAATAGCAAAGGTGACAGTATGCAGCCTTGCTTCACTCCGTTCGGTACCGAGTATGACCCTTTGATTATGGAAATGATACTTCTCTTATATTACTAAAATTGCTTATATGTACTTGTGATTAATGCTGTCAATCGCCTTTTCGAAATCGGTTAATATAAAATCATAAAAAGACTCGCCATTTTCTGTCCTTGCAACCGTACTGAGGTCCATTCCTTTTATTGCGTCAATCATTTTAATTCTTGATAGAGGCCAAGTTGGTTGTGACCGGCCGGTGGTTCTTCAAGCTTTAGTCAAAATAGACTCGATAAATTAAACAAAAAATTTAGGACTTCTCTACATTTCAGGCAGTTAAGGGTTCTCCGTATATTGAAAGCATATAAATTCTTTGACATATTCCATAATAATCAGTTCCAAAAAGTTTTCCCACTAATTTTTTGGCAGCCTTTCATAAATCTCCACTGTCATAGTGGGTTTCTAAATGATGTTGCTATTATTCAGAATTAGAAGGTTGATAAGTTCGAGATGTAGAGGTTAAATCGGTAAGGTGCCTGGACTGAACCCTGTGTTAGTCTGCCGGTCAGTTTTCTATAGTTGCTAGTTGCGAGGTGTTTTGTCAAAATAGTTCTTGAGAGTCGAAATTCAACTATACTCCTATTGCAGCTATAATTTATATTGGCACTTAAAGAGGATTGTTTTATAGTCGGCCATTTTCAAGGGAGTCAAATACAATATACAAATTAGTTTGTATTTAAATCCCCTAAAAATGGCCCCATAAGCCGAAATACGCGTATCGGAAAATTAAAAATAAAGTTTGAAACAATAAATAAAACAGCAAACATAAAATAAAATAAAACAATACAAAAACACAGCAATCTCTCTCTAGTTTCAAGAACCCCTGGTATGACATTAAGCGGGAGAAGAACTTCATCCGATTTGACATAACGACTGCTAGTGTACCCCTACAATTTAAGGTGGGCTCTGAACCACCTACATTACTCTGTAACTCCAAAGGCCTTTTTATCATAATCTATTATCAGCGAGAAAAAAACCTGGAACGTCCGGCATGGAAGGCCGACACGTCATCACTTACTCTATTGAGGACTTTGATTTGAGCACCGGGTTATGAAATTCTATGACACAACTATGACTATGTGTTTTTTTTTTATACGATGTGGCCAAATCCTAGGGGACAACCCTTTGATGCGTTAGCATGGTTTTGGCCGGAAGGGAATTTTTAGGGTAAGGGAAGTGAGGAAACTGGAAAGTCTTGTTTTTGCATTGCTGCGAGCTAGTCAACAGCCCAGAGACGGAGTGGATTATTTTAATTTCTTAATGAAAGCTCACGGGGAGATGTGGTCTCGAACCCGGGACCCATGGCATGGTGGTCGTGCGCCTCACCGAATTGATCCAACTCTGTCTCCATCATCAATCGAATACCGGATATAAGGCGCATCAACTTTATTTGTGTAGACAATGTTTTAAGAGACTAGAGTGCAGTATTCAGCCTTAAAGAAAATTGGGCCGAGTGCAGTCGATTTTGGTATGATTGCCGACGTTTTGCAAGATGTTTCAGTGAGCTTCTATAAAATCGTTTAATTGTGCTTACAGTTTTGTTGCTGTGTTCGTTAGTTATTAGCGTGTGATCTTAGTTCCTCAGAGGTATTTTGAGGTTTGGTTGTGATAAATAAACGTCTTGTTGTCTTGTTGAAGAAGACGGTAAGCTTTCCGTTCGCCGTTTTGTTATAAAGATGAAGGCAGTTGAGTTTCACTAAGCTCGGCTGAAAATACCAGCTGTCAAAAGCGTTGATCAGGCCTTTAATACTTTACTTTAATTTTGAACTGGTTTATTTAGTCAGAGATATAGGGCCTAAATAATAAAGCTGCCTGGACCGAGCCCTGTGGCAGTCCACTGCTCAGTTTTCTCGGTCTACTTATCCTCTACTTATCTTCACATAGAATTTAAATAGTACGCATGCTTACCATATTCTTTATAATTTATTTTTCATTAGTATATTGTGTAACGCAAACACCACTGCTTCTCACCAATGTCGTACGCATAATCTTATCCGGCCATAATCACCTTTCGAGACAAGATTCATTATTTCATTAGGATATCTAATCAACATTTAGTTTCTTGATTAAATTGTACCTGTCTCATGGCAGTACAGGATTCTCTGTTCAATATCTTTGCCATTTCCTTCTTTGAAACCTTACAAGTGGTGCGTAAGTCATATATTGTTGTATTGTTATAGCCTGAAAAGCCCATAGGCTCATTTTAGGTTTGAAATCCCAGTTATGACTTTTTTAACTCTTTTAATCTGAGCCTTTCGAGTTAATCTTCGATCTATGTTAGACGCACACCTAGATATCAAAGCTGACTTGAAAACGCTATTGAGTTAACTCGAAGGTCCTGCTACTAACAACAATTTTGTACTGTATCGAACACATTCTGCAGATTTTCAGATGTTACTCTGTCATATTTACTTCTTATTACTATAGTAAGCCAATCGTCTACATAGCCTAGGCATATATAACCGGCATTCGTCAATCTACGTAGAATATCATCAATTACTGGTACTCACAGCAGTTTGGTATGACACCTCCCTAAAGGCAACCCGTGGTGACTCGACAGTTTCAGATTTATCTCCTAGCTGTGATATTCCGGCTG
The DNA here is from genome assembly GCA_964036015.1 of Leptarthrus brevirostris. Lineage (NCBI taxonomy): Eukaryota > Metazoa > Arthropoda > Insecta > Diptera > Asilidae > Leptarthrus > Leptarthrus brevirostris. The sequence goes on along the minus strand of OZ038372.1, from coordinate 116,689,626 downwards.
CGCAGCATTGCTCTTATTCGTCGAACGATTTCAAAGTTTAAAATGTTAAATACACAAAGAGGGGCCATTTTATAAATGACAACACTCTTCAGACCTTCAGTATACCAACTCAGTTCTGCAGTGCTTTTATGGTGAATATGCCTGATTGAACGGCGTGTTGGCTTACCTGTTGCGTTTATCCTTTGATCAATTATTCTTGATATTTTTGATGAGCACCTACCTGCAAAATTTATTTTTTCTATTTTTAATAATTATTATTAGAGACTCCTCAGTTAATCTTCATCCCCGCGGGATTCTTTGGTTAATTAATTTCTTCTAAACCGGTAATGTAAGACCCATCAGTTGTTTGGAGGAGGCCTAACACACCAAACACGTGTAATAGCCAACAACAAAGTTCCAAAATGGCTAGCAATGTCTAGATACATCAGTGACAAATGTACCAACTTAACTTCAAATTGTGACAATTTGACTAATACAAATCGCGAATTTCAAAAATGTCGTTTATTGTTTGATTAATCTTTGTATTCTCCAAGATTTGACGACTTTTGTAAATGTGAGCTCAGTTCCCTCATTTATTTTTAATTATATAGGCTTCATAGTGTTTAGCTTGCATGATCCAATTCGCTAACTTTTATGAAGACCTTAGCAGTGAATCATACTCTAGATCAGTGATGTCCAAACCTATGCCCGCGGGCAAGTGAGCTTTTGAGCTTTTAAATTCGTATATGCACTTGTTTAGCTGTATTCGGTTTACTATTTTTGAGTTTTTTAATAGTTAGATCATACAAAAGTTAAAAAAAATCGTCATATTTAAGTAGTTTTGTAAGCAGTTATACAATATCCTAAAAAAACAACCTTTTGCAAAAATTTTATGGTTCTAAATTAAACAAACAGTATGAAATACTTCTAAAGCTTTTAAGCATTCCTCACATTAAGTAGTGTGAGTTTGGCCATCACTGCTCTAGATACAACCCCGGAAATTATGACAATCGTGGCCATATTACCAACAGGAGTTTCATCATTAATTCATTCCTTTGTACTTTTTGTCCCGCAGATTAACCTATCGTTGCATCCAGTTAAAACTATATGTACATTCTCCTAAGCAATACTAAAGAGTAGTGCTGATAATATTGACACATTACAAGCTCAATACTTCAGCCAAACCAACACAAGAGAGAGTCTTTTCTGAAAATTGTAAATAAGAAGCTTTATATCGTTATCACGTATTCAGAACATTTGTAGGTTCGCCTCAAACAAATGTCAGGTTAAAACTTAAATAATTTCTAGAAAAAAATACATATATATACTATAGGAAGTGTGGTCTGTTTGCACGACCAATGGACAGCTTTCGTTTTTGCTACCAGGCCTGTGTCTAGAGTAGGCTATAAGCGAAGGAATAAAAACGTTAAGATTGGGTTAAGGGTTATTAATACGGTTGTTTGGATCGAGCAAAATCTAGTCGATTTTGATGAATCGAGAGCTATCACTAAACATAATTGGATAGCAATAGAACATTAATACTAAAAATTAAACTTACAGCTTAGCAATTAACGATTGTGTTTCTGTAATTTATGATAAGATTCATGATCTGTTTAATTCCTGTGTACCACTCAAGCGGTCGAGATCATCCTGCCATTCTCCCCCGTGGTATACTAGGGAACTACGGAGTCTTAAGAATAAAAAAAATAAATTATGGAAAACCTACTTACGCTGTAGTAGCACGTCAGCTTATTCTGAATTCGTATATTGTCATGACTGCTTTTTAGCGTTATCTTCATCCTTATACAGGGAATACCTTGATGATAATCGCAGAAGAAAACTGATAATTATCCATCTACAATGTGGTATAATGGATCCTCTAGTTGTAGCGCACCCGATATTGCCGATAACTTTGCATTGTTTTTTGAGGGCGCCTTTTCACCAGGCCTTTGTGCCTTCGCTGGAAGATTTTGGCGATATCCAAAACCGTCCCGCTACCTCCATTGCTTTGCCTATTGTATCTCGTGATATTATCTTGAATGGTATCAAGGAGCTTAAACTGGACTTTTTCTCTGGTCCTGATGGTGTTCCACCGGCATTCTTGAGATCCTGTTCTGATGCTTACTCACTCCATTGGAACTCATCTTCAATAAATCTCTTTAGGCCGGTAGATTTCCTACGTTATAGAAGAGCTCCTTTATAATTCCTGTTTATGAAAAGGGACATAAAAACTTCATAACAAATTATAGGCCAATCGCGAAGCTTTCCTGCATACCCAAGTTGTTTGAATCTGTTATATATTCACAGCTTGTTGGGCAATGTAAGGGGTTAATCTCATCTAATCAATATGGCTTTCTGCCTGGTAGATCGACGACAACTAACCTGCTAGAATTTACATCCCACATTATCTCTGCCTTCCAACAAGGTCTCCAGACTGATTGTGTCTTCACCGACTTCAGCAAGGCATTTGATAAGCTCCCTCACTCCGTAACTATGCTTAAGCTTAAAAGGTTGGGTTTTTCGCCTTTGTTGCTCGACTGGATCTGTTCTTACTTAAAAAATAGGACTTACCGTGTCTCTTTCCGTAATACTTTATCTAGAGTCGTTAGAGCTTCATCTGGTGTGCCGCAGGGTAGCCATTTGGGGCCGTTGCTGTTTATTCTAGCCATTGACGACATTGTCCCTCTGATTGAGCACTCCAAAGTTTTAATCTACGCTGATGATATGAAGATTTTCTCATGCGTTAGAAACAGTTATGATTCTTCCTGCATCCAGGATGATTTGAATACCTTCAGGGTTTGGTGTGCCTCAAATGGACTGCAACTTAACCTGGATAAATGTAAACTTATGTCTTTTTCTAGGATCATCAGTCAGCTTGTCTTTGATTATACCTTTGCGGAAACTACTATCCGTCATGTGGAGTCCGTTACTGACCTTGGTGTAAAGCTAGACAGAAAACTCGATTTCACTCTGCACATAAACCATATCGTATCTCGGAGTAATTCAGTCCTGGGTTTTGTTAAGCGGTGGTCAAGGCAGTTTTCTGATCGAGAGACTCTCATTCACTTATTTTTTTCTTTAGTTAGACCAATTCTCGAATATGCATCTCAGGTTTGGTCTCCTTGCTATGCTGTTCATTCTAGACGCATTGAATCGGTGCAGCGGAACTTTGTTAAGTTCGCACTAAGGGACGTCCCGTAGAATGATCCATTAAGACTTCCTCCTTATGTGGATCGCCTCCGACTGCTTAATATGCACTCGTTGGAGGAACGACGTAGAGTTGCTGGCCTAGTATTTATTCACCAGCTTTTGAACTCGAATATAGATTCTCGCTCTCTTGCAAGTTTGGTTACTTATAGGCATACTCCGTATAGGCTAAGGAGATTGCCTTTACTACATGTTGTTCATTCTCGGTCTAACTATGGTATGCATGAGCCTATCGCATGTGTAGAGCCGTGAATATGTGTCCTATTTTTGACCTGGCTCTTGCTTAGGATTTGCTTAAACGATCTCTGTTATCAATGCACCCCTGATTGTTTTGTTTGGACGTGTTTTGGTTTTTTGTTTACTAATATGTTTCTTTTCATGGGTTGTGGGAGCCTCATTCACCTCAATATATGTTATATTCTGGTGAATAGGTCAATTGGTTCCAGGCTTCTGCCTGTGAAGTGCGCCTTCTGAGTTAGAAGGGTTAATTCCATTAATAATTTAATAGTACTATGACTCTACACTAATCGCATTCAATTCTAAATGTCCTATATTTGCAATCGATTGCAATTGATTTACGAATTTCTTTATTGGCATGATTGAAAGAACATGGAATCATTAATTTGACCAGAAACAAAACTTATTCAATCTAACTAATCTTAAAAAATAATTCAAATAATCAAAAAAAAAGTAAATGAATGAAATCGCGGATATCCATGTAAACCACTTAAATGATGTCATTCATAACATTAAATCGTAAATCGTACCAACCTACGCTAACTCAAATACTCGTAAGTCAAAGTTCAGAATTAATGAATCAGAAAAATTTACAAAAATTCTGAACAGAAAAAAAATTCACCTCACGAAAAAAAAGATCATCAGCAGCAACGGCAGCCGAAAACAAAACTTACGAAAGTCCTCATATGTTAAATTATTCCCACTCATTCCATTTCTCATCCCAGCACACAGCATAGTAAATTTGGAAAGAAAAAGATCGTCCACTTGGCTTACAACTCGCGAAATCAGCGCGCAAAATATTCAACTTTCGATTTCAGATCAAAGCAGTAAAAATAGCCCCAAATCCAGTGAATCTAATTTCCATTCAAAGGCCACTTAGGATTCCTCTGGCAGCAGGCCCCTATGGTAAACGGCTAGTTGTAGCCAATCTTTCGCAAAGCTTTTCATGCTAATATTTCCCGTCGATCTTGCTATTGCTGATCTTGCATCTTCCAAATTATTCTTATTCCATCATCCGCGGAACTGTGGTTATTCCGAATTTATCCGTTGGCCGTTGGGGCTGTTGCGAGCAAAAGCTCCTCCTTCGCGATCGATCGAATTGGTAATGCTGAATTTCGCGCCACACTCAGCGCACGCGTTTATTAAATTCTTGACGAGGATCACCACCACCTAGCTCCGTTGCCGTCGCTGAACGCCGTCGTTTGAATAAATTTACCGTGCGAACTTGTGAAATTGCAACCCAAGATAGATCGCGAATCGCGGGCGCCTGCCTAACAGGCTGTGTCTATCTATCTGGCTGTCTAGCTGCTGAAATTTGTGTCTTTTGTGTACACAAAAGCGTCTACGAGAAAAAGAGAGTCATTTCGGATTTCGCGATCGTAATTTTCTAGTTATTTCCATCAACACTAAGTTGAGCGGTCGCGGCGCATGACATAAAAGTTGCGCTAGGTCAGTTTCCGACTTGCGCGGCCAACCGTGAACGTTATTGCGCTGTCCGTGTGTGAAGTGCAAGCTTATCGATGACGAGTGTGTTCAGTTTTCTGGTTCTTTGTCTAGGGAAAAAATTGCAACTTAACATATTTGCATACCGTCGTGAGTGGGAAGGACGCCTTTGTTTTGGTAAGCGCCTCATGCATGTGCTGTTTTTGATTTTCGATTTTTATATTTACCTGTGATTACTTTTGATAGCTCACCTTCGGGGTAAAGGCCTCGAGGTCGTTTTGCACACAATTTATTTACAAAATCATTAAATAACGTGGGAAATCGTGTACACGTGTGTTTTGAAAGCGGAATATTAAAACGACGCAAAGTACATTGCTTCTGCGCTCTTTTAAATATTTACGGTATTGATAACCCATTGCACTTTTGGTTGTATTCGTTTTTGATTATTAATGGATTCAATTCATTAGCATTGCATAGATAACTTTAAGTAGAACATTTAAAGACTTTTACACATTTTTTTAAATAGTTCCGCGTATTTGCTATTCGTTCGATTCAAATGTGAATGAATCGGGTGAGATTCTGATTTATTTACGGAGTGATTTTCTTCTGATTGTGTTGTGCGAATGTACCAAATTTGACGATTTACATCGCAACAGATTAATTAATTTAATCAATCATTATAACACGAGGCAATAGACATAGTTTCATACGAATTCCCATTCCCTTGTTCGTAGGTACCTGAATTTAATTTATTTTTTGAAGTAAGTATGTAAGTACTCTCTGAGTAAATCTATGCACTTTTTTCAAACAAATTGCTTTTCTTTAATCTCTGCTTTAATTCTTGAAAATCGTGTTTCATAAAGCATAAAAAAACTTACGCACCGTGAGGTGATACATTATCTTGGAGTAGAATGATGTTTTAATGTAATTTGTTTTGCTCGGACTTTCGTTCAATTAAATTGGTTGTTAAAAAAGTAGTGCGAGCCGTAGTAAAAGTATATTGGCCGGAAGTTTAAAAAATGGAAAGCGAAAAAATTGTCTGCTATTACGATAAATTTAGGACCAAACAACGATTAATAATTTCAATGTTTGACGACAACCCTAACGTTCATTTAAACAGATTTTAATATAGTAATGCTAACTTTACCAATATACCAGGGACTATTTTTTTTCAATTGGAACAAAACAATTTTTCTCTTCATGACAAAAAAAAATCCAATACTTGACGGCACAGGAAACATTTTATTGGTCCGTGCTTGGCCGTCAAGTTAGCATTACCAGGAATACCTTCCTAAAATTGGGGAACAACAAAATTGTTTCATCAAGACAAAAAAGTGACAATTAATTCAATATTTGTCGTTAGAAAGAGACTTGGAGGAGGTACAATTTGTAGCACTTGTGTATCATCCTCCTCCAGCCAGGTCGATAATACTATTGTTGAGTGGCAAAGGGTGTTGCTCATCTTAAAAGTATATTTATTTATTTACAATATTTCATCAATGTGCTGGTTACTACAAAGAAAAAAAACTAAATAAAAACAGTATAACAAACTATATAAAAACAAAGAATAAGGAGAGATTTCGCAATAGATTTCCTCACATGATTTCGCGATAATTGAAAATCAATGCAATCAAAAGTGGAATTAAAAAATCGCGACATCGATTTGATAGGCTCATTTAATCCATAATTAGTGCGATAAAAAGGTAACTGAAGAAAGCCGTCATTCCTCAGGAAGCGAGCCGGAACCGATATGCCAAAACAAGCCAAGAGAACAGAAGAGTCTATGGACCCCCGAATGCAGTCGAAAGCAAAAAGGATCCTGGCGTTACGGCGTCTCTTTTCAAGTGTGTCCAAGTGCAGGAGTTCAAGTCTATCAACATAAGGAGGTTATTCCAAGGAAGGCTTTGAAGAGCGAACCTAACGAACCTCCGTTGAACAGCTTCAATGCGATTGATATGTGTCACATAGAGCGTTGACCAGACTGGGGAGGCATATTCCAGAATAGGCCTGACAAAAGTGCAATATAAGAGCTTTGTAATGTAAGGGTCATCAAATTCCTTTGACTACCTCCTCACGAAACCAAGAGTCATATTAGCCTTGTTGACTATGGCATCAAAATGATCCTCGAAAGAAAATTGGGAATTTAGCTAGACACCTAGGTCCTTAGTCTTAGTAACTCTTGTTAAAAGTCAACCCTCTATGGTAAAGTTTAATTGAAAGGCAGACCTTTTTCGTGAGAAAGACATAGATGTACACTTGCCGATATTTAGGGGAAGGTCGTTAATGGAACACCAATTCTGAAAGGCCTCTGAAAAAGTCAGAATTTTAAAGTAGGCAATCTGCATTGTCAGACACAGTGCGAAATATTTTAGCGTCGTCGGCATAACAAAGAATATTTGAGTCATCATTGATATAAATTATAAATAACAATGGCCCGAGGTGGGAGCCCTGCGGTACACCGGAAGGGTTGAAAATAGCATCAGACAGAGCTCTACGAAAAGAAACCCGCTGAGTGCGTTCAAATAGGTACGAATGAATCCAATTTACAAAAACTCGCGGAAACACAAGAAGGGAGAGTTTGAGAACAAGAATTTTAGGATTTATTCTATCGAAAGCTTTGCTGAAGTCAGTAAAAATACAGTCAACTTGCTTACCACCTTCAATTGCAGAAATGCAGAAGTTTGAAAATTCCAATAAATTGGTGGTAGTTGATTTACCCCTAATGAAGCCATGTTAAAACGGCTGCAAGAACGGCTTGCAGTGGAAGTATAGAACATCGCAAATAACTGCCTCAAAAGTCTTGGATATTCAACAAAGATTACCAATTGGTCTATAGTTCGAGATTTCACATTTATCACCTTTTTTGTGAAGGAGAATAATTAATGAGGTTTTCCAAGCTTTCGGAAAAACACCGCAACGAGTTGAGAGATTAAATAAATAACACAGAATAGGAGCAAGAACGGAACCACATCTTTTCACGAGTGAGGCGGGGATACCGTCAGGACCAATTGAAAAACTATCAGTCAAGGTAGAGATTTTCTTCAAAATTGTAACTTCGCCAAGTAAAAGGTCTTTCGATTCGAGAGAAGTCGGTGGAAACCTCGTCAAATGGGTAAAATCCTTAAAGCTAATATCACAGGTATCGTCCAAAAACGCAGTTTTAAAAAAATCGGCAAAAAGGTTCTTACAATTTTAAATCCTTTCGTGGTTTGAACAAGAAACATTTTCATATATCCCGTAGCATTTATGCTCACCGACTCGTGCTTGTATTCAATGAAGCTGGCCATCACAAAATATGTAAATATTAAAACCTAAATACAAATTGCACTATTGATTTTTTATTTGTTTTCTTTAAGCTTTTATTGCATTAATCCCCAAATATTGCCTATAGGATTCGCATCCGGCTATTGTGATTGCTAATCCATTAGTTAAATATTTTTTTCTCTTTCCGGTGTGTTCATAATCGACTTTAAATTTGGAATCATTATCCAGAAAATATAACAGGTATCATCTTAGCAGACTCCAATAATCCTTTTTTTTAACTGACTGATCATCGTTTCGGGAGTAAGAATTCTGGTAAACGTTATCAATTTTTTGTTTTGTCTGCACAAAAAAAAGAGAAACGATGGCCTGGTCCTCGGCTTTCGAAGTAGTTCGAAAATTACGCCACCCACATTTTGACGAACTGTTCCGAAACTTTCCACTTGTCGCTGCCGGTGTGAGTTTCGGTCTTTTCGGACGACTCACTAAGAAAACGACTTTTTTTTGTAAATTAGTTGAACTTAGACGGACCGAAATCGTACAACGCGAAAAAAAGGAACGAGGCAGATAAATAAAATTCCACCCCCACTATTCGAGCAATAGAATACGCTCTTGTGGAAACTACTGTATTCCATTTTCGTATTCGATGAAACAACGTTTCTAAGAGAATCGCTACGGGAGAAATTGACGATAAACATGGCTTTTTATACTTTGACATAGCAAATAGTTGTCCCTTTTCGACAAACGGCGAAAAACGGTGGTATAAAACAATGCATAGTGAACTACTTGAGATGAACCTCGGAAACAACTAACAGCCATTTTACGATCATATTTCCGGCTTGCTTATCTTTTGTTACCTAAACTCCGCCTTTGCGGCGATTGACGCTTCCCTTCAGGTTTATAACCCTAAATTCATATTTTATCGCTCATCAAACATGGTTTTCCGTACTTTTTTACGATTTGTTTGCAGCAATCAACAAGAGCTTTAATTTTCATTGAAAACAAATATTAAATGAGCCGTACCGACTTTTTACTTGAAGATGATCATGAGAAACTTTTTTTCTGCCTACTACCTATCTCCAAGGAACCCACCCAGAATTTCACGATAGGTTGTCCGACGATTTACAATCAGATCTTCATATTTATCGCGAAATAAAACACAAATGAAAATAGAGACAACAGGTTAAAATAGAATAGCGTTGCCTATTTACTTTAAGTTATGATTCCGGAAAGGCACGATAAACTCCTATGTTCAGCATAAACTGAGTTTTTTTGATTACATCAAGAGACGATGAAGCGACTTTAATATCACCAAATTCCGCATCTTTGAAACAACACTGAAACCTAATTTGGCATTCGGCGTGTTTACAGGGAGATTAAATTCCAGGAAAAATTACGGATCCACTCACTGTAATCTTGCTTTATGTAGTTCTGGCAAGATATAAGCAGTCGCACTATAAAATTTAGGATCCTTTCAGTAATTTTTAATATGTTCATGGCCAATTTTTAACAGAGCAGCACCGTAAAATTCACGTCGCACATAAAATTTACTGTGCGATTTAAGAAAAACTAAAGGGGAATTCATTTGATTACTTTTAAACCTTTTGAATTCTATGTTTGGAATATCCTTTAAAACGGAACAGATACTCGGGGCTCAACATCAATATTTTACAGTGCTGTTCCGTAAAAATTTAAGTAGCTGCAACACGATTATAGTTGAGAGCTGTAATTTTTACCGGAATTTTGTATAAAAATTCTAGAACTTTTCTCTCCGTGTAATAATCGATAAATCAACATTCAAATTGCCAACCTTCGTAAATCAGTGTCCACAACGGATACCAGACAAAACTGACAGACAAAAGCAGTACAGTTCTACTAGCTCTTTACTGGAATACATGGGGTAGGATGGAAATGAGCCGGGACGCGACAGGAAATAAACGAAATAGACGAAAACGTACTCCTACAAAAAAGCTCGGTGGATCAAAGCAAATTAACATATTTATAAAATTTAGTATGAAATGAATTAAATAAGAAGCAATATTTCCCAATGGTTCAAGAAGAATTGCCTAATCCCAAAGTCGTCCACACAAAATTTTCCAATTTACCCCTTAAGTCAATAAACTGTCAGATTTCGTACTTTCCTTAGTCTCTTTAATTGGAAGTAAAAGAACAATTTCACTGTAATTATCGCAAATTAAACTGCGAAGCGAATGACTTCAGACAAAATTGTTCCGTTTGTGGTGACAGATTATCACGAGAATAAAAGCTTAGTAAGCGTCAGGTATTCGTTGAGGTAAGAAGAAGACGACGACATAATTATCTGAAAGGAGACCAAACCTTCGCTAATTTCTAAACTTAACGCCTCGTCAGGTCATAATAAACTGTACTGTGGCAGGAGACCGCCTGTTTCGCGATTTTCTTAACTTTTGTTTTACAAGGAGGACGGACTCCATCCAAGTCGTTGTTTGACCATTTGACAGAGATTTCGGAGATCCCTGTTAACTGCTTCGCATGGAAGGTAGGGTAGACGGGAGTAGGTTGCGTTCTCGAGTGCCTTGACTCTTTCCTAAGAAGACTTCATGTTAGACGTTGATGTCGAAGTTATCGTGTTTTCATTTCGCCATCCTCTTCTTTGCTTGCCTGGCTTTCTTCTTTGTGGAGCATGCATGCAACATGCAACCTGAGAATATGACCTTGGAGCCAGGTCCATTGACCAAGCGTCTGTTCCGCTGAAACTTAAACAGCCGGGGGGCTCTGCACTTATTTTACTTTTTCTGGTGTTAATTCCTCTTAACAATGGAGACTTGCCAAATGAGTGATGGATTGACAGCTTGCGTTTTGTGTGCTTTTGCACTCAAAATGGGAACGATAAATCGACTTTTAGGTAGATATCAACTTTAATATCGTTTTAAATTGAACTGTATAAACGTGGGTGGGTGAAGTAATTCATTATAGACCACCTTGATATGGTCATGGTTTTAAAAGTCGTTCCGATGCATCAAATGTCATTAAGAAAACGAAAATGCAGTTTCATTCATTTATTTTAAATTAGCCGACAGTTGTATGCGATTATCTTGTGGAGCTTGCCATGACGTTCATCTTCGATTCGGTTCCTTTAGCACAGTAAACAGTTCACTACAGATCGCATTAAAAATTCATTTTGCAGCCCTGAATAATAGATATGGAGTTTCAGTTTTAGAATTGAGAGGTTTTTTTTTAGAAAACTAACTATTATAATATAGCCTGCCCGAACTGCACTGACTGACTGTATAAGCTTATTATAATATTGTTTATTCAGACAGAAAAATGTGACGATTTCCAAAAACCTAATTATATTCTAAAAACTTTCGATTATTTGAACAAAATCTAAATAAACTCCTATTCCTTTAAGAAATAAGTTGAGAAATAACGCTATATCTAATGTTTTTTCTATGGCAGCTGATTTGTTTATGCCAAATGTAATTATGTTATGATGCCAAAAAGGGGCCTCTTAAGGCCACAATTGTTTAGATAGGGCCATCAACTTTTTTATTGCTCACTACGAGAGCAAAAAATTCGGCAGGTAAGGGTGGGGTGGGGGGGGGGGGGGGGGGGGTAAAAGACGTCGTTTCGGAGGTAGGAGGTCATCTCAATTTGTTTTATGCTCCCGACTGAGCCAGTTAAGGTATCAAAGCATTGTAACAGTAAGTGCTTAACAATATATGTACATTACTTTAAAAACGGTTGCACCTAGGAAGGTACATTTGTTAGGTCACATGAAAGAGTAGTTCTTAATCTATCTATTTTCTATGTATATTAATAAAATTTCAATTTCAATTTTCAAAATAATCGTCATTTTTTAAGCTCATGCGGTTATGGTGGTGGTGGAGGGGTTTGATATGAACAAAGAACCGAGACGACCGATATTAGAGAGTGTCGAATCCATACACCGGGCACCGAAACAAGTCAATAACTAGTTAGTAGTGCATTTCGGCGGGAAAATTCTTAAAATTTATTTCTATTTTTTTTTTCAATTTAGCGTCTCAATGCTCCAAAGCGAATAGAGAAGGAAAGGTGATTGATGCGGTGCATAATAACAAAGTTTTATGACTATAAACGAGACAGGCCCTAAATCCCCCCACCCCTACCTCCGAAACGACGTCTTTTACCACCTACCTGGAATGTTTTGCTCATTTCGATTCCAGCTATCGATTAGTGCAATAAAAAATGAAGGTTCGCATTTAAAAAATAGTTGTCGGCTCTATATAAAAAAGAGTGGCCTTAAGGAAGTCGTCTAGTGTAGAAATATGGTGTTTTGAGACTTAAGGAATATTTTTATTCATCCTTGAACAGTCTCTCTCTGGTTCCTTCAATCCCTTGTGGGGCTTAAGGCGTCTACTAAACCGACTCTCCACCTGGTCCGATTTTGCGCCAACGACTTCAACTGTGGGCACGATTTGTTGATCTGATTACCTTCCCTCTCGACGGATCTTCTCTATGTGTTGTGCGGTCGTCCAATTTGGCGTCTTCCTTGGATCTCATGCAGATTCCAATCTAGAGCCTGCTGTGCGATGTTGTTTGGCTTTTTTCTTAGTGTGTGACCTATCTGCTACCACTTTCGCCTGCGAATACTGGTGCCTATCCCGTCTTGGCCTGTAAGTTTGTGTAGGTCTTCGTTGGTATTGACCAATGGATATTAAGGATGCGCCGAAGATATCGGTTGATAAAGGCTTGTAGCTTCGATGATATTTGACAGATCATTTTCCATGTTTAACAACCGCATAACAGTACAGATTTTACGTTCGATTCGAAGATCCGGAGTTTTGTGTGTCATTAAGTGTGAGCATTAAATTCAACTCCAGCCTTATTGATGCGAGCTTGTACATCAGCTTCAGCTCCGCCGTCTGCTGGAAGTATGCTTCCGAGATAACGTAATTTATTCACTTGCTCTATTTGCTGCTCTTCCAGATATATTTAATGTTGTCTCCTGGAGTCCGAGCTCATAAGTTTGGTTTGAGCTGTATTGCGACCTTCTCTGCTCAGGGCTTCGGACATTTGGGCTACATGACTACGTTTGTTGGATAGGAGACATACATCGTCGGCACAGTCCAGGTGCGTAAGGTGGTTAAAAAGTTTCCATCTAATCCCTCGCGATGGGTGGTCGTCTAGGGCGCAAAGGTGACAGTATGCATCCTTGTCTCACTCTATTCAGCACTTGAAAGGAAACCGACAGTGTTCCCTGGTGTAGGACGTGACATTGGGCTTATGAGTTGGACTCTTTTACGATAGTGATAATATTTTCTAGGATGTCTCTCCTACGTAAAACTGCCCATATATATTCGCGATCAACGCTGTCAACCACCATCTCAAAATTGACAAACATTAAGATATAAAGGGGACCTCTATTCGGCGGATTGCTCGATGATAATTCGGAGGGTGTTGATGTGAACGCTGCAGGAGAAACCCTCAAGAAAGTCTGCATGTTCATCGCTAACAGTGCCCTCGATAGTTAGCTTGATTCGCATTCCATGTGTTTTTGGTATTGAACTTTCGATTATTTTTGGAGATACAGCGCTTGCAAGGCACATATAAAAGTTAAAGATAATCGTACTGGGCCTACAACTCTGGCTGATCCGCACTCTTGGCTATCGTTGGTACTAAAAAAAATTGAAAATTGCGTTTTTTGCACACTTTGGAAAAAAATTCTCGAGATCTTTTATAATGGTAAGCACAAGAGCTAACGAGCACGTGTGTTAAAGCTGAGCTTAATCCGTCCAGTAGTTTTTGAGATATAGTGGGTCCCAGTTAAAAAAATCAAGTTTTGAGAAAAACGCGTTCAAAATTTCAAGTTTCTATGATACTGAGAACTCACCATTTATCTGCTATGCTCGGACGATACAATGGACCTTCCTCTTCCTCATAGAATTCTTGCAGGATAGATTGTTGTACGCGATTTTCAGTCCTGGCTCATTTTTTGAGTTCGCAATAGCGTCGCTTAGATCGCTGGATACGCGCGTTATCTCGGTTACTGGCTTTGACTTGGGCATTTGGTCCGATTGTGATTCCGAGATTTACTCGACACCGCTTTTCTTTTATCCCGTATGCTCGAAAATATTTGACATCTCGACAAATCCTCTTTCACACCTTAAAGATTTAATTTCTGAAAAAAAATATAAATTTTTCTAATTTTCCACTAAAAGACTAAACGGCTAAACATTTTTTTACGATGAGAATTATTCGAGTTATGAAAATGAGTCGTACAAAAGTAACACCCTGTATATGTACTGTTAAAGACTTTTATTTTTGCAAACCAACCAAAACTTATAATGCATTTGCCGTTTTATTTTACATTAAGAAATTGAAATTAATCTTTACGGTAACCGACCAATTATTTATTAATGTATTTATTACCTTCCCACGTATGCCTTCCAACAGTTGTCGTATCTCAACCGCAGTGGCGAGCAAAAACGAAAAACTGTGGTAGCAATTCCATTAAGCCATTGAAGTTAAATTCACTGAAACTGAGCATATACCAGTAGCAGTGGACACTTTGAGAACTTCCTTCCAAAAGAAATTACTTTAGTGCTTTCTTACAAAAAAACGCAAATGGGAACATTCCTGCCATCCAACTTCATCATCCATGCCTGACTGCTGCAGCCTGGTCAACGTACGTTTGACATTCGTCGAGCTTACGCTACGTTGCACTCCCAGGTTCCAGCCCCATGCCATTCCCGTGCCCCATCTCATTCCCGTGTCCCATCTCCAATATCAATATACTCTAAAATGCAGCTCGGTCATGCGCCTCGTTTCTGTGGGCCATGATAGCCCCATCGAAGCTCCAAGATTGAGCCAAGCTAACACTGAATTGGGATTCTCGACTCGATTTCACACGGGGCAAGTGTAGTCACATCACTCGCATATCATAGTTGCTCGCGTACACAAATTACAGCACCCGCTCCGTACCGTGCAACTTTGTTTAGTTGTCTGAACCTAAAAACAATAACAACAAGTTGCCTACGCTATCGGGTGAGATCTAGTTTTAGCGTTTTGTTTACATTTTCGCGTCTGGTGTACTTGTGTTGTGTGCATCACGTTGCTGGCCGGGTTCGGGGATGTACATCGACCGCGGGAGAGCTTACCGGGTTCGTTGTCCTGCCGCACATGCAATTATCATTGCCATGCCAAGTCTGCCAAAGTAATTCTGCTCCTCGTCGTAAATAACCCCAACCAAGCCACACTTATCACACTTGTAAAACTTAAAAACTTTGCAAGAACTTTTTGTCGTAAAATGCAAAAGAAAGCATATTTTGGGGGTAATTAAATTGAGTTTATTGGACTAGATATTGAGGGAATGTTTTCACAACAGAGACGTTAAAAGGTCCTTAATTTTTAAGATTACATAGAACTTTATTTTGTGTTATTATGTACGATGTCTTCAAATACTAATATTTAGTGAATATAATAAAAAAAAAATGATGTGTTGTTTCACACCTTTTATTGAACATTTCGTTTACTTTTAAAACAATTTTCTCATCTCACTTTCAAGAAATTCCTTTATCGACATTTCGAAACAAATATAAAAACGTGCTGACCACGGAGTGGTTCCTAATCCTCCAGAACGCCCCCGCTAATCCACAACATGTAAAATGCGAAAAACATCTTCACGTTATCCAACCGCCTTAACACGTTCGCGGACACGTTCGCCGTCTTGTCCTTATGCTTTATGGAAAGCTTGTCGGCATATGCCGTCTTGTCCGCGAATGTGTTAAATGCGGTGTCCATAATTCCTGATATGTCATAAATTTCCTCTAAGGACCATATTTAAGATCATATTACAATCCATACGTTAAATAAGACTGCGCAGGCAGAGTATCGCTACGAAAGTTTGCACAATAGAGCGTTGAGCGGTGTGCTTTGAGCTGATTCATCGAGCGATGTTTTCAAGCTGCGTCATCAAGCGATGTTTTCAAGCTGCTTCATCGAGCGATGTTTTCAGGCTTAGTTCAACTTAATTGTAAGCGCGGAACCGGCCAGCAACTATGGTACCGTAATATTCACGGATGGTTCTCAGATGGAATAAGGTGTTGGTGCAGTAGTGTTCTCTGAAACACTGAATATACCGAAGTCTTATTCTACCGAACACATCGAGCATCTTCCAGGCGGAGGAGGCCATTAGAGCGCTTGATTCAGTTACCATATCTTCTAAGGTGGTGCAGGACTGTCGGGAGTTACTTAGTTCCTGGTGCAGCCTGCTTGACGTAACCTTGACATAGGAACATTGCAGGGAACGAGACAGAGCCGAAAAACTTGCCAGAAAGGGCGTAGCTCTAGAATGTGCCACTAGGTTCCCTTAAGAGGGAACTCTTTCTGCATCCTTTGGCGTTGGCAAGTGCGAGATGGAGCGCTCTGAATGCATATAACATATCCAGGACAAATTGGCCAAGTTATAATAAAACTAGGACATCCGATCTGCGCAACAGACCGAGAGCTATTATCGCAAAAATCCCTGCGATATGTACGGGACACTGTCTTTTAGGCTAGCATGCAGCTAGGCTGGGCGCCCCTTAAAATACACACTGTCGCAGTTGTGACGAAGTGAACGAAAAAGAAACCATCATTCACCTGCTCTGTAAATGTCCGGCTATGGAGGAGTAATTCTTTGAAAAACTAAAGGCAATCTCGAGGGTAACGATTAAGGAAATTATTAGTTTCTGAAATTCCTCCAGTTGGCTTTAGCTTCTTTTTCTCATAATAAACTCAGCCGACTCATTTCAGATAAAAATCACGGTTGTGAGTGAACCGTAGTCCAACAAAAAACCTCATATTACTGGTTGTGGCATAAAAATGGCGCTATAATACTTGCGAAACTCCCTCCTTAAACCAACCAAACCAACCAATTGTAAGCGCGTTGCGCATTCGATGTTGTATTATTTTTTCAAGGTGAAGATGGTTGAATTATGTCTATCAGTGAATCAATATGAGAGCTTTGTCGCTTGTCGAACGCCTGCACACAGCTCTCTGATCGCTTGCCAATGCGAGATCGGCTGAAGTCGTCGGTTGTGTAAGGGACACAAGATGTAGGCTTATGGCGTGTTATCATGAGAGTTGCAGGTTCGAATTCTAGCAATCACTACTACTTTACTGGTTGACACCGTAGGTATATATGAAGTGTTTAAATGAAATAATTTTGGCTGATATATTTAAATACTCTTATTACTACTGTTTGTCAAGGCTTCTCCATAATAACTTTGTACCAGGAATGCAGCAACAGCGCTGGTATCCCAGTGGTTAGGGTAATGGAGTATCATACATATGGTTCTCGGTTTAAATATTTCGCCAGGTGGTAATAATTCTCTAATTTCTACACTACTACCCAAAAAGCGAATTAGTAGGCTTTTAGAAAATAAAGAGCAAAACTGAGGTTTCATGGCACCAAAACTTTGGCATATCTCGGTCTGCGTCTCGTCTAGCTGAAGGTGATCTTGCTCTCGTCGCAATCTCAACGAGATAAAGGCCAATCTCGGTCCGGTCTTCGGAATTTCGGTGGAAAAACGGAGAGCGAGGACAACTGATACATATGTGTATATAAGCATTTTCTTCTTATTCCCCTCGCCCTGAAAAAGGTAACAAAGGCTCTTCTTTCAGCGTATACTTATATACCCCATAAATCATACAATTGCAACTTTTCGGAGCGACATAAAAGCTGAAACAGCTAAAAAAAATTGTCCACAATAAAATGATAAAAACTAAAATCTGGTCCACCCTCGTCACCTTAATCTCGCTCTCGTAATTGCCCCGTTACCAATGACGGCACCGGCAACGAGAATTATCTCGAATATTGTGAAGCCCTAACAAAACACATTCCGTCCTAAAGGCTTCCTCGAGGCCTTGTCAAAATTTCCATAACATGTAAAAGAAGCAGCACTAAATGAAGCTTTGAGGCTTCTTCAGAAGCGGGCTTCGAGGCGAGCTTTGTGCAATCAATTTGATATTGATTATTACAATCATAATTTGGAATAGCAGCGATACACCACGGGAACAAGAATTTGGCATATTATATTTCACAATATGTTTAGATGCGGTTGAGAACTGCCCTGAGCCTAAGTGATAGTTCAAAGTCTTGTGGTTTTAACGGAGAATCAATCAGGAATAACGTCAATGTATGTATTAGAATTGGCAACAAGCGCTGATAGTCCAATGATTAGGGCATACCCATGGTCCTCAGTTCAATTCTCGACGAAGTCAGTTGCTTATTTTTATCTTATTTCTACATTTACTTCGGGGGTTCCAGCTTTGAGAAGATATTATTTCGAATCTGAAGTTCCACCGCTGTGTTGTTGAGATTAGTGATAGTGCGTATTCTGGGTAACAATTGTGGTGGAGCAGAGTGCTGTCTTTCAGTTCGCCACTACCCAAAATATATATTTCTAATTGAATTAATTGGACAACCCAGCCTAATCGCAATTTTCTGAAACAAAAAGGATCAGTGTTTTTCTTTTTCTAGTGAAAAGCACAACTTAAATTTTCGAAGGTCACATGTTGTTTTTTTTGCGGGAGAGGTGAAAATCTTCCAAAAGACACCAGACAGCCCCCCCCCCCCCCTCGGGTAGTGTGAGATTCTTACTCACTAAAAACACCTCTCTGGGGATAAGCCGAAACAGACCACATAACCGGGTCCCTTTTCGTCCCCTCCCAGTCTCCCTTAGTGGGGGCAAGTGAGTATTCAGTTATCCCACTGTCGCCACTAACCTCGGTTTCCTGGGGCGCTGCTAGAATCCTAGCCTATCTGCATAAATCCATATTTTCCTACAGTCTCCAGTGTTCCTTCTTGGTTCATGCGTTAGTTACAACCTCCACCCCTTCACTGTCTACGACATTGAAGGGTTCCAGGCCGTAACGCTTTAGTCCTGAGCCAGAACAAGGAACCCCCTCCGGATTAACCGCAGCTAACCCTACGGAAGGCAGATCTGCATAAATCCATGTTTTCCCACCGTCTCCAGTGCTCTTTCTTGGTCCATGCGTTAATTACAAGGAAGTGCTAGTTATTATTATGCCAATGGCACCCTCTTCCAGGACTGCTACAGCAGTTTTAGCCGGCGGGGGCGAGCCAGCCTCCAAAGCCGCCACAGTTCCTTCGAAAGGTAATTTTCCCAAAGCTGCCACTGTTGTGTTGCGGGTACCGTGGGTATAGCCAACCTGTTGGGGTCTCCCATACAATCCACCTCCACTCCCACAGAAGCGCCCGAGGAAACGCCATTCACGACCCAATTACCCCTGGGTCCTGCAGAGGGGACGACGACACTGCAGACTCCCTTGGAGTTAGGGGGATTTTTTCGAGAGGTTCTCTCCTCCTGCATTAGTTACTTGGCTACATTCTAGGATGCATTGCCCGGTTGCTACCACTTGGACGTGTAACTAACACTTGAGAATATCCAGATGAGGATCACCGTTTCCTAGACGGCTTCAACTCGTCTGTTCATTCTCCAGCAACCAAAGTCATATGTTTAGTCCACTGTTTGTCTAGCTTCTTAAGACCGAATTGAAGTCACTCAGTGATTATAGACGAAGCCTTGCGTCATACTAGGATCATGAGGTCGTCCGAATAAACAACAGGAGTTGTGATATCACTTTTCTCTCCTCTTAAGACGTCTATGTTCGAGTTAGTCTTCCTACTGAAGAGCATCTAATTAATCCAATGATATAGATCTCTGCTAATTCTATCTTTCACAGTCTATGGATGACGTCTGCCTTCATATTGTTCCCGGTGTACTCCTACCGATTTGTATTTTGATTTGATTTGAGTATTGGCTGCTTCTGGGTTTTCAAAATATAGGAGCCCTTACCTTTCTTAAAAGTCTTACCTTTCTCTTGAACAAAACCAGTAGTATATCCAGTAAATTAAGCATCAAGGGGCAGTGGGGGAAGGAGGCTGGTTGGCCTATAATCCTTCGCTGACTCGATGTACGAGCTTTCAGAACGAATTCAATTCAATTCCTGGATGAAGATATATACCTGCGCCGGAGATAACTGCTTTAATGTGACTGTAATTAATTAATATTCTTGTCAGCCTTATTTATAAGAGATTAGGCAACGTACATACATAGACTTTTAGATAACGTCAGAAGCCTAGACTATGCTAATTATAAATATTTCCTGATCCATTGACACCAAGCTCTAACTAAGTCTTGAGGCGGAATCCGCCATAACATAAATAAAAGCAGAAAACCGACGGCGGTGGGCAGCCGAGATCTATAGGTGGTTGAAAAACGTTGTTATCTCGATACTATTAAAATCGAAGATGGAGGAGCAGAAGTAGACGTCAGTTCCAGAAACAATAAAGTGCGAGACGCATATTATTCTTACTACAGGTTATAATTGCAATTGCACCGATACATGGTGGATTCCGAATTACCGACATTACTCTGTAACCCTCAAATATAATATGCTGCCAGCAGAAAACAACCATGGGTCACTGGTGGTGCGATTCGAATCTGCTGATGTTAAAATTCTTCAAATAATTCTTGTATACTTATAATCCTATGTTATAACCCTTCGGAGAAACCAGCCTTTTTTAAACTAACTAACAAGACTCAATTCACCCTCAGCACTTCAAAACTATGATTACCATTACAAATCCATCAATCAGTAAATAAAACTTTAAGTTGAGACTCTTTTTACACCCCGAAGGCAATAAATCCAATCGTTTACAACTCCCCACACCTCGGTCGATACATAAAAGGTCATCAGCGAAGTAAACATTAAGGTATAAAAGTTAAGTTCTCATAAAATACTCCCTAAATACCAATCGATGGTCACAATCTGCATAGGTGCAACAAACTTGCTCAATTTATGCCGTGAGAATTCCCCTCCGACAAGATTCCGCTCAACTTTGCATGCATATTTAGAGGTAATTTAAAATGCATTACAATTTCCGGCATTGGCCGTCAACTTCCTTTATATGAGGTCTAGCGTTCTTGAACTGAATAGTCGTGGATATTCTTGAATGAAAAGCGTTAACCCGGCATGTACCTAAGGCAAGAAATCTGTTCCCGTCCTGTCTTGTCTTATCATCCAGAATCAGAAATTATGTCACCCGAGTCAATCACAAAATTACGTAACTCTTCGCGAGGAAAAAGTATCTCAGTCACTGCCAATTAGGTACAAAAACGAGGGTGAGTTAATGCTACACGGAGCGTGACCAAGAAACAGGTAATGATAATTCTTTTTTGAGTTCTTTAGCCTTTCGGCTCATCTCTTATCATCGCGAGGCGAGTCTAGCACGCAGACAGAGGCCCCCACGCATTTCCGGTTGCGTTGTCTCTTTTCGTCATCAATATTCATAAAGGCATCCGATGGAGTCATGCATAAACAAGGAGGGTTTGCTCCACTATCACTGCCGCATACCGTACACACGTACGAGGCGAATTTGAGTACAATAACGACAGGCCCAGTGGAGCTGCTGGGCACTTTGCGTGCGGTTATAATGGGGCCTCGTTCGATGAAGCTCCACCAACTCTTGCAGCCTGGTACTGGAAGTGGTAGTGAACATAAGCAAGGGGGACGGGCAAGAAGCTGAAGCTACTAAACCAAACCAGTGGTTGGAAGACAAGAGTCTTGCATGAGTTGCTGCTTTAATGCCATCGAAGAGCGGGGGTGATGCACCTGATCGGATGGATGTGCATGTGCACAGTGCATACGTGCAACGCACGAAAGGCATAAATTATGTATGAAAATGTTTTATTACTTCACAGATGCGACGTGCCTTGTTTATGTTATATCACCGTCGAACGTCCACATGATTCACTCCGTCGCTTTTACTCTCGATGCCTCGTGCACTCCGTCACTTATCGATCAGTCAGGCGAGTTTTTTCTCGTTGCTATTGATCGCCTCTTTGTTTAGAATTACGAGGTGCAAAAAAACGCGAGATAAGGAGCGCGGAGCTAATTAAGAATAACTTTTGCATTCATTGCGTTTATGATAATCGATGCCGCGCTTATTTACGTTTGTTTGCATTCGACTTCCTTGAAATCGATACACGTTCCCGCAATGTCAACTTTATTGGTTTTTGCTTTTAATGCGACAAGTTTTTGAGGTAATCTTGTGATTGACATTGAAGGATGGGAGAATCACACTAAACTTGTGATGATTCTTTAGATATGAGAATCTTATACTTACCCGGTCAGTGGTTTTAGTAATTCCCACCACTCAAGTAATTACAACTTTTCCTGTTCTTTATAAATGCTATATCCGGTCATTCATAGAGGCGATTTTTCTATGTATTCTATGTTGATTTTCATAGAACACATTCGATGACTAAATGATTGTATTACCGGTCTAACGTGAATGGGCGTAAGAACAGCATTGATATTTTTACCATAAGAAAAATAGCCAGTTTACTTTTTGAGGTTTTACGCCTACACCCTTATATTGGTCAAATGATTTTCATGAACGAGATTCCGATGTGGTTGTTAATGCTTTTAACAACAACCCTTTGGCATGTTTTATACCATGTGTTCCTATTTCCAAATCTAGGTATGTATTCTTACTCTGGTCATCCATGTGTTAATGCTTTCTTAAAATAAATTATTCGATGACGATTCAGGCGCACGGTATGTTAATTATCTATAGGGCAAATTTTGGCGCAGTCTTGATGGCTTTCCCGCTTGTGTCCTTAAACGTTCCCGTTCTGTTCTGATATTTCTCCTCCGAGATCCTCCAGCACCTCGACGTGTCTGCAGTGCTCGGACATTAAGCCTTGCCACGTATTAAGGCTTTTAAGGAGCATGGTGGAGGCGCTTTCCAGCGATCTTGCTCTTGTCGGGGACAGGGTCACCTCTTTCTCGGCTCGTTGGGCCGATATTCAAGTTCTGTCGGACGAAACTGGGTCGCTTACTTCCAAGATGGACAGGCTGTCGAGTGTCATTGACAGGGTCGAATCCAACTCTCGCGTCCTCTTGGAGAGGTCGCACGAGATGTCCTCCCGCATTCTTGCGCTTTCCGGCTCGCTCGAGGACATTCAGTATACGTTCTCCGGATTCGACAATAATCTGCTTCCTCCTGTCATTCCCATTGTTGAGGATATCCGTCGTTGCGTCAAGCAGGTGAAGGGCGACCTTGGTGTCTGGTCTGCGGCTTTCTCTGCCAACTCTGAGATGATGGGCTCTGTATCTTCAGACTTAAAAACCCTGTGTTCGCACTTTGATGCTGTTCCCATGCCGTCACCCTCCGCTGCGCCCTGTGCCGAAGTTCAGCCTGTAACTGAGACGGAGGATAAAGACATTGATGCGGTTACCGACACCTCACCCGAGAGGGAGAGGGACTCGAATTCGAAACCTAAGCCTAGGGTAAGGCGTAGGCGTCGTGTAGGGCGCTCCGTGGCGGACTCTGGTCTTCCAGGTCCGGTTGTCGCTGCTCGCACGTCTAGTGACAATACTGGAGGTAATGAGAGTGATTTGGGCGGTAGTAATGAGGTGATTCCATCCGTCAAGCCTTCGAACACTGGCCTGTCTGGTGTTGATGATGTAGTACTCTCCGCCGTTTCTCGTTCAAGGTCTGTTTTTATATCGCGTTTAACGCCTGGAACCTCCTGTGACATGATATTGCGTTTCCTTCGGTTTAGGAGTGTTGACACGTCGGACGTGTCCTGTAAGAAAATAAGTGGGCAGACAAAGCCCTACGCATCTTTCTTGTTGTCGGCTCCGTCTCTGGTGGCTGATACTTTGCTCAGTGATAATTTTTGGCCCCGGGATGTTTTTTGTAAGGTCTTCGTGCCCAATTCTCGCCGCCGCACTAGGTCAGTAGTGGCTCAGTCTCCTAGTTCAAAAAACGGGACAAGCTCTCTCTGTACTACCAGAATGTGAGAGGACTAAGGACCAAAACAAATAATTTTTATTTTTCGTCTACTAACTGCGATTTTGATGTGATAGCCCTATCTGAGACGTGGTTGCACTGGGGTATTTTGGACGCGGAACTATTTAATGGCTCTCATCAGGTTTTCCGTAGGGATAGGCATGCTGCCTCGTCCGCACGTGGTGGGGGTGTTCTCATAGCTTGCAGGAGTTTTCTTAATACTGATCATCTAGGCATTCCCTCATTTTCTGACCAACTGGAGCTGGAACAAGTTTCAGTGCAAATTTCATTTGATTCGAGAAGCCTCTTCTTGATTTGTTGTTATATACCTCCTGATGCGTTTAATGTCGTTGATAGTAGTGGTCTGAGTCTGTATGATATTCTCATTAGGCATGTTAACTTCATCTATGACCGATTGGGTTCTAAGGATGAAGTTATTCTTGTGGGGGACTTCAACTTACCCAATGTGCGATGGGTAGCGGATGATGATGACGATAGCTTTCTTCCCCATGACTTGACTGAAGGATAATCGTTATTCCTTGACACGTTGGCTAGCTTGGGGCTTTGCCAAATGAGCAATGTGAGTAACAATATGGGAAGAAAGCTTGATTTGGTGTTCTCTACAAACTCCACGCTCACATTTGTTGAACCCAGCCTATTTGCCTTGACAAATCTTGACGGGTATCATCCCGCACTGCTTGTTGCTTTTCATTGTCTGTCGGACATGCCTGTCGATGACCTCGATAGCCAATATCGTTTTAACTTTAGAGCGGCCGATTTTGAGGCTTTGAATGATTATCTTGATGAGTTGGACTTCCAAACTTGCTTGTTTGGTGACGATATTGACAGTAACGTATCAGGTTTCTACGACGTTTTGTATGAGGCTTTTGGGAGGTTTGTCCCATTAGTTCGGGTTAGAGGTAATGACTCCGCTCCACCCTGGTTGAACAGAGAACTGAAAACTCTTAGGAATAGGAAGAACAGACTTTGGAAGAGGTATCTTCGTGTTGGGAGTGCTGATTCCCGTCAGGAATTTAGTATTTGCTATGAACATTTTGTATGCCGCTGTCGCTCTCTCTATGATGAATACCTTCAAAGTTTAAAGAACAGATTATTCTCTGACCCCCGTGCATTTTTCGAATATGTCAACCTAAAGAAAAAGGTCGATAACTATCCATCGACAATGGAGTTCGGGGGGATTTCCAGCAATAATTCTAATATTATTTGTAACTTATTTGCTGAATCTTTTAAGGGTGCATTTGAATCATCTGATTTTATCCCGGATAGTGGAAACTTCTCGCACATAAATGACCGAATTTCACCTATAGTGTCAGTTCCATCTATCACGGAGGATATCTTGTTGAAGCATACTACTGACTTTTCTGGTGGTCCTGATGGGGTTCCTGCTGCAGTCATACAGAAATGTTCTTCAGTGTTATTGGGGCCTTTGTTCTTTTTATTAAGGAAGTCTCTCTCGCGGGGCCATTTCCCAGCACTTTGGAAGATATCCTTTTTAATTCCTATTTTCAAGAGTGGAAATAGAAGAAACATTTCCAACTACAGGCCAATTGCTAAGTTGTCCTGTATTCCTAAGCTCTTTGAACTGTTAATTCAATCCCAATTATCCGACGTGTGTAAGGGCTTAATCTCCACCCGGCAGCATGGTTTTCTCCAGGGGAGGTCCACGGTTTCAAACTTGGTTGAGTTTGTTTCCTGCACTGTGGGTGGTTTCACAGATGGTTGCCAGACTGACTGTATTTACACTGATTTTAGTAAGGCCTTTGATAAGCTGTCTCACTCTATCATTGCTTTTAAATTGGCTAAGTTGGGTTTCCCGCCCACGCTTATTGTTTGGATTAAGTCGTATTTATCTAATAGGACTTATAGGGTGCGCTTTCGTGGCGCACTCTCTGATGATTTTGTGGCTCATTCTGGTGTTCCCCAGGGCAGTCATCTGGGTCCATTGTTATTCATTATATCTATAGATGATATCTCTTATTTGCTTCAAAGATGTAAAATTCTTATATATGCTGACCATATTAAGATCTTTCTCCCAATCAAATCTGATGCTGATTGTGAGATTTTGCAATCAGAGTTGCACATTTTTTATGGGTGGTGCCGCAACAACAATCTCAAGTTGAACATTGAGAAGTGTCAGGCTATGTTCTTCTCGAGGTCTTCCAGCTTCCGTACTTTTCAGTACATGTGTGAAGGCACTGTTATAAAGCGGGTGGAAGGGGTTAGGGACTTGGGAGTGTATCTTGATGTTAAATTGAACTTGATCTCCCATATTAATAACGTCGTTGCTAGGGCAAACTATGCTGGGATTTATTCTTCGATGCTCCAAGGAATTTTCAAGCCCTCAAATAAGACTCCATCTTTATACGTCCCTGGTTAGACCCCTGCTTGAATATGCTAGTCAGGTTTGGTCTCCGTTTTACGGATCCCACATTAAACGTATCGAGTCCGTCCAGCGTAGATTTGTGCGATCGGCCCTGCGTTGTTTGCCTTGGAATGACCCTCTTATTCTGCCACCTTATGAGGAGCGTTTAGGGTTACTGCAGCTTGTTACACTTGAGAGGCGTCGTTGGGTTCCAGATTTGATATTTTTGCATCAGCTTCTGCAGGGGAAAATAGACAGTGTTGTGCTTGCTTCCAAAGTGTTGCCTAGAGAACTTTCCTATTCCCTGCGTAATCGATCAGTTTTTCAGATTGCTTTTTCTCGCACTAATTACGGCATGTTCGAGCCTATTAATCGCATGTGTAGGTCTGCTAATGATATTGGAGACGTTTTTGATACTAGTGTGGACAAAGTGACACTTAAAAGGAGTATCTACAATTTATAATTTAGTCTTTTGCTCGCACTGCTTTTTGTTTTAATTTCTCGTTTTTGTTTGTTATGCATGTCGACCCTTCTGTATTCTGAATGAAAACAGTGTTATTATTATTATTATAAAAGGCATGTATCGAGTCGTATATATGTATCCTCTTTTTGACTTGACTGGGATTTACTTTAATGATCTCTGTTGACTATGCACCTCATATTTTTATGTGTGGGTATTTTATTCGTGTGTTAAGTACTAATATTATTTGCATGGGTGTGGGAGCCTCATTCGCCTCCATATATTTTTATATGTGGCGAATAGGTTAAATGATTCTAGGCTTCTGCCTATGAAGTGCGCCTTCTGAGTTTGAAGGATTAAGTCTATATTTATATTTATATATACCCTAGAATTATTGTGTAAAGTCCATCATTTTCACATGAAACCATTCTTAGGAGATTTCCAGCACGGTTTTATGAAAGATAAATCAACTACTTCTAAGCTTCTGGAATCTTTCAATTTCGGTATTCACTGCATCTTCTGATCGCAGCGTTTGACAATATCAATCACGATTTTGTGGTTTACAAATTATTTATCATTTCAATAATGACATTTATGGTTAAAAACTTCTGTATTACCCTGACAGTACTAACATTTTAACTCGAAAATTTTAAATATAAATAATGGCACTCACATTAATAGAACCCTTTATTTCATTATTCGGCCTATTCTTAAATATGCTTACTGTGTTTGGTTGCTTCTTAATAGTGTTCATATTAATCGCGTCGAGGCAGTTCATTGACGCTTCGTCCGCTTCTAACGACTTCCCTTGAGCCAACTTTATTTGAGACTCTAATCTGATAGGTGAAACCTTCTTCGAGTGTAGAAGTTACAAATTCAAATCTTTATTTGCTTTTGATTCTTTATTAGTACAACATTTACAGCCGATTCTCGCCAAGTTGTTTCTTAGTTAACAGTGACCGGTTTGTCAAATCTTAGTTACTCCATAGCTCTATTTAGTGATGGACCTGTCATCAAGCTTTTAGAGTGAGCTTAATCCACACAGGATCTTCAGAGTTATTTGTGCTTCCCAAGGCAGTTTATCTGCATTTCGTTCCCGGAGAAATTTCGATGCCGCGGTATCCAAACCAATTTGTCTCGATTTGCTCCTTCCAGAGTTTCTTGGCATTCAAAAAGCAATTTTAATTATGGTTGAGTCGATTGCTTTTATCCCTGTCGGAGTAAATATAGGTATTCCTGTTCGTGTAGCATTCACCTTGGCCTGGAAAGAAGAGGGGAACAACTATGCTTCACTTTCCTTCACCTTTATGATGGGCGGATTAGATGTTGCAAGCCATGGTCAGTTTAGGCACATCCAAGATTTCTCTTGTAGTCGAATGGCCCTGTTCTATGTTCGCGCCTAGGTGTCGTGCCCCTTCCACTTCAGTGAAGAGATAAGTGTTTTAGCAAGGTTTACTATATTATAATGCTACAGTCGGTGAAGTGTGCATTGGTCTAGTGATACATAAGTAGTCTATTCATTGTATGTTGCTAAATGTGGCTCTGACCACATTAATTTTAGTTTTGTGTCACCATATGCTCTCCCTGTAGGTGATTATGGGTCTAATCACCGTTGTGTAAGTCTAGTGTTTAATCTTGGGTTGTAAACCCCATAGGAATAGCCTGGCTTTGTTTTGGATTGAATTCTAATTTGCAAGTTCACCACGCAATAGGTAAATAAAAATGAAAGTCCAGGCACCGTGCTGGTATGCAATCATCTCGATCACAGTGCCGGGAAAGTGTGTCTTCAGCAGTACTCGCAACGTCTCTTCTTGATGAACGATTTGTTTTGCTTCCTGAGCGAACCCAGACTTTATTTTACAGCGTTAAATAGCCTGAATGCCATCAACATCTATTCATTGTCTAGGTCTGCCACATGGCCTGGTAGTGTACTTTAGGGAACGCTACCCCGAACTTCACCAGATTCAAGACAACGATTACAAGTGGACCCTTTTGTAGTAACCCCCATATCCTTTTTATCGTGATCTGTCGTCAGCAGAAAACAACCATGTCGGTGGGATTCAAACCTGGGACCTGCGGATTTGTAGGGCGACAAGTTATCACTTACTCGACTGACGACTAGGGTCCCTGGACTCTCTAGTTTCTCTGCTACGTTCGCCAATATGGAATATAATGTATCTATGGTCCCAGCATGATGGTTCGTACGATACTATTCAGTTACTAGTTCAGTTATCACCCAGCAAATAATTATCCAGCATTTGCACCAACACATACTTCCTTACTTCATACTTTTGTAAAACATCCCCTGTATGTTAAATTGCCCGAGTGGTGAGTCAGTGAGCCTAAGAGAAACTCGCTGGTTATTACGAGCAAAGGTATTCCGGTCCATGTGTAGTGGTTACGTCTCCATCTTGCCAACTCCTTTGCCTGAGGGCAGCGGGTGTGTGAGCGGCTAAACTCTTCGGCAAACTCAAACAGAGTAAGGCATTAATTAATACAGAGTGTGCCTGTTAAACGTGATGACCAACCTTGTATCAACGTTGCGTTAACCTTGACGCAGCAAACAAAACAATTTTACAACGTTTATTTTAAAATCCACCTTAAACAGACAAATAATTTTACTTAGCAGGTTTTTGATTGGAACCCACACCGGACCAATGAAAAATGCGAATAACAGAATCAATTGCCAAAATAGCCAACTTTTCAGGAATTAACTTAAGTTGTTCTTCATTTTTTCACATTTTTATTTCGCTCTACCCAGATTGACAGTTCCATGCCCCAACATATCAACGTAAATGTTCGTTCGTTACTTGGGACGGAATATTTTCATTGGCTAGTGAAAATCCCGTAGTATATAGGTTGCTTCAGATCTGACGTGCGGAAATAAGTGGGGTAATAGATCCCACCTAGGCAAACAAAAAACTGTATGGCAGGACGGGTGAAATCTCAACCGTTTGGATTTACAGGGTGATTCATAAATTTCAGTTTTTCATGGTATGCACATAACTCTTTTACATATTAATCTAAGATGACAACTGCTTCAAATTAGTTCCATCTCAGGTTCCAAAGACGAACGCCAAATCAAATGCTTTTAGTTGCTTTACCAAAAAAACTTGGCCTCTGGCAACCGAGAGGAGTTTAGAGCCATTTCATGAAATGCATATTAGATCACTCGAGAACACCTATCTGATTTGTAAAGCGTGGTTTTTACTTTACCCCTTTCTGAACTAGAGCAACCTAGAGTAGCTTAGTATTATATTCAGGCAGCGTAGCAAGAACTCGCTTGCAAAGGCAGATTAATTTCACAAAGTTAGGACATCGAACATATTCTGAATCTAAGGAGTAGTTCTAAGGAAGCGCACGAGTATGTATAACAGAATTAATCTTAGCAATTTAATAAACAATAATGTACCTGCACGCATCACGAGATCAGAAGTCAGAGGAACATAGTAGTGCTACAACACTTGCTCTTGCCAACAATAAAATATGAACCGAAAGAATCAAAACTAGAAAGAGTGCATCACATAACTCGCTCAAGAATTCAGCTCCAAACTACACACAATTCCAAAAAGAACTTAACCCTTAAATATGCGATTATCAGGAAGGCTATCCTAGCCTTATCACAACTACTTGATCTTCGACTCTGACTTTGTTTTTCTAAAACAAGTATTATCGCCACTTAATTAATCATTGCGATAGCATTAACCACTACATGTTGCATTTGCTTGTTTTTCTACGTACCGACAGAAGTAAACCTCCCTAACGAATTCATTCTTCCTTCGAGTCCCAGGTTTCCCTCTCGACTCGCGATACCAAAACGGGTATGACTGCTACGGGGTACTGTGCTACCACACATCTTACTTGTTCATAGGAACTCCTTTTGTGATTATACGAATGTAACAGTTTAGCCTGTAGCAAAACAAGTTGGCATACAAACACAATCCCACAAAGGAAAATCAATACAAGGAGATCGTCCTTTTTTATGGTTGATCCTCTCTGAATCCAATTAGAATTGTCCCTTTTAGTTGAGGGGAA
Source organism: Leptarthrus brevirostris (assembly GCA_964036015.1). Taxonomy (NCBI): domain Eukaryota; kingdom Metazoa; phylum Arthropoda; class Insecta; order Diptera; family Asilidae; genus Leptarthrus; species Leptarthrus brevirostris. Next base: position 116,658,792 of record OZ038372.1, on the reverse strand, counting down.
AATAGAGGACATTTTTGTTTATCAGTCAACTTGAATGGTTTCCGCGAACGATTGTCCCGTTCAAGGATAGTTTTCAGCGTGAATTAGTTATACACTATTTATAGTTGAAATTTTTTGTGTTAGTAAGCTGTGCGGCGGGGAAACAGGACCCATGCAGAGAAGATTTTTGCTTACCTGCCGTCACTAAGGATAAATATTGAGGGTAGACAGCTGGCCTTGCCGTTCTGGATTCATTAGTACTTTGAAATATTTTCCCTGCGTGAATCAGTTAGTCGCCATTTTTGTCTCGATCTTAATTTGAAGACTCTTTGTGATCCTATTCTTTTGATTTTAACTAGACATTAAGGTGCTTCATTAAAATCCTTAATTCAGTGCAGTGTACTAATCTTTTTTTTCTTTTTTGCTTTGCAGTGGTGTTGCTACGCTAAGTTGCACAGACTCCAGTACTCATTCGAGTGATGCATCAGATCCTGGTTCTCCATACAGTCCGGTTTCATTAGGAGACGATGTCCATCAATTATCAAAAGCAAATATGCCCCCGCAGACTGTTCTGGCAACCCAACCACATCAGCAGCCTCCACAGCAACACAAATCTGCTCAACATCAATGGCCATGGAATGCAATTAACAACCCGCTAAACAATAACAACAACAATAATTTTAGTGCGAGTAATAAGAATAGTGTAAACAGTGTTCCAAGTAGTAATAAGCACAAACGATTATCGACAAATTCAAGTGATACAAACGGAACTGCCAAGAAGGTGCGTCCTGCTAATAACTGTGCCGACAAGAATCAATCTGGCGTGCCTTCTGCCGTCAAAAGACTGAAAGCGACTTGCGTTGACGAGTCGCAGACTAAAATCACGGGTTACTTTAAATCACAAATGAAACCGTTAAACGCCCTAAAGAAGGATTTCTCCAATTTAGTAACTCGTTCCACCGAACAGACAGCTGGGCTAGACAAGTACTTTAATATCCTTTCAAAAGTCAAGGATGACAAGGGATCGAAAGCGAATGGCGTACAAAAAATGGAAGTTGATGTTCGAACGTTAACGACTATGCCGCCGTCTTTGAAAAAAATTGAAAGAAAAATGACTAAAGTTGCACAAGTTGCTCCCGTATCACGTAAGAATCCAAACTCACAAGTGAAATCACCAAAGAAACACGTGGCTATAGCACCAAGAACAAGTGATGTTAAAAAGACCACAGCAACAACAAATGCGCTGCGAAAGACTTCAGCGACTAGTATACAAGTGGATCAATCGAAAATATCCCAGCCGACTGTCTTGCTGACTGCGATAAGAATACCTAATCAGCAACAACAGATGACATCGACACAGCAGCAAGCGCATCAATCGTCAAAAGTTTCGTCTACATCGGCGAAGGTCGGATCAGTGTTTCAAATCCCCATGATGCCGAATTTAGTTCAGATTCCGAACATTTTGACGACCTCGAATGGGGCAAACTTGGTTGTAAATAATGGGCAGTTAGCACGGGTAGGAAATGGTGCTCAGTATTTCCTAAATGGAACTGTTATAAAATTGCAACAGATTTCTGCAGGTAATGGACATAGTGGCAGTGCAAATAGTAGTAATGGCGTATTGACAGTCGAATCGGGCAACATCTTAGTTAAACCGCCTACCATCGCACAAGGAGTGCCTTTAACAACAGCAGCTGGTACAAAAACAACACTTTCAATATCGCAACAAGCATCAATTGTAGCTCAAGCCGCAGTAAACGGAAACGGATGCCCGGGACAGGCATTTTCAACGAGTCAGAGACTTGCGGCACAACCAGTATTCATGACGACAACGACAGGACTTTTGTTGAATGCCGCATTACCAACTGTGATTGCCACAACTACAGCTAAGTCGGCAGGACTACCGCCGCAGGCAATGCCAGCCTTGCAGCCTATCCAGTCGGCCTCTACACAAAGCTCAAACATTCTCCCTAGTTTAAGTACAATTCTACAAACGCACCACCAGACAGCAACAACATCGCAAAGTATGCAGCAACCAACGCAATTTATTGTTAGTCAAGCAGAAACCATCCTATCAAACATTCCTCAAACAACGCTATCTAGCATAGCAGCGAAATCAAGTAGCCATGCACTGCCGATAGTTACTTCGATTGCAACCAGTATGATATCACCAGTTCCTCCGCTTGTAACTTTAGCGAGTTCGCACGATATTGTTTCCACTGTGACAGCGTCATTCGAGCGCAGCAAACAGGAATCAAACAGTATTTGTGACGACGAAGGAATAGGTGAATGTGAGGCAAGCATAGAAAGTGAGGAAAGTCAAACTTCTACGTGCGATGATAAGCTTTCGACAAAGTCAGAAATCAAAGAAGAAAAAGCTCAGTCAACCAAACTTGCAGACATTAATTCACTCTTTGATAAACTGAAGAACGAACCTCCTTTTTTGCACCTCGAAAAAATCAAAGAGGAAGTCAAGCCCACGCTAAAAGAAGAATTTAAAACCATTTTACTCAAAGAGGAACTCATGCTTTGTCTTCCATCACCCAAAAGTATTGTGTTGGAACAAATTAAACAGAAAACGCCACCAGATGTGTTCAGTGATGAGGGAATAAAAACAGAAAGCTCTTCAAGCAACAGTGTTGAAACGGAGTCTACACCATTCGACGAGCTCAAGTCGACCAGTATCGATACAGATATCGAGGAGACCGATCTTCCAAAGTGTGCTGTTAGCCCAATTTTATCCCAACCAAAGACTATACGTTTCCCGGCACTATCCGGCGAAACAGGCTTCAGATTCGGTCCTAAGGGAACCAAAAGGCATGATGGGGTTTGCTATTGGGACAATTGTAGTGAGAAATATGACACAAGCTCAAAATTACTTGATCATTTACAAACGCAGCATGTCAACACACAGTCAGGACCATTTGCATGCCTATGGTCTGGATGCAAGGTACACGGTAGAGAATCCTGCTCCCGACGATGGCTGGAGCGACACGTTCTTTCTCATGGAGGGACCAAACCTTTTAAATGTATTGTTGATGGTTGTGGTCTTAGGTTCGGATCACAGGTAATTTCGTCAATAGTTCGCGGAAGCTTTTGATAGATATTTAGATTTATTTTTATTTTAGTTGGCTTTACAAAAACATGTAAATGGACATTTCAATGCAACAGAAAGCAAAGACAACCCCAGCAAGAGGACTTCTGATCCACCGGTTCCTAAACTACTGAGGAAAAATGGGAAGAAGCTGCGTTACCGTCGTCAGCCTTTTTCAGGTACCTATTTTATCTGTTTGTTTTGTTTTTGGGGGGAAATTGTAAGTAGGGATTGGTACTTTTATAAATCTTTAGTACCACATAATAAAAAGCACTTTGATTTCAACCAATTATGTATGTTGGAAGAATAATAAAATTTACTGGGTGAATTTTTTCTCCTCTGTATAAGTACTAAAAAAATAATTTCTGTTCATCCCAATTAAAATTTGATTTAAAGATTTTTTTCTTATTATATTGTATTTATAATTTATTTTCTGATATAATATATTTAATTTTAGCAGTACTAAATGAGCTACTTCGACCTAAAAAATGTATTCATTTAGGTAGAAATATTTCTATAAACTACATATTTGGTTGTAGAATAATGTAAGATAATCTTTTATTCTAAATACTAACCAAATGCCAGCCATTGCCAACCTAAAAGAAATGAGCTGGCTAGATGCGATCATTATTATACATATCTCTTAGTACCTATTGCCATCCGTTTATCATTGTGATTGCACTCAAAAAATAGCAACATAGCACAATACTTTTAAATTCATTATTGTTTTCACTAATAATCTATAATGCTATCAAAAATAATTGCTTAAATCACGAGTTAGGAGACTTACCTACTAGTATGCTTATTGTTCACCCTCCGATCAAAGAAATTCCAAACATCAAATCAGATCAACCAACTTATTGCTTTAGTAAATTTTAGCCTCGCACCCTTTAATATCCTCCTCTCGTAGTTCGTTTAAAATATAGTTCTTCGCAATTCTCTTGTGGTGGGTACAGCCAAATGCCAATAAAGATATAATATTTTTTACTCAATTTAGCTGAATGGAGTAATCGACTACAAAAACTAAATTTTTGAGTTCGCCAATTAGATTAAATCGCCTTCAGTATTTTCGATTATTACACTCGTGCTCATAAAAATCGGACCAATCGCAGTCATTAAGGAATATTTTGGTATCAGCCATTGAGGAGCTCTGAGGTAATTTTCCAAGATAACTGACGCCGCTGCACGTTGTCATCGAACAAAATCGAGATAAGTAAACTATGAAAAATCTTCTGAAAGTCTTTATTTCGATAAGTTTGAAATGGTGCAGTTTTTTTGACCGCAAGTGTATATCTGTAAAAGCAGGCTAGAATAATATTGAATTTCTTGAATTAAATAACATATTAGATAAAGTTTCTATGTTCTAAGTTCTAGCCCCGCATCAAAGACTTTTTACCAAATTACACGAGAGGGTTTTTACCACATAATCCATGGCCAATCCCTGTTGCACACAGCAAGAGTATCTCTCTGACTTTTGATCGTTTGCATGTTTGAGAAAGTGATAAAATACATTAAAAACAAGAAGCAGAATTTAGAAATAACATTTCATTAAACCGTGCAAGAATGCGCACCTTGCTACTGGCGCACTGTTTCTTGCAGTGTTTGATGTCTTCTTGTAGTGGTCCACTGAACAATCGAACATTTCTTTTTTACTTTGCCAGTATGTGCGCGCCAATAAAAAACATATACATACATGATATGATGTTATATGATATTATATTGCTTGGATAACTGTTGAGGCATAGCCAATCAACAAACACTTTTTAAACAACAACAAAATTATTTGACAAATTGAACAGTCAAAGCATTCTACGTTTGTAGTTGTAACACTGGCTTCACTGAGACCAAACGTCAGTGCCAGGAAGTGGAAATCAGTGATCCACTAATTCTAGCAGATTTACTTTTAAAAGTCCCATGAACATTCACAGCCACACTGCTAGACTCATTCGAAACACGTAGTGCATTGACGTCCCAAACAAATCGATTTAAACAAAATTTACGCCATTTTTCTATCATAAGAATGTAATGGAACATAAATTGGGTTAATTCGGGCACGAATTGTTCAAACAATGGGATAAGGAACAGACCAAATCGGGGATGATTATTTTTCTATCTCTAAAATGCCTACTTAAAAAATTCAGTTTTCATAACCTTCTCGTGTAATTTAGAACTTAACAGAAAATCCCTGCAATACATCGTGTTTTGATTTGGATCTGTTTGTGTACAGTGTGGTAGGTGTAAATTATGTTATGTGCATAAAGCAAGTATTTCGTGCGAATCATATTTGATAGATGTAGGAAAATTCACCTCAAAGATTTTGATGGGATAGGTGCAGGAATGTTGTCGCTTGCTACATTGAAAACTTTCATAATAATCCAAAAAATTTTTAAAATGAATTAAGCATCCAGCTTGTTCACATTTGCTATATACTTAATTATATAACAAAAAATCGTCAATTTTGAATCTTGTCTTTTAGGATTTTGAATTATGTTCGTCCAATTAGGATCTTTAATTTCAACAGTTAAATCCTTGGTGATTTTCAGATCACTCCAGTCCCCTTGGACATCTTCCATTCCTTTAAATGTATTTTATAATACATATAGGGAGTCTTATATTATGAAAGCTTCTTTCTTTCTTCCGGTATTGTGTCTACGAGCGACTTACATCAATAATCTGACTAAAATCATACTTTCTCCGATTTTCTCCTTATAAGTAATTTTATATACCTAATACCGATGAGAATTTTAACTGGAAAACAACAGCCTTCCCCCTCCCCCCCCCCCCCGCACTTATTATTGCGTTGACAGCAATTAATTTTTTAGGTTGATGAAGCCTATTACTATTTTGAATGGGATTGAATAAGTTCGGCTTCTATTGTGCTAACAGTAATCAACCGCTGCCTCTTAAACTATGACTGAAGTGCAGTTCTTGGCAAGCGTGAGACTAATGAACCGTAATAGTTCGTAAAAGCATCACAAGAACTTTGGAAACAAAGTTCCTATGGTACTACTACTCTTGTCTACGGGATTGTTTATCGATTTCCCGTTGCGTTTTTCCGAAAGCGTTTGATTATTCCATTGCATATTATATTATTATTATGATATAATTCCCTCCTGCTTACAAGGATGTGTCTAGAAAAAGGCGAATTGTGAAAATGTATTTCGACAATTCGTGAAGCACTGATTTGCGACACTCTGTTTTCAAAATTTTGAATCTGAATCTTAGCAAAAGCTTTGATCGTATCCATCACCCTATTATCTCCTTAAACTAGAGCTTCTTGTGTTTCTCACAATTTTTGGCTACTGATCCTATCCAAATTATTTTACGTGAAGCACACTTGGACGCTATTAACATGAGTACAACATCAGCAAACATTCGGAAAAGTCTGTCGTTGATCTGGCATAGCCAGTATTTTTCATAGCATTTTAAATAAATACAATTGTTCTTTTTCAAAGTGAAACAGTGCTTAAATTGTTAAAAATGAGTTCTTTTAACTAATTTGATAAATTCGAGTAGATCTAGTATGATATATATTTAAACTTTTATGTAGCGGTAAAATAAATATCATTTTTAATAACAAATACTTTTCAAGATTTTTCGTACCGCAACAAAAGTTTTTTTCTTACTAAAGCCTTATAAAAGCAAAACGTTTTTCACATTGTATTAATTTTCTGCATTGTGCACCAAATAGTTCAATAACAATAATAAACATAACGACAAGTGCAATTATATGAATTTATAAATTTTTGCAAAAGCCAACATAAACTGTTTATGTTTGGGTGTGACAAAACTTCTATTTTTGAGCATTATAATTTTGCAAGCAACTAACTTGTACTTTGTGTAATAATTAATAGAATAATAAATACTTTTTTTTATAAAAATGCTATTTAAAAAAAAAAAACTTTCCTCTGTGAAATTAGATTTTTTGCGCTGTTTCACTTTGAAAAAACGGTCCTCAATTCTGCTGCTTGAATATTTTGGAGACAGAGATAATTTCAAAAGGATAAATTTGAGCACTTAGCTTTCAATATTTCAATTCCAGCGTATTTCTAGAAAAATTGAAACTTTCTTCAGGTAATCAGACTCATTAGGGTTTTCACGAGTCTGTCTCGTCAATGTCTCGATTGTTAGATCAAAATCGTATCGACCTTTATATGTCTACTGACTATGTAAGGGCTCAGATTCTATATTTTCAAGATTAATAATTGTGAAATCGTTCGTTCGTTTATTGCTAGTAAGAATCCAATTTTCTCAATAAAAAAGAGTATAGAAAAAAACAATCTGATAATTTAAGGAACACTTTCAGTTCTCTTTCTCCCAATTTCGAGTCAGAAATTACTCGATTATGTTAATGGACGTCGTGGTCGTTGATCTAAAGTTTTTTCATTTAAATCGTGATAAAGATAATCAATCGAGTTAATTTTAATAGGTATTTGCCCTGTAAGTCTTACTTTTCCTCACTTATTCCAAACGCACATATACAATAAGTGATCAAAAACTTGTAAGCCTTTTGCGTTTCTAATTATCGGTAAACACTCATTTGTTGAACTTTATAATTATGTAAGAAAACGCAACGCACTGCAATTCCAGAATTAAGAAATCGGTACAAGCGGGTGCCTTAGGAATTTCATCAGCCCACTAAATTTCAAATTTTCCCATTCTCACTATGCCACAAAAGGAGCTTTGCCTTATATAAAGAAAAACTCAAAAGTTTGTACTTAAAACCTTAGAACAGAAAACGAAAGGAAGTGCACCATGCTCAAAAAGTTTCCGAATTTTCCTTATGCGTTTGAAAGGTGTGAATGTGTTAGTTTTCACCATGGAAGGAGTAAATTTTTGACTCATTCGAAGTGGTCCTCGCAAATATTACTACCATCGGATAGTATATAATCAGTTCTACCGATGGATTTTAACCACAGTTCTCTGAAGTCTTCATCTTTTGGAAACCTAAAATACCAAAAGGTAGAAAAATATTTTAATACTTTTAAAGTTTTATTAGAGATCCCAGGCAAAAACTTCCGTCAGCTGTCGCTGAAACCAATAAGGCGAGCCAAAACTCTGATCAAACTCAAATGTAAACAAATGAGCGCCATCAAGAGAAATGGTTATATTTTTTGGTAATTTAGCTTTTATTTATACAGCTTTTGCATATATTTCAAAGAAAATGCTGTATAATTGCTTATTATATCATTTAACTTCCCTGACAAATGATTTTCCACACCCAATGAGTCGATTATAGTAACAACAAAATACCGCACACTTCATCACGAAAAATGTTCAAATTAAGCACCTCAGATTCTTAGTAAACTAAACTAAAACAGTCTTTTAAATGTTAATCGTCTTTATTTGTAAAATTACAACACTTTTAACAACTAAACACTGAAAATTATTCAATAAACACTTGGATCTGCACTCTTCAGAAAGTTCACGTCAAATTGACATTTCGTTATGGCGAAGTTGAGGCTCCCTTCCCACACCTTTCCTACGAACAAAAAATCGGAAATCACGTACACGGTTTATACACGGTATTGCACTTCCTTTCGTTTTCTGTTCTAAGCTTAAAACCTAAACTTTTCATCCACACTGCATATGTATATTTTCTTGCGGAGTTGGAGAAATTTTACACACGATTTATTTTCACTCCTGCCCAAATATTACACATGGTGAAGAGTGCGGACTAAAGTTGAGTAGAATTGCAGAAATCAGAAATGAGATCCTGGAATGGGTAACGAACAGTAGGAGGCACAAAGAAAATTGGGAGGGATCCAATGTAGCTGTACATAAAAACGGTTCTTGGCAATTCTCAAAGGCAAATAATACTACAAGGAAGACGTGCATCTTCCCCTCCTTGTAAACCAACCAACCACTCAAATGTCTTTCCACATGGCTCAAATGAAACAATGCATTAACGATATGAGCACAATTTATAAATTTGTAAAATTTATTTGAAAGAAAAATTAAAACAATAAGTCTTCTTTGCCAGTTTTTCATAAGATTTTCTTTTGTACATGTGTACTGCGAGTAAACTTTTACTCAATTATACCTTAACATAATTAAAAAGAATTCTTTTTATCAATTTTTTATTTACACATAATTATTATTATTTAAACAGTCCTCGTAACTCCACTTTTAGCTAAGTTTGGTATTTTAAATATGTTTTAACTATTTTTAAGTTAAACAAATAATTTTTTTTAAAAAAAATTTATTTTCTAAGAGAGTATTGAATTTATAAATTTTATAAAATAAGGTATTTATCCGTTATTTGATATGCTATATTTTCTATTTCCCCAATAGAATATAAAACAGTAAATAACCGTATAAAATGCAATGGGAATATAGTCAGTACATTTGAATGTTATTAGACGTGTACGTTTTTTAAATATGTAAATATAATATTTAAAATATATTTCTTCTATTTGTTCCAGTAAAGCCTGACAAACTTTCTGCTTCCATACTTTAATTAACGAAATTGATTATAAAATTTTCAGCATATTAACTACATATCTGGACTAAAGCCTGTCCGGAAATAGAAGTCAACCAGGAGATTAAAAATCCATCATATTATTTTTAGGGTCACAAACACAGAACTCATTATTTACGTAAAACAAAGTATAAAATTATTCAAAAAATGCAAAAAAAAAACTGTAGATATTTAATGGATAACCTTGAGAAATACACGAATTTCTATTTCAGCGTCAACTGTAATCATAATGTGGAACAACCGATGCAGTCAAATATAAATTATTATTTTATTTTATTTTAAAAAAACCTTTTAATAACACATTTTTATGCTATTTATCAATCTCAAATATAATTTTTATTAAATATGCCTAGGATGTGTCCAACTTTGGCTTAATTTGTACTTCATTTGAACTTTTCCATCACCCAATTCATAAAGTATAATTTCAGGCAGACTTTGTGCTTGACAGTTGTTAACTTTGCTTAGCGTAAGATATTAATTAAATAATTAAAAATAAAAATATTTTTAATTCAAATTGATATTTTAATTTTCGATTATGTGAACGAACTTTGCAAGAAAATCAAAACAATTCTGAGTGCATTATTATAATAATAAGCAGTTCTCAACGTCTATTATTGTTTACTTTTTGCAAAATACACTATCAAAGAATAGCTGTCAAGCTCTAATTAGACGAAGCCAGACTTTTCCAAATTCATACATCAAAATCAAGTTGCCACTTGCAAAATTAGAGGTTTACCGATGTAAAAATACAAATCAAGCCAAAGCACAGATTTCAGTCAATTCATTCGATTCATCAAAAAAAAGGACAAAAGACTTACAGCATTTTATTCAAGTGTATCTCAAAAACGTGGGAGATGTCAACAGCAATTTTCAATGAAAGGTTGCTGGAATTAATTCCGAAATTGTTAAATAGAACAATTTTTGAAACAAACTGAAAAATAAACATTTATGTTATGTGGATTTTATATTTTTACTTTCAAGCGACACTTAAATAAACTGTTTGACCTTCCCACTTTTGACCTGTAGGTAGAATATTGATGCTCTTGGTGTACTACATATGATTGATTTTATATTCTTTTCTGTAATGTAAATAAAAATACATTAAGAATTGTAAGTGCTGCTATAATTAAATGAATTTTTTATTTTCTTTGGCATTCCAAATTCTTTGGCACTACAATTTCTTTGGTAATTTCCGTAAGCTTTGGTAAGGTAAGGTAAGCTTTTTAAACAAAAGTTTAAAATTTTTTCCAAATGTGCTTGCAAGGCCACCTCCAAAAACTTTGGCGAACCAGAATTAATCAAAATTAAATTGATCAATCAATTTTTATCCGGATAAGAGCCTTTAAAAACTTCTTTCAGTATTTATATGATGTTTAGATTTCTGAATAAAGGAGAAGTTTCATTTTCATTTCAAATTGAATGTGTAACAATAAATTAGACTGAAATTAATAATGTCTGAATTTTTATGTTATAAAAGTAGTTGAGTAAAAAATGTACTAAACAATTTGAAGTAAAATATCCGCAATTAGTTGCAAGTATGAATGAGAAACACATGCGGGGAAAAAGTAGGGAAATTTGTGTGTACATTAAAAAGTTCGAGTGGGAGGCAAAAACGCGTTTTTTAAGGTTTTACAATTTATTAGAAACTTTTTGAAATATAAACAAACCTCAAAAACTAAAGGAATATAAGCGGGATGCGTTTAGCATGGCTTTGGCCGTATGTTAATTAAGGGAATTAGGGGAAATTTAATATCTTTCTTTTGTATTACTGCGCGCTAAACAACAGTCCAGAGACGGAGTGGAATTTTTTAAATTTCTTATTAAAAACTCATGGGGAGACCTAGGCTCGAACCCTGGAACTATGGCGTCGTGATCGTGTCACTCTAAAAGTTGATCCAACTGAATGTAGCAAATAATACGAGTTTGTTGAAGAGATAAACTGGCAATTTTGTTTACGTTAATCAGTGGAAAATGGATTTATTTTTCGATATAATTTCCTGCTATATTTGCGCACTGCACTTATCCTAGCATTTTGATATTGCCTGAAATCAATCAGCGTAATCAGATTTCTCGAAAGAAAGTTTTTATGGTGAAACAAAATTGCTTGGATCTGGACCGAACCCCGCCTGGTTTTAGTTTCAAATATTGTCAGCCAGCATGTTCAATCCAAGTATTCCTAGCTATCTGCTTAAGGCGGATGGTACTTGGACCTCATCAAGCGTAGAGTCTCTAGAGATTCTCTTTGAAACTCATTTTCCACGAAGCTCCGGGGGGGGGGGGGGGTGATTACGGAGTCCAAACTCCAGTGGGCTATAGACAGCTTCATGCCATTCAAGTCTCCGGGTCCTGATGTGGTATTGTTCCTGCCGAGCTCCATCGCAGCTCCGATCTTATGCTGAATTTACTGATGGCATTGTATAAGGGATGCCTTGCCTTGACCTATATCCCAGCAATGTGCAAACGAGTCAAGGTGATGTTTGTTCCCAAGGTGGGCAAAAGCTCGCATGCCACTCCGAAGGACTTTAGACCTATAAGTCTATCATCTATTCTTCTCAAAACTTTTGAGAGATTAGTTGATATTCATATACGCTGTAGTATCCCTCAGCATTTACTATCGGCGTCCCAGCATGCGTACTTTAAAGGGAAGTCTGCAGAGTCTGCTCTGCATATAGTGCGCACTATAGGCCTTTATTGACATTGAGGGAGATTTTAACAATGTTAGCCCGGGGCAATCATGGATGCACTCGCTTCTCTGAGTGTAATTGCCAATCTTATGTCGTTGATCGATCAGATGCTTCATTGCAGGACTATCAGCTTAAGGCTGGGAGAGGCTCATTTTTTTTTTATATATACGATGTGGCCAAATCCTAGGGGACAACCCTTTGATGCGTTAGCATGGTTTTGGCCGGAAGGGAATTAGGGTAAGGGAAGTGAGGAAACTTGAGTCTTGTTTTTGCATTGCTGCGAGCTAGACAACAGCCCAGAGACGGAGTGGATTATTTTAATTTCTTAATAAAAGCTCACGGGGTCATCTGGTCTCGAACCCGGGACCCATGGCATGTTGGTCTTGCCGCTCAACATATTGATCCAACTCCGTCTTCATGCTACCAGTACTGTGAGTACGGGCACACCACAACGTGGGATCCTGTCTCCTCTTCTCTGGAATCTGGTGGTGAGTAAACTGCTTCTAATCCTGGAAGGGAAGGGCTGTGGAGACGACATCGCTATAGCTATCTCGGGCAAATTCCTGTCTGTTTTAAGGGATCTTATGAGGAATGCCCTCACTAAGCTTACCAATTGGGCGGTGGGGTGTGGGCTTTGCGTTAATCCTAACAAGACCGAGTTGGTAATCTTTACTAGGAAATATAAAATTGCTCTTGTTGACCCTATGTATCTGAATGGCACCAGCCTGGCTTTTACCGAGAAAGCTAAATATCTGGGTATCATCCTGGATAGGAAGCTCAGCTGGAAGCCTAATATTCATGAGAGGGTCAAGAAAGCAACTGTAGCTCTATACTCCTGTAAGAGGGTCATCGATGGCAAATGGGGGTTTCAGCCCAAGTTAACTCACTGGCTCTATGTTTCAGTCATTAGGCCAATCCTGTTGTATGGTGTGGTTGTCTGGTGGCTATCACTGAACAAGGCCACTTACCTCAACGTTTTGAGGAAGGTGCAGAGGTCGGCCTGCATCTGTATCACCGGAGCACTACGTACCACTCCTACTGATGCTCTGGAGATACTTCTTCATTTACTTCCCTTAGATCTGATGGATAAACAGATGGCTGCTAATGCTGCCGTTCGACTTACAACCGCATCTCAGCGGTCCAATACTAGAGTTGGGCACTCTACAATTCTGGACATCTTTTCGCTCCAAGTGGAGCATCTTGAATATACCACTCCTAGCTACTTCTTTGTAAAGCGGTTCAGATCGACCATTCCGACCAGGCTTATCGAAGCACTGAACATTAGCTTGTCCTTCCGTCTTCCAGAGTATTCCTAGCTATATGCTTAAGGCTGATGGTACCCGGACCTCATCAAGCGTAGAGTCTCTAGAGATTTTCCTTGAAACTCATTTTCCAGAAAGCACCGGGGGAATTGAGATGCTCCTCCTATGTAACCTTCCTCTTTCTCTCGAGCTGGCGGATGTGATTGCGGAATCCAAACTCTAGTGGGAGACGATCTTGCAAGACGTGGTACCACTCTGGAAATCCAGCCGGATAAGACTACTCTTGGTAGGCCTCTGGCCGCCTGTAAGATTCTGCTTAGCACGAGGCCAATCAACCTAGCGAACCACAGATGGGCAAGATGTCGTCCTGCATGTTACTCTCTTTTTCCTGCGAGGCGGTTTTTAATGAACATTAGCTTGTCAGGTAAAACTAAGTGATTAAACTCGGTGTTCTTTCGAAAAAGCTTACCAAATTTCAAAGTTAGCGAATCGAGGACATGATACAATGACCTCTGCAGCTCTCTCGTTCTCGTCGCCACATTCGCACAATGGAAAGGGTGTAAGTTTATTTTACCTAACTAGCAATGACCAGTTAGTATAGCCGATAGAACGCTGACCTGGGATTTCTACTGTTGATTTGCTAACCGGTTACACACTGTAAGGGTTCCATTATTCATAAAATTCGCCTCTTTTTCTATAAAGATATTTATCGGGAGGAGAGAAAGTGCCATCTTCATGGCTGCAGAGGAAGCCTAGCTAAAACAAGGTATTCGTTAGAATTGCTTTGCAAATTCCTTAGCTTTACCTAACATTGTTCACTTTTTTAATGATGTGGCTATAGCCCAGGGACTAACTCTATTATGCACTTACTCGCACAGCCTATCTAGGGTAAGGGGAATTCAATTGTTTTTACAACTGAATGCCAGGTTTACATTGTTGCGAGCTAAATAGCCCAGAGGCGGAGTGCATTTATTTATATAATTGCCAATGAAAGAAGATGATCGTGTCACTCAACCATCAAACCGATCCCTTTCTATAGGCTTCATAGTGCGATGTAAGACACACTGAGGATGTCTGAAACAGAAAGAGTTCAGAACTTATACTTGCCTTTAACAACAGTTGATTTACAGAGGCGTAAGCTTTATTTGTTAGCGATACTTAAGAACGTACTAATACTTAAGTACTTATAACGCTGAAGTGAATTTTTTCAGACCCATTCTGCTTATATAATTTGCTTTCATTCATCATTTCCTTCATTTTTCAAAGCACAATGACTGCAAATAGTTTCTTGGGAAATATAGAAATGTATTAAAATAAATAAAATCGTTGAGTTGGATACATTGGTAAATATTAAAACGGCATATCACTAGTAGAATTCATAAAGTATCACTTAAAATATTTTAATGGAATAATTTTATCCTTTCCTTATTTCATTTCCATTAAAACCAAAGATATTTTCGATAAAAACAAATTTTATTACTTACATACTTCCCCATGAAAATGGGGAAAAATATTCTTATATTCTATAATTTTCTATAACAAAAAATGAAATTATATAAAAACAAAAAGAGAAGAAAGAAGTGGACGAAATTGGCAGTTAGGAGAATTCTTTAAGGTTTCAATTTCAATTTTGCAATGAAAAGTGTAGAAGGATTTGGCCTTATTTTAACGATATTTTCTAAGACAGTGTAATTTTTTCTAGCTCGTATGTTCGATTTTTTCGATTCTGGCGTAATGGAAGGACTTCAGCATCGTCTCATGGTGACAGGTTCCTTAGCAAATGGTCCAAAAGGTTCAATCACATTCCAAGGACAAGTAATGGCACGACGTACTGTATCCGAAGGAGTTTCACAAGTTTTTGTTCGATGGAATCCAAGTGAAATGTGAGCAAATTAAATTTATTATTTCAGAGAACGAAGTGAAAAAAAAATGTTCTGTTTATTTTCTTCTAGACTTCGCGATGAATGGGTTCCTGAAACTGAAGTCACTTTGACAAAAACTGTAGCAATTCATTCGCTGCAAATTCATGAGAGATTAGCTTTTCAAAAACGTCTAAGAAATGCAAATCTGCAGAGTGATATAAGTACAATATTCAATCAAACCAGTAGTATTACAGCATCAACAACCGCACTGCTGCGAACAAGCGAAAGGAAGCAGTCGCGCAAGCCACCCAAGAGGATACAGCCATCGTGACCCTCAGTGGACGTTAATAGTAATTAAGTATAAACTAGACTTAAGGATCACAGAAACAGAAATGAAAAAAGCAAACCCTATTCTACGCGTAGAATCAACCACAAAGCTAGTTATCGTCTATTGTACATTTCTAATTCGTTTATCTCGAGTATATGTGAATAGTAAATTTTTTAGGCGGAATTGCTATTTTTAGTTATTTTATTTTTAACCTTTTAATTTAATTTTTTATGTTGTGTGAATTGATGGAATATAAATAATAGTTAAGCGAAAGTTTTACGCGTATTTAGAGTGACCGTTACTTTCTTGAACGGAAAAGAAAAAAAAGCAAGAAAGCACTTCATTGCCATTAATTTCTTTAAATTTTATTATCGATAAATTGTAATTAGCAAAATATATATTTAATTTAAACTTTCCTCTCCGAAAACGTAAAGTTTTTGATAATTTAATTGTAAATAAGTGAAAGTTTGAAAAAACTATTTTTAGGTATTGATATCATTTTTATATCAGTACTTATTCGATTAACTATTTAGTTAAATTACTACGATTACAACAAAGAGAGCCAAGGAATGGAATTGGCTTATATATGACTTTTTAAAACTTAAGTATCATAAACAATTCAGCGCATAAAGGTAGTTGCACATTTTCAAGCAATATTGAAACACAAGCAATACTACGTTTGGAATTAGTATTGATTCAAAATTTGTTTGAATCTGTTTAGGTCCTTCACTTTTTCGTGCAATTGAATTTTGAGAATATTCTTATTGAAGCCGTTTATTATTATTTTTATTATAAAAGGAAACTTTATAGAAAGTCATTTTAAGGTTTGGTTTTATATTTTTTTACCAAAAGTTTATACATCTCTCTTTCCGAATTTTTCTTTTAATTTAACTGATATAATGCTCCCGAAAAAAAGTTAAGACAACGTCTCTTAATTGTAATGGAATGAATCCACTTAATTTTTCTTTTTTTAAATACAAACTTACTTAAAAATTTCTAAAACCTTGTTTTAGTTTATTACATATCTCTCGCGTTTTCCAGATAGTAATATATCTTAAATAAAACTTATTGAATAAAAGTAGCTGTTGGTAGTGCAAAGGATGACGTTGGCTCCCCATGCTAGAGTCGCAGACTCGAATCACAACGCCGGCGGCAACTGATTAAAATAAAAGGCTTTTGGCCGTTTTAACATAATGTCGATAGTTTGGAATCTATCATAAATTGTAGGTCCACTTCCAATCTTGTCATCGAATCTCTCGTCCAATTCTCCATAAAGAGTTACGAGAACTTTACTATTCAAGTATAAATCTTTAAACATGTCTACGAAAAACTTGCAAATTTAGTAGAAAGGGGAAATATCAACAACAACTGTTATATCCCCTGTCCAAAATCATTCCGAATAGGAATTTCTTACTTTCTAACAGCGCTTGCAAATGCTCTTCAAGCGGATATAGAATTGAATTTTTCAGAGTTTTTTTTTATTTCTCAACATAATTGAATTATACACTTCTCTACGGATGCCCAGGTATTTTATAACACTTACATATAGTTAAATTTGTTTAAGCCTTCAATAAAGATAATTTTTTCAGCGATCACTTAATGTATATTTCTTTCTCGTGAGGGGGTACTAAAATCTGGTAGATAGAAAAATATGCGGAAGGAATTCAGTGGAGTTTTTATGGCTTTTAAGGCTTTCGCGGTTGTTCACTATTAATATGATATTGCCGGGTGGTGGTGGAGACAAGCGTGTAGGTATCGGTTGGTTTGTGCGACCTTACGGTGAATCATGTGTCCCAACATACAGTCTTTCCTTCGGATAACTTTCACATCCAAGAACGCGAGAGAACGGTCCTGTTCCTCCTCTAAGGTGAATTTCGTCTTCGCGTGTTTCGAGTTGAGATGTAAAAAATTCGTGTTATTCGACTTTTTTCCATTTTGTTGTCAAATTCTAGAAGAGTAAGCTGATGCGTGGTCTTGCTAAAAAACAACCTTCACATACAGTTGTCTAGTTACCATAATCTTTCTAGAAAGTGGATAAAGATTATGCCACAAGCATCACAGAAGACGTACGGTTAACGGCTTCTTTGAAGCAGATTCCAGGACAGCACAATTTGTTTCACTGTTTCCTACGTTCACGTTAATATAGTAATAGGTTATCCAAAGTCTATTAGCTGTTACAAAACTGCACAGAATCTGATTACTTCAAACAAAAACAAAAAACAGCCTCAAACCGTCTTTACAAATGCTTTACACATTTACGTTTTTAATCCATGCGTAAATGTTTGTGTGAAATATTATCTTCCAGCCATTTGATATACCTAGTAATCTCGAGCTCTTTCAATCTTCTACCTTCCGTCACCATATTAAGGATTTTCTCAGTATTTTCTGCAGTTGTAACCTCAACGCAATCTCCAGAACGGTTTGCGTCCAATTCATTTGTAAACTATTCTAATCGCTCCCACCGTTAGGCTTATCCAGTTTGGTTGAAGTTTCTTGCCCTGTTGGTTTTGATCAAAGATGCAGTAAGCGAACCGTGTAAAATTCTGGATGATCCGTTATTAATAATAACCGGATATTTTTGTACCGAATTAATTGTTTTTTCTTCAAATTACCAAAGTACCGCGTAGCAAAAATAGAAATTAGACCAACTCACGCATCGTTCGCCGCAAACGAAGCAGCCATTTGGCCTAGCCGCACCTAAATGAAAGTATTCTAATTGTTAAGTGCCGCAACTCATGTATTGAGGCATCACCTTAAACGTGGAGACCCAATGATTGTGTCACATGAATTGAATGATTCTTTGCAAACCGTAATGCTTTTCATTTCATTTAAGAGATTGAGATTAGAATATATGTAGGCACTACAAATTAATATTTGGTATGACTATCGTTAAGTCGTCTGTGGAGTAAGTGATAACGTGTCGGCCTACCAATCCAGAGATCCCAGGTTCGGATCCCCGCACCAAGCCCCATAAGGGGTTATGGGAATTAGAGAGATGACTACTGTGATTGATAATCGTGCGTTCGAAACCTTCGTTCAATCGTTGAGCAATTTAAGACGGAATTTTTCCCATACTTTCTGCAGCAGATACATATCACAGTTGTCGCAGAGATGTTGGTTAACGTTTCACCTTTTCTTCGTCTAGATACTTCCGTATATGTTCTATAATACTCAAGTTAAGACTTAGTAATGATCAACGCATAGTTTGAAAGATTACATTTGTTTCTTTTTCGGCTACATAATTCCAAATATACTTGGCCGTATCTTGAAATCGTTATCTGGCCTTAAAATAACACCAATTCGCCGGCACTGTTAGTTAGTCTCAATTACCGTCTAAACCCACGATATAACGGTGGACTTGATCGTTTAAGCAGTTACCACTATTACGTTCGATTGCATAAACTAATAAAAGTGTTTTAATCGTCTCAGCAATGTCTTTACTTATAATGGCAAATTTATAAAAAAAAACCATCAATTTAATTTCCCATTTTTTATAGAATTAACCGATTTATTGCTCTGCACATGGTTTAAAAAATTTTCACTCAACGTTTTTGTAAGAAAAATACTTGTTTTTTTACTTTTCCACTAATTTTCCTTGAATTTATTAGACTTTTTTAAAGGCAACGACTTAATTTTGAATTTGCTTTATAATTTTTCAATCCTTGCGTTCCCTGCGATACTTACTTCGAGCTTCAAAAACTGGTTAATCTTCATTAATTTCTGAAGTCAATAACTGTAATCATTATATAATCCAAAGCAGATTAAAGTTAAAAAATGTAGTATTTTGTTATTTTATAGCATGAATTCAAGTCGCATTGTATGTAGCGTTACACACATTCAAATGCAATTTTTGGTGTTTCCACACTTAAACTTCTCACACTCCGTGATGACACAATTCTTACAACTTGCATAGCTATTCTCTGATCACGTATTCCAGATATTGATATCCAATTATTGTATAGGTCATAAAAAATAATTTTATATTAAAATATATATATACTTGTCATTAAAAAGAGGAAAAAATTCAGTTACTTAAACATCGGGATAGACAGAAACGGTTTGCGTACATATGAGAGCCAAATGAAACGCAATAATGAATAGGTCTGTTTTTTATTTAAATTCGGTATTTACATTAACTTACCCATTTTCCGTTTCTTTACTTTCTTACAGAGGGGGGGGGGGGGGGGAGGGGGGAGTTCGTGATATCATTATTTCCCCCTTGAAAGTATTTATCCAAATAATTAGTTTGTACGGATCCGCCATTTTTCTTGCATGGTTTGGTCAAATATCAGATTGGGAATTCTTTGCGTTCAAAAAATCTGTTAGATGAAATTTATTTTGTTTAAAAAAAGGCTAGAAAACGTGAAAAATTAGTTTTTCAAAATGTCAGTAAGAAATTTAGAAAAATTACTGGGACGTCAAATTTTGTTTCTAAATTTAAAATGTTCATTTCTAGTTTGCAATTTCTCCATGATGACTGCACATTAGCAAAAAAGTACTTATGTGGATTGCGTGGTATAAAAATTTCACTGTCTCAGGTCATGAACACAAGTCGATATTCACAGTAGATCACAGATAGAAATAATCATTACTTTGATGTAACTTAGGCAAAGAAACAAGTCAATGCGGCTATGTATGTAATAAGAGTATTGGCAGAATCAAACGTAAAGCAATATGCACTTATTCAATACAGACCTATCATCGACAAAATAACTTTTGTATAGTGTATTCCTGGCTTTATAGCCGCTCAATTTAAATTTGATTAAATATTCATTTAATGCACATTTACAGAAATCTGAGAACGTTGAAATGTTTTGTAACGTATATATCTTATACTTGCACAGATTTTACTTCATAAATTGCTATCCCCCACCGTATCTCCGAAACTACAAAAATACAACTGAAAAAAATATGGAGTATTCTTCATAAAGTGTAGGTTGAATGGGAATTATCACAATATTACCTTTGATAAATTATCTGATAAAAAAAACACAAATAAAAACAAGGACGGGACTGTATCTGTGTTGACATGGCTGGTAAATGAAGCGCTCTAGCTTAATTAAAATCATTATAAACTTTCCAGTTTATAGGGAAGTTATTGTAATAGCATTGCAACATAAGTTGGAGAAGAAGTACGTTTGTGCTGTGAGTGTGTGTGTGTATGTATACGATCATTTTTTCCTGCACAATATCGGGCGTACAAAAAATTATATGAACTTCGTTGAGGTGCCGATCGAAGCGTATTAACGACAATATGATCTGAAAAAAATGTCATAAGATTCGGTCGAGTGTTTTTTTTTTTTGGTTTAAACAAAAATACTGAATTTCATCGGATCTAAGTGGTTCTGATAGTAATCGATATTTTGAAAAATCAAATACTTCCATTGAGTATTAACCAAAAAAAATGAAATAATTCGTACTGATAGAAGATCCGATATACACGTGCCCATAATTATGAAAGTCAATTTTGGAAATATTGATGAATTGTAAATATATTTGTTACGACTTACAAACATATTAATCTTTCCAATAAAGTATAAATGATCTTCTACGGACTTGTTGATATTTTTGTTACTTGAAACTTAAAATTTGGCACATTTTTCGATTGACTAAGACCACTTTAATATTTATGGGCACGGCACATACAGTACAAGAAAAATAAAACGACGTTCTAGATATTTATAGTTTCCCAAGAAAATAAATGAATCTGTTAATTTATTTTTTTAAATTTTACGAAACCCTCAGTTCGATCATTTCAACAATCAAGATTATGTTAAAATTGAATATTATCTCTCAAATCTCTAATTGGAAAGTCCATCCTATTCGATTAGTTGTGATCTTCAAATTTTAATTTTTGTATTTATAACAACTCTTTACCGTTTATAACGAAAATATTTTTTGTTTATATTCCACTTCGTTGCACGAAAAAGTAAAGATATAAAAGAATTTTCAGGAAATACACTCTCCTAAGAACTTGTTTTCTTACTGATTGTATTTGAAATGTAATTTCTTTTATAGACCAAAAGCAGATGGTGCTTACAAATTATCTTGACAATTTTTACTAACAAAATAACTGTATTTTAACTAATACATGCTACTCGGTCTATAACGCTGATAAAATTTACACAATTCTCGTATAATTCTGTGTTTAAAATGAACTTATTTATTACAGAAAGGAGTTCTTTTGCGGTTTTGTGTGAATTTGGAACATAAGAATTTAGGGCAACGCATCTGAAAAGAAACTTACAAACGGACATCTGTTGACTTCGGAAAAGAAACCACTTAATACGCGGTATGAAATGAATGAAAAACGAACTAAAAACAAGTTAGACTTATAATGATGATTAATTATGTATTAATTATTGTTGATAATAGTAAGAAGTTTTCGAGTATTCAACACCACATTTATCAAAAACTTTTAAAATCTGTAATTATTTTTCTTTGTTAAATCTAAAAACATTTCAGATTTTAAATAGAATTTGAGTAGGCTGTAATAGAGTACAAAATGTGTGGACTTAATATAACCGGTAACGTAAATAAATACATACAAATATAGGTATATTTTAGAGGACATTTTCATAATATTAAAGTAAATAAGAAAACAGACATTTTTTTTTTACATTAGAAATAATATGGCAAGACCGAGAACAAACAATAAATAGAACAAAGCTTTAAATTTAAAAAAAATAAAACAATTTAAGCTAGTTGCATACTTTCGGAGAACAAGGCTGTGAACAATGTAATTTAAAATGACATATAAAGATTCATAAAAACTGGATTATTCGTATTGAAAATTATATTGTTATTTATTTTACATTAATTAACTAATTGCCGACGTGAAGTATGTTAACTCTGTACGGCGCCATAAGAATGAAAAGAAAGATTTTTTTTAGTAAATTATGTGATACAAATCATATAAAAAATGTTTCAAGAAAAAAATCCTCACACAGACCTGACCTTAATTTAGAATATAAGACCTGAAAGCAATATCCCTTCAATGGTGCTTTACTATTCGTTTTGTTTGCACTGCAATCTATAACTTTTCTTTACTGCTTTAAAATAAAAATAGTAGAGATTTTCTATTCTCCTCGAAGAGTTAGGAAGAATTGTCGCGATCAATCATATTTTCAATTGAATGTGTTTAAAAATCAGAATTATATTTCATAGAAAATAAGAGCATGTTTCAGAAAAAAAAAATAATTAAAATACAAAACAAGAAGTTCAAATATTTTATAAGATATCCGCTAAGGTTTGATTGCATAAGAAAATCGCATATTGTATGCTAATCAAAACTTACTATGTTAATTATATTAGATGAAAAGAACAAAAGACTAAAATATATATATGTAAATATATAATTAACAGAAAATTAAAAACAGCAATAAAGAGGTTTATAAGCTAAATTAAAATGTATCATAGAATTAACATCATCAGATATTCTGTGTCCTAGAAATCTTTCCCCACCATATTTAAACATTTGTGTTAGAAACAAAGATGATCTAGTGAATTTTTAATAAAAGCTTAAGTTGGGATACATTCAAAATTTCACCATAAACTTTTCAGTAAAAGTTTATAATATGTAGAAACATCTTATTAGTTGTCAGTTGTTTAATTAATAGATTTTGTGGAGATATTTGAATTTTTATTAAGAAGAGATTTTGTGTTTCTTTTTATTGCAGTTTAGTTTAATCTGCTGACCTTTAAAAAAAAATTCTGTTCAAAAAGTAATGATAAAAACGCTTGATGATTTCCGTCGCCTGAGCGACGTCATGATACAGTAAAATTTCGTTAAAGTTCTTTTGCGGCCGTTTTTTCATCGTGCAAAATCGAAAATGCATTGCCAACTGAGATGTTTCGACATGCGGCCATCTGTCTAACCGTAATTCGTTGTTCTTGGCGGACGATAACAGCGGCTATATTCTTTAAAACCTCAATGCAAAATGTTGAGGGTGCCCCTCGCGTGGTTCGTTGGCGATGGTCTCTCTACTCTCCTCGAACGCTTTATACCACTGCAGAAGGTCACCTGGTTCATAACACCTTAACCATACACTGTAGCTAATAATTCATATGCGTCTTTTCGGTTCTTTCTGAATTTTACTAAAAATGTGACGTTTCAAGGTTGCTCTAACTTTTTATCCTCTACTGGACATGGCAGGCGAATATCTTACACACGTTACGCGAATCGTCATATACGTCCATTCACTGCACTGATCGACTTGAAATTGATCGTTACAGATGGCTACACGATGGCATGCAGTATTAACACCCTTCGAAGCACATTTTCCCCCGTGGTCACTATTATCATTACTTTTTGAACAGTCTTCGTATTTGACATTTTCTCGAAAATTTCTTCTTTTATGCAGTTTTCGCTCCCATGTTTGTGCCCTCCGGAAGAATAAAAACTTGTTTGCTTAATGACAGTACCTACATGCAAATCATTAGGTCTGTTCCCGTACTTCTGCACCTGCAGCTGGCTGCAGTTTACTTATTTATATGGTGGGGGTGAATTCACTCCAGTATGGGAACATCCAGCTGCAATTTTCTTAAAAAGCAGAAGAAGATTTGTTTTGGAGAAAAAAATCTTTTCCTATATATGGAAACTAAACAATCACAGTTCTTCCTTATAGGCTACTTCACTTCCTTATTCCGACGCTTAACTTTTAGGATACAAAACTCTGTAAAAGGATTCACAAATTTCAAATTCATTTAATTGACATTTGGGCAGTTGTCACTTTGACAGAAAGAAGATTTTTTAAGAATATTGCAGCTGGTCAAAGTAGCTGCAGAATTCTTAAATTTTCTGCAGCAGGAGAAGTTGTGACGTAGGCAAAATCTTCTTGGAGAAGTGAATACGGGAACACATTTCTGCAGTATTCTGCAGTTTTCTGCGAAGCGCTTATAATCTCTGCAGGTACGGGAACAGACCTATTAACAAGTCTCATAGTTTTCGTTCAGTAACTGCTTTAAATGTTGCACTTTTTGTAACATCCGACGAACCCTCTCGTTGTGCATATCTTCGTATACTTTTTCCGCCTCTCTCACTGTTTGGCTAAGTAAATGGTAATTAGAAAAGGACAAGGAGTTTAACAGATTTTGTTAGCTCTACGAGTTCCTGTAGTGTCCCATTAATAGTTTCACTTTAATAAACAAAAATCGGAATTTTTAACATTGCAAACCAAAGCCTTAAAACCAATTTTTTAGTTCAACTCAGAGCAGCTCTGAAGTTTAAATTAGAGTATACAAATGCAGGTTTCTTGGGTCAATTTAACCATTTGCTTGTTTTCCCTAACTTGATATATTCAAAAAGGTAGAGCAAAGAAAGTTTCTCTAAAGGTAAAGGAAAGAAAATTGCTTTCTAGAGCAGGTTATTGAACAAACCTATTACGTTACTTTATTTTTTTGTAAAGCTTTGCATACATAAATGTAAACTTTCACTGTCAGCGCAGTTATTACTATCAAAATATCATTGGCATTAGCAATTATGCATCTTATATTCAGCATTACAATATAAAATCTATAATTGCTAATGTCAAACAGTTGATTAAAAAATAAGCACAAACGTCATCTCCTAATAAGTTATCTTCTCATTCTAAGTAGATGAGAACCAAAATTGTAGACAAACTGGAGGTTGTATTTGTTAAGTCGTACTTTGAGGCATTATCTCGGCTAAGTTCGTAGATGAACCGTGTTCCGTAATAAGGCCCCTGTTATTACGGAGCACGAAAACGAAACGAATATTTTGTCTAGACACATTTTTAAATGAAAAAGTGCATGTAAAAATTAGTCTGGACTAGAAATTCGTTTCGTTTCCGTGTTCCATAATAAGGCCCCATTTGATTTGTTTTTATTGGATACGTGTTGGCAAGTATTTCACGTTTTTTCTCTTGTTTTCGTTACAGGAAAATAAATAATAGCCTTAAAGTGTACTTAAGTTGTAACGTCATTGCAATGTCATCATAATATAGATCTCAAGGCACATGCGTTGATTTCCCAGGCGGATTAAAAATTGGTCCATTATGTTTCTATTATATGACACTGTTAAATAGTGGGAGCAGAAAAATTTAACATGATAATATTGGCATTGACGCGGTTTAAAATCAAATTTTTAAAGATTTTCCATTACAAATAGTAATCGACATAAAAGGTCTGTTCCTTTCACTGTGCGTAAAGTGGAGTAGTAGTGTAAATATAGGGTAAATATTGTGGTGTTAAAAATTTAAAATCTGCCCTGCTTGAACTGCAAATTTCCATTTTACGGCCGAAGCTTGAGATAATTTTTTTCAATGAGATCAAGCTGTTTTTCAAAGGAATGCAAACCTTATAATTATTTGGAGACGGAGTTGGATCAATTGGTTGAGCGGCACTACCACCATGCCATGGTTCCCGGGTTCGAGACCAGGTCTCCCCGGCGGTTTTTAAAAATTGAATTAAAAAATCCACTCCGTCTCTGGGCTATTGCTTGCAGCATTGCAAAAACAAGTCATTCAAGTTTTATTCACTTTCCTTACCGTAATTCCCTTCCGGCCAAAACCTTGTTA
This sequence comes from Leptarthrus brevirostris, assembly GCA_964036015.1. Lineage (NCBI taxonomy): Eukaryota > Metazoa > Arthropoda > Insecta > Diptera > Asilidae > Leptarthrus > Leptarthrus brevirostris. The sequence continues at coordinate 116,632,564 of OZ038372.1, read as the reverse complement.
ACGCGTCAAAGGATTGTCTCCTAGGCTTTGGAAAAATCGTAAAAAAATATAAACTCGTATATATTAACCTCTTTTTAAAAACGGGCAGATAATAAAATGCCATGTACACGAGGAATGCCCAAATTGGGGAGTACGACAAAACAAACAAAGGCGGCCAATGTAAATTTCAATCATTGTTACATTGTTTGAAAAAAAGGGAGAGCGGTGCGAATTTGTGTTTGAGAAAAAAAGCGGGCGCAACATGAAAAGTTTTCACATTCCTAATCTACACTTCAGTCAAATTGAAAATTGCTCCACAATAAGTTTAGTAATATACGAGTACACTAAAACTGGTACCACTTGGTCTAAATAAAGGAGTTGTATTTGTAATAATATTCTGCTTGGTTTTTGTTAATAATTACAAACAGCGAGCAGCCTATGTAGAATCCGATATGATTGAGCAGCTAAAATTCGTGTAAAAATGGAAATATATTTCAGAAGGGAGAATGGCACCGCCACAAGCAATCACATCAGCAAAACAGCAGGAGCATACTTTATATTCGTCCACTCTCTGCTGGCTCTCTCTACTATATTTTAACACATTCGTTTTAGTGCCAATGTAATGATATGAAACACAATGTTCACTAACAGCTTTTTTTCTTTACATAATTCTTATGTAAATGCACTTAAACAGGATCTCAGAAAAAATTTGAAAATATTGTTTTTCAAAATTGAATAAGGAATAAAGGAATATTTTGCTTATTGGACAGTGTCTATGTAACATTTACAGTGAGAGAATAAACATATAATAGGTCTGTTCCTCCGATTTTCGTGCAAAAACTTTCCGTGTGAAAACTTACTTGAGTAGAAGGGAAGAGTTTGTTTAAGACCGAGAAAGCGAGGAACGAAATTCTTGCAAGTTCATTAAAAGCAAGAAGAAGATGATAGAAATAACATTTTATTAAACAGCATTAACCCGTGCAAAAATGTGTACGAGCTAAATGTCTTGAGTAACTTCGTTTTGCAGGAGAACATATGACGTCAGCCTTTTCTCCGTCATTTTGCCTGCCAAGAAAAGCGAAGGAACGCAAAATGAGTAAGTTCGCGCACATCCCGGATCCCAATTTCTGATCATGGAACAGACATAATAATTTGTCACATATTTTGAGCTTACAGTGTCATTTATTCATCTCATTACAAAGTATTAAGAGCGAAAATATTAAAGTCAATCAAAAGTTGTAATTGGGTTTTAGGAAACGTTCTGTCTGTCTGTTTTCTTCTGTGTAAAAAAGCCTGGGTAAAAACCAAGTAAAAATGTTCTTCTGGTGGAGGGGATGAAAATGCAAAAATTGATGACAACTGAATAACTGTCAAAATTAAATTTCAGTGCAAAGATCAGTGCGTTTCCAAGAAATCGTAAAAATAAATTAAAATGAATAACAATTTACTAAAAAAGTTGATAGCGCTCCCTTTTTATTTCAATTTTTATTTATAAGCTGTAATTTGCTAAATGTCAATCAGCTCTGAGTTGTCAACCATAAAAGAAGAATTCTGCCGAAATTTCGTCCACACTCAGCAGCGTGTGCAAAATTTATGTAAAAGGGGAAAGTACTCGACTGTCAATTTTCTTCAAGTCCAAAAGTAAACAGACGCAGACGAACAAAAACTTTAGATTTTATGTAAAAACTTTCGAGTAAATAGACAGACCTTTTATGTACATTAATTAACATTATAAACTAAATGAGTTCTTATACTATTTTACTTGACGCGGCATTTGATAATCCTTATAGTATCGCAGCAAAAAGAAATAAATTACAAACAATTTAATTTTTAAAAACATAGATTCAATCATTCTCCATACTTAACAATGTCAAGTATTTTCACTCATTGTAAGGTTTGTGTTGAATTTCTTTTACTTCCATAAAATGAACTCATTAAGATTGTTTTAGATATTCTTTATTTTAAAACTTTAAGAGTTTTTCATTTGCTTTTACATAGATATATCCCTAGAGGAACCGGAAATTGTTGCTGTTTTTTGCAATATTATTCAAAGCAATATGAACTTTTTGATAGAAAATAGTTGAAAAATTTAATATTTTAGAATGCAGTATACATTACTGAAACGTGCTCTTCTTTAAATTTACAAAAACTCACGAACATATACAACAAAATTAATTTATAGAACGACAATGGAAAATATGTATTTACGTTGACTAATTTTGTACTCTTTTTTATTTAACTGCATTAGAAAAGTGGAGTTTAGAGTAGAGAGCAATAAAGTGCAGAAAAAGACTTATAATACCCAGCGGCGATAATTTACAAACCCTTTTATACCGGGTCGCTAATTATAGTAAATAAAATTAATGAAATAAAATGGCGCTTTAGATCTCCGCAATAATTTCACTGATATTAAGCTCATTCGAAATGGTCGGTAAGGAAATAAAATATTTTATTTACATTTATTTTTTCAAAAGTATATATTATTTTGTTCTGTAATAATTTTTTACTTATTAAATTATAATATTCAAATATTTTTTGTGATAAGTTATTTGAATTATTTCATTTAAGTCATTTATAATTTTTTTTTCACATTGATCTCACTCATTTCTCTCTATTGAGAATAAAAGTAAAAACGAAAATAATCACTGAGAATTAAAACAGTTTTGAAAAGCAATTTGACGAAAAAAAAACGATATCTAAAATATAATCTAGTTATTATAAAATTATATTTAAAGAGAGAGAGAAAACAAAAAAATGCTGCTTCGAAATATACAAAATTAGAAATAAATGTAATTTAGCAACAGCACAAACAATAATTGTTAATTATATATGTAAATTGTAACAGATAGAGAAATGAAAACGGATTTTATATTGTAAAAAAAAGTCGAGAACAGGACTATGATAACAACAACAAAGTTAGGCAAAATGTGTTTGAATGTTTTCTATATTCATAAAAATTATACATACCAGGAAAAGAGAAAGAAAATTTATTGCAATTTGAAATTTTATATTTTTACAAAAAGAGAAAAGACAAACAATAGGGATTAAAACTTACGAAAATTGTAACTAAATAAGATGAAAAAAAATTAAATTGTAGCAAAACGAAAAAAAAAATTAAAAACAAGGAACCAATAGAAATTTCTATTATCAAATTTTTTATATCGTAAACACTTAAGGTAAATTTATTTTGTAACTAACCGATTCGAAATGAAATAAGTAATTTTAAAATATAAATTTAACTAAAATTTAAGCAACACATCAAAAAATCAACCTTGCTTAGTATTTTGTTGTTGTAATCTCGAAATGGAGCAACATTAACCATTTTATAGCGTTCGAATTTCGAAATCGAATTAACTAGATGTTTTAACCTCTTCGTTTTTATCGACGGTTAGCTCATTGAACTATTATCTTAAATGAAATATTTTCCATATTCGTAATATATAGTATCTTTAGATTAATGTACCACTTTGCCTGCCATCAGTTTTTCAAAAAGTTCCTACTGTCATTAATAAAGTACTACAAACATCAGATTCAATTTAGCAACAAATATATTGGCACGGATATAATTATTTCTTACGAGCTTCCAGTTAAATGAATGTATGATATTAGTTACACTGTTTTACTTAATCGCAATGAAAATTATTATGCTACTTTCTGATTTCCATTTCTTTCACAAGGAGTTGTTAGGTTTTACGACAAACTCTTAACAAAACATCAATTGCAGATTTGTGAATATCATGAAGTGTTTTTATTTTTATTAGCGTGCTGTTGATTAAACTTCCACAAAAATTTTATTGTAAGAGAATTTTATTCTATTTCTCAAATATTAGCAACGAAAATTGCTCCTCATTGAGCAGGAGTATTTACTGTGTTTGTCTGTCGAAATAATCCATCAATTGGAGACGGAGTTTTGGATCAAGTGATGAGTGGCGCGATCACCACGTCATGGATGCAGGTTCGGGCCTCGGCCTGCCTATGTGTTTTTCATTTGCAATTGCAATGAACAGAGAAAAAACTCACTCCGACCCTTGTCTAGCCCGCAAAAATACAAAAAAACTAGAAATTCAGTTTCCCTAATTCCCTTCCGGACAAAGCCGTGCTAACGCGTTTAATGTTTCCATCTGGGCCTTGACTAGGTCATAAAAAAATCGTCAGTGGTGTAAAAGATTAGTGCTGGCTTTCCACACGACAGTGATCCACGTTTCTCGTTTAACAAAGCCATTGGTGATTGCAAAGTAATGTTGATGTTGTTAAGAAATAATTGCCACTCTGCTAAAATTAATTCTTAATTATTAATTTAGAAGTACTTAAATGAAAAACCTAATTCCCTTCCTACCATAGCCGTGCTAACGCGTCACCTTGAACTTTGGGTACATCATTAAAAAATAGCATTAAAAATCTGGTTGTCTCAGAGTATGGAATACTTGGCGAAAGCTTTCCTGTACTGTTATATCGGAACACATACTAATACTTATGTGAAAAACCTTTATTTAAAAAAATGCAAATAAAAATACGTTTTTTAGAGACGTATTTCTTAAATCGGTCCAAAAGGCTTAAAGCCTAGTACGCTGATCAAACGGAATTTTAGTTCTAGGCAGACAAGTATATTTTTTGACAAATCATAATCAGTAGGATTTACCATTAAATACTTTGCAATAATAGTGACATATGTCTATTATGTGATTTTTTTAAATATATTAATTATATGTCGTATAACACTGATTGAGATACTCCGTCAGAAATCAGCTCTAAAGTGTTCTTGGTTGTCTGAATCCAAAATTGTTTGTATGGTAGAGTAAACAAGTGACAAGTGAGTTGTTTGTCCTATGTGGCTAATTTTTTGATTTGACAGTTGAATTTTCCTGAGATAATCTGCTCTGCTCTGAGCTTCTTAGTGAGAATAATAAAGCGTTAATGAAAAATTGTCAAGTGTCAGAAAAATATTCTGTTGCAATTCGTGTATTCATGCAAACATATCATGCAGACGGAGTTGAATTAATTGGTTGGTGACACTATCACCCCTCAATGGTTCCAGGGTTCGAGCCTCGGGTTTCTTGTGAGCTTTTAATCAAAATCAAAAAATCCACTTCGTCTCTGTCTTGTGCTACAAGTTCCCTTATTCCCCGTTTACTAATTCTCTTCCGACCAAAGCCATGCTTACGGATCTTAGGGTTGTACCCTAAGCTTTGACTACATCAAAGTTGCAAAGTAATGTCAGTAGTTCGGAATCCATCTACCTTAAATTGTAGGTTCATTTGCAATAGTTGTCTCGAATCAGGCGAAGTTCTTCTATCAGGAGTATGGAAGTTAAAGAGATACATATCTAAGAGTAAAAAGATTCCAGACAGCAAAACAAAAAATCTAACAAAAATAAAGCAACGAGGTAAAATAACGAAAAACAATCCAAAACAAACCATTCAGAACTTAAAGCAGCACCAAAGGGTTAGATTTTCTTTAGTTGCTGAAGCCAAAGGAATTTAGATTTTCTTTGTTATAAACGCCGCTCATGTCAAGAAATGCTCCGTTCGAGTTTTGAATGGTGTGTTTTGGAATTTTTTCGTAAATTTCTCTCGATTACAGTGATTTTCTGTACATTATTTCTTTGGCTTCCCGGAATAACCATTTTAAGTCGATTTTTTTCAAAATTGAGTTAACATCGCATTTTATATCTTCCATGTAGTACACGTTTCATACAGTCATCGCATAGATTGTAAAAGCAGAATATTTAACGGCAAAAAGACGATAAAACAATTTTAGCATACAATGTATGTATATGGCGAATGAAAGATAAAAAAATTCGATTTCTCGAAAAGTTGATATTGGACTTTAGTGGTTATTTCAGGAGGTCACAATACATTTTGAAAAATATTTGAGGTAAAATTAACTTACGAACTCGACTACTCAACTCGCAACTATATTTCAGAGCTGCCATTTCAACTTGATCCAGCCTGATAATCAGAGGTGAGTTGAGTCAACCCTACTTCGACTCAATCAGTGCTTATATGATTTGAACCCGGGCTCATATTATGTTCAACTCTTCATGAAATGAATGTGTGGGCACACAAAATGCTGCGGAAAAGTGTCTATTAATATTATTGCTGCCACTTACATCCTAGTCGATAAAACGTTATTTTTTCGATCGAACTTTTCGATTGCATTTTTTTACAAAACATTTCTTAAGAACGAAGTAGAAAAAACCAAAGTTGGATGCAGGTTCGAGCCTATGAGTTTTTCAATTGCAATAAATAAAAAATCTACTTCATCTCTGGGCTATTGTCTAGTTCACAGCAATGCAAAAACAAGACCTTCGATTTACCTCATTCCCCTTACCCTAATTCCCTTGTGCTCATAGCCATACTATCGCATCGTAGAGTTGTCGCCTGGACTTTGACTACATCATAAAAAAATGGAATGACATTTTGACGTGATCAGCGTACTAGGCTTGAAACCGTATAAAAATTAATAATTTGATATGTAACCAATTAGTAATAAATTTGGATTATGTTCACAGGAGTGTGTTGGATAATAATTGAATATAGTAAACAGAAAAAGTATGACAGTTCGTAAAAGAGAGGAACATGTATCTGTGCGAATTGGGCTTTCGCCGCTGTGGAAGCCAACGAACTAATTATATGCCCTAAATGAGAAAAGTTTGCTTAGAAAACTTTCCCAGAATTTAAAGAGTTTTGGGACAATTTTTCGACTTCATGCATTCAATCCTATTTAATTTTATTTACCTATTCGGTTGACAGTCACTTCTGACTTTTTCTCCGGGAAATTAGTTTATGGAAGAGTAAAATGTAAAGCGTTTTACTGCCCGCAGCTATGTTAGATATCAGATCCACTGTATTATAATATACTAAGCTACAAGTGCTTACTTTTCAATTCAATTTTCTATATTGATTATAATATGATCCCTTTTGCCGTTATTCATTTGCAGCTAATCTGTACCAATATTATCAAAAGTTTTTTAAGTGAAAGATTTCATTAAAGAACAATTTCAAGGTTAAAATTAGTTGACTTGTTCTTTACTTTCCTTCAGAGAGTTTCACAATCAAAAGCAAAACTTATAACGCGCGATGGATTCAAAGAAGCAAAGTTGACAGTAGAGTCAAAGAAGCACAATGCACCTATCAGGTGGTTTAACTGACGCTCGCTGATAGATGTTTTTAGCGGCGCCCTTCAAATACAACCTTACTTATTATGTGCAAACATTATTTAATTGATTTTTATAATACTGTCTTTGTGTATTTTGAAAATTTTACCTGTTATTTAGAAAAAGAGCTCTCCTAAATCCGCTACGAGCAGATAAGAAAATATCATTGATTTCAAAAGCTCTAACTTTCATCTACGTAACTGTCAGTCCGGATATAGTAAGTGATGTATTATATGTTAAAATCTCCAACCGCGCCAGCATTAAAATTATTCTATAGCAGCACAGATTTAATATGTAAGAAAAAGTTTAAATTGTATCCACACATTTAATCTTTGACGTCGGTGGAGTAAGTATAATGTATCGGCCTACCAATCTGGAGGTCCCACCGACGGCGACCCAGGGTTTTCAGCTAACAACAGACTACGATTAAAAGACCATGGGGATTGCAGAGAAAATGTCAGTGGTTCGAAATCCACTTTAAACTGTAGGTCTATTTGCAATCGTTGTCTCGAATCGGGTGAAGTTATTCTCTTGCCTCAGAACTAGGGAGAGAGTTGAATGTGTAACTGAGTAGTTTAATAATCTTTCAGTGTTGACTCCATAAGTATTTTATAAATAGAAACCTTTCTTGAGCTGCACATTTCTAATGACAGAATGCCAATTATTAGTATTTTATAAATAGAAACCTTTCTTGAGCTGCACATTTCTAATGACAGAATGCCAATTATTTTCTGATTTTATTGTTAAAAATTTGAGGTGTTCGCAAGTATTAGTAATGTCTAAATTACATATTGGACAAAACTTGTGGTATTTAGCAAAAGTAAGGTAAATTTCATGTTACTTAGGTAGTTTACAAGTTGTTGTAAATACACCCAAGTACGATAAGAAGAAAAGTAAAATTTAGAAAAAGCATATTTGTACATTTAGAGCAAAAACTTTGAAAAAAAAGTAGTTAAAATATATTTTTGAAACAACCGGTAGAAAAATGTGTTCTCTCGCTTTAATTCGAGTTAAAGTTTACATAACGTTTAGCTTCTTAATTGAGTGCCGTTTATATGTATAAGGCAGTCATCATTTGGTGACTCATTTATCACAAACAATTCGTAAATGTGGTACCTGCCAATAGTTTTCTTAAAAATAGTAAAGTCTTAATGCCAAAGTGATGGAACAGAATAACTGTCCAGCTGCTGTGATGAATAGATTGCTTGTACCTGTTGCATTTGTAATAATACCCAAAGTAATATTATATAAAAATAATAAAAACTAAAGTCTTATTTACAAGAACGCAGTGACCAACTTTTTGCAGTTATGTACTGGAGATAATGAAAATTACAAAAGTTATGAAGTTAAATGTGCAAAAGTTACATTATAACGTTTTTTTATAAAGATAATGTTTAGCAGATTTTGCTACATATCAGTTAGTTTCTTTATACCGCAGTAACTTTTAAAACGTTTTAACTTAATTACTGTCTTTGTTATTATAAGCTATAATTCAAAGAAATAAATTAATATTGTAAAGGCTTGGAAAAGTACAGCTATGTTAATCATCTAAGCGTTATTTTGAACCTTACGGTTCTTTATTAAGAATGCGGCTTAGTTTTTGTGTAAAAAACCTTAGGCCTGCTTTTGTCTTAAGCGTACTCACCGAAGATACGTTAGAGATTTTACCGATCTAATAGTAACTGCAACAAATATGTTGTTTTATCTTATTTTCTTCCAGATTCCTTCGATAGTAGTTCTTTCTCAATCGAATTTCCGAAATAAAACGTCGACTCTGCGACCAGTCGTAAACAGTTTGTTTTACGAAAATGGCCTTTGAAAGAAAATTATAGGAAATTTAATGCTCCGTAAAAATATTTTTATCGTAGCTTGAATTTACAGAAATAAAGATGAATTAAAGGCTTCACGCGATACCAGCACAATTTAAATAGTCTGCAAACGCTGAAAGACAATCTTCTGTTCAACCAATATCTCAATTCATCGTGGTAATAAAGAAGCAACTCATTATGAAGCTATCAAAACTTGAAATGAAATTTAATAGGAAATCCCAATATGTCGGCTTAAAAAGAAGATCTTCTTTACAATTTTTCTATAACTTAATGAACTATGTAAAAATTATTAAAAGAGTATATATATATATATATATATATATATATATATATAAAGTATATAAAGAAAACTGATAGTTGTTTAAATCTCTATCGAAGAATGAAGAAGGACTTATCGTTAGGCGTAATCGTTTGTTTTTACTTTTGGCAAACTAGCATAAAACAGAAAAGTGCGATTTATATAAAAATTAATTTTTGTCAAGGTGCCTTAAAATAGATATTGTTAAAAAATTAAGGAAAACGGCTGCGCCTAAACTTTGCCACAAAAATTACGAACATTTAAAAAAAATGCAATCGAACTATTAGTGTTCGAGTTAGTGTCCTCACACACGGAATTTCAATTCCTTGCAAGCAAAATATCTAACGATCTGACGTGACAGTGCGACGAAAATTTAGAACGCATTGATTTATATTGATTGGAACACATTGAATGTGGTACGACGGTGCGATGAAAATTCTTGTCGCCATTGCTACATTGTTACAAAATCTGTCGGTCGCATTCCGTACGGCCAACAATTAGTAAGTTTACATGCGTACATGACTTGAAATTTACTCCAAACTCAAGTCGGGTTTTTGACTAATTTACTTCACATTTTCTTAAAATTACATTTCATATTTGACTTTCTCTGTTGTGAAATTGTATGGTATTTTTGCTATTTAACTTAAATAACCCTATAAATCGCAAAACGCAAAACCGATCATAATATTTTTATTTAAAATCTTCTTCTAATGTTTCTTTCATATTCTCAATTTTCAGCTTTGCATTTTCTCAAGTACTCAAGTCGCGTTTACATGATAAATTTCAAGTCAATCAAACAAAATTTTGCGATTTACTTGAGTGAAGTAAGCTTGAAGTCAATCCGCGTTTACAGGAAATTTTGGTTACTTGAAGTTTACTTGAAGCTTACTTGAAGTATGCATGTAAACGTACTGAATGATATTGGGCTTTTGCTTAGATCGTACTGTTATTGTAACTGTCAAGTTTTGCGTCGCATACTATAAACTGTCATGCGTTACCAATCTGTTTCACAATACGGAACAGCTCTTCCGTCGCACTGTCTTGTCGGACTGATAAATGCAATCTTTAGAACAATGGTGTACGTGATCATTGTAGATATTCAAATAAAGAATATTTCTAAGCAATAATATACATATAAGGTTAGGGCCTTGTCATGCTCGCAGTTTTCATATCACTCTGTTAAGTTTCATTTCGTAGCTACTGTGCTGTGTAACTGCGTTTATGAAATAAGCCCTATTGTTTAATAAAGTTCAACATCATAAACCGCCTTTTATAGCCGATTAATAACGATTAAGTTTGAAGAGAGCGAGCGGTCGCTTCTAGGGGACAACGCATTACTATTAAATTTCTTACTCAAAAAGGAGTAAAACCAGTTGAAATTTTGAAAATATTGACTGTACAGTCTGATGATCGCGTCTTTTTTTGGTATATTATATATCGCCGTCTCGACTGTCGCGCAAGGTGAGGAACGCTTATCGTTCGAAACGACGTGACCAACCAATTCAAAACTTCGTTCTCCTCCACATACTCTACGTTTCTACATTCTCTCCCCATATGTACTATACGTTTGACTTGCCAAAAATCAGTGAAATGAGATGATGGACGATGTAGGAGTGGAAACCGTCGTGCGCAATTGGCTCCTAACGCAACAATTTTAATTTTAAAACGATGCCGGGATCAAAAACATCCCAATCCGATGGAAAAAATGCGTTTCCAAAGCAGGAGATTATGTTTAGAAATGATACGTACGTGGCTATTGTATTAAACCAAATTACAATTTTTTTTATAAATAAAGTCTCGTTTATATGTTGTATGTTGTTACTTCTGACTTCTTGATCACAGTAATTCCACCTTAACTGATTTACGTTTCAGTATTTCTTTAAATCTTTAATGTTTATCAAAAAAGTGTTTTATCACATTTCGTATTATATAAACATGTAGGAATATTTAAATATCAAATCAAGGAAAGCCTCACAAATATAATAAACAAGTTAACAATGACGACTTTGGAGTTACCAGACTTTTGTTTTAAGAATGCAATATGGTTTTTGTGAAATATCAAGCACGAAAGGAAATATTAATCTTTATTCGTACAATTGAAAGTTTTTGATTAATTATAGTCTTTCATCGTTGCACAACTGTTCGCAACAGTTATAGAAAAGCAATCCTTCACGGTTTAAAATTTAAATGGAAAACAGTTGAATATATAGTAATGTGACAGTAGTTTGAAAAGTTTGGGCAAATTATTTATATATAATGAAATGAGTGATAGTAATTAAAGGAAAGTAATTGGTAATTAATTAAATGTCGTTATGTATAAATTATACTTAAAAATACGTATATTCACAGTGCGCCTGAGATAAAGTAATTCGTTAGTGTGATAAATATTTCAGTTATTAATTCAAGTTACATAGACCAATCACAAAATGTAAATGCTCCAATTAATCAATAGATGATCTCAAGAGTATTCCACTGCCTCCTGATAAATTTCATCAAACAATTTGGTTTGTTCTCGTGCAAGAGATTATTGCATGCTTTATTACTGCCTGTTTGTCATTGTCGACAAATAATATTTTCTTTCAAGATTTTACATCTTTCACTAAATCTTCCATGATATTGTTTTATTTTAATGAAAAAAGAACCACATCATTTTAACCATTAACATAATATACGTGTTATCATTTCGGAAAATAAGTACATTAACATAAATTTTATTTCAAATCATTTAACTGCTAATTACGAAGGGGTTAAGTTCAAATTGGAAAAATTGATTTTAATTCAAAGAAGAAAAAAAACGGAAAAAATATCACTGCCAAAAATATGACTGAATGAATGACGATTTGCTTTTGACAATTAAGAAGCGATGTTTAAGGTAAAATTGTAGGAAAATATAAAATTAACCTAAATAAGAAAGGATAAAATAGTTAATAATTTTTAGAATTAATCTTTAAAACGTAAAATTCAAATTTTCTTAATTTCACATAAATTTTACGCTCGGCAATATGCTTTTTTTTAAGTTTCGACACACAATATAATATATATGCTAAATTCAGTTGTTTTTTTCGTTTGTATCACTGCCATATATAGTACTTCTCAATTTTTTCCCATAAATTTTAATAGCGCACAGAATATTTTAGATTTCTGTTTTAATTTAAAAAAAAAAACAATATAAATGGTGTTCGTTAATGAGTAAATAAGTTTCTACATTAAAATCTCTAGTTCAAATCGAAAGATATTGTAAAATAGAATTTTATGACTAACCGTTACAATTTGTAGAGTTCTAAAATAATCATAAAATGTCGTGCTTTAAATGTAATAAGTTCTATGAATTCAATTCTGTCTTTTTATAGAAAACAATGAAACAATATATTAATAACAAAATATTTATAAAATTCTGCCACTTTGGTTATATGTGAGAGCAAAATTTGATTTTGCAATGTATACAAAAGTTTTCATGTTCAATACTTTATTATAGAATCAATCGGAATGGTATCGCTAGCTTGTAGTTCAAGTTCTTTCTTTGTTTTCTGCTATGTCAATAAGTTTCACTGAATGCACTATTTTCGATGATAATAAGGGCAACACACAATTTAATGTAAAACACTTGAAATCTTCAATTTTTTTTTAACTTTTCTCTAAATTTTTCAAAAGGGAGTTAACATACACACACACCTTTCTTATAATATTTCAAAACCAAGTGTTGTTAACAGACATTGATAAATGGATTGGAAACTTTGCGTTTAATCTCGGACGTAAAAAATAAATAAATTGACTATTTTGTGAATGTTTCCAACTTTCAATATTTAAAACTAAATTATTATAGTGGGATCGGGATTGCGTGTTAACTAGAGTGCGTTTTTTATATCGCGAGTTGCTAACAACCTAAATATATGTCTATAACTTTAAAACTGGCTACTATTGTTTGTGTAACAACGATAAGAAACAAAATTGGTAGTCATTTGTAAAGGCACTATTGACATGTGAAATTGTCCTGGTCTGTAATTATATCATATTTCAATTCGTTTAGAATTACGATGCGTACCTTGTTATTGGGACTTTAGTTAAAAAAAATATTTATTGAGCTGCTTTCAATTGTTTTTCTACGTATGCTATCAGCACTACAACCGATCAGCCTCACATAGACCTATAAATGGTCCGTTGTGTTACCACATCCGTGGAACCGTACCTGATTGCCGGGTTTATCTAAAACCAGCCGCAACTGTTAATAAACCTTAGGAGCTGCTTCAGCCCGATCCCGGCTATATCACCCATACCACATAAGAAGTACACGTCCATTGCATTGTACCTTCTTTTTGCTAGGCCCGGGTATTCGCAGAGTAAGTGCTGAATGGTTTCCACCTCTTCCTCGTCCATACAACTCCGGCAGAAGTCATTCGTGGGAACGCGCAGACGTTCTGGGTGTCTACCGAAAAGACAGTGGCCAGTAATAACTGCTACAATGTTTCGGAGGTTTATCCGGCTTCCGTTTAGCAGAAACGCTGTTTTTCTTAAATCCCATTCAGGCCACAGCTGCCTTGACAGGCTGCATGTGATTAAGTTACTCCATCTTTGCTTAGCGAGCTGAAAAGCCTTAAGGTCAATTTCTCTCTTCACTGATTCTAGCGGCCAACCGATCGATCTATCAATAGAGGAATCATGCAATTGTGATCCCTCCTTTGCCAGCTCATTAGCTGCCTCATTCCCTTGAACTCCACTGTGACCAGGGACCCCCTTGTGTATCGCCCCTAACGTCCGGAGACCAGCCAGACACCTGTCGACCAGCCGTGACCTGACTAAATTTGAGTCCAGCGCCTTGATAGCTGCTTGGGTGTCGATGTACAAACATATCTCGCTACCCATTGATAGGTTTGGGCGCCCGTGTATTAGTGCTACCGCCCTTTCTATGGCCAAGATCTCCGCTTGGAATACACTGCAGTGGTCCGGTAGTCGGTACCTACTGCGTATGCTTAGGCAATCATACCTTAAATATATAATAATTTAAATATAATCCAAATTAATCCCAATCTAACGTTTATCCTTAAACTGGTAGTGTTCAAGCAATTCAGTTTAGAATATGAAACGACTCGTCTCCAATTAAAACTACATTCAACAACAAGTTGCTATAATTTTTATAGGAATAGCCGTAATTTTCTATGTCCCTGTTTAGACAGTTCGATCTGCCTTTACCTTTTGTCGCTGCTCAAAATGAAAATTTGTTTACACGTGTCGCTTTGAGTCGAGCTATTGCCTTGATAGCGGGTATAAATAAAATGAATAATTTCAACATTACGCAACATTACACACTAAAATGAAACAATATGCCATTGAAACAGTTACGTGACCAGAAAAGTTGAATGTGAGTCCAGTTCAGATCGAGACGCACTTCCTCCCTGCCCGAACTTGCCCCGCACCATAGAATTTCGTGATGAAAGTTCACTCCGTCGACTCGTCTGAACAGGCACTATTAGATAATTTCGACGTAAGTTATAGAGGAAGGGCAAGCAACGTATTTTGAGTTGTCATTTCGAAAGTCACACACTAAATCCTATATACCTGCTGAATAAGAAAAGTCGCTTCTGGCAGCCCGCTGCGGCCGTGGTGTACTATCCTAAAATTACTAAGAGGATAAGAAATAAAATTCAATTGAGTTAAAGTAACACTCATGAAATTTCAGGAGATTACTTTCGATAGTATTCTATATTTCTAAAAATTATTGCCAGAACATTCCCCTCCCCCGGTCTTAATTGTTAAAATTTACGCCCCGAAGAAAAAGAAGTTTGCTATGAAGTTTTTTGGATTGGAAAAAAATCACAGTTAAATTGGTAGCGGGACAACGTTTAATTTGATACCCCACATCCCTTACTTGGACATAAGAGCTGGCCACCCCCCCCCCCCCCCCCCCCGCACCCGCATGACTTTTGAATTGACAACTCAAAAAACGTTGCTGGCTCTTGGTCTATTAGGTTTTCTTCGGTTTACATGGTTGAAAATAAGGAACCGATCGTTACGTTTTTGATTTATAATGTAAAACTTTTTCTTGGACAAATATTCCAGTTTTTGAAGAACATATTACGGAACTGATTATGGGAAGTTAATTGCTCAAAACCATAAGAATCAAAGAAAAAAAAACGAAAAATTTGGCTTGAACTCCAGTTAAAGTGATCGACGAAAATCAAAGAATTTCGTTAAAAATGCATTACTTTTCTGCTGTTTTTGTTTTTACACGTTCGAATCAAGCGAGGCCTTCAATAATTAGGAGCTACCTACTAATTTAGTCAAACGAAGAGGCAGAAATTTATGACATAACAAAATAATACTTTGCTTTATTCATACTTCCATTATTGCCTTAAAATAAGTTTATCACAAATATTTGAACGAAATCCATGCTTTTACTGTAGTTTGCTCTTAAATCTATTCTGTAAAGAAATCCGAAGAAGCAGTTGATCTTGACGAGGTTTTTCTTGATCATAACGGATGAATCTCTAGACTTTCATTATATATTTTAAGACGCACGAAATATCCTTAAATATTAAATTAATCTTCCAACGAAAATCTTAAAAATGACATAATTTTGTAAGGATTGTAAAAAGAGATCGAAGTGACGAGCTTTACGGTGTTATGTGTTGCAATATTTTTCATATCCTTCCAAAAGTAAGCCATCTGTTAATCACAAAAAAAATTATTACGTGCATTCAGTAAGAAATCGCAAATTTATTACTTGCATTTAAAAAAATTTATAAATTTAATGTTGCCATTAATTCAAATCCAGTAAACAAACTGTTTTGAAATTATCTTAGTCAACAAAAAGACTTCAAAAATTTGTTCATTAGGACTAACACTAAATTTTAAATTATGATTACAGACTGATTTCTCTCCAAAATACTAAAAATAAATTAGAAAAATTTTTAGGTGTAATTATTGCCCTGTATTAAGTGTCCATTAACATTTCTTTGATGTCAGTCACTTTTGTTTCGTAATCAAAACATACACTTTAGTTTTAATTCATTAATTTAATGGCATTCGTTTGGTCAAATTAACTACAGAAATTATTGAAATGTTCGTACTCGATCTAAAGTAGGATAGATAGCATTTTAATTCATATGCATTCATATAAATGATTCTGTTTTCACCAAAGTATATCCCCGTATCTGGGCATTTAAAGGAAAAAAAGAAGAAGAGAAAATATATCCGAGAATAATCGAACATTTCGAAAAATATTAGAATTTCATTATTTTCGAATAATTGAAATTTTTGAAAAAGACTACCTCATGAATGTATATTTATGTTTTTCATAAAAACACGAAAATTAATAAACCGTAAATGAATAAGGAATTTTTTTACAAGTAATTAAGCAGCAATCGAATAGGTTTTAATTTATACATCATAATATGCGTGAAAAGTTATGATATGAATAAAGAAATAAATAACCACACAAGACGAAGAACAAATGAAGTGTATTGATTTGAAGATAAATAGGCAATCTTTTTTATTTCTTCCGTAATTTTTTATAACCACTTATCTATGTTAGAATTAATTTTTTTAAGTATATACTACTACTGCATTAATGTTAAATTTAAATTCTCATGACTTTATTTGGATGTCCACCGATTTTTATAAACATATAAATACACATATAACAGTAAAATTGTTAACGTGTAGTAAGAAGTAATTGTACATTAATTTATGTCATTAAGATTTATTTTGAAAATAAAAACGTTTTAATGGAAATTTATTGCTTATAAATATAAAAATCCTGTATTAGTACATAATATATTCGAAATATACCAGAAAAATTATTCAGTTTTCTTTTTTTATTGTTCATCCTTGACAAATTTTAAACTTTCATATTGAAGAAAATTCATTCAAATTATTTATTTTATTCCTCGAATTTGATACAGTCAGACAAATCGTTCAGTGCCTTACCTAAATTGATAATAAATGATCATGTCTTACAAAATACTTTAGATGTCACAACGAAATTATCTAATTTTAAATCGATATTTTGAGAATAGACCAGTGTTCGAATTTTGTTATTCCATTCGAAATTGTTGACAATCGAGCATAAGGTGGAATGTATAGCCACATTGCAACCAACCGATTTCCCAAAAACAAAAAAATATTTATACAAGTAGAACAATTTGAAGAGAGATCTTGAATTGTTGTTGTGATTCCGTGTTAAGGCATGATCTGTATAGATCGTGCATAAAAAACACAGCTAATAAATCTGCTTCTACTCATGAGATTAGGTTATGATCTGCAATCAAATTATTTATTAGTATTGGCCATGGGTAAATTCAAGAATGAATGAAAACCGCAACAGATATACGATTGAGAGTTAAAACCACAGAGCTTTATACAATGGAGATAGCACCGGTTGCAAAATGCACGCGAAAACAACAGCAATACATGGTCCAAGTGTTGGCTTCTATCTCTTTTCGTCAATCTCTACATAGTTTTGCAATTTAACAACATGAAATCACGTCAGAAAAACCAAGTTTCCCTTTGGCGGTTTATTTGAATAGATATACCTACATATTAAAAGAAATTATTCATTAAGTTGTTATTGATTAACAAGATCCTTATCATATTGTAACGTGCACGATGTAGGCCACGAAAAGGGAAGTAGTGAATCGGCCCCGGGAGGCCGGCAATCTAAACAAGCAAATGTCAAACATGGAAGGTCAAGGACGCCTCGAAGCTCTGGTGAATATGTAAGGTGAAAATGTGTAACGGAAACATCTAGAACTAAGTGGCAGATGTTTCTAGAATTAAACTAAGTAGTATAAATAGGGCTGAGCCGTAGCCTAGGTAGTTTAGTCGTGATTTAGACTGCGCAGTGTTTACATGTGATAATGCGAATAGTTAGTTATATTTTAACCAATGAAGTGATAAGTGTTAATTAAAGTGAAACGTAATATTATGATGAAATATTGTCAAGAAAATTGTGCAACGAATTGATGAAGTAAAGTGAATAAAAATTATGAAAATTTGTGACTGTAAATAAGTATCTTAATTAATCCGCCGAGTCCGAAGACCCCGTACGTTAAATATTATTAATTAGCTGAAATTAAATAAAAAATGTTGGACATAAAAAGTAGGAGCCTCTTAAGAATCATCCAAAACGGTGGGCGTGATTGCGTAAATAAAATGCATCCGAAAAAAAATTGAATTTTTTCTTAATTTAAATACATACAAAAATCGAATGATGTGATTTTCAAAAATTTTTTTTACAAAATTCGATTAAAATTAAATGTCCAGAAATCGACCGAAATCGCACGGGTAAAACGCGTGTAAGCGAACAAAATGAAAAAAAAATAATTTAATCACTCGCAAAGCTTTGCAATTGGTATTGAATAAGTGAAATTTCCGGAAAAAACAAAGCTAGACTTGCAGCTTGGAAATCGAATTTTAAAACAAATCAAGCACCCTGAAAAAATGTTAGCGCTACAGAAACATATTTTTCCAAGCAAAAGTGACTCTAAGATTATTTCGAAGCGAAAGTGCAACGACAGATACTTCTGGGCAAAAACTAAATACAAAATTGTTTCATTTCTATCAACAGATTTTTGTTGTTGCACTTTTGCTATCACCTTTGTTTGTTCCGTTCTCGGACTCATCAATTTTCTATTATTCACATTTATAAAGTAGGTATAAGGTAGATTTTGCTCTCAATGTGTTATGCGACTCCTTAGTTCCATTGCCTGAGGCACTCTTTGAGCTCTGGCTACACTTCAAAAAAAAGGAAAAAAAAGTTAATAATCATAAGCCTACTCTAGATCAGAGTCTGATGATACTGCAGTATTTTTGTACTGCAGTTAAGTACACAGATGCTTCAAAATTGAAATACGAAGTACAAGTGCACTGAATATACTAAAGTACTTTTTTGAAGTACAAGTAAAAGTACTGCTCTTTATATAAAGCACCCGTAAAGTATGAAGTTCGCTTGAAGTATGAAGTACGTTAAAGCAAAAACAATATTTTGAAACACAAAAACAAATTTTATTCCAAATTTATATGTTGAAAACTTAAAATAGATTATAAATTAATGAATAAGGTATTAAATGTTTACGTTATGAATTCTTAATAGAATTAACCCTTCTAACTCAGAAGGCGCACTTCACAGGCAGAGGCCTGGAATCAATTGACCTATTCACCAGAATATTACAAATATTGAGATGAATGAGGCTCCCACAACCCATGCAATAAAATATTAGTAAACAAAAAACAAAATAAGAACAATCCCAAACACTACAATCAGGGGCGCAAAGACAACAGAGATCGTTTAAACAAATCTTTAGTAAGAGCCAGGTCAAAAATAGGACACAAATTCACGGCTCTACACATGCGGTTAATAGGCTCATGCATACCATAGTTAGAGCGAGAATGGATAACATGTAGTAAAGGCAATCTTCTTAAGCCATACGGGGTTTGCCTAAAAGTAACCAAACTTGCAAGAGTAAGAGAATCTATATTCAAGTTCAAAAGCTGATGAATAAATACTAGGTCAGCAATTCTACGACGTTCCTCTAACGAGTGCATATTAAGCAATCGGAGGCGATCCTCATAAGGAGGAAGCCTTAATGGATCATTCCATGGGAGGTCCCTTAGAGCAAACCTAACAAAGTTCCGCTGCACCGACTCAATGCGTCTAGAATGAACAGCATAGCAAGCAGACCAAACCTGAGATGCGTACTCAAGAATTGGTCTAACTAAAGAAAAAAATAAGTGAATAAGGGTCTGTCGATCACAAAACTCCCTTGACCAACGCTTAACAAAGCCAAGGAGTGAATTACTCCGAGATACCATATGGTTTATGTGCAGAGTGAAATCGAGTTTCTTGTCTAGCATTACACCGAGGTCAGTAACGGACTCCACACGACGAATATTAGTTTCCGCGAAGGTATAATCAAAGTCGAGCTGATTGATGTTCCTAGAAAATGACATAACTTCACATTACACCAGATGAAGCCCTAACGACTCTAGATAAAGTATTACGGAAAGAGACACGGTAAGTCCTATCTTTTAAGTAAGAGCAGATCCAGTCGCGCAATAAAGGCGGAAAACCTAACCTTTCAAGCTTAAGCATAATCACGGGGTGAGGGAGCTTATCAAATGCCTTGCTAAAGTCGGTGTAGACACAGTCAGTCTGGAGTCCCTGTTGGAAGGCAGAGATAATGTGTGATGTAAATTCCAAAAGGTTGGTTGTTGTCGATCTACCAGGCAGAAAGCCATGTTGATTAGATGAGATTAACCCCTTACACTGCCCAACAAGCTGTGAGTATATAACAGATTCAAACAACTTGGGTATGCAAGAAAGCTTCGCGATTGGCCTATAATTTGTTATGGAGTTTTTAAGCCCCTTTTTATAAACAGGAATTATAAAGGAGTTCTTCCATAAGGTAGGAAATCTGCCGGCCTGAAGAGATTTGTTGAAGATGAGTTCCAATGGAGTGAGTAAAGCATCAGGATCTCAAGAATACAGGTGGAACACCATCAGGACCAAAAGAACAGTCCAGTTTGAGTTCCTTGATAACATTCATGATAATGTCAAGAGATATAATGGGCAAAGAAATGGAGGTAGCACGACGATTTTGGATATGACCAAACTCTTCCAGGGAAGGCACAAAGTTGCCTGGTAAAAAGGCACCCTCAAAAAACAATGCAAAGTTGTCAGCTATATCAGGCGCGCTACAACTAGAGGATCCATTATACCACATTGTAGATGGATAATTATCAGTTTCCTTTATCAGATTTACAAATTTAAAAAAGGTACGAGGATCATTGTGCAAGCTACTGCGAACATTACCAAGGTATTCACTGTATAAAGATGACGATAACGCTAAGAAGCATTCATGACAATAAACGAATTCAGAATAAGCTGACGCACTTCTACTGCTTAAGTAGGTTTTCCATAACCGATTTTTTTTATTCTTAAGACTCCGTAGTTCCCTAGTATACCACGGGGGAGAATGAGAGGATGATCTCACCCGTTTAAGTGGTACACACGAATTAAACAGGTCATAAATCCTATCATAAAACACGGAAACGAAATCGTCCATATCGTTTTCAAGAAAAAGAGATGGGAAATCAATTGAGAGAATCCTGTTCGAAAGATCAGAGAAGTCCGCCCTTTTAAAATCAAGAATGTACTGATCTACGTTGGGGTCAACAATATTAGAACCATCGTAACAAAAAGAGATAAAAATGGCCGGATGTAAACTGTCGATAGCGGATAAATTACGAGAAGTCGGTTCGACTGTAGTGTTACTCGAATCAGAAGAAAAGATGAGATCTAACTGCCTTTCCATAGAGTTCTTTACATCACTCATTTGGTGTAGACCAGTGGAGGAGATGGCGTCAAGAAAATGGGAATCTTTAGCAGTAAGACAATTTGAAGGAAGGTAGTCATCGTCATCAGCGTTAAATGCCTATTGAACGTTGGGTAAGTTAAAGTCACCAAGAAGGATTATTTCGTCCTCTGGGTTTGTCATATTATTAATAAAATCTAGGCCTAAGAATTAAAATATCGTAGAGACTCCGACCATCTGCATCAGCATGGTTTGTCAAGTTTGGAGGGATATAACAACATAGAAGGAATATATTGATCTTTCCCAGAGCTAACTTAAGAGCTAAGAGCTCGATTGTAAGCGTGACGGATAAAGCAGGGATATCAACCAAACTGCAATCCAAGTGCAATTTGTATGCAACCAACACGCCACCCCCACGTGCCATGGAGTCAGAGTATCTATCCTTACGAAAAATCTGATAGGACTCGTCAAGAATTTCAGCATCAGTAAAACTGCAATGAAGCCAGGTTTCGGTCAGAGCGATGACGTCGTAACAGCAGGCAAGAGAAGCCTGAAATAACTGGCTGGATCTTGTTCTTAGTCCCCTTACATTTTAGTAGTAAAGGGATAGCGTTTCAAGTTTTTTTGGTTGGTAGTAGAAGTTCTATTCTGAGGGTCTCCCGCGACCCTACGACGGGGCACAAATTCGTGCGCAATGATATTTTCGGGCCAGAAATCGGGGGCAGACATTATCTCAAAAAGTTCTGGGGACGATGTCAACTTAAAAGACGACATGAGTCCTTGAGAATGGCGAGATCCTAGAAATTGACAACGGAGGAGTGCTGAGTCATCAACACCACTCCTCTCCCTCACGTAACCAACAATGTCGTCAACGGAAGTCGAGGGATCAAGACGGGAAACAAAAAAGGACCGCGGTGGTTGCGCAATCCTCAGGGTGAAACCCTCATTTCTAGAAACATTTATTGATCTTAATTGATTAATAATTGTGTCATGCGATGGTTGAGGGCCAGACTGAGGGGGGCCAGAACAAAAACAAATGTTTTTTTATATAAATAATCATTTTTAATGTCACATTCTCTTCATTACCAAAAAAAAAATTATGAATTTATTCTACTTTTTGAAGCTATTTGCTTTCATGATTAATAATTGCTCAAAATTTCTATCTGAGAACATAAATCTTCTGGGCAAATTTCTTAATGAAGCAAATGAAAATAGTCGCTCAACAGTAGCCGAAGATGGCAGGGTAGTGTTAAGTTATTTGAATAGGTAATATAATTTAAGATATTGAGCCAAAATTTTAAATTCTTTTGAAGATTCTGCTAAATATAATATTCGTGTACTAAGGAATTGTGACATGGTAAGATTGTACTTCTAAATCATCTAGAGTGTAATTGGAATTAAAGTCACATAAGATTAAATTTAAAGAGAAATTGCATCTTCCTCTAAATGGAATATGAGCTTACGCCCTTTTCTATAAACATTTTCTTTTGGAGACTTCTCAACATTTAAATTTGAAGGAATAATGATTGAATATCGTGTAATAAGGATATTTAAGACATCAGAATTGTTGAATGTAACATTTTAACGTTTACGCACCTAACAAAGCATTTAAATTTAATATGCTGTATTTGAAAAAACCAAATGTGTTTATTGCCTTTCTTTAAACTCTAGAATAAGTACACTTGCGATAATTGCATCATCGGCTTTCTGATTTTCTTGTGTTCATTTTCGTAATTCCGTCATATTTGTGCAAAAAATTTCGTAACTTCCTTTTTTTCTCGACTCGTTCTTTAGAATTCTTCGCTTGAACTGAAAAAACCAAACCTTTTTGCTTTCATTTATGATTTTTAGATATTTTCCCATCACCTTAATTTTTATTGGAATCCGAAAAGTTTGAAAAAAATCTATTGTTCGTATGCCCCAAACAAAATAAATAATTTATTCTTGTTAAAAAATGAATAATAAACAAAAAAAAATAATTTATTTATACATATTTGCTTTAAAATAATGTTTGTTATACTGAACAACAAACATTATTTTAAAGCAAATATGTATAAATAAATTCCTTTTTTCACGCGTACTTCACTTTAAAGTATAGTAATTTAACTTATACTTTATAAAGTAGGTACTCCAGTATTTTGAGTGTACTTGTACTTCATACTTTCTTAGTAGTATTTTGTACTTCTACTGATCAGGTACTTCAGTACAAAAATACTGCAGTATTATCCAACTCTGCTCTAGATACAAGCCCGGAAGCTGGCATGTACAGCTGAGCATTTGTGGTGTAAACATCCGAAACTTGCTTCAGTAAGTGCTCGTTCACGAATGCAATTCGTTGCATGCGACTGTTATCTAATTGGCTGAAGTCATTTAACTGTCTATTGGCATGCTATCTTTTTCCTGTATCGATTGTTGAACATAACAACACTTATTGGTTTATTTACATCCTTTCTTCGTAGTTCATATCTTCGGAAAGTGCCAGTAATCCATCCATACATATATATAATCAAAAGTAAGATGATACGAAACAATCGCACGGAGTTGTGTCGCGCCTATGAACAAGCCCTAAAGAATAGAAAAAGTTTGGGGAATTTTACTTTATCGTAGTATATCTCGCAATATATTTAAAGTCTTTAATTGAATTTTACTTTAGACGATAAAAACTGTCTCTCTTATACAATTTTCATGTGTTTGAAAGGGAACACTCTCTTGTGCTCGTTTTGTTGAAGTATTGAGCTTAAGATGCGTCAATGACATCAGCGCTTCACCTTGGTTTTGTTTACGAGAGTGTACAGTTTGATTTGTGTGCAATGATTGGTTAATCTATGGTACAACAAAACTAAAATAATGACGAAACGCATTGTGGCGAAATGGCCGAACTGTCATGTTTTCCGGGCTTTTATCTAGAGTAAGCTGTATTAATAATAATTAATGAAGGGCAACAGGAACAGTCCCCCAAATGGCCCTTGTGGTTTGCACTGCATAATAATCGAAATTGCCGGATCTTAAAATTAGGTTAATTTACCACCTAGACTTCAAGCCACAAAATATATTACTTTCCAGTTTCTTTTTGTTTGAATAGGAAGATTAATAATTTGTCTCACCTCTTGTTGATAAAAGAAGAAAGCTCGATATCTTCACATTAACAAGAGGCATTTGTCGTCTTGGCTCCTCCTGCCACCCCGTGCCCACAAAAGGGTTATCGGGCTAGGTAAAAAAATAAAAAGAGCGCTGATGCACTAGTGGAGTGGAGGTTAACTTATTGTAAATCTCCTATATTTAAAACCTTAACAGATCCACGCACAAATGAATGTCTAGAAGGGAATAAAGTTGTTTGAGTCGAAAGCCAATTACTAACCGAAAGATGTGCAGCGAAACTCTGTGATTGACTCCTATATCTAATAAAACTCTTGGTCCCTTATTTATTTTAATATATGTATATAAGCACTTTAAAAGTATAGCTGTAATTTTAAATGAAATCATTTTACTTTATAGACTTGGTACTTAAATTTGTCACATTTTTTAAATATTGTTTATGATTTAATTAAATATTTACAAAATAGCAATAAAAACAAACTCAAGAGCGGATTCAAAATATTTTTGGAGAATCGGCACTTTCAGGCGGAGAGAAATAAGACTTTTCTAACAAGAACATGCACATGATTTGCAGCACATCGCTGAATTGCGGAGTTAAGTTTGAGGTTAGATTAAAATTTATTCTGTCAGACGTTTTTTCGTTTCGTTTTTACGTTTATAAATACAATATAATAAAAATGTCTCTGGGATGTCGAATCTTAAATGTGTTGAGCAAATCTCGATATTTAAACAATGCAAAATTAAGAAATTTAAGTTATTGCAAGACTCAAAATACATTTTTATTACCTCGTTATAAAGGTAAATGGTTGAATACTTTCTGTAAAGTAGAGCGAATAAAATCTGTAATATTATTAATAAATTTTAGGGACTTCATATTTTAGATGCCTAAGTAGCGCAAAGCCCGAAGAGAGTTTTCATTCGATTATAAGAGATAGTGAAAAACCAATCGGTGAAGCAAACAAACATGAGTTCCAGGCAGAAACCAGAATGTTGCTTGATATCGTTGCAAGATCTTTGTATTCCGAAAATGAAGTTTTTCTGAGGGAATTAATATCGAATGCCAGTGATGCTTTGGAAAAATTTAGATACACAATCCATACAGCAGGTGAACAGGAAAAGGAGTTCGAAAAAGCTGATAGACCTTTGGAAATTCATATTGGAACAGAGAAACAAGGAAGGATATTAACCATACAGGTATGTATTTAAGTGATTTAAAGTAATTGAAATAGCTTCTTAACATAATAAATTGCAAATTATATAGATTATACCATAAGATTATTTTAAGTTGAGCTCCTAACGAAAGAAAACTTATGATTCGCGCACATAGGTGGGCCCATTCAGTGCAAACCCGCATTTATGAATAGGCCCGATCCCAGTGGGATCCAGTGATAGCTAGTAAACACTTCTAATAATCCATAATCACCGATAATTACAAAAATTTTCCGTTATTTATTACAAAGAAAGGCAAAATTTTATTGCAGTTTGAGGAAATGTTAGCATTTTTATCTGACCGAAAACGTGACTTGAGTTTCCTCACATTCCGGCTACGCTAAGTAAAAACATTTTTTAAATTAGTATTTTTAATATAAATATATAAAATTTACTTGGATTAAGAAAAACATTCAAAATTGATATTTTCAGCAAGCACTCACGTGAGCATTTTGTAGTTCACAGAGACAGTGACGTAAGAGTAAACGAAACAACTAAGTTGTAGGTCAATGCTGTTTGAAGAAATGCCCACGGTTTCTGGGTAACAGAAACTTTATACAAACTGAAGATTTTCAATAATTTGATATATCTTTTTGTATTTTGTATTTTGGATCATGATGTTTGCGGGAAATTGAAAGTCAAAAAGAAAGTAATAATACAGTAAAGCCTCTATAGTCCGGACCGCTGGTAGCTTACGGTTATCTCGGTAATTCGGACAGGAAGAGCCGAACTTTTGTGATGACTTTTGCGTAAAATAGTAAATGATAGTAAAATTTACCATATTTATAGTTAAATTTTTAAATTGCCGGTGATGGATAGATAGATTTATTTATTAGCATGTAAAAACATACTTTTGGAATTTTTCTTTAACATATTCTATAACTAGTTTCTTTAAATTTCTTAAGTTTAACTCATTTTAAACATAATAAGGCATTTCATTAAATAGCAATAGACCTTTATAAAACAGAATTTCTCGTTTTTATTAATCTACAATTGCCAACTCTAAAGTTATTAGCATTTCTTAAATTATAGGGTTGACAATCAGATACAAAAATAAGTTATCTCTAAGGTAATTTATTAGATAACCAATTTTAATTTTATATACAAAGAATAAGACATTATAAAACACTCTTTGCTTCACACTCATCCATTTTAACGTGCCCAACATCCACCTCACTAACGTATATCTACTGCATCTTAATATAATTCTCATACCCATGTTCTGTAATTTCTGTAGAGGAGAAAATGCCTCACCACTTATTGTAAACAGGATAGCTGCGGGGTTTTACTATTGTGCTGTAAATATGTATTACTGTCTGTAGAGTAATATTTTACCGTATTCTTTTCAAAAAACCTATTTTTTGGCAATCTTTTTACAAATATATTCCACGTTAATTTTTGAAATTAAAATTGTTATCTATTATTACACTTAAATATTTTATTTCTTCTAATTTTTTTTATAATTTCACCATTTATGCTCACATTTCCAACACTAACATCATTCATAACTAACATTTCGGTTTTTTCTACATGTAACTTTTCTTTGTTCATACTCAGCCATTCGTTCACTCTATTCAAATCATCATTCCGTTTTCTAACACGAATCATAATTATCACCAGTTATGTTGAGTCTACCACATTGCCGATGTCATTAATATAAGGAAGAAATAATAAAACTCCAAGCACCAATCCCTGCGGTACCCCAATGTTTATTTCATTGTATTAGGAAATGAAGCCATTTACTTTTGCACGCTGGGTTCTTCCCCTAGATAACTTTCCAGCCACTCGTATTCCTTTCCTATAAATCCATATTTCCATAGTTTTCTTAGTAATATATCACAGTCTACGGTCTCGAAAGCTCTTCTCAGGTCCAAAAACACAGCAACAACAATGTTTCCTTTATCGATTTCTTCTTTCCACTTTTGGATCGTAACGCTTAAAGCCGTATCACATAAATGTTTTTTCCTGAATCCTGATTGGTACTTATTTATGATATTATTAACCGACTTCCCAAAAACAAAGAGGTTCTAAGTTTTTTATGTCTGACCGGGCATAACTTCGTAACGCGTCGACCGATTTTTATAATTCTATTTTTGTTGGGTTGAGTTTGTTCACCGATTGGTACCATGTCAAAAAAATTTTTTGGTAGGGTGGGGGTGAAACCTAACTTTGTAACGCGTGCTATTGTATAGAGTGTGATCCCCCATGGCTAATAGGAGAATAATTTGGTCCTATGGTGGTGGTGGGGGAGGGGTAGTAACTTTGTAACGCGTGGACTGATTTCGATGATTCCTTTTCTGTTCGGTAGAGTATGTTCCTTGATTGATTCCATGAGAAAAAAAGTTTAGTGGAATGGGGGTGGGGTAGGGGGTTAAAACTAACTTTTAACGCGTGGACCGATTTGGATGGTTCTTTCTTCTTTCTATAGAGTAGAAGACACTAAAAAGTGAAAAATAAAATAGTTTTTAAAAAAAAATTGAACCGACATCACAAAAAGCACTAAAAAGCATAAAATAATTTTTAATTTTATACCTAGTACGACATTTTGAAGTCGGTGCAAATTAAACAAATAAAACAACTACAGAACCACAATTGAAAATAATACATAATACTACCTGAACGTTTCAGCTTACGGGATCATAAGAAATGACGATTAAATATTTTTGTTGTAGTTGTTTGGTTTGTTTGATTTGCACCGACTTCAAAATGTCGTAATAGATATAAAATTCAAAATTATTTTATGCTCTTTTGTGAAGTCGGTTCAAATTTTTTTTTAAAAAACTATTTTATTTTTCTCAATATATTCTTCAATTTGTATATTTGCCGCCTTTTCCAACAACGTATCATACCCATAAGAGCAAGTAATCGTCAAAACCTTAAATCGAAAATTTTGGTTTTCATTGCACTGACGGTAGTTCTAATTTAAAAATATACAGTATTATGAGTTACTGAATATGTGAAAAGATATCAATGAAGTTGTTTCAGTAGTCGTATACCGTATCGAGTATTTTGTTTATATCGATGAATTTTATAAATTACTTAAATAACCTTTTCGCACTCAACGCTTTTAGTTTTAATAATCTATAGAAATTTAAAAAATTTAGGTATTGTTAGAAAAAAAGTATTTATTTCTTTTCAGTACATTTATAAAAGCGTTGTTTTTTAGTTTCTTAAACTACAAATTATTTGACTGTAGTTTAAGTTTATCATCATTGCGGCGTCCTTACTTTAAAAATCTAAAACTATCCGTCATCTCGAATTCGCTAAATTTGGTTTAGAATGATGTCACGACGATCATCGCATTCTACCCGTGTCAAGGTTGTTGTGAAAAAAGGTAATCCACCATTTTGGGGCGTCCTTTATATTGGGATTAAAATGACGTCATATAGTTTATCATATTCTACTGGTCAAAACCCTTAATTTGATAACCTTATCAAGGGGGTTCCAAAGAAAAGGGTAATTCGTCAAATTGGATTTAGAGCAATATTAGATATACTATATTGCATTTTAATCGGATCCCCATACGTATGAAAAAATTTCAGCTTAATCGGATAACGGGAAGTGTGTCATAATCGACTTGCAAGATTTCACGCACGACGGACGGTCAGGTGAAACTATTATTGCTATTATTTTAATAAATTCTTCCTTAGATGGTATCACATGCTTTGGACATGTATAAGAGACGACGAGTTTCAGTGTTTTACAAAATTTCTAAAATTTCTAAAATAAGCGTTCACTAGCTCAGATTTTCACATACATCTTTGATACACAAAGTTTGAGACAACTTGGTGTAATATTTCCTATACATCCGGGATATCCCCGTTCGAACTCTGCTTGCGGCAACTTATAATTGATTTTTCCTGACAATAGATTACGATAAAAGACTGTTGGGGGTTGCAGAGTAAGTAGGTGGTTCAAAGCCCAGCTAAAATTGCAGATCCACTTGCAAAAGTTGTGTCTGTTGGTGAAGTACTTGTCCCGCCCCTGCCCCAGAATTGGTTATGGGAACTAGAAAGAAACATAAAACAACCATGAGTCGCCGCCTGATCATGATCATTGGAGGTGAACTTGTTGACCCTTATTCCTCCGACGACTTAGGAAATTTAGTAAATATCAAACAGGCATCTTGTTGCGGTTGCTCGGTTTACATACGTAACAATACCTGATGGTTCGGAATCCACATTAAGTTGCAGATGCACTAGCAATATTTGTCAATGAACCAAGAGTTCTTTTTTCCTCTCCGTGCCCCAAAAATGTATTGATAGATATGAACAAAAAGACAATAAAAAGTAATTTAATATTTTTCTTTATTTATTTTTCTTTCAACATTCAAGATATTACACCCGTGCTTCATTGAATGCACTTAAAGGGTCTCCATTGTTAAGCATTTGGCTGCCTTCGTTGTGTGTTGGCTTTGACCTCATCGAGACGGCTTTGCTTCTCTGTGGATCCCGTTCATCAGTGCTTGTGTCGTTGTGCATTCTTGTTTTTATTTTGGTTTGTGCAAAATAATCGAAAATAGGGCACTAACTAAAACCAAGAAGAATCAGAAAGGATATTCTGAAATTAAGGGGGTCTCCTTATGTGAAATGCTAAAGCGTAAATTTTGGTTTTTTTATTTTCAAGTGAATCAAAAAATGAATCTTTCTAAACTTCTATTATTACATTTAACAATATTTTAATGTTAAAAAAAAAATTTTAAATGTAACAAAAAATTGCAAATGGTTGGTCTCAGCAGGCCTCGGCGTCGGACTTTGCAGTTGGCGTGCAGCATTGCACCTCCAATTCTCCACTAAAACAAAAGATCCAATTTTGTTTAATTTTGTTATAAAATTTTAATATCGATAAACCTTTTTAACTCATCGAAAACTCATCCAATATGAGGGAATCTCTTGAGAGGCTGATTACAAACAGCTTCCCAGGGAGTACTCTGGTGGAGGGGGAATCGATGAGGGAAGACGCTACTCCTTGGAGATTCCAAGTTGGAATGGAAGAGGAGCAAGCGAAGAGGCTATGTACTTTAAACAAGGTAAGATGGGCAATAAAATCCTTCAGCCCATATAAATCACCGGGAAGAGATGGGATATATCCCATAATGCTACAGAAGGGAAGTAACAAACTATGGAACAGACTCGTCCTACTCTTTAGAGCGTGTCTAAAGTTCAGTTACACTCCTAAAAACTGGAAAGTGGCAAAGGTAGTATTTCTACCCAAACCAAACAAGACGGACTATAGCACACCTAATGCTTATAGACCAATCAGCCTTACCTCATTCATACTGAAAAGTCTAGAAAGACTCATAGAATGGGAAGTAAGGAACCAGATAGGCATAAACCAACTATCAAGTTGTCAACATGCATATATGAAAGGTAGATCGGTCGATTCCGCTCTACACAGAATAGTACATCAAGTGGAAAAAGCATTGATGTACAAAGAAGTAGCGTTAGGATGCTTCATTGACATAGAAGGAGCCTTCAATAATGTCAGAATCGATAAGATTCTCAATAAACTGAGGGAGAAGGGGACTGATCACAGTATAATCAAATGGATCAAGTCCATGCTGGAAGACCGAATCATAATTACAAGTTTCGGAAATGAACAACTGATGGCGAGGGTAAATAGAGGAACTCCACAAGGAGGGATTCTTTCACCTTTCTTATGGCTGATAGTGATTGATGAATTACTTGAAGCCCTATCAGATAAAGGTCTCTTCATAACTTGCTATGCGGACGACCTGGCGATAGTAGTTAGAGGTAAGTTTGAAGAAAGCTTGGGATACATGCTTCAAGAAGCGATCGACACGGCAACCTCTTGGGCGCAGGATTGCGGACTGAAGATAAACCCAAGTAAAACGGAACTCTGCTGCTTCACTAAAAGACATAAATTAAGAAAGATGTCAGTTCAGTGCATCGGAAACACTAGATTAACCTTAAAGAAGGAGGTCAAATTTCTGGGTGTACTGATGGACGGGAAACTAAACTGGGCTAGGCACCTACACGAGAAGAAAAACAAAGCGGTAAGAGCTTTTTGGACGTGTAGAAATGCTGTAGGTAAGGTATGGGGACTATCACCCTATATTATAAAATGGATATACACATGTGTAATCAGAACCATGATAATACATGGAGCGATAGTCTGGTGGAAAGCTATGGAGGTGGGCAGAAACCAGCAGTTTTTGGACCAGGCCCAGCGTATGTGCTGCTTAGGCATAACAGGGGCCACTAGGTCAACACCAACAAGGGCCTTAGAGGTTATTCTAAATATAACTCCACTAGAATTCTACGTTAAACAAGTAGCACTAAACTCGGCTATACGCTTGCGAATGAATAAACTGTGGAAGGTAAGGGGAGTGCAAACCCAACATGAGAAGATCGTCCAAGTATGTAATGGGAATACGATCAAGAGATTCTTTGAGGAAGAAGATTGCTGGGACTTCAAAACGGGTAATCCAAATTTGGAGACAATCTTCAAAACTCAGTTCCCGACAAAAACTGAATGGATTAACAATAGGGTGATCCAAGAAAACACTTTAGCGATTTACACAGACAGCTCAAAATGCGAGCGTGGCTGTGGCTTTGGAATATCGTGCGAGGAACTAAACCTGGAGTTAAGGGGAGGGGTTAACAACTCCTCGTCGGTTCTTCAATGTGAAATCGCAACGATAGAGATAGGAGCTAAACAGCTAATAGAACGAGGAATAACATCCTCCAGGATCGCAATATGCACGGATAGCCAGGCATCCATCAAATCGTTAACTAACGCCGGGGTTAAATCCAAAACAATAGAGGGATGTAAGCAGACCCTTACGCAACTAGGGAGACAAAACGATGTCACCTTAATATACGTGCCGGGGCACTGCGGCATCCCAGGAAATGAAAAAGCAAATGAGCTGGCGCAGTGGGGCGCAAATGAGGAAACTCCAATAATGCTAAACCTGAGCATACCCATCCATGAAGTCAGAAAAGAAATCACGGAATGGGTAACGAGGAGGCACAAACAAAAATGGGAACGATCCGACATCGCCAGACACACAAAGGCGTTTTGGGGAACTCTCAATGCACATGAATCTGAAAAGATCATTAAGCTTAACAAAGCCAAACTGAAACTTTTTGTTGGCCTTGTGACAGGACATGCAAGACTAAGAGCTCATGCCATAAAAATAGGAAGGGCAAACACCAGTCTATGCAGGGGATGTGGGGGAAGAAGACGAGACCGTATTACACGTTCTCCTCCAATGTCCAGCCCTAACGCAAAAAAGATCTAGAATCTTAGGAACATACTACTGCGAAGAGTTAGCAGAAGTAAAGAAATCAGGGTATAATCGAATTATCCAATTCGTTACGGGGATAAGTTGGCTCGACAGTGGACTTTAGGGTACGCTGACGAGCAGAGGGCGTACAACGGGCCAGCAAAGGCCTCAGTGCAAGGAAGACATGCATCTTTCCCCCCTCGAAAACCAACCTTTTTAATTAATAAAAAGTTTTAAGTTGAAAAAAGTAACCAGGGTTAAAGAAAAAAGTACATTTTTATCGAAATTGTTTTTTGTTAATTATGCTATAAAATTTGTTTATTTCTATAAAATTATGACACAAGTAGATTTATCTAGAGGGATATTAAAAAAGTTCAATTTGATCGGTTTAGTAGTGAGTAATCGTACACGTTAATTTCAAAAATGCGGTTTTGAGAAGAACGCGTTTAAAGTTTGATGTATGGGAAAGTTTTGATACAGTTGTTGTAAGTTAATTTGCCTAATGAAGCCCTATTCTGTGAACTACACCACACTACTTACGACTATGTGAATATTTGTCTAGTACAATCCAGTTGTCGCAGATACTGAGAATTTCAAAAAAGGATCGAGCAAATAAAGGTAGCAAGAAGTGAGTCATATCATGCAGAGGTTGCGCTTTGAGGTAGTTACCCGACGGCGGGTATAAAATCGTTTATTTCAATTTCGAATTACGCTCAAAAAATTATGGAACACATTCCTGAGATGTTTTTTCTTATGATTTATGTAAAAAAAATCCCTTTCCTTGATCTGATACATCAGGAGACCTCCTTAATCAGTATCGCACTTATCACTTAGTGCAGCTCTTGTCTCTCCAGAGGAGAATCGCTATTTGCATTAGGAATGGATTAGTTTTAAACTGCAACATTCATTTCTGCTTCTTATATCGCAGTTTCGAAAATATTAATGTAAAAAATTTACATTAACCATTACTTTTGTAATGAGTAATGTAAAATATTTACATTACCCATTACTTTTTTCAAAAGTAATGTAAAAAATTTACATTAACCATTAATTTAAAAGTAATGGAAGTATTTTCCATTAACCATTACTTTTTTTTTTAAAGTAATGGAAGTACTGTAGAACAAAGGTAATTATCAATTGATTTTTTGAACATTGTCAAAATATTCTAAGAGACGATTCTGCATATATTTTGACTAAGGAATATTAGTTATAACAATTTAATTTGTTATAAGCAATCAATAGAAGATATTCCTACTAGTTTTTTTTAACATTGCCAAGATATGATTGTAGAAGATCTACTGGAAATTTCTTCCATTGGGTCAATCGAAGCTGTTTTTAATTGTATATAACAAATTCAATTGTTATAAACAATATTACTTAGTCAAAATATGTGCATAATCGTCTACAATCATATCTTGGCAATGAAAAAAAACCTAGGAATTTCTTCGATTGGATCTATTAAAGTGGTTGTCAATTGCTTATAACAAATTAAATTGTTATGAATTATATTCCTTAGTCAAAATATATGCAGAATCGTCTCTTATAATATTTTGTTCTACAGTACTTCCATTACTTTAAAAAAAAGTAATGGTTAAAAGGAAAATACTATTTTTTAGATTACTTTTGAAAAAATTAATGGTTAATGTAAATTTTTTACATTACTCATTACAAAAGTAATAATGAATGAAACGGTAATGCATTACTAAAAGTAATGCATTACTCGCAACCCTGGTCTGATGCTGTGTGTTGCTTTGATAAATTGTCTTCAGTTATAGATTCTGGAAATATCGTAGTATAAAAAAATTATTGGGCTGGTCTTAATCACAGAGACATGGTATGGTCTGAGTACTTCTCCACGAGAGACGTTTATCAACCAAGATATTTTGAATATTCTATGGTTTGAAATGAATTTTTTATTTCTCATAGGTTTGAAATCGTTAAACCAACATACCGAGTGGTGCAATAATGACTTGGCCATTAAAAACAAAAAAGCATATAAATTGTACCCTTTAGATAAATTAAGATGTATCTATAGAGATGCGCGGAATATATGTAAATAAATCAGTGATTAGTTGGGCTAAATTCAACTCCTAGGCGGAGGTATTTGCTATCCAAAAGTGCAGTAAGGGCTTCTGGTCTCTCGTCAAAATAGATATTTTAAATCAATCAAATATCACAATAAGATACTTTAAATCAATTTCGATTCACTGATTTTTGTTATAAATGTGCACATCCTACCGACTGCGCTAGTTTAACTTTTAATTCCAGTCATTTACAAAAAATAAACCACCAAGTTGTCTTTTAATTTAACAAATTTTTTTTTTTTGTGAAGTAAACAGTTAAACTTAACTTTAAATGACAATTAATTTCCTTAACTTACAGTCAGACCCAACTTTAAATGAAAAAATAACTTTTAATATTCGCGACAGTTGCCTCCAGCTAACTGTTTCGGTGCTTCAGCAAATATTCCTTCCCATGAGCATGACCGATGTATGCTAAAGTAGCATATAGCAAAAATGTTTTTGTGTAATTCGAAGATTTGTACTGTGCTCTGCTTGATTATTACATGCGTCCAATATGTCATTTCGTAAGAATAAATGTGGGAATAAAATACTAAGAATCCGCGATACTTGAGAGGTTGAGAACGGGTGAGGATTCTTTATGACAAGATAAAGAATGTTCCCGTGGGATTGTAATATTAGAAATTGAAATATTAATTAAATTATATGGCCTGTAATTTTTACATGGACTGGAATTTGTACCATGTATATTAAGGTATATTTTGTAGAAATTACTTAAATATCTAGTTGATTAAGTTTTATTCTATTAGCACTAAACTATTCTATTAACACTATAATCTACATATATAAGGGTATGAAGTAAATCTCCAGCTTCTTATTGGTAGCTTACGGTTTGTCGGTCTATTTCTAAGCTAATTTAATAATATATTAATTTTTTGAGATTTGTACGATTTATTTTTTAAATTATATCTAGAAGAAATGTTCAATTACAAAAAATAATTGATGTAATTTTGAAAACACCACTGTGTAGTACATTTAAAATAAATTTTGAATTTAGTTGAAAATTTTTTGGTAAGAAATAACAATTGTTGAATTAAATCTGAATAAGAAAACCGGAAAAGTTTGACTCGCGCACCGAGGGTTCCGTAATATTTTTTTGACAGACGAACGAAGTGATCCTATAAGGGTTCCTTTTTTCTTTTTGAGGTACGCTTTCAAGCGACACTCCACAAGGTACTCCAAAATTTTCCTTAGGGTGTCCAATCCCCTATAAAAATTAAAAAAAAATATATATACATATATATTTCATAATCTTTGACTGGAAATTTATCATTTTCGAGAAAAACGTCTATGCAGATAGACGAACAGACGCAAAGGATCTTAATATAAAATTAATTTATGTTAGACTTATTTATTTTTCGTATATTAAAATATAATATTAAATATACTTTTTTTAAATTAAACTAAAACAGGACACTGGCATTGGCATGACAAAAGAGGAGCTTGTTAATAATTTAGGAACAATAGCAAGTTCGGGGTCCAAACATTTTTTAGAACAAATCAAAGAAAAAGGGGACGCCGCACAAAGCTCATCTAATATTATTGGACAATTTGGTGTGGGATTTTACTCTGCTTTTATGGTAGCTGAAAAAGTTGAAGTATACACAAAATCTTCAAAGGCAAACTCTCCCGGATTAAAATGGTCTTCAGATGGATCGGGCAGTTATGAAATACAAGAGGCTGAAGGTGTATCATATGGAACGAAAATTGTCATTCACTTAAAGGCAGACTGTCGGGAGTACGCTGATGAAGATCGCGTTCGGGGTACACCTTATTTTTATAAGAAAATCTAACAAATTTAAGAGAATTATTTTTAGATGTTATTAAAAAATACAGTAACTTCGTCGGCAGTCCAATTTATCTGAATGGTAAACGAGCAAATGACATACAACCGTTATGGTTAATGGATACTAAAGAAGTTACTCAAGAACAACATAATGAGTTTTATCGGTTTATTGGCAATACATTCGATACTCCAAGATTTGTGCTGCATTACAAGGTAAGTCTTAGATTTTTGTTATGTACAATATTTTAAAACGAAAAATTTTTAAAACTAGACAGATGTACCTCTTAGCATAAGAGCTCTTCTCTATTTCCCTGAAGGAAAACCAGGTCTCTTTGAAATGTCTAGAGATGTTGACATTGGCGTTGCATTGTATACGCGCAAAGTATTGATTCAGTCTAAAACTGATAATTTATTACCAAAATGGTTACGATTCCTGAAGGGTGGGTAAATGGATGATGCACTTCAACGTACTCTTTTGATCACAATATAACCTCAATATTTTACAGGTGTTGTTGACTCTGAAGATATTCCATTAAATTTAAGCCGAGAACTGCTTCAAAATAGCGCACTGATTGCAAAACTTAGAAATGTTTTAACTAATCGAATTTTGCGTTTTCTACAAGAGCGAGCATCGAAAGAATCAGAACAGTATGACAAATGGTACAAAGATTATTCCCTTTTCTTAAAAGAAGGCATTATTACAAGTGACGATCACCGTCAAAAAGAAGAAATTGCAAAACTTTTGCGATTTGATTCATCTAGCTGTAAAAATAATGAAAAAATGTCCTTGCCCGAATACTGTAATAAAGTTGGGGAATCTCAAAAGGAGATTTATTACTTGGCAGCACCAAATCGCACATTAGCTGAATCCTCTCCATACTACGAAGGATTAAAAAAGAAAAATGTTGAAGTTCTATTTTGCTATGAGCCATATGACGAACTAGTATTGATGCAATTAACCATGTTCTTGGGAAAGAATTTAGTTTCAGTTGAAAAAGAAATGAGGAGAGATAAATCAGCTGATGACATAACTGATTTAGGTACTAACTGACTAATACATTGCTTATATCTTATTTATTTTTTTGTTCACAGGTGAAGGAAGCTTACTAAAGACGCAGATCGATGATATCATTCCTTGGATAAGAGAAAAACTTAGCGGAAAAGTTGCTAATGTTAAGGTAAGAAACATTTTATGGTATTTTTCAAAAAACTTTTGTGACTAGCAGAATTTATTAAATCAAACACAATCAAGGAATTGTTTTAACTAAAACAGTATACGTATTATCACTTATTGTTGGTATTTAATTTTCCTTTTTGGATCATGTTCTTCATTACAAAATGAATGTTGGAAACATTCCCAAGAGTATAAATGCATGAACTGGAAAATATATAAAATAGTACAGTGGTGTGCAGAATTGTTTCTGTGAAAATTTTAATTTTTTGGGATTCGAACCTGGGACATCCGGGTTGGTAGGTCTACACCTTATCGCTTACTCCACCGACGACTTCCGAGATTAGAAGGCTGCTGCCAGATTATTCTGGGCACCATCACTTAAACCACCAACTAGGTTTATTGTGCCCCATAGATTTTTGTGTGTCCATTTCTTTGAAATTCTGCTCTTTGGAATCATTCTGCTTCTTCAAGTAATATCCGGAATTGAGTTAAGCAGCTTCTCGAGTTAGTCCGTAGAAGAAATAACTGCCGCCTACTCAGGGTTAAGTAGTGGTAGAGATTCCTTGGTTCCTTATTTCTTTTCTTGTTGTTCTCTGGCCGTAGTTAACTTATGCAGTTTCTCCACCGATGATAAGCCTTGAGTAGGCATCGCTTGCGATATCTCTCAATTCATCCACTTTTTCTTTGCTTGGAATATTTTTATGTCCAGGCGTCCAGCATAGGGTAACTTTAGGACGTCTTGGAATCACTTTCAAGCTATTTTTTCACATACATAAATCTATCCGCATAAAACTTGAAATACCTAGATTATATCACAGCAATGTCCTTACGTAAATCGCTGTTATAACTGCTTTATAGACACTACATTCGTCCGGCAGCCTATACAAATTCTCCATCCATCTTTAAACAGCAAACGTGTCACCAGCACTGTTGATTGTTTACAACACCGTCACGAAGTAATTTGTTGAGAACTTATACCTTAGGAAAATTTATAAAATGGATTGTAGCCAATCAAAGTCTACGTTAAATGATTTCCAGATAAGTGCTCCAGAAATCGTTTCCTTAATTTTTGACTGCTCCCAACAATGAACGATCTCTCGCCCGATACCTTATAAAAGTGTGCGGGAAGTAGAGGCCAATTCTTATTTTAGTTTTCGCTCAACTTCTAATTCCCAAACCAAAAGTCAAAGTATCTCTTTATATTTTTATAATTACTAAAGATTTTTTGAATTCTAAAGCTCAAACGTTGTTTATCGTGGAAATTAGCATTAAGCCGTCAAAAATCACTGCGTTGCTTAGAATACTATTATTGTTTTAGAATAAAATCTTGTAGCAAACTGGCCTACAATCTTAGAGCTATAGTCGAATAAGCTGACAATTCAAATTGTTTAGATTTGAAGCGATTGCTGTAAAGACCAATGCTGAAAAAAAATTAAAATACATCCAGAACGTAACGATGAACCATGCCAATATGCTTTTTACATCTGCTATTAAATTCTATATCAATATACTTCCACTATATTCGTGTATAGTACAATAACGCGTAACTACACTTAGTATATAATTGATATTGACAAAAGTAGCCAATTGATATTCAAACTTTGTTATCCCTTACTATCACCCACGATATGTTTTAGATTTTTTGTGTAGCATTGCATTGTATCCATGATTAATTCAAAGAATATAAAGTAAAGTTACAGTACTTAACCTTTTATGTTAATGAATTTTTTACTTCAGATCACAAATAGACTAGATGCGCATCCATGTGTAATAACAGTCGAAGAAATGGCAGCCGCTCGTCACTTTATTAGAACTCAAAGTCATCAGCTGCCAGAGGAAAACCGGTTCGCATTACTACAACCTCAACTAGAAATAAATCCAAAGTAAGTAAATTTTCTTCAATATTTCAAAATATATTTATTAAAATTTTTTACAGACATCCGATCATTAAAAAATTGTATAAGCTTATGACAAGTGATCCCGAGCTAGCTGAACTTTTAACAAAACAACTTTTTTCGAATGCCATGGCTGGAGCCGGTTTGGCAGATGATCCCAGAAGTCTCCTGACCACAATGAACGATTTATTAACAAAAGCATTGGAAAAGCATTAAATTATTTTTTCGCTTTTTGAAGTCAGTTCTGTGATGTAGATAAATAAAGAAGTATATAATTTCAATACGCGTTTGCAGAGAAACAAGGAATATCAATTGCAGTCCGTTTTCTGCAATTAGACGATTAGTAAATAAAAAAAAAATAAGGTAAACAAACACACCACAAAACTTCGCAAACTTCGATTATAAGGGGAGAATTAAATTTGTTGGGCTTAAGGAGAGGTTACCGTTCATGACGTTCAAAAAATCGATCTTTTTTTCTTTACATAATTTGAATCCTTATAGTGTCTAGTATATGTAGTTAAAGGGATTTTGTAAAATCTGATATAGTTTAGAAGTTACAGCGCATTGAGCGGAACTGCGCGCCGGCTGGAAAACAGGTAGCTGAGGCGCTCTTGCGCCTTGCGAGGCGACCTTTTTCCGCTACCTTATCAATCAACCTGCAGATCCAGCAAAACGAATACTTTGGGGAAGCCGAAGGCTGCCTCTATGGTGCTGGAATAGCTGACTAGATGTAAGTTGTCAAACACAAACATTAAAAACGATTTTTTATAACTTAAAACTGCTGTTTCGAGAAAAATGCATTTTTCAGCGCGCGGGGCACTCTGCAGCTTCAACGGATTAACCGATTGCCTTGCTATTTGTTCAACCGTAAAGGAAATTTAACTTCGGGGGCCTTATCGAGGCGATATTTTTTTTCGACTTAAACAGTTTTTTTTCGTCCATTTTGATATCCGCGGGTATTTAGAAAATTTAAAAACGATAAGGCCCCCCAAACTTCATGTAGATTAATAATTTTTTACCCGTATTTATTTCGAATTAACTTACAAGGGTTTTTTTTAATAACAAATTTTTAAAGTATTCTTTTTTTATGAGAAAATAAATTATAATTATAAACGGTAACCTCCCCTTAAGTCAAATACTTATGCGCCCTAAACTTAAAAGAAATATTTTAATCCTTAAAGCAAGCCCTTCAAATGATATATAAAAATATATTTTTTTAGTTCTAAATTATCAATAATAATTAATAGAAATATTACTATGAAGGCGCCAACGAGCCGGAAAAATATATCACACATAATTCGAAAATATGAAGACCCATAATGTCAAACATCGGAGACAGACAACGTGAAAGTGGAAAATCTGCTCGTATAGAATCAGGCAATTGGTATTAGTTAAGATAAGGAAACTATGAATTTGAAAGGCCGTTAAATCCATACTCCGTATCAGTAAAAACGTGTTTTATTCTTTCGTATAAAATTAGTTTATATTTTACAGTTCAGAAGTAGAATATAACCCGCGATTTCTATAAAGCGACTGTGACATTTAAAATAAAACGAACACTTATCTTGTGTTTTGCAATAATATAATTATCTGTGAAAAAATATGTAAATTATTCGAACAATAATAGGATGTGAGGGAAATAAAAGGCGAGGATGGAGTGAAAGTGAATCCGATGATAGTGAAAAAGAAAGGTCGCGATCTTAAATACGTTGGACAAGAACATCAAGTTATTCATCAGACGTTTGGAGCGTTTGGTCAAACATTTAGTAAAGGCACAATGTCAAGAACGTTCCACAACAACTTTTTCCTATTCAGTAAAAAGTTACTGCATTCCGGAGTTTGAGCCCCGTAACCCAACTTAACGGCATTGCGCGGTGGCTAGATAAAATTGAGCAACGGGGGGAAATTAACGATTGGGACGAAACGATCACCAATTGAAGTGGAACTTTAAAAAAACTGGTATCGAGAACGGCATGGAACTAATCTAGGAATGTACAATTACGAGAAAGGATGCCGCTTCATGCATAATAGATGGAATATCGAATGTGGCAGTTCAAACGGGAGTGAGAGCAGGACGTTATTCAACCCCTATTACACATTTTTATTGACGGTATGAGAAGAGATTAGATCAAGTACATCACGAGATGTCTTTCACGGTGATAATATGAAGAAGAACATTTCCAGCTCAAAAGAAAAACACATCAATTATTCGCAAAGCAACACAAAAAAGTGGTCCTGTAATTGTAACCAAAAAGGTCATAATGTGACTCAGTGTAAAAGACAAAAAATCGAGTGTACGAAATATAAGCGTTTAAGACATCCGCCAACAGTTTTAAGAAATTTCAGAACAAAGCTCTAACTGCATTTATCGATACCGGGTGGAGTATTGTTACCGTAAGAAAGTCAAATGCAGAAAAGTTAAATTCTCCAGCGATATTAGTCTTTCAGGCTATGGCGGAGGCTACAGTAAGGCTGTTGAATTGGAGTCCCTTTCCTTTTACACAAAACGGATGAATAGTAAGATAAAAACTCCTTGTAAGAAAAAAACGTACCGAGGGAGGTGGGTGGGAACACCCTTGAAGTTTGGCAACTCAATCTGCATCACAGTAAGGCGGCATCAGATATGCTGTGCCGATGTTTTGTGGAAGAGAAACTGGACATAGCGTTGTTGCAGGAGCCGTGGCTATTCAGAAAGAGTATGAAAGGGCTCCCGGAGAGAATCGGATTGACTATCAGATCATAATTTGATTGAGTTGCGATTTGGTTGTACTAAAACTAGGTATTGTTTTACGTAAATTGTAAACAATAGACAATAAAATACATAAATAAACGAGAAAATCGGAGCCAAAACCGCTCAAAATGCAGGTTATAAATTAATTAGAGGCATTAAAGCGAAAAGACGTGAATAAAATATAAAAATCTTTTTAAAATTTTTTATTTGCAATATTGGTGGGCAAGCGTTATTAAAACTATTCCAAGTTTCAAGTCAATATCATTGGTTAGTAGTTGCTGAAATTTGCAGCTGTGCCAGACAGGCAAACTCGCAAAGTAAAGTAAAGGTTCCTTTTTTACCATTTTATTCAAAACCCTCAAAATGCAAGTGTATACAGTTGTCACTATTCAACTTTCTTCACGCAACCTGCAAATAGAACGTTGTAACGAAAATAGTCTCAGCAACTATCCATATTGTAAGCAGTACATTTTATTTTTACATGACTCCACCTGTTGTGATAAAACTTATTGCTGATATTGGGATACATTTTATATTAGCAATAGGTATATAGACTTCCAATATTAAAACACTCAATAGACAATTACATACATGTATATAAACTAAGCACTGAAGTAAAATTTTCATCATCACCACCTGCAGCTCAATAGCATGTTTAACGAGATATAAAAGTGGCTGGGAAAGAATATTGATCCTGAATAGTGGAATTGGACATTAAAAAAATTGCATATTGGAACCATGTAATGTGTGTGCGCGGTGCTCAACGTGAAGTTGCCGCGCGATGTCCAGGTGGCACGCCTAGCTTATGTAACATAACTTAAAATTCGCGTGCCTGTGGGGAAAGAGGCTTGTGGAATCCCTCTTTCAGGACTGCCACGAAGAAAAAAAAAGACAGATAAAAACGGAGAGCAACAGGTCTGGTGTCACCTGTTACTCCCAGCCGCTGAACCATCATAAATGAACAAACTGAAAATCTACCCTCTAATTGATGGTTCAGTCATTACCCACTCTATTCTTACACCTGGCTAGTTTGTAGGCCTAATTTAAAACAAAAAGCTGAGAAGGGGGAAAGGATGAAGCAAACAAGACCGGGAAAAAGCTTCATTGAGGTTTCTCAAACCGTTATAAAAAAAGTCACATTATATAATAATATTTACTCCAATATATTCAAAAACAAGGTTTGCCCTATTACATGTAAAGCTAAACTGGAGTTCCTACAGTATAATTCATTCACACAACAATAAAACAAAACTGTATTGCTTCAATTATGGTTACTTATTTAAGGAGATTCAAAGACTTGATACTTAATCAACCGAACTAAACTATCTTACACTTGTTATATCACTTCAGGGAAAATTTGTTTGGATTAACCTCTACGGGAATTCATGAAACATTATACTTAAGGCCTTCGTCAAGGCTAAGGTGAATTGACTGTAGTAACTGAATACGAAAATTAACTAGAAAACGAAAAAAGTCGAACCGACTTCACAAAAAGCGCTAAAAAACATAAAATAACTTTTAATTTTATATCTATTACGACATTTTGAAGACAAATCAAACAAACCAAACAACTACAACAAAAGTATTTAATCGTCCTTTCTTATGATCCCGTGAGCTGAAACGTTCAGGTAGTATTATGTATTATTTTCAATTGTGGTTTGTAGTTGTTTTTAACCACAAAAAAACAAAGAGGTTCTAAGTTCGACGCGTATTTTTTTTAAATTTTTAATTTTTTTATGTCTGACCGGGCATAACTTGCGTAACGCGTCGACCGATTTTGATAATTCTGGGTAGAGTATGTTGTGATTTGTTGGATCTTACTTTCTACCGATTGGATAATTCTTGCACCGACTTCAAAATGTCGTAATAGAGGTCCACGTTCTTACCGATTTGGATAATTCTTGCACCGACTTCAAAATATCGTAATAGAGGTCCACGCGTTAAAAAGTTAGGTTTACCCCCTACCCCATATCCATCCCACACAAATTTTTTTTCTCGTT
Organism: Leptarthrus brevirostris; assembly: GCA_964036015.1. Taxonomy (NCBI): domain Eukaryota; kingdom Metazoa; phylum Arthropoda; class Insecta; order Diptera; family Asilidae; genus Leptarthrus; species Leptarthrus brevirostris. The sequence continues at coordinate 116,587,773 of OZ038372.1, read as the reverse complement.
TTATCAATCAAGGAATATACTCTACCGAACAGAACAAGAATCATCGAAATCGGTTCACGCATTACGAAGTTAGACTACCCCTCCCGTTCCCCTACCCCCACCACAGGACCAAATTATTCTCCTATTAGCAATGGGGATCACCCTCTATACAACAGCAAAAGAACCATAAAAACCGGTACACGTGTTACAAAGTTAAGTTCCATTTACTTTTCCATACAAAATTGCTAGAACATTGCCAGACTATTTCGTTTACATTTGACTAGGGAAATTTAGGGAGCTGTTCTTCTGTTTAATATCTATACTATGGTTTGGCCCTTCATTCCTCTCAGGAATTTATTTTAATTTCAGCCCAATATTAGCTCTTATGTTTAAAAGGGAAAAATGTTACTTAATTGGAGAGGGAAAATTAATTCAAACTCAAGAAAGTGAAGAAGTAAACTTCGTACGAATTCATTGAAAACAAGAAGAAGCCGATAAAAATTACATTTTATTAATGCGGACCCAACCCTGAAACTTAAAAAAAACGGTGCAGGTCTGTATATAAAATGTCTTCTAGGAAGGTACTTCCAAAAGTTCTGGAAAGCTGAAATTTGATATCAAAGCTAGATGTTATTAGTACATAAACAACTAAAAAGTGAGTGTGCTATGAAGAAAAGAGCTGCTGGCGTGCAAGAAATACCTTCTTCACTCGACAACGCCAGAAAGAAGGGCCGACAGGTCGTGATTTTTCTTTAATCTCGTCGATTTTTGTTTTTGTACACTCAAAAATCTGGGAGACTATTCAACTGATTTGCTAAATTTCTGTTAAACCGATTTTAAAATTTGTCAAATTTTCTAATTTTAAAAATCGGCTGCACCACAATTTATACTATACTTTAAGAAAGCCTTAATAAATTTTGTTTGCTATGTTCAAGGACTAATGGAAAATTGGCGACGTGTTTCTGCACCTTGGTATGCATAAAACTCCCATGACGTTATTATACAATATTTTATTTTGAAAAAAAAATCGTAATAATAGTTCAAATATGGTTCCATAACAATAGTAAGGACTAGTGTCAGAAAAAAATTATTAAAATACCCCTTTTTTCGTAAACTTATTTTCTCATTACGTGTAAGTGCTTCTGCTTATATGTAAAACTGGGCACTACCTACCTTTTCTCGAAACGTTTCGTCGTATTTTCGAACCCTCATAGCTTCGGTCTGGATAATACCAGCGAGCCCAAATTCTTAGAATGAGATGTAGTTACCAGGCTAATGAAATGCACTAAGTTTTATTTGCCCAGCTTTTATACTTTAGATTTTATTAATACCTGAAATACGTCGATTTCGCCACTCATGATCATCAAAACCTACGTTATCAAAACTTCTACGGTACTTCCTGAAGTCTTAGAAAGCTGACATTTGGCATGTTGGCTAGGATTAGCACACAAACAACGAAAATATTAAAAAATCTGTAACTTTTACTCTCCACCCCCCATAAAGTGGAGTTCAGGTCTGTATTAAAATTTCTTATTGATAGGTACTTACAAAAGTTCTAGAAAGCTGAAATTTGATATGCACACTAGGATTAGCACACAAACAACGAAAAAATTAAGAAATCGGTAACTTTCATCCTCCAACCCCTCGAAAAGGGGGTCTGGCTCTGTATTATATAACAATTTCTCATAAGATAATTTCCAAACTTCCAAAAGCCCAAAAGCTTCTGTAACTTTCACTCTACAACTCCCCATAAAGGCGGTGCAGGTCAAATGTCTTCTAGGAAGGTACTTTCAAAAGTTCTGGAAAGCTGAAATTTGATATCAAAGCTAGATGTGAGTGTGCTATGAAGAAAAGAGCTGCTGGCGTGCAAGAAATACCTTCTTCACTCGATAACGCCAGAAAGAAGGGCCGTGATTTTTCTTTAAACTCGTCCTAGTACCTAATCTATTGCTTCTATGAAAAAATTGTTTGTTTTCTACTTGAAGTTTACAAAACAATCTTTCGAATGAAGTAAAAATAGTTATACTGTATTTAAGAAACTAACAAGCATTTTACGCCTAAAAGCATCAGACCATGGTTGGACCATGATTTACTGCTTGCGTTTTGGATGAAAATTTGGTTGCGACTAAAAGTTCACGTTTAATCAGAGATTTCTTGTTATTTCGGTTAATAAAATGTACATGTTTTTACTTTGCTATAAAGATAATTTAGTCTCCTTTAAATTAATACAAATAAAGCACAACAGTCAACTATAGTTGAATATAATCAGTTAATAGCTAAGTACCACCCTGATTTATCGCTTATTGCAAATAATAAGCCAACAAGGAACAGAGGCATTGATAGAGAGTGGGCTATGAAAAGGAAATGAAATCCCACCAAAAGCATTTAATGTAAAGAAGGCTGCCAAGACTCACAAGCTCATACCGCTTTCATTGTTAGAAAGTTTTCAGATCTCATGTGGAGCCAAGCCCCTAACTCTACAAGGCCGAACTCTACAACCCCTAACCCTAGAAATCCTAAATCTTGGCTTGGCCGTTTCATGGATCTAATGCATGACACAACATTAAAGACCAGTGACTTAATTTCTTTTTTTTCTTTATTCTTTTTTTATACGATGTGGCCAAATCCTAGCGGACTACCCTTTGATGCGTAAGCATGGTTTTGGCCGGAAGGGAATTAGGGTAAGGGAAGAGAGGAAACTTGAGTCTTGTTTTTGCATTGCTGCGAGCTAGACAACAGTCCAGAGACGGAGTTGATTATTTTAATTTTTTAATAAAAGCTCACGGGGTCATCTAGTCTCGAACCCGGGACCCATGGCATGTTGGTCTTGCCGCTCAACGTATTGATCCAACTCCGTCTCCAATACTTTTTGACCAAGAAGTAGGGTTTCTAGGGTTAGGGGTTTGTATAGTTAGGCCTTGTAGAGTAAGTGGCTTGGCTCCATATGAGATCTGATAACTTTCTAACAATGAAAGCGGTATGAGTTTGTGAGTCTTGGCAGTCTTCTTTACATGAAATGTTTTTGGTGGGACATAACTTGACTTGGAGGAGGAATGATTTGGAGCCACGAATGTTTGCCGTCAAATTCAAAATTTTCCCAAAAGCCTGTTCAAATTGCTTTTACATGCATGTGTGAAATTCCAACGATAAATAGAACAGTCAAGTGTTGATTCCCTGTTCATCCCCGGTAACCTCTGGCCAATAAACTGCGCGGAAGAAGGACATGTGGTATGGTACTTAATATTATCCAACACAATAAAGTTATCTAACAAAATATTTTCAAACGTAGATGGGGCTCTTCGGGCTCGACGGATTAATTAAGACACTTATTTTCAATCACAAATGTTTACAATTTTATTCACTTCACTTAATTAGTTCGTTTAACAATTTCTTTTATACATTCTCTTCACAATACACTGTTTCACTTTACTTATTTTCACTTATCACTTCACTGCTTACAATTCAACTAACTATTCACATTATCTCATGTAAACTCTAAATCACGACTAAGACTACTTAGGCTACTGCTCAGCCCTATTTATATTACTTAGCTTAATTCTAGAAACTGCTGTCACTTAGTTCTAGATGTTTCCGTTACAGATTTTCAACTCACATATTCACCATGGGTTCGAGTCGTCCTTGACTTTCCACGTTGGACATTTCCTTTTCTTGATTACTGGTCACCTGGGACCTGTGCATTACACGGTTGACTACTTCCCTTTTTGTGGCCTATCTGGTGCACGTTACAATATGAATGGCATTACACGGTTAACTACAAAAATTAAAATTTGTTGGACCCAACAAGCAACATTCGGTGTTTGACCTTCAAGCTATTTGGCGGGAAAATGAGCCCGTGTCCGTGTAAAAGTTCTTTACACGGAGTACACGGATCCGTGTACTCCTTGTACATAACACGTTCCATCAAATTTTTATTAGACTTTCTGGGAGGAAGAGGTATATTAATCAGGCTTTTAGTTGCTCCCCCGCCAGATTTGTATTTGGAATAGGCTGTGAAGAGCTATTACCATTAATATGAATATTTACGTTCCGTTTAGTCCGTGTAAATATTGTGTACACGGAGTACACGGATTCCTGTTCTCCGTTTAAAAGCTCTTTTACACGGGCACGGGTGATGCGAATAAGTACTGCCTTAATAGAATTGGCGAGGGACACGTATGTATGACATCTGTTATATAAAAACAAATTTTCGTGCAAAAACTTACTTGAGTGGAAGAGAATTTGTTCAAAAGCGAAGGAACGAATTTCATTTCATTTCATTTCATTTATTCAAATATAAAAGTGCATACACAAGTTTAAAAAACTTTTAACAGTACGCTACAGTCAATTTAGGAAATAAATCAATTTATGGTGAACAATGAAGCTACTAAGAATTAAATCAAATAAAAGTCTACTACATATCATAAAGCAAATATAAATAATTTGAAAGTAAAGCAAGCGAAAATTGAATTTGTAAATAATAAGAAATAAGAAAATAATCTTATAAATAAATTAAATGTATAGTTTTAAAATTTCATCTAAATATAAAAAATACTGTACAACCTTTCACACACGAACCAGAAGTTATAATTCACATAAAGAAATAAGACGTTTGACTCATCTCACGCAAATTGCTGGAAATGACACTACATGAAACAGCATTAACCCATGCTATAATAGGTCTGTTCCCTGATCAAAAGTTGGGATGCCGTGGGATCTCGCATGTGCTTACCCATTTTGCGTTCCATCGCGTTTCTTGCCAAGAAAAAGTGTGTGCATGATCGGCGTTTTTGTTTAGAAAGTGAAGTTAGGTTGAGTGACTGTTGCATAGTGAATTGGTTGAATAAAGTTATTAATAATGGCCAATTTGTTGATTAAAATGATTAGATTAACAATTTATAATTAGAACTGCAGTTTAAATAAATTCCGTGTGTTCCGTGAAATTTCTTTACATGAAAAATGTTCCCCTGATTTTTTGGTTTGTGGACACTTTTCCTCCCACCATATGAGTAAGTGTTTACACGGAGAATTTCGTTCTGCAGGGGAACATGTGACGTCAAGCTTTTCTCCGCCAAAAAAAGAGGTGTTCATGCGCATGAGGGATGGATAAGTTCGTACCCATGCGGGATCCCAATTTCTGATTAGATAACAGACCTGATGTTCACCAGCTAAATTTCTTGAGCAAGTTCATGCCGAAGGGGAAACTGTGACGTCAACAAAATTTACTCCTTTTTTCCAGCGCAAGAAATGTAAGGAACAGAAAATGGAGAATTTCGTGCAAACTCATGCGAACGAGTTGTCCCAATAATTTTATAAAGAATAGATCTATTTTACGATCGAGCACTGTGATGGATTCGCCTTCTGGTAAATCGTTAATGCTATGAATTCTTGAGATGCTCTTCCATAATGGCAGGGTAGCTAAGTTCGGCTACATGAGTTAAAATAAATTTGTTTTGTTTGTGGGGTCCAAAAATTTCAGCCATCCCTTAAGAGCGGCTCTCCAGGGCTAATCAACTCCCAAAAATGTTTCATTCATTCAGGACAATTTTATAGTGTAATAATAGGCAATTTAAGCAAAATACAAAAGACAGGTTTAAAAATTAAAAAATCTATATTTTTATCCATAAATTTACTAATAGTCTGCCACAAATATTCTTCTAAGGCATATTATAATTTTGGTGTACAAATATTAACTATATTTACTTGTACAATAATACGTAAAGACAAATTTCAATGTTGAATAACTTTTTATCAAAAAGAGAGCGACGACTAATTTCACCCCCTTCCCAAACCAAGTTACTAGAAAATTAACAAAAAAAAAAACAATTACCACGATCTTTAATGGTCTGACCATCACGAAACTTTTGGAACTTCCTTATTCTCGAAAATGCAATTCCTATAAGGTTATGGATTTTTTCATGATCGAGTAAAAATCGTTGCTTTCAAACATTCCGATCCTTGCCAAATAATGGGTTCATTAGGAACTAGTAAAAAGAATCACAATTTGTAAAATGTTAACCGCGGCTGAAAGTTGCATTTTACATCTTTTGAGAAAACGATACCTACTAAACATCTATACAAATTTTCAACCTTTAACTCTCTTTTGGCCGTTAAATCTGATAATAAATGTGGATCCTTTACTGTCGAATAATAATTAATTGATTTCATTAAAAATCTTCAGTTCAAACGTTGTATATTTGCAAACCGTCACTGAAGCAGACGAAGCAACATTAATAATACTTATTAAAGTTGTTTTATGAAACTTACGTTTTCCAGATGAGCTATAAGATCTTGTAAACGTATATTTTCATTACTACCGTGATTTATATATCACAAAATTATCCCTTTTATACTATATTATTAGTGAAGATGTATTCTTATAAAAAATTGGAAACCATTAAAAAAGAAGCCGCCTATGCATCTGAACCGATGCCAACTTCAGCCAAAACCATTAATTTGTCAATGCAATTTAAATCTATCATTTGGAAGAAATAGGACGAACAGTATAATAAAAAGAATTAAATAATTGTATTCCAAATATTTTGTTCATAAACTTCGAAGAAATTACGTAAAACCCTAATTTAACCTGTTTTTATGCTTTATTTGATTCGAGTAGTACGTACAATTGTGAATATTTGCCATCTTTCAAACGTCATTGCAAAAGTTTTATAAAACGAGTTTTGATTGGCCGTGTTTGGCAGATTACCACTGATTCGACCAATAAGAAAAAACGTCTTTTAACATCTCGCTTAGTCGCATGTCATATGACCCAACGAGAAGTCTTCACTTCATTCAAGTAAGCCATATTTGACAGTGGGATACTTTAGTTTAGTGAAGTGAGTGTGTGGAAATAGTCCAGTTATTTGCAGATAACCTGTAAATACTCCCAGATCTTCAGGAAAAGGATACTTAAAACAACAGAATAAAAATGGCAGAAACGAATCCAATTTATTCACCATTCTTTGGAGTTATGGGTGCTGCAGCTGCAATCATTTTCAGCGGTAAGAGAAAGCAAATTTTAGGGATGCCAAGAAAAGTTTTTACCAACATTTGCACACTTTATTTGAAAGTGTTTAATCTTATTGTATAAAAGAGTAGAATCTTCTGAACGTAGAAACGTGAAAAATTTGATGTGTGGGTGGATTTTGCGTGTGTGAATGACACTGTTCTTGCAAGAGGGATTGGTCCTCGTCGTTTGAAATATCGATTTTGAGGCCAAGGACTTGAAAGAAATGAGAATCCTTTAGTTGTTTATACAAAAAGTTGCTAAGATATAAAGTCCTGAAAATGGCCCATCTCGAAAGTAACCGTCGCAATAAGCGCTTTACGATTTCGCACTGATAAAGAACCCGAATTACGAAGTGATGTGTCACTTGATTTTTCTCTGTCAGAGAAATATTTCCATTAATTGAACAGCAATTACATTAAAATCTTATTTCGATAATATTTTATCTAAATTAAAAACGTATCTACTTGTTTGGCAGCAATTTAATGTATATGCAAATAATTCGGAACAGGTTTTAAGCTTGTTTTTTTATATATCTATTAAATAAGAATGATTCCCCGTATTTGCATTTTGACCCCGAAATTTGAAGTACATATTTTGTACTTCTGCCATTTGTATACGCCCATTGTACTGCATTTTACTTCTCCACAAACGTATTTAAATTTAAGAAAATTTCGTTTTTTCATCGAGATAAAATTTTACGGTTCTCTACAGATTTTAATCACGTGACGTTTGAATGGGAATTCCGCCTTTTGTCATGAGTTTTAAGCAGGTATAAAAGGTGCTAATCACATCTAATTGGAAATTGTTTGTATTGAAGCATAATGTAAGGCTGCTCATTGCAGTAATCTTGAACGTCACATGTATCAGGTTGGTCGTCAGGTGACAGCCTAAATTTCTTACGGAATCATAAACACGTTCCTATCGGTGCGTGCTAGTGATTTGCGATAAAATCCTACCGTTTCTACGCTTGCGCTATTGGAAAATTTGTGTGTAAAAGCTTTTTTTTACAGTTTGTACTAGAAATTTGACAGTCATATGACTACGTCTGACTTGAGGTTTTCATCTTCAGATGCTAATTAGATTGGATAATATCTAAAGAGTTAAGAGTAAAAGTTCTTAAGCGTTTATATAATCTTGTTCATTTTACCCACCCGTCGTGGTATAGGAGATCTGAAATTCATATCGTTTTTATCAATCGCTCTTATTGTCTTGAAAGATAAGGCAGATTATCAAAGTTACAAAATATCCGACACAATACATTTATCAGTTTTTTTAATTTTGAACGGAAAAAGGCACTTGAATTTTTTTTCGTAATTAATAATATCACTATAAAATTATGATCATATTAAGTATTACCAAAAAAACAAGTAAACTAATGTATTTCTCACATAAATATAAAATTTCCATCTTGTAGCGTTGAATTCAGTGGAAATCAGAAATAGGTTCAATTGTCAGGTTTAGCGCCCTTTTTTCGATGCTATTGGATTTTTTTTGATTTTATATAACTCATTCAAGAAAAACAGATTTGTTTCCGAGTTATTGTTACTCAAAGTTTGATTTAAAATGATCGAAAATTGCTGAAAAGTTTCTTTATTAATAAAAGGCTTAGTTTATACAGATCACATAACGAATACAATGAACTGACTACCGCTAATATAACAGGTGATTTGAAATTGGCTTTCCATGCATCAAAAACTGTAGTTTTTCTACAGCGTTATTTTTCTAAAAGAATTCTCCCAATTTTATACACTCCGCAGAAATTATGCTCTACTATTGCTTCTGGTACTGAAGCTGGGTTGAGCTAATAAAAATGGCTGTGACTCAGTCAATTTTGTAAAAAAAACTATTGAATTATATCAATTTAACCGACTTCTCAAAAAACTATAGGTTATAAGTTCCGAGTCTCATATTTCTTATTTTTGTTGTATAGAGTATGATCCTCCCTTGATAACAATGGAAAAAATTTGGTCCTAGGGAGTGGTGGGGGATGGGGAGTCCAACTTTGTAACACGTGGACCGATTTGGATGATCCTTTTTTCATTCAACAAAGTATGTCAAGAATCTTGTCGATTCTTTGGGGTGGAACCTGACTTAATAATGCGTGGACAGATTTGGATGGTTCTTTTTTGTTGTATAGAATATGATCCCCAATTGTTAATAATGGGAAAAAATTGTCCTAGGGTTAGTATGACCAATTTGGTACCAAGACAAAAATGTGTGGGGGGAGGGGTATACAGTATGATCCCCAAAAGTTGACCTATGAGTGTGGTGAGGGAGGGGTAAGTCTAACTTTATAACGCCTGGACTGATTTAGATTGTTCTGAATGCATAGGGGATCTATTTTTATTATAACAAAAATTGTGTGCTATGGTGAGAGTTGGAGGAGAGACGAGCGCGCCTAGCTTCGTAAGTTGTTGATCGATTTTGATTCTATTGTATAGAATACGTTTCTTCATTGGTAAATGATAAAAAATTTGTACCTTGAAATAGTTTAAAAAAAAAAAGTTGAACGATTTCACAAAAAACCCTAAAATAATTTTTAATATTATGTATATTACGACATTTTGAAGTCGGTGCTGAACGTTTCAGCTTTTTTTTTTTGTAGTAGTTTTGTTTAATTTGCACCGACTTCAAAATGTCGTAATGGATATTAGAAACATCTTTGGATCAGAAGCCAAATTAGCTAAGTCTAAATTGTGTTGTTATTTTATTTATTCATCATTATTTTCTTTAAAAGCCACACAATTGTCTCTAATAGCGTTTTCGATGGGACTTTTGCAGCACGGTTTCCGTGGTGCACTGTTTCTGATATTTTCTTGTAGTGGCCCACTGATCAATGAAACATTTCTTTCCGACTTTGTCAATGTGTGCGCACCAATAAAACAAATTTCAATAAAACGACAGCGAATATCTATTATAACACATTTTAAAATATTATTATATAAAATTATATAGCTTGGATAACATTTTAAGCATAGTTGGTTAACAAACCAACTTGTGAACCACTAAAAAACCGTCTGACAATTCAAACTGTCAAAACATTTTACATTTGTAGTTGTAAAACTGGCTCCACTGAAAACAAACCGCAGTGCCAGGAAGGGGAAATCAGTGGTCCACTGAGTCTAGCAGTTTTGCTGTCAAAAGTCCCATCGAACATGTTTTGACAGCGACACTGCTAGAAAAAATCGAAACTCGTTTCGCACTGAAGTCCCATCGAAAACGCTATAATTCTATTATTTATACCTCGCCATCTCGGAAGCTTCGAATATTATATCCTTTGAAGAGTCGAAGTAGCCAGAGATGAACAGACCAGACTATTTTGTATTAAGTTGGGGCCGTATGTTTTCAATGTTCAAAATTACGATGTTCCTCTTCAATTGATCTTCTCTTACTCATTGTCCTTTAAGTTTGATTATATTTTTTAAAAGTTTCCGCAACTGTATGTATTGGCGGGCCGCGTGTAATGATTAAATGTTTAATGTTAAGTCACCACCTGTCTACACTGTCCATGTCCATACATTATCGTATAACATATGATTAATTCCCAGTGTACACCCTGTAGACATTCACCCATAACTTTCGTTTTCCATCGCACTTAGCATTTTTAATGTAATCAATCCTATATTCGTTGTCCTTTTCGGTATTGATATCGCCATTGTCTAGTCAAAAATGAATTGTCATGAAATAATTTGCCATAAGATATAGTAAGAAATTTTCTAATCACCCAAATTTGCGACTAGAAGAATGATCGAAAACTCCGTGGAGCCATATCTCTAGTTCTAATAGTGGCAGACAGTTCCGTTTAGGTTCATTTTGTTCGTTGCATAGAGCCTGACCGTATTTACTGTTCCGACTTAAACTTATGACAGTGGGAGGGAAAGTAGAATTGGAGTCTAATAGAGTTTTCGATGGGACTCAGTGCACAAAGAGTCTCGATTTATTCTAGCAATGTTGCTGTCAAACACTAGGTCTGTTCACGTACTTTTTGATCAGAAATATTCTGAGTAAAAATGTTAAATAGGAGAAGTTTCCAAATACCAATAGTACGTGAACGAGTTTGAGTAGTCTTGGACAAAAACTAAAGCAATAACTGTCAAAGTGACAATTTGTGGCTTTAAAACAAAGCTTAACAAAAGTACTCAACTTATTTCTTCGGGTAAATTTGGACTAATATTTTTAAGTTGGGGAAATTTTACGTCAGCAAATTTCCCCCCATTTCATGAGTACGTGAACGCGTTTGAGTAAAAATATCATAATGCATTTACCCAAAACTGAGTACGTGAACAGACCTATTGTTCGATGGGACTTTTGACAGCAAAACTGCTAGACTCAGTGGATCACTGATTTCCCCTTCCTGGCACTGCGGTTTGGTTTCAGTGGAGCCAGTTTTACAACTACAAACGTAAAATGTTTTGACAGTTCGAATTGTCAGACGGTTTTTTTGTGGTTTACAAATTGGTTTGTTGACCAGCTCTGCTTAAAACGTTATCGCAGCGATATAATTTCATATAACAATATTTTAAAATGTTTTATAATAGAAATTCACTGTCGTTTTATTAAAATATTTTTTATTGGTGCGCACACATTGACAAAGTCGGAAAGAGATGTTTCATTGATCAGCGGGCCACTACAAGAAAACGTCAGAAACAGTGCGCCACGGAAACCGTGCTGAAAGAGTCCCATCGAAAACGCTATAAGTTAGGGACAAGAAGTTTAACATAAATCTATGTTTATCTATTGTAAAGTAGTTGTTTAAAAATATTAATCGGGAATTTGTGAGATTTCTTAAACAATATATTACTTATACTTAATTTGAAGACGACGGTGGGGGTTATTAAAAAGAGACTTACTTTGCTCGAGTTGAACGGTTTAGTTCGAAATTTTTATTAAACATTTTTGAAAAATTTGCTCGGGTCATGTGTTTAGTTTGTACGTTGTGTACATGTGATAAATAGTTTACCGAAATATCGGCGTGACAGTGTAGTGATCATAATCTGATACAGCTGTCTAGATCGGCGTTTTTATTTAAATTTGTTGGAATTCCATCTAGTGTTCGGTTTTTTCGAAGGCGTCCAGCAACTAAAGAAAAGCTAACCCCTTGGTGCTGCTGTTGACGAAAAGCCAAAAAAATTTAGCTTTTCTTTATTAGACCGCATTACGAAATATAACCAATTGTACACTTAGGCGCACCATCGCTTCGCTTATACGTCCGTTGCCGCCTGCGTGTACAATCGACTACTCCCTTGTTGCTCGATATACTACAAGGACAGTTAAATTATGAAACACTATGAATGTGTGTACGCTTAGACGCCAGTGAAAAGTGTGATAAAAGAAAAAAATTATAAAGTCGTATTTTTACTAAGCATATGGTTTTCCAAGGTATATTGTGTGTGTTATAAATTTCGCATGGCATTACATTTCTTTAAATTGCGGTGGCGTTTTTTTTTCATCTTTGTGACTATGTGATAATTATTGACACAAATCTCTCTCTAGTTCCCGTAACTCCTTGTAGGGGATGAGCGGGACATACAATTTAAAGTTGATTCCGAATCACTGGCATTTTCTCTGACACCCTGGCATTTTTTTTCTCGTAATCTGTTGTCAATAGAAAATAACCATTGGTCGCTGCGGGTAGGATTCGAACCTGGGATCTCCGGATTGTTAGGCCGGTCGGTGGCAATCAATGACTTATAACTATGGACCGATAGAGCTGTCAAAATTACATGCAGCAAAGTGAAACACTTTTGTATGTTCATCCTTTTCCCTATAAGCACATTGTATTGAAATCTAAAAGGTTAATTCCGACACAGTTCATTGAGCTATTTCGGACCTACCAACATGAAGACTCTGGGAATATTCTGTTTCGAAATGCGAATTTTCCTTTATTTAATTATAATCGCTATTTTATACTTCGTGTAAGGCACTATAATATTTATTATATTCATAATTTGAGATATAGGAGTGCACGCCGATCTAAAATATTTTCGATTAAATTCTCGATCTTGATTTTAAATTGCCGCCAGCAAATACAATAGCGTTCTTATGTTGGTGTCACATTCAAAACAAGACAGCACATGTAATAGAAAAAGACGAATATACAGGAAAATATCTCTGCTCTCATTCTGGTTAAGCACATTCCAGAGGAAAATAACCACATATTTTTAAATTTTATTTTAAGAAATACGAGGAGTACCGAGAAATAGTATATCACAAAAAATAATTTCAGGGAAGCAATTTAATCTGTATATAATAATGTTTTTTACTCTTGACAGTGTTAGCAAAATACTCGAATAATGAAATAGCATACGATCGGTCCATAGCTACACTGACGAGCAAAAATGTTCCAATATCATACAGTTTTGAGTTTTACCTGAGATTATAGAAAAACTAGATAAATATGTTTCTGGTTTTTAACATAATAAAACACTTTGGACTTTTATAGAATAAAATGTATTCTAGCATTTTAATTTTCAAAAAGTCATTGGTACAATTTTCCACGGTATATAAATATTAAAAATTTTTCACTAATTAGTATTTTGTCCACAAACTCTTCGACTTCTTCAGATCTGTTATCCTCCGCGGCATGCTCTCATATAAATTTTCTACTTTTTGCAGTGGAATACTCTCCCATTCATCTTTGGCCCGTTTCCATAGCTCATTCATTCCTTTTGGAGGATGTGCATAATTTGCCAGGTTGCGTTTTAATGAACTCCACAAATTTTCGATTGGGTTCATATCTGGGCTTTGTGGTGGCCACTCCATAACATCGTTTTTCTGATCTTGAAGCCAGTTTTTCACGACTTTAGCAGTGTGTTTGGGGTCATTATCTTGTTGGAAAATCATCTTCCTCTTTCATCGCCATTTCTCGAGATTCCCTTTCAGTAAGTTTTCTTTTTCTTCCAGGATCTAAATTTTTAAATACTTTGGCACTCGATTTTTTTATTCTTATTACAGAAGAAGCACTAATATTACACTTCTGTGCTATTTCACGCGTAGATTTACTTGCCTCCAATAAATTTAAAACACGCGTTTTTATTTCAGCTGATAAAGGTTTCATTTTGCAAATTAAAGTCCTTACAGCTCAAATGACAGCGTAAAACTGAATTACTCATCCATTGCGAAAAAATAGTACAGCAATAAAACCGTTATCTTCAGCGTGTGAAATTGTGCCAATGCTTTTTGTAGCATTATGGCTCCCGTCAACGTCTCATATACCGGGTTTTTGATTTCATTGAGTAGAATTTATTTTTTGGAAGGACTGAGAACGTTTTAATCAAAAAATCCAATCATACCTTCAGCATATTACCAAAAAATGCAATTAAAAACTGTTATTTATATGACACTGAAACAATTTTGCTCTTCAGTGTATATGTCAGTGGTGGCAACCAAATAGTTGTATCCTATTGACAGCAGATAACTTTAAAGACCATTGCGGATGGCAGAGTATTCCTATCTGGTGGATCGAAGTTCACTTTAAGCTAAAGGTCTTGTTGCAATTTTGGCATCGAATCGGGTGAAGTTTTTTTCCTCGCTCTATTGATTGATTTACGAGAATTAAAGGAAAAGAATAAATCACCTGAATGATAGTCAGTTTCTATAAAATTTGTTTATAAAATTGGGAATGTTTAAAGTTTTTACTCAAATTTATCCATGCTCCAGCTAACACGAGAGACACTTTTCGTTGGCAATGGCGTTGGCTACGATAAGAATTGTTGTTTCGCAACATGGATTAAGTCCACATACAGCCAATAAAATTTTGCCCCAGTGTGCTGGCACACTTAAAGTTTAGTAAAAACGTCAAACCATACATTTCATTAAGTAACACTTATTTTGTTATAAGACCTTATTGATGGTTAAACTTTGATCAATGAAAACAAATAATATTCTTTCCAAAACAATTACTTTGAAATTGATGCTTTTACTAAACAAAATACATTACATTTACCTCCCATTTCGATTTCTGCAGTTCGTTGGATTACATTAATACCGTTTTTTATAGTGGTCAAATTATAATTATGTTCGCTATTTACTCTAGTTAAAAGCCATAACCAGGTATGCAACGCAAGGTCAACAATGTTGTTTAGGGCTAAAATACCATGCAATTTTAGATCAAATTGCGACTTTGAAATCAAACTTGAACGTTTTTTGAGCGTAACTGAAGGTGGCAAATTTTCATAAAAAATTAATGTCAATTTGTTAAATTTAGCAATACAATAGGGTAAACTTGCGTTACTCTTGTGTATTTGAAGAAATATTAGCAGAACAAAGTAGTCGGAGTTAAATATTTGCAAAATAACCCAGACTCGTGTAATTTCAATTTTCCTCTAGATTGAAGTTCTAATTTGTTAGCTTTGAGACAAAGTTAGGCAGTGGTCGTATTTGTACCTTGGTTCCTAAGCTCAAAGCTGCATTACGGTATTTTTTATCTGTCTCGTGCTAATATTTTAAGCACTTACCTTAGTTGCTATACTTTATTATTACGAGAAGTACCACTATCAAGCTGACATATCTGCGTACAGGTAAGCTGTTGGCTGCTGAAATCAATTTAATGGGTACCTTTGATAACATCCTGGAGTCAATGCTACTACTGCTGAATACAAGAATAGACCTGTTCCATACGCAGGTTTGTGTAGTAACTCAACTACCCAATTGAGGTGAACAGAATTAGTTACTGAATAAAGGTTGGGACAGAATTTGGCGCTTGATGCTATTGCCTGGTGCGTTATCATTCAAAAGTTAAGAATTTAACTGGTGCTGAAGTGCAATTTTGTCTACTTTTAACTTTTGGTGCGCACCAAATGTGAAATTTCTAAATTTTCTAAAAGTTAATTGAAATTATTAGGAAAGATCATGTATTGAAACGGAGTTGGATCAATTGGTTAAGTGACAGGATCACCACACCATGGTTCCAGGGTTCGAGCCTTGGTCTCTCTTTGAGTTTTTAATTAAAAATTAAAAATCCACTTCGTTTCTGGTCTGTTATCTAGCTCGCAGGAATGCAAAAAACAAGTTTCCTCATTCTCTCCATACCCTAATTCCCTTCCGGCTGAAGCCATGCTGATGCATCATAGGGTTAACCCTGTTCTTTACATATAGCATAAAAAAAATGGGATTTAGCACATCCCGAATATAAAAACTTAGAAACGAAGGCAAAATTGTGGAAAAAGGTTTCAGAGGATTCTGGAATAAGTGTTAAGTGCTTTTATTTGTGTTGAGTTGTACTGTTGCTTGACTGAGTTTGTTTATTTAAGCAAGTTTTATATATTTACGGGTAACAACACTACTTTCGGGTAAAATGTCAAAATTGACAGCGCTACATATTCTGTTCTTAATTAGCTACAGACCGAGACCAAAGAGACCGCCAGCAACAAATTAGGTCTGTCTGTTTACTTTTGTGTGTAAAGCGTGGGTAAAAATCAAGTAAAAATCGTTCTCATGGTGGAGGGGATGAAAATGCGAAAGTTAACAGACGCTCTCTGGGTAAATTGATGGCAACTGAAGAACTGTCAAAAGTAAATTTCAGTGCAAAGCTCAGTGCGTTTACAAGATCGCAAAAATAAATAAAAATGAAAAACAATTTACTGAAAAAGTTAATAGTTCCCCGTGTTATTTCAATTTCTACTTCTAAGCTGTAACTTGCCTAAAATCAATCAACTCTGTTAGTTGTCAACCATAACAGAAGAAGAACTCTGCCGAAATTTAGTCCACACTCATCAGCGTGTGTAAAATTTGGACTAAAAGGGGAAATTACTCGTTCTGTCAAATTTCTTCAAGTCCAAAAGTAAACAGACGCAGTGTGGACGGAAACTTTCGGTTTTGTGTAAAAAGTTTCGAGTAAACAGATCGACCTATTCTGTTTCCCACTTAATTGATGTTAGGCGCGAACCTTCATTTTGAACAGGCCTTTTACCGGGCATTTTTTGTATGTTTTAGATTGTATTTTTTCTCTCTTTTCATGCTTCTTTCGTTTTTTTAAACAATGCTGTTACGTACAGACTAAAAAGTAATTGAAAATTGATTTAAAAATAATGTTCCATTTAAAGTGCCGGTGCTCTTTTTCAGGAAATCAATACATATTTCTCTTTGTATAGGATAATGTACAAAAAGAACTGTTAAAAAATTCATATTACTTCCAAAGATTGGCTATTCCAAACAATACTTTGATTTTTCTATGGGCAAAATTTATCTGTAAAACTTGAAACCTAATTTCCTCCGTTTCGCGATTGTTGTGATTGGGATGAAACAACTAATTTGAAAACAAGTTGTTTGTCAGAATTAATTTTACTTATGTTTGTGGTGCTGTCGCGGTGTCGGTGGAGTGAGTGATAACGTGGCGGCCTACCAATCCGGAGGTTACCAGTTTGCATCCTGCTCGCGACGACCCATGGATATTTTCTGCTGACAACAGATATAATAAAAGACCATTGAGGTTGCATAGAAAATACCAGTGGTTTCAAATTCACTGTAAATTGTAGATCCACTTGCAATCATTGTCTCGAATCGGGTGAAGTTCTTCCCACGCACCATGCCCCCTCAAGGTGTTACGGGGACTAGAGAGATGCTTGTGGGATATCGTTGGTTTTTAAACATATTTTGTAACAAAGTTTATCACAAACACGATCTTACGTAAGAGGCTGTAAGCTGTACCTTTAGATTCTTTAGATTATATAACATACAGGATAGGCCATTAGCTGTATGAATCGTGTACGTGAGGCGAGCCAACTTGCTTATTTGGAGGGTAAAGGAATTGAACTTGCTGTGTAAAAAAGATTTTTTGAGTTCATATACTAATTAGACTAAATACTTAGACAAAGAACATAATAAAAAGTGTTTTAAAAAGCTTTTCAAGAGCTTAAAGTGTTGTGAATAAGCTATATTAACAATTAAATCTTTGTTTTCCGCTGTGACAATCGTTGCAAATTGCATTTTTTAGGAATGTTTTAGTTAACGACTACTTGTCTTAATATACCTCAGTTGTTCAAAGGCAGTTCTGGCTATGTTTTAAAAAGGGGCATACGCGGCTTTAATAGATAATTTTCTTCTTTTTTTTATATAAATATTTATTCCTAAAAGATTAATATACACGTGATAAATAATTTGAATCATGGGTGAACTATTAAATTGAGAGGATTTTTATGTTTTTCCCCACCCTTCCACCAAAATTCTTAATTTGTGTTACTTCCATGGTGTCACTTTCTCTCTCTCTAGTTCATGTACCCCCTTGTATGGCATGGGGCGGGAGAAGAAGTGCATCCGATTTTAGATAAAAATTGCAAGTGGACCTGCAATTTGAAGTGGATTTCGAACCACTAACATTTTCTCACCATGGCATTTTGTCTATCGTGTTCTGATGCCAGCAGCCAATATGACTCTGTACTTCATACCACCGTCGTAAGCGTAAATTTCGTATTTGAAATTTTAATAAATAAAGTAGTTTGGAAAAAAAAGTTCACAGAAGCGTTAGAAGGAATAGAATAATATTTAATTTTATATCTATTACATTTTGGAGTTGGTTCAAATTAAAACAAAAAACAGCAATAAAAGTATTTAATTTTATGTTCTCGTAACCTGAAATGTTTAGGTAGTTATATGTAGCACCTTCGATTGTGGTTCGGTAGTTATTTGTTTAATTTGCACCGTCGTAGTACATAAAAAATTAAATATTATTTTAAGCTTTTAAACTTTTTTTTTAAAAACTATTTTATTTTTCACTTTTTGGTGTCTTCAGATATTCTACTCGAAAAATACTGCGCGTATTATCAAAATTTTTTCACACAAAAATCTTACCATGCGCTAGTACATTCACTCTGGTCCGTTTAAAGTCTTTGTGCGGCATAGAGCGTCTATTACACCGACTCTCCACCTGGCCCTGTTCTGTACTAACGCCTTCAACTGCAACCACGATTCGTTGATCTTCTCAATGTGTTGCGCGATCGTCCAATTCGGCGTCTTCCTTGGATTCCAATCTAGAGTCTGCTGTGCGATGTTCTTTGTCCCTCCCTTGTCTTATTCCATTCAGCACTTGGAATTTTTTCTTATATTAGTAATGGGGGATTAAAAAAGGAAGTCTATTTACCACTCAAATTGCCGTGTAATTTCCATGTACACGGACTTATACGTAAGTACACGACAAGTGCAAATAGTCACTTCGATATTCGTATTACTGGTAATAGTTTATTTGACGTACTTCCAGTGTATTTCCGTCTACACGGAAATTACATTGCAATTTGAGGGAGATAAATAGACACTGCCATTAAAAAACATCCAAATCGATCCACGCGGTACGAAGTTATCCCCACCCTTCTTTTGATGACAAATTAGGGTTGTGCATTTTTGGTTTTGCTATCGACTTACAACATTTGTTTACAGGGATAAAAATAAATTATTTTCATGCTATTTTATTAAAGACTAATAAGTCTTGTTATTGATAAAATAAATGTTTTTTTAAATATGTATTTTAGCTCTTGGAGCTGCTTATGGAACAGCTAAATCAGGTACTGGAATCGCCGCTATGTCGGTCATGAGGCCAGAGTTAATTATGAAATCTATCATTCCTGTTGTCATGGCGGGTATTATTGCCATTTATGGCCTGGTCGTAGCAGTACTTATTGCCGGGGCTTTGGATGAACCTGCCAAATATCCACTTTACAAGTAAGAAAAATATTAATATACAACTTAAGAAAAACAATACTAAAAAATTTATTTCACAGAGGCTTCATCCATTTAGGTGCCGGATTAGCTGTCGGTTTTTCAGGATTAGCAGCAGGTTTTGCAATTGGTATCGTTGGTGATGCCGGTGTAAGAGGAACAGCTCAACAACCTCGTCTTTTCGTCGGAATGATCTTAATTCTTATTTTCGCTGAAGTCTTGGGTCTGTACGGTCTTATTGTCGCTATTTACCTGTACACAAAATAAATAGCCAAATATATGAAATAATCAGGATCATAATGCATAAATAAGAAACTCATTTAAAATTCATCGTTATCATCATTATACAAAGTTAAAACTAGGAAATCCACCACACACTTTTTACCTTCACCACATTTAATTAAGTTGAGTCATGTATTGTTTTTGGAATTATTTAGTTGTTTTTTCGTTATTCGTCGTTTTTCTTAAATGACGCGTTGTGACTTTACTGATTTAGGGTAAAAGAGTAGTATTTCTTTTCGAAAATAAGTTTTTGATCTGTAACATGAAATTTTCATGTAAAGGCTGCAACGTGTGTATATATTTATTGTAATGTCCAAAAATAATACATAAGATTGTCTTTTATTAAAATTTTTAAATCGATGTTTTCCTTTTTGCGTCAAGAAAATTTTTGTCGACAACATTTTTCTTCTAATAGGCGCGGCCTAAATCAACACAAAAATTTTCTTGACCAGTTGTGATAGATGAGTTTACTTCTTATCTATGTTTTTAGAAATAATAAGAAATTGTAAGGTAGATATCGTTGCATTACTTTGATGCTGGGTGTTGCCACGATATCTTTCCCTTTCTTTTTACGTTATATAAATTCTAATTCTCGCATAAATTGGTTACAAGGGAAAAACAAATCTTTAAAGAAGAAACGCAGAAAATTTTCCATTTCCAAGTGACATCTCTTTATATCATTGTAATACGTTTACGTTAACAATAAATAGCACAATTATATTTGTTCTTCTTAAGTAGATGAAACTAAAAATTATGTTTGGATAAGAAGTAGCGACCAAAATTTATTAGGAAAGTCGATATATACTTATTTTAAATATTTTCTCTCTATTTCACTTTCTCCCTTCTCCACCGACCAATAACATTTTTCAAAACAAAGTATTTGCATTAATTCTTTTTGAAAAAGTTAACGTGTTTGATTTGTTAGTTGTGTTTTTAAAGTGATTTCAAATGCATTTAATCAGAAGAAAATTATACTTGTGGCTTTGCTAACTCGCGTTCTAGTTGCGCCAGATTCTTGACGAATTATTTTTTTATAACAAAACTACGTAGAAGGGCCCCGAGTTTTATATTTGTTTTCCCAAATTTGTAAATTTCCTGTTTTAACTACACTTCATTTGAAAACAAATGGCGTTTATTGCGAAAAGAGAATTCAATTTTGTTCACTATTTGTTAATTTTTATCATATTATATATGTAATTATTAAATTAAAAACAATAGATTATTTTTAGGTGTAAGGAAAAAAACTATATATAAATAATTATAAATTAATTCAATAATTATATGTACAGAATTTTTAGGAATTAGATGAAAAAGAAAAGAAAACCATTAATTATTTCAAACATGCAGAGAAGAGAACAAATTCACTTATGAACCGAAATTTTAAAGTGGAGTCAAATGTACGATCCCCGCAAAAGAAACTGTTTTTTTTTCAATATATATCTTTAAATTTTTGACAACAATAGTGGTCCCAACGTACGTTATACAGGAGTAACCCAAAAAGTAAAAATAACCGACCGAAAACCATCTTTTGCTTGTATGCGATTCGTAAAACAGCTTTATTACTATCCCCATGTGAATTGCTTAGTATTAACGAAAAGAAGAGTATTAACGAAATAAAAATGCGTAAAATTCCTTACTATATCAAATATTGTTGTTTAAACATGGTTGCATATTGTAAAATTTTAATTCTATTCTTTCTGCGAATATCTTTCATGTAACTTGTGCCCTATACATATAAAGAAAGAAAAATGTAATTATGAAGTATATTATCGTATTAAAAGGTATATAATATAAAATGAATAAATATAAGTAATATTGAGATTTAACAGAATTTTAATCGTTGGTGTAAATAAAATTATATTTAAAATCGTAATGCCAAGGTTACAAACGCCGTTCAAAACAATCCTCCATGCCCCAATCTAAAATTTTATAATTTAATTAATATTGTTTTTATATTACTTTATATACATTTTACAATTTGTAAATCTGACTTTCACTTTATTAACTACAGAACTTGTTTACTTTATTCTTTTCATTAAAATTTATTTTACGCATTTGTTTTTGTAATCAGGGAATATTTGCACGGTTTTGTACGAAGGACAAGCGAGATGGTGTAAAAGAAGAAAAACTTAGGGAAAACAATACCAATATAATATTGTAGTACATTGAGGAGTTTTAAATATACTTAAAAGCGAATAAGAAAAATAACATCAAGAACAGTAAATAGATCATATACAAATCGTGTAAAGATTGTCACGGGTTGATTATCTGAAATAAAAACAATTTGTACATTCCAAATGTAAATTTATTTCCGTTTCCTTTAGTATTCCTTGAATATTGCCGATAATAAAATTCCTATTTTTCAATTTCAGCCTAATACTAGTAAGGGAATTTAGGGCTACAAAAAACGTATTAAAATTAAATAAAACGGTTCAATAAGTTAAGATTTTGATATGTAAAACAAAATATTCTCGAAAAAATTCAATTTGTCAACTTTATGGCGGTCGGCGTTAGAGTTCTATGCTTTAAGCCCGTACGATACGTCATTTTTCCGCACTTTTAATACACCTTTAATTTAACTAGAGTGATATAAATAATATGCAAGTTGAATTTGCAATTAGTACACTGTAGGCGTGACAAATGAAATGGAAGTAAAATGTACTTCGACGCGTATTTTTAAGTTCCTGGGAGCTTTATTTTGACATATTTGGAAAACATTTGTTAACTATAACAGATTTATTAAATTAAACAAAACAATTTAAATTATGGCAGGTGATTAAACTCTCTCAATAAAAATACGTACTATCTCTTTTATGTGTAGTTGACGTGTTCAGCTATTTTAAAGGGAGGTTCTTTCAAATTTGGACGAAAAAAGGCCTAAGTTTGGAAATGATTTGTGGCATGATGAAAAAACATAGAAACATCCGGTTTTGACAGTTGAATTGGTTATTTATTATACAATAATATGATATATTTTTTGTAACAAAATTCAAAATGGCGGCTGAACAATGGCGGCTTTCGTCGATCACTGCCTGAAAAATCTCGTCTCCGAATTTCAAGCCTACAGCCTCTTGTAGTAATCTGAACTGAAAAAGGTTTTTTTTTTAAATGAAAGTAGATAAAATTTTCTATGGCTTATACCTAACTATAATGATTTTTGACCAAAAGTTGATTGAAATATGAACGGTCGAAAAAAAATTTTTTTGCCACTTTTTTTTGTTATTAAACCTTAATTATAAATAACAATTTAATAATAACTTATGCTCGTTTTAGGTATAAGCCATACAAAAAATGCACCTTTCAAACATGCTTTATATGAAGGAAATCAGAACAATAGATCAAGAGATATCCTTGAAATTCACATGGAAAACGTGTTTCCGAGAAAAACGCGTTGAAAGATAGCAGCTCCGAAAATGACATTTTTTGTACGAAACATTTAGCCAGGAAATAAATACTGAGAAACGTTCGAAAAAAATCGAGTCAAGGGTCACAATATATCGTAAAAATGAGACCAGATTCTGAAAGGGCATAAAATTTCACTTCAGAAAAATCTTGGCTCGATTTTTTTCGAACGTTTCTCATTATTTATTTCATGTCCTTAAAAAAATGTCTTCTTAGGCGCTAATTGTTTAATTGCGTTCATGACGCTCTGATTGTTTAAATATCGATCGTATCGAAAAATCCTTTCGTATTCATATTCTACGAACATACAGCTTTCATTTTATGTGAAAAAACGATTTTTTCAAAAAAAATTTAAAGAACCTCCCCTTAATGCATTAAAAATGTGGAAAAAATGAGGTGTCATAGGCTTTACAGATGTTTCCTCCCAGGCCTTCATTTGCAGTTTTAAATGAAAAAGGAAAATTAAGTACTATACAATGATGCTAATTCTGTTGTTTTTGAAAATCGGCATTTTAATTTGAAATAGTTGGGTAATTATACACTTTCGCGGTCACCTGGTTTTTTGGCGGTAAAGAATCCAAAACTAGACCGATCTTCATAATTTTTTTTAAATGTTCGTTTTTCGGTGGATTTACGTTAAAAATCTCAGAAATTAAAAAAATTTATTTTTTTTAACTGGCGTCTATTCGCATCGCGGAGTATACGGAGTACACGGATAATTGTACTCAACACGTTCTGTAAAAATTTTATTACACTTTCTGGGAGGAAGAGGTGTATTAATTTAGTTGCTTTATTAACTGAGGGGGAGGGTGACTGCCGCTGCAGGTTTGAATGCTTTAAAAGATCTACTTTTTGCAAATAATTGTTAAAGAAAAATTTTTCTTCGGATTTTTTTTCGCTTAATTTAGTCGTTTTGTCGATTAGATTACGAAAAAAAATATAAAAAGTTGATGAGATGTCAAAGAAAATTATACAGACTTATTTGCAAAACGTCATTTTTTTTAAACATTTAAAGCTCTGAAACTATTAGAAATATTGAATTAAGATCATTTTCGTATTTTATATAGTAAATCCGCCGTAAAAACAAACATTAAAAAAAATCGCGAAGATCGGTCTAGTTTTGGATTCTTTATCGCCAAAAAACTAGGTGACCGCGAAAGTGTATAATTACCAATACTTGTTTTCAACTGAAAAGGTTTTTAGAAACGGCTATCGCGAATAATATTCTTTGGGCGATCATTGAGAAAGTAGTTCAAAAAGCATTTCTATTCTTTATAAACGTAAATCAGGGTTCAAATCAAAGATCATTTTTTAAAAGAACTCCCATCTTACCTCTTATAAAGGAAGAATATTGTAAAAAAGTAAAAATTGTGTTTTTATTGCCAAAATTATTTGTAACCAATAACTTCATTTTTTAACTCACACAAACATGAGCGGTTTTTATGTGTAAAAATCTTAGCTCTAAAAATTCTTATTATAATAATATAAAAGAGTTATAAAAATTCTAAACGCACGGTTTGGCGATTACGTGTAAACTTGGACCAAGGCGCGCCTTATCATGTCCTTTGACGCTACGCGTATTACCCTTACGACGTTGTACTGTGTCATTGGCACCACACGAGGTTAAGCTATTTTACCAAATCTGACAGTTCCGTCTATTTTGTGAGTGCACCCATGCAAAGCGCCCACAAACCAGAAACCAACCAAAGAGGAATTAAAAAATCGCAATATCGATGTGATCGGCTCATTTAATCCATAATTAGTGCGATGAAAAGGTAACTGAAGAGAGTCCTGATTCCTCAGGGAGCGAGCCGGAAGCGATTTGCAAAAACAAGCCAAGAGAATATATTGTACCACTTTTGTGGGCTTTACCATGCTTTATGTAGTTTTTGTGGTTTTTCGATATGTGCACTTGTCCCTGAGTTTCTCTCTATTTCCAAAGGGAACTGCAACCTTCTGATGTGTTAAATGGAAAATCTGTCGGCATTAGCAAAATGCGTGGAATTAAAACTCTGTCAACTCTGACTATTTCAGTTATAACAGTACGCACGATGAGTGTAATATTTAACCGGTTTCTCTTACAGAGGCTTGGTGCATCGAAGTTACGCATCAATAGAATTGATACGCAGGCATTCAACCTAATGTTGTGGGAAGGTACTCCTGACAATTCTAAAGAGTTGGGGAACTCGAGAGCAAATGAGGTTACCTGTTTACCTGTAGGTACTCTACAATGCCTCCTTCAACTTCGGATACATTTTTAGCGTTCCATACATAAAAAATCAGAACATTTACGTTGAGACTTCGGCGTCTGTCTATATGTCACTACTATTACTATCGACTTGAAATTTCGCACAGTTGTAGAAGTCTCTGCAAATCCAATAAGTCTGAAATAATTCGTACTAATAGGAGGTCTGATATATGTATATATTTATTTACAGGAAAAACAAAACGAAGCTCCATTTATAGTTTCTGAAGAAAATAAATAAATCTGTTTTTTTAATATTGTACGGTGCGCGAGTCTTTCTTGCACTTGGCCGGCAATTTTTTTATTTGTTTATGCTACAGTTTCATTAGTCTGTGCCAAAATTGCTCTTTCACACAACCATTCTTTATTCCCATATTGGCTTGGAGTTCAGGAAATGCCATGCTGAAGTTGTTTTGTATTTTACTCGCCAATTCCTAAATAAAAAAGGAGTCCGTCATCTTCGAGCATTTGCCAGATTGAATTTATTATGACATAGCCTATGTCGTTCTCCGGCTTTAAATTGTTACCTTCCTGCAATATTTCATTAAAATTGGCTCGGTTGTTGCGCCGTAAAAACATAAAGTCAGAGATATAACATTAGAAGTAATGTCCATCCTTTGCCTTAACACATTTTTCCAAACAGTCTACGGTCTGTTGCCGCACACAATGGGTCAACTGGTTTCAAAGCTGTTTACTTTACCAAATCTGCATTGATATGGCTTAGAAGAGCCCCTTTCTCAAAGACCATTTTTTCAAGCGGTATGTAGCTAATATATTGAAGTCTTAATTTCCCTATAACTTTTAACCAGCGATTTGTGGACTTTGCTTTGCGTTGGCTAAACCTTGCTGTAAAAAAGTGTCACTTAAGGGCATCGCTAGTTTTCATTCCGTCATCACCCGCAGTTGAATTAAACTCTAAAGAGACACGCCTATCAAATTATCACCAAAGCCGGTGATGCCTTCTTTGCAGTTTCTGAACTTTGCAGAGACTTCAAATGAAATAATTATTCATTATTTGGGGAGTTATTCGCAAATAATTGTTTGTAATTTATTATCAAGTAGACATAAATTTCATACTTAGGAAGAAAATAAACCACTTCAGATGAAAATAATACAAATAAAGATTATTAAATAACGCACAATTATTTGCGTATAATCTGAAACAAATTCGAATTTTTTAAAATCATTTGCCGCAAACAGCCGCTCGTGTGTTTCTACACTGATTGTTTTTACCTGTTTTCAATGTGGTTCCAATGTCTCGTTAGAGTGCGGATCATGATCCCGGCGGTAAGGTCCGATGGCGGTTCTTTGGCGACGGCTTTGATCGCTGCTTTTATCTTAAACTTACGAAGTAATATAGAGAAGAGTATGATACATAAACTTTAAGTAATTTTTAAGTGTTTTAAAAAATTCAAAGTATCAACTATACGATTCTGTTAAACATCCTAATCCGTATTTACAACACGACCTCTTTTCTCGTATGTTTGGCCTCCCTCAGTAGGGACCTAATGCTTAGAATTGATACCATATAGAAGAAAAGCTCCTTAAATTTGCCTGGTCAAACGTGAACGAAATAGTTTGGCAACGTTGTAGCAATTTTGTATGGAAAAGTAAATCCTAAATGTCAAAAAATTCCAAGAAGTAAATGCTATCCCTCAAAAATTAGTGAGCGAGATGATGCTTCCTGTAGGATTATTTTAGTCTATTCGTGGAGGTTCTGGTAACTATTTAAACAACTTAAAGGATACATCGTCTAAAGTGATGGAAACTATGCAGCCGGGGTTAGCACCAAACGACTCAACATACGAAGAATGATTCAATCTGCAGTCTTCAAGGAATTGATTAAGCTACATACTTTGCTAAAATTTATAGATTTATATTGAACAGAATATATTGCTTATAGATCCTGATGTTAAACCATAAAAACCCATTAAAGGACGCCCCAATATTATAATGTTTGTGGGTTTGCAAAGTTCTGGAGAAATAACGACTTGCAAGAAACTAGTTTATCGCTATCAAAAGAAAAATTGGAAGTCTTGTTTAGTCTGCGCTGAAACATTCCGGGCTGGTGCCTACGAATCAAATCAAACAAAATGCAACTAAAGCGCGAATACCGTTCTTTGGTAGTTATATAGAAGTTGATCCAGTAGTTATAGCCCAGGATGGTGTAGAAATATTCAAGAAAGCAGGGTTCGAGATGAAAATTGTTGATACTAGTGGAAGACATAAGCAAGAAGAATCGTTGTTTGAAGAAATGTTGGCAGTAGCAAACGCAATAGTAATACGAGCAATATTATGTGTTAGATTGTTATTAATTGAAAGCCAAACCATAGGATACGCTTGTGAATCTGAAGCTCTCAAGTTCAAAGAAAAAGTAGATATTGGTTCGTTCATAATAACAAAGTTAAATGAAAAATAAAAATCAAAACAAACTATATTTCTTACATTGCTCGAGTGTACAAGTAGTTTGTTTTGATTTTTATTTTTGAAAATTAACTCGGGTCAAGTGAATTTTTGCTGCACATTTTGTGCATTTTGTGAAAGTTAAATGGACATGCAAAAGGTGGAGGTGCTCTATCCGCGTAAGTTAAATAAAATCTTGTTAACTTTTATTTTTCCGAACCCAAATAAACCTTGCTTTGAATGTTTGCGTGCCGTTGCGACGATATATAGGTAGATTTGCACAGCCTCTCTCCCACAAACTGCAATGAAGCAGGACAAGTGTGGTTCGGCACTAAGACGCACACTGTACTAACAATTTTAATGTGCAACGGAGTCTTGGCTAGTCGAATCGAACGAAATCGACACTCGCAATAGGGGCAAATTAAGTCATCATTTTCCAATCATGCTCTAAATTTCACAAAGCATACATTTTCTTTCAATTCATGCTTATCTGTTTCCGTTTTACAGCCATTCAATCTCATCTCAGTTTAAAAGATAAGGTTACCTAAAGAAAAACTTTACTTAACGAAGTAAAAAATTTTTAAGGGGTATTCTACCCAAATGGCCCGGAAATTACTACTTTTTTGAGTTGCTGTAAAAGAAAAACTATTGAATATTTTGGCATGAAACTTTTTGTTTGTTGAACTGCATGATTTTATTAACAAATTACAATTTTGATAATAATAAAATATTGATTTGAATTGCAATAGCAACGTCTTGAAGTTGAGGCTGCAGAAAAAAGTTGCTCCACGGTTGACATGATTTTGCACGTTGAAATTATCTGAAAATAAAAAGTCACATTCTTTGTATTCAGTAGACTTGTTGCTATGGTCGGTACTAAAAGATATTTGATATCTTGTTTTTAAACAATTTTACACTACTTTTTACGCCAAATTATGATTTTCCCCCTGTTTTTTATTGTTCATTGTAAAAAAAATATTTAAACAAATGATTTTTGCAAGATCGTAGTACCGACCATAACTATGTATTTGCCAAGTAAACTGGTAAAATTTCAGAGCAATCGGACAAGTACTTTTTAAGTAATCGTGTCAACCAGTTTCAAAAACATGCTTTCGAGAAAAAAGCGTTTAAAGGGACACTGCTTACCAATAGCACAGTTATATTCATGGCCTTGTAACTTGGGAATTTTTCATTTTCAGGGCATATTCTTTTGAAGGCACATTCTTTATATAATTAAAAACGAAAATATGAAAAAAACAAAAAATCGATTTTTTCAACCGTCTTGGGTAGAATACCCCCTTAATTTTATAATTCACAATTTATTATAAATACAAACTTTTGACATGTAATTACTTATTGACTAGACGATACGTTTAAAGTGCAGTTAATGCATATTGTTGTAATATAACTATTCTAATTAGATGACTTGTTTAAAAATAGAGGAGTTTAATTTGAAAAAGTCATGGAAACTGACATGAAAAATAATAATTTTGAAATGAAAACGAATGAGCGATTTCCGACATGCATTGAAATTCGGTGAGTCATTCTTAACCCGTACTGTACGAATGTGAAACAGTTTACCAGCTACTCTATGTCCATTTAATTAATGAGTCGAAGAAATTAAGAACATTCATCAACACTTACTACACTCAACTCCTGTTTTATTTTTCTCTCAGTTATAATTTGTACATGAGAGATAACCTGAGCTTTAACTTGACCGTAAAAAATTGCCAGCTTTTATTGTTAAATTATAATACATAATCTTATATAGTATATAGTTATATCTATACTATGGCTAAGGCATAACGCGTTGGCTTTCTACAGAGTTGGAATCGTACCGCCTCGTCGGCAGCGACCCATGTTTGTTTTCTGCTGGCAACAGATTATTTTCAAAGGCCGTTGCGCGCCATTGCTTTAGGCAGGGTCGTCGAGAGGGGGTAACCGCCCCCCCACCCCGGGCCACTGCTTTCAAAAGGGCCCCGTCATCTAAGTCATCCATAGACAATTTTTTCCATTTTAATTATATATAAAAAAAATGTTTCACGATCGAAAAAGTGTAATATACTAGACAGATTTTAAATTGAAAGTCACTCATTCGATTGTATATGGCCGTAAAATTTTAGCCCTGGGCCCAAAGTTCCTTTCTCGGGGGCCCGTATGTGGTACCCGCCCGAATTTTGTCTCTACGGGCCTGGCTTGAGGTGTTATGTTGATGGTTTGATGCTTTATGTTTAAAATGAAATTGCAACATAACAAATTTTAGCAACGAAGGTGGGCATTTCCTTCATTAATCATTTTAAAAATATCATGTTTCTCAATTGAAACTGGAGCCAACTTCATCGGTCCGCTCCGAAAAGCACATTCACCAACAAATTTAAATGAATTGGAGAGCTTTGAAGAACTTCGGAGAGCTTTACAACACAACTACCATCTACGCAGATTAAGTTGGCAACAGTTCAATTTAAACGTTGAATTATTTATGATGTTTTTACAGTACTATATATTTAAAATGAAATTTGTAGGCAAACGCACCGTGTTTTAAGATGAGGACTACATGCGCCCAAATGTGTTTCCTTCAATAAATGCGAATTTCATTTAAAAAATATCATATAAATAAAATGACGGTTATTTTAATTGAAGTGCAACCAACTTTATCTGCCTAGTATGGCAGTTGTTGTTGCAAAGCTCTCCGAATTAAAAATTTTGAAGGTGTGCGCCTTAGATTACCATTTCGCCGAATAAATCTGACATCGGTTGACAGTTTGTTTTGACAGCTGTGAGAACACGTGCGATTTGTTTACATCTCGTAGAGACGTTCTGTTTATAGAAGAAAATAACGTGTAAATGAATATAAAATGAAGTTTGCATATAAGGTAATTAATAGAATACCATATTGAAACTAAATATAAAAAAAATATTTTAGTTTTCTAATCTCTTGGGGACGATATATCGGAAAGGGAATTTGTCTTTTACTCCCGATGGAAACTCTGTTATTAGTCCCGTGGGGAACAAATTAACAATATATGATTTAAAAAAGTAAGTATTTAAAAAAGTTAGAATATAATATCTTAATTGCACTTCTTTAGCAACAAATCAAAGACACTAGCAATAGAGAGTCGGTACAATTACACCTCTATTGCTTTATCACCAAATGGAACTATTTTGTTAGCCGTTAACGAGATTGGGGAGGCTCAAATGATTAGCATGGTATCCTGCACGGCGATTCAAAGGCATAAATTTAAAAAAGAAGTCCAATTTGTAAAATTCAGTCCGAATGGTGAACACTTTGCAGTAGCAATGGAGAATATAGGTACGTCGTCAGTCAAATTTTATGCAATTATGAAAATAAATTGTCCATTCTAGTGTTTATTTTTAAAACTCCTGGTGATATTACGGGGGAATATAATCCATTTGTTCTTGAGCGTAATTTTTACGGAGCTTATGATGACATTATTTGGATTGACTGGTCAACAGATTCACGATTTCTTGCTATTGGTTCTAAAGACAATTCTACAAAAATATGCTGCATAAAGTTTTGTGAAAATTTTCGGACATTTGTGCTGAGTGGCCATACAGACTCTGTTATTGGGTGCTTTTTTGAAGAAAATAGTTTACACGTAAATACGCTTAGTAAAAATGGTCAGGTGAGTTAACGGTTGTTTGCATATACTTATTACAATACATATTTTTCGTCATAATTATACTTCCCGGATTAATACGTTCGAAGAGTGAATTCACGAGTTCTCAAGTACTACCTTTACCTTGTAATCGTTGTTTCGAATCGGGTGAAGTTCTTGTCCCTTCCCATGCTCCATCAGGTGTTACGGGAACTAGAAGGAGACCTATACCTAATCATTTTTCAAAAGTTTGTATTAGAAGTGCTTCTTATAACAATTATTAGAGAAGGAGAGGACCAAACATTTGCTTTCCTTTTGCAAAACTAAGATTCAGACAATTTATCTGCTTTAATAAAAATGTTAACGAGCGCTACAAATTAAATTAAAGAGGTAATCATTCCTGTGGAACGGCTCTAAATTTTGTAATAACTTGCTGGCAGGGACAAATAGACAAGGGTAATAAAATAATTGCTGCATTCTTAGATTTCAAAGGAGCGTTTGAAACGGTGGACCGGAAAATATTGATACCTAAGCTACAGTAGTACGGCGCTGGGCGAGAGAAACACTGGTTTAAATCATACTTATATGATCGATCGCAAGAGAACAAAATTAACTCAAACAATATCTGAAAGTATTAATACTATATTTGGAGTACCGCAGCGGTCTATTGTCGGTCCATTATTATTTCTGCTAAATATTAGTAATATAGATAAGATTTTACCGTTTTCGAAAGTAGTGCTGTATGCAGATGGTGCGCTTATATATGAGCCGTTTATTTTGAAAGTGGCATAAGTCACTTTTGCAGGTACTCTTATTTTATGTTCCAATTTATTTAAAAATGTTAATAAACTTGAAATATTTTTTTGTCATAACTTTTAATCATAATAACCTTTATAATGAACATAACTCTACTAAAGATCCCATTCTTATTAATAATTTTTCTTAATCTGAAGTCTCAAATTTGGCGGATGGCACAAGGTGGCTTATACCACTTTCAAAATAAACGGCTCATATCGAAAGGGTAGTGTTTATTTATTTATTTAAGATTCATCAAATACTGATTACTACAAATAAATAACAATATAATACAAAGAAAAAGTAACCATAACAAAGCTGATTATTCAGATGAGATCTAGATAAGTGAAAATCAATAAGCTCAAAATGATTATTAAAAAGACGACACGTAGATGTCGATAATTAGTGCGGTGGTGGGGAATATGGAGAAAGCTTTGGTTCCTCAAGGGGCGAGTATGAATCGATAAATATAGAGCTCCCAGTAGTTCGGGGGAATCAACTGCGCCCCGCAAGCAATCGAAGGCAAAAACAACTCTGGAGTTGTCGCGTCTACTTTCAAGGGACTCCAATGAAATAAGCTCTAATCGGTTAGCGTAGGGAGGCAGCCGAAGAGGATCGATCCAAGGAAGGCCGCGAAGGGCAAATTTAATGAATCTACGCTGTACAACCTCAATACGATTAATATGAGTCGCATAAAAAGGAGACCACACAGGACTAGCATACTCCAATAAGGTTTTACGAACGTAAAATAAAGAAGTTTAGTTATATATGGGTCACCAAACTCCTTGGATCATAGCTTGACGAAGCCCAGAACAGAATTCGCTTTGTTTACAATAGTGTTGATATGGTCGTCAAATGAAAAGGTCGTATTTAGAACGACCACCGTCTAATGTGTAGGTAAAGTGCCCTGGATTTCTTAATCGAGAGAACGACATAGTAGTTAGTGCACTTGCTAATATTTAGGGAAAGGAAGTTTGTAGAACACTTATTATGTAAGGTGTCTAAGTCAGAGTTTAATAGTGCACAGTCATTCGCACTTGAAATAACGCGTAACATAGAATTCTCGAATTGGGGAGAATTAAGGATAAGGATCATTGATGTGAATGATAAAAAGCAATGGTCCTAGATGGCCGCTTTGAGGAACACCGGAATTGACAAATATCGTTTGAAAGTGAACCTCGAAATAGAACGGGTCCGTGCGTGCGTGCGGTCAGACAAATAGGAACGAATCCAATTAACAAAAATTGATGGAAACCCTGGAAAATACAACTTACGAACAAGAACACTGTGGTTAATTCTGTCAAGAGCCTTGCTAAAATCAGTAAAAATGCAATCGACCTGCTTGCCAGTTTCAATGGCAGAAATACAGCAATTCCAGCAAGTTAGTCGTAGTAGATCTACTTTTCATGAGGCCATGCTGAAAGTAACCCAGAAAAGGTTAGCAGTGGAAGTTAAGAGCATTGCACACCAGAACCTCAAAAATGTTACCAATACAAAATAAATTGGCAATGGGGCGGTAGTTTGATATGTCCTTTTTACTCCCGTTCTTATGTAGGGGAATGATGACAGATACTTTCCAAGATTTCGGAAAGACACCACAACAAATAGATAAGTTAAATAAGTGACAAAGTATAGAAACCAGGGATAAGCATGATATAAAAGAATGTGCAAAACAATTGAATGAAGACTTAAATAATGTACAACTTTGGTTAAATGCAAATAAGCTTAAATTAAACGCAAATAAGACTAAGTATATAAAAATTAACTGTACAGCAAGTATAGAGATATGTATATGTTGGTGAAAATTTTATTGAATGTGAAAATGTAATGAAGTATTTGAATGTTGTTTTGTATAAGGACTTAAAATTCAATAGTCACGTGGATTACATATTTAAGAAAATATCAAAAAAGATTAGAGTATTGAAACGAGTAAGAAAAATGCTGACGCTGCAAGCTGCTATTGAAATGTACACCTGTGTGATAAAGTCGAATTTTGACTATTGTTCATCGATATTATTTTTTGTGTCAGGAGAGCAAATTCAACGACTTCAAAAGTTGCAAAATAGAGCGATAAGGGTGATCTTACGCTGCAATATTTATACCCATATCGTGTGGATGTTGGATGAATGTGAAACAAAAAGTGATATATAATGCGCTAATATCTATATTTAAAATGAAGAATGGTTTCCTTCCTGCTTATTTAGAAAGAAATTTAAATTATGTATCATAAGTACAACCTTACTGTTTGAGAAACAAAAATCAGTTTAGACTAAAATCTTATAATTATTCAAGGACTCAAAATTCAATTTTTTATAAAGGTTTAAATTTGTCGAAAGTTTGCTAAGTCAGCTTGTAAATGCCCAATTTTAAGTTTCAAGTAAAAAAAGTATCAATAAGTCGTACGTAGAAAGTTGTGTATTTTCTTATTAGAAAGGTTATTATGATAGAAAGTCGTAAAAAATATAATATTTAAAATTCATCAGTATTTTTAAATAGATTGGTAAATAAACACTAAAGTACTTCCAAAATCGACTTATACCACTTTCATAATTATGGACACATATGGTATATGAATTTAAAAGAAAAATAAAACCCGGGCAAGTGCGTCTAAGGCCACGGGTAGTGTAGAGTTCCATAGTTGCCCGTCACAATATGCGGACTTTGAAGGGAACTTTTTATTTCATACTATGAACATATTAATTCGCATTAGGAATTATTATTATTAAGGATGTTATGATTTTATTTTTCCATAATTTTGCATGGTTCATAAACTTATATTTACTAATTTTTTACTATTAATTTTACACAATTTGTACGAAATTTTCCTTTTTCCTTTTAAATTTTATAAGTTGGTCGATATTACTCCTTAACTTGTAAAGCCTACTTAGCTGTGATAGTTTTTCTTTAACTTCGTTATATATACAACTATACTAGGTGTCTAATTTTGAGGTGTGTTTGGCTTAAAAATATTAAATTGTAGCAAATAAATGTTTTCAAACGGTTTTTGCTTGAATTTATTTGCACAAAAACATATTAATGTCATTCAGAGTTTTTTGCTTTTCCTGTAAAATATATTTCTGTGTAATTAGACCGTTTTGTGCGCCAGCTCGGCAATTGTTGTTGTTGATTATAACAACAACATTGAGTTTTGCGTCTCAAAGTTAGCAAATATTCACGTAAAATATACGGAAAGTGGCTACAGGAGCTTCAAACATTGAAATGAGTTAAAGTAGAATATTACTTGCAAGATGGTATCCAACTAGACATTTGTTTTAGAGAAATTCTTTTTATTATTATTACGTTTTTAACGTTGTTTTTTCTCGTTAATTGACATTGTGCTTTTAGCATACATAATCCCATTTACGATTCCATTGTGGGGAAGTAAAAACGCCTTATGAGGTTGTTAAGTTTTCGCACGATAAATATTGGAAAAAAAGTTTTAATTTCCGGTGATATATTGCTCAGTATGAAGCTAACTATCATTAGATTCTGATAGTTGCTAATAACTACTTAAGGTTTTGCTCGAACATTTAAGCGGGATAAGCCCATATGGACGGCAAGTTGGTGGGTATAACAGCTTGCTGAAGATTCAGCAGTAAGCTGTTATGGAGGCGAATAAATTGGACAAAGGTCGCTTGTCAGCGTACGTGTAGTTGACGCATTCGGTTTGAGGTCAAAAGCCGTATTCGATCCAATAAATAGTTTGGCTGATATGCGTGAATTAGGATGTACAAAACTTTAGTCTTATGTGTGTCTTATGCCTCTCCTTTGCTGGAATGATGGTTGATAATTGATTTGAATCTCCACGATGAATTTTATGAAGATCAAAACAGAGAGTTATTGACACCGTTTATGTTTAAAGACAGTAGAGCTTGAATTACGAGGAATACGCAAATTACGTAATTATTTGCGCAATTCATTATTCTTTTTGAGTCATCATTTAATCTTGCAACGTAATCTCCAATCAGTCCCATCGTTCCAAGACAAATATGCACATCATCTGTATATAAGTGGATCTTGCATTCTTTATAACCTGCGGACGTTCATAAGCGGACCTTTATGGTAATTTGATAAAAAAGGTCATTTTTTTAAGTAGGATTAAAAAAAACTATTCAAGATATTTACATACAACTTTTTTTATTTTATTAAGAACTTTATCAAGTGTAAAAACAATTAAGTTTTGTAAGAACGGGGAGCAGGATAACTGAATTCTGAAGCATCTGAGAAAAAAGTATGAATGTAAATTAATGCACTGACGTAGGAATATTTGAAATTTTTGAATTTATACGAAAGTGGTAGTTGCTGAAAGTTAAACATCGTAAAAACGCTTAAAATTTCAGTGCAAAAATGAATGTAAAATTTTTTGAAAAGCATATAACGAAAAATCTCTACGTCAGTGCACCAACAATTAGTTAATGAATATGATCGTAAATTCTTTTGAAAATCGGTAACGAAGATTTTTCTCAATCGTGCTCACGAGCTTCAAAAATCGCGTTTCGAAAAAATCGCGTTTTTAAAGTTTCGAATCAAGCAGACGTGGTACCTGCCGGCGCGGACAAACACCTAAAAACTGAAACTAATACTTAAACATCCAGTTTTGAGAAAAATTTCTTGACATTTCAAAGTCATTTTATGGAAAAAAAATTTTTACGATTTTTGGAAAAAATTTATCGTAAAGGTCTCCTTAATAAATGTATGACAGAAAGTTTTTCAACAATTTTTACACACTGGTTACGACATGATGAAAAGCTCTTGATAAAGAAAATTGTCTCTGAGGAAAATCTAAAGTATCGACTCTTTTACAAGTGGCTTTTTATAGTTACCAGTGCTGAATGCTTTACTAACCTACAGCGGTTGTACTGCTGGACTAGAACGGCTCTAATGTCAGATGCGAAACACCTCATGGACACATCGCTATTTGCCTACCGGCTTTCGTGTTGTCAATATCCCGTTATAGCGTTGTCGTTTAGATCAATCATAAACAATTTAATGTCACTCTATGTAATAAGCTTTGACAATTTTGGCACTAACCTGTTGGTAGAAAAGTTCTAATTACTGAAGTTGCTACAGCCCTTATTTATTTATTTAAGCTTAATACAAGCTATTGCATAAAAAAAATAAAAAAATAAAAAAATAAAATACAAGCTATAACTTACTACTAATTCTACAAACTACAATAAATAAAAAGCATAAGCTACAATATGAGCTATAAATACAGTAGATACTGGCAGAAGGCGTAAGGAAGAAGAATTAAAGTAGGCGATCAGGATCAAGATGGGCGGGGTCAAGATATAAGGCTTTGTGGAGTGCTGATTTACTCAGATGGAAGTCAAAAGAGGAAAGGTCGTTGACTTTTCGTAACATCCTGGTAATTGGCTCGCTTTGACCGTAGTTTGTGCGATGGCGGTCGAGTCGGAAAAGGGGAGTGGACCTAAGGTTACGGGGATTGGTATAGATGGGTAAAGATTGCAGGATTGAGGGGCAGTCTATGGCACCAGTTAATAATTGATAAATGAAGAGAATGTCGGAAACATCACGACGTTTGCTTAGAGGTTGTAAGTCGATCAGTTTCAGACGGTTTTCATAGGGAGGAAGGTTGAATCTGTCAACCCACGGAAGATCACGTAGAGCGAAGCGAATAAACCTACGCTGGACAGATTCAATCCTATTAATGTGAGTTGTTTGTGTAGGGGACCATACCTGGCTGGCATATTCAAGGAGAGGTCTAACGAAGGAGACGTAGAGAGATTTGGAAACATAAGGATTGGAGAACTCTCTAGACCAGCGCTTCACAAACCCTAGCGCGGAGTTAGCTCTGTTAATTATGCTGTCAATGTGGGAACGGAAATTGAGTTCACTATCACAGATTATTCCTAAGTCACACAAAGAGGTAACGATAGGGACTGGTACGTTGGTTAACATATAGACTCTCGGGGTGGTGGTAAGACGCTTGCGGGAATAAGAGATGGACTGGCATTTGGAGACATTGAGCTCTAGAAAGTTTTTCATGCACCATATGATGAATGATCGAGGTCTTCTTGTAGGAGAAGAGAGTCGGTAGTGGAGGAGATATGTTTGATTATTTTCATGTCATCGGCATAAATGGACAACTCTGAGTGTTTGATGACACATTCAACATCATTTATTGTGAGGATAAAAATCAATGGACCTAGGTGGCTGCCCTGAGGGACGCCGGAACGAGCGAAAATAGGGTTAGAAATGGATGAACTGAAAAGAATATTGTACTGACGGTTGTTGAGATAGGATCGAATCCAGGAGATGAATCTGGGGGGGAAGCCAAGGCGATCAAGTTTGAACAAGATAACGTTATGGGAGATCTTGTCGAAGGCTTTACTAAAATCGGTGGCGATAACATCAACATCTTTACCGTTTTCCAGGGCACATAGGGTTTTAGAGACGAAATCAGTAAGGTTGGTGGTTGTAGATCTACCTTTGAGGAAGCCATGCTGGGAGAGTGAGAAGATAGACTTACAGTGGAAGAACATGGAATCATAGACCAATTTTTCGAATAGTTTAGGTATGGATGATAATTTAGCGATGGCTCTGTATTTGGACACATCGTTCTTGCAACCTTTTTTGAAGAAAAATTGAAGGAAAATTGAAGGATAAAGAAGACTCAGAGCCTGAAACGGCATGAGGGTGCTCGTAGGAGAAAACGAGGAACAAAGGAGGATGGTGACGGTCGAGGGAGGAGAGAAGATGGTTGCTTTCTGCGACAGCCGAGTTAACTGGGTCTGAAGAAAAGATTAAGTCTAATTGTCTGTCGAGGAAGTTCCTGATATGTTGATTAGAGTGGAATCTCTATCAATTTGAAAGAAGTTTTCGTAAACTAATCCAGATGAGGACTTACCTACTTGTATGTATCCAACTAAATTAACTGTGATGAAAGCAGATTTTAAATGAATAAAAGAGATATGGAAAAGTAAATTAAAAAGTGAACTAGATTGGTTAATTTTTTACCGAGCTCTTTAAATTTGGTAAATACTTGACCTTGCAATTTTTAAAAGTTTCTGTGTGGAGTTGTCTGTCGTTCGTGATAATCGGAGCAAATGCAGAAATTCAACATCAACTTAACTTTGAGCTGATGATGGTTTAGAGCAGTGATGTCCAAACCTATGCCCCCGGGCAAGTAAGCTTTTGAGCTTTTAAATTCGTATATGCACTTGTTTGGCTCGATTTGGTTTCCTGTTTTTGCTCTTTTTAATTATATAATTTACTGATCTTTCTGTAAGCACTTGGTGAAACATATTTCTATTCATTTTCGGATAAATATTAAAAACAAGCTGCTTTTCACTCCATGCTGGACCGTCTGCTGTCCGTTCCCTTAACCCCTAAATCTTTTAAAAAAGAGTTGGGTGTTATCGAGCGGATAGCGTTTAGAAATGGTTATGAGAAAGGCACCATTTATAAACTACTCAGGAAGAAAATTAAAAAGAGGACTCTAAGTTCAATTTTTCCAGAGCAGAAAGTGGATAAAAATGATAAGATATGGAAGAAAATTCCATACATCAACAATGTGTCGAACAGGCTGATTACCTCCCTAAGAAATAATAATATTGAACCAGCTTTCTTTAATAACAACACATTAAAGAATCTGCTGGTCAATAATAAAATCAAAACAAAAACTAATAAACTCCTAAAAAGCGGAGTTTATAAAATCAAGTGTAAAAATTGTCCCGGGATCTATATAGGCCAAACAAAAAGAAAACTCAAATCAAGAATTAAAGAGCACATTCAATTTGCCTATTATGCTAACCCAACCTCTAGTTTAGCCAAACATTTAAAGGACACTGGCCATAAAGTTGATGAAAATAATGTGGAATTACTGAGAGAAATTAGAAACCAAACAATTTTAGACGTATATGAAATTTATGAGATAAGAAAAGCTAAGCAGGGTGGTTGTTCTTTGTTGAACGATCAAATAGATCTTAAAAATAAAAGTCCGTTACTTTGTCCAGCTCTATTCGAACAATAGTTTAGCTTTTTTAAAGTTGAGCTTTTCAGTCGTTGCCCTGATGATGTCCTAACAAGACGAAACGCGTCGGCTCTCGATTTATTTCTCAATAAAATCGATTAATAAAGATATAAATTGTGAAACTTAACAAGCTTTTTAATTGTTAAAGCATACAAAAGTTAAAAAAAAATCGTCAAATTTAAGTAGTTTGTAAGCAATTATACAATATCTTAAAATATACAACCTTTTGCAAATACTTTAAGGTTCTACTAAATTAAACAAACAGGACGAAACGTTTCTAAAGCTTTTAAGCATTCTTCACCTTGAGTAGTGTGAGATTGGTCATCACTGATTTATCTTATCAACTGATTATATATTGTTCTCCTTAAACGCGTTTATAACGTTGTACCAAATTTAGAATCCTTTAAACATATCCTTTTTATATTGCAGCTTTGTTTATGGGAGTGCAGTTTAGAAATTTCTGAGGTAGTTGAGAAAAATCGATCGCCAAATGAAAGTGCAGAGCCGCCTTCTAATAAGCGTTCCAAAGAAGATTCATCAGACTCGGAAGACGATATTGATAATTCAACAGCAATTGAAAGGAAAGAGACTGACAAAGTTGAGAACATTGAACATGAAGACCCCAACGATCATAAAGACGAAGTAAAGCGCCATCCGTTTTGGTACAAGAAATTGGGACGGCACTATCTAGCAGATGAACCCAGAAAGGAAAATAAGGGTGCTTTCGTCACTTGTGCTAATTACTACAAAAAAGCAAAAATACTTGTAGTTGCATTTTCAACAGGAGCTTTTTATCTTTACGAGCTACCTGATGTAAATATGATACATTCTCTTAGTATTTCTGAGTACCCTATAACAAGTGCGTGCTTTAATCCAACTGGTGATTGGATTGCCTTAGCATCATCTGCTTTAGGACAGCTTTTAGTGTGGGAATGGCAAAGTAATAACCTAAACGATTTTAGAATATCTTGAAAATCTTTTGTATTTTTGCAGGCGAACAATATGTTATGAAACAACAGGGACATATTAGTGAAATGTCTTGTATAAGCTATTCACCAGATGGGCAGTATATAGCCACAGGTGGTGAAGATGCCAAAGTAAAATTGTGGAATGTCAGCAATGGATTTTGTTTTGTCACATTTCACGAACATACAAGCAGTGTAACCGGTGTACAATTTAGTAACAACAAGAAGTTTCTTGTGAGCAGCTCACTTGATGGAACTGTTCGAGCATATGATATTATAAGGTAAATTAAACTTAATCTTCAACTTCGCTTATTTAATTGTACATTAAATAGGTACCGGAACTTCCGAACTCTAACCTCTCCACGAAGTGTTCAATTTTCTTGTGTTTCTCTTGATCATTCTGGAGAGTTGGTCGTCGCGGGCGGGCAGGATGTTTTTGAAATTTATGTTTGGTCTATTAAATTTGGAAAATTGCTTGAAATATTAACTGGTCATGATGGTCCAGTTTCTTCTGTTGCATTCTCTCCTATTGCCACATCTTCT
This sequence comes from Leptarthrus brevirostris, assembly GCA_964036015.1. Taxonomy (NCBI): domain Eukaryota; kingdom Metazoa; phylum Arthropoda; class Insecta; order Diptera; family Asilidae; genus Leptarthrus; species Leptarthrus brevirostris. The sequence goes on along the minus strand of OZ038372.1, from coordinate 116,545,892 downwards.
ATGTTGGTATCAGGTTCTTGGGATAAGACCATAAAAATATGGAACTGTATTGAAACTTCAGGTGACCATGAAACAATTGACGTACTATCTGATGTGACTTGTGTGGCGTTCAAACCAAATGGCGAAGAAGTTAATAGAATGTGTTATTGATAATTAGAATAATATAAAAATAATTTAACTGCAGGTGGCTGTGGCGACATTAAATGGGACTATTTCATTTTTCAATGTCAAAAACTCACAGCAAATGGGATCTATTGAAGGAAGAAATGATCTTGGCAGTGGAGTATCCGAGATTGATGTTATAACGGCTAAAAAGAATTTGGGCGGAAAGTAAGTTGATGAAATTAATAATTCTTCATAATGTCGTATCTATCCTTTCAGGTCATTTTCAACGTTAGTATACTCTGCTGATGGAGAGTGTATTTTAGCAGCTGGAAAGTCATACAATGTCTGTATATATCATGTGAAGGAAGCTATTCTATTAAAGAAATTCGAAATTACCCAAAATCATAGTCTCGATGGATTAGATGTAGTTATATAATATTAATTGTCTGTATAATGTAATAATAAAACATTCTTTTTGTTAGGATTTCATAAATCGGCGTAAAATCACAGAATTTGGAAACATGGCTTTAGTTGAAGAAAGAGAAAATTTAGAAGGTGGAAACGTAGCAATTCGACTTCCTGGTGTACAAAAAGGCGATATGGCATCGAGAAGTTTTAAGCCTGAAATAAGGGTATTTTGTGTGCGTTTTTCGCCGACTGGACAATCATGGGCCGCTGCTTCTACAGAGGGACTGCTAATATATTCACTAGATAAAGGTACACAATAAATACTTTAATTACAAATATGTTTATTCCTATGTTTATTCCTAAAGGAATTGTGTTCGATCCATTTAATCTTTCATTGGAGGTCACTCCAAAATCAACAAGAGAAAGCTTGAAAGAGAAAGAATATTCAAAGGCTTTAATAATGGCCTTAAAGTTAAATGAACCGGAGCTTATTCAGGCTGTTTTAGAAAATATTCCAAGTAAAGACAGTAAGTATAACCATCTTATCTTTTTAAAATAAATTCTGTATGCTTAAGCGAAAAATTCATTCATTCAAATATTGGTATTGGATGTTGCCACTTTAGGTTCTCTCTAGTTCCTATAACCCCTTGTAGGGCATGGGGCGGGAAAACAATTTCACCCGATTGGAGACAATGATCGCAAATGGACCTAGAATTTAAAGTGGATTCCGAACCACTCACATTTTTCTCTGCAACTCCAATGGCCTTTTTATCGTAATCTGTTGCCAACGACCAACGACTTTGGATTCTACTTAAAATAAATTAGATATTTGAGTTTGGTGGTTAAAAAAAGAAAAAATTGTGTCGAAAAACTAGAAGGAAGGTAGTTGGCAGCGATTTGAGATTCCGTAGTTAGCTGCCGCTGCACTTTGACTTTGTTGGTTGGTTAAGGTGCCGAATGTTACTCAGTTGCCTCTCCATTTATTGCTTTACGTGCCGTTTCAATTGCATGACCTGTAAGTCCCGGTTGTTGGTGTCCGCCAATCTAAGGCAACGAGGCAGAATACTGAGACGCCGACGAGGAATTGGGCTAACTCCCCAATCTTAACTCCAGAGATTGCTTAAAGGTTTTTCGAGAAGTAATCTCCCAGTGACTTTTTCTGCTGTCTTTTTTATATGATAATGCGATAGCTCAGGGATGCTAAAGCAGTCTTGGCAGTAAAGAAATTGAGGCTGAAGGAAATGGGTTAAGAGGTTCAGTGAACGAGGTGACGTTGTACGTCTCGCTTGAAAGTTTCGGGCTCATAAGACGAGGCAAAACAGAAGACGGTAAACTGTTCTACATTCGCATTAATCTATTTAGGAAAGTTTCCTGAAACTTGACGGTACGTCCAAATTAGGTCTACAGAATATAGCGGTGGGTGCGACTTGAGAAGAGTAAGAGACTACCGACATACCGTCGATGCTCCACTTGCACAAAAGATGAAGTATAGTTTATTTTTCACTGATATGCCTCAGTTGCAACAGGGTGTCCTGTGGGAAGCGCCCAGCGTGGCCGCATGCACCCATATTAGAGTGTGATCTATGCAACCTCAACTATTTTCGTATTCAGAGTACGTGACTTGTTGAGCAGATTTAACTTTCAAGTTTATGCCTTTTAAGGGAATTTAGTGCTATGTGAACAACTTTTGCTCCAGAGCAGTGGAGGGTAGAGCCATTCTTCGCGAGTTCATCTGCTCTCTCATTCCCTAGGGAGGTGTTTTTCGCTACAATCCCGAACTAGCTTCGAGGAGGTGGTTAGTGAGTTAAGCGCCTGGCTCTCCAAAAAAAATTCCAACTTTCATCATTGCCGATTCACTGAGTCCCAGCAGAAAAGCACACCTTCAGGGTCGTAAGTAAATCTGCTATAGGAATCTGTTAGATGCAGTGCTTTAGAGAAAATACCCGCACCAACAGCACATTCCGTCTTGGAGCCGTTAGTGAACAGGATGATGTCGTAGCAGTTAAGCAGTTCAGTGTTCCTCCATTCATTTCTAATCGGAATTCTGACACTGAAGCTTCTTATAAAATCAAGGTTGAGTATGAGTATTGCGTAATCTTACATCATAGCATATAGTCCTCTCGGTGTTAAGTCGAGGATACTGTAGTGGTGTACTACGTTTCTTTCGTTGCTATGGTGGTGTTACCTGCTTTTGCTTTAGGATAATATAATGTCTTCTTGTAGATGTCTTGACCTTTCTGGGGTCACGGTACTTGTAGCGTCTTCATAATAGGTACGTCATCTTCGTACAGTTGTCGTGACTCTTCTTAGTTCACAATATTGTAACGCCTTCACAATAGATACGACGATTTCGCAATAGATACGTCTTCTTCTTATTGTTTTCTTGGCATTTGCTGGTTTACGATACTTGTGGTCTTCGCAATAGATGCGACTTTTCTCGGCCTTTGCTGGTTTGTGACATCTTCGCAATATATATGGCATCTTCTCATAGTTGTCAAGATGGTATACGGCAAAGATGCTTAAAAATATTTCTCAATACTTAGCCGGCCCATTATGCAATATTTTTAATATGCCCCTCTCTTTGGGTATTTTCCCTGAGAAACTAAAATGTGCCATAGCTGTACCTATTCAAAATTCAGGAAATTCATTATAGACCTACATTGCTCATATCAAATATTGTAAATATCTTCAAAAGATGTATCAGTGACCTTTTTAGAAGACAACAATATCATAGCTAAAAATCAATATGGATATGGGAGTAATTGTAATACAACGGACGTTATATATGATGTAATGAATTAGAGCATTAGAAAACAACGAAAAAATTATGGTAATATTTCGTGATTTAAAAAATCTGTCGATACAATTAGTCATAATACATATACTATTAACAGTATTAATGCATGGTTGATGGACTATTCTATGCAAGAATTAACCCGTGCCACCGGCTATATTTCCACACAGGTAAATATAAATTAATGAATTTATTATCGCATCGCGTATTAAATTAGAATATGTCTTCTATGTACTATAATAATTTTTCCTGATGTGGGAGGCTCTATATTATTCACTTACGTGTAATGGTACACAACCAAGTCTGCAAATATATCTAGCTTCGCTGCGCTTTCCTTTTGGAGAGAAAAATTTAATGTTGGTGGGATTTTCTTTATTCTCGTGACTAGTTTTTCTAAAACATGATCTCTTCGTTTTCCTTAAATCGTAAAAGGTAATCGTTGTAAGGATAACTTTTCGAAATACAAGAAGTGCGAGATTTCGTGCTACATTCATTTAATCGTCGGTAATCCATTCTCTAGCTATTTCTATTAGAAATTCCTTGTATGTTATTTTGAAAATTACAGTTACAGTAAATTTTAAACACTTTATTTAATTACGAAAATTACGACTAGTCGACTAATACTATTACACGATAACACGAGTTAAATCGTCACCGGTCAACAAAATTTGGGCATGAAACCACGAGTTAACTCGCGACTGGTCAATAATATGTTAAGGAAACTGAAAGAAGTTGGTTTTAGCGTTAATGAATTATTTTTATTTAGTTCTTATTTAAGTAATAAAATACAGATCGTCAGAATATGCAAACTATTAGCAATACGTTGGAGATGGAGTTGGATCAATTCGTTGAGCCGCACGACCACCATGGAAAAAGTCCCGGGTTCGAGACCAGATCTCCCCGTGATGTTTGTAATCAATTCGTAAAAAAATAGTTTGGGGCGCTGACTAAACCTTCAAAGTAATGTACTACGGAATTGTATATCTTAAAAAGGCCTACAGGAAAGTTCGCTATGGTATATGTCAATCTCCTAAGGGTAACCCACAGTAATCATTTTTATCTTTTTACATATCCCTGCATATTATAAGACAAAGTCACCCGCTACGTCTTTCTGCCTGTGCACGATTTTCTGCGCAACTTATGAACGGATTTTGTTCCGTTTTTCACTATTAGATACGAGTTACTCACGAGGAAAGTTTAGATGTATAATTGATGAATGTTTTGTGTAAATTACTGCCCTCTGACGATGAATATCGGCGAAGTCGGAAAAATCTACCCCCGATGAGATAATCTTCGCGTGTGCTGCCTAAACTGTTGTGATATGTGAAAACGATGTATGACAAATATTGAATGATAGCCTACATTATGGAGAAATTTCTCAAAAATTGACGTGAAAAAATGCTTCACTGATTAAGTAAATGCTGAGACTGATTAAGATTAAGATTCTTATCAAATTGAATACGTTCCTTGGTTTCTCAATATAAAGTAGACAAATGTAATGTATGTGTGTGCGTATGTGCAACGTGAAGTTGCCGCAAGATGTTCAAGTGGCACGCGCTAGCTGGCAGCACGTCCTAGCTCGCCGGTATGGAGTGTGAGTCCTTGAATATCATCACACATCTACAATCAGAATTCCGCGTGCCTGTGGCGAAAGATGGTTCAGGAATCCTTCCTCCAGGTCTGCCACGAAAGGAAAAAGAAACGAGAAACAGAAAAACAGAATGAAGAGCAGGTCTGGTGTCACCTGTTACCCTCAGCCGCACTGAACCATCTTGAAATTCGCAAAAACAAGAACCAAACTTCCCCCATATGCGATGGTTCAGTCACTATCCCACGCCATCCCTGTACCTGGCTAAGGTGTAGGCCCAACCTGTAAAAAATGCTGAAACAAAAAAACACAAAAAAATTAGATCAAAAATATTGGGATAGAGGGAGAAGGGATGAGGAAAGCAAGAAGGGGAAGAAGCGTTAGGGAATTCCTGAAACTAAAAGAAGTTATTTATAACATATTTAATTCACTAGAATATAAGAAAAAAAACATTAATATAAACCATACTTAATCAGGTTAACTTAGCAGTCCATTACTAATATACACACTTAACTCTTACGCTACTTGAATTCTTAATTAAATATTATTTATAAACGAAATATTAAATATTATTTATGTTGTGAAACTTAAATATATTTTGATTAATAATAAAATTAAGGTTCGATTTATTATTAAGATATTAAGATCTTGTTAATATTTCCTGGATATGTATACGGCTGTCATATTATATACGAATAGTATTCAGTCTTAAATAAAATTATAAAACAATTCTCAAAAGATTCTAGATATTGAAGTATTACATCTCATTATTATATGTAGTTACTTACTGCATTCACGACACCCGATTTAAAATTTTAATTATTGACTTTTTATCCCATTGTAATTAAATTACATCTTTAAGATGTCGGGCTGCAATTCTCTACTAATGTTTGTGCACAAACATAATAACATTCACTAATATAAAGGCTCTAAAATCAATTATATTCCATCTAGATATACTTTGAATGGAAAATTAACTTGCAACAACATCCATATATAGTGGATTGCCAATAAATCAAAGAATCAAATAACTAATAACTTCAAATTTTCACTCTAACAAAAAAAAATGGCCTGCACGGGTTGAATATTGTAACAAATATGACCTGTTTCTTTGAAAATAACGCAATTTAAATAATTGAAATAAACTTAACTTTTAAAGTAGCGAAAGATGTTTTGAACGAAAATCCGGGAGCTGCACATTTAAAAAAAATACGCTAAAATCTTAATCGAATTCGAAGTTTTGGCTAATAATTAAAGATATGCTTGAATTATTTCGGCATAGGCTTGGAGCCGAATGACTGTCTTTATCGTATCTGATTTGCAGTAATCATTATCTCAGCATATCTGAGATTCTGTACAATCTTTTATCCAAATAAAACACAATTTGGAATAATGGAACGAAATTAAATCTGTACAAAGATTTACACCGTGCTTGTGATATCGCTTACATAGAATTTTTTTAAAAGGCATAGGAATTGCACATTTTCAGATCACCGTTTTGCTTGCAATAAAAACTGTCCACTAAAATTCAGTTAGGCACAAGTAGATCACATAAAACCGAATAGTGTATCCATATCCGCTTTGAGGTTAGCAGAACTATTGATCACTTAAGATAGGCTTTATAAAGCCTTGTACTTCTGCGTGCTCTCGTTACTGCTCCTATATATATTCTACTTGGTCTAGCTACTTTATTTCTTAACTAGACCATACTTACTTGACTCAAATGCATAAATATAAATATATTAATATGTAAATAAACAAAAACCTTATAATCCAGGGGTAGGTTTATGAGCTTTCGCTGTGATGGAATAGTCAACCCTAATTCGTCTGTCATCTATTACCTGAGCACTGTTGCTTTGCAACTTTGGCATCTTCGTAGCTCTCAAAGTATACGAAGCAGAAACCTCGAGATCTTCCACTCTTCAATTGGCCCAAATTTGGAGAAAATCTCCTTACTTTTGTGTTCAGTCGTATAAATGCTCAATCCAAATATTCCTAAACAGCAACTCTGTTGAGGATGTTCCCTTGTTCCAACAAGCCTTCGTCTTTGAGATAAAGGACTACGAGATTATTATTTTCGCCGTTCTTAACTTTTGCGATCGTATGGTGAGTAAGACCGTGATCGTGATCTGCTGTTTGAGTACTTATTTCTGTACCTTCGTGGTGTTCGAGACTTTGAACGTGACTGATGGCTTCTCGAATTTATCGTTTGCCTACAATAAATTAATGGAATATTACCTTCGTTCCACATAAAGGATGCCGCGGATAAAAAGGGATAAGGTTAAAAGGTTTTTTTTCACTTACCTCTTGCAGTTGTCGTCTTCAGGCAGCTGTCACGGAATGTATGCCTCTTCTTAACAAAAGCACAGCATTCGTAACAGCTTACGGAGACGGCAACTACAGAACTACTAGGTAACTCTAAAATTGTGTGTAAAAGTGACTTCCCATTTCAGAACCCAGATGGCGCGAAATATTACGAATAATGGCTCACATTACACAAATATAGATGAATGGTCCAAAATACTTTTTGAAGCCTAAAAATCGGTCTCTTCGGATGAATTTCACTTTTCATGAGAAAACAGTACAAAACTGTGAAAAAATCATAAATATAATACTATTTTACTTTTAAACAAAATAAAATATAACTAAAAATTTATATTATTTATTCACAAATTACGGTAACAATGTTGTCTTGCGTAGTAACACAATTGTTTTTCGTATAAAATATTGCTGTCCTGGAGCATGTTATAAAGAACAATCTCTCATAATTTCTCCTAGATGACGTTTTACCTTAATATCGTTATTAAAGCTATAAGTTTTGAACTTTATTACAATCCCAATAGATATTGTAACGTGTAGTCAACCGTGGCCCAGGTGGCCAGAAACCAAGAGAAGGAAATGTCAAACGGGGAAAGTCAAAGACGACTCGAACCCATGGAAAGTGAGGTGAAAATGTGTAACGGAAATATCTAGAACTAAGTGGCAGAAGTATCTAGAACTAAGCTACCGACTAAACTAACCAGGCTACTACTCAGCCCTATTTATACTACAGGGCTGAGTAGTAGCCTGGTTAGTTTAGTCGTGATTTAGACTGCGAAGTGTTTACATGTGATAATGCGAATAGTCAGTTGTATTTTACCAGTGAAGTGATTTGTGTTAATTATTAAAGTGAAACGTAATATTGTGAAGAAATATTGTCAAGGAAATTGTTAAACGAACTATTTAAGTGAAGTGAATAAACTTGTGAACATTTATGATTAAAAATAATTGTCTTAATTAATCCGTCGAGCCCGAAGAGCTCCATTTACGTTACAATTGGTGTCAGAAGTGGGATTAATTAAGAAAGACTAAAGAGTAAACTTAGAAAAGAAAAAAGTGTGACTTTGAAATTAAAGTGAAATAGTGCAGCCAACCTGAATATGGGACGCAACCTGAAGGATTTACGTGTTCAAGACTTGAAGGGGGAGTTAAGTAAACGTTCCCTACCTACGATTGGAAATAAATGTGCCTTGGTAGCGTTACTACAAGAAGCTATGGAAAAGGAAGAAAAGGATCCAGAGGCTTTTGTTTTTGAAGTCGAGCTAGAAGAAGAAGCAAGTACTCCAAGCATGACAGATCTTCTCAATGCCCTGATGTGGTCCAAGGAAGAATTAAAAGCATCAATGGCGGAACAGAAATCATCAATAGAAGCATCAATGGCTGAACAGAAATCATCGACGGCCGAATTAAAAGAATCGATGGACGAACAGAAGTCATCGACGGCAGAGTTGAAGGCGGCGATGGAAGCGTCCGTAACTGGGTTAAATTCATCGCTAGAACAACAGAAGTCATCAGTAGCGGAACTTAAAGCCTCGGTTGAAGAAGTGAAAGCTGAAATAGACATTTCTGTGCGAAAACAGGTTAAGGCTTTAGAATCAGCAGTACGAAAATTGCAAACATGGAGAAAAGATTGGAAGAAGTAGAAATTTCTGGACAAACGAATATTAAGCAAGTTAAATGCGAAATTGAACAGTCAATGAAGAAAACTTTCGAGGTAATCAGGACTGAACTAGAGAGTGTTCAGAAACGGCATTTATCGACTTTATCTACAGATGTGACTGTGAACAAAAGACTTCATCCTCCAACATTTGGCAGCCAAGCGCCCTGGCAAACATACAGACTCCAGTTCGAAACGGCAGCAGCTATGAACTTTTAGAGTGACGAAGAAAAAGCTACAGCTCTAATCTTAGCACTTAGAGGTGGAGCAGCAGAATTGTTACAGACTATTCCGGCGGAGCAAAGGTATAACTATACATCTCTAATACAAGCTTTAGAATTGCGGTATGGGAGATTGCAGGAAACAAAGGAGATCAACCTTTCCGGGATATGACACAAGGAAGACAGGTTGTGTAAAGTGCTACAGAAGGGAACAAGAAGAATTTGGATAGAAGAGAGGTACCGATGGGAACAACGAAGCTAAAGCGCCCCGTCGCAAGTACAGATGCTGGTCCTGCGGTAAAGAAGGTCACCTGCAAAGTGACTGCAGAAGGAAGACCCTTGATCACTTGTCAGAAAAGTACAGTCCAATAGAAGGTCCCCAAAACGATGGAAGTGTTTTGGGAGGACATCGGTGGCGAAGGACAAACGAAGAGCAGAGAATGAAGAAAGAAATATTACAAAGTGAAAACCATTCAAGAACTTACCGGAAATGCCGAGTACAAGACCGATTTGGACATTTGAAACATAGGAATGCATCACCAGAGGAGAAGATTGAACCTGTACGAAGATTGACTGTCTTGGCGGAATCGGGCCAAGGAAAGCGGGAACTACAAACTATTGATCAAGAATTACAAGATTTAGAGGACGCACTGGAAACTTCACTAAGAGACGATCCTGAAACGACTAAGGAGGTAGTAGTTAAAGAATGTGACTTTAGCGAGGGAACTAACATGCGAACGGTTCATGCTGGAGAAGATGAGATTATTCAACTACGACAGAAATTGAAGGAGGCGGAAGAATGCAATCAAAGTCTACGTTCTCAACAGGAGTGGCTTTCATGGTGCTACAGGGATTTTCAGCTATATATTAGCCAGCTAGATAGAGAAATGTGCAAATATGCAAGCACAAATATGCATGTTCACAAATTTGTTCTGGTATTCTGCACCTTCGAACGACTTCAAAAAAATTTCATTAATGATGGAAGCCTGATCGTTCTTAGGTGACAGAATCAAAAGATCAGATTCCCTGAACAACTCTAAGCACTTTTTCTCCCATATTTTTCTGTTAACCTAACCATTTTCGAGTAAAAACTCTTTAATGTTCCAAAATTTTCAATTTTGTCTCTCGAAAATCTAAAAAAATTTACGTTTTCAAAAAAAATGTTTGAGATAAAAGTTGTTCACTTTTACCCAAAGAATCTGCAATACAAAATATAAGTTTCCAATTAAAATTCAGTTCGGGACCGCTGTGCGGCGGCGTGCCCAACCCTGTTGGATTATAAAGGCCTTAGTGGTTGAATTTCGAAATATCCTTCCTTTCTATACTTCCTTGTTTACCTCATAAAGAAAACCTTTTCTAGGTCCAAGGGCCTGTGCGTTGGCGAGTTAGTGAGTGATGAGTCTGGACTTTTTTTTTATATATTAATTTAAAAAATATGTCACGTTTTTTCTTTTGAATTTAATAATTTTAAGCAAAATTTCAATCAAAAGTCTAATTTTATTTCCTCGACTGTTGTTCTAATATACTTGGAGTTTCGGTGCTCAAACTAGGTTAAATTAATAATAAACCCTTCGTAGAATAAGGTACTCGAACAAGATTCTACCTGAAAAGCGTTAGTTTAAAATAATAATTCAAATCAATCACATTTTTTTAAAGACTAGGCGAACTATTTTGATAAGGCAGTGTCTATTTACCACCCTCAAATTGCCGTGTAATTTCCGTGTACACGGAAGTACAGTGAAATACACGGAAAGTACTCGTACGTCAATTTTTACTTTCTGGGAGGAAAAGTATTAATCAGGCTTTTAGTTGCTTTATTAACTTTTGGGCTGCTGAATTATATATCAATAACTATCAAACACGACATCAGTTAAATCAACCTTTAACTATTCGCAGGTGCGAGAAAACCTCTACCCAATAGCACGCGTTTGTTGCAGATTCTGAGATTTTCAATCCCTTACCAAATTCAACTAAAATTATTCTAAACAATCAAAACTACAAAAAACTCTTAAAAGACTCCTGTTTTCCTCAATAACCAGATATAAGGTTAGCTTAGTTTTCACTATTTACTAATTTTATTCACTAATTTTATTGATTAATTAAAAATGGAACTAATGATAATGAATTAATGAATATCTTGAATCATTTGAGATTATTAATGTAAAATTCTACAGTATACTGTCATAACATCTCACACACAAGCTTAGCTCTTACGAAGTGTTGACTTGATGTAGCAATTTGTAAAATATATAATTATTATTGCAAGTAAATAATTAATTTATAGGTATTCCGAAAGTAAAATTGCTCGCTCTTTCGATAGTCGATAGCAAAAATACGTTTGCATTAAAAAAATTAAAAAAAACGAGTTAACCTTGAAAAAAACCCCAAAAACGATTTCAAGCTCACTTTAAAGTCATCAGATGTCCCCCTCCGAACCCTACAACTTTTGGCACAAAAATTTTTCTTGATTCCAATTAGTTTTCGATTTGGGTGCAGCGATTGAAATGGCGCACCCACTATGTCAATAAACTGAAAAAGTGAAACTGACTCGCCTTTTTGACTCGTTCTCGTTCTTTCGTTTTTCTTCCAATTCGACTACGGGGGGCCTAGAAACACTCCTAAGTACTTAACTCTGGAGGATAATGAGAGCTGATATCCGTTTAGTTTGGTCATGGTAGATCACAGATAGTCCACAATTTTTGCACCATCTTCTGACCTTGTTCAGCGCGTTCTCTATAATGTCACTAATTAGAGAAAGAAATTTCCCAGATACCAAATTAATTTTCCATACGATCAGACATTCATTTTCAATTTTGACCGGATCGGTAATGATGAATGTGTAAATAAAATAGAATAAAAGTTGTGGGAGTACTTGGCGGTTGCGTTTTTCCATCTCTCTCTCTGATTCCTTTAACCCCTCTTCCTTGAATTCCGTAGGGATTCCAATATAGAGCCTGCTGTGCGATGTTGCTTGGCTCTTTTCTTAGTGTGTGGCTTATTCATTGCCACTTTCGCCTCCGAATACGGTGTCTATCCCGTCTTGGCTTGTAAGTCTGTGTAGGTCTTAGTTGGTAATGACCTCCGGCCAATGGATGTTGAGGATGCGATAGACAAAGGCTTGTAGCTTAGATGTTATTTGACATGTCACTTTCCATGTTGAACAGCCGTACAACAGAACAAATTTTACGTTCGACTCGAAGATTCGGAGTTTTGTGCATCTGGAGATGTTGTTATTGCGCCAGATCTCAGCAAGAGTATTAAATACAACTCGAGTCTTATTGATGTGAGCCTGTGCATCAGCTTCAGTTCCGCCGTCTGCTGTAACTATGCTTCCGAGATAGCAAAATTTATCCAGTTGCTCTATTTGCTGCTCTTCCAGATAAATTTGATGTTGTCTCCTGGAGTCCAAGCTCATAAGTTTGCTCTGTGACCTTCTCTGCTCAGGGCTTCGGGCATTTGGGCTACATGACTGTTGGATAGGAGACATACATCGTCGGAATAGTTTAGGTGTCTAAAGTGGTTAACATTTTTCCATCTCATCTCTCGCAATGGGTGGTTGTCTAGGGCGCTACACAATAAGTCATTAGTGACGATCAGGTAAAGTAAAGGTGCCACTCACTCCACTCAGCACTTGGAAGGGCTCCGACAGTTTTCTCTTCTGTAGGACTTGACATTGGGCTCCTGAGTAGGACTCCTTTATCATGGTGATAATTTTTTCTGGGATGCCTCTACTACATAAAGCTGTCCATATATATTCGCGATCAACGCTGTCAAACGCCTTCTCAAAATCGGCTAACATTAGATGTAAAGGGGACCTCCATTCGGCGGATTGCTCGGAAAGTGTTTATGTGATCGCTGCAGGATAAACCCTCACAAAAGCCTGCCTGTTCATCGCTTACAGTGCGCTCGATTGTATTCTTGATTCGTATTAAGATGATTTAAACCATAAATTTGGAGACTGCTGTTAAAAGACAGATACCCTGGCAATTGTTACAACTCCTTAAGTTGCCTTTTTTGGGAATCTTCACAATTATGCCTGTTTTCCATTCATTGGGATCGGTGTCGGTTTCCCAACATTCCTGTATTACGGGGAGAAGAGTTTTTCCATAGCATTGTTGATTTCACATACTCTCTCTTAGCGGAATCCCGTAGACACCTTATACCCTTCAATCATATGTATCGATCATTAAACAACGGCATTTTCTAGATATTCACTTAGGCAATAAAGAATCGTTTCGTATTTAATGCTTCCAAGACTCCATGTTGTATATTGCCCCTCAAACGTAGTCCATCCCCGTTTTAACCTATTTCTGTCTATAAAATCAGTATTGTCAGCTCGCGTTCATTAAATATTTTAGAACTGATCATATTTTTACGATGAAATGTTTAGGATTCTTTTAAAGATGTAAGTTGACTTGCCTCTGGACCTAGAGTGCATGCGTTTAAAAAATGCCAAATAAAAGATTAATTGATAATAAATGAAATAATTCTCATTCTAGATAATTGTTTAGTATTTTTAATATACAAAAAAAAATAGGTTTTGATGTCTGAGTCCATGTTATTACAAAGGTTTAAAAATAAAGGACTGTTAAGGTCACCAAGTTTATCTGCTGCTATAAATTTAACATTGTTGCCCATCATTGCTTAAGCAATGCTTAGGTTTTTGCTGTTAAATCAGCAGTTTCGTAAGTTGCTATTATATACTTTTCGTAGACAGTAACAAATCCGGCGAAACATCGTTTTTCTTTATTTGTATTATTGGATTATGCAGTTTCAAAATGTCGGTTTAGTTTGGATGTTTTCTTGCCTTCCGGGCCCAAATCTTTATTACAAATTAAGGCATAAGATTGTTACACAGTATATACCATCATGATAAGTAAGGCTGCGAGGAATACGTGTGGCTGTGCTTCGAGGGGCTAAGTTCGACTTCGACTAGAATTTTAAATGAAGCTATTTGCTAGCCAAAACGGTGGAAAGGGCTTTTGGTCTTTCGTAAAAATTTTGAACAATAATTTCACCTTTTCACCTTTTTTTATTACTTCTTAATCATAATGTAATAAACTTTTCCACTTTCTTTATTAGACAAAGCCAACTTTTCACAACTAGTTCCTACTTAGGAACTTCTTTACAGCTTCTTAATCTCCATAGCCTTACATTCTCCGGTAAAATTTCTACATCTTGGCTCGGGGGAAGTATTCAAGGTAATATCCAAACTTAACTTGCCCTTAGCTACTGAATTTAATGCTTCAGACCACTCATGCTAAAATACTGCTTCTTCTGTGACCAATCTTCTGCGCAAAATGTTTTACCTGTTTCCATCTGCGTGGAAATTTATTCCTGTCCACCGATTTAAATAAAATAGTTTTTAAAAATAAGTTAAGCCGACTTCAAAAAAAGCGCTAAAAAGCATAAAATAATTTTTAATTTTATATCTACTCGTATTACGACATTTTGAAGTCGGTGCAAATCAAACAAACCAAACAACTACAACAAAAGTATTTAATCGTCATTTCTTATGATCCCGTAAGCTGAAACGTTCAGGTAGTATTATGTATTATTCTCAATTGTGGTTCTGTAGTTGTTTCATTTGTTTAATTTGCACCGACTTCAAAATGTCGTAATAAGAGTAGATATAAAATTAAAAATTATTTTATGCTTTTTAGCGCTTTTCGTGAAGTCGGTTCAACTTGTTTTTTTAAAACTATTTTATTATTCACTTTTTAGTGTCTTCTACTCTATACAACGAAGAAAGAACCATCCAAATCGGTCCACGCAATCCAGCAATGGGGGATCACACTCTATACAACAGCAAAAGAACCATACAAATCGGTCCACGTGTTACAAAGTTAGGTTCCACCCCCTTCCCCCACCCCAACCCCACCAACATTTTTTTCTCGTGGTAACCAACCAACCAGGGAGCATACCCTACCCAAAAGAAAAAGAATTATCTAAATCAGTTCACGCGTTACGAAGTTAGACTACTCCTCCCCCCCCCCCCACCCAACCTCCCACCTTGGAACAAATTAACAATGGGGTGACCCACCTCTATACAACAGAAAAAGAACCATCGAAATCGGACCACGCGTAATAAGTTAGGTTCCACCCCCACCCACCAAAGTTTTTTTCTCGTGGTATCAACCACGGAACATACTCTACTCAACAGAAAAAGAATTATCCAAATCTGTCCACGCGTTACGAATTTAGACTGCCCCTCCCCCTCCCTAGGCCACAATTTTTTCTCCTATTAGCAATCGGGGATCATACTGTGTACAACAAAAAAAGAACCATCCAAATCGGTCCACGCGTTACAAAGTTAGGTTTCACCCCTTACCCGTTGATGACTGCTTTGAAAACGAATATCTTGTGACGAAGGGTTTAAATGATAAGGCTCCATTTTTGCTAGATTTTAGTTCCAACCGAACCGGCGCTGACCCATGGTTGTTTCCTCCCGACAACAGATTACGCAATTGGGGGCTGCAAAGTACTATCGGTAGTTAGGAGTCCACTTTAAATTCTAAGTCGACTTGTAATTGTTGTCGTCGAATTGGGTGAACGAGAACGTGTGGGTGTGTTTGGTGGGCGGATTATTGTGATTTGGAGGCGTCACGGGGATTTTCGTGTAAAGGTAATTTGTTAAAGGAGGTCTTTAAGCGTGCCCAGAATGGTCGTCCTTAATCGCCTGCTTTCCAAAAAGATTTAGTCAATTAAAAGGGGTGACGGAAACAATAATTTTTTTTTTCTATTCTGATGTGACCCTAATTGAATTGAAAGAACTTGAAACTGAATTTGTTTGAATTCAATTAGCTGTAACTGAAAAAATTATTATTGATTGATTAGTTGAATATGGATTGAACCAAGCCGTCATCGCATCCAGAACGGCTGGAGTCATTTTTAGAAACTCCTATAAACGCTTGAGTTATTCTTTCTCTTTATTGTAGATCTATTAAGTTTTTATTTTGTTAGTCCAAGTCTTAATAAAAGAAAATATTCTCAATAAAATTTCGTGGTTCGGTCAACAATAATGTTTTTTCATTATGTAGAAAGTTGCTTTCCTGATTTTCAATTTTCAGGTCACATTTGCTGAGTAATTCTTTAAAGGGTATTGATGTGGCACATTTTCAGAAAGGTAATAATATGAACTATTCAATCCCCCAATGCCCCAATCACCGCTTGCAGTACTGACCAGCGGTTCCCGGATACCCTGTATAGCCACGCCCCGTCCGCGCATTTCCGATTGTTCAGGTTTTACTCCGCCTGTGACATATGCGACTTTGCGCGGAGTAAACGGGCAACATTTGGACTGTCTATCGAAGTTCCGCGAGTCGTAATTCGTCGACGTATTGATGTTACACTTGCTTTCTGAACTGAATGATGACATTGTTCGGCAAAAACTAATATATTCATAATTCTTTTGATTTGGGATCTTAATCAATGCCTTGCTGAAGGGTTTGTGTCTCCACGGTCCATGTGCCATTGTCCATTGTGGGTTTGTGTTTTGGTAACAGTGATATTAATTCGGTTAAGTTTCTAGTAGATCTTGAAATATCTGCTAGTAGTTGCAGCCACATCCACACGTGCGAAAGTGATTTCATTATTGCTCGCTTTTTTGCCATTCTTGCTATTGAAGACGGAGTTGGATCAATTGGTTGAGTGGTACGATCATCACGCCATGGTTCCGGAGCTTCGGTTTCCCTGTGAGTATTTAAAATAAATTTATATGTCCACTCCATCTGTGGGCTGTTGTCTAGCTCGCAGCAATGCAAAACAATACATTCAAATTCCCTCATTCCCCTTACCCTAATTCCCTTTTAGCTAAAGCCATCATAGTGTTGTCCCCTAGGCTTTGGCTACATCATTAAAAAAAATTGGACCTTTAAAACTGCTACTTCGCATTCAACAACCGGTTGCAAAAAATGAACAGATGAATTTAATCTTAATCAATTTCTTGCAATTATTTAAAACGTTAATCTCTATGCAAAAAAATAAATGCGCTAAATATGTACATATGTAGTCACATTCAAAGTAATCTTCTATTGATTTATGGGTCGAATGCTAAAAACTGACAATTTATTCAAACAACAAATAGGTCGCTAGTTTTTTTTATCACTTAATACCAATTAAATTTCACCTTTAGTTTATTCCAAAATTAACTTCTTTCTAAGTTTACGAAAAAATACTCTTAATTAGTTCACAATGACTTGCTTACCCTTGGTAGTGAAATATCCGTTGATAAGTTATCTAATGAATTCCTTCGCATCAAAGAAGAAAATCCTTCCGTTCATTTATTTTGCAACGAAAATGGAAGGTAATAAATTAACAGCGCTGATATGAAGGTAAGGCGCAAGGAAATCGAAAATTTGGTGAAGCTTGATTGCATGCAAGCTTGCATAACCCTGTAATTGCAAGGGCATATTAGACAGGGCGCTCGGCTAGCGTCCTTGAAACTCACCCGGTGCCTTGATATTACCACCGCTAGAATAGCCCAAATTTGAAGTTCAATACTAGTTTGCCACCAGGTAAATCAATACTTTTGGCTTGTCTTGGTTGCGTATTAAGGTTGCCGCGAGTGCAATGACTTTGTAATTTTCTAACTTCTTTCTCTAGCATTCAAGTTTGATAAAGGAAAGCAATTTTCAAAAAATTGGCTAATTCTTGTTGGAAAGCTAATGATTCTATTGAAAATTATTATACAACGCCTTGTTCTTGTCGTGTTCAAAAATAGTTTTTTTACACTCGCCCACTCTCTCACTTGTTTTTATTGTTTGACCTTAAACATTTCACTCCTTTACTGCCTTCGATCGCATGTTCTGATTTTCCCGGTTGCACTTAATCCGCATGGTTGCCGTTTTATTGAAGATAATTTAAGTGCAGTTGAAAGCAATTAAGCGAGCATACATTTACCGACAGCTTTAAAGACGTTAATCTATTAGCAGAATGCATTTGCATTTTTGAGTAAAGTTTTTATTAGTTCTCAAACAAACTTGATAATTTCCGTAATTAGTTAAGCTGATGGAATATTAGGTTTGCTCTTAATTAAATTATTTTTTATGGTTTTATTTTTCAGTTGAACTGATTTCGTCGAGTCTACCAGATGAATTTGCTCTGCGAGTTCTTCAAAATGTGACGCGATTGCTACAATCGACACCCCACGTTGAGTTCTACTTGAAGTGGTCTTGCCTGCTTTTGACTCACCATGGAAATAAGGAAGGTGTCCTTCAACATCAAACTCTGTTGGCACTACATGAAGGACTATCGAGAAAGTATGAAATGCTTAGCAAGGTGTAAGTATGTTTTAGTTTAAGCTATAACTGATTACTTGAAAGTAGATGTTTTGATATTAACCCTCCTGGTCGTCCATTTTTAGAAGTCCCAAATTAATTGAATAAAAATAACAACAGTTTTTCTTTCATGATATTTCATATTCCTTAAGGTACTACTACCGGAAAAAATTTTCAAAAAATTGATTTTTTTTTCATTTTTCGATTCCGAAATTCGTAATAGAAAAAGTTACAGCACTTTAAAATCGATCGCCTTCGTAGCGTGATTTCGACTCTCCGCAGCTGCCTCTCGCGCTCCAGCTCTCTCTAAAATACCGGTTTATCTAAATAAAATGGGTCCGTTATAAAGAAAAGATGGGTAAGAGGCCAAAGAGCGCACCAAAACTTTAAACGCGTTTTTCTTGAAATGAAATTTTTTCAACTGAGTGAGAGTTAGGCCCTTTAAACGCGGAGCTACTCAGTTGTGACGGACTGGTTGATGATCGAAATCGCAAACTGGTTAGTAACTGATGATTCGCATACGGAGCTACATAAATGATGGAACTCGAATCACCGAATTCAGTAGCAAGCCAAGTCTCAGGTTTTTGAAATGTTTATAATTAATATAATGTCGAGTGAATCAAGTGACGAAGAGGATTTCGTCCTGTATTATTATTATAGATATAATTCTGGATTCATCCCTACATTGAAAGGAATAGAATTTGTCGCGGCAAATGCGTTGCATCAAACAGATGCAAAGTTTTTAGCATTCTATAGAATGTTTAAGGAGTCTTACCTTGATTTGGTAAAAATCTTTGCTCCTCGTATTCAAAGGACGAATACAAATATGAGAGAATGCGTGAGTGCTGAGGAGAGGTTGTTAATAACATTGAGGAAATATTGTTGCTAGCAAATCCGGATTCAAATAAACGAAATCCAACATACCTGTTAAATAATATTTTCCCCACTTCATTCTACGCTTTTTTCGTTACCTCTTTTCGGGAATATTCCGGCAGCACGTAATTATATAAGCAAGGGTAGATCTCTTGATCGTTCATATTCAAAATATCGCGTTGATCGCTCATATTCACAAACGCGTTGCAAATTAATTACGAATTGGTAACGCCATGAGCGAACTTGCATTGAAATGAATAGGCGGTGATTTACAAGTTACTAATTGGTAACTTAAAATAAATTTTCATGACTTTAAAGTATTTTATGAGTAGCTCCTTGTGCGAAGGGCCTTAATCTCAGGATCTACTGAACCGATTTTAATAAACCTGGGTGCGTTTTATTTGTTTTTTTTACCACATTTTGTAATTTACCACATTTTAGACAAAAAATGAAAAAAAAAAATTCGCAAGAGAAAAAGGGTGAAAAAATGCAATATTTCCAAATTTTTTTCAAACTTTCGCCATTATTTCTTTTTTCAATTGCTGACTAATTGTGGTAAATTACAAGGTAAGAAACCTTTCTTTATAAAATCCTGTTGGAGTTTTTTGTTTCAGACTTGTCAACTCTGAGATTATCTCTCACTCATCGGACTATCTCTTTTTCGAGCTCTTAACTTCAGCACCCCCTAACAATAAGGCAAAAAATAGAAATTAACTAAACAAATTTTTTTTTAAACTTTAAGGACTAATAATGTTATAAATTATGATAATATCTAATAACCAGTTAACTCGGCTGTCGCGGAAAGCGAACATCTCCTCTCCTTCCTCGATCGTCACCATCCTCCCCTGTTCCTCGTTTTCTCCTACGAACACCCTCACGCCCTTTCAAGCTCCGAGTCTTCTCTTTCCTTCAATTTTCGTAAAGGCGACTTTGAAAAATTAAATCACTTGCTCCTCAACTCCAACATTGGCAATATCCCTCAACATCTTCCAATGGACGTTGCTGTAGAGGCGTTTTATTCGGAAATACACGCTTACGCTTGCCTTACACAATCTATTCCTCTTCTTCCTCGTAAAAACTGCTCCTCATCCCCTGTTTGGTACGACAAAGAATTACGCTCACTCCGCAACAGGAGAAATAAACGTTGGCAAACTTTTCTTCTGACCCAGACTGAGTCTGACTATTCTTCCTACTTGTCTGCTTACACCTCTTTTTCTGAACGTTGTGATACCCTCTACCATGAGTACCTCCAACGGATGGAAACAAGCCTCATATCCGACCCCAAGAGCTTTTATAGCTTTATTAATTCTAAGAAGAAATCCAATGGTTACCCTTCTACACTAAAGCTCGAGAATACCTCTTCATCAGATCCTCAATATAGCTACTTTTCATTCTTGGACAAATGCACTCAAACGTCGTTTGAATCTTTTGACCCTGACCCCGAACAAATCGCCGCGAGTATTAACGGGCTTGCGGATGACTTTCACACCGGTCCTGACGGCATTCCGGCCATAGTTCTGAAAAAGTGTGCCATGCATCTAGTTCAACCCCTTACTTTGCTTTTCCGCCTCTCGGTCACTCAAGGGGTTTTCCCTCAATTATGGAAAAACTCTTATATTATTCCCATATTCAAAAAAGGCTGCAAGAACGATGTATCCAACTACAGACCCATTGCTAAATTATCATCAATACCTAAACTATTCGAAAAATTGGTCTATGATTCCATGTTCTTCCACTGTATGTCTATTTTCTCCCTCTCCCAGCATGGCTTCCTCAAAGGTAGATCTACAACCACCAACCTTACCGAATTCGTCTCCAAAACACTATGTGCCCTGGAAAACGGTAAAGATGTTGATGTTATCGCCACCGATTTTAGTAAGGCCTTTGACAAGATCTCCCATAGCGTTATCCTGTTTAAACTTGATCGCCTAGGATTAAAATACTCAGAGCTGTCCATTTATGCTGATGACATGAAAATAATTAAACATATCTCCTCCACAACCGACTCTCTTCTTCTCCAAAATGACCTCGATTCGTTCACCACATGGTGCATGAAAAACTTTCTTGAGCTCAATGTCTCCAAATTCCAGTCCATCTCTTATTCCCGCAAGCGTCTTACCTCCACCCCGAGAACATACATGTTAACCAACGTACCAGTCCCTATCGTTACCTCTTTGTGTGACCTAGGAATAATCTGTGATAGTGAACTAAATTTCCGTTCCCATATTGATAGCATAATTAACAGAGCTAACTCCGCGCTAGGGTTTGTGAAGCGCTGGTCTAGAGAGTTCTCCAATCCTTATGTTTCCAAATCTCTCTATATCTCTTTCGTTAGACCTCTCCTTGAATATGCCAGCCAGATATGGTCACCTACACAAACAACTCACATTAATAGGATTGAATCTGTCCAGCGTAGGTTCATTCGCTTTGCTCTACGTGATCTTCCGTGGGTAGATAGATTCAACCTTCCACCTTATGAAAACCGTCTGAAACTGATCGACTTACAACCCCTATGTAAACGTCTTGATGTTTCCGACGTGCTCTTCATTCATCAGCTACTAGCTGGTGCCATAGACTGCCCTTCAATCCTGCAGTCTTTACCCATATATACCAACCCTCGCAACCTTAGGTCCACTCTCCTTTTCCGACTCAACCGCCATCGCACGAACTACGGTCAACGCGAACCAATTACCAGGATGCTTCGAAAAGTCAACGACCTTCCCTCCTTTGACTTCCATCTGAGTAAACCATCCCTTCACAAAGCCTTATATCTTTATCCCGCCCATCTTGATCGCCTTTCCTAATTCTCCTTCCTCCCAGTTTATATTTATCATAATCATAGCTCATATTGTAGCTTAAATTATCTGTTATGAATTATTGTTTATTTTAGTTTGTAGTATTTATTTTGTTATTTTGTATTTTTTTATGTAATAGCTTGCATTAAGCTTAAATAAATAAAAATAAAAAATAAATAAAGCGGCTGAGAAAAAAATTATTAAAAAAGTGCTTATTTTTTGGTACTTTTTCGGGTAGTAGTACCTTAACCTAATTAAAATGGAAGCAATTGTTGTTGGCTTCCCAAATAAAGTTCTCAGGTTTAAATCCTAAAGCGGCGAGCGATAACTGTTTTCTATTGAGATTACACTTAAATGCCATTGTGGGTTGCAAAGTAATAAGGGTGGTTGGGAAACCATCTTAAATTGTAGTTCCGCTTGGAATTTTTATTATCGAATCGGATGAAGTTTCTCTCTCGCCCCATGTATTGGGGTTATGAGAACAATAGGGACAAATAATTCGGGTTTTACCACACACTTTTAATAATTTGCTTCAAAAGTATATACATATTGCAGAATTATGAAACTATGTCTTATATTCTATTAAAGCCCTATGTCTTTAAATTGATTAAAATTAGGATAATTCCCATACTTTTCTTTTAGCAAGTCGTAAAGAGCCGTTAAATCATAAGCAATTAAAAAAACTAAAAAGAAGTCAAAATTTGAGTTTTACTTCTTTCAATCAACAACTGGTAGTACTAATTAATTACGTTCATATGAAACACAGTTTCTTTATTTATTTTTATACCGACTTCCCAAAAACAAAGAGCTTCTAATTTGGACGTGTTTTTTTTTATTTATTTATTTTTTTATATATGTTTGACCGTGCATAACTTCGTAACGCGTTGACCGATTGTGATGATTCTTTTTTTTGTTGGGTAGAGTATGTTGACCAATTGGTACCATGCAAAAAAATGTTTGGTGCGGTGGGGATGGGGGTGCGGTGAAATCTAATTTTGTAATGCGTGGACCGATTTGGATGATTCTTTTTTTGTTGTCCAGAGTATGATCCCTCATTCCTAATAGGAATGGTCCTATGGTCTGGGTTGGGGAGGGGGAGGCGTAGTCTCGTTTTTTTTTTAAACTATTTTATTGTTAAGTTGCACAAGAGACAAGTGAATCTTGCACTTAAGGGGGGAAGTACATGAAGAGGCCGAAAAAAAAGGACTTTTTTGGGATTTATTTTTGGGAAAATGAAAAAGGTCCACATGAAATCGATATTATATGTATTTAGGGCAATGTTTTAAGAAGAGAAAAAACATTTTTTACATTTTGAAAAATAAAAAATTAATCAACTTTTGGTGGGTTTCGTAACTCGTGTCGCGGCTGACATCGAAATCGGCGTAAATTCTCCTGGCCGCAATTTTCATCTGAACTCAATAAAACCAAACATTTTTATACTCGAGGGGGTTGTTTATTCTAGATAGACTACGATCTTTTCGAAATTCGAACATTAACTATAAAAATCGGGCATGACAAAAAAAGTTGGTTTTTTTTCCAAAAATTTTGATTATTTTCGCGTCAAAAATGGTCTTAAAATTATTTTTTTGCTATGTTCGTAGTCTATCTAGAGTAGTTTTTTATGCCCTTTAAAATGAGTGCTGGATGAAGAAAATCGGTTCATTAGTTTTTTTGTAATCTTTTACGCCAATTTGAAAAACATGGTTTTGAGAAAACGCCGTTTAAAGTTTGTCCCGAAAAACTGACGAAAAAGATGCAGATAAGGAGAAGGTAAGAGGGGAGGGGTATTCTCAGAAAAATCGATATTTGGACTGTAAACGTTCTGGACTCTTTAACAAAGTCGCATTCATCACTTTAAATTCCAGAGCAGAAAAAAAATCCGGTAAGCGGGATCTCGCGCGCAGCAGAGATCCTCGATCCCAGACGCGCTGGGCCGGATCGGCGCCGACCACTTTCAAGTGGCATATCTTTCACAATTTTCGAGAAAGGCTTTTGGAATTTTGGAATTATATTCTTAGAGGATATACTTATCGATTAAGACAATAAAAAAAATCGATTTTTGAAAGCGTCTTCATGTATTTCCCCCCTTAAATTAGCTTTCTAAAGTACCAGTCACTGAAATATAGAATTAATGAACTGAATATTGTTTATTTTTATTCTTATTGCAACATTGCTTGTAACGTTCCTGCTGTAAAGTTATTTACATTTATCCTTTACTCTTTTTTTATTATAGGTGTGATTTCAACAAGTACACTTTAAAAGTGCTATTAAAGCTTCCCCGCAAATCTGATGCGAATAACGAATTAGCGCAGAATGAAGATAGTGACGAAGAAATGCTATTGGTTCAAAGTAAAGATAAGTCTCCTGATGCAAGCTCAGGCCCTGATGAAAGTTCTGGCGAAGAAAGCGAATAATAAATAAATAAAGAATGTAAATATTTGGAATTTTTGTTTTTTTTATTCTCAGTTAAAAATAAATAAATAAGGAATTTATATAAAGATACAATTCTAGGGTAAATAGATAAGATAGATAACTTGTGTTTCGGCATGGATAAATATACCTTGAAGGTAACTCATGCCACAAGCCTAAAAGGAAAAAGTAAGTTGTATTTATCTAATTCTAACGAATTTGAAAAATTACCTGGTATATGAAATTTCCTCGTTATCACGCAGACAATCAGTTCTAGTACGTGGAGCATTTTTTGGTCTTGGAGACTTGCAAGTTTTAAAAGTGAAACAAATTTTACAACCTTTATAACTATACTGTTTAAAAAACTAAAAATTTTGAAGTAATTTAAAAACAACAGTTTGACCCTAAACGCTAAGAGTATTCGAAATAAAATGGAGGAATTGCGTTATATATTCTCTGATCTAAATGTAGATGTTATAAAAATTTTTAGTGAGACATGGTTGAACAGTGATATTGTGAGCTCTTTTGTGTCCATTCGTGGTCATCAACTATTTTGCAACGTCCGCAAGGGTCAATTGGGTGGGGGTGTTGCGATACACGTAAGCGAAAACATCAGGACGAAATACCTTTCTTCATCGGTGGACC
The DNA here is from genome assembly GCA_964036015.1 of Leptarthrus brevirostris. Lineage (NCBI taxonomy): Eukaryota > Metazoa > Arthropoda > Insecta > Diptera > Asilidae > Leptarthrus > Leptarthrus brevirostris. Next base: position 116,520,800 of record OZ038372.1, on the reverse strand, counting down.
AACCAATTGAGTTTCTCTGCGTGGAGGTTAGCTCTGGAATTGAAAAATGCGCACTCTCTTCAGTGTACTGTCCACCAAACTGCTTTGATTATGACCACATTAAAGAATTTGAAAATGTTATATTTCACTTAATTCGACGTTATGCTAATGTAATCATAGGAGGTGACTTCAATGTGGACTTGCTACGGCAGAATCATTCAGTCTCTTCTCCTTAATGTAGTCAATTCCTATCCGACCTACTTTAATTCTTCCAATCCTTCGATGTTGGATCTAATCATTGTTTCTGATAGTGACACCGTGATTTTGCAAGATCAAGTTGACCCAACTAGTATACTAGATCACGACATTCTTTTTATCAAATATGACTTTGTGTTGGTTTCCGCCTGCTGCTCTGATACAGTCTCCTATCGGTATTATAATAATTTAAACATCAACTCCTTACCCAATGAATGTTCACTTCTTTGTTGGAATTATATTTACGCTACTCCGTCAGTTGACCAGCAAGTTGAAATTCTCACATGCTTTGTCTGAGATCTATTTGATATATGTGTCCCAATTAAAACTAAACGCATTCGGACGCGGAATTGTCCATTGTTTTCACCTGAGGTTCTGGCTCTAATCGCCGAACGGGAATACTTGTTCCAACGCTACAAGCGGCTTAAATCCGAAGAGTCGCGTCTGCTTTACAAAATCGGCCGTAACACAACTACCGCAGCAATCAAAAGGGCTAAACGACACTATTTTAGTGTGAAACTTAAGACCGAACTCGGCCCGCGAGCTTTATGGCATAATCTACATAAATAACGCTGGTATTCATGGTTCAAGATTCGATGCCCTTTTGATCCAATTCTGCCTTTTTTGGAACCAATGTGAACCCCATGGATACAACAAGTATTTTTCCTGCGAACTTGCCCGATGCCTCAGTGAATGACTTTGCTGACCAGTTTTACATAAGAAAAGCCTTGGACAATGATCACTTCACAGCTTTAATATTACTGGATTTTTCTAAAGCTTTCGATTGCATTGACAAAGCTTACTTATTGGCAAATTACATACGTACTTAAACTTTAGCTCGTGTACTGCCTCTATGATAGCATGTTTCTGGTCAAATGCTTCGCAAAGAGTGCAGATCGATGGCGTCATTTCTGGTCCTTTAGTTCTTTCACTTGGCGTACCACAGGAATCAATTCTTGAACCGTTTTTATTCAGCCTCTTCATCCATGATTTGTTAAGTGTTGTGCGTGATGTGAAAATTTACCTTTACGCTGATGATGTTCAGTTCTATTTAGGTAGGCCTACTGGGCTCCTTGAGGACTGCATCGAACGTATAAATGCCGATTTTGGTAGAATATATGATTGGTGAATTGCGAACAGATTACTTTTGAACCCCGGAAAGTCTCACCCTATCATGCTTTATACTAATCCTCTTGTTTTAAGTAATGCTCCTCAGATAGTCTAAATTGCCAGTCCTAACTAAGTAAAGTAACTAATCTTTGTATAATTTTGGGGCAAGAAATGAACTGCTGTGAAAACGTAAGTGCGAGGATTGGCAAGATATACTCTGAAGTACGCAGACTTTGGTTGTCAGCCTATATTATCTCGAGCAGTGCTCGTCTGAAATTAGTTAAGGCATTGATACTGCCCCATTTCACCTTCGGGAGCTTGGTTTTTTCTCACTTGGGCAGCCAAGGTGCACGTCGATCAGAAGTCGTTTTCAACGACTGCATTAGGTTTATTTACGGACTACGAAGGTTTGACCATATCACACCTTTCAGATTAAGCCTTGTCGAGTGCAGTCTGGATATTTACCTCAAAAGACGAGCGTTACTGTTTCTATTCAAACTGCTTAAATGAAACAAACCACGGTACCTCCGTGAATACTTCCAATTTACAACATCTGAGCGAAACAGAAATTTACTAGTACCGCGGTTTAGGAGATCAGCTCTTTTTTTCTTTCTCAATTAATATTTAGCATTTTTTTTTGTCAAAATAACTTATCTAGCGCCACTTTTTAAATATACAATAAAAGATTTTAAATCGTGTGTACATTTACCTGTAATAAATGAATAAATTATTCTCAAATAAGATAAGATAAGGCTTGTGATTAGATTCAGTTAGCAAAAATTAAATAATTAAAAATGTGTAAGGTGAAAGAAAACCGTGGATCTGACGCTACCTTTGACAATGGCCGTCGAAGGGAGGTAATTGACATCACTCTCGTCGCTAGCTTCATATAAGAACTGGTAAGTGACTGGAGAGTGTCTGACGAGCCAACGGGCTCCGACCACAATGACATCCTCTTCAGAGTTGGAGAATGTGTCAATGAAGTCAAGGAATACCTGAACACCAACCTATAAAGAGGAACTGGGTGGTAGACTCTATGGGTTCATGGGATCGATCAAGTCTACGCAAGATGTGGAACTTGTGGCAGGCCTTGTAAACGATGAAATACAGACGGCCTTCAGAGGAAGCTGTCCGATGTCAGTAAGGTCCCGCAACAGGAACGTTCCTTGGTGGACGAGGGAACTTGCGAGACTAAGGGCTACTACCAGGAGGCTGTTCAACAGGGCGAAAAGAGGCGGGTGCTGGGAAGCATACATACAATCCCTAACTGCCTACAACCGAGAACTGCGCGGTTCTAAAAGATCCAGCTGGCAAAAGTTCTGCGAGACTGCATATAGCCCTTATGAAAACTACGTCGGGTGACCTGGGCACACTCCAGAAACCGGACGGGACATACACCCAAACCAGGAAAGAAACGCTAGAGATTCTGTTGCAGTCCCACTTCCCTGGTTCGAGGGTAAAGACTGCATAAAGCCCTAATGAAAACTACGTCGGGTGACCAGAAACCGGACGGGACATACACCCGAACCAGGGAAGAAACGCTAGAGATTCTGTTGCAGTCCCACTTTCCTGGTTCGAGGGTAAAAGAATCGAACCAGGCAGACATGCTCAGCCTAACAGACCACCTAGCAAGGAGGGCGACCAAGGCACACTGTAGGGTTGCCAGCTCGGTCTTTACATGCAAAGCTATCAAGGATGCTATTTCATCCTTTGAACCATTTAAGTCCCCTGGCACGGATGGCGTGTACCCAGTGCTACAGGAGGTTTGTGATATTCTTGCGCCGGTGCTGTGTAGAATATACAGGGTGTCCTATGCACTAGGATACATCTGGAGTACTGTGAAAATAACCTTTATTCCGAAGCAAGGCCGTGTAGATTACACACTTGCTAAGGCATACAGGCCTATTAGTCTAACATCGTTCATTTTAAAGACGATGGAAAAAGTCACTGATCGGGCGATCAGGGAGAGATACCTTCTACACGCACCACTTCACGCCCGGCAGCACGCCTACTAAACCGAAAAATCCACTACAACGGTACTCTATGACTTAGTATTCAAGCTGGAGGGGGCGGTTGATAGCAAGGCAACTGCGATTGCAGCCTGCTTGGATATAAAAGGCGCATTTCATAATACATCATTTGATGTGATGACTCGGGCCCTAAGAAGGAGAGGCCTTGGGACGACCTTCTGTCGGTGGATAGATGTGTTGCTCAGGTCACGAGATCTTACCTTGAGTCTCATCGACCGGACGATCAGGGGCTGCGTCACAAGAGGATGTCCGCAGGGTGGGGTGCTGTCGCCCCTCCTATGGTGCCTTGTGATCGATGAGCTACTGCTGCGCCTTGATGAGCGGGGCTTCTTCGCGCAGGGCTATGCAGATGATATTGTAGTTGTGGCATCCAGCGATATGGTGAACAACATTACAAGACAACTCCAGGGGGCGCTAGACGTAGTTGCAACCTGGTGTAATACGGTTGATCTCAAAGTCAACCCTGACAAAACGGTCGTCGTTCCGTTCACTAGGACGAGGAACACGACGGGTCTTATTGAACCGACCTTCCTGCGCACTGCGCTACCCTTCAGTGAGTGATCCTGGATTCCAAGCTATACTAGAACCTGCACCTAGATACAACCGTGGAAAAAGCTCGGAAGTCCTTTTGGGCATTCCGTAGAGCTTGCGGGACTACCTGGGGACTTAAACTCAGGACAATGCTCTGGATGTACACATCGGTAATAAGGCCCATGATAACCTATGGAGCGATTACATGGTGGCACAGAGCAAAACTTAATGTGATCAAGACTAAGCTTAGCAGACTGCAACGTATGGCCTGCCTATGCAGCACTGGAGTCATGCGCACCTCGCCGACGGCCATGCTAAATATCAAACCTCTTCATAAAGAGGTTGAAAGCCTGGCTCTATGTGCGGCCTACAAACTAGGGGAAGAAGGTTTCCTTGCGGGTAACATAGGTATGGGCCACATGACAATAGGGAAGATTCTTGAAGCCACACCTGAGTTGACCATGTTAGCTGATCAGAGGAACCGGCTTGCTATAAGGAGTTGAGAGGGTTAGCACAATAGGCCCCAGTAGCCGCAGCGCTTGAGAATCCCACACCTTCAATTTAATCAAATGAAATCATCGAATCAAGGCGAAAGAATAAGAAAAAGGATAAGGCGCTGACCTCTCCTTCTGAGGGTATCGGATTCGAATACCACTATAAAAGGGCCACTGAGAGTTACAGAGTAATGTTGGTACTTCGATGTCCCCATTAAATTGTATGTCCACTTGCAATCGTTAAAATATGGGTAAACATGCAAAATATTAAGAGCCATAGTTTAGAAATTGTTTTTCATATTATTCGGTCCCTTTTTACGCGATTTATGCGTACCGTGTTAAAAAAATTTTGCAAAAAAGACCGGTTAAAATACAGAATGTGAAGTCAGGCCGAGTGTCAGGGACAAGCTCCCGAACGATGGAATTGCTGGGCCAAATCTTAAGGGAAAGAATTATTTAAAACCAAACCTCTGCAACGAACACATTGAAAAAGCCGAGTAAGGTGTACTTCATCTAGCAATCGCATCTTTCAAATTTAAATCGAAACACCAATATATATTTAATACTATTTAGTGCTTTTCAAAGTTTAAAAAAGTTTACTCACCTTAATTTTCATGTATTGTGAATCACCTTCGTAGTTCAATATTTTCATAACCTCGTCCCCTGTACGTTTAGAGCTCTTGTGGGGTAAAACTTGCTCTACGCCTAACCTCGCTTCTTATCTTGGCGGACTAACCTAGAAATACCCTTGTAATGCTAATCCTTAATATAATAAAAACAAAACTCAATATGTTCATTAATTTATTTAAAATTTTAAAATTTTGTATGTACAATATATTTTCGCGTAAATAAATTTTACAATAGTAAAAATAAATGTAAAAGCCTTAATACTACTTAAACTACGCTTAAGTATATAAAATTTGTGCTGTGATTAATGTAACGAGTGAAATTAAAGCAATTCTCAAGCACCAATTTATTTATACAACAAATAAATTTTGCTAGCTGTACACGTTATATCATTTACTCATTGAATTAAAATATAAAAATAATAATTTATTTTTATACTCGTAATATATCGTTGTCATTATTTTTTAATAGTCATAGCCACGGTTAACACAAACTTAATAAATAAAATGTTGTTTTACATTTAATCTTTTTAAGCAGAGATTGGAGTAAATAACGTCTGAAAAGACATACATACACTGAAGTATGTTAGTTTCTACATATTTACTTTACTTTAAATTCATGCTGTAGCATAGATACATGATAATCCAAGAGGACAACATATTTATTTTGAAATTTGAAATGAGTATTTAGTGTATTTAGTAAAAGAACATCTTTGAAAGAAGTGCAATCTGTATTCTAAAAGGCCAAGACTACTGTTAGCGTTTCTTTGAAGTTTGTGTAATGTGGACTGTGCAGTACGTGTACCCTAGACTAAAAGTGAGAGTTATATTGGAGCCTAGGCTTAATGTGGCTCAGCACCAAATCATCATCGCATTTTTAGCGGTTGCAAATATATGTCAGTCCAACTAAAACAGCTGGATATCCTAATATCCAAGATGTTCAGAACGGGCGATTTGGGTATTGGCAATTCATCGAAAGAAATATGTTGGTGGTTTGGGTACCTTTTAAGTGACATTATAAAACATTTTCAGATGTAGACAAGTCCCAGGGGACAACCCTATGACGCGGTAGCATGGGTTTGTGGGAAGCGAATTAGGGTAAGTTGATTACAAATTCACGAGGAGACCGAAGCTCGAATCTGAATCTATGGCATGGTGATCGTGCCTCTCAATCAATTGATCCAACTCCGTCGAATTCCCTCGAGAATTTGTTACAGAATCAAAAAAGTATGCGAAATCAAGAGTTCTGTATCGGCTAAACCAAAAACAAGATATAGGGTTGGTGAAAGTACTGAACCTTTAGGTACACCGGCATTTATTCAGGGGTCAGATATAATTCCGCCTATAATGATGAGAGTTTGACTAGAAAGGCAGTATGCCAGACTCTATTAAAAGCTTTTGTCAACATTATAGCAGTTAGCAAATTTCCGGTTGTGCAGCCAGCTTGGAAATCGTACAGGTATGGTTATTTTATAAATGTTTTGCCAACTGAGAGCTGACGAGGAATTGAACAATTTCGATAGGATTGAACTATGTATGTAGAATGGAATGGATTGTAATTAGAAGGAGCTTGCCTCACCTCTCTTAGGTATCGGTTGAACATGCGCAAGGCTGTTGAGTATGATAGGATAAAGAGGTTTCGCGGAGGTTTGGCCAAAAAAGATGTGCAGCATTTTAACAGCAGTGGCGAAAAATTATCTGGATCAGAAGCTTTGGATCCGACTAGTTTTCAAAACACCTTGAAAACTTCACGAATCCGAAAGTAAAGCGGCTTTTATCGGCTAGTGCATGGCGGCGAGCAAAAAAGAGAATGCGAAGAAAGTGCCAAGTAAGAATCAGCATCGAAATTATCAGCAAGTAGATTGGCTTTGTCAATGTACCAGTACAAAGTTTCTAATTTATAATGATGTTATAGATATAGAAGAACTGCTGAAATTATTCTTTACAGTTTAAAAGAGAGATCAGCAGCTCTTCCTACCCTTTCGGGTAACAAATACCTTCCATCTAACGTTCTAGTCGAAGTTGAACTTAGCCCGATAATGCTTATATAACGGTCATTATTGTGAACCAACTTATGTTATTCGGTTTAACATTTTTGAAGCTATGAGGAATAAAGTGCATGCCAAACCATAGGATGTTTAAAATATACTACGATGCACGTTGTGCCCTCTAGTAGAAAACGTAGCTGGAAACGGACCATCTAGGAGAGGGTCAAGGAACCAGTGGTAGCTCTGTAGTCTTGTAAGAGGGCCATTGGTGGGAAATTGGGTTTTCGGCTTTGATCGACAATGTGAAAGAATTTTGTCAGGCGGTCGGTAGCTTGAATACTCTTCGGGGTAGGAAACTAGTTGACATCGCAAATCTTGTCACCGTAGGTCGGCACGGAGGTTCAAATATTCTGTCGTGGCTTCAGGAGTTCTTTAACAACCTAGAAATCGTGATATCACCAAACAGGCCCCAGCCATTACTGGAAATAGTAGCAATAGGAAGAGACAGAAATACGCAGTCTTACAGGGATTATTCCGAAAAGGCTTTAAAATCGGCGCAAGGGCAGTTCTCGATGATACCTGGCTAGAGAGGGTCCGTCCAATGAGCGGGTCTTTGACCACTAGAGTAACATCTTCCAGCAGCCAAGTAAAGAATAGTCTGTGAGCCTATATCTCTTAATGAGGTCTAAGCAGCTGGCTTAGACAAAAACACCAGTCCCTGGATTGACGGTATTTCTGCTCGAACATGGTTAGGTGTTAGTACGTGTGAGAGAGCGCTCCTATATAACATCTTGCTATACAGTGGTGAACGCCCTTCTGAACTACTGCTAACTAGGACTATGGTATACTAGGATGCGATCAGTTGAGAGCCATCTCAATTCGTTCTGTGGTAGTCAGAGAGTTTCACAAAATCCTTCCAAATCGGTTCACACTAAACCACAGATATGACCCCCGTCCGATTCCTCCCTTTGGACGACTGTGGAGAAAACTGCTTCATTTTAAAAGAACTATTGAACAAGGCGCAGTCGGGGTTGAGAGAGCTACATCTGGCAACTCTTGATTTGACGAAGGCTATCGACACGGTATCCCACCATGCGATCGTCGGAGAACTGAGTCGTAAGGGTTGTCAGAGATAGTTCGTAGATTATGTCGACAGTATGTCCTGAAATGAGAAAACGGTGCTCCAAATTGGAGAAAAAGATTACACCACCCGAGTTTGCCGAGGATTGAAATAAGGTGATCCGCTGTCACCACTGATTTTCAGTAAGGTGCTAGAAGCAGCTCTAGAAGGAGTAGATTTTGATTTTGGGTTCGAGATTTACGGTTCACGGGTCAATGCTATTGCACACGCTGACGAAATCATTTTGATATCTTCAATTCAGCGAGGACTTATCTCAGTGTAGACTTTCAGCGAGCTAAGGTCAGGAGGAATCCATCCTGCCTAAATAGTACCCTTGATAAAATCGATAAGGCTCCCCTAAAATCACAACAAAAAGTTGCGGTAGTGAGGGAGTAATATTTTGAGAATGTTGGATAGTCGAGTACGTGTATACCTACGAAAGTGGTTACACTTACCAGCTGATGTGGCTTTGGGATTCTATTATGCAAGTATCAGATCCGGCGGCATGGGCTTACCCAATTTGCAGGAGCACGTCCCCGCGCTTAGACTGCATAAGGCAGCGCTTTTAAGCTTCGACCCAGTGGCGTGTTGTGTGTGTAGCGCACAGGTGACTAAGGAGGCCCTCCAACATAAAAGTCTCTTAGACCGATTGGGTCTACCCTCCTGGCCACAAGCATCTGCTGGGGAGCACGTGGACGAGCCAGCGCTACCGGTGGAGTTCGTGGGATCCACTCTGTCACCTAGAAGTAATATAGTGTTGAGTATTACTAAAAACTCAAAAACCTATTCGGGTAAAGAGTTGTTGACGAATACCGACGGTCGCGACTTAGGACGTGTTTACCAGTCGGACTGGGGCCGACTAGGTTCGCTTCCTAAAACTACGGTTAAACGCTCTCTCCTTTAGAGTTCGAACACTAAGAGGCAGACCCGGAAACCGAATGTGTCATGGTGGTTGCTCGCACACCGAAAAGAACTACCATACAGTTCAGGTGTGTCATAGAACACATGGTGGAAGGGTCAAAAGACACGACAGAGTGTTGATCACACTTCAGCATAAAACTGGAAGCTTGGGATACCTGGCTCATAGGGAGACGCTCTTTCACACTGCGCTGGGCCCCAGGAAACTGGTACTTGTGAAAAATGACAGGACCCCGGTCCTAGATATACAAGTTGTATCTGAACAAAATATTGACACAATGCACTCTGCCAAGATTAAGAAGTATAAGGATATACCTTCTTTCACTGACCTAGTTGGGGCACACACCAACTGTACTACGGTCGATTATGGAGAAATTACCATATCGTGGAAGGGGGTGTGGCATGCTAAGTCATTAGCGACACTAGATACTTTTAGGTTTCCAAAAAGTGTCCTCAGGAGAATCTCCATGGGTGTCATGCGAGGCTTCTACTTATGCTGGCAGAGGTTTAATAGTATCACCTCGAGAGTATGATGGTTACGGCCTGAAGATCGTGTAGACTTGTTGGCTCTGACTGATAACAGTCTGCCCTTTTGGGTCTCGGCCCATTTATGTAATTCTAGCTACGGAGCCAGTATTCAATACCTATTCCATCTGTGTACCTGAAAGCAAAATACCATGCCAGGACATACAAACCATTGTATGACACTGATTAGAATTTTTGCCAATACTTACGTATTCAAATTTTCCGCAACAGCCCATCAAGCATGGGTACAAGAACCCCACAATCCTGTTGATGACATGATCGTCTGGTGGCCCTCTCTGAAGAAGTCCAGAAACATTAATATTCTAGGGAAGGTTCAGAAATTAGCCTGCATCTGTATTAATGGAGCATTGTAGACGACACCCACTATTGCTTACTCTTAGATAAGATAGGCAAGCAGGTGGTAGCGAGTACTGCGGCTACCTCTAAGTAGTCCAATATTCGTATTGGACACTCTACAATTTTGAACTTCTTGTCGTTTTCACTAGGAAACCTTGATGAAACCTTAATTTCCATTGTCAGATGGTTTAGATCGACGATTCTAACCAGACAGGACTGGGAAAGCTAAGCACTGCCTTACGGCGAATGCTTCTAAACCTACATGCACTGCTCTTAACTGCAGGGTGGGGTGGGGTATGAAGTTTTCTCGGAAAAAGTAAATATTTATGTGTCCTTCCGCCACTGTAGTGGAAATAATGGCAATTCAGGAGGCCCTGATTTGGCTGAAAGGTAACAACTTATCTGAAAAGGATATTTGTAATCTGACGGACAGTCCAGCCGCGGTGCTACCCTAGAATTGAGCTCGCTAAATATGGCCCTACTTTACTCGTTAACACTTTTGTAGCCAACCCCCTAGCCAATTGCGAGCTGTTGCTTAGCACGGGGAGAACTAACCAAGCAAACCATAGATAGCCAAATGGCATTACGTGTACTCTAGGCGTCTAATTTCTTTGGACAGAACCAAACTAAGTGTAGTCATAGGGCGAATACTACCTTATTGATATACGCGCGAAGAGATTGGGATTCTTCTTAAATAACTTCTTCAGAGGGTGCAGGGACGACGAGGAGTGTTTTGCTTTGGAACGTAAGGGAAAGGCTATGGTATGATATTCTCTGGGACTTCGAAACGACAGCCGTAAGAGATCTCCCACAATTCACTGACAGCTCCAATTCACTGTCCGGTTCTGGTTCATATCAAATGAAATTCTGTATACGTGCCTGATACAGACAATTTTAAGTTATAACCGAAGTTATATTATTGTTGTAAACGTTTGATACGTGGTAATGAAGTATTGAAAACACACTTGTCGTATTTTTATATACTTGCTGATTAGTACAAAGAAATAACCAGTGACTAGAATAAAAAATAAATCTACACTTTGATATAGTATACATATTTTGCCACTTTCTGATTTTCTCTCAATTGGTATTGTTAAGCATATTTTAAAATTGCTCTTAGTTTCGAAATTTATTGTAGAGTTTACCCCTATCTCTGCTATAAAGATTTCAAATGCATGTGTTTCATTGATAGCACCAAAAATAAAGAATATATTACAGAAATACTATTTAAAATAAAAAGTAAAGTTCATCTCTTGAATAGTATTATAGTTAACAAATTGAAAGAAAGGTTAGAGATTCTTCGATGTACGGAAGTTTTTGTCGAATATTTTAAGTCGTTTCGTTTCGTTTACTTTTAAATAAATTTTTTCTAATGTAATATTTAAAAAAGTTAATTTACATGTGGAAGATGTGGAGTTAATTAAATTTTCAAAATCCTAAAAACAAACGTAGATAAGAATCCCGAAAAAAATGCCGAAAAGCACAACATTTATTTAAATATTATGAAAATATAAAGATCTCTTCTATAGTAAATGGGTGTAGTAAGATAGAGTATACAGTGATGTTGATTATATTCTACGACTTAAGGCCAATAGCAATTTTCTTTTAATGTATTGTACGGACAACGAAATTGACGGACTGTTCTTGACGGTTTCAAAAGTTGTTACCTTTTAAACAAAAATTACACAACTTAAAGGATCATAATGATGGAGTTTGGTTCCTAAAAGGATCCCTTTATTCTGGAAAAATTTTGAGCGCCACTCCCTTCAATTTCGCCAGAGAATAGAGATATCGTTATGGTCATCCAGAGCCATTGATTAACAGAAAAACGAGGGTACTTCACTCAGTCAAAAGTTATACTCATAAAAAATTTTTAAACATGGCGAAAGAATAAAATTGCAGCGCGCCCCGGAGCGACTCGCGAGTTACATCACAATTCTCACCAAGTAAAACAAATTCTTTGATTCTTTAACTGTAATGTGGTATAATTTGATTTTAAGTTTATACGGAAGTTTTTGAGGTACAATACAAAACCGTATCCCCCGATTTCGTTATCATCAGATGTTCACATCTAGATTTAACAAAATAGTCATTAAGAAATATCAAGGTAAAAAGTGAAAGAAATTCAAATTCATGCCATGGTGTCCGCCAATTCAGAAAGTCAATAACTTTGCTTACTCGTAATTGATATATCTATATATACACATATATTGATTTTGAAGTAATATATCCGGTAAATTAGGCAGTAATTTAATTTATAAGAATGAAATGTGTGCGAATAAGTGGAGTATCTTTGCAAGAAGTAATATAACATGCCATAATAGCGATCGCGAAATAACGTGCCTAAAAATAAAAATACCTTTCCTGAGAAAAAGATACCATTTATAGTTAGGGTAAAAAAGGAATTTATAAAACGAACGCAAGGCACGCATGTGTTAGTTCGTTCTCTTTAAACTTTATTTTGTCATTATTATAATAATATTAAAAAGAGTTATTTTAAAATAACTCTAAAAATATTTACTTTTGCTACAGCGTCTGTTACAGTTTTCATTGCAAGTACTAACCAAAAGCTACATTGGTGAATTTTTTCAGATTTTTGCATCGGTTTTGGAAATTCGAGCGGGGAGGCGTTGATAAATTTTTTGAAAGCAAATATCTTATGTTTGAAGACTGAAAATTATATGATCCCAAAATATATTTTGTTGCATTTTAGGAGACCTATCTAATGACATTCTTCTCGACGGGTGTAAATGTAAAATCGATTTGGGTTAACTTTTCACCATATTTTATATTTTGAAAATATAATACTTTGGAACTCAAAAAATTAATTTTAATTACTAAAATAGTCGATAGGAAATTTTATCTCATTTTATTATTGCGGATCTCATGCATGTGTCCGACATCATCCCACTTCATCCGATTTTTGCCATTTATATCATGAGATCTTATTTTGGAAAAAACAATGAACTTAAATCGCACTTTTCTTCTGGTCCTGACGGTGTCGCTCCAGCCTTCGTCAAGTCCTGTTCCGATGTCCTTCTTACTCCATTAGCGATTCTCTTCAATAGGTCTCTTCAAGCTGGTAAATTTCCTGCAGTGTGGAAGTGCTCTTTTATAGTCCCTGTTCATAAAAAGGGCCATAAGAATATTATAAATAATTAGTTATCGAAGTTTTCTTGCATACCTAAATAATTTGAATTGACTTAATCTATCCCAGCATGGATTTCTACCCGGTAGATAAACGACTACTAACTTACTTGAATTTACCTCCCACGTTATTTCTGGCTTCTAGCGAGGCATGCAAACAGACTTCATATACACGGATTTCAATAAAGCCTTTGATAAATTCCCTCACTCCGCAATTATATTTTAACTCGGGAGGCTGGGCTTCCACCTGTTCTTCTCGACTGGTTTTCTTCCTATATAAGAGACAGGTCATGTCGTGTGTCGCTCTGTGGCGCTACCTCTAGAATCTTCAGGGCTTCATATGGTGTACCACAAGGCAGTCATCTTGGCCCTCTACTATTCATTCTGGCCATTGTCCATCTGATCGCGTACTCTAATGTTCTAATCTACGCTGATGAAATAAAGATCTTCTCTTATGTTAAAGATGGTGGTGACGCCGCCCTTATTCAAAAGGACGTAGATACGTTTCGGGAGTGGTGCGAGCATAATGGCTTGACTTTTTCCAGGGGCCCTAATTCACAAATTTCGGATTAAAACTTTGCGGGGAATGGTCTCCGCCGTGTGCTGTCCGTAACTGACCTTGGGGTAAAGCTTGATAGGAAACTTGAATTTACTCTGCATATTGTAACGTGCACGAGGTAGGCCACGAAAAAGGAAATAGTCAACCGTGAAATCAAGAAAAGGAAATGTCAAACGAGGAAAGTCAAGGACGACTCCAACCCATGGTGAATACGTGAGGTGAAAATGTCTAACGGAAATATCTAGAACTAAGTGGCAGCAGTTTCTAGAATTAAGTTAAGTAATATAAAGGGCTGAGCAGTAGCCTAGTTAGTTTTAGTCGTGATTTAGACTGCGAAGTATTTACATGTGTTAATGCGAATAGTCAGTTGTATTTTAACCAGTGAAGTGATAAGTGTTAATTATTAAAGTGAAACGTAATATTGTGAAGAAATATTGTCGAAGAAATTGTTAAACGAACTAATTAAGTGAAGAGAATAAACTTGTGAACATTTGTGGATAAAAATAATTGTCTTAATTAATCCGTCGAGCCCGAAGAGCCCCATTTACGTTACAATATTCATTATGTCGTGTTTAGAGGCAGTTTAATCTTGGGCTTTGTTAAGCGGTGGTCTAGAGAGTTCTCGGATATACCAACATTGATTCATTTGTACTGCTTCGTAGTTAGACCTATTCTTAAGTATGCATCTCAGGTCTGGTCGCCCTATTACGCTGTTCATTCCAAGCGTATCGAATCGGTGCAGCCTAATTTTCTTAGATTTGAGCTAAGAGGGCTCCCATGGGACGATCCGCTTAGAATCCCGCCATACACCGACCGCCACCTGTTGCTCGGTTTGCACTCGCTTGATAAAAGGCGCAAAGTCGCTGACTTGGTCTTAATTCACCAGCTCTTGAACTCCAATAATGACTCAGGTTTGCTTGTTAGCAAAGGTTTCCTTTAGAAAGTCCTAACATAACCTTCAAAGACTGCCTTTATTGCATTAATGAACCAATTAATGGTTTATGTAGGGCTGTGAATGAATGTCCTAATTTTGTTTTAACTCTTAGTAAGGTGTTGTTTAAGAACTATCTATTTTCTGTGCTCCCGTGAATCTCTGTTTGCATGGTGTGAGCGGGGTTTCCTTACTTGTTTTTTTCCTGTTCCTTTCTTTTTTGTTATTTTTTCCTCTGCATGCTGGTGTGGGAGCCTAATTTCATAGTTATGCCAAAGAATTGCGCCTTCTGTGTTAGGAGGGTTAATTCTAATATAATATATTTGGGTAGATGTATTTCAAAAAATTATTAGCCCAGTCGAAAATTAAAAAGGTGTAATTGAATTGAATTATTTTATACCATTGCTTTTCAAGAAGAATATTTTTCAAGTACCTTATGTATCGAAGTCTTCGGTGGAGTAAGTAATACTGTGTCGGCTTACCAATCCGAAGGTTCCAGGTTCGACTACCACCGCCGTTGACTCATCTTTGTTTTTGGCTGATAACGGATTACGATAAAAAGGCCATGAGGGTTGCAGAGAAAATGCCAGTGGTTCGGAATCCACTTTAAATTGTAGGTCCACTAGCAATCGTTGTCTTGAATCGGGTGAAGTTCTTCTCCCGTCCCATGCCAAACAAGGAGTTACGGGAACTAGGGAGACCTTTATGTATCTCTAGTTCACGTAAAAATACAAACAATAACCTTACATCTAAAAGAAAGAAATTTTTGGAGAATAATTAAAGAAAAATAGCTTGCATTGTTCTTATATGTCATCTTTGATACTGGCAAAGGAGCATTGTCGTGACGACAAAAATAATTTTTTTTGTTATTTTCACAAATTATGTTGTTAATATATGTAAAATAAAAAAAATTTAATACCAAAATCACTTCGTTACTCGAAATAACATTATAAATGCAACAAAAATTATTTCGTTGTTAAAAATAACGAAAAAATCATATGAATTGATATAAAGTTATAACGTTATGGAGCCCTAATCGTAACTTCAATATAAGCGATGTAGGTGATCTTGTCACAATAATTTACCTGTCGCCTGTATGAGGTGTTCAAATTTTTCCATTACATTCACAATTACTGGACCGGAAGGGGCATGTATGCATTTCTACCAAATACAAAACGAACTTAATAAACTGCTTATGTACCAAAGTGGAAAAAAGTAACCCTTATGGTGCGACTCCGTCTATCTGTCTTTCTAATGCCATCAACTTGAAATTTGAAATAGTTTTAAATAATGCTCGCCATTGAATTTTTATTTATATTTTATTTATTGGTGGGTCAAAATTTTAAAGTGCTGTTACTAGATCCAGAGGGACATCAGAAAGGACTTAATTTGCACATTATATAAAAATATTTTTATTTCCTATTATGAAAAATGGTTTCGACTTATGATGAGAAATGTCTAAATTATAAATATATAAATTATAATAAATATATATAATGCCATTCCGTCCCCTTATCGGAACCGCTTCCGGAACCCTTGGTGCGCAAGATTTAGCCGATTTAGCTAAAATACCCGACGTTGTAAAACGTTTGAGAAATCTTTCTGGCCGACCGGGACAATTCAGTTCTTCGCAGAGAAGTGTCCACAGAATCCTGACAATCTATGATCATTTAAAAGGAACACCTATATACTACGGCATCCTTAATCTACGCAGATATGAGAGATTGAGGTACGTAAGAGTAGCTAGTAACCACTTTAATACAAAAATATAATAAAATTCCCGAATTCTACCAAGAAGTGTATTATCATCTTTCACAAATTCTCAATAAACTATCACTAATGGAGCTGAGTCAGGAATTTCTGAATATAATGACCCAAGAATACCGCGATAAAGCGTTAAATACCTTTGTAAGAGGTCTTACAGGAGATCTCCCCCGAATACTAAGCATGAAAGAGCCGGTAGATCTTCCGCAGGTTCTTCACTTATGTTTTAAATTACATAACGTGGATTATCGTGTGCAACACAGTCATGGAGTGATTAGAAGGCCACAACCTCAAACATTAAACCCTTTTCCGTCAAGAAATTACCCTCATCAAAAACACTCCACTCCGATTCCATTGCCTCGAACCAATTTCTACCCCGAATTTAGTAAACAATCCTAAAATACCTTCTAGTCCTAACTTTATAAGACAAGCTCATTTTCTCAGCAAGCACAAATAACTATAACAATTCTCATCCTTTACCTCTTAAACCCAGGCCCGTAGAGACAAAATTCGGGCCCGGGGGGTACCACATACGGGCCCCCCCGCGAAACGAATTTCTGGCCCGGCACTTAGCGTTTACGGGCCCATATACAATCGAATGATTAACTTTCAGTTTAAAATCTGTCTAGTATAGTACACTTTTTCAATCGTGAAGCATTTTTTTATATAAATAATTAAAATGGAAAAATTGTTCTGTTGATGACTTGGATGACGGGGCCCCTTTCAAAGCCCGGGCCCGGGGGGTTTACCCCCTTCGCCCCCCCCCCCCTGTCGACGGCCCTGCTTAAACCCAATCATAAACCAGAACCTGTGAATACAGGTCACTCAAAGAGTTTTACATATAGAGCAAGTTATCGACGAAGAAAATGATACATCGAGAAATTGAAAGAAAAACAACAAAAATATATCAAAAACAATAATAAAAAAAGAAAGCCAACAAAAGATTATGAACGACAAACGGCTAGGATATAAACTTACGTTTAGGTACAAAAAAGAAATAGTCAAGGAAAATAATAGAAATACAGTTCACAAAACTATACGCAAAGTTCAGAAAAACTATACGCAAAACGAATATTACAAATTGCCCTGTTTCAAGCGATATCCAAATTCTCTTCTTCAAATTCCCAAATAATCGCTATGTGCCTCTGCAAGGCAATAATGCAATATGGAAATTTCAAACGAATCCACATTACACATCCATTATTCCCTTATCATAATTATACACTAATCCAAATTCAAGATCTGCTGGATAACTTAAAACCACATAGACCTAAAAGATCACTAAATTTTATTGGTAGTGCATGGAAAGGGATTGCAGGTAATCCTGACCACGAAGACTTTCAGATAATTCAAGATAAGGCGACCAATGACATCCTAGAAGTAATCAGAGAGGAAAGTAAAATTAGTGATGAACTTGCTCTAAATATTCAATGCAATATAAAATTGAATAAGGAACATTAGATATGCCATCCATTGGGCAAAGTCAGGAGTAATAAATTCACACACACATTATCCAAACCAGAAACAAAATTTACCACTTATATTTTAGATAAGGAAGGACTTCCTTACTCCACAACAGAAGGAGCCTTAGAGTTTGCTGGTATAAAAATTATAATTAAAAAAAACAAAAAATGAAAATTATGAGAAATTTGCTAATTAAGCCAATCAAAAGAAATAATGAAATTCTTTATAAGGAAATTCTTAAAGATATTATTGGCATTAAAAACAATTATAAAAATCTTAATTACGAGGGCTAATCAAAAGGTAATGATAAAAACGCTCTACAGAAAAAAATAGTTATTCAGTCCTTCAAATCTACATGCTCTTATTCGAATTAACCCCTCTCGGTTCTAATACATTTTTCCCACCGTTCCTGACACTTTTAAAACATGAGCTGCAGCCCATCTTTTTCGCCCTCCTTGCAGCGCGCCTCCACAGCATTCATGATCTCATGAATTTTCGACCCCTGAGCGGAAATGTGACTTCAGGAAACAGTCCGAAGTCGCAAGGTGCCAAAACTGGACTTACTATTCGGTATAGTTGCGATGCTGCGAGCGTTCAAGACAGGCCCGTGCGCATGGAGGGTTTTTAAAATTTTCTGAACTTCCTGATTAGGAAAAATTTGACTGATATAAAAAAATAACCTAAAATTTATAGGTATTTTTATGAAATTAGATACCCTTAGCCCCCCCTCTTCCCCCCCCCCCCTACACTAGCAAATCCTACGCACGGCAATGGTTCAAGAAATTCACTAAAGTGCCGCGCATTGTCATGATGCAGTCAAATTTCGTTAACGTTTTTGTGCGACCGTTTTTTAATCGTGTTTTCGATTTTGCTTCGGGGTCCCTTGAAGAAGCAAATGCGTGTTTGAGATTGCGGTGCCATGACTCGAGTTATGCTTTGGATTGTTTGTTTTTGGTACATTTTACATTTGGCACCGGTTCGGACCAAGAACAGCTGTGACACTACTAACACAAATGAAGTAGATGTGTAAAAGTGAACTGGCATTGTACTTCCGTGCTGCGAGTTTTTACATTTAATTAATTATTTTTACTGTCCTGCTATAATAAGAATGAAAAAAACAGAAAAAACTTTACTCTTTCCATCAGGGGCGGATCAAAGATTTTTTTCTGGGAGGGGCACAAAGGCCAGACGGGAAAGGAGGGTACTCACAAGATTACATTATATCTTTGGGATTAATTGTAAAATAATGACATACAACAGTAACTATAATAAATATACTTGTACTAAAGGTTTAATAATGAAAATAATGGAAAATTACATGTTTATTAATGATAGTTTTCTTTTATGTTTTCTGCTGAAGATATCAAGTATTTATGTAGCGTTGGCATTAAAGCCAGTCCATTGAAACGATCTTCTGCTGCGAAGATATGTCTTTACCGATAGAAGATAATGCAAGGCGTCACCTTACCTTTCCTTATTTTTCACATTCCATATTCCGGGATAATCCGGAAATATTTTTTTCATATAAGTAATAGTTTAGGCGCTAGGACGAGTTTAAAGAAAAATCACCCCCCCCTCTCCCCCCCGGCTGAAGACTCTGGGAATGTTCTGTTTCAAAGTGAGAAATTTCCTTACTTTAATTATAATCACTATGTTATACTTCGTGTAACGCACGACAATATTTATTATATTCATAATTTGAGATATAGGAGTGTCCGGCGATCTAAAATACTTTCAATTAAATTCTCGATCTCGATTTTAAATTGCCGCCAGTAAATACAATTGCGTTCTTATGTTGGTAGCTCTCTAAGCACATTCAAAACAAAAAAGGTACAAGAAATAGGAACGTATAGGAAAATATCTCCGCTCTTATTCTGGTTAAGCACATTCCAGAGGAAATAAACCATTTATTTCTAAATTGCATTTTAATAAATAAGAGGAGTACAGGCGAAAAGTATATCATAAAAAATAATTTCGAGGAAGACAATTTAATTTTTTTATAATAATGGTTTTTTCTCTCGACAGTGTTAAACAAATACTCGAAAGTAAAATACAGACAAAAAAGGTTTCCAACTAGTGGTAAAAAAAGTTGTCTCAAAATGAAATAGCATACGATCGGTCCATAGCAATATGTCAGTGGATGAACTTCATAGTTACCAAAATCAATGCAATTGCAGTAGCAGCAAATTGAACTTCAGCTTCGGCTTGAGAAATTTTAATTTTGCTTCAAATTTTACAGTACTGACAACCTAATAACTTTGAATTCACTGTATTTAATGTGTTTCAGCCTCAATTTGTCGTTCTTAATGGACGATAACAGCAGTGGCATATTTTGCAACCTCGGTACCATGCGTTGAAGGGCGCACTACTTATGGTACCGTGAGGTTGGAAAAGGGGGTGGGAGGGGTGACATGTAAAAATAATCGAAAACTGCCGATATTGGTGTCAAATCCATAATTTTCGGGATCAGTAAGGTGAATAATGACACTCCCGATGCCGTTAAATAATTTGATGATAAGACATCCCTATGGATCCCTAAGGAGGTGGGTGGGAAAGACTTAAATGTACAAATAATCGAAAACGACCCGAGGTAATCTCGGAAACGGCTAATTGGGTTTCGAGAGGACTTTCAGTATTTTATTAGGTATTAGGTGCAAATAATTTAAGCCGACCGATATTAGTGTGAGAATCTATGTTGTTCTGTACTGCAGGTATGAATAATGATACCACCGATGCTGTTAGATACTGCAGGAGTAAGGCATCCTTAGGCGTGAAGGTGGAGGAAGGGGCAGAGAAAAATAATCGAAATCGACCTATGTTTATATCGAATTCATAGCTTTTGGGATCACTGAGATGAACAATCACACTCTAATTGTCGTTGAATACTGTGGGTTTAAGACACATCTAGCGCCCCAAGAGGTGGGGGTGACATGGGAGTGACATGTTAAAATAATCGGAAGCGACACTCACTTATCAAAGTCCGAGCAACACCGGGCACATACTAGTATATAAAAATCGACGGGGATGTAGGTGTATACGTGTATGTTGCATCATATCATAACTCTAGAATACTCAGAGCAATAAATACCGAACTTGGTACACAGATGAATTATAATCTAGCAAAAATACTGTAGTTAGGTGGTAAATGCCTTTAGATACTTTTTTTTATGATCTAAGCAAATCCCTAGGACAAACCTATAATGCGTTAACATTGGTTTTGTTCAGAAGGGAATTATGGTAACGGGAATGAGGGAAATTGATTGTCTTGATTTTGCATTGCTGCGAGCTAGAAATAGACCAGAGATGGAGTGGATTTTTTAAAATTTTATTTTTTAAAAACTCATAAAACTGATCGTGCTACTCATTCATTGATCCAACTCCGTCTCCCGTGGAAGTAGGACACCTCTAGCATAGTGCTGTGAGTGTGTCTAAAAGAAGTCAGAATAAAGAAAATATTTAGCATGTATTTCTGAGAGTAAGAATTATTTTTAACTTTTTATTTCTTCAAAGTAAATAGAAGCTTGTTTTTCAATGATATTTTTTGTTGATTTTAATTTATTGTTAACACTAAATTCATCTTCTGTACCCCATAAAAACCAATTTTCATACCATGCTGTATATTTTACAACGATCATCTCATTTTTAACATTAAACTCAGCTTCTGCACTTTCTGAAACCCTCCAAACCGATTTTCATGCCATTCCAAATTGAAATTTTCTGCTGTTTCGATTAAGCTCGACTCTATTAAGCTCCTATAAAAGCGTGTTTTGAAGGGTTGTGTTTTCGGTATGTTTCTTTTCGGGATTTTTCCTAAAGGTTTTACTTTGCGGTACAATCTATAAGGCTATGTATAACAAAACCTAACAAAAGGTTTACAACATTCGTACTTTGAGCTTTCTTTGCGCGATTGATTAATACATTTAATTTATTGTCATGGTGAATGACTTTAAAAGTAAAAAATAAATATTTTTTATTGTGAATAGTTTCAAGGCAAATTTGTTACTGCAGATTGTATTGTACTTTTAATTCTAGGACTCCAAACAGCGAGGCAAAAATATATTTTTTTAATTACCTAATCTTACTTTTATCCAAAGTAAGACATTAAAACTTGAAAATAAAAACTTACAAGCTAAAAGTATTGTACTCCTTTTGTGATATACATCGAGCTGACGCTGGTTTAGTCCTAGATAGATTTGTTTCGGATTGCGTACCTTAAGTTCGTACCTACATGCAAGGCCTTGGAATATTCTTCATTTAGGACGATTTCATTAACAGAATAGGCCAATAAAGTATCACAAAGACCAGAAATAGTACGGGAAAAACCACCCGTGACATCTTATCGATTTCCCGCCACATGATTTTCTCAACGCCCGTGTCCATGTCAGTCCAAGCTACAGACAACAAGCTTTGCCTCCTGGCAGGTTTAGGAGGCCCGCCATTTCCCTGCAATGACGTCTAGTAATAAATACAAAAGTTATTAAAAAAGCTTTCACAGCATGTCTTATTATGAGTTATTTTCGAGTTTAATTACCTGCCCCGGTGTGGTCGGTGTTTGAGTTGCCTTACGTGATCTAACTGCACCGCCTTCCCAATTGGCCACCGTCGGGCATTGCCCTTTCTCCATTGCACTTATCCTCTGAACGCAAAATAAAAGATTAGAGTTATTCAGTAATTAAAGTTATGACAAATAAATTTGAGTAAATGTAGGACTTTTTGATTAATTATTTTTATCAGAAATATTTCTAAATGTTATTTCTTAAGACGTGATTTCACTGAAGCAATAGTTCGCACGCCACACGGATTTAATATAAAGTGATAAAAAATATATCGTAATTGCTGCACGGATTAATAATCATTCGACATGATTCTACATGCCCAACTATGTCCCCTTATCCAACAGTCATAGAATCGACTTTATTTTACGAAATGAAATGCATAATTGAAAATAAAGAAGTTTTAAAAAAAGAAGTTCAACCAACTTCACAAAAAGCGCTTAAAAAACGGAGTACAATACTTTCAAACGGGGCGTACATCGACACCTCCTTCACTCAACCTCCTAACCCATTTCCCTCATCCTTAATTCCTTTCCTGCAAATGCTGTGTTTTAGCATCATAGGGCATCCCCTAAGCTTGGGCAACATCATATATAAAAAAAAGCATAAAATAATATTTAATTTTATATCTACTAGGGCAATTTGAATTGCAGCCATCCACTACAAGAGCAAAGGCGGCTTGTTCCCATTCCTCTAATCCAAAATATTTCAGCGATATCCCGAAAGACAGTCTGGTTAGGGCAATCATTGATCGTAGTAATGCAGACGGTTCTATCACGCTCGATAGGTGGAAGATGAAAGAAATCACGTTGCTTAGGGTCTACTTGGAGGTTCTTTCAGTGAACACTAATCCTGCCCCCTGTTGTCATAATGCTGGCTGACATCAATGCCATATCAAGCTCTTCGCTTGCTCCGACCAAAGGTCCGTGGTGCTCTTAACCAGGCGTTTTCCAGCCTCGGTGAATTCTGGCCTGGTGCTGTTCTTAAAATCAGATACCTTGCAAACCTAAATATAGGGCGTGGATCCTATCTGAATCTGCGGATCCTACAAAAATCTTGCAGCTCATCCAGAAACTCTGGGCCATTATTGGAAAGAAGCTCAAGTCAGTGAGGTCAAGGGCAACTCTAGACAGGCCGTAGTGATCCTGACTGAGAAATCCCTCGTCCCACTCGCTGATCGCAACGGCATTTTCTACTTCGCTTCAGCTCCATTATCCTAAACGTCTATCATATAGACCAGAAGGTGCTAGTAGATAGCACCTCGACGAAAAAGGAAGACCAAAGTGAAGCGACTTCCACTGATAAAACGGTGCAGCGGCTGTTCCTTCGCGGTTACCCCCCCCCCCCCCTCCCCCACCATCTCTCGAGGAGGATGGTGATGCGCTACTCACCTCCGTTATGGAGGTTGACACTTTTCCCTATCTCGGACAAGCGATGGAAGATTTTTTCTTAGGCTCATCTGCTGATGAAGACATCAGTAATTAATGGGAAGCTGCTGCCTTCACTGTAATTGCGGTATCTTCCCCCAAATGTAGTAATATTAAGAGTAGCTCAAATTAACCTTCATCATTCGAAGCTAACGTCTGCTGCTTTTTTCCTTCGTCTAGCACAGAAAGGAGAGGAGCTCGTCTTCATTCAAGAACCTTGGGTCGTCAGAGACAAGGTTTGCGGACTCAATCTAAAGGGATACAAGCTCTTCTACATATGAGGTACAGGTTGACCCAGATTATGTATCCTTATTAAAAATAATATTAATGCCCTTATCCTTTCCCAATTTAGTGATTAGGACACAGTTGTAGTTTCGCTGGAGCTTCAATCTCATTATATTTATATCTTCAGCTCTTTGGCTCACGATGCGACGGATATATCTAGTATAGACTTATGGAATGTGATCAGGGAAGCCACTAAACAGAAGACAACGCTGGTTATCGGAGCAGACGCCAACGTGCACCACACGTCATATATGTAACGTGGGTGTGGAGCCCAGCTCGATTAGGCGGAAAGTTCTGGACATAACGCTAATCTCGGAACAATTTTATAACGGAGTGGAAGGTATTTAAGGAACCATCCTTTTCCGACCACGCCTACATTGAATTCGGAATGGCGTTCCACAAACAGGTCCGTTCTCCCCACAAAAATAGGGTTAAAACAAACTGGGACCTATATAAAACTGTGCTAATAATAGTCTACCTGCCGAAGGTCACTTTATTATCGGAAATAGACAAGGTGGTGGACACTTGAGGTGGTGGGATCCTTGAGGAGGCTGGATCTTGACCATCTCCCATCGAGCTTATTGAGCTCATGCTAAAGCTTAGGATCATTAACTGCAGTTTGAAAGGACCTAATATACAAAGAGTCATTACTAGAGGCACTCCTTAGGAACGTATTCTATCACCACTCTTTTGGAACCAAACTCTTGATGAGCTACTCCTATATATGGAGCACTCTGGACACAAGGTTATCGCCTGCGCTGATGATATTGCCCTGATTTGTTCAGGCAAGCAGCCATATACATTGGCTGAAGTGTTGCAATACGCCCTCTTCAAGATATCCTCATGGAGTGATGGGTGTGGTCTGGGTATAAACTGGGATAACACTGAGTTAATACTCTTCCCTCGGAAACATAATATTCATCCTATGAACTGCCCTATACTATTACGTGTGCAACTAAGTTCTCGCTGTTTGTCAATAGATGGCTCCAGCAGTAAGTGCTGGCCGATTTTGACATATCCAAAACATCATGAAACACGCTTAGACATATGGTAAACAAACCGTTTTGACACATTAGTGATTTTTTTTGGCCTGATATACTTTTAGTTTAGTGAAAATGTCTGATTTTGTGCCAAATAATCGTCATTTGCGGGAAGTGTTGATTTTCTTCTTTCATTCGAAAAAAACGGCGGCTGAAGCACATTGAGAGCTCCAAAAAGTTTACGGTGATGCTGCTCTAAGTGAAACAACGTGCCGTAATTGGTTCCATCGCTTCAAAGACGGTGACTTCGATGTTGAAGATCTTACGCGTGAAGGAAGGCGGAAAGCCTTCGAAGACGCTGAGTTGGAGGCATTGCATGCGTTGGGAATGATTCACAAGCAAGGACCTTGGTTTCCTTATGATTTGAAGCCAAGGGACGTTGAGCGTCGTTTTTTCACCTTTAAACAACTGCTCCAGCGGCAAAAAAGGAAGGGGTTTCTTCATCGCATCGTGACGGGTGATGAAAAATGGATTCATTACAGCAACCCAAAGAAAAGAAAGTCATGGGGACTGCCTGGTCATGCTTCCACGTCGTCGGCTCGTCCGAATATTCACGCTGCGAGGCTTATGCTGTGTATTTGGTGGGACCAGGTTGGTGTTATTTATTATGAGCTGTTGAAACCGAACGAAACCATCACTGGAGAACGGTATCGATTTAATTGATGCGATTAAGCCGAGCATTGCGCGAAAAACGGCTACAATATGATCAGAGGCACGAAAAAGTAATTCTGAAGCATGACAACGCTCGGCCTCACGTTGCCAAATCCATTAAAACTTACCTGGACACGCTGAAATGGGAAGTCCTACCCCACCCGCCATATTCCCCAGATATCGCGCCGTCCGATTCTTGTTCCGTTCGATGGCACATGGTCTGGCTGATCAGCAGTTCCACTCATATGAAGACATCAAAAAATGGCTTGATTCGTGGATAACCTAAAAAGATGAACACTTTTACCGTAACGGTATTCGAGCTCTGCCTGAAAGATGGGAAAAAGTTGTAACTAGCGATGGGCAATACTTTGAATGATTCATTTGTAACCATTTTTTTTACAATAAAGTTGCAATTTCAGCAAAAAAAAACAAAGAGAACTTAGTTGTGCGCCTAATACATGGGGTTTGGCTGAAATTAATTCACCAGGTTCTAGGTTCTTGTCCTAGAAAGGAAACTGGCCGCAGATCATCTAAAGCACATAACACTGCCTACGGATAGCATCTGTATTTTCTCAGATAGTCAGGCTGCTATTAGATTCCTCACGGGAGTGTATACAACCTCCAAAACGGATATAGCATGCCACTCAACTTTTAATGACATGACTGAGCGTCTGAACGTACCCCTCATTTAGGTTCCTGGCCATAGTGAAATTCAGTGCAACTCTAGAGCCGACGAACTAGTAAGAATTGGTACAACTCGTCCCGACTCGGACTTTAATCACCGGCTTTGCAAGCCGTAGACCACTTGCAAACTGCAGATTTCACAAGTATCCCTCAAATGTTATATGGTAGAGGGAACACACACCTAACAGATATGGTCAAACCTTGACACGAAGCGGTCAAGAGACCTCATCTCACTCGGATGAAGTATAATAAGCGTTGTTGTGGGCGTTATTTCGGGTCACTGCCTCATATGCAGACACGCCTAGGAGGAGGAAACTATATTCCATCTCCTCTGCAATTGTCCGGCTCTAGCCAACCGCAGGGACCGGTTTTTGGGCCCACTCCGTCTTTAAATCGAATTAGGCTCTACTGATGTTAGGGATCTAGTTCGGTTTATCAGGAGCTCTAAAAGGTTCCTGGCTACGGGATAGGGCTAAAACCTTTTTGCTCCAGTCAATAATATCTATTGACTTCCCAGGAACTAGATTCCACTGGCGACAGGGAACTCGGCCTCCTAGCATCAACTGTGGTATCACAATATGCGTTTTTGGCCTAAGTAGGTCTTCTTAGGTAGCCGCTCTAACCTAATCTAGAAAATTAGGTTCAACCCCTTCCCAACAAAATTGTTTTCTCAAAAAAAGAATCGGTTCAGGCGCTACGAAATTAGTTAGGATCAATTTTGTCCCCTATTAGCAAAGGAGAATCATACTTTATAGAACAAAAAAAGATCCATCCACGCTTTCAAAGATCAGTTTTTCCATTGCGTAAACGTACAATCAGTTTCTCAACTTCATTTAACAATTTAATTTGCGGAGTCTTTTCACAGTTTCACAGTTTTTCGTACGCAAATAAACGTCAATCTGGATATTTTACCTACCAACCTTCGCATCTCCTCTTTCAAAGAATCACAAAGTATGTGTTCAGAGAAATATAGGATTATATAAACGTTGCCAAATTGAAAATTTTAAAGAATTCCGTCAACAACGGTATGGCTAAATGCATCATACTTACCATTGGAATTACTTTTGGTATCCTATTGACTTGGTATTGGTACTGTACATCGAGGACCTTAACTACTACGAATTCTCCTAATGCTGCAAACACGAAAACCATACATCCAGCCATCCATAAATCTAAAGCCTGCAACAATTTTTAAGCAAATATTAGAAACACGAAGCAACAAAAGAGTGGAACTAATATGGCGCATTAATACAATAAATAGAGTAATATCGCAATGTATGTACTCCTAGGATTATTTAAGACCTAGTCTCCGTCGAACTTTTGGCATATTGTATTAATGCGTCATTATGTTCTTATTTATTTCGAGGTAAAATGTTTACCTTAACATAAGCGACTGGAGGAATATCCGCCCGAAGACCAGTGAACATTGTAACTAACGTAAGCATGCATGTTACTAATAGAGTAACTCTTCCGGGGATGGCGTCCAGACCCAGCCAAAAACTGAACCAGGACAGCATAACTACTAGTGAGGAGGGTGCAAATGTTTGTATAAGATGATGCCCGATTTGCCTTTCAAATCGAAAATATACTGTTAGTCGAGAAAAGTTGCCCGCTTTTTCCGGCATGTAACCATCACTCTCCTCCAGTTCCAGGGGTTGTCCCAAATTGTACTGGAGCAGCTTAAGTTCTGGATTAAGTTTTACTCCTGAATCCGACCATTTTAATTTTACCTTTTGATTGCTGTATGAAACTGTTAAATAACGCACATAAATTAAGACTCTAAAGATATAAAAGAGGTACTCACAGCTCTCTATATAGATTGGACACACCTGGATGTCCATAGGGTACAGCTGGAACTCCATTTGGCAGGCAATAATAGCGTGCATTCGTGCTGCATATCTAACCGTTTTGTTTTTGTAAATTGTAACTGAGGTGAATTTGTGTGTGAGTGTGGCGATTTCTAAAAGAAAATAAAATCAACGTCTTAAAGATTTTATCGTAGGAATTACTGCAATTGTTCCTAAATTAAGTCGTTAAACACTTTATACTAGTTATTCCCTGAATGAGCGGAAGGTAACAATTTTATTATAAAGTGATTACGACATGAAACCATTTTCACTAATGGAAAGGAGGCTGTAGTTTTGGTCATCACAGCTGACCATAGGATAAAAGAAACATTGATAAGTATTCGGATTAAGTCAGATATGGACGCTTGATGGCAAAAGTATTACAAGCCCCATTGTACAAAAAATAAATTTTTTGATTGTTCGTTACGGTTTTACTCTAATTACAAAATTTAAATGCCTAAAGTGATAAAATAGTGTTGTTTAAAATTGGGGCTTCTGGTGTCCAGGTGACCCAGAATTTGTTGGGGTAGAAGTATTATTGAAGTTATATGTCAGTAGGACAAGAGGGTGCAAAAATAATAGTTTTTTTTTATTAACAAAAAAATTATTATTTTTCCGTTTTTCAGATTCATAGTACTATATTTTCATGTCTCTATTTTCTGTTCTTTTCTTATTTCATTGTGTTATTTGATATAACAATATTTAAATCTGTTGGTATGATAGATATAAACATCTTTCTAAATATACAGGGTGTTTTTGATCTGACATGCCAAAATGAGTGGGGTGATAGATCTCACCTAGCGAAACATACGCTAAAAGACTACTACTTCAATGACCTTTTTAAAATTGTCAACAGAACTCCTACCTCGGGTCACTTCCAAAAGTGAAAAAAAAAAAAATGTTTTGCAATGACCTAAAATTCCGAATTTTCCCAAATTTTTTTCGAAATTTATGTAATATACCTCTATGTAAATTTATGTATATACCTTTTTTTTATTGCCCATCTTATTACCTTTCTAAAAAGGTACAACATGTCTAGGTAGAGAAAGGATTAGAAAAACCGCAACCTTAAGAATCCCTGACTGCCTAATTATTTTATTGCACTTTGTATAGGAAAGGGGCAGTCTGGGTTTATTTTTTTAAAAAAATTCCATTTTCTAAAAACATCATTTTCGTGTAATATATATATGTAGAATTAGTGTACAAACTCTTATTTAGGTTTTAAATCCCCAGAAATATGTACATGAGACGATACAATATAAGGTTCCGGAGTGCGCACGCATGGGAAAAAAACTTTAACGCGTTTTTCTCGAAACAAGGTTTTTTGACTTGGTTGACACAATTTTTAAAAAAAATATATAACCGATTGGGCTGAAATTTTCAGGGATTATTCAGCACATTTATAGTTTCAGCCTGAACTACATAGAATCATAAATATTTATTAATTTTTAACCCTTTTTTTAAACAATTTTAGTTTTGTTTACCCAAAATGTTCAATTCTAATTCCAGTTATAGCCACTTACTTATATTTTAATATTCCGTTTGAATTTTTTGTTTCAGAGGTTCCTGACCCGAGATATCTTGTCAACCAGTTTTTTACAGGGTTCTCTTATGACCGCCATTTTGTTGCCATAAATAAAAAAAAAATTTTTCATGTAGTTTAATATGTATAATTTATTGTAGACAAGTATTGAAACATTCTATGGTATTATAAAAAAAAATTTAAAATATGTCCAATAAACCGAGACTGTGCCTTTAAATAAACAAAATTTTTAAGACAAAGGATCGAAAATGTTTGTTTAAGGAGGGGGGTTAATTTTCAATATTTTAGACAAATTTTTAAACAAACAAAAATATATCGTAAATATAAATTTATTTGTAAGTTAAGAACATAATAATACAGCATTTCAAGAGCCTTCTGTTAAATTTTTGGGTAAAAGTATTGTGAATGGAGCGGTGGAGCGGAAATCTTCGTATACACAAAAAAAATGTTACTTTGCGGTGATCATCATAACTCATTACTGGATCATCTGTTGACAAAAAACCAAAAAGATTATGTTAGTTTATGAGTTTCTCGAGGTAACAACGTCGGGATTTTGTTTATTTTATTGATTTTTCAATTTTTAGAAGTAAAACAAGACGAATTTTTTGAATTTATGAAAATTTATTGATAAAAGTCGGGCGAATTTGTTGTTGTAAAATTAATTTTAATAATAAAAAATACAAAATCTCGACGTTGTTACCTCGTTATTTATGTATAAAAGAAGTGTGCAAAATTTGAGAAGGATCGGATAAGTAGTTTTTGAGTTACAGAGATGACTTTGAAAAAACTAAATCTGAGAAAAACGCGTTTAAAGTTTTACCATTGTTTTTTTTATATATAGAATGGATCGAATGGAGGGAGACCCAAGGCACTGTATCTCCGGCAGTTTTGCTCCAATCGGCCTCAAATTTTAACTGGATACTCTTGAAGAGCTGTACTGTAGGATGGAACAATAAAAAATTTCAAAAAAAATTAAAAAAATTGCAAAAAACAGGGGATGGTATCACAAAATTCCACAACCTCCATACTTGGTCGGATTCTAACACACATAGGATAAGGGGACCTCCTTCCAGCCCAAATTCTGAGCCAATGTTTGGCCTGGTATCATCGGCACCCAGTTAAAAGGAACAATTATTTTGAAAGTGCTTAAAAGACAAATTTATGCAGACTTTTTGGGAAATACATTACTAAATCTATTAGAGGACAACCCTCTGGATAATGTTAGGGCTATGTTTTACCAAATCGATAGAGCCCAAGTGCATACCGCGAACATTGTGAGGCAATATTAAATCAAAAATTTCCTGATCGCTGGGTTGGACGAGGTACACCGATTCCTTAGCCTGCTAGAGCTCTAAAACTTGCTACATTGAACTTTTTTTTTTATGGAAAACAATGAGGAGTGAAGTTTATTAAAGGTCTGTTAACAATAGAGACGAATTAGTTAGCAGAATTTGGGCTACAGCGACGAAAATACGGGAGGGGTTGGCTGCAATATATCTTAAACAGGGAATTAGAAGGTATGCATCAAAAGTGGTGGAATACATTCTGAACAGCTTTTATAACATAATAGCAGTAATTGAAATAAGTTTCGAAAAGCATTTTAGGATTAATTTGAGTTTAATTTTCTTAAATTGCAGATTTCAGGGGGGGGGGGTTATCTAATTTCATTTAAAAAAATAAAGGAGCTATACAAAGAAAACTATCAACAAATGGATGTACATAAGATATTATGCAATTAAAAAATATGGTCACATACACTTTAGATTATTTTTTTTAGTATTTCAGTCAAATTTTTAATAATCAAGAAGTTCAGAAAATTTTAAAAACCCTCCTCCGTGCGCAAGGGCCTGGCTAGAAGTTAGATCAACATTGTTGACAATTTTGAAAAGGTCATTGGGGTAGTAGTTTGTTGACGTTTGTTCGATGTCGCTGCGTTGAGTAGATCAAAAGATAAAAATAAAACAGTGATGTGCATACTATGAGAAACTGGAATTTATGAATCACTGTGTAATTTCCAAACGGTTGAGATTGCTAGAGAAAATATTCAGGTAGTGAGCGTTTAGAAGAAGTAATTTAAAACAGTGCTAATTTTTATCAGAGGTGTATGAAAAATGGTGAGATAGTTTCTAGACCATGGGTATTATTTATTATACCGAAAGTCTAACGACGATATCTTTTGTTTTGTTGGGTACTTAAAAAAAACAAACAGTATCTAGCGTAGAATACAAGGATTTGGCTCATTTAGGTAAATTAGCGAAGGAACATGAAAATGGCCTATTTCATTTTGCAAATTTTAAATATTGGGATAACTTAGAGTCCAGGTTTAAAAACAGGAAAAACAGTTCATTTTGACTTACAGAAATTTAAAATAGTAGAGCATTGGACACAATCTTTAAAAGTAGCAATATAAATTTTCTGAAGACAATTGCCAAATTTGATTTAGTTTCAGCAAAGCATTTACATAGAATACAAAACCAGAAAAAAAAGAAACAAAATAAATACTTAAGTGAAGGTTAGGGCTTCAGGGTACTCGAGATAATTCTGGCAGCACCAGCGAAACCAATATCATTGATAACAGTGCGATTACCAGAGTGGACGATATTTTAGTTTTTATCATGAGATATGCTGAAATATCGGTCTTGTCATAGTAGTAGATTGCACACAAGATGTTAGCAGGAAGGAGCAATTATCATTGATTATAACAATTGTTCACCGGGATAGGGATAGTATAAGCGTAAGTGAAGCCTAATAGCAGAAGAAATCGCAGGAGCAGGATTGACTGGTATTATATTAAACGAGCTTTTCAAGTTAGATTACTTTGAAAAACTGCAGAGGCAGAGTTGTGATAACAGTGCTAACATAATGATTACAGATGCTGCACATTGATGATTACAGATGCTGCACATTGATTCTTCTCTTGATATACCTTTATGTGAAAGCACTCCCATCTGCTAAGCAGAATAGATGTCATAAAAACTTTAGCTTACCAACTTGAAGATATTTATGAAGCTTTGGTCTCAAAGTGATGACTCAAAATGAAAGAATGCAGCAGAATTTCTAGACTCAATTTCAAGTTGATTTGTTGTTTTGCATTCTGATTTCGCACAAAATACTATAAAAAATTAATATTGCCAGCAAGTACTTACAGCAGCACAGCATCTACTTCTGTATCTAATCAGATACTTTCATTGCGCGTCGTTTATTTATTTATCTACTATCTTTTGATTCTTTTATATTAATAAAATTGGATTGTCTGTCTGTGATTTAAAATAATTGTCATTTTATAAGCTCATATGGCTATTTATGTGATATGAGAAACCAATCTATTCTTTTAAAATTTTTGTCTTTCTGTCTGTCGGTCTGTTTTTCTGAGCTAATTTCGGAAATGGCTAATCCGACTTGGATGGAACTTTCACGGAAAATTTCCGTATTTTCTTAGGCATAGTTCGTTCGCCAAGTTTGCCAGTTTGTTTCGCTCAGGGGTATCGCATCGTTCCGTACATGGGTATTTATGGCAACGTTATCCTGGCACATCTCCATCCTTACACGGAGAAGATCACAACAAAATCCTTAAAAATTTTACCATCTAAATTTTGTAACTATCGCACTATCGCGGTCTGAAGTGAGAATTTACCGATGGCAATTAGCATATCTACGATAATTTTTTTTGGCAACACAGTTAATATATATTTATTTCTATAATTACTACATAATTAAATAACATTTTAAGAACATTTCGTGAAATTTTCATTAATTTTTATGAAGAAATGAGCCATTGACAGCGAATTTCCGCGGACGTCTCAAAAAAAAGTTTGATTGCGGTGCCCCTCATAACTCATCATTGGATCATCTCAAATCAAAAAACCAAAATGAATTTTTTAGTTCATAAGTTTCTGCAGGTAATGACGTCGAGTTTTTTTTTATTGATTTTTCGATTTTTTACAGCACTGGGAAGTCAAAATGCCGATTTTTCATAAAAAAATAGAAAATTTTGTGATTTTAAAATACGTTAAAATTAAAAAAAAAATAACTCGACGTCATTACCTCGTCATTTATGTAAAGAAAAAGTGTGCAAAATTTCAAAAGGATCGATGCAGTAGATTTTTAGCTACAGTGGGCACCGACTCTG
Organism: Leptarthrus brevirostris; assembly: GCA_964036015.1. Lineage (NCBI taxonomy): Eukaryota > Metazoa > Arthropoda > Insecta > Diptera > Asilidae > Leptarthrus > Leptarthrus brevirostris. Next base: position 116,486,843 of record OZ038372.1, on the reverse strand, counting down.
AAAAAGCTAAGTGTGAGAAAACTAAACTAAACCTTCCTTTAAACACGCTGCAGCGTGAAATCGGACCGGAGAGGCGGAGACTTACAATCCCATATCTCCGTTAGTTTGACCCTAATCGACTTTAAATTTTGACACAATGATCTTAATATGTTGTACATTAATATAAGAAAAGAAAAAAAAATGAAAAAAAATAATTAATACCTTACTCCCCACCTAAAACAGTTTTTGAGCATTAAATACAGACTATATATGTATGTATATTTTGTATTTTGGCTGAACTTCAACCCAGGGCGACAATGGAGGAATAGAGGATAGCAGGTTTGTGACTGATTTTCTTTGGGTATGTGAGAGGTGGTACAATATGTTGTAAAAATCTTTCTGATGTCTTGCTGAAAAATCCAAATCAACTAGGCTCGAGCACTGAGCTCCCTCAAGCTGATTATCCTTATCATCATACATACATTGTTACATTCGGCGTACCATTTGATTACAACGACCGAAGGAAGGCTTACCAAATAATGTCTAGACACATTTTAGTAGGAGAATTTTACTGGTATTTGGCAGCAGATTTCGTTTCGGTCAGTACACCTCTGTTACTCAAGTCGCAACAGCTTATTGCTTTTGTCGAATTCGTTCATAAAAGTATCTTGAGTTTGCTACAATATAAATCTAGGGATACTGCTTGGCTGTTTAGCCACGGTTTCAGTAGAGTTTTTGTAAAAAATTGAAAGGTTTTGAAATTATATCTTGCGGATTATTTAAAATTTTCAAAATTTTAAGCTTCTGATTAGTGTATTGCTTGTGCAAGAAGTAAATATTAGAAAATTTTTTTTGCATAGTTCTGACTACGGTAAAGAAATGAAAAAATTTATATTATAAAATTGCCAATATTAAAACTATAAAGTGACTGAATTCTAAAATTGCGTATGTTTTTGTGCGAAGAATTTCTACATTAACCGGCTAATTTGAAAATTATTAATTGTTACCAATTATCAGTGATACCTGCCGTCAAAATCTACTTACGAAAATGCCGTCATCTCTCTAAAATAGAAAATAGCATACAAACATTTTTGATTACAGTTAAAATAGAAATGAAGTTTTTTGAAATTTAACATTTCTATTATAAAAATCTGGGGTGTTCTCCAAACAGCTTTCCGATACTTCTAATATCGTTTTTATTTTCTAAAATAATGCTTCTATAAAAAACTAAAAAACCTTAAACTCTTTTACATCTTGAAGTCATGACAAGTCATCATCCACTTCCGGTTTCATGATTTTGAAAGAAATCCTCAGTATATGCAATAAATGTGTGTTAAAACATTAACCCATGTGAGTATGGTGTTTACAGACGCGCGGACGACGGACGAATGAACCGACTGATGGACAGACGTATTTTAGTCTAATAATCGTCACAATAAATTCAGTGGACCTGTGACGGGCGAAAACCCTAGCCCTCCCCGAAGCTGCCTGTTGGTAATGACCTCTCTCGATGAAGGGAAGTCAGCTAAGGTGTAGGAGCTTGCATCCTCACCATCGGTAGAGGTGCCTAATTTCAGTAGTGTTGTGAGCATACGTTTCTACATAAAACCGTGCCGAAGAATGAAATTCTGTGGGCTAAACCAGTCAACCAGCTCCCTCCGATGACTTGGAAAGGTTGGTTGTATTAGTGCCTTACCAAAAAAATTCGGTGCTGTCAGCGTGGTGCCATTCAGGACATACTCGTCACCCTTGCGTCAGAAGACGAACTATTTTCCTCCAGTCATGAGACCATTACAGAAGCTGGTGGATCGCCGAGTACCAGCCACAGTACTCCCGTGAAAACTAGGTCAACCAAACAGAAACTTGCCAAAACAGTCACCAGCCATAGTGATAAACTGAAGCCACCAGAAAAGGAAATGTTAGCTGGGAGCTCGCTCAGGAATCAGTACCAGACGGACAAATTCATTCTTGGCAAGATTTCAAATACTACTACTGGTTAAAGAGCGGGACCAGTAAAATACTCGTCCATAGCTGTAGAGTTCGAAGCCTAGGGTACAAAGAGACGACTTAAAGCAGAAAATCGGAGAAGAACTCGTCTGCGGAGGCCGCTACAAGAAGCTGAGTAGCACAAAGCAAACCCATACTACTACCTGCTGGCATCCAGGATCCAAAGAGGCTGCTAAGCGAAGTTGTCGGAGCCCACTTGAATGTTGTGGATCAGAGTGCTACGGGTACGGGCAAAGCTTCCAGAAATGGTGATGGATCACATTCGATTTCTCGGAGACCGTCAAAGATTTCCGGGTTACCGAGGGCCCTCATCTGGCTACCCAACATGTAGTTGGACAAAGGTAAACTGTCGCAGCGCCATAAACTTCATGATGCTTCAGTTATTATGAATGAAAAGAGAGTCCCAGGAGTTTAACCATCCCTTTATCACCAAGCTTCTTTTTTGTACCTTCGTCCAGCCCATTTTAGAGTATGCCTGTCCCGTTTGGTCTCCGTCCTATGCGGTACATAGTGCTCGTATTGAGGCTGTTCAGCGCGGGTTTCTCAAATTTGCATTACATGGCCTTCGATAGAATAACCCCTTGATTCTGCCCGCGTATTATGACAGATTTGGGCTACTCTCTTTTGACTTGCTGGAAGATAGGGCCAACTGATCTAGGACTTCTTCTTCGTTTATCTTCGATGTCTTGCAGAGTTTTATTGACTCACCGGGACTGCTGTCAATGTTGAACATCCGAGTTCCTATTCGTTCCGTAAGACATAGTGACTTTCTACAGGCCCAGCTCCGCCGCACTAACTATGGTTTGAATGAACGATTGTTACGCATTTTTAATCACTTTTATAATCGTCTCAATTTTAATCTTCCAAAATCTAAAGCGAGGTTTCAGCTCCGTTAAAGTCGTTCTAGGCCTAAATATTTTGTTATTTATATATTTATTTATACATTTTTATATTTTCATATATTCTATTTATTTTTCTTTTGTTATTGTATTTTAAATTGTAATTCTTGGTAAATCTGTAAATTTGATTTACTCTGGTTTTTGCTGTCATTATCACTGCAGTGCCTTTTATTATATCCTTATTTTTATTTTCGTTTTTATTTTTATTTTTTATTCTTGTTTTTTCTGCATACATGGCTTACGATAAACCAATTCCGGCAACAGAAGTTTAGGTACTAGAAACCGGCGTTATGTGTAAAGGAGAATACCTGCTATTGGGCTGCGACGTCAATGTGAGACACGCAATATGGGGCAGCTCGGGAGACAATGAACGAGGTGAGTCTCTTTATTTTATAATTAGTACTATTCTCCTAGTCTGTAAAAAGGGCACCTCCCCCACCTTTAAGTTTCCGAGTAGGGATTACTTCGTCGGTTGTGAAGAGGTGCTTGATGTAAAACTGTTATTGAATCGAAAGAACGCAATGCTCGAAAACTGGAGAATATCATATTTCTACGACCATTACTGGATACTGTTTGACCTTAAACTGGTAGGTGGTAGGACCCAATTTTTCAGAAACCCCAGAGGAACTAACTGGAAGAAATTCAGTCAAATAATCATATCAAAACTTTCTCACATACCTAAGTTAGACATTGAAACAACTCAAGGGCTTTAATCAAGAATAAGAACATTTGAGAAAGCCATGAGAACGGCATTCCATATCTCCTGTCCCTTAAAGTATAGTAAAAAATCCCTATCGACTTGGTGGAATAAAGACATCTTCAACATCTGCCACAGGTATAACTATTACGAGCTGTATAAGGGTAGACTTAAGAAATAAAAAAAGCCATCAGACAAACAAAGAAACAGGCGTTATACGGAGTACTACCATTTTATTTAGGGAATCGCTAGACTTTATTGTCCAAGGGGCATACCGCCCCTCTGTTTTTAGAAGAGCGGATGGAGCTTAGACACAATCCTCGGCTGACAACCTGGAGTTTCTCAGTGATTCCCACTTCGTGGGTTGCGGAGGAGGGGAGGGGGGGGGGGGGGGCTGAAGGCCATAGCACAGCAAAACCATGTAACTTATTAACAAGATATATTCCGAAGAGAGAAGTTGAGAAAGAACTGGCTTTCTATGTTCCCCAGTCCTGGTCAAGGTTGTATTTATCTCTAAGGCTGGTAAACGGGGTCATGAGATTGCGAAGGATTTCAGACCAAATACTCTGATCGATTCTGAAGACTTTGAAGCGTGTGTTGGACGTGCACCTTAGACGAACTCTCGATGACGATGGAATGTCAACATTTTAACGACGTTAAGATCAAGGATAAAGTTCAGATAGAGTCGGTGTCGTGTTACAAGGCACGCCGGCAGGGGTACGCCTAAGGGTGGAGTTCTTTAAAATACTGTTGAAACTCGACCAGGTCAGGATCAAGGTTGTTGCTTACGCTGATGATTTGGTAATCCGGGCTTCTGAGAAATTCCTTCCCGTAATTAGTGCCCAAATTAAATGGGAATCAACTCATTTTATCCTCCAGGGTTAAGTATTTGGTGCTGATATTCGACCCCAAGTTAAACTAGAAGCAAAATATAAAAGTGCAACCGCACTCTTGGTTAATGATGGGGCTGCGACCTACATATGTCCTATTCTTATTTATGGCTCCCTAGTTTGTTGGAGGAGCGGAAAGTGATATAACAATTCAAAATTAAATAAGGTCAAGAGAACTGCTGGCATTGGTGCCACTGGGCGCTTTGCACTACTCCAACAGACGCCCTCAATGTTCTGACGTAACTTCTCCCTCATGTCCTTCACACCATGCAGAGCAATCAGACTGAAAGAGTCTGGTTTGCCAGACTCTATGGCCACTGTAGTATCCTAAACCTATTACCGTGAGAATTATTTACTACGATGTCTGACCTCTTACGACTTTCTTTCCGCTTAACTTCTACGACACCGTCTTATTCACTGACGGCTTCAAAGCGGACTGTAGTATCGGAGCGGGCGTCTTCTCTGAAACATTACATTTATCGGAGCCTTACAGATAGCCGGACAACACAGGCGTGTTTCAAACGGTTCTTTATAATCCGTATAAAGAGAAGCAAAAAAAAATTACATTGGCTTAAGTTGCTGCGGCGTGGTGTTTTGGTATAGGCGATTATATGGAAATTATTATGGAAATAGCTCCTATTAAAATATTATTCTTTTTAGCAAAAGATGAATGATTTGGAACAAAATATTTCTTGGACATATTTAATACATTTATAATATAACAATCATTTTTTGCCTGCGTTTTGCATATAAGGGCTACCAAGTCTGAGTGAAATAAATATATGTATAATATTGTAGTAAATACAGCTGGGCATTTCCTTTTCCTACTTCACTTCTCTCACCAAGAAAAAAACAGGTTTTCATCAATCATATAAAAATAATCCTAAATTAACCAAATGAAGTTGGCTGCACATCGAGTTCTATCCCTCCTACCCCTTTCTCTAGTTCCTGCGATCCCTTGTGGAGTTTGAGGCTAGAGAAGAGCTTCACCCCATTGGATGACGAGATTTCAAGTCGACCGACTACCTGTTTAAGGTGGATTTCGAACTGCCGATATTACACAAAGAGCTTCCAATGACCTTTTAGCGTAATCTGTTGCCAGCAAAAAAAAAAACAATCTGTTCCTGAGACTATCGTATGGAAAGTAAGTAAGTCATCCTTTACTTTATCCTTTATTTATATTTCGTTAATTAACTCTTTTTACAACAGAACTCAAAAGTGTTCCGAAACTCGAGTAACGTAAGAAATATAAAAATTTGTTAACCTACGTCCGGCGTTTTTAATAAAGAAAAGTTAAATTCCTTTGGCTCTTCCTCACCAGCAGCACCAAACAACAACAACAAAATTTAACGCCGAACTAGACAGCTGTATCATATTATGATCACCGATACTGTCACACCAACCTTAAGCACAGCCTACTCTAGATACAAGCCCGGAAACTGACAGTAACAGCTGAGCATTGGTGGTGTAAACAAACCAAAACTTGCCACAGGGAAATTGTTCTTTCTTGTAGTATTTCTCGCAATATATATAAAGTCTTAAATTGTATTGTACTTGAGGTTAACCTACAAATGTTCTGAACATGTGAACACGATAAAAAGTGTCTCTCTTATACAATTTTCATATGTTTTGAAGTAAAAACCGCTTATGTTCCTTTTTTTTCTGAACTGAGCTCAAAATGCGTCACTGACATCAGCGTTTATCTTTGGTTTTTGTTAGGAGAGTGTGCGTCTGGTGGACGGCACTAAATATTTCAACCCATCACAAAGCAATGGATAAAGTTCAGAGGTTGGCAACACTGCTGATAACAGGTGCCCTTAGAACCACACCTTCTAAAGGCCTGAACACTATTCTCCCCCTTCCACCGTTGGAGCTCTTTGGTAAGCGAACCGCATCCTCAGCCGCCATTAGGCTTAACTCAATCCAGACCTGGAAACAACCTGACTTCGGTCAGATCTTGGACAGAAAAACTGCCAGCAATATCAACTATACCTCGCCCAAGCCTTTTTTTGAGATTAAATTCGGCTCCTTCTTTCCCACCAGATCGGAATGCGAGGAGGGTTCTCCCCAATGGGGGGAAGATTCAGTGCATCTTTACATTGACGGCTCCACATTAGAAGGCAAAGTGGGAGGAGGTATCTTCTCGGTACATTTGAACCTCGATATCTCATTCCGCTTACCTGAATACTGCAGCGTGTTTCAAGCGGAAATCATGGCTATAAAGATAGCTGCAGACCGCCTGAATCATCTAACGCTACCTGCAGACAGCATATGTATTTTCACAGATAGTCAGGCCGCTATTAAATCCCTCACGGGAGTATACACCATCTCCAAAAGGGTTATCACATGTTGATCAGCACTAAATGACATAGCTGAGCCTCTGAAAGTACGGCTCATCTGGGTGCCTGGACATAGTGATATTCCGGGCAATTACAGAGCCGACGAACTAGCGAGAATCGGTACCACTCGTCCTGATTCGGACATTAACCACCAGCTAGGTAAACCGCTGGCCATATGCAAACTGAAACTCTTACAGGAGTCTCTCAGGATTGCAAACATTAATTAGCAGGGGGAACACACCTGTCTGATTACCCGATAGATATGGCCAAAGCTTGCCCCTAAACGGTCAAGAGTACTCAGCCTACTTGGACGCAAAACAATTAGCATTACCCTAGCCGTTATCACGGGCCACTGCCTCATAGGTAGACACGCCGATAGACTGGGCGCGCCTTCAAACGACTTCTGTAGAAGTTGCCATGACGATGAGGAAGAGGAACCCATACTTCACCTCCTCGACAACTTCCCGGCCTTAGCCAACCGTAGGAACCGGTTTCTGGGCTCCCCCTTCTTTGAAGAGCTAACCGAATTAGCCTCCAGTGATGTCAGAGACCTATCTCCTTTTATCAGGAGTTCAAAATGCTTCCCGACGACAAGTTTAGGCTGAACACCCTCCCCAGCCCAGTCAAATTTATTTTAACTTCCCGTGAACTGGTTCCACTGGAGACAAGGAACTGGCTCGGTGCACAGGGGGTAACAGGTTCACCCTCTTATTTCTTAGGTATTTTTATGGGGTTTGTAAAATTGTTGTAGCCTCAACGTGGTAACGCAATGGGCCTGCTTGGCCCAAAAGTGTCTTCTTAGGCAGCCACTTTAACCTAACCTAACCTAACCTAACCTAGGAAAGTGTGCAGTTTTATTTGTGTGTGCAAGGATTGGTTAATCTGTGGTAAAACAAAAAAGAAATAATGACGAAAAGCTTGGTGGTGAAATCGCCGAACTGTCATGTTTTCCGAGCTTGTAACAGAGTAGGCTGTGCCTTAAGGAAAAATATACACAGTTTTATGCACAAAAGAAGAAGAGACAAAGGAATTTAGTTTTTCCTTGTCAAAAATGTTGTGTTAAGGAATATTTATATTTCTTACGTGGCTCAAGTTTTTAAAGGTTCTGTTTTGAATTTTTTGATAAAATAATTCGCTCGGCTCAAGAAGATATTTCGCGTATATAATTGTATATATTTTTTTTATTTGGACTTCTTTCCTAAGAAAATTATACTAGGATATTTCTGCAATAGGAAAATGATACCAGTGCTGTTGGAGCCCAAGTATGCTGGCGAATTACTGTGGGGCATTAAAACGAGAAATCCCTGAAGCCAAATACAGAAGAAAATCATAAGGAAATATTTATACTAATACCAAAGATTCCTTACTACTAGATAACCGGCTCCCTAAATTACCCACAGTAAAACGAAATATATCCAGTTTTTAAAGTCATAAGAATATACATGCAAATAAAGAGTACAGATAGTGTGCAGTCATTTACTGCTGTCAAAATTATTTGAGAGAATCACTTACTCCTGTAAAAATTCTGTTCTCATCCGGAGAGAATCAGAGCCTTCTCTCAAAAGAGTATCGCCAAATCTTGTCGAAGAGAAAAATGTACCAAAAAGTATGACCAATAAAAAGAATTCATGAGAATCACATGATTGAGATAGTTACTATGTGCGTAAAAAACTTTCAAACTGTCAATGAATTCTGATCTTTTAATGAGTAAAGTACATTTGACATTTGTAAATGCACATAAGAAAAGTATACTTGTCTCCTACCCACAAACCAGTGATGTGTATTTACTACAATTGTAGTATATCTACTTCACTTTTGGTGATTTACTACTCTACTACGTAGCAAACTCCTTTTACTACATTTAACAATTCGAGTGTAAAATAAAAAATATTTCCTTTAAACACAAATTTAATGCTTATCTAAATTCAAATTGAGCTTTCAGTCTTTCATATGAAGTTGCGAATTTATAGGTCTGCTTTCGTTCCCCAATTGATGAAAGAAGAGCAAGAGCATTGGAATATTTTCAATTTTCAAATGTCTTGTAACTTATATGATAATTTTATTAGTTTTGCCTCATAGCAGTGCTGCTGCAGAAAGACGTTTTTCTGACTTTAATCATATAAAAAACAAAAAAAGAAATAAGTTGAATATTAGCACTGTTTCCGCACTTTTAGCTTCAAAGGAAATAGCGTCAGATGAAGTAATAGCTCCTATATATGAACCTCCGGACGAATTAATACGTCATTTTAGCTCTTTCAAATACACGGAAAATGGTTTTGTTAAGAAGTGAGATATGTGCTCTAAAAATTAATTACTTTACTTTTACAACTGGCTGTTGATAGGGTTTATTTCATCAGTATTAGTTAAATAGAATTTTATGTTTGTATGTTGTATTTGTTTACGTTTGTATAATTATATGAATATATTTTGTTGTTGCAAAATAAAAATATAGTTTCGCTACATTTAATTTAAATCTACTACCCTTTTCCGACACAACTACTACTCCTAAGCCTTAGTGAATACACATCACTGCCACAAACTCTCCCGGAAAATAAATTTTTAGTTCTGACTGCAGGGTTGCCCTATGAGGGAAAACTATAAAAACAACCAAAAAATGTTCACTACTTTGTTCGAAGCCGTTTATCTAGTAATAGTAATCTTTGCTAATACTGTAACACAATTTTTTTTAAACTGATTTTTGTTTGGCTTCAGTATTTTAATTATGAAGACCTAAACTTACATTTGTATCGATTTCCCTTTAATTACTTTTAAACTTTAACTTAACAGATAAACGCCAATTTCACGCCGCTAATTGTAATGTTTAATTATGGAGAAGATATTTTAGTTGCAGTGACCCCACTTAACTATTTTTGGCATACAGTTTTTCTCTAGGGACGGAAAAGGAAATCGAAAATTCATGAATTATTAAGAGTGCCATAAGTTTTAAAAGGAAGTAAACTCCTACATCATTTATGTCTAATAGATGGGGCGAAAGTAAATTAACCACATGCATGTGAAATTTATTTACTGAGCGTACCTGGGGATTTTTGACTTATTAAGTACCAGCGGGGTATTAACCTTCTGGATGTTAGACTGGCACAAAGTTAGATTTTTGTGAGTAGATAAAATTATTTGCAGTTTAGTGAAATTATAAGAATAACCTCTGCGAATTACATAATCTTTAAGAAACTCGAAAATTAGAATTAACTAACCACTTTTAAAGTAAGAATTGTGAAACTTATATTGAAGATTTAAGGGAAGTTTCTTTAAGTTCTTGATATATTTAAATAATTATCGGATAACAAATTTTCCATTGTCTAAAAAAATCATGGGAGTATATGGCACGCCGTTTTGCTATTTATTAAGATAAAAAAAATTGGTTCGAAAGAAAAAGTTTCAAATAATAATTGTTCACCGGACATTTAAAGTTTATAAAAATAAATTACAATCATGTCACGCATAATTTTAACTCAATGAATTAACATTATAAATAGAAAAAATTCAAATGTTCAATTTTTATTATGCTAAGATTAAATTTTAATTCGGCGAAATATTATTTTACTTTAACATAATAACAATTTTATATTAAATTTATTTCAAAGTACAATTAAAATTCGTGGCATTCTAATTATGAAAATGTTTAAAAAATATTCCCATTTAAAATTATGTACATAATTTAAAGTTCCCAATTAATATTATGTACATAATCTTAATCCTTAAATTTTAATTCTGGAATTAACATTATACACGTTATTTCATAACCTTAATTAAAATTATGTACATAATGTTAATTCGAAACAATTAAAATTATGTACATAATGTTAATTCGAGACAATTAAAATTAGGTACATAATGTTAATTCCAGACAATTAAAATTATGTACATAATGTTAATTAGAGCCAATTCAAATTTGAATATCATTTTCATTCGAGTCGATTAAAATTTGGACTTCATTTTCATTCGATTCAATTAAAATTCGGACTTCATTTTCATTCGATTCTATTAAAATTATGTAACAAGAAGAAGACTTAAAATTCTAAAAATGAAATGCAAGATATTAAATAGCTAAACGGCGTGTCTTCTTCTTTTTAGTCCGAATTTTAATTGAATCGAATGAAAATGAAGTCCAAATTTTAATTGAATAGAATGAAAATGAAGTCCAAATTTTAATCGACTCGAATGAAAATGATATTCAAATTTGAATTGGCTCTAATTAACATTATGTACATAATTTTAATTGTCTGGAATTAACATTATGTACCTAATTTTAATTGTCTCGAATTAACATTATGTACATAATTTTAATTGTTTCGAATTAACATTATGTACATAATTTTAATTAAGGTTATGAAATAACGTGTATAATGTTAATTCCAGAATTAAAATTTAAGGATTAAGATTATGTACATAATATTAATTGGGAACTTTAAATTATGTACATAATTTTAAATGGGAATATTTTTTAAACATTTTCATAATTAGAATGCCACGAATTTTAATTGTACTTTGAAATAAATTTAATATAAAATTGTTATTATGTTAAAGTAAATTAATATTTCAAAATAAAAATTGAACATTTGAATTTTTTCTATTTATAATGTTAATTCATTGAGTTAAAATTATGCGTGACATGATTGTAATTTATTTTTATAAACTTTAAATGTCCGGTGAACAATTATTATTTGAAACTTTTTCTTTCAAAACAATTTTTTTTATGTTAATAAATAGCAAAACGGCGTGCCATAGGAGTACGAGGTAGAAAATGTTCTGATGAAAAAAGGAAGCTGATTCAGCAGCTACGCGGCCAGCGAAAAACCCACGAAATAATAGCAGAAACATTAAAATGCTGGGTAAAATCTAAAAAGGCAAGAGAATCAGAGGCAGAAAGCGTCGTTAGTCAATCGACTGATGAAGAAAGAACAATTCGTCACGAAGAGAGAATCGTGGAGAAACTTCTGCTCGAACACGAGAAATATGCCTGACGACTACAGGCTTCAGAATATGACCTCAAATTACCCGGTCTCTCGACTTGGACTAGTTCGAGATAGAACGTGAAAGATGTCAGAGACCTGGGACGAAACAAATGAGACTCTGCTGGAAAGTTACTTTCCGGAAAGCTACAAGTCGGACATGCCATGGACTGTGAGGAAACAGGGTGCAAATGCCACGGATAGTTCTGAAGTGGAAAGAATTGTGTCGCCTGAGGGGGTCAGACGAGCTATTAAGTCGGTTGAAACATTCAAGGCAGCAGGTTTAGATGGTATATTTCCAACCCTACTCAAGTGGGTTAGTGAGATTGTAGCACCGATACTCAGGGGCGTATACATAGCATGCTTAGCAATAGGGTATGTTCCGGTTTCATAGAGAGAGATTTAGGTAATGTTTGTACCAAAACCCGGTACACTGAGCCGAAGTCCGTAATACCCATGCGCCGGACATCTGTTGAAAACAATGGAGATTATTAACGTCTATCACGAACGGTGCTCGTAAGATACCAACTATGAAAGCGTGCTTACTGTCCTGGTACAGAAATGGCAATCCCCAATGTCTTGACAGCAGCAAAAGAGGAGCTTTATAGCAAGGTATACCAATGGCCGATATAATGGACATTGAAGGAGCCGTTGCTAACATAGAATTCGGAAGGCTGGAGGATGCTCTTATCGTGAAAAGAGGCTAAGATGGCGATTGTAGCGCCCAGAAGTGCTGAAAAGAAGAGGGTCCTAGATACGGATTGATGGGCTGAGGTTTTTATCCGTTTTAACTGTGAAAAAGATCGCTCTCCAGAACGGTTAGTTGTCAACAATGTTAAAAACATTCTAAGGAAGATTTCTACGTTCGGTAAAATTGTTTGGAGTTCATTATTTGGAATGATTTTATAGAAATCAGTATAATTAACATGAAAACATTTGTCTTCTTCCATTTTTGCAAGTATGTAATGATGAAATAGTTGTTATTCGCCGACAAGATTTTAATTTAAATCGTCGGGATACGCTGCGACAAGCTTCAACGTTAGATGATAACTCATCGTTGGATAAATTCATTTTTTAACAAGAAAGAAAACTTGTCTGACTTTCATCACGCCATCAAGAATGTCAAAGATCACATAAAAAGTGGAAAGGTGAAATTTGTCTCTTGCACACAAAACTACGTCTCTCGCTTCACCATAATTTACCTGTTTTTTCCGAGTACGTCCTCGAGTAAAATTGTCTTTACGATCAACATCAGGTAAAATAACTTTTGACATGTTTTCAACATTTTCGCGGAGATCATGCAAGTAATTTGTCAACGATTTTTAGAGATCATTGCAAACTTTCAATTTACTTTATGCAATCTTAAGGACTTGAGATGTGCAATAAAAGTTCTGCAAAATGTCATTCCACAATGTTAACATGAAAACAAACTCAAATTCTTGAATTTTTTAGAGATATTTGTTGTCTTTAGTTGAGTATATCCGTTTTGATGATCACCGTCGTCCTGTTTATAATAAAAGCGGTCGGAGCAGATCTGGCGTTGCCAATTGGGCAATAACGGACATAGCAGGCATTGAAGTGCACATGGATTTTTGTGCATCCGTGACAATATACAAATAAAATAATATAAAAATTTAATAAGTTTTTTTTGTTTAAAATAGAAAATGTCTTTTAACATATGAACAACAATTTATAAAGCTAGTCTTTTGAAGGGGCCTCAATCTGACGGGGTCCTAAATAACTGCTTCGCCTTAGGAGGAGGCTGATGGGACACCACTGGACGGAGGCCAAAAATACAGGAGAAGTGACTCATAAACATATGCTTGCGCTGACCCGGGGCATCGAGGTGAGTCTAAAAACTGGATTAGTTCGGGTATTTTTCGCTGAGATGACAAGGGGTAAGACCGAAAAGGGATCCGAGGGTCTTGTTCGGCTAATCCCTAGGTGTTTTAAGTTAGTAAAAATCTCACACTACCAGTCGGATCTATTGGTGTCTTTCAAAGATTTTCACCTCTCGCGCGAAAATAATAGTGATAACGTGTCGACCTACCAACCCGGAGGTCCCAGGTTCGAATCCCACCGACGGCAACAGACGGTTTTTTCGGCTGACAACAGATTATGATAAAAGTCCATGGGTCACTTTAAATTGTGTAAGAAAAGGTTTGCATCCCTCAGTAGTTTTCTTAGAAAATAGGAAAAATGAAGGGATCCTGAGAAAACATAAAATGCGTTTCGGGTGATAAACAGCACAGACTGTGAATAACCAAAACAAAATAATGCGCACGTAATTTTATGATGGTTCAAAACCGGCGCCGAGGTAGAGTAAAATCTTGTCTGAGTTGATATTGTCAAATTGGTTGGCGCCTGACAAGAAATTGTTACCTAAGTGCGAAGTGCGTTTTTCAGGATTCAGGCAAAAAAAAAAGGGTCTTGTATTGGTTTTATGAAATTTTAATTACCAATACGATGGCTCAGTGGTTTAGAGAGGATACTTGGCCAGAATATTTTGAGTTCAGTCAGAATCTGGCAGTCGAGAAAGTCCTCTGACAGAGTTAAATAGTGCAGTAAATCTAAAGGTAGTGTTTTTTTAAAGCAAAGAAAGTGTTTTATTGAAAAGAAATTAAAAAAAAAACATATAATAATAACTGAAAAAAAAGTGAGTAAACTCACTGAGTGCTTATGGTGTTATTATTTAATTTGTAGTGTAGTGTAGTGTAATGTGGAATTAAATTTTTGGAGTAGTTGCCAGGATCCGAAATAATTGAATTTAATTAATGTGCTTTGAATATGTACTGTGTGAGTCGTGATAGGGAAGACGGTCTTGGGGATGGCTCTCCTCCCCATTGCGTTTGAGGATGGCTCTCCTCCTCTTGAAATTGCGGGGTAGACACTATGGATGGCTCTCCTCCTAGTGTCTTATGGAGCTGGTGCTCCTCTCCGCCCCTTTTTGAAAATAAACTCTTTGGCGTCGCCTTGTGGCTCTCCCTTTGTGGCGCAGAGACTCACAGAGTACAATTAATGTTAAAAAAATATATTTAGTGATCGAACTGGCAACTACAGAAATTTTTATAGTAAGCGTAGTTTCTTGATGACCTGCACTCAAGTGTATTTTGTTTTAATTATTTGCAGGTACGGCAGTCCACCACATAACTCATCCAGCATAACTCAATACCACGGCCCTTAATCAGACTAATTATTAATGAGTTAAAGATTTAAATTTTAATTAATTAAAATGACTTGTGTTATATTGGTTGTTTTGTTGTTTACTTTATTGTGGTTCTAAATTTATGTTTCTAAATTAAAAAAAAAAAAAAAGCTTTAAATTATTATTTTTTTTCTTTTCTTTTCTCTCTCTCTCTTATAATTGTATGTCCAAAAAAATTAAAAATTAAATATTCCTGTCAAGAAATGAGCAATATTATCCCGATGCATCTGATTGGCAGTGAAGGATGTGGCCATTTTTTTGTATTCTGTTCACTGGGTCCATTCCTGCCCGCTGTATGATTTTATATATTGCTTAAGGTAGGCTGAACAAATACCGTTTTCATCTTCATCGTTGCTGGAAGATAGATTCTTTTCTGAATGGGTTTTCATTTAGGGTTTTTAATTGTAAGTTTCTGACAACTAATTTTCGTATCGGTTTCCGCTTTCATCTGTTGATAGGAACTTTTCTTGTCTTACCAGCACTTTTAATATATCTTTAATGTAACTAGAGTGATACGAATAATATGTAGCTTAGTTTTGACAATTCCACATTAAAAATTAAATTTTTTTATTATAAATGTATTATTATGTGTTTAGCAAATATAAATCTGTTAGATATATCAGCTTAATTATTTTATTTTATTTTGTGTTTATGTCATGTCATACGGGCTAAAGTCCTATTTATATTACTTCGCTTAATTCTAGAAACATCAGCCAATTAGCTTACTGTTAGTTTTGTGCCACCTGTCTGGAATATTTATTAATTTTGCGATGCGACGCTAGTTTTTTGACATAGATTGTTATTGTATGACGCCAGCTCTCCTTCTTAATATGAAAAAAAAACCCATCTTGGGATCCCGTAAATAACTGATTTTCGTTAACCAGTTGATGTAACCGCTATCTTTATAAAGCTTTATTAGTCAAAAAATTAATTTGGTGCAGTATGGCAATATTTGGTATTTCCAGTTTTCACTCCACTCGCAGCTTGTTCATAAAAAAACCGTAACTTTAAAAATTTCCACGGAAACAAACCTTGAACCTATAATCTGTTCCAAAAGGAGTACACGCTCTTATAGAGTATTGCTGTCTGCTTTATTTTCCCATCATTTTCTTATGCCTCCATTCCTCTTCCTCAGCACGCTGTTGCCACGATTTCATCTCAGAACATTTGTTTATTTTTCCTCGTGGCCTACTGCTAAAACATATAATCTGGCTACACTAAATGTGCTTTCCGACAATTCCAGTCACTCGAATTCGTATTGCATCTTCGCATGTAAAACCACCTACCACCCACCACTAAGTGCTCATCACTCATAATCAGTATTCAGTGCCTCTTGGTTTTTCGACTAAGAAAGATGGTTGGCTGTACACGGTTTTTGGGGAGTTTGTGAAATTTGGCATCATAACTTCCCATTTACCGTGTACTGCCAATCTTTTTGGAACAGGGCATAGCTAAAAAATATGTATAAACAAACTGCCAGTCAATATTTTTAGGTTATGGTTGCCATAAAAAGTTAGAAGTTGGCCAACCTTAAATGTCTTGTTCCGTACAGCTGACTGTAAATTGTTTCCCGTCCTGCCATGGTAATTTTATGACTCTGCCTCCATTTGTCAAAGAGTATACACGCATTCCTGAAATTCAACATGAAAAGGAAATATAATTTTTTAGTGACTTTTTTTGTATCCAAAAGGCAAGGCAAGGACTTAGAATACAATAATTTATCTTCGATACGTGTTGGACCGTGTGAACCGTTCAACCCCCCCCCTCCCCCCGCCCGCGGCTACCCCTCCCTTCATGGCTCTCCCGGTATGCACCATCGAGAAGACCTAAGTCTCAGTGAACGTCTTTACACGTCCAACACGACCTACATGGTCCATTCGTCTCTAAAGAGACGTCTCCAAGAAAATATGGAGACAACAAATTAACTACGTACGAAATTAAAAGTCATATACCCTAAACGAGATATCGCAAACAAAATTGCCACCGACAACCAACTCGCGGAAAGCAACCAATTGTTCATTACGAGAATTCTAGTAGAGGGCATTGTACTTCTACCTGCCGAATGCACAGAACAAGTAATATATAACCAGCTTAAAGGTCATGTCAAAAAAGATCAGCACATTAAAAATAACACGGTAGAAGGCATGAACCTGATATGTGTAACTTTCGAGGGAACAACTGTGCAAACGATAGAACATGTCCCGTTTATAAAAACGCAAAAATAATAATCAGAGACACAAAAGCGAAATAAAACAAGTCAACTCCCCCTACCAATTTCTTAAGCCCAAGCGACTTTCCCCTCGGTCCCCACCACAGTTTAAAACATAGACGTTTACGCACCTTTATACATTTGAAAAATCTTGCTAAGAAATAGAAAAACCCGCGACTCGACAAAGCTACCTAACCATGCACGCATTAGAAACCTGTGACCCCCGCCCTTAGGTACCTGAAGTCACCACCCTAAAAAAAAGACGCCCCAAATGTTGCAACCCCTTGAGCACAAAGCTCCAATTAAAAAACATAATAACCTAGAAATCGCCAAAACGGATGGAGGAACTTTCATACCTGCCATAAAACAATTCTTAGACATCGTGGACATCTAAGACCAGTGGTCTCTCTTATCTCTACCTGGACTATCTTCAATGATAGCATGGGTAGCAACCACCTGCTATGTATTTACGCTTTATATTCTGGAATTATTATTATTGTAATTTTGAAAAATTCTTTTTGTTTTGAATTTAGTTAATATATTTATATAAAAGAGACCTGTAAATGAAATATTACTCCAAGCTCCGTTCTTGCTTTCTTACTTTACCTTTTCCGTGAATAAATCGTTTTAAATATCAAATTGTCCAAAACTGTTGTATTGTTGAGGGAATTTTCGTTTAAAGTTGATAGCTTTGCATTTGCATACCGCAATAAACATTTTGAGTATTTTAAAATCGTAGTTTGCCACCTACCTACCTATACTTGGTAACGCAAAGTCGACGTAACCTTAAACTTGTAATTACGTTCAAGTTAAGTAAACAAAAGTTTTGAGGCAAACTGTGAACATCGAGTATCGGTATGTCTGGGCTAACATTGATTCCGTGACCAGCGTTTAGAAGGTATAAAGTACAACGAGGCTAAAAATTTGCGATAAAATCTGAAATTCATTCTCTCAATGTCACAAGGGTTAAATTTTCTCACCTTCTTATTCAACCTACGGTTAGCTTGATTTATAGAGTTTTAGGGATTTCTTGTTGGTAGTCTGCCCGCTGCCAGCTGTTTATTTGAAACGAAAAATGGGAAAACCCTCCATAGCTTTGAATTTAAAAGTTTCTGGCACGCAAGCCATGTAGGTGGTAAACGGTGTAATCACTAAGATTTTATAAGATTTGAATAAGCGGTTTAGTTCCAAAAGTGGTACCAGTTTTAGACAAACTTTTTTGCAACAATTTTTATTAAAAAAAACACTCAGAAACTACTACTTTAAGTACTTTCGCAATAGTATTGATGAAAGATGAGTAAAAATGTATTGAATTAAACTTAAACTAAAATGTCAGAAAGTTTTCGACATGGTTCGATCTGGTCCCATTCTGCGTTAACGATATCAACTCTTCTCTACGCACCCCCGCCATGGTTTGCGCGATCATGAGCCCGAAGTCTTGATAAAACATCTTCAGGATATGCCAGAGACAGCGGATAATAGGCTTAGCTTTAATTTGACCATTCTCCATGTTAAGGGGGATTTCTACTGTACTGGCTTCAAAAAATCGATTTTTCTCTTTTTGAATTTTTCAATATTCTTAAGTCTCTAGAACAGTAATGGCCAAACTTACACCACTTAATGTGAGGAATGCTTAAAAGCTTTAGATGCATTTCGTACTTCTAAGATATTGTATGATTGCTTACAGAACTACTTAAATATGACGATTTTTTTTAACTTTTGTATGCTTTAACAATTAAAAAACGCAAAAACAGTAAACCGAATACATCCAAACATGTGCATATACGAATTTAAAAACTCAAAAGCTCACTTGCCCGCGGGCATAGGTTTGGACATCACTGCTCTAGAACAGTGATGGCCAAACTCACACTACTTAATGTGAGGAATGCTTAAAAGCTTTAGAAGCATTTCGTACTGTTTCTTTAATTTAGAACCTTAAAATGTTTACAAAAGGTTATATATTTTAAGATATTGTATAATTGCTTACAAAACTACTTAAATATGACGATTTTTTTAACTTTTGTATGCTTTAACGATTTAAAAATGCAAAAACAGGAAACCGAATCCAGCCAAACAAGTGCATATACGAATTTAAAAGCTCAAAAGCTCACTTGCCCGCGGGCATAGGTTTGGACATGACTTCTCTAGAATAACCCTATGTAAACCTTTTTATCATATCTGCCATAGAAAATAAGTTGTACGCAATTTAATGATGGCCGGTCGGGTCACACCAAAGCACTTTTAAAGCTTTAAACGCGTTTTTCTCGAAACTACGTTTTTCGAGCTGTTGTGCAGTACTTCGGTATCTAAAAATTGTTCGATTCCAGAAAATCGGAGCTTAAAATGTTCGGCAGACATGAGATTCTCTTCCTGACCATATTAAGATTTTTCGCGATATTAAGGACAAAGTTACAGCCCCTTAAAGACGAAAAAAACTTCGGAAAATTTGAAAATCTATGTTGAATTTCGAGCCATTTCTACAGTTTTTGAAATTTTGACTTAATCTGGTCAGAATGATAACCAGAAGCCTCTATTTTAAGTATTTGACAAATATTTCGATATCAGAAGGGCTGGAACTCTACACACCGTAGAGCCGCGTTTTCTTGGAGGGGCCAAGTTCAGCGCCCTGCAGCGCCTCCATGTTTGGATGTTTTTACTAAAAAAGCATTGTCTTTCTGTATTGTATGCCATAAATAAAAAGACGCAAAAAGTTTCATATTTGCATCCATCTTACTATTCCCCAAAAAAAAAAAATAGCGAAATTGGGTATCAAAAATAGGCCATCACAGTAGAAATTCCCTTTAAGTTGCAGTGTAAGAACATATTTAACATAAATCGATCTAAAGTTTGGCTACTGCATTACTTTTGGCGAAAGTATTGAAAGCAATTCGAGCCTAATTGATGGAAACCTTCAGATCAACTTCAGCCAATATAATATAGTATTATGCTTCCAAATTAACAATATGCTTCTTTTTGAGGTTAATGAGCTTATAAGTTTGTTTAAGCAGCGTTGATCTTAAGGTACTGCTTTATGACTTTCTGTATTTAGAACTACAGGACTTTGCTAGCATTGCCAGGTTTCGAAAACGATAATTCCGGCCTCAATCCCCCCCCCCCCCCCCCCTCTTCAACCGTTTTCATGATTCTCACTCGCTGAAAAAACAAGAGCAGTTGACAGGAAGTTCAAAATAAGAATTTCATACATTACATTTTCTACAACTATAATAATATTAATAAACGGTAATTTAGTTGAAAAACAAATTTTTTGTTCATGAGTTTTCGAAAACCGGCTTTTACCAATATCTTCTCATTTCGACCGGCCACCGGCCTTGAGGTGAAAATGTCGGCCAGGCCGGAGCAAAACCGGCCACCTGGCAACCCTGGACTTTGCTGGATACAATATATGTAGTAACTCACAAAATTATTATTTAGTGCGAAACAATTTGGCATAGAGTGCCCATTTGTGTCGTGACAAAAAATGTGGCTTATGGTGAGAGTTTAACGAGGGGCGGCGCCTAGCTTTGTAAGGCGTACACCAATTTTGATCTGTTGTATAGGATACGCTTCCTGATTGGTAAATGAAAAAAATTTTACCAGATGGACTACGATGATTCTCTGACCACGATGATTATCTCTTGCTGTATACCGACGGCGGCGCACTAGCGCGATGGTAAAATTTTTTAATCTTCTTCCCAAAAACAAAGAGGTTCTAAGTTCGACGTGTATTTTTTTTCTTATGTCTGATTCTTTTTTATTGGGTACAGTTTGTTCACCGATTGGTACCATGTAAAAGAAATTTTGATAGGTTAGGGGTGGGTGGTGGGGGTGAAACTTAACTTTTTAACGCGTGGACCGATTTGGATGGTTCTTTTTTTGTTCTACACAGTATGATCCCCCATTGCTAATACGAGAAAAAAATTTGGTCTTGGGTGGGGGGGAGGGGTAGTCTAACTTCGTAACGCGTGGACCGATTTGGATAATTCTTTTTCTATTGGGTAGAGTATGTTCCCGATTTCCGATGGTTCTTTTTCTGCTGTATAGAGTGTGATCCCCCATTGCTAATAGAAGAATAATTTGGTCCTATGGTGGGCGTGGGGGAGGGGGAGGGTTAGTCTAACATCGAAACGGGTTTAACGATTTCGATTTTCTGTTCGGTAGAGTATTTTCCTTGATTGATACCAGGTGAAAAAAAAATGTTAGTGGGATGGAGGTGGAGTAGGGGGTAAACCTAACTTTTTAACGCGTGGACCGATTTGGATGGTCCTTTCTTCGTTGAATAGAGTTGAAAACACTAAAAAGTGAAAAATAAAATAATTTTAAAAAGAAGTTGAACCGACTTCGCAACAAGCGCTAAAAAGCATAAAATAATTTTTAATTTTACATGTATTACGACATTTTAAAGTCGGTGCAAATTAAACAAATAAAACAACTACAGTACCACAATAGAAAATAATACATAATACTACCTGAACGTTTCAGCTGACGGGATCATAAGAAATGATGATTTAATATTTTTGTTGTAGTTGTTTGGTTTGTTTGATTTGCACCGACTTCAAAATGTCGTAATAGATATAAAATCAAAAATTATTTTATCCTTTTTAGCGCTTTTTGTGAAGTCGGTTTTTTTTTTAAAAACTATTTTTTGGTGTTCGATTTTGAGTGTCTGCCGATTACTGATTCCTCCCAAAATAAAGTCTTCGGTTCCGTCTAAAGCCTGTAATATGTGTATGCACATACGACGACCAGCCACTCTTACAGGTCTTACTCTTGTTTCGGGCCGCGTCTTTACAATTTTATGGATCTCCTGGATGTGGCCATATAATGGGTTAAAAAAACGCAGTTTATTTATTTAAGCTTAATACAAGCTATTACATAAAAATACAAGCTATAACTTAATACTAATTCTACAAACTATAATAAATGATAAGTAATAATAAATAAATAAAAAGTGTACGCTACAATAGGACCTATAAATAGAGGAGATACTGGCAGAAGGCGTAAGGAAGAAGAATTAAGATAGGCGATCAGGATCAAGATGGGCAGGGTCAAGATATAAGGCTTTGTGAAGGGATGATTTACTCAGATGGAAGTCAAAAGGGGAAAGGTCGTGGACTTTTCGTAACATCCTGGTAATTGGCTCGCTTTGATCGTAGCTTGTGCGATGGCGGTCGAGTCGGAAAAGGGGAGTGGACCTAAGGTTACGGGGATTGGCATAGATGGGTAAAGATTGCAGGCACCAGTTAATAATTGATAAATGAAGAGAATGTCGGAAACATCACGACGTTTGCTTAGAGGTTGTAAGTCGATCAGTTTCAGACAGTTTTCATGAATCTGTCAACCCACGGAAGATCACGTAAAGCGAAGCGAATAAACCTACGCTGGACAGATTCAATCCTATTAATGTGAGTTGTTTGTGTAGGTGACCATACCTTGCTGGCATGTTCAAGGAGAGGTCTAACGAAGGACGTAGAGAGATTTGGAAACATAAGGATTGGAGAACTCTCTAGACCAGCGCTTCACAAACCCTAGCGCGGAGTTAGCTCTGTTAATTATGCTGTCAATGTGGGAACGGAAATTGAGTTCACTATCACAGATTATTCATAAGTCACACAAAGAGGTAACGATAGGGACTCGTACGTCGGTTAACATATAGACTCTCGGAGTGGTGGTAAGACGCTTGCGGGAATAAGAGATGGACTGGCATTTGGAGACATTGAGCTCTAGCAAGTTTTTCATGCACCATGTGGTGAATGAATCGAGGTCTTTTTGCAGGAGAAGAGAGTCGGTTGTGAAGGAGATATGTTTGATTATTTTCATGTCATCAGCATAAATGGACAGCTCTGAGTGTTTGATGACACATTCAACATCATTTATTGTAAGGATAAAAATCTATGGGCCGAGGTGGCTGCCCTTAGGGACGCTGGAACGAGCGACAATAGGGTTAGAAATGGATGAGCTGAAAAGAATATTGTACTGACTGTTGTTGAGGTAGGATCGAATCCAGGGATGAATCTGGGGGGGGGGGGGGAAGCCTAGGCGATCAAGTTTCAACAAGATAACGTTATGCGAGATCTTTTTGAAGGCTTTACTAAAATCGGTGTTGATAACATCAACATCTTTACCGTTTTCCAGAGCACATAGTGTTTTAGAGACGAAGTCAGTAAGGTTGGTGTTTGTAGATCTACATTTGAGGAAGCCATGCTGGGAGAGTGAGAAGGTAGACTTACAGTGGAAGAACATGGAATCATAGACCATTTTTCAAATAGTTTAGGTATGGATGATAATTTAGCAATGGGTCTGTAGTTGGATACATCGTTCTTGCAGCCTTTTTTGAATATGGGAATAATATAAGAGTTTTTCCATAATTGAGGGAAAACCCCTTGAGTGATCGAGAGGTGGAAAAGCAAAGTAAGGGGTTGCACTAGATGCATGGCACACTTTTTCAGAACGGTGGCCGGAATGCCATCTGGACCTGGGTGAAAGACGTGCTCAAGCCCATTAATACTGGCTGCGATTAGTTCAGCGTCAGGGTCAAAAGATGTAAACGACGTTTGAGTGCATTTGTCCATGAATGCAAAATAGTTAAGGTCGGGTTGTAGAGAATTGTCGCTGAAAGAAGAAGGTTAGCGATAACCTTAGGATCAGATGAAGAGGTATTCTCAAGCTTTAGGGTGGAAGGTTAACCATTGGATTTCTTCTTGGAATTAATAAAGTTATAAAAACGCTTGGGGTCGGATATGAGGCTAGTTTGCATCCGTTGGAGGTACTCATGGTAGAGGGTATCGCAACGTTCAGAAAAAGAGGTATAAGCAGATAGGTAGGAAGAATAGTCAGACTCGGTCTGGCAAACTGCCAACGTTTATTTCTCCTGTTTCGGAGAGAGCGTAATTCTTTGTCGTACCATACGGGGGATGAGGAGTAGTTTTTACGAGGAAAAAGGGGAATGAGCGTGTTTTTCAGAATAGAACGCCTCTAAAGCAACGTCAACTGGAAGATGATCCCTCAACATGGCAATGTTAGAGTTGAGGAGCAACTGATTTAATTTTTCAAAGTCGCCTTTACGAAAATTGAAGGAAAGAGAAGACTCGGAGCTTCAAAGTGCATGAGGGTGTTCGTAGGAGAGAACAAGGAGCAGGGAAGGATGGTGACGATCGAGAGAGGAAAGGAGATGGTTGCTTTCCGCGACAGCCGAGTTAACTGGGTCTGAAGAAAAGATTTAGTCTAATTGTCTGTCCAGAAAGTTACTGACTCCACTTACTTGAAAGAGACCAGAAACGGAGAGCTAATCGGTAAAAAAGTCTTCTTTGGCCGAAGATGCGTTAAGGGGGACAAAGTGAGAATAGTCCTCAGACAATGACCATTGAATACGGGGGAGGTTAAAGTCACCCAATAAAATAAATTCATCGGAGGCGTTAGCGTTCTCAAGCAGGGTGTCGATCGCTTCAATTATTGGCTCGTAGGCATCTAGAGGTTGAGAGGGACGAATATAACAACAAATAATGTACAGAAGACACTTATTTAGTGCTAATTTGATACATACAAATTCTGATATTGTGGAGTCGGAGGTCTTTAGCAGGGTGGCGTCATAACGGTTGTGAGCAGCTATGAGAACCCCGCGACCTGGTGGATCATTGGTGACTACACAATTGTCGACACGGAAAATGGTATAGTTTGGAGGGAGGGTCATCTGGGCCCATTGTTATTCATCTTTTCTATTGATGACATTTCGTATTTGTTTTAAAGATGTAAAATTCTTATATATGCTGACGATATTAAGATTTTTCTCCCAATCAAATCTAATGTTGACTGTGAGATTTTGCAATCAGAGTTGCACATTTCCTATGAGTGGTGCTGTGCTTGCAGGCCCGTAGAAACAAAATTCGGGCCCGGGGGTACCACATACGGGTCCCCGCAAAAGGAATTTCGGGCCGGTGACTAAGCGTTTACGTGCCCATATACAATGGAATGAGTGACTTTCAATTTAAAATCTGTCTAGTATATTACACTTTTGCGATCGTGAAAATTTTTTTTTATATATAATATATATATAATTAAAATGGAAAAATTTTTCTCTTCATGACTTAGATGACGGGACCCCTTTTGAAAGCCCGGGCCTGGAGGGTTTACCCCTTCGCCACCGGCCCTGGGTGCTGTTACAACAATCTTAAGCTAAATATTGAGAAATGTCAGGTTATGTCCTTCTCGAGGTCTCGCAGCTTTCGTACTTTTCAGTACATGTTTGAAGGTACTGGTATAAAACGGGTGGAAGGGCTGAGGGAGCTGAGTATATCTTGATGTTAAATTGAACTTCATCTCCCATATTAATAAAGTCGTTGCTAGGGCAAACTCTATGCTGGGATTTATTTTTCGATGGTCCAAGGAATTTCTAAGCCCTCATATAAGACTTCATCTTTATACGTCCCTGGTTAGTCCCCTGCTTGAATATCCTAGTCAGGTTTGGTCACCCTTTTACGGATCCAACATTAAGTGTATCGAGTCCGTCCAGCGTAGATTTGTGCGATCGGCCCTACGTTCTTTGCCTTGGAATGACCCTCTTATTCTACCACCTTATGAGGAGTGCTTAGGGTTACTGTAACTTATTACACTCGAGAAGCGACGTTGAACGCTTGAAACGCTACCAAAATATTGCCTAGAGAACTGTCCCATTCCCTACGCAATCGATCACCTTTACAGATTGCTTTTCCGAGCACTAATTACGGCATGTTCGAGCCTATTAACCGCATGTGTAGGTCTGCTAATGATATTTTAGACGTTTTTGATACTAATGTGGACAAAGTGACACTTAAAAGGAGCATCTACAATTTGTAATTCGTTCTTTTGCTCGCACTGGTTTTGGTTTTAATTTCTCTTTTTTGTTTGTTTTGCATTTTGATCCTTCTGTATTTGAATGGAAACACTATTATTATTATTATAAAGGATTTGGTGTAACAATCTCTGTTGTCTATGCACCTCTGATTGTTGTGTGTGGGCGAGTTTTAGTGTTTTAATTACTAATGTTTTTTACATGTTGGTGTGGGGGCTCATTTGCCTCAATATATTGTTATATTCTGGCGAATAGGTCAATTGATTCTAGGCTTCTGCCTAAGAAATGCGCCTTCTGAGTTAGAAGGATTAATTCTAATTCTATAAAAAAAGTAGGAAGTGGGTAAATTTTACTCATGGTTAGCGTTCCAGGTTTAATATCCTTACATTTTGATATAATCTTCTGGAAACCACGTAGGTTAAGTTCCTGAATATAGACAGCCCGTACCTTTCGGCTGGCGCGCATGCTATTTCTAGTGAAAATTTTACGTTAGATTTGTCCACCACCTGAACCCCCCACCCCGCGCTCCAACACCCTCACTGAAGTAGGTATACATAAAGGTTCGACTTAACCCTTTCTCCCCGAGAAGTGCTTACGTAATTTATGAATAGACCCGAATATTATTATTTCATAATATAATTATTTATGCAATACGAGGTTTTTTTCTATCACATCAGATTTGATTTTTTGACCATTATTTGATAATGGCCTCCGATTGCTTAATATGCACTCGTTGGAGGAACGACGTAGAATTGCTCACCTAGTATTTATTCACCAGATTTTGAACTCGAATATAGATTCTTGCATTCTCGCATGTTTGGTTTCTTATAGGCATACCCCGAATAGCTTAAGAAGACTGCCTTTACTACATGTTGTCCATTCTCGGTCTAACTATGGTATGCATGAGCCTATTAATCGCATGTGTAGAGCCGTGATTATGTGTCCTATTTTTGACCTGACTCTTACCAAGGATTTGCTTAAACGATCTCTGTTATCTGTGCACCCCTGACTGTAGTGTTTGGACGTATTTCACTTTTTTGTTTACTAATATTCTTCTTTGCATGTTGGTGTGCAATTTTTGAAATCAGCACACTTTATTACCTAAAAAAACATTATTAAAAGGGGAAATTAAAAGTTTAAATTCGCAGGCCTGTGTAATTTAACGTTCGACAAAATTTTAATGAAAACACTTAACATTTATATATATTTGCTTGACAGTAGTTTTTAATTTTTTGAGTTGTGTCACAATGCCCACCCCTACATCTCCCACCTAGAAAAATTAAAACGCCTTCATGCACATATAAGTCTTAAATTGCAATCATGGTCAATTTAAATGGTTATCATTAGTGTTTTTATGATTAAAGTGTAAAATATTAAGGCAAACTTGTAGCAATCAGTCTTAGGTTTAGATCACTTCAGTTCTTTTTTTTCATTTCAGTTTTCACTTAATTTTTTATTTGGATTTCATATTTTATAGTTAATAATTTGCAAAATTCAATTATACTTAAAATACTACAGTGGAGGACATATAGTAGGTATTACCAATTAATAAATATATGTAAATGAAACAAACTCACCTGCAATTTTTGAATTAAGAAAATACGGATCTGGCTGCCATAAATTATCAAAAAATTCAGGCGGAAGCGTAACGTAGTCATCACCTTCTTCGAAAATATCATCTGGAAGTTTCAGCCTAGATTCGACCCATCTCTGGTGTACGAACATATCTACTCTAAAAATAAAGTTTTAGTTGGAAGAAAAATCAAAGTGAAAAATCTTACCTAAAGTCCATATCTTCTACGTTAATTGAATTTATATCTACAACAAATACACTAAACTCTACTATCACGGGTGAACCCTTTTTTGAAGGCGGTCGGATCTCTGTAAATAAAACGATTTACTAAATTACTGCTAATGGTAGTTTGAAAATAAAAGTTGGGGAATCATAAATTTATAGGTTTAGGTACAGTCTGAGAAGCATATTATATATTTAAAAAGAATTTTTTTATAGGTGTTCACAGATCCAGATATAGTAGGTATACCGCATCGTAAAGGACCACTTCGTCTTATTTTGTACCATCTTTATCAATTCGACCCGTATTGATTGTTAAGGCTTGTCCGTCTGTCTGTCTGGATGTATGTCATATCCCTCCCAGGTTCATAAATAAATTTTTTTCCACTTATCCGATTGAGTGAGATGTCTGTAGATAGGTCTGCTAAAATGTTTAAGGAGATGGAGTTGGATCTCTGGATGAGTGACATGATCATCACGCCATGGATGCAGGTTTCAGCACCGACATACCCATGCGTTTTTCATCTGCAGTTACAATAAATACAAAATCTACTCCGTCTCTCCGTTGCTGTCTAGCTCGCAGCAATGCAAAATAAGAAGACATTCCATTTCCGTCATTCTTGTTACCCTTATTCACTTTCTTCCATAACCATGTTAATGGTTGCATCATAAAAAGTTTTTGGCTTTTAATCGGTAACGAGATACTAGCTTTAAAAATCGTTATCAAAGCGCCCATCTTATTTCTACACTATCGATACCATTATTTCAGATAAGAATCAGGGTTGCGAGTGAACTGAGTCCCACAAAAAAGTGGTCATTACTGATTGTGCATGAAAATGGCACTATAATAATCCTATCCAACAATCGATGAAAAGAACATCTGAAAAAATTCCTGAGTGTGGGGCTTTAGTTAATAGTTTCAACGAAAATTATAACACTATTTTTTCATCGCGACAATATGTCTTGGCAAAAACAAGATTATTTGCAGAATAATTAAAGAGAAGCAGTCTATATAGTTGCCATTGGCAAAGAGCATTGTCGCGGTGTAGCAAAAATATGTTATTGCTAATTTCTCAAATTTGGTTCTTTTTAAATTTAACTTGCTGATAATTTCAATTTTTCTAAGTTTGCAAACTAAATATTCTTAATCTACATTGCCTATTAATTTAGGTTAGGTAAAATTGGCTGAGATTCCTGGGAGGAGAGGCACACTTAGGCCAAAACAGCCCACATACAGTTTAGTCTTTTTATTCAACCCTATATAACCCCTAAAGGAGAGGAGAGCGGACCGTAACTAGTGCTCGGGAGCCAGCAAATATTGTTGGCTGGAGGACAAGGTAGCCGGGACCATTGAGAGTTCCTGATAAAGCGAACCAAGTTGCTTAAGTTAGTTGGCGGCCACCGGTAGTGAACCAGTGTACCCCTCACAAATAGACCGTTGTATTACATCTATGAAGAACCCCGACCTGGATCGATCTAGCACTGTCGGGCAGTTATTAGTTAAACCAGCCGCAGCTATTGAGGAACCAGGCTTAATCCTTCAGCTCCACGCTGGCGACCATTAAGACCAGTGCTTGTCAAAGGCCTGAATCCTTCTCCATGCTAGTCCAGGGCATTCGTAGGGCAAATGCCGAGCCTTATTTCCCGTCCAAGCAACATCGACACAAGTTGTTGGCAGGAATACACATGCGGACGGCATGATTACCAAAAACGCAGTGAGACGTTATAACCGCACGTCTATTACGGAGATTCCGTCGGCTACCCTTTAGTAAAAACGCGATTCTTCTTTTATTGCACTCTGGGCACATTCTCCTTGACATGTCGCAGTTTGTCAGACCGAACTACCTGCTCTTCTTGAGCCCTAAAACCGGTTGCTGCGGTCCTCCCCTCCCTCGCTAGCTCGTCAGCTCTACAGTTACGCGGAATGTCACTATGCCCGACACCCATACGAGGTGTATGTTCAGACGCTCAGCCAAATCGTTCAGAGTTGAGGGGCAAGCTATGGCTGTTTTGGAGGTCGTATACACTCGCATGAGCGCATGAGCGATCTAACACAAGTCTGAAAAGATACAAGCATCATCTGCAGGCAGCGTTAAGTTCTTCAGATGGCCTACGGCTACCTTTATAATCATTATTTCAGCCTGAAAAACACTGCAACAGTCAGCCAAGCGAAAAGATATGCTAAGGTTCAGGTGTTCCGAAAAGATACCTCCACCAAGTTTGCCTTCCAGCTTGGAACCGTCAGTGCAAAGATGCACTGACTATCCCCATTAAGGAGGACCTTCCTCCAATTCCGACCTGGTGATGATGCATGAGTTAAATTTAGCGTTAAATTAAGGCTTGGAATTGGTATAGTCAGTGATTGTGATAGCTCTACCGAGGATTTTGGAGGACAAGGCCTAGGTATTTAACTTGGCCACCTAATTTCAGCCTGACCCCATTTAATATGGCTTTGTCTTGTCCAAAACCACCGAAATCACGCCCATTACTCCATGAAGATACCTCAGAGAGGGCATGTTGCAGCACCTCAACCAAAATGTTTGGGTGAGTGTCCGAAGAAATCGGGGTAATATCATCAGCGTAGGCGATAACCTTGTGGCCGGAATGCTTCAGATACAGGAGTATCTCGTCAAGTGCCAGATTCTACAAGAGCGGTGAGAAGATACCTCCTTGGGGCGTGCCTCTAGTAACAACTCTTTGTATTTTGGATCCTCCAAAGATGGAGTTAATTCAAAAAGTATGTAAATTTTTTCTTTTTATTACTTAATTATTTTTAACAAGAATTTTAACAAAAGTCACATTTTCGGTTCCAATTTTATTTCCTCGACTGTTGTTCGGATTATACCAAGCTTTGGTCTTTTAATCATGTTAAACCAATTCTTTATAGAAAAAGATATTCATTTAGCGAATAGCGAGTTCGTATTCATGCATGATAGTGCACCATATCATGCAGCGAAGTAAATTACCAAGTTTTTGTGCGAGAACACCATAAAAAAGCCTGGTAATAGCGCCAACATGAATCCCATTGAGAATCTATAGTAAAAAGGAGGCTGAAGACAACCAGCATAACAACCAGGGCCACCCTCGTACCGATGTTCATTTAAATTTGGTACAATGATAACGAAAAAAAAGATTCTTGTAGAAACTTGTCAAAAATATGCTATGCCTTCTCATAAGGAAAAAAGGACATGCAAACACAGTACATGATGCTATTTTGCAATAAAAGTTATATTTACAAAAATCAACGTGTTCCTTTTAAAAAATTTATAATTATTTCAATAATTGTTACACCTCTGTTCAATGGTTCCTAACCCGGTTCGGAACCCAAAAAAGGGTTTGACTCAGATTACTTTTTATTACCTATCAGCTAAAAAGTGGAGCTTTAGCTTACTCAGGAACCCACAGAAATGTTAAGAATAAAATTGATGATAAAAAAAACTGTATTAATGGTTTCCTCTTCCTCCTCATCTTGGCAAGTCCTAATAAAGTCATTTGAGGCCGCGCTGTCTGTTAGTGTACCTGTTTATGAAGCAATAATCCGTGATTACAGTAAGGTCAAAGTTCGGCTAGATCTGCCTGGTCAGACATGCATGCAGAGGAACAAGGTGACGTTTTCGCTTCTTAGGACTGCCTGGTCAGGAACCCAATGTTAATGGAGCTCATCAGCACCAGGATCGATATTCATGTTAAATTCGGGAATAGTTTGAATTTGATGCTCAGTGCTTTTTTTTTTTTATATATGATGTGGCCAAATCCTAGGGGACAACCCTTTGATGCGTTAGCATGGTTTTGGCCGGAAGGGAATTAGGGTAAGGGAAGTGAGGAAACTTGAGTCTTGTTTGCATTGTTGCGAGCTAGACGACAGCCCAGAGACGGAGTGGAATATTTTAATTTCTTAGTAAAAGCTCACGGTCATCTGGGCTCGAACCCGGGACCCATGGCATGTTGGTCTTGTCGCTCAACGCATTGATCCAACTCCGTCTCCACTGAAACTGAACTAACTCCACTGAACTGAAACTAAGCGGTATTTAAAAAAATGAACTTCGAGGAAAAGTTAAGAGAATTAATGAAAAATTTACAAAACCCGCGGTTGCAAAATGTCTGGTACTTATTATTATCTGTTTGACTGAAACTTGGCTGATGCTGAGCTTTTGGGCCCCGGGCTCTCCATCGGGATCGTCCCATTTCTGCTCTGGGCGTCGCCTTCCCTCTATTAAGAGCAATCAGCAGCATGTTTTGACAACCTTACTGAACTTTGGTTTCCATCTGACGATTTGCTTCTTCTTCTACATAGCTGCCGTTCGCTGGTTCCGCTTCTTGTTGCCTTCTTTCAATGCTACACTCACACAGTCTTCAGAATTTGTTGATAGCATACTTCCTCTAGACTGTCACAGGTTTAGTTGGTATAATGACTCCGCCAGATTTCGTGAGTTGGTTGTAGGACTGATCCTGCTCGTACTCTAGTGAGATGTGTTTGTCACCATTGATTTCTGAGAGTCGTCATCATCCAGCGATTCATATTATCCTTTGTTTCGACGTTGTAACTTTGATTTCTCCTGATTCAAATAACTTTTGTTATAACTTTAAAAAAACAGATTTTTCTAAAGTTATTGATTGGCTTTCTGCCAGTCTTTTTTACGACATTCTTAACTTACATCTTGCTACCTGTGCTCCTGTTGTAGCGGCTCGCGCTTATTTCAAACTTGGGTTAATGGTTCGGTAAAGCATTTAAAAGGGTC
Organism: Leptarthrus brevirostris; assembly: GCA_964036015.1. Taxonomy (NCBI): domain Eukaryota; kingdom Metazoa; phylum Arthropoda; class Insecta; order Diptera; family Asilidae; genus Leptarthrus; species Leptarthrus brevirostris. The sequence continues at coordinate 116,454,293 of OZ038372.1, read as the reverse complement.
CTGGAGTGACTTTGATTACTCTACTTTTTTATTGATGCGAAACCAATTTGTTTCTGCTATGGAAGGCTATTATTGTTATTAGTTAGGTAGAATTATACCATCTATGAATGCTGAGCCAAGGCAGTTTTGGAGAGTTTTTAATTCTAAGCGTAACTGTGATGTATACCATTCCACTCTTTTGCTTGATGAGTTTGAGAGTAATGATCCTTTGAAGACTGCCAACCTCCTTGGTAAATTCTTTAGGACTGCATTTTTGTATGAAAACTGGCTATTTCCAGTGCAGCCATGTAGGATCATTACTTTTTATAATTTACATCAATGACGTATTTCTGATTCTGCACAATTCGAGAATTCTTTGCTTTGTCGCAGATGTAAAGATTTTTCGTATTGTTTCATGCCTAAATGACTGGCCTCTTTTACTCTGACTTTGACGTCAAATTGCAAATGCACCATTATGTCGTTTTCTCGCAAAAATAATCCACTATACTTTTTAACTTCACTATCAATGGTAGCTTATTGACCAAACCTGTCATTGTTAAAGATCTTGAGGTCGTTCTCAACACCAAGCTTACTTTCGAACACCACATTGACGTTTACTGTAAATAAGCTAACAAGACCTTGAGTTTTGTTAAAAGGTGGTCAAAAGAGTTCGACGATCGTTGCATTACGAAGCTCCTTTACTGTACTTGATAAAACAGGACATGAGTCCGATTTGGGCTTCTTTTTATGCGGCCCATATTAATTGTATTGAGGCAGTCCAGCATCAATTTGTTAGATTTGCGTTACGTAGACTTCCTTGGTCTGATCTGCGTCCCTTGAGGAATCAGAGCTTCTTCCAAGTCCCTTATCACCTTACGGTATGCGCGAGACCATCACGTCAAATTCTCGTTTTTTTACCTGACGAAATTTAAAAAGTTGGTTTAGTTAGAGTTATTTTTCCTTTTTCTCTTGACTGTACTGAATTTGTAAGGTTATTTAGTTAGTTTCTTTTCCTATTCTTCTGCTTATCAATTGATTATTGAAATTTTTTAAATTTCTTTTAATTTTTTTAATTTTTAACTTTACGTTAATTTTATTATTAGTTATTTTATTTTATTAAAATGTTGTATATAGTACTGAGTTTTTGATGGATTTGTGAATAAATAAAGAAGTAAATAAAAGGGTACGTAAAAGGTGGAATGACTTAACGACCCGTGCTATATCCAGAACAATTGGGGCAGCTACAATAAAAACAGGATCAGCGAATTCATTCAATAAATGCGTTGCATCAATTCAAAAATGGCTCATTTAATAGGATACTTTTGCAATTTCATGAAAGATTTTCAAAATGCGTGCTTCGCATGCATGGTACGGCCCGTCCTTAAATTGCGATACATAAATTAGGCCCGCAACGTTAGAGTAAAAATTCACTGATAGCTACTTTTTCAAATCTTGATAAACTGCCAGTGCAAGTCTTACCGCTTCCCATTAATGCAATACGGCTTCCGCACCGGAAGGAAACTACAACTCTCTGATAACAAGAGCCTGGCGGTTTTTATTGCCTTGTTAAATTTAAGCTGTTCCACTTGCAGTTCGAAGGGAAATTTGCCTGTTTGGTCTCTTTCGATGGCAAGGAAAATATACAATAATAAAATTACACGGCAACATTCATGTGGAGTTTACCTCCGCGGGGGTACGCGAAATATTGGAAAACGCTTACATTGCTTCCCTTTGACAAACTCATCGATTTGCTGAAACGACTTTGAGCAATCTGGCAAACGCGAAGTATACAAAGCGCCTTCCTTGAAATAATTCCTGAATCGATTGCCACATCATCAACCCCGTCCTGCTGCCCTAAAAATGTATTTATTCGTCGAAATATTGAAATGAATGAGTGACCAGTAAACTTGCGTTGTACGGTAGGTCGTGCAGGATGCCTGCATATATAAATTCGTGACGTCAAATGTAAAGGTGAAGCCTAAACACGCAACATTCACTCCATAAAAGAGTTAATGCCCTGCCTGACAGGTTTATGTGCCACAGCTGGCTACAGCTCTTAGCTTTAAAGTTGAGGATAATGCATCACTTACCCTTGACATAATTATCAGGAAGAACCACTCTTGGCTTTATTGTATAGTTCATTCGAGCTTCAGTTTCCTTCGGTAGCCTGCAAGAAAATAAAAATCGGGTTAAATATAGCCAACCTGGGTGAAATTTATGCAATTGGCGAAACTGCATGGACTGGAGGGGAGGCAATACTTGCGTAGCTACCAGTCAGCAGTCCGTAGGGGAAATGTATGCCATGGCGATACCATTATTAATGCAATAAGAATTTCATTATTTGCTACTCTAAGCCAATTTCCGTTTTCTAGCAATATATATGTCGATAATCAGGCAAAATTCCTCAATCTCAATGTCAAAACATAGCGTGTGTCGATGGCATTACCCAAGCCAATTGTTCATTCCAGTGCTGGTCTTGATTTTTGTCTTGTTCTTTTCTGTAATTCCACTCCATTAGGAATGGACTTGTGAATAATTGTCACAACGGTTAAAACCCGTCACGGTGGGCCCTCCTCGCACAGTATTGGATTTCTATGTCTTCGCTAGCTACTATTTCATAGGCCTAATTACTGCAGATAGGCGCTTTCTAGGGCAAATAACCAGCTTTCGACGAACCTATTCTAGGGTACTTTTACTCTGTCCAGAGAGATTGATGGAAGAGCTTTCGCGGCAAACGGAAGTTAGAATTGCTGCCGCTGTGGAGGCTATTAATGAGTGTATTATGATGTAGACCACTTAGACGCTTTCTTGCTTTGCATAATTGGGACATTTTGTAATTAATCAAAATTAAGATGATTGCGTCAGATTTGTGTGGGGATATTTTAATGCTTTTGAAGTCTTGCATTTGAAAGTAAAATAAATTGCAATGAAAAAGGACTCCGAAAAACTGGACAAGTAATAATAATAAGCGGCCTATTTCGTAGTTTTGATTAAAAGAGAAAAAAAGAAACTAGTTATACTATATATTTGATACAAATTCAAGCGGTTATTTCCAAACTAACACTGATATAGCTAATGCAAAATTGTAATTTACCAAATCAAGAGACTAATATTAATCGTGAGAAGAAAAAGAAATGAAGATACAAAAGAAAGCAAGAAAGATACCAATGCATGTAATGTTGCTCTATATAAATTTAAACTTTAGATTTAAATTAAGATAAGTGCTGGCAAAGTAACCGTTTGAAAGTAGTAGCTGAACTCGCGCGCCGAATCGAAGGTGGTAGTGTATTCCAGATACGAATAATCTGAACAAAGTAAGAACTATCCATGACAGAATGTTTAAAGCGAGGTAGTAGCAAGTCACAACGTCTGTCACCACGCAGGAAATTTATAAATTCATACAAATATGCGGGATTGCGAGTGTAAAGAATGTTATGGAGAAAAAGTAATGCCTTGCGCCTCAAATAAACATCCAACGAGCAGCCTATAATTCTGTAGCGGAAAGGAGAAATGTGGTCATATCTGCGCAATCTAAAAACAAACCTAATGGAATCATTGTAGGCTACCTCAAGCTTAAGCTTACAACGTGAGTCAAGTCTAGGATAGATAATAGAGCCATGTGTGAGATGCGGTAATACTAGGGTTTTGACTAACTTTACGCGCAGCTCGGTGGAGAGTAACTCAGCATATAACCAGAGTCGGCGGAGTACACCATAAGCCCTGCTTAGCTTCATCTTGACATGGTCACAACAGCCCATTTGAGAGTTTAGCATAATGCCTAAATTTTTGGCTTTAAGAACAAAGGGTATAATAGAGCGGTTGAACACTATCAGAGGAAAATAAGCCAAGTCATATGTTTCTCTGCTCAGTACCAAAGCTTGCGATTTTACGGGATTGAGTATTAGACTATTATTTTTAGACCAGTGTAGGATATCATGAAGATCTTCGTTAATTCTACAAACACAATCCTCCAGGAGACCAATGGGACGATCTAGATAGATTTGAACATCATCCGCGTACAAGTGGACAGAGCAATTTTTAATAACAGAAGGCAAATCATTGATAAAGAGGCTGAAGAGCAAGGGTCCTAATACTGAGCCCTGGGGTACACCAATAGACAATGGAAGCTTAGAAGATATATCTTCACCCACTTTGACCCTCTGCGAGCGGTTAGCCAAAAAACCTCTGATTAGGTTCAGTGCCGAAGAGCCGAAACCAAAGAAGTTTTTTAGTTTGAGAAGAAGCTTATGATGATCCACACTATCAAAGGCCTTCGTGAAATCCAGAAGGACTAAAAACATGACATGATCATTATCAAGAGCAGTTCTTATATCAGTCGTTATTTTTAAGAGAGCCGTCTCGCAGCTATGCCCCGCACGAAAGCCAGACTGCCAACAGCTAAGAGAGCTCGTATGATCTAAGTGCTCAGATATTTGTTTTGCCATGATTTTCTCCAAAGCCTTCGCTAGGAAGCATAGAAGGCTAATTGGTCTAAAATCCTTGAAGTCTTTAGGAGATGCGATCTTTGCGATTGGGACTACAAGAGCCTCTTTCCAGAGAGAAGGAAATTCACTGAACGTTAGGCAGCTGTTAAAAACCTTTGTGATAGCACCTACAATGTAAGGCAAAATTAATTTCAGAAAGCTCGGGGGAACGTTGTCCGGTCCAGTAGCATGAGATTGAATGGAAGTAATGGAACATGCGACTTCAATCTCATTAACACAACGAAAACTGAAAACGGATGCCGCTTGGATATTCTGGACATGGGATGATGAGGAATAGGCGGCATTTGTGCTACCTCCAGCTACACTGGTGAAGAACTCGTTGAGTTCATTAATATTTAACTCGCATGCTGTGTTATGCTTCTCATTAACACCCAGGCCACGAAGGGCACTCCAGAGCTTCTTAGGCGGGGCGTGACAATCTAGCTTAGACGCAAAGTAAGAAGCTTTGGCATCTCTCACCTTCCTATTAACAAGATTACGCATCTTTTTAAATAGAGAAAGACTGTGAGAGGACCTAAGTCCTTTATACTGACGGTGTAAGAAGTCACGTTCAAAAATTAATTTGTTAATCTCCGGTGTGAACCACGGACAGCCATTTATTTTTATAGGCTTAGTCTGAAGCGGAGCATATTTGTCTAACATACGTCATTGATAATTTTGACCTGTGTGTCAAGGTAGCATGACGGAGAAACAATATTTTGTTCTAGTGCTATAGCCCAGTTTATGTTTCTGCATTCCTCGAAGAGAAGATCAGTATTTATGTTTTTAAAATCTCGAAATTTGATAATGCGAACAGGTGACGAGTAATTATTAATTGGTAAGTTATACTTTAAGAATAGCATGTGGTGATCAAGAATAGCAGGAGTGGAGAGCTGAGCATAACGTATAACACGGGAAGGGTCAGGAGTGAGCAAAAGATCTAACTGGGAGGGAGATGCAGTGTCGAAGTAGGTAGGTAGAGAATTAATTACTCGGAGATGCAAAGCTTCAACAAAAGATAGAAACGTATCTGACAAGTTGTTGTTACAAAGAATGTTGACGTTAAAATCACCTGCAACAATAATATTAGAGTACCTATGAGAAATCGCATATAAAGAAACTTCCAAATCTACAACATTTTCGAGATTGAATAAATTTGATGGACAGTAAACCGAGCATAAGACGACTTTATCAAGTCCAGTATTTACTTCAACACAGATGAATTCCAAGACACTGGTTTCTGCTGACAACAAATTACGATAAAAAAGACACGGGGGTTGCAGGGAAAGTTGCAATGGTTCGGAATCCACTTTAAATTGTAGATCCACTTGCAATCGTTGTCTCGAATCGCGTGAAGTTCTTCTCCAGCCCCTTGCTTCACAAGGGGGTACGGGAACTAGATAGACATTTTATTCTGCATAATCGGTATGTGCCTAAGAAAACTCAATTTGATCCGACCAGACAAATGTATATTAACGACTTATATTTCAGGTATTATACAATTTTGTATCTCTGCTTTAACTTTTGTGCCCTAAGCCATCAAATAAGCATATTGTCTTAAGTCATTAATTTTGTGAGTATTCACATATAAATATGTTTTCATAGCATAGCAGGTTTTTTTATTTGTTGAATTTGTTATTTGGATTTGTTATTATAGAATCACAAATGCTTCAAAAAACAAATATTCATTTCAACCTAACATCCTAAACCAAAAACCAGAGAAAATATATTACACACGTCCAAAAAAAAATATATTAAGCCTACCAAATATTTGTCATAATATGACTTAATTGTGCCACAGATGGGATCTTTATTTCATTTTACCAAAACAGAGCAGTATTCGATTACATTTACCACAGCATACTCTATAGATGTAAGCTTGAAAGCATTAACAATATACCGATAGTAAAGCATAGGAATCTCTATTTCGGGTTCCTTAAACCCGTTGTGGGAGCCGTGGGTTGGCAATCCTGCTTTAAGTGAACAAACATGTGGATCCCGTTCGTCAGTCCTTGTGTTTGTGTATGTTTTCGTTTTGTTTTGGTCAAATTAAGACCGGGACTATGCAAAAATTTTTATTTAATTTTTGCAACATTCGTGGCTTGAAAAGTAACCATTTTTCGGTTTACTGCCACTTGATCGCGGAAAATCCGGCAGTTTTTGCGAAACCAAGGTTGTTTCTGATTCTGATATTAATCAGTATCACATTCCTGATTAACACTTAGTGCCGCTCTTCTCTCCTCAGAGGGGAATCGCGGTATATATTAGAAATAATGTGCCATTCTCCCATCTCCCTCAATTCTCTTCTACTAATCCAGAATTTAATTATCTCTGGATTAGATTTAAACTCTATCGGCACATTATTCACTTCTGCTTTTTATACCGCAGCCCGAATATGTCTAACACTGACACTGTATGCTCCTTCGATAAACTGTCTTCCGATAACGATAAAATTTTGGAAATAACCCCCTCTTCTGAAATCGTTCTTGCTGGCGATTTCAACGTCCACAACACATAGTGGCTCAGGCATTCTTCTACCACAAGCCCGTCTGGAAGACACGTCGAGTTATTTAATGAGCCTTTTAATTTACAGCAACTGGTTTAGTGTCCGACTCGTGTTCCTGATACTTTGGGGCACAACGCGCATCTTTTGGATCTATTTTTAACATCGCATCCAGAAAAGTACTCGGTTTCGGTAACTGCTCCCTTGGGTAATTCGGACCATTGTCTTATCTCCGCCCAATTCTCCAGCTCCTCTCTGACAACCACTAACCTAAATTCCACCGAAAGATTAGTGTGGCATTATAAAAATGCTGATTGGGCGGGACTTAATAAATATCTCAGAGAGCTGGATTGGTCTGATTGCTTTTCTATGAGAAACGCTAACAGAAGCACCGATTATATCTTGAACATCCTATGGTTTGGAATGCATCGCTTTATTCCTCATAGCTTCAAGAACATCAAACCAACTAACACCAATTGGCTCAATAATGACTGTTTCGCAGCCATTAAAAAGAAGGAAGCAGCCTTCCTGGCATATAAATTGTGCCCTTTAGAGGAATTGAGACGTATCTATAGAGATGCGTGGAATATTTGCAATTCAGCAATTAGTCGGGCAAAGTTCAATTTCACCACTCATTTATAATGGGAATGTTTTTACTGACTCATTGGACAAGGCCAACCTGTTTGCTGCTAATTCGTACTTGCCACCTTCATCGCAGCCACTTCCATCTCCATGACAGTGCACTAGTAGGCAAAGCTACTGGGTCTGATGGTTTCTCGCCCCTTGTTTTAAAACGCTGCGCTTCTGCCTTGGCTAAACCTCTGCGCAAACTTTTTCACCTATCATATTCAACAGCAATGTTTCCAAGTGTATGGAAACTTGCTCAAGTCCAGCCGATACTTAAAAAAGGAAAAGGATGCGACCCCTCTAACTACAGACCAATTGCACTAACCTCGATCATATCTAAAGTTTTTGAATCATTCATCAACCCTCAGTTGTTGAAATATCTAGAAAATAAGCATCTTATCAACGATTACCAGTATGGTTTCCGCACTGGCCGCTCAACCGGAGATTTACTAATGGCTCTAACGGAGCGTTGGAATCATTGTCTCCATAATTTTGGTGAGTCCGAAATCGTCGCTCTTGATATTTCAAAGGCTTTTGATAGAGTCTGGCATGCTGCCCTTTTAGCCAAACTTCAAACATTTGGTCTGCACCCTACCCTCATTAAATGTATAGAGAGTTTTTTGTCAGGGCGTTCAATCCGTGTAATAATTGACGGAGTTACATCTGATTCTTACGCAATAAATGCCGGTGTACCTCAGGGTTCAGTTCTTTCACCAACCTTATTTCTTCTTTTTATTAATGATCTCTTATCCCTTACTCTCAATCCTATTTCGCCGACGACAGCACCCTTGATTTCGCGTACTCATTTGATTCTGTAATGAATTCACGTGGAAATGCAACAGAAGTCAATCGGGAACGCCTGTTTAGATCATTAAACAAAGACATTTCTGTGGTCCTCGCTTGGGGCAGAGCAAATCGTGTTACGTTTAATGCATCCAAAAATCAATGCTGTTTAATGTTCCTTAAAAAACGCTCAGTTCACCCCCAACCCATTTCAGTCGACGGAGTGAATATACCCAGTTCACCCTCCCTAAATATCTTGGGTATTGAGATATTCAGCAATCTTAGCTGGACTGATCATATATTTGCAATCGCTAAAAGTGCGATGAAATGTTTGGGTTTTCTACAGAGATGTAAGAAATATTTCACCCCACCTGACTTAGCGCTGATCTACAAGTCCCACAGTAGTCCTAGACTTGAATATAATTCCCATATTTGGGCAGGCGACATGGTACCAATCGGTGAACATATTCTACCCAACAAAAACAGAATCATCAAAACCGGTCGACGCGTTACGAAGTTATGCCTGGTCAGACATAAAAATAAAAAAAAACAAAAAATAAATAAAAACATACGCGTCGAACTTAGAACCTCTTTGTTTTTTGGAAGTCGGTTAAAAACAAATTGAATTTCTCTCACGAATATCTCCAGTTATTTCCCTTATTCTTAACCAAACCTAGCCAAACTCAAACTCGTGTCGCACAATTTAGATAAAATTAATGAAAGAATAGGATAAGCTGAAATGCATCCAAGCCTTATATGCATGTATTCATTAATTCTGCATATTTTATCCTCAATGGCTTTTATGTTCATACCTGTATTTTATAAATAATATCAATGTATAAGATCAAGAAGTAGTCATAAGAGTGAAAATTGTATAATAAGAATAATAAATAAAATTGTTCCCGTACAAGCAACAAAAATCAACCAGTCAGTCGATATCCGCCGGTAATTTCCATCCATGAAGAAATTCATCACCAAGCTGAAACACATAAACGACAAGATCTCCTACAACAACAGGTTATAACACCGTAATATATTCAGTGATTTTTCAGTGAGCTTTTTAGAACCTGTGGATGAAAACAGCAAGTAGGGCATATCAGGATTAAGTATTAATTCTGATAGGTATGATATATCGTACCTATTCGCAGGAAAGATTGAAGTCTTTCGCTGTCAAAAAAGAAGATCAGTCCATGCTAACATTTGGACCGATCGGGATCTCCGTATTGTAGCCATTCTACCATTAGAACGACTAAAATATCTCCAACTGGAATTGTCAACATCTTCTGGCCATCACTTTGAATACTGCAGAAGAAAAATTCATCGAGTATCCAGAAAATTACTTGCTTAAGAGAAAATACTTTGTTTCTTTTCATATTAATAATATTAAATTTGTTTTGATGCTATTTTTCTGAACTTGATAGACAACTAACTAATCCAAATTAAATAACAAGTACATACATTAATTGTAGAAATAGAAATAGGGTTTTATTAGCATTTAAAATTTTACAAACTTAATGTCTTGGTAACAGTACACACTATTAATTGTGTTTTTTTAATTTTTTTTTATTTCAGACCAATGACTGAGATAATTCCTTTGCCTCTTGGTCTTCCTCGCACTGGAGACATGAGAAAATTATTTATAGTCAGCAACAAATTCTGTTATTAAATAGTTAAAAATGAGTCCAATGTGAATTCGACTAGTATTCCCTTACCTTAGGAGATGATTCTATCTGGAAAGAGTATCGAATGCACCTAATGGCCGCCCGCGAATTTTGATTCCTGCTGGTAATATAACATTTGCTGCTGTTGTATCCTCTTCTAGATCAGACACATGCAATCGATCTATTAGACATAACAGATTTTCGTTTTGGCTTACAACACCATCGGGTGAATGTCTCTGAAGAGATACTTGAATTCCTCTTCACCAGCAGTTCTCTACTTCTTCTAAGAGTTGTCGCCTTCGTTAAATCTCACCTTTCTTTTATTTCTGGAGCCGTACGCTGATTTACCACTACATCATAGCGTGTCGACCTACCAATGTGGAGGTCCTTGGTTCGAATCTTACCGGCGGCAACTCATAGTCGTTTTCTGCTGACAATCGATTACGATGTGGTTCGGAATCCACTATAAATTGTAGGTCCACTTGCAATCGTTGTCTTGAATCGGGTGCTACCGCCCCATGCTCCACAACGGTTAAGGGAGCCGGAGGGAGAAAAAATGGACTTTTGTGAAAAACAAGCTTTGGTATGTGCACGTTTATAGAATATGAATATCACGAATTTCGTGGTTCACGAATGTTGTGGGTCACAAATTTCGTGGTTCACGACAAGCTGCCCGAATAGACACGGCCTATTAAAAAAGGGAAACTATCAGTTTAAGTTCGCAGGACTGTGTTATGCGTCGCAAATATAACTCAATGTAACATTTAATTTAGCAGTACCTATTTACTGTTAAACTGTGTATTTTTCCTTACGTTTTAATTTTTTGAAAGAAAACCCGTGGACCTATGTAATAAAAAAACTTGAATAGTTTTGTTTTTCAAGTTCTAAGCATTAATAAATTTTTCTACACATAAGGTATTTTCTGTTTCCTTCACAATTTGAATTTAAGTGATGTTATCACTTGACGTTCATGAAGCTAAGCATATATTATTGTTTTCCAATTCAGTATTTATTCTCTTGCACGGAACGTTCATTTTATTAATTTGAATATTTTCTATATAGCTACTCTACACTTGTTTGTAAGTATACCTACGATTAATTTTGCAAGCATCAAAAATATTTTATAAATAAATAAATAAAGCAAATCCAATCATTATAAAGTTTTTAATTTTACTAGCAAGTCCTACTTCCACAATATTTCTTAAAAAAAATATAAATAAAATATTAAAGTTAATAATTTTTATAAGTTTGAAACTTTCTCTCATGATTACCTCTAATTATTATCATTTTGTTTTAAATGTGAATTTCGATACAGCTAAAAACTTTCAGACTGCAAAATGGGGGCCTATAGTTAGGTAAATATAAAAGCTGACTCCCTTTCATTTTTATTTTAAGAATGCATTCTGTCACGCTATAATAAACGACAGGCTCAGGCTAAGTCTCAGTTCACCTTATTGTACATTTAGTTCAAGTCTGCTTTGGCCCACTTTTGCTATTTTTACTGGTGAAATTCATTTAGTTGTTAGCATGAATCCTAATTAGTGCTATTTCAGTCATGATTTCCAACAATGAAGCTATTATCATGCAATTAAAGTATAGAGTAGAATTTTTAGCGAGAGTAATTGAATGAAAGGTCGAGACGGGTCAAAGCGATGTAGCGTTATAAATAGTAACTTCAGTTTATTAAAAATCGTCAAAGATATATTTTTTGAGAGAATAAAATTAAAGTCCTATCAAAGAACAACTACAATTAGAGCGATTGCCATGAATTAATAATCCTGCGTGACGCTAAGTGCATATAAAATAAAAAATTTTCAAGTTTGATTATGGGAATATTTTTTTATTGATTTTAGTGAAAATTTAAATTTTATAATTCAATCTAAAGCCAATTACATTTTCTAAATTTAATTAATTTAAATAAAGTTTTTTGAAATTTAATTTAATAATATATGTACATATGATTATAAATATATTTTTTATAAAATATATGAAATATGAAAGAAAACCAAGCCAAATCTTTGTTTGATAAGGAAACAGCGTTTTTCCGCATCAATCAAGAATTATAGTTGACACGCTGAGAGCAAAAGTGAGGCCAAAAGGCATTGTGAGTAATAACGGGATAGAAAAAATTAAGCGCAAAAACGAAACATCAACAAAAGTGGTATCAAAAAAAGCTGCGAGCAAGAACGAGTTGACTATCCACCTAGTTGTTACCTGTAGCGAAAACTTTACTGGTTTTTGCTCGTAGCGAAAACTTAGATCTGTGTCGAATTGATTTTTCACGCAGTTTTTTTTTCTAAATAAGGCCAGTTTGGATTTCGATCAGATATTTCTAGCGAGCCTAGTTTGTCCATAATTCTTGTATAATATTTGGAAAAATAATAATAATTATACAAAATGTTACAATTAAACCTAAATTTGTAACGCGTGGACCGTTTTGGATGCTTCTTTTTTTGTTGTACAGAGTATGATCCCCCATTGCTAATAGGAGAAAAAAATTTGGCCTAGTTTGGAGAAGGGGGGAGGGGTAGTCTAACTTCGTAACGCGTGGACCGATTTGGATAATTCTTTTTCTGTTGGGTAGAGTATGTTCTCTGGTTAATACCACGAGAAAAAAATGCTGGTGGGGTGGCGGTGGATAGTTCTTTTACTGTTGTAGAGAGTATGATCCCCTATTGCTAATGGGAGAATAATTTGGTGCTAAGGTAGGGGGTAAGGGAGGGAATGGGGTAGTCTTACTTCGTAAAGCGTGGACCGATTTCGATGATTCTTCTTTTGATGTGTAGAATATGCTGCCTCACTGATACGACGACAAAAATTTATAAGGTGGGTGGTGTGCGGAGGGGGTGTTACACAATTTCTTAACTCACACACCTTTTTGGAAGATTCCTTTTTGTTGTGTATTATATGATCCCTTATTGCTACGCTATGGTAAAATGTTGACCTAGGGTTGGGGTCGGGGGAGGGGAAATCCTATTTTGTAACGCGTGTACTGATTTAGATTATTCTGGATGCATAGAGTATTTATTTGTATTCTGACAAAAATTGTGGCTTATGGTGAGAGTTGGAAGATGAGCGGCGCCTATGAGCCATAGACCAATTTTGATTTTCGGTTGTGCAGAATACGTTTCCTTATTGATAAATGATAACAATTTTGTACCTAGAGTGATTACGATGATTCTCTGCCTACGATAAAAATGGCGCACAGTATTCTTCGAGTCGTATATAAAATAAAATCTGATCACACAATTTTTAACCATTTTTGGTTAAATTCGTACTCAGATTTAAAACTGAGTATTTATAGGAGTTGAATTTTTGACTTTTTCGTCATGGATGTCCATGGTAAGGAGTGCAAGCAACATGCTGATGATGACCACTTGCACTCCGGTCGAAACATCCATCTCACTCCTAATTGTGGAAGAAAAACAAGTGTTTTTCCTTTTCATTTTTTGTAAAAAATAAAATAGTTTAAAAAAAAAAATTTTAACCGACTTCACAAAAACCGCTAAAAAGCATAAAATAATTTTACATTTTATATCTAGGGAAGGACGATTGAATACTTTTGTTGTAGTTGTTTGGTTTGTTTGATTTGCACCGACTTCAAAATGTCGTAATAGATATAAAATTAAAAATTATGTTATGCTTTTTAGCGCGTTTTGTGAAGTTTGTTCAATTTTTTTTAAACTAAGGCCAAAAAACCATGGCCAAAGCATGGGGGACAACCGTTTGATGCATTTACAAGGAAAAGATCGGAATGTGGGCAACGGTGACTAGAAACAAACAGATATGCTCAACTAAGTACTAATGAGAACGTTTTTCGTCTAGTCAATTTCGTACTCCTCTTCTTTGCTGTTGCTGGTGCTACGCATAAGGGACTATTCAAAGAATTTTAGCCATTTTTTATCCCATTTCAGCTTTTTATTAATCACAAGTATCAAAGTTATTAACTGTTCACAATCCAAGGCACTTTAATTCATGAATGCAAGTCATCGATGAAGTTGAATTTTTAACCGAATTCCCAAAAACAAAGAGTTTCTAAGTTCGATGTGTATTTTGTTTTTTTTATGTCTGACCGGGCATAACTTCGTAACGCGTTGACCGATTTTGATGATTCTTTTTTTGTTGTACAGAGTATGATCCCCCATTGCTAATAGGATAATAATTTGGTCGTATGGTGGGCGTGGGGTAGGGAGAGGGGTAGTCTAACTTCGTAAATCGTGGACCGATTTCGATTTTCTGTTCAGTAGAGTATGTTCCTTGATTGATACCAGAAGAAAAAAATTTTAAGTGGGATGGAGGTGGGATAGGGGGTTAAACCTAACTTTTTTACGCGAGATGGTCCTTTTTTCGTTGTATATAGTAAAAGGCACTAAAAAGTGAAAAATAAAATAGTTTAAAAAAAAGTTGATCCGACTCACAGAAAGTGCTAAAAAGCATAAACTAATTTTTAATTTTATATCTATTATGACATTTTGAAGTCGGTGCAAATTAAACAAATAAAACAGCTACAGGACCACAATTGAAAATAATAGATAATACTACCGACTTCAAAATGTCGTAATAGATATAAAATTAAAAATTATTTTGTTTTTTAGCGCTTTTTCTGAAGTCGGTTCAACTTTTTTTTAAAAACTATTTTTTGGTGTTCGATGTTGAGTGTCTGTTGACTACTGATTTCTCCCGAGATTTCGACATAATCTTCCTCAAGCCATTCAACGTATTCAGTTCCGTCTAAAGCCTGTAATATGTGTATGCACATTAATACATTGACACGACGAGCAGAAGATATGAATTCGGATCCCAGTAAGGGAAGGCGCGAGCCGACCCGAGCAAAGGAGGGTGCTTTGGACCAAGGCAAGAGGAAGAGAGTTCACCAGGACGGGGATAGAGCTAAAGTGGGAGGATACGTAAAAACCTACTCCGTCGCTGCGGCAAATGATCTCCGTCTCGGTGTCATGGACGCTGGCAGGGCGAAGGATCTTGAGGACAAGCACCTGCAAGTCTTCAAGGCAGCCCTTTTGAAGGCCGTTGACTCCCTTTCTGGCAGGGCGGGTGACATCGGGGTTAACAAAGTGGCCTTGGAGGACGTGTTAATCAAACTAAGGTGTGTGAACCAGAAATCCAAGGCCTGGCTGTGTGAAACCGTCAGGGGAATGTTCAACCTATGGGATGGAATGAACCTGAAGGTGGAACGTGTGGATGTCATAAAAAACTTGAAGAGGGTGATGATCTTTGTCCCGGGGCAAGGAAATCATCATAAAGAGGCTGTGGAAAATGAACTCCTGCATCGGAGAAACCCCCAAGTGGAAGATGTCCCGAGTAGAGAGGTATGGCGACGCGGCCAAAGGCGGAACCACCATGACGGTATGATGTCCGGCTGAAGATGTAGAGCTGATGAGGAAAGCGGGGAGGAAACTCAACTGTGGACTGGAGTTGGCCTTCGTCAAATTTCAGTCGGCCAACAGAGGTCAGGCGGAAAAGCCGTCAGTCGGTAGGGCGACAGTCTGTCAACTTACATAATTAGGGGAGCCGCTAGTAGGAGGTAGGCCCGTACCGAGGGAGGTGGGTGGAAACACTCTGAAAGTTTGGCAACTCAATCTGCATCACAGTAGGGCAGCATCAGACATGCTGTGTCGATGTTTTCTGGAAGAGAAGCTGGACATAGCGCTGCTGCAGGAGCCCTGGCTATTCAGAAAGAGTTTAAAAGGGCTCCCAGAGAGAATCGCTTATCTGTGTTGCATAAATTCAGATAGCAGAACGAGATCCTGAATTTTAGTCAGGCGGGGAGTTCAGGCGGTATTACTGCCATAACTCAGTACGCCAGACCTTGTTGTGGTTCGTATGGGGTCCGGGCAAAAGCGTGGGTCATAGTCTAGAGGCAGAGTAGGAGGCTAATCAGATTACCTAAGAACACCAACAGCCAGAAATATATGGAGGTGTTAAGGGGGAAACTGATGGCATGGACTCCCAGAGTACTCAAAAACACACTGCATGTAGAGAGGCTGAAGTAGTGGACCAACTGAAGTAGTGGACCAGGTCCGAACTTTTTGGTGGGACAGGGAAGTGGAAGCACTGAAGAAAGAGTACAGGAAGGCTTTCAACCGAGCCATATGGACTCAGAGTGGAGAAGCCTAGGGAGATACAAGGCCTTAAAGAAAGAGTTGAAGAAAGCTCTACGTAGAAAGAAGAGAAAACCGTGGAGAGACTTCTGCTCGAACACGAGAAATATATCTAAAATCTGCCGACTTCAGAATATGGTCTCAATTGACCCGGTCTCCCGACGGGAAAGAGGTATCAGGGTGGTGGAGCAATGGTGTGTGGAACAGGGGCTCTTCATAAATGCAAAGAAGTCTGACCTAATCATTTTAACTAGAAACAGGAAGAATCTAGACTTTAGACCAGTAGAACTCTTTGGAGAAGAACTTACGGTTTCGCGCTCGGTCAAGTATCTGGGGGTATTCCTAGATTCAAGACTTACCTGGCAAAGACATGCTGAGGAGAAAATCCAAAGAGCGAACAGGGCTCTACATCAATGTGGGAGGGTGTGTGGGCGGAGGTGGGGCATCTCGCCAAAGGCCACATACTGGATCTACACTATGATGGTGGGACCGATTATTTCATATGCTTCGGTGGTCTGGTGGCCAAGCGCTTCAAAGTCCACCGTAAAAAGACAATTGAGTAACCTTCAGAAGCTAGCGTGTGTGGCGATAACAGGGGCCTTTCGAACCTTACTGCCTTTAGACATATATGTAAAGAGAACTGCTGCATAGGCAGCTCTTCGCATGGATCGAGGCGCAAACTGGTACAGATCTCGTGATAACCAAGGGAATAGGAAAATACTGGAACTTGCCAAAGATGAGATACGGGATTTAGAAATGCCTGTTGACGGTATAAGCAAAGTAAGGGTAATTGACGGACACCACGAAACACTTATAAGGGATAGGTCCCTCCCTGAAAACCGTCTAACCGACGTTATAATATTCACGGATGGATCCAGAATTTATGAAGTAGCAGGCGCAGGAGTCTTCAGTGATGACCTGAATTTGAACACCGATGCTGGCTCTGGTTTATGCACTAGATTACATGCTAGAGAGTCGGATGAGAGGCAAGAAGATAGTGGTGGCACTCGATAATCAGACGGTGATCAGGTGTATGAATGGTACACGTGTGCTTCATCAAATGATATGGCACTGGCGTGGGTCTGAGGACACGCGGGGGTCGAAGGAAATAAGAAAGCAGACGTACGGAAAAACTAGGGGCTGCTTCGAGTTTTCACGGTCCGGAGCTTTTCACTGCGCTAGGTAGGGGCACAGAAGAGGGCCTGTTAGGAATGTGGGCCACGACGGAACACTGGGAGCGGTGGAACGTCGTGGACTCGTGCAGACAGGCTAATATGCTGGGACACCACTGGATGGAAGAAGGAAGAATGACAGAGATGTCTTATAAGCAAATGCTTGCGCTGACCCGAGGAATCGAGGTGAGGGAAGAAAAGGGAACCGGATAAAGTGGTCTGATTCGGCAAATCATTAGAGGGATGTGTTATTGAGTTAAAATCTCATACTACCAGAGACAATCAGGCCTCCTGGTGTCTTTGGAAGATTTTCACCCCTCACGAAAAAAAACAAACAAAAGCCCAACAACTCTGACATTTATTTCCACAACGGAAGAGTAACCTTTTATGATATGAAAGGTATTCACTACCGAGGGTAGTCAAAAATCTAAAGCTCACCATTATTTAAGACTCATTGCCCCTAAGCATCCTCAAAATTCCCAAATCCTATTTCTACACTCTCCCACTCTTAATTACTAACTCACTAAGAAAAGGAAAAACCTACGGCTGATGTAGCGCAACAACCGTATTCAAAGAAGACAACGCAACGAGAAGTTGCGACACAGAAGACAAACGTCGAAGAACGACAACAAACTGAACTGAAGGCCGAAGATAAGCCTCAGGAAAAAGGAAACCATCCCGAATCAAGGATGATTATATTGATATTGTTTTAAAAAGGCGCGGTCCGCACTTGATTTAACTTGACGTGGTTAGTTAGCCCTCGAAAGTGTTTATATTTGATACCGCGAATAGTTAGTTGTATTTTAACCCGTGAAATGATAAGTGTAAATAAGTGAAGTGACACAGTATATTGTGAAAGAATAGTTGTCAAGAAAATTGTGGTACGAAATAATCAGTGAACTGAATAAAACTGTGAACTTTTGTGATTGAAAATAAGTATCTTAATTAATACGTCGAGCCCGAAGAGCCCCATTTCCGTTACACTATCTTATTAGATCAAACTAAAATGCGTCCTAAGAAAACAATGGAAAAATTCTAGGGTTATTATATTATGACATGCAGGTGGCTAAAAAGAAATTGTAGCATTGCGTAATCTTTCAGTAGGAAAAAAGTAAAAAGTTTGTTGTAGTAATCGGAAATAAATTGTGAGCTTTTATATTATGAAAAGGTGGGTGGTGACTGGTAGTTTATTAGAACGGTTATGGCATTAGTAATTGTATCATCAGTAATTCTTCACAAAAAGCGCTAAAAAGCATAAAATAATTTTTAATTTTATATCTATTACGACATTTTGAAGTCGGTGCAAATCAAACAAACAACTACAACAAAAATATTTAATCGTTATTTCTTATAATCCCGTAAGCTGAAACGTTCAGGTAGTATTATGTATTATTTTCAATTGTGGTACTGTAGTTGTCTTATTTGTTTAATTTGCACCGACGTCAAAATGTCGTAATAGATATAAAATTAAAAATTATTTTATGCTTTTTAGCGCTTTTTGTGAAGTCGGTTAAACTTTTTTTTTTAAACTATTTTATTTTTCACTTTTTAGTGTCTTCTACTTTATACAACGAAGAAAAAACCATCCAAATCGGTCCACGCGTTAAAAAGTTAGGTTTAATCCCCTACCCCACCTCCATTTCACAAAAAAATTTTTCTCATGGTAGCAATAAAGGAACATACTCCACCGAACAGAAAGGGAATCATCGAAATCCGTCCACGCGTTACGAAGTTACTACTCCTACCCCTCCCCCACCACCACCATACGACCAAATTATTTTCCTATTAGCAATGGGGGATCTATATCTATACAATAGCAAAAGAACTATCAAAATCGGTCCACGCGTTACAAAGTTCCCTTCCCCCACACAAACCCTACCAAAATTTTTTTCTCGCGTTATCAACCAGGGAGTATAGTCTACCCAGAAGAAAAAGAATTATCCAAATCAGTCCACGCGTTACGAAGTTAAACTACTCCCAACTACGTATGTGTACGCAAAACGAAACAAACCTAATTATAGCGGGACCTGTGTGTTTTTTGAATGGTCGGTTGTGTCTGGGTGTGTGCTCCCGCCCCCCTAAACCCGCTCATGCTCGGTAATAATCATACGCCATACGTAAATAAAGTTAAAAACCTGGTTATGTTTATTAACAAAGTTTTAAACTGGTCGGATCATGTCGATTACGTTGTTCAGAAGGTCTATCGTGGTCTTCGTAGACCTTGGGTCACGGTCCTTCTGATTCCGATATCAACGCTATTAAGGCTTCTTCAACCTTTAATTATTCCGATCATAAGTTTTTATGATGTTATTTATGTTGGTTTATACTCTACGAGTAAGCGGAAACTTAACGTTACTCTCAATTCGTGCACTAGGTATGCTTTCCTGCTAAGATGATTTCACCATGGTTCTTGTTATTATAGTGTAATCTTGGCCATGACATTGGACTATTACTTTAAATATCGTACTTGCCTCTTCATTTATAACTTGCTTCGTTGCCATGCACCTTGAGTTCCTCCGGAAGATCTTGTAGTTTAATCATTCCATTAGTCGATCCTCTGTCGTCCATGGGGTGAAAATTTACAATCAGCTTCTTTTGGAAATTAAGCGTGCTGGCAGTTTGAGCGGTTTTAATATATATCTGCAAAATTACCTTCCCCATACAAGTTTAATTAACAATATTTTGAAATTGAATAATGGATTTTTATTATTTATTATTATATTGTGTATATGGGTATTGTGGACATTGCGACCTACTACTACTGCAAAAGACGCTCAGGCACCATTAGATATCCAATGAGGTCTTTAATAGTGGAGGATCTAATATTAGCCGGTCTGAGAAATTCTCGTCTGAAAATCCTCCTTCTCAGGCATACCAAGGCCGGACAAAAGCCCATTATATACATGGTGGTTTCTTCGTGACAGAACCGATACGCTGTCTCACTGGACAGACCTATCCGAGGTAGATAATATCTCATCCCACAGCGGCCAAATAGGTTGCCTAAGAGCAAACTTAGATCTGCCTTACTTAAGTGATATCGTTTTAAGCAAAGGGTCTAATAAGTGTCTTAACCTGGGTGAGCACGGGACATTTCTCCAGTATAACAGCTACTGACCCCTAGGCCAGTCTACAATCACAGCTCTTGTTGAGAAAAAGAGCCATTCCTGGCCAGTTCAACGGCGATCTCGTTTCCCTCGAAACCCGAGTGACCAGATATCCAACAAAGCGTGAAACTGTTGTGGGTGGCCAGTTTTTGTAGGGTGTCGAAGCACTTCTTCGTAAGTTTCGAGGAAAATCACCACGAGGATAGAGCCTTTAAGGCTGCTTTGCTATCAGTGTTTTTTGGCGTTTATATGGATTTATATTATAACTACTTTTCTTTGCATTGTTATAATTAAATTAAGCACATACAAATTTGTAACAGTACTTGTGTCATTTAATAGGATTGTAATGTCTTATAACAGAAGTGCTAAATAGATATATAAATATAAATATGACTATAAGCATGTAGTCAAATTGAGCAAAGCTAAATGTAATTATATTCAAAATAGGATCAGAATAAGCCCGATTCAAAAAAAATATTTGGAAAACTATAAACAAGGGCAGGGTGTAGGGGGGGAAGGGGGAAGGGGGAGGAGTGATATTCATATTTAATATAAAGGACGTGTTATCTGAAATAATTTGGTAGTTTAACTTTTGGCTTTGGGTGCATAATGACACATTTATGAGCCAATAAGTGGAAACAGTAACCTAGAAATACCAAATACCCTTTACCCCCCCTCCCTTCCCCCATTCCACCCTTAATTCAACACATTCCACAACCTGCCCTCAATATAAAATTCCTCACTTACCGAATACAATAAAATATTATAGGAATTTGGCACTTTGCTTAAGCACTTTAAAGAACTTGCTGTCAAAAGCCTATTGGTAGAAGCATATCCTGAAATTGAGGAAGCGCATCACAGTTGTTTTAAAAGACGTTTAAAAGACAGATGTTTTTCTCAAACTCAATTTACCAGATTAGGTTTAATGTATTGCAATTTCTTTATTGACCCATATTAAACGCGCTGACTTTTTAACAATTTCGCTTAGTGTAGGAGTGCTAATAAATTTAAGAATGTTTTCATAGAAGAGGAGTTTCAAAAGAATTAAGGAACTAAGATCTGGTTTTAAATCATGAAAAATTCATTTTCAATTATTTTTCATTCCTTTGCCAATCTCGGTGGAATATATGAGGAATTCCAATTACATACATCATTGCTCGGAATATTAATTCCATTGGTTTATTCCATTCCTAATTGAAAAGTAATGGAATTAACAAATTTTAGTTCGAAGGAATGGGAATAAGGTTGAAATTAATTCCACAAAGAATGATTACTTTACAGCTCTGCATGTAGTGTACTGTGTATAACGAATGCATTGCATATCAATAATATCAAAAGTGCTGATCAATAAGAATTGAGAGCTAAAACCACCGTAAACTACAAGCCATGAACCTACGAGGAAGTAACTAAATGAGAAAAAATAAGCTCCGAAAATCGTGGGAATTTTAAGCTTGTGTGAATTTCCCATGCATACAATCTCATAAGCGCAAGGCAGGCGACTAGAAAAAAAATATTTTATATTCGGGGGTTTTGACGCGTATTTTATAATATTAAACTAAGTAATAAATTGTGACCACGAAATTTAATATAATAATACCCATGTAATAATATATATTTATATAATATATACTAAATATTATCTGCCGACCGTGTAAATTATATGCACATTAGCCGTTATCACAAATTTAATTAAAATTTTGGTTTACATATATTATACCTTAAAATTATAATTTAAAGTTTGTTAATCGAATTTTTACAAAACCCTCTTTGGGTAACTTTTTACGTGCCGCCAGTGCAGAATGTACGAAAACAGCTGAAACCTGTTCCAGCATAGACCCAGGGCAAAGATTACTTACTACTAGATAACCGGCTCCCTAAAATACCCAGCTAGTCTTGAAAAAGTAACACTGGCACCACAGTAATACGAAATATATCCAGATTTTAAAGTCATAAGAATATACATGCAAATAAAGAGTACAGGTAGTGTGCAGTCATTTACTCCTGTCAAAATTATTTGAGAGAACCACTTATTCCTGTCAAAATTCTGTTCTCATTCGGAGAGAATCACATACTCCTGTCAAAAAAGTACCGCCAAATCTTCTCGAAGAGAAAAATGTACCAAAATGTACGACCAATAAAAACAATTCATGTGAATCACATGACCGAGTTCGTTACTTATGTGCGTTAACTGTCGATGTATTCTGATCTTGTATTGAGCGAAGTACATTTGATATTTGTAAATGCATATGTGAAAAGTATACGTGTCTATTATCCGCAAACTCTCCCGGAAAACAAAATTTTAATTCTGACTGCAGGGTTGCCCGATTCGGGAAATATACAAAAGCAACCAACATTTTGTTACTACTTTGTTCGAAGCCGTTTATCTGGTAATAGTAATCTTTGACCAGAGCACAGATAAAAAGCCTACTCCCTCGTAGTAAAAAGTGAACAAATTTGACAGCACAAACCTAATCGCAGAACAATAACTTGCCATGCTCACACACACGACATATAGGGCTTCTCCTTTAGTTACTTACTGATAGCCATGAACTGACAAATTTATGCACACATAAAAGACCAAATTTACATCTTATGGCAGTCGGGCGGTGATTTTTCCTAAAACTCGCCCTACCGACAAAACTATTGGGTCTTATGAAAGAAACGACTTATATTAACTTAAAGCAGACTAAATTATCTTTTCAGCAAAGTAAAAATATGTACGCTTTATTAACAGAAATAACAAGAAATCTTTGATTAAATGTGAAATTTTAGTCGTAAAACAAATTTTCATTCAAAACGCAAGCAGGTTAAAGAAATAATTTTCCACCCGGTTATAAGTTAAAATTAATTTTCTCCGGATTATTAGATTACAGATTATCTGTTTAAGGTTTAAAGTTTTTAATAGGATGTGCAAGGTAAAAAACTAAAAAGAAAATTTTTCGTTATTTTAAAGAGGCCTCTACTAATTTTCAGCCTATAGGCAAAGATTACTATTACTAGATAAACGGCTTCGAACAAAGTAGTGAACAATTTTTGGTTGCTTTTGTATATTTGCCGTATCGAGTTTGTGGATAAGAGACACGTATACTTTTCATATATGCATTTACAAATATCAAATTTACTTCGCTCATTAAAAGATCAGAATACACAAACAGTTAACGCACATAAGTAACTAACTCAGTCATGTGATTCACATGAATTCTTTTTATTGGTCGTACTTTTTGGTTCATTTTTCTCTTCGACAAGATTTGTCGGTACTTTTTTGACAGGAGTATATGATTCTCTCCGGATGAGAACAGTATTTGACAGGAGTAAGTGATTCTCTCAAATAATATTGACAGGAGTAAATGACTGCACACTACCTATACTCTTTATTTGCATGCATATTCTTATGACTTTAAGATCTGGATATATTTTGTTTTACTGTGGTGCCAGTGTTACTTTTTCAAGACTAGCTGGTTATTTTTGGGAGCCGGTTATCTAGTAGTAAGTAATCTTTGCTATAGGCCTCAAAAATGTAAATCCGGCGCTGCAGAACTGATAACGCAGATAGTGTCTTTTGGCTCATCGTGCTTCTCAAGTAGGTCTTAATCAATTTTAACTTTGAAAAACGTCTCTTAGCAGTAGCTGTACTCTCTCCGATTCTGGATAAATACTGCTCACGCGTACGGAAATATATACGAATAACTAAACTTTTAATAACATTCGCCGCCACTGCACCACCGCCTTTGGTGGTGGTAACACAAGAAAATATGGCTGTTGAGCCAAAGGTAAACAAAGTCTTCCTTAACGCACAAGCGGGTATTTCACAAGTTAATAGTATGTTTAACACCCCCTGAAATATTCTTATCACAAAAGAAATTTAATTTCTCTGCTTTACCTGTGAAATGATATCCGGGGGTGTTTTAAATAAATTGAATTTTTGCAATATTGCACTACACACTTCATTGTCACTAATTGTTTAAAACTTGAACTTTTCTCAAATATTTTTGACACAACACGTAATAGTTTTACATTTTTGACCTTCGCAATCAATTTAATTCTTATTTGTACTTTTTAGGACTATAAAATTAGCACTTTTTCACCTACAGCCAAAGATTACTTACTACTAGATAATTGGCTCATTAAATAACCCAGCAAATTTGAAAAAGTAACACTGGCACCACAGAAAAACGAAATATATCCAGCTTTTAAAGTCATAAGAATATACAGGCAAATAATGAGTACAGATAGTGTGCAGCCATTTACTCCTGTCAAAATTATTAGAGAGAATCACTTACTCCTGTCAAAGTTCCGTTCTTATCCGGAGAGAATCGCAGCCTTCTCTCAAAAAAATACAGCCGAATCTTGTTGAAGAGAAAAATGTACAAAAAAGTACCACAAATTAAAAGAGTTCATGTGAATCACAAGACTGAGATAGTTAATTGTGTGCTTAAGAAACTTTCAATTTGACAATGTATTCTGATCTTTTAATGAGCGAAGTACATTTGACATTTGTAAATATGCATATGAAAAGTATACTTGTCTCTTACCCACAAACTCTCCCGGAAAAAAAATTTTTAGTTCTGACTGCAGAGTTATCCGATGCGGGAAATATATAAAAGCAACCAAAAATGTTCATTACTTTGTTCGAAGCTGTTTATCTAGTAATAGTAATCTTTGCTAGAGCACTCGGTTAAGGAAAAACGTCAAACAAAGTGACAGCAGGAGAAGAATGATGAGAGCAAAAACAATCATAGAAAGCGGCACACTCATGTACACGGATTTTACACGATAGCGCCACTTCATTTAGTTTCTTACTCGTAGGCTGTTGTTGATTGCTAAAGCGCTCGCGAAGGCTATACGTTACATAATGATAACATCTTGATTGATCTATCGAAATGACTAATAATGCCATCTGACGCCATAATTGCGAGTAGGTACTTTAAAAAAAACTTTCATTTCGAAATGTAAAAAAATATATAAAGTAAACAATAAATGAGAAGAAACAATTTGATATAATAATTAAAGATTTATACTGTGAAAGTCAGTTACAAATTAAAATGTTTTGACGCAAATAAAGTTTATTAGTTTACCGTGCCCACCGGGTATAAACTATCCCAGTTTACATCAAACGCTTCTGTGGTAGAACACAGTGCAGGAAAGACTGGATTACGTTGCAAACATTCTTCACCACCGCTTTTTCCTACTGAGTATATCTTTTCGTTTAGCATGTAGATTGAATTATAGTTACAAGCTGTATGCATTGTTATGTAACTTGTGTTCCATGAAGTAGGATATGTTACAATCGCACATCCAATTTTAGTTACTCTGTCTAATGCTAAGACAAGGAAATGACCAATTAACTCTCTAAATGGAAACTTATTACAAATTTGCACATAAAATCAATCTCATCAACTTACAATGCAAGGAAATTAAAGGTTACTTTTTCCACATCATAAACATGGGTCGCCTTTACTTCATCATACCATTCGAATACCGAAACATTTACTAACTGCTCTGTTGAAGGTTCCCATTCATCCGAAATAATTAAATTTTGTCCTGGTTTTTTGAACCTCTTCGTAACTCTGCACGCGTCATGTCCTCTCTTGCAAGTAAGTACTTTCATTTTTGCTAACGTAGCCAATTCTTCATCCCATTCCTAAATTTATCAAGCATAATTTAAAAAATAATGATAGCAAATTTGAATATGTGTCGATTTAATAACTTTACTTATAATGATATGTAATCGATACTTTATTATATTCTTACGATTGAAAAAATACCTACCCCGAGCCTTATTTTTCGACCCGCTGGACTTATGTGACCGCTTAAATTAGCCGCGAAAACTGTTCAAAATTACTATAAAATTCAAACCGCATCTTTAGGAAAAGTGAAAAAATTGTACTATTATAGTATAGATCTGTGAAGAAGTTAATAAACTGTCAACTGTAATTGATATATATGTATTTAAATACACAAGGATAAAACTAGCATAATACCAGTTGGAATTGAAGCTTTCGATACAGAAATGACAACACGTGAATGAGTAGCGTAAATATTAAAGGGTTTTTCTGAAAATTTACGTTTTGTGAGGTCTGACCGCATTTTAAAGAAACTGTCTTAAGGATTCCCAATTCTAAATTAAAGAAAATCGTTTTTAAAAAGAATTTAGATTTAAATTTTTTAAACTTTCGCCATTTAAGAGCACTTTAAGAAAAAATTAATTACGAAATTCCACATTAACTGTCTCACCAAATACAAAATCAGAAAGAGTACTAAGTTAAGAAATCTAACTTATATTTCAAAAACTGTTTTACTCTTCATTTTCATCAACTCCATAAACACAAAATTCCCTAAACGGAAAACTCAGTGGAAAAGTACTGAAGTAAAGTTATTGGTGCCAAATTTTCGTATTAAAATTAAAACCTATTTGTGTTTACTTACTACTGTAGCCATTCTTTTTGCAGCTGGTAAATAGTAATTCATTAAACTTCGCGCATTGCCTGATGCAATTATGTTTCGGTAATAATTGTGATGATAAACGAATCTGTCTTTTATTTCTTCTGAAGAAAACAGCTTTGCCCCCTTGCCGCATTTATCTGAAAACCCCTAAAGGAATATTACAATAATTTACTTTCATTTCATATGTCGTTAATTATTTTACCAAGTTGTATGGACATGCCACGTGTCTTCCAGGAGAGCAACGTTCGGCATAATATGGATCACAATAAGGGCCATCCAAATTCTGGGCACTGGTAATATACAAGACGCAGATAATAATAAAACAAGAACTAAGTAAAAAGGACCTCATTTTTGGCAAAATAATTTCAGCACAAAATAACTAACTATGAGCGGTCTAAGTACGCGATTAGTCTTTTATATGCCGAATTTTCGTTTTGCATAGCTTTGCAGTTTGTATAGATCCGCAAATAGTCTTGCTCTCAATACAACGATCTGATCAAAATCATATCAGGAAAACATTTTAATATCATTTTGATATTTGTTTGTACTAATACTGACGAATATTTATAGCTTTCTATTAAATTGTTTTGTTGAAACCGTCGTATTTTCGCATAAAAACAAATATCATTTTTCACTGTATTTGTATGCAATCATCAGCCACGAGCAAGTATCAAGGCGATAAAACAATAAGCTTAATGAATTTAAACATAAAACGATTGTTCTTTAGGTAAATGTTTGTTTTGCAGAACAACAAATGTTTTGCTGTAAGAACATAACTTGGCCATGAAAATAATTTTTAGATTTTTGCGTTTTCAACGATTTTGCGAAGTGAAACTTTAATGGCCGTTTTTTGTTCGGTCACGCGTGTCGTTTGCATTACGTCATTTATTTATCTATGACCGGGATAACTTCGTAACTCATGAACCGATTTGGATGATTCTTATATTTTGCATAATAGGTCTGTTCACGTACTTTTTGATCAGAAATATTCTGAGTAAAAATGTTAAATAGGAAAAGTTACCAAATACCAATAGTACGTGAACGAGTTTGAGTAGTCTTGGACAAAAACTAAGGCAATAACTGTCAAAGTGACAATTAGTGGCTTTATAACAACTAACAAAAGTTGTTACTCAACTTATTTCTTCGGGTAAATTTGGACTAACATTTTTAAGTAGGAGAAATGTTACGTCAGCAAATTTTCCCCCATTTCATGAGTACGTGAACGCGTTTGAGTAAAAATATCATAATGCATTTACCCAAAACTAAGTACGTGAACAGACCTAATATCATTCCCCATTAGTACCATGACAAAAACTTTCTGGTGGGGTGGTAGTGAGGGTGCGAAAACCGATTTCGTAACGCGTTAACGCATTTTTATGATTCTTTTTCTTTTGTATAAGGTACCATGTCAGCAACTTTGCGGGTTAGATATATGAAGACAAAAGAAAAGAGTTTACTGAGTTTTAGTTACATCTTAAACGGGTTTTTAATCGAATTCCCAAAACAAAACAATATATACCGATTTCAGAGGCTGACTCAAAGTTTTATTTATTTATTTAAGCTTAATACAAGCTATTGCATAAAAAAATACAAAAAATAAAAATTAAATACAAACTATAACTTAATACTAATTCTACAGAATATAATAAATGAATAATTAAGAATAAATAAATAAAAAGTATAAGCTACAATATGAGCTATATATATTGATAACTGGCAGAAGGCGAAAGGAAGAAGAATTAAAGTAGGCGATCAGGATCAAGATGGGCGGGGTCAAGATATAAGGCTTTGTGGAGTGATGATTTACTCAGATGGAAGTCAAAAGAGGAAAGGTCGTTGACTTTTCGTAACATCCTGGTAATTGGCTCGCTTTGACCGTAGTTTGTGCGATGGCGATCGAGTCGGAAAAGGGGAGTGGACCTAAGGTATAGATGGGTAAAGATTGCAGGATTGAGGGGCAGTCTATGGCACCAGTTAATAATTGATAAATGAAGAGAATGTCGGAAACATCACGACGTTTGCTTAGAGGTTGTAAGTCGATCAGTTTCAGACGGTTTTCATAGGGAGGAAGGTTGAATCTGTCAACCCACGTAAGATCACGTAGAGCAAAGCGAATAAACCTACGCTGGACAGATTCAATCCTATTAATGTGAGTTGTTTGTGTAGGGGACCATACCTGGCTGGCATATTCAAGGAGAGGTCTAACGAAGGAGACGTAGAGAGATTTGGAAACATAAGGATTGGAGAACTCTCTAGACCAGCGCTTCACAAACCCTAGCGCGGAGTTAGCTCTGTTAATTATGCTGTCAATGTGGGAACGGAAATTGAGTTCACTATCACAGATTATTCCTAAGTCACACAAAGAGGTAACGATACGGACTGGTACGTCGGTTAACATATAGACTCTCGGGGTGGCGGTAAGACGCTTGCGGGAATAAGAGATGGACTGGCATTTGGAGACATTGAGCTCTAGAAAGTTTTTCATGCACCATGTGATGAATGAATCGAGGTCTTCTTGCAGGAGAAGAGAGTCGGTAGTGGAGGAGATATGTTTGATTATTTTCATGTCATCGGCATAAATGGACAACTCTGAGTGTTTGATGACACATTCAAGATCATTTATTGTGAGGATAAAAAGCAATGGACCTAGGTGGCTGCCCTGAGGGACGCCGGAACGAGCGACAATAGGGTTAGAAATGGATGAACTGAAAAGAATATTGTACTGACGGTTGTTGAGGTAGGATCGGATCCAGGAGATGAATCTGGGGGGGAAGCCTAGGCGATCAAGTTTGAACAAGATAACGTTATGGGAGATCTTGTCGAAGGCTTTACTAAAATCGGTGGCGATAACATCAACATCTTTACCGTTTTCCAGGGCACATAGGGTTTTAGAGACGAAGTCAGTAAGGTTGGTGGGGCCAGGAATCGTTGGCGTTATGAGGTGCACCCTTTAGAAGGAATGGAGTTGTGCTTGATAAAGATGAATGTTTACTGCCTAGCCTTTTTAGTCTCTGCTCCCATTCCGATACTGTCCAGGTGGTGCCAAGTTTGTTGATCGTAAATCTGGTGGAAGTGGGTTGGGATGACACTCGCGGAGAGACGTAGATGGCAACATCAGCAACCTTCTCTATAACGGGCTTGACCAAACCAGCAATAGCATCAACATCTGAGGCAGGCTGTACCAAGGAGGAATGCGGAGGAATCACATACACGGTGGATTGAGGCGGAACTGCGGAGGTTGCATCCCGGAGAGTGGAGCAGTCCCCATCAGAAGATGTAGGTCCAGAAGAAGAAGAATTCTCTGTAACGGGCTTGACCGAACCAACAGGAGCATCACCATCTGAGGCAGGCAGCGCCGAGGAGGAATGCGGAGGAATCACATTCACGGTGGATTGAGGCGGAACTGCGGAGGTTGCATCACGGAGAGTGGAGCAGTCCCCATCAGAAGATGTAGATCCAGAAGAAGAAGAATTCTCTATAACGGGCTTGAGCAAACCAACAGGAGCATCACCATCAGAAGCAGGCTGCAACAAGGAGGAATGCGGAGGAATCACTTTAACGGTAGATTGAGGCGGGCATGGCTCATGGATCAGTACATTAAAATAAGCTGTGCTGAGATGTCTAATCAGTCACTTATATCCGTTAAGGAGTCGGTACACAAACCCGAAACCAGTAAGGATTCAGGAAACTGTCCCAACACTGACCGCCCAAACAGTGAGAAACTCAGTGATGCTGAAAAAAAACGTTTCAAGTGGCTTCTGGCACAGCGACACGAAAAAAAGTCAGTTAAGCCCAAAATACAATGAGGCCGACACAGCGTATTGGTCGACAAAACTGTCTTTGAAGTATGGCGCTACCGTACTTCTAGATACAATGGCAACAACACAGCAAAGTTGTTAGATCAAGTTTGGCGAAATTCGAAATTTGAGTTTGACATTTCATTCTGAAAGGTAATCTTGGCGCGTTAAGTTTGAAAACGAATTTATGAAAATGAATTTTGAGGAGAAATTAATAGATTGATGCGAGAAGTTGAATATATTTATAATATAAAAACATTCACAATACAATTACCTATTTTTAAAGCTCTTTTTTCTATTTATTCTTCCCATTTCTTAATTTCAGATATAAAAGTCACTACTATTTTCCGCAATAATTTCGCTGTCAAACAAGAAATGACAGCGATATGTCGGCGTCATTGTATTATGACACCAACATTTTTACAGAAAAAAGTTGGTCATCATAACGTGTCGGCCTCATTGTATTTTGGGCTTTAGGCGATTAGCACTGGCACTTAGGAAGTGCCGACCAGTTCCAAAAGAAATCAGTCATAGATCTCCCCTCCCCTCAGACCAACTAAGGCTAAAAGACGGAGGACTCCAAAACATAAGCCGGAAAGTAAGCCTTTTAGAAAGAGAACGCTGAGGTTAGAACCTCTTATCCTTGAAGGAAGACGAGTAGAATTCTCAAGTGAAATCAAATATATAGGTGTGCTTCTAGATAAAAGACTCACATTGAATTCTCATTTAAAAGAGTTAAAGAAAAGTCTATGACTGCTCTCTGGTTCAGTTGAAAACTCTTTGGTAAAACCTGATTTAAAAACCCACAATGACCTTATGGGCATATCAATCATGCATAAGACCCTTACTCACCTATGCGGCTCTCATATGCTGACCAAAAGCAGAGTAAAAGCTAGCTAGCTAGAAGTCTAGGAGGACGCCTCGAGCACAATAAGGCTGCACAGTTGCAATCTCCTTCAAGCAGGCAATCTGACTGGTCACAGGAAAAACGTTGAAGAATGCAAGGATGCTTCTGTAATCAAGTCAATTTCAGATACTCTGTTGAAAAGGCACAACTGTGATATACCATTCAAGTTGATTCTTAAAAGCAGAGAAGATTCTCTTAGCAACAGCCACATCTTTGAAAAGAGATCTCTGGTTTGGTGCACGGATGATTTTAAGATTGGAAACAAAGAGAGATGGCAGGTTACCTGGCAAAAAAGGCGCGGATTCTCAGTACATCAGACCTGAGCCGTTTTGTGGCTACGTCAGTTAGCAATGCGAATCAGGCCATGGGAGGACAGATGTAAGCACTCACACTTGACAAACACTCCGGGGATAAGACAACCAAAGAGGTTCATACACTACTCAAAGCCGAAAACAGAAGCGATGCTCTCACTCAGCAGACCGGATTTAACGCTTATAATAAGTCTTTAAACTGATCATTGTCCCCTAAGTTACCACCTAAAAAAGGTGGAGCTATCTGAGGTAAGTCAAATTAGAGAACTAAAGTTTGGTTGGATGACTTAAGTTTATTATAGGATTGTGTCACAAAAGATCAATTTGGTGATATAAGTCCTTTGATCCACATCGCATTGCCTTTTTGGATTTTCAAAAAAATAAATGTTAGTCGAGTCAATGAAGCCTAAAAATCGCCCAAACTTCTTAATTCTCAGCAACACCTCCGATTTTGATCATTTTTTTTTAAATGTGTGTTTTTAATATTATTCAAAATCAGAAACATCCCAATTTCAGGAAATAATTTTTTATATTGTTTAAACAATAAAAACTGTTTTTAAGGGAAAAATTATTTTTAAATTGTTTTTTTGCAATATTTATGAAAATGTCAATTGATATTATTAAACATTTATTATTAAAAATGTCTCCCGCAGTCTTGGTTAATAATAGTATACAATACCTGGTGAAGGGAAATGAAAGGAAATGTTTTTTATATCATTGATGGCGGCGTATTACTGCACAGATTGAACTGGAACCAAAATCAAAAATTTTCTTCCATTTGTCAAAATTACATCAAATATTTACGTAACAACTATGGCACTAATGTTAAAGTTGCATTTGATGGGTACAATACTGATGGTACTAAAGCGTCTGAAAGGAATCGTAGATACGTCGGCAATGCTTCGGTTGATTATTATTTATTTGATGATGATATGTCTTTACATACAACTAATGAAAAATTTTTAGCTAACAGCAAGAATAAAAATAGATTTATTAATCTTCTTTACAAAAAGCTGACTGAAAATAAATTTTAATGCACTCAATCAGAAGGTGATGCCGATCGTTTAATTGTTCAAACGGCTCTAGATTGCCTTTCTCCTCATGTCGTTGTTGTAGCTGAAGCTGTGTTAGTATTATTAATGGCTTTATCACCAGATAATAGAAAATTATTTTTCTTTAGACCACCGAAAAACAATATTTTACCAAGAGTGTACTCATCAAAGACAGACTTAAATAATTTTCCAAATATTAAAAAGGAGCATCTTCTGTTTATTCATGCATTTACAGGATGTGATACAACATCAGCTTTTTATAGAAGAGGTAAAATCATTTTGTGAAAATCTTCAATGATGATATAAAATTACGTGCTGCAGCAGTTTTTATGATTGAAGATCAACGTGAAGAAGTACTTTTTAACGAAGGTATATATATATGAATTGAGGCATAAACGCTTTATAATGCTCGCTTCAAAGACGAAAAGCGTTCAAATTGCATCGCTTCCTCCTACAGAAGATACAGCTCAGCAGCATATAAAAAGGGTTTATTTGCAAATACAAATACAAGAATGCAGGAACAGTGGTTTGCATTGCTCACCTGCATGCATTGTTTGTAGTGGCAATGATTGCAATGATCATCCACCAATTGCAGAGACCCAAGACATGGAATCTATGGATTTGGACGACGATGCAATACTTCTTCTTTAACTATTATTGTATTATAAAGAAATATAATATCTTATAATAATGTTTTTCTGTAAATATATTTATAGTTAGACGTTTTTATAAATAATATAAATAAATAATAATCATTAAGAAAAAATAATTATATTTATTATTATTTTGTGTGCTAAATTGGCAATAAAAACAATTTACTTTTAAATATCGAAAGAAATAATAAAAAAAATGATTTTGTCTGAAAATTTCATTGTTATTGTGATTTAAACAATATAAACAATTATTAACCCTGATTCCAATAAATATTTCTAACAGTAAGATTTCAATAGATACAGTTCACTTTCACTATTCATTGTCCAGGGGGGAAAATTTTCAAAATTTCGCAGGCCTGTGTCATTACTCAGGAGGATTTTGTTGTTTCTGAGATTAGGTATACTTGCGGCAGATTTAAACAAAGCCATATATTGTGAACATCGGTGAAAGTTACGGAATATTTTTTTATTCCCGGGGTATTTTTCGCCAGATAAAGGGCTTCAAAGGATTCCACGTGACGCTAGTGACCATACGCACTTCTATCCACACTACTTTGAAAGTCGAGTACCAGATGCGTTCGTTTTGTTATTACTTGATATCCCCAGTAGGCCTAATCCGCGGTCAAATAACCTCTAAGCTACAAGCCTTGTCAACCGGTGTCTCCCGCGCATCCTTAACACCCATTGGCCTGAGGTCATTACCAACGAAGACTTACACAGCCTTACAGGCCGAGACGGGATAAACACCAGTATTCGCAGGCGAAAGTGGCAATGGATAAGCCACACACTAAGAAAAGAGCCAAACAACATCTCGCAACAGGCTCTAGATTGGAATCCCCACGGAATCCAAGGAAGACGCCGAATTGGACGACCGCGCAACATATGGAGAAAATCCGTTGAGGAGGAATGTACCCAGATCAATAAATCGTGGACACAATCGTGGCGTTGGGGCAGAACTAGACCAGGTAGTGAGTCGGTGTAGTAGCCTTAGTATTAATTTTTCGCCTCAGTCATACCTTTGCGAGTGAAGTGATACGTAACTTTGTGTTTTCCTCGATGAGTAATTATTTCACCAAAGTTTACGATGCTATTGTGACTACTTGTCTTACGTTTATGACAAGTTATGTTAACGGGAAGTAAGTATCTCTATAATAGTGTTTCGATGACTAATGCTTTTGAGGTTATACTTTACTAGACAAGTCATTAGTTTCTCCTTTCTATGTACGATTGGATACATTCGGATAACAGTATATTTACTTAGATTAGGTTTTCCTTAATATTCAATACAGAGTTATGGTGCGGAAATAGAGAGACGAGGAGCGAAGTAGTGGACGAACAGTCAATGCAATCAGCTGTAGATAACGTGATACAGGGACGATTATCATACAGAAAAGCTGTAAATAAATATAATGTAAAAACATAAACATTGGAAAGTGGATTTAAAAAAACGAAGGATGAAGGGTGATGACGAAGGCCCTCGTATTAAATTCACGAGTCCTCTTTCTTTCCTTAGAGAAGAAACATTTTTGAACGATTACATTATGAAATGCTGTAAAATGCAATCAATCAATTAATGCTCAAACAATCCAAGTCCATACTAACGCATCAAAGGGTTGTCCCCTAGGCTTTGGCCACATCGTAAGAAAAGTGAATTCGTAACTTTTTGGGGGGAGGGGGGGGGGGGCATTATTTCAACAAGTGGAATTACTATCCCTCCACAGTTTGTATTTCCACTTTATATTATAAAAATCACTTTAGCTATGCTAAAAAAACAACCCGATATTATTGCTTTGTGACAATCATGAAAGTGGCATTAGTTTGGAGGCAATTAAGTACGCTAGAGACAATGTGTTAATTTACTTGTCTTTCCCTCCATGTCTCATGTCTCATCGTCTCCAACAATTGAATATTACAGTATTTCGGAATATTTAAATCTAAATTGAAAAATTCGAACAGCCCGAATCCTGGAAAATCACTAAGAATTTTCAATATTTCTAAACTTGTAAAACTTTAACTAACTCAGAAAACATACACCCATTCAAAGTGCGAGTACTGCAAATCTGTCATCAGGGCCATCACAGTCAATGATCTCTGTGAGACATCGACGCCTGCATACCAAGATCTGCAAGAGTCTATCGCTGAAATTTGTGAGCCATTGGCTGCCGCACATAACGAACTACAAGGATCATACGCTGAACAGTCAACTTCAATACCCCAAACCCACTGAGATAAATACAATGGGGATAGCACCAGTTGGAAAGTTCACCGGAAAGGCACAATAATGCATGGTTCAATTTTTGGATTCTGTCAAATTTCGTTAATTCCTAGTTTACAACTTAACAAATATGAAATCACGTCAGAAAAACCAACCCAGTAAAAATAATCACGTGAAATATACGATGATTCGACGAGAAATTGCTTCGAACCTTTATGTCGAAAGTAAATTGAATTTCGTATACCGATGTTCTAGGCGTTATACTTAATAGTTTACGCGGAATAATCACGCCAAATCCAAGTGGAACAAAGGAACAATTTCCACCCATTTTCCACGTGAATGAATATTCTCTGGGTAGTCATCGAAAATATATTTTTTATATCATTTTACCAAAATGTATAAAACAACAAAATACTCACAAGATAAATTCTAAACTATTTAAAATGTTTACAAATTATAGCTTTTTTCAATTGAGTCCATTTCTTAATTTTTGAAGCGCGGAAATAAGGATACAACTTCGACAGCGAGAGATTATCTTTCTGCCCTTTGTCGGTTTATTTGAACATACATTTTAAAATAAATTATTTAGTAATTTGTTATTCATTAAGATAATCTTAATCATATTAATAAATTTTCTGAAAGTGTAAGATGTTCTGCTTCACTTAGAAATAACTTACTCGAATAAGTATATATCGCTTAAAATAGAAAAAGATTTGATATTTCAATCACAAGATTTCACAAAACACTTGTTACTTGATATCACTTTTCAAAAATAATTATTGTTAACAACTTTTCGCTTTGAAAATATTAATTAATAATTGAAAGAAGTAACCGAAATTATTCCTCTGTGGTTGGTAATTACGGCATGTTACCTGCTTTCTTATGTTAATACAACAAACAAATAAAACAGAAACAATAAACAAAGACATCATAACACCTGAACGCATAGCCTAAATTAAAACGATTATTTTTTTAAATTATTCCGGATATAGTCTAACATCATCTGTAGTAAATAATTTATGTGCGAAACTATAAGAGAGTCGAAGAGATGAAAATCAGAAAGTTCATAATATGACAATAATTAAATGCGATAAGAAATTTTTATTTATTTAACTTAATAAATATTTCCATTTCTAATAAAGTATATTTTTATTTTCATTATTTTTCTCTGTAATTATGGCAGTGCAAACCGAAGTAGTAGTGAATGTATGGAAGTACTGGAAGCAAAATCTGGAAAACCAAACCTAATGATCGTGATTTTGATCACTTTTCTACTGCCGGTCCTGACTCATTTTACGGCAAAGTGGTTGTTCTAACATTAAACCAGCCTTTGAAACTAGTGATTCTACCCCCTCAAAAAACTGAAAACTGGATTTTTATTTTCATTAAATTTTATTTTATTTGAATTAATTGGTAACATCATTGCATAACAAAATTTATCTTTTAATATAATTTTCTTATGATCACTTTTTATTTAATTTACATACAAATTTAAAATTTTTTTTTGTTTAAATATATTGGGTTATTTTTTTATAGCCCTGAGAAAAAGTTGGACCATAAAAGATGCAACATGCTATCTCCATTATATTTATTTCAGTGCCCAAACCGATATTTCCTGTAACATCAGAAGCTATTCAATTCTGTACGGAATAAAATAATGTAAAAAAAGTTGAGCCGACTTCACAAAAAGCCCTAAATAGCATAAAATAATTTTTAATTTTATATCTATTACGACATTTTGAAGTCAGTGCAAA
This sequence comes from Leptarthrus brevirostris, assembly GCA_964036015.1. NCBI lineage: Eukaryota > Metazoa > Arthropoda > Insecta > Diptera > Asilidae > Leptarthrus > Leptarthrus brevirostris. Next base: position 116,416,728 of record OZ038372.1, on the reverse strand, counting down.
ATAAACAAACAAGACAACTTCGGAACCACAATGTTTTGTTTGAAGGTAATATTTACACCGACCTGAACGTTTCAGCTCACGGGATCATAAGGAAGGACGATTAAATACTTTTGTTGTAGTTGTTAGGTTTGTTTGATTTGTACCGACTTCAAAATATCGTAATAGATTTAAAATGCAAAATTATTTTATGCATTTTAAGGCTTTTTGTGAAGTTTGTTCAACTTTTTATTAAACTATTTTATTTTTCACTTTTTAGTGTCTTTTACTTTATACAACGAAAAAAGAACCATCCAAATCGGTCTACGCGTTAAAAAATTAGGTTCAACCCTCTAACCCCACCTCCATCCCATTAAAATTTTCTCTTTCATGGTATCAATGGAATCATCGAAATCGGTACACGCGTTACGAAGTTAGACTACCCCTCCCCCCACACTAGGCCAAATGTTTTTCCCCTATTAGCAATGGTGGATCATGCTCTGTACAATAAAATAAGAATCATCAAAATCGGTCAACGTGTTACGAAGTTATGCCCGGTCAGACACAAAAAAAAAATACACGTCGAACTTAGAACCTCTTTGTTTTTGGGAAGTCGGTTAAAAAAAGGAATGAAAGTAGAAAGTGATGATTCGGAAACCGAAGGATCAAAAATACTTCCAGAAAAGTTCAAGATCCATGCTTGATACTGATGATGATGCTGGCGACGAATCTCATGTGAAACAACTAGTAGAAGAAGTAATAGCAGACAACATTAAAACAACTGTTTCATTTATTCCTCAAAATTTGTTAGAGAAATGCATAAAAAACACATCATATAACATATATTGTTATATTCGTGCTTCGATAAGCTTTCATGCGACACCCTGGGCGATGAACTTAAAAAAACATTTTTTCTGCTTCCCAATTTACCCTGCGAAACTAGCCCTCAGAATAAAAATTCAACTTTTTATACTTCACGGGTATAATTGGGCCATCTTAATCACCCTCTATCTCTGGGCAAAAGTTCAAATTTATACGTGAAATTGTTTCAGAGAAAATCGCCTTTTCAATTATTATACGGAACACTAAAAATAATGAAATATGCATAATATACAAAATGTTTGGAGACACGAAATTATTTCCACAAAACGCAAAAATTAAACAAAATCTACATATACAACCGACAAGAAAATTATTTTTTGCAGCTGCTGAAAATTGTTTACCTGTTTTAATTTAAAGTAACACTGCTGCAGTTCAAGGCTTCTAAAAACACGCACGTTTCAGCAAATTCGCAATTTTTTTTTCTTATAAACGGAAGACAAAATATAAAACTTTGAGCTAAATTACTTAAACAAGAATGTGTTTCGTTAATGTGGCAAAAAATACGTAAAAATTTTCGAAATTTTAGTCAAACTACATGCATTAATTTTGTATAATAGCTACAAATAAAGCGAAACAGGCCGTCATTTCATCAATTTCATCACGGAGTGAAAAAGAATAATTATACAAACCTCTTGTCAATATTAGGTTTTAATAACTTAACGATTTGTTAACGTTCAGTTTAAATGATTAGGTAAATAACGACGGTTTGGGGTCAAATATCAGAGAATAGTATTAGGCCCGAATTACAATTTCGACTGATCAGTTGACTGCGACTGAATTTTCAGTCGAAACCAACGCCTAATCCAAATTTGAAATTAAATTGCAGCTTCAGCTTCTGCCATATTGAGAGATATTTCCATGTATATTTCAAATGAAGTTGGCTGCAGTCGAGTTTTGTGACTGCGACCGTGCACTTTGTACAAAGTCTAAGTTCAGTCGCAGTCTACTGAGAAGTCGAAGCTGCAATTTAATCATGTCACATGCATTTCCATTTGTGCAAAGTCGCAGTGGGAATTGTAATTTGGGCCTTAAGCAAAGTCTAATAACGATTTCGATGAGCCCCTTTCAGCACGGTTTCCATGGCACACTGTTTCTGACGTTTTCTTGTAGTGGCCCACTGATTAATGGAATATTTCCTATTGACTGTGGCAATAAAAAAAAATTCAATAAAATTACAGCGAATATCTATTATAAAACAGATGGAAAAAGTAAAGACACTTGTTTTACTTCCACATAATAGGAGTTAAAAATTTTCTTTTGGGGATGGCGATCGCTTAAAAATATGAGCGCTCAGAAAAGTGATGGATGTTTCGACCGAAAGTGCAAGCTGTTGATCATCAGCGTGGTACTTGCACTTTCCACCACGAACATATCAAATATCAGAGAACTCACTGCAATATTTCGATTTTGGTCGTGTTACAATTGATGATGTATCTCTGGCTCTCTCATCTATTAGATCTCGCGCAGTCGGTCTTGACAATATTTGCCCATCTTTCATTAAACTAATCGCGCCTTTTATTTTGCCAAGCCTCTTACATATTTTTAACACCATAATCCTTACTGCGACTTTTCCTGAAAGGTGGAAGCGGGCTAAGGTTATTCCAATTCCAAAGAAACCCGGTCACAATTGCGGAGGATTTAGGCCCATATCGATTTTGCCATTCTTTTCTAAGGTTTCTGAAAAGGTTCTGTACTCGCAAATATACAGATATGTTAGCGCTCAGAACCTACTATGTCCGCTTCAATCTGGTTTTAAGCCGCCACATAGCTGTACAACAGCTCTACTCAAGATATCAGACGATATTCGCTCGGCCATAGACTCTGACAGGCTTACTATTCTGGTACTACTCGACTTCTCAAAAGCCTTTGATAGCGTTGACCATTCAATTTTAATTAGAAAGCTTGTCGATATGTTTCATTTCTCTAGATATGCTTGCAAGCTTATTTGGACATATCTACATGGCCCTGAGCAGACTGTATTTGCCAATGGATCGTTCTCCGGCTGCCTTGTTCTTCATGCTGGTGTTCCACAGGGTTCTATTTTGGGACCTTTGCTTTTCTCAATTTTTATAAATGACCTTCTATGCGTGATTAAAAATTGCAGATTTCATATGTATGCATACGCCGTACAAATATATATATCCAGACGAATTGGCCTGATAGAGGACGCAGTCTGCAGAGTTAATGAGGATTTGCAGTCGAAATTGGAATGGGCTGAGGACAATAAGCTCTCCCTCAATCCCCCTAAGTCAGAGTCGATAGTGATTTTTAAACATGAGGTTGATACTTCTCTGTTTCCGCAGATAATGTTAAACAGATCAATAATTTCATACAAGGACTCGGTAAAAAATCTAGGAATTATTTTTAATAAGACACTCACTTGGAATAATCATATAGACCTAACTGTGTCCCGCATTTATGGAACGCTACGAAAACTTTCTGCTTCTGCTCATTTCGTTCCGCAGGCTACTAAGATCATGTTGGTTAAGTCTCTAATTTAACCTCTGATTACGTACGGTTGTGAGATCTTCTGCAGAATCGATTCAAACTCGAAAAGAAAACTTAATGTTGCCTATAATTCTGCAGTGCGGTATGTTTTTAATCTAAGGCGCTTTGATCACGTCTCTCCTTACGTTGGCTCAATACTTCAATGTCCAATCTTAAAATTTATTGAATTTCGCTCGTTAATGTTTCTAAGAAATCTTATTGTTAAGAGGACTCCTAATTACTTATTTGAGAAACTTAATTTCAATCAATCAGCCAGAGCAGTCACCTTAGCCATTCTCGTTACCAGTGTTTAATTACTCAGAGACAGTTCTTTGTTGAATCTGTTAGAATGTCGAACAATATTCCTTTAAATCTTAGGAGGGCCGCTGGCGGCAGTCGGTTCGGGAGCTTGACAAGAATGCATTTGTAGGTGATTGGTAGAGGGATAGATAGCTGTGTTGTTTTAGATCTTTTATTTCATCTTGAAATCTATGTATATATGATATGTTTTAGGTATTAATAATTAATAAGTCTAATGTTATTTTTTTTTCAGCTCGTAGCATATTATGAATATTTGAATTTATTGTAACCTACACATAGTTAGAAGTTAAGCTTATTTGTGTAGAGTCCTAGAAATAAATAAATGAAAATGAAACATCCATGGCGGAAGGCCAAAAACTCAACTCCTGCAAGTACTTAGTTTGAAAACTAAGTACGAATTATTTATGAAGAGGATTTTTAGTCCATCAATTTCATAAAATACCAATACTAAGCAATATTTAACCTGTAGCGCTATGATAATTTCGCGACTGTTTAAGTACAATTTATGAACTTAAGCTCATAATTCCTAGAAATACGCTTTTACACGCTACCTGTGCAACCCTGCCGAAGGTTTGGGCCAGGTAGGACAGGTAGCTCTCAATCATATCGGAGTGGAAGAGTACGGCACTTTTTTTTTACTACCTGTGCCACGTTTGTGCCTTTTCCCTGTTAGCCCTTAGAACTTTCTTTTCGTGCATTTTGAGCTGTTTACATCGTACGTTACAATGTCTGATACCCGGTGCATCATGTATACGTTATATTGCAATACGTTTAATGTGTAAAAATAAAAATAAAAGCTGACTTGTAAAGGAAAAACCGTGCCCAATTATTTTATATGTACTTTTACGAACATTCCCAACTTACAACCCACTTTATACTAATAATGTGTTTCTAATTACTAATTATGTGTATACGCATGAAATGTTTAATAATGTATAGCAAATAGTCAATTTCAATGAAAAAAAAATTGCGCTCCGAAAATGTTTCCCCCGCCCCCTCGGTAATAAGGGTTCACGATAGTGCAAAAGTTGTTAGGGGCAAAGTTGTAGCGCTTGAAGCGCCCTCTACGATCGTATCTTTTTTATCGGCCGAGATATAGGCGATACAAGTTTTCCACCTGTTCGCCTCCCCCCGCGCCCCCCGAAACAGAAAAAATATAGAAAAAATGTGGATTTAGTGTTTCCAGGGGGCCCTAAAACCACATGCAGAAATTCAGCGAGGTAGGTGAACTTGTAATTAAAAGGTAGGTAAATGCTCCCTGACGCCTGGACTATCCATCAATTTTTTTGGGCGCTCGTATTTTTGAGCGATCACCATCCCCAAAAAAAATTTTTACTCCTATTATTTGGAAGTAAATCAATTGCTTTTACTTTTTTCATCTTGAAATGACTTACACCAAGAGTTTATCGAAAAGAAAATTTCTGATGAAGTATTATAAAACAGTTTAAAATATTATTATATGAAATTATTTTGATTGGATAACGTTTTAAGCATGGTTAATCAACAAAACAATTTCTGACAATTCGAACTGTCAAAACAATCTACGTTTGCAGTTGTAAAACTGGCGCCACTGAAAGCAAACCGTCGTGCCAGGAAGGGGAAATCAGTGGTCTACAAGTCTCATCGAAAAAGCTATAAGTTCAATCTTATACATGCAGAGTTGAAAAATTAAGTAGAGTTGGGGTTGAGATTTCAATCCGCATATATGCGTTCGTTAGGTTGAAGAGTTGAGTTGAGATTGAGTTGAAATTGGGTTGATTTGACATAATGCTCAATATGGCTTCTGTTTTCTCTTGTTCCCAAATATTTCTCCTTTCTATCTTAAAAGCTTCACAAACACAAAACAACCTTTTCAAAAACAATTACTAACTGCTGTGACAAAATCAAAAACAAACATAACTTGTCAAATTACAATGTGTCATTTCAACTCTTCAACCCGCGTATACATGCAAAAGTTTAACTCGACTCAGCCAGAATACTTGAGATGAGTTGACTGACCCACTTTGAACTCAACTTCGATATACATGAGAGTTGAACTTGGGTTCAACCTGGCATCAAACCCTCTACGTAGTAACAGTCTACTGAGAAGTCGAAGCATTTGAGCAAAGCTGCAGTCGGCTAATAAGTCGTAATTGTAATTTGTGCCTTATCCGTCGCTCACGAGCATGGTACAAAGACTACAAGGTAGTCTCCCTCGTCTAGAAAAGCTTTACGTGACGTCACCTGGTGCTTTGAATTTTATGGAAAGTAGCACAGAAGCCGTATGAAATGAGGGATCATTAAATAAAAGATTATTTTACGTACACATTTTATGTGTGTTTTCATATTTTCATTTAAATTTTTAATACGAAATTACAATTTACTTCGGAAAAATAATTTTTTACATTTTCATGTACGTCAATATTTTTAGATAAGCTTAAGAGGTAACTTACATATCCTTCGCTTACCTTAATATTTTCTTTGTTTACAAACTGAAATATTTTTTCCAAATCTATAATGATATTTACAAAGTAAGTTGATAGTTTAATTAAACCTTCTGATAGCTCATCCACCCATGTAAATGAATCCTTCGTCTGAGAAACAGCTTGGTTAATGTTTATATGCGATTTACACTTCTTAATTATATAGCCGGCTAAGTTTTCAATTGCATCGAGATGAAGTTCCTCAAATTCATTTTCTTCGTGACATTTATAGAATCGGTTTTAACAGAGCTTGATTGATAATCTCGTCTTGCTCTGCAGATTTATCTTTTTAGAACGTATCAGTTATGGTACAACATAAATTATGTTAAATATAAATTGGAGGAGCAACTAAGTGAAACCATGGTAAAAACAAGAGGATTGAGGAAAGAGAGTTATTTCTAGGCAATCTCTATTTAAGTACCACCCTAAAATTGCCGTGTAATTTCCGTGTACACGGAAGTTTACGGAATTACACGGAAATACACGGAAAGTACACAGAAATACACGGAAAGTAGACTGAAATTGCACGGAAAGTACATGGTAAGTACACGGAAGTACACAGAAAGTACGCGAAAGTACACGGAAAGTACATGAAAGTACAAGTACAAATTTCACGGACCACACGGAACTTCCATATTCATATTACTAGTAATAGTTTATCACAGCCTGTTCTAGATACAAACCTGGCGGGGGGAAGCAACTAAAGCCTGATTAATACACCTCCTCCTCCTCCCAGAAAGTCTAATAAAACTTTGACGGAACGTGTACGGAACACGTAAGGAGGACTGGCACAGTACTAGAGGCAGTCGCCGTCCAGTAATCGACCAGACCAGACCTAGCAGACAGATCAGAAGCTAGAAGAACTAGCAGCCAACAAAAGGTAATTTAAGAATTCGGATGAAAGTGGACCACGGCCATATAAGTCCGACCGGCAGAAGACTTAAGTCATGTGCAGTCCGGTGGCCGAGTTCAGAGGTAAATTTCAGGTGACTGGGGACTAGGGGCTATATAAGTAAGTCCAGTGAAGTGTTGCCCTGACTAGCCACCAGACGGATCACATCGAGCAGCGAGGGAGTCCCCAAGTGGTAAGAGGTATACAGGTAATTCAAGTTTGACTTAACCAGCGTGCTTCCCTGGTTTAAGACACTCGTCTTACCAGTCCGCTTCCCTGGTTATCTAGTTATCGCCCTCACCAGTGCGCTTCCCTCACTCGTATTGGCCACTCATACCATTCTCTCTTGCATCAGCATGCTTCCCTGGTGTAAGACATTCGTCTAACCAGTACGCTTCCCTGGTTATCTATCTAGTTATCGCCCTCACCAATGTGCTCCCTGATGTTGGCAACTCATACCTTTCTCTCTTGCACCAGCGTGTTTCCCTGGTGTAAGACACTCGTCTAACCAGTGCGCTTCCCTGGTTATCTAGTTATCGCACTCACCAGCGCGCTTCCCTGATGTTGGACACTCATACCATTTCTCCGTACTAGTGTGCTTCCCTAGTACAGGACTATCATATAGTTTCTCTTGTACTAGCGGGCTTCCCCAGTAGAAGTCATTCGCGTAACCAGCGTGTCACCCTGGTTATCAAGGTATCCCCCTCTTACAAGTTTATCGTCCTGCCCGTAACAACACGTCCTACCCTCCTAAAAACATTGTCCGTTGTAATCTAGGCGTTATTTTCCCCGTACAGATTGATCCTTCTTTGTCTCTTTCTTTCGTAGGGAAAGCTAACAGAGCCCAGGTCAGGTTAGTTCATTTATATCGCATCGACCGACCGTAGGCAGCTGACACTATTCAGAACCGTGTTCATCGTGGGACAGAGCAGATCAACGATACCACGGAGTACGAACCGTCTAAAAGCAGGGACCCGTCAAGCATAGTGCAGGAATAAACAACCGGCTTGTGGATTCGAATAGAGTAAGAACAGTGCAAACCTTAACATTTTGAATTGCTGATTATAATTGTGTGTAGTGACTAGGACTGAATAAAGTGAATTGTATTTAGGCAAAGGTTCTGTTTCTTTCAAAAGACACTGACCCTGCAGCCGGCGAGCTTATTCCCTGAAGGAGACCAATAAAAATAGGTGAAAATATTGACCAGCTAGAAATGGTAATGACAACTTTCTATTAAATTACTTTTAATGTATCCAGACATTTATTTTAGCATAAGGAAACCGTCGATGGAATGGAAATATCATCCCTTTTTATTGGAGATCCAGCGTACCCACTGCAACCTTGGTTGATAGAAGGATATTCCGGTAGCTTGTCGCCAGAGGAAAACTCTTTTAACGCGTACCTATACATGAGCTAGAATCGTAGTGGAGAATGCATTTGGGCGCCTTAAGGGTCGCTGGAGGATTTTGCAGAAGCGTAGATATCTTGACGTTAATTTTGTTCCCAGAATTGTTGCAACTTGTTGTATCCTACATAACACACTGGAAAACACCGTATAGGGAATCGTGGAACGAGAGTATTGAAATCTCCAACAGCATTTTGCCTCAACCTACACACCAGAGCCAAGTGTCTTCTTTGTTGGGTGAAGACATAAGGAATAAATTAGAAGAATATATAGCTGAAAACTTTCCGATTATTTGAGGTAAAAAAAATTAATTAATTTGGAGATTGTTTTTAATACATAAATAGTTTTGAGCAATTTCATTATGGTTTCTTTTATTTTTGGATGGTGGTAGATTGATTTTTATTTTCAGGTGCTTTGTTTCTGGAAAGGGGAACATTTTTCTTAAATTAAATAATTCTATCCATATTAAACATGTACATATTTCAGTCATTTCTCATAGAACAAAACAAAAAATACTTCTTTTAAAACACAACATAAAATAAATTAACGATAATTATGAAACCCATGATAAACTTCTAAGACTAAACCTAAAATACTTCTAATTACGTAAGAGGAATTCACAGCTTGATTAATAGTAAAAAATAGTAACACATTTTTTAAAGGTTACCTGCAGCTGGACTGAAAATTAATGTTTTAGTAATTTTTTTTGGAAATCGTTATATATAAAAAATACGTATCACTGTGTTCGTACACACTAATCTCCGAATTAATCAACCGATTTCAATGAAATTTTGTGACTGGGTATGGTTAGTTCCAGCTTGAAAGATAGAATAGTTTTGGACCCGATAGGTGGCGCTGTTGTCGAGATCTTTAAATATATTTTTTAATTTTTTCAACGAAACTGTGGCTTTTTATTTTTTTCAGATTTCTCATCCAAAAATACATACAACCACAAATTCTAACTTCCCTAAGCCCCCACCCTTAAATATTTTTTAATGCGGTTTTAAAGATTTTTTATAGCAGAAAGGGTTATAATTCATTTTGTTTAAGTTGCATAATTGTGTAAGCTTTCAAGACATGGCGGTGTAAACAAATCTATTGACATCTGTATTACGCACTTAAACATTGTTTCATTTTCTGTGCTGATTTAAACTTTTCCCTGATACTACAAGTTTTCTGAAATGTTCCACGGATATACGAACATAAACGACGTGTGAGTTTTGTTTTTGAGTAAAATGCAGCGAAGAAGGTCAAACCTTAATAATGCACGCAGCATAGGAGCACGACGCCAATAAAATGCAGGAAACAATAGAACGCGTGCACAGATGACAGAATATATAAAGACAAATAGACCTCTCTGTTCCTGTCAATTGGAGTTTTGTTCCAAACACAGTTCTGAAACAAGTATTTTAGCATTGATTGACTCTTCACTGTTTGCGATTTGTCTGTCTGTCTGTTTGTCCGGGCTAATCTCGGAAAAAGTTAATCCGATCTCGACAGGACTTGTACAAGGAGGTTCAGGATTTTCGTAGTCCACAAATCCATATTTTTCGGGGTCAATAAGATGAATAATGACACTCCCTATGGATGGGGGTGGGAAGAGAGTGACATATACAAAACATAAAAAACGACTCGGTTCAGAATTTTCTTCGGCATAGTTTGTGTACTATAAACGGTTGGTTGTGGAGAAACTGGTTGGGGGGGGGGGGGGGGGTGATTAGCATGCACAAATAATCGAAACGACCGATATTAGTTTCGAATTCCTACTTTTCGAGATAAGTACGATAAGATAATAACATTACCGATGCCTTCAAATGATTTGGTGATAAGACAATTCTATTAATGGGGGTGAGTATAGAGTTACATGTACAAAAAATCGATCGAAAAACTGATCGATATTAATGTGAGAATCCATAGTTTTCGGTGTCGCTGAGATGAAAGACACTTCCGTTGATTGTGGAAAGGAATTGAAATGTCAATATAATCGAAAACGACAGTCATTTACCAAAAGTCCGAGCAACGTTGAGCACACGCAGCTAGTATATTGTAAAAAATAGAGCGAAATATCTACTACACATCATTTATTGGTTCGTTAAGTATAAGAACCTTAGAAAGTTTTATTAGAATTAATTAGATTTGTTAATCGAGAATTTTTAACCAACTTTGGAGAACACCTAGATTAAAAAGTATAATTTATTATTAAAAATTAGTTAAAGATTGCTGTTTATAGTTAATAATACCAATAGGTAATGCGTAATGAATATTTTGCCATTTTCTACTTAAACTTTCCAAAGTAATTTATTTGTGAAACATTTTTAAATTTATGAAACAACAACTTGAATTTGAGTAGCTAAATTTATTATTTACTTAAATTTCAGTTTGATTTTATGTTTTAGTCCAACAAATGTGTCGGTCTGTTCCAATATCTTCAGAGGATGTTACAAAGCCTTTTAACATCCTCTGAAAATAGTCGTATAGATCAAAACATTTTTGGGACGAGAACTAAAATCCAAATACTAGTGAAACTTAAGGGGTTATACGCAGTCAGGATTTTGAAAAAATTGATTTTTTTATTTCAGTTTTGAATTCACTTATACTCAAGATTGTATACACATAATGTCAGGTCGATCCGACAAATATTCTATCATATTTGTAAACACGCCTCGACGCGAGTGAAAGAGACCCGAGCGGCAGCTGCATACCTGGAGTGCAACCTCTTTTATAACCTTATTGTATCGCTAAGCTGGAAGGTCGTGGGCTCGTTTATACGTTGTGTTATATTTCTCTTGTGTATTATATAGTCCTGGAATAGATGACTATGTGTAAGTTTAAAAAAATGTTTTTTCCATATGTGAAATGGGTTTGAAACTTTAAACACATTTTTCTCAAAACTATCTTTTTAAAGTCTGGGTAGCCCGAGAAAGGCTAAACCGACCGGTCTCAAATTTTAACACAATATTTCTGAAGTATTTGCGACTCCAATATATATTTGTCATTTTATAAATATTTTCCTTAAAAATCGATTTTTTTTTTTTAGGAGCCGCCATTTTGTGAAAAATCAATATTTTGGTTATTATTTAACGATAAATATGCAAATTACCACAAAAAAGTAATTTTTTCGATTTTTTCAATTTTCCGGTCAGTTTTTGTCGAAAGTAGACATAACAACGAGTAAGTGAGCCAAAACAGAACTCCGTAGGAAGCGTAGTTTTAAGAGGATTCGCAGTTAAAAATTTCGCTTTTTTTTAAAAAAATTAAATTTAAATCTCTAAATATTTCCGTCTGAAAAAATTATTGCCTTTTTACAACACTAAAAAGTATCTTTTGCCCAAGTTTCAGCTTCATAAAAATTGTGTTGTTAAAGAAAAAAATTAAAAACCGAAAAACCGATTTTCCGCCATTTTTTCGAAAAATTTTGAGGTTAAGGTGAAACTGGTTAGTACAAAAGTTGTAGATCTTTTTATTTCCTACAACTTTTACATTTAACTTTTTTCGATAGGATGCACAGTTTAGCCAGAAATGGCGAAAAACAGTTTTCAACCCCTAAAAATCCACCCCGGATAGCTGCTGTCGGTTCGATTTATTTTTTCCTCTTTTCCAAGAGCTTGTTCGACAATATTCCGCTGTCAGAGTGCTGTAACTAATCATTTCCTTGTGGTTGCCGCTTTTGTTGTTTGTTTTGCTCGTTTCACTGTATTTATTTTTAAGATTTCTTCAACGAGTTTCTATTTGCTTATCATTTTTAGCAGTAAAACCTCCTTTTATTAATTCTCTTAATTCTCTATCTTTTTCTTATATATTTCACTATTTCTGTTAAGTTTTCGTCGAAATATTTGAGGGAATTTTATTCTTCCATTACGCATTAACCTAAAACCACAGCAATTAAAATTCCGTTCCAAATTTGACTACTCAATCCGCGTCCATACGGGAGTCACAGCTGTCATTTGAACTCGACTCAGCCTGCAAATTGGAGTTGAGTTGAGTCTACCCTACTTCGACTCGATCTGCGTATTCATGAAATTGAAATCAGGTTCAACCTAGGTTCAACCCTGCATGTATACGGGGTAATTGAGAAAAGGTGGAGTTCAAGGCAGGTCAGCTCGTAAAGTTCCTTACATAACCAAAATGAACTTGACAAAGCGTAAACAATTTTACGAAGAACATGTGCTAAGGCCCTTAAATTTTTCCTACCGTGTTCTTTGGACAGATGAATCCATGATCAGTATGAAGTACAGTCATGGGAAGATTTACGTATGAAGAAAAAAAGATGCGTTCTTTTCTTTCAAATGTATTAAACCAACTTTTAAATCGGGTGAGAAAAGCTGATGGTATGAGGATGTTTTCTGCTTATGAAATAGGCAAGACATTAGAAGGTAAAGTAAACGCCAATATCTACTTGAACCTTCTGCAAGAAGTCATCATTCCCCCAAGAAGGCATTGATAGGGGACGACTTTGTCTTACAATAAGATAATGTCCTAATTCATATGGCGAAAATTGTGAAAGAATCCCTTTCTAAAAAAATATATAAACATTTTGCCATGGCCTCCTCAAAGCCCGGATCTCTCCCCAATAGAAAATATTTGGGATTGGCTGAAAACGAAAATTGCGAGGAACCGCAAACTCTTGAGGAATTAAGGACGCTCATTAAAACACATTCAGGCAGGAATACTGTAGAAAGTATACCCTTTCAATTCCCGGCCGATTGGCTAAAATGTCTTTAAATAATTGGGGACACTGTGGAAGCTAAAATATTGCTACTTTCTATTGACTGCTTGATACTCGTACTTTGTGAAAGATTTTGTTCTTTAGGGTTTTTACCATTAATCTTGTTTCGTTATCATTATATTTTTGTTTCTTGATAAATGAAATAATGTTATTTTTAACCGACTTCCCAAAAGCAAAGAGGTTCTAAGTTGGACGCGTATTAAATAATTATTTTTGTTATGTCTTATCGGGCATAACTTCGTAACGCGTCGACCGATTTTGATGATTCTTTTTTTTGTTGGGTAGAGTATGTTCATCGATTGGTACCATGTCAAAAAAATTTTTGGTAGGGTTGGGGTGGGGGTGAAACCTAACTTTGAACGCGTTGTCCGATTTGGATGTTTCGTCTTTTGTTGAGTTTTATCCCCCTATGGAGGGGAGGGGGGGGGGGGGGGGGGTAGTCTAACTTCATAACGCGTGGACCGATTTGGATAATTCTTTTTCTGTTGGGTATGGTATGCTCCCTGGTTGATACCGCGAGAAAAAAAATTGTGAGGGGGGGGGGGGTGGAACCTAACTTTGTAACGCGTGGACCGATTTGGATGGTTGTTTTGCTGTTGTATAGAGTGTGATACCCCATTGCTAATAGGAGAATAATTTGTTGCTATGGTGGTGGTGGGGGAGGGGGAGGGGTATTAACTTCGCAATGCGTGGACCGATTTCGATGATTCCTTTTCTGTTCGGTGGAGTATGTTCCTCGATCGATAACATAAGAAAAAATTTTTAGAGAAATGGAGGTGTGGTAGGTCGTTAAACCTAACTATTTAACGCGTGGACCGATTTGGATAGTTCTTTCTTCGTTGTATAGAGTAGAAGGCACTAAAAAGTGAGAATTAAAATAGTTTTTAAAAAAAAGTTGAACCGACTTCACAAGAAGTGCTATAAAGCATAACATTATTTTTTTATTTTTTATTTTATATCTATTACCACACTTTGAAGTCGGTGCAAATTAAACAAACAAAACAACTACCCAACCACAATTGAAAATAATACATAATACTACCTGAATGTTTCAGCTTACGGGATCATAAGAAATGACGATTAAATATTTTTATTGTTATTGTTTGGTTTGGTTTATATCTCGAGTATTGTAAAAAAGGTTTTTAATATAATTATTATATTGTTTTTTAAAAAATTAATAAAAGTGGTGTAAGCAAACGTAATCTGCGACGAGTATGTTTAATAACATTGTTTTTAATGTTAAATATTTCGTTAACAGATGGACAAATCTGTGAATGAATTTAATCCGATATATTTATAATGGTTTGAGTTAAATAAATATATAAAAATTATATAAATAATTGAATAAAATCCCCGGCATTTTAACTTTTATAATCCTTAAGGGAAGTGGAGAGAGGGTTTTGTGGTTAGAAGTATATGAAAATTAAATATTGAAACGAACGCTTCTTTTCATCAGTGGTTACATCAGTTCCCGTCTATTGCTGAATTCCCATATTACCAGGTAATGGAAAGGGTAGGCATTATCGATTGCTCCTATGCCATTTCTATGTTAAAGTCATCGAAGCTTTGATCCAGAAAGTAGGCATTATGACTTACTTTCATCGATGAGAGTTCCGATGCGGTATTGCTTACATTTCCTACTCGGATAAGGTCACGTAAAAAACACCCAGCCTCAACGAATTTCGGCCGACAGAGTGAATATGGGTATTGAGATATCCAGTCATCTTAGTTGGGCCAATTCTATATTGTCAGTCACTAAAAGTGTTTTGGGTTTTATTAAGAGCAAAATTTAGTAAATTTCTAATTAGTTACCAGTTGGTTTGAAGTTTTATATTACAACTTATTTGGTTATGTTTGTTAATTTGTTGTATCAGTACGCAAATAAAAAGATTTACAGAAAATTAAGCAAAACAACACGACTAAGGAACAGCTTAACATCATTTACTTCTTCATTGTCGTATGAGCTACACACGTTCAAGCAAAACATGTATCGTCACTTAAGCCCGCATCACACGAGGCAAGTTTACTCGCTGGATTTTCTGCTTGATTTCGCTGCTAGGATTCAAGCGTGCGATGATGCTTTTTCTATTGTTGGCTTCACACGATGCGAGCTCCAAAGCTGGATTCCAAAGGTAGGTGGGTTTTGTTGCGTGCGCAGTTACATTAATAATTTAATTTTCGTAGGGTACATTAGTCAGACGCTAATCAGTTTATTAAATTTAATTATTAAATGAAAAAAAAAGAAAACACTTACATCATCAGTGCTAGTACCACTTTTTAGTGATGCTTTTACTTTTGCATGTCCTATATTAAACTGGTTCCTAATATTCTTAAATTTTTTTTCACATTCTTTCTTTGGTGTTGTTGGCCTTAACCTTAAAACTTTTTGACATAGTCGTTCTAAGGCTTCTCGACGAAGATGTTTATTATGATAACTTGTTAAATCGAATACTTGTTAAATCGGATGCATATAAACATTGTTCATCTTTAAAGGCATCAATTATTGCCTCAATTTGATCCTTAGACCACTTTTCAGATTTTGAATTCATATTTTCTTTATTCAATGCAACAAACACTTCACTTTCAAAAACACTATCAGAGAAATATACATGTTTACGATATTATCTGACGCTTTGTATGTGCATGTCACCCACGTGATAAAATACTACTTTCCAGCATGCGCTCATGCAACGGACACCGCAGTGATGTCATTTTCCATCTCCTCAGCCAGCTCAATTGCCGGTAGAGGTGTCAGCAAACAATGCAGCGGGTAAACCTGCCTCGTGTGATGCGGGCTTTACTTTAGTAAACTTCTTAAAAAATTTTCCTTATCCATAATCCCTGTGTGCTATAAGATCATTGGTTATCAGTGAGCCTTGACATCATCTTAAAATACATTTTTTTATTTATTATTCAACAATTTAAAATTACTACTCCTATTATTGATTATTTAGGAAGGGTACGTAATTTTGTTAATGACAAAGTGGTTAATGATGTTAAGAGTAAACTCCTAATTACCTTTTACGGCACCTCCCTAAGCACTTATTTCACTGTGGATACCCAAAAAAGTTAGAAAAGAATACAAAGACAAGTGCAGCCCTCACTATGCCCAATTATTCTCAACAAGGCATGTAAAGTCAACGTACTAGAACTAAACTATTGTTAAACAATTAATCATTCTAAAAATCAATTTAAACGAAATATATACAAAGGCGGATGTATTTTCGGAAACATGTTGTTTTACAAAGATATGTGGCTAATGTCGTGGCTGTCATTCTTTAAAAAGGAAGACATTATCAGAATTGCGGACACACAAATGAATTTTCAACGACTTTCAATTGAAGAGTTTTCTTAGTACATTAATAATGGCTTCCACTTGATTAGGTAAATAAGATAACGGAGCAAGGGAAAATTAGCTCAATATTTTCAAATCAATTAAAAATTCACTTACCAGAAGAATAGAAATCCTAATCCAATGGTGATGAAGATGTTCCGTGTATCCTGCATTATGTCCTCTCGAAAAGTATCATTTCGTACAACACGTCACCGAAGACTGTTTTAGATGAATTCGTAATTGGAACAAAATTTTTTGGGTTTCATTTTTTTTATATGAAAGGATATAGACACATCTAAGGCACTGGTTAAGTTATGTTTCTTTCTCACTACCGAGTTTTCACTTGCATCTTATTTTCTTTTGTAAATTTTTCAAAATTTTTCGCTTAACACTGCTTTGTTTGCTAAAACGAACATTGCCAGGAACTAATAAATTTTAGTAAAATTCTTTGACAAGAGCACTTTCATAGCACAATTTACAAGCAAATTATCGCCACAGGCCAGTCAGTCTAATTTCTACAAGTAAAACACTGTCGGGTTTTCTGCACTGACATTGAGGTGAAATCTTAAACAGCGGGTGCATCTCAGATTTAAATTTTTAATATTTTCTTACTACAAACATGTGAGCAGATCACTTATTCAACTTAAAAATTCGAACCGGAGGGCTTAAGTGTCTGTGGTCTTCTGAGAAGACAAAACTTCCTCATTAGTTGGCGTGACAGACGTTCGCTTCAGTGATAATGATCTTGAATAGAAAATAATCTTGAAGATCACGATGTTGATCAGAAGTACGAGTTTTCATTAAATTAATTATGTAAGACATATTGGAACAGCAGTTCTTTTTACAATCAGCTTACATTTAGTTCTCTGAAATTACAAATACTGTCGCTTAGTAATTTGTGTTGTACGTTTTTAATCTTTCGCTAAAGATGTTATCAAGATTGCTTTTTTACCTTGCAGCATACGTAAAATTGTGATTAAGATCTGCTTTGACAGAGCCAATTTTCTAAGATAAGGAAGAGTAGAGAAATGCACAAATGCTGTGGCCAATTCCTTCTTTTGAAAATCATAATATAATGACAACTAATCCAAACAAAACCCTAGTCGCAAATGTCAATTGATTTTTATTTATACTTTTTTAAACGATTTTACGAAATTTTCTGTTTCAAGCGAATTTACCCACTCTATTTGGTTAAGATTTTGCTGATAGTTTTTTTTTTCAAAAAATAAAAGCAAAAAACAAATGGTTTCATATTTTATCATCTCGTTTTATCTCTAACCGGATAAGAGCTGCAAAACTTAAAGTTAAGTTTATTGCTATTTGTAATTTAGCTGTACCTCGATGTCGATGAAATTGTTATTGCCCGATTCGGTCCTTGTCTACAGGAACGAAACAAAAGTATTGCTTCAATCGAATGTAAATATTATCATTATTTAATTTTCTTTTCCTTTACATGTAGTATACATTTCAGAGAAACCTAACCACAAGCCATCATTTTCCGACCACCCCACCACCTCTGCTTCGATTTCCGTCTGTCCCACCCCTCCACTGTATACACCAAACCTGGCACCCGCTACTTCCTACGCATGCCCACCTAATTACAAGCCATCATCCTCCTTCACTATCGCCCCGTCTCAAACTACTTTTACCTCCACTAATTCGCCCCTTCCGGTAACCAAAACTACTTCATCCCAACATCACTCATTTATCGATCCCCTAATCCCACCTACAGTTAAATTGACTTTGCGCTCTGCGGATTCCAACGATGGACGATACCTCTTGTCCCGTTTACGGGACCGCCGAATTTATGAAAACGTTCGTCTATTTCTAGCCTATCTGCACGAAAAACCGAATTCCGTCTGTATTGACGGTAAAACCAGCACCAACGTCATGTTAAGTATACACCAAGAAGGCCTGCCCACAGACCCAACCGTCTAACACCAACTTTTCACTACGTACCATGAATCATTCAATATCCCTTCCCATAAGGTTTCAGAAGATCTATCCACCTGTGCTGCGTACGTCAGTTCTCGCCGCATTTCCCATCTCCAAAAAAGTCGCAACGACTCCTTAAACTACTTTCCCTCCCAATGCACCTGCGCTCTCCGATGAAGTACCTCTCCCCAGCAGCTTGTCAGTCTATTAACAGAACGTAAGAGGACTTCGCACAAAAACATCCAATATTTTTCTTAACTCCCACAAATTCCCGCACGATAACTTTGCCCTAACTGAAACCAATCTAACACCAGGAATTCTCTACAACGAACTATTTGTGTAGGCACCAATAATCCACCAGGTCGCGGGGTTCTCATAGCTGCTCACAACCGTTATGACGCCACCCTGCTAAAGACCTCCGACTCTACAATATCAGAATTTGTATGTAATAAATTAACACTAAATAAGTGTCTTCTGTACATTGTTTGTTGTTATATTCGTCCCTCTCAACCTCTAGATGCCTACGAGCCCATAATTGAAGCGATCGATACCCTGCTTGAGAACGCTAACGCCTCTGATGAATTTATTTTATTGGGTGAATTTAACCTCCCCCGTATTCAATGGTCATTGTCTGAGGACTGTTCTCACTTTGTCCCCCTTTACGCATCTTCGGCCAGAGAAGCCTTTTTTACCGATCAGCTCTCCGTTTCTGGTCTCTTTCAAGTAAGTGGAGTTAGGAACTTTCTGGACAGACAATTAGACTTAATCTTTTCTTCAGACCCAGTTAACTCGGCTGTCGCGGAAAGCAACCATCTCCTCTCCTCTATCGATCGTCACCATCCTTATATGTTTCTTGTTTTCTCCTACGAACACCCTCATGCACATTCAAGCTCCGAGTTTCTCTTTCCTTCAATTTTCGTAAAGGCGACTTTGAAAAATTAAATCACTTGCTCCTCAACTCTTACATTGCCACTATCCCTCAACATCATCCAGTTGACGTTGCTTTAGAGGCGTTCTATTCAGAAATACACGCTTGTCTTACACAATCTATCCCCCTTTTTCCTTGTAAAAACTATTCCTCATTCCCCGTATGGTACCACAAAGAATTACGTTTTCTCCGCAACAGGAGAAATAAACGTTGGCATGTTCTTCCACTGTAAGTCTAAATTCTCCCTCTCCCAGCATGGATTCCTCAAAGGAAGATCTACAACTACCAACCTTACTGACTTCGTCTCCAAAACACTATGTGCTCTGGGAAACGGTAAAAATGTTGATGTTATCGCCACTGATTTTAGTAAAGCCTTCGACAAGATCTCCCATAGCGTTATCCTGTTTAAACTTGATCGCCTAGGCTTCCCCCCCCCCCCAGATTCATCTCCTGGATTCAATCCTACCTCAACAACCGTCAGTACAATGTTCTTTTCAGCTCATCCATTTCTAACCCCGTTGTCGCTCGTTCCGGCGTCCCTCAGAGCAGCCACCTCGGTCCATTAATTTTCATCCTTACAATTAATGATGTTGATTGTATCATCAAATACTCAGAGCTGTCCATTTATGCAGGTGACATGAAAATAATTAAACATATCTTCTCCACAACCGACTCTCTTCTTCTCCAAAATGACCTCGATTCGTTCACCATTCATTCGTGCATGAAAAACTTTCTTGAGCTCAATGTCTCCAAATGCCAGTCCATCTCTTATTCCCGCAAGCGTCTTACCATCACCCCGAGAACCTATATTTTAACCGACGTACCAGTCCCTATCGTTACCTCTTTGTGTGACCTAGGAATAATCTGTGATAGCGAACTAAGTTTCCGTTCCCATATTGATAGCATAATTAGCAGAGCTTACTTCGCGCTAGGGTTTGTGAAGCGCTGGTCTAGAGAGTTCTCCAATCCTTATGTTTCCAAATCTCTCTATATTTCCTTCGTTAGACCTCTCCTTGAATATGCCAGCCAGGTATGGTTCTCTTCATTCATCAGCTATTAGCTGGTGCCATAGACTGCCCTTCAATCCTGCAGTCTTTACCCATCTATACCAACCCTCGCAACCTTAGGTCCACTCCCCTTTTCCAACTCGACGAACTACGAACTATGGTCAACGCGAACCAATTACCAGGATGCTTCGAAAAGTCAACGACCTTCCCTCCTTTGACTTCCATCTGAGTAAATCATCCCTTCACAAAGCCTTTTATCTTTATCCCGCCCATCTTGATCGCCTTTCCTAATTCTCCTTCCTCCCAGTTTATATTTATCATAATCATAGCTCATATTGTAGCTTACATTATCTATTATGAATTATTTTTTATTTTAGTTTGTAGTATTTATTTTGTTATTTTGTATTTTTTATGTAACAGCTTGCATTAAGCTTAAATAAATAAAAATGCATCTGAAAATAATTAACTGTAATGTAACTGAAATGAATAATTCCCTCTCTAGTTCCCGTAACCCATTGTGGGGTATGGCGCAGGAGAAATACTTCACCCAAATCGAGACAACGATTGCCACAGTTTAAAAAAAGTGAATACCGAAGGTTTTTTATCGTAATCTGTTGTCAGCAGAAAACAACAATGGGTTGCCGCCGGTGGGAGTCGAACCTGTAACCTCCGGGTCGGAATACCAATTCGTTATCACTTACTAAATCGATTATACCTACATATGTACATTACTCAAAACTCACAGGTAATAATTGCTTGTTTGTAATAATTGGTTTTGTGTTAAAATATAAAATTTATTATAGGGGAATTTGTGCAATTGTAATGGCGAAATTCTTTCAAAAATGTCGAAGGAAAACTTAAAGGAGAACGCCTTCCTCCATAACGCTATTGGATATGTAAGGACCGTTGAAAAGAGTTTAATGACACGCATCTTAATAAAATTAGAAATGCCGTACATGTTAGAAAACCAGTTTGTTTTCGCTCCTGTAAGATAAGTATTTTTAGACATAGGAGTTCTTGCAGATCCCCTACGATAATTTTTTTTTGTATTCCGTTTTAAAAGTGAAGAAGTGAGGAGCAGGAGACCGTTTTAGAAAATATTAATGTAACAGTCTAAATTATTAGATGTTTAGATTAGGTACGCTTAAATACTTAGAAAGGAAGCTAAGTTACATTAACGTATTGCCAAGAA
This sequence comes from Leptarthrus brevirostris, assembly GCA_964036015.1. Lineage (NCBI taxonomy): Eukaryota > Metazoa > Arthropoda > Insecta > Diptera > Asilidae > Leptarthrus > Leptarthrus brevirostris. Next base: position 116,395,181 of record OZ038372.1, on the reverse strand, counting down.
ACAAATCTTCATTTAATTAATTAATATTTCAATTCGAATTTTGCAAATAAATTTACAAAAATTTATTTAATCAACATTTTCCGGCCAATATAAGACTTAAATTTGAATTTCTTTGATTTAACATGGCGATAAATCGAGTTCAGACCAACATGGGGACTAAATATTGAACTCAAACTAACATAGCGACTCTATGTTTATATATGACTTACACTACATGTATATATATGACTTATGTTTAATGCATCCAAAACTTAATGCTGTTTAGTGTAGCTCACAACCGAACTGATAAAGGGATCGTCCCGGGACTTTAGGGCATGAAGCGGCCCCTTGTATGTCAAATTAATTAAGTGTAGTAGAACACGTTTGCAACAATTGCAATATATGTATATCTGTGTTTAAAGTCTATGGGATAATAGAAAAATATGAGAGGACCAACATAAAAATAATAATATTCTCAGCATTTTCAAGGCTACGATTTATTTTTATTTCAGTATAAAACTGTCGGAGCCCTTCCAAGTCCTGAACGCTGTCTGAATGTCCGAAGCCTTGAGCAGAGAATGTAGCAGAGCAGAGCTTTTTTTTTATACGACGTGGCCAAATCCTAGGGGACAACCCTTTGAAAATGAAATAAACAAACAGAGGGAAATTTATCTTGAAGAGCAGCAAATATCTCGGAAGCATAGTTACAGCAGACGGCAGAACTGCAGCTAAAGTTCAGGCTCGCATCAATAAGGCTCGAGTTGCATTTAATACACTTGCTAAATTCTGGCGCAATAACAACATCTTCAGATGCACAAAACTCCGGATCTTCGAATCTAATGTAAAATCTGTTCTATTATGCGGCTGTTCAACATGAAAAGTAACCTGGCAAAGCTACATGACTTTGTCAACCTGTGTATCGGGCGCATCCGTAGTATCTATTGTCCAGTGGTCATTGTCACGAAGACCTACACAGCCTTCCATACCAAGATGGGCTAGACACCAGTAGTCTTAGGCGGAAGTGGCAATGGGTAGGATAGTGATACAATTCACATCCTGATCTTTGCCATTTTCACTTATCTGCAGTTATATTAAGAACTCACATCTGTCGTGGCGCTACAGGACCTAAGAAAAGAACCAAAAAACATCAACAGGCACTAGTTTGGAATACACATGGGACCCAAAGAAGACCATGAGTTGGACGACCGCGCAACAGATGAGAAAGATCCGTAAAGAAAGAAGTACCGAAATCAACAAATCGTGGCAGAAGTTCAAGGCATTGACGCAGAATCAAAGCAGTTGGAGAGTCAGTATAGTAGGCGCCCAATGACCCACTATGGGTTAAAGGAACTAGAGAGGTAAAAATTTAATAAAATATAAGGTGTCACAAAATTAGAATATTCACTTATTTTAATCTTTGGCTTTTATCTTTTACAAATTCTTATTAATTTTCAATCACTTAATCACACAAAAACCTTGCACCATTAATATTTTTTTCACTTCTTCGTTTTTCATTGCCACTCTGTTTATAATGCAATCAATGTCCATTTTTTCCCAGACACTTACTTCGTCGCCATTAGCGTAAACGCTTCTAATTTCGCCTCAGTCATACTGCTTCGGAGACGGTTTTTTATATTGAAAAACTTCGTTCACAAGCAACTTTCAGGTCAAACCTGTCCCAGTGTAGCTACCAGTCAGTAAATTGTACCTATATTGAAAATGAAGTTTCGTTCTGCAGGATAAGATCCGAGGTATTATCTTCATTATCAGCAACATTGTCTGAATCTGCACTATCTACAATTTCCGTGGACCTTAATTGTTAAACTCTGTAGGTCTCAAAGATTAAAAGTTTTATCCTTTCCCAGTTGTTAGCTTTTCGCGATAGGGGTACACACAAAGCAGGTACTGTACAAGTATAGGATGAAAACCAGTTTTTGAAATAAAAGAATGGAAATACTTGAATGAAAAAAGTAACTATTGAATTCATCGATCTGATTATTTAACTTTTACAATATCTAAGAAATTATTTTTGTCATTCTTCAGCATTACTCAATTCGTAATATCATCTTTTATTTAATTATAATCTTTTGTTTAGATATTCTAGACCGGCCCACGTTCGGAATCGCCGCCCCACATGGCCAGTTCGGCCCTAATGTAGCTTAAAACACAGACCACTTTCGACGCATTTCAAAAATGTTTATTTTTACCTACTGATGAAGATTGACAGAAATGTGTTGGCAGATCTCGATACTTCAGATTAGTTAATAGATTCGCAAGCATAAATCGGATCGAGTAAATTACTTTTGAGAATTTTTGAGGAGCCCAAAAATTGGCTAAAATCCATCTATTCTATCTAACAAACGGAGTCATGTAGCTCAAATGACCGAAGTCCTGGGCAAAGAAGGTCGCAGAGCTTAAGATCAATGATGCTAAAACCAAACTTATGATCTTGGACTCCAGAAGACATCAATAAGGCTCGAGTTGCATTTTGTTGAGATTTGGCACAATAACGACATCTCCAGGTGCACAAAACTCCGGATGTTCGAGTCGAACTGAAAATTTGTTCTGTGCAACATGGAAAGTAACCTGTCAAACAACATCTAAGCTAAAAGGCTTTATCAACCATTGTCTCCGGCGCACCCACTGGCCGGAGATCATTACCAACGAAGACCTACACAAACTTACAGTCTAAGACGGAATAGATAGCAGTATTCGCAGGCGAAAGTGACAATGGATAGGACACACACTAAGAAAAAAGCCAAGCAACATCGCACATCAGGCTCTAGATTGGAATCCCCACGGATCCCAAGGAATACGCCGAATTGGACGAACGCGCAACACGTCGAAAAGAAACATCGAGAGGGAAAGTACCCAGATCAACAAATCATGGCCACAGTTGAAGGCGTAGGCGCAGAACCGGACCAGTTGGAGATTCGGTGTAATAGACGCCCTATGTCCCAAAAGGGGTGAAAGGCACCAGAAAGATATTAAAACGCCTTTGCGGTTGAACATTACATCAATAGTTCTACTGAACATTTTATTTCAAATTCTAGAATTGCTTTCAACAAACGCATTAGCTTTAAGGGGGGGGGGGGGGGGGGGGGGGGGGGTTGTTAAGGGTTTGCACTTTTGAAAAATCGATTTTTGTCTTTACTTATAATTAAACATTTCAAGAATATAGTCACAAAATTTGAAGTTGATCAGAGCAAAACTCTCGAGGTTATTGACTAGTTAGTCTCCTCTCCTTTAAAACTGTAGCTTCGACAGCTGCGGGCGGTCAGAAAGCTATTAAAACTTTAAGCGCGTTTTTCTCAAAACCACTTTTCAAAAGTCCGTGTTCACTGCCATTTAAAAACTACATTACCGATTCATTTCAAACTTGGTACACACTTTCTACATATAAAATGCCTCCCCCCAACGTTCAGTTTCAGAAATTTTTTTTACATTAAGGGGGTTTTCTACTAACAAAATGGCGAAATTTTTCGTAAAAAATAGCAGTTTTCACTTCAAATGGCCACCACAAATTTAAAAATGAAAAAAAAAATCAGAGAACGTTGGGGGGAGGATTTAATGATACTTTGACTAAATTTTAATGGATTTTTATTTCAGATAATTTCCAGTTGAGATACAGTGAACATCGCAAATCGTGTATTTCTAAAGACGTTCTTAGAAAAGCTCCGTCACCGGCCTGTTTGTCGATATCTTCGAATGAAAAAATTTGACAATGTTGTTGAAACTATACTTAATAATGTACAAAAGGTTTAAATTAATTTGCTCAATCTATATTTATAAAAAAAATCACAAAATAAGTGTTTTTTTTTCACTATAAAACCCTTACACACACACACACGCACCCCCCCCCCCCCCCCCCTACTACTTTAATAGTTTGACGGTGCCAATATCTTGTTTTGTTTCGAATTTGCACCGAATGTAATGAGCATCTTGAGAAGAAGAAAACCTGAAAGATGTGTCCAAATTGATCGCTAGGAGCTATGATTTGGATTTGGGTTTGTTCTTTTTCGTTAGCGGCAGAATCAGAGTGTGTATCGCTCAACTCTCTGACAATCGAAGATATAGACCCGCTTTGAACAGCGTTGATCTTTATAATTACTCTGCAGGAATAGTGGGAATTGATTACTTTACGACACAGAGTTATAATTTAGCATGAGAGGGCAACTATTACGTGGTAATGCAATGCAGACTAGGCAGAATAATTTAAGAAATTCCAGCCGCATGAGTCTGACACGCGCCCCGAAGGTTCCTTACTTTGGAAAGTTGCTGATTTCTGAAAAACTGTGCTAGTGAGAGACATCGTGTTATTTTTCCTGTAATATTTACATAAACTTCCATCAACTCTAGTTATTTTAGATTTTTCAATTTGCAAACTTCGAAGATATGAAGAAATTGTATTTTTTTCAAATTTTTCACCATAACTCGAAAACTATGCGGCGTAAAAAGAAATGAAAATATATTTTGCAATGCACAAAAGAAGCTCTTTCATATAATGCCACACTTGATTTAGTAACCCCACTTTAAAATGTTGACCCCCCTCCCCTTTCGACTCCTTTTAAAATAAATTAACACAAAATTATTTTTTAATTTTTTCCATTTGCAATCAAGGTGGGTAGGCATTTTTCAAAACTATTTTAAATTTCAAATGGATAGCATTAGTAGTTGATGAAATAAGCAGCAGTGACAGAAAGGGAGACAACCGAAGTCACACTATAAGGGTCCCTTTTTTTTATTTTGGTACGGAACCCTAAACATAAACCCAAATCAGATAAATATATAGATTCGCGTGATTTTGTGAGTTGAAATGCATTATGTTTCTTTGCTTTTAAAATTAGAGTATGAGTCATTTAATTAGTCAGTAAAGTTTTTAATGCTAAGTTATCGCGTGTCAAATATTAAACAAATAATATTACATGATACATATATCCGCGGGCACCATACCGCCTAACTTTCGGTTGCGGAGTAATAAGACGTGTCAAATGATACCTTATTTGTCAAAATACGATAAATAATTTAGGGGCTGTAAGGGAACAGATAAACATAGTTAGCCTCATACATACGTAGACTCAATCATAACACTCATTTGGCTTTTTCGAAATCGGATAATTGGAGGCTGAAGGCTTCACTTCAGATGTTAAAAGAAAAGTGCATATTTGGAAACTTTTGCTTCGAAAATAAAATTGTATTCTATGTGGTCTAACTATTTAGATTGAAAACAAAAATAGTCTGGGAAACCACATTATCATACCTTACGACAACGCGTACATTCATATTTAAACTTTTTTCAGACATACGTCATCGCTCCCTCTAGTTTCTATAAACCTTTAAAGAGGATGAGGAGCGCCAAGGACTTCATTCGATTTGGTGACAAATATTGCGAGTGAGTAATCAATTTAAGTTTAGTTCTAAAACACCACATTAACTCATTAATGATTTTTAGCGTAATCCGCTTAAAAAGCCAACCATCATTTTTTACACCACCAACAACTAAGCAATTTGACACCGGATATTTTTTTCTGTTTGTAACGTTTAAGTACGCAATGGTTACTAAACACCATAATGCGAGGCTCAGCCTTTGAAAGCATTCCGAATCAATACAAAATATCGGTCCGCTCCACGAATTGATTCGGCTTAGAGCATTATGAAAATATCGAATCAACCCGGAGCGGATCGTTATTTTCAGAATTTGATATCCAACCGCTCTGGAGCGGATCGTTATTTTCCAATTCTGATTTCGAACCCCTCCAGAGCGGGTCGTTATTTACTATTTATCTAATAAGGATTTGCTCTGGAGCTATTCGATATTATTTTTAATTTCAATCGATCTAAAACGCTCCTGGAGTGATATTGAATCGATTCGGAGCGATTAAAATATCGCTTCGCTGAATCAAAAGAAGAAGTCGTGGTTGGCCATTTTTGCTGTCGTATAATTGAGGAATCCATGTACACATGCTGCCATCAGTTGGTAGCATGAGGACATGTACTGGGTTGTGAGCACAACTAAGAGCTTGTCGTAGATTAATCGTGACTCACAACTGAAAGGATTGGGAAAGATTGGGGAATACCAGGGTGATCGTTTTCAGGTTGCCGTGCAGACTGAATTGTGGCCAAAGAAGTTAGGGGCCCGCCTAGTTAGCCGTATTAAGCTCGTCGGATTGGGGGGGGGGGGGGGGGGGGATCTTGCCTCCTTCATTGGCTCACTCACCCGAAACTTTAATTTGCGCGCGATGATAACATAGAGGTGTTTGGCCCTTTGGTGGTGGGTGAGTTGTGCGTAGTGGTTGGTGGTGGGGGTGGGTGGCGAGTAGTGTTCAAGTGTGGTCTCACCACCCACCCACCTCCCATCCACCACCCACACCTCAGTTTTAAATGCTTTCCACCTCATATAAACCAAAAAAAGCACCCACCGACATCCTCCCTACCTCGCGCCCACCCATCCGCCATTCTACTCACTCCAACCCAGCACCCATCCACGCCAAATTTAAAAGCCCTCTAAATACAAGATACCTTGTAATTAAGTTTTAGTTCAGGTGCACTTTTTTTTTAATTGCCACACTTCTTCCTTTGATTCAGTGGAACGATATTCTAATCGCTCCGAATCGATTCAATATCGCTCCAGGAGCGGTTCGAATCGATTGAAGTTAAAAATAATATCGAGCGGATCGTTATTTTGCAAGTCTGATTTCGAACCGCTGCGGAGTGGATCGTTACTTTTAATTCTGATATAACACTCCAGGCTAATTCGATCCAGATAACGCATCGATCCGAGCCGTAGAAATTTGGAGATTTTCTTAAAGAATTACACGTGATGTTCTTTGGTAATTGTTTTGGTCAATATAGAAAAAGTATATTTCATACCATATAAACAAACGCTCAATTTTACTACAACAAATAGAATTTAGCATTCCCTTCGCAAATGTACGACTTACGGAAATGTTTTCCACAAAATTTTAAATTATTAATTTTTGTCATACTTTTTCTTAAATAAACAAGTGAATTAGTAAGTAAATAAGATTTCAGTAAACTTATAATAAACTATAAATAAACTGAACTTTGCTGTAACTTCTAACTTACTTTACAGGACAGCCCTTTTGAGTTGAATTAAAATTAAATTAAAATCTTCCTACAAAATCAACCTATAAGTAGGTAATTAAAGAAATAAATTATAAACAACAAAAAAACTATTCACGAATTTATAAACATGTTAAAGTGTGTCCAAAATTGTCTTATTTTAATATTGAAGGTCAATGTTAGTCGAAAGGTGTCGTTCTACACAAAAGTTACCGAAATAATTATATTGGATAGAAACCTTCATACTTTTCGAATAGAACCTCAATTCAGTGCGGTTAACGAACCTTTAGCAACACCTTTCACATATCTTTCAGTTGAATACCCAAAAACAACATAAATCTCATGTGAAATATTGTGCAACACCTTGAGCTTCCCAAACCCTTATCGGTTGAAATATTTCACTAAAACAACATATCTGATATAATCGGTCATAAATTGAGTGCGAACGATGGAAGCAAGATGAAAATTGAGTTACTACCCAAGAAACATTAAAAATTCTTTCAAAATCGAATCAGAAAAATTCTCCGAGTAAGGGTAAGGTCACATAGAGTAGCGGAAGTACTTCTATTATTCGTTTCCACAAGATCTAATTGTAATAGACGAATATGCTATAGAAATGTATTTCGCGGTCTCGCGGCTATTCGTTTCATTGTCGGAGTCAAGACAAGTCGGCTTTAATTAACCATCAGCAGAACATGTTGGTCGCAAATTAAGACAGAACGATCAAAAGTGTCATCTGTCTATCAAAAGCTTAAATAAACGCGTGTCCGCAATTTATCATATTCAAGAAGTCGGAGATAAAAGGGAATAAAAAACACTGACGTTTCTCACTAATTCGATTTTGCGGTAATCGTGAAGGCAGCCACCTTTAATCACTGCAGATAAAGTACTTGGCGAGCATAATTGGAGCCAAATTATCCTAGAGATGTTAAAATCCTTTAAAAACCTTCGGCAGGAAAATTATATGCATAATTACGCACGCATGAGTTCATGCCATCATATCGTGTTTCCGAATATTCTGGGTTTCCCCAGGGATGTCAGTATGCGATGACATACTCCTGGCAATGTTTATTACTTGCGGTTCCCTGCCTGTGACGTTTCATAAGATAGCATATGCCGCGTAAATTCCAAAAACCGCTCTAGTTTAAACACCGGTTGGATGTATCTCTGTACTAGCGGATTAAGCTAGTTCCACGGTAGTCAACACGCATTGCACGCACTTATCTTCCCGACAACATATTTTCGTACCGAGTCAGATTTCAAATTGATGTAACCGAATTCGATTGAAAATCAATTAATGGCACCTCTGAACTGCTTCCGTTTCAACCGCGCGTCCTAGTGGCGATTTCGACCACCTCACTTGGGGCGAGATCCCAGCTCAATTATACTTTTGGACAGATGGAAACTTGAAACTGCGACCGAAGAGGAAGACTTCAACCCGTGGATTTCGATTCACAGTTGACTAGGAACTGACTGGAAATTTCAGTACAGTAAACGGAATAGCCTAATATCGACTAACTGGCTTGACTTGACGACGGTGGAATGGAGGGTAGTTTTGACTGTGGTTGATTTTCATCGTTAGGGCGGCAAAACGTTAAGGCTACTATCATGGAAAAGTTTCTGTGCAGGCGGTTTAAAAGCACAAAACAGGAAACGAAGCACCCGAAGTTTCAAGCAAGGAAAATTGGTCAATATGAGTTCGAGTGGATTTCCACAGGGGAAAAGTAAAAGCAAAGCTTTTGCGGCAGTTATGGGCCAACATGAGAATCAAGCTCGCGTGTCGCCTTAATAATGGCCTATACTGTCTCATTGTCAAGAGGTTTTATTACATGCAGCACATCAACTTTAATTTGATGCATTTAAGCGATTTCAAGTGATATGAAAGGCGCTTGGGAATTTTGCGCTCTTTTTAATGTGTAGTTTAAGGTATATGCTACATTTAAAGAACATTCCAGTTCTCCATTTAGCACAGTATCTATTTTATTTTCATTTAAAAAAATATATCTTATTAAAATGCATAGTAAATGGGAACTTTTGAAATGGACTTGAATACTGTTGAAACGTCGTTTGGAAATGCAATCAAAATGAATGAAAGTTGTTAATTTTACTGAATTAAAAAAACATTTCTAAACCACTCATTGATTTTTGAAGGAAAACTTAATTGAATCAATTGTTTTGCTAATTTCAAGGGCACTGAATACAATGGCACTTCGTTTTACCCGTAGAGGAAAGCAATAACTTCCAATTAGCCAAACAACCTCCTTTCAGGAGTTTTTTTTAGGTATAGTTTGTTAGAAACCGCGTTTATTTGTTTTTGTCTTCGCAGTTTATGTAGAAAAGGGGAGGAACCTGAGCCAGGAGCCACCCCAAGAGTGGCTAAACCACTCTCCCATGTGCCCGAAAATGGATTCCTTTTCGATGTTGCGGAAGGATTTTAAGGTGATGAACCATCTATTGGCCTCCTCGGTCATATGACCTTACCATTCTTGACTTTTATTTGTAGTGGCTGTTTAAGGGGGTAGTACCGGTTATAAAGGTAAAAAACAGCCTAATTTACAATATTTTTTTTCTCGGCTCCTTTATTATATATCATTTTCAAATTTTTTCACATACTTTAATTATATTTTCAAAAAAATTTTCTTGTTTTTGCCAATTTTTTTTTTACATTTAGAGTGGTCGCTGAAGTTGGTACCTCAAAAAATACCTCGTCCTATGGCGGATAGTTAATCTCAGAAATGAAGAATCTGAAACCTGAAAAAGCAAACGGTATTTTAAAAAGGAATGTTTCTTACGTGGTAATTTACCACAATATTTGAATAAATGATTAAAAAAAATATGGTGGCTGTTTAAAATTTTTTTTTTGAAAAATCGCCTCTTTTTTCACTTTGTTTCGCTCGTCAAATTGCGTTGTATTGACTTTAGGCTTATATTGTGGTAGATTACCACACAAGGCACTTGAATAAACAATCACACCAAATTTGCCCTAAATCGGTTCGGCCAATCCGGAGATTAAGTGTCCGCCATTTGAAAAAATGTCATTTTAAGAAAAACGCGTTTAAATTTTTTTCCAAATTATTTATTGAATATTATTAAAACTTAAACTGCTGTAACTTTCTTTTTTTTTTTAGAATCTCTTAATACAATTTTCAGAGGTAATTTCTGAAGGCATAAGGAACCGCGAAAATTATAACCGTTACTACCCTCTTAAGAGATATAGTTTAAGATTCAGTCATTAGTTCTAAAGAATATCTATGGAATAGGATACAAAATGTTTGTAAGAATATTAGTAATAATACCAAAAATTTTGTTAGAGTAATGCAATTTTTATATCGGAGAACACCAGTGTCGATATATTTTGTAATAGAATTCAGTAAGTTTTAGTATTTTTAGGGTTCCGTACCTCAAAACGAAAAAAAGGAACCTTTATAATATCACTTTGTTGTCCGTCTGTCTGCTGGATTGCTGTTATTACGTCTGTCAGGACCCTTTTTCTCAGGAGCGCGTGGAGGTATCGAGTTGAAATTAATATCAAATACTAAGGTCCACGGTCTCTCAATAAATCAACGGAATCAAAAAATACGGCCATTTACCTGTAGGGTACTTCCCGTTGACCTAGAATCATAAAATTTGACAAAAGGCACAAGCACACAGTAAAGGGCTAAATCAAAAAATCGATAATTTGTAGTTAATTCACATGAAAAAATATTTTTTTGCGATTACAAACTTATATAAGGAAAAATATTGAGATATATTAATTACTAACTGATTCGACAGACGTCGTTATGTCAAAAGCTATTGGACTGTAGCAGTCTCACAAACTTATCTTTCATGTCGTGATGACATCTTTAGTTTTCAGTAATGGTCACCAGAACAGATAAGTTTGTGAAAGTCGCAAATGTATAATTTAAACAAAAAATTGAATATAAACGTATTTCAGAGCAATCACTTTATTTATTGAGTATCAAATAATGTCAACAATAAATTTACATAATGTTAATGTACGTTTCTATGTATTTTTAATAATATCATAATCATAACAAGCAACAACTACTTACAAAATTCAGTTTTCTATTTCGTACACTGCAGTACTTTAGTAATATTGTGTTAAATCACATTTTCATTCTAATGCTCTATGGTACACGATACTTTTTGTTTGATTATCTGGCGCGTAAACAAACAAAGCTTTTAGTTTTCCAACACGGGAAAAGGCAACATACAATTGTCCATGCGAGAAACCTGGGGTTTTTGATTAATGCCGCAAACACTCAATGACTGCCCCTGCGATTTAGTTATGGTCATAGCGAAGGCAAGCCGTACTGGAAACTGCAGTCGTTTAAATTCAAATGGTATGTGAGTCGGAATCATTGGGATGTGTGGTATCAAAACGTCTTCTCCTTTATACTTTCCGTTTAGAATGATTGCCTTGATCACGTTGTTCAGTAATTTTTTCACCGCTAGCCGTGTGTCGTTTTCTCCTTTTTGCGCAAGACGAAGGAGAAGGGCTGCGGACGCTGCTTTTGAGTGATGGAGATTAATTTGAACCACTCTTAACATCATTGTGTCCAGGTGAGGATACCTCTATCACAGTGATGTCAGCAGTCTCCCCATCATTACTGGCATCTTCATCAGTGGATGAACCAAGAAGTTGGTCCTCCAGTTCTGGTCCAGGATCCGGGAGGGTGTCAACTACCATAGCGTCGACCGTCGCCTCACCATCTTCTGGTGAGGGAGTGACAAAGGCAGAAACTGTCGTTTCACTCCGTTCTCCTTCCTTTTCCTCGGTGTTGCTTGAGGAGGCTGCTGAATTCTCCTCTAATTTACTAGCATTTAGCGCATTTAGGTCCTTTTCATAAATCTTCAGGCTGATGGAGCTGAAGCCATAGCAAATAATGCCATTGCATTCAGCAAGTGGGGCAAGGGACTGCTCGTTTAGGATCATAATGACCTGTCTTGAGCTTCCCTTGCCCTCGCCCACCTGGGCCACCTTCCAATCATGGGTAGGTAGTTCAGGGTTGGACATTTGGAAGAACTTAAGGATTTCTGCAGGATCCGAAGGTTCAGCTGGTACCCAAGCCCGTGACCTAGGTCTACAGGGAATTTTATCCCTGGGAACGGCTTCAATTCTTGCGCCAGTCCAGATTTCGCCAAGACGGGAAACTGCCTGGTCAAGAAGCTCCGCCGACCTCTGGTTCGAGCAGGCAAGTAGCTTAACGTGGCCTTGATGCCAACCAGCATCAAGACAACGTGGAGGAGGGCCAGGGTTCAACGAGAGAACTTCCATATACACCTTCAGCAACGCCATCTCCACCATCTTCCATTTATCAGGCGTGATGGAGCCGTCCGCGTTGCTGCGATCTATAATCGCCCTTACTAAGCTGTCCTTCGTTATCTCGCTGAAGGACTTGGCAGTGGAGGAAAGGGGGCCTATCGCCTTAATCCTTTTGGAAGATGGCTGCTGCTCGTTAGGCGAGCGCAACCTCTTCGGGGTAGCTTGTAACGGGCCTTTGGAGGCCGACGCGCTACCTTGGGCAACAATCTTGTTAGCCCATTGCAGAGAGGTTTTATCCTTCTTTTCTTGAGACACGGAGCTCAGTTAACGGATGATTCTGAGCGCAGTCCGTCTCTCTTTGAAGGCCACCGTTAAGGCATTTCCCTTCTGCTTGGTGGTTGTAGGGTTGGACTGGGGTGTCCAGAGAGGCGCGCTGGAGGATGTATGTCCGGGTATTTTAGCCTTGGACAGGGACGCGCTACCACGAGCAGGTTTTGCAGAGGGAGGAGGAACAGTGCTGCTGCTACCGGGTTTGGGGTCCTTGGCAGTGGCGTACACTTTCCCCGAGGAAGGGGGTTCACAGGACTCCTTGGGGAGAGTCACCGTGTTGGCCTTAGAATTATTGGAGGAGCGAGCAGTGCTCGCAGAAGGTTGCCCACTTAACCCGTGGGCCGGGTATGCTCTGACGGCGGGTTGTCCCCCTATTCGGGTGGACGAAGTTATCTCGGTTTTATCCGAGGCTGGGTGTTTTTGTACATATTTTTAGTTTCATAGTCGACCACTTTCGCGACAAGGTGGTACTCATGGTCTCGATATATTATTGGGGTTGTGGGGAATCAACCAAGGTAGAGTCCCTTACCATTGTGGTCCTGCATACTCCTTGAGGCGGACAGGTATCAAGGAGGCTCCGTTAGCATACAGCTTGTTACCCCCAGCTGCAAACTATCCAATAGGCACGGAAGACGCTTAACACCCTGGATTGGGGGAGTTTGATCAAGAGAGTAACTGTCTCTCCGCCCGTCATCATTAGCTAGTCTATAGTAAACTACCTGACTGTTACCAGCCGCCCCACGTGGAGGGAGATGCGGACTTCCTACAGTATCCACAGTTACGGCACGTCAACAAATTAGTAAAAATTTGTTAACGCGTTGGTCCCCCTGTGAATCTGCAGGCTGCGGCCTGAGCCGTTAGTAAGTCTTCGGTTAAGCGGCCAGCGCGGAAACCGTGATGGTAATCGTTCGTAAGATGGTTAATTTCTAGATATTTTATTATATAGTGATTCAAAAACTTTAGATAAAACCGAAGTTATTGCAATTGGGCTTTAGTTATACGGGTTGAATGCATCTCCTTTTTTGGTATCGACTGAACATGAGCAAGTTTCCATACACATGGAAACACTCCTGTTAGTATGACAGGTGTAAAAGTTTGCGCAGAGGTTTAGCCAAAGCAGCATTTTACAACCAGGGGCGAGAAACCATCAGGTTCGTGTAGCTTTTAACACATTAGTTAAACTACTCAAGCCGATAAAATTAGCACTTTTTCAACTACAATAATCGGATAACGAAAAATTTAAACAAAGGTGACAGCAGGCTTAACATATGAGAGCATAAAAAGTCATAGAAACTGGTACGCTCATGTTCATGGAGCTTACACACAAATGACACTCCATTTAGTTTCTTACTCGTAGATCAAAACTCAATCCAAGTAATGCAGATGTAGAGTCATAAAATTTAACTTGAGTTACCACAGTTAATTTGAGCAATAGTTAATTTTATTTTATATCTCTTTATTTAATAACAATCTTTTAAATGATATCAATTTTCTCCAACTCACTTAACATGAGGAGTGACGAATCAAAAGAGTACAATTCCATTTTTCACTTTTAAAATTTTTTGTAGCAGAAACGGTTTCCGGGGCTAAATCCTACGAAACAGCTCACAGACTTTATCCAAAAAGATATGTACTACTCCGCCAGTAATTCATCTTATGTTCACTATTTTCGACCAAAAGGATACATTTCCACGCAATAGAGTCAAATCAAAAGGGTACATTTCCAAAAGTTTCAACCAAAAGGGTACAATTTAATTCAAAATTTCTCCTTAACTATAATAAATAAAAAATTTAAAAATATACCTACAAACATCAGTCATTTATTTCAAAGTTCTATGATTTTCTTTTAAAATGTTATTGTGTTATATTAAAAATGTGTTCAACGTGGAATTGTACCCTTTTTGTATCTCATATAAGTTTAAACTCAAGTTTAAATAATCACCCGTTTCAAAATTTTGCACATCGATTTTAACGCCCCTGGTTTCCCACGACCTCATGGTTTGACAAGATAAAAGAGTTCGGTTGATTGCCAATTATATAAATAATTAATAATTAAATAATTATATTTATTAATTGACATTTAATTGACTTTATACAATAAAAACACTAATTAATTGAGTTTATGGAATTAAGCAAAACTTTACAAGTTGACTGGCTTCCTTTCATTTGGTGCCAACTGCTGACAGCGGTACAGACGCGCCTCTGGCGGTTGCCAGCTGAGGTTTGTGCAATTCAGCCACAAGTTTGTGCTTAAATAAACAAATAAATTTAATTATGGAACTAATATTAAAAACTGAAGGCAAGTTTCTTTAATTTCTTGATATATTAAAATAAAAGTCGGTGGAAAAATTTTCCATTTCGGCAACCTCATTGGAGGACGAGGTAGACATTGTTCTGATGAAGAAAGGAAGTTGATTTAGAAGTTACGCGTCCAGGGTAAAAGCTACAAAATAAGAGCAGGAACATTAAAATACTCGGTAAGGCAAGAGAATCAGAGGTAGAAAGCGAAAAGGATGATCGTAGTTGATTAAAGTGATCGTTCGTAAAAAGAATTGGACTTAAACGTCACAGCAAGAGAAAGATATTGTAATAGTACTAATAGATTCCAACCTCCGTACGCGATGTGCCAGAAAGACGCCATTCCACTAAAATATAAATTTGAAGAGAAAAGAATTTGCAGCAAAACTATTAGACTGACAAACCATTTTGAAAATTTAGGAATCCTTAAAAATATTTATTTCAAACGATACAAAAAAAACCTTTATTTTTCAAGAAGTGCAAATCCCCCAATTATAAATTTTTTTAAAGTGCTCGTCTCAAAGACTTAAGATTGTGCAAAAATTCCAATTTCTTCGTCACGTTGTGTTTTGAGAAAAACGTATGTGACAGACAGACAAACAGGCGCAAGAGTTATCTTACGAGGATCCGTTTTTTATTACTGCTGAGGTGCGGAGTCCTAAAAACAGTCAAATACAGTGGAGGGATCACAATGTTATGAGGGTGTTTCTCTTTGTATGGAGTGGGCCCGTTATTTTGGATAAAAGATGGACTAACACAGAAAAAAATTTTGAAATATTGGAAAACGTTAAAATTGCTTATGCTTATCTCAGAGAGCTGGACTGGTCTGATTGCTTTTCTATGAAGGACGTTAACAGAAGCACCGATTATATCTTGAACATGCTATGGTTTGGAATGCATCGCTTTATTCCTCATAGCTTCAAGAACATCAAACCAACTAACACCAATTGGTTCAATAATGACTGTTTCGCAGCCATTAAAAAGAAGGAAGCAGCCTTCCAGGCATATAAATTGTGCCCTTCAGAGGAATCGAGACGTATCTATAGAGATGCGCGGAATATTTGCAATTCAGCAATTAGCCGGGCTAAGTTCAATTTCGACCAGAGCATCAGACGGAAGGTATTTTCTACTCAAAAGGGTAGTAAGGGCTTCTGGTCTCTAGTAAAAACCGTAAAGAACAATTTCACCTGTTCGTCAACACCACCACTCATTTATAATGGGAATGTTTTTACTGACTCATTGGACAAGGCCAACCTGTTTGCTGCTAATTTTGCTGCTAACTCGTACTTGCCACCATCATCGCAGCCACTTCCATCTCTATCACAGTGCATTAGTAGGCAAAAGCCGCTACACTTTCGCACTCGGGAAGTTTTTAGAGTACTTTCGAAACTCGACGTGTCCAAAGCTACTGGGCCTGATGGTTTCTCGCCCCTTGTTTTAAAATGCTGCGCCTCTGCTTTGGCTAAACCTCTGCGCAAACTTTTTCACCTGTCATATTCAACAGGAATATTTCCAACGCGCGATACAAGATCTACAAGTCGCTCCCACCCCTTTACTCTCCGGGTCAAATTTGGACGTACCGTCAAATTTCGGGAATCTTTTCTTAGCAGAACAACACGAATGTGGAACAGTTTACCATCTTCTGTTTTTCCCTCGTCTTATGAGCCTGAAACTTTCAAACGGGGCGTACATCGACACCTCCTTCACTCAACCTCCTAACACATTTCCCTCATCCTTAATTCCTTTCCTGCCAAGGCTGTGCTTTAGCATCATAGGGCATACCCTGAGCTTTGGCAACATCATATATAAAAAAAAAAAAAAAAAAAAAATGCCGAGGACAGTATGCCGTTCAGCAAGATAACGACCCGAAACATTAAGTTAACAATATTACTGTTCTTGACTGGCATAGTTCATGGCAGAGAGGTGTTTTCCCATGAAGAACTTGTGAAATGAAGTGAAAAGGCAAATAAAAATTATAAGAATAAAGCTGAATTATGGAATGAAATCAAAGCAGCTTGGAAACAAAGGAGGGAGAGGGGTAGTCTAACTTCAGAGGGGACGTTATACAATTTCTTAATTCACACACCTATATGGAAGATTTATTTGTGTTGTGTATTATATGATCCCCCATTGCTACTCTATGGAAAAATATTGACCTAGGGTTGGGGGTTGGGGAGGAGAAATCTAACTTTGTAACGCGTGGACTGATTTAGATTATTCTTGGGGCTTATGGTGAGACTTGGAAGATCTGCCGCGCCTAGCTTCATAAGGCATAGACCGAATTTAATTCTGTTGTACAGAATACGTTTCCTGATTGATAAATGATAACAATTTTGTACCTAGAGTGATTAAGATGATTCTCTGACTACGATAATTCTCTTTTGCTGTATAGAGAAAAGTGGCACACTAGGATCATGTTAAGAATTTTCTAAGGTGAAGGTACTAAAGGGTGACCGTGATGTAAAATGAGACTTTAAGTTCAATATTTGACGGTTATCCAGCCCCACCTGGAAGACGGCAGCGCTGAGCAATTACCCTACCAATCTGTGCCACCTCTGTTTCTGGTGAGACCATTCATTAAGTGTCACCGGAACATATGGACAGTTAGAGGTAAGTTTCACTTTTGCATTTAAGTTCCATATTTATCTGAGCCATCGTTGCTCGGACAATTTTCTCACCAATTTATTTCAAGTCGTAGTACAAAAAGTAGTCCACATAAACGCAGAAAAACTCATCCCCCTTGAATTGGTAAGGCGTAGGCAGGTGAATGGAGATCCTGCCATCCATACATGAAAAAATCAGGAACTGTCTGGCATTTACCTTGCTATCATGCATTGCGATAAGACGATTAAAAGGAAATTAAAAAATAAAGGTAAGGGATTTTTTCTCCCTATTGTGAGCAAAAAAAAGGTCACAAATTTCCTCTTTCCCTAATAGGAAAATTTATCATTATTATACGCAAAGAGGGATTACGCCCTGCAGCGTCATAATTCTGCTCTCGGGTGACTAGTTTTAACTTTTCTTTATTAGAAACGCTGATCGTGTTAAGAAATTTTAATATTTCTTACGTTGCTCGAGTTTAGAAACAGTTTGTTTTTGTTTTTGTTTTGAAGTTTATGTTCTTGTACAAAATTCAACTATCAGTATTATCTAATTCTGCAAATTGAGTCAAAAAAAAAACAAATAAAATAAATAAATAAATTTAAGTATTGTAGTAGATAACACGAGATTACTTATTAAGCTGTGAATTAATGAAAAAGAAACTATGTACTGTCATAACGTTTAGCCCTTACACGTTTAAAATATAGCATTTATTTCGAAAACGAAAAAGGAAAAGAAAAACATTTATGGAGTAAAGAAGTATATTTTCAATAGGAACGAAAATATTGGATTAGGTTTGTTTAATCCAATCAGTTTGTATTACATTGCCTTATATCTCAACCCTCCTGTTGTTTCTCACTATCATCGATTTATACTCCGCTCGTGTATCAGTAATGTAATCATAGAGACTAAACAAATCGAGCAATATTATGCCGAAATGAGAAAATTTGGATTTGAATTTGTTATTGCCTCGCTAGTAACTGTTAAGACCCCGAATTATTTTCAGGAATTTTGCAAACGTCGTTGTTTTTCTTTCTCAAATAGTCGAGTAACATTCCAATAATATACAAATATGTGTGAAAATTACAAAAGATTTACCAGACCAAGGTTATGGTCAAATTAGATTTTGCTCAAGCATGCAACATTAGATTAAGAGAAAGGAAAATACACATCAGGAAACTGTAAAGTCGCATACGGAAAATATTGGTTACGTTTTCTTTTAGCGTTTCAAGATAAATAACAGGAGGATAAGTTTTCATGTTTAATTAGGAAGTTATGTTCTTTGGTATAAATTATATATCATTAAGAAGTTTGTATGATTTAGTTAGGACTTAATGTTCTTAAGTGCGAATCTTATGATAAGGTTATTAAGTTTACGTTACTGTTGTGTTGATGTTGATGTTTGTGATGCCTTAAATAATTCTTTTATTTCAGGAAACCCAAGAAGATTTCTTCTCCGTTTTGGGTCCTTCTTCCTCATCCCTACTCCTACTTTCCTCATGTTTTAACTTTTATTTAACTTAATTCTTCTTCTTCTGTTTTTTGTTTTCTTTGATTTCATGGCAGACCTGAAAGAAGGATTCCGCAACCTTATTTTGCCACAGGGACGCGAATACTGTTGTGGTGTGTTATTGATGTCCAAGAACCTAGACCCCAAACCGACGAGCTATGCACGTGCTGCCAACTAGGCGTGCCACCCGGACATCACATGGCAACTTCACGTTTTACATACCGCGCACACATTACAGTGACTAATTTTGTAATATGTTGCCGGATTTGGATAATTTTGTTAGTGTACTACCTCTGCAAATTTTTAAATTGCTTTGTTCGTACGAGTAGTATTCTTCGGTCGTATACATATATGAAGACACAAAAAAGTAAAAAATAAAATAGTTAAAAAAAAATTTATTTTATTTATTTTATTTTATAACTATTACGAAATTTTGAAGTCGGTGCAAATTACCCAACCACAATTGAAGATAATACATAAAACTACCTGAACGTTTCAGATCACGGGATCATAAGGAAGGACGATTTAATATGTGGCGACTCTAATTTATAACAATACTTTTGTGCAGTTTGACAATCAATTGCTAACGAAGTTCGTAGCATTTAATTTAATAAATTTTACTATAACCTTTCCTAGGTTTCGTTCGACGCATCTAACACAGTAGGCTATACATTACAGTTTTTCACTTGTTTTATTTTTTCTTTTTGACAATCGCTGAAAATAGGTTTAGAGTTTAGTTCAAGTTAGAATTGAGGCTAGTCGTTTAATTACACGACTAATAGTTACTATTTGTCAATTTTGACTAATTTCATTTAAAAATAAATTGTACGATTAATTTTGAAAAAACTATTTTAATTATTTATTTTGTATGAGATTTTTTAACTTAAAAATTTGAGTAATTATAAGCCCTTATAAAAGAGGCACATTTTAAAACCCTGGGGATACATAAGCATTCCTAGGTCAGATCCTTTCTAGGTATCTGATGAAGGAACTTCACTTTACCTTTTGGTCACGACTCATCACACTGAAGAAGACGATTTATTCTGAGCAAACAAAAGGAACTTAAGTTTACTTTTTGACCTCGACTCGTCACACAGAAGAAGACGATTCATACGCTTAATATTGCGTGACAGAGAGCAAACTGAATCTGGTTCTCTGGTCACGGCTCCATGAATATATACTTGTACTTTCTTCTTCTCAGGAATAGGTTAACGAAGGCTGTAAAGTCACGATGAGGGTGCACTGAATTAACGAAATATGTGGTAGTCCCGATACAACCGTACAACGATACAACCCGTACAACCGACTACCTACAAATACTTTTGTTGTGGTTGTTTGGTTTGTTTAATTTGCACCGACTACAAATATAATAGATATAAAATTAAAATTTTTAGCGCTTTTTGTGAAGTCGGTTCAATTTTTTTTTAAAACTATTTTATAGTTCTTACAATTACAGTGTAAACTCTATATAGCGACACTGAAGGGACTGGCGTTATTGAGAGTTGTCGTTAAATGGAAAGTCGTTAAATGGAAAGAAGAAAAATCAATATTATTTTACTACATATTATAATATTTTTTATGTACTAATAAAGTTTAAAATTTACAAACAACAAACATTGATATTTTCGAATCCATTCGTGTCTTGAAGAACAAGCAAGGCCTGGCTCAAAATGGTACACTGATTAAAATATGAAGACATGAAATACTTTAGAATCCTTCGAATATGAGTGTCCAGCGCTGCAAAAGACATGCGGACAATTTTTGCTGGCACTTTTGACTTTATTATTCCAACGTGAAAAGATGTTTTTAAACTGAAGTGGAAAAACCGAATTTCCTAAGAACAAATCTTAAAACTTTATTCCTTAATCCTGGCGAAGGATTCATTGTAGTGCTTTGGAGAACTTCGGAGAGCTTTACAACACAACTGCCAGAGTAGGCAGATTAAGTTGGCAACAGTTCAATTTAAACGTTGAATTATTTATGTTGTTTTGCAGCACTATATATTTAAAATGAAATTGGTAGGCAACCACACGATATATGAAGAGGAGGACTACATGCGCCTAAATGTATTTCCTTCAATAAATGCGAATTTCATTAGTAGGGTAATCAAGGACAATTTCCAAAGTTTAGGAAACACACCAGTGCAAATTGACAAATTAAACAAATGACAGAGAATACATATGTATATACTATATTAGCACTTCGGATACCCCGCCGGAATATTTCGCAAGCGTAGAGTTCCAAAGCATGTATCACTGTTTGGAAAAACCTTGGCATGGTGATAATTCTAGGCTCATAACCACACAACCGTCCCTCTCATATTCAAAATATCTAAAGTATACCTTTTGGATGAACATCCTTAAGGATGATACCTGTAGGCTGTGCCCGGAAGAGCAGGAGACCTCGGTGTACATAGCGTGCCAGTAACCTGCTTTAGCAAGCAGTGAATGCTGTTGGGATACCACTGAATAGAGGCCGAAAGGATCGAAGAGGTGTCTCATAAGCAAGTGCTTACTTTAACCCGGGCAATGTGGTCTGTTTCCGCTAATCCCTAGAGAGAGCTGTTTAGGTTTGTCGTTTCATGGTTTCTAGGAAAAATAAAAAAAATAAATGTAATGGTCGGTCGTGTCGTATTGTCTGAAAATAAATAAATAAAGAAATTATCAAAATCTATCAAATCTACTGACTATGGTGGCACTGTGTGATAAACGTTCGCGTCACAGCCAATGTTCTTTACATATACCGTAGATTTCCTTCGTGTGGTTAATATGTCAATACCAGCAGTGGTTTCCTCTGTTCTCCACCACTGTAGACTTCCCATTGAATAGCTACACAATTTTGGTCGCTGATCTGTGAATAGATATACTAAATAGAATACTATGCAAGAACTCGACTTCTTTTATTCAGGTCATAAAAGCATGTGAGCACTTTTGAGTCCAGCCAGTAATCTGTCCCTCAAAAGTGGATGGTTCTTGAATAAAGGCTGTCTTCGCTGCTTTCGTCTTCATCATTACGAATATCGTAGCCTTCATAATTACGGATACTGCTCCTATGAAGGTTGGCCCAAACCAGCCACATTATTTATTATTTATTAAGATTCATCAAATACTGACTACTGCCAATGTTGATGACTTCTACCTTATCGGAGTGGAGGTTTTCAACTCATCCACTCTGATTATCGCAGGGATCTCCTCATGACTGGGGGTTCTGTTGTTTATCCAAAATATCCGATATCCCCGATATTACCTTCTGAGCCAAGGTCTGCTTCCCTGGCTACAGACAATCTACTAGGTTGAGGCTACGCCCGTTCAGCTTTTACCTTTTGGAGTTTCCCCTCATCTGATTCCTCTGGAATAGTTCTCGATAGGGTAAATTTCACTCTTCCATTGAAGTAAAAAATCATACCCTCCGCTTTCTCCAATGCTTTCAATGGCTTCCCTCCTACACCCAACTGGAGTCAGTGACCTAATCTACCACCTCCTCCCCCCCCCCCCCATTAACAATCGGATCAAAATTGTCGGTTCGGATGTTGAGAGTCCTATGTCCCGGTTAAACCTATCTCCACAAAAGTCAAAATCTCTCTCACGTGTTTAAACCAATTCGGAAGCCAGCTCAAAATCCCGTCGCATAACCCCTTCTTTAGGTTTTTTTTATACGATGTGGCCAAAGTCTAGGGGGACAACCCTTTGATGCGTTAGCATGGTTTTGGCCGGAAGGGAATTAGGATAAAGGAAGTGAGGAAACTTGAATGTCTTGTTTTTTGCACTGCTGCGAGCTAGACAACAGCCCAGAGACGGAGTGGAGACCTGGTCTAGAACCCGGGACCCGTGGCATGGTTGTGCCGCTCAACAATCAACTCCTTTGATTTGAGGTGCTCCAATGGGCTCAAATCCATTCAGGTTACTCTGAAATGGCCATTAAAGAAACCACTCCAGTAAAACCGCGAAACAAAATTTGTGTCGCACCTAAAGATTTTCACTTGTCACTCTTCAAAGTTAATTGTTAGGACCTGCTGGTTTTTAGGAAACCCGATTTCGATTGTTTTCGCTTTCTTCGATAATGGAGGAGTAATCTCCTCTGACCTATTTCCGTTTTCACCTCCCACTGCCTTCTTAATTGTAAGTGCTAACTTTGCCGCATCTACAGTCTCAGGCTTCTTTGAAATTCCTTCCTTGCTGATTCTTGGCTCGGATTTGGTTTCGGCTATCCATTCTTTCCTTCACTACTTTTCCAGAATCCCACCGTTGGACCAATTGACTTCTTGGCAATCCCACCTGAGGAACTTTCAATCTCTTGAGCAGTAGCTCCGAAATAACCTCCCCGCTTATCACATTTGCCCGGTACTTCGTTAAGTATTTCCTGTCCGATCCGTTGCGTTTCCTAAGCACAAACTTGTTCGTTTATTTGAATTATTTATAATGAAATTTCAACATAGAAATCTTAGCAACGAAGGTGGTAATTTCCTTCATTAATCATTTTAAAAATATTATGTTTTTCAATTGAAACTGGAGCCAACTTCATCAGTCCGCTCCGAAAAGCACATTCACCAACCTGATAGAAAGAGCTTTGGAGAGAATTGAAGGAGCTTACAACAACTGCCTAGTAGGTAGATTAATTTGGCAACAGTTCAATTTAAACGTTGAATTATTTATGTTGTTTTTGCAGCACTATATATTTAAAATGAAATTGGTAGGCAACCACACGATATATGAAGAGGAGGACTACATGCGCCCAAATGTATTTCCTTCAATAAATGCGAATTTCATTTTAAAAATATCATATAAATAAAATGACGGTTATTATAATTGAAATGCAATCAACTTAGTCCACCTACTAGGCAGTTGTTGTTGTAAAGCTTTCCAATTTAAATTTAAAAGTGTTAGTGCAGAAATTGTGAATGGTTAGTGAAATTTTAATTTTTTAGTAAGGGATCGGTAATGCAGTTCAATAATATACTAGTACCTTTCAGAACAAAAATTTACTACATTATCCTTCTCTAAGTTCTTGAAACTGTTTGGGACTTCTCTACCTCATAAGTTCATTAATCCTCCAAAAAGTGTAAATTTATAAATTCATGTGGCAATCCAAATTTACCGTTAATTACAAACACGCGGTCATAAGGGTACAGAATTAAAAGTGGCTTCCTGTTCTGAAATTAAAAGTTTGATAAGCTAAATTTAAACAAAAAATCTCGTTAATACATAAAATTCTTAATAAGTGAAATATATGAAAATTATCGTCATATCTAAATATAAAAATATAAATTAATTTCAAACTACACTCTGCCAAATCTGTCCTAGGTGCAGAGGTACATCCGGAATGGTTAGGTGGCGCGTCTATATTTGGTTTGTGTAAACCGAGACTTAGCTGTGCTTTGCCTCTAAGAAGAAGAAGAAGAAGAAAAGTGAAAAGAGTGGTTTTGCCGCCTTTGGACTTGTGTAAATTTCAATTATAAGTGAAGAATTAAGAAAAAGTTTTAAAGAGTATTGTGAATTAAAGTTGTCCCTTAAGATGTCGAATGAAGAGGAAATTCCGGAGGTCCCGGATACCAACGAGAATTCGGTAAGAAAATTCATGTTCATCAAGTCGGGGGAAATAAAGCGCGGACGCCGTCCCAGCTGTCATTTGATTTTAATTTATTGTTTTCTCCTTAAAATGCTTAATAACAATTCTATTTTGAAATATTCAAGAATGAATCAACTTCGGACACCTTCTCTTCACGTGAAAAGGAAGCGGAGTTTGACAATAAAATTGAGTCAGACAGAGGCAAACGCTTCGATTATCTCCTCAAACAAACTGAAATTTTTACTCATTTTATGACAAACAGTGCTTCAAAGAGTCCAAAAGCGAAAACGGTTGGGCGTCCAAAGAAACCGAAGGAAATTGTGGAAGTTGTGGAAGTTATAACACCGGCTTCTGCTGCAGAGTATGTTGATTTTGTCGACATAAACCTATCAATCTAAGAGTTATTAACAATCTATTACAGCCATCGCCATCGTAAAACTGAACAAGAGGAAGATGAAGAGCTTTTGGCTGAAGAAACGACCGCAAGGGATGTTTTCCGCTTTGAAGCATCACCAACATATATTAAAAACGGAGAACTTCGAGACTACCAAATTCGTGGATTGAATTGGATGATTTCACTTTATGAGAATGGTATCAATGGAATTTTAGCTGATGAGATGGGTTTGGGTAAAACATTACAAACTATTTCCCTGCTCGGTTATCTCAAGCATTTCAGGTAATTATGCCTACATTTACACGTTTAGGTAAAATTGAGATATTAATAAAAAAAAATTTAATCATAATCAAGACATTACACAATAGGGACGTTTAGCTTAACATGCTCAATTACATTATTCTTAGATAATCTTCAGGCCACCGTAAAAAGGCAATTGACTAAGTCTTATATCTTGAGGAAGTTCATTAAACATTTTTAATCCTTTATACACTTAGATAGAATATAGAACAACAACACTCATAAATTTTTGTTGTAAACAAGAGCAATCTGACATCTAGAAGTTCTTCATCTTTCAATCCTAAAATCATTTACACTTGTCAATCTATATTCCATATGGTTGGACCTCACAGACAAATCTTACATTACTTCTTCCATAATCAGGCAACATTCCATACTTTATTTTAAAAACACAAAGAACATTAAATATAATTCTCTGCTTCAAATTTATCCACTTTAGACTATCCAGCATCCATCTTACTGGTGCATACCTATTACATCTTAGTACAATACGCATAGGCCTATTTTGCAATTATTGCATTCTTTTAAATGTTTCTCCATTCACGAGAAATAACGCCGTTGGATAGAATTCAAAATGGGGTTTCACAGTGACATTGTACACATGTATCAAATCACTCAAAGGTAAATTGTTCCTAATACGTCTGAAAACCCCAGTCTTTTTGACGACGTTTTGCACACATAAGCCAAATTAAGTTTCCTATCATAACTCCTACTGAAGTCTTAGAAAGCTGAAATTTGGTATGCTGGCTGGGATTAGCACACAACCAACAAAAATATTAAGAAATCTGTAACTTTGACCGCTGCGAAACTGCCAAGCCATACTTTTTGACCAAGATGTAGGGTTTCCAGAGTTAGGGGTTGTAGAATTAGGGGCTTGGCTCCACATGAGATCTGATAACTTTCTAACAGTGAAAGCGGTATAAGCTTGCGAGTCTTGGCAACCCTCTTTACATAAAATGTTTTTGGTGGGATCAATTATAACTCCTATGTACTTTATAATCTCCGTACATTCAATTCTGTTTCCACTAATTTCAATATTCACATTAAAACTAGAATTCATAATCATATATTTAGTTTTGGTCACGTTCAGCTTGAGCTTATTCATATTCAACCACATATATCTTTTTTAAATCGTCCTTTATCATTCGCTCACACTCAGGACCATTCTCACCAACAATGCTATTTTGCAATTGTTAAGGACACTAAGCACATCATTAATGTAAAGCAGAAACCAGTTTAACTCTTTACCCGAAATTCCATACACCTGTAACTTCTTCAACAAAATGTTTCTGTCCACAGTTTCAAAGGCTCTTTTTAAATTTCATGATTCTAAGTCAACGGTAAGTCTCTATAGGTTTTCATTTATTTGCGAGTGGCAAAATATGCGACAAAATGCCTTGATTGCGTTGCCTTAGAAGCCTGATTTTTTTACAGGAACCGTGAACCTTAGTATGTGAAATTAAAATTGAAATTAAATAATAAAACTCGAAATTTCCGGGCAAAAACGATTTAACTACAAAAAGTAATGTAAACTTAATGCAATTAAGTCGTTTTTACCCGGAAATTTTCTACGATTCATTTTTGCCCGGAATCTCACTCGATTCGTTTTTGCGCGGAACATTTTCTAAGCCACTTTTGCCCGAACCTTATAAATAGGTCACTTTTATTCTGAGCCCGTCAATTATATTACGTGTACTATGATTTGACCAGCTGTACTATCCGCAATCTTGATTCCATTATAGTACGCAAGTGTACTATAATTTCACTTCGTCGAAATTCCCTTTTAAGTTTCACTTAATCAATGCTTTCGCTAACTAACTAGTCACTCAATTGTTCGATTCTTATTGATTTTCAAATGAAAGTCATCAACTGTGCAGTTTATTCCAACATACAACCTGCGTATAAAGTAAAAATTTGAGTAAATTTCCATACACATTACTTTTTATGCCTTTAATATATTAAATTCAATCACAACAATATTGAAATAGAACGATTTTACACTCGATTATACATTTTTGTAGTGGTGTTGTCGTTTTGACCAAGCATACTACAATTCTCAGGTTGGTACTATTATTTCACCACCTTATACTATCTTCCACTCTGGCCGACCTGAGAACCCTGACTGTATCTGTACTACCTTTTCCATAACTTTTTTATACACAGGCAACATATTTACTGACCTGAAATCCATACATTGGTAAGCCTTGTTCAGCTTTTCCACAGGTACTATTACCGATTCTTTCCACGATTCAGGAAACATTCCATTTTCCATTGATCCATAGATAATATCGAGAAAAATATCTTTTATATCTGGCATCGCGTCCAACAGCATATCAGGATTAACTTGATTGAAGTCCCTTTTTCGCTTCAGCATCTTGATTGAATCAATAACTCCATACATATCAATATATGTATATAAGGGGAGATTACCGTTCATAGGAATGAAAAATGAGTAAATTTTGGGACTTTTTTCGGATATATAATGAATATTTATTGAAACGGCGGTTAAGATAATTTATTTCCCCATAAATAAAGAATACTTTCAAATTTTTTGATTGAAAAAAATCCAAAATCGGGGCTGTAGATTCTATAAACTGTAGCCATTCACCGCATGCATTGGCCTGCGTGGGGCTTTCCACCCCTTTGTCAGTTAATCTGAAACAAAAACGGGTAAAAAAGGCCCGCGAAATTAAATATCCTTTACGATTGAACAAATTGCAAGTCAAGCGGTTGATCCGTTGAAGCTGTAGAGCGCCCCGCGCGTTGAAAAATGCTATCTCGAGAAAAATGTATTTTTCTCGAAACAGCAGTTTTAAGTTATAAAACATCGTTGTTAATGTTTGTTTTTGACAATTTACATCTAGTCAGCTAAACTGTTTTTATGTGTACTTTGGGTTAAATTCTTTTAAAGGGGGGGGGGGGGGACCTTCGACTCATCGTTCCAAACGACTAGTTTCCAAAAGTTTTGTTCCTTAAAAATAAAAAAAAGGTACAGAAAAAAAAACCAAAAAACATGGTGGCCCGTCAGTAATGGTTTGGAGTTGTTTTACTTCATCTGGCGTTGGTGCAAATGAAAAGATAGATGGAAAAATAACTGGCGAAATGTATAAAGGCATTTTAAACAAAAATCTTAATGGGGATTTCGCAGACAATTTTCCCTTAGCCTGGGTCCTTCAACAAGATAACGTCCCGAAACACCGCTTCCGGGTCGTTAAATCGTGGTTGGAGGCCAGCCGCATAAAAGTTCTGGAGTGGCCTGCACAAAGTCCCGATTTGAACCCCATCGAAAACTTATGAGGGATCATGAAAAGTTGCAGCGAAAAAACCCCGTAATAAGCATTCTCTTTGGGAAATTATTCAGCAAGAGTTATATAACATCTCTTCAGACCAATGTGCAGCATTGGTTAATACTATGAATAGCAGATGTGTGGACGTCATTAGAAACAAGGGCTTTCCAACTAACTATTAAATGTAAGTTAGGTAAAATTAAATTATAAAAAGTTTTTTAAAAAAAAGTTGAACCGACTTCACAAAAAGCGCTAAAAAGCATAAAATAATTTTTAATTTTATATCTATTACGACATTTTGAAGTCGAAGTTGGTGCAAATCAAGCAACTACAACAAAAATATTTAATCGTCATTTCTTATGATCCCGTAAGCTGAAACGTTCAGGTAGTTTTATGTATTATTTTCAATTGTGGTACTGTAGTTGTTTTATTTGTTTAATTTGGGAATCACTCTCTATAAAACAGCAAAATAACCATCTAAATCGGTCCACGCGTTACAAAGTTAGGTTCCAACTCAATCTCTAGTTCTTTATTCTAAAGCAAAAATTTCCTTTGAACAACGTCGATAAATAAAAAGCAAAATATTTCAGGCGTAAACAATGTGGAAATTGTAATAAAAACTTTTATTTATTATCACTAGTTAATCGTTAAGTAACACCTTCCTAAAAATAATATTCTTGGCGAATTGCAGCGATTATTGTGATAACATAAAACAGACATTAATTAATTCACAACACTTTAAGTTCTTAAAGTTGTTTAAAATGTTTATTATGTTCATGTGTAACTTCCAAAGATCTTCTTCACAACCGTTTTAAAACGGAACGAAATGTCAAACTTTGTCGGCGAAAAATATTGGGGATGAATTTAATTGCTGTTAATAATATTTCACTTTTATTTGTGAAATTAAAAATGGGAAAATAAATAGAAAAAGAGCGTTAAAAATTGTTAAGTGTATTCCTGTGGCGTATATTTTATTAAATATGTACAGGAGAGCGAGAAAAAAGAGAAAACAAATCTTGGCGGCATTTATATTCTGGAAAAAATTAAAAATTTAAGTTATTAATATTGATAAACGTGTTAAATAAACATACCATCAATTCCCAGTGTTTCTGAGAGTTCTTTCCCTATTTTTGTTTCAGGAATATATTCCTGTATTGCGGATGTTTTATATTGTAGATATAATCCACTTCCCGCACCAATTCAACTAACGTTTCCTCAAAAATCATTTTTAATAACTCGCTTTCAAATTGAACGCGCCAATTTTACTTTATAAATGTCAAACTGAAAGTTCCCAACAAATTTAAAAAAAAATCCGAAACGACACCGGGAGCTGAACTTAAAACGAACAAATAAAATGAACCGAAACCATGAATATATTAACAAGAACATGATTAATTGAGTGTTCCTAGAAGGTAGATCCAGCACCGGGCGAAGTTCCTATTTCGGGAACCACTGTTCGAAGCAAATGCCCTCTCCGTAGAGCCGCCACTTTTCTACGCCTCTGGGAGCACTCATCCAAACATGTTCTAAACGAACGCACAAAAATTTCGAACCGATTAGAGTTCCTGGGACCAGTCTGCAGTCATTGGCGTCTGCAAAATGCTCCTATCATCCTCCCAGTTCTACGATTCCAACGTGAGATTTTTCCTTCCCGCAGCACTTGCAGCAATACCAAAGCGAAGAGAAGCCTCGTGGGCAAGCTAATACAAGAAGACAAGATGATAAAGGTTGCCATGTGCAGTTGCCACGAACTCTAGACGTAATCGTCTCCTCAATCTGGCAAAGAAGTGTATATCCCAAATATTTATGTGTATAAGAGTTAACCTTAACACTGGGGATGCAAAAATAATCGAAAACGACCAATAATAGTGTCGAATCCATAGTGAATGACATGCAAAAATACCTTAACTCCGAGCAGCGCTGGGTTCACGCAACTAGTGAATTATATAAAATAGTTTTTAAAAAAAAGTTGAACCGACTTCTCAAAAAGCGCTAAAATGCATAACATAATTTTTAATTTTATATCTATTACGACATTTTGAAGTCGGTGCAAATCAAGCAACTACAACAAAAATATTTAATCGTCATTTCTTATGATCCCGTAAGCTGAAACGTTCAGGTAGTATTATGTATTATTCTCAATTGTGGTTCTGTAGTTGTTTCATTTGTTTAATTTGCACCGACTTCAAAATGTCGTAATAAGAGTAGATATAAAATTAAAAATTATTTTATGCTTTTTAGCGCTTTTCGTGAAGTCGGTTCAACTTTTTTTTAAAAACTATTTTATTTTTCACTTTTTAGTGTCTTCGACTCTCTACAACGAAGAAAGAACCATCCAAATCGGACCAAGCGTTAAAAGTTAGTTTTAACGCCCTACCCCACCCCCATTCCACTAAACTTTTTTTCTCATGGTATCAATCAAGGAACATACTCTACCGAACAGAAAAGGAATCATCGAAATCGGTCCACTCGTTACGAAGTTAGACTACCCCTCCCCCCACCCACACCTTTCACCTAGGACCAAATTATTTTCCTATTAGCAATGGGGGATCATACTCTGTACAACAAAAAAAGAACCATCCAAATCGGACCACGCTTTACAAAGTTGGGTTTCACCCTCACCCCCCACCCCCACCCTGCCAAAAAATTTTTTGACATGGTACCAATCGGGGAACATACTCTATCCAACAAAAAAAGAATCATCAAAATCGGTCGACGCGTTACGAAGTTATGCCCGGTCATTGTTTTTGGGAAGTCGGTTACAAATGATACGTTTTTTTAAAATTAAATTTACTTCATGAACTACTAGGGCTAGGATAAATAAATAAATGGAATTAATCCTTCTAATTCAGAAGGCGCACTTCCTAGACAGAAGCCTAGAATCATATTAAGCAACCGGAGGCGGTCCACATAAAGAGGAAGCCTGAGTGGATCATTCCATGGAAGGTCTCTTAGTGCGAACATAACACAGTTCCGCTGCACCGACTCAATGCGTCTAGAATGAATAGCATTGGCTTAACCAAAGAAAATAATAATTGAATTAAGGTCCTTCGATTAGAAAACTCCCTTGATCACCGCTTTACATAACCCAGAACTGAATTACTCTAAGAAACAATGTAGTTAATGTGCAGAGTGATATCGACTTTACGGACAAGCTTCACACCAAGGTGAGTGAAGGACTGCACATAACAGAGACGAACTGATTTTGGGTCCTAGAGAATGACACAACTTCACATTTATCCAAGTTAAGCTGCAGGCCATTAGATTCACACCAGTTCTTAAAAGTAAGGAAAAATCATAACTGTTTCTAACGCATGAGAAAATCTTCATATCGTCTGCGTAGATTAAGACTATCGAGTGCTTAATCAGAGGAACAATGTCGTCAATGGCAAGAATAAACAACAACGGCCCCAGATGGCCACCCTGCGGTACGCCAGATGAAGCCCTAACGTCTCTGGGTGTAGTATTACGGAAACATACTCGATATATCCTATCTTTTAAGTAAGAGCAGATCCAGTCGAGCAATAAAGGCGGAAAACCCAACTTTTCAAGTTTAAGCATAATCACAGAGTGAGGGAGTTTAGCAAATACCTTGCTACAGTCGGTGTAGACGCAGTCAGTCTGGAGACCTTGTTGGAAGGCAGAGATTATGTGGGGTGTAAATTCAAGCAGGTTAGTTGTTGTCGATCTACCAGGCAGAAAGCCATGTTTATTAGACGAGGTAACCCCCCCGATTGGCATATAAGTTGTTATTAAGTATTCATGCCCCTTTTTATAAACAGGAATTATAAAGGAGCTCTTCCATAGTGTAGGAAATCTACCGGTCCTGAAGAGATTTGTTGAAAATGAGTTCCAGTGGAGTGAGTAAGGCGTCAGAACAGCATCTCAAGAATGCAGGTGGAACACCATCAGGACCAAAAGAAAAGTCCATTTTAAGTTCCTTGATATTATCAATAATAATATCACGATATATAAGCAATGGAGGACGATCCTGGATATGACCAAACTCTTCCAGAGAAGGCACAAAATTGTCTGATGAAAAGGCGCCCTCAAAAAACAATGCAAAGTTGTCTGCTATATCGATCGCGCTGCAACTAGAGGATCCATTATACAACATTGTAGATGGATAATTATATTATACTAATTAGTCCGTTTTAAAAACGTGGTATATTAAAAAAAATCTTTTTATTTAAATAATTTCGCGATTAAATGTTAAGGTGGCGATTAAGGCCTGACCCAGAGAAAGTTGAATTTCTCTGGGATTTTGAGGAATTCCTTATCTTTACAAAAACTTTAAGATTGAAATAAATAAATATATACACAAAATTTTAAGATAAAACTTAAAATTTTATTCTTTATTTCTAAATGTATTTTAATCTATACCCTGTTCCAAAAAGATTGGCAGTACAAGGTAAATGGGAAGTTATGATGCCAAATTTCACAAACTCGCCAAAAAACGTGTATAGCCATCCTTTCGATCTTTCTTGGTCACTGATTCTGTCAGCAGCCAGATGCTGTTGGTTGACCGACAGTGATCAGCACTCAGTGGTGGGTGGTGGGTGTTTTTATATGCGAAGTTCTCCGATGTAATACGAATTTGAGTGATTGGAATGGTCGGAAAGAACATTTAGTTCAGCCAGATTATATATTTCAGCAGTAGGCCACAAGGAAAAATAAGAAAATGTTCTGAGTTGAAATCGTAGCAACAGCGTGCTGAGGAAGAGGGATGCATGCATAGGAAAATGATGGGATAATAAAGCAGACAGGAATACTCCATAAGAGCGTGTACTGCCAATATTTTTGGAACAGATTATAAACATTTACACTTGAGACTCTTATTTGTACTGAACTGAACTAAAATTTCCCTACTTCTTAAATACTGAAGAAGAAATAAGGAAACTGTGTCGTAAAAAACGAAATGTGGCGAAAATTCAAAGTATAATTTAATGTAATGAGGCGTTGCAAACTTCATAAGCAAATAGTTTTCTAAATGTAAGGAAGGTCATTCACAGTTCTCACACTTTTGTTTTTGTGTTTGAATGTTCACAAAGAACTTATAACTCCCCATACTGGCTGGCCTTCTTCGTTTACATTTCGATCAAAACTTGCCCCTGAGTAAGGAATTAAGCGTTGTTAGAAAAAATTGTTAGTTTTTTATGATAAACGAAAAATATGTTATTCTGAATAAAATTTCTGCTTTGCACTCAAGCCGCATTGTCTCTCACATTAATTTTATTTCCATAATGTAAAAATAAAGCTTAGACGTTAAACTATTATAATTAATTTATTATGGATAATTTTGTAATAAATTACAATATGGCTTTGAATTTGCGTTGGACTACAAACAAAATTTTTTCAGAAATAATCCTGGGCCACATATGGTAGTGGTGCCAAAATCAACTTTACAAAATTGGGTTAATGAATTTACTAAATGGTGTCCATCCTTGAAAGCTGTTTGTTTGATTGGGGATCAAGAAACAAGAAACCAGTTCATTCGTGAGATTCTAATGCCCGGAAATTGGGACGTTTGTGTTACTTCATATGAAATGTGCATTAGAGAAAAATCAGTCTTCAAAAAATTCAACTGGCGCTATTTGGTTATCGATGAAGCCCACAGAATAAAAAATGAAAAGTCCAAGCTTTCCGAAATTTTACGTGAGTTTAAAACAGCCAATAGATTATTAATCACTGGTACACCTCTGCAAAATAATCTTCATGAACTATGGGCTCTGCTGAATTTCTTGCTGCCCGACGTTTTTAATAGCGCTGATGATTTTGATTCGTGGTTTAATACTAATTCCTGTTTAGGAGATAACGCTCTTATTGAACGTCTTCATGCTGTCTTAAAGCCATTTTTGCTCAGAAGATTGAAATCTGAGGTAGAGAAACGTTTAAAACCCAAAAAAGAAATTAAAGTATTCGTGGGACTTTCAAAAATGCAAAGAGAATGGTACACAAAAGTTTTGATGAAGGACATTGATGTTGTAAATGGCGCAGGCAAGGTAGAGAAGATGCGGCTGCAGAACATTCTTATGCAACTCAGAAAGTGTACAAATCATCCATATCTTTTTGATGGAGCTGAACCAGGACCACCCTACACCACTGACGAACATTTAGCCTATAATTCTGGCAAAATGGCTATTTTGGATAAATTACTTCCTAAGTTGCAAGCCCAAGGATCCCGAGTACTTGTATTTTGTCAAATGACAAGGATGCTTGATATTTTGGAGGATTATTGTCTGTGGCGCGGATATCAATACTGTAGATTGGATGGTCAAACACCGCATGAAGATCGTAACAGGCAGATTCAAGAATTTAACTCTGAAAATAGTCCAAAATTTCTTTTTATGCTGTCAACTCGTGCCGGTGGCTTGGGTATCAATTTGGCGACTGCCGACGTAGTTATTATATACGATTCCGATTGGAATCCTCAAATGGACTTACAGGCTATGGATAGAGCTCATCGTATTGGCCAAAAGAAACAAGTTCGAGTATTTAGATTTATCACTGAAAACACTGTCGAAGAGAAAATTGTTGAGAGAGCTGAAATAAAGTTACGACTTGACAAATTGGTCATACAACAAGGGCGTTTGGTTGATAACCGTTCTGCGCAGTTAAATAAGGATGAAATGTTGAATATTATCCGATTTGGAGCAAACCATGTCTTCGCTTCGAAAGACTCTGAATTGACAGAGGAAGACATAGACACAATTTTAGAAAGAGGTGAAGCGAAAACAGCAGAAGAAAAAGCAAAGTACGATTCGCTTGGAGAAAGCTCTTTACGAAATTTTACAGTGGATAATGGGGGAGATGCAACTTCCGTCTATCAGTTTGAAGGAGAAGATTACAGAGAAAAGAGAAAACTAAACAATGTCGCTGTTGGCTCATGGATTGAACCACCCAAAAGAGAAAGAAAAGCAAACTATGCTGTAGATGCATACTTCAGAGAAGCGCTACGTGTATCTGAACCTAAAGCTCCAAAAGCACCGCGACCTCCCAAGCAACCAATAGTTCAAGACTTCCAATTTTTCCCTCCGCGTTTGTTCGAATTGCTTGATCAAGAAATTTATTTTTATCGAAAAACATTAAATTATAAAGTACCTAAGAATCCTGAGTTAGGGTCGGAAGCGGCTAAAGCCCAGCGAGAAGAGCAAAAGAAAATTGATGATGCAGAACAGCTAACTGAAGAAGAAGTTATTGAGAAGGAAACCCTTCTTACTCAAGGTAATTTGAAATATTTGAAGCATAGATTGAATAATTTTTAGTGCTACTTTCTTTTTACTAGGTTTTACCAGTTGGACTAAACGCGATTTTAATCAATTTATCAAGGCCAATGAAAAATACGGGCGTGATGACATTGAGAATATTGCAAAAGATGTCGAGGGTAAAACACCCGAAGAAGTAATAGAATACAGTACAGTATTTTGGGAACGCTGTCATGAGCTTCAGGACATTGAGAGGATTATGGCACAAATTGAGCGAGGGGAGACAAAAATACAAAGACGTCAGTCAATTAAAAGAGCTTTAGATCAAAAGGTAAATTACTAACTTCTTGAAATAGAAATATTTTCACTCTTTTATAATTTGCGAAAATAATCGAATGTATTACTATATTGTTAATGAACCTGAAAACCACACCCACACAGAAGCTGTCTGTTATTCTTAGAAGAGTGACATCAGCTACTATTGAAGAATTGTTTGGCTCTACCAATGCTATTTGATATAAAAAGAAATATTTGTTATTTTTAATCGACTTCCAAAAGTCTCAATTCGATCCATACATATTTTCTAATGGGACCGGGCGTAACTTCATATCGTGAACCCCCTTTCGATGATTCTTGCTTTTTTTTGTTAAGAGTACGAATTCCGATTGGTCCATGTTAAATTTTTTTTACTTAGGTAGCTTAGAAGACAATAAATATATTGTTTTGAATGTGCAATCCCTCTGAACTTCTGGACCGATTTTGATCATCGATTCATTTGAAAGAGGTTCGGGGGGTTAGGTGTGCTTGTAAAAGCCAAACACTCCTTCACCCGTCTCTTGTTGGCAACACTTTCTACATAGCTATTTCTCTGCCAGCACACCCGCCCGCACTTTGACTATTTTAAAACTAAGCCTCTCTCTCTCTGTTGCCAGTTTACAACACAATATGCACTAAAATTGTTTCATTAAAGAAATACCTCTAGTGGTATTCTCATTTAGAAAGACAAAAAAGGGCTGTAACTTTGAATTTTTCTGATAACTTATTTATTGACTTTTCAACATATATTATAATTCCATTACGATAACAAGATTTATCTGCTGAATAACGCGATTTATTTAATGCGGTTTTTTCACAAATAATGCGATCAGAACAACGCGGAACGTATCTACTGCGTAAGAATTGAGTTGTGTTTATATTTGTTTCCGATATACCATGGCCACCAGCGGACGTCTAAAAAAAAGGTGGTATTGCGGTGCCCCTCACAACTCATCATTGTATCATCTTAAATCAAAAAACCAAAATGATTTTAATAAAAAAAACTCGATGTCATTACCTCGTCATTTATATAAAGAAAGAGTGTGCAAAATTTCAAAAGGATCGGTGCAGTAGATTTTGAGCTACAGTGGGCACCGACTCTGAAAAAAGCGCGTTTAAAAGTTTCAAAGATTTTTACACCACAAAACGGCAAATTTTAAAGTAAACTTTCTTTTAAACACAGAATTTTAAGGCACAGGTACAAGAATTTGCTTGCACACGTACACCATTTGACTAAAAGAGGAATTTGGGGATTTGACGAAAAGAATGGAGCAGCTGCTGGAAATTCCCACGGAAATATCCTTTTGTTAGCGCTGTCCGGTAGCTGTCCGCTGCAGCGCGAAACCGGACCGGAGAGACGTAGACTTACAACCCTATATCTCCGTTAGTTTTACTCCAATCGACTTAAAATTTTGCCACAATAATCTTAATATAAAAATGAAAAAAATCCCCCCATCCCCTTAAATACGACATTAAATAATATGAACTTTATTCTGCAAACCGTCTTAATATTCGAAAATGAAAGCAAATTAGACAACCATTGTGAAAGAAAAGACCAGACAGTAGTGATCTCTGCCACGTCCAACTAATAGTAAATTGTCCTGTAACTTGTCGAAAATTAGCTTAATTGATGAGTATCATTTCAGTTCTGACAAGCCACCCTGTAATTATTCATCACAAATCGTTTGTGAGTTGTTTTGTGTCAAATTCACTAAATCCTAACTAAATAAATAAATAATAATAAATAAAAGATGGAAAAAAATCTCGTGATGATTAAATCAGTGCCCTATTTGATAACGCGTCAACTGCGGTAATTTTCATGGAAACAGCAATGTTTCATAAAGCTACCGCGGTTTAGAGAAATTACCTCATTAAACCCCTCTGTGGTAATTCCCACAGTATTCCGTAGTTTCTGTGACTTTCCACAGTAAAAAAGTGGTTACAATTGGTTACAAAAATAGTTTTAAAAAAAAAGTTGAACCGACTTCACAAAAAGAGCTAAAAGCATAAAATAATTTTTAATTTTATATCTATTACCACATTTTGAAGTCGGCGCAAATCAAACAAACCAAACAACTACAACAAAAGTATTTAATCGTCATTTCTTATGATCCCGTAAGCTGAAACGTTCAGGTAATTTTATATGGTACCTTCAATTGTGGTTGGGTAGTTGTTTTGATTGTTTAATTTGCACCGACTTCAAAATGTGGTAATAGATATAAAATTAAAAATTATTTTATGCGTTTTAGCGCTTTTGTGAAGTGGGTTCCACTTTTTTTTTAAAACTATTTTATTTTTCACTCTACTCTATACAACGAAGAAAGAACCATGCAAATCGGTCCACGGATTAAAAAGTTAGGTTACCCAAAAGAAAAAGAATTATCCAAATCAGTCCACGCGTTACGAAGTTAGACAACTCCTCCCCCCACCTTGGACCAAATTATTCTTCTATTAGCAATGGGGGAGCATACTCTATACAACATCAAAATAACCATCCAAATCGGTCCACGTGTTACAAAGTTAGGTTCCACTCTACCCTCCCTACCACCTCACCTCACCTCACCATAGGACCAAATTAATCTCCTATTAGCAATGGGGGGATCGCACTCTATACAACAGAAAGAGAACCATCGAAATCGGACCAAGCGTTACAAAGTTAGGTTCCACCCCCACCTACTCCCCCAAAATTTTTTTTTGGTGGTATCAGCCACGGAACATACTCTACCCAACAGAAAAAGAATTATCCAAATCGGTCCACGCGTTACGTTACCCCCTCCTCTCACCCTAGGCCAATTTTTTTTCTCCTACTAGCAATGGGAGATCATACCCTGTACAACAAAAAAAGAACCATCCAAATCGGTCCACGCGTTACAAAGTTAGGTTTACCCCCCACCCTACCAAAAATTTTTTTGACATGGTACCAATCGGTGATAATACTATACCCAACAAAAAAAGAATCATCAAAATCGGTCGACGTGTTACGAAGTTATGCCCGGTCAGACATAAAAAATAAAAAAAATAAATAAAAATAAAATACGCGTCGAACTTAGAACCTCTTTGTTTTTGGTTAAAAACAAGCTTTTCACATTTTATTGAAAGCTTTCAAGAAAATATGAAAAGCTTGTTTTTGCACTAGCTAGTGCAGTTTAAAGTTTACAATATTTTCAAGTGACTTCTGATTTC
Source organism: Leptarthrus brevirostris (assembly GCA_964036015.1). Taxonomy (NCBI): domain Eukaryota; kingdom Metazoa; phylum Arthropoda; class Insecta; order Diptera; family Asilidae; genus Leptarthrus; species Leptarthrus brevirostris. The sequence continues at coordinate 116,355,862 of OZ038372.1, read as the reverse complement.
GAGGAGGAGTTATTATAGAAAAGAGTAGAAGGACAGAGAGCGCATAAACTACGGATTTCTCGGGATAGTGTGCGAATTTATTAAGCGCTTCAGGCTTGATAAGGACACATTTGGAATAGTACTAGCCAGCGTAGAAGTTAACGAAACGAAGCACTTACACCAGAACGCCACTTCAAATAGCTTTTCATTGGCTTGGAACGGGCGCTTAATACCATGCAATAAAGAATATGCATGAAGTATGTCGTATTGTAAGGTCGTTGAAGGAATAAATCAAATCATTTTTTGCGATTATGTTAAATTGCGTAATGTATAGGAGACAATTGCTCAGTTTAAAATTGATGCACTTACCAACCATGAGACGGTATAAATGTATTGACAGACATGACTCACTGAATATAATGCTGGTATGGACTATGTATTTTATTATTACAATTTCAATTGGCCTGAATCCGTAAATCACGCAAGAGTACTTCGAAATTCGATTTGTACTTGAAAATGCGCAAGGATGGTGGCCTGCACTGTGATGCTTCCGGATTCAATTTAACCATTAAAATCTTGGTTACTTCCTCCTATTGTCAGAGATCCTTGACGGTTCGTCGTCTAATGAGCCAACAACACTCAAGTATTCAATTGCCGGAGATTCCTTATCAATTATTTAGAGCACTAAGTCGTTAACATCAGTCATTTTGCAGTTAAAGCCAGACTACTACTTTTTTATGTTATCAGTCTAATTGTTCCCCGTAAATATCGCTGTGAGACAATAAGTTAAACGGCACGGCACAACTTACCATACTCGCTCGTAATCCTAACCAAAAATAAACATTCCACTTAGAGTTCTGTCGAAAATTCCTACCGCACTATTAGTTCCTGTATGAAACGAAAATATTTACCTGGGAAAATTTGTTTATCGGGGCAATGCTGTAATTTTATGAAATAGTACCCTGGAGGCAAATTTCTTGTCATACGCAACTGCCTATTGCGAGGAGGGAAATTTCTTCATAAGCAATTTTTTATTTACCTTATTATGCAATTTGATTTGGAGTTTGAGTTGAACTACTGACGGGGACAGACGTGCCGCCGTGTCTTGCCCCAAAAAAAAAAAAAACAAAAAAAAATTAACTTTAAATTCGGTCGCGAAAGTGCGATTTTAAGTGAAAAATATTTAAAGTGCTGGTGCCATCTTCGCCGGGGTCACGGGCTTTTATGCTCTATTTTAAAGCACAGTCTGGTGAGTCCGTTCCATTTGAATATCTTTTATTTACATCCAACATTCAATGTAGTACAATCGTGCTGCATTGAATGCGTTTAACGGGTCTCCACTGCTGAGCATTTGGCTGCCTGTGTCGAGATCAAAGTTCAGCACAGCAGGCATAACACTGCTGCTGGCATTGTTCTCACAGAGGCGGCTTTGCTTCGCATTTGTGGATCCCGTTCGTCAGTCCTTGTGTTTGTGTACGTTTTTGTTTTGTTTTGTTTTGGGCAAATTAAGACCGGGAGTATGCAAAAATTTTTATTTAATTTTTGCAACATTCGTGGCTTGAAAAGTAACCATTTTTCGGTTTACTGCCACTTGATCGCGGAAAATCCGGCTGTTTTTGCACTAAGCGAAACCAAGGTTGTTTCCGATTCTGATATTAATCAGTATCACATCCCTGGTTATCACTTAGTGCCACTCTTCTCTCCCCAGAGGGGAATCGCGGTTTATGTTAGAAAAGATGTGCCATTCTCCCTTCTCCCTCAATTTTCTTCTACTAATCCAGAATTTAATTATGTCTGGATTAGATTTAAACTCTATCGGCACATCATTCATTTTTGTTTTTTATACCGCAGCCCGAATATGTCTGATACTGACACTGTGTGTTCCTTTGATAAGTTGTCCTCCGATATCTATAAGATTTTGGAAATATCCCCCTCTTCTGAAATCGTTCTTGCTGGCGATTTCAACGTTCACAACACACAGTGGCTCAGGCATTCTTCTACCACAAGCCCGTCTGGAAGACACGTCGAGTTATTTAGTGAGTCTTTTAATTTACAGCAACTGGTTGAGTGTCCGATTCGTGTTCCTGATACTTTAGGGCACAACGCGCATCTTTTAGATCTATTTCTAACATCGCATCCAGAAAAATACTCGGTTTCGGTGACGTCTCCCTTGGGTAATTCGGACCATTGTCTAATCTCCGCCCAATTCTCCATCTCCTCTCTGACAACCACTAACCTAAATTCCACCAAAAGATTAGTTAACAAATGCACCGATTATATCTTAAACATCCTTTGGTTTGGAATGCATAGCTTTATTCCTCATAGCTTCAAGAACATCAAACCAACTAACACCAATTGGTTCAATAATGACTGTTTCGCAGCCATTAAAAATAAGGAAGCAGCCTTCCAGGCATATAAATTGTGCCCTTCAGAGGAATTGAGACGTATCTATAGAGATGCGCGGAATATTTGCAATTCAGCAATTAGTCGGGCAAAGTTCAATTTCGACCAAAACATCAGACGGAAGGTTTTTTCTACCCAAAAGGGTAGTAAGGGTTTCTGGTCTCTAGTAAAAACCGTAAAGAACAATTTCACCTGTTCGTCAACACCACCACTCATTTATAATGGGAATGTTTTTACTGACTCATTGGACAAGGCCAACCTGTTTGCTACTAATTTTGCTGCTAATTCATACTTACCACCTTCATCGCAGCCACTTCCATCTCCACCACAATGTACTAGTAGGCAAAAGACGCTACACTTTCGCACTCGCGAAGTTTTTAGAGTACTTTCAAAACTCGACGTGTCCAAAGCTACTGGCCCTGATGGTTTCTCGCCCCTTGTTTTAAAATGCTGCGCCTCTGCTTTGGCTAAACCTCTGCGCAAACTTTTTCACCTGTCATATTCAACAGGAATGTTTCCAAGTGTATGGAAACTTGCTCATGTCCAGCCGATACTTAAAAAAGGAGAGGCATGCGACCCCTCTAACTACAGACCAATTGCACTAACCTCGATCATATCTAAAGTTTTTGAATCACTCATCAACTCTCAGTTGTTGAAATATCTAGAAAACAACCATTTTATCAACGATTGCCAGTACGGTTTCCGCACTGGCCGCTCAACCGGAGACTTACTAACGGCTCTAACGGAACGTTGGAATCATTGTCTTCATAATTTTGGTGAGTCTGAAATCGTCGCTCTTGATATTTCAAAGGCTTTTGATAGAGTCTGGCATGCTGCCCTTTTAGCCAAACTTCAAACATTTGGTCTGCACCCTACCCTCGTTAAATGGATAGAGAGTTTTTTGTCAGGCCGTTCAATTCGTGTAGTAATTGACGGAGTTACATCTGATTCCTACGAAATAAATGCCGGTGTACCTCAGGGTTCAGTTCTTTCACCAACCTTATTTCTTCTTTTTATTAATGATCTCTTATCCCTTACTCTCAATCCTATTCATAGTTTCGCCGACGACAGCACCCTTGATTTCGCGTACTCATTTGATTCTGTTATGAACTCACGTGGAAATGCTACAGAAGCCAATCGGGAACGCATGTTTAGATCATTAAACAACGACATTTCCAAGGTCCTTGCTTGGGGCAGAGCAAATCGTGTTACGTTTAATGCATCCAAAACCCAATGCTGTTTAATGTCCCTTAAAAAACGCCCAGTTCACCCCCAACCCATTTCAGTCGACGGAGTGAATATACCCAATTCACCCTCCCTAAACATCTTGGGTATCGAGATATCCAGCAATCTTAGCTGGACTGATCATGTATTTGCAATCGCTAAAAATGCGATGAAATGTTTGGGTTTTCTACAGAGATGTAAGAAATATTTCACCCCACCTGACTTAGCGCTGATCTACAAGTCCCACATTAGGCCTAGACTTGAATATAATTCCCATATTTGGGCAGGCGCCGGAAACACCGCACTGTCCGCGTTAGACAAAGTCCAGCGTAAAGCTGTTAAGCTTATTGGCGATCCCTCAATCTCTGAGGGTCTTGACTCTCTGGAGCATCGACGGAATGTCGGTTGTCTCTCACTCTTCTATCGTTATTTCCATGGCCGTTGTTCTAACGAAATTGCTAGCCTGATTCCTTGTAGACTCATGACAACGCGCGATACAAGATCAACAAGTCGCTCCCACCCCTATACTCTCCAGGTCAAATTTGGACGTACCATCAAATTTTGGGACTCTTTTCTAAGCAGAACAACACGAATGTGGAACAGTTTACCATCTTCTGTTTTTCCCTCGTCTTATCAGCCTGAAACTTTCAAACGGGGCGTACATCGACACCTCCTTCACCCAAACTCCTAACCCATTTCCCTCATCCTTAATTCCTTTTCTGCCAAGGCTGTGCTTAAGCATCATAGGGCATCCCCTGAGCTTTGGCATCGTTATATATATAAAAAAAAAAAAAAAATTTTTATTTTTTGTTTAATCCTTTCAGATGTCTCGTTATCGGGCACCATTCCATCAGCTTAGGTTACAGTACGGTAATAACAAGGGAAAGAATTACACGGAAGTGGAAGACAGATTTTTAGTTTGTATGCTGCACAAATTAGGATTCGATAAGGAAAATGTCTATGAAGAGCTCAGAGCAGCTATAAGGTAAGAAAAATACAAAAAGTTTGCCTATAATATTGAAATTAAATTAATTCATTTTAGAGCATCATCACAATTTCGATTTGATTGGTTTTTAAAATCTCGAACTGCATTAGAATTACAACGACGTTGCAATACTCTTATCACTTTAATCGAACGTGAAAATCAAGAACTCGAGGAAAAAGAACGTCAGGAGAAAAAGAAAAAGGCGGCTAAAGGGGGATCCGGAATACTTACTAACTCAGGTCAGGCCAAAACTGCTCAAAAACGAAAATCAGAAGTTTTAACTAATGAGAAAAACAAGAAGAAGAAGAAATAAACATTTCTCAGATCCCAGCTGAGGAATTATTTATTTACTAAGTATAAATTTTTTCCACTTCCAACAAAAATCATTGCAAAACTATAAAGTACACTAGTTTTGTCATGTACCGTAAAGGAAACGAAAATCTCTCAATAACGCTTTCAGTTGTAAATATTAATGTTATTTATCTGAGAAACAGTTTCTTCTGTGCGTATTGTAAGGAAATGAATGAAGTAGTTAGTGCAGTGATTTTTGTTGTAAAGTAGTCGATTTATTAGACACGTATTGAGTTTGATAGCTGGAAGGTTTAGTTACTATACTGTCCTATTTCTTAGAATGTCACACTGTTTGGTTTTATTTTTTATGGTTTAATAAATAGATGTTAACAATATTGCGATCTTTGCTTTCCATAAGAGGATATACGAAATTGGTTAATAAGAGAGTTCCATCAATCGAAAAATCTTCAGCATTTCTTTCCACTTTTGCTTGGTAGAACCAGCATCTGTACTGTGTTTATAATGTAAGTTAATTCCAAAATGCATCAAAACCAATCGACATATTTAAAAAAAAATTGTGGAAATTTTTTTGAAACATTTCTTGAACAAAAATTTAAAAAAAAATTCTATTGTACACTTTTCTGCATTCATAAATTTCATTTTTCACATTAATTATAAGATTAGCTAGTTTGTAATAAGCGCGCAAATGGCTTCGTTTCGGGAGGGCGAATCGCGGGTGTCGTCGAATGCCGTTACAGAGAAAACAAATGAAAATCTGACGTGCTCTTTAGAGCAAACGAATGACACATTCGCTTTGCGGAGATGGTGGGAGCTCAATGCTATAAATTATCAGAGCTTAAAAATGTGAAATAGAAGAGAAGAGGAGGGTACGGGAAATTTCCGTTCGCCTAGAGCGCCAATTGACCTTAAGCCAGCCGGCCCTGGGGACATCACCTGGTACGTTTAACGCCTTCTGGCACAGTTTACCCAATTGGGTACCTTCCTCTGGAGATATTGTGGATGTTTTGGCGCGGTTGTCTAACCCGGCGTGTTAGGCGACGCAGGGAAATGACGGTAACACTAACTACGTTTACTCAAAACACCGTGCCACTAACACTATCCCTTTTTATTTCGAACCCAAACACTAACATTTATATACCTTGTTTGGTTGATTGGTTTTCGTGGGTGGGGGGGGGGGGGGGGGATTGTGTTCGCCCTTCCCGTTTTTATGGCCCTTAGTCTTACATATCCTGGCATCCATCCATGGTTTCTTTTTTAATTTCATGGATGGGTATGCTCAGGTTGAGTATTATTGGAGTGTCATCATGTGCGCCTCTCCGCGCCAGCTCATTTGCTTTTTCATTTCCTGGGATGCCACAGTGCCCCGGCACGTCTATTAGAGTGACATCGTTTTGTCTCTCTAGCTCCGTTAGGGTTTGTTTATATTCATCTATCGTTTTGGATTTTACCTCGGCGTTAGTTAAAGATTTGTTGGACGCCTGGCTATCCGTGCAATCCTAGAGGATCTTTAGCTGATCTTATTAGCTGTTTAGCTCCTATCTCTATCGCTGCGATTTTACATTGAAGAACCGAGGAGGAGTAGTTTACCCCCTTATCGTTTTTATCAACCGACGAACCATCCCGCGTCTTCACTATTTTTGTTAATCTTGATTCTTATTTCGCGACCGACTTTTTCGATTTTAGAAACATGAAACATGAATCTCTCGGTTGATTCTTTCGATCAACCGTATCAACAGGGAAAGAAAGCTTTAAGCTTTCCTTTCGTTTATTCTTCGGTATCTCTTTACCGGCCGAAAACGATGTATAAAGAGATCATGATCGAAACGACATACATGCAGAAAGCTTCCTGAGCTTTTCTTCTTGTATGTTATGGGTACCGTGTACCCGTTCGGTACCATATCCGCTTAAATGCTTAATTTGCATTTTTGAGTTACCAATGCGATAGAAATTTCCTGGGAAAGGAATGCGTGGGGACTTTTTTACGCGTGGGCCGATTTGGATGGTTCTTTTTCGTTTTATAGAGTAGACACTAAAAAGTGAAAAATTAAATAGTTTTCATAAAATAATTTTTAATTTTATAACATTTTGAAGTCGGTGCAAGTGAAACAAATAAAACAACTACCCAACCACAATTGAAGATAATACATAAAACTAATGTTTGAGCTCACGGGATTATAAGGAAGGACGATTAAATACTTTTGTTGTAGTTGTTTGGTTTGTTTGATTTGCACCGACTTCAAAATGTCGTAATAGATATAAAATTAAAAATTATTTTATGCTTTTTAGCGCTTTTTGTGAAGTCGGTTCAACTTTTTTTTTAAAAACTATTTTATTTTTCACTTTTTAGTGTCTTCTACTCTATATAACGAAGAAAGAACCATCCAAATCGGTCCACGCGTTAAAAGTTAATTTTAACCCCCTACCTCACCTCCATTCCACTAAAAATTTTTTCTCATGGTATCAATCAAGGAACATACTCTACCGAACATAAAAGGAATCATCGAAATCGGTCCACGCGTTACGAAGTTACTACCCCTCCCCCTCCCCCACCTTCACCATAGGACCAAATTATTCTCCTATTAGCAATGGGGGATCACACTCTATACAACAGCAAAAGAACCATCTAAATCGAACCACGCGTTACAAAGTTAGGTTCCACCCCCCTTCTCCCACCTCCACCCCAGCAACATTTGTTTTCTTGTAGTATCAACCAAGGATCGTATTCTACCCAATAGAAAAGGAATTATCCAAATCGGTCCACGCGTTACGAAGTTAGACTACCCCTCCCCCCACCCACACCTTTCACCATAGGACCAAATTATTCTCCTATTAGCAATGGGGGATCATACTCTATACAACAGAAGAAGAACCATCGAAATCGGAGCACGCGTTACAAAGTAAGGTTCCACCCCCCACCCCCATCACCCCACAATTTTTTTCACCTGGTATCAACCACGGAACATACTCTACCCAACAGAAAAAGAATTATCCAAATCGGTCCACGCGTTACAAAGTTAGACTACCCCTCCACCCCCCCCCCTCCCCCCACCCAAGGCCAAATTTTTTCTCCTATTAGCAATGGGGGATCATACTCTGTACAACAAAAAAAGAATCATCCAAATCGGACCACGCGTTACAAAGTTAGGTTTCACCCCCACCCCCACCCTACCAAAAATTTTTTTGACATGGTACCAATCGGTGAACATACTCTACCCAACAAAAAAAGAATCATCAAAATCGGTCGACGCGTTACGAAGTTTTGCCCGGTCAGACATAAAAAAAAAAATAAATAAAAAAATAAAAATACGCGTCGAACTTAGAACCTCTTTGTTTTTGGGAAGTCGGTTAAAAAGGGTCAGTTAACAAGAATACCTATCATAGTTGATAAACAAATCATTCAGTACGGGTGTTTATTAGAAAATGATAGGAGGAATGCGGATATAATTTACATTTATGGTGAAGTAGACGGAAACAAGGGCGGCTGTACTGGAATGGTTAAGAGAAACAGGAATTGTAACTTCACATGACAGAGAGACACGACCCGAAACTTCGGGAACTTCTGTCGACGTCGAGCAGCAAATAATCACCATCATGAGGCAAGACCCTGAAACAAGCACGGGACGAATCGCAATGCGATTAGGAGTGTCTTCATCTAAGGTTTGGAGGGTTATTCATCGAGAGGGATTACGTCCATATCACCATCACCAAGCCCAAGGACTGCTGGAAGGAGATTCCGAGAGAAGACTGGAATTTAGCAATTGGCTTCTGGAACGCGACATTGACGATAGGGCGTTTCTGTACCGACTTCTGTGGACGGATGAATGTCAATTCACCAGGGATGGTATCACGAACTTCCATAACCTGCATACCTGGTGGGTAACTAACCCACGCAGGACAACGGTGACCTCATTCCAGCAGAGATTCAGTGTCAATGTTTGGGCTGGTATCATTGGCAACCATTTGGTAGGACCATTCATTTTGCGGCAAGTGGTTAATAGTGAAATTTATACGGACTTTTTGGACAATACACTGCCAGATCTAATAGAAGAGAACATTATGGATAATCTTAGGGGAATGTTTCACCAACACTATGGAGTACCAGAGCATACTACTAACATTGTAAAGGATAAACTAAGTCAACAATTTGAAAACCGCTGCATTGGACGAGGTGCACCGATTCCTTGGCCTGCTAGATCTCCAGACCTTACTCCATTGGACTTTTTCTTATGGGGAACAATAAAGGATGAAGTTAATTCAAGCCCTGTTAACACTAGGGAGGATTTAGTTAGCTGGATTGGGAATGCAACGACGAAAATACGGGAGATGTTGGCTTCAATATACCTTAAACAGGGACTTAGAAAAAGGTTGTTGGCATGCATCCAAAGTGACGGTGGACATTGAACAGCTTTTGTAAGTTATTAAGCGTCATTGTAATACGTTTTGAATTTAATAAAAATGATTTTTGAGTTAATTTGAGTTTCATTTTTTTAATTTGTTGATTTTTATAATATTCTCCGATAGGATTTCTACGTATAAATTTCTAAATACTTTCCCTACGTAGACATGTTGCACCTTTTTGGAAAGGAAATAATAATAAAATTTTTTGTTAAGGATAAAAAGTGTGAAAAACAAGTCCCACAAATTATTAAGGTTTAATCAAAGTTGTAGTAACGAGGCTAATTTTAAACGGCTAAGACGTATATTTACACTGATTTCTCTTCAGGAATAATATTGGGTCAATTGAAGATAATATTAGAAACAATAGTAAGGCATTTTGGTCTTATATTAATTCCAAAATATTGTCTTCAGGTTTCCCTATCAATATGGAATTTAACCGTATTTAATGAAAATAACCTAAAGGATAGCTGCGATTTAGACTCTTCCTCCTTGCCTAATAGAGGCTTGGATTGTGATACCTTTTATGGTGGTGATTTGATTCCTAATATCTTACTAAAAAGTTGCTGTACTCCTTAACCCGTGCAGTAACAATAACCTTCAATATCTCCCTAAGCTTAGGATATATTTTAGATGAGTAGGGATTCTGTATCACTAAACCATAAGGCGGGTTCTCGCAATCTGGTTAGTAATTATGACCTGTTCCTAAATGTTTTGAGAGTTTTGTTAAGGATAAAATCTATTTGCATGTTAAGGAAGGCATATTTCCTCAGAAGCATTGATTTTTGGGTGGTAGGTCTACCTGCACTAATCTGGTTCTTTTTAAGCGCCAGGTCTCTGATGTGATTGAGGAAGGTTCTCAAGTGGATGTCATTTATATTGACTTCGTTGAGGCTTTTGAGCGTTAACTTGGGTCTTCTCATTAGAAAACTTAAGACTTTTGGTTTAAAGAAGGTGGCTCTGCTTGGTTGGTTGGCGTCATACCTAACAGACCGTTCTCAGTGTGTTAAAGTTGATTCCATTTAGTTTCGTACCTTTAAAGTCGTGTCTGGTGTACCACAGGGTAGTCACTTAGGTCCCTTATTACATTTAAACTAGGGCTTTCAAAAAGCTCGGCTTTATAAAATGCAATTGCCTGGATTGTAGTGATCCATACAGTTTGAAAACTTTATATATTGCCTTGGTTCGGCCTGTGGTTGAGTATGCTTCAGTGGTATGAATGCATTCAAAAAAGCTTTACCAGCTATGCATTAAGAAGATTGAATTGGCAATTACAATTAATTACAAGGCTAGATATATGTTTTTGGGTTTGAAGTAACTGTAAACCAGGAGAAAGGTTGCGAGTATAATGTTTGTTGTGCTCACCAGACTTGTTGACCTTATTTAACATCTACGTACCAGGCACTGCTCCTGAAACTAATTGTATGACCATCATGAACCTATTTCCCTCTACTATATACACATTGCTTTAATGAAGTTTATGAGGGTGATGTCGATTTAGTTTTTGATCGTTCTAAATTTAAAGATATTATTTCTAAATGTATCTTATTGGTAAGGACAATAGCTTATGATTGTGTGCCTGGTATTTGTTTGCTTTCATTATCTTTTATGTACTAATATTGCTATTTTAGCTTGTAGGTGAAATTGTTTGAGGTGATCCGTAGTATTTTATAATAATTAAGTGATTTTTACTTAGCATAGTCTGTAAAAGTAAATAATAATAATAATTTCTTATCACATCTATTTGGTCAAACACTAAAAGAAGTCCACAAGACATTTGGACTGGCATATGTCGTTGTATTAAAGAATATATATATATATATATATATATATATATATATATATATATATATATATATATATATATATATATATATATATATATATTTCTTAGTAAAAAAGAATTTATTTATTTATTTATTTAAGCTTAATACAAGCTATTGCATAAAAAATACAAACGAAAAGTACACAATACAAGCTATAATTTAATGCAAATTCTACAAACTGTAATAAATGATAAGTAATAATAAATAAATAAAAAGTGTAAGCTACAATAGGAGCTATAAATACAGGAGATACTGGCAGAAGGCGTAAGGAAGAAGAATTAAGGTAGGCGATCAGGATCAAGATGGGCGGGGTCAAGATATAAAGCTTTGTGAAGGGATAATTTACTCAGATGGAAGTCAAAAGAGGAAAGGTCGTTGACTTTTCGTAACATCCTGGTAATTGGATCGCTTTGACCGTAGTTTGTGCGACGGCGGTCGAGTCGCAAAAGGGGAGTGGACCTAAGGTTACGGGGATTGGTATAGATGGGTAAAGATTGCAGGATTGAGGGGCAGTCTATGGTACCAGTTAATAATTGATAAATGAAGAGAATGTCGGAAACATCACGACGCTTGCTTAGAGGTTGTAAGTCGATCAGTTTCAGACGGTTTTCATATGGTGGAAAGTTGAATCTGTCAACCCACGGAAGATTACGTAGAGCGAAGCGAATAAACTTGCGCAGGACAGATTCAATCCTATTAATGTGAGTTGTTTGTGTAGGGGACCATACCTGGCTGGCATATTCAAGGAGAGGTCCAACGAAGGAGACGTAGAGAGATTTGGAAACATAAGGATTGGAGAGCTCTCTAGACCAGCGCTTCACAAACCCTAGCGCGGAGTTAGCTCTGTTAATTATGCTGTCAATGTGGGAACGGAAATTGAGTTCACTATCACAGATTATTCCTAAGTCACACAAAGAGGTAACGATTGGGACTGGTACGTCGTTTAACATAAGAGGTGGACTGGCATTTGGAGACATTGAGCTCAAGAAAGTTTTTCATGCACCATGTGATGAATGAATCGAGGTCTTCTTGCAGGAGAAGAGAGTCGATAGTGGAGGAGATATGTTTAATTATTTTCATGTCATCGGCATAAATGGACAACTCTGAGTGTTTGATGACACATTCAACATCATTTATTGTGAGGATAAAAATCATTGGACCTAGGTGGCTGCCCTGAGGGACGCCGGAACGAGCGACAATAGGGTTAGAAATGGATGAACTGAAAAGAATATTGTACTGACGGTTGGTTAGGTAGGATCGAATCCAGGAGATGAATCTGGGGGGGGGGGGAAGCCTAGGCGATAAAGTTTTAACAAGATAACGTTATGGGCGATCTTGTCGAAGGGTTTACTAAAATCGTTGGCGATAACATCAACATCTTTACCGTTCTCCAGGGCACATAGTGTTTTAGAGACGAAGTCAGTAAGGTTGGTGGTTGTAGATCTACCTTTGAGGAAGCCATGCTGGGAGAGTGAGAAGATAGACTTACAGTGGAAGAACATGGAATCATAGACCAATTTTTCGAATAGTTTAGGCATGGATGATAATTTAGCTATGAGTCTGTAAATAGACACATCGTTCTTGCAACCTTTTTTGAAGATGGGAATAATATACGAATTGTTCCATAATTGAGGGAAAACTCCTTGAGTGACCGAGAGACGAAAAAGCAAAGTAAGGGGTTGAACTAGATGCAAGGGACACTTTTTCAGCACGATGGCCGGAATGCCATCAGGACCTGGGTGAAAGTCGTCCTCAAGCCTATTAATACTGGCGGCGATTAGTTCAGGATCAGGGTCAAAAGATGAAAACGACGTTTGAGTGCATTTGTCCATGAATGCAAAATAGTTAAGGTCGGGTTGTAGAGAATTGTCACTGAAAGATTTACTGAAGAAGTGTGCAAAGTGGTTAGCGATAACCTTAGGATCAGATGAAGAGGTATTCTCGAGCTTTAGGGTGGAAGGTAAACCATTGGATTTCTTCTTAGAATTAATAAAGCTATAAAAACGCTTGGGGTCGGATATGAGGCTAGTTTCCATCCGTTGGAGGTACTCATAGTAGAGGGTATCACAACGATCAGAAAAAGAGGTATAAGCAGACAAGTAGGAAGAATAGTCAGACTCAGTCTGGGTTAGAAGAAAAGTTTGCCAACGTTTATTTCTCCTGTTGCGAAGAGAGCGTAATTCTTTGTCGTACCATACGGGGGATGAGGAGTAGTTTTTACGAAGAAGAAGAGGGATAGTTTGTGTAAGACAAGCGTGTATTTCCGAATAGAACGCCTCTAAAGCAACGTCAATTGGGAGATGTTGAGGGATATCGCCAATATTAGAGTTGAAGAGCAATTTGTCAAAGTCGCCCTTACGAAAATTGAAGGATAAACGGTGGGAGGGTGCTTGTAGGAGAAAACGAGGAACAAAGGAGGATGGTGACGGTCGAGGGAGGAGAGAAGATGGTTGCTTTCTGCGACAGCCGAGTTAATTGGGTCTGAAGAAAAGATTAAGTCTAATTGTCTGTCCAGGAAGTTCCTGACTCCGCTTACTTGAAAGAGACCTGAAACGGAGAGCTGATCGGTAAAGAAGGCTTCTTTGGCCGAAGATGCGTTAAGTGGGACAAAGTAAGAACAGTCCTCGGAAATTGACCATAGGATACGGGGCAGGTTAAAGTCACCCAATAAAAAAAATTCATCTGACGCGTTAGCGGTCTCAAGCAGGGTATCGATCGCTTCGATTATGGGCTCGTAGGCGTCTAGTGGTTGAGAGGGGCGAATGTAACAACAGAGGATGTACAGAAGGCACTTATTTAGTGCTATTTTTATACATACAAATTCGGATATTGTAGAGTCGGAGGTCTTAAGCAGGGTGGCATCATAACGGTTGTGAGCAGCTATGAGAACCCCGCGACCTGGTGGATCATTGGTGCCCATACAACCGTCAACACGGTATATGGTATAGTTTGGAGGGAATAGTTCGTTGTCGAGAATTCCTGGTGTTAGATTGGTTTCAGTTAAGGATATCGTGCGGGAATTTGTGAGCGTTAAGGAAAATATTTGTTGTTTTTGTACGAAGTCCTCTTACGTTCTGGTAATAGACCGACAAGCTGTTGGGGAGAGGTTCTTGATCGGAAACCGCGGGTGCAATTGAGGGGAAGTCAGAAATAGGGAAAGCAAGGGGGTTAGGAACGAAAGTAGTTTAAGGAGTCGTTACGACTTTTTTGAAGATGGGAAATACGGCGAGAACTAACGTACGCAGCATAGGTGGATAGATCCTCTGAAACCTTATGGGAAGGTATATTGAATGATTGAACATATACTTAACAAAACGATATTGATTTTTGATTGACGACGAACTAACTTTAAGAAGCTTAAAATAGGCTTGATACTATATACTATTTGGTGCAAAATTCTCGAACATTTCAATGAATTTATGCTACTGCTGTAACTCTGGTAACCAGAACATTTTTGTTCGAAGCTTTTCTACTATTTATATTTACTACCACTACACTTAGCTATCTCTTACGTCCGTGGCCTTTCCTTAGGTAAATTTTAGTAAATAAATAGAAACTCTGTTGTTTAAATTATTTGTATTTTTTTCTTGGATACATTGTTTTGTTATTTTGTGTAAAAAATTAAGTACACTTTTAGTTGTAAAGTCTAAAACTAGTTTACGTCACAGAACATTATAAAGGAACTTAGAAACTAAAAGATATGTACCGGCATATCTTATAAGCCACTGGAATCATTCTCTATTCATTCACTCACTTGGCACATGCATGTCTTCTTAAATGGATTTAACTAACTTAACCTACGCATATTCGGCTTCTATTTTGTGATCGGCAAAATTGTCTTACTTCACAGAAGCACTCTAGGCGGGTCTTTTTAAATTTACAACTGAGTTTAGCTCCCTTTTAGTGCTGGGATTATTTGCTGTACATGTGAATAATTTCTAATATACTAACAGCTGATCCAGTAATAAGGGCAAATATTGAAAAAATTCCCAGGACGAGATTTTTCCACAACTTCCATTTTAGAACACCAAGTCCATCTGGCCAATTGAAAATTGTTTCGACAATACTCGGTACCAAAAGTCCTGAGGATTATAATTTTGTTTAAAAATGGTTTTTCAAATAGAGACGTTTCCGATAAGCCTTACCTAGAACGGAGAAAAACACTGCTCCAACAAGACCAATGAATGGCTCAAGTTCTGGAATCAGTACAGCTACACCTCCAGTTATCAGAATGATTCCAGTTCTAAGAGCAATTTGTGATATATTGTGTTTGTCCTCAGGAACTCTGTGTTTTATCTTCCTCCACAAAATGTCATTTGGGACGAAAAATTGGAGTCCATAAGTGAACAGAATGGCAAGAGCCATAAGAATTTTTGCAACGTCTGCTAATCTGCAATTTTAAAAATAATTAGATAAATCGACCAACATTTATAAAATATATAACTTACGGTTCCCCTTCAGGCAGGTTCAGTGTAATGCTGGCCTTGACGTCATCTCCATATTTGACGTAACCGAAAAAACCAACAACTGCATACAAGGCAACTACAATTCCCATAGCCGTGTTAAGAACTCCAGGACAGCCAAGAAAGTGTTGAGGTTTCTGCATCGAATTTTCTACAGGCATGACTACACCGATACCTTCCATAGCGAAGATTACTGTACTGAAGAACATTGGTATATGCGTAACAGGAGCGATCAAACTTTTGTCCTCAAAGACCAGCTTTTCATTGAACATGTAATACAGGGTGATTGCGAATGTGACCACAATAAAAATGTTGGCCATGGCTGAGAACGGCACAAGATATTTCAGCTCTCGAATTTGTCCTAGAACGAGCAAAGGTAGTAAAGTCATGGCTATGTAGACGCGGATGTCCCAATTGATTTCAAGATCAAAATTCACTACCGCCCAAAGAGACTTTGATATGAAAACTATATATACACAGCTGGCACCAAAATATGTCGCCATTAAAGCGCCATCCACAAATTGCCTGAAATGAAGAAATCATTTTGTCAGTTAGCATCAGCAGTTTAAGAAAACGAAGGTAGTAGATTATCAAAAGCTGTCTTCAGTTGCGTTTTGGAGTTTCTTCAAAATATATAAATATAATAAAACTATGATTAAGTAAATATTGCACTGCCTTCATATCCCTGGCATAGGGCTTCACGGCACCGATACAACACCGAGACTTTGGCATATCTCGGTCCGGGACTCGTCAAGGTGAAGTCGATCTTGCTCTCGTCGCAATCTCGGCGAGATAAAGGCCAATTTCGGTCCAGTATCGCTCTCGGAGTTTCGTTGTGAAAACGGTGAGCGAGGATAAATGATATATCTGGATATATATGCATTTTCTTCTTATTCCCCTCGCCTTAAAACGCAAATATTTGAAGAAGGAAATAATGTAGGGAGAAGCGAATGAGGAAAGCAGTATACGTAAATCCCCATAAATCAAACAATTGACACTTTTTGTAGCGACAAAAAGGCTGAAACAACTAAAAACATTGTGAACAATAAAATAATAAAATCTAAGTCGACCCCTTGGACCCCAGTTAAGTCCGCGGGAGGACTTCCTTGACTGCCTATATGGGAACTTCCTTGAAGTCATGGACTTGATTACCCCACAGACCCGAGTTAAACATCCAAGGTAACTTCCTTGAGGACTCATAAGGGGGCTTTCTTGAAATCACGGGCTTAACAACCCCGCGGACCCGAGCTGAACTCGCAGGGGGTCTTCCTTGAAGACCCATAGGGGGACTTTCTTGAAGTCACAGGCTGGACGATCCCGCAGGCCCCAGTTAAATCCAGAGAGGGTCCGCATGCAAATGGACAACTGAAGTGACTACGTTCATCATGCGCACATGGATCCCCGAAGTCTTGGCATTAAGTCCGACGTAGGGCGCTAAAGGCCGCTAGTCAAAAGTTTAAAACAAAATAATAATAATTCATTACCTTTGAAATTTAAATGAGTAATTGACCAAAGAAAATGAATTGTAGGTTCTCCTGAGAAGTTGTAATTTTTAATAGCACTACTGCTAGCTTCTATCAAGATTCCCCAAGATGACACATGGGGCTAGCTGAGGAGAATAAACTGTTCGTCTGTATGCACCAGTTTTCACACGAGTTCCTCAAGTCCAGCGTGGCGAAATTTGGCAAATTATGGGAGAGGGCTTTGCTGCAAGTAATCTCTGCCTTGGACATACCCGGTCTATCACAGCCCCTACTAGGATCTTTTGGCGGTACTAAGAGCGCAGAACCAGACCAATTCCTGTGGGGAATGGGAAATGTTTCGGATGGATGAGCCAAAGCCGGAAGCCACCTCTGGAAGAAGCCAAGTTCAAGTTGCACTGGGGCTCCAACACGGTTTTGGTAGACGTTTATCGGGGGATGAAATCAGAAGAGACAAAGCATGAGTCCGTGGGTAAGGTCGATGCCTCGCGAGCCGAAACTACGGTCTCGGTAATCAAGATCATAGCGGGGAAGATGGCACTGAACCAATGGAGACAGCAGTTGACGTGGGAGTTGAGGGCAACTCGGCATTGCTAATCTGAAGGCCGTCAGGGCTGTGTTGGAAATTGATCCTCCTGCGCTGGGACTTAGTGCCTCTTGTCAGGGGATTTAATACACGGCTTATGCAGGCGGTTCAAACAAATCTACATCACTGCACACTCGGCTCTGCGGATATATTCTCCTACTAACTACTACTTTAATCCCGGAACCTTGGGTCAGAAATGATGCTATACTTGGATTGAAGCACAAAAAGTACACCTTCTATTATGGCAAAGATTCAGGTAAGCCAAGAACTTTCGTTAAACGTGTAATCCATTGAATTAGTGGTAGATAACGGAAACGATCGGGAACGTCTTGAGATGTAGCTGTCTAATTAGTAGACCAACTGGGAAGTCTTATCCTGCTTGGTGGAACCGAATGATAAGTTTACTGAGGCGATACTGACGGAAGCTTTTCAATAAGGCCAAAACTAGTAGACTATAAATTTAAATTAGAATTAATCCTTCTAACTCAGAAGGCGCACTTCATAGGCAGAAGCCTAGAATCATTTGACCTATTCGCCACATATAACAATATGTATATGGGGGTGAATGAGGCTCCCACACCCATGCAAATAATATTAGTAATTAACACACTAAAATACGTCACACATAACAATATGGGGTGCATAGTCAACAGAGATCATTAAAGCAAATCCCAGGCATGAGTCAGGTCAAAAAGAGGATACATATACACGACTCTATACATGCCTTTTATAATAATAATAATAATAATACTGTTTTCATTCAAAATACAGAAGGATCGACATGCATAACAAACAAAAACGAGAAATTAAAACAAAAAGCAGTGCTAGCAAAAGACTAAATTATAAATTGTAGATGGAGTATCTATTTTAAGTATCACTTTGTCCACACTAGTATCAAAAACGTCTCCAACATCATTAGCAGACCTACACATGCGGTTAATAGGCTCGAACATGCCGTAATTAGTGCGAGAAAAAGCAATCTGAAAAACTGATCGATTACGTAGGGAATAGGAAAGTTCTCTAGGCAAAACTTTGGAAGCAAGCACAACACTGACTATCTTTCCCTGCAGAAGCTGATGCAAAAATTTCAAATCTGCAACCCAACGACGCCTCTCAAGTGTAACAAGCTGCAGTAACACTAAACGCTCCTCATAAGGTGGTAGATTAAGAGGGTCATTCCAAGGCAAACAACTCAGGGCCGATCGCACAAATCTACGCTGGACGGACTCGATACGTTTAATGTGGGATCCGTAAAACGGAGACCAAACCTAATTAGCATATTCAAGCAGGGGTATAACCAGGGACGTATAAAGATGGAGTCTTATTTGAGGGCTTGAAAATTCCTTGGACCATCGAAGAATAAATCCCAGCATAGAGTTTGCCCTAGCAACGACGTTATTAATATGGGAAATGAAGTTCAACTTAACATCAAGATACACTCCCAAGTCCCTGACCCCTTCCACCCGCTTTATAACAGTACCTTCAAACATGTACTGAAAAGTACGGAAGCTGGAAGACCTCGAGAAGGACATAACCTGACATTTCTCAATGTTCAACTTGAGATTGTTGTTGCGGCACCACTCATAAAAAATATGCAACTCTGATTGCAAAATCTCACAATCAGCATCAGATTTGATTGGGAGAAAGATCTTAATATCGTCATCATCTTTGAAGCAAATACGAAATATCATCTATAGATATGATGAATAACAATGAACCCAGATGACTGCTCTGGGGAACGCCAGAATGAGCCATAAAATCATCAGAGAGTGCGCCTCGAAAGCGTACCCCATAAGTCCTATTAGATAAATACGACATAATCCGAACAATAAGCGAGGGCGGGAAACCCAACCTAGCCAATTTAAAAGCAATGATAGAGTGAGACAGCTTATCAAAGGCCTTACTAAAACCGAGGTCTGGAAAATTAGAAAAGTAAAACATACATCATGGCGTAATTTCTGTGACTCCATTGAAGGTACAAACAAAGCCGCTAGGCTCAGGAAAATCCTCGCATGCAACAATAATATTCCTTCTTCGTGATGGAATGCACTTACATAGTCGACAGAGGAGACACGAGAATTGCTCATAAGTACGTACATTCCCGGTAATTCCACAGTTATCAGTGATTGCGTCCGTTGAACGGAATTGCGGACGAATACCTCCACGGTAGTTAGCTTATCGGATATTGTAACATATGACAAAGAGAAATTGGTTATCTAGTTATTTGGTCTCTTTAAATCGCCAGGAGATGATGGGAGTATGCTGCAGAGGGCTCATACAACGATCATCCCTTGGATCCTATTGACTTCTGAAAGAAGCTTATTCCACGCCTATATCCCCCTTGCTTGGCGATAGACCAAAGAGATCTTCATCCCCAAAGCAGGGCGGAACGGGAACATACTGTCTAAGGACACCAGACCAATAAGCCTTCCCTCTTTTCTTTTGAAAACGTTAGAAAAACTCATAGAAGTGAAAACTTAAACTACCAGTGATGCATTAAGATCTCATGGAGTAGACTTTTATGTCTGTCAATGGATCGAGACAATGCTGAGCAGCCGACAGATACAGGGGAAACGGGGAAATCTCGAGAATGTAAGAGCAGTCTGTAGAGGTACCTTACAGGGCGGCATTCTATCCACTTTGCTCTGGCTTTTAGTTGTTGATAAAGTTCTAAGGTTGCTAGAGAGCATCGGGATAAAAGTGGTAGCTTACGCAGACAAACTGGTCGTACTGAGATCAGGGCAGCAAGCACCCATAAGCGAACTACCGGAGAGTTCTGGGCATTATATATAAGGCTTCGATATCGTTTTATGCCTTCAAGAAAACCCTAGGAAAGAAATGGGGAATTAGTCACCGTATAGTTCACTGGATGTAAACATCGATAGTAAGACCAATATCGACTTACGGAATCTTAGTTTGGTGAGGCGGTCTTGAAAGTATCCTTAAGAAGTTCACCAAAGTTCAAAGAGCTATCTGCTTGGGAATCTCAGGAGCGGTAGGTAGAACAACAACTGCCGCTTTGGAGACAAGGCTCCATCTCAGCCCATCGGATATTCACGGTAGGAGTATAGCGGATCGTAATGCCATTAGATTAAAGGAATCCAACTGTTGGAAAACCTCGGACTACAGACACTCTACTAAGATACTTACCAGAGAGGAATGGGAAGATTATCAGTGGTCGCCAATTTCAACTATACCAATCTTCACGGATTGGTCAAAAGTGGGGAACAGCGCAGAAGCGAGAACTTTCTCCTATTGCCTCAGCATACGGAACTCGTAACGACTGACGAAACACTGCAATGTGTTTCAAGCAGAGGTCCTTACGGCGTTTGGCTAAAACACGATTAAATCACTGCTGATGCGCAGATGCCGGGTCTCCAGAGCTTGGGTGCTCTACGCAAGGTGATTCTCTGCTGACTACTCGGTCATAGCGATGTGACGAGTAACGAAAAAGCGGATATTCTGGCAAAAGAAGGTTCGCAGATAAACGCTTCACAAGTAGACAGATAATCGGTCTGACAACGTGCGACATATCAAGGAGGATGTGGCCAGAGTAGTATGAAAGGCGTTTTTACTGAAGGGAAGCTGCCCGAATCTTCGTAATATCACTGCGGATATACCGGGTCACTGCCTATTTGGTAGTCATGCCGTCCTTATGTGCATTCCTGCTAATGATTTCTGTCGGAGTTGCCTAGACGAGAAAGAAGTTGAAAGCATTCAGCATTTATTTGCCCGGGGCTAGCCTGGAGGTCAGGTCTTCGGCAAGCACTTCCTTAATGGACTAAAAGAGTTCGCCAGCGTGAAGTTGAAGTAAGATCTAACCAAGTTCCTCAAGTGCTAAATCGATCCAGATGAGGTTCCTTCGTAGTGGAACATATCAAGGTCTATGTGAGGTCGACTGGTTTACTACCGGTAGCCTCCAACTAACCTTACCTAGTGTCTATCAAAGGAAATGCATTTCTTACCACTCTGGTGTTGAAAAGAAAGTGCTAGTTTCTGATCGGTTATGAATCGGAGCCAAGCTTATTTAACGATAAAAGATTGAAATTGAATCCCGGGTAGGAACCACCACGTCTACTGGGGTTTGGGACAGGTTTAACATTTCCCAGTGGAAGTGATGTCTGGCAAACCTGGCTCGGGTCAGGTCTAACAAACCAACCGTTGCCCCGACTTTATTTAAATTTTTCAGTAGTGGACCAAATTGAAAGATAATTATAAAAATATCATAATTAAGGATAACATAAATAAAATAAGAGGTTAACTTAATATGGTATGCGCGTGTGAACCCTGGAAAATAACGCATAATATAATAAACTGAATCTTGGTTCAGCATAGGCATTTCCAACTGGCCCAGACTAATACCGAGGGTAATTGACCAAGGCTTGGCTTACCAAGACAGAACCAAGTTTGGCCCGCAATCAAACCAGGTTAAGTAGGAAGTGCGAAGAACTCTGTGTATAAGCTTTACAGGTAGTGTACATTACACCATATCCCCCAAGAAGTTTATAATGTGCTTCTGCACCAAGTTGCACTGATGTTCACCCATCAGTCGTCATTTAATGCGTCTGTTTCCTGACATGTAGAATTGTAACATATCGCTATTAACAGGTTGTTTATTCATGTTTCAATAATTTATTTATTCAGAGCTAGAATAACGAAAAAAAATAAATTCACAAAAATTTCTTTACCTTAAACTCTCAGAATATTGCAGCGTTCGTTTAAAAACTGTGACCTTTATGCTCCAGTTGCAAATTTAATTATATGAACTGTCGATTCATAATAAGCATTAAGCTTGTATTGTAGGAAAAGTCTGCTCTCACAGATAAGAATAGACTATTCTTCACTGGCATTGAACCCGAATGAAAAATGTGCAGGTAATAATTATTTGAATACCTGGGACAGCTAAAATCGAGTGGAATTGCGAATTAATTACGTTGCGCCGGAAATTAGAAATTGAACTCCGGAACTCGCATTCCTCAGTAAAAATAAGAAAAGTGATCACAAAATAAATTACCAAATAATTTGGTAATTAAGTAAATCATGTAATCTAATGAATGACTGGAATGGAAAGGCCGTAATCAAAATAAATCGCACATTGATAGCTGCACATTAGAAAGTTGTATGTGTGTATTATTGATTTTTAAGAAGACAAGAATATTAGTTGGTGATATTTTCTTATATTATGTTCGTCTATTTTTATTCTGGCGTCAATTTGAAATCCATTAAAATTGAAAGTCTAATAGAAAATATTTGGATGATACAATTGATTTTTGGAACAAGGAATTGCATCTTTCGACAAGCTGTTGCCCACCAAAAATATTTCATGTAAAGAAGGTTGCCAAGACTAACAAGCTCATACCACTTTCACTGTCAAAAAGTGTTCAAATCTCATGTAGAACCAAGCCCCTAACTCTACAAGCTCTAACTCTACAAAGCCTACATCTTGGTCAAAAGGTATGTCTTCGCCGTTTCATGGAATTACTGAGTGACACAACATTAAAGACTATTGAGTGTCTGGGAGTGTTTGTGCGATGGCTGCGGAACGGCCAAGCCATACTTTTTGACCAAAATGTAGGGTTTGTAGAGTTAGGCCTAGTAAAGTTAGCGGCTTGGCTCTACATGAGATCTGATAACTTTTTAACAGTGAAAGCGTTATGAGCTTCTGAGTCTTGGCCCCCTACTTTACATGAAATGTTTTTGGTGGGATTTCATATCTTTTTGTAAGATGTCCTAGTTTTTTTTATTTTTTCGTGCTGCATTTCTTGCGCGTCAGCTTTTCCTTTTTTCATAGCCCACTGTATATGGTTACCACTTTTCCTTGTTGGCTTATTATTTGCAATAAGCGATAAATATACGCCATGATGTTTTTTATTGCTTTTGTTCCCCATAAGAGGTAATTGTGCGGATCTTACATACATGTTACAATCATAACCCTTCCTTCGTAGTCGGGTAAAAAGGCATTTCTTGCACGCCAGCAGTTCCTTTCTTTAAAGCCCATTCACTTTTTCGTTGTTTATGTACTAAAAAGATATAGTTTATATCAAATTTCAGTTTTCTAGAACTTTTGAAAATACCTCCCAATAAGAAATTTTATATACAGACCTGCACCCCCTTTATGGGGGGTTGTAGGATGATAGTTACATATTTCTTTATTTTTTCGATATTTGTGTGCAAATCCTAGTCTGCATACCTAATTTCAGCTTTTTAGGACTTTTGAAAGGTACCTATGAGAAATTGTTATGTAATACAGAACCGAACACCCCTTTATTAGGGGTAAGAGGGTGAGTTACACATTTCTGTGCGTCGTCAAGTGTGCAGTCAGCCTTAAACCAGAAACACATTGCGATGCTGTGCCGAAGCAGTGTACGAATAATAAAGCACATTGGATGCAGTGCAGTGTTTTGACAATTAATGTCAAATTCATCTGTTACTAAAAATAACGGGGAAAAAATATCACTTGATACAAAGATATAACGTTACGGAGCCCTGGTTTAAATCACCAAATTGTTAGCAAAATTTAAATTGCTCTTGCCCTGTATGCTACTGTCAAACAAATGTCAACTGATGCAGTGTTTTTAGAAATTAGCCTAAACGATGCAGTGCAGTGCACATCGAAAAACTTAAAGCAATTCAGGCTGTAGGACGATCGCTCAGGAGTTAAACATGTGACACGCATACGTTAGCATCATTTTAGTAGATATTTTGGCATGAAAGGCCGAGGTCCGCTTGAACGAGCCAATTCGGACCCCACATTCACGAGATGTATAACGACGGTTGACGAAAGGAGAGTTTATGAGTTTGGCATGCAAACCAGTTAAAAAGCTTCAAAATGGGTCTTCCATAACGAGCCGAAGGTGAAAATAAAGACTACAAAGTCGCTCGGAAATCAAAGTAATGTTGACTATTTTGTTTGATTAGCGTGGTGTTCTTTACTGGAAATTTCTTCCGGAGGGGCAGATAGTCAACCAACAATAGGTCTGTTCCCTAATGAGCACTAGTGA
Source organism: Leptarthrus brevirostris (assembly GCA_964036015.1). Classification (NCBI taxonomy): domain Eukaryota; kingdom Metazoa; phylum Arthropoda; class Insecta; order Diptera; family Asilidae; genus Leptarthrus; species Leptarthrus brevirostris. The sequence goes on along the minus strand of OZ038372.1, from coordinate 116,331,207 downwards.
TAACTAGTGCTCACTAAATTACACTGAAAGCATTCCCCAAGTTTCAGTGCTCGCTATTTGAATTATCAAATCAATTTAACCTCAAGCACTTTTTATCACTGAAAATTTTCTCAGTGCTATTCAGTACTCTGTATTTGAATTGTCAATTGCATTGAACTGTCAGTTGACATTTCTCATTCTTGGCACTGAAACGTGCGTTTGTCAACTCAGTGCAGTGTTATCCCCACCAACTAACACTTTTTATCACTGCATTTTTTGTCACTGAAAGTCAGGGAACAGACCTAATATTTTATGGGCGTTATGAGACGTTTGTTCTTTGATTCTGCATCACGATCATACACCGTCATATATAGCAATCATCATCGATTAAGGATCGTATTCACCAGATATGGCTCCGTGAAACTTTTTCTGTTGCCTATTTTTATTAAAGTTGAGTTTAAAATTATTTAGAGCAATGTTAGTTTCCCGACCTTGTTTGCCTGTTGTCTAACCTAACTTCGTAGCCCGATTTGGATAATCCTGTTTTTGTTTCATAGAGTATGTTTCCCCATTTAGTATTATGAAAAAATGTGTGGCCTAGGGTGGGGTGGAGGACGGGGCTTTTAATTTCGTAACGCGTGGACCGATTTGAATTATTTTTTTTATAGAGTATGTTCCGCCATTAATATCATGTCAAATATTTTATAGGTGGGGTGGTGTACTCCGCTCAGGGCCGCCAAGAGGGGGCGGGGGGCGAAGGAGGTAAACCCCCTGGGCCCGGGCTCTTTCAAAAGGGGCCCCGTCATCTAAGTCATCAGCAGAACAAATTTCCCATTTTAATTATATATAAAAAAAATGTTTCACGATTGAACAAGTATAATATACTAGACAGATTTTAAATTGAAAGTGACTCATTTGATTGTATATGGGCCCGTAAACGCTTAGTCCCGGTACCGAAATTCCTTTCGCGGGGGCCCGTATGTGATACCCCCGGGCCCGAATTTTGTATCTACGGGCCTGACTCCGCCTACATATTTTCAAAAAGATGAATTTGTTAAACTGATTAACTTAAAAGAAGTATTTGGTCTTACGAAGGCGAGCGATAAAACTATACCGACCAGGAGATACATCATAACAATTGATGTAATCTTTGCAAGATATATTGAAGAAATAAACTGTAAATTCTTATTTATTTGTTACAGTTATCATAAATTAATGATTTCACTTAAAATGAAATTCTTATCTGCCTTTACTTCCTTTCTTATTGGCTATTAATAACAAAACAATAAACTAAAACCACGTAAGCACAATTATATACTTTGGGAGATTTCGGATTTAAATCTTTTAGGGTCATGGCAAAAAGTTTCACTTGCACCGTGGTTTCGTAAAATATCGTGGTTGTATAAAACAACTTAAATTAGAAAGGGCGATTAACTGTGCTCCATCAAAACTTGAATTATTAAAAACGCGCCTAATGTAGGAATAATTTCATAATACAGTACCAATATTTATTTACATATGTCTAAATACATAAGTGTGACTACTAAAAAAATACTTACTTGGAAAAGTTGGCCCACGGTCGAATTTTTTTAGGGCCGCACTCAAAAACTTTTTCCGTAGTTTCAGAAAATCCTAAGGAAGGTGTTTTTGTTTGTCTGCAAATTTCATGGGATGTTTTAACCTGAAAAAATTAATAGAAAAGAACGATTTTAGACAAGAATGACTTTAAATTATTAACCAACAATTAGTTTCTATGAAAAAAGATTTTTTTTTGTTCACCTACCCAAAATGCCATGACAGCGCTCAAGTGTGTTAATTTAATGTGATTTTTGATGTACATAACAACTTAATAGCTTAATTCGGCAGAAGTCTATAAGTTTGCATTAACATATCGTCGAACTTTTCCAACCCAAGGTCATTACCGCGTAAAATTCAGAGGTTCAATTATACACAGTTTGAGCTTTCTTTGTATATTCGGAATTTAGCAACAAAGACGTTAAAAATTTCATTCACCTTTTGTAAAACTTTAAGGAATACACAAGAGACAAAGGGTTCAAATAATAAATGAAATAAGTAGTACAATCGCACTTAGTGCATGCGTACAGCTCCTTTGCACGATACTTGTTTATTTTTTAAATGTTTGCTATTTTCAACCCGATAGGTAAAGATATTATACATTATTATTATTATTCATTAATATTTATATTTATGAAAAATTTGCATTAGATTAAAAAAATTTCATAATTTCATCAAATTTTGAAGTAAAAAATACTCTATATGCGAGCAGAGTGTGAATTATTTTTTGGCATAGTGCACCTGTTGTTGGATAATTAAAAGACTAGCAATGGAGTATGGGGCTGAATCGATGGATGATCTCATAACGATGTTCATAGCTTTGTCATATGGACTTTGGCTACATCATAAAAAAAAATAAAACATAGAGACAAGGAGTCGTAAAAATATTTGACAGCATTGATGAAAATCATTTAGATCATTCATCCAATCGTACTCCGTATCTTCCCGAGTCATTCCCAAGCAATTCAAAGGTCATTCAAGGAGAATACATGGGGAGGGGATGATGATAGTATCAATTGTTTTAGCGAGCGCTTCCAGCCAATAGAAGGCCTGGTAAACCCGCTGAACCCCAATAAGTTTCATGAAACTTCCTGCTGTAGCCTTTGAATAAACGGGATGCGAGCTAATTAGAAAGTATTAATACTTGTGTTGGTTATTTAACAAAAAATATAAAACATTTAATCTAAAATGGAGATATTGATATATTTTGTTGTAAAGTACCTGTAACTTGTGTCATTGATACACAAAATTTGTCAAGTCTATAACTTCTGATGGAGTCTACTTAGGCATACAACGTTTGGGCAGAATAAAATATAGGCCCGAAGGAGATGTTTTATCCAAAAAGCTTAAAAATTATTAAAAAGTGGAGGTACATTTGTGTGTGTATGTTCCCTAACTTTCAGTGACAAAAAGTGCAGTGATGAAAAATGTCCAAGTTGGTGGGGGTAACACCGCACTGAGTAAAGGAACGCAGAGTGCTTTTCAGTGCCAAATATGAAATACGTCAACTGACAATTCAATTCAATTGACAATTAAAAACACATGGTATTGAATAGCACTGAGAAAATTGTCAGTGACAAAAGGTGCTTGAGGGTAGGTTGATTTGACAATACAAATAGTGAGCACTGAAAGTTGTGGAATTCTTTCATTGTCATTTAAGGCCTTAACACAATGCAGCACCAATTCTGATCCTGGGATCGGAATCAAGTGGCGGAAACTGTCAAAAAACTTGCATTTGGTGCCATCCGTAACAGAATGCATTGAAGTGTCGTTCATAAGAAGTTCTTTCATAAAAATGTTTTTATAGTTTTTATCGGCTTTTTATATAAGCACGTGTAATCTTTGAATAATTCCACAAGTTTTACCTCCAAATTCATTTTATTTTCAAAAAATCCGGCTTACTTACTTACAAATTCAAACTATTTTCGATTTCGACGAGAGAATCAATCCTGATACTGTCATCAGAATTGCCATTCTGCGATGCGCCATTTTTTTTCATATGTTTCGAATTGACAAGCACTTCATTTAGATCCTGGTGCTGGAATCAAGTGCTTCATTGTGTTAAGGCCTTTAGTTAGCACGAGTTATTATTAGTGCTCGTTAGGGAACAGACCTAGTGACTCATAATCTTTACGGGGGCATATTAAGGCAAGTAGGCAGTAGCAATAAATAATAATCATTTGTGTGCAAATTTGCACACAGAAACTCAGCAGCGCCAGAATCATATAAGATATCACAAACTAAAACGCGCCTTTCAACAGAAGCAGTCAGAGTAGAAGGATACACTCTTTTCAGGGTCCCGTATTCAAAGGATCTCCATCGGAGCTCTATTGTGTTGGTACCGCTGTCTGCCCTTACGTCTGTCAGAGGATTTTGACGAATTGAGATATCGACTTTAAATTCACACATAATATGTAAATATTGGCCCAAAGACGAAAATCTTTGTTTCTCTTTTAAACTAACAGGGATTCCCTGAAAGACAGGTAATAATAGAATTAACGGAAGTGCGTACTTCTACCATGTGTAAAGTTTCTTTAGAAGTGATACCTGAAGGTTCAGTATGCCTTAAAGTGAAGTAAATAATTTTGTTTTAAGAAAGTGTTTCAAAAGTTAATAGGTAATTTAAAATATTGGGTGAGTAATCTTTATAATAACCTTATCAAATTAATTAAAACTTAGTGTAAATTAGATGGCCGAATTTTAAACAAACCATTAATTATGCATACAAAAATAGCTGCAGTAAGTTAAAGACACCTGAAGAGATTAGTTTCAAAACAAATCAGCAACTGATATTATCGATAAAAACACACTCTGTCGAAAAACATATTGAACTTGAATATAAAAAGAATTTGAAATAAATCAATCTGAAAACTGTTTTAATTATCGCAGTGAAAATAAAGATGAAATCTGAGAGAAAAGAAATCTTTCTAGTTAATCCGGGACATCTCTTTCATCACAAATTGGAAAATATCTGAATATGTTAAACAATCGATCATATAGAAATCGACATTAACGTTGATAGTCTTCCAATTTTTCAAAGCTCTGGATTAACACAATACCTAGCCTGAGAGCTCTTTCGAATTGCCGGAATATATAACAATTTCTAATTGGCGCATTTGTGTGTGTTTAAAGGCCGGAAAATGCGAATGAATTACTCGAAAAATTTGTTGAAAAAATTCATACAATAATTTGAATTTTCGGGGAATTTAAATTTTCGGAAAATGTGTTAAAGTAATATTCAGACTATTTTTGCCGTTGAAGCGGGCAAACAGGTGGATTGTTTATTTACAGATTTCAGTAAAGCTTTTGATAGGATAGACCACGGTATCCTGGTCTATAAATTGACTCTTCTTGGGTTTCCTTCGCCAACTGATTATCCTCTTACCTGTCTGATCGTACCCAGCGCGTCCTGCTTCGGGGAGCTCTTTCTGATCCTTGTCACCTCGGGGGTGCCACAGGGCAGTATCTTCGGCCCACTCCTCTTCATCCTATATATTAATGATGTTTCGCTTCTCCTGAAACGCAGTAAAATTCTATGTTATGCGGACGGTGCTAAGATTTTTCGCACTGCTTCCCACAAAGCAGACTACAGTACTTTGCACTCTGACCTGGCTGTGTTCTGCAATTGGTGTGTGCGCAATCGATTTCCTTTATATGTCGGGAAGTGCACCGTTACGACCTTCTCCCGTAAATGGCGTCCTTTCCTCTTTGACTACATGGCGTTACCCTGGGTAGGGTCTGTAAGGTGAAAGACCTGGGCGTGGTCCTCAACTTTCGCCTTTAATTCGAGGACCATGTGGATTCGATCGTTGGTAGGGCTAACTCGATGCTAGGTATCGTCAAAAGATGGTCTAGGGAACTCGATGAGCGATCAGTATAAGAAGGAAGTAACCAGGCATAAATCCAGGGAAGTCCACGCTGCACTGCCTTGACGCGGTCGACGTGAACGGCGAAATAGGGAGCTTCTTTACTGTACCTTCGTCAGACCGCTTTTGGAATATGCCAGCCCTGTGTGGGCTCCCTATTTCGCCGTTCACGTCGACCGCGTCAAGGCAGTGCAGCGTGGACCTCCCTGGATTTATGCCTGGTTACTTCATTCTTATACTGATCGCTTGGGGTTGATTTCTCTTGACTCCCTTGAAAAGAGGCGTAACATCGCCAAACTACTATTTTTGTTCGATTTATTGAAGGGAACAATAAATTCATCAGATTTACTGGCTGCCGTGAACATCTTTATCCCGCAACGCACCTTGAGGAATCACAACTTCCTGCACGTTTCTAGTCATCGAACTCTGTATGGGATGCACGAGTCCATCACGTCGATGTCTCGCCTCTTTAACCAACACTTCGCCAATTTTGATTTCAATCTCTCCAGACTGCAACTGAAGGGCATGCTTAGACAGTGGCTTGGTTGATGTGGGGTCGTGGATAGTGTCGACCGCCGTACTTGGATTGTACTTGCCGATTTATTCTTGGCTTTTCGTAGTTTAGTTTGTAAGTCTTCATTGTATGCTGTAGTAATTTTTTGGATGAATCTGTAGGAAATAAATAAATAAATAGATACACCAGCCTGAGCGTTTGTTACTGGCACCGTTGGACTGGTACATCTGCTCATGGTTCTCCTAAAGCCAAACAAAAAGGAGTAAAGAAACACAACCGCATAGTTTACATCACTTCGGTTGCTAGTTTAAGGACTGACAATGATTTCGAAAACAGAAGTGGCAATGTATATCATGTTCAAAGTTTTTTGGAAAATACAAGCAAGCTCAAAGAAATAAATATCAAAATGGTTAGTTAGCCAGTTTCCTTTAGAGTGGCAAGTATCATTTTAGAAAATTGACAAAATGTGAAAAGAATAACGTGAATATCAAATTTCTTCTAATTTCTTTCTAAAGAATGTGGTAGAAAACCAAGGAGTTTCCTGGAAATGTGTAGGTCAGAGTTTCGCCAATTTTTTCTATAAACTTTAGTTCTTTTATTTAAAAATGTTCTCAATGACGTTCTATAATGTCGTTCAAATTTGGATTGCGTGCAAGATATGTTATCCATATGGTTAGCACTACAACCTATGAGGTTTTTTCTACCTGTGCAGTTGCAAAGCTCGTAATTTTCAATTCATTTATGGAGACAGTTTTGCCAATAGTGATGGGAAAAACGGACACTTTGCTGACGCAGGGTCATACGAGTCATTTGGCATAAGTGACTCAAAAGAAAGATTTGGTCATTTGGGTCTTTTGAGTCATTTGGGCACTTGTGTCTGTAGAGAGTCAACGCAAGAACTTCAGCCCTACCAGTGAAGGATTTTACGAATTTTTTTTCGGCTACTTTAAGCTTTGACTATTGTTCTACATTGTATGTTTGTATAGGGTGGAACGAAGTGCTTTGTGGTTTGCTTTCTGTTTAGTTCTGTTGACAAGTTACATTTACATATTGTATCGTCACTGTGAGTATATGGGAAGTATAGGGATCACATTTCCATCACAAGGTCACACTCGCTGAAATATGAACAACAACAACAACAGGAACTAGGTAACATTGACGGAGTGGGGTTGCATGAGCTAGTTAAGTTCTGAATTCATGACTCAAGCAAATAGCCCACACTGTATTGTGTACTGTACCAGGTGTACCACTCTTATCTTAAGATGGGGCAAAAGTATGATTGAGAGAATCGGTGTGCTTTCTATCTTGTTCTTAGAGATATGATATGGCGACAGGCAAGTGAGCGATTGACCGATGTGGTAGATAAACATTGACTCAGGTCTTTTGAGTCATTTTACTGACTCGTTCAAAATGACCGAATCGTTCGCGACCGACACATCACTAGTTGCCAAATGGTCGTTCAAGCGCGTCAATATATAGGAATCTGAAAGAGACAATTTTTTTTTTAAAGTCACCAGATACAAAATAATACATTTTCTTCAAGATTGCTTAAAATATAAGAAATTAAGTTGGATAGGGCGAAGAAGCGCTTCGGTAGGTTGTTTGAAGAGCTTCAAATCCATAATGGGAAGTGACGGTCCCACACTATTACATATATAGTGATATACAGGGTGTTTCAGAACTGATGTGCGAAAATAAGTGAGGTAATAGGTCTAGGTAATAGGTAATAGGAACGGCAATCTTAACCGTTCGAGAGTTGCAGGGTGAGTCTTAAATTTGCAATTTTCACGGTATGCATTCATCATTTTATTTTTAACTTTTGATCTATTCCACAGCGGCATAAAGAAACGACTAAAAACTACTACCTTAATGACCTGAATCATTGCAGGAACAGTCACTTCCAAAATTGATAAAAATTATTTGTGATTACATACCTAAAATTTAGCAGCGATGAAATACTGGAGGACTGGATACACCTTAAGGAGAGAATTAATAGGGGGTTATTCGCATGCATCAGAAGCGACGGAGTACATTTCGAACAGCTTTTGTAAGACACTAAGGTTAATTGTAATAATTTTCGAATTTAATAAAAAGCATTTTAGGGTTAATTTGAGTTTAATCTCTTTAAATTGCTGATTTGTATAATAATTCCCAAAAGGTTTTCTATGTATAAATTTCTACATCCTTTCTCTACCTGGACATATTGTACCTTAATGAAAAATTAATAAAATAGCTAATTTAATAAAAATAAAAAACAGATGTATTAATTACATGAATTTCGGTGAAAATTTGGGAAAATGCTGAATTTTAGGTAATCGCAAAACATTTTTTCACTTTTGCAAGTGACTTTATCTAGAACGGTAGAAGTTAGAGCAACATTGTTGACTATTTTAAAAAGTTCATTGGAATAGTAGTTTTTTGTCGTTTGTGTTGAGTAGAGATTAAAATAAAATAATGATGTGCATACTATGAAAATTGCAAATTTATGAATCATCCTGTAACTCCCAAACGGTTGATATTGTCCCTTCCGTGCAATACTATTTTTTGTTTGGTTAAGGGGGCAGACCCAGTTAGAATTTTGAAAAAAAAATATTTTTTTTTGCATTTTCTCAAAGTAGAATATTTCAAAAGTATTCTTTGAAAATTTCAGACAAATCGGACCTTTATTTATGGAGATACATTATTATATATGTATCTATTTATGGAGATATACACTACCCCCGAAAAGTTTCCGGACAAAGAGAGATAACATTTATCGTATTGAAGTTGAAATAATACAGCTCTGTTTTTCCTTTTCATTTTTTGATCAAAATAAGTGTTTATTTACCTGATATTTGCATTTTCATATGTAAGCTATAATCTGAAGAATAATAAATTAAGTTTAACAAAATAATTTCACAATTTTTGATTCATCGAAGTATAACTTGGCACACTCGGAGTACTCTTCTTGTCAGTTTTTGGAGTTTTTCTGAAATAACGGACATCAAGCACTCCAGAAGTCGATCGAACAGAAGCTTCTGATTTATCGTGGTTTCCTCTCAAACTGCTATACTTATCAATATTCCACTTTCCGTCATGGATCCAACCCCATTACGGATCCATTCATATGTTTCACTGTGGTCACTATGCATTGCTCCAACAACCGCCCACCTTTTAAAAGATGCACAAATTGTCTAATCGTTTTTTCTTATTAATTGAATTAAATTAAATTTCAATTTAATTTAATTAAATTGAAAAAAAAATCAGCAATAGTGACACTACGTAAAGAAGGATATACAATTCGAGAAATATCAAAAAAGTGAAGGTTCCTCGGTCAACAGTAAATGACACTATACTCAGATATAACCGAACCAGTTAGAATCGCTCTAGTGAACGCTCTGAAAGGCCTAAAGTCACGACTAAAGCAGAAGATCATTGGATTATTGTGACCAACAAACGAGATAGAAGAAAAACAGTGCCGCAAATTCAAGCAGAGATAAACAAAACTCGGTAAAAACCCGTAAGCTATGAAACAGTCCGAATACGTTTAACACAAGCAGGAATGAAAGGATGTTTTGCTGCGCGGAAACCACTCTTACGACCAATAAATAAGAAAAAAAGATTATTATGGGCTAAGAAACATGCAAAGTGGAGTATTGATAAGTGTGACAAAGTTTCATTCACTGATAAATCGAAATTTGAGATTTTCGGTCACAGATGTAGACAGTTTGTGCGTCGTAAAATATTTATGGTATAATGACAAAAGAAATGTATCATAAAATCCTAACTAAACATGCCTGCTCTGCTCTGGAAAAATAGTGATTCGCCCTAACTTTGTAATGCAACAGGATAACGATTCAAAGCGTACCTCCAAACTATGTTAAAGCTACCTGGAGCAAAAGCAGAAAGAAAAGAACTTCACAATATGACCTGGCCCTCTCAATCAACTGATAGCAATCCGATCGAACTCGTGTGGGATGCATTAGATAGAGCAGTATGACAGGAAGCTCCGACAAACCAGAAGATTTTGTTTGAACGTCTTTAGGAGTGCTAGATGTCCATTACTTCAGAACAACTCCAAAAACTGACTAGAAAAATGCCCCGAGTGTGCCAAGTAGTCATCAAAGCAAAACGTGGATATTTCGATGAATCAATTGTGAAATTATTATGTAAAACTTCATTTATTACTGTTCAGATTATAAGTTTGCATACAGAAATGTAAATATCAGGTAAATAAACAAATATTTTGATATTAAAAACTGTTTTATTTTAACTTCAATATGATAAATTATATGCAACTCGCCTTGTCCGGAAACTTTTCGGGGGTAGTGTATATCGTATATAATATATCGTACTCAAAACTTTAAACGCGTTTTTCTGGAAACCATGTTTTCGAAGTGGGTGATCATTGTAACTTGAGAACGGCTTGGCCGATCGGTTTGAAATTTTTCTCACTTATTCTATACATAATTATCCTCTGGATGGACGAAGGATTTTTTTGGACGATTATTTTTTTTTATAGCCGAAAATGCGAGTGAAATTTTACTCGAATAAAGAATTTTGACTTTCAACATCCGCTCTTTTGTGAAAATTCAAAAATTTTCAAATCCCTTCGTCCATCCGGAGCATTATGCCATTAACCAATGATCCCTTTTGGTTTTTTTTATTTCCGATGATCCAGTGACGAGCAGCAGTGGTCACGGCAAAACACTTTTTTTTGGACCCCTCCCAAATTTGCACTGATTTTTCAATATTTTGCCATAAAAAAAGTTTTAAAATTCTCTGTAAATACATATCTTTCATGTGGAAAAACATGTGTTATTAATTATTTTAATGCGTGGCCAAAAAAAATCCTAAAAAAGAGCTTTTTTTGGAAGTCCCAACTGGGTCTGCCCCCTAAAGTGAGGACCATCATCCCACTTATTTTGGCGCCCAAGATCTGAAATACCCTGTATAATCAAAATCTGTGAAAAACACGAAAAAATATATATTTTTCAAAACCACTGAATTTTTGGATAATATTTTTTAATGTTTTAACTCTCTCTAACATTATACGCTGCGTTGAACGTTGAGAGATCCTTTTTTTAAAGTCATTGACGTCTCTATCATCATAAGGTGTACTTCTTTTTTCATTCCGTAGAAGCAATATGTAGAAAGAACATAATACGCGCTGGAATAAACGGAGTGGAAGCAATATGGAAACACAAAGGAATATAATTGAAAGCAAATATTAAATAAAGATATTGCAAAACAACAAATTGTGTATTTATTTACAATTATGACTTCCTTGTCCTTCCCTTTTGACAGTTTCCATTTATTCCATCAATGACTTCGGTACAAAAAGAATGCGTTCTGAATACACTGGTGCTCATAAAAAAAACACGAAACATTAGGAATAGAATATTCCAAACGAATAAAGAAACACATAGATTCCATCATTACACGTTTCTTCTAATGAATCCAAGAATTTTGCTTTACCTTGATCAATAAATTATTCTCACCGGTGAATAATTTCTGTTCAAGCGACAATAGAACGACATGCTCAGTGCTTAATTATAAATGATAAAATTATCAATTAGTGATGTCATTCTCTTTTGTTACGGAAAATTTGTCGTTAGTTAAGTATAATAAATTATGAAATACTTTTTTATATTTTTGTTCATTTAAGATATTTCGAATTGAGGGAATCGTTCTTGTGGCGCAGAAATGATCTTAGTGTTTATTCTTATCGAACTTTTAAATCAAAAATGACTTCCAATGATCGCAATTTTTAACACAATTACAATGAAAAGAAAAACATCGGGTGGCAATGAGGTTGCGCAACTTACACTTTATCTTCTATAATTCACATGCGACCAAAACAAGGCATTATCAAATATTTTTCAAATAAAAAGCATATTTGCCGACTGTACGACAGCAGAAAAATTATCATTTCCGTTTATGATCACACGATTCATTGTAATAAACGGGTGTCGTTTATCTACGCTATTAATAATGAAAATAAAATAACGAGAATGGTATATGATACACTATTTCACAAAATAATGCGTACACATAAAAGCGTACTTGTAAAACACAATTTGTATTAGTAGAAAGATATTTTGTAGTAATTATATTTGTATTATATAAAAAAAACTTAATAAAGCAATATTATTTCCTAATTTATAACGAAAAAATAAACAAAAATTTATTTCTAACACAAAATTGTGTACACACTAAATAAAGAATAGAAACCTACACCTTCTTTTTCAATTTATTTGTGTTACTGAGGTTACTTTTTTTCAATTAGTTTTTATTCTTTCCAAAAGGTTTTGACTGGATTATGATCTGTCGACTGTGGTGGTGCTGTTAGTACTTCGCGGATATTGTATAATATATTAGTTATTCGCCAAGTTTTTCATAATAGTGTCAAATTATGTACATGAAGTCGAAAAAGTAAGAAAATTTCAATACAATTTCGTTTGTAAAAAAATTGCTCTATATCCTACAGTCAGAGGTAAGTCCGGTCTACAAGTTTATTCATAAATTTTTTTTTTTAATTAAACCAACGGGTTCCGCGTTATTCGCGGTAGAATACATCGTAAAGCCTCATCTAATCAAAAACATTTCATGTAAAAAAGGTTGCTAAGACTCACATGGTCATACCGCTTTCACTGTTAAAAAGTTATTAGATCTCATGTGAAGCCAAGGCCCTAACTCTATAAGGCATAATTCTACAACCCCTAACTCTAGAAACCCTACATCTTGGTCAAAATGTATGGCTTGGCAGTTTCGGGGCCATCGCACAGTCACTCCTATGGACTTATGGTCACTGGACTTTAATGTTGTGTCATGCATTGGATCCATGAAACGGGGAAGCCAAACTTTTTGACCAAGATGTAGGGTTTCTAGAGTTAAGGGTTGTAGAGTTAGGCCTTGTAGAGTTAGGGGCTTGGCTCCACATGCGATCTGATAACTGTTTAACAGTGAAAGCGGTATGAGCTTGTGAGTCTTGACAACATTCTTTACATGAAATGTTTTTGGTTAGATTTTATATCTTTTTGTAAGATGCCCTAGTTTTTTTTAATTTTTCTGACTGTATTTCTTGTGCGTCAGCTATTCTTTTTTTCATTACCAACTCTCTATCGTTGTCTCTTTTCCTTGTTGGCTTATTATTTGCAATAAGCGATAAATCATAACCGATTATATTCAACTATAGCTGCCTGTTGTGCTTTATTTATATAAACTTAAAGCAGACTAAATTATCTTTCCAACAAAGTAGAAACATGTACACTTCATTAACCGAAATGACAAGAAATCTCTGATTAAACCTGAAATTTTAGTTGCAAACGAAATTTTCATCCAAAACGCAAGCAGTAAATCATGGTCCGACCATGGTCTGGTGCAATACAATCCGTCTTAAATACGGGATGACTATTTTTACTTCATTCGAAAGAATGTTTTGTTAACTTCAAGTAGAAAAAACAATCTTTCAATAGAAGCAATAGAATAGGCACTAGGACGAGTTTAAAGAAAAATCACCTCCCGGCGGCTCTTCCTTCTGGCGTATTTCTTGCACGTTCCTTTTTTCATCACACTCTCACTTTTTAGTTGTTTTTGTACTTATATCATCTAGTCTTGATATAAAATGTCAGCTTTCTAGAACTTTTGGAAGTAGTTCGCCAGAAGAAGTTTTATATACCGACTTGCAGCCCCTTTATAGGGGTGTTGAAGGGTGAAAGTTACAGATTTCTTAATTTTCTCGTTGTTTGCGTGCAGAACCTAGTCTGCATTCAAGGGCTTTTGGAAGTTTGGAAATTATCTTATAAGAAATTGTTATATAATACAGAACCAGACCCCCCCCCCCTTTTCGAGGGGTTGGAGAATGACAGTTACAAATTTCTTAATTTTTTCGATATCTGTGTACTAATCTACCCTGCATATCAACTTTCAGCTTTCTAGAACTTTTGGAAATACCTACCAATAAGAAATTTTGCATATAGGATGGAGGGGGTGGAGGGTAAAAGTTATAGATTTCTGAATATTTTCATTGTTTGTGTGCTAATCCTAGCCAGCATACCAAATTTCAGCTTTCTGAGACTTCAGGAAGTACCCTAGGGGTTTTGATGACGGAGGTTTTGATGATCATGAGTGGCGAAATCGACGTATTACAGGTATTAATAAAATCTAAAGTATGAAAGCTGGACAAATGAAACTTAGTGTGTTTCATTACTCTGGTATCTTTATCGTATTCTAAGAATTTGGGCTCTCTGGTATTATCCAGACCGAAGCAATGAGGGTTCGAAAATACGACGAAACGCTTCGAAAAAAGGTAGGTAGTGCCCAGATTTAGACGAGTCAAGTTTGTGGATTCCACTTTGTGGCATTCCCTAAACTTGCTTTGTTTGTATGAGCATTCCACTAAGTGAAGAGCAAGAAAAACTTGCCATTCTAGTTTTGTAGAAGTTGGACCCCATTCAACTTTGCAAAATAACGAAATTCAAACCAATCATTTTGTAAAAGGATTTTACATTTTGCTGTATTGTATAACAAGGTATACGAATTTTAGTGAAAAATGGCGCCGAGATGAAACAGTGAGAAAACACTCAAGTTTTGAAACATATACCAAAAATTTGGCATACTATGGGACCGTACTTTAGACAAAAAAACAGGAACCAACATGGCCAGATGATGTAATTAAAAAATTTTTGGGAGACATTTTTAATATTGAAAGCGTTGATCTTTCAATTTCTTGGATTAAGTGTGAATTCAAAATGGAAAGTTTCTGGATTGCCATAAACTGGAGTTCACATACTTGACTAGTCTGAATGAGACTTACTTAACATTCACTTACATATCGCGGTCTAAACTACCCGTAGATTCGAACACTGTTTGCGAATGTTTGGTATTTCATAACCGAATCATCAATATAACAGTTTTTGTACAGAATTTTACTCAGAATATGTTCATTTCTATTGATTTTTTCGTCCTCCTTTTCTCATAAATCCCTGTTTGTCTTAACCGTCTACTATCCACTATCGTTTATCCTCCGCAGCGCATAATCTCCACTCCGCATAGTGTGTCTTGCTACGGTTTGACTAGATCATTGTTTTTCGGAACTTCGGAATTCAGAAGCTATCTTGATTTGGATTTTTTCACCTAACGCGGATGTTATGCTTGTAAGGAGATGCTTGCTTCCTTTTATGCCGGAATTCGGTCATTACCCTGCGGTTTAGATCGTCCTGTATTTTGATTAAATCAACTCGTCTTATTCTCAACTGGAGAATAAGAAAACAAAGTCTTTAAAAGATTGTGGGTCTCAAGAATCAATGTGGTAGAAGATAGTTTCAGTTGCGTTCCTCCTCACTAGGAAATTTTGCAACGGATGAAATTTTATTACATATGAGGAAGAAAAATTGCTGAGAAAGTATGGCATAAAATATCCGTCTCGTTCACTAATTTATTCAGTCATTAAGTCATTTCAAGTCTTACTCGAGTAGATCCTGTTTATCTCTGCCTGCATTTATGCGTGGTTTTATTTACTGTCGGTATTGAAAAAAGCAACCGTTGAATCTTCCAACAAATACTATTGCAATGTTAAAGTAATCGATGTCTTGCAAAACGTAGCTTTAGTATTCTATAGGCTGTATCGATTACGTAATCGATGCAATTTGTATTCGGAAAATTGAATACTAATTTCATTTGCTTCAATAAATTTCTGCATGAATACATTCACAGTAGGTATAGGTGACGATCTCAGACTAGAATCATGCATACAGTCGGTAAAGAGGGGAACATTATTCTCAAAATCTGTTTATTCACAACTAGATTTTATGTGCATTAGTCTACAGTAGTTAGTATGTATTAATACGTGGAGAATGCATTTGGTCATAACGTGTCCTTTAACAGTTATAATGCAGATGTTTTAAATCGTAATCCTTGCAAGCACAGCCTACCCTAGATTCAAGCCTGAAAGCATATTTAAACAGCTGGGAGTGAGTGGTGTAAACAAATACTTGTACTGCCATTTCCATTGAAAACATTCTCCTTTTAAAGCCCCTGCACAAAATTTAGCAAAACATTTAAACAGCTTGATTCCTGAAATTATCAACTTCTCGTCGCGCCATACAGTAAAAAATTCGTCCGAACTTATTGA
Organism: Leptarthrus brevirostris; assembly: GCA_964036015.1. Taxonomy (NCBI): domain Eukaryota; kingdom Metazoa; phylum Arthropoda; class Insecta; order Diptera; family Asilidae; genus Leptarthrus; species Leptarthrus brevirostris. The sequence continues at coordinate 116,315,159 of OZ038372.1, read as the reverse complement.
AAAAATCAAAGACACCGTGGAATTCCAAAGTAGTCTCCTTCAATGAATGTAATCTCTATTCGTACCTGTAACAAGGCTAAAGTCTTTTCTTTTTGAACACATGCATAGGAAGGTTTCAAATCGGGGCAAATCATCGAAATTAATCAAATTATAAATGTGTATATTGAACAGAATCATTACTTTCTTTATGGTAATTGTTATTCGTAAGTGAAAGGTTTGGCTATGGTATCCGCGCTTTCTCCATTTCTCGCTGAATTTTTATTGATTGTCTGGAGAATAAGTTATTTAATTCAGTAAAAAGTGACTTGTTAAAATAAGTTTTTATTTGGTATCGATACGTGGATGACACTTTTTTTTGTATTTGCGTAGGTAGGCAGCGTCAGTTAAGTAACTTCGTTAACAATATCTTAAATACATTGCACGGCTGTATAAAATTTACAGTGTAGATTGGATTGGGCAATATAAATTTTTTGATATCAAGATCCCAATTTTCGACAGTTATTTAACATTTTACGTATACAAAAAGAAAATATACGCTGACGCTGTGATACCCTTTAATTCAAATCATCCTTGGACCGAGCCGAGTTTATTTTCAGACAGAACTACGGGCAATTATTGATATAGCACAAAATAATGGTTATAACAAGAAACTAATTTGTAAACTACTGCATCAAAGGAATTGCAAGTTTATTTTGCGGTTCATCTTTCTAATGCAAATAGGGAATCCAAGGGTACAATAGAGAAAGTTTCCAACTATTTCAATACTACATTCGTTAATAATAAATTTGAAAAAATAATCAAATAATCGAAAAGAGCGGGGTGAATAAAATTGGGCAAAAATCTTGACAAGATTCTCTGAACAGATCGCAGGCGCTACAAACAATAAAGGTCACTCCTTTAAAATCTCTATCTTCTCTATATTAATAAAATTGTAGTGTCTGTTTGTGATTTTAAAATAATTGTTGTTTTGTAAGCTCATATGTGAATTTACATCATATGAAAAACCAGTCAATTATTTTTACAACTTTTGTCTGTCTGTCTCGGAAACGGCCAATTCGATTTCGTTCGGATCTTCACGGGACGGTTCAGTATTTTCATAGGCATAGTTTAGACTACGATGCGACGCGCCGAAGGGCTGTGGGAGGGAGGGGGTAGGGGTGACATGTACAAATTACCGAAACTATCGATATTACTGTCGAATCCATACTTTTCGGGGAAAGATGAATAAAGAAATAAAGACACTCCCGATGTTGATAAATAATTTGGTGATAAGGAACCCCTAGGGATGCGGGTGGGAAGAGAGTGATATGTAAAAGTAATCGAAATCGACCGATATTAGTGTGAGAATCCATAGTTTTCGGTGTCGTTGATGACAGCTTTACAAACTACTGAAAGCATATACAACTGCGGTTTGGTGATGTAAAAAAGCTACCCTTCTGCTCCTATTCCCCTAGACAACTCTAGCACTAGTTTCCGTATCCTCTTGTGAGGCATGGGGCGGAAGAACAACTTCACACCTTCATTCGAGACGGCAATTGCAAATGGACTTACAATTTAAAGTCGGTTCCGAACTACTGACATTTTTTCTGCAACCCCATGACCTTTTTATCGAGATTTGTTATCAGCAGAAAGCAACCAGTGCCGACGACTTACTTACACCTATAATTCGGAGACGGAGTTGGATCGATGCGTTGAGCAGCACGACCACCATGCCATGGGAACCGGGTTCGAGACCCGGTCACCCCGTGAGCTTTTCGTAAGCAATTAAAATAATCCACTCCGTCTCTGGGCTGTTGTCTAGCTCGCAGCAATGCAAAAAACAAGACTCAAATTTCCTCACTTCCCTTACCCTAATTTTCTTCTGGCCAAAACCATGTTAACGCATCAAAGGGTCGTCCCCTAGGCTTTGACCACATTGTATAAAAAAAACTATAGGAATAAATTGGGAAATTCTACTTTCTTGTGGTAATTCACCAATATCTCTCGTGAGATTATTAAAGTCCACAAGCCGAGCTTCTAATGCGTCAATGACGTCAATAATTGCCTTTAATTTTGGTTACGGGAGCTTTTTGCTGTTACTGTGACGCATTAAATATACAAATCTAAGTTAGCTCGCAGACACAGTCAAGTACCTAAATGTATGATTCTTATGCTGAAAGAATATCAGTTGACTGTGCGATATAAGCTAATCACATCAGGTTTGTCATATAAATGATCGTGTTTGTTTTCCAGAATGCCACACATTATAGTGTTACATGCCTAAAAGCGTGATGACGTTATGCTGATTTTTATCGTCAAATGAATGTGAATTATTCGTAGTTAAACAATCAACCCTAGCTTTTCTTGAGTTCCCTTTCAGCGATTTGAAATGATTAGTCTTCGTAGTTTTGCCAGAAACGTCACAGTCTCTCATTTATTTCAATGAAAGTTCTAAAAACAAATTATGATTGCAATTACAAACGGTTTCCGATAATTGTGCTGGTGATTTCCTGTTTTGTTTGTTTGTTTTAAAATTTGTATTTTCTAACGAAATACTAAAAGCTAGCGCAATTGTTTTTCTTGGGGTAAGTTTTCCGGTGAATTAAAAACTGATTATCGAATTCAATTGTTTCATGACTATTTCACACACTTAAGTTACCATCTGTTGCGCATTCTTGGAATATTTAACAAACAAGGCGTTGTGATAAGCTCAGAAAACTTCGGCGCTTTTTTAAGTGGGAACATATACCATGAAAGTTAGAAAAATTTTGAATTTTTGTAGAGGGATCGACAACAACATATAAATACTATTAACTTCAGTAGGATCCTCCGTGTTACTCGATTAAGATATTCTTTCTGTAGAACAAAAAAACAATTTTCAATTTTTTTCATTTGTTATTATATTGAAAAAAGTTCGGAAGGTATCGTGAAAGGTATCTTCCACTTGTAGGGTTTCTTAGTGTAACAAAACGAAATCTTTTTTTCTTTTGGAAATCAGTAATATATAAAGAAAGAAAAAAATTACTATCTTTCGAATTCTGTATGCCCCTCTTCAAGGGTTAGGTTAGGTTAGAGTGGCTGCCTAAGAAGGCAAACTTAGGCCAAGGAGGCCCATTGTGATACCACACCGCATAAAATCCCTAGAGAAGAAGGGGGTTAACCTGTTACTTTCTGTGTATCAAGCCAGTTCCCTGTCTCCAGTGAAAACTAGTTCTCGAGGAGTCAATATAAAATTTTGCTGGAACGGAAAGGGGGTCTAGCACTCCTCTTCAAAACTAAGCCGAAGACTGCCGCTGACTCGATCTGGGATAATTAAAAACCAAAACATTGCTGAAAATTCGTTTTTTTAATCACTGCTTTTTTTTAGCATGATAACTTTATCACAAACTAATTGTACACGGTTAATCAAAAATAAAAGTTGATAGTTACTTTTCCTGATCGTAATTAATGGCGTGTTGTACAGTGTCCTAGATGATCACCCATTGCGAGGAATTAGATGGAAACTTTTTAACCACCTTACGCACCTGGATTATGCCGACGATGTATGTCTCCTATCCAACAAACAGACTCATGCAGCCCTAATGTCCCCAGGACCTAACTAGAGAAGATCGCAAAGATCGTAAGATCAATGCTGCTAAAACCAAACTTATGATCTTGGACTCAAAATAAAATTTATCTTGAAGAGCAGCAAATAGAACAAGTTTGCTTTTTGGAAGCATAGTTACGTCAGGCGGCGGTAGTGAATCTGATGTAGATACATGCTCGCATTAGTAAGGCTCAAGTTGCTGTGATGGCGCAATAACAACCCAGTAGGAAAAGTGAGAACCAATTCCCTGCGATGAATTCCTTTATGAAAATGTTCACAATAGCTATAGATGAAGGTTTGAGCCTAGAGTCATGCATAAGGTCAGCAATGTAAAGCCTGACTAATTATTTGAAAAATCTGTGCAAGCCGACGTAGGTTTTATGCGCATTAGTTAGTTTAAAAATTGAGAGTGCATTCAATCAATACGTGCCTTAAAGCGTGATTGCCCTTGTGTACGCTAGTGTATTAAGTTTATAATATATTTAAAAAAAGTTTTAGTAGTGTGAGTATTGTAAAAAAGGTTTTTAATATAATTATTGTATTGTTTTTTAAAAAAATGACTAAAAGTGGTGTAAGTAAACGTAATCTGCGACGAGTAATTAAAAATGTTTAATAACATTTTTTTTAATGTTAAATATTTCGTTAACAGATGGACAAATCTGCGAATGCATTCCGAATATTTATAATTGTTTGAGTTAAATAAATATATAAATAATTGAATAAAAACCCAGAATTTTAACTTTTATAATCCTCAAGAGAAGTTGAGAGTGGGTTTTGTGGTTAGAAGTATACGAAAGTTAAATATTGAAACGAACGCTTCTTTTAATCAGTGGTTACATCAGTTCCCATCCATTGCTGAATTCATCCATTATCCAAAGGGTAGGCATTATCGATCCCTCCTAGGCCGCCTCAATGTTAAAGTCATCGAAGCTTTCATCCAGAAAGTAGGCATTATGACTTACTTTCATCGATGAGAGTTCCTATGTGGTATTGCTTACATTTCCTTCTGGGAACATCCTCAGGTGCACAAAACTCCGGATCTTCGAATGGAATGCAATAGCTGCGTTCCATTGGGCCATTCAGAGTACTCCGGCGTACATCCAAGTACGCTCAGCTACACTTGATCATAGATAGGTGTAGTTACACCGAGTTATTCCGCTAGGGTTATTGTGCTTTCAAAGCTCTCAATAGGTGGCTTTTCGCTGTTTTCATTTTTCACAAATATTAAAAGTGTTTAAAAAGAAGCATCGGCTTCCCGTAAATATTAAAACTTTTTCTGAAATTACTGCATTTATGGCATAACATATCATATTTTTCACAGCACATCAAAAATCTGCAAGTTCAATTTATGAAATGACAAATGACAGCGGCTCGAAGTAGTCGGATAAAGAAAAAGCGTTCCATTGGGGAAGTACGCCGGAGTACTATGCATGGCCCAATGGAACGCAGCTAATATCTACATGGAAGGTGACCTGTCAAATAACACCTAAGGTACAAGACTTTGCAAAGCGGTGTCTCCGACGCGTCCCCAACATCCTTGGCCGGAGATCATTCCTAGCGAAGACCTACACACACTTACTGGTCAAGATAGGATTATTATTATTATAAGAATTAGATCAAGGACTTTTCCGCATCCTTTAGGCACTACGACCAATTTGATCTTTTGTGACCTGATCCAGGTTCATTATTAGGCCGCCCCGTCAATTTTTAGTTTCCTTATTAGGCCTAAAATTTTTTTGAGGGCTATCTTGGCTATGTCTGACGGTGATGGGAAAGCCCCACCAAGGTGTCTGAGCCTGATGCGGCCGAGGGCCTCACAGTGACAGAGGATATGTTCCGCAGTCTCTTCCTCTTCTAGACAGAATCGACAGGTGTCATCATCAGCCAGCCCTAACTTTTTTAGGTGGTAGCCCAGGTGACAGTGACCAGTTAAAAGTCCTGTTATCAGCCTTAAATCTGGTCTGCTGAGTGAGAGCAGCTCCTTCGTTTTCTGTGTTGAGTAGGTTATAAACCTCTTTGCTTGTCTTGACCCTGGGATATTAGTCCAGTGTGAGTGCTTACAATCGTCCTCCCATGACCGGATACGCATTGCTATTCGGCTTTTTGAGTAGCCGCAGAATGGCTCCGGTCCAATAAACTGAGAATCCGCACCTTTTTTTGCTAGGTAATCCGCCTTATCGTTGCCTTCAATGCCCTCGTGCCCTGGTACCCATGCCAGCGTGATGCTGTTGCTCCGGGCCAGTTCTTTAAGAGCAGTGAGATAGTCCCAGACGATTTTAGACTCAAAGGTGTAGGATCCCAACGCCTTAAGTGCCGCCTGACTGTCGGACATAATATATATTTTAGCACCGCGTATTCCTCTATTGGCAATTTCGCGTGCGCAGATTTCGATGGCATGTATCTCTGCTTGGAAGATGGTTGGTGTAGAACCAAGCGATTTGTTTATCCTTGATGTTGGTCCAAAGACCCCGATGCCTGTTCTGTCTTCCATCTTGGATCCATCCGTGTACCAAACCAGAGATCCCCTATCAAAGATATGTCTATTATTGAGCCAATAATCTCTGCTCTCAAGGATCAGCTTGAATGGTATGTCAAAGTTATACCTCTTCGGCATAATATCTGTTATTGAGTTGATCACCAGATCACCCTTGAATTCTTCAAGGATTTTCCTGTGGCCAGACCAATTCCCTGCTGTGAGGAGATTGGCGCCAGTCAGCCTTATTACGCTTGAGGCAGCCTCCTTCTTTAGATGTATATGTAAAGGGGGGAGGTTTAATAGGGCCTCCATAGCTGCCGTGGGGCATGTGCGCATGGCAACTCCTAGACATGCTGACCTCTGCAGTTTTTGCAGTGCGGACCGCGCTGTCTTTTGTTCTACTTTTTTCCACCACACGAGAGCTGCGTAGGTGACCACGGGTTTTATGATTGTTTAATATGCCCAGAGGGCCATTTTGGGCCTTAGTCCCCAGGTCTTTCCAAAGAGTCTTCGGCAGGACTATAGGGAATTCATAGCCTTTCCTGTAACCTTCTTGAATTTCTTCTTCTGATTCTGTCCATGGTAATGACCAGGTCGTCTGCGTAGCCCTGGCAATCGTAGCCAGCATTGGTCAGTTTGAGCAGGAGATCATCGATAACAAGTGACCACAACAGTGGGGAAAGAACTCCCCCCTAAGGACAACCTCTAGTGGCCCTTACTGTTACCGAGTTGTCCCCCAGCCTCGCTGTGATGTTCCGGTTACTCAGCATTGCCCCAATCCATTGCACCGTCGGCAGATCAATACCTCTATCGATGGCCGCTCCTTCGATGGACGTGAAAGACGTATTGTCAAAGGCACCCTCAATATCAAGGAAATCACAAAGGGCAATGCCCCTACCATTAACAGCATCTTCCAGTTTCCCAAACAGATTGTGTAGTGCTGTTATAGTTTATTTGCCTGCCTGATATGCGTGCTGGTTTGCATGTAGCGGCGTGTCTTTCAGACAACCGTACCTAATATATTGGTCAATGATTTGTTCCATTGACTTGAGAAGGAAGGAGGATAGGCTTATCGGCTGGTATGCCTTGGGTTGAACCGCTGGTCGCCCCCCACTCTTGGGTATAAAAGCGATATTTTTCACAGTACATCAAAAATCTGTAAGTTCAATTTATGAAATGACAAATGACAGCGGCTCGAAGTAGTCGGGTAAAGAAAAAGCGTTCCATTGGAGAAGTACGCCGGAGTACTATACATGGCCCAATGGAACGCAGCTAATATCTACATGGAAGGTGACCTGTCAAATAACACCTAAGGTACAAGACTTTGCAAAGCGGTGTCTCCGACGCGTCCCCAACATCCTTGGCCGGAGATCATTCCTAGCGAAGACCTACACACACTTACTGGTCAAGATTGAATAGACACCAGTGTTCTTAGCCGAAAGTGGCAATCGCTAGGTCACACACTAAGAAAAGGGGCAAACAACATTGCTCAACAAGCTATAGATTGGAACTCACACGGGATCCAAGGAAGACGCCGAATAGAATGATGGCGTAATACATGGACAAGGGAAGGAAGGTACCTAGATTAACAAATCATGACAAGAGTGGAAGGCGTTGGCGCAGAACCGGACCAGATGGACAGTCGGTGTAGTAGACGCCGAATGTCCCAAAAGTGGTCAAAGAACCAGAGAGAGAGCGAAAGATAGTTATTCTTATTAATTATTTCTAAAATATCGTAAGGAATCATAATAAGAAAGAATAATAACGCAGTTTGTAAGCAAAGTTTTATGAAAACAAAGATCAGACATTTTGGAGAAAAATGTAGGGAAAACATTTGCATTTATCCAATAAACGAGTCTTCGAAAGGTATATGTATGATGTCAATTAATCAAATTTTATTACATTCCGAAACGTAATGGTAACGCGCAATTAATGTATTGGTACCTTTTCTCTTCTATTGCGGAGCGGCGTCAAGGCTTACATAATTTATTCTTATCTAAGAACAATAATGTCGGTACAATGTCAATTTGGCAGTGGGAAGAGCATACAAATTAACTAAACAACAAGTAGAACTCGCCGCAAAGCATAACAAACATGCTGTGAACGTTGAATCAGCGGTGAACTTGAAAACCACAGGTAAAAAGAACTATTAAAACACCTGTATTTGGCTCGCAGCCGGTTCAGCAGCCACTGGCCGGTAGTCGATCTGTCTGCATTGATGCGGTAATTACCGCCCTCAAAGATGAAACGAGAATTAGAAATGGATCACGCCAGTCGAGCGGCAAAAGTAGTTGGTTTGGGAACAGCAAAGCAAAACTCGTCCGAAACCAAATTCAAGATCAACCGATCTCGAATCGCACTTTTATATTGACGTCGAAGGTAGGTACATCTCCGTCCTCAAGGATTTCTCTCACGTTCCAGGGATCGTACGATCTTTTGGAATTGCACAAAAACTGCAAATTGAAACTGAAATTAAGAATTTTTGGGCATAAGGATGAACCGGTTAGACCAGGATAATTTGGATATCAGATTCTGTAATGAGTTAATTGATGCATCGATTGCTTACCCAGGTGTAGTGGAAAATTTATTTCGATATCGTGGGAATATCACGGACAAGGGACGGTGACGAAGTGCTTTAAGTAGTTTTGAAATACGTGAGCTTTTTGAGCAATTTATTGTTTCGGAATTTTGTTTTTGAACCAATTGCGATAATTTATGACTTTATTTCGTTAAAAGCTTTAAGCCGCTCCGATATCACCTGGTTATTAGCCACCTTGTAAAATCGTTGTTGGAATCTCTGTTTCACTCGTAAATATGAATATTACCAGTTCCACATTGATAAAGGTCGAAAGTAGAACACGTTTGCGATTCAATTACTGTTTAAATTTATATCACCGGTCGTCTTACAATGAAATTAATAGCAGCAATTCACATAATTTGATTTAATCAACTGATACAACACTTACCAAAATATGGACGCAATGTGTACAAAGAATTCCCACAACAATCGTTCCAATCATTCCAAATGCCATCCCAGCGTTTTTGAACGCCATAGGCATTGCTAAGATTCCGCTTCCAAGAGAGCTTTTTAGAAGATGAGCCAGTGACCCCATAGTAGTATTTGAGTTTTCTTGTGGTCGGTGCTCGAACGGATTATAGTCATCGTCCAATTGTCCTTTTTCTGTCAAATGCGTCCTGATAAGAAAAAGAGTTACAAACAGCTGTTTATTGCGGCAATTATTGTAATAAAGCTAATTTATTGACACTCAACGTGATATCATGTTATCTTGGCAAATGTCGCTCACCTGGAATTAAAGTCATTCAATGTGAAGACACTGCTTGACTTCTGATCCGAGGGGCGTTGTTTTTCCGTCATCTACAAAGTTAAGATAAAATTATAATTACCACAAATTGTGTTTTACTTAAAAACTACAATGCTATGTTAGTGTAATGTTTGCAGTTCGAATAGTTCGATGTCACCTTCCTCATCATGCTGATTCAATATCAATTAATTTGTAAATAATTGCGTTTAATTGGGTGCACAAAGGTTTTAAGTGTTGCTACTTGAAGATATAGGGATGATAACACATTTAATAATGCACTTTTTTCAAGTACTATTCCAATGAATGAAAAACAACTTGTTTTTATTGTGGCTTTAATTTTTCGGATAGACACGAGTGGGGCAGGAAATGCCATATAACTTTATTTGATCTACTCTTAGTGTATCATTTGTTAATCGGCATTTCATGGAAGCAGATTTCTAATGGGAAACTATTTTTCCGTAGGCAGGAAAGTGCTCATAGAATGCATTATCAGACAAATATGACAAATTTAGAAAGCAGAACTCTTTAAGAGAATACTTTCAAAAGTTCCAGCCCTGTCACAAATACGGCACAAGTACTAGTAGTACTATATAAAGCTGCTATAAATTTTAGTAAATTTGATACTTCAGAGGACTATCCATTTAGGAAGTTACGACGTGCACAAGATTTGCACATGCCGGGACCAAATCAATGGTAGCCTGAGTCTGTTTCGAAATCGGCCGCGGATAACTTTGTGCTAAATTTGATATGTAACCTAGGCTCATGAGTGGCGATAAAGGTTGACATAATATTAAATATATGTAAATATTGTCCACGCCTGGCATTAGGTCCTGGTTAGAATAATATGTAAGAATATTAATAAAGAAATAAATTTAAAAAAGCGCTGTTACGATGTATAATGATAATTACTTCAAGTATTTTAAGAAAACGGGGTTGTGTACTCTTATTACAACAAATCCGCCAATGTGCCTATCATTTGACACGCTGTGAGCAAAAGTGAGTCCAAAAACCATTGCGAGGAAATGCAGGATAGAAATAGTTGGGCGCAAAAACGGAAGTTCGGAATAAGAACAAATTTGCCAGCAGCAGAAAGATAACTTGTTTCTATTGCAGTGAAACTATTTTCAGTTAAAAGTCTGAAATTTATTTAAAAGACAGGACAGTTAAGTTTAAGTTTCCGCTGCGGGCAAAACGAGTTAAATATTTAATTCGTTTTTGTTCGCAATTTTTTTCTATACAACTTTTGCTCAGAACTGCAATTCTTTTGCTTTTAATAGGCAAGGTATATACAAAGAGTAAATACATGAATATTTTTATCACACTTTAGTTACCATAAGCCACTAGTTACCGTTGTAAATTTTGAAGCTTAATGTTTGTCATTACTCTGTTTCACATACCTAACTTAAATTTATTAATTGAAAAAGAGAAGTTTCATTTCATCCGTGCGCTTATGTAGGCAAGGCTTAGGGTTTAGAATTCCGTAATAACTAGGAAGCATTATAGTTTCGGTCTGTCCGTCCGTCTGTGTTTCTTTATGGCAGAAATATGTTATCTCCTCATTTATAAAACTGTTAAGATGTAATTTGGAAGACGGACGTTACCGAAACCGGAATTGATGAGCTTTGTGGAATAATAATTATTTTTCAGCACACTTTTTACTCTCTGGGAGCTTATGTTACTTATCCCAACAAATGGGGTGTCGTTCGATTGGTCCCCTAAAATACATCAAAAAATCTTTTAGGACCTTTTGATTTTAACCCTTCATTCACGAGATATTTGCTCGCAATGTCGTTACGACCCCCCCCCCCCCCCCCACTCCCCCATTCTAGTTTCTAAACTATCGCTGCAAAATATCTATTATTGTATATTTAGAAATAACTCGGTTCAATAGGTTTTTAGTGAAGGACGTGAGGATGTATGACTTCTTTGAAAGTTGTGGGTTCATAAGACGGGAGAAAAGCAGAAGATGGTAACCAGTTGCACATTCATTACATTAATATTTACAATAAATTTTGCGGTGAAAATTATTTTCGAATTTCTTGCATAGTATAAAAAGACGTTTGGGGATAACAAAATCAGCGCGCGAGAAGTTAAAAGATTTGACGCTGTGGAGCCATCTACAAAATAGCCAAGAATTGGAAATGTTCTTGAAATTGAAAATATTTTATACCAAACGTACGTTTCGCAGAGCAATTTCTTATGCGGACATAAAGAGAATAGTTTAAGTATCTTCATTAGAGATTGAACACGATTTAACTTTCTTCGCAAGATGAGGATTCCGACAAGGATAAACACGGTGAACCCAGCAAGATTGCTAGTCCTCGGATGATTATAAAACTAGGCGGACTAGGAATTTGACGTTGGTCACGAGTATATAAGTGGTCTGCAGTTGAGATGTGCTAACCGGAGGACATCGTAATTGTTTCTTTTATTGGGCTTCACATATTATGGTAAGTATTCTGTTATTCGATGGAATATCAGAGCGACGCGGTACTACAAAATGATTTATATGAAATTAAAATTGCAAAGTAAGTCAAATCTGTAGTTACCTATACGGTAACTGTAGGTACCTATAAGGGCTAGACATAACTACCGAGGATATATGCTCTATTATTTTGGAGTTCTAAACTTGGTAGTTACGCTAAATTAACGGCGGCAAAAATGCTGTATGTAAGGTAGTGAAGATCAGACAGATCAGTTCGAAACACAAAGTTTGCTTCCGGAGATTTGGCCGGAGAAAATCAACCCAGGTCAAGCCACTCCTCCCTCAGGCTTTGATGATGATCTTTTTAAGGCTTTTATGGAGCAAATGCCACAGAAAACAACGAGAGAAGACTAGCAAGGTAGGAATTTGGATTCCTTATAAACTTGAAAAGCGACCGTGCTTTTTGTGGCCATCAGGACGAAGCCATTCTGGATAAAGTTGCTAACGTCGCTCCAGAAATACAAGGTTTTGATAAGGAATTAAACAGATTGTTACCACGAAACATGTGCTACAGTAACACTTACAGGAAGTTCATATAAAACTCCAAGAAAAGTATCACGCAGAAAAAGATGACCCTAATCGAGTTTCACAAGTATTTTTTACACCAGGCCTAATTGCTAATGTCTTATGAATTATAAGTTGGTGAAATATCTTGAAACCAACCATAAAACCAAACTAGGGCCTCGCTTGCACTGGCTAGATGGCTTAGTGTCTTTCAAACCGAAATACATGCCATCAAAATCTGCGCCCTTATCTCTACCTCTACATAGTGTAAAATAAAGTCTGCAATAAGTTTATGTTCGCGCAAATCTCAGGAACCAATCCTTGGATTTCAATATAAGTTTTTCACTATTTCATAAAGTATCGTTCGAAGAAGGTTTAATAATCGTCGACAGGAAGTCGAATAATTAGCGGAATATAAATATGTAATGTGTAGGTGAGTCCCACGCATATAAATATAATAAAATGGATGGGAATGTTACAGAATAACTGGAGAAATATGCAACAAACTTTGTACACATACCTATTGATTCCAATCTGCGTCCCTAAGGGTGGGGCGGGAAGGAAGTGACGTATAAAATTAATCAAAAGCTGCCTATGTAGTGTCTAACGGCACTCCCGATGCCGTTAGATACTGTGGAGGTAAGATTCCCTAAGACTCCTTTAGGTTAGAGAGGTGGGAGTTGGGGGGATGGAGGGGGGGTGGAGTTCCCTAAAATAAAAATAGTCGAAAACAACCGATATTAGTGTTAAATCTGCAACTGTTGGAGTCGCTAACAAATAATGACTCTGACTATGACATAAGATGCTGTGGAGTAACAATAGCATTCGTAGGAGTGCGGGAGGGGGTGAGTAGAAGATGATATGTAAAAATAATTGAAAACGATATATATCATTGTCGAATCCCTAATTTTCCGCGTCGCTGCTTTTAATAATGACATTCCCAATGCTGTTAAATACTGTGCTCTGGTAAGACACCCTAGCACCCCTCGGGTAGAATGGGAGTGCCATGTAAAAATAATTTAAAACGACGTTCACTTACCAAAAGTCCGAGCAACGCCGGGCACATGCAGCTATTTAATATTAATAAAGGGCTGAGAGGGACTGATATAAATATCTTGTCTGATAACCAGACCGCCCTCAAGGCTCTATTATCGTGGAGGTTCTCCCCGACAATTAGGAAGGAGTGCTCGATACACTCCAACATAGTATCCAAGATAACTTGAAAATCGAGGATAACGATATCGCTGACGAACTAGGCAGAAAGGGTTCACTCTCTCGCTGCTAGAGTCGCGAGCCCTATTGCAGACTCAATTGGTCGTCAACAAGAGCTGTTAAAGAAAATTGTGCTAGGTGTCAACATTTGCTATACTAAAGAAATATACCCGGGTTCACTCGGTCAAGGCAATTGTTAGACCCTATTCTTGCAATGATACCACCGCGTTACCTAAAGTGTAATTAAGGTTACTTGCAGGCTACACAGCTGGCCACTGTGGGCTAAGGTATCACCTTCATCGCTTAGGTTTGTCTAGGGAGACGGAGTGTCGGCTCTGCCTGGAAGACGATGAAACCACAATGCACATTATGTGGTTTGTTTTAGAAGGAGGGTCTTCAGTCTAGAATTTCTCAGCTAGAATTCGCAATATGTCACTGCAAGGAGAGGCTGCAAGTGTCGGTAATATTGCAGCGGAGAACTTTAAAACGGATTATAAAGCAATTGTGCTAGATGATGACTTTTTTGGGAAACATCTCCCAAGACGAATGTCCGTCTCAGAAGAGGAAGAACAGGGCTCTGTTTTTTCCGCTTTTCTTCGTGGAGGAAGCTCTTTTGAAGATTTTAAGTTTAACGCATATTCTTAAAAAGTTTGCCAAGTAGCGATAAACCAAGGCGTAAAACTTATCTTTGGATTTAATTTTTAATAGCTCCCAACAGCTACGTGCTTATGTTTGTAAAATAGCAAATTGAATAACTTTTGTTTATTAAAAAAGTTTAATTGTTTGTTTCTTATTTTATATAACTACATGCATATATTAAAATTATCTACTTCTTACTAGTCATTCTGGAGTTTTGATGTATATATAGTAAGTATTTGGTTCGGACTAGTCATCTTACTTGGAGAAGAAATTGGTTTTATTTATTTACTTTTAAAATCTTATAGGTTTTCCATATGACACAAATGACATTCCTTTGTATTTTACATACTTTGGTCCATTTAAAACGTTTTGACCTCAAGTGTTATAATTAGATTTATTGCGACAAATTTTTCAATCTATTTATTGAAGTTTTAAGCACAAGTTGTTGATTTGAGCAAGTAAAAATTCGTTTTAAGATATAATATATTAAATGAATATATAACAAGACAGAGATTAATACCAAGATTTACATTTTGATAGGACATAAATTCTAGAAAGTCAACGATTTAAATATAGTGACATACTTAAATAAATGTATTTTCATAATGTCAAGAAAGACAAGTTTGTATGCTAATTGGTTTATGATATTTGTAATATTCAAAAATGCAACCATTGTGATATAATAATGTGAATATTCTCTTAGTTTTTGCTTTAACAGTGAATAGCTCTGTCAATAAAATATACCAGGAAGAAAGAAGTCAACTAACAGATTAACAGAGAAAAATCTGATCTTAAGGTGTCCGCGATTAGATTTGGTAATCAATTTTTATGGTATGTTATCGCATAGTTTTAAAATAAAAAATAAATTTGACTTGTAGTAAAGATATACTTTGAGATAATAAATTTAAAAAGTTTGGTAAGAAAACAGGTTCAAGATTTAAAAAGGAAAGGTATTTCGAAGTGATCTCAATTTTTACATAATGAGTGCGAAAGTATTCTTAATGCTTCCCGCATTGAGGAATAGTATTTTTTTTATACATTTCTATACTTTACTGCATTATTATTATTATACTTTTATGAAATTCCACATTTATTCCGTGACCTTTTTAGTACTTAGAAAATATTGACAATTTTGTCTTCTGTCCGCAGTTCCCACAAAATCTTCAAATATTTTGCTCTTCACAATATTATTTAAAAATTACTAATTTGTTAAGCATTTATCCATTTACAACCTTTTTGATTATTTGTAAAACTTAAAAAGCTTTACTACCATGCGATAAAATCCCAAGTATAATGTACAAGAAGTCGTATTTAATTCTGTTACTATTTACTTTGTCAAACTCCAACCAGGGAAATAAGTCAGGAACACGATATGAAAAATTCACTCACTTTTATTATATTTACTTTTTCACCAGTTCACCACTTAACTAATATTACAAACGAAATAAAAATTCGACACCGAACCGAAGTCGACAGAGCTAGAAAAGCGGCTGGCTAGTTCAACCGCCACAAGTAAACTGAAAAACTTTTTCAACTACAATTCATCTTGTTATTTAAGTACGGACACGTCGTTTAGTATCAGTTTTAGAAGGATGATTTTATCTTGGGATCGGGTTAAGAGCGATTAAACCAATAAAAACGTTTTTAATCGGACTCCTAATCAACGATTACACTCTGCTCAGTAAAAACGTGTACGATAACAAACAATCAAGCAGTGTCGATCAATGACGTATGGCCCGGTGTTAAGAGCAATAATAAAAGTATTTATTTTATCTTCAGCAATTAGATCTGGGCAAGATATGGTTACTTAAAAATTCGACACAGGTACTTGTAGCTCCCGATAGATCCACGCGGGCACGTTGCCATTGTATAATGGCACAAGTTAAGGCTTTCTACCGTCTTCGTGAGATTTATTTAAATTTTATACGGAACAGCATTTCAAATCCAGAGTTGCAAATATTGACGTTTGAGTGAGTAAATAGTCGACAAAGAACGTAGTTGTCTCGCTGATTCCAGATTTAATTATAGAAGTATTGTCTAACATCAGATTTAATTTCTGCTCAAGTGTACCTGCATAAGTGTTAGACTAATTCAAAATATAATAAAATTTCTTCGTTATCTTGCAACCTTTCAGGAACAATCTTAATTTATTGACAAACATGCACCGTAACAGCATCAGACGAGTCTACAATTTTGTGCAGTACTTTACGAGTAAATTACTTCACCTGGAAATAGTCGACATTTTTCAAATGCTGCGCTCTGCTATCCGAGATTCATATACGTCAATGGGTTAACCTTAAAAATAAGAAATCAGAAAATTAAATCATATCTTTCGCGTGTTTATTTACACTTTCGGTATTGTTATATTTTTTTAAAATTTCGTCATCAGATGGATAAGTTATTTTGCAGATAATTTTTGAGGAATAGATACACTTGCAGAAATACAAATGTAAGCAATATTTTTACATCCAATCAGAGCTTAAGCAAGGTCAAGAACTTTTCAATGTCAAAATCACAAAGGTTCATTGAAAATAAGAAAACTCTTGTACTCTTGAGATCCAAGTGGTTTTTACGATAAATATTTCTTTGTATTTATCTTTGTAATATTTAACGTTATATAGTTATATTCGTATGAGCCTCATACGTTTGACATCAGACAAAGTCACCTGCTTTGAAATAATGCAACCTGCAATATGGCCATCCAAGTAGTCGGCGCAGTAAAAGTGTCGGCCACGGATAGATACTTTTATGTAGTGCTATGCCGTAACTGCTATTCTATGGCTGATTAGTGGGCTCGTACTAGGTTAAAATCCAAGTCAAGGTGGGACAAGATTTGCGAAGGTCTGTGTAGCTAAGAGGTAGTGTGCGAAATCCAAATACCAGCCAACCTCCAGTTTAAATATAGTCTTCCCGTCAGGTTAGGTTTGAGCAACAGCCCTAGGAGGCGCACTCAGGCTAATTTGACCCATTGTGATACCATGTTGGGACTGGATTCTCGGCTTTATGAAAGGTACCTAAAATCACATCTATCTCCTAATGAACTAGATTTCTGATATCAGATATTAGGTCGAAGGTTGAACAGATCTTAAGAGTGATGTGGCAGGTCTTTTCCCTTCGTCATTGCTCGTTAGTTCCTGATGAATGTTCGCTTGATGTCCATCTAGCATGTAGCTAGCGGCTCGCCACGTTGGTGAGTAATATCCGAATCTGGTAAAGTGGTACCGATTCTCGCAATGTCATCGTGCTTACAGTCAGGCCCGTGCGCACGGTGGGGAGCGGGGTTTGGTGGTTCAACCCTCCCCCCACCCCGAAAGGGTTTGGTGGTTCAATCTCCCCCACCCCGAAAGGGTTTTTAACAAAATTTTCTGTACTTCTTGATTAGGAAAAATTTGACTGAAATACTAAAGAAATAACCTAAAATGTATATGACCATATTTTTTAATTGCAGAATATATCATATTTTATGTACATCCATTTGTTGATAGTTTTCACTATTTTTTTAATGAAATTAGATAACCTCCCCCCCCCCCCCCCCCCGGACAAATCCTACGCACGGTCATGCTTACAGTTACCCGGATTATTACTATTTGAGACAGCCTGACTGATTGTGAAGATACAAATATACAAATGCCATTTAATGACATCGCTATGTCCTCCTGACATTAAAATGCTACCATGAGTGCCATAATTTCTGCTTGAAAAACACTGCAGTACTCTGGCAAATGAAAAAAAATGTTTAGGTTCAGATGTTCCAAGTAGACACCTTCATCAACTTCATCTTCCAACTTAAAGAAATCAGTGTTGAAATACACTGGGGATGGGTGCTTCCTTCTCATTCCTTCCTGGTGGAAATAGAGGAAACGAATTTGATGTTTAAAGAAGCGTTGGGTATAGTGTGGTAAACTCTTTTTTTTTTGTTACGCTCCCATTTAAAATTTTGGAATGTTCGGAGTCGGTGCGCGCCCACGGCCTGACTGAATAGAGCCTTATTGCTAGTTCAGGATGCAGTTAGCTTCCCGAAGGGTTTCACCGGTGTTAAGTGGAGGATGGAATTAAAGACTAGGACACCTGTGATCCGTAGTGCTGCCTTCCATCTTCTGAACTTTTTCTAGAGCTTTCTGGTGTATCTCAGTGCACAATTCGTGGCTCCATGCCCCATTTTTTGCATATTTCTTTGTTTTACACGAGTGCAAGGCAACCATCGCTTTGCGTACTTTTCTTAGGATGTTGGGTTTTCTGTTAAGTTTCCTATCCAGAACAATGCCCAAATATTTAAGTTAGTCATTTAGGTTTAGTCCGAGTCCATGAAGTATTGGGGGTGTTAGTGGGAGAAACTCATTGCTTCCGCGAGAAGAGTATCAGTATTTTATCTATTTCATAATTTTTTTATCTATTTTATCTGGGTTTGTACTCTAGGAGGATAGTTTCGAGAGAGCATGTTGCATCACCTCTTTGGGTGTTTACCCAAGGTTAACAGGGCAACGTCGTCAGCATAGATATGCCCTTGGCGATTACTCTAGTTGCGCATCTGCGAACGGTGGATCAACAGACTATAATTGTTTTTCTAAGCATACGGCCTATAAGCTCCATGAAGGATCTACCTGGATTTAGCCTCCTTAGCATTATGTCTCTGGTGTCATCTGTGTCCACGAATATAGAATATATGTTAGGTTTACTCAGACTTTATAAATCGCTTTCAGCCACGGGATTAAAACTCGAAGTCCGCTTGAACTTCGGCAGGGGTTATACTATCGTAATACAAGAGAGAATTTCTTGGAAACCCTCTGGGATTTTTGGATTTTTCCTTGACAAATGTAATGTCTACTGCTTCCTGCCTATTTGAAATAACCATAGATACCAAACATAAAGTTTGGCATTGTAGCTCCATAATGACTGTGACGGTGTCTTTACCATTAAATTCAATAAAGATAAAGGTGTTAATGTCATTTTTGTTGCATATACCATACTTGTACTCTGCACATAGAAAGGCTTATAGCCCGATATATTGAGTCCACAAGCCTTATCTTTGACAACCCAAGTTTCTTGAAAAAGAACAAAATCCCCTCCTTTTCTGACAGGCGGAGAATAGAGCAGTGGTAGCTGCTTTAGAATGGTGAAGGTTAATCTGCACCATTCTGAACATTACTACAACCTAGAGAGGATGCTTCTATAAATGTTCTGTTAGCATCTACCTGTTCGTCAACAACGTCTTCTTCGCATGTCGTTGTTCTCATCGCAGGATGGTCAGGCTAGGGATTTTTCGTTTAGGATCACAATTTCCTGCCTTGAGTTGCATTTAGTTTCACTTACCCGTGTTCAGCCTTAGGAGGGTAGATTGTTATTACTGTTTTGAATTAAGTCCAAGATTTCTCTGGGCTGAATCCGCCGGAATCCAAGTTTAATACCGTCTGGATAAGGTGGTCTTTTGTGACATCACGGGAATGGGGTGACACACTTTAGTCCTCTTGAAAGAAGACTGGTGCTCATCTGATAGACGCAGTCTCTTCGGTTTAGGTGGGCGGCCTTCTCTGGCTGCGGTCCTGTGTTGGGCAAATAATTGTGTAGCCAGTCCAAAGAGCAGTCGTCCTTCTCCATCAGATTCTCCTATGTCACGGCGCCAATCCAACGCAATAACTAGCGGGTACCTGTCTTCCCTTCAGGTCATGTGGAGGAGTTACGAACTCCTCTAGGGTTGTTGCGATAGACGGAGGTGTCCTGGGAGGCACACTGGTGGTCTTAGAACCAAGTTTGGTGGCCACAGAAAACCGAGCGCGTTGCTAGTATAAGAGGTACTGGACGGCCGTATCCTGGTTTGGTGGCCTTGGATACAGCATATCTCTTCTTTGAAGCACGGGTTGCCCTAAGTCTCGATTTAGTGGGTCTACTGCTGGTCAGAGAAGAAGCGGCTTCCGCAGAAGAAATTTCACGGTCCCTGTCGAACGGGTTTGCCTTAACAGGCAAGCACCCTCCATTTTGGGTGGGTGAGGGGATTATTGCCTCGGTTTCCGATAATCCTTTTAGTTAACCTGTTTCATCCATGATACCCTGGATTGGGGGAGTTTGATTTAATAGAGTATCTTTCTCTTCGCCCGACAACCATAAAAAAGCACCCATAAAGGTAGAGATTTCAGGAGCCTGTCCTCAGTCGTGACTACGTGGAGGGTGAAGTCGGACATCCAGCAGTGTCCATAGTTACAGCCTACACACAAGGTGTTGCATGTTGATGGCTGACAGCTCAAAGTCTCATTTTAAAGCGGATTTCTGTCCTGAGTAATTGTCTCTATCGGCTTTTCGTTGGAATTCCTCTAAGAATTTGGACAATTCTAAATTCAGCGGGCTAAAATCCCTCTAGAATAGCTAACCTAGAGATATCAAAAGTCGAAGCAGTATGTTACTGGAGCTAGATCTGAAGCCTCGCAGATCCCACTCGACCTGGATTAAGAAGAAAGAGCTTATTTCAGGTAGCGACCTTGCTAAGGAGGTCCCAAAGATGAGTGATTTTAAAACAAGAACAGTTAGAATACTTGAATAAATATCAGAACGATAAGTTGAATATCACAAAATATCATACCAAGCCTGGCACTGCGTCTCAGTCAGATGAAGGTAATAAAGTATATAGTATGTAGTATAAAGTATGGAGCGGGAGAAGAACTTCCGATACGAAACAGTAATTGCAAGTGGAGCTACAATTTAAAGTGGATACCGAACCATCGACATTACTTTGCTACCACCGATGACCTTTTTATCGGAATATGTTATAAGCAGAAAATAATTATGGGTCGCCATTGGTGAGTCTCAAACTGGACCTCCGGTATGAAAAGCGAACACGTTACCACTTAGTCCGCCGAAGACTGATGAAATTTCGCGTTCTTACTTTGTTTACATTTTCTAAGATCGAATTTTTTGCTTTTTCTTAGCTCACCCAGTGGCGGACGTTATTTAATTTTACAAAGGGACACGTAAAAACATGATTAAAACATTTAATTTTTTTTAATTTTTTTTTGTGCTAGAGATTTCCAGAAGAGAAAGCAATTTACTTGAAATGGCAGGAAAGATCCCATACCTTACCACAATTTTACAGCGTGCCATAAATGTGCAACCCACTGGACAGTAAATATTTTAAATAATCATATTTTAATTGATAACCATATTTAAATGACTATGGGGATTAAATGAGGTACATGCCTTGACGATAGTACATACTTATTTCATTGATGTAATTATTTAGTTATTTATTATCATAATCATAGTTTCATCTACAAGGTGCTTAATTCTCCTATTTCTACCTCCGCTTGGTGGTTCCCGGAAACAAGCATAAAAGTTTATTTAAAATAGCTCTGACTGGCTTGGCTAAAAGAGAAGGTGGACTTTGTTTTAGAAAATATTTAATGCAATATTTTAGTACGTATTCTTAAAATAATTAAATTAATCTTAAAAAAATATAAGTAAAACATTATTTATTTAAAAAAGTTTCATTATAAATTATTAATTAGAATTCAAATTTAACCTCCAATGTATTTTGGCTCCTACTCTAGAAATGACATAATGCCATAACGAAAACAAACACAACTCAACGATTCAACTACATCAAGAAAAGTGCCAAGGTTTTTTGACTTTAGGGCCTCTCCTAATAGTTCTATACTCTAAGCCAGTGATGTCCAAACCTATGCCCGCGGGCAAGTGAGCTTTTGAGCTTTTAAATTCGTATACGCACTTGTTTGGCTGTATTCGATTTCTTCCTTTTGCGTTTTTTAATCAATAAAGCATACAAAAGTTAAAAAAATCGTAATATTTAAGTAGTTTTGTATGCGATTATACAATACCTTAAGATATACAACCTTTTGCAAATATTTTAAGGTTCTAAATTAAACAAGCAGTAACAAGCTTTTAAGCTTTCTTGACATTAAGAAGTGTGAGTTTGGCCATCACTGCTCTAAGCCTTCGCCGGAAAATGTAGTGGGGTACATGTTGGAAGGAGAGGAAAAGTGGCGCTTGGTCGCGGAGTTCGTGGAAAGCACACTCCGCACCAAAAACCTGGAAGCTGTGACGCACGTCCTGCCGCGTTAGGAGCCTTGTGGGCTAAGCGAGAAAGGCGCAGCCCGAAGTAATGTGGAAAACGGTCCCGGGCTGGTGTCCTTGGAGCTGGGAGGAGGGGTTTTAGCCGGTAGTCCACCCGGGTGGGAGTCCGGCATCCCGTCCGTAAATGGATTCCCCTCCTCCTTACAAAAAAAAAAAAATACTCTAAGCCTTGACCCGTTTGTTTTCTCCCTCCATTTCTCTCCAAATCTATCCTAAACATTTAAGGAAATATTAGAAAAGATTTCAGATTTGATTGTGTGTTTAACTGAAAAGCCAGATGACACAAATTGTGTAGGTACACTTTTTATAACGAAAAACTAGATCAGTGAATAAATAGTGTACCGTTTTTTTTAAGTCAGGAAAATAATTTAATTTTTAATAAACAATGAGCTATTCCAATATACAATAAGACAATTGACAGCTGCGTCTCTATAAAATCTGCGCCATTTATTTCTTTTTAAAACAAGCTTTGATACGAATTCTTTTTACTCGCGGCATTTTATCTATGCCATCAAGATTTTCACAGAATATAAATGCCAACAATTAATTTATATGGTGTTGTGTTCAAAGATAAGTATTGATTCCGTGAAAACAAAAAAATTACTAGTGCACTGAGAAATTAATTTGATATTTTTTTTAAATTCCCTGCTTGGTTTTAAAGTAAAAAAGTAACATAAACATTTTTGTTTTGGTTTTATCTACGAGTTTCTTCGCGATCTTTAAATTTAATTAATTATTAATCAATTGGATCAAGATTGAATCATTTGAAAAATACGAAAAGTTTCTGAAAACGTTCTGATACTTTAAATTTGTTGAGTGGATTTTTATTTCCTAACGTTTTTCCACAAAAAAGTCGGAGAGTTATAAAAATTCTAATAATGTGTAGGAGTTTTTAAATTCATGGCGATGATCACATGATTTTAAATTTAATGAATTTGAATTATTTTCAAATTAATAGTTTAGGTTATAATAGTATTGAAGTACAAGTCTATGTATATATTCGGAATTTTTAACTTAATAATTACTCTTTACTCTTCGAGTTTTCATAGGTATCTTTTCAGCTCTCCTAAATTCGATACCTGTCTGTCCATGTGTCTGTGACCACCATACCATAACTCCTGAACGATACTGCTAATTTATTTACCTATAGCGGAGAATTTTTTTCAAAATCGGACAACCAGAATTAGGTAATTACGTAATTCATTATGGGATAATAAGCGTCTTTTCCCGAGCGTTTGTGTTGAAGGGTCAATGCATACCGACATAGGTAGATCCTAGAAAAAATAGTTAAAAAAAAGATGGTTCGACTTCACAAAAAGCGCAATTTTATACAAACAAAACAACTACCACAAACGTATTTAATCATCCTTCCTTATGATCCCGTGAGGTGAAATGTTTAGGTGGTTTTATATAGTATCGTCGATGGTGGTTGCGTAGTTGTTTTGTTTGTTTAATTTGCACCGATTTCAAAATGCCATAATAGATATAAAATGAAACTTTATTTTATGCTTTTTAGCGCTTTTTGTGAAGTCGGTTCAACTTTTTTTTTAAAACTATTTTATTTTTCACTTTAAAGTGTCTCGACTCGAAAAATGCTGCTCATACGAACAAACCAACTTCAAAAGTTCTAAAGGTAGTAGTAGTATAGAAAGGAAATCCGGCATCTGAAATCGAAATCCGGCAACATATTACGAAATTAGTCAACGTCACCCTTTCACACCCTTTCCTTAAATACAAAATTTTTACCATTGCGCCACTGCATCAACGTACTCTGTGCAGAAATAGAGAATCATAATCGTCAGAGAATCACCGTAGTCACTCTAGGTACAAAATTTTTATCATTTACAAATCAGGAAGCGCATTCCGTACAGAAGAATCAAAATCATCGAAATCGGTCTCACAATAAGCCACAGTTTTTATCATGACACAAATAGACACTCTTTGCATTCAGAATCATCTAAATCGGTCCACGCGATAAAAATTTATACTACCCCCACCAAAACGCTTGGTAAACGTTTTTCCTTATAGTCGCAATGTATACAACAAAAAAGAATCATTCAAATAGGTCTGTGCGTTAAGGGGTTAGGCCACTCTAGAGGCCGAAAAAATAGGCTTTTTTGGAGCATATCACTGACTGCATACGATAATTCTTTTGAAGCGATTAATTTTAAAATGGCGGCTGTGCAGCGTTTTTGCGATGACGGCTCCGTTTATCCAGGGTCCACGGCCGGACAAAGAGCTCCTGTAATTTTTGTGTTATGATGAGCCAATGAATTTTTTCGATTGTACATATATAACAACAGCTACAAAAGTACGTAGAATTTTTTCGATATATTGATTTTTGCCCAAATGGTGAAAAGTTGAAACTTTGCCTAAAAAATCGTCAGAAAATCGTTAATAACAAATGAACTATGCAATATAAAAAAAATCGTACGTACTTTTATTGACAATGTATTTTTAAATATACATTCAAAATTTCAAGTGAATCAGTTGAAAATTATCTGAGTTATGTTTCCGGCCAACTACGTTTTGAGATAAACGCGTTAAAAGTTTTGAGTAGTAGAAAATCATGAACAAATAACCAGGTTGCCGTGCACTAAATTTCGAAAACTGAGCACTTATACATATTTTCAGGGTTACAATCTTTTGGGACATCATTTCTGATCATTTAAAAATATAAAAAAATAAATAGATTTTTCGAAAATTCTAGAGTGGCTTAACCCCTTAAGATGTTGCAACGACGTATTCTCACCCCACCCCACTCCATAAATTTTTATCGCGGTACCAATGGGGCAACATATTCTACACATTGAAAGAAGTATCGTCCAAATCGTCCAATTAAGAAGTTGACATCCATTCCTCCTCACCCCAACCCCACAATTTAAAATTTTGTCGCGGTACCAATGTGGTAACATACTCTATACATTAGAAAAAGAATCAGTCAAATCGATCCATGCGTTACGAAGTTGGACTACCATCTCCCTCTTCCTCGCCCCACCACAGAAGATTTTTTTCTGCTATTAACAATAGGCGATCATATTCCACACAACAAAAAACGAACCATCCAAATCGGTCTACGCATTAAGAAGTTAGGTTCAACCCCCACCCCACCACACAAAAAATTTTTTTGACATGGTACCAATAGGAGAACATACTCTACTCAATAAAAGAAGAAACGTCAAAATCAGTTTACGCCTTACGAAGTTAGACTACCTCTCTCCTTCCCTGTCCCCCAACCCAGGACCAAGTTTTTTCATTACTAGCAATGGAGGTCATATTCTATACAACGGAAAAATAATCATCCAAATAGGTCCACGCGTTACGAAGTTAGGTTCATCCCACACTTCACCATCACCCCAAAAAAAAATTTTTTTTAAAGGTGCTAATCGGTGAACATACTCTACCTAACAAAATTAGAATCGTCAAAATCGGCCCACGCGTTACAAGATGATGCGCGGTCATACATAAAAAAAAAATAAAAAAAAATAAAAAACGTGTCGAACTTAGAACCTCTTTGTTTTTGGGAAGTCGGTTAAAAATAATAAGAAGAAAAAATATTTCGAAACGACTTTTTTACTGGAGTATAATTGAGGTGAAGTAAATGATAACGTGCCGGCCTTCAATTCCGGAAATCTCAGGTTCGGACCCCGTTGGCGCACGGTGGCCGAAATTTAAAAAAAAGCCTGGCCAAAACCTCAAAAACTAAATTACCTTTAAGTATTATCGGTTGAGTTTATGTGGAAGGCATATCATGTCAAAGCGGGGTTATATCGATCATTTATTGAGTTATTCACTATAAAGTGCCTCTTAAGTTAGCCAAACATTATAATATTATACCTTAATAAACAAATTTTTCTGACTAGGATTTAAAGCTGAGATGAAATTAGGATTCTAACCTTAAAAAACGAAGTTAATACACATACATATATAATAACCCTTTACGCTTCCGGTGCATGAGTTGTATTTGAAGTCAAAGTTGGTACTTCAGGGAGTCTTACAGAAAATTACCTCAAGTGTACGCCCTCCTTAGGGCGTAAATGTTAAACTAAAACTTTGTACATTGTGATTTTATAAGGATCATCTGCTCCTTGGTACTTCCCGCCCCGGCTTTGAAAACAATAATAGGATTGGGGTTCCTACTGTACAATAGCAATATATAATGTATTACAATGGTACAATGATAGGTAACTTACATATCAGCCGATGATAGGTTGCCTGACCAGCCTAAGAAGAACAACTAGTAGCCTTGAATTTAAAAAAACCGATAACAGATTTGTAATCGGCACAATTGCAAACACTCGAAAAATAGAATAATAGAATGCAGAATAATTTTTAAAAAAATCACAGATTTGGAATCAGCATCCTCGAAATATCTGGAGTACGAATTTATTTCCGCTTATTTCAATATTTGACAGAGATAAACATTTTGTCCAGCAAGAACCGCAATTTTGGCCACTGCGGCGGCGACCCATCATTGTTTTCTGCTGACAATAGATTAAGTCCTGAATTACACGAGAGGGATTTTACCCCGTAACTCACGGCAATTCTCTTCTGTGCAAAAGTAGAAAAACCCTCGGAGTGTTGCTACGAAAGGGACTTTGATTGACGTTAAAATGAACCGGTTTTTTAACGTCAATCAAAGTCCCTTTCGTAGCAAGTGTTTTGCAGGGTTGAAAATTTGTATTCACCGGCTCAAGCAATACTAAATCAACCTGACACCAAAAATTTTTCGAACCCTAATGAGGAAATTACGAAAATGGACAAAAGCAAATCAAGAAAAACTCAAGCAAAACCCCTACGATTCGTGATTGACACTCACAGATGACCCACTTGCTACCTCACTTCTCTCGCCAAGAAAAAAACAGGTTTTCGTCACTCATGGGTTAAAATCCCTCTCGTGTAATTCAGGACTAAGGTAATAAACCCATTGGGGATTGCAAAGGTAAACGTCTGGTTTTAATTGTAAGTCCACTTGCAATATCATTGTCCTAAAGCAGTTGATCCCACCCATGTCCCACAAGTCGTTGCAAGAACTAGGAGAAGATATTTTTTATTGAGTTTACATACGTATTTAATTATTTATTTCACATCAATAATTTACAAAAGATTGATCGTGTAGGAAAGAACGCACAGAATTCTGACAGAAAGCCAAGCAGGATTTTGTGCTGGATACTCTGCAATGGATAATATCTATAACCTTAAAAGCATAGTTACATTGGCACATTATTACAAAATAAAAAAGATTTACGCTTTTTTTTTATTGATTTAAAGTCAGCTTTCGACACAATTGTACGCAACGCTCTTATTCTATAAATGTGGAGCCTCCTCCAAATTAATTCGTATTCTTGAAGGGCCTTACCGTAATACCACAGCAAAGGTATGGGATGGTACAAGACTATCAGATAATTTTGTTACAAATTGTGCTGTTAAGCAAGGATGCGTTCTTAGCCCACTGATTTGGAGGATTATTTTGGAGAGGGTTTCTTTTTAGAAGACATTGAGATTTAAATCCTCATGTATATGGATGATATAGTTTTAATTTTCTGATGATCCGATCAAATTACAAATACAGATAGATAGAATACATGAGTATTGCAGGCTTTGGGGACTAATAATTAACTTGGAGAAATCCAAAATAATGATTTTCCAAAGGGAAACTGACCCGAGAAAAGCCAATGAAAATAGCATTGAAATAGTTAAGAACTATACATACTTAGGTGTCATTGTTTCCCCAAAACTATCTATGACTATGTATTTAAAACACCGTGGCAAAACTTCGTTGCGAAAGCGGGCATGTCAAACTATTTAATGCAGTCAGTAGATCGGTCCTTTGCTATGCTGCTGGGATTAAAATTGTTATGAGAAGGTTGAAAAATTACAAAAATTCATTTTGAAATAAATGTTTCATTGACCACTCATTCAGGTATTTTAAGCTCAATACTTCAACAAAACGAGCACAAGAGGGTTTTTCCTTTAAAACGCAAGAAGATTGTAAAGAGCGACACTTTTTATCGTGTTCACATGTTCAGAACAATTTTAAAAATATTAAGAGAAATTTTATGAGAAAGTACAATTCCCCATTTCCTTATGTTTACTGTTTGGTTTGTTTGCACCACCAATGCTCAGCTGTTAATGTCGGCTTGTACGTAGAGTAGGCTGTGTATATCTACGCATTGAGTTGTCACTTTAGGTATGTATTACGAACACTATCAAATTATAGCACGGAAAGTCTTCCCTATAAATTGAGCTAGAGAATAGTGGAAAAGAATATCTTCTGGTTTGAGAGTTGGCAAAACTTGGCAGTAAAACACGATATTATCTGTCCATCATGCCTCATCAAACGAACTGAACGACTCTATATCCAAAATTGTGTGACTAGAAGAGTGTTGGTTCAAGATTGTAGCACTGGTCAGATCAAAAGCCACAGTTAGAAGCTGTGTCTATGATAAATTTAGCTATTCTGAAGTAACAAATTAATTTTTAAACGAGTTTTCTATTAGAAAGATAAACTTTATGTCGAGATATAGATGTGGTCTTTTAAATCTTAATACTTCTCCCTGGAGATGGGAAGGTAGTAGTATTTGTTCCCTCTGTAATCTTGCTTTTGGTAAAAAACGGTTATCGGAGGGTGAATTAATTGAAATTTTAAATGGAAAAAATAAATATGACGATCTTTATTGATTTGCTGTAGCAGCCTGGAGGTATAGAGAATTTCTTATCTCTGAATATAACAACTAATTAGTGTTTTATTATTCTCTTTCTTCGTTTTTCTCTTCATTCTTACTTTTATAAAATTTAATTCTATAAACTTAAATTTATGTTCTGTTATACTTTGTTAAAATTGTACTTAATTGTTGTATAAGCTTATGTTGGCAATCTCGACAGACGGCTTTGATGCCATTGTTGAAGTTTATTTGGCTAATTTCTTCGATTAGGTACTTCTCTACTGAATGTTTTTAAACTTAGGTTAGGTTTATAAATGAACTAGAAGCAGAAAAACAAGAACTTATTTGTACTTTAAATTTAATAAATTCAGAAATTAACATTATTAATATTATACATATTTAATAGAGTTGAACTTTGCGATTTTCATTAGCGTTAAAAGGCTTTCGCGTAAGCTATCATCATAAGCGTAGAAGAAGTTTCGCAAACAGCTGTGCTGCATCCAAATCGCTACGGATCGGAACGGTGCGATATCTGGATCGATTCAGCCTGGAGCGTTATAAAAATATCGAACCGCTCCGGAGCGGATCGTTATTTTTTAAATCTGATATCGAACCGCTCCGGAGCGGATCGTTATTTTCCAAGTCTGTTATCGAACGATCAGTTATTATTTTTAATTTCAATCGATCCGAACCGCTCCTGGAGCGATATTGAATCGATTCGGACCGATTAGAATATCGCTCCACTGAATCAAAGGAGTATGTTTGGTAATTATAAGAAAATAATCCTCACCTGCAACATAATTACTAGGTGTTTTAGACTAGGGCTGATGGGTAGGCTAGTGGATGGTTGGTGTGTGGGTGGGTGTTGGGATGTGGATGGTGAGTGGGTGAATCAAAAGGAAGAACTCTAGTAATTATAAACGTGAACTTTACCTGTAATTTAATTACAAGGGGTCTTGAACTTTGAGTGTTTTGTGAGTTAGTGAGACGGTTTTGGAGTGATTGTGGGTAGTATGTGGGTGATGGGCTGGAGGGTAGGTGGTTGGTGATGGGCTGAAGAGTGAGTGGTAGGTGTGTGGTTGGGTTGGTTGTGGTTGGTGTGCTACCCATATTCACTCCTGGAGCGTTATTGAATCGATTTGGAGCGATAAGAATGTCGCTCCACTGAACCAAAGAAAGTAGTATGGTAATTTTTAGAAAGTGCTTCTCACCTGCAACTTAATTACAAGGTATCTTGCCCTGAGAGAGCTTTTAGAGTTAATTATTATTTATTTGACCGTTTTTCATTCTAATCGGCGTGTTAAAAATTTCAACCAACACTTCACGGCTTTTTATTATTCTAAGAATTTTATGTGAAGGGTTTGTTTTTTCTTTTTAATTTTTAATTGATGAACCCAATGGAGTCTGTCTGATGCTAAACTATTTGAATTATTTAGCCAAATCAGGGAGCTGACTACAGAAGTTGAGTAAACTTCGTTTGCTTCAAATGTGCATAGGAATCCAAAGTAATAAAACAGAAAAATCAAATGTAGGTTGATTCCCAATTTCAGAGAATACAATTTTCTGAGGGTAAAGTAGGCCTTTGTGTTTTTCCGAGTAATATAATTTTTGTATTGTATGCATAAAAAACCTTATTACTCGGAAAAAAAACGCAAGCGAAATTTGTTCGACTTCTTGAATTCGGTCAAAGGCGCGGCACAACGCACAGCGATATACAAACAGAGCCCACAATTGTCCAACATAAACAACATTTATTTCAATTAAACCAAATATTCAAGACCGTAAATTTAAAAATGATCCCATGCACTTGGTGTTTTCCACATTATAATGATTATCATTCTTAGACTGATAGTAGAACATAATTTTGTCGTCTGATGCGCACTTAATATATGCCTCTTCTATTATTTATTCCGCTCTTCTCTCATAATTCAGGTTAACTACAGCAATTTATCTAGTTCGAAAGTTTTTAAGGTATTTATATATATATATATATATCAAATCTTGGTTATTTGATTATATTACTTTTAGTTTCATGAGGGAAAGTTAGATTAGGAAGTTGCCTTTGCGGATATTTGGGTCGCATGCAGCCTTTCCTCCTTTTCCCCATCACTGCATTCTCATTGCCTTCCCTTTACTCTTCTCCAACATCTAATTACCCTAACACCCGCTGCACCCCTTGCTTCTAATAGCCCCACACCCCCGCCACTCGCTCCTACCCAGCACCTTTTCACCACAACTCTGTAAACCCTATATATATAGGTCAGTACAGGACACCTTGTAATTTAGTGTCAGGTGAGGTACACTTTTTAAAAATTACCAGTCATATTCCAGAATAAACGCCATATCCATCATCTCCCACAACCCACCAATCAACCACACACACCACACACACTACTAATCACTCCTACCCAGCACCCATTTACCCAAACTCTAAAAGCCGTCTCAGTACAAGGCACCTTGTAATTAAGGTGTAGATGTGGTGCACTTTATAAAAATTCCTAGATATATTTCTTTGATTCAGTGGAGCGATATTCTAATCGCTCCGAATCGATTCAATATCGCTCCAGGAGCGGTTCGGATCGATTGAAATCAAAAATAATAACGATCCGCTCCGGAGCGGTTCGATAACAGACTTGGAAAATAACGATCCGCTCCGGAGCGGTTCGATATCAGACTTGGAAAATAACGATCCGCTCCGGAGCGGTTCGATATCAGACTTGGAAAATAACGATCCGCTCCGGAGTGGTTCGATATCAGATTTGGAAAATAACGATCCGCTCCGGAGCGGTTCGATAACAGACTTGGAAAATAACGATCCGCTCCGTTCAATAATTCAGGCATGCGCAAGCATGTCTAAGGAACTAAAACGCTACGCCTATGAGGCCATGATGTCATAACTTCAAATATTTAGAATTTATTTAAAGCTGTTGAATTTTTTTAATAAGAATAATTTTGGAATTTAAAAGTTACTTGGGGCCATCCCACATTTTAAACTTTCCAGTGCTTCTAGTGTCACTCGAGTTTTTTATAAATTTTTTTTTTTTACTTGCAAACCCTGAAAAAATGTGTAGTGTGGTTGACCGTCCTTGTTCAAATTCCATATATGTATAGAGTCTACTTAAGAATATTGCCAGTCGTTTTCAGTTTCATGCTATATCCGCAATGACGATAGTTTAGAGTTATAATGTTATCAAAGATATGTATTTGGCTTTGTTGCCTGTTCTATGTTATTTATTTAATTTATCAACTGTGGAGTTTTTTCTTAAAGCCTGGAAAATTTCGTTGATTATACCCCTTCACAAGAAAGTTGATAAATGCGTCACCTCTAACTACAGGCCCATCGCTAGTCTGAACTGAATTGCTAATTTATTTGATTTGCTTGTATGCGATGTTCTTTAATTGCAATGGAAATTTTTCCTTGATTCTTTTCAGCATGGTTTTGGGAAAGGCAAGCCTCCGGTAACTAAATTGTTGGAATTTTTTAATTATTATAGTCCTATTATCGAGTTTGGTCAGTTAGTGACTACATTTTCACGGTTTAGTAAGGCTTTCGACAGAATCAACCACAAAATTCTTACTTAAAAGCTCTCTTGGTTGTCCTCATATCTTCGTGAGTTAGTTATCTTCTTCTTAGACTG
This sequence comes from Leptarthrus brevirostris, assembly GCA_964036015.1. Classification (NCBI taxonomy): domain Eukaryota; kingdom Metazoa; phylum Arthropoda; class Insecta; order Diptera; family Asilidae; genus Leptarthrus; species Leptarthrus brevirostris. The sequence goes on along the minus strand of OZ038372.1, from coordinate 116,282,573 downwards.
ATCGCACGTAGCGTATAACATTTCACGGCACTCTTTCTAATAAAATTTGTAATTCATCTGGGGTTCCTTAGGGGTGCCATTTTGGTACCGCCGCTCTTTATTATTTACGTCAATGATTTATTTACAGTTTTAACAAATTCGAAAATTCTTTGTTATGTTTACGCTAAAATATTTCCTACTATCTCTGGTGTTGCTAATATCGCTCTTTCAAATTCTGGCGTGCACGCCTTCCACAAATTGTGTTCTTACAATCGCCTTTTCTTCAACATTGAAAGTGAACTACTTTTCGCACAAGAAATCGTATTTTATGACACTGTTGACGAATGCTTATTATCTAGACTTGACAATACCAAAGACTTAGGTGTAATCCTTTATTCTCACTTTTTTTCTGACCATATCGATTCTATGGTAAATAAGGCTAATGCTACTTTGGGATTCGTGAAGAGATCGTCCAAGGAATTCAACAACCGATGCATCACAAAACTATTGCACCTTTTTAGACCCATTCGTGAGTACGCTTGTCCGGTCTAGTCACCTTACTACTACACTCACACAGTCACCTTACTACACACTCGCAGTTGTTACATGCAGATTCGTTAGTTTTGTTCTGCGGGACCTTCTTTAAACTAATCCTTTTCACCTGCTCCCTTATACTGACAGACTTAAACATTTATTACTAGAGGAGAGACGTGATCATTTCTTCACTACATTTGCTTTTGACTGCTTGAAGGGAACTGTCAATTCTTCAAATCTTTTGAGTACCTACAACGTATCTATTCCAGTACGGTCCTTGAGGAACCATCATTTTCTCCACGTAGCTTAACACCGTAAAACTATGGTTTTAATGATCCTATCAGACCTCACTTGAATACTCTTGTATCTGACCACACTTGAATACTCTTCGAAGTTAACTTCAGTAGTGAACCACAAGATCTTTAGTAATATTCGTAGAGCAGATTGGGAAAGACTCCGCTAGGTTTTCTGTTACAAAATGGACAAATCTCCATCGGAGAGACTGCAAACGGAGTCTACAGTGGACAATCTGGTCGATACTGTTACCAGTATGCTAAGAGAAGCATTTCGAGGATCATGTTCGATCAGCAGAGTCCATAGTAAGTCAAAACCGCCATGTCGGAGTATAGAACCATGGGTAAGCTTAGGGAGAACTCAATGTTTAACGTGACCAAACTAAGTAGAGTTAAAACTATAGGTCCAGCTATAAGGATAATCTCAGACCTTTTAAGAAGGCAATAACATCCAGAAAGAGAGCCTCTTGGAAGATGTTTTGCGAGTCTATAGAAGAAAAATCAGAAGCGTCCATACTCCGAAGGGTCTTGTGAAAAGATGCAAATACTTCCTCATCTAATGGGGAATGGACAGTTATAAATGAAGAGCTCTTGGAAGTACCCCTCCACGCTCATATCCTGAGGAGCACGAATGTGGTCCAGGATGACACGGGTCCCGTAGAACGTACTATAACTGACGAAGATTAGGACCTTATTAAGTTCAGTGACAGAGTGGGCAGTCAAATCCTTTTACCGCTTGAAATCCCCGGGTGTGGATGGAATACGTCTTACCAGCCCCAGAAGGGACTAAAGGACTTAATAGAATGGTTTATTCCCATATATAGAAGCTGTCCCTCTGTCTGAAAGCGAGTCATGTAACAGCGCAGGATTACAGACCAATCAATCTCTAATTTTTTATGCTCAAGTTGCTGGAGAGAATGTTACATATTTACATAAGGTAATTCAGTGCGACTATACCCCAAGTCAGAACGCCTACAACAGAGGCAAATCTGTTGAGACGGCACTGCATGCAGTAGCGTGGAGAGGTCAATGGAGTGCAAGGAGTATACCTTGGGTGCTTCGAGTAAAGAAGATAGGAATTAAAAAGAGTCTACGTGACTGCGCAACAGAACAGTCATTTTCAGCATTGTTGACCTAGTGAGGCAAAGGTCTGCCTGTAGGGGCACACCGCACCGCCACTCCTATGGCTAGCACTAATGGACGAAATTCTGGGCACCTTAGAGAGGGAGGGTTTCATGCGAACGATATAGTAATTCTAGCATCAATAAAGTTTGTATCCGCAATAAGTGAAAGACTCCAGCATGCGCTTTGTAAGCTTGATAGATGCGCCTCAAGCAGTGAACTAGATGTAAATCCTACAAACATAAAGTTGGTACTTTTCACCAGGAAGAGGAAAATACTAGAGTTTAGTACCCCCAAGTATCTAGGCTTGATATTAGACACGAAACTCGACTGGAGACGTAATATAACAGAACGTGTATAGAAAGCCAGAATGGCATATGTGTGACGGGGACTAACACCCAAAGTGGTGCAGTGCTTCAGTTTACACCAATCCTCTGCTGTAGTTCGATCTATCCTCTGCTATGCAGCATTGGTGGACAGCAATGGAGAAGAAATGCAATCTGGACTTGCTGTCTAAGATCCAGAGGGTGGCGGGCATTGGTATAATGGGGTCTCTATGTACAACACCAACGTCGGCACTAGAGGTTATGCTTGAAATGCTGTCGCTAGGTCTACAGTGTAAAGGCTTAGCAGCGATCAGCGCAGTCAGGCTGAAGGCTGCGGAATAATGGAAGGGGAGGCCATATGGCCACTCTGACATTGTTTTGAAATCCGGATGAAGACACAGATTAACAAGAAATGAATTGGACGAGAATGAAGTGATAAGAATAACAGAGATATTCATATGCGGATGGATAAAAAACGAGTGCTGGTATAGAAGCGGGATGGAAGTGGCATGAATCATACAGACTGCCTGACTATTTCAGGCAGAAATAGTACCGATTTACAGATGAGAAGAGGCATATGGCCACTCGTCGTCCAAGGAATTCAACAACCGATGCATCACAAAACTACGCAACACAAAACTATTGCACCTTTTTAGACCCATTCGTGAGTACGCTTGTCCGGTCTAGTCACCTTACTACTACACTCACACAGTCACCTTACTACACACTCGCAGTTGTTACATGCAGATTCGTTAGTTTTGTTCTGCGGGACCTTCTTTAAACTAATCCTTTTCACCTGCTCCCTTATACTGACAGACTTAAACATTTATCACTAGAGGAGAGACGTGATCATTTCTTCACTACATTTGCTTTTGACTGCTTGAAGGGAACTGTCAATTCTTCAAATCTTTTGAGTACCTACAACATATCTATTCCAGTACGGTCCTTGAGGAACCATCATTTTCTCCACGTAGCTTAACACCGTAAAACTATGGTTTTAATGATCCTATCAGACCTCACTTGAATACTCTTGTATCTGACCACACTTGAATACTCTTCGAAGTTAACTTCAGTAGTGAACCACAAGATCTTTAGTAATATTCGTAGAGCAGATTGGGAAAGACTCCGCTAGGTTTTCTGTTACAAAATGGACAAATCTCCATCGGAGAGACTGCAAACGGAGTCTACAGTGGACAATCTGGTCGATACTGTTACCAGTATGCTAAGAGAAGCATTTCGAGGATCATGTTCGATCAGCAGAGTCCATAGTAAGTCAAAACCGCCATGTCGGAGTATAGAACCATGGGTAAGCTTAGGGAGAACTCAATGTTTAACGTGACCAAACTAAGTAGAGTTAAAACTATAGGTCCAGCTATAAGGATAATCTCAGACCTTTTAAGAAGGCAATAACATCCAGAAAGAGAGCCTCTTGGAAGATGTTTTGCGAGTCTATAGAAGAAAAATCAGAAGCGTCCATACTCCGAAGGGTCTTGTGAAAAGATGCAAATACTTCCTCATCTAATGGGGAATGGACAGTTATAAATGAAGAGCTCTTGGAAGTACCCCTCCACGCTCATATCCTGAGGAGCACGAATGTGGTCCAGGATGACACGGGTCCCGTAGAACGTACTATAACTGACGAAGATTAGGACCTTATTAAGTTCAGTGACAGAGTGGGCAGTCAAATCCTTTTACCGCTTGAAATCCCCGGGTGTGGATGGAATACGTCTTACCAGCCCCAGAAGGGACTAAAGGACTTAATAGAATGGTTTATTCCCATATATAGAAGCTGTCCCTCTGTCTGAAAGCGAGTCATGTAACAGCGCAGGATTACAGACCAATCAATCTCTAATTTTTTATGCTCAAGTTGCTGGAGAGAATGTTACATATTTACATAAGGTAATTCAGTGCGACTATACCCCAAGTCAGAACGCCTACAACAGAGGCAAATCTGTTGAGACGGCACTGCATGCAGTAGCGTGGAGAGGTCAATGGAGTGCAAGGAGTATACCTTGGGTGCTTCGAGTAAAGAAGATAGGAATTAAAAAGAGTCTACGTGACTGCGCAACAGAACAGTCATTTTCAGCATTGTTGACCTAGTGAGGCAAAGGTCTGCCTGTAGGGGCACACCGCACCGCCACTCCTATGGCTAGCACTAATGGACGAAATTCTGGGCACCTTAGAGAGGGAGGGTTTCATGCGAACGATATAGTAATTCTAGCATCAATAAAGTTTGTATCCGCAATAAGTGAAAGACTCCAGCATGCGCTTTGTAAGCTTGATAGATGCGCCTCAAGCAGTGAACTAGATGTAAATCCTACAAACATAAAGTTGGTACTTTTCACCAGGAAGAGGAAAATACTAGAGTTTAGTACCCCCAAGTATCTAGGCTTGATATTAGACACGAAACTCGACTGGAGACGTAATATAACAGAACGTGTATAGAAAGCCAGAATGGCATATGTGTGACGGGGACTAACACCCAAAGTGGTGCAGTGCTGCAGTTTACACCAATCCTCTGCTGTAGTTCGATCTATCCTCTGCTATGCAGCATTGGTGGACAGCAATGGAGAAGAAATGCAATCTGGACTTGCTGTCTAAGATCCAGAGGGTGGCGGGCATTGGTATAATGGGGTCTCTATGTACAACACCAACGTCGGCACTAGAGGTTATGCTTGAAATGCTGTCGCTAGGTCTACAGTGTAAAGGCTTAGCAGCGATCTGCGCAGTCAGGCTGAAGGCTGCGGAATAATGGAAGGGGAGGCCATATGGCCACTCTGACATTGTTTTGAAATCCGGATGAAGACACAGATTAACAAGAAATGAATTGGACGAGAATGAAGTGATAAGAATAACAGAGATATTCATATGCGGATGGATAAAAAACGACTGCTGGTATAGAAGCGGGATGGAAGTGGCATGAATCATACAGACTGCCTGACTATTTCAGGCAGAAATAGTACCGATTTACAGATGAGAAGAGGAGAGTCCGGTAGGGTCATCCGTATTTACATAAAGGTCATACAATTATGTACAATGATGGATAGCCTAGGGGCAATATCTAACTGTAACGAGGTGACTCTATGCTGGGTACTGGAGCACAGTAATATTTCGGGAAATGACAGTGCGGATAAATGAGCTAGAACGGGTTCTGAAATGGATCTCTTTGTAGTAGTGGACTAATTGAGGACTCCAATCCGTGTTCTAAAGAAAGATATCTATAAAGATTTATTGAGGAAAGCTGATCTCCGGTGGCAGAACAGGGACACATGTTGTATTGCCAGATATAGTAAGAAGAAGACGAGGACACTCCTCAGCGGAAACAAAAGTGACACCAGAAGCTTAATGGAGTCATTAACAGGCCACTGTATCATAGGTTTGTACGTAGGTAAGTAGACTGGGACTTGACTTGACCGCTAATGACTTTTGTCGTAGCTGCAAGGATTCGGAGAAGATCGAGTCAGTTCGCTATGTGCTTTGTGAATCCGCTGCTCTGGGAGTAAGAAGATAAAAGCAAATTCGTAGGTATTTTTTTCTTCTGAGTAATGTAGAGCTCAAAGATATCCTAAGGAATCCGGATGGATATGAAGGGCTTAAGTAAATGAAAAAATGGTCTCGGTGGCGAAACATATTTTTCGCAGCACCCCTATAACCTAATCTATCGTTCATTTAGGATACGTACAAGACATGAAATTACGACACAATTAAAAAAGTTTTTTATCAAATGTAAATACCTACGTAAATGTTAAGCTATTTCATGACAAACAAAGCATTTCTACTTTTACTTGTTGCACTTAGTTTAGCGACGTTTATTAACCTTCGTTCGACGAAGCTTCCGCAAAGTTCATGTAGGAATAAGTCGTCACTAATATGTATTGGACTTATTCATTTTAATGAAGACGTCGGTAGTAGTAAGAATATTAATTAAACCGGAAACACAACGTCTTAATGAACCGGTGACTGTACTTAGGTAACGTTTACGGACGTTTATTATGGTGCTTAGTTCTGAAAACGCAACTGCAGCTGTTATTGATCTTGCTAAGAACAGCCACGTTTGTCATTCCTTCAATGTTCAAACACCTTGGAGAAAATAAATCAAAGGTCTTTGCGAGAAAGTTGGTCATGATTAACAAATTAGGTGAATTCAAACTGTTTATTTAAATTCGTGGGTACAAGCTCCACACGAAATGTTAATGTACTTTGACAATTAATAACAACAGCTAGCGAAATATGTGCGAATGTGACAGCCTTGAAATTATATAATATTTCACACCAGACAAAACAAATTGGAACCGAATTATAACGAACCGAAGCAAAAGTAAAGCGTCAACACCGCGCGCTGTAGCCGGTGAAATGTGTACTCCTCTTTCAATTATCACCGGTAAGTATGATATACTCGATGGTCAGATGTGCTGACAGGTGACTAATTCGCATTAAGATACTGCTGTCGTTGCAATACCGTTTTTGGATCTTATAGGCTTCCGGCAATTACGACGAAGGCCAACGAAAATCATCATCTGTTTTAGCAGGTTTTTATAGTGTCCCAGTTCCCAGATTGGCAGGTTATACGACTTTGTAATATTTATTGAAACTGCATAGATGCCTGCTTAACTTTCTTTGTAGAATGTGGTTGGACTTGTTCTTCATAAGTGGGCGAGACACGATAATCATAATAATCGATCGCAGCCACGCTGTCTAGCATTGAATATTTTGTCGTTAAAATATTTGACGGCACGATTTATGAGGGAATTTTATCTTTGTCATTGATTTTTTCGCTGAAGGATCAGCTGCCAGTCAAAAACAGTTTTGAGGAACGAATGGCATTATAATTTCACCTATCTTCAAAAGCTACTATGTGGTATTGTTCTACAGACCATAGACAATAGCGGAAGATCGAATACTTTCCAATAGACCTATAATCACTCTCTCCTCCATATGGTCTCTACAGATTGCTTTTCTAGCTAGTTGACGCGTTGCTATTTTCTAAACTCGGTAGCAGGGCTTCAGCCTTCAGTAAAAATGAAACTTCTTTTTTTGCTATTGCCGTTCTTAAATTTTTATATACAATCGATCGCAAGTCGTTTGCAGATACCTGCAAAAACCGAAAAGTGCATCCATTTCGGTAATTGGGATTTTCAGACCAATTTACGTAGTTATAAATTTTACTAACCGCAACCCACGTTGGTTGGTTGGTTGGTTAGTCGGGCTGTTTGTTACTAAGAAGCACCAAATTAACTCGGAGGCCATGAAGGCCCATTGTGAATGCCCTTAAAAAAGAAAAAGCATGGTCAGAACATAAAACCACCCAGATCTCTGTAAGAATCTATTTAGGTCCACCAGTGCTATCTCCGCTAAGTCGTCCAAGTTGTCAAAGAACCTTGCTCCCAAACAGGCGAGTCGTCGTTCTTTTAGAGCCGGATATTCGCAGAGTAGGTGCACTATGGACTCAATTTCTTCTTCGTGTCTGCAACTTCTGCAGAACTCATTCGATGGTACGCCGAGTCTAATGCCCATAGCTCCTATGGGGCAGTGTCCGGTGATGACGCCGACGAGTGTTCGAATGCGTTTTCTATCGAAGGATAAGAGATTTGAAGTTCTGCTCTGATTCAGCTCCGGCCATATACTTTGTGTTGTGAGACAGTAGCTGATATTTTTCCACTGTTCCGAAGTCATGTTGGAGTAATGTCTATCAATTTGACTTTTTGCTGTATTAAGGGGAGGGTGCACCCTTTCCACCGGCATGCCTATATCTGTGCTTGAACCATTTTAATCCAGTTCGTCGGCTTTTTCGTTACCCTCTATACCGACATGTCCTGGAACCCAGCAGAGCCTAAGCGTATGTTGTGAAATATTTCTTAGGGCTCTGATACAATCTTTCACACATTCTGACTTTATCACGTTGGAGTTCAGCGCCTTGAGTGCTGCTTGACAGTCCACACAAATAGTGATCCTAGTTGTTGAAATCTGTTTTTCTTGGACAATCAGTGCAGCATTCATTATAACGTATATTTCCGCTTGCATTCGTTGGTGAGTCTATACGACTTACTCATTTGCAGCGCCTCCGAGAAAACTCCAGCTCCAATCCCCCTTTCCGTTTTCGATCCATCTGTGAAGATGGCAGTTCCTTTAATTATGTTTTCAGGATGCTTCCAATCTTCTCTATTAGGTATGATAACGAAAAAGGGTTTTCTAAAGTCATATTGTGGCTTCATATAATCAGTTGAGGGGTGCAACCCATTTTGATTAAAGAAGTTCAGTATGACTGCATGTCCAAAATTCTGTGGTATCCATTGGCTGTTTTCTCTGAGTCTGAGGGCTGCCAGGGTTGTCATTCTTTTCGTGTGGAGTTCTATGGATTGAAGGTGTAAAATGGCTTCCAAACCAGCTTGTGGTGTGGATTTTATTGCACCTGTTGTTCCCAAGCAAGCGAGCCTTTGCACCTTTGCTAAAAACTTAAGGTGAGATTTCTTATTTAATGCATCCCACCAAACAATTGACCCATGGGTAAGAATAGGCCTGACGATCGCCGTGTACATCCAGTGTACAATGTGCGGTTTCATGCCCCATTTCTTACCAAAGGTTTTCTTGCAATGGACAGAACACAATGTTAACTTTGCCAACTTTTAACAGTAGGGGAGACCGGGTATGGTTGGCTACACTTTTCGAAACTCTGTCATCTTGAGGAGAATAAAACTGCTATTAACTTTATATTTATAGGAAACTTAGCTTTACTATTGTGCTTTACTATAACATTGTCGCAAAACCCTTATTGGTCCATTTATGGCTGTGGTTGGAATTTTAATAAAGGGATGCAAATGTGCCAACAAACCCCGTAATGGGGATGGTTGGCACAGAAGCAGGGGATAGTTGGCACGTAATTTAGCAACTAAGCAAATCAAAAAACAATTTAAAAAGATAACTATATTTATACATATGATAATATATATATATACATAAAACAAAACAATATATATACATATTTTCAATATTTTGTAGGTTTACACTTAAATTGCTTCCTCTTCTTTGTTTCTTCCAATTCTCTTCTTACAGGTGAATCAGTTAATATGGCAGTCTTCCTTTTTCTTCTCCTGTTGATGTCTTAGGAAGTGGTCTGATAGCTTCCAACGGTGAACATGTCGACGTTGAGGGAATGGCTTCTCTTAAGTTATTTGTTGAAGGTGCTGTTTGTTCTGTAGAATGTGACGAAGCTGGTTCAATTCCTACGGAGCCAACCAACCCCAAGTCAGTTTTGGGAATTTAAACGTGACTTATGATGAGGTTATGAAAATACTTAAAAAAAATAGTGCACATACAAATAAAGTAAAAACTTCCTCACATGAATAAATATTAATTACCGTACGTACATAATAAGTTGTAATCGCAAGCGATAATAACTAAAACAAAAAATTTTTACATTTACGTCTCAAGAAGTTACATACACAGTACCATTCTGCGTTGTTGACTTACGGGGTAACAGCACTCTAGCGGCCGAAAAAAAGACCTAACATTAACAATTTATTTTGGGAGTATGGAAAAAGGAATAGGATTTCTTTTCACAGGGTTTATTAAATACATATTGAAGTATAAAAATATATTTTTTTATTATAATTTTGATACAAAATGGCGGCGGTAGAGCCAATCTTAGAAATCGCCTTTTTTTAAAACTCCTTCATGGGAGCACGGATTTATCGTTAAGTATAAGACCTAGAACAAAAAATCAAAAAAATTTATAATCTATATACTATTACCTACAGAAGTACGTAGGATTTTTTTTTTTTAATCAAATTTTGAAGAAATGGTGCACTTTTGAAAAAATAAATCGATTTTTGTCCAAAAAATAAGCAATAAATTGTTTATAAAAAAAAAGTTTACATTAAATAAAAAACGGCTACGTACTTCCATAGAGGATATAATTACGAAGCTACTGTACTACGCGTTTGTAGTTTTACGAGCACGTACGCTATTGTAACTTGACGCTATAGTAAAATCGAGAATTAAACTTTTAAAAATTTTTTTTTCATTATAAGACTCAGTGGATATTATTTTTATGACCCTAAAGTATTTTTTAAGCTAAAAAAAATCTATTTTTTCAAAATTCTAGAGTGGTGTTACCCCTTAAGTATTGGTTCGATCTGTCGTATTTACTGAGAAATATTAAGATTGTGCCAACCAACCCCTGTAGCCAACCATACCCGGTCTCCCCTGCTATATTTAATGTTCAGCTGGGAGGTATTTTTGTAAAAAAAATGAAATAATTAATTAAAGCAAAAAATTAAGTTCCATTAAAACACATTTTTAATTATTAAACTCCGTAAAATTGCAAGGGTCGCTCAAAATAAACTGAAAATAAATGTCAAAAGTCGGCAAAGTTATGAATGAGTAGAAACTAGCCCTACTTCGAGCTTTGCCAACTTGGCCGACTTTGCCATTATCTCTTTCCTAACTTCATTACGTGTGTTCTAATCGAGCTGTCACAAGTCGGCAAAGTTGAAAGTTGAGAAAGTTACCATTGTATTTCCCGCTTAAAACTCCGAATCTTCAAATCGAACGTAAAATCTGCTATGTTGTATGGCTGTTCAATATGGACAGTGACCTGTCAAATATCATTTATGCACAGTAGGCTGGCTAGATACAATCCCACAATCTGACATTAACAGCTGAGAATTGGTGGTGTAAACAAACCATGCACCAATTTGCCACAGTAAAGATTATTAACATTATTTGTACTTTCTTGTAGTATTTTGAATTGAATTTTGAATTTTACTTGAGTTTGATCTACAAATCTTCTGAACATGTGAACACGATAAAAAGTGTCTCTCTTTACAATTTTTATGTATTTTAAATTGAAAACTCTCTTGTGCTCGTTTTGTTGAAGTATTGAGCTTGAAATACGTCAATGACATCAGCGTTTGGCTTTGGTTTTGGTTACGAGAGTGTGCAGCTTTATTTGTGTGAGTTGTTGGTTAATCTGTGGTATAACAAAAATAAAATAATGACGAAACGTTTGGTGGTGAAATGGCCCAACTTTCATGTTTTCCGGGCTTCTATCCAGAGTAGGCTGTGATCTAAGCTACAAAACTTTGTCATTCGGTGTCTCCTTAATATCCATTGGCCGGAGGTCATTGCTAACTAAGACCTTCATAGACTTTTAGACCAATCTTGGGATAGACACCAGTATTCGCAAGCGAATGTGTCAATGGATAGGCTACACACTAAGAAAAGAGCCAAAAAACATCGCACAACAGGCTTTAGATTGGAATCCCACTGAATCGAAGAAAGACCGCGCAACACAATGTGGAAAATCGGTGGAGAGGTAAGGTACCCAGATCAACAAATCTTGCCCACATTGCCGCTTAAGCAGACCAGGTGGACAATCGGTGTAGTAGACGCTCACAAGGGGGAAAGAAATCACAGAGAGAAACCCTAAGGGGGTAAAAAGGGGGTATAAAGTTTTTATTGGAAACATTTTTTTTGCCAGATTTATTTGAAACTTAGCATTAATACTGAACGTAATGAAACACGTGGTTCGGCGTTTCCCAAAATGCAATCTAATTCATTCAATTTAATCCTTTTAGCCTATGACCCTCTCGAGACACACGCCTCTGGAGGGGTCACTCCAAATATGTTTTCTGATCTGAAACAATCTCACTTTTGACCGATTCACGCAAATTTAGGAGGTAGATTTATTAACGAAGGAATGCATTTGAAAAGAAATTCAACTTCTAAAAAGTGAAAGAGGTTGTCCAAACTTGTATGGAAAAACTGATTGTATATATGAAGATTTGGAAATAATAAAAGACTCTTGGGTAGAAATACCGTTTTTGAAAAAGGGAAGCGTAGTTTATTCAATGGTTGAGTGGAGCGATCACCACGCCCTGGATGCAGATTCCAGCTTCAGCTTGCCTGTGAGTAGGGTTTGCAATCCCAGTCGATTAAAACTATTTTTAAAAACTCTTTCTTATTCCCCATTTTATTTCTGTGTATTTAAGAAAAAGCTAAATCTTTGAATGTAAGAGTTCTACTACTACAAAAGTATAAAGTTTCAAGTTTCGATTACAATGCAATATAATATATCTAATGTTGTTCTATATTCAATATGGCGGACGTTCCAAGCTGGCAGATTACCTTTATCTTCACAACCTCCTTGACATGGCTATCAAATGAAAGGGTTAGAGGGGTAGAATACGACGAGTTGCGTCACATAATTTTAAACCCAATATAGCGCTCACCCTAAGATGGCGGACTATCCTTTATTTCACAAGCGCCTTGATATGTGTATCAAATGAAAAGGTTCGACGAGTAGAATACGATTAACTATTTGACGTCATTCTAATCCCAGTATGGCGGACGCCTTAAGATGGCGGATTACCTTTTTTTTACAACCCCCTTGAGTATCGATTGAAAGTAAAAAATACTATGTGATGTTAGTCTACATCTAATATGACGGAAGCTGCAAGATGGCGGACTTAAGGACGACGCAATAATAAAACTAAAATTACTCATACAAGACTAAAAAGCATAAAATAATCATTTAAATAAAATTTATTTTAATATACCACGTTTTTAAAACGGACTGAAAAGTATAAAATAATTTCTCCTAGCCCGGAGAATTGCGGAGAATTGCGCATGCAATAGATAATAAGTAAGTACTGTAGAGGGTAGCTGTCGTTGAGAAAACTCACACAACAATTCGTATCACTTGCACTTGTTGAATTATTCATGCATCATATATATTACATGCGCCCCCCCCCCCCCCCCCCCTTTCATTTTAAATTTTACAAGTATTTCCATAGCAATTAAAAATTCAAAATCACAAATATTTAGGACTATCTGCATAGGATTAGGAATCTGTATGGGGCTAGGAAAAATTATTTTATTATTTTGAGTCTCCTTTAAAAACATGGTTTATTATTAAACAAATTTTTTTATTTAAATAATTTGTGGTATTTGGTCGATAGATTTGGTGATTATTTACAAAAGAACACTAAAATTTCTACTGCAGATCTCTCACTTTAAGAGTAATAATTGTTTGACATCACCCATATGCGGTATAAATAAGGCCGTCATCCGTCAAGTTCACAGGGGGAATAACATGTAACTAACTTTGGTGGCACGTACACCAATGTAAGTGTGTATATTGATGGTAGTGCGACCACAATCTCCTCGTGGTGGCGGCTGGTAACAGACTCCTAGTACGGTCATATCTCTGCCAGGTGTTCTGGCTAATTGCAGTCGGGCGGAGAGAAGGATACTCTCTTAAATCAAATACCCCAAGTCAAGGTAGAACAGCACACCCGGAGAACTGCGTGGCTAAGGGGGTGCTTAGTCACTAGTGTGCGAATTTGGGATACTAAGCAACCTCCAGTTATTATATAGCCTTCCTGTGGTTATGCGGAATGAGCTCCTCAAGTCGCAGGGCAAGGGCCAGGAAGACAAAACCGGTCTGGGTTCCTCAAATGAGGTAGAGAGCGAAGAAAACCAGTCCGCGACAATACCAATAGGACTACCAACGCATCTGCGATGAGCTCGAAAGGCTGTTCATCAGTCGCAAAGAGCTCGGTTGCAAACCGCCTGAAGAAAGCGGTAGCGTTGAAGGACAAAACATACCGGAAACCTGCGGAGGTGGTTAGCAAGGCGCCACCAAGGTCATCAACATCACGAGAAGAGGGAGACAATGCTCTGACTATGGTGAAGGCCGCCCCCAGCTACCTGAGAGTTGCAATGAGAGACTCTCTGACAACAAGTAATGGAGGCTAACTGCAGACCGCATGATCCTGCTGAAAAGGAAGCTAATGGATATCCTACAAAGCCTAGGAGGGGGGGGGGGGGGAATCTCTCAGTATATCTGGCTGGCTGAGCGGAGTGAAACTGTTCTGCTGTAAGGTTCAGTTCTCACTGGCGTGTCAAAGTTGGCAAGACTATGGGAGAAAGCGAAGCTCCACGTAATCGCTAGCTCGTATATCAGAATAGAATATGGTCATAGAAGTCTATTCTCCCTGCAAAGGAACTTCTGATAGTTCTGGTTTCACAGAACCCCACAGATTTCTTGCGCGGACAGGAAGGTCGTTTGGATGGACACATCTTAGGCCAAGGGGAAGGACCGTCATCATACAATTGACGAATGAGTCCCTGTCCCTGGTGAACATCTATCGAGGCAACAAACAAACAAGACCCGATAATTCCGAGCCGAATAGGCAAAGAAAAAAGTGCAGGCCCACCTGTGATGGAGATTGATTTTTCGGCGCAACAGCTACTTAGCGCTGACCAGGAGGAGTTGGAGATTGGTGGTTCAGATAAATCTCCTTCATAATAAGCTTGCATCGGAGAGCTTACTTATCCTTCTAAAAGAGGATAACATTGATATTGTTTTAGTCCAAGGACCTTGGGTAAAAAATTGCGCTATACTCGGACTAAAGCACAAATCGGACACCTTCTTTTGTACAAAGGGTATAGGTAAGTTGAGGACTTCCATTCTAGTCAAGTAAAATTACAGTACCGACGATCAATGGAAAGGCAGCAACATGGATAGCTTCGGCGTACATGGCGCCTGACGACTGCATCCTACCTCCATCCAGTTCGGACATTAATGAACGGGGTGAGTCTGTTTTTAACTTTATACTTAACATTAGTCTTATTATTTGTAATAGGAGCGACAGGCCTCCATTTTTTACCAAAAATAGGGAGGAGATTTTGAACTAGTGCTGAGCTGGGAGCGGGGGTGAACTCGGTCATTATCGGTAACCTAACTACTGCAGTGTGTTTTAAGCAGAGATCTGACCCATAGAAAGAGTGGCACATCCCTGGTCATAGTAGGATACAGGGAGATGAGCCGGCTGATATGCTGGCAAAGGAAGGTTCTTAACTGAATGCTTCCTGCACGAACGACTTTTGTAGAAGTTATATGGACCAGAAAGAAGCTGAAAACGTTCAGCACTTACTCTGCGATTTCCCAGCCTGGCGAGGAGAAGGTACAACGATTTACGCGCGTACTTTTTCAGGGGACTAGACGAGTTTGCTAATATAGGGCTGAAGCGGTTTCTCAAGTTTATTAACAGTTATGGCTGTTTCTAAATATATGCTATACTAATATTCAGGTACGGTCCTGCGGATGTGGTAACACAACGGACCGTTCTTAAGGCAATGTTAGGCTGATCAGCTTTCCGATAGCCACCATCCTAACCCAACCTAATCTAATAATGTTAATAATTTTTAAAACTATATTAATTTGGTTTTGTATTTAATTAAAAAATTTTTTTTTACATGAGGAGGTAGAAATCTCCAAAAGACACTCAAAGGACCGCGCCCCTGAGTGTGTGGAATTTTCATTTACTAAAACTACCCCCTGACAAACAGACCTCTATTGGGTTTCTTCTCATTCCTTACTCAAACGATTTACCGTATGATGTTTTCGACACCATTTTGGCATACCGATGTGTGTCAACTTCGGCCCGCTGTCTCTAGTGTTCTTTTGTGGCCCATTTCTCAGAAATTGTAATTTTCATAATGTTCGGTGAATTTGGTTTTAAATAATCGTGTTTAACAAGAAGAAGGACTTCTAAGTACAATTACAACGAAAATTTTGAGATCCCCAAAGGATTATCTGTAATTTAAGTCTAAGTGTCTTTCACTATTCCTTATCGTTTCTAAGATAAAACAAAGTCGTTTTCTCTTAGGAATAATAAATATAATATCTTGTAGTATTCCTCTATTTACCGTTTATCTCATTGTCGGTATTGACTGGTTCAACTTCCACAGGTTCATCCTCAACAATTTCTGTTGCTAAATAGTCAAGTTTAACGTCTATTTTGTCATAGTGGTGCATGTTTTTGCCACAATATACATTCGTAGCTGATTGCCCTTCATCCCTTACTGTAGTGTTCTGCCAATGATTGCTAGTGTATATTTCGGTAAAGAGACTTTGGAAATTTCGAATATAAATTGTCATAACTGTACTCTAAAAGTTCTTCTTCTTGAAAAAAACAGTTATTTAAAAAAATTCGAATTTTTAAATCAAATACCCACATAATTTCTTAACGAGGGAAGTGGATAATAGGGTGACGGATAAGCACTCATTTAAAAGTCTGGCACAGCTGCTATCGTATAGGAGCTTATGTACATAGATATAGCATATTTCAGTGTGAGCCAAAATATTTTATATGTTAATACTAGAAATGTCGGTGAAGTAAGTGATAACGTTCCAATCCGTGGGTCCCAGGTTGGAATCCCACCGGCGGTGACCAATGGTTGTTTTCTGTCAAATGCAGATTGTGATAAAAGGCTGTTGGGGTTTGCACAGTATTGTAGGTGGTACGGAATACACATTAAATTTTAGGTCAACATTCAATCGTTTTCTCGAATTGGATGAAGTCCCATTCTCGCCCCATGCCCCACATGGGGTTACTGGAACTAGGAAGGGAGAAAAACGAGAAAAAATATCTGTTAAAGTAATTTATCTACTCTGTTTACAGAAAATTCGGACAATTTAGAGGTAACGCGACTTTGTTCAACTTAAGACGGTCAGACGGTTGTAGAGAATTAAATTACCTATAATTAACTCGTTCGATGCGGGAAACTTCAGGATTTCTAAGTGACGTCCTAAAGAACTATTAAACTATTTCTACTAAAACAACACGTGGCGCCTGTCCTATTGTTGATCCATCTTAAGAAACAAATAGCGGTGTGATGTTTCATTTTACCCCAATTGTGAATAGTATAGTATAGAATAAGAGTCTTTGCTACAAACGCTTCTTTCGCAACAACCCTGACATCAGCCTGCCAGATGAGGACATTTCGTGTCTTTCAATGAAGTTAAAAGTATTTACTTTATAAAACAGCAGCGAAATAAAGTACCATTTATTCCAAAATATTAGTAACTGATGAACAAGTTTGCTGGAGAATGGACGGACGAGTTGAAGCCTTCTAGGATACGGTGATCCTCATCTGGATATTCTCAAGTGTTAGTTACACCTCCAAGTGGTAGCAACCGGGCAATGCATCCTAGAATGTAGCCAAGTAACTAATGCGGGAGGAGATAACCTCTTGAAAAATCCCCCTAACTCCAAGGGAGTCTGCAGTGTTGCGTCCCCTCTGCAGGACCCAGGGGTAATTGGGGCGCGAATGGCGTTTTCCTCGGGCGCTTCTGTGGTAGTGGAGGTGGATTGTATGGGAGACCCCAACAGGTTGGCTATACCCACGGTACTCACAACACAACAGTAGCAGTTTTGGGAGAATTACCTTTCGAAGGAACTGTGGCGGCTATGGAGGCTGGCTCGCTTCCACCGGCTGAAACTGCTGTAGCAGTCCTGGAGAAGGGTGCCATTGGCATAATAACAACTAGCACTTCTTCAGGTGCGGCGGTGCAGAGACGGGAGATTCTAACGAGTTGGCTATCTCCACGATACGCACACCAGGAGAAGATGCAGATCTGCCTTCCAAAGGGTTAGCTGCGGTTAATCCGGAGGGGGTTTCTTGTCCTGGCTCAGGACTAAAGCGTTACGGCCTGGAACCCTTCAATGCCGTAGGCAGAGAAGGGATGAAGGTTGTAACTAACGCATGGACCAAAAAGGAACACTGGAAACGGTGGGAAAATATGGATTTATGCAGATCTGCCCTCCATAGGGTTAGGTGCGGTTAATCCGGAGGGGGTTCCTTGTCCTGGCTCAGGACTGAAGCGTTACGGCCTGGAACCCTTCAATGTCGAAGACAGTGAAGGGGTTAATGATGTAACTAACGCATGGACCAAGAAGGAACACTGGAGACGGTAGGAAATCATGGATTTATGCAGATAGGCTAGGATTCTAGCAGTGACCCAGGAAACCGAGGTTAGTGGCGACAGTGGGATAACTGGTTACTCAGTTGCCCACACTAAGGGAGACTGGGAGGGGACGAAAAGGGACCCGGTTATGTGGTCTGTTTCGGCTAATCCCCAGAGAGGTGTTTTTAGTGAGTAAGAATCTCACACTACCGGAGGGCACGGGCTGTCTGGTGTCTTTTGGAAGATTTTCACCTCTCCCGCAAAAAAAAAAAAAAACTGATGAACAACAACAAAACAAACAAATGAATTATTTTGTAATCTTTAAAATCATTTCGATACATCATAAATAAATGGTTTTTCCGTTATGAGGAATAAGTAACGATATGATAAAATATAGTACAATATAAATGTATACATATAGGGAACTCATTTTGAGAGACGTTCACATACGCATCTACGGCACATGGCAAATGAACTATGTTTACCTGAAGCTAAAACGGTAACCATGCGCTCTTACTTACACTTAATCAGTGACATAAAGCACTATTTTTTAATCAAAACTTTCTCTGTGTAATTTTACGTTTTAGCGTCACAAATAGTGATAGTCGCTATCTTAATTTTTTACGGAAATACCCGCCATAAAGATGTCGAGTGGATGTCTATCTTAATATAATCCATTCTACCTTTTAGAGCTACTGATAAGAGACAGTTCTCTTTATTGGATAAGGTCCATTAGTATTGGAAAACATTCCACTGATAAAGCATTAAAGACCTTTATGGCTTGTTGACCTTAAATGCATGATAGTTAACAATGTCTAGGTGTTTTTTTGTCTAAAGTGTCTAATTGCAGGTATTTTGTAAATAAATGATCGGCTTATTCGTTTTTGTCATTTACTTCTAGAGCACATGTGTACTCCACATTCTTCGCATTGTAAGACAATAGCGAAATTATTGTTAACTGGAGTACTTATCGCACCTGAATTCCCTTTTTATTTTCTGATTTTTAAGTGTTTGTTTAGTTAATCTAAAATAAGTATTCGCGTAGACTTATTGACTTAGGTCAGCTATAATTAATTCAAAACTCAATGGGAATTTTCCATAGACGAAAAAAAATCCGTAAAATAAAAATAGTATTTCTAAAAATTCTTAAAAGATCCCATAATCTCTTTTGGAGCATGGGGCAGCAGAAGAACTTAACCCGTTTGCCAGTTGATTCCAAACCACCTATATTGCTCTGTAACCCGTTGGTATTTTTATCGTAATCTGTCGTCAGTAGAAATCAACCATAGGTCATGCCGATTGAGTTCGAACCTGCCTGTGACAGCCGAACGATACCAACGACAGTCGCATATGACGTTTTTAAATTAAGAAGATTTTTTTTTTTCTAAAACGAAAACAAAGGACAAATTGATAGACATTACAGGTTTACACATTGGACTTTCGCCGAATACTCTAAAGGCCAACTACCATATATTTGACGAAGTCTCGAGTTTGCCTTATACTTTTCCAAGCGGTTGTTTAAAAAAAGTAGTTCGTCCCTTCTCTCTTGTTTTTTTATCTATCGTTTAGCTGGCGCTACTATCTACAAATTATATTTGAGTATTTTCGTCACGCTTAGGTTCCGTACCACACTTCTACTCGTGATCGTTATATATTCATTCGTATCGTTCCTGTTTGGTAAAAAAATATTGAACCTAAAGTGACTACGGGAAGAAGAAGGAGCAGTCGCCTTAGTTTGAACTGGCTGAACGGTATCAAATTCACCTGTGCTATTTCCCGGGGCACAGGGATATTCCAGGAAACGGCGTGGCGGATGAGCTTGCTAGACGTTGTACCACCCTGGAGATCAAACCGGGAAGGACTACTCTTGGTACCTGTAAGATGTTGCTTAGCACGAGAGCAATTAACTTAGCGAACCACAAATGGGCAAACGGCACTACGTGCCATACGTCCAGAAAAATCTGGCCTAAGCTGTAGGCCCTCCAAGTGTCTGCTTTTGAGGGGCAGATCTGACCTTAGAATAGCTACTGGGGTAATCACAGGCCATTGCCCTATTGGCTTACACGCGAAGAGACTGGGTATCCTCTCAAACGACTTCTGCAGAAGCTGCATAGTCGAGGAAGAGGAGGAAACTATTTTCCACTACCTCTGCTTGTGCCCTGCACTGGCACGCAGGCGAAGGTCCTTCTTGAAAAACTATTTCTTTGATAGTATCTGCAATCTGGCGGTGATTGACGTTGCAGATCTTTGGCGCTTCATCGGCAGCTACGGATGGTGGAGGGAATTCTTGGATTCCCGTGGCATCACAATGGGCCCTTTGAGGTCTTAGAGTGCCCTTTAAGGCAGCCACACTATCCTAACCTAACCTAGTTTGGACTGCCCGCCTCGACTTAGATGATTCTCTCTTGCTGTATAGAGTACGTTAGCATAAAAGCGCCATGGTAAGAATTTTGCATCTAAAGTGAGGTTATGAAAGGTTGAATTCTGTTTCCTTTCTATAGAGTGCACTGTAACTTTTGAAATGGCTTTGTTCGTACGAACAGTATTTTTCGAGTCGCATATACAAAGATACTAAAATGTGAAAAATAAAATAGTTTTTTAAACAAAAAAAGTTGAACCGACTTCACAAAGGTAAGCGATTTTTTGTTGCAATTTACCTCTTCTGCTCTGCCATAATACTGCAAAAAAACACTATTATTTTTCACATGTAAAAATAATTAATTAAAGGAAATTTTCTCTGACAATTCTCCAAAAATAATTTCACTCTGATTTCCAACGTTATAGGAATCCGGATTAAACCGAGCTATCCGCTTCACCAACCATAGCCCTTTATTGAAAAAGCGAGTATTTTTCCAATTTTGTTTTTAAAATATTCTTTGAAATGCGTAGAACATTTTGCCGTGGTCAGAAAAATTATCAAAATTTGTCTTTCTTTTTAATTTAAAAAAAAAATCCTTGTTATGACAGCTTTGTTATGCTGGTAAAGTCTTATCCGGTGGGATACTTCGTTCAAAAATGTTTATGTTTCAGGTCATGTGGAGGCATAGAAATATAAGGAAACTGGACAGTTGAATATTAATAAAGATACTATTTGTATGTTTGTTTAAATTGCCGGAGATTAATACCAGTATCTACCTATCTCTTTAGGACGTTAAAGAGTAAGTACTTCTTTTGAATATCTACGTATTTCACAATAAACTTAAGTTACAATGAATAATAATTTATCTTACTAACTAACTTAATTCTATTTACAGGCCGACGAGGAATCCAGGTCAAGGATGATGACAGATGATTATTATTATTTGAAATCATATTGCTTTAAATATTTGACTAATCGACCTTTTCTTTTAGAAATCCTAAGCTGATCATATTGAGAGATTATAAGTGGCAGTGAAATAGAGACGGTTCACAAGCCTAAAAACATAATGGAGCAAAAGCCAAGTCACGTGCTTTGAAAACTGATTGAATCGTAAAAAGAAAAGTAGTAGCTCTTGCCCATTATCTGAAATAAAAATATAAATTTTTGCAGAATTATTCTCATCGAGAGCTTGCAGACAATAAGAAAGGAGGCCAAGTAATTTTTCAAATATCTTAAAAATATACTTTTTTTTCAGGCAACCACATCTCTCGGAATATATGGGTTCACGCCGTAACATGGTTCGGAATCCACCTTAAATTGTAGGTCTCGAGCCGGGTGAAGTTCTTTTCCCGCTCCATCCCCACTAGGCGTTACAGGAACTAGAGAGGGAGACCCCATTGTTGAAGATTTTGTTTGCTCAGTTTTGACCAGTGCTGTCAAAGCCTTTTATTTTACTCAAGGTCTAAAGACTTACCAAAGAATATAGCTACATCGGTATTTCTTGGATATTCCTAGTGAGATTTCTAGAGAAATCTTCGTCATGCGCTAGTTGACAGGCAAGCAATCTATCCAAACGTTTTTGAATTTAAAGTATTCTTAACTTTTATAAAAGGCAAATTAAGAAGCTAAGTGAATGATAGGAAAATCTCATCTCGAGTAATAAATACTAGGTAATAGATAGTGATGTTTTAATCTATTACATATATATTACAAAACATAGTATTATTTTGTAACTATGCAAACAAAAAATATTAAAAACACCTTTTAGTATTGTTGATTATATAAGGTAAAATTTGAATAAGTACCTGAGTTAATTAAATATTTTCAAATTTACGTAATATATTTAATCAAAACAAAACTTTCAGCGAATCTAATCAAGGCATTTCTCAAACAAGTATATTTAATAAAAAAAATCATAAGTGAAGAACTGAATCAACAACTAAGGGGCCCAAAGAAGATAAGGATTATAGATCTACATAAGTACTAATTTGTTCAGAACACTTGACGGATCTTCTTTGCATTAATCTTCAGTCAAAATATTATTGTATTCTTCTCCAAATAATTGCTTGATCGATAAAAAACAAATAATGAGATATATTTGTTTTTTATCGATCAAGCAATTATTTGGAGAAGTATACAATAATGTTTAGACTGAAGATTAATGCAAAGAAGATCCGCACTTGACCTGGTACTAAATGGAAGACTCTTAAAATAATAAAAATATTCTACTGCAAACGATCACACAATTCAGACTGTACACAGTCAGTCTTTTCTTCTTAGGAGTTCGCAGCCAAATACTACATAGATAATTTGAGTATGTCCGTAAGTTTGTTCGTCCCAATATCTGTACTTCATTGTCCTCGTTTTCTCTCATTTTTATACCTATTGAGATAAAATTTGGTTTACATTCGTAAATTGGTTATCAAAAACAGAAATGAAGTTATTTATAAAAAAAATTTTCTGGACCTCTCATGTAAACCCAAACAAAATTTACACGAACCCCATCGATTAAAGTGTTGTTGGAATGTTACCTAAAATGCTGTTTTGCTATTTGTACGGAATCTCAATTGTAGCTCTTAGTTAGCGTTTTCAATTACAATTCTAACGGACTCAATAACAATTATAACGAAAAGTACATTCTGATAAATTTTGAAATCTTAACCAAGTAACTACGGAACCCAATCTTGTGTAATTTTGAACAGCTTTTTTCACATTTGCTGATTAAAAAAAAAAAATTCGAAATGTATTCAAATGAAAAATGAAAATTGCAATTTTATCAATAATATTAAAAATTGTTGACGATTTAAATATAAAATATCCTATAATCCATTTAATCTATTTATTTATTTTGTATAAAAATCCTGCGGCTTTCAAAAAAATAAATAAATTAAAAACTAAAGTGAAACTGTGGTGCCCTAAGTGATACTCTGATAGCTTTACTCTCACTTAACTCACCCTAAAAAGGATATATGGATATACAATAATAAAATCGTTGGTAAAACCAAATGCGCACTTTTTTACTCAATTATACCGAAAACTAAAAACCTTTTAAACCTTGAACTAAGTGGATACTGTTCCACAACATATTTCTCTCCGGTGGAAAAATCATGTGAGTGAAGATTTTGCAATTCCTCTGACTTCCTGACTGTAATTGTGCTCCTCAAAACGCGGTTGAAACTTACAAGATCGCCTTTGTTCTACAATACTGTTACTGGTCCATAGGAAAGTTTAAAATGTTTAGTACTTTTGTTGTACATTGTCGGAAATTCTCATAAAACCGTTATTACTTTTTAAGGTTATCGATGCCTTATAAAATCAAAAATGTTCATCAGTTTTACATTATTCAAGATTTATTTTCAGCAATATTATGTATAACAAAAATTTTTTCTAAAGGTTCAAAGGTGGTTTCCTTGAACATTTCTAAAATTTTTATTAAATTAATAATAACCCAATTCGATTTACAAATTTTATAAACAATAAACTATAAGAGCCGACGCGTTTCGTCTGTCTAAGCCATCTTATCTTCAAGGCTTTTTTATATACAAAATACAAAAGCAAATAAAATAGTTTTTAAAAAAAAAGTTGAACCAACTTCAAAAAAAGCTCTAAAAAGCATAAAACAATTTTTAATTTTATATCTATTACGACATTTTGAAGTCGGTGCAAATCAAACAAACCAAACAACTAGAACAAAAGTATTTAATCGTCCCCTCTTATGATCCCGTAAGCTGAAACGTTCAGGTAACGTTCAACTCTAATATTGGCGATATCCCTCAACATCTCCCAATAGACGTTGCTTTAGAGGCGATCTATTCGGAAATACACAATCTATCCCTCTTATTCCTCGTAAAAACTACTCCTTATCCCCCGTATGATACGACAAAGAATTACGCTCTCTTCGCAACAGGAGAAATAAACGTTGGCAAACTTTTCTTCTAACCCAGACTGAGTTTGACTATTCTTCCTATCTATCTGCTTATACCAATTTTCTGAACGTTGTGATACCCTCTACCATGAGTACCTCAAACGGATGGAAACTAGCCTCATATCCGACCCCAAGCGTTTTTATAGCTTTATTAATTCTAAGAAAAAATCCAATGGTTAACCTTCCACCCTAAAGCTCGAGAATACCTCTTCATCTGATCCTAAGGTTATCGCTAACCTCTTTGCACACTTCTTCAGTAAATCTTTCAGCGACAATTCTCTACAACCCGACCTTAACTATTTTGCATTCATGGACAAATGCACTCAAACGTCGTTTTCATCTTTTGACCCTGATCCTGAACTAATCGCCGCCAGTACTAATAGGCTTCAGGACGACTTTCACCCAGGTCCCGATGGCATTCCGGCCATCGTTCTGAAAAAGTGTGCCATGCATCTACTTACTTTGCTTTTTCGTCTCTCGGTCAATCAAGGGGTTTTCCCTCAATTATGGAAAAATTTGTATATTATTCCCATCTTCAAAAAAGGTTGCAAGAACGATGTGTCCAACTACAGACCCATTGCTAAATTATCATCCATACCTAAACTATTCGAAAAATTGGTCTATGATTCCATGTTCTTCCACTGTAAGTCTATCTTCTCACTCTCCCAGCATGGCTTCCTCAAAGGTAGATCTACAACCACCAACCTTACTGACTTCGTCTCTAAAACACTATGTGCCCTGGAAAACGGTAAAGATGTTGATGTTATCGCCACCGATTTTAGTAAAGCCTTCGACAAGATCTCCCATAACGTTATCTTGTTCAAACTTGATCGCTTAGGCTTCCCCTCCAGATTCATCTCCTGGACTCGATCCTACCTCAACAACCGTCAGTACAATATTCTTTTCAGTTCATCCATTTCTAACCCTATTGTCGCTCGTTCCGGCGTCCCTCAGGGCAGCCAACCTAGGTCCATTGATTTTTATCTTCACAATAAATGATGTTGAATGTGTCATCAAGCACTCAGAGTTGTCCATTTATGCCGATGACATGAAAATAATCAAACATATCTCCTCCACAACCGACTCTCTTCTCCTGCAAAAAGACCTCGATTCATTCATCACATGGTGCATGAAAAACTTTCTAGATCTCAATGTCTCCAAATGCCAGTCCATCTCTTATTCCCGCAAGCGTCTTACCACCACCCCGAGAGTCTATTATGTTAACCTACGTACCAGTCTCTATCGTTTCCTCTTTGTATGACTTAGGAATAATCTGTGATAGTGAACTCAATTTCCGTTCCCACATTGAAAGCATAATTAAGCGCTGTGAAGCGCTGGTCTAGAGAGTTCTCCAATCCTTATGTTTCCAAATCTCTCTACATATCCTTCGTTAGACCTCTCCTTGAATATGCCAGCCAGGTATAGTCACCTACACAAACAACTCACATTAATAGGATTGAATCTGTCAAGCGAGAACCTCTAAGCAAACGTCGTGATGTTTCCGACATTCTCTTCATTTATCAATTATTAACTGGTGCCATAGACTGCCCCTCAATCCTGCAATCTTTACCCATCTATACCAATCCCCGTAACCTTAGGTCCACTCCCCTTTTCCGACTCGATCGCCATCGCACAAACTACGGTCAAAGCGAGCCAATTACCAGGATGTTACGAAAAGTCAACGACCTTTCCTCTTTTGACTTCCATCTGAGTAAATCATCACTCCACAAAGCCTTATATCTTGACCCCGCCCATCTTGATCCTGATCGCCTACTTTAATTCTTCTTCCTTTCGCCTTCTGCCAGTTATCAATATATATAGCTCATATTGTAGCTTATACTTTTTATTTATTTATTCTTAATTATTCATTTATTATAGTCTGTAGAATTAGTATAGCTTGCATTTTGTATTTTTATGCAATAGCTTGTATTAAGCTTAAATAAATAAATCTTATTATCTTCAATTGTGGTTCTGTAGTTGTTTTATTTGTATTTGACTTCGAAATGTCGTAATAGATATAATATTAAAAAATTATTTTATGCTTTTTAGCGCTTTTTGTGAAGTCTGTTCAACATTTTTTTTAAAAACTATTTTATTTTGCACCTTTTAGTGTCTTTTACTGTATACAACGAAAAAAGAAACATCCAAATCGGTCCAGTTAGGTTCAACCCTCTACCCTAAATTTTTTTTCTCGTGGTATCAATCAAGAAACATACTCTACCGAACACAAAAAGAATCATCGAAATCAGTCCACGCGTTACGAAGTTAGACTACGCCACCCCCATCCCACTAAATTTTTTTTTCTCGTCGTATCAATCAAGGAACATACTCTACCGAACAGAAAAAGAATCATCGAAATCGTTCCACGCGTTACGAAGTTAGACTACCCCTCCCCCTCCCCAACTCAACCATAGGACCAAATTATTCCCCTAATATTTTTTAACTCTTTACATTGTACCTAAAATTTGCGAGATAACCACGCGCTTCTGGTACCGCCTTCCTCTTTTGTCTGAAACACAAAAATCAAAGTTATTTCCAAAGTAGAATAAATTTGCGGGTGCACTTTTCGAAAAATTCAGTGATTTTTAGTGATTTAGTAAATATTAATATTTTTTGTTGAGAATGATCCATGGCTCCCTACATTCAATAATCTTTATTTAATAGAAGAAAGAAGCCAATCGGTTGAACGGTTCGACTGCAACTCTGCAAGGCGTGTCTAAAAACGTAGTTTTCAGAAAAACGCGTTTAAAGTTTAACAACGAAAAAAAAGGCTGTAACTTTTACAATTTTCCGAACTTCATCAAATCGTTTAAGAAGCTTATTCTATAATTTTTTGAAGTTGCTCAACTAGAACCTACCCTTAAAAATCTACTATCCTAATTACCCTTCAGGAAATTTTTCATTTAATATCGCCTCACAATGTTGGCGGGATCTTGATAAAATATTGCCCTAAGGTTATCCAGAGGTGATGTTCTCTAGTAGATTTAGTAGTGTATTTACCAAAAAGTCCGCATAAATTTAGCTTTTAAGTACTTGAGGCAATATGAATGGTTCTATTAAATGGATGCCGATGATATCAGCCCAAACATTGGTTTAGAGTTTTGGCTGGAAGGAGCTCCGCTTGTCCTATGTGGATTAGTATCCGACCAGGTGTGGAAGTTGGAATACCATCCCCGGTGATCCGCGATTCATCCGTCTACGGAATTCGGCCCAGAAACACCCCGTTTTCATAGTCGCATCCCAGAAGCCAAATGCAAAATTTTAATCTTCTCTCGGAATCTCCTTCCAGTAGTCCTTGGACTGAATCGTCTTCCGACTAGTCTCAGTCAATGTCTTGCCCGACGAGAGTGATTATTTATTGCTCGACGTCGGCAGAATCTTCCGATGTTTGAGATCGTAATTCCGTGCTGTTTGAATTTACACTACTGGTTTTTCTTAACCTTTGGAAACTCCCCGAAAATATCACGGTGCACGTTGATTAGGGAATCTCCATTCATATTCCAGTACAGTCGCTCTTTCGTTTCAGTCTGCTTCACTATAAATGTAAATTATATCCGCTTATTGTGTAAAAGTAAATTTTTCCATTTTTTAATAATCTTAGCTTAAGAACACCCGTGATAAACGATTTCTTTTTCAACTATGACCGATATTCTTGTTGCCTGACCCTCTTTTACAGCAAAATTTCCATCAGGTATTATTAACAGAACGTCAGGATACTATATGAAAATTGCAAATTTATTAGTCACCCTGTAACTCCAAAAACGGTTGAGATTGCCTCCCCCCACTCTTCCATAGAGTTTCTTGTTTTTCTAGGTGAGAAGGAGTGATAGCCTTTTATTTTCGCACAGCGGATCTGAAACACCCTGTATATCTTCAGAAGAGGATTTTTGTTATTGAAGTCAATCGTTAAGTAACTTAAAACTGTCACGTTTTGTTATCAAATGCTTAGAGGGTCCCGAATTCGCTCTATTAAATTTAGCTGTGTTCTATGAATCTTGTTTTTTTAGTTCTTTCTGTTTTCCTGTTATAAATTCCTGTACAATCAGCGCAACCTATTTCAGATACTCTGCTCAATTTTTTCTTTTTCAGACCAATTTTATTGTTGGAGAGAAGGTTACGTATTGTGCTTTTATTGAAAAAATGTGGATTTTTATATTTTTTCTTATAATGGTTTTTTAAGCTTTCCTGACAATTTTGGAATGTAAGGGGTTTTGCTCCACCTACATATGTGCTGAACTCTTATTATCCTTGTGATCAAGTGAAGAGAAAACGGATTCATAGATCCTCCGTTTAAAAGTTTAGTTCGTTTTTTGAAATTATACTTATTAAGCGTCACGATTTAAAGTCTGTTAGTGCATGAAAAGCAGCCATTTTTATATTAAGAGGATGAGAGAGAGATGAGTATGTACTTTTTCGAAATATATCAAATGATAATTTATTGTCAGGGTTTATTGTTATTGTCAAGTCTAGAAAATTCAAATTCCTATTGCCTACCTCTACAGTAAATTTTATACCATCGTAAATTTTGTGTAAAATGTTATTTATGAATAAATTAAGTTACCTATATGTACATGTATGGAAATAAAAAGATCTACAACTTTTGTGTCAACTATTTTTACCCTAACCTCAAAATTTTTCGAAAAATGGCGGAAAACCGGTTTTTCGGTTTTTAATTTATTTCTGTGACAAAAACATTTCTATGAAGACGAAACTTGGGGAAAAAATACCTTTTAGTGTTGCAAAAAGGCAGTAATTTTTTCAGACGGAAATATTTAGAGGTTGTTGTTAAATTTAAGTTTTTTTAGAAAAAAGCGAAATTTTTACCCGGATTCCTCTTAAAACTACGCTTCCTACCGAGTTCTGTTTTGGCTCACTTACTGGTTGTTCTGTCTACTTTCGATAAATGGTAAAAAAAGGTATACTGCACTGCAATGGAAAAAATGACCGGAAAATTGAAAAAATCGAAAAATGACTTTTTTGTGGTAATTTGCATATTTATCGTTAAATAATTGTTATTAATTAATAAAACGATTTAAATTTTGTTATTTTCACGTTAACGACGATTATTCAGAAACAAATTAATGAATAATTATATGTCATTGTTATGTTTACTTTATTTAATTAACAAAAAAGTATTGTGTGCATTTTTATGCCTTCTACGATCGTCGTACATATGATTGTTATTATCAAAGAAAACATAAGAAATGACACATCTCAAATATGTATTTATGAACAATTTTTGTTTCTTACTCAAAATCAATTAACAATATGTATTCATACAATAGGTAATGGAGTGGATCTACAATGATACGGGTTTTGGAGAGTGGTTTTTAATCATAAGACAGTATTTGCATGTTGCACGAAACAAGTTTATATTAATAGTATTTTTATAAATCAAAATTATATAAAAAATAATACGTCATGAAAAAATCGAAGCATTTCACTGCTGGTCGCGCCAAATTGAAAAAAAGTATGCATTAAAGTTCCCTTCATACATTGATCTATTTCCATTTCTTCCGAGTCACTTTCGTCTAAAGAAACTTGTGGAAGTTCAGCATTTGAGCAATTTTCTAAATTAAAACAATTTAAACACAAGTTGTTACAATTCAGATCATGTTTTCTACAGCGGCATTTTACAGAAGAACAACCTTTTTCACAGTTGCAACAAATAGTTTTCAGGAGATGATAATTTATCACCTGTGATATTCGGCTTAATGATGCCTTCCGCTGTTCCAACCACGACCCCCCCCCCCAACCAACTGTTGCGATTACTTCGTTTCCAAGCCATGTTTGAAGCTGACAATATGCAGAGTTAAATCTTGCTTTTTACTGTAAATACATACTATTAATTTACTGCCATTATCAGCTATCATCTCTTTATCAGCATTGTTTTTGTAAAAGATATCAGCCAATCGAGGAAAATCAATGCAAGTAAAATTTTATTTTACGCGTATCAATACATATAACCTTAATAATAACCTTAACAGCAAGCATGCTGAACATCACATAGTATAGACTGGGCACGCAGAGGGGACCGACACTACTACTCGACTATAAATATGCAAATTACCACGAAAAAAGCGTAACAACGAGTAAGTGAGCCAAAACAGAACTTCGTAGGAAGCGTAGTTTTAAGAGGAATCGCAGTTAAAAATGTGGAATTTTTTTTAAAAACAAAATTAAATTTAACAACAACCTCTAAATATTTCCGTCTGAAAAAAATACTGCCTTTTTGCAACACTAAAAAGTATCTTTTGCCCAAGTTTCAGCTTCATAAAAATTTTTGTCAAAGAAAAAAATTAAAAACCGAAAAACCGGTTTTTCGCCATTTTTTCGAAAAATTTTGAGGTTAAGGTGAAAATGGTAAATAGAAAAGTTAAACTTTTTTCTATAGGATGCACGGTTTACCCAGAAATCGCGAAAAACTGTTTTCAACCCCTAAAATTCCACCCCATTCCACCCCGGATAGCTGCTGTCGGTTCGATCTATTTTTTCCTCTTTTATAACAGCTTGTTCGGCAATATTCCGCTGTCAGAGTGCTGTAACGAATTATTATTATTTTTTCTCAGTTTTACGCCTATTTCTACTGGACTATTTGGGCAATTTCGGTTATCCATATAAAACCGGAATATAAGGAACTATTCGAATATTATATTTTTCTTTCTTATCAGAAATTATATTGGCCAGGAGCAATACGTACAACGGCAATTGCCACGTTCAAGATATTGCTCAATCTTCCCCCACTGGACATCCACGGTAGGAGTATAGCTGTTCGTAATGCCATAAGACTGAAAGAATCCAACAATTGGACAACTTCGGAGTACGGAAACAGTAGGATACTAAAGGCCTACTCAAAAGGTTATCCTTTTGAGAGCACTGACTATATCGTTCCTACAATAAGCTTCAAGAAAGCTTACTAGAATCTGGGAAGGTTGTCAGTGGCTGCCAATGCCACGGATAAATGGAGAACAGAGTGGAAGCGGGAGTTTTCTCCGACCGCCTCAGCATACGGAACTCGTATCGACTGCTATTGCAGCGTATTCCAAGCAGAAGCCACTGAAAAGGCGACAAGGGTACTGCTGTCGCACAAGGACCTGCAAAGGCATAGTAAAACGTGCGTATATAGCGATAGTAAAGCGGCCATTAAGGCGCTCGACTCAAACACGATCAAATCACTGCTGGTGCGTAGTTGTCGAAATGATCTTCAAAGCTTGGGGGCTCTGCACAATGTGATTCTCTGCTGAATACTCGGTCACAGAGATGTGACGACGGATAACGATACGGCAGGCGTTCTGGCGCAACAAGGTTCGCAGTTGGACGCTTCACAAATAGACGGATCAATCGGAAATCGGACGGCCTCTAATTTCATTAACAGGAAAGATCTAAAGGCTGTTCAGCTCGCCGATCGCAAGTAGTTTGGTTTGACAACCGGCAACATATCAACATCATATATAAAAAAAAAAAAAAAAAATATCAAGGAGGATGTGGCCAGAGTGGAATGAAAAGAGAGCAGCGTTCTTCCTGAATATCACTGCGGTTATAACCGGTCACTGCCTTTTTGGTAGTCAAGCCGCCCGCATGCGAATGCCTGCCAACGATTTCTGTTGAAATTGACTAGAGGAAGAAGTAGTTGAAAGCATTCAGCATTTACTTTGAAAATGCCCTGCATTAGCCGGAAGAAGGTACCACTCTTTCGGCATGCACTTCCTTAACGGACTAGTGGAGTTCGCCAGCGTGGTGCTGAAGGACCTAACCAGGTCCCTCCCTTAGTGGTGTCACAACGAACCACGGTCTACATAAGGTCGACCGGGTTATTACCGGTGTCCGCTAACCTAACCTAACCTAAGTCATCAGTGTCGGATACTTGTACTACTTTAGCTTCTTCTTGATTTTCAGCAGCACTATTTTCTGAAGAACACATACATGATGGCCCTGGCGTTTCCGAAGAAACGTTTCACAATCTTTAGTATAGTCCCTTAATTTTTCTGATACTTCGATACGATGCTCCACTTTCTCTTACCACTTATCAACAGAAAACCATGATAGAAATAAAAAATAATGATATCACGAATGCATTGCGCGCGTGAAAATTAAATTACTTATAGCTTAATACGTTAAAACGAATAAATTAAATCTTACTCTCGTAAGACCGCAAAGTCATTGAAAAGTTTAGAAATAAACAAAACAAATACCTTAACAATCCTATATATTCGGCCAATCGTATAAAACAAATAACTGAAAAATTTAGGTACACGTGACATAAAATAAGCAATATTCCATCCTTCACTCGCCTTCACACTTCAGCTAGTAAATTATGGTGTACGCCGAAAATTTTATTTAACCTCAAATAAACCAAATTTCCCATATACTTATCCTTTACAATATAGCGCAGATGACATTACATAAATGCGATAGTGTGGTCATATCAAAAAGAACGGAAATATACTCCAAGGATAAGAAATTGGAAAATAATTTATTATAGCATTAAACCAAGATAAATTTTTTTAAGGTACTATTAGCGAGTGAATTTAAAAAAACACCCTTTTTAAATGTTTTTTCTTTAAGTGAAAAATTTATTTTTAGAGCAAATTTTTTTAACATATGATAACCTAGGATCTATACTTTATAAAAAAAACTTTTTTAATTATAATTTTTTTTCTCTCGTACAGGTAGGGAAGTTGAAGTAAAAAAAAGAGCCCAAATCTGCGGAAATGACAGAGCCTCTCTCCAGTACATCTGAAGAGAAAAAATCAAATGGCATTTTAATATAGACATATTTAGTTGTAAATCCCCCCAACAAACCGGAAGTAAAGCGTTTTTTCCAAAAATGGCGCATATTTGAAAAAAAAGTGTTAAAAACTTTCCCCCGCCCTTTAAGTCTCTAAATGGGAAAAAAAGTCACCAGGGTCCGTGGGGGGATGCAAAATAGATACAATAATAAACAAAATGAGCCAAGTTTTATTAAAATCGGAAAAAAAGTTTTTGAGCTAGAATTTGGGCAAATTTGAAAAATGGCATTTCGAAAAAAACGCGTTTAAAGTTTCAAGTTACGCAGCGTCGTCAAAAGATGACTATACAAAAATCTGCATAACTTTTTTTCTATTTTGAATTTTGATCTGACATTTTAAATACATATTTTTGACACATTTATAGACCCTTTTATGAAACAAAAAAAAAATCGCAAAAAAAAATTTTTTAATTTGTTAATAGTACCTTAAAGTGCCAATAAACAAATTTTGATTCAGGTTTCTCTAGTTTACAATAAAAATTATTTGTGAGATTATCAAAGTGTATATTTAGAAATATATCATTTCTATGATCATAGGAATGCATGAAAAGTTGTAAGATAAAGGAACTACAAAGTTATATTAAGATGTCTAGTCGGATTTAGAGCACATTGTTTTAAAATCTAGTAACATACATGTCTTCATTCAACAGCGCTTGGAAATCTATAAACGAAATAGCTTTGTGGGCATATGTCGCAGCCAATAATAATTAATAATAGTAAGATTACGTCAAAGTGTCGATCAAATATTTTAATAATGATCAAAGATAAAGGCAATTGCATTGAAATATTTCGTTAAGATAAGCCTGCGATCATCTACGTTTTAACCATTTTGACAACTATGTCGACTACGTTTCTCACCAGAAATTGAGATTAAAACTACCTCAATCTGGCACGAGACGCAAAAACTATAAGTTACTCATTTCAAACGGTACCCTAACAATTCAATCTAATTAGGTTTATAGGCAGGCGCACACGTCGTTTATCTAATCAAAGATAATATTTTTACTTGATGATTAATTACGTTGCAATATTAGGTGATCGCGTTTTCCCAGAATTACGAGTGAAATTCGAAATTCCGTAAAAGAGCAGCTAACCGGAGAGATATCTTAGAAAAGAATCTTTAACATATGACTTTGTGAGGCCGCTAATTATTACCAAATTAATTATTAAATAACAAAGTAATATTTGGAAAGGGTCCTTGAGAATATCATTTTGGAATGAAATCTTTGAAATTAATGATCGATAATTGCCACTTTTCAAGGAAAGGCCTATTCATTTTAAAGTGGAAACAAGTATTTAATTATGTTCAAGTGGGTTTTTCCATTCAATTATTTATGATAAGAGATTTTTATTTCGGAAAATACCAAAAATACAGTGCAATTCTACGGTCATCAATCATTGCTGCCTACCAATCTGAATGATAAGAACGATTATTTTAGATGCTTTTATAATTATAGATAGGAGAGTCGTGAAGGGGTTGTAGCGCCATTGACACTCAGCTCAAATACCCATCATAAAGGCGGAGAGAAGTGAAACTTGGAACTTCCGAACAATGCCCCAAGCTGAACTCATCTGAAATACGGATATGTCGAAAGTAGTGCAACGGTGGGTGTCTGGAGCGAGTCTCCTAAGTTCAATACATCATTGTCATTGTGAAACTTGTCACTGTGCCGTACTGGCATGTGCATACCAGAACCTAAAGAGGGTCTACTCAGGTGGGAACATATTTATCTTCTCTGACAGTCAGGCGGCGATCAAAGCAATTGGATCCTCCGTAATCAAATCAATATTGTTCAACTTGGTTTGGATCGGGGTTTCCCTGGTAACAAACTGGCGGATGAACTGGCCAGACAGGGCTCTGCTAAGATACTTGTGGGTTCCGAGTGGGCGTGCGGGATTTCAGTCTGCGTTACAGAAGCACAAATGCTACTGGGAATCCTGTGAGGGACAAGCTTGATGTCAGCTCCATCACCGACTAGAGCTGAGCAGCTCCTTACTTTTGCAGACCTTATGTGAGACTGATTACCGGTCTAATCATCGGGTAACCGACTACTGCCAGGCGCAGAATGTCGATCCTTGGGAAGCAATTTTTGGATTCCAATAGGTTAGAGGACAACTTGCTTTACGAGCTGGAGGGATCAACGTGTCTTTTTTGCTCCATTTTAAACATAATATAAATATAGGCTGTGTACACGAAGGATAATTCATTCAGCTGAATCGCATTGTATAATACGCTAGAAAACATAACGCTACTAATTATTATTTATTAGCCTATTGATGATTAGATACTAATAAATGATTAAGTTGGTGTTGACACCAACATCTTTATTGAGGGCAGTCAAATGTGCTATTTTTACAAATCGTTTCTATCTCAGCAACAAAAATTCACTCTTTGTCCTGAATTACACGAGAGGGATTTTACCCCATGACCCACGGCAATTCTCTTCTGTGCAATAGTAGAAAAACCCGCCGAGTGTTGCTACGAAAGGGGCTTTGATTGACGTTAAAAAACCGGTTCATAAGTGCTTTGCAGGGTTGAAAATTTGTATTCACCGGCTCAAGCAATACTAAATCAACCTGACGCCAACAATTTGTCGAACCCTAATGAGGAAGTTATGAAAATGGACAAACCTAAATCAGGAAAAACTTAAGCAAAAACCCCTATGATTCCTGATTGACACTCACAGATGACCCTCTTCCTACCTCACTACTCTCACCTAGAAAAAACAGGGTTTCGTCACTCATGGGGTAAAATCCCTCTCGTGTAATTCAGGACTTTCCAAAAATTATACATAGGGTAAAGCTGGGAGAAGAGCAACATGATTTCTTAATGTGAACCGATTCGAAGCATTCCTTTTATTAGACTCCTAGGGGGAGGAGGGCGGCACCTAGCTTCGTAACTCCTGCACAACATTTTGATGATTTTGATTCTGTTGTGCAAAATACTTTTCCTCATTAGTACTATAATAAAAATGTTATACCCAGAGTAGGGATAAGGAGTGGAAGTAGCCGTCACCATTCTTCATTATGCATAGAACAATTGTTTGATTTGTTTTTGCTGTACGTTGCCAGACAAACACCATGGTAAAAGTTTTGTATCTAGGGAAATGGTATGGAAAGATAGTGGCGGTTAAGTTCGTAACGTTTCACAGTGATCAATAAGCTCAAAATACGAAAAGTGTGTTTTTGAGGTCGCTAATTAAGAAAATGGACTAAAATATTTTAAAATTCAAAATGGCGGAAAAAACTTTTTAAAAATTATACAATTTTTATGAAACTCAATGTTCAATAGTTGTTGGAGTCAATAATTCCGAAAGTTGATTTCAGAAAAGTCACTGCCTTTGCATCTCATTTTAAATCTGCAGATCATAGAATTTGAATTTCCATTCCAAGTACAACAAATGACCAGTGGCGTTCCTAAGGGGGGGCAGGGGGGGGGGGGGGTCGCACCGGGCGCACCGATTAGGGGGCGGCAAAACGAGCTTCGCTGTTACTTAAGATTTAGAAATGATAATCAAAAAAAATTTTTTTCATGCAACATTTTTTTATTACAAAAAAATTGAGTTGTACAGATATAGAAAAGGTCACGTCGACATTTCATATGAATTTTTGATGAAAAATAAAACTTTATTATGATTTTAATACTCTCGAGTTTGCTGAATGATCTTTCACAGGAAGCAACTGAAACAGGTATGGTTAGTAATATTTGCAAAGCTGTCACTAATGTCTTGTAAGCTTCCCGAAATGTATAACAGAAGTTGTTCAGGCAAAAATCCAATTTCCTCTTCGTTTTTCTTCGCTATTTTCAATAAAAATAGGACGTCTTGAATATCGTTGAACAAGTCTTCGTTGTCCAAGTCATCTGAATAAAACTCTGCAAGTTTCTTGCATTTTTCTTCTATTTTGAGAAGCTTATCTTTGTAGGAATCTCTGGGAAGTTGTATTATTTTTTCAAAGTCACAAAGGAAACCAAAACGTTCATCGAGCTTCTTCAAATTTGTGAAACGTGTAGATATTTCCATTGAAAGTTTATCCAAAATTTCAATCAGAGATCGTCTCATTTCTTCTTCTGAATTCAATCCAGTATCTTCAGATGTTTCTCCTGGCATATTTCGCTTTTTTCGAATTCTTTTGACGGTAATCACACCCCACTCGTTACATTTTTCTTTAGCTTTGAAAATGGCACGGTCGCACAAGTCAATTCTCCAATCATTTAGTTTGAGACATTAGATGATTTGAGACATCTGTTCTTCATGTGCGGAATCCGGAGTTGAATCGAACATTAAACTGTAATATTTCGCATCTTTGCACTGGGAAATGAGAAACTTACGCACTTTGTTCCCCATCAGAATGATAAGTTCGTTTTGAATTCTGGGAGAAAAATACGATAAGCATCCTGGTTGTGAAGAAATGTGTTCGAAGTGAGATTTCATGACAGGATCAAATTTGGCAAAATATTTCAGCAGAGCCATAAAATTCCCAGGATTTAGATCTTCAATCGACTCGCGATGTCCTCTCAGAGCCAAATTTTCTTGTGCAAGCGTTTGAATCGTTGCGATAATTCTTCCATGTATATTTCTCCAATATTTTTCCTCTTCAGCAACTTGGCGTAGTAAATCATCATCGATACCTCCACCTTGATTCAGAGTTCGTTCTAATTCTTTCCATTCTAAGAAAGCTAAGCGGTGAGCAGGGCTATTTTCATGATCTTACGCCACGAATATGTACGCAAATTTGCGTGAATAATATCTGGAAAATTTTTACGGGACTCGATCTACGGAGTTTGTATGTATAAGGAACGTATAAAACAAGAGGGGGGGGGGGGGGAGCGGCGGCGAATCTTTCTTTGCCCCAGGCGCTTAATGTTCTAGGTACGCCACTGCAAATGACTATTATATTTCTGCGTGAATGTTTACAAAACAATTAATTTATGACCTGCAGTAAACGTTTTACTGCCGGATCGACTACTCCAGTCAAATTAGAGTTATTATCACAAAAAAATTTAGGAGGCTGGTAAATGGGCGATGGGCGGGATGGGCGATCTTCGATTCGATCTC
This sequence comes from Leptarthrus brevirostris, assembly GCA_964036015.1. NCBI lineage: Eukaryota > Metazoa > Arthropoda > Insecta > Diptera > Asilidae > Leptarthrus > Leptarthrus brevirostris. Next base: position 116,244,436 of record OZ038372.1, on the reverse strand, counting down.
GAAAGATCGATCTTTAAGCCTTCTATCTGCCGATTAATGAATCGATTTTACGCGGGACCGATTCAGCTCGAATCGATTTATTTATTTCCGATTTCGATCTATTTAAGACGTGCCAAAAATTAAACGAGCTCACTCGTGAATTTATTTTGCATTTTATTTTTGGTTTGTGTAATAATCCAACAAATGTAAAATTTTTTTTAAAAGGATCGTAAATATTAGATGAATGTGTGTGTGATTGCTTTAATATTTTAGTGTTAACTGTGTAGTTTAGTGACTACTTTATGATTTTGTTATTGGTGGCTTGTTATGTTTTATTTCTGGTTTGGGGTTCCCCAACGAGAAAAAAATAAGTTATTTAAAGAAAAATCTAAAGTAAGTGATATTCGAATGTGGGATTTTAAGTTTTTATACAAATTGTTTTTTGCTGCGTAGTCAATTCCAGTACAAAAAATCACCTAGAATACACGATTTGACGTGGAATTGCTTCAAAAGTAAGTTGAATTTTGTATACCGATGTCCTAGACGTTATGCATATTAGTTTACGCGGAATCGCCACATCAACTCCACGTATAATCCTAGTAAGAAACTCACGTGTAATACACGTAGATTCGAGATAAATCTTAATCTCCTAAAGAAGCGTATATATTTTTTTGAGTTCTGCACATTTTTACTCTATCAAAGATTTTACACTTATTAATAGTTTATTTAATCTTAAGTCTCAAATATGGCAACTTTTACACTTTTAAAACAATATAAATTTAGATATTTAAGCAATGGTGAGTGGTATAAAAAAACAATTCTACAATAAAATAAAAAGACGAACAATTTATTTTGCGTGCTTTAAAATCTTACATAGTCTTTTATTATGTTTGTCTTTATGTTTTTTAATCACAATTACCACTTCAATAGTAAGCCAAAACAGCGTCTATTTTGAAATGTTCAACTGAGGTAGTCATGTTTCTCTCTCCCCTTATGTAATTGTCGAAAAGGAAAAATAAGGATAGAATCAAATCTCATCTTTCACAATTATCTTTTGTTAATAGTACATGTTTGAGTTTAACGTTGGCAACTTGTTGCGTTGGCCATTTTGTCTTTTGGCATGGTGAAGACAGGGAAGAAGATGAAGTTGAACTTTCAACTTTTACTTGCGGTGACTTACGTTTTAAACGATAACATAAAACACTCCCAGTATATTTACAAAATACGTCCCCAAGTTATACATTTTTAGGGCTGAGACCAAGAACACATTTACGAGAATATTCTTCGTACGTACTCATAAAATGTTCTGAATCGCTTCTGAAATTAGACATAGAAGTGCTTTTGGGTCGTTCTTTTGCAAATGCGCGACATAAAAGTTGTGCTTCCCTTTTACTTTTGGTAAAGTATTAGTATGTACTTTCAAAAAAGACTCTGTTCCATCGCAATTTGTTTTTCGATTACATAAGCAATATTTGTGAAATAACCATTATTGCTTAATCAAGATTTGTAAGCTACGAAGGCCGTTTTTTATATTATTTAATAAATTGGTTTACTTATGAGCCTATATTTTTATATAGAGAAACAGTTCTAAATAATTGAATCGATCTGTTCGATCTATGCATATCGATCTTTTTAAGGCGATTAATCGATCTTCGATATCGGAAATAAATTACAGATCGATCCGTACTGAATCGATTTTCTCAGTTCGATCAACCATCCCTAATAAATAATGCCAGACACTTAGTCTGGCTAGCTCGAAAAAGAAATCTTTATCCATGCCGACTCCTTCCACAAAATCTCTTTCAGGTTTTCACAAGATGTTCAAGTATTTATTGTAGCGGTGTGCTTCCCTAATAATTCACAAAGATCTTTGTTGGTATAATGTTTGGGTGAATTATTACAGATTCTTTTTTCCATTAGAATATTTTAAAGAATTTTGGGAGGTCATCTTGTTAATAACCTTCATAATATATGTTTTTTTTAACCGACTTCCCAAAAACAACAAGGTTCTAAGTTCGACATGTATTTTGATTTTTTAATATTTTTTTATGTAATGCGTGTACCGATATGGATGATTCTTTTATTGTTGTATAGAGTATGATCCCCCATTGCTAATAATGAAAAAAATATGTTCCTAGATTGGGGTGGTAACTTCGTCTAACTTCGTAGCGCATAGGCAGAGTTGGCTTTCTTGTTCTGATGTACAGAGTATATCACCCCATTGGTACTGCGACACAATTTTAAACGGTGGGCTTGTAATATGGGAGGGGTTGGATGTTAACTTTTTAACGCGTAGACCGATTTGGATGACTCTGGTGGGGGAGGGGTAAGCTAACTTCGTAACGTGTGGACCGATTTCTTCTTTTGATGCGTAGAAAATGTTACCCCACTGGTAACCCGACAAAAAACAGGTGGGGTGGAGTGCGGAGGGGGCGTTACCCAATTAATTAATGCACACACCTATTCGGATGATTTTTTTTTTACAGTATGATCCCCCTTCGCTACTATATGGAGAAATGTTGACCTAGAGTTGGGGTGGGGAAGAGGTAACCTAACTCTGCAACGCGTGGACTGATTTAGATGATTCTAAATGCATAGAATATTTATGTGTATTCTAACACAAAATGTGGCTTGTGGTGAGAGTTGGTTGTGCAGAATGTTTCCTGATTGATAAATGATAATAATTTTTTTAGCTAGAGTGACTACGATGATTCTCTGAGTACTACAATTCTCTTTTGCTGTATAGAGTACGGTGGCGAACTATGGTCATGGTGAAAAATTTTCTAAGGTGGGGGTATAAATGGGTGATCTTTGACTAATGTCGTAATATGTTGCCGGATATGGATAATTCTGTTTCCATTCTTTAAAGTGTAATACCTGTGCAACTTTTGAAATTGCTTTGTTCGTACGAGCAGCATTGTGAAGTGAAAATGAAAAATAAAATGAAAAATAAAATAGTTTGTAAAAAAAGTTGAACCGACTTCACAAAAAGCGCTAAAAAACATAAAATAATTTTTAATGTTACATCTATTACGACATTTTGAAGTCGGTGCAAATTTAACAAATAAAACAACTACAGAACGACAATTGAAAATTTACTTAATTCTACCTGAACGTTTCAGCTCACGGGATCATAAGAAAGGATGATTAAATACTTTTGCTGTAGTTGTTTGGGTTGTATGATTTGCACCGACTTCAAAATGTCGTAATAGATATAAAATTAAAAATTATTTTATACCTTTTAGCGCTTTTTGTGAAGTCGGTTCAAGTTTTTTTAAAAAACTATTTTTTCACTATTTTCTTATAAAATCTTTGTAATTTCTTCATATTTTCTTATAAAATCTTTGTAATTTCTTCATAACTTTTCATTTCAATTACAAGAGTTAAAATTTAAAGAGACATAAAATGGTTTATTATAAATAGGGCTAGTGCAAGCAACTAAAACCCTACAGAAGTTATAGGGAAGAGGCTATTTTTATAAAAATAAAACATTATTCAAGATTGTAAATAGTAATATTAATTATATTTGTTATTGTCTTACGTCTAATTATAAATTGTAGTTGATTGTTTAGATGTAGTTTGGTGTATCTGAAGATAGTCTGGTCACTTTAGTTCACTTACACAAAGTCGGGGCTTTTGTTTTTTTAATTTATTATTTTATTTTTCCAGTTTTTTGTTAGTTAGAAGTTTTTATTTGCTTATTTTCCATGTTTTAAATACTTTACGCTTTGCGTTGAGTTTTTTTTACTTTACTTAACTTTACATAACTATTAGTAACTTGTGTGAATTTTTTGTTAAGTTAATTTTAGTTTCAGAAAGCAAAGCACGTTTTTCTCATTTATCAGTAAATTTCAATTTAAATATTGTCATACAACCACGTTTTTCTACAAATAATTAAAATTGGTTTTATGGAGTGGGAAGAAGAGTTTTTACCAAGCCGCGATTCGCTATTTCTTCTAATTGAAATTCCAAGAAATACTGAGCTCCGCTTCATTAATTGTTACTCAATGTTCACACGTAGGTGACACACAGGCTTCTATATATAATGTAAATCGGAACTAAGTTCTGAATGAATTGAACGTTTACGCTTAATAGCTTGTTGGCATTGTAGATAGATCGAATAGATGTAAATTTCGTATTCAAGCACGACGAGCATAAAGCTTTTGTATTGTTCTTAACGGATTGTGTAAAAGTGACGTCAGAATTAACCTTTATGCAAATTAATCTCGTAATCTTGATGTCACTTAGAATAAAGTTCCGGAAGCAACGGCTATTTACGAGCAGCATCGTAAGAATTGTTGATCGTTGTTGCAGCCTCTTGCCGGAATTAAGTCACTAAATTTTCTACGTATTGCTTGAATCTGTGCAAGATAAACTGCATCGACCGACATATTTGCGAACTCAATTAACGATTTACGTACCTTTCTAAAAATAATTCTATAAAAGTGTAAATAATTGCAGAGTATTTAGCGTTCTTTGTTTTTATAACCAATGAACAATGTATGATAAAATTGGATCTAGTTAATATAATATACGCAAATTTTTTTGTTATTCAAAATAAGCGGTCAAGTACGAATCGATCTCGTGCGTCGAAGTTTCCATTCCTTCTTGTGTCAGCATTAAGGTGTCAACGAAAACAAAACGCTAATTGCAGGTCTTGTAATGATTTTTTTTTCAATAAAAATTAAGTAAGAATTTATTAACAGAATATGTTGTTGGCACTTGGTAGAAAGCACTGGTTTTTAAAAATTGGTTTATTAATAAAATCACTTGTAATGTTCTAGAAAAATCTATTTAAAGCAGTAAATAGTTAAGGTGACTCAGGTCGACTTTTGGTGTACCTGACGCTATAGCATTGCAAACTTTGTGTAAAGATATGGACCTCAGGAAAAAAGGTAATACGCGTGAAGTTAAACAGGGTGTTTCAGATCTGACGTGCCAAAATGAGTGGGGTCGTAAGCAAACAAAATATTGTATGGCGGGGAGGGAGGGGGGGGGGGTCAATCTGAACCGTTTAGGAGTTACAGGGTGATTCATAAATTTCAGTTTTTCATGGTATGCACATTACTCTTTTATTTTTATCTTTTGACCTACCTAACACAGCGACATCAACTAAAAACTACTATTCCAATGACCTTTCCAAAATTGTCAACAATGTTGATCTTTCTCCTACCATTGCAGGTACAGTCACTTACAAAAGTGACAAAAATGGTGTTCCATTACCTAAAATTCAGCATTTTCCCAAATTGTCTCCGAAATTCATGTAATTAGTACAACTCTTTTTTATTTTTATTACATTACCCATCTTATTACCTTTACAAAAAGGTGTAACTTGGCAAGATAGACAAAGGATTAGAAAAAGCGCATCTTTAGAAATCCCTGACTACCTAATTATTTTATTGCACTTACGGTACGAAATTTTTAAATAAACAAAATTTTTAAGATAATGGGTCCAAAATGTATTTTTTTTGACTTAACAGATAATAAGTTTTAATTATTGCTGCAAAAAAGTTATAAAAATGTTAGTGAAATTTTGTATTATTGCCGATATTAACTTGTGTTAGCTAGGATTCACACCCTTGTATCCTGGCGTTCTGTTACTCGTACCTGATGGAAACTTTGCTATAAAAAAGCATCAGATCCTAAACGCCAGTTTGGGGGAAAATTCACCATACAAAGGTACGAAATAATAGGATTAAGATTATCTAGAGAGATGTTCCGTAGTAGATCTAGCAGTGTGTTCTCCAAAAAGTCCGCATAAATTTGCATTTACAAAATGAATGATAATATCAAATTAGTGCCGGCCGATGATACCAGTCCAGACATTGGCCCAGAATTTGGATAGGAAGGAGCTCTCCTTGTCCTTTGTGGGTTCGTATCCGACCAGGTATGGAGGTTGTAAAAGCTTGTGATACCATCCCCTCTGAACTGCGATTCATCCGTCAACATAATTCAGCCCAGAAACGTCCCGTTCTCCATATCGCATTCCAAAAGTCCTTCAAAAGAGATATGCTGATATGGACGTAATCCTACTCGATGAATTATCTCCAAACTTTAACTGAAGACACTCCTAATTATGTTGCGACTCATCTCGTGCTCATTTCAGGGTGATTATTTGCTGTTCGATGTCCGCAGAATCTTGCGATGTTTCAACTCGCAATTCCGTGCTGTTTGAAGTTACACTTCCGGTTTCTCGTAACCTCTTTGGGAGCAAGTCGATTGGTGAATCTCTTTTCAAATTCCAGTACAGCCACACAGATTTTACATAACACGTTTCAGTCTACTACACAATAACTTTAAATTATTAAATTATATCTGCGTACTCCTCAAAAGTAAATTTTGCCAATTTTAATAATTTTAGCTTAAAAGCTCCCGTAGTTATCGATGTGTTTTTTTCTTGCTGACCTGGCCGTCTTTTTATAGCAAAATTTTCAGAACGTCAGAATAATTGGGTGTGAACTCTGGCTAACACTAGTTAATATCGGCAATGAGCTAGTTTAGACCGTGCCATTTGGGACTAGTCTTATGTAATTCGAATTACGTAGTACTAATTTGGTTCGATCTAAACATCCTGAATTAGCAAATATTAGTACTAACTTAAGTCACCACCTGGTGCGGTACTGATTTAAAAAATTAGTGTTTACAGTGGCACAACCCCACATTTTGAATTGCTTAACAACAAAGTGAACAAATATTTGTAGCCATTTACTGTGCAAAATTTTGTTTTAGTATATAATGGATATTAAAAAGGGAAATGAGCACAAATTGGACAGAAGAAGAAACAGGAAATTCAAAAATCGGATACAATTTGACACCTGGCAAAGTTTAAAATGAGCGGACTAAACGCAGCCGGATTAGTATTACGTAAATCGACTTACTTAATACTAGTTTTAAATTCCTACGGTATAAATACGCTCATTAAAACAAAATTACAATAACATTTTTATAACTCTTTTGCAGCAATAATTAAAATTAATTACCTGTTTGCCCTAAACAAACATTTTCGGCCCTTTGTTTTAAACATTTTGTTTATTTAAAGAATTTCCTACCTAAAGTGCAATCAAATAATTCTGAGATTTCTAAGGATGCCGTTTTTCTAATCCTTTCTCTATCTTGCCATGTTGTACCTTTTTGGAAAGGTAATATGATGGGAAATTTAAAAAAAAATACAGGTATATTAATTAAATGAGTTTTGGAATTTTGGAAAGGTGCTGAATTTTAGGTAATCGAACGATTTCATTTCGAATTGCAAACACGATGATCTCAAAATGTTTAATCAAAACATTTGTTTTTTTTTAATTAAGACATTTACATTACATACCGACTGGAATTTGGGGGGGGGGGGGAGGATTAAGATTAGTAAAGTAAAAACTTAAATATACACACACTCAAAAAAGTCTCCGTGCACCCCCAATGGAGAAAACTAAATAAAAGTATTTTAAATTATATAGTGAGAACAGAGTAAATAATAATAAAAAACACAATATTTGAGGTGTAAAGAAAAATGTATTATAAATAAAACAAAAAAATTCATAATATTAAAGAAATAACAGAATAAAATCCAATTCAATCTAAAAAACAAAACCAAAAAATCTCCGGACACTAAAATTTATCCGTCCTTCTTAACAGCTAAAAAAATTCTAATAATTAGTAGGTCCACCTTTAGATGCAATTACTGCTTGCAGCCTACGAGGCGTTAAATTAACCAGTTGTTTTGTTGTTTTTACTTCAATTTTAGCCCATTCTTCGATCAATTTAGCGCGTAACTCAGCGATGCGTTTAACTTTATGATTACGAACTTGTTTTTTCAAATTATCCCATAAATGTTCAATGGGATTTAGGTCTGGCGACTGGGGAGGACTATGGAGCTGCGCTTGCACCACTCTCGAACTGTGCTGTATGTTTGGGATCATTATCTTGTTGAAAGATATATGATCCCGCTAGGCCTAACTTTTCCGCACTGGCATTTAAATTATTTTTCAGTATATCTAAATACTGAAAGCGGTCCATTCTGGAATTAATAAATGCCAAATTACCAACCCCAGTCGCCGACATACACCCCCATAACATCATCTTTCCTCCTCCATGCTTTACAGTAGGGCACACATTTTTTATATTCATGGCCGGGTTTCCTACAAACTTTTGGGTGCCCATCAGGTCCAAAAATGTTCACAATTTTACAAAATTACATTTTCCCAGAACTCTGAAGGCTTGGAAACATATCTCTGAGCAAACTCTAAGCGCTTGTGACAATTCTTTTCAGAAATAAATGGGTTTCGTCTGGCAATAGCCTGTTCTTCGCAAAACATTCTTTACCGTTTCGGTGTACGGAGACTTTTTTGACTGTGTGTAAGTATAAATTATAATAATAATATGATAGTTATAAAATGTAAAAAAAACTGTTAATAAAAAAAGAAACACATTCAAATTTCAAGTACTATTATGGCTGTTCACACAAGTGTTCGGTTTGCTTCATAATGCCCTTATGACAAACTCTTAAGGGTGGGGTGGGGTAGGGGGTGGGGTGCGGGGGTAAGAGTATCAAGAGTATTCAAGAGTATCTAGTTAAAATTTGAGGTTGATTGGAGCAAAACTTCCGGAGATACAGTGCCTCGGGTTTCCCTCCATCCAATACATCCCATATACAAAAGATCAGTGTTAAAACTTTAAACGCGTTTTTCTCAAAACTACTTCTTCAAAGTCCGTGTTCACTGCCATTTAAAAACTACTAGACCGATTCATTTGAAACTTGGTACACATTTTCTACATATAAAATACCTCCCCCCAACGTTTAGTTAAAATTTTTTTTTTTACATTAAGGGGGTTTCCCACCCACACAATGGCGGAATTTTTCGTGGAAAATAGCAGTTTACACTTTAGGTGGCCACCAAAAATTTTTAAATGAAAAAAAAATTATCTGAGAACGTTGGGGGGAGGATTTGATAATACTTTGACTAAATTTTAATGGTTTTTGATTTCCGACCGAGATACAGTGAACACCGCAAATTGTATTTTTTCATTTTTTCAAAGACGTTCTGGGGCAAGCTCTATCACCGGCTTGTTTTGCAACATTTCTGCATGAAAAAATTACAGAATATTGCTGAAAGTATGCTTAATAATGTACAAAAGGTTTCAATAAATTTTCTCAATCCATTCCTTCAAAAAAAATTCACAAAAAAAGTGTTTTTTTTTACGCTGAAACCCTTTTTAATTTTAAGCCGCGTTCGTTTTTCCTTTCCGTATCATGCGGAATTACTTCAACTCCATATCTCTCCTTAGCGTTCGTTTTCCAAAAGGAAGTCATGCCACATCACTCCTTGAGCATCCGTTTTCTTTATCCATGTCTCTCCAAATTTATCCTAAAAATGTAAGGAAAGATTAGGAAAGATTTTATGATTTGATTCTGTGCGTTACTGAAACGCCAAATTTCACAAGCTTTTAACATTTTTCATTACCGAAAAACTACTTGAGTGAATAAATAGTTTACGGTTTTTTCATCAATTAGAGAAAATAAGTTCGTTTTAAATAAACTATCACCTATATCAAAACACAAAATGACAATTGCCAGCTGATTTTACTCTTTTACATGGAATAGGTCTCAATTATTTTGGTATAATTCCACAGATGGTTTTTTTATCATATAAGAAGAGAATGCTTCCATCTTTTTGACGTCTTTCTAAATCTATACCTGTTACAGAAAACGAACACGGTTTCGAGTGTAGAAGGAAAATCGTTGTTGAAAATACGAAAAACAAATTCGTGGTAAACTGATCTTGTCATCGTTATAGAAGAAACAGCATTAACTCATATTTTAACACTTTAAGCAAGTAAGTCACGCAGAATTCTCCTATACCAAATTTTACTTTGTTATCTTTAAAAATTTAGACAATCACGGTTTTTACCATAGAAAGAAAGTTACAACAGTAAGACAAAAACAAGTCTTCGAAAAATAATGCAGTTAATGTTTTTTTTAACTTAACTTTACAAACTTCTTTATATAATGAAGGTTTTAGACGATAATTCACTACTGTTTTCGAATAAATCGCCCGAGTTTGCTTGCGTGTTGACTTCCTCTGAGGCCCTACGTATGATGCTAGCTGCATCTGACTCTCCTTCGCTTTCTGTCGGCCAATCTGCGCGTCAATTATGCCAAATTTTGACGATATTCGGCGCAATGTCCGGGACCTTGAATCCATTGCTATTGAAGGATCTGCGAACTCATTTTTTCAGTTGCCTTCGATATCAGGGGCATGGATTCAAAAAGATCTCTACCACTACTGTGGCTGCTGCTAGTTTGGATATTTCTTCTCATAGAGCTGCATCTGTGACTGAGCACCGCCCAACTTTCTTGCATTCAACATCTACCGATAGCTGTCAGCAATCTTTCCATCGATGGCCACGTTTACAGTCTGAGGGCACATCTACTGTTCCTCTTTGGACTTAACCCCACAGCATCCACCTACTCAGCGATATCACAGGCGCCTTCCCCGATGTAAGATACATGCATATCCGGCATCTGCGTAATCTCTTATTATTCCTCTTCACAAGAAAAGTAAGAGGTGTGGTATTTCCAACTAAAGACCCATTGATAACTTGTGTTGCCTCGCTAAGCTTTTTGAGGCATTAGTTTGCGATATACTTTACTTTCATTGCAATCATTTTCTTGGAACTTTCCAGCACGGATTTATGAAACGACTAACATTCTGAAATTATCTAATTTCTGTTTATCTGAAAATGAAGTCGATTGTATATATAAAGATTTTAGCAAGGTACTCGACAGAATAAACCACCAAATCTTGATTCACAAGTAGACTGCCCTGGGGTTTCCATCTCTGTTTGTAGGCTGGGTTCGTTCTTATTTATTTAATCGAACCGAACGTGTGTCTTTCCGTAGATCCCTATCCAAGCTTATTTTCGATTCTTCTGGTGTGCCTCAAGGAAGTCATCTTAGCCCTATTTTATTTATTATTTACATCAATGATGTACCTATGTTTTTAAAATATTCTGAAATTCTTCGTTATTCTGAAGATGTCAAAATTGTTCGTGGTGTTTCGTCTGTACGCGACTGTGAATTGTAAACTCTGACCTATATGCTAGATACCCGATAAGCATGAATGATCATTCGAGGAGGAATGATCATTGCACAGCCAGTGTGTCAACACGTCATAGGAACAATTATCATTCCTATCGTCATTGAATGAATTACGTGCCTGCAAGCTCATTCAATGCCAATGAGCATTCCTACTTGTTGTTTGGGGCGGTTGCTATTGTGAAATATGACAGACAACTTATTAGAAAAATTGAAAATTTGGAAAAGATGTGCAATTTTTAGCAAACCATTGTCGTGTGTCCGTCAGAACACGAATGGTCATCGCTCGAATGATGTCATCGAAGCAATGAGCATTCCTGCTTATCGTGTGTCTAGCATATTAGACGCCTTCTACAATTGGTATTCTATTAACTATCTTCCCTCAATATTAGTAACTGCACTACTATGTCGATTACTCGTAAAAAAACCTCTTCCGTTCCGCTATGCCATGGTTGTGTACTGGAAAACAATAATAAGACGAAGGACATAGTAGGCTGGCTGAACTGCCATTTTACATTGGATGAGATGATTGTTAAGGTAAATTCTACACTTGGTTATATTAAAAGATGGGCTAAGGAATCTCACGATCCCCCCTATCCCAACCTTTTACGTCACATTCGAAATACTTACATACTTGCACTTATGACAACTTTAGATTTTCATTGCTCACATCATGTAGAGAATTATGAACACCTCTGCTTTAATATTAAATATTCAAAAAAACTTCAAACTATAATGTACCTACTTGTGTAATGTGTGTAGGTACTTAAATGAGCATTACGTAATTTTTAATGCCTACTCTTTCTTAATTGCAATTTTTCATTTATGAGTTCATAAAAGTAAGCAAAAGTCACGCGAATTTAACTTCTATAGAACAAGCATGTGTTGTTTACCATAAAAATAATTTCCATCAAAATGTATGACTTTAAAATAGTGTTTATTACAGCGGCACTATAAAAGAAATAAAGTCTGGGAAAATATTTCTGAATAGCTCTGTTTTTGTTTTCGCGCTCTTAAGCTAATTCCGATATTCATAATAATTATTTAATCTTAATGAAAGGAAAATTTAAAAAACAGTCAAGCTGACTTCAAAATTTTTAAGTAAAATAGAAATGTTTCTTATGTTTTGCTCAATACTTATAGATAAGTACCTTTTCGATTGCATGATGATTGGTGGACCACAACCCAAATTATAAATCGGTTACGGTCAACCGAAATCAAATTGGGTTTTTTAAACCGTAATTGTATTTGTTTATTTGTTCGATACAGGTTCGTCACAAATGACTTATACAGCAGTATATTTATATAAATTATTAAACTAAAACTAAATATTAAAAGTCAAAGTGAACAAGTCATAAAAATAACTGCGGGGCAGTAGTCAACAGAATTCATATCATCCACATCAACTCAGGCACTGCCTGAGTAAGCCCTTCAACCGCAGCCTAGAGAAGTCCATGTCGAAGTTGGCGAAATGTTGATTAAAGAGGCGAGACATCGACGTGATGGGCTCGTTCATCCCATATAGAGTTCGATGACCAGGGACGTACAGGAAGTCTCGATTTCTTAAGGAGCGTTGCGGGATCAATATGTTGACGGCCTCCAGTAATTCGGGCGAGCTTATCGTTCCCTGCAATATATCGAACAAAAATACTATTTTGGCAATATTGCGCCTCTTTTCAAGGGAGTCGAGAAAAATCAGACACAAACGATCGACGTAAGAGGGAATTAGTAAAGGATTAATCCAGGAAAGTCCGCGGAGAGCAAACCTATTCATCAAGCTCCTTAGACCATCTTTTAACAAAACCCAACATCGAACTAGCCCCAGCAACGATCGAGTCCACATGATCCTCGAAAAAAATACGAGAGTTAAGGACCACGCCCAAATTCTTCATCCTGTCAACCCTACCTAAGACAACACCATCGACAGTGTAGTCGAAGAGAAAAAGAGGTCTTCTACGGGAAAAGGTTATAACATTGCACTTGCAGGTGTTTAAAGGCAGGCGGTTGTGTGAACAAAAATCGCAGAATGAATCCAAGTCAAAGTTCAGAAGACCGCAGTCTGATTCACGGGTAACAATACGAAAAATCTTAGCATCGTCTGCATAACATAGAATTTTACTATTGGATAGCAGAAGCGAATCATCATTAATATATATGATAAACATTAGCGGGCCAAGGATACTACCCTGAGGCACTCCCGAAGTGACAATGATTTGGTCGGAAAGAGCACCACGAAATAGGACTCGATGTGTACGACCAGACAGGTAAGAGGACAGCCAATCAACGAAGCAATGAGGAAACCCAAGAATAGACAGTTTATAGATTAGGATTCCATGGTCAATCCTATCGAAGGCCTTACTATAATCCGTAAACACACTGTCCACCTGCTCACCCGCTTCGATGGTCGGCAGAGAGTAATTAACGAATTCAAGAAGGTTTGTAGTCGTCGATTTTCCCTTAAGGAAACCATGCTGGAAAGACCACAATAAAGGATCGGTCGATAATCGGAAACGTCAGACTTACTTCCCTTCTTATGGAGCGGGACCAAAACAGAAGTCTTCCAAAGTTCGGGAAAGCGGCCGGAACGCAAGGACAAATTGAACAGACAACAGAGAATACCAGCAGGAGGCAGTTGGCATCTCTTCACAAAGCAAGCGGGAATACCATCGGGACCACTCGAGAAGCCGTCTGCCAAATTAGATAGATGTTCAGCAACACATGCGTCGTCAAATACTAAGTCCTTAGACTCAAGGGGAGTAGGCGAGAGCCGCGTCAAGTAGGTAAAATCAGAGGTGAAAACATTACAGGTGGAATCACAGAAAGAAGTTCGGAAAAATTCCGCGAGGAAATTAGCAATTGTAAACGAGTCATCGCCCTCACAGTCATGATACCTCAAGGAGGAAGGATAAGCGTAACAATTTAATTGATGAACCTCCAGAACTGTTTAAGATCATAACGCAGCGCGGCTCTCATATTAGACAAGTATTCGGCGTAGGAGTCATGTATCCGAGCGGAGAAACGCTGGCAGAGATCAGAATAATAGTCATTCTGGCATCCAGAAGCACAAAACCTTTTTCAAGCTTTCCTTTTTAAGTTCCTCAGATGTCGTGAGGTACCGTCAAGTCAGGGACGAAACAAATGTGGTGAACCCGATGGAGAAGTGCCAATGGGAACAGATCGGGTAAAACAAGCATAGAGGACATCCTAAAAAGCGCTCATAGCCAGGTCGACGTCGCACTCCTCCAGCACGCTCGACCAATCATTAGAAAATTATTCATGGACGTGAAATCAGCCCGTTTAAAGTTAAAGTAGAGGTCACCTAATAGGGAAGGAACGTGTCATCGGAGTCGAAACACATGACAATCAGAAGTGCGGAGTGGTGACTTGATTCAGGAACCAAGCAGGCCAGGCATCTGACAACGGTCGTATAGAAATCTGCCTAAATCATTAGTAATATCGCAGCATTGAGCCAGATTAGAAGCGGCTACAGAGTCCAGAAAGGATAAAGCAAATTGAGAAACAGATGTGAACAAGGGTATGAGACCATCAGCGTCAGGGGAATGTACCCAGCCAATGCAGGACAAATTAAAGTCACCAAAGAGTACAAGGTCGTCCGAGGGAAGCATGGAGTAGGACAAACTGTCGACAGACGCTGCAAGCAGCTCGTACACAGTGGAGGGTGAACAAGGGGGAACGTAAGCAGTCAGAACAAATGGTAGGGAATCTCAGAACCACGCATAAGAGCTCGAGATCGCGGGTGTCTGAACAACCTTAACCTAATTAATTTTCTTCAATTCATTTTCATTTTCGGTTTCGGTTAAAACCGAAAAGTGAAATGAAATTTTCGGTTGCGGTTGGAAACCCCGTAGATATAAAATTTTCGGTTTTGGTTACAAGTGAAACGATAGGGTTTATTATAATATATATTATTATAACTTTCCTTTTCCAAAATAAGAGTAGAGTGGTATGTGGGAGGGGAAATAAATACTTCTCAAAATTTACACCGGCCCCGGCCCCTCCACTTTCCCGCCACCACTTTTTAACCATCAAATAAAGTCATCCGAAACACCCTCTACCCCGAACCACCTTCCTCCGACCGACATATACCAAATATGCTATGTAATTAAGGTAGTTAAAAAATTTTGATATATATATACATATATGTATGTATATGTATATTTGTGGGATCGAGGCTTCTCCATCCGTGGAATGGAAAATCGGCAACGGCGCTGGTGGTCCAGTGCCAGTTGTTAGGGTACTGGATTATCATATGCATGGTCTCGGTTCAAACCCAGCTCGCCCAATGGTTCTTTATAACGCTGATTCTCCCATTCATATATATTGATTAATTTAACATCAGTTGGGAAATGGATAGAAACATTTTATCACTGGCACTGCAAGAAACTAAATAGTAAAAGTCACAAAATAAACTTCAGTTAATTTATAATAATTGACAAAACAATTTTTTATAGTTCGACTACTATACATAATGTCTATATAAACTGTACTTTAAAAATAAGTTGTGATAACAATAAGTGATCTCACTAAAAATTATAGTAGTTATTATAATATTTGAATTCCCCGAATTACCGGAAGGAATATCCCGAATTACCGGAGGGAATTCCTCGAATTACCGGGGGAATGCATAGATGACTCTGTTGTCACCTCGTTATCAGATATGATGGCGAAAAAACATAACTTTGAAATACGTTTTAAAACGGAGTTGCCTCAATTCGTTGAGTGGCAAGATCACCACGCCATGGTTCCAGGGTTCGAGACTCAATCTCCCCGTGAGTTTTTAATAAGAAATTAAAAACTCCATTCCGTCTCCGTGCCGTTGTCTAGCTCACAGCAATACAAAAGCAAGACATTCAATTTCCATGATAAGCACATCACTGGGTTATCTCTTTGATTTTAACTAAATCATAAGAAATTTAAAAAAAAAATCGATCCTTAGACTTTCAGATCGTCGAACCTGAGCCGTTTTGCGACTTTTGCGGGAGGATAGTACTCACACTGTATAAAAACCCCGGGGTCAGGACAATCAAAGAGATTCATAACCTACTAAAACAGTAACGCGCTGCTCTCACTCAGCACACCGGATGTAAGGCTTGTAACAGAACTTTAATCTGGTAGTTGCCACCTAACAAAGATGGGGCCCATTGAGAAGGACACCTGCTACTCTTTTTTTGGAAGAGAAAAGCCAGCAAAAATCTATGTCGATTGCATTTAAACAATACTCTGTTTGTGTCACACTTTAGTTACCATAAACTAATAACCATTATAAATTTTGAAAATGGATTGAACTTTTTCATTATTACCAAACTCAAATTCAGATAATTTTATTGAAACACTACACTAACAAGATTATATATCTTAAAGCTAAAGGAATAGATAAAAATGAGACTAATCTAACAATAGGCACCAATAATGAAGAATAGATTAAATTAATTAATTTAACAAAAGACTTCAACTTCTAAACTTCGGGTAAATATAGACAAAGAAAAATTTTAGTAGAATATTTCAAATATTCAGTTCTATGTCGATTTTAAATATTGACTGCTCCTTCTCAATTAGATGGGAAGAAGGTTCCACAGTCTAATGGATTGAACGAAAAACTGGCGTTTAGGAGGTTGAGAGGAATAACACTTCCAGTTTGCTATTCAAATGACTCTGTAGTAAGAATTAAATTGTACAGAAATTTCAAGTCACAATCAAGAAATGGAAGATATATGATGAATCGTCGTAGTCCAAAAATATACCGCACAGCGGAATTAAAAGCAATATTCAGCTAACCAGCTGACACCTAATTCAATTTAATAAGAACTTTACACCCGGACGAAATCAACAGAATCAATAAGGATCTTACAAGCGTAACTTGGGACGTATAAGCTGCAGATAAAGACAGCTTTCGTAGGGACCCTTACACTTTACCAAGGACACAGTTGACATGATTTAAGCAACTTAGAGACGTATTAAAGATAATACCAAGATTTTTAACTGAATTATAGATGCAATTATAATATCTAAAAATTTTTACCAGTCAATTTTGACCCATTCATCAGATCCTCCGTAATGCCAAGAGGTTTAGTAATATACAGCTGTATATCATACGTATAAAGATGATCGTTGCAGTACCATATAACAGATGGAATATCATTAATAAACATTAAAAATAAAAGAGGGCGAAATTAGATCCCTGAGGTACCCCGTTTAAAATAAGGAGAATACAATGACTCTTAGTTGCAATTAATCTTTTGTTTGCGTCCTCCCAAATATGACAATATTAAATTGAATGCGTCATTACAAAAGTTAAATATCAAACCAAGTTTTCAAAATAAGATCATATGGTAAACTTTGTCAAAGGCCTTCGAGAAGTTAAGCATCATTATCCCAGGATATTCTCAAGCCGTCAGTAATTTAGAGCAAGGTCGTCGCACAGATGCGCTTGGTTCGGAATGATTTAAATCTAAAAAAAATGTTGCAGTTTTCTAGATTATTGACAATCTGCGTATAAAGTACTTTTTCAAAAGCCTTTGAAACAAACGATAGGATAGATATCGGGTAATATTCCACAGGGTTTGTAGACTTTTTAGGGGTGGCAGAATTTCTGAAATCTTCTATATCATTATAATGGTTAATCTAGCTATAATATTGTTAAATAAATGTGTGAGACTAGGGAGAATAATTAGAAGTAGTAATTTTATAAACCTTGGAACCAGGGAATCCAGTGCAATTGCATTAGATTTTATAGATATAACTGCAGAGCGGACATCAATGTCAGTAACTGGAATGAACGAAAAGTCCTCGGATGGGTCATGAACTTAAAACGCATTATCGATATTTATGTATATACGAGTTCGCAGGTGGGCAGCCGAGGATTAAATTTAGACTCAGGATAGTCGGCCTTAGAAGGTGCGTGAAGTTGGCCCGGATTTTTTCCGGGATGGGGGTAAAACATCCCAATCTATAGTCTATCGTTAGATCACATTTTATTCCCAATTGATTTCGTTTCACCACCTCTAAATTTTTTTTTAATCGAAAAACAAAATTTCCGGGCCAACTTCACAAGCCCGGAAAATTTTCCGAGCTGGGGGTAAAACTTCGCAATCGAAAGGCCCTCGTTAGTCCATGTTTTTCCCACAATTCGTCTCGTTTTACCCCCTCCCAAAATAAAGTTATTTAATAACAAAGTTTTTTTTCCAAAAATAACATAATTCGCTGTAAATGACGAAGTAAAGCTTTGAAGGGTTGATAGTGCTGAAGTACGGCTAAACCGAAAAAACATTTGACAACCTCTTCGGTAAATTTTGCAACCCCTTCGGTAAATTCTACAACCCCCAAAGATAACGCAAAAAACTCCACACTTTCAAAATCCTAGCTTCACAAAGTGAGTAAAATTAAAGGTGTTGATCCTTAGGGGTTGAAAACATTTTACCCATTACGAATGCATCCCTACAAGATTTTACCCCGGCATGATTTCGTTTTTTCACCACCCGAGACTTAGCCCGGTCGACTAAATCATTTTTCAAAATCCAGGCGAACTTCGCAAAGTGAGGGGATAAAACAAAACAGTGAGGGTGTTAAATATTTCTCGTTCGAACCAAAATCGGAAAAATCTCTTCAACCCCTTCACTTTAACTGCGACTTTTTTCACCTTAATTAAGTGTACTGAAGAAAGCCGAAGGCTGAAACCGGTCTACACTCCGTAGGACATGTGTGTCTTTTTCTTAAAAGTAGTCTTATTATTTTTATTTTTGTTCTTTATGATGGCTTACCACACAAAATTGTTCCACATACCCCCCCCCCCTCCCCCCAGGAAGCTTCGTTTACGAATTATAGCCCGTCAATTATTATTACCGTTTTGTTTAACTAATGACAGTACCTCTCAGTGGATGTGTCACTCAATCCTATTGTCTTACTCTTTTTGGTATTATTTTCACACATTTTCCCAAATTTTCGAATTTTTACAGAAAAATATCATTAATAACCCCTTTTATTTCCAATAGTTTTCTGAAATGTTTATAATTTTATTACTTTTTGGAAATTATTTCAAAAAAGCTGCTTCCTTCTACCTGCAATACCTTCTGAGCCAGAGTTTAATTAGTCAATAACGGGCAGGTCATAAAATTTGATTCCAATGGTCCCGGTGGATAGCAGTGTGTTATTGAGTGAGGATTGAAAAAGATTGATGTGTTATTTTTCGTTTATTTTATTGGTAATATTCAAACTTATATAAATTTACAATATTATGTCACAAGATGTGCTGGAAATGGCCTCCTTCTTGATCAATACATAATCGTGCTCTACGAAGTAGAGATTGCCTTACTCTGATAAAGTTGTTACGATTACTTCTAATATTATTACAAGCACTTTGTATTTTATTCCACAATTCTTCTCTAGAACTAATTACGGAACTATAAACTATATTTTTTAAATATCCCCAAAAGTAAGAATCAAGAGGAGTAAGGTCAGGTGATCGAGGTGGCCAAGAAGTTGGCCCTCTCCGGCCTATCCATTGTGTAGATTATTCCTCGCTAAGATACATTTCCCTTCTTAATGCAAGCGGAATATACTCATCGGAATATACAATGCGTTGAGCGGCAAGACCAACATGCCGTGGGTCCCGGGTTCGAGCCCAGATGACCGTGAGCTTTTATTAAGAAATTAAAAAAATAATCCACTCCGTCTCTGGGCTGTTGTCTAGCTCGCAGAAATGCAAACAAGACTCAAGTTTCCTCACTTCCCTACCCTAATTCCCTTCCGGCCAAAACCATGCTAACGCATCAAAGGGTTGTCCCCTAGGATTTGGCTACATCGTATAAAAAAAAAAAAAAAAAAATCGAACATGTTCTCTAATTCATCTTTTAAAAAGGACAGGTAGGTGGTGCTATTTAATACCGGGAGTTTAAACGGACCTAATAAATAATTATCAATAATCCCCCTCCAATCATTTATTTTAAAACCCCTACGATGATGTCCTTCTAAAATTGCGCGGGGATTAGCTGAATCCCAGGTATGCAAATTAAATGTGTTGATGATTCCATCTCTCGTGAAAGTTGCTTCGTCAGTAAATAAAATTTTTTGTACTGTCGATTCTTACCGAAGGAATCGCCTAGTTGAATCTTCTTCTAGGGCTTGTACCGTTTGAAAATGGTATGGGTTTTAATGAAGAATTCGCCATACTGTAGACTGTGGAATTCCAGTTCTCCGTGCTAATCTTCTGGTACTGGTACTTGGATCCGCATCTACCATTCTCAATATTTCCTCCTCCACATTAGCGTTTTGGCTTCTTGGTCAATTCGTCGGTGGTGAAGTGCCCCATTCTCTTATTCGCCTATCTACACTTTCGAAGGTTCGCCGATTCGGGAGTCTTCGCTGAGGAAATCTCTCCTGATATATCCTCCTCGCTAGGGCGCTATCTGTGCGAGCTTCTCCAAAAAATCAAAAAGAAATATTAAAAATCACCCTCACTTAACTTCACCAAACAAATACGGCAAATGATAACGAAAAACTATAAAATTGATTACATACTATGAGCCCACCTACCTTTACAACGCTCAATTAGAGTAATTACTGGTAATTTTACCTAACAACCCTCCCTATGATCACTGATGGTATGCAATTTTATGACCTGTGGAATGTGGAACAATTTTTTGATCAACTCACCTTAAGGAATCACGTGGTATACCGGAAGGCACCTTGTACTGAATCAAAATAAATTGGTTGGTTTGCATATTTTCATTTATATTCTCGCTATCGAACTGCACGCGTCGAAGTTGACGTAAAGATAAATGTCAAATGCAGATTAAGCAAAGCAAACGAAACCGGACGTGCTTAATGCTCAATGATTAATCAAACTTTACTACAAGCAATGCTTAGTTTGTGACGTAATTCTGACGTTGCAAACTGTCATAATGAGTTTAAGCACAAACAGCTGAGCATCGGTGGTATAAACAAACCGAAACTTGCTACAGTAAAGAATAGGAACAGTTTAGTGAATTCTACTTTTTCGTAGCATTTCTCGACATTCTGAACATGTGGTCCCGATAAAAAGTTTCTTAATTAAAATTTTCATGTGTTTTAATGGGGAGACTCTTTTTTGTGTTCGTTTTGTTGACGTATTGAGGATAGAATGCGTCAATGACATCAGCATTTCTCTTTTGTTTTGTTAAGATAGTGTGCAGTTTTATTTGTGTGCAAGGATTGGTTAATCTGTGATACAAAAATAAATAAAATAATATAGCCGAACTGTCATATTTTCCGGGCTTGTATCTAGAGTAGGCTGTGGTTTAAGTTTAAGTACTAAATTTGGACAGGTCCTTAGTCCTCATGGTAACCAATTGTTCAACGGAAAGGTCATTTTCAAAAGCTACAAATTATTAAAGATCTCTTTAAAACTACTATGGTGCAGACAAACTTTGTTTTTTTTAGCAATATTTAGCATTGAAAGTAAAGTAATGATGAAGATGGACTTTACAGGTATAACTCTTCATTTCGCCAAGAAAAAGATAAGCAAATTTCATCCATTTGTCCTAAAATAACTTAATTTCTTTAAGGGGGGAAGACGTTTACAAAAATCGATTTTTTTTATTGTCTTAATCGATAAGTATATGCTCTAAGAATATAATTCCAAAATTCCAAAAGCCTATCTCGAAAATTGTGAAAGATATGCCAATTGAAAATGGTCGGCGCCGATCCGGCCCAGCGCGCCTGGGATCGAGGATCTCTGCTGCGCGCGTGATACCGCTTACCGGATTTTTTTCTGCTCTGGAATTTAGAGTGATGAATGCGACTTTGTAAAAGAGCGTTCCCAACGTTTTCAGTCCAAATACCGATTTTTCTGAGAATACCCCTCTTCTTCTCCTTATCTACATCTTTTTCGTCAGTTTTTCGGGACAAACTCTAAACGGCGTTTTCTCAAAACCATGTTTTTCAAATTGGCGTAAAAGATTACAAAAAAACTAGTGAACCGATTTTCTTCATCCAGCACTCATTTTAAAGGGCATAAAAAACTGCTCTAGATAAACTACGGATATAGAAAAAAAATCATTTTAAGACCATTTTGGACTCGAACATAATCAAAATTTTTACAAAAAAAGCCAACTTTTTTTTTCATGCCCGATTTTTATAGTTAATGTTCGAATTTCGAAAAGATCGTAGTCTATCTAGAATAAACAACCCCCTCGAGTATAAAAATGTTTGGTTTTTTGATTTCAGATGAAAATTGCGGCCAGGAGAGTTTACGCCGATTTCGATGTCAGCCGCGACACGAGTTACGAAACCCACCAAAAGTTGATTAATTTTTTATTTTTCAAAATTTAAAAAATGTTTTTTCTCTTCTTAAAACATTGCCCTAAATACATATAATATCGATTTCATGTGGACCTTTTTCATTTTCCCAAAAATAAATGCCAAAAAAGTCCGTTTTTTTCGGCCTCTTCATGTACTTTCCCCCTTAAAGTTGTGTGAACGAAATTGGTTTTGTTTCACATTATGGCATAATTTTGCTTAATATTAATTTTCATATTTTTGGTTTCTTTTTATAAGTTTTTATGTTGCTTTTATGTATTTTGTATGAGTTTCGTTTCTAAATTAATTTACAACTAGTTAACTATACTCTGTCCTAATTTGATTTGAATTAATGATTTCTCATTGCAAGGAAATAATAAATCACTTGATCTTGAAATGAATCTGGGAATTTTAACTTAAAAAATTACTTACTTAATAACCCACTTTGCACTGCTGAGTTTAATTAATTTTTTTATTAAGTTACTTTAAAACCAGAGACCTTAAACCTACTATATTTGCGCGCAAATAGTGAAAGCTTTATCATTTTTAAATTTTAAGGGGCCTCCACAAGCGAGTTGCACAGGTCCCGAGAAGGCTTATTAATACCCAGTTGTATACACCCACTTCGGTAGTTGTTCACTAAGAGTTTTCGAACTAGGTCTGCATGCTCCTTTAATTATTCTAAAAAATTTTATAAAAGTTTTAGAAGTTTTATAAATTTTTAAAATATTTTTTGTCTTTTATTGGGAAAGCTTTAGTGTAGAATTTTACGTAGGTACCTAATTTCGAGAATCTGCATTGGCAATCCCTGCTAGGAAACCTAAAAGACAAAGGCACTCTTCGCAAAAGCCCTCAGAAGACAAAATGCAATTTTAACCTTGTCTTGTCTTACTTTGCTACCACGCAATTTATATGAAGGTAGTTCAAACCGTGGGCTTTTGGTTCGAACTCGCTTTTGGATTCACCTTGACTTTGCTCAAAGAGCAAAACCACTTCTTACCGTGACCGATTGCGGCCAACTTCAGTGATATTTTCAAATGGAATAAGTTGTGGTTATGTCATATTTGGCAATAACTTTATTTCTGATATAAAAATATTATAGCTCTCTTTAGATCGAGAACGTAAGTAATTTTTAAGCCGTTATTCAAGTTGAGTCGATGTCGCTTTTTTAGTCGCAATGCAACCCACTTGAATCAATAGAGTTGCCTTCAAATCTCGTTAAAAGTATTTGCCTGCAGATTGAGATAGTTTTCTGTTCTTTCCAGATAGCTACAGCTGCAGCTTGCAAAACGTATGCAGGTTTAACGTTTTTTCATCACTTGACACGCGATCTATTAGTTTCTTTCGTTTTTCATTCTTAGTAGTTTTGTAGGTATAATTATTGAATAACACTATCTTTGAATTTCACTCTTAGCCTTGTTGAAACAATATTTTAGTAAATAATGCATATAAATTTTTTTTATAGAACGCACTGGAAAAACTATTTGCACAGGGAAAATATATTAATTATTATTATTATTTATGAAGATGAAAATCCTTTAAAAAGAAAATCCAGACAAGTACAATTTCCTTTCACGTGTGATATAACAACGGAATCTCACTGCGGAAACCAGTCACACATTTTTCCAGATTGTGCAAATCAAAAGAAATCAACTTCAACGCCAATATCACAGATCAATCAATGATCTATCAATGAAGTGCAGTAAATAAACGAAAGAAAATCGACTATGGCATGCAAACATCTTACAGTAAACCACTACTTAAACCTGTGCAGACTGTGTAGCCCAGTTTGGCGCAGATACTTTATAGAGGATGGTCACGCATAATCACGTTAAATGTGTTAATGTTATGCGTGGGGAAAAATAATTGATTTGTCTGAAAGCACGCGGTTTCCCATTGCATTTCCAATCTCACTATCGGATATCGATTTTGGTATAAATAAAAAAAAAATTTAACAAATCTAAACAAATTATTGAGTTAAGGAAGTGTTGTGTGCATGCGCAATCGGATTACCATCTCCAGAAATAAGGCAATGAGCAGCTGGTGCATATTTCGCGAACTATTTTGCACACACTCAGGTAGACTTTTCCCTTTCCGTCCCGTACTGGGAGGCACTTTAACTTTCAATTGATTATGATATTTTACCTTTTCCATAAGTTCATTTAATAAGCTCTGTGGTTATATTGCAATGGCACTCGCGAAATCAATTTCAGGTCCAGCGGCACTTTTGTCCAATTTCGTTCAAAATTATATTAACGTCGAAACGAAACAATTTCGGCGCGTTGCTAGATGAGCTTTGAAAAAGCAAACCTTACCGTTGCACGCACAGGTATTTACTTGTTGCACGTTTCGCGCCCGATTAATGACTGACAGATTTCTGTAAAAATGAGTTAAGCACCTAGCCACACTTGGTAGTTGGCAATCGCACAGAACTGTATACGTCGTAAATCTCGCTGCAACGGACTTAAATGAGAAGTCCGTAGACCGCGAAAGAGGTATGATCAGATGCGTTAAAAATTGTCTTGGTGCAACATTGGCTCTTGATTCTTTACCTGACGGTATCGCAGCCTCGTGACTAAACCAAAAACAAAATTCGAATACTACTTATTGCTGCTCACTCCTAATACAAAATTATACACCAATTATTTGTTTTATAGTTATTGATCCCAAAAATTTAAAAATAAACTATAAACTAAAGCTATAAACCCCAATGAATAAAACGAAAAAAATTTAAGCAGTTACCTGTTGCAACCTATTTCAGATGAAGCTTTCGAAGGTGCTTTTTGTTTAACACAGCCCAGATGGAAGTTTACCTTTGACCTTTCCTTTCTTTCAATCTTTCGACAGCTTTGGATTTAACCGCCCAAGCGCTATAAGTATTTCTGAAATTAGCTCAAGGAAAGACTGCAGAACGAGGAATTGCAAAGGTAAACAAAAAAGGTTCATTCCTTATTCACTTTTATTTACTTTTTACTCACTTTCCGTTCCAGTTGAATTTAAGATTGGTTTATTTATTTCTTTATTAATTCGCAGAAATCTTTATCTCTAGGAGCTGTGTACATAAATCATAATTCCTTAAATTGTGTTACATACCGAAAAGCAGCGTGACGAAGTTTCACAAATAAAGCGAACTGTAATGCTTTTTTAGTTCAATTGTTGTTAGCTTTTTAATATAAAAAGTAACTTCCATATCGCCACAAAAAATAATCTAACGATAGAAATGTGGGCTAGGTTACAGTTGTTTAGGAGAATTATCAGCACAATTTCGACGTAATGCGAACGTCGAGAAATTGTTAAATTTGAATCATTCTTTACACTTTTTTTTCAGCGGCAATATTGGTTTCAATACAGGGACGTTCAGTTTAGCAAATCAAAGAATATTGGTTATAACTTTCCAATGTTAAGCGCTTCTTGATAAAATGACAAACTAAACTAAAGAAAACAACTGACAAAAGCTTAATTGAATTAATAGAATTTTTTGTTGCCACTTGGTAGAACACACTCGTTTTTATCGACATTTTATCAAATAAAAGGCACTTGTTAAATTCTACAATACTTTATTTTAAATAATATATAACGCGACGCGTTTCGCCTTATTAGGGCATCTTCTGGCTACAGTAACCTTGTAATGACTTGTCCTTACCTTGTGACCTTGTCATTACAGGGTTACTGTAGCCAGAAGATGCCCTAATAAGGCGAAACGCGTCGCGTTATATATTATTTAAAATAAAGTATTGTAGAATTTAACAAGTGCTTTTTATTTGATAAAATGTTGACAAAAGCTGTCAAAATATCTATAAATAAATATGCTTACCAACTTTAACAGAAGTTCTATGTATAACACCTTTTACAAAAATTTGTAGAATATTTAGTTGCCCCTCTATCTCTCCAGTTCTTGTATCCCCTTTTGGGGCATGAGACGGGAGAAGAATTTCACCCGATTCGAGACAACGATTACAAGCGGTCCTACAATTAAAGGTTGGCAACGAGCCACCGACATAGATCTGCAATTGTAATCTGTTGTCCGCAGTAAATAACCATGGGTCTCGCCAGTGGAGTTCGACCCTGGCACCTCGGAATGGAAGGCGAACATGGTATCACTTATATCATCGACGACTTATTGACCTCCTTGGAATTAAGAATTAACAGGGTTCAGAAAAAGTACATATTAATGTAGTAAAATTCTTTTTAAAATTTTTTTTGTGTGAAACTTCTTTAAGTACGGTAGAGCATGTTCGATTCATGCAACTGAAAGTGTAATGAAACGATCATTCGGCGCGGCGCCCCTTCCAAAAGGCAGTTAATAAGGGGTTCACTGAGCACTGAGCGCGCCCACGCCACGTAGCGATCGTTATAGGCGACTTAGACGCCTGAGTGCTATATATGTATATAGGGGGTGATTCAGATCAAGTTGCCTCTCAGTATGCCTGAACTGTATTTTAAAAAAATGCCACCTTACCCCCTGTTATTTATCAAGCCCTTTTGAGAATTATCCAAACAAAATAAACCAAACGATGAGGAAATGAAATGAAAAACCAAACTTTTTTGGAACTTGCAATTTATTTCAACTGCACTCTGTGAATAATTGCTTACAACAAACTTTACAACTGGACTCAATTGCTGAAGATGATCAAAACGTTATATGTTATTTACTCACAAATACAACCTTTCATTGTGCAAAAAATGTATACAAGACAAATGTAAATAACAAGCAATAGGAGTTTATAGATTGAACTTAGGAAATCACTACATTAAAGAATGATGAACTAACCCCCCTCCCCCCCCTGGAGGTAGGGCTTCATGATCAATATAATTCTCGCTGCTGAACTGTTTCAAATATGTATGTATATGAAATAAGATACAAAATGCTTGTAACAAAATTAATATCCAATACATTGTTAGAGTAAGGGAATGGATATATCGTGGAGCAGAACTATGTATTGACATTTGTTATATATATGAACTATGTATTGGTATTTGTTAATAACAAATCTGATATAATAATCCGCTATCGCCAGTCTCATAACATTTTATGAGTTCTCTTGGTAACTTTTATGACATAGTATCAAGGGCGGATCCTGCTTTCAAGCCACTGAATCCCAAATCACAATAAACCATGAAACATGACATTTCACACATTTACTTACCTACTTACGTTGTTGTTCAGTTTATTGCGTTAGAAATAAAATCATACACATATTGATTTTAAACAACAGGGAGACTTACAAATGACAATGGTCGCTACTTTATAGAAATTACATGCCATTATGAATTATGTATATTACGGCAATAAAATCGTTCTTTTAAATTTTTTGTAACTAAATTTAACATCGCTTTTACATTTGAGCAGTGCTTGAAGAGCTTTAAAACCACTTTGTTTAAAACTAAAGTAATTCGACTTAATAAGAAATTTTTTTTATATCTAGTTAAGCTGTTTCAATGACTTCACAAATTTGTAGGAGACATTTTTTTCTAGTAGCTAAGATATTTCAACAACATCGCAAATTTACCGTGTTTGTGTTGAAAAATAAGTATTGGGATTGAGGGTTTGAGGACTTATGCACTTTAAATTAGAACGATTAACCTTCATCTAATTCTTGAAGTTAATTAGACCTGCTCCTGGTCACAAAGGTGAAAAATAGATGACCCTGTTATATACAGCTGATTCTGATGTTGGCAAGGTTGGACGTAATTTTTTTTTTAATTATTGATGCCGCTTTCACTTCCGTATCCATCTGAGAGATTGTTATAAGAATGGTTCGCCTTCAACGCTCTTCCAGCTTTCAACTCCTTGAATGACAGTACAAATTAACTTGAACGACAGTAACACAAACTTATTACTCTAGATTCCTCTCATATCTTTTTGCACATTTTCGCCCTGGTTCTTACATTTTTCTATTCAGGATCAGGATGTGGTAAAATCGAGCATATGGAATGACTGCGTTTTAGACTTTTGACAGATTGCGCTACAATGCCACCGCAAAACTCTATTCCAGCCTTTTCTGATCTCAGCAGACTCCAATAATTCTTGTTTAGTCGACTTACCAAAGACAAAAAGGTTCTTAGTTCCACATACATTTTTTTATATATTTTTTCTTATATATAACCGGGCATAGTTTTGTATCGCGTGGACCAATTTCGATGCTTCTTTATTTGATAGGTAGAGTATGTTCACCGATTGGTACCATGTCAAAAAAAATGTTGGTGGGGTGAAACCTAACTTCGTAACGCGAGGACTGATTTACATAATTCTTGTTTTGTTAATAATGTGGGGGGGGGGTTAGTCTAACTTCGCAACGCGTGCACCGATTTGGATGATTTTTTGCTTTGTTAGGTAGAGCAGCGGTTTCCAAACTGGTAGAAGGGGGCGTATCGTTCAAAGAGGAGAGGCGAAAAATCTTTTAATTTTTTTGACTTTTTTTTTAATTTCTACTTAAATAATTATATGCTTTAAAAATTTCAAAAAAGTTCTTTTTTATAGAATTCAGAAACTTTAAATTTTTGACCGGTTACAAGAGAAAATCCATTCACAATGAAGATTCCGAGGTTGGTTCAAGTAGGGCTAGTGAGAATAAAACAAGTAAGTAGAAACGCCAAGGAAAGAAAATACGATTCATCCTATTTATCACTTAGATTTACTAGTATTATGGCAAATGTGGTGAAAAAACCTATGCGTTTAGTTTGTACGAAAGTTTTGTCTGCAGATAGTTTGAAACCAAATAAATTAAAACGACATCTTGAAGGTATGCATTCTGAGTATGTTGGTAAATCCACAGATTTTTTTCAAAGAAAATTAGATGAAATTAATAAACAAAAGAAAGCCTTAAAAAAACTTGCATCCTACAAAGGCCTCTTTCAGAATTGCCTCCATGCAAATGCCTTCAAAACTTGCGTTTATGATCAATGAAGACGAAGTACTGGATTTTGACATTTGACCGTCGTTGTGCGGTAGCCACACCAAAATAATGAGGGATTTGGGTATTTTGGATGAATTCAGGTATGAAATATCCTCCTTGACAGGTCAACACAAATGGCTGAAAGCGTTCATGCACAATTACACGCGCAACTGTTTTGTCTGACGTTAATTCGACTGCATGAAGACCAAAAAACTAGAAATAGAGATGAAAAAATGAGAGGCTATTAAAGAAAGACAGTCTCTATTGAGAGGTAACTACGCTTGTTTAGAACAAGACTGATTTTTTCACCCGGGTACATACTCGAATGTCCAACCTATGCATGCTTTTAAGTTTTTTTTAACTGAAATGTTATATTATTTTTAAAGGGATAAATATATTTTAAATACAAGTATATGTACGCAGATATGTTATTATTTTAATTCACAGGAAATATCCATTCGCATAGTACATCTCTTCTTGTGTTTCAACTTTGCGTTTGTAACACTTGCTCATCGTAATCGGAATAGTCCTCTCTTGGTTCAGATTCGAGATATCCAGTGCATTACTATTTAAACGAATAAAATTGTGCAGGACGACACAACTCATTAATATAAATTTGGCATTGCTCATATTCTGCACTTTTAAATGATTCAGAATTCTAAACTTCGCTTTCAATATACCGAAAGATTGCTCAATAAGCCCCCTTGTTGTACTATGCAAATATTTGAATTGTCGCTGGTGGGACGTTAAAAAACCAATATCTTTATAGGGCGTTATCAAGTACGGCAGCAATGGGTAAGCGCAATCACCTATTATATTGGAATCTTGTGGTAGGTTTAGCTACCCATGTGATATACATTGGCATCGTGGGCGTTTTCTGGATCTTACTGGATCTATCCTTGGTGGATGAACTCTTACATGGGTGCCATTCACGCAACCCACCACTAGTGAAAGTCCTATTGGTCGTCGCAAATTTTCGAAAGTGTTTGATATATCAGAAAGTTCTGAATTTTCAGGCCATCGAATAAATTTGTTTGTCAATTTTGCCTATGTTTTAAGGGTCTTTACAATGGTATTGAAAACCGTGTTACAATCCTTGACAGGTCAACACAAATGGCTGAAAGCGCTCATAAATGCACGCACATTTACAACCGGAACTTTTTTGTCTGGCGTTAATTCGACAGCAAGCTTAACGTGCCATTTGCAAGAAACCATGCATTTATGAAAGAGGCCAAAGTTTCCTACAGATTTGCGAAAAGTAAAAACACTCTTTGCGATGAATTAGTTTTTAAACTACGTAATTCAAAGTTCGCTATACAAGTAGATGTAGCTAAAGATGCACACTTAAGAGCATATGTTCGATATATTGAGGAAAATTATATAAATGAAGACATATTATTCTGAAACCCTAATCCTGGAAAGGCCACATCGCAAGAACTTTATAATATAATTGATAATTTTTTAATGAAAATGGTATAAAGTGGAATAACTGCATTGGACTCTGAAAATTTAACTCATTACGGTGCCGACTCCAAAGGGAAAAGTGGCACGAATAAAATAGTTTAAAAAAAAAAAGTTGAACGGACTTCACATAAAGCGCTAAAAAGCATAAAATAATTTTTAATTTTATATCTATTACGACATTTTGAAGTCGGTGCAAATCAAACGAACCAAACAACTACACCAAAAGTACTTAATCGTCCTTTCTTATGATGCCGTGACCTGAAACGTTCAGGTAGTATTATTACCTTCAATTGTGGTTCTGTAGTTGTTTAAGTAAGAGTAAATGAGCATATTATGCCGCAGTTTCCTTAGCATAGCCGTTTCAGGTATGAGAAACCCAAACTTTTTGAACAAAACAGTCGCGAGTGGAATGAGGCGACTTTCTGTCACGTATTTTTAACCACAAGTATCCTTTGTTGTAATGGAGACAGCACGGCAATCACATTCTCAATTTGCAGTAATTGCTCCACATTCAATACCGGCAAATCCTTGCTTTTATAAAAAAAAATCCAAAGAAGTATTTTGACAGGTCGTGAAATCGCTGAAGCGTGGCATACTCAGAATTTCATCTGAGTAGAGAGGATCGATTCGAGTGAAGTTAGCATCAATACAGCATCGATACGATCATCCTCGATATCGAGAAATCGTACGGATATTTTCTGCTTAAAATATCGATACTGCAGCAATCGTATCGATCCTGAACATCACTAATCAAGAGTTCCAAAATAATCCGTCCTGTGGAGTTGGCATAGCGCCATACTCCAAGATCCTAGAGAAATCCTATGCAATATGCGAGACATTAAATTTCGTCCTTGATGCCAACATATTTTACAAAAGGAAACACATAACCTCAACCATTCAACACAGGTAACATTAGCACTTTTTGTGAAGTTAGTTCTATATTTTATTTAAAAACTATGTTTATACCTCAAATTCAATATGTGGATGCTTCTTTTTCTACTTGTGAAAGAGGAATTAAAACTTCATTTAAAAATACTCTTAAGTTTTGACTTATTTGATAGGTCTCAATAACTCGATATAACACATTTTATAGTTGGTTCACTCTCCGCCAGATTTCAAACTTTCGAAAAGTTCCAAATTAGTAAGAAAAATTCCCATTTTTAGAACTCTCTCTCTCTGGATTCTTTAACCCCTTGTTGGGCATAGG
Organism: Leptarthrus brevirostris; assembly: GCA_964036015.1. Taxonomy (NCBI): domain Eukaryota; kingdom Metazoa; phylum Arthropoda; class Insecta; order Diptera; family Asilidae; genus Leptarthrus; species Leptarthrus brevirostris. The sequence continues at coordinate 116,212,509 of OZ038372.1, read as the reverse complement.
GCGTCTATTACACCGACACTCCACTTGGTCCAGTTTTTCCGCCAATGCCAAAGTGTGGCCACAATTTGTTGATCTGCGTACCTTCCCTCTCAACGGATCTTCTCCATGTGTTGCGCAATCGTCCAATTTGGCGTCTTTCTTGGATTCTGTGGGTATTTCTATCTAGAGCCTGCTGTGCGATGTTGTTTGGCTATTATCTTAGTGTGCGGCATATCCATTTCCACTTTCGCCTGCGAATACTCGTCTATCTAATCTTGGTCTGTAAGTCTGTGTAGGTCTTCTTGGTAATGACTCCGGCCAATGGATGTTAACGATGGGCCGCAGACACCGGTTGACAAAGGCTTGTAGCTTAGCTTAGTTATTGTACTGATAGAAGTGTGACTACAACCTCCACGTGGTGGCGGCTTGTAAGAGGCTCCTGGTACGGTCATGTCTCTGTCAGGAGTGCTGGCTGGGAGAAAACATTTATTTATTTATTTATTTACAATATTTCATAAATGTGCTGACTAAACTAAAACTAAACTAAATAAAAACAGTATAGTAAACTATATAAAATCAAAGAATAAGAGAAAATGCGCAAAACACAAATACAGAAAGTAAAAGTGCTAAAGTGTATAAAATGTATAATACATAATAATTAAAAGTACACAAAGTGAAAAGTAAAAAGTAACTTCCTCACATGTTTCGGGATAGATGAAAATCAATGCAATCAAAAGAGGAATTAAAAAATCGCGACATCGATGTGATAGGCTCCTTTAATCCATAATTAGTGCGATTAAAAGGAAACTGAAGAAAGTCGTGACTCCTCAGGGAGCGAGCCGGAACCGATATGCCAAAACAGGCCAAAAGCACAGAAGAGTCTATGGACCCCCGAAGGCAGTCGAAACCAAAAAGGATCCTAGCGTTACGGCGTCTCTTTTCAAGTGTTGTAGAGTTCAAATCTATCAACATAAGGGGGTAGTAAAAGGGAGTCATTCCAATGAAGGCCCCGAAGAGCGAACCTAACGAACCTTTGCTGAACAGCTTCAATGCGATTGATATGTGTCACATAGAGCGGTGACCAGACTGCATAGGCATATTCCAGAATAGGCCTGACAAAAGTGCAATATAAAAGCTTTGTAATAAAAGGGTCATCAAATTCCTTTGACCACCTCTTCACGAAACCCAGAATCATATTAACCTTGGCATCAAAATGATCCTCGAAAGAAAATTTGAAATTGAGCCAGACACCTAGGTCCTTAGTCTTTGTAACTCTTGTTAAAGGACAACCATCAATGGTAAAGTTAAATTGAAAGGGAGATCTTTTTCGTGAGAAAGAGATAGATATACACTTGCCGATATTTAGGGGAAGGTCGTTAATAAAACACCAATTCTGAAGGGCGTCCAAGTCAGAATTTAAAAGTAGGCAATTGTCTGACACAGTGCGAAATATCTTAGCGTCGTCGGCATAACTAAGAATATTTGAGTGAGACAGAATCGTAGATACATCATTGATATTTATAATTTAAATTTTTTGTTATTTATAATTTAAATAACAATGGCCCGAGATGGGAGCCCTGCGGCACACCGGAAGTATTGAAAATAACATCAGACAAAGCTCCACGAAAAGAAACCCGTTTAGTGCGTTCAGATAAGTACGAATGAGTTCAATTTACAAAAATTCGCGGAAACCCTAGAAGGGAGAGTTTGAGAACGAGAATTCTATGATTCTATCGAAAGCTTTGCTGAAGTCAGTAAAAATACAGTCAACTTGCTTACCACCCTAAATTGCAGAAATACAGAAGTTTTAAAATTCCAATAAATTGGTGGTAGTTGACTTACCCCAAATGAAGCCATGTTGAAACGGCTGCAAAAACGGCTTTCAATGGAAGTATAGAACATCGCAAATAAGTGCCTTGAAAATCCAACAAAGATTAGCAATTGGTCTATAGTTCGAGATTTCACATTTATCACCTTTTTTGTGAAGGGGGGGGGGGGGGTGGAGATTTTTTTCAAAATCCTAGCTTTGTCAAGTAAAAGGTCTTTGGCTTCGATAGAAGTCGGTGGAAACCTCGCATTCTCCCTCTATTTTGTTATTAAAAAGAATCAAACGAGTAAAACACATCTCGTTATTAAACTGTTTATATTTCTAATTTAATAGAAAACTTATTTAAAAAGAGTATTCGCTAAATAGCTAAAATCGAGGAAAAGTAACCTTTCGTCAAAGCACTCCAATAGAGTAAAATAAAGCTTTAAGCTCTTAACGTGCGTGACGAAGAACTGCTAAGTCAAGGATAGTTCACTTTATTTTATTCCGCGATTGCAGCTCCTCTACAATATAACAAGTAACTAAACCGAAAATCACATCAACTAAATACTTTTAAGCACAGTGATATTACTCAGGGATAAGTCATTGTTTGAATACCAGAGGACTCTAAATTAAGCTTATATAATTTATAAGAAAAATAAGTTTGCGTATCAATTCTTATACTTAGTTATTGAACTATTACCAAGGCGGGTCTGCGGCTTCAGTCGTCAGAGAGTTTGGTGTACTCTCTGATTGCGCCACCCAAAATCCCAATATCAACCAAAATCCAAAATCACAATATAAATCAAAATCAAATATAAATCAAAATCAATCAAAATAAACGTATAACGACGAAGCGCTTTCGGCCCGCTGTCTTTTTTTTTAATGTTTGGAAAGATAAGCTTTAATAGTTAGATAAATCGTTTGCATTCCCTAGCCAAATTCAATTTCTTATATCCTCTTCTTTCTTCTCCTTCTTACAGGAGGTTCAAATGCGAAAAAAACAAATTATTTGCACCAGCGATTTGTTTGGGGCTGTTCCAGTCAATAGCGTTTGTTGAAAGCAATTCTAGGAAATAAACAAATAACAGAACCATCGTGCAATCTTGTGCTCATAGTGCAAGTTGTACGTGATTTTTTGGAACAGTTCTGCGCTGGCTACTATTCTGGGTGAAAGCTCAAGGTATTGGGTGACATATTTCACAATTGCTTATTCAAAGGCTTTAGTTTCAAATAACAAAAAAAATATTATTAATCCAATTTTCACCTTTTGTAAGATATCGTATATGTCATCGCTTAAGTGACTCGTCTTATAAATATTAGTTAATTTAATAGACGTGTCAAACATGTCAACTTCTTAACCCGTGGACCGATTTGATTGATATAGAGTGAAACCCCCACTGCTAATATGAGAATAAATTTTGATCTAGGGAGGAGGTTGGGGAAAGGGCAGGCTCTATTGGTCCTACGACCAAAATATATGGGTTGGGTTAGGGTGGCGAGGGGGCGCTACCCAACATTTTAACGCATATTATACCTATATTTGGTTGATTGTTTTTTGTTGTACTCGTATACGGTATAATTCCGCATTGCTACTATGAGGAAAAATTTTGACCAAGAGTTTGGGGTGGTGCATGAGGTAGTCTAACTTTATAACGCGTGTACTGATTTAGATGATTCTGAATAAAGAGAATATCTATTTGTTTCCTGAGAAAAATGTTGGCTGATGTTGAAAGTTGGAAGTGGTGCACTAGCTTCGCAAGGTGAGCACCAATTTTAATGAATTCGATTCTATTGCACAGAATACGTTTCCTCATTGGTAAAATGATAAAAGAATTTTTACTTAGAGTGACTATGATGATTCTCTCTTGACTAAGAGTTTTGTATGATGAGGGTATAAATATAGAGTGTAGCACCACAGAAACTATTGAAATCGCTTTATTCATAAGAGCAGAATTTTTCAAGTTGTAGGTATATTTGAAGACACTAAAAAGTGAAAATAAAATAGTTTTTAAAAACAAAAGTTGAACCGAATTCACAAAAAGCGCTAAAAAGCATAAAATAGTTTGTAACTTTATATCGATTACGACATTTTGAAGTTAATACAATGTAAATAAACAAAAGAACTTGTTCTGGAGTAAACCAGGGACGTAAACACAAAATTAAATTTAAAACAAAACCTTTTAAGGGGGTCTCCTGATGTATCGGATCAAGGAAATCGAAATTTTTTTTACATAAATCATAAAAAAACATTTCAAGAATATTTTCCATAATATTTTGAGCGTAATTCGAAATTGAAATACACGATTTTATACCCGCCGTCGGGCAACTACCTGAGAGCTCCCTTGCTCGATCCTTTTTTGAAATTCTCAGTATCTGCCACAACTGGATTGTACTAGACAAATGTTCACATAGTCGCAAGTAGTGTTTTTCACAGTAAACATACTTCAAACTTTAAACACATTCTTCTCAAAACCGCATTTTTTTAATTGGCGTTCACGATTACTCATAAACTACTACACCAATAAAATTGAACTTTTGGAATCTGGTAGATAACTGAATATCGAATTAAACTATTTTTATAGCACAATTAACAAAAAATAAAAATCTACTTTTTTCTTTAACCCCGGTTTTTTTTTTGGGTCTGACCTGACATAACTTCGTAACGCGTTGACCGATTTTGGTGATTCTTTTTTTGTTGGATAGTGTATGTTCACTGATTGGTACCACGTCAAAAGAAATTTTGGGGTAGGGTGTTGGTGGCGGGTGGGAGTTGGGGGGGGGGGGGGGGGGGGGTGAAACCTTACTTTGTAACGCGTGGACGCTAACACTGTCAGGAGAAAAATACATTATTATATACAGATTAAATTTTCAAATTTAGAAATAAATGGTTCTTTTCCTCTGGAATGTGTTTAACTAGAATGGGAGCGAAGATATTTTCTTATACGTTGGTCTATTTTATGTGCTTTCTTGTTTTGAATGTGCTTACAAATTTACCAACATATGAACGCAATTGGCGGCAATTTGAAATCTTTTAAAATCGAAATCGAATATTTAATCGAAAATATTTTAGATCGGCACGAACTTCTATTTGTATCTCAAATTATGAATATAACAAATATTATAGCACCTCACAGTAACTATAAGACAGTGATTAAAATTAAAGAAAGGAAAATTCGCACTTTGAAACAGAACCTTAGAATAACGAACTAGAGGAAGAGCTGAAACTCGATTTTAGTGAAGCAAATTTCTTTTGTGGTAGAACTATGTAGTGGTAGCAGAATACAGGCGTAAACTAAGTTAGATTTAAAGTGGGGCCAAAAGTCAATTTAAAATCTCAATAATTCGTTAAAGAATAATTTGATCTTAACTTCTCTGAATAACATATTTAAGCTGCATATTAATTTTGACTTTATTTTATAAGTTAAGCGAATCATCAATTTTGGTTTTAATTGATTAAATCTTATTTAAAATTTCCAATCGATGCCCCCTAAAAATTTGTTTAGCTCCAGCACTAGAACGAACACCCAAGGAACAACCACGGAACATTAAATCAGTTTTCTTTTAACCTCACAAAGAAGGAAAATAGGAAATCCGCAAATTAAGGTATTAATGGAACATGACATGTTTATAGAATGAATTTAGAAGCAATTTGTATAATGTATTAACCGGAAAAGCGATATCCCGCCATGCTATTTCTAATTATTTGGGCACCGAACAATCTAACACTTCGTGCTGCTTTATTTAAACAAATTCTCTTCTTTTAAGCAATGTCGGTTCACAAAAATCACAAAATAGTCTAATAATTTTATTACAATGACAATATACACTTTTAGTAGGAGCAATATTAACAAATGGAACAAAATTTAACTTAATTCACTTGGGGAACAATTTTCACGCACAAAAGTAAACAACCTTTGACAGTACGAAATATATTTGTCTCTGTTATGTAGTTTGCTTTTGTCTCTTTAATTGAACAACCACAGCTGATTTTAAATTACTCGAGCAACTTCACTCACGGATAGGAATTTTACACGGTCAGCCTTAGAATATGTAACGACAGGAAAGGCCCTTACTGTGAAACCGTGTACGTGTGATCGTCATTTGGCTTTTTGGCGAGGTGAGGACGGAGAGCTATTCTCCTTAGTTTGCGAACTGTTAAAGTTACTACCGTGAATTGTCCGATGGTTTAACAATTTTGTTTTGTAATTCCATATAAAGTTCCGAGTGTTTTTTACTCTTTATTTTAGTGCAATATATTAGGAAACTTTAAAGCTAATAGCTTTCAACTTTTTGAACTGTAGACAGTGTATTTTAATAGTGAAATTGTTGAAATGAGGTGCGCGGTTTTGTGTTGGGCAAAGAATCGGCGTTGCAAACATGGGATATCGTTTTTCAGGGAAGTTTTTGATTAAAATAATGTTAAGTTAGTTCTTAAGCTTGATATAATTGCATTGACACGCTAAGAACAGCTACGAAACTACTACTGCCATGACGAAAACAAACACAACTCAACGATTCAACTACATCAAGAAAAGTACTAAGGTTTTTTGGCTTTAGGGCCTCTCCTTATAGTTCTATACTCTAAGGTTACAGCGCTTCCTCTAGTTCTTTATTATAAGAACAGAACATTCCCAGAGTCTTCATGTTGCTAGGCCCGAAATAGCTCAATGAACTGAACTGTCTACAAATTTGCCTTTTAGAGTTCAATCACTGACATGTATTAAACTGGACTGACTTATAAGCTATCTCATATGGGTAGAATTTTACTTTCAGTGGAGGAAAACAATTTTTAATCTCCAACGTTTACTGTTATGTATGTGAATTTGCAGCCATTCAGAGTAGAATATAATAACCAAATATATGGGGCATTTCACGCGAAGCGGACAACCAACAATTTTGAAGAAGTTATGTATGACCTGTTTCAAAGGCAATTAATCATATTAAGAAACTTATATAAAAATAATTAAAATAGTGATTCTTATAGGAAATTGCATGCTCTTCACAGTCGTGGTATCGAATTCGAATTTGGATTTTTTTTTTCATGTAAAAACACCAAAATTAATATTTAAAATTAAATTTTGACAAACTTCGACATGTTTAATTTTTTTTTTAAATAGCTCAAAAAATAACTTAAAATGTATAGTAAATGCCTGTTCAATTTCATAATGTGATCTGCATTCGAACACAGTGCAGCGCATAGTCGGCGTTTGGCTAGTGCGATAGTTTTGTATGGAAACATGAAAAAATTTAAGTTTAAATTCTCTATCTCCGATACGAATGCAGATCACGTTCTAAAATTTTACACATATTATTTATGAACTATAAGCTACATTTTGAGATAAAAACAAAAAATTTTAAACATGTCGAAGTTAAGTAAAATCCGATTTGAGATGTTTACTCCCGGTTTTATATACGAAAAAAAATTTTTTTTTCAACTCTGTAATGACAGCCCAGAAAAACATTTATTTGTCTTTAAAATAACACTATTTACTTTTTTTCTATCACTTTGAATAATAGCAAATTTTTTTTTCAAAAAACCCGCTCCTCAAATTTTGTCAATTCTTTAAAGGCTTAGAAAAGGGCAACTAGGCTTCATAGAAAAAAAATAAAAATGCACATTCATTCAGGACATATAGAAGTACAATTAAACCAAATATGAACAAAATCCAGAACCTGACATTTTTTCGCTGTCCGCTTCGCGTGAAATGCCCCATATACGAAGAGACATATTTAATTTTAATCTTCTATATTGTTGTAAGGAAAATGTAAAAATCATTGGAATTACTGAAATACAAATTATAAATAAAAGGTTGTTTTAGTCTGGATAATGCTTACCCAGAAAGAGATGTAAGATGATTGTGAATATTGTTATCTATTTCTAACGCCAGCATTTAATAGGCGACATGACGTTCGCAATTAAGAAAACCATGTTGAAAAAAAGATGCTTACCCAGAAAGGGACAACTAGCGAAAAGTGATACCATTTTCTTGAAGAAATTTCATGGCACCAGTCACTCCAGTATTATATATCTCAGTGAGTTCAATGCAATGTGCTCATAGGGAAAAGGATGAACATACAAAAGTGTTTCACTTTGCTGCATGTAATTTTGACAGAGCTATCCGTCCATAGTTATAAGTCATTGGTTCTAGCTATAGTTATGCTAACAGAGGCCTTTTCAAAGGTTGTTTTAAATCCTTAGCATCTGCCAATCCAGCCAGGTGGGAATTGCTTCCCGAGAAGAACTTGATTCGTTTTTCATTACAAGATTTTGTTGCAAATAAAATGTTTAAAGAGACGGACAATTAATTTATTTTTTAATTTTGAAATGATTTGAGAAATGAAAAAAATTATTCCAAAATATTTTTTGTTTCGAATTTGGCTTAAAAAAAACTAACGGGAAGGTACTTGTGCTCTGCCGTCAAAGTCAGCCTTGGCCAAGGCACGACTACCGCTAAGGGATTGCTCTCGAGAGCTGGTTGCAAGCAGTTAGGGACTTTTACCTGCCGCCCAAAGCGCTGACGACAGAATCCAAACACCCACCTTGAACGAATATTTAAAATTACGTATAAGAAACAATATTTAAATTTCTTTATATTACGAATTACATAACGTTAGTTCAGAGCCCTCTTGTAGTAAAATAATACATTGAATTTCACAACATTATACGACAAATGTGTCTTCTTTTAGGCGCATACGATTTGAGTTGGTGCAGTCAGAGTTGTTAGTACGAAAAAGTGATGAAAATGAAAACCAATTGAATCCAACAAAATTGGTGTTGAAATATCAATTAATTTGTGAAGTAAATGAATTTTATTATTATTATATTAAATAACAGCTGGCAGTGGTGCATTAAATTTAGCGTGGCGTGGTACTGCACAATACTATACTGTTGATCACTGCCAGGAGAACTCTTGCAGTACATTAATGCATAAAAATCAGACTTCCTTAAAAGGTCAGTTCCTCAAAAATATTTGAAAAAATCATTTTTTTTTCATATTCCGATTCTGTGGGGTCTTGAGAGCATGTTACTCAAAAATTATGACCGTATCTCCCATAAAACGGTTTTTACAGCGTGTTAACGAGCGTCATGCGACCTCGACCTCATTTTTTCTACAGATCCTGCTAGCACACTGGTAAGATGATGCTTGGTTCTCATTGTTCCTGAGTCGGGTTATCACCCTGCGCTTCATATTGCTCTTTTCATTGATCCAGTTATGCAGGCTTCTTGTGTACCAGATGACGTTTGTTATAACTTCAGTAAGGCTGACTTATCCGTGATCAACAACTGTGAATGAACGAGACCTTAATGTGACCGTAACATCTTTTTATGATTTACTGTCCATCTGTTTTACTTATTGTGTCCCTATTTCTAAATCGAATAACTTACGTTATAGCCAGTCTTGGTTTGATAGTTCCTTAAAACATTTAAGGAATGTTAAATGTCAGGCCTGGAAGAGGTTTTGTTCCTCTAGGAGCGACGCTGACTATTTAACTTATTCCAATTTACGCAGTCAATTTTTATCTGACTTAGTGTCTTCTTATAATAATTATATTAATAGAATGAAAGCGTCCCTACGAGTCGATCCTAAGCGTTTTTGGAGGTTCGTGAACATGAAGCGCAATTCTGATGGCTATCCATCTTCTTTGTCTTTCGGAGACAGCGAAAGCAATGAGTCCTTGACGACAGTAAACCTTTTGCCGATTTTTTTAAAACTGCGTTTTTGGACGATATCTGTGATATTAGCTTTAAGGATTTCACCCATTCAACGAGGTTTCCACCGGTTTCACTCGTGAAAAGATGTGGTTCCGTTCTTGCTCCTATTCTGTGTTATTTATTTAATCTCGTTGCGGTGTTTTTCCGAAAGCTTGGAAAACCTCTTTAATTATTCCCTTTCACAAAAAAGGTGATAAATGTGGAATCTCGAACTATAGACCAATTGCTAATCTTTGTTGTATATCCAAGATTTTTGAGGCACTTATTTGCGATGTTCTATACCAGTGATGGCCAAACTCACACTACTTAATGTGAGGAATGACTAAAAGCTTTAGAAGCATTTCGTACTGTTTGTTTATTTAGAACCTTAAAATATTTGCAAAAGGTTGTATATTTCAAGATATTGTATAATTGCTTACAAAACTACTTAAATATGACGATTTTTTTAACTTTTGTATGCTTTAACGCTTAAAAAACGCAAAAACAGAAAACCGAATACAGCCAAACAAGTGCATATACGAATTTAAAAGCTCAACAAATCACGGGGCATAGGTTTGTACATCAACTGTTCTATACTTCCACTGCAAGCCGTTTCAACATTGCTTCATTACTACCACCAATTTATTGGAATTTTCAAACTTCAGTATTTTTACTGACTTCAGCAAAGCTTTTGATAGAATAAATCATAGAATTCTTGTTCTCAAACTCTCCCTTCTTGGGTTTCCGAGACTTTTCGTAAATTGGATTCATTCGTACTTGTTTGAACGCACTCAGCGGGTTTCTTTTTGTGGAGCTCTGTTTGATGCTATTTTCAACAATTCCGGTGTACCGCAGGGCTCCCACCTTGAGCCATTGTTATTTATAATTTATATCAACGATGTATCTACGATACTGTCTCACTCAAATATTCTTTGTTATGCCGATGACGCTAAGATATTTCGCACTGTGCCTACTTTTAAATTCTAACTTGGATGCCTTTCAGAATTAGTGTTCCAATATGCCTCTCCAGTCTGGTCACCGCTCTATGTATCACATGTCAATCGCATTGAAACTGTTCAACGGAGGTTCGTAAGGTTCGATCTTCGAGGCCTTCCTTGGAATAACTTCCTTATATTACCTCCTTATGTTGATAGACTTGAACTCTTGCATTTGGACACACTTGTAAAGAGACGCCGTAACGCCAGGATCCTTTTTGCTTTCGACTGCATTCGGGGGTCTATAGACTCTTCTGTTCTCTTGGCTTGTTTTGGCATATCGGTTCCGGCTCGCTCCCTGAGGAATCACAACTTTCTTCAGTTACCATTTCATCGCACTTATTATGGATTAAATGAGCCTATCACATCGATGTCGCGATTTTTTAATTGCTCTTTTGATTGCATTGATTTTCATCTATCGCGTAATCATGTGAGGAGTCAGCTTTGTTGAGGTTACTTTTTACTTTTTTTACTTTTCACTTTGCGTACTTTTCACTTTTTATTTGCCTTTTATTCACTTTAGCACTTTTGTTTTCTGTATTTATATTTTGCGAATTCTCTCCTTATTCTTTGTTTTTATATGATTTGTTATACTGTTTTTATTTAGTTTTTTTTTTAGTAATCAGCATATTAATGAAATATTGTGAATAAATAAATAAATAAATGCGAGCTGCTGGAGAGTTTAATTATGTTTATCTCGAACTTTAATTGTGTTTATCTCGAATCGTGATTTTTTTTCGAACGGTGGGCGCGATAAGAGGAGAAATTTTCGACCGATTTCAAAAATTCTTGTTTGGTTCTGTTCCTTACTCAATTGACGTAGGCTTTTTATGAAATAATGATTTGCCGCCATCTTATACGGGTTTTTCTATGCGAATTTGAGATGTTTTTTCAATCCTTAATTTCGGATTACGCTATTTAATCACCGATGATTTTTTTAAAGCCTACGTCAATTCCTAGGCTTCCTCGTCTACTTTAATAAAATTCTTGGTTTTTTGTTCAAGTTATCACGCCCACGAGGATATTCATTTCTCCATCGAAGCTACAATGGCAGATTTGCGCATGCACAAGAAGAGCAGCGCGACAGGCGGAGATCCAATGTTAAACATAAAAAATTGTAGAAGAATAAAAAAAAAATTATTTGGATACATACACAACTTATTTTGTAATTCTATTTTTAAATTAGTCCTTTATTCCCGTATTTTTGAGGAACTGACCCTTTAACTGAGCGAATGGCCACTCATTCAATTAATAGTGTATCCATTTTAATTACACTGAAGTTGGTAACACTTATAATCAATAATAAATGGCTCTATAATGTGTTATAATTTTGCCTGAGGTGCATAATTATTGCACATAATAATAATTTAAACAATTAATGATTAGATGATTAGATTCGACCAGGACTAGTATTGTTCTTATACTTTAAGTTAACTTTTCTCTATTTCAGCTAATTATTGGCCAAGGTATATTGGGGATCGCAAAGAATTTTTTTTTATGTAGCTTTGTTCGGATGACTAGAACCATTACCTCCCTAGAACTAGAGAAGGTAATGCTAGAACGAACCGATTTTGTATTATTTTTTATGGTAAAATTATATTGACAAAAAATGTTTATTAAGAATTCAAAAAAATAAATTTTGTAATACAAAATAGTTAACATTAAAACTATGACTTCAAGCCGTCCGCCTGTTGACAACCAAAAATAATAAAATAGTTTTCAAAAAAAATGTTGAACCGACTTCACAAAAAGCACTAAAAAGCATAAAATTGCAGTTGGCAACTGGCGAAGGCAGAAGTCCAATTTTACGTGTTCATTCAAAATGTCTGTAAAGTCATCGTGCGTAAACGCATCGTTGTTCGAAACAGAAGGTAAGTCAGTAACTGATTCAGAACCAAAACTCATACTAACGCTGATGAAGAATTATTTCGATCATTGAAAGATTTTCTACATAATCACAAATAACTGCGTAGAGCGGATATTCAGGATAAGCCTGTTGAATGGTTTTTGAGATATTCCGAAGATTTTTGCTTTGTGATTTATAAATTTCAAATGGATTAACACATCCATCGGAACGATATAGTTTTGCACGACATTGGCTGGTATTCGAAAAGTTGTCTCAATCTCAAATCTTAGAAGGATCCTCCCGTACGTATAACGTATGCGAATGCACGAAGCACCAACATTTCAAAAAGTAAACTTGTTCAAATTGTGGCGGTAATTTGTCCATGTGCCCTGATGTACTCGCAGAACAATACTGACTTTTCAAGCCTCTCGAAAATAACGATCTGCCATTGTAGTGGAGTGCAGTAAGGCATAAAAATGGTAAAATCTCGGAACCCAGGGCCAGTCAATGAATCTGTATAGCAAGTGTTTGACTGCATTATTAAAACCTCAAATAGAAAAGTTAAAAAAAAAAAAATGGCGGATCTCGATTACAACAATTTACTGAAAAATGAGAGACGGAAGAGGGAAAAAATGTATATAGTAAAGACTTGGAGCCACCTGGTGGGTACAAATGAAACCTCAGAGGTGCGCGGGTTATAGTAGTAGAAGGCTGCAAACCTCCGCTTTGCTCTGGTTTTTAAATGACCGAAATCCGTCCATTATTGGGCGAGATTTGAATTTTTACCTGTACCAAGGTACCTTTTCAGTGCCGAAATCCTGGCCAATACCCTAGGAAAAATTACGAAATTTTTTTTTGTTTTATTTCCCGGCAAGTTTGGTATCAAATGAAAGGTATTGCTGAGTAGAATTCAAATATGAAAACCATTGTGAATTTCCTTAGTTATAGTAGGATATATACCAGTTTCTTTCCGTTAAATCTTCTAAAATGTATGGAAAGTGTATTGTGTCGCCCTCTATCAATGCGATTAGAGCAAGGGTGGTAGCTCGCAAGGGCGGAATTATACAAAGGTCAAAGCTCGCAAGGGGCGGGAAAAATACAAAGGTGTTAGCTCGCAAGGGGCGGGAAAATACAAAGGTTTAGTCTAACTTCCTAACACGTGGACCGATTTTGATAATTCTTTTTTTGTTAAATAGAGTATGATCTCTCCTCCCACTTACATACCCTCCCATCCACCCGCACTTTTATTTTTCAATTTTTTTTTGTAGTATAATATACTACATTTGATTTAAGAAAAACTGTTTCATTGTTTGCACCTACTTTACTTTAGCCTATCACCCTAACCCGTGGACCGATTTGGGTAATTCTTTTTTGTTAAATAGGGGGTCATCCCTTTTTTCCTTACCTCACTTTTTTTTCACCTACTTTACTTTAGGCTATCTCCCTAACCCGTGGACCGATTTCGCCAATTCTTTTTTTGTTTAATAGAGCATTATCCCCCGTATTGCCTATCCTCACTATGACCTATCCCCACTCTGATCGCAGCCGTAGGCGCGGGCACCAACTAGTCTAAAATACTTAAAATGCGACTTGTGATTTGGTATATATTTTATATATATTATTAGTAATATTAATAACTAACCTTTATATCATGATTAATGATTTATATGATTAAATTTTGCTATTGAATTCGAACTTTTAGCATCGATTTATTATAAAATATACGATTGAGTATTCACAATTCACAAAAGCATGTAATATAAATAAAAAACCGATACTTACTATCTATGCCACTATTTTCAAAGTTTGTAAAATTCAGTAATGTTCAGTAATTAACTTTTATCACACTCACTGCACAATAATATATACATTAATTGTAAATAAACAATAATCAGAAATTATTTTTTTTCCGGAGCGAATAACAACAGCTACGTATTAAGCCTAGCAAGTTGCCACGTGTACTATTCTGTTAGGGCCCGCGTTAACAACAGCCAACAGCTGCTGTTGTCCCCTCTATTCCCCTACCCACCCTTCATCATTATACCTGCAGTCCCTTGAAACCCAAGATCAAGTTTGTAGTAGTTATTTTTTTTAAATATAACTTTAAACTAATATAAATCAAGGAAAACTCCAAATAATTAGTAATTATTTATAATAATAATTAAAAAATTGAGATCGCGCAAAATATTTTTTTTAACATTTTTCTATATACTATTAAAAACACATTTCCAAAGTTTATATAAAGATTCATTGACTGGCCCTGGATTCCGAGGTATAAATCTTACGGCGCTCCACTATTGATGTATGGCTGCGAACTTGTCTAAACCCACTGTGCCGAAATCCGGTATATGAAGTTTGTTTTACGCGCGCATATTCAAATTTGAATTTTCTTGTGTTAAATATGAATTTACACGTAGGGTTAATACTTTTAAATGGATTATTCGTAGAGTTTAATTAAAACAGTTCGTTAACAGTTTGAATTATTTTCTATGTAAGGATCCCAAACCAACATGTTAATTGAATAAGTGTAAATCTTGTCCAATGTCTAGCATCGAAAGAATTTATTGAAGCTTTATGTTCTGGACTAAAACAGTTAATACCTCATCACTTTTTCGCTAAAGAACAATCAAGGTTGATTTTTGAGAAGAACGCTAACCTCTCAGAGTAAGAGGTTCTTTTTCAATTGGATTTTGATGAAAATAGTGAAAAATTGGAAAGGTAGTAGCGATAGAATTGGAGCGATAGTAAAAAGAGAAACTACGAGAGCTAGTTTACAAGCTTTGGAAAATGAAGCCGTTCTACATGTTAAAACCCTTTATTCATTGGCTAATGAGAGACCATTCAACATAAAATTTTTTTTGTACAGCAAAGAAGATTACAACCAAACCCATAAATTTGTGATATATAACCGACTACGGATTACAAAAATACAAATGGGATACGCATTTATCCCAGAAAGGAATGAAACATTAGCAGTCGCGCTATATGACAATTACAAAATACCTATGCAAAGAGTAAGTTTTAATACCGGTGAAAGTCATTCCGCACCAGTGAGAGTGCCACGCACGAGTAGCAGAAAGTAATGAGAATGCAAAACATACGATTGATTATCCTCCAATTTCGCGAAATGACATCGTTTTTTACCCACGTAGGTATATAGATAAAGAAAGGGTTTGAATTCATCAAATTGGATCCACCGTACTAATTTTGGAAATGCAATAGATTTAAATAAACTAAAGTTCCCTAAAGCCCCTAAGTTAATAATATCAATTTATCCGAAATCTTGCTATAGCTATAACATTTGTTTAAAAGTGTTTGTGTCCACCATTTTCAATAGCCGTTTTTAATTTGATGTCAAAATAGGAAGCAGAGCCCTCGAAAACCAACACACTAATACTTCTTTGGAATTTAAGTGATAAAGAAAAAGAAAGATACCAGGAATTTAGGATTTTTCCCTGGATATCCTTGTGTTTGATATTTACTTTTACTTTTAACATTTACTTTTTCTTACCACTTCAAGTTTTTTAGTTACCCAGCGGCAGCGGATTTGTTGTAGTTTGACCGTAAGGAGGACTCCCAATTTCAAAGTACCCCCCACTGAAGGCAATACTTCAATGTAAAATTGTCCGCTGTTTTCATTTCCGGGGTTGAAAGTGTGGGGTGTCATTTAAAACTCTTTAAATCCAGGTCAAATCCAGGGCACCAACTTTTGTCTGTACCATTTTTGCCCAAAATGCATTCCCAGAGAGTAATTCTGCTGGTACCTTTCATAATATCCGCCATATTGGAACCACCATTTTTGAATTTCGAATAGTAATGGTAGATTTTTTATTAGTGGTCTTAGAATCACTATTCCATGCATTTCTGATGTATATTTTGTAAATTAAGTAAAACTTACCATCGCTTTTATTTATTATGCTATGACAAAAGTCAATTCGGACGCCATATTTGATGCATTGTATTTTTCAGAGGGCCAGAATTTTTCCGCTAGTGCGATGAGCACCATCTTCAGCACACAGTTTCAGCTCAGAACTACTGGAAATCTCAAATTTGGCATGCGAAAAAATCACCGTTATCTCGCGTAATCTAGCGAGTCTTGTGAATATGTAAGACTACATTTCAGTTCTCTCAATCACTTCTATTATAATAATAATTTAATAATAATCTGATGGTGCCCGATGCTTGGATATTAAGAGGAAGACTGTTCCAGAGGCGAATAATTTGGACAGGATAGGAATCTTCCATAGCCGATTTGTAGAAGCGTGGCATTAAAAGATTTCTGTTACGCTGATATGTTGTGAAGTTAAAGAAAACTCTGAGGTATTCCGGTTTATTAGATTGAAGAAGATTGTACAAGAAAGCAAGAGCCCTTTGCTTTAGATAAGATGACAATGTACACCCAAGCACTCTCATCCGGAACGGTGAAACGTGGTCGTACCTCCGTAGTCCGAAAACAAAACGAATGCAGTCGTTAAAAGCAACTTCCATTTTACGCGTACAGGTGCTACCTAGCTTCGGGTAGATCATACTACCAAAGGTAAAATGGGACATTATTAACGCATTAACTAATCTTAAACGCGTACTAACGGGTAAAATACGAGCCGAGAGCCACAGCCTACGAAGGCCACCATAAATCACGCCAAGCTTCCCCTTTGTATTGTCGCATCATTTCATTTGCTGACTCATAGTAATCCCAAGATTCTTAACTTTTTCTAGAACTGGTAGCGAATACCCGTTTAAAACCACCGACGAAATATTAGACTGATCAATTACGCTGTTGCAGAAAATGATAAGCTGCGATTTTCTTATATTAAGCTTCAATCGGTTATAATCGGACCATATGCATATACTTTCAAGGTCAGAATTAATGCGAGCTATACAGTCCTCAATGAAACCTTTCAGCCGGCTTAAATATAATTGTACGTCGTCCGCATAGAGATGAATATTTGAGTCGCGGATCACCGACGGCAGATCATTAATAAATAAACTGAACAGTAAGGGACCCAAAATTGATCCTTGAGGCACGCCTTGCCTCAGATATAGCCGCGAGGAGAATGTGTTGTCAATCTTAACCTGTTGGGAACGGCCCGAGAGGAAATTAATAATCATTTGAACTGCCAGTGTATCAAACATAAAATAAGAAGAAAGTTTGCGGATGAGAATACAATGGTCAACAAAATCAAAAGCCTTAGAAAAATCAAGACGAATTAAGGTGGTTCCTATCAAAGGCGCTTCTTACGTCAGAAGAGACTTTAAGAATCACAGTTTCGCAGGAGTGATAGGCTCGGAAGCCAGACTGCCAACATGCTAACAAGTTATATTTTTCCAAATATTCCAGTATTTGCCTATACATAAGCTTCTCCAAAACTTTAGACGAAAAGCTTAGTAGGCTAATAGGGCGAAGGTCCGATGGTGATTCTGGACAGGACTTCTTAGGTATGGGTATAACTAAAGCAGTCTTCCAGGTAGTGGGAAACGTAGATCTAGTGAGACAGGAATTTAATATATGGTGAATATACCTACCGATTATAGGGAATAGAAGTTTGATAAAGCGTGGTGAAAGGTTGTCTGGTCCTGTTGCGCCTGACTTGATTGAGCTAATAGCAGTTACGACTTCATCAAGATCGACCGCACGGAAAGAAAACAAGCTGATAGAATGACCAATCACCGGAGGACGGGTTGGGTTATCAAAAACGGCGGCCTGACTTGGAGCTACTGAAGGGATATAATTTACGGAAGTGAAAAAAGTATTAAGACCATCAGGTTTAAAGGTGCATGGAATTCGGTCCTTGTCGTATACTCCGGCCTGCCGTAGATTGTGCCATAACGTACTAGAGTCAAGATCCGTACTCAGTTTGGTGCTAAAAAATTTTTGTTTGGCACTTGTTATCGCCGTATTAGTCCTGTTTCGCGCGAGTTTGTACAATGATTTCGCCTCATCAGTTCTAACCCTTCTCCAGCGTTGATATAAATATTCCCGCTCGGCGATAAGGGACTTGATCCTAGCCGAAAACCATGGGCATCGGGTTGCAGCGACACATTTCGATCTTAGGGGGACATATTTGTCAAATAAATATGACGCTAATGACATAAATAAATCGACCTGGTCGTCAGTAGTAGAGTAAGTTTTCCCAGGACAGAAGCAGACATTCGTGAAACATGGAAGCAAGGTCGATGTTGTTAAAATCGCGGTACGTAAAGTTAATATAGGTGGACTAGAGTTCACAGCAAGGTCATAAGCTAAAAACATGCGATCATGATCGAGAGTGCTTGGTGGAGTGATCCGGTTGTGGGATAAAACCTTATTGCGGTCGGTCTGACAGAAGAATTTAATCGAGAAGCGAGGGATTTTCTGAATTCAAGTATGTCGGATAATGGTTTACTACAGTAAGGTTAAGGGACTGAAGAAAATCCAAAAAATTATGTGCTGAGCTGTCTCGTTTACAAAGGTTAACATTAAAGTCCCCACCGACGATAACATTTGAATAGCGCTGAGTTAGGCGGGACATTACATTCTCGAATTCACGGGCGTTGTTGCAATCAAAGCAGCGGACAGTACGCAGAAGTTATTATGCACCTATCATTGTTTGCGCAGATCTCGATGCACAAAAATTCAACAGGCTGGTCGACTGAAGAGTAAATTCGTTTGGATTTTAACCAGTCTCTTACGTAGACGGCTACGCCGCCACCTCGGCGTCCAATACGATCGTTGCGAAAAGCAGTGAAGCCCTGCAATGATATAAATGAAGTTGGGATTTCATCAGTCAGCCATGTCTTACTGACCAAAATTGCATGTAAATTTGGATCGGAAAAAATATAGAAGAGCTCGTCAATCTTGTTTCGAATACTTCTCGCATTCAGCGTACAAACCCTTAGACCAGAGGACTGATTACATAATATCTTCATCAAAGTACCCACCCTGTCCAAGCCAGGAAAATTATCCGTACTCATAAGAAAGTGGGGCACGATCAGCATGGTACGGCAAGACAACTCGTTTCGGTAAAGTAATAAGAAAACGATTAAAACCCCAAATCCTCGTAGTGGAACCATCATGAACTAGTTTACAAAAAATTTCGTAAGAAAGTAAGAAAAAAAATTTAATGTGTAATAGAAATAAAAATAGAAAATAATAACGCAAAAATAAAATTTAAATATTACTGTTGGCAGAAAAGAGTATTAACAAAGAAATTTATTAATTTAGAAAAGAGAAGTTATTACCAAAGAAATTTATTAATTCCAAAATTATTGATTTGAAATATTTAATTTGAACCAAAAATACTCATCAGAACGTCGCACTCTGCTCCATCGGTAAGTGGTAGTGGTCCGTTTCAATTTAAGGAAAAATTCGGGTGTAGATATTGTGACACATCCGCCGAGCGATATATCCGCTAGCCCGGGAGAAGAGAGTGGGTTATACCCACTGACATATTGCTATGGACCGATCGTATGCTATTTAATTTTGAGACAACTTTTTTTACCAGTAGTGGGAAACCTTTTTTGCTTGCTCTATACAGATTAAATTGCCTTCCCTGAAATTATTTTTTGTGATATACTATTTCTCTGTGCTCCTCGTATTTCTCAAATTAAAATTTAAAAATAAAGGGTTACTTTCCTCTGGAATGTGCTTAACCAGAATGAGAGCGGAAATATTTTCCTGTATATTCGTCCTTTTCTATTACATGTGCTTTCTTGTTTTGAATGTGACACCAACATAAGAACGCTATTGTATTTGCCGGCGGCAATTTAAAATCAAGATCGAGAATTTAATCGAAAATATTTTAGACTGGCATGCCCTCCTTTATTTCAAATTATGAATATAATAAATATTTTAGAGGTAAACACGAAGTATAAGACTATTAAAATTAAAGAAAGGAAAATTCGCAATTTGAAATATAGTAGAACATTCCCAAAGTCTTCATGTTGCTAGGTCCGAAATAGCTCAATGAACTGTCTACGAATTTATTTAATTTAGAGTTCAATGCAATGTGCTTATAGGGAAAAGGATAAACATACAAAAGTGTTTCACTTTGCTGCATGTAATTTTGACAGCTCTATCGGTCCATAGTTATAAGTCATTGGTAATACCTGAAAATGTAAAAAAAAATGGGCGCCACGTGATCTTTTGCAGTGTTGCAGGCTAGATCACAAAACGTGATGAATATCTAAATAAAAAACTGAGTATTCACTAGATTGTATTCCAAGTTTATTTATATAACATTCGAAATTAAATTTATTGAAATAAAAGGAAATGCGAAAACAAGTGAAATCACCCCGTCACCCCGCCACAGCAAAAACCAATATACCTTTTTATAATAGATTTTAGACTCCACAAAAATTTTGTACTTATCTTTTCTATATTTTATGTTTCCGTCTTTTTGCCGCTATTCCTCGATTAATTGTTGCTTTTTTTAATCCTCTAATCTTACAGGAGTCCTCCAAATCCCTAGCTTTTTCCCCAATTTGGCGTTTTTTTTTGTTTTTTTTAATTGCACTATAACTTTTCAGTTAGTTCAACTGATTTCTTGCGAGGACCAGGCCCAGATGTTTATTGTTCGGTGGTATGGATGCGAAGAGATTGTCCGTGTCTTCTCCTCTGCTGAGCCAGTCATCTTTTCTACACCTTTTGCTGCCCAGTGCGCAGGGTTTAGCTTTCCGCTTCCCCTAGGCGTTGAGTGAGTTCGTGAATATTTCATTCTGAAACTGGCTTTTAAAGTATACTGTCGGGTTTATAATCTCCTTTAGTTTCAGTAATTTGAAATCTTTATGTTTTTAGACTTTCACTATGTGCGACTTTTAATAAGTTCGTCCTTATATATTGTATTATAGTTTTTTTTTTGAGTTAACGTAATGTTTCGATTATTTCAATAGCGTCCGTTGTAACCTTAACACTTTTTAGATTGTTGATCTTAGAATAGAGGAGATTTAGAGTTTAGATGCAATTATTTCCTTTTGCGTAAAAATTTGTACTATCGTGGAGAAACGGTTTAAGGATGGATGAAAACGGTGCAATTTATTCCTAAATTTAAAGTAGCTAGGTGACTTGAAGAGTGCAATAAATTTACGTCATTTAAAATTGATCTCTTTAAATTGCTTTGATTTACTTTACTCAATTACTTTACTAAAATTAATAAAGAAGAAGAAATAACACGTAATCTCAAAACACTAATTACTATCGGTGATGTTCTTTGAAATGTAGTCCATTTGCAGGTCTTTGAATCTTCAAGTGGATGCATCGTAAGCAAAGTACAGAAAATAAACAGGAATGAACAGAGCCTAGGTAGCACACGAAATAGGTTCTTCTTATTTGTTAAATTATAGAGTTATAGGAATTCTTCCTAATTTCTTAAAGTGGTCCAGAATGAAAAAGAGCTTCCAGGGAATTTCACCGCCATTGGACGTTAAGATTATCGCATTACGTAGTAAGAAAGAGAGTGAACATCGTAAGATCCTCGGTTAGAAGTCCTTGGTAAGTCGCTGAAAGTAATAAAACAATTGACAGAATCACTAGTTCTGATTCAACACACAAATACACATACCAAGAACGTTAACAAAATCGTCCGGAACGTGACAATATCTTGACGACATTTTGGCATTGTGGCTAGGTACAGAGTCAGAGTTAAACGATTTCTTAAAGTGGCTCAATGAACGTAACAACAAAATACAGTTTACTATAGAAAAAGAAAACAACAGTTCATTTAATTTTCTAAATGTTAATATTAAAAAATTTGACAATAAATTCATTTTTGATATTTTTAGAAAGCGAATGATGGCTTCAGATTCAATTATACCAAAGGATTCTAATCACTCATTTATCATAAAAATTGCATCTTTCAACGCTATGATACATAGATTGCTTAGTGTACCACTTTCCCGATTAGCATTTAACAAAGAAGTTAAGGGGATGAAGAAAATATCCAACAACAATAGATATCCTTTAAAACTAATAGATTGATTAATAATACAGAAAGGACAGAAACTTGTTCCGAAAAAATTGTGTACATTAATACCCGCCGATATTAATACTAGCAATTATGTAAGACTACCTTTTATATGGAAAGTAAGTTATAAAGTAGCAAATATATTAAAGAAAAAATGCAATGAAAAGGTAGCTTTTTATAATAAAAACACAATGAGAAATATACTACTCTTCTGTAGTGAGAAATAATATTAAGGAACTCAGGTGTATACTATATCAAATCAAATGTGATTGCTGTGACGGCGTTTACATAGGTCAAACGGGACCTGAAATTAAACAATATTTCAAGAACGCATGACAGCTTTTAAAAATAATAGAGATGATTTAGCTGTAGCAAAACATTTAAGAGAACATAATCATTATTGCAGTATTAGAAACGTAATGAAAAAATAGTTTTTAAAAAAAAAAGTTGAACCGACTTCACAAACAGCGCTAAAAAGTATAAAATAATTTTTAATTTTATATCTATTACGATATTTTGAAGTCGGTGCAAATCCAACAAACCAAACAACTACAACAAAAGTAGTTAATCGTCCTTTCTTATGATCCCGTGAGTTCAGGTAGTATTATGTATTATCTTCAATTGTGGGTCTGTAGTTGTTTTATTATATGTATTCTATTATCTTTTATTATATATATTAAAATAATTTTATGCTTTTTAGCGCTTTTTGTGAAGTCGGTTCAACTTTTTTTTAAAAACTATTCTATTTTTCACTTTTTAGTGTCTTCTTCTCTATACAACGAAAAAAGAGCCATCCGAATCGGTCCACGCGTTAAAAAGTTAGGTTTAACCCTCTACCCGACCTCCAACCCACTAAAATTTTTTTTCTCGTGGTATCAATCAAGGAACATACTCTACCCAACTAAAAAAGAATCATCAAAATCGGTCGACGCGTTACGAAGTTATGCCCGGTCAGACATAAAAAAAATAAAAATACACGTTGAACTTAGAACCTCTTTGTTTTTGGGAAGTCGGTTAAAAAGATTGAACCTACTAAAACATTTAGAAATAGAAACAGCAAAAAATGAAAATAATTATAACGTACTAAATGATCAACTACAATTTTGGGCTATCCCCTATATTAATGCAAGTGTGTTGATCCGTGAAAATGAACTCTCATAGTAATAATTAGTAGCTTTTAACATCCTCTGAAGATGGTCGAACAGACCGAAACAATTGTCAGTTTATTTATTTATTATAGTTGTGAAACTTAAGTATAAAGTTAGCTACTCAAAAATTGAAGTTTCTATGCTTTTTAATGCTTTTTGAGAAGTCGGTTCAATTTTTTTAACCGACTTCCCAAAAACAAAGGGTTCTAAGTTCGATTTTGATGATTCTTTTTTTGTTGTACAGAATATGATCCCCCATTCCTAATAGGAACAAATGGTCTAGGGTAGGGGGGGGGGGGAGGCGTAGGGGTAGTCTAACTTAGTTACGCGTGGATAATTCCTTTTCTGTTGGGTAGAGTATGTTCCCTGATTTATACCACGAGAAGAAAAATGTTGGTGGGGTGGGGGTGCAACCTTACTTTGTAACGTATGGACCGATTTGGATGGTTCCTTAACTGTTGTATAGAGTGTGATCCCCCATTGCTATAGGAGAATAATTTGGTCCTATGGTGTGGGTTGGGGAGGGGGAGGGTAGTCTAACTTCGTAACGCGTGGACCGATTTCTATGATTTCTTTTCGGTAGAGTATGTTCCTTGATAACAAACATTTTATTGGGATGGAGGTAGGGTTGGTTGGAGAGTGGGTGAGGGGGGGGGCAAACTTTTTAACCCCCCCCCCCACACACACACACACAACTCTAAATATTCAGAAATAATTGGCAACAAAATGTTACAAATTTTCAATTATTCGAAGCGCGAAACTACAGAGGGTGATCAACGAATTAGAAACGACTAAAATTTATTGAATTTTATATTGCTCGCTCATCAAGTTTTTTTACACTAAAACAATATAATAGTGTTCTACGTAATTAGATTCTATTTACGGTCAGAAACTGGAATTTGTTTTCATTTAAGTCTTAATGTTTATTTGAAGGATGCATTAGCAAAATTTAAGAGTCATAATATAAACTCTTTTTTGTGAAAATTAAAGATTTTTTATGAAGTTTGATATTCAAGACTATATTGAGAACATGGGTCGTAAAAAGGATATAACAGATAAAAAGAATGCTATTGGTGAACTATTAAAGTCAAAAAAGCTAATAATTCATGAAATTGCGAGTCAAGTCAATGTTTAGAATTTCAAAATTGTTAAAAAATTATCAACCTTCAACATATATGTAATAGGAAACTGAAGCTCAAGGAATCAGAAAAACTACGTCTAGAACAGACCGATGAATAATCCTTAGAGCGCCACAACACCGTAGAGCTCCTGATAGTGTTCTTAAATGGAGTCTGGATGAGGAACGTATTTAAATCTTCAAGCCACCTTACGCAGGCGGTTATGTGAATGCGATTTAGAAGGGAGGCAAGAAGCTAAAAAGTCAAAGTTGACCCAAAAAGCCAGGGTTTAGTGGGCTAGACAACATAAACACTTTACGATTAATGACTGGAAAAAACTAAGTTTCTGGTCATAGTATAAAATGTATTAAAACTAATGAATTTTTTTTACCTTTAGGTCATCTTTAGCGACAATCTTCTTGCTTTGTAAGGAGGCGTCGAGGAGAGAGATGTAAGGAAAATTGTCTACAAAGAATGGTCAAACACTCACTAATGGTACAGAGCTGTATTTTTGGTGAAGGTCCTGGCTCTGTATACTTTGTTGACGGAATAATAAGACAGAATCCGTACAAGAACTTCCTCCAGGATGCTTTTATTCCATACGGGAATTTACTGAATTATCTATCACCCTTTCTGCTACACTTTTATGCAGGACAAAGCTCCTTGAAATACTGCGAAATCGGTCAAAGATTTTTTAATGAAGGAGAAAATTTAGGTATTTCCATGACTTGGCAATTCTCCAGATTTGAATCCAATTGAAAACTCCTGGGCTTTATTAAAATCGAAAGATTACAGTCTGCAGAACCGAAATATTGCAGAACTGAAGCAAAATATTGCGCATGTTTGGACAAATGATGACCAAACACAGGAAATAATTATTAATTGTGTAGAAAAGCATGCCCGAATTAAGGATCTAATAAAAAATTGAGGAGGAATCAAAAAATATTAATTAAGTTTATATTAATCTATTTCTTCCGAGAATATATGTGGATATAAGAATTTTAAGTTTTGATCTGATTTTGTTCTAAAAACTACAAATAAAGAGCTAAAACGTAAAAATTTTCGTGCATTTCTAATCTAATAATTTCTGTACATACATTTTCAAGACCATCGGAGGTGTGTAATTACCATAATTTTTAGCAAATTAAATGTTCAACAGAAACGGACAACCTATTTATTTTCAATCTGGAAATGATTTAAGAAACGAAAAACAATTATTGAAACAGGAAATTTGTTCGTTTCGAATTTGGGTTAAAAAAAGAAAAAAAAAACCCACGAGCAGGCTTGTCTCTGCCGCCGAGGACAGATCTTGATAACTATGAACTTACTGTCGCTACGGGGGTCGCTGGGCTGCAAGCAGCCTCGTGTAGCATACCAAGTTGTATTTTAAACCGCCCCTAACACGCGCTGACGACAGAATCCAAGGACCCACTTTAAACTACCTTGAAAAATTATGTCTAAGAATTGATATTTAGGTTTCTTTATATTACAAATTACATAAGGTTAGTTCAGAGCCCTCTTGTAGTAAAATAATACATTGAATTTCACGGCAACATTATACGACAAATGTGTCTACTTTTAGGCGCATACGACTTCAGTTGGTACAGTTAGAGTTGTTAGTGCGAAGAAGTGATGAAAATGAGAACCAGTTGACAAGATTGGTGTTGAAAAATCAACTAATTTGTGAAGTAAATGAATTTTATTATTATTATATTAAATAACAGCTTGCAGTGGTGCATTAAATTTAGCGTGACGTGTTAGTACACAATACTATACTGCTGATCACTGCCAAGTAAACTCCGGTAGTACATTAATGCATAAAAATCAGACTTCCTTAACTGAGCGAATGGTCACTCATTAAATTAATGGCGTATCCATTCTAATTACCCTGCATGAATTTGGTTACACTTATAACCAATAATAAATAGCTCTATAATGTTTTAGAATTTTGCCCGAGGTACAGAGTTATTGCACATAATAATAATTTAAAAAATTAATCACAATGAACATGATTAGATGCGAGTGAAAGTAAAAGGATTATATTTCGTTGTTTTTAAAATTAGGGCATGCGTCGTTACATTACTAAGTAAACTTCTTGGGGCGTACATATTTTTCGGGTTTAAAATTTTAATTTTGCCTTAATTCCATATTCTGAAAGTATATCATTTCAATAATAACTGGTAAAAATTTCCTGTGTGTACCAAGACGGAACCCAAAATATTTTGAAATCGATTCAACCATTTAACTTAAAATTTTCTCCGACTAAAAACTTATCAAGCTTAGAAGTCTTTGTCGAGGGCTGCCCTTACTTTTTTAAAGAACGATTTTTTCGAGTTAACAAAAACGAATTCTAACCCAAAACTGCGATAAAAAATATAAATAAACGCCATTTTGTCAAAAATCTGGCTATCCCAAAACTAGTATTGTCCTTATACTTTATGTTTCTATTTCAGCTAATGATGGGCCAAGATATATTGGGAATCACAAAGATTTTTTTAATACTTCGGCTGCAAGCCGTCCGCCTGTTGACAACCAAAAATAAAAAATTAATAAAAACTACAAAGTATAAATAATTAAATTCAGAAAATTATATATATGAGTAAGAGAAAAAAAATAAAAGAAACGAAAAATGCAATGAAAGTTTTATTATATTCTTTGACGAGAAACGATCTGTACGTATATGCTGCAGCACTACAGGGTCGCCAGACTCTACACAGGCATTATCGCCAAATGGACACTAAAATGTCGCCAAAATCGCCAATCTATTACTTTTTTGTAGCTATAGTTATAGCCAAAATGTCAAAGTGTAAATCAAGATGGCAATTATGTGTAAGCACGGAAGTACACGTAAGTCCAGATAGTCACTTCCTTTAGCATATCGTGATAATACTACAATGAAATGTTTGCAATATACTGTCTTAAGGTACGAGTAATTTCTTTAATTACACACCTTAAGTTTCGTTGGTTTTTAGTAAAGCAATCGTTACCAGCATGTTGCTTAAGTCACTAATAATATTTTTGAACTCGTTTTTACAAGCGCAATTTCATTTGATTCCCATTTCACCCCAATGAAAATTAGACCTAAACATCAAAATTTAACTGTACGGCGTTTATTCTGCCACCAACTCCTATCTTCGTGCCAAACATCAACTCCCTATAAGAAAGAGTTTCAGAAAAAACCCCAAACAATTAAAGACTTCCTATAAAATATATTTTATTATCTACCTATAGTTAAAGTGATTTTCAATTGTAGATACTAACGCTTTGATCAGTGAATCCAACGCTCGTTGCACCTTATTATCTTTTAGAAGTTCAATTGTATTTGAATCGTTTTGCAGTGGTTGTAAATTTGCATACAATAGATCGCATTTTGACTCCGTTATAGATGACTTATTTGTCTAGATCGGTGTTTTTATTTAAATTTGTTGGTTTTCCATCTAGCGTTCAGTTTTTTCGAAGCAGCTAAAGAAAAGCTAACCCTTTGGTGCTGCTGTTGACGAAGAGCCAAAGGAATTTAGCTTTTCTTTATTAGCAACGCCGATCGCGTTAAGAAATATTTTAATATTTCTTACTTTGCTCGAGTTGAGGTTTAGTTCGGAATTTTTATTGAAAATTTTTGAAAAATTTGTTCGGATCATGTGTTTTGCTTGTACACATGTGATTATTGAGGATGCTTAGAATTTTCTCCTGCAACTCGATCTCTGGATCAGGTTCGACAATTTTCGGTTGAGTAGCTGGAAGGTCAGCTGCGACGCCTAACTCTGCCTTTTATTTTGTAACTCACACGTTTCTTGTAACAATTGTAAAACAGTTAAGAAACGATTGGGAGCAAGTGCGTTTAATAAAGTTTGAATCGCGTCTGGATGACATTCTTTTAAAGCAGGAGCAACTGAGCTATTTGGAGGAATGATTGGCAAAGCTATTAGGCGCGAATTAAAATTCCGACTGAGTTCCGGCTGCAACTGAGCTTCTGTCATTTTCAGAGATATTTGCATGTATATTTCAAATGAAGGTAGCCGCAGTCGAGTTTTGTGACTACAACTTTGCACTTTGAGCAAAGTCTAAGTTCAGTCGGAGTTAACTGATAAGTCGTTAAATTGTAGCAATCATGTCGCATGAATTTCCCTTTCATATTCGGCATATTCTCTATAAAAGGTAAAAAAAAGTAATGAATCTATACATATTCAAAAGTCCACTTACGTGTGCGCCTGGTTAACAACAATTATCTCACAATCATTGTAATCAGGAGGGACGTGAGCATGATACTGCTGCTGAAGCTGCTGTAAATTGGCTTGAGTTACCTCTAGAGTTTATTTCTTTAGCTGTGGTTTCTTACCTTTACCTATTCCGGACTGTTATTTTGTACCCTTTAAATAAAGATCCATTGAGGGCTTGAGCTGCCCTATTACCAATCGCTTCTGTTTCAAATTGTACAGATCCGAAATATTTTTGCTCCAAATAGCCAAGAATTGTTCCGCATCTATTACAAATTCTTTCGAGTTCTTCTCTATTACATGTTTTTAGGTATCTCAAAAGTATATGACTTTTTGTTAAAGTAAGATCTCTTACTTTTAATAAACCGTTTTCCATTATTTCTCCTAACATTTATTAAAAATCACAGAATTAAACTGCGAAAAAGCCGGCAAATAACTCATTAGACGTGCCGTTGAATTTTCTGTCACTTGCAGTTGCGGCAACTTTTACTCAAATTAGCTAAATTTTTCAGAAAATTCTGTTAAATTGATGTATGTTACATTTGTAAAACTTTAGAAGTTATTTTTTAAAAGCTAAGTAATCTGTCAATTTTTCTTTCAAGAAAAATCTCCATAAAAACGCCCGGATTGATGAAAAATCGTCAATTTGGCGAAAAATCGCCACATCTGGCGACCATAGCACTAAGTAACTAAAAAATCAACCTAAATCCCTTTAAAGTAGGATAGACTGCGACGAATTGAAATGTATTTTCGACCTCATTCCATACCAATTAGCCTCTTAGCTTCAGGAGCATACCGATGAACCGGATACTCGTCTATAAAGTACCTCTCTAAACGCTCATGTTCCAAACTGCAGTAACCATCATTATGCACGGAACTTCTAGCTAAGGCCAGTCTGGGTTCGATCTCGCTCTCGGCAAAATAAAAAAAAGGGAATTTCGGTTGGATAACGGGGAGCGAAAACAAGTGGTATATCTATAGGTCTGTTCCCTGATCAGAATGCGGGATCCCGCATGTGCACGAACTTACATATTTTGCGTTCCATAGCGCTTCGTGCCAGGAAAAATGGCGGAGAAAAAATCGACGTCACATGTTCCGCTGCTGCACGAACTTACCCAAACTTTTTTGCTGGTGCATCTTTTCTTGCAAAAGTACAAACAGCTGTTCGGTGCTTTGGCTTAGAAAGTGAGGTTAGGTTGACTGCCTGTTTCATAGTCAATTAGTGAATTGATTGAATAAAGTTATAAATAAAGCAAAATTTGGTGATTGAAAATTAGTTAGATTAACAATTTATAATTAGAAATGCGGTTTAAATAAATTCCGTGTGTTCTGTGAATTTTCTTCTTCTTGATTTTTACGAGTTTGCATGAAACATGTTCCCTCGAATTTTTGGTTTGTTTACATTTTTTCTCCCGCCATATGAGTAAGTATTTACACGGAAAGTTTGTGCACGGAAAGTTTGTGCCAGAAAATCGGTGGAACAGACCTTATGTATATGTGCATTTTCTTCTTATTCTCCCCGCCAAAACAAGGTAGGAAAGGTCTCTTCTTTGCTATTGGGGATAAAACACAGAAGGAAATAATGTAGAAAGCAGCGAAGCAGTGTATACTGATCTGCCCCATAAATCAGACAATTGACATTTTTCAGAGCGACATAAAAGCTGAAAAAACAAAACGAATTGTCCACAATAAAATAATAAAAACTAATATCTCGTCCACTCTCGTCACTTCAATCTCGCTCTCGGTATCGCACTGTTACCAATGATATTGGTCTTTCTGCCGGCAGCGAGAATTATCTCGAGTATCGTGAAGCTCTAAAATAAAGGAATAGGTTATTTATACCAGACTGGATGTGCAGCATCCAGCATATGTTTGCGCGTATTTTCCGGTAGTTGGAGAAGCTGTTTTATGAAAAATCTAAGCAGTTTTTCAACAGAGGCATGCTCCTCATATCCCCACACGACCGCCCTAAATACATATAATTTATTCGTTAAACAAACATTGCTTCTGGAAAGAAAACTTCTCCAGGTGCTGTGAATACTATACTTCGCCATACGTAATCGGCCGCAAAGATGCAGATGGGAGTAAATACTAATTAATTTTTAATAAAAACTATTTTAATAATTAATAAAAGATTCCACGAGTTGATAACCCTGGTATAGCAATGCATCAGTATTGAGGGATGTGTAGGCAGAGGTGGGGATCTCATCGGAAGCCGCGTACTGGATCTACACTATGCTGCTAAGGCCGATTATTTCATATGCCATATTACCAAACTTATTTCTTCGTTTTATTACTGACCTTTTATCTCTCACCCTTGATTTCGCCTACTCTGTTAATTTTGTAAAGAAGTCTTGTGGAAACTTTACAGAAAACAACAGAGAACGGATTTTGGATCATTAAACAACGAGATTTCTATGATGATCCTCTTTTGGGGTACGGTAAATC
Organism: Leptarthrus brevirostris; assembly: GCA_964036015.1. Taxonomy (NCBI): domain Eukaryota; kingdom Metazoa; phylum Arthropoda; class Insecta; order Diptera; family Asilidae; genus Leptarthrus; species Leptarthrus brevirostris. The sequence continues at coordinate 116,181,320 of OZ038372.1, read as the reverse complement.
GCGTAGTGCGTAAGACAGCCCACTCTTCGCAGCGCATTTCGGTTAACGGAATAAATATACTTAATTCGCCCTCTCTTAACATCTTGGGTATTGAGATATCCAGTAAATCTAACTATACCGTACATTTTCAGTCGGTAAAAATGCGATTAACCAATCGATTTTCTGTAAAGGAAAAAGAAGGGAGATGGGAGATTAGGTGTAAGAGTAACTCCCAAATATTTATAGCTGCTCACAATTTTAACCTGTGCGTCCTTATATTTCGAATGGCCTTCCCGTGCTCTACTGCCTCTTGCACTAAAAATCATGACTTCAAAAGATTTGCTCGTAAATCCCAGGTGTTACAGTACTGCGCCAGCCTATCCATCATCCGCTGTAACTTGTAATGTCATCATTCAGAATGAGAATGTCATCCGCATGCATCAGCAAAGTAACTTGTACAACACCAAGGTCTACAGCAACTTTTCCACACTGCAGCTCGGGTTCCAGGTTATAAGTCCCTTAATACCCTAACAATCTTGCTTATCGCACCTTTATTCAGCAGTTTGTTAAACAAAAAAGATAGCCCACGATAATTGGCAGGATCACTAAGTACCCTTGTTATGCAACGGGAATAGTATGCTCTGTTTGAATCAATAATCAATCCTGTCTTGTCCTGGAGCTTTACCATCTTTGGACTTTCGTAGTACTTGTTTAAGTTTATCTATAGTTATTTCACCATATATTGTAACATGCACTGTAGTCTGGCATAGGCTACGTGATGCACATCTCCCGAATTTCGGAAACCAGAAAAACGTCAAATGCGGTATGAAGTCAAGGTCGACTCGAACCTGTGGTGAATTGGTGTGGTAGAAATGAATAACGGAAATTTCTAGAACTACTCAGTTAGTTGTATTTTAACCAGTGAAGTGAGACGGGAAATAAGTAAAGTGAAACAGTGTATTGTGAAGTAAACGTGTAAAGGTAATTAAGTGAAGTGAATAAACTTGTGAACATTTGTGATAAAAAAAGTGTCATATTTAATCGGTTGAGCCCGAAGAGCCCTATTTACGCTACAATATCATTCATTACGAGAAGCTCTGCATACTGTATGGAGCCAACCATTCTTGTCGGATTAAGTAATTGCTGAGAGTATGACCGAAATTGATGAGAAGGAACAGCTATACCTCCCATAAATTTGTCCAACCTCATTTCGCTCAGCGTAGCCCACCATTCTTTGATATCGCTAACTGCAGACAGTTTCGTCCAAGCTGCTTGTAGTAGAGGGACCTCGCATTCTTGCACATTGCTTCATACTGGTTATTATCTTTTAGAAAGCACTTGCGCGTAAAATCAGTATTTTTTTTTCTGTAAACCATTAGCAATCGGAAGGAACATTATCTAGCTTTATGACACCCAAAGGCAAACCATTTAAATTTAAATTTGACCTTGAGCTTGCCATTCACTATACGATTTAATTCTTCTTTATACTCATACACTCTGGCTGGAGCCCAGCACACAGATGAAGCCAATTTTGTATTGAATTGAATTATAATTCTCTGAAGTCATAAGCTTCAGTGCTACGACTAGGGGTAAGTGAGCAGAGAAAATCTGCGGAACCACCTCAAGACTACACACGCTCCTGAACAACTCACCAGACACACAGCACTAACTAAACATTTTAATCATTGCTCCCATTAAAGTTAATTCACCATCCATTCTATCATTCAATATAACACAAGTATGTTAATTCATCCAGTTTACGAATCTCCGATCCTACGATTTACAAGAAGGTTTTTAAAGTGCCTTTTCTTCAAGCACTAGGATTCACATTTAAAAGGGTGGGATCGAGTTCCTGCTTTTCACCAGTCCGGACATTAGCGTCACCCATAACAACAAAATTATCAATTGGTGTTTTATGACATAAGCAGCTCAAGTGATCGAAGTCTTTATCTCAGCTGTTTCCTTTGAGGTACATTCGTACAGTTTGAACTTTCAGATCCTTGAGGTTCACACATATCCTAGCTTCCACACCATCAACATAAACGTAGAACATTTCAAATTTTTTTATGCCAAGCAGTATACCACCACTATCCCTTCTAGCATTATCTTGCTTCTGTGCAAAAATCCATTTTAACTTATATGAACTAAAGGATTTTTCTAACTTTATACATTGCCCCTGCAATGCAATGGTTTCCCTCAAAATAATAATATCGTAACTGTTAACAAAATAAAAGAAGTAGAGGATTTATCAATTTGATTTCCCGTGATAAGGTCGCCTGCGATGGCGTTTGTGGATCACAGTTCCATCCGGGTTGTTTAGGGCGGGGGACAAGATCTTCCAGCTCCTCGACCTGTGGGGAATGTTCGGATATAAAGCCATGAGATGTTCTGAGGCTCGTGAGGAGCATGGTGGAGTCGCTTTCCGGCGATCTGACTCTGGTTGCGGATAGAGTTAGCTCTTTTTCTTTACGCTGGGCTGATTTTCAGCTTCTGTCCGAGGATACTGGAGCCCTTAATACCAAAATGGACAGATTGCTTGGCGTCGTTGACGCTATTGAGTCAGCCTCTTCAGTTCTAATAGAGAGGTCCCATGAGGTATCCACCCGTATTTCAGCATTGTCTGGTTCGCTGGATGAGGTCCATTCTGCGCTTGCTGGCCCCAACTTGTTTTCTTTCGCGGGCCCTTCTCCCATCATCCCCGTCGTTGATGATATACGTCACAACGTAAAACAGGTGAAGGGTGACCTTTGCTCTTGGTCTGCTGCTGTCTTAGCCAATTCCGAGTTCCTAGGCTCTATCGCTTCCGATTTGAGGATCCTATCCTCTCGTCATGCAGCGTCTTCGGAGCTGCTTACCGTCTCGTCCGGTACTGTTGTTCAGCCCACTCCACTCCAGCCTCCTAATTGCAACATGGCTCCTCACCCTCCAGGCGTTTGTGCTAACGCCGAGCCTGCTGATGGCGATTTTGCACTCCAATCCACGGGAGCTGCCCCTTCTCCTCCTCATTCTAGCATACCTGCCGACGGACGCGTCTCCACTGCGCTTACACTGAGGATAGCGCAATTACCGAAATCTTTCTTCGTTTCTCGTCTCGATCCATCTACATCTGTTGATGACGTAATTAGTTACGTGAGGCAGAAGAGTGGGGCTGATGACTCTGCACTCCTACGTTGTCAGCTTCTTGGTTCTCGTAATTCTCGGGGACTCATGTCATCTTTCAAGTTGATATCCTCCCCAGATCTTTTTGGGATAATGTCTGCCCCCGATTTCTGGCCTGAGAATATAATCGCACATGAGTTTGTGCCCCGTCGTAAGGTCGCAGGCGGCACTCACAATAGAGCCACTGTCAATAACCAAAAAAACTAAGCACGCTATCCTTTTACTACCAAAATGTAAGGGGATTAAGAACAAGAATAGGCCAGCTATTTCAGGCTTCTCAAGCTTGCAGTTACGATGTCATCGCTCTGACCGAAACTTGGCTTCACCACGGTTTTAATGATGCTGAAGTGCTTGACGATTCCTATCAGGTTTTTCGTAGGGATAGATATTCTGACTCTGTAGCTCTTGGTGGCGGTGTGTTGGTTGCATGTAAGTCCCACTTGGGTTGCAGCTTGATTAATGTTCCTTCTTTCTCCGACACGCTCATAATCGAGCTCATAGCTCTTAAACTCTCTCTTTATAAGAAGAACTTTTTCCTGCTCTGTTGCTATATTCCTCCAAATTTGACAAACCGCGTTGATGAACACGGTCGTAGTCTCTTTGACATTTTAATTCTTAGCTTAGATATTATTAATAATATGACGAACCCTGAGGACGAAATCATCCTTCTTGGTGACTTTAATTTACCCAATGTTCAATGGGTACTGAACACTGATGACGATGACTACCTTCCCTTAAATTGTCTTACTGTTTCCCTGTGTCCCTTTTTCTTGACGCCATCTCCTCCTTTGGTTTACACCAAATGAGTGATGTAAAGAACTCTATGGGAAGACAGTTAGATCTTATCTTTACTTCTGACTCGTGTAACACTATAGTCGAATCGGCTTCTCGTAGCTTATCCGCTATCGACAGGTTGCATCCGCCCATTTTCATCTCGTTTTGCTACGATGGTTCTTATACTGCTGACCTGACTGCTTAGAAGTGCGGATTTCTCTGTTCTCTCAAACAGGATCCTCTCGATCGATTTCGCATCTCTTTTTGATGATAGCGATGTCGATGAGTGCGTTTCCGTGTTTTATGATAGAATTTATGATCTGTTTAATTCGTGTGTACCACTCAAACGGTCGAGACCATCCTGTCATTCTCCCCCGTGGTATACTAGTGAACTGCGAAGCCTTAAGAATAAACAAAATTTACTATGAAAAACTTACTTACGCTGTAGAAGCACGTCAGCTTACTGTGATTTTGTTGATTGCTATGACAGATTTTTGGCATTATCCTCATCATTATACAGAGAGTACCTTGATAATGTTCGCGATAACTTACATAATGATCCTCGTACGTTAATATGAAGAAGAGATCTGATAATTACCCATCTACAATGTGGTATAATGGAACCTCTAAATGCAGTGCGCCCGACATAGCTGACAACTTTGCATTATTTTTTGAGGATGCCTTTTCATCTAACGACTTTGTGCCTTCCCTGGATGAGTTTGGTCATATCCCAGACCGTCCCGCTGCCTCCATTGCCTTGCCCATTAAATCTCGAGATATTATCATGGATGGTATCAATGAGCTTAAACTTGACTTTTCTTTTCGTCCTGATGGTATTCCACCTGCGTTCTTGAAATCCTGGTAGATGGCTTTTTGCCTGGTAGATCGATGACAACTAACCTGCTTGAATTTACATCCCACATAATCTCTGCCTTCCAGCGTGGTCTCCGGACAGACTGCATCTACACCGACTTTAGCAAGGCGTTTGATAAGCTCCCTCACTCTGTAATTATGCTTAAATTGGAAAAGCTGGGTTTTCCGCCCTTATTGCTCGACTGGATCCGCTCTTACTTAAAAGATAGGTCATACCGAGTATCTTTCCGTAACACTCTATCTAGATTTATTAGAGCTTCATCTGGTGTACCGCAGGGTAGCCATCTGGGGCCGTTGCTGTTCATTCTTGCCATTGATGACATTGTCCCTCTGATTAAGCACTCCAAAGTCTTAATCTATGCAGATGATATGAAGATCTTCTCATGTGTTAGAAACAGTTATGATTCTTCTTCTATTCAGGCTGATTTGAATACCTTCAAGGTTTGGTGTGCCTCAAATGGCCTGCAGCTTAACCTAGATAAATGTGAAGTTATGTCATTCTGTAGGAACCCCAATCAGCTCGTCTTTGATTATACCTTTGCTGAAACTACTATCCGTCGTTTTGAGTCCGTTACTGACCTCGGTGTGAAGCTTGACAAAAAACTGGATTTCACTCTGCACATAGACTATATCGTGTCTCGGAGTAATTCAGTTCTGGGTTTTGTTAAACGGTGGTCAAGGGAGTTTTCTGATCGACTGACACTTATTCACTTATATTTCTCCTTGGTTAGACCAGTTCTCGAGTATGCATCTCAGGTTTGGTCACCTTGCTATGCGGTTCATTCTAGACACATCGAGTCAGTGCAGCGAAACTTTGTTAGATTCGCACTAAGGGACCTCCCGTGGAATGATCCATTATGGCTTCCTCCATATGAGGATCGCCTCCGATTGCTTAATATGCACTCGTTGGAGGAACGACGTAGAATTGCTGACCTAGTATTTATTCACCAGCTTATGAACTCGAATATAGATTCTCGCACTCTCGCAGGTTTGGTTACTTATAGGCATACCGTATTGCTTAAGGAGAGTGCCTTTACTACATGTTGTCCATTCTCGGTCTAACTATGGTATGCATGAGCCTATTAATCGCATGTGCAGAGCCGTGAATATGTGTCCTATTTTTGACCTGGCTCTTTCCAAGGATTTGCTTAAACGTTCTCTGGTATCTGTGCACCCCTCACTGTATGGTTTGGACGTGTTTCACTATTTTGTTTACTAATATTTTATTGCATGGGTTGTGGGAGCCTCATTCTCCTCAATATATGTTATATTCTGGTGAATAGGTCAATTGATTCCAATTGATTTAATTAATCCAAAAATATTGTATGATAAGATTTTCAATAACTTAGAAACTACCGAACTGTTCAAATTATCATTAGACTGGCAACTGTTGTGTTGTCATTCCGTGTTAAGCCACAGCTTACTCTAGATACAACCAACAGCTGAGCATTGGTGGTGTAAATAAACTTGTTACAGTAAATAATAGGAAAAGGTTGGGAAATTCTACTTCCTCGTAGTATTTCTGGCAATATTTTTAAAGTATAAACTTGTAATTTACTTGACGTGAACCTAGAGATGTTCTGAACATATGGCCATAATAAAAAGTTTCTTAATTTTAATTTTTATGTGTTTAAAAGGGAAAAGTACGTCTTGTGTTCATTTTGTTGAAGTATTGAGCTGAAAATGCGTCAACGGTATCAGCGTTTCTCTTTGATTTTCGTTCTGGTTGGTTACGAAAATGTGCAGTTTTATTTGTGTACAAGGATTGGTTATATTGGTTAATTTATGGTACAATCAAACTGAAATAATGACGAAACGTTTGGTGGTAAAATGTCCGAACTGTCATTCTTTAAACCGGCTTCAATGATTAGATCTTGGCAGTCCGTATTCAACATTGAGTTCAGCTTCTCCAGTCTGTTCTTTTTAGCTAGCATCAATTGACCATACGAACTAAGATGAATGCACTCTTTGTTTACGTACAGCTTAAGAATTCATGGGTGATCCGGTGATCAACTCAATATCAGATATCATGCCGAAGAGGCACAACTTTGATATACCATTCAAGCTGATCCTTGAGAGCAGAGATTATTGGCTCAACAATAGACATATCTTTGAAAGGGGATCTCTGGTTTGGTACTCGGATGGATCCAAGATGGAAGACAGAACGGGCATCGGGGTCTATGGACCAAGGCTGCACAAATCGCTCGGTTCTGCACCAACCATCTTTCAAGCAGAGATACATGTCATCGAAATCTGCGCACGTGAAATTACCAACAGAGGAATAAGCGGTGCAAAACTATATACCATGTCCGACAATTAGACGGCCGAATCAGGCTTAGACACCTTGGCGGGGCTTTCCCATCAACATCAGATATAGCCAAGGCAGCCCCCAGAAAAATTTTAGGTCTGATAAGGGAACTAAAGATTGACGGGGCGGCCTAATACTGAACCTGGATCAGGTCACTTAAGATCAAATTGGTCGAAGTTACTAAAGGATGCGGTTAGTCCTTGATCCAATCTTTAATAATAATAATAATAATAGGCAATGAAACTGTAGATAGTGAGGGTAATATGTATTTCTTAAAATGAAGATATTACCTTTGAAAAAAATATATCATTTTCTACTGTGTAACATTTTTTCTGCTTGCTCAGAAATCCGAAGTGTTTGGGGTTATGGCTCACAATTCGTCGTACTTAGCTCACAGGGCATTTGTGCCCATAATTATGAAAGTGGGCTAAGTAAACTCGTAAAATGTGCCAAATTTTAAGTTTTAAGTTTAAAAAAAGTTTCAGTAAGTTGCAGGGTCCGATCTAGCTATTTAGCCGCTCCGGGAAAAAATAATATTCGCCGCCCTCTACACTAACATCATATAAGTCATGAATAAGCTCATGACTTATATGATGTTAGTGTAGAGGGCGGCGAATAATAATTATGTGGAGAATAGTGTTTAGGACTTTAGAAGATGTAGTAGCTAAGGGCACCCGTTATCAGTAGTATTGCCATCCTCTGAACCTTATCCAGTGCTTTGTGTTGGGTCGCTATATTCAGTGCCGGCCACCAAACGATCACCCCATAAGTGAGTATAGGTCGTATGACACTTGTGTAGAGCCAATACACAATGCGTGGTTCCATACCCCATCTCTTCCCCATTGCCTTCTTACACGAGTACAGCGTCACTGTAGCCTTCCGTACTCTTTCCTGGATGTAAGGCTTCCAGTTAAGTTTTCTATCTAGGACCAGACCTAGATATTTAACCTAAATACACAGTTTCAGCCTAACCCTGTTTAGTATAGGGCAATTCATAAGAGGAGCATTATGTCATTGAGACAAGAGTATTAACTCTGTCTTGTCCGGGTTTATGCCCAGACCGCATCCGTCACTCCATGATAATATCCTGGAGAGGGCGTGCTGTAACACTTCAGCTAATGTATTTCGGTGCTTTCCTGAACAAATCAGGGCACTATCATGGTAAAGATTTGAAAATATTTCATCCAGATCCTTTTTTTATAATCTTATATGGTAATTTTCGTATAGCAGCATAGGTCCAAGTGGGTTGGAATCAAATCATAGAGTCACTTGGCCTTTGGAAATCGTTATCGCAACTTTGAATTCAAATCGGGGAAATCACAAAATCTTGAAATAACATACTTACGAGTACAATTCAAAATCAGTATAAAAGTTTGAAATCGTGCATTTTTCGTTGCACTTGCTGACAAAAGTAACTTAATTTTAAGTGACATATTTTTCGGAGTGTTATTATTTTTTATCGATATTAAACGGCTTTGGTGCTAAGAAGGTGAATAACAAACCCATGTGAACTTTATATGCATTTCAACAATTTGTGAACTGTCAGTAGTGAACTTGGACTTAGGTTTACTACTATTAAGTTTTACCTACATTTGTTAAGGGCAGATTTAGTTCAGTCGTTGATGTTTGATGATTTACGACACAACTGTGAAATAGATTTCTGGTAAGATTTTTATTTTGAGATCTATTCGATTCTGTTCATACATTCACACATTAATACATTGACATACAAGGTAGAGCTGATCGCTTCATGTCCTAAATCCTATCCAATCGCATCCAATTTTTTACCAGTCTGTTCCTATTTCAAACTACATGCAGATACTAACACCGTTTGCGAGTGTTTGGTTGGAGATACCCAAACAATCCATCAACAAATTTTAATGCAGAATTCTATACGAAATATTTTAATTCCTATTAATTTCTAGCGTAGGAAAAACTGCTTAAAAAATGCTTATCTGTTGTAGGTGGTAATCTCAAGAGTATATTTACCTTAAACTATTCCTGTGAGGGTACTTGGTTTAGTCTCAGTATCCACTAAAGCATTGTGATGGGGTCCTTCACTTTCCAAAAAAGGGGCCTTGAGAGGACAGAACTCCAAGGGGGTTTCGAGAGGGCAGAACTCCAAAAGTAGCTATTAAAAAATTGAAATTAATTTAATTTATTTTTTATTTTATAATATTTTAAACAATATTCTTAGAGACTGACTGAAAGACTATGGAACAATTTTCTGACTTTATATACAAAATTTATTTAAACAAAATTGTTCCGACCTACTAAGTTAGCATTTACAACAAGTAATTTGAATGTACGAACGGAGCCAAAAATAATAAAACGTTACAATTGTTAACGTGGTTTTGGCACTACAATTGTACTGTCACCACAGTACTCCCCCACCAGCGAATCCTTAGGATTAAGCGAAACGCGATGGAGGTTTTGTGGTGCGTCCAACTCTTGTCTTTCTGATAGGGAAATATATGTTTCCACCTGGTGAAAATCTGATTTTAGGATCGAATCTTACGGTTCGTTTTATAATACTTTTGTCATTAACTGTCTGGGGTTGTTTATGTGTGATTTGTTAGTATTTGCCGATGTTCCTGGGTTTTTGAGCACTGGCTGAAAAGACACCCTTTGGTTTATTCGGCTATTTTGTGGTAGATCATCATTCACTGGGTCTAATGTTCTCTGTGTTGGAGTGTTATCACTTAAGTCTTGTGAGTTGTGTAATGGATTATGATTCGACCTTTGGTTGTTTACCAAATTTACTGGGCTCTTGAGCGCTGGCTGTAAAGACGCCCTTGAATTATTTTGGTTGTTAGGTGAATGGTCGTTTGACACTGGCAACTGCGACCTATGTATAACTTCTGGTGAATTTGCATTTCCAAAACGTGAAGTTTCCTCAGAGTCTTTTAAATAAGAATTTGTAAAACAAGGTTTCAATCGATTAATAGAAACGTTAACTTCTTTTCCTCTAATCACAATTTTGTAAAATTTTTCGTTGCTTAATATTACCTCGTAAGGTCCTTCGTAAGGAGGTTGTAAACTAGGTCGAGTGCTATCAACTCTCATAAAAACGAAAGGACAATTTTTCAAATCTTTGAAAATAAAAACTTTTTGAAGTGTGTGCCGAGATGCCGGTGACGGTTGTATATTTCGAAATTGATGTTCGAGTTGTTTAACGAATTCATCTTGGTTATTTAAAGAATTCGTGCTATTAAAAAAATCGCCGGGTAACCGTAAATTTTCTCCATAGACTAATTTTGCAGGACAAAATTGGAATTCGTAACTACTAATTGACCTGAAACCTAAGAGAATAAGTGGTAAATATTTTGTCCACTCTGAATTTTGGTAGCACATTAATGATGCTTTGAGCGACCGGTGCCAACGTTCTATAAAACCGTTAGCTTGAGGGTGGTAAGCCGTTGTTCGACAACGCTTAATACCTAATAATTTGACTAGTTCCATGAATAAAGTTGACTCGAACTGTCTACCTTGGTCCGTAATGATTTTTGATGGAATGCCAAATCTAGATATCCAGTTCTTTAATAATGTAGAAGCTACTGTTTTTGCGCTAATGTTTTCGATTGGAATTGCCTCTGGCCAGCGAGTATATCGGTCGATGATTGTTAGACAATATTTAAAACCTTCTGAATTTGGCATAGGGCCTATTAAATCTATATGAATTGTGTTAAATCTTTCTGTTTCATGTTGAAAATCAGCGATGGGAGGATTAACATGTCTTGAGATTTTAGCTCTTTGACATGATAAACAACTTCTGCTCCATTCTTTAACATCTTTCTTTATTGAAGACCAAATAACTCTATTGACCATAAGTTTAATTGATGCTTTTATCCCTGGATGACTTAAGTTGTGAATAATTGAAAATATTTCCTTTCGAAAATTGATGGGGATATAAGGACGCATATTTTTGGTTGAAGTATCACAAAAAATTTCTTTTTCTGAATTGACTAATTTTACTTTAATCATTTTCAAAGAGGAATTTTGAATTAAATGTTGAAGTTCTGTGTCATCCACCTGTGCGTCTGCCACAGCTTCAAAATCTATTGCACCGACGAAATTGATTTCATTAAGCCTTGATAACGTGTCAGCAACTACATTCTCTTTACCGGATATATGTCTGATATCCGTTGAAAATTGACCGATGAGGTCGAGGTGTCTGAACTGTCTGGGTGAGGCTTTCTCAGGATTTTGTTGAAATGCAAAGATTAATGGTTTATGGTCGGTATAAATAGTGAATTTTCTTCCTTCTAGAAGAAATCTAAAGTGTTTAATACCATTATAGATTGCTAACAGCTCTCGGTCGTAAGTGCTGTATTTCATCTGAGCGACTGATAATTTTGCAGAAAAGAAGCCTAATGGTTGCCAATCGTTGTTGCATTTTTGTTGTACAACTGCTCCGATGCCATAATCCGAAGCGTCGACCACTAAAGCTAATGGTGCGTCTGTAGAATGAAATGCTAATAATGTAGCTTTGCATAATTGAGTTTTGGTTTCCTCGAATGCATTTATTGCTTCTTTCGACCAGGTAATTTTTTTCTTACCATCTTTTTTGTTACCCTTTAAGAATTTGTTTAATGGCATTTGAATCATTGCGGCATTTTTCAAAAATTTTCGATAAAAATTTAAAAATTGATTTTACAAATCAATTGTTGAGAAGATTTTACTTCCTTCCAATTGATTTGCGAAGTCCTGAATATGTGGGATCGGGTATCTATCCGGAATCGTTTTAACATTGAGCCTTCTGTAGTCGCCACAAGGTCTCCATTCACCGGTTTTTTTCTTCACAAGATGAAGTGGGGACGACCAAGGACTATCAGAAGGACGGCAGATCCCTTGATCCAATAAGAATTGGAATTCCTTTTTAGCTGCCATAACTTTTTCGCCGGTTAGTCGGCGGACTTTCGAAGCTATGGGTTGACCTTCAACAGGAATATAATGTAAGACATTATGTTTGGCCTGTGTTGTGAAATTGCTTTCGGTTGTAATTGATTTGAATTTTTGAAGTAATTTATATACCTTAGAATTAAGAGATAGATCAGTATAGATTGCTAATGATTCTGAGGGACCATTAACTACTTTAGCGTTTGACCGTAATGAAGTAAGAGGATCGATAAGTATTTTACTGTTCAAGTCCACTAATAATCCGAACTTTTGCAGGAAATCTGCACCAATAATAGGTTTCGAAACGTCAGCAATGATAAAATTCCATTGAAAATTTCGACGTAAACCTAAATTCAAAGTTAATAATTTTGTTCCATATTTGTTGAATTGGCTGCTAACAGTTTAAGACTGTTAGAGCTACTGATTTTTGGATGAAAGTTCGGTATGACTGAAACGTCTGATCCAGTATCGATTAAGAAATGTCTTTTACTGTAAATGTCAAAAATGTGTGAGCGACTTTTTATTAAGTCAGATTCTCCCGTCGCTAATGGAGACTGACCTATTAGTTTGTTGAATTTTGAATACCGTATTTACATGGCTGGGTACATTTATTGGCTTTAACGCCGAATTTACTATGGCACCAGCATATTTCTCTATTTTTAGAAAGGTTTCGATTTCTCGAATGACTTCGAGAATTGGGCCTTGAATAATTTCTAGTTGAAGGCCGAAATGATGAACGAGAAATTCTTTTAACTTGTTCTGAAAGTTCGTTGACTTGAAATGATGATAGAGAAATTCTTTTTACCTGTTCTGAAAGTTCACTGATTTGATTTTGAAGTGTTGATATTACCGAGTTACTTGGATTTTGATTCGTCGATACTGAATATACTTCAGTTCGACCAGTTACTTCCGATATTTTATCAGCCATGGCTGATAGATCATCTAATGTACCTGGACTACAAGCTAGAATTGCTTGTACATTTCCAGGTAACCTCTGAAGCCATAAAGACTTTAATATTTCGTCATTTAACTTTCCCGAATTCAACGTCTTCATTTCCCGTAATAAATATGAAGGACGAGAATCTCCTAAAGTCAACTCATTTAAGAGTTGCTTTAATTTAACGTTATCTGATTTAGAAAGCCGTGAAATTAACGTTTCTTTGAATTTTAAATATTTATTTTGTGTTGGAGGATTTGCAATGATATCACTGATGTCTTGGAATACACTTTCATCTAAAGCACTCAGTAAATGGTTAAGTTTTGTGCTATCTTGTGTAATTCCTGCAAGGTCGAATTGTGACTCAAGTTAAAAGAACCACGCCACTGGATTGGATCGCCAAAATGGTATGGTCTTAATGGAAACGGCGTTGACTGATATAGATGCTGGAGACGGAGATAGTGGAGCAGACAATTGACTTGTGTCAGAAAGACATGATTTAACAATAGGTTCATCAAATAAATCGTTAAAACCGTTCATGTTGTAAATGCTTTACAATCGAATAATTTTGAGTTAAAGATAAAGATTTTTATATAAGTATATGTATTTATCTAATTAAAATAAACTATGGTAAACTTATCTTTCCTGTTATAGTCAATGTTCTTTCTTGTCTTGGTTGCTGTTATGTTCTTTGCAGTAGCTTTTCTTTTGTTCCTTTTTCTTAAATTTTGCTCCCGTAGATAAAATTAAGGATGTTCGTTATCCTTTCTAGAATTTTTGTTATCCTATCCAGCTGTGTTGATAATACTTTGGTTTGGTTCGGATGAGAACTTGGGATATTTTCTTTAACAGAAGAGTACCTTACCACTGGTGGGGGGTATCTCTGTTAAAGAAAATGTTGTTCTTCAGTTAATTAGTTATGGGCTTGCTCTCTTTTAATAGAGCGTGCCTTACCACTGGTGGGAGGCACCTCTATTAAAAAAATAAATAAAGAAAAAAAATCTTCGATTACAAGTGCCTTACCACTGGTGGGGGGCACTTGTATTGTAGGTACCAATGGTAATTTTTACGATGTTATGTTAGCGAGTGCCTTACCACTGGTGGGGGGCGACTCTGCTAAATATTCGTTGAGGCTTGTATAACGGTTTTGTGTTTTGATGGAAGTATGCCTTACCACTGGTGGGGGGCAACTTCATCAAGTTCACAAAATGAATTGTAGTCTTCCAATCTCTTCAGATCACGTCGGGGTCACCAATTGTGGGTACTTGGTTTAGTCTCAGTATCCACTAAAGCATTGTGATGGGGTCCTTCACTTTCCAAAAAAGGGGCCTTGAGAGGACAGAACTCCAAGGGGGTTTCGAGAGGGCAGAACTCCAAAAGTAGCTATTAAAAAATTGAAATTAATTTAATTTATTTTTTATTTTATAATATTTTAAACAATATTCTTAGAGACTGACTGAAAGACTAAACCTATGGAACAATTTTCTGACTTTATATACAAAATTTATTTAAACAAAATTGTTCCGACCTACTAAGTTGGCATTTAACACAAATAATTTGAATGTACGAACGGAGCCAAAAATAATAAAACGTTACAATTGTTAAAGTAGTTTTGGCACTACAATTGTACTGTCACCACACCTGAAACAAAAGCAAACTTTAAAATTCTTCACTTATAAATTAGTTATAGTAGACAAGTACCTTCGTAATACATTTTAATATACTCACCTGTCAGGGCATCCTCACTACACATCGAAACACTTTTCAGGCGGTCACTTAGTTTCGAAAAAAATCGACCATAATCAAATCTCAAACTTTATTTTTGGGAAATAGACGGATAACTTCCAGGACTGAATGCAATGTAAAGTTTGAGTTTGTCGCCGATTAAAAGCACGAAATAAAGAATGAAGGATATTCTCAAACACGTAAAACCGGATATAATTTAGAATTTGTAAATATTATTTTAACGCAAACACACAAAATTAGATAATTTTTCTGTATTGAAAGAATATCCTTGCAAGTCGCCATAATAGGCGGCTTTTATTCACCATTTCGGTAGATGAAGTTAACACGCTGGTGACAGTTTTCATGAAGAAAGTAAACAAATAATCGAGCTGACGGGCATAAGGAAAAGAAAATTTCAGTCAAGACAACAAAAAAACGTCAATTTATTTACAAATTCGCCAAATACTGACTACTACAAATAAACCAACTCAAACAACCATAAATGCAAAGTTAAATGAAAATGCAGAAGCAAGCTACAGAATAAAAGTAATTAATTAATGACAAGAAAAATAGAAAAATAAATAAAGTAAACAGGTTTACAGATCTGGTACAGCTTAAGGCAAAATAACAAAGAAACATACTAACAATAAGAAGCGAGATAGAAATACAGGAGAAAAAATTTAAAAAATTAACCAAAAATATGTAAATAAATAAATACAATAAAATAACATAACACTAAAATAACCAAGTAATGAAAAGAGAAAAGAAAAACAATTAACTCCACTCAAGCCGATCCCTCATCTGCGTCTTGGACAAATAAAAAGCAATACGATAAAACGACTATTACGGGGAGGTTCTAGTTCTTTTAGTAAAAAAAAGGATCTTGAAATTAATAGTCTGACTAAGGGTTTATAGCTACGACTTTACGGTTTTCGCGGCTTTCTTTGTTCATTTGTTACCAAAATTTATTACTTTAAATTGAAAAAATGTTTTTCTTTAGGTGTAAAAATTTAGCTTAACGCAAGACCTCTGTTTGAACATCGTCAATTGGCGACCATCCTCCAACTTCAGCATCTTATCTGAAATCAAATCGAAAAATAAATTTAATTTTGGGTACCATAAACCTACGTTAGGTCGAGAACGATTTCTTTACCATTTTATGCGCGTTTCGCCCCTTTTTTTCATGTTCATCCGCACAAACAAATGATTTGTTTATAACTTTTTAAATGTTTTATAGGTACAAGGTACCCTAAAATCGGTCTACTTTTATATAGAGTTAGATCGCGAATTAATCGGTAGATTGGTTTGGGAAATATGGTTTCGAGAAAAACACGATTTAGTTTGAATTACTTATATTCGACATGAACAAATTTTATTGTTTTTATGTAACAAGTAATTTGAATTCGATAATACCGATTTAGAGGAATATTCTAGACACTTTAGAGAAGCCAAAATTGCAACAACACAATAAATTTTTTCCACCAAAAGATCCAGAACCTTCTCTTAAATAAGTCAGACATTGAAGTTTTAGACTCATTCATTTCATTGTTGGTGCGATGGTGAGGGATATGGAAAAAGTTCTTAGTCTTCAAGGAGCCTATAGGGAATCGCCAAATTCCAAGTCCCCAACAATTCGGGGGAATTAATAAAACCTCGCAGACAGTCAAAAGCAAAAATAAATCTAAATCTATTACGCCTAGTTTTAAGAGACACCAAATAAAGGAGCAGAAGTCGATCAACATATGGAGGCAGACGAAGAGAATCAGCCCAGGGAAAGCCATGAAGGGTGAATATCACAAATTTATGCTGGACAGCCGAAATGCGGTCAATGTTAGCGACATAAAAAGGAGACCAAACCGGTGAGACATATTCCAATATTGGTTGAACTAAAGCGCAATAAAGCAGCTTCGTTATATATGGTTCATCAGACTCCTTTGACCATCGTTTAACGAAGCCCAGAGTCGCATTAGCCCTACTGATAATAACGTCAAAATGATCCTCAAATGAAAATTTAGTATAAATGAAAACACACAAATCTCTGGTTTTGTCAAGTTTGTTCAGTGAGCTACCGCCCATAGTGAACTTACAAAGCAAAGGATTTCTTTTTTTCAAAGAAAATAGAGAGCATCAATGACGGAAGGTCTCTAAGACATAGTTTAAAAGGGCACAGTCTTCATTGTTTGAGACAACATGGAAAATCTTGTCATGGTCAGCATAACAGAGGATTACCGAATGAGTTATAATCAAAGAAATATCACTGATGTATATGATGAAAAGCAATGTTTCTCAATGACTACCCTGAGGGACCCCAGAAGAGTTACTAATTTCGTCAGAAAGCACACCAAGAAATAAAATACGCTGTGTACTTACGGATTATATGTTGATAAATAAAAGTATTATAGTGAATTGTTATGGATTTTGGCGAAGTTAAAGTCGCTCTTCTTTGATCTACTTTGCAAATTATGATGATCTACTTTTCTCAGTCGATCCAAAGTGGCAACACTGACTGCAACTGCTTTGTTTTCGGTCGAAATTTTCGGACTTAGAATAAAGAACTAGAGGAAGAGCTGAAACCCGATTTTAGTGAAGCAAATTGCTTTTGTAGTTGAATTTCGGGCTATGTAGTGGTAGAAATATTACACGCCTGTACTATGTCAGATTTAAAGTGGGGCCAAAGGTAAATTTAAAATCTCGATAATGCGCTAGAGAATAATTTGATTTAAACTTCTCTGAATAAAATATTTAAGCTGCATTGTAATTTTGACATTATATTTTAGTTCAAGCGAACCTTCAGTTATGGTTTTAATTGATTAAATCTTATTTAAGATTTTCTACGGATGCCCCCTAAAAATTTTGTGTGACTCCTCCACTGGTTCAAACGATCCGGCACAAAAAATTACAAAATAGTATAATAATTCTATTGGAATAATAAGATAAAGTTTTAAGAGAAGCTATTTTAAGAAAATAAACAAAATTTAACTTAATTCATTCGAAAAAACCTTTTCACGTACAAAAGTAAACCTTTGACAGTAAGTAGGGAATATATTCGTCCCCTTTTTTAGTATGCTTTTGTCTCTATCATTTAACGACCCCAGCTGATTTCAAGTTCCTGAAGTAGCTTCACCAACGAATAAAAAACAAAAGGAAAGGCCGTTACGTATATGTAGAAGAACAAAAAGTGAAACAAAATGTCTGCAGACTCATTGTCAAAATTTGACATTACATTTGTGAAAGTTTTTATGCCGGCAAGTGTCCTCTGGAAGAAAATTTTAAATTGTGTGAAATTTCCTAAGATTTTAAAAATTTGTGTAGTGCAGTGCTAAAAAAAGATTAAAGACAATTTATTATAAAGACATTATAAGTGAAGTTTACTTAGAAAACATTAATTAATTGATAAAATGAAGTGCATTATAAATTTGTGTGAGAACAAACTGCGAAATCATTCTGTTGGAGTCTCGTTTTATGGGTAAATATAGAACAAATAGTAGTTAAATAGTAATGCTACATTGAATGACTTAATTGAAGGCAAATCAATTAGTTTTAGGTCGAAAAGAAAGCGAAGTAAAAGTAACTTGTAATTTTTCTTGGTAGCCATTCGTTTGTTTTCTTTTAAGGTTCAGCTAGAGAAATATTAACTTTTTATTAGTTGAAAAAATTTGAATAGTTTATTTATTTGTTGAAATTTCAATTTTAGATTTCCTAATAAAATTTAGAGTATATAGATAATGTACAGAATTTAATAATTATAAGTATTTTCCTAGCCACTAATTTAGTCTAGCAACTCTGCCGAAGCCGGTCCTAAGCCCCGTTGCAAAAAGAGGAGGGAGGCCGTAAATTAAAATAATTTTTTTGAACACTATTTTTTTTAAAACACTTGTTTTTAAAGTTTTCACAGTTGATTTTAATAAAATAAGTCTCTTTTAAACATTTCAAATGCCCTCATAACTTGGCTGAAGAAATTTGTATAATTGACTTAATTTATTAAAATCAAATGTGGAAATTTAAAAGCAAGTGTTTTAAAAAATTAGTGTTCAAAGATAAATTTTGCGTTATTAAATTTAAAGTGCGCGCCAAAATTATTAAATTAGTTAAAAAGAACCTCTGCAGTAAAATTTTTCTTTGACTACACCAATCTAGTTTTCCATTTGGGTTAGTAAAAACCCATACCATTTTAAAATTTGCTTCAGAAAATTTTCTTCGTTCTTTATTCGTAGAGCTTCACTCACCGATAGGAATTTTACACGGTACTACAACAGCTAGTTCTTTATTCTAAGTTTTCGGCATTTGTATCCAATAATAAAAGATAAAATTTCTTCTATTAAATGAAAATAGCGGGCAAATTACTTAATAAATTCGCATATTTTATTATAAAACGAATAAAGCACATCTCGTTAATAAACAGTTTATATTTCTAATTTAATAGAAAACTTATATGCAAAAGTAGCCTTTCCTTAAAGCACTCTGATTGTGTAAAATAAAGCTTTAAGCTTTTAACGTGCGTGACGAAGAACTGCTCAGTTAAAACAGTTCACTTTACTTTATTCTGCGATTGCAGCTCCTCTACAATATAACAAGTAACTAAACCGAAAATCACATCAACTAAATACTTTTAAGCACAGTGATATTACTCAGGGATAAGTCATTGTTTGAATACCAGTGGCAAGATGTTAGAACATCGAAATTTTCGAAGTTCGATCATCTGTCGATAATTGGTATGTTGTAACACTTTCGACAGGCGATATTTTCGTTAAAACTTCACTCCGGTTTGTTGATCGTGATACGAGAAGCGATATACTTTGTAAGTTTTTTTTAATATTATTTGCTGTAATCTATAAAGTTATAAATTAAGAGGAATAAAATTGAAATAATAAAAGTATTTTAGATATATTACACAATTTTTGTAATGAAAATACAAATTAAAACCATCTCTTATTTTCTGTTTTTTAATTCACTAATCGGGAATTTTATCCATTTAGGACATAAATTCTTCTCCAAGGCGCTACTTATTTCATCTATAGATTTAGAAACCATAGACTGGTCCATTGAGTTAAGCATCACATCTACAATAGTTCTTTGATAAGAACCAGTAGCATAAAAAGTTAATACTGCTGCCAGTTTTGAAGAGAGAGGATTTCTTGAATTTTTTCTGAAATTGTATCACATTCGAATTCACTTTTTATTTCCTCCAATATTTCCAAAGAAGACGGAAAGATTCTTGAAACCAAGAACTATAAAACTGTTTCATAAAAATGAACTTTTTCGTGCACAAAATATATAAAAATTACTTTTTGTTTGGCATATCCATAACATTATAACGCTGCCGTAAGAATCGCCTTTCTTCCCGATAGTTTATTACACTTTCGTCTTCATTTTCGCTATCTTCCACAAATAAATCAACTCCACTCCAAAAATTCATCGTTTTAATTCATAATTAGTATTGTATAAAAATTTAAAAGAGCAAAATTTGTAATGCTGAATATATGTGGAATGTCAAAAAGTTCGGAAAATATTTCGAAAATGATAGAATCGCCTGTCGAACGAAAATGTTGCAACACACCGCCAAAGCGATATTTTCGCTTCGATGATCGCTTTCGAAGTGATGTTATAACATCTTGCCACAGAGGACTCTAAATTAAGCTTACATAATTTATAAGAAAAATAAGTTTGCGTATAAATTCTTATACTTAGTTATTGAACTCTTACCAAGGCGGGCCTGCGGCTTCAGTCGTCAAAGAGTTTGGTGTACCCTCTGATTGCACCACCCAAAATCCCAATATCAGCCAAAATCCAAAATCACAATATAAATCAAAATCAAATATAAATCAAAATCAAAATCAACCAAAATAAACGAATAACGACGAAGCGCTTTCGGCCCGCTGTCTTTTTTTTTAATGTTTGGAAAGATAAGCTTTAATAGTTAGATAAATCGTTTGCATTCCCTAGCCAAATTCAATTTCTTATATCACCTTCTTTCTTCTCTTTCTTACACGAGGTGCAAATGCGAAACAAAACAAATTATTTGTACCAGCGATTTGTTTGGGGCTGTTCCAGTCAAAAGCGTTTGTTGAAAGCAATTCTAGGAAATAAACAAATAACAGAACCATCGTGCAATCGTGTGATCCTATTGCAAGTTGTACGTGATTTGTTGGAACAGTTCTGTGGTGGCTACTTTTCTAGGTGAAAGCTCAAGTTATTTGGGTAACACATTTCGCAGCTGCTTATTCAAAGGCTTTAGTTTCAAATAACAAAAAAAAAATATTAATAATCCAATTTTCACCTTTTGTAAGGTATCGTATATGTCATCGCTTAAGTGATTCGTCATATAAATGTTAGTTAATTTAATAGACGTGTCAAACATGTCAACTTCTTAACCCGTGGACCGATTTGGATGATTCTTTTTTTATTATATAGAGTGAAACCCCCACTGCTAATATGAGAATAAATTTTGATCTAGGGAGGAGGTTGGGGAAAGGGCAGGCTCTATTGGTCCTACGACCAAAATATATGGGTTGGATTAGGGTGACGAGGGGGCGCTACCCAACATTTTAACGCATATTATAACTATTTGGTTGATTGTTTTTTGTTGTACTCGTATACGGTATGATTCCGCATTGCTACTATGAGAAAGAATTTTGACCAAGGGTTTGGGGTGGTGCAAGAGGTAGTCTAACTTTATAACGCGTGTACTGATTTAGATGATTCTGAATAAAGAGAATATCTATTTGTTTAATGAGAAAAATGTTGGCTGATGTTGGAAGTTGGAAGTGGTGCACTAGCTTCGCACTTTTATTGATTTTGATTCAATTGATGATTCTTTAAAAAAAAAACAAAATTTACGTGTTTTTTAGCATTTCACATAAGGAGACTCCCTTAAGTATCAATTACCCGTGCTAATTGTCTTCCACCAAGAGATTCGTATAATTATGCAAAGATTTTTGCTTTATTTTCAGGTACACGTGGAAGATGCAAGACGTGGCCGGAACATCAACTGAAGTCACGAGTCATGACCCCCCAACCCCCTCAAGAAGAAAATTGGTACACTGCGAAATGGAAACGTGAAGCTGAAAAGGAAATCTGCCGCTGTCGCGAAGGTTCTAGATAACTGTGATATCGATATTTATCCTGGAATTCATATGCTTTTAAGTATTTTTGAGATGTTTCCGATCAGCGTTGCCACTGCAGAAAGATCATTTTCTTCCTTGCGTCGTTACGAACTCGAATGAGAAAAGACAGGTTGAGTGGGTTGGCACTTTTAAATGTTCACAACGATTTATCAATAAGCACTGACGACGTCATAGAACTTGTTGCTAAAAAATCCAAGAGGAGATCAATTTTATAATATAACCAGTTATGCTATATTTTCTATATTTGTTTTTATTTTTTTAATAGAGTAGAGTAGAATTTTCGGAACTAATAAATACGATATTGAATTCACTATATTTGTAAACCACAACAAAGTAATGGAGAATCAACATTTTACGCGACATTATCGATTATATGAAGTATCAATTACTTATATTTAGCCTTTAAACTCAAAACCACAATATACATATGTACTATAATCGTTACTATCGGCGAATTTTATGTAGAACTCTTAAAAACATTAATTTTTTTTTATACATTGTTTCGATATAACTCTCAGCTAATACCTGCCATTTTAAGAGGGAACTATCATATAAAATTATTTGCTTTATTTGATAGCTATAGGACTATAGAATAGCCTCCTAAAAGGATTTTTAAAAACTTCAAAAATTCTCAAAGTTATAGCAACCTAGCGCAGAGCTCGTATATAAGGGAAGGAGTGGCAACAGCGTTTGAACTCTGCTGCTGGATCAATGAGCATTGGCAAAGGTCTCATTGGAAGTGCATACTAAAGTATTATAAAACATGTGTACACTATTGAAGGACTATTTTATGGACCTGGAATAGCTGATTAACATGTAAAGACCGTAAGCAAAAAATGTTACTGTTTTTTTTTTCACGAAAAATTTAATCGTTTTTCTCGAAACGATGTTTTTCAAATTTGTGTATACGATTGAGAAAAATCTATCGGTCTGATTTTAAAATCAGCTCATTTTGAAGGTAATAAAATTATCTTCTATTTGAACCTAAATGTTTTAAAAAATTGTTAATTTTTTACTATTTTGTTAAGGCCCTTAAAGACCATTTCTGATTAAAATTGGGAGCGGCATTGTGTACAAAGTGGAAATACAGCGTCAACAACATCAACTGATTTCAGGCCAAATATTAATGAAAAAAGCGAAAAATATTTTTTTTTTCATATTATTTAAATGTAGAATAAAATGTCCTCAAAATTTCAAAAAGTTATTTTTTCTTATTACTCCTAAAATTAACTCTTAAAAATCATGCATTTTTTTACCGCCTACATGATAGTCCTTCCTTAAGCAAAATTCAACCAAATGTTAACAGAAACGGTAAAAAAGATTAATAATTTGGAAGGCAGGTTGAATTTTTGCTTAAAATGACAGGTATTAGCTGTACGTTTGGTCTTGTAACTTGAGAACGGTAAACGATTTTTGTTCGCTTTAAGTTACCTGTCAACTGAGATATTACTAACGTCTCTAGTACTGAAATTTTAGAAGATATATGTACTTTAAAATGTAAGACTGTTTTTTTGTTATCGTAACAAAGTTTCAAAGCTGTGAGACCACCCCAACCACACAATTTGTTTCCTTTCTTACCTATTTCCACCAATCCTTCATTTTTTCACAGCGCGAAACACCCTACATATATATATATATATATATATATATATATATATATATATATATATATATATATATATATATATATATATATATATATATATATATATATATATATATATATATATATATATATATATTGTATATGGAACGTTTCGCGTGACCTATCCAGACGTATGAGATCTTAAAATGTCTAAATACATGCAATAGTTGTTAGTTTATTAGAATATACCGTTAGGATTCGAAATTACCAAATGTGCTGGGTGGGGATGAGACCTAACTCTCTCCTCTTTTTTGATGTACAGAGGATGATCCCCCATTGCTAATAGGAGAAAAAAATGTGGCCTAGGGTAAGGGAAGGGGGAGGGGTAGACTAACTTCGAAACGCGTGGACCAATTTGAATAAATCTTTATCTGTTGTGTAGCGTATGTTCCCTGGTTGATACCACGAGGAAAAAAATGTAAGTGTGGTGGGGGTGGTAGGTGGAGGTGGAACCTTACTTTGTAACGCAAGAACCGATTTGGATGGTTCTTTTTTTGTTGTACAGAGTATGATCCGCCATTGCTAATAGGAGAAAAATATGTGGGTTAGGGTTTCTTCAAAAGGGGATCATACTGCCTATAACAGAAAAATAATCATCAAAATCGGTCGACGCGTTACAAAATTATGCCCGGTCATATTAAAAAAACATACATGTCGAACTTAGAACCTCTTTATTTTTTTTTACTATATCCAGTGAAATTACTTTTCTAGTAGAGAAAATTTATAAAGTTTTAAAATTTGGATTACACACAATTGAACGGGTTAGATTTAAGAATCTGAAAAGTTCCCATCTCTCCGATGGGTTGAACACCAAGTTTTCGTCGAAAAGCCACCCCAATAGGCATTTGGGCGGCGGGAAAAAGCCCACTGCCTATCTATCCCGACTCCCTCAATCCGTACCGAAAAATGAAAGGCTGGGGTCTATACCAACCGCTAACGAGGTCCCTTCGATGCCCTGGTAAGGTCGGTTGCATAAATGCTTACTCCGGTATGTCGGCTCTGCAGGGGTGGACCTAATACTTCCAATCCAATTAAATCACAAAATAAAGTTATATATAACTCCAAATTTGACACGACTTGTTTTCCTCAAATAATGATAGGCATACAGTGATTCCTAATGTTAGCACTTCATGTAACTTAGGAATGGTTTTCAATAAAAAGCTTAACTAGTACACTCATATTTACTCGGTCATTCCAAAAATGTATGGTGGACTACGAAATCTTTGGCAGCTAAGTGCCTATACTCCCCTTTATGTTCGTTGTAAGCTTGTAAGAACACTCTAAATTCCACTAATTATGTACGGAGTTATAAGATGCAAAGCTTTAGCTTTTTCTGGACCAAATTTTTCTTCACAATGGTTATCTTTTTCGAACTTCAAGAGAGGTATTGTTTCCGATTAACCGAATTTCGATCATGATGGTGAGCGGGTAATCCTTCTGTACGAGATTCATTCACATGAGTAATTTCTCACTTTGTGACGTAAAACTGAATCAATTTGTGGTTGTGGGCAACAAAAATTTCGTTAACATTTACGTCACTGTGCGTGAGAAAGTACTCACGAAAGTTACAGAAACTGGCCGCAGATTACATAAAATTTGCATTGTATATTCACAGCAAGAAAATGTTATCGCAGTTATCAAGTTTCGTTTTCATGATATATCACAGTAAAATCACAGTTAGTTCTAAATTGTATTGTTGCATTGTTAAGTAGGCAACAGGCCCGTAGAGTCAAAATACGATCCCGGGGGGTACCACAAGCGGGCCCCGCGTAAGGAATTTCGGGTCCGGGACTAAGCGTTTAAGTGTTCATATACTATCGAATGAGTGACTTTCAATTTAAAATCTGTCTAGTATATTACACTTTTTCGATCGTGAAACATTTTTTATACATATAATTAAAATGAAAAAAAATTTCTGTTGAAGACTTATAGATGACGGGGCCCCTTTTGAAAGTCCGGGCCCGGGGGGTTTACCCCCTTCGCCCACCCCCTCGGTGGCCCTGGTAGGCAAGCTATCAGAACCAGTACAGATCAGCTTCACTTCTCAGCATCATCGGTTCGGTCAGTAAATTGTAGTGAGCTTTAAACAAACAGGGAACAGACCTAATATCATTAACACATCGTCATCAAGCTTCTTAAGTCTTCCGGAGCGATGGCCATCTTCAAAGCACATATCACTTGACCTGAATTGTTAAAACCCACTTCGTACCATACGTACCTCAAGTTTAGATGGTCGGAAAACAGAACAGGTAAGAAAATCGTCAAGAGTTATTAAGGACCATTTTCAACACTTCCTCCAACATCAATTGCTGCACAGGGTGTGTGCATCAAGCATAAAGTGCCTTGGAAATAAATTAAACCTCGAAGAGTGGGAACGAAGCAATGTAAACAAAATGTTGGAATCGATTCATCCCCTTTTGTCTCCATCTTCAGTTAAACATCCTATGAAAGTTGTTTTGCGTTGTTCAGTTGTATGTGGTGTTACCACGGTCAATCTTGCACAAATCACGTTGAAGCCGAAAACGTTATTTGCTGAGACCGATGAAGGGATATATTCAAACTCATTAGTAGCTGTAGGAACAAAGGACTCAGGCAAAAATTTATTAATAAATTAACTGAACAGAGCAGGAAATTATGTACTAGATGACTAGATCAGAAAAGGAATGGAGTGCATTTGCTTGACTCGAAAAATATTAATTGAATTTTTTGTTGTTGCAAATTTTATCTTTTACCTCGTTAATTTTTGAGATATTCGCATTAAAGTGAGTTCTAGCCACTAACATATAGCTATGGACCGATCGTATGCTATTCCATGTTGAGACAACTTTTGTTACCAGTAGTGGGAAACCTTTTATGCTTGCATTCTTATTTCGAGTATTTTGCTAACATTGTGAAGAAAAAAAATTATTATAACCAGATTAAATTGCCTTCACTGAAATTATTTTTTTTCATATACTATTTCTCGGTATTCCTCGTATTTGTTAAAATAAAATTTAGAAATAAATGGTTCTTTTCCTCTGGAATGTGTTTAACTAGAATGGGAGCTAAGATATTTTCTTATATGTTGGTCTATTTCTACTACATGTGCTTTCTTGTTTTGAATGTGCTTAAAATTTACCAACATAAGAACGCAATTGGCGGCAATTTGAAATCTTTTAAAATCGAAATCGAATATTTAATCGAAAATATTTTAGATCGGCACGAACTGCTATTTGTATCTCAAATTATGAATATAATAAATATTATAGCACCTCACACTAACTATAAGACAGTGATTAAAATTAAAGAAAGGACAAATGGCACTTTGAAACAGAACCTTAGAATAACGAACTAAAGGAAGAGGTAAAACTCGCTTTTAGTGAAGCAAACTTCTTTTGTGGTAGAACCAGGGTTGTGCGTCTACACGTGTAAATCAATAATCTACATCGACGTGTAGAGTATGTGTAAATTAAGTAGAGTATGTATTATGCATTCAGCAGCGAGTCTTTACAGAGAGATGGTTTTTCTACCGTAATTCTTTTTCTTGTCTCATTCAAAACAAAGATATTATGAAGCAAATAGCAGCCGATCCTAGTCTCAGAAAAATTAAACAAAGTGTCTCACTATTCTTATTTGATGATAAATTCATGAAGGAGGTTACGGACTCAATTAAGCTTCCCGATCCAGTATGTGAACTTGTCAATTTCTCCCAGAACTCTTCTGTTTCTATCGCAAATTCAGCATTATTGTGGCTAAAATTAGAATTACCAGAAAAATTCAAGGACAATTTAAAAAAAACGAAAGGAAATGGCTTTAAATGTGTACTCGTTAGTGGCATATTACCTTCATTATTCACATGACAATGCGTTTCTGACTATTGAACAACAAGACATCATAAACGATTTTCTTTTCGGCCATCTAGATACCAACGATGTTGAAGACTGGCATCATTTTCGGAAACAATCAGGGCCTGTTTTTCTAAAATTAGTAGAGAAAAATGTTGAAAAATCTATTGCATTTTGGAGCATGGCTGAATTTAACCATCCAGCTTTATCTAAATTAGCCATTAAACTTCTGCAAATTTCTGCTTAATCGGCTGAACTATATATGTCCTTTTCCAATTGGGCATACGTTCACTCACCAACAAGGAATAGATTATCTTTTGAACGTTCAAAAAAATTTTTACTTGTATACTTTACCCTAAGACTCGCAGACTCAAATTTTACAAATAAATACTAATTAATAAAGTAGAAATTATGGGCTGTATAAACGTTAATACCTTTTCATGAAATCTTGTAAAAAATCAAAATTATGTATTTACTTTAACGTGTAGATGTAAAGTACCCCATGTAGAGTGCGTGTAGCTTACACGTAAATTATCGTGTAGAGTACACGATGTAATCTACATGCACAACACTGGGTAGAACTATGCAGTGGTAGCAACAATACAGGCGTAAACTAAGTTAGATCAATTTAAAATCTCAATAATTCGTTAAAGAATAATTTGATTTTAATTTCTCTGAATAAAATATTTAAGCTGCATATTAATTTTGACGTTATTTTATAAGTTATGCGAATCATCAATTTTCGTTTTAATTGATTAAATCTTATTTAAAATTTCCAATCGATGCCCCATAAAAATTTTTTTAGCGCCACCACTAGAACGAACACCCAAGGAACAACCACGGAACATTAAATCAGTTTCCTTTTAACCTCACAGAGATTTACGAAACTTTCACTTTTTTCCGCAAATTAAGGTATTAATAGAATATGACATGTTTATAGAATGAATTTAGAAGTAATTTGTATAATGTATTTACCGGAAAAGCGATTTCCCGCCTTGCTATTTCTAATTATTTGGGCACCAAACAATCTAACACTTCGTGCTGCTTTATTTCAACAAATTTTCTTCTTTTAAGCAATATCGGTTCACAAAAATCACAAAATAGTCTAATAATTTTATTACAATGATAATATACACTTTTAGTAGGAGCTATATAAACAAATGTAACAAAATTTAACTTAATTCACTTAAGGAACAATTTTCACGCACAAAAGTAAACAACCTTTGACAGTACGAAATATATTTGTCTCTGTTATGTAGTATGCTTTTGTCTCTTTAATTGAACAACCACAGCTGATTTTAAATTCTTCGAGCAGCTTCACTCACGGATAGGCATTTTACACGGTACAGCCTTAGAATATATAACAACAGGAAAGGCCAAAGGCCCTTATCTGAAACCGTGTACGTGCGATCGGCATTGGGCTTTATATCGAGGTGAGGACGGAGCGCTATTCTCCTTAGTTTGCGAACTGTCAAAGTTATAACCGTGAATTGTCCGATGGTTAACAATTTTGTTTTGTAATTCCATATAAAGTTCTGAGTGTTTTTTACTCTTTATTTAAGTGCAATATATTAGAAAACTTTAAAGCTAATAGCTTTCAACTTTTTGAAGCGTTGACAGTGTATTTTAATAGTGAAATTGTTGAAATGAAGTGCGCGGTTTTGTGTTGGGCAAAGAATCGGCGTTGCAAACATGGGATACCGTTTTTCAGGGAAGTTTTTGATTAAAATAATGTTAAGTTAGTTCTTAAGCTTGATATAATTGCATTGACACGCTAAGAACAGCTACGGAACTACTACTGCCATGACTAAAACAAACACAACTCAACGATTCAACTACATCAAGAAAAGTGCGAAGGTTTTTTGGCTTTAGGGCCTCTCCTTATAGTTCTAAACTCTAAGGGTACAGCGCTTCCTCTAGTTCTTTATTATAAGAACAGAACATTCCCAGAGTCTTCACGTTGCTAGACCCGAAATAGCTCAATGAACTGAACTGTCTACAAATTTGCCTTTTAGAGTTCAATGCAATGTGGTTATAGGTAAAAGGATGAACATACAAAAGTGTTTCACTTTGCTGCATGTAATTTTGACAGAGCTATCCGTCCATAGTTATAAGTCATTGGTTCTAGCTATAGTTATCCTAACAGGGGCCTTTTCAAAGGTTGTTTTAAATCCTTAGCAAATCGTTGAAAGCAAAAATCTAGTCAGGTGGGAATTTCTTCCCGAGAGGAACTTAATTCTTTTTTCATTACAAGATTTTGTTGCAATTAAAATGTTTTAAGAGACGCACAAATCAATTTATTTTTTAATCTGGAAATGATTTAAGAAACGAGAATTAATGAGAAATAATGCAAAATACGTTTTTGTTTGGAGAAAAAAAACCAACGAGCAGGTAATTGTGTCCTGCCTTCAAAGTCAGCCTTGGCCAAGGCACGACTATCGCTACGGGGTCTGCTCTCGAGAGCTAGTTGCAAACAGAATCGGCTTTTTAATGCCGCCCAATGCGCTGACGACAGAACCCAAACACCCACTTTAAACGAAAACATAAATTTACTTATACGAATTGTTATTTCGGTTTCTTGATATTGCAAATTACATAAGGATAGTTCAGAGCCCTCTTGTAGTAAAATAATACATTGAATTTCACAATATTATACGACAAATATGTCTTCTTTTAGGCGCAAACGAACTTTAGTTTGTACAGTCAGAGTTGGTACTAAGAAAAAGTGATGAAAATGAGAACCAGTTGAAAGCGACAAAATTGGTGTTGAAATATCAAGTAATTTGTGAAGTAAATGAATTTTATTATTATTATATTAAATAACAGCTGGCAGTGGTGTATTAAATTTAGCGTGACGTGTTAGTACACAATACTATACTACTGATCACTGCCAAGAGAACTCTGGTAGTAGATTAATGCATAAAAATCAGACTTCCTTAACTGAGCGAATGGTCACTCCTTCAATTAATGGCGTATCCATTCTAATTACCCTGCATGAATTTGGTTACACTTATAACCAATAATAAATAGCTCTATAATGTGTTATAATTTTGTCCGAGGTACATAGTAATTGCACATAATAATAATAATAAAAAGTTAATCAAAATGAACATGATTATATTTCGTTGTTTTTAGAAAAAGAGCAGGCGTCGTTAAATTAGTAGTAGTTGTAGTTGGGGGTTTACATATTTGTTCAGCTTTAAAATTTTCATTTTGTTTTAATTCTATATTCTGAAAAATTTTGCTTTGTATGTTCTTACCAAGACGGAACCCAAAATATTTTGAATTTTCTCTGAATAAAAACTTATCAAGTCTTTGTCGAGCGCTGCTTTTTCTTTCTTAAAGAAGGATTTTTTGGAGTTTGCAAAAAACGTATTCTGCGGTAAAAAAATTTAAATAAACGCCATTTTGTCAAAAATCTCGCTCGACCAGGACTAGTATTGTTGCAAAGTTGTGCATGTAAAATGTGTAAAATGTAAATATAAAACACAAAGTTCATCACAACATAATAAACTTAGCTGCTTTTTATCAATAATATATATAATAATATATAAAATATATTTTTTATTAACAAAATTCTGCATTCTTTTAATATTTCTCTTATTGATGATAGGTAGCAAAACAGTTCCCCAAATGTGATGCCACTTTGCAAGTTTTACACATCCAATTTTTGTGATTTTTCTCATTTGATGTGAATAACATGCGTGACATCTTCTTCTTTTACGTTTATTAAAGCAATTGGTGGTGTTTTAAATTTCCAGAAAGTCTGTAAAGTGGATCCTGATGACGATAAGTCGATGTTGTAGGATTTTCAAAATTCTCTTCGGTGTCTGTGTCTTGTATCCCATATCTTGATGTATGCAGAAGGAAGTCACAAAATACCAAAGTTTTACCAAAATTTACATTTATATGTTCATATGTATACTCTAAACGGATTGAACAAACTGCAGTTAATAAAATACAGTGTAACTTTTTAAGACCACTTTATTGTCTTTCTGTATGTGGGGTAATAGCTAAGATATTCATCAGCCCGATCTACTCCTTTCATATGTTCATTATAATCAGAAATACATCGGGGTTTTGAATCGGTCGACCAGTTTTTCTATAAATTTTTCCAGTATCAACAATTTCGGCATTGTGAATTGTAAAAATCATTCGTACAACTCTGTTTTTCATGGTTTGCACACAACTGCAAAATATTTGTCCTTGTTGTTTAAATAAAGATTCCGATCTTTTTAATTTTGCATTTTTTTAAAGAAGCTGGTAGTCCTCCGTGAAGCCTTATTGTTCCACACACTAGGATCTGTTTCAAAAGCAGTTCCATGTAGAGAAGATGTCATTTTCCAAAAGAACGTCTCAATAATTCCATTACTGTGCTATTTAAAGTTTGTCCAACGACAGAATAAAGTTTGAAATCGCATAGCACTCAGATAAGGATACCATATTTTCTTCTTTTTGATGAATTATAAGTTTTAAAGCTAAGCCTTCCGCACCACGGTATCATACCTGCAAAATGAATGAATGTCAATATTTGTCTGAATCTATTACGGCTCATTGTTTTGAAAAATATTGGAGTCTCTATTAGTGGATCGCCCGTTCTTGGTTTTTTGAAAAGCTTTGCAAATGGCTTGCCAGTAGCACCACGTTGATGTCACCGGCAAGTAACGAACGGCTTGCAAATGGCATCACGTTGGTATCACCGGCAAATAACGACCAGCTTGCCAATGGCACCACTTTGGTGTTACCGGACGTGAAAGTGTTAATACAAAATACTAAACATTAAAGCTATGGCTTCAAACCGTCCGCCTGACGACCAAAAATAATAAAAAAGTTTAAAAAAAAATGTGAACCAACTTCACAAAAATCGCTTAAAAGGATAAAATAATTTTGAATTTTACATCGATTACGACATTTTGAAGTCAAAAAAAACAACTACCCAACTACAATCGAAGTTACTATACAAAACTACTTAAAAGTGTCAGCTCACGGAGTCATAAGAAAGGACGATTAAATACTTTTATTGTAGTTGTTTGGTTTGTTTAATTTGCACCGACTTCCAAATGTCGTAATAGATATAAAATGAAAAATTATTTTATGCTTTTTAGCGCTTTTTGTGAAATCGGTTAACTTTCTTTTTTTTAACTATTTTATAGTGTCCAAAAAAGAGATTTCTTTCTATAAGATAAAACCAATTTTAGAGTGACTTTGATTTGTATAGGATTACATTCAAAAATTGTTTCCAAAATTGAGGTTGCCCTGTTATCCGTTAGACTGCATGTTTGTAAGTAAAGGAACGCCCTACAGGTCGCAATTCTTAATCAATTTACCTAATTCTTATTTTAATCTCTTTGTAAATTATCAGAATAATATAACCTTAGTTATTTAGGTAAGTAATATTTAAGCTTTTCGTATTTTTTCTTTCATTTTTAATTGAATGGCAGTGATAACTAATAATGCGGAGTAGAACATACTTTGCGACCCCAAAAGAGAAGCAGTAGTTACACGGCATGGGGGTTTTACAGTGGACGCAAAAAGTGCTGCCCCAACGAGAACTGAGAAAAATTTTCCGAGGGGTATCGAGTTCCACAATGTCGGTGGTTTCGACCAGTTTTGACTATCAAACGGCAACACAACGTCTCGACTTCCATGTCTACCAGCTGGCGTGCTATAAAAATTTTAAAAATTTATATTTCATTTTTTTCATTTCAGATTTTTTTGTTTTCTGACGAGAAAAAATTCAATCTTGATGGATAAGATGGGCTTAGCGGATATTATGGAGATCTTCGTAAAGAATCGCGATATTTCTCGCTAAGGAATTTCGTCGGTGACTCGCTGATAGTATGGGGCGCTTTCCTCATTCATGGTTTTGTTGATCTGGTATATGCATTTAGTCGAATGAACAGTGCTGAGTACCAGGAAGTCCACAGAGAAAATCTAATACCGGACTGATAGTTGCAGAAAAATTTAATTTTTCAACAAGGTAACGTCTGGATACATGTCGAACTGGTTTTCAAACCACGACCTCCAGTTGTTCGGTTGATCGAAACGTGCTACGGACGCTAATTCAATGGAAAATATCTGGAGCTGACTCATGAGGCAAGTTTATGCTGATATATCGTGTTCAGTGATCAGTGTTCAGGAACTTAAACCTACTTTATTGTATTTGTTGGATAGTATATGTTCCCCGATTAGTACCATGTCAAAAATTTGTTTGGTGGGGTGGGGATAGAATCTAACTTCGTAATGCGTGAACCGATTTCGATGATTCTTGTTTTGTTGGGTAGAGTATGTTCCCCGATTGGTAGCATATAGAAAATTTTGTTGGTGGGGTGGGGGAAGCTAACTTTGTAATGGACCTATTTTGATGGTTCTTTTTTTTTTTTGCTGTATAGAATTTGATCCCGCATTGTTTATAATGGGAAAAAATTATCCAAAGATTTTTATCTTCAGCTTGCTAGCGTATATCGTTGTACTGATGTGTTGAAAGATTTGCATCAACCACTAGTGCAAGCGTTTGATCTTCCGATAGTTCTAGTTCTTTTCTGCACTTGTTACCTTCTTGATTGTAGTGCCTCTTCTAGAAAGCACTATCATTGCTGAATCTCTTTTTCCTGTCTTTTGAAGTTGTATTGTATTTGCCACCGATAATTCTTTATTACTGGCAGATTGAACGAGGTGCTTTACTCTACGTAGATTGGTTTTGGAGCTGCAGCCTTCAAAATCCTTAATTGGTGACTTACCAGGACTATTATTCGTGCTAGTTTGTAAAGGAGGAGGGTCAATAAGGCCGGTCAATATTGTTTGGACCCTCAGAGACAATATTATATCGGAAACACTGCACTTTGCAATGCTTATCGTCCTTCGCGGGCGCAATCATCCCCGGGTGATGAAATAATTGCAGAAAGAACGCTGGCCCAAAGTAAAAAATCTAATGACCTTCAGAAGTATATTGGAGATGATAAACTAGCTAAAAAAGTCGTTATTTAGAAAAAATAGAGGCAACATCATTAACAGATTTCCCAAAGTTGACTTTAGCTGATCTGGCACTATTAATTATATTTTATGTATTCGGTTACACTGAATATATGCAACATTGAAATATTGTGATTTAAGCGAATGGATAGGGTGTACATGGAAGGGGTGCTTCCGTTTAGGCTAAAAACGATTTAATATTGTTTCTGAGCGTCCAAACAATATATATCCATGACATTAAAACCATTTTCTGATAGGGCCGAAAACTGGCCTTATTGACCCTCCTCCTTTCTCGGAACCACTTTCATCACATTATACGGTAACGTAACAGTTACTTGAAGCCACGAAGAATTAGCTTTTATGAAGTGTTTTCGATCTCTACCCGATTTGTTCAATTTTTCTTCAATTTTTGGGCGAAGGCTACCGGCCACAACTTTTAAAATGCTTAAACTGTTTTCCTGTACCGATATTACGACTAGTTTTAGCAAAATATATGGCACTATGGCATCTATTCCTAAATTAATAGGTTAAAAATAGCCGGAATCATTCTTAAATTATTTAACTCAATATATAATATATATAAATGGATGAAATGAAAGAATGGTTTTTTTTTAAATTAAAAACACTTTGTTGTTTTTCTTTCTTATGTTTTTTTACTTCTAAAAATCTTTCTTATTCCTCTACTTTTAAAAATTTTCACTCACTTTAAATTACTTTCCACTTTAAAGGTTTGTCACAGCCTTAATTATTTTGGACAGATCAATAAAAAAGCAAACTTTTAAAAGCGGCAAGTCTTTTTTATGACAAATATTTCTACAAATTTCCTATGAAATTTAGGTAACAAATCTCCAACCGGCTGGCATCATGTATCGATTAGGATTACGCGTCTACAATTTCTCTTGAATATAAATGTATGGCTGTCGCAAATTTACGCAAAAGAAAAATTATGATTTGAATAGCCTATGAACCCATTTTCAATATAAATATAACAGTAGCTCCGTATAGTCCAGTATAAAACATAAAAAACACAATTCTAATTCGAAGAAATAGTTTCTTCTTTATTCAAATAAAAATATGTAAATATACCTTCACAAGCATAAGATTATAAAAACCAACATATATACAGCGGACTCGTTCAGCAAACTCAAACGAGCTAGTTAGGGTGTTAGTTCGGCCGGCTCACGCAGAAGGACTTCAACGACCTTTTATCTATTGTTCCGAGGGACTTCTTAAAAAAATAGATGATCTTTGCAGTTTTAAAACAAAACATTTTTTTAATTGTCGGCTAGTAGCAAAATTCAATTTTGTCCGGCTCTTCTGTGTTCGTCCGAAATGTAATGTTGTAATTATACTCTTTACCTTTCAACCATGAAATTCGTCCATACTTTAAAATAAATTACACGCAATTTTATAGAAAATGCATCCAGTATCAAATGACAGCCCGGGCAACGCTGGTTCGAATTGTTGCTCTTTTATAAAATGACATGACTTGTTTTTTCCAATAAGATGTGTAACTTTCAGGTCTTCTATATTTTTCAGATAGTAGCTACTCCGATTTGTACCATCTATCATTTCAATATTTTGTAGGTTGAACAATTATTTGCTACATGTATGGCTGAGTATCTTACTATGAGGACAGGACTAAATCGCACACTAACGATGGTGCATCTTTAATAATGACTTTCTTGCTAATTTGACCGGCCGAAACTCACCCCTGGTAGTATTAATCTCCGAGTTCGTTTAATATTCGAATAGATGAGCTTTACATGATTTGTATCCTTTATTATACGAGACAAAAGTCTAAAGATATACTTAGAACTTCCCTCCTAATTTTCAGCAGAATTGTGCCGGAGGAGCTGAATTATTTTTATATCAAAAGAAACTAAAATCACATTCTACAGACTTTTGAATATTAGTAAAATCCGCGGTAGTTGAAGAATTTACCATTAGGGTTATAATTAAATCAAATAATTACCACAAAATTAAATATATTATTCAAGAAAAATTTATATCACTTAAGTGCTTTATTAATAAATAGATTTAACGGTATAAAGTACACTTTAAACATGAACTTCTCGACAATGCCTCGATTTAGCTTAGCGCATTTGTGACTATTGATTTACAAAAACAAACATAACTATAAAAATACATTTGATAAGTTTTTACTTTTGAGGAAATTTATCTTTAGCGAAAACTAACAATACAAAATCATTTATGTTAAATGATTCGATTTCGAAGTACACTAGGTTTTTCTTTAAAAAAAACTTTCTTATAAAATTTCTAAATCACAATGTCGTATTTCGGGAAACTTTTTCTATAAGTAAAACAAAATTTATACGTGTGAGTTAAATGTTAATAAAAATTAGAATTACCCTTAATTTCATCTCTATCCTGTCAATTTCACCACCCATAAGGTCAACAATATTCTCACCGTGGGTAAGCATAAATTGCTCAAGCTCATCAATTGTTTGGAACGATTTTACCGTCTGTAATTGAAAACAAATAATCATATTAAAAAATTAATAACACAACGTAACAATTTAAATTAATGTTTAGGAAATATTCGTACACTGAATTGACCGCGATGTTATGAATATGTAATATTGTTAAGCTAGAAACACAAAGCGGCCGATCAGTTAAATTTCATTATAATCTGTATAAAAAACATAATATTTAATAATGTTACTAAAACAAACGAGTTTTAGGTTATAATTTCCGTAAATAAAAGTTGCAAGACTATTCCAATTCCCTCTGCCTGTCTCAAATTATTGTAGTTTACCTTTCTTCTAATAGCGTGAATTGCATTTTGTTTCTGGCTAAAATAACCTCTGACTCTAATGCAGTGATCGATCGTTATATCCCGTATCTGGACCCGTCCTCCGCCCTTAATTAGACCTCTGTTTGCTTAGTATAACACGATTGATCGCACGATATCTATTATTACTCGAAACCGGCCGGCGTAATACCGAGAGTGTTTATTCCCAAGGCGGCCAAAAGCTCGCATGCCACTCCTAAGGACTTTAGGCCTATAAGCCTATCATCTTTTTTTCTCAAAACTTTTGAGAAAATAATTGACATTCATCTACGCGGTAGTATCCCTCAGCATCTACTATCGGCGTCCCAGCATGCGTACTGTAAAGGACCCGTGATTGCAAGGAGTTCACTTTGGTGGCCTCTATGGACATTGAGGGAGCTTTTAACAATGTAAGCCCGGGGGCAATCATGGAAGCACTCGCTTCTCTGGGTGTGAATGCCAATCTTATGTCGCTGACCGATCAGATGCTTCATGGCAGGACTATCAGCTCAAGGCTGGAAGAGGCTCATGCTACCAGGAGTGTGAGTACGGGCACACCGCAAGGTGGGGTCCTGTCTCCTTTTCTTTGGAATCTGGTGGAAAATAAAATGCTTTTAATCCTGGAAGGGGAGAGCTGTGGAGTGTTTGCATACGCGGACGACATTACCATAGCTATCTCGGGCAAATTCCTGTCTGTTTTAAGGGATCTTATGCAGAATGCTTTCACTAAAGTTACCAATTGGGCGAGAGGGTGTGGGCTTAGCGTTAACCCTAATAAGACCGAGACAGTCATCTTTACTAGGAAATACAAAATTCCTCATGTTGATCTTCTGTATCCGAATGGCACTCGACTGGCTTTTACCGAGGAAACTAAATATCTTGGTATCATCCTGGATAGGAAGCTCAGCTGGAAGCCTAATATTCATGAAATGGTCAAGAAAGCAACTGTAGCTCTATACTCCTGCAAGAGTGCCATCGGTGGGAAATGGGGTTTTCAGCCCAAGCTAACTCACTGGCTCTATGTTGCAGTCATTAGGCCAATCCTGTTGTATGGTGTGGTTGTCTGGTGGCCATCACTGGACAAGGCCACTTACCTCAACGTTTTGAGAAAGGTACAGAGGTCGGCCTGTATCTGTATCACCGGGGCACTATGGACCACTCCTACCGATGCTCTGGAGAAACTACGTGCCATTTGTCCAGACAGATCTGGCCTAAGCTGGATCTTAGGCGCTCCAAGTGTCTGATTTCGAGGGGCAGATCTGACCTTGGTATAATTACTGGGGTTATCACAGGTCATTACCCTATCGGCTTACACGCGAAGAGACTGGGCATCTTCTCAAACGAATTCTGCAGAAGCTGTATGGACGAGTAGGAGGAGGAAACTATTTTTCACTTCCTTTGCCGGTGCCCTGCATTGGCACGCAGGCGGAAGTCTTTCTTGGGTGACTATTTCCATGATAGTTTTGGTGATCTGGAGGCGACTGACATTGCAGATCTCTGACGCTTCATAGATAGCTCCGGATGGTTCCAGTGAGGAGGTGGTGGGAATTCTTACATTCCCGTGGCATCACAATGGGCCTATTGAGGTCTAAGTGTGTCCTTCAGGACGGCCACACGAACCTAACCTAACCTAATACCGAGGGTTCACTATATATCATTTCGAAGAGTAATAGGAAATTACGGGTCTACAGCATTTACAACTCAAAAGCAACCATTTAAACGAAATCAAATTCAAGGGCAACGAAATCAAAATCATGTGAACCTTTTTCGAAAGCACGCCCAACCATATCAAACAAATAAACTTCAAAAACAACTATGTCAACTCACGTAACAACTTTATTTATCCAAATTACAACGATTGTAAATTCACTAAAAACTAATTCAATAACAACCCCGTAGTATATATTCTAGAAAAAAATTAATAATAATAGAAGATAAAGTAATGTTTTCGAATTGTGAACCTCCAGATGTTTCTGAAGTTTATTTAGTTGTATCTGAATTTGAAGCAGTAGAGATTATTTTGTATATAAAAAACGAGTAAAATGACCGTTAAGTGTCATTTTTAGGTACCATTATATCCGTTTCTAATCAACACAATTGCTCCAATTTTTTACTACACCTGCAGCAAGGATAAAATATACTTTATACTGAAAATTTTGTTGTTTTTTGACAGGACCAGGTTTAACTGTCGACAAATGTTAAAAAACGGGTATTTTTTTCCTTGTAAAGGTCATGCCAAGGACAATATAATGATAATTATTCAAATAGTAAGTATAGTAAATAGATTACATAATACTTTAAATATGTGCCAATATTCATTGGGATCTGATCATTATTATTTTTTATTGGTAACCAAAGTCTCAAATATGTAAGTATCGATTTAAAGTTAAAGAAAAGATATTTACCGCTTTAAAATTGACCTCCGCGATAACATGCATCTGCATCTTTTTCCTCTCTTTGTTTTTTTCTATTTCTAGCAGCTATTCTACTATTCCTAAACGACGGCGAATAAAAATTTACGTAAAAACAATACTTGCAAGGGTACTGGTGTTCGCACATTTTTGGCTAAGCAGACGATCCGCCGCCATATTTAAAAGGCCGAATTCGGGATTTTAAATACTATCTTACATATAACATGTGATATATATTCGGAATTGGAAAAGTGCGGGGATTACTAAAAATTCGATTCTTTGACTCAATTCGTGCAGATGTTATCTTAAACAACCCATAAAGTTTTTCACGAATATCAGAAGAACAGACCTAATACCTAAATATCTTTAAAGTCATCGACGGCATCAACAATTTATTTCCGCCTTTGTTTTAAGTTTCATTATCGCGTTAATCACGTTGACAATGAATTTAATATTTTTTGCTGAGAATTTTTCGGATCTGCATTTTCAGGTCACAATCTTAAGTGATGCAGGCTAATCTAGATCACGGTATATTAAACATACATACATATATTTTAATGTTTAAAAGTTTTTCCCCCGAAAGGTTCAACTAATTGAGCAGAAAATTTGCACGCTCACTTCAATTGTAAATAGGAAGATCGCAGCAGTTTGTCAAAATCGAATAACCGGATGTTGGTATACCGTCGTAACTTCAAATATTTTATTAATTATTTAGTTTATTTAGAAGCATCGTTTAGAAAAGAAAACCATTATTATAATACTCGGAAAAATTTCTTTTAATTACTTGTTCTTTACTTTACGAGCTTGTTTGAATTTGCAGTAGAATGGACTATCATATCGGTGATTTGCTTATTTCTAAAACTTCCTCATAAAACCAAGCATTCAAAATATGTTAAAAATTTTGCTTTGCAGAGCACAATTAGATAATTTAATTTGTAAAAATATTACCTTTAAAAGTTCATTTAAATCTTGTTTTTCGAGGTATGTTCTCGTCAATTCCCTGCCATCAAAGTCCATCTCGGCCTGCATGGAAAAAATGTAGTTTTCGAAATTTGTTAAATAGGAATCACCTACCTTGTATCTAACTAAAGAATTTCCCATATCAATACCTTTGACATCATGAATGGCTCGGATCATAATATCACTCTCTAATTCAGCATTAATTTTATTTAAGTGTTCCTCAGGAATTGACCTAAAATTTGTTTTTCCTTAATTTTGTTCAAAAACAGGAAGTTTACAACACTTACTTCCCAACAAGCGCAGCGACATTGGTATATATTATAAAAGATGCAACAGCACCTAAAATTCCGCCAACCAAAAGAGAGCCAACTGCATCGGGCACAGATGATCCCGTTAAACTTGTCAAACCCATACATGATGCTGCTACAACAACACTAGCAACAGCAGCAGCATCTTCTGTCAGTACAACATTTACGGAAGGATCTTGTCCGCGCAGAACTAAACAGTTTTGGAAAAAGGTAGTTTTGTTTAGCCAAAAGAAATCGTGCTATTACCATATTCTTTAAAGGTTATGTTTTGCTCTTTGGCGGATAGACGGATTTTGTTTACTGCTACACGCAGCGTGAAACCTTCTGATAGCAATGAGAATGCCAGAACAACAAAGGCCTTTAAATGATTAAAATTAGCACTATATTTTGATCAAATTGACAAAAACTAACCCAGTAAAACTCCTCCATGTGTTCTGGTTGTATCAGGCCCATTATCCCATGATAGAAGGATAGACCAGTGCCTACGCAAAAAATACCAACTCCAGATATAAGAGAGGATACATACTTCATATTCGAGTAACCATAAGGATGGTCGGAGTCAGCCATCTGTATGGAAAATTAAAATGTGTTAGGTCACACAATAGCTAAATGTAATATGTCAAAGTCATTTACTTGTGTTGATTTGTGTATACCGTAGGCTAATATAAGTTGATTGACGGTATCGGCGAAAGAGTGAATCACTTCAGCAAACATGCTGTGCGAACCGGTGCTTAACCACGCCCAAGTCTTGAAAATTAGATT
Organism: Leptarthrus brevirostris; assembly: GCA_964036015.1. Taxonomy (NCBI): domain Eukaryota; kingdom Metazoa; phylum Arthropoda; class Insecta; order Diptera; family Asilidae; genus Leptarthrus; species Leptarthrus brevirostris. The sequence goes on along the minus strand of OZ038372.1, from coordinate 116,139,866 downwards.
AGTCATGTTACTGTAAGAAGGATATAATTAATCAAACCATTTGAACAACATTAATGTGATTACACTCCAACTGCTACTAAAATGACTCGGCCGGATTTTCCGAGCAGTCCCAATTCTTCATCCAGAACAGTTGCACGGCTACCAATCTCTCTGCGATAATCTCTTAATCTTCGTTTAACTGTAAAGATATCTGAAAGCAAGTTAAACTATTATTAGAATATTTGGCGAACAAATTTTAAAGATTTATTTCAGTGCTTTAGTTTTAACTTCAAGCAACGCGTCCAATGGGCCACTAAAGACCTCAGTGCAAGGAAGATGCACAGCTTCCCTCTCTTGCAAACCAACCAAATCCAAATTACAGACACAACCATTTCATACTCACACAGCGATATACTATTTGTGTAAATTACATAATGTTATTACTTCGAATCATAAATATCGAATAGTTTAAATTGCTTTACTAATCCTTAAACACAAATTTATAATACAATGCATATAAATCGTCGGTAGCGAGCTAGCTTTAAGTTCGGTTCAAATACCGCTGACGGCGAACCATGCTGACAACAAATTACGCTACCTTCATCTAAAATATTATTGATTAGCTTAATATTTCAAAACACACGCCCGTTTCAGAAAGGCAGCCCGCGCACCAGTCAAAACAGTTTGTCTTAGAGAGTGGATGTGTGCTTTCGGAAAGTGGACTGTAAAGTCCTCCGTGGGACTAGTGTGAATACGTGATCATGTAGGTGGGGCGAAAAAAATTCAGTAAAAAATTAATATATTAGGATTAAGGGGGTCCGCTCATGGTTTACTTTCAAAAACTCGAATTTTTTTTTCGCTCCAATCGTTAGATTCGTGTTCTGAGAATGTTGTCTTAAAGTTTCAAAGTCTGAATCCGTATAGTTACAAAGCTATCCCCAAGAGAATCGTTGCCGGACGAGCGAGCGCGAGGCATGCCGCGACTCTTAGGTGGGATGCTAGCGGCCCACGTTCGACGGCCTTATTGGCTATTTCAGTATAGCTGCGATCATTGACGAAAATAGTAATGTATACATTCAAAGGAAATCGAAATATCTGTGAACGATCTGCGCGGTCGCGGAAGAGAAAGTATTACGGGAATCAGTTCTCCGGAGAGAACGATTCTTCGGACGTTGCTGATCGGAATAGCAGTGCTGCTCGAAAATTGAGTACCGCGAGCGCCGAAAATGTGCCAGTAAATCCACTGCATATTTATCGAATTATCGACTTTATTACGGTTTTCAGTGCACTCTCGGATATACTAATTTGTGGAATTTGCAAAAACAAAGTGACTTTTGGGGAAAGTGGGCAAAAAGGCTTGGGTTTCAAAATTGTTCTTTCTTATGCTATATGCTCGGGCCCAATGGTCAATTCAGGATATGAAATTAATAGACGGATTGTGTTTGTTATGCGGCTACTTGGTGTTGGACATGAAGGAGTGAATGTTTTTTGTGGCCTTATGGATATTTGTAAGGGACTTTCGCGAAACGCGTACATCAGTGCAGTGAGTCACATTCACAACGCGGTAACTACTATGTTTGAGGCATTTCGCAAAAAGGCAGTGGATGAGGAAAGGCCAAAAACGTCGAGAATTGCAGAGTTGAAACCCATCTCAAAGTGTCTGGGGATGGTTCCTGGAAAAAACGGGGCTTCACGTCTCACTATGGGGTAACAACGCTGATTGGAAACTACACCGGAAAAGTCATCGATGCCGTGATAAAAAGTTCTTTTTGTCAACCATGTCTTACCTGGAGCTCAAAATTGGATACCGTCGAGTACGAGGAATGGTTCGAAACACACCAAGAAACTTGCTCAAATAATCATGAGGGTTCTGCGGGAAAAATGGAGATATACTCCATCAACGAGATGTTTGAACGATCCGATGAAAAATTTGGAGTGAAATATCTTAATTACATTGGGGATGGAGATTCCAAAACTTACGCCTCTATTTTGAGAAACAATCCGTACGGCGACGAACACCCAGTTTTAAAAAGTGAGTGCGTCGGCCATGTTCAAAAAAAGAATGGGTACGCGATTGCGAAATATCAAGAAAAATGCAAAACTCGGTGGCAAGGGTCGATTGACTGACGCACTCATTGAAAAGTTGAAAATTTTTTACGGATTAGCGATCAGAAGGACTGTAAACTCCGTTTCAGACATGAAAAAAGCTGTTATGGCCACCTTGGACCATTACTGCTCGACTGTCGACAAGCCACGACACAAGAACTGTCCTGCGGGCGCTGACAGCTTTTGCGAGTATCGCAGGTCGCAAGCAGCTAAAACCCTCGCATCATATGAACACCCTCCTCGTGTTATCCGACCTGATATTGAAAAAGCGATCCTACCTATCTACCACGACCTGTCCAAGGACGAACTTCTCACTAAATGCTTGGGTGGACACACTCAAAACTCAAATGAGTCGTTCAATGCCATGGTGTGGCGCCTAGCCCCGAAACATTTAAATTCGGGGAAAAAAATCGTTGAAATTGCTACGTTTATCTCTGCCGGACTTTTTAACGAAGGATATGCTGCAATTCTCATTATGTTGAACCTGCTAGAGGTGACGATAGGCCAACAGTGCAACATTTTCGCCGACCGAGCGGACGAACAACGCCTGGCGCGCGCGAATCAACGGGACAGCGCTTCCTCCAAAGAGGCTCGAACTGAACGCAGATTGCCTCAACAAGCTCAAAACGAGTTATTTGAGGAAGCCGAGGGTTTACTCTACGGGCCGGGTATAGCTGATTAACATCTAATCCTCGTAAGTCTATTTTTCTCATATATAAAACTTTAAACCCCGTTTTCTCTTTATTTTCATTTTTAAGACGGTGTGCAGGATTTAAAAAAAACTATTGAATATATTTGAATAACGTTTTTTTTATTTTGTAGATAATTTAAATGCCCACAAAGTAGACCTAGAACATTCATAAAAATATCGTTTCAAATATATTTTTAGGGCAATAATAACTAGAAAAAAAATAGAACATTTTTTTAAACAATGGTTTTATTAGTAGATTTTTTACTTTTATATGATATTATAGGTCTACTTTGTGCGATAGTCTTCCGATTAAGAATGTGTTTTCCTTTTTTGTTTCAGATGAAAACTTCGGGCTGCATTATGCCCACCGTTTAAATTTTCTACGGCGAGGCGTTGCTAGAAATCTTATCATAAGTCCGCCATTTTGAATTTTTTTTTACCCACAAAAATTTATTTTAAATCTTGAATCTTCAATAAATAACATGATGTAAAATTCTTACGTGTTTTTTTTCCTTACTCCTAAACAAAATTTTCCTTAAAACCACCTTTTTTTCGAGCATTCCATGAGCAGACCCCCTTAAGCGAAATAAGATAGATCGAATGAAGAGTTTACGTTACCGACATTTGAAACCGTGCTGCTATATTCTGGCCAGGAAGAATTGGAAGCAGGTGTCGGCTTGATAGCTAGAGCAATATCCTGTGGCAAGGACTACATTTCAAGCGTTCTATTCAACAGAGTGGCCACTTTTTTTCAAGACCAAATTTCCCTGACTCTTCCCCGCTTTCCAGACAATATTTGAGTTTTTTCCCTCACCTTACGTTGTATCGTGGAATTTAAAAAAAGTTGTTTATGCTTTTATATTGTATAAATCACGTAACAAATCAGAGAGTTGCAAGTGTTTCAGTCTTCAGAATCATAGAAAAACACGGTTGTTTTATAGAAAACGAGAGATATGTAGATTTATTTCATTGATTAAAAAGTAACTGGTGGTGGTATTCAATTCAAGCGTTCATTTTTGTCTATTGGCACTTTAGCGCTTTCTTTTTCATTTTTTGACCGTTGGTACCTTTTAATATACACATAATAATTTTTCTAATCACCATGCCACGTGTTGTTTTGTAATAAACAAAGCTCATTTAAGGGGTTATACGCACTCAGGATTTGAAAAAAAATCGATTTTAACTAGTTATTTCTTCGTTTATGATTATACACACAACTACTGAGCAGAAATTGCAGAGTGGTTCTTGTTCTAAGTACAAGTTCCTGAACGCTTTTGTATAACAAGTTACGATCTGAGCTTCTTGGGATGCGAGACAATAGGTCTGTTCACGTACTTTTTGATCAGAAATATTCTGAGTAAAAATGTTAAATTGGAGAAGTTACCAAATACGAAGAGTACGTGAACGAGTTTGAGTAGTTTTGGACAAAAACTAAAGCAATAACTGTCAAAGTGACAATTAGTGGCTTTACAACAAAGCTTAACAAAAGTACTCAACTTATTTCTTCGGGTAAATTTGGACTAAAATGTTAAAATAGGGGAAATGTGACGTCAGCAAATTTACCCCCATTTCATGAGTACGTGAACGCGGTTGGGTAAAAATATCATAATGCATTTACTCAAAACACAGTACGTGAACAGACCTTGTTTCTCAATATCGTAAAATACATTGCATGCTGTTCTTCACCGTTGAAGGGTCTTTATAGTTATACCTTCGTTTATGATAATACTGACTGCTTCTTTATTTGCTTTTCTAATGTTTCGACTTCATGCCTGGCGTTGTCTGGTATTTTCTGTTTTTTTAGTATTTATTGCCTTGATTTCTTCCGAAGCTTTACGTTTTTCTATGATTCTTACGATTTGAAAAACGTGGTTTCCGTGCGCGTCGAACTTTTAAGTTCCGTAACTTTCTTAATTCAACGAATTTTCCGAAACCATGTTTCAGGCATATTCTTGAGAGTTTTCGGAATGCAAAAATAAAAAAATTGATTTAATCCAACTACCACTGCGGAATACCCCCTTAGCGGATGGTTTGATAACACATCCTCTAAGTGTGACTTTTAGTCAATGGATAGACACGGTGATGATGATTCCGCCTGCCACATAGGGGTGAGTCTGCTTTATTTACTTTGATTTTAGCAAGACTTTTGATTCTATTAATCACCTAAACCTGTTAACAAAGCTTTCCACTCGTTTTTCGTTCACTTTAACGGCGATTAAGTTAATTAAAGGCTTTTAATATGAACGGAGTCGATTTGTTCGGGTCAAGGATGGACAGTCGGAGGTCGAATTACTCATTCGTGGCGTAGCTGGTGGGGGGCTAACCTTGTATGGAATGTCCAATTGGATATGCCAATTGGAAATTTCTAATTCCTTTGAGGACAACATTGACTTCCTGGTGAGTAGAGCTAATTCCTCGCTGGGATTTTTGAAAAGGGGCCGTTCAAGTATTACGTAACGCAGTTTTTGAAGATTTCTGACACCCCCCCCCCCCACAACGTCACATAACACTCAGATGATTATTTTTACCTCAAAATGTCAATTATGTTGCGCAAAATACCGGAATAACAAGCAATGTAAATTAAACGAAATTTCAGCCCACTTTGGCCGTAATGTTTGTGCGTGAAATTCGTAAGTTCATGGCTTGTAGTTTAGGTGGTTTTGCGTGACCGTAACGGTCGGACTCTTAGATGCCAAACGGGTACACGGCTTATTGTGGTTTTTTGCCATATATATACTTCTGTATACTCAGTGGCGCGATTCCTTTCGTATGTAAAAAAATATGTGTTGTATTAATATATAATTATATAAAATAAATTAATATATTAATTTAAATTATTATATACATATAAATAAATAACTTTCAATTAATTATTAGGGGTTTATAAAAATATATATTATTTATATTATGTAGATATACCATATAAACGTGTCACGACTTAAGTGTTAGTACTTTCAATTTTAACAAAAACTTAATGTTACGTAACGCGTTGCTTGACACCTCTCTCCCCGTAACGTGTCACAAGACCCCCCCCCCACCCTCTAACTGCGTTAAGTACTACTTGAACGGCCCCAAAGGTGTTCCAGGGAGCTCGACGATCCGTACCTAACTAGGCTCCTTTTTTACATATTAGTAAAACCCATTCTGGAATACGCTTTCCTGGTATGGGATCCCTACTTTGCTGTCACTTTTGCGGCATTTCGCTGCCTTCCTTTCTTACTTCCATCCTATCCTGCTGGGCGGACATCAAAAATTAAATATCTTCGACGACTTACATTCATGGATTAAAGTGCCTTGGGCTGTAGACAGTTAATAATTTTATTCCATGTTTTGGTGATTAATAACAAATATTTTCAATGTAATTAAATTCGCATATTTCTTACTGTTTACTTGTAGATTGTTTGTTTCATTGTAATAGACTCAAATTAATGGCAATGACACTTGTTTATGAATTACTTTTAGTATTTGAAAAAAAATCTGTAGAAAATATTACCAATTCTTACGTCAACGTAAGAGGGAAGGGGCGGTAAGAGCTTTGCTTACTTTTGCTGATAAGGGGGCGGGAAGGGTAAAAAATGGTAAAATTCTGCTTCCGTATTATTTGATCGGTCTCGAATACACGAAAAAAAGACTCAAATGACTTACTGATTCGGCGAAAGAAATTTCTGAATTTATACAAAAAAAACAAAAAGCGGCCATCACTACAGAATACCCCCTTAAATAGGAACTTCTACATCCGCTATTGCAAATCTTTATGTACGTGACCTATAGTAAAATTTGAGGGATTTTTATAAATGTACTTACTTTGTTGGTGTTTCTTTATTTCTATTTCACGTTTTAATAACTCTCTTAACAAATTTTCCCTTGAACCCCAAACTTCAATTGCCTTTGATTCGACATCTTTTCGCCAATATACAGTAATGGGGGGCTCCTGTTCATATGGAGATCTTCTTTTAATCTTAGGCAAGCCTTCAAGGTCGGACGCTTTAAGCAAAAAATCCGACATAGCTCTTGTCGGTGTAATAAAATTTCGTTCCAGTGATGATCTATTACTATCACTTTTAGCTCTCTTCTGCTAAAGGTATATAATTAAGTAAAATTGATTTTCTAAAGAAAATTATAATTACGGGAACTGCAGGCTTTGGTGGGATAATATTTAATTGGCCTTTGCTTACAATGGGAACCTTCTCAACAACAATATCTTCAAGTTGTGAGTCTTGGAAACTAGCAGTCACAACCAATTTTCCTTTTTTCGTGTTGACTTCTAGCTTCGTTCCCGGGCTTGCGCCGATGACTGCATGATCTAAGGAAAAGTTTGCTGGCGATTGTTCTTCTTTGATTTTATCAGTACTAGGTACTCTTTTAGAGTTTATTGTCTAAAAATTGTACGTAATTGTTTTATAAGAGCATTTAATTTAATTTAGTAATTTACCTTATTATTTTTATCTTTTGAGGTTGACTTAGTGCTAAATTTACTGAATATTCCATAAGGATAAGGACAATTTTTATACCACAAGATTATGTTATTAAGGTGAGATTGCAAAATGAATTCAGGTTGCCGTAGGCAGCTATAATACTTCACCTACAAAATAGAGTTAAGTGATAGTTTAGAATTAACCTTAAATATTTACAGTTTTGTATTCCGGTACAGGCAATTGTTTGCACATCCTTAGCAAACGAATAATATCATTACTTCTCTGCAACATCACTCCTTGAATGAAGGGAAAAGCAAATTAATTAAATAAAATTTTCAATATTGAAAAACTACCTTTTGGGGTTACGAATGCGTTTCGGAAAACTAGAAAAAGAGAACCTTTATCATATGCCTATCGCATCATAGATACTTAAAAAAACATTAATTCCTCCTGTAGCGCAATTTAAGCTTTCAATAATCACAGAAATGAATTAAATTACCAAGATTTTAAATTCTGCAATGAAAATTCTACGAAATTGACAGCTAATGACATATCACATTGCATACAGATTTCGAAATTCGAATAATAGGTACTGTACTTGTAAACAAATGTAGTACCAAATTATTCCGCTAGAGAAAGACGTACAGTAAAGAAAACTTCGTAGAGCTTTTTAAATAAAATAAAGAAGTGTTATTAAAAACGCATTGACAGTATTATTTAAAAAGACCTAAATGCCTTGATAACGGTCACAACAGCCACTTTTTTAAATTATGGATAGCTGCAGCATATCTTAAAAAATATTTTTACTTAACTTTATGTTGCAGTTTTAAATGCAAAGATTCTAATTCCTGAAATATAAATTTGTACAATAAGTTGCACAGATTTCAGGCCGAAAATTCAAAAAAAAAAGTTTATCTCTTCCTGATGATACGGCCATCTAGGGAGAAGTTAACTAAGCGTTAGTTGCAACCACCGCTAGTTAATTATATACACATCCGGTAGAGTTATCAATGTTTTGAACCTTTTCGAAATGCCCAGGTTTTATTTTCCAAAATTCTCTCTCTGCACTAACACTTGGAGAGCTACAAACAAATTTACAATTTCTGCACTAACACTTTTAAATTAATTTAGAGAGCTTTACAACACAACTACCTAGTAGGTGGATTAAGTTGGTTGCATTTCAATTAATATAACCGTCATTTTATTTATATGTTATTTTTAAAATACAATTCTCGTTTATTTAAGGATAGGCATTTGTGCGCATGTAGACCTCCTCTTCATATATCGTGTGGTTGCCTACCAATTTCATTTTAAATATGTAGTGCTGCAAAAACATCATAATTAATTCAACGTTTAAATTGAACTGTTGCCAACTTAATCCACCTACTATGGGCTCTTCGAGCTCTTTCAAAGCTCTTCGAACTCTTTCAAAGCTCGCCAAAATTTTTCTCTCTCTGTGCTTTCCGGAATGGAACAGTGGACATGATATTTTTAAATTGTCAATTACAGCTGATCGAACCCAAGGTTTTATTTTCTTAAATCACATTTCCTTCGTTCACTCGAATTGTAGTCCCCTCGGGGAGTAAACGTGCGTGTTGTATTGCTAAAATAAAAGTGGCTAAAAAATATTATATGCTTATTTAAAAGATTTGTCGCTATTCTGCTTATTATCTGTAAGTTTGCCGGTTATCTTTTAATGTGGAAAGCCAAGTTACCAATATTTAGTGTTCAGTTTTAGAAATATTTAGTAATGCAAAAGTGTGTAGTTAATTAGCACCTGATAACCGTGCACATGTTTTAAATATCCAAGAAATATATAATATAATTTGTTTGTATAAATCACCTTGAAGAGCACCGCAATTTCCGATTTCCTTGCAGGTGCTGCTTTTCCTGTTTGACAAGATAGATTGCTTTTTGCGTCGTTTTACCGAATATGAATAGAATTTTGTCTTATTACCACGCATATAGAGCGTACTACGCTAAGGTAAGCGAAGTCTGTTTTTAATTTACAAAGTATAATAAGAAAAAGATTTAAATTAAAAGTCAAGGCTTGCGTCACAACTTTCATTCAGTCGCCTATTAGCGTGTCATGACCAACAGAGTAGTGCGACTTGAAGCTATTAACCATGTCTGCCTTATCAATAAAAATCATTTTTACTGTATGCTTTGGCACGTTTTAAAATTTACATCACAAAGACTATTTGAAGCAATACAATTGCGTTTTTGTCATGAAAGCTCCGTTTTATGAATACTATTTGGAATGTTGCTTAAGAGATAAACTAGGAAGTATTGCTGGTATCTTTGGAAGATATAGCCATGTTATACTATACGATCTTTTAGCAAATGTTTAGTGACCTTTTTATATGGCTTAAATCTTAACAAACTTACATTGAGTAGTAAAATGAAATCTAGGCGTACAACGGGCCACTAAAGCCCTCAGTGCAAGGAAGACATGCATCTTTCCTTCCTCGAAAACCAACCAAAATGAAATCTATCTACATGATACCTACGCTCTCAGCGATACTATAACTAAACCTATCCAACACAATCTGCCGTATTGAACTTAACGTATGTGTTAATTTCATTAACATCTTGAATTCAGAAAATTTCTTTGCGGGTGACGACCCAATGTGCAGTTAATAAGTAAATACTTAGCTGAGTGGCGATCATTCCGAACATCTTCTCTTCGTTTGGATTCTTTAAGAAGTTAAAATTTTACCATTCCTCAATATTAACACGTTCTCTTAAGGGGGTCTTCTACCTTACGACGCCGTTTTTGATACTGTTTTTCGACGATGAGTCGTAGGGACACTAATAATACTATTGATATGCGTTGTTTTGGGTTCAATTCGTTTATTCTTATACTTTAAAAATGAATTTTTGAAGTTTTTATTGTTTCTGGTTTGACCTTGAAGTACCCCTTACGAAAAGTTCATATCAAAACGGTTGACACGATTCAGCTCGTGAAAGACGTCTAAAACCAAAAATCGAAAAATATTTATTTTATTATCCCCTTGGCTATCGTTTGACGAACGGAATTTTCAAAATTCAAAAATTTCGCAAAAAAATGTGTTTTTTTTTTCTCATGCTTTTAAGGTCAAAAACAGTTCTAAAAATTGTAAAAATGACGATAGCAACATGTTTTTCAAAGATTTTGATAAAATATTTGAGTTAATCGATCAATTATTTTTCGAGATATGTCAACCAGTTGTAAAAACGCTACTTTTGGGAAATCTCAAGTTATTTACGATCAATCTGCAATGTCAGAACCGTAGAGTACATCTTCTTGTTGGAGAAGAAACTCTCGTTGTGCTACTTGCTGTTCTCGTTGTTCAATCCGAGCCCTTTTTGCAGTGTCCTTGGCATGTCCTCGTAAAACAAGTTTCCGGTCTGCAGCGACGGAGCGTTACAAAAACCGCACGCGGAGCTGTATTTGACAGTCTCTGATATCCCGAAATAATAAGAATTTCGTATATCATTTCCAGGGTTAGTTCCTGACACGTTCTAGATTAGAAAAATGCAGAACAAAATATTTCGATTTTTTGAAACCATCAAGGTAAAAGATCCCCTTCAGGGGTTAAGGTTAATTAATTTTTTGCATTTTTTCTTGTTTGCTTTAAAAATTTACTTACTATTTAAAAAATATATTTCCAATGTTTTAAGCTCAATAGAAAGTCTTAAAATTAGTCCGTAAATAGTCACCGAAGTGATGCGCTCCAAAAGTACCGAGAGCAGATTAAAGTCTACATATAAGAACGAGAACTTTAATCGCGTTTTTCTCGAAATTAATTTTTTTCCGCGCTGTGTAATATAACAAAAGTAATAAAGCAATCAACTTGAAATTTTGCACAGATATTCTTTAACGTAATGCCCTTTGCACAAACATAAAATTTTTGATAATTATCTAGTTTAAGTGTCACAGCTCAGATGACCTTGAAATTTTCGTATGTTGTACTATTCGTCATCCCGAACAAGAATATATACACCCAGCGACAAAAAAACCTCGCAGTTAATATTTTATAAAAAGTCGTTAATTTTCCCGTTTAACTGGAGCTGAAATCGTGAACTAGCATTATAATTGGTTTCATACAGGCAATTACAGAAAAGTATTCATTTACCAGTCCTCAGTACTTATCTGGGTATTGAACTGTTGACAAGAAAGGGTTTAAAGTGAAAAAACTAAGAAAAAGTATAAACAGTTGAGTATTGAAGTAAAGTCACGTGTGGCTACTTTGGCTGAAGAAACGGGAAATTGCGCGTCGTATTGGGTGTAGTGAGTGGACTGTTAGAAAATTTTTAAAAAAATATGAAGAAACTGGTAGTTTGAAGAGAAAAACTGGGAGCGGGAGACCTTAGGTCACTTCAAATTTGGAAAAACATCATTTGAAGATGAACTGCTTGAAAAGCAGATTTCTTCATGGGACAGTTCATCAAAAGGAACTAGCAGAAATTCAAATGCGAACGAATAGAAGACCGTGTAGTGTTAGAACAGTGCAGAGAAGGCTAAGAGAAATGGGTCTGCCTGCTCAACGGCCCGCGAAAATGTCTTTACTTACAAAACAAATGAAAAAGAAAAGGCTTGAATGGTGTAAAGAACGCGAAAATTGGACTTTGGATGACTGGAAGAAGGTAGTTTTTTCCAATAAATCAAAGTTCAATTTGTTTGGACTGGATAGCACCTTGAAATTAAGACGGAGACAAGGAGAACAAGATTGCATCCAACCCCCAGTGAAACATTCGGCCTATATTATGGTCTGGGGAGCTATTACGGCGTATGGTACAGGTCATATTATTACGCTAAGGGGACACATCAATGCCGAAAAATATCGGGAAATAATTGATGAAGCTGCTTTGCCGACCATTGAAGAGCTTACGGCAGAAGTTCCAGAACCAATATTTCAGGACGACTCCGCACCCTGCCATCGAGCTCGCTCTATAAGTATTATTACTCTACAAGTTTATAAATAATACTTTACCGAATAATATAAACTGTTTCCTTTTCTGCAGATTCAAAATTACAAGGAGAAACTTGATATAATATCGCTTTCGTGGCCGGGAAACAGTCCGGACCTGAACCCGATCGAAAATCTTTGGGCCATGATGGGAAAAAATATCAAAGAAAAAAAACCACCGAGCTTAAAAAACCTTAAAAAAATCATATTTGATGTGTGGGACAACGAAATAGATTTAGAATTTTTAAATAAGTTATATTTATCTATGCCAGATAGAGTAAAAACAGTGATACAAACCAAAGGAGGTTCAACCAAATATTGAAATTGTTGTATTATTACATTTCAAGAAAAATTTAATAACAGAAAGTCAAAAACTAATAAATTGTCTAATGCTTTATTGCTTTTCTTCTAAAATCCATTATAAAACTTGTACTAATTGAACGTTACCAGCCACTATTTAAGTAATTCTCTGAGATCGTGTTTTTTGCTGTTTGGGGCTTTTTTATAGTTTCTACATATTTTTGTCATAACTGATAATGTATCGTAGATAAAAATTGTTGAATTAGCTATGAAATAATCACTGCGTCATGAATAAACCAGATTATCTTAATGTTTTTAAATTTTAAAACATGTAAATGTTCGAAAATCACAAATGCGAGGGTTTTTTTTTCGCTGGGTATATATACTTATTGGGCGCGGAAATCATAATAAATCATAGTTTTTTATGTTGAAGTTTTGAATACGTGTTTCATCTATTTTTCATACTTATTCAAAAATTTTAGAGGAGAGAGGAGGGTTAATAGTTAATAAAGCAACTAAAAGCCTGCTTCAAACACCTTTTCCTCCCAGAAAGCTTAATAAAAATTTTACGGAACGTGTTGTTTTGTGACTACTCATGTCGTACAGTTTTTTTCTCTTTTTGCCCTCAAATTGTAAGTTTTTTATTTTATTTTTGTTAAATGCAGGTTCATGCAAGCGGAATAACTTATTTTAATGAAAAATATTTGGTTCGATGTTTTCTGTTAACTACAAGGAGCTGGGCGTTCCACGGCGCAAACTCGAGGAGTCAAGTTTGATCAGCTGTATCGCCGCCATTTTGTTTCTGAAAATTTGTGTGTATACCTTAGAATAAAGAACTAGACGAAGAGCTGCAATTCGATTTTAGTGAAGCAAATTTCTTTTGTAGTAGAATTTCGAGCGATGTAGCGGTAGCAACAATACAGGCGTAAATTAAGTCAGATTTAAAGTGGGGCCAAAAGTAAATTTAAAATCTTGATAATTCGTTAACTTTTTAACTTCTCTGAATAAACTATTTAAGCTGCATATTAATTTTGACGTAATATTATAGGTCAAGCGAATCATCAATTTTGGTTTTTATCGATTAAATCTTATTTAAGATTTCCTATTGATGCCCCCTAAAAATTTTGTTTGACGCCTTCCAACGACCCATTAAAATCAGATTTCACGTTAACCACACAGTCTTACGAAACTCGTGCTTTTTTAAATAAATTGAGGTTTTAATTAAACTTCATATGTTTATAGAATGAATTTTGTAGTAATTTGAGTTATGTATTTACAGGAAAAACAACTTCCCATCATTTTATTTCTAATTATTTGCGCACGAAAAAACCTGAAACAAAATCCAAAATAGTCTAATAACTTTATTGGAATGATTACATATAGTTTTATTTATTTATTTAAGCTTAATACAAGTTATAACAAAGAAAGAAGCTGTTTTAACAAATTTAACAAAATTTAACTTAATTCGCTTGAGGAAACATTTCCTTACACTTAATTAAAAGATGTATTTCTTACTAGTGTAGTTGTTACAAATAAATTAATTTGAATTTGAATTTGAAAAGTAAAGAACATTTGACAGTACGAAATATATTTGTCCCATTCTCTTATATGCTTTCGTCTCTGTTAGTCAACGACCAGCTGATTTTAAATTCCTCGAGCAGGTTCACTCACGGATAGGAATTTTACAGGGTACAGCGCTTCCTCTAGTTCTTTATTCTAAGGTGTATACATTTAAAAGTCAAAATTATTATGTAATTCAATTCATAGCAATAACTGCTCTCAGTTTTTTGTAAAAACTCCCTTTAGAGTAGATCTTCTGTAAAGCAGTAATCTGGTCTTTTACATTTCTTATGAGGTAGATTTGCCAGTCTGTCTACATCAGTTTGGAAATTCAGTTCACTATTTAAATATACTATTATATATTTTGTATTACTGACAGGCCATACAGGTTCTCCATTTCTTTTAAATGTACTAAGTAACACTGGCAAAATAAGTTTATCGCATCAATTTCTCCTTTTCATTCATTATTATTTAATTAGGGCTGGCGCACAAGAATTTGTTTCCCTTTCCTTCATTTTAATTTTGCATTACAAAAGATACCATGAAGTTGAATCACTTTAATAGCAAACGGAATGTTTTAAACGGAACGGAACGTATATTAATCAGGGACCGTACATGTTACCTCTTTATTCTGAAAAAGTGCTATTTTAACTGGTCCATTTGAACTTTTATTTTTTCAGTTTGATGAAAACTGTTAAGATGACCTTTTATTTATTTCTGGCAAAAATAAAAATTCTATTTGAACGTTTTTTCTTTCTCTGAGTTGAAAACTATTTAATTTTTTACCTGGCAGCTATAAAAATATTATTATTTGTAACCACCTAAACAAGTAAACAGCAAAAGATTTGTACCACAAAAAATAATATAGTTATTTAACAGTTTTTAACAAACTGAAAAAATAAAATTTCAAATGGACCAGTCATTTTTGCCAGAAAAAAATAAAAGTTCTTCTTAACAGTTTTCGTCAGACTAAAATATAAAAGTTCAAATAGAACTGTACCTTTGCACTGGAAATATAAATAGTCCAAAATAATGGTTTTTGCTAGTGAAAATTCTAAGTGTCCAAAAATAACTGTTTTTGTGGTATAGAAATGAATAAGAATGAAATTTTAAAAATTTCGTCGGAAATCAAAGGAGGACTCAATAAGAATCACCGAGATATGTTTCATTTCATTTGGCGACTCCAATTTCCTTGGAACTTTTTCGTTCAAAAATTCAAACTTAACAATTATTTTCGGTCCCTGATATTAATCATTAAGTTGAGAGTTTACTTAATAATTGTGGTTTGCAAACAAAATTCTTCAGACTATACTTTTAATTTTTGGAATTTAACGATTAGACAACTGATTATTTTATTTTTTATGTATGTAACTATTTATATCTATAAAGAGCATGTATTAGGCAAATTCAGGATATAAATAGATGGCAAGGAACCCAGAGCTTCTAATCAAATACTTGGCGCCTATTATTTTGATTTGCCAAAGAATTATCTCGATGAATTAAATTGATCTTATACGTATGTATTAAAATATACTATATGTATGCAATGAACTCTAGTTAAAATCAATATTATAATTGATGTAGATGATTTCATGTTATTTTCCATTATAGCTAATGTAAGAAATAACAATTATCAATTTTATTAATCTATATATTTTTTATCTAAAATTTTACTCATCACATTAGTCAATTCTGTCACACCCATCAGAAATGTCTGTACAATCTTCTGTACCAGCACTTCTTTTAAATTTTTTGTCTTTGTTAAAAATAATAACGAAATTATTAACTCAGATAATCCTAAAAATATTCTAATGAACGGAAATCGATCAAATTTTATTTACGTAGGTTCTAATTGGTATAAAATCAACTGATCAGCATCAAATCACCTCCCACTTTTTTGATCGATGCTACATGTAGAAGTATTTCAATGCAATGGTATGTTACATTGATACAATTTGTCGAACATTTTTTGTGGCATTGTCTACAAGTGAGCTGCTTTATTTTTCCGTCGGGGTTTTGTGGAAAGTTCGTCCAAGAGATGATATATGTATCCTATCATAACTAACCTCCCTTGAAAGAAATGCACTATTTCCTCCCTTAATTATCGGCCTTCCATATCTAGTCAAAACAGCCGTGGCTGTAACTTTCCTCCAAAGTACTTGTGCGATTGCCATGCATTTCAGCTCTGTCCAGTCCACCCATATACAGATTATAGTTGTAAATAATGTCGGGCTGTTTCAATGTAAGATATTTTTTCTGCTTCTTAGACCAACGAGAAATTGAATGTATAGGCCTCAGCCCATGAAGTGTTGGCGAGATATTTACAACGTTGTTGTCCTTGTAAGAGCATATTATAATGCCGTTTGAAGAACGGTAATCGTTTCTTAATAATATCTTTCTTGGTAAGGGACAATTTACGAGCTGGTTCTCTCGAATTGTTCCAGTACCATTGAACCCTCGTGCTCTCAGCTCTTTCAGCAATGGTAAAAAAGTGAACAAGTTGTCAAAGTACAAATGCATTCCCTTAATATTTTAATTTTTCACAACATCTGTGTAAATTAGTACGACACTTTCACCAAGTCCATTTCTTTCGCCAACGAATGTACCATGTATCCTTTATGAATAGCACCAATCCAAAATTTATAGCCGTGTCGAATAGCGCTGCCACGGAGATACTGTTTGCAACCATGTCCACCATAATATGGAGCCATTTGTTCATCGACACTATATCTCCTGAGCTTTGGTGCATGTTGAAGAAATCTGTTATTTAGTATCTTGACTAATGGCCTTACCTTTGCAAACTTGTCATCTTTTTCTAATAAATTATTCTCTATGCAGTGAATGTTGGCAAATATGAAGTCTAACCGATCTATGACATTGGGTTCGCAATAAATTCGTTTCGAGCATCTTTAGACAGTTCCCAATACATCTGACATCTGTTTACAGGATTGTACCCACTAAATATAATAATACACTAATCCATGGCTTGATTTCGCAGATGTAATGTTTTTAATATTGTTTTCTCTGACGCATTAACGTTGGAGAAATCTATGATAGTAGCAATAAACTCTTCATCATTAATTCTCACAAAAATCTTCAATCTTCAATTTTTTCACATGTTTTCCAATTTTTTTTCTCCCCGCCAAAACTTTCTTGCGAAGTTGAGCTAATGGAATTTCATACTCACTATCGGATGTATCGCTGTCGGGACGATTAGCTTTGATTTCGGCAGCTCCGGTCAGAAGACCTAGTGGCAAATTATCGAACTGTACATTTTCCTTATCTCCAGTGTCCCCATCCGTGACTTCGTTATTGGTACAAGCTTAAGTATAAATATATTATTGGAAATTAAATGAATGTCGGTAAGATTAGCTTGTCGAAGGTCCACTGGTAAATCATTATCCAATTCGTCCAAAGTTCCATTCAAAGTAAATCCTTTGAAACAAAAAATTTAAAACGGATTTTTGTAAGCACAGTTGCTTAAAAGAATGGTAGACTACAATGACTACATGTCAATGGTTAAGTGCACAAATGTTATATATCTAATAATTTTGTTTTTGAGTTAAAAGCTTTAAAAAGTTGAAGCCCACATGTAAAGGAATCTAAAAGTTCAAATTTCATTAAATTTCCTATAGTAGCTTTTGAATCAATGAGATGTCATGTAATCAGATTTAGAAATTGTTAGCTCTTGCATGTTTATTATTTGACAAAAAATATACAACAGCTTATTTACAATGGATATATTGATTGATTTGGTTGTAAGGTCCCTGTTTCGTTGATATACAACATTTGCAAGTCTATAACTTGGCAGAATAAAATATAGGCCCATTTGAGTGGTTTTAACCAAAAACCTAAAAAATATTAAAAAGTGGAGATACAACATCTGTGTACTTAACCATCGATGTAGTCTATACACATTTCAATAGCAATTCCTCGCTCTAACATATGAACACAATAAATATCCGCAAAATCACTTTTCTAAGAAATTTGTCAAATTTATAGCCCTTGCACTATCAACTGCGAAAACATAGTTTGTAAATTCGGCATAAACAACTCAAAGCCCAATTGAAATCTGATCTTAAGCTCTCTCCACGAAACCGGGACGTGCCCTATTGCTAAGCATACTATGTATATGCTCCTGAGTATTGGTGCTACAATTTCACTGCCCCACTGAAGCAGGGCTGGTAATATACAATCTAATCCTGCTGGCTTTAAAAGTTCAAACGACCTAAAAGATCGTCTTACCTCTTCAAGCGACACAATCCTTTCCGCCTCAGAACGATCCGTGACATTCGCCCCCTGTTTCCTCAGAGGCGACGACATGTCCGATTTGTAGCTTCCCGGAAAGTGAGTTTCCAGCAGGATCTCATTTGTTTCATCTCAGGTCTCCGACATCTTCTCCGTTCTATCTCGAACTAGTCCGAGTCTGGGGACCGGGCCATTTGAGACCACATTCTGAAGTCGGCAGGCTTCAGATATTTTTCCTGTAAGAGCAGAAGTCGCTCCACTACACTCTCTTCTTTATACGTAGAGCCTTTTGCATCTCTTTCTTTAAGGCCTGTTATCTGCCCCAGGCTTCCACAACCTGCCTCCGTATGGTTCGGTTAATAGCCATTCTGTATGGTATTGCAAACAAATTACGCTGAAATTTAAGTTGTAAGCAAACCGAATGATTTTACAGGGAACCAAGTCTCCCTCTAGCTCCCGTATCTCCTTGTGGAGCATGGGGCGGAAGAAGAACTTCGCTTGATTAGAGACAACGATTTGTCAGCAATAAAAAAACAACCATTGGTCATCGTCGGTGGGATTCGAAACTGAGGTCTTCGGATTGATAGGCCGACAAGTTATCACTTACTCCACCGACAACTTAAGGGAAGCAAGTACAGACTAGAAATTTGTGATTGAAAATACGTTGGTTAAATCTATTGCATCGGAAAGCTAGAGAATGTTACAATATGTACATATGTATAGATATAAGATTTTCAGTTATTAATAGTGGTTATGATTTCGGTTTTGTATCATGAACACGATCGGCGTTTCTGTTTGGAAATTTTTATATTTCTTACGTCGCTCGAGTTTTGAATAGTTTACTTTGAATTGTTTTAATAATTCACTATGGTCAAGTCAATATTTCGTACATGTTTTGTGCATTTTGATTATATTTGCTATTCATTGTCACCCAAAATTTTAAAGCTATTTTAATAAAATGCCTTTAATCCTAATACACAACCGTTCTAAATAACTAAAACGTGTCACATTTTCAACTGTAATACAATTGAAAGTGCGCTTTCATAGTTAAAGAAAAGCTTATCTTATAACCTATCTTTCTATTCTTTCTATTTATATATTCCTTTTTTAAGTATTTTGGTTGCTAATTTTATAAAAAATTTCTTCATATGTGACACGTGTGTTGAAAGAAGTATCTATAAAAAATAAAAACAAAGTAAAGCGCCAAGCAAAGTATTGGTATGCGTAGTTGCTAACAATTTTATTTGTAAATAAAATAAATAGAAAACTCATATGAATTGGAACGAGGCCAAATTGTGACTTTCTTTTATTTAAAAATAAGTGAAAAACAAATAGGAATTCATCACAAGTTGTAAATTATTGCCAGACAAATATTATTTGATACTTAAGCGTATGCGTATCAGATAAAATGTATTTATTCCAAAGATTGATAACCCAAATATCCCTCTAGTAAATGTTTATTATGGACTGGAAAAATTCTTGTTGGTAACCAATTGCAGAAGTATCTTAATAAGTCATTTGTTGTTTTTAAAATCTTATTGCATATGTCTTGTTAATTAGGTGATCTATAGAAGAAGGTTAAGGTTTATTCACAGATTTGAGCGGACATTGATTACGACTAAATATTTTGAAGATAAGTGTATGACGTTCGTCTGCAATGGAATTTTTATGAGCTCTTAAGAGATAACCAAATTCTAGACGAATATTATATGTGATTACGCTGTTATTGCTGTTGTGTCGTTGACCGAAATGTTGTTTACTAAATGTCTTCATTTGCCGTTAATCACCTGAATTATATTGTATGTTTCGGTGCATGCCAATAATCTCCTTCTAATTTCCTGTTAAGGTGTGTTGTAGCCAGCCTCTCCCATATTTTCGTCGCTGCATTTCCAATTCTTTTAATTAATTCCTCTCAAGTGTTAACAGGGCTTGTTACCCATAAGAAAAAGTCCAATGGAGTAAGGTCTGGAGATCTAGCAGGCCAAGGAATCGGTGCATCTCGTCCAATCCAGCGGTCAGAAAACATTTTTCTTTTATTAGTCATAGGGATGTCCTCTAGTAGATCCGGCAGTTTAGTCTCCAAAAAGTTGGCATAAATTTGGTTATTAAACACTTGCGGTAAAATGATGGTCCTATTAAATGGGTGCCGGTGATACCAGCCCATTAGGGAATCTCCTTTGAAATTCCAGTACAGCCGCTTTACCGTTTTTTGTAATCGCTGAACATTTTTTCGCTTTCGCAAGTGACTGTACCTGCAGCCTTAGGAGTTAGATCAACATTGTTGACACTTTTAGAAAGGACATTCAGATGGTATTTTTTTTGGCGTTTGAACGGATAAAAAATAATGATGCACGTGCCATGTAAATTTCAAATTTGTGAATCACCCTGTAACTCCCAAACGATTTAGTTTATGATAATCATGTGAATTTCTTTATGTTATAACCCTGATGGAGCGTTAAATAAAAAAACTCGAACCTTTGGTAAAGTAAGAATTGACGTTTTATTTTTGGTCCTATACCAGCTACTTAAACTTGGTTAATTTAATTCTTCAACGGCAAAACTGTTTTAAGCTATTTTTAGAATATAAATTTGTACCGGTGCATGCATTTATATCGAAGGTCGAAATAATAGCACAATGAATATATGTTGTCTTATTTCTTTGTTCTGAAAGAAACTACAACTTTCAAGAGCCACCTTGAGAAAATTTACATGAAACCCATTTTAGTATCTGTTTAAAATAACAGAGCCTATATTTGATGCTATATTTCACATAGTTTCCAATAGTTTCGGGCTTTTTGATATCATATATTCCACGAACCTTTTCATTTAGATGCCTTAATGACAATTGTTCAGTCAGGTTTGTTTCCTCATACACCTGTAAATTTGATAAATTTCTTCTAAGTGGCGAATATTTATTAAGAAATGATGGCTTATTATCGGTTTTAAGTGGTCTTGGTACAGTTCTTTGTAAAAATCTTCTTTAAAGTGCAATTACTGTCGGTGTAGTTAATCAAGATCGGTGTGCCAAATATTGGTTTCTAGATCCCGATTTTTTTAATACATGTTATGCATCTTTGTAAAGTTACTGGATAATGGAATAAGTCGCAATAGAAAGAAAAAATCGAACCAGTCTAAACATTTTTCGAGAATATAACATTCAATTTTGGTCTACAAGATCCAGATTATTCTATCTTCCGGCTTGAGAGTTTGATGGAGAGGCAAACTTACACTCAAACATTTCATTAGTGCGCAAGGAACAGTGTTATTGTTTCGCTATTGAAAATCTTCCAATATCGACTTACACTCGGAAACGAAGTTGGATTAATTGAGTGGCACAATCACCACGCCATGGTTGCGGGGTTCGAGCCCCGGTCTCCCGGTGAGTCTTTAATAAAAAATAAAAAATCCACTCCATAAAGTTCAGGGCCCGTAATTGGTATCTCGACGCGATGTCGATCATTGTCGATATCAAGAAATTTGTATTTGGCAATACGATATCGACAAGGTTGCTGTCGACTGTCATCGACAGATGAATGGCAAAATATTAGATATTTTAAGAATTTGTACGTGATTATGAGATTCTACTGCCGTCAATCTTCAGGTTTGGACGAATTACAAATGTTCTATTAAGAAATTAATTGAAAATTAAGCTGTTATATGGTAAGTCAGTTTAGGCGATTCGATCGTATTACCAAACAACAAATTTCTATCGAACCGACAAAATCATTTTGTCGATTGTGTGTTCCCCTAATGCTTCCAATAGAAAACAATGGGTGGGGTGGAGCCTAACTGCGTAAGGAATGGATCGGTTTCGATGATTTTTCTTTGCTCTATAACATCTATTCTTCCACTGGTAGCGTGTCAGAAATTTAGCGGACACTAAAAATAGTTTTAACACGTTGACGTAAACTACGACTTTATAAAGAGCACTAAAAAGTGTAAACTAATATTTAATTGTATTTCTATTACATTTTGAAAGCGGGGCAAATTAAACAAACGAAGCAACTACCTACAACAATGAGAATGATTCAATTTATACAAATGCATATTTATCCTCCTTTCTTATGATATCGCCTTATGGGGAGGGGGGTACGTATTTACATTTTTTTTATTGTTTCATATGATAGTACAACATCGTAAGATTGTTGTGTCAAAATTTTTAACAAATTGGGGAAAAACTAACTAAGATATAGAACTATAAGCATTCGTTGCTCCGTTGTTTAATATTGGATTTTCTGGTATACACAATTTTAAAGCGATTTTTTGACACTTGTCATTTTTGAAGTCGGTGAACAGTTTAAATCAAAATCTACTCAACCGATTCTTTTGAAATTTGGGAGATTTTTTTTTCGTAATGATTAATTTTACAATAAGAAATAGGCCCATATTTTAGGGCGAAAATCGGTGTTTTCGCTTCTAACGGTCACCAAAAATTGACAAATAAAAAAAAATTTCCTCCCAGCAATACCTTAGGAAAGCGATTATCTAATGATATTTCTTAAAAATGAGCCTTTTTTCGCCGAATTAACTCTCCCCTAGATCCTAATATTTGTCAAGTAAACCAGCAGAAGCAACACTAATTTATGTCAACTTATTTTTTAGATGGGTGAAGCTGAATAGTTACCAAAGTATGCAATCATGCATACAGCTAACTTTTATATTCTTTTCATTAGAAACCATGAAAAATCTCTTTTGCTTAAGACTCATCATAAAGGTTACAAAAGATATGAATAAAGAAGATAATTAAGAATGCAAGTGTTCATCGTAATAGTCCTACAAAACTTAGCATTGGCATAAAAACTAAAAGCTGCTGGAACCATATCTCTTTAGGCAATAACGGCTTGATTTTAACAAAATTGTATTATTGACTAATATTATTATTACTTTTATAGACAATAATATGACCGAGGATGTAATTTTTCAACAAGATAATGCCGTTGTTCGCGTGCCCACGTTTTCAAACGAGTGGGCCGCGGAGCGTAAAGTAAGCCCATCTGAACTAGCTAACTTTGTGTCCAGAATTAAATTCCATAGACAATGTATGAAACACTTTACCTTGAAAAAATCTAGAAAAAATAATAATTTAAAAGCAAATTTAGT
Source organism: Leptarthrus brevirostris (assembly GCA_964036015.1). Classification (NCBI taxonomy): domain Eukaryota; kingdom Metazoa; phylum Arthropoda; class Insecta; order Diptera; family Asilidae; genus Leptarthrus; species Leptarthrus brevirostris. The sequence goes on along the minus strand of OZ038372.1, from coordinate 116,116,515 downwards.
TCTAAAATCATGTTTGAGTTATATTTTACAAAAAAATAGTTTAAATGAAAAGTAAAAGCACTTGTTTTACCCTTCCACAAATAGAAGTTAGTTTTTCTTTGGGATGGTGATCGCTCAAAAATTTTTTTGAGCGATCACCATCCCAAAGATAAACTAACTTCTATTTGTGGAAGGGTAAAACAAGTGCTTTTACTTTTCCTTTAAACAAATGACTTCCACCAAGCGTTTATTGAAAGGAAACTTTCCGACTAAAAAATAGTTTTTTAAAAAAAGTTGAAGTTAACTTCACAAAAAGCAAAAAATAATTTTTTCATTTTATATCTACTACAACATTTTGAAGTCGGTGCGTATTAAACAAATCAAACAACTATAACAAATGTCTTAGTAGATATAAAATTAAAAATTGTTTTATGCTTTATAACGCTTTTTGTGAACTCAGTTCAACTTTTTCTTTAAAAACTATCTTATTTTTCACTTTTTAGTGTCTTTATAAAGACAACTTGAAGAATGCTACTCGTGCGAGCAATGCAATTTCAAAAGTTGCAGAGGTAGGGCCCTCTAAAGAATGTAAACAGAATTATCCAAATCTGGCAACACATTACGAAATTAGTCACGGCCACCCTTTCATACTGTAACGCAAATGGGGCTCTACGGATTAATTAAGGCACTTATTTTCAATCACAAATGTTCAAAATTTTATTCACTTCACTTAATTAGTTCGTTTAACAATTTCCTTTACAAGTTCTCTTCACAATACACTGTTTCACTTTACTAATTAGCACTTATCAATTCGCTGGTTAAAATACAACTAATTATTCGCAACCCAACAAAAAAAGAATCATATACAAACATATAAAAAAAATATAAATAAAAATACATTGTTTTTGGGAACTCGGTTAAAAGGACGAGAATCGACTTTCTGTCCGTCAAAGTAGAATCTTCCCTGAAAAAAGTGTTATATAAATTTTTCAACAAACTTTAAAACGGTTTCATAAAAATATTTTTTGGACAAATAATGTTATAATATTGCAAACGAAGCTGCCTTCCCCATTATACATGTTGCTTTTTATTAACCTCAATTTTTTTTGAATCCGCTTTTAGTAGAGCGTTATCTTGTGGAAAAGAGTCACATATTGTAATTTTAGTTTAAATTTTACATTAAAATAAAAAATATTCCATATAGTTTCTTCATACGTTCGAAGTGCAAGTGTCTTTTTTTGACTGAACTGTAACTTGAATACCTGGAAGAACTGTGTAATTCTATTAAAAATGTTCGCTACAGGAGAACCTTTAGGATTTGCTCTTGATTTCGTAAATATCTGAAATAACATGAAAGAAAAGAGTCAGTGACCCAAAGTTCTTGTTGATATTATTTCATTTAAGTCTAATTTTTCGGTTAACCATCCATATAAATTTTTTTTAAATCTGTACAAAGATTAAACTTATCTGACATCTAGATTTTTATCACGAAGACTTTGTAAGCGTAATTTAATTTAAAATCACAATTTGAATGCATACATATATTAATACTTAACAGATAGCATTCCGAAAAACAAATAAACTTGAGATTTGACGTCATGCCCCGTGTTGTTCACATGTTGCTGCAGTGGCTGCATAGAACGTATCAATTACTACTCTGCAGATTCAGTTCTCAGCTTCTCGTGGCAACCACGTTGAACTTGATAATGAAATTCAACTTATTGCTCGTGTGTCCGCAAAGTGAATAGTTCAACAAAAGTGTAAGAAGAGAATTTAATGTAAACACAATGTGAATGAAAGTTATCAGTTACAGAGCGCAATTAGCGACTAAATGAATCTTTTGTGTAATCGTAAATTACACTGACATAACTAAATGCGAAACTAAACACACACAATTAACACATGGTGGTTGTTGAATTTTTAAACTAAATTGAAATAGCGCCAACCCGGCGGAAAATAAGCCAACAATTTAATTTTACTTTTAATGCGGTGATGGTTTAAAAATAACGTCAAAAATGTAATATTCTTTTTATAATAAAGTTTACAAATAGCAGAGAACGTTCTCATTGTCCTTTTTCAGAAAGTCAAGGAAGCTAAGTGGGCGCTTAAATTTTACACATATTTCGTTTGTTGTTAAGCTAAGAATATCTTCAGGCCATTGTTCTTAGATTAAGCAGAAAATATCTTAGAAGTAAATAAATCGAAAATGCTTAAAATAGTGATAGTGTTACAAAACAGTCTTATCTTTATAAAGACCTTAGATTGTATTGTCGCCTTGGTTGCAATTGCAATTACTACAGTTTGTGTATAGTTGAGCGTCTTGTCAGGCTTTCTGAATGTAACTGATATAGAGAAGAGTTAGTAATAAAATACTCCGCTACTTCATTTCATTGTTATATAAGAATGATTAAGAGTATTGTAAAAAGTGAATATTTTCCTTTAAATACACTGCGATTCTGAATTTATGTGGCTAAATGTTGGCACTATGCCAGAATTATTTTCGTATGCAATTTCGTGTTGAAAAATTGAGTCCAAAATTATGTGTATACAGGGTGTTTCAGATCTGACGTACCAAAATGAGTGGGGTGATAGATCTCACCTAGATAAACAAAAAGTTGTATGGCAGGGGGGGGGGGCAATCTTAACCGTTTAGGAGTTACAGGGTGATTCATAAATTTCAGTTTTTCATGGTTTGCACATTACTATTTTATTTTTATCTTTTGATCTACCCAACGCAGCGACATCAAACAAACGCTTAAAAACTACCATCATAATGACATTTCCAAAATTGTCAATGTTGATCTAACTCCTACCATTGCAGGTACAGTCACTTTCAAAAGTGAAAAAAATGGTTTGTGATTACATAAAATTCTTACTTTCCCCAAATTTTCTCCGAAATTCATGTAATTAGTACACCTCTTTTTTATTTTTATTTTGCCCCCATTATTACCTTACCAAAAAGGTACAACATGCCCAAGTAGAGAAAGCGTGTACAAATTTATAAGTAGAAAACTTATCGGGAAATATTTGAAAATCTGCAATTTAAAGAAATTAAACTCATATTAACTCTAACATCCTTTTTATTGAATTCAAAACGTTTTACAATTAATTTTAGTAAATTACAAAAGCTGTCTAAAATGTCCATGGTCACTTTGGATGCTTGCCAACAATCCCTTCTAAGTCCTTCTTTAAGGCAGGCATATTGCAGACAGCCTCTTCCCTATTTTCGTATCTAAATCCTCCCTAGTGCTAACAGGGCTTAAATAAATTTCATCTTTTATTGCTCGCCATAAGAAAAAGTGCAATGGGATAAGGTCTGGAGGTCAAGGAGGCCAAGGAATTGGTGCACCTCGTAAAATCTGGCGATTAGGAAATTTTTCACTTAGCACTGCCTTCACAATGTAAGCAGTATGCGCTGGTGTTCCATCGTGTTAGTAGAACAAGTCCCTTCGATTATGCACAGGGATGTCCATTATTAGATCTGGCAATGTGTTGTCCAAAACCTCCGAATAAATTGGACTGTTGAGCACTTGCGGAAAAATGAATGGTCCTACCAAATGCTGCTGATGATACCAGCCCATACATTGACACTGAATTTTGCTGGAATGAGCGCAGCTTTGTCCTGCGTGGGTTAGTTTCCGAAGGGTATGGAGGTTATGGAAGTTCATGATACCATCACAGGTGAATTGAGATTCATCCGTCCACAGAATTCGGTCCAGAAACACCCTGTCGTCAACGTCACGTTCCACAAGCCAAGTGTTAAATTCCAGTCTTCTGTCGGAATCGCCTTCCAGCAGCCCTTGGACTGAGTGATCGTGATATGGACGTAATCCCTCTCGATGAATAACCCTCCCAACCTTACATGAGGACACTCTTAATCGTCTTGCGCCGCGTATCGTGCTCGTCTCAGGGTCTTGGCTCACGATGATGATTATTTGATGCTCGACGTCGGCATAAGTTCCCTAAGTTTTGGGTCGTGTAGTAAATCAGTTGGTCTCACATAGATCTTAAGGGGTTATGTGCAGTCAGAGGTCTGAAAAATAGTCATTTTTCAAGAATTGTTTATGAACTGTTGTATAGTGTTTTTTATATATACATACATAATACCAAGTCCTATATTTTAAGTAACTTTCACGAAAATGTAAAAAAGAATATTAATTCTGGACTGAGTGCTCGATTGTGATAATATCTCTTATAAAAGTGCTTTACGGTGGCCATCAGTGCTCCTTAGTGGTTCATTTAAAATCAATAAAAGCAAAAAAATTGTTAGTTTGATAGTTTTTCGTAAGTCTGAGGTTTTTTTCTTTAAATTTCGTAAAATGGCGGCTTCTGGAATTTTTTTTAAAGAGAAGTCTTGGTTACAAGAAACAATCCTTCGATCAGCTTTCATTGCCTCGAATATGCTGTAGAAATTTGATCTAAATCCATCTAGTGGTTTTTAAAATATAGTGGACACAGTATCGAAATCGTAGTTTTAACGCGGTTACAGTTTCACTTTTAAATAAGTTTCACATGAATAGTAAAAGGCACCTTAAGTTATTGTAGTATCTTTAAAACTATTTATCTTGAAATAGTGTTCTTAATAAATGGAAAAAATTGATTTTTTGAAAGTTCTAACGGCACGTAATCCCTTAATATGGTACGTTGTGATATCACTTCGTAGGAACCTTACCTGAATCCATTTTGGCTATGCAGTGATTAGTTGAACCAAAATGCAGAGTTGTAAGTGAGCGGACTCAATTCTCAGTATTTTGAGATTATGGAAAATCTACAGGAAATACAACCTAATCGAAAGAGTGCAAGTGCAAGCGATAATAGTTTTTTCGTAAAGTGTAACTTGGAATGCCCTAATACTATGAAAAGAATATTTTCAGTAAGCTCAAAAATCAGCTTTAACATGCTTAGACATTTACGGGTAAGTCATATTTACATGCATTGAAGTTACAAAACATATCTTCACACGGGTGCATGCATACTTACATATATATATATATATATATATATATATATATATATATATATATATATATATATATATATATATATATATATATATATATATATATGGAGGGAGAAAAATCCTTTGAACAACGCAACTGAAATTTCGTTGTTTCGTTGCCGGTTTTTTAATTCTCATACTCAATGTTAATACTTCAAATTTCAAATACAAAATTTTTACCAATAGTAGAAAATATATGAAATTTTCAACATTGTTCTTACGTTTTATATGTTCAGAACAACAAATTGTTTAATTTTCAAAGTAAAATAAAAAATATTAAATATGTATTGCTTTAATATTTTACACATTGAAAGGCTTATCATTCCGATGGCATTGAGTTGTCGAATGAGGAATCGTCATCAAGTTGTGCGGTTGATCAGTGTGGAATGAAAAGAACTTGGAAGCAAGGAAATGACATGAAATAAATCAAGGCCTCCTAGAATACATCATCAAAGACCTCCTACATTTCACTACCGTTGAATCATCTGGCCTGCAAAATTTGTTTAAAATTACTGCTCGAAGGATTGTTAAAGTAATGACTAGACCAACTTTGATGAAGCTATTAGAATAAAAATTTAATTCTATGGTTGAGAACTTAAAAACTATTCTAGAAGATAACAAGCACCTATGCGTGACTGTCGACTGTTGGACTGCCCACCACAGGTCTTATTTAGGTGCCACATGTCATTGGATAAACGACAAATTACAAAAGCAATTCTATGTTTTGAGTGTAAAAGAATAGAAGGTTCTCATACATTTGACGTGTTGGCTAAGAAAATTGACAGTATATTAAGACAATGTCGTATTTCTGAAAATGTTAAATATATAGTCACTGATAACGCCGCTAACGTAGATTTACAAACCAGTTGCGTATGCACTTGACATTTTACAAGGAGATTTCGATAATTATATTGGGTATCTTATTCCAGTCATTTGTAAAGTGATTGGGAAGTTAGACAATTTAGAACTTTCTGGGATTAGTGCTTTTGAATTGGCTAAAATATTTAAGGAGAATTTTCAAAATAGGTGAGATTTTTTCTTCCTTTTACTTTCTGCCAGCACAAGATTTTGCAGAATTTATTATTGTACAGTGTTGGGCAATTTTGATTTCTTAATAGCCACAGACTTTTGTTAAAAAGTCTTTTCCAGAGAAGGTGGATATGTTTAAAAAATTCATAATATCTAAAATTAATTCACTAATTGAGTGTAGCGAGTCCCAAAGAGACTCCCAGCCTAAAAATAAAAAATCTTCATTTTGGGATTCAGACGATGAAGAGAATGAAAACGAAAACCCAATGGAGGGTCCTAAAATATTTATGGAATATAATTATTGTACCGACAAAACTAGTAAAGTTTTGCAAAATAAAAATTTTGCTGTTATAAAAGCACTTTTCACAAAATACAATACAGCCCTACCTAGCAGTGGATCAGTAGAGAGATTATTTAGTATTGGAAAGCTCACTTTAAGACCGAATCGATGTCGTTTAAGTGACGATAATTTTGAAAAACAATTGCTACTTCACATAAATGATTAAAGCAACAGCGGCAAATAACAACATTTATGAAATTGGAATATATTTTAGTATTTTAATTTGTTTACTTAGATGCGAGTGTTGTCACTAATTGTGTATCTTTTTTCAGTTGAACTTTTCAGGGAAATATTTCTTTTTACTAATGAATTAATTTGAAAAAGATATAAAATGTACCTAATTAAGAAGAGACTGATTGTTTTGAAATTTTTATATCGTGGAATAAATCATTTCTTTCCCAAATCCGTCGCTTTTTAATTTAAATATCCTGACATTTGATCGAAATTTGATTCCGATCAACTCGAAATTCGCTCGGCATTTGAGTCCGCCCAAAAATTTGAGTCTGATCACAATTTGAGTCCGCTCAAATTGTGATTGGTTAATAAGACGTCAAAATTTGACCGGACTCAAATTTGAGGCCGCTAAAATTTTGATCCATGACAATCGATCAGAATTTGAGTCCGCTCAAATTTTGATCGCTGAAGAATCGATCAGAATGTGAGCGGACTCGTAATTTGATTCACATTTGAGTTGATTCGAAAAGTGAGTTTTTTACAACTCTGCCAAAATGACTACCAAAATGGCTGTGATCCGTTATAGCCGTTGTTTTCTATTTTTATTCCACTTAGGCCACATCTTACTTGATAGGTCGCGGGTTGTCATCTCGCCCCATCTGTGCTCGGTGAGCTGAACAAGTGCCGATCTTTATATCTATAAAGCCTTAAGCTGCGAACTTTCTTTCACCAAAGTATCGGCCGCCCCTAACCTGTTTCATTACTTCCAGCAGGGTAAAGCCCCAAGCTTTGGAGACCGCTCCGGCACCTGCGCACCAGCAAACATATTTCACTACGCCTTTGTAGCTACTTGTGCTACAGCAATACTCAAGTCATACTACAATGGTCTCGCAGCCGGCATGAATTTCGTGTGTTGAAGCGATCGGTCCCACCATTCTCCACTTTTGAGTCATCCGTGAAGATCGGTTGGCAGCCATAGACAACCTTTTCTGTTTACTAAGTAGTCCAGTAGAGAGAAGCTTTTTCCCAGATTATTGTGGAAACGGTATAGTTAGTGCTCGTCTGCAGATGATCTCCCGGATAGGCCATCTACTACATATGTAAAGCAACTGCCTCGGAATTGGGGAAATATTAATAACATGCTCATAAATTAGCACAGATCCGTTTTTCAATTCTTTCCTCCTCGGTTCTATCTAACACTTTCTGAAATTTGTACGTATTCCGTCCAGCCTTTCTTGCTTTAATAAGGCTTGCTGACCACGAACTGAAACTATCCCGCCATTCTCTTAAATACTTTTTGTTCTGATTTTCTCCGATCGTTCAGATTTTTATCTGCATCGGGTTTAAGCGTAAACCCACGTAGTTATTCAGAACATTTCCAATGCTTGTCAATGGACTATATGAAAATTCCCCCAAATTAGAAATGCTTGGACAAAATTCATTTTATTACTTTTAGGTTGATACTAGACATTTTAATTTTAACTCAACTTTATGTCCCTTAAAAAATATACACTAAATGTGCTAGAAGAAAACACTTTAAAACGTTATTCCGACAGAAAATTTGTGCCTTTGTTCTATGTTTTAAAAGGGGTAGAAAGTTTCTTCTGAACTTTAATGTCAGTCTAAAAATATTTAAATTCTTGTCTGGCTATTTTGTTTATTACTCTTAACACATTTTGAAAGTTTATATTTATTTCAATTTTACACTAAATTTGAAATATATTTCTGTACACTAACGCATCAAAAGGAAATGACTCATAAAATTAATCACTTTCTCTTCTTTTTCAGCAACCACCGCTCGTACAAATTTACTACACACGATTTCTGTTTCACATGTGTGGCATTCCGCTTCAGCTGTACTTCATCAAAAAGATGATGGAAAGCAATTCACACAAGTTCTTTTGGGAAAGGAGAAATTCGATAGAGAATTAGAAAATGATATAAGAGGACTGTATTGAAAATCAGTTGCAGATGAATGAAAATCACATTAGGTGACGATATATAAGTTATATTTTATATACTCCTATAAGATTTATATATTAATATCTTATTCTCGTTAATTTTTTTTAACCTTTTGCAATTTATTTTCGATGCTTACATATTTTTTATGTACAAAAGCTAGTTTTAAAATGCAAATTTTGATGATAAAATATACAAAAATATTTAAAAATATGGCTTGAATTTTAGTCCGATTGTACTCTTTAAAAAAGAGGTATTAGTAAATTTTTAAATTAAACAATTAATAGGATTATAATGAGTTTTCTTCCCTCCGGAACGTTTGTGATTGATCAGCAATGTACTTGGCAAAGAGTAATAGGTTGACATTTGAAAAAACAAATCAGTAGAATTACTTAAATTTTAACTAATAATACACAATATTCAAAAGTATAAGGTATGTATATTTTGATGATCTGGATCTGATGCAAATGTTGATTATCTGGATCTTAATATTTTGAGATTAATATCTTTGTATGAATGTGCAAATACATTCTAAGCTTGTCAAAAATATACAGCTATGTAAGTTATAGATTAAAACTGATGATTTATGTTTTGCTGACCATTACTGTTACTTATTATTTTTGCGTGTTATATGCAACAAGTTTTTCTTTTATTGAGTAAACATATATTGGATTTTGATCGATCTAATGTAAAATGTGATGTTGCTACATGTGGTTGCTTTTAATTTTTTGCACAGGTAATTTTAAGTGTCTCTACCACAATAGCAAAGATACACTGAAATTAGTAAGAGCTTCCAGTTATAATTTTTGCAATTAATATATTTAAGCTTAGTTTTTAATTAAAATTTTAAATGCTTGAATATAAATTGCTAAACAATTTTACTCTGAAATAACAAGTGCTACATTGTATCTATTTTATACAACAGCTACTAATTGCATATTTTCAAATGTTTTAAATACAAATCAACTGGCAAGTTAACAGAATCGTACAAAGGTGGTTTTAATTATTTTGAATTTTTTCCAGATATTGTTTCTTTATTTTTATCAGGTCGTTTCAGATGAAAGTGGCATTTTATCGTCAAGGTTAAATTAGTGTTTTCTGTGAAAAGATGTGTTAAGAAAAGGAAAATTAAAGAGCGTTTATTTTAATTTAAAAGCTCTAAAAGAGTTTTGACGTAGAAAACTTACAGTCGTAGAAAAAAGTGATAAGATTTTAAAATGTAATAACATGAAAATTATTAAAGATAGAGACACGATCGATGTTGCATTCAATAAAGGATGAAATAAAAAAAATTGTAGACAACGATCCTCGTTGGAGGGCTTTTGTAATAAAATCGAAAGCACCTCTAAAGCGAGTTGGACTTCATTCAGTCTTTAGTCGCTGGAGTTATATGAACTTTCCGAGGTGCTCAGCAACCAGTGTTGTTGAGTTGCCGGATACTCCGAGCGGTCATGAACTGGTCCACAAGATCCTTGATAAGAGAAAACTGAAATAGGCGATATGAAGTTTCAAGCCCTATAAATCATCGGGATTAGATGGCATCATCCCAGCTGAACTACAATTAGCTTCAGAGATATTGATTCCGTGGCTAATGGTCATTTATGAGGCCTGCCTTAATCTCTTCTATATTCCATCCTCATGGACGAAGGTGAAGGTGGTCTTTATTCCTAAAGGAGGAAGAGCTTCACACTATAAGCCCAACGATTTTAGGCCCATTATCCTCTCCTCGTTCCTGCTCAAGACGCTGGAGAGACTCTTAGATATCTATATTAAAGAGACAATCAATCCTTCCAAGCTATCTCTCGCAACATGTCTACACTAAAGGTAACTTACCACAATCATAGAGCATTCTCATTTCACAATATCAAGTCAGAGGCGATAATGGAATCATTGAGGAGGCTTGAAATCGACGACCCTCTCATCAAACTTATTGACCTCATGCTAAAGGAGGATCCAATATCCAAAGAGTGGTAACTAGAGGCACCCCTCAGGGAGGAATCCTTTCACCACTCTTATGGAACTTAACTCTAAATGAGTTGCTCATAGACCTGGAGTTATCCGGTCACAAGGTTATTGCCTACGCCGATGATATTGCCCTGGTATGTTCAGGAAAGCACCCCAATACACTGGCTGAGGTTTTACAACACGCCCTCTCCAAGCCTTCATCATGGAGTGATGGGTGTGGTCTACGTATAAACCCTAACAAAACAGAGTTAATACTCTTTTCTCGGGGACAGAATACATTTCCAATGAATTGCCCTATACTAGACGGGGTTAGGCTAAAACTGTGTAATCAGGTGAAATATCTAGGTCTAGTCTTAGATAGAAAACTTACCTGGAAGCCTAACATCCAGGAAAGAGTACGGAAGGCTACAGTAGCGCTGTACTCGTATAAGAAGGCAATAGGTTAAAGATGGGGTATGGAGCCACGCATTGTGCATTGGCTCTACACAAGTGTCATACCACCCATACTTACGTATGGGGTGATTGTCTGGTGGCCGGCACTAAATATATCAACCCATCACAAAGCAATGGATAAAGTTCAGAGGATGGCAACACTGCTGATAACAGGTGTCCTTAGAACCACAGCTTCCAAAGCCCTGAGCACTATTCTCCACCTTATATCTTTTTGGTAAGCAAACCGCATCCTCAGCCGCCATTAGGCTTAATTCAATCCAGACCTGGAAACGAACCGACTTCCGTCACTCCAAAATCCTAGACAGAAGAACTGCCAGCAATATCGACTATACCTCGCCCAAGCCTTTCTTTGAAACTAAATTCGACTCCTTCTTTTCCACCAGATCGGAATGGGAGGAAGGTCCTTCCCAATGGGAAGAGTCAGTGGATCTCTACGCTGACTGCTCCAAACTAGAAGACAGAGTAGGTGGAGGTATCTTCTCGGAACATTTGGACTTCGATATCTCATTCAGCTTATCTGACTACTGCAGCGTTTTTCAGGCAGAAATCATGGCTATAAGAGTAGCCGCGGACCTCCTGAATCATTTAACGCTACCTAGAGACAACATATGTATTTTCACAGATAGTCAGGCCGAGAGTATACACCACCTCCAAAACGGTTGTAACATGTCGCTTAGCACTAAATGACATAGCTGAGGACCTGAAAGTAAGTCCTATTTAGGTGCCTGGACAAAGTAATTTTCCGGGTAACTGTAGAACCGACCGAACTAGCGAGACCACTCGTCCTGATTCGGACATTAACCACCAGCTGGGTAAATCGCTGGCCACTTGCAAACTGGAACTCTTACAGGAATCTCTCAGGATTGCAAATATTAATTGGCAGGAGGAACACATCTGCCTGATGACCCGACAGATATGGCCAAAACTTGACCCTAAACGGTCAAGAAGCTCATCCTACTCGGAAATTAGCACCTGGCAACTGTTCCCAGGATTTTTGTTATACTCTGGAAAAGTAGCTGATAATTTATTATTATTATTATTATGAAAGAAAATTAGCCATATGGTAAACACTTCGACCAAGATATATTGTCCGGAAAGCCCACTACTGCAAAGACGCTCAGCCTGAGGTAAGCAAAGAAGTCTTTAACAGGCGAGGATCTAACTCCAGGTCAGCTCAGAAATTCTCGATTGAAGATCCTTATGCTAAGACAGAAGAAAAGCACATAATGTGGCGTTATAGTTTCGTTTTTTGGACAATTTGATGATACCTGGTGAATAGTCCTGAGTAGGCCCGGGGACATTTCTCCACTATAGCAGTAGCAGACTTCTAGTCCAATCTTTTAGGACGTCAAGCTGAGGCTGTAATATAGTTCTGGACCTTGCCACCGAGAGGATGAACTTCCGATTTCGATCACCGTAACTCGGTAAACATAAAAATTACAATATCTCAAGTATAATTATTAAGCCAAAACAAAGTTCTGAGAATTTTTTCCTTCGTTGGTAGTGACATTTATCATTGTTCGGATTACTATCGCTTGTTGGTTGATGCGTAGGTAAAGTTATAGACTTTTTTTTAAATTCGAAATATTGCAAATTATGAAAGGTACTACGAAATGTGACGAATGGAAATGTTCTAGCACTTCGAAGCTCTCTACATCGAGAAATATATGAATTACATAGGCGATGGAAACAGTAAAATATTGAAGGCCATTCCAGATTCGGAACCGTATGCTTAGGTCACTGTTTGAAAAAAGAATGTGCAGACCTTTCACTGTAAAGATAAAGGAGTTGACGGAATGAAAAAATTGGGTGGCGAAATTATCGACGAGTTAAATAAAGGGGGTAGTACCGGTTATAATTTTCAAAAAATCTATTTTTTTTGCATTTCTGCAATTCCTTATACCTTCAGAAATCACCTCTCAAAATTTTATTAAGAAATTCAAAATAAAAAACCCGCTTTTCTTAAGATGATGAGGTTTCTTCAAATGGCGGACACTTAATCTCCGGATTGGCTTACCGATTTAGGTCAAATTTGGCGTGATTGTTTATTGAAGTATCCTGTGTGCAATCTACCACAATATAGGCCAAAAGTCAATACAACAAAATTTGACGAGCGAAACAAAGTGTAAAAAGAGGCGAATTTTCAAAAAAAAATTTCAAACAGCCACCATATTTTTTTTAATCATTTATTCAAATATTGTGGTAAATTACCACGTAAGAAACATTCCTCTTTAAAATGCCGTTTGGTTTTTCTGTTTCAGATTCTTCATTCCTGAAATTAACTATCCGCCACAGGACGAGGTATTTTTTGAGCTACCAACTTCAGCGTCCACTATAAATGTGAAAAAAAAATTGCCAAAAAAAAACAATTTTTTTTTGTTATCTTGAAAATGATATATGTATATAATAAAGGAGCCGAGAAAAAAAATATTGAAAATTAGGCTGTTTTTTACCTTTATAACCGGTACTACCCCCTTTAGTGCGGCTTTGTTTTCCGATGGGTGGTGGGTGGTAATCGTTAACGGATGCTGAAAAAAACTATCTATAACGCCTGCCAGGAGAGAAAAGAAGGAGATCAGCAATTTATAAGGCCAGTTATATGGTGCTGGAATAGCAGATATTAAGTGCATGAAGTTAGAAGTAGACATTTTCATTGGTATATTTAAAAAAAAAATTTGACGTAGGAATTTAGTTTGATTTGCTTGAAATATTAACAGAATTTTCTTAACCAGTTAGCAGTGCCATCCTCTCTTAAAAGTGTGTAAAAACGATGTGTGCAAAAACTATGCAATTCGAACTGCAAAGAAAGGACTGATCTTTATTATGCCAAAATTTTGCAACTGATTTAACGAGAACATGACACCAAATAATAGCTTTATTTATCCAACCCACATTACAGATTCAACGTTAAAGCATTTAATCAGTATGCGAAAGTGACTGTAATAAGCAACCTAATTCCATAACCCAAACTTGTCGAAATAAATAATTTGGTAACATTAAATGTAACATCTGAAAAACTAATTATGACTTGTTAAAAGAGTTTATTATCTATAGATTTGAATTTAAATCGATCACCCCCATTATTTTATCGTTATGTATCAACTTAGACCTATAAGTTCAACAGCGCCTGCAGAATTGTTCGCATGAAACATTTGCATAAATAATACGAATAAAGTGCTTTGCAGCGAAATTCGGAAACATGTCCAATTTCAAAAATCAATAACTCGAAATCGTTACTCTGTGGTTGCCGAGTATACTCATGGTATGCTACTTTCGTAGTAACTTTTTAAATATTTTCTAGTTATTCTATATTTTAGTATAATAGCAAGTGATAACTATTTTTTGCACATGACGAGTATGCAAACACAAAATATTGTTGTTTCTGTATGAAGAGTAAAAACGTCAATAACAGCTAACTCGATAACTGAATTTTCCAGAAAAGTATGTATCCATTTTTCGATTAGTTAATCATTTTCTTTACTTCTAAAAATTTTGTAGTTAATATCTTCGCTTAAATGAACCCTTTTTTCAAATGTTTGCCATTTTTTCATGAAAATTCTTCAAATCTAATTTCTTTGTTCAAGTTGAAGTATGTGAAAGCTAGTGTGTAAGCCCCGAAGCATCGTCCACGAGATTTTTTAATCATTGTACAAATAATTTCTAAAAATTAATATAATAAATACAATGTTATTATAATTAATATAATGAGGACAATAAACTTTTGAACTACGATGCTCTACCACCAAAGAAAAACTTATTTACTTAAATTAGAGTGGCCTTCTCTTATTGAGGACTGTAGTAATGATGATTTGGAATAAAACAGGTATAACACTTCTATTGAATTTTTTACGTATTATATTTATTCTCAGTTTTATTCAGACAATTTCGAACTGGCCTATTTCTTTCAAAAAATTTCCAATTTCCATCAGCTAATTCCTAATTCATTACAAACAAATCTCGATTGCATCTCAAATCCATTGGTGATGAAAATCCCAATTTTATTTGAAAACTTTAATTTTTCTTGAATATTTTGCAATTGATATATTTTTAATTTAATATCAAAATGTCATATAATGTTACTTCTTATAAAACATTGACAGCAAGTTAGTAGTCCGCGGGACAGCACCATTTATTTTTAATGATTAATACATACTTGAAACTTCGTGAGTGGCTTCCTTTTGGCGAGTCTACCAAACTTTCTCTTCTCTTTCTTCATATTTAATTTTAATGCATTTTTAAGATAATTTAATAAGAAATTCCAAAATTATTTTGTTCGACAAAAATAATGCTGCGATGAGTTTGTCTACCACCGCGAACATGCCGTACGTAAGCATTTTTATTTTCAATACATGCATAGTTCACTTTTGCTGAATTGTTTAACACGGTAAGTGCTAACGACGAGATATCTCGTAGTTGGCAATCTATTCGAAATTGCCAGCTACGAGATATTTCGTAGCAAAACAGTGAAGTGAAGTACATTACATAGAGTTTTAGCATAAGAACGTGCTACGAGTTAACTCGTAGTTAGCATTTTGTAGCGAATATCTATTGAATATGCTAGCTCGTAGCAGTAAATTTGTATGACGGCGATCAGGAATATATATGTTTTTGAAAGTTGGCACTTAACGTGTTAATAATTATTAATGTTGTCAAGTAGTCATAGTGTCCGACAAATTCCCTGCTGCATTGTTTCAGACCGATAACTTAAATATGGCCTTATCACGGTGTATTAATCATTAAAAATAAATGGTGCTGTCGGACTATAGCGATATAGTTGTAACTGAAAATACAACAGAAGCATGAAAAGTGAGTTTAAAATTAAATTGTTTTCCAAATTCGATTATAATGATTGTTATAAATATAATATATAATAATACAATAAATATTTACACTTTATATCACATTTAATTAAATAATCGTTTTCGTCATTGACTTCTTTAAATGCTTTTGTTTTACTTTTGTCTTAAAAGTTAATACTACATAAAATGTTTTTAGCAAAGTATATAAGCTTATAGATTATCCACGGTACCTGTCTCTATCTAAAACCGAAACTTTAGCTCTTCTAAAAGACAAGTTGTGCCTTACTTAATAGTCTTACAAAATTTCTAAATCACAATGTCGTATTTCAGGAAACTTTTTCTGAAAAAAATTTATTTTATATTATTAAAATATTTTAGAAAGGTTACAAAGCAACAAACCCTTAAGTTCATTTCTATTCGATCGATTTCTCCGCCCATCAGGTCCACAATATTTTCACCATACGTAAGCATAAAATCACGTAGTTCGTGGACAGATTGAAATGATTTGAGTGTCTGAAAAAAGGTACATATAGTACAGGAAACGAAGCACGAAAAAATAGGGTTCCTTCGAAAAATTACCTACAGGAATTTGACTTGATAAATCGTTAGGGGGGCATAAAGAAAGCTTAACTCTAGATTTCCGAATTTCCCCCCCCCCCCCTGTTTTTGAGAAAATCCAAAAAAATTTTGAAATGTGTTTTTCAAAATAATGTAAATGGGAAAGTTGTTCGTCACAAAAATACCTACATTTTTTATTTAAACAATTTTTTTGTAAAACTTACCGTTCTCGAGCTGGAGCTTGCCAAAGTGTGAAAATTGTACTTTATTCCATATGGAATACGCGACTCAGCGCGGCCATAAAGTACAATTTTCACACTTTGGCAAGCTCCAGCTCGAGAACGGTAAGTTTTACAAAAAAATTGTTTAAATAAAAAATGTAGGTATTTTTGTGACGAACAACTTTCCCATTTACATTATTTTGAAAAACACATTTCAAAATTTTTTTGGATTTTCTCAAAAACAGGGGGGGGGGGAAATTCGGAAATCTAGAGTTAAGCTTTCTTTATGCCCCCCTAACGATTTATCAAGTCAAATTCCTGTAGGTAATTTTTCGAAGTGTAATTCTTTTATTTCCTGTACTAATAATAAAATAAAATAGTAACATACGTAATTAAAAATTAAATTTGACAGGTAACATGATTAAAAAGGTTTTTTGCTCTAAAAAAGAAATAAAAAAAATCCAATACATCTGATTTTATGAATATAAGCCTGTGTAGTTTTTTTAAAGTATTTTTTTAATTTTTTTTATCCGATGTGGCCAAATCCTAGGAGACAACCCTTTGATGCGTTAGCATGGTTTTGGCCGGAAGGGAATTAGGGTAAGGGAAGTGGGGAAACTTGAAGGTCTTGTTTTTGCTGCGAGCTGGACCACAGCCCAGAGACGGAGTGGATTATTTTAATTTCTTAATAACACCTCACAGGGAGACCTGGTCTCGAACCCGGGACCCATGGCATGGTGGTCGTGCGGCTCAACGTATAGATCCAACTCCGTCTCCTGTAGTATGATGCTAACTTATCTCGTAAATAAGTTGTATTAAAAGTACCTCTGATGTAATGAATACTTGCATTCTTATCGTTTTTAGAGTTTAGTAGGAACTAGGAATCGTTTTGGTTTCGGTCTGTCCGTACGTGGCTCTTCTAAAATGCAACAAAAATGTTTGAGGACTTTTTGGTTTTAACTATTCAGTTACGAGATATTTGTTTTCAAAGTCGTTACCAAAGCGTCCCCTACCTCTAATATCTGAACTAGCGATGCAAAATACTTAATAAAAGTCCTGAATCTAGCCTATAGTTAATACTTTCAATGAAAATTATGCGGAAAAAAAGTAGTTTATGAAAAATTTAGAAATGAATGTACGGAATTTGATGTACTCGAACGTGTTCCCAACACGTTCTTAAATTTTCTTAACTATTTCTGTTAACAGTACATTTTTAAGTTAACATCTGGCTTTAAATATTGTATTTAATAATCATTGTGTGCATAATGTCAAGAAAGTGTGTAACTTTTCGGATCTATTTCCTTTTGTGTGGGGAGAGTATACCAAAAGTATATAGAGAACGGCTTTCGCCAAAAGCTATATTACCCAGACTAAGCGGAGCCATGATTAAGAAAGGAATATTTATAGAATTCGATTAACTGAAAGTTAATGAAAATAACAAGAAACTTTTGATATTACACCAAATTTGCCAATTATTCAGGAAGTAAATGGTGAAGACGTTTTCAACAGGGTCATGCAGACCTTGAAGATGACGAGCTCCTTCGACGGCATAGCACATTAAAAATCGATGACAAGGTTGAAAATAGTTTTTAAAAAAAATGTTGAACCGACTTCAGAAAAAGCGCTAAAAAGCATAAAATAATTTTTAATTTATTAACTATTACGACATTTTGAAGTCGGTGCAAATTAAACAAACAAAACAATTACACAACCACAATTGAAGGTAATACATAAAACTACCTGAACGTTTCAGCTCACGGTATCATGAGGAAGGACGATTAAATACTTTTGTTGTAGTTGTTTGATTTGTTTAATTTGCACCTACTTCAAAATGTCGTAATTTATATAAAATTAAAAATTATTTTATGCTTTTATCGCTTTTTGTGAAGTCGGTTCAATTTTTTTAAAACTATTTAATTTTTCACGAAAAAAGAACCATCCAAATCGGTCCACGCGTTCAAAAGTTAGGTTTAACCCCCTACCCTCATCTCCATCCCACCATTTTTTCTCGTGGTATCAATCAAGGAACATACTCTACCCAACAGAAAAAGAATCATCGAAATCGGTTCACGCGTTACGAAGTTAGACTACCCTCCCCCACCCCCACCATAGGACCAAATTATTCTCCTATTAGTAATACAACAGCAAAAGAACCATCCAAATCGGTCCACGCGTTAAAAGTTAGGTTCCACCGCCACCCCCACCATTTTTTTTTCTTTTGGTATCAACCAGGGAACATACTCTACCCAAGAGAAAAAGAATCATTGAAATCGGTCTACGCGTTACGAAGTTAGACTACCCATCCCCCCACCCTAGATAAATTTTTGTTCTATTAGCCATTGCTAATCCCATTGGGGATCATACTCTTTACAAAGAAGAACCATCAAAGTTGGTCTACGCGTTACAAAGTTAGATTTCATCCCCACCCCACCAAAATTTTTTCGATCGTGTGGACCGATTTGGATTATTCTTCTTTCGATGTGTAGACTATGTTGCCCCACTGATACGACGGACAAAAATTTATGAGGTGGAGTGGAGTGGTGGAGTTGCGCCTAACTTGGTATCGCGTGAACCTACTTGGCTGATTCGTTTATTACTGAATAGACTATCTCGCTCCATTTGTATCATAATATAAATTGTGGCTTAGCGTGAGAGTGGGACGTAGGGTTTTACCTAGCTTCCTAATGAGTAGACCGATCCCTATTTGGAAGATTCTTCTTTGTCGTATACAGTATGATCCCCCATTGCTACTATATGTAACAATGTTGACCTGGGGGGGGGGGGGGGGGTAACCTTACTTTGTAACGCGTGGACTGATATAGATGATTCTGAATTCATAGATTATCTATTTGTATTCTGACAAAAATTGTGGCTTGTGATGAGAGTTGGAAGATGGGCGGCGCCTAGCTAAGGCATAATGATAATACTTTTGTACCTAGAGTGACTACGATAATTCTATCTTGCTGTATAGAGGCGCGCTAGGGCCTGGCTGTTTCCATTCTTTAGAGTGCACTACCTCTGCAACTTTTGAAATTGTTTAAATGTGCAAATTAAACAAACAAAACAGCTACGCAACAGCAATCGACGATCAGAAGAAAGGAGCATTAAATACTTTTGTTGTAGTTGTTTGGTTTGTTTAATTTGCACCGACTTAAAAATGTCGCAATAGATATAAAATGAAAAATTTATTTTATGCTTTTTAGCGCTTTTTTTGAAATCGGTTCAACTTTAAAAAAAAAAAAATTTATTCAACGGTGCGCTGCAAAACCTATCAAATATAGGACAAAATTATATATAAACCATTTGTTAGAGCTTTACAGCTACATATATGTTATGTTATGTCTAAGGTGTATTTATTGTTCGAATGTGGAACACCCAAACTTCACGAAGGAATTATTATGTTCTGCGGATCTGTTATGTCAGCATCACGGTAAATTCTGCTTTCAATTTAAAATTTATAATTAAATATTTATTGTTGTTTAGTGTAGAAGATATTAATATAAATAAATCTTCGATTTAATTCCCATCATAGATCTCTCTACTTATAACTTTTACTACAGGAGGGAGAATAAGTTATTAGTAAACAGAAAAGTCCTGTTGTCGACATATTCATTTCTGTCTTATACAGAATTTTTCACATAAGGTGCGTGTTACAGGGTGATTCATAAATTTGAAATTTGCATGCTATGCACATTGCTATTTTATTTTTATCTTTTGATGTACTCAACGCAGCGGCATCAAACTCCAACGCCAAAAAACTACTATTCCAATGGCCTTTTCAAAAATGTCAACAATGTCTGTCTTTATCGGCTTATTTTATACCTCGCGAAACACGTCTATATCTTGTAAAGACACTTATTGCACCCATTCTAACTTATGGAAGTGAGATTTTTAGCAAGACGGATTCCGTATCCTTTAGGAAGTTACAAGTCGCTCACAATTCCTCTGTACGATATATATTTGGACTTCAGAGACATGATCACATTTCTCAGCATGCCAACTCTATTTTCGGTTGCTCAATTAAGACTTATTTTCAATATCGCTCGATATGTTTTTAAATAATCTTCTTATTACCCGATTTCCCGGTTACCTCAGTGACAGGGTTGTTTCTCTGCGATCATCTAGAAATCTTTCGATAATGACTCCGCATTTTTGTATTACTACCGAGAGACAATTTTTTGTTTAGGCGATCAGAATGTGGAATGCGCTACCGCTAAATATTAAAAGGTCATACAACTGCAGCAGGTTCAAAGACATTTTGTTTTCTTATCTCTTAAATGAAGTTGAATAGATAAATAAGCTCTTTTTACTTTTCATTTTTTATTTTCTTCTCAATGTATTCTACAACTTTCTTGTTTAATTGAATTATTTTATATCTTTGTTATTTACATTCTTTCTTACTTCTTGTTAATTTTTATTTTTATACTAATGTTACTCTTATTTGCCTACACTTCGAAAAGACTTGTATCTTAATTGTGTAAGGTCTGAAATATAATAAATGAAAATGAAAATGAAATGTTGATCTATTGCAGGTACAGTCGCTTATGAAAGTGAAATAAATGTTTTGCGATTACCTAAAATTCAGCACTCACCCACATTTTTTCCGAAATGCATGTAATTAATACACATCTTTCTTGTTTTTATTAAATTGCCTATCTTATTACCTTTCCAAGAAGGTTTGTTTTACAAAGTTTAGTGTAATTAATGTCATTGTCATTATTAGCCAATTATCCTGGCTGTGTACCTGACCAAAATTTAGCTATAACAAACATAAGGTGAGTCAGATAGAATATCTATTATAGTTGAAAAGCAAATCGATTACTACAACTAAAATTATTAAAAAATGAGATAACTTACTTTTGAGGAATACGCGGATATAATTTACATTTATTGTGTAGTAGACGGAAGCGATAAAATAGCTATACTGGAATATGAACGGGGATTCCGTAATCGACGAGAACCCCAAAGAGGGGTATTTTCGCGGACTTTCTGAGAAATGGAGCAACATCGAGCAGGAAATAATCATCATCTTCAGGTAAGACCCTGAAAGGAGCACGAGACGAGTCGCAAGGGGGTCACTTAAAGTTTGGAGGGTTATTCATGGAAAGGGATTATCACCATATCCCAGTCCAAGGACTACTGGAAGGAGAGAAGATTGGAATTTTGCACTTGGCTTCTCGTATGCGACATAGAGAACAGGGCGTTTCTGGACCGAATTCTCTGGACGGATGATTCGCAGTTCCCCAGTCATCACAAACATAAAAAACCTCCATAACTGATCAGGTACTATCCCACAAGGAGAAGGATGTCATCATTCCAGTTCAAATTCAGTGTCAATGTTTGGGTTGGTCTTGTCAGCAACCACTTAATAGGACCATTCAATTTGCCGCAAGTGCTTAATAACCACATTTATACAGATTTCTTGGAAACTAAATTGCCAGATCTACTTGAGGACATCCCTCTGAATAATCAAAGATTTTTATATTATTTCCCAAAAGGTTTTCTACGTGTAACTTTCTACATGCTTTCCCTACCTGGACGGGCATGTGCCTTTGAGTTTTCCCTCCGTCATACAATTGGATACAGGGGGGATACAATTGATTGAGGTGACAGATAAATGTCCTTCAAAAGTTGAGTGCGTGTTGTTAAATTATTATTTTCTTATATTTTTCAAAATTAGTTAAAGTTAAAGTTTTCCATCCACATTTTTTATGGAATTTTGTTGCTCACTTATTCTTTAGTTTTTTCGTGTTCCCAAATATTTCTTTTGGCCAATTATTATTAATTTTAACTTAATAGCAGAACAAATAAATAACGTTCAACAAACAATATAACAAAGGAAATAGACCGTTATTTCCAATCCAGCCATTGTATTTTAAGGTCACGATATTAAACTTCCTGTTTATAGCCTAAGATCATTTATTTCAGTGCCAACTAGCTCAATGAATATGTTTAATGAATGCCGCAGTGATGGAGCTAATTTACCATTTCCAATGGCTAACTAATACCGAATTAAATTAATTGGAGACCTATCTGCTTTTGACTTTTTTGAAGGATCATATAAAGGTCCCAATAATATTGTGACGAATTAGGTACGGAAAGCCAGAGGCAATGTGAGCAAGTGTTCAATTGAGTGAAGATCTGACAGAAACTGCTCTTTTTCCCTAAAAAAAAAAACCAAGATACAGTGCCACATAAAGTGAGAGCGATAGGAGAACAGGTGAAATGGCGAGTTCTTTTTATTGGACAAATTAATTATTTATTGATATATAACCGCGGTGATCAGTAAGTGGCGAAGTTTTGCAAGGAACGTACCACAATTGAACTATTGACATGAATTTCTCAAAATGGCCAATCCAATAAACAGAGTCATATAACCCTAATATCCGAAGCCCTTACCAGAGAAGGTCGCAAACCAGGGCTAAAAGATCAGTGCTGTTAAAACCAAACTTATGAGCTTGGACTCCAGGAGACAAAATGAATGTTATTTTGAAGAGCAGCAAATAGAACAACTGGAACTCAGAAGCTAGTTACAGCAGATAGCGGAGCTGAAGCTCATGTAACGGCTCACATGAATAACGCTCGAGTTGCATTTATTACTATTGCTGATATAATGCACAATAACAACATTTCCAGACACACGAAGATCCGGAACTTCGAATCGAACTTAAAATCTGTTGGATTGTACGGCTGTTCAACATTGAAAGTGACCGGTCAAATAACATCTGAGCTACAATCCTTTATCAACCGGTGCCTCCACCGCGTCCTTCACATCCAGGTCTTCACCAACGAAAACTACACAGTCTTACAGGCCAAGACGAGACAGACGTCAGTTTCCGAAGGCGAAAATTGCAATGGCTAGGCCACACACTAAGAAAAGAGTCAAACAACATCGCTCAACAGGCTTTAAATTGGAACTCGTATGGGACCTAAGAAAGATGCCGAGTTGGAAGACCGCGAAGCACATGGAGAAGATCCGTAGAGAATCTAGACCAGCAAAGCAGTTGAAAAGTCGGTGTAGTAGATACCTCACAAGTGTTAAAGGAACCAAAGAAACCCATGGTTACGCTCAGAATAATAACATTTAAAGATTAGAATTTAAATCAGCCATTCGTTTACGATTAATCACTTATTAATTTTTTTTTTATTTAGCAAAAGTACAGGGGACAACCCTATGATGCGTTTAGCTTGGTTTTGAATCCTCAAATAAAGAATATCCTCTTTTAATTGCACAGATTATGGACAATATATTAAAACTTACATGTTTAACCCCTAAAGTTTACCTTATCATTGAAAACTCATAGTCAGTGAATTAACGCTCAATTGTTCACTTACGGTTTCTCATTTTGAATGAAACTAGTGCAGTAAATAGCATGGAACTGGTGGGAAAAAAACTCTTGTGCCCCCGGCTCAAGGACCTCTAGTACAATCCCTAAAAATATGTAGTCGAAAAAAAACTCTCCATATAATAACTCGGAGCTTCATAAAATATGTTTTTTTCCTTGAGTTAACGACATGGAACAGGTTTTGATAATAATAGGCGATAATCTCGCTTAAGAATATTTATAATAATTTGAGGGGAAATACAGATATTAAAAAATTTGTCTAAGGGAAGTATGAGAGTGCAGAAAAAGCCATTAAAACTTATTAGTGTGTGATAGATAATGTTTTTAAGGTGATGATCACTCGTTGTTGGAAGTAATTTTTTCGGAGATCAAGCAGGCCCCTTAAGAGGGAGAAGTCTTGGTGTCTCTACTTAGGGCTTTGAGAAAAACCTTTTAAGGATTGAGTCTGTCTGTATAAAGGAAGTTTTAATGTTAACAATGATGAATAATCAAATGCAAAAATGCAAAATCAAACGTAAACACATTACATTTTTAAAGTATTTTATTTTCATAGAAATGCCTCGGTGACTTCTCTTCTAGAAATAATAATTTTTATTCACTCGCTACTCCGAATTCATAAATATAAACATAAAAACATGTTCAACCATGGCAATGACGATAGTAATGGTTTGCCTCATAGCATGAAACGTATAGCTTGTGAAATTCGATTAGTTTCCGGTTTATGGGTTTACACTGTCTTGTAGTAAACTTTGTCTTGTAGTAAACTTGTCTTGTAGTAAGCTTTTTTTTATCGAGAACAACATGAAATTGGATATGAATAATAACAGAACAGAGTTGAACAGCAAAGCACGTTCCTAATTAGAGTAAAAGCAAAGGGCAATGGTATTTAAATGGATATTAGAAAGCATTTTTTATACTCTAAGTTCAGTCTTAACAAAGATGCCAAATATAAAATATTTTCTCATAACCTCCGTGGTTTATCTACTACAGGTAGATTTTGTGTAAAATTTGTTATCCTAATATTATATTAATTATATTTTCTCAGTCTTATGGTACATGCCAGTATGATGGGTACAGTGACAATATAGGATCTTCCACACTATATGGCTATCCGGAAAGCAACATAAATTGGGATCAAGAACGAAGAAATCTTGACGACTACGAAATGGAGCAATACTCCGAAGAAAACTTACCACAGCAAAACAGCACAATTTACGCAACAATGGAGCAAAAGAAATCTGATGAGCACCTAAAATACTTTCCCACAGATATAAATCCGTTCTGGGAATTTGTAGAACAAAACACTTCAGAAACTAAACTGCACACTTATCAATATTTACATTCAAATTCAAAAAATGGTGAAATTCTGATTCACCGTCCTGCACCCATTGTTGTGGAGAGACCACTAACGAAGGTGTTAATAAGGCATCCCCCACTAATTGTGAAGCCAGCTCCAGTTATTTTTCATCGACCACCCCCAATAGTGAAAAGACCACTTTTTATAGAACCTCTTCCTCAAAAAATTCGAGTAGAGCCGCTATATGTTAACGTAAAGCAACCAACGAAAAAAGTGATGGTGGAGGAGAATTCATGTTCTTGTGAAAATACAATTTCAGAAAGTAATTACTACGAGGAAGGACGCAGTTTTAATACCTATGTGTAATATTTTAAATTAAAAAATATTTTGTCCACCAAAGATATTTTTTTGTTT
This sequence comes from Leptarthrus brevirostris, assembly GCA_964036015.1. Classification (NCBI taxonomy): domain Eukaryota; kingdom Metazoa; phylum Arthropoda; class Insecta; order Diptera; family Asilidae; genus Leptarthrus; species Leptarthrus brevirostris. The sequence goes on along the minus strand of OZ038372.1, from coordinate 116,090,982 downwards.
TTTACGAAATTTGAATTGTGTATTTAGTATGCTGTCAGTCTACTTCACATTAAAACTAGCGTAATGCACTTCAATTTCATTTCTGATCAAAGAACCCGTAGCAGCAGAATATCGAATACCCAGTTTTCTAAAAATGGATTTGGTTGTAAGTGTTTCGTACCATAATTGAAAAAAGGAACATTTATGGAATCAAATGTCTGTTACAGCGGTTTTTCTCCGAAACTATTTGACATAGAAAGTTTAAATTTTGCACAAAGATAGGAATTCGTGGCCCAATCAGAGCCATAAAGTTTTAATAGTTAAATTTTAATGATTGCAAAAGATTGTCTCCACCTTAAGAGGACTACAATCGCAACAAGATTGAGCTTTTACCACCTATAATATTTTACAGGGTTCCTTAAATTCAAATACAGTAAGGAAATATAGTTGGAATGACTCTTTTGACTCTTTTTTTATGTTCGACAAAATGAAAGTATACTTGTTTTTTAATGATATCCGACAAATGTACTTCGAGACTAGAAGTTACGTAGCGCGTTCTGTCGGTCCGATTTTAGGCCACTTTTTTTTAACAAATGTGCCTTCAAATGATTCAAGAGTTGTTTGATTTTTAACATAGACCATGAACTTAACGTGGCCCCAAAGAAAATATTCCAATAGCGTCAAATCGCCGGACTGTGGCAATTACACAGACCTGCGAAATTTTGAAAAATGTTTCCCCCTGGACAATGAATAGTAGTTTGCAAAGTAATTTTTCACGCTGAAACTGAATCCGGGCTTAGAATTGCTCTATCACGTCCGGTTTTTGTGATATTCTAACCTAAAAGTGGAAAAACACTGTTTTTTGACATATATGAGGTTATGTAATACCGCGATTTTTTGTATGGTGACTTTCGTATACCGAGAAATCCATGAACATGAAAATTTCAAAATGCGATATCTCGGCGAAAAAAAAGATATTTCAGCAAACTCAACGGGATTTGAAGGAGGAAGACTTGTACTATAAGATCCCACATATAGTTTTCTGAAGAAAAAACATCGCGGTGCTACATATGTCAAAAAACAGTGTTTTTGCTGTTATGGGTCTAAAACCTCACGTGATAGAGCAATTCTGAGCCCGGATTCGGATTCAACTGGAAAAATTACCTCGAAAGCAACTATTCATTGTTCAGGTGAAAAATCTCGCAGACCTTTGTTATTATGGCACGCAACGTAATCCTGTTGAAAGTTATCTGTGTTAATCTCATTCATTTCTAAAAAATTGATAGACCATGTGTCGACAATGCATACCATTCTGTCCTTATTGCGAAAGAAATAAGAACATATGATGCCACCAACCCATAAACCTCACCCAAATGGTAAGTTTTTCTGTATGTAACGAAGAAACATGAAGAGCCTTCACTCAATCAACTAACTAATTTTGTTTATTCACATAACCATTCAAATCAGCGTCATCATTAAACAAAATTTTGCGATAAAAACCTGTATCAATTTGCAATTGTTCGTGAGCGGAATCAGCGAACAAACGACGCAAACGGCTATTGGTCAAGCTCCCGACTCAAAGTTTACCATGTAGTAAACAGACAAATCTCAAGTAGAGACCGACGACGAATCGACATTTCTGGTCCTTCATTGCTCGGACTTTTGGAAAGTCAGCTTGTTTGTGATTATTCGTACATGTTAATCCTAGCCACACTCCTAGAGGTGTCTTTCTCCCATAGTATCGAGCCGTTTTAAATAATGTTTAGATGTAACCCCCCCCCCCCCCCCCCCTAAGGTTATTTATTTCCCCGACATCGGAAGTGTCATTATTCAGCTCAGTGACCTCGAAAACTCTGATCAGATTTCCTGTAAAAATCTAAGCACTTTTGAAGCCCTGCAATTTTTCTGTTAACTTAACCATTTTCGAGTATAACATGCTCAAAGTGCTAAAATTTTCAATTTTTTTCCTCAAAAAATTCAAAAAAGTTGAAAAATTAGTTGAGGCTCTAATTTAAAAAAAACTTGACCTTGTATGACCTTTATCTTCCCACCCAAGGTCAAAGTGACACACATCCCCGAACTTCCTCCATCGAGTTCTACAACTTCTGTTTGAAACTTTTTTATCGAAACGCTTCCCTTCAGAGATAAATCCAAGTCTCACTTAAAAACGAACAAACTGTACAACTGTACTGTTACATTGGATTAGGCCCACAGAAGTAATACTATCTTTGAATTGAGAAAAGTGTTGAGAAGTCTAGTGAAATATCGGTTGCAGACAGTCATCAACGCGGTTGAACTCCCAAGATACAGTCAGGTATATTAAAATCTGCGAGAATTAGAAGATCGTCACAGGCAGCATCGTATACGAAAGCCCATCAATAACAAAAGCAAGTAAATCGTAAGGAGCAGGAGACAAACTTGTGACCACCAATAAAATGCTCTGTCGAAACTTCAGGACGACCACCAGTAGCTCAAGACCATCCACATACTGATCATAACCAAAATGCAGGTGTGGTTCGCCTAGGTAACTCTTTTGTAACAACCTTCAATGAGTTCGTAGACTTAAGAGGGTCCTCTACTCTCGCGGTTTCAAAAAATCGATTTTTTTTTAATTTCAATCTATATGTATCTGAGAATACGCCACAGAAAGGATTTCATGAAAATCAAATTCCTTTGCATGTTTCTGGGAACAGAAAGGTACCCGTCTCCGGCTGTTTCAGAGAAACTAAGCGCGGCGCGCCACGACACGGCGCTTGTCCAGTTAAAAATCATTGTCTAAAGAGTTTACCGGACCGTTCTTGAGAAGAATGTGGACAATCAAAAACATCAACGTGATGAGGAAGGAGAACTCTACGGCCCCGGTATAGCAGATTAACTTGTAAATTACTACAATTAAGTTAAACACCGTAATTTATCATTAAACGCGTTTTCCCGAAAGTAGTGTTTTTTTAGCTGCCGAGTAAGACTTCTCATAAAAGTATTGGTCCGATTTCAATAATATTTTTTTTCAGTTGTTTAGAAAACATACCGCTATGTTTTCCCGATTACGATTTGCAAAATTTTATTTTGTTCCATTTTTATAGCCTCTAATAGGTCAAAAAATGACGTAAAATTGGAAATTTTTACAAAATGTTGCATAACATTTACATATTGCAGAATAAAAAAAATCTGTCTCGGGAAAACATAGCCAACGTAACTATGATTATAAAGAATATAAATTTTCAGATTACAGATTACCCAATTGGCCACAACTTTGCTTAAGCGGGACCCATGCAGTTTCAACATCAATGTCATCAATGACGTTTCAAGGGCGCGAGAGTTATTTTTTTTCATCTTCAAAAGCAAAATTGAAAAGTCAAAACATGTATCTTCGAAATAAAAAAAATAATTTTAAAATGTATTCAGTAGATCCTTCGCAATTTATTCCCCAAAAAACCGCTCAATTTCAGGCCTCGAGAGTAGAGGACCCCCTTAAAGTAAAAGGTATCCAGGAAGGAATAGGAATGCTACAGATCATTAGCTAAACTTAATTTACTATTCTATGTAAAAATTGATTTTTTTCTCAATTTTACCTTCTCAAGGAGAAAATTTCTTGAAATGGTGTTCTTCAAGTCCTCGACCTACTGGGTTCTAAATTAATCCGAAATGAGTCGATTCATCTTGGCGCGTTTTGGTAATATCAAACCGCTTCGAAGCGGAATAATATAAGACTTAAGAATATCGCATCGCTCAGACTTGAGAATATAAAGAGCTCCTCCTCCGTGGTTCGATATTATTTCTTAATTTGAAGACGGAGTTGGATCAATTGGTTGAGCGGTGTAGTGGTAGCTACACGTATTTCTATTAACTTTCTAAAGCGTGAACCGATTTGGTTGGTTCTTTTTTTGTTCTACAGAGTATGATCCCCCGTTGCCAATAGAAGAAAAAAAATTTGGCCTAGGGTTTGGGGAAGGGAAGGAGTAGTCTAACTTTGTAACGCGGGTACGGATTTGGATAATTCTTTTTCTGTTGGGTAGAGTATGTTCCCTGGTTGATACCACTAGAAAAAAAATGTTGGTGGGGTGGCGGTGGAACTTAATTTTGTAATGCGTGGACCGATTTGGATGGTTCTTTTGCTGTTGTATAGAGTGTGATCCCCCATTGCTAATAGGAGAAAAATGTTGTCCTAATGTAGGAGGTGGTGGAGGGGGAGGGGTAGTCTAACTTCGTAACGCGTGGCCCGATTTCGATCATTCTTTTTCTCTTGGGTAGAGTGTTCCCTAATTAATACCACGAGAAAAAAATTTTGGTGGGATGGTGGGGGTGAACCTAACTTTTTAACGCGTAGACCGATTTGGATGGTTCTTTTTTTGTTGTACATAATAGAAGACAGTTTTTAATAAAAAAGTTGAACCAACTTCACAAAAAGCGTTAAAAAGTATAAAATAATTTTTAATCTTATATCTATTACTATTGTGAAGTTAGTGCAAATCAAACAAACCAAACAATTACAACAAAAGTATTTAATCGTCCTTCCTCATGATCTGGTGAGCTGAAACGTTCAGGTAGTTTTATGTATTACCTTCAATTGTGGTTGGGTAATTGTTTTGTTTGTTTAATTTGCACTGACTTCAGAATGTAGTAATAGATATAAAATTAAAAATTATTTTATGCTTTTTAGGGCTTTTTGTGAAGTTGGTTCAACTATTTTTTGAAAAACTATTTTATTTTTAAATTAAAGGTACCTCCTACTAACTCTCTAATTTTTTTTATTAACAAGCAAGATTACCGTTTTTAACTATGTACTGGGTCAAAATATCTCAAGTGTGCCACTTTTAAAACGATGTTTCTCTTTTCAATCAATTTATACAGTTTTCGATTCGTTTTATTATCAAAACAACTCCCAAAAATTGAATCCTCGCGAAAGGTTCATCGAAGTTCAAGAATTAAGTTATGAAAATTTTTGTTACGAAGTAATCTTTACGCTAAAAAATTGTTCGGTAGTAGAAAACCTTTTTTTATTATTTAAATAATCGTTTGTTTTAAACAATTCAAAATTAATTAAACTTCTCCGCCTGTGAAAAAATTCTTCCACGTTCCAAAAGATTCTACAATCTCTCCCGAAAATTTTGTTAAAAAAAGTTTGTATTTTGCAGTAGTTCAAAAGTTATTGGTGAGGATATGCATGCACAACCACGTTTTGCTCTAGGAAACGTTGTGTTGAGATTTCCCGAACTGGTATATTTATAATCACCAATAAAACTGCAGTTGCACAATGACAAAGCGCGCGCGTCTGAATGAGCGCTGGAGGTCGCAGCGCGGTCACAAAAAATTAATAACTTTTGAACTACTGCAAAATACAAACTTTTTTTTTTTACCAAAATTTTCGGGAGAGATTGTAGAATCTTATGGAACGTGGAAGAATTTTTTTCACAGGCGAAGAAGTTTAATTAATTTTCAATTGTTTAAAACAAACGATTATTTAAATAACAAAAAAAAAGGTTTTCTACTACCGAACAATTTTTTAAGCGTAAAGTATACTTCGTAACAACAATTTTCATAACAACAATTTTCATAACTTAATTCTTGTATTTCGATGAACAGTTCGCGAGTAATCAATTTTTGAAAAAAAAATCGTTAAAAACTTTGATTGTTAATAACTTTTAAAAAAATTAATTTTTTGCAAAAATATTTTAGGGGAGTTGTTTTGATAATAAAACGAATTAAAACTGAATAAATTGATTGAACATCGATTTAAAACTGGCACACTTGAGAGATATGTTGCCCCTACTACATTTTAATAAGAGGTGCTTCCCACCCAGAGTAAGGCAGCCTCAACACATTTTAATAAGGGTACCCCCCCCCCCCCCACCCAGGGTAAGGCATCCAAGTTACTGAAACCATCTTCAACAACAATATTTTAATACCCCCACGCAGAGTAAGGCATCCTTTCTATTAAAAAAAGAAAACACATCATCTAAAAGAACCAGGAAGAATTATCGATGCATCTACTCAAAAATACATCTTTAAGAAGTAAGAAGAATTAAAAACACCTTATCAACATTTTAACAATCCTAACAATATTTAAGAAACAACAATTCAACTATACGAAGAGAGAAAAGAAAATCTTTTGATAAAATTACCAGGGTATGTTTTTTTTTACTTAAACGTAAGAATAAGTGTCCAACAGTAACATACCAACCCATACGTACATCATATTCTTCAGGCTATCAAACAAAATGTTTTTCTTTTCATTAATAGAGATTAGAATAAGAATTATTGTTGGTATCACCATAAATTTGGTACCAAAGCTATTAAATGCATTCCGCCGTGTTCATACACAAAATATTAATAAAAAACAATTTAGCATTCACTCAGTGAACAACATATAAAATAATAATATTTCTAAACGTTTATTCATTTTCGACAAAGAAAATAAATTCAGTTTTCTAATAGATACAGGTGCATATATTTCTGTTGCACCTAACGAATTCTTTAAGAAATACAACTAAGACCCTAAATTATTTCTATCAGCAGCAAATGGTTCTACCATCAACACGTTCGGTACGAAACTACTCAAAGTAGATTTCGGTCTCAGAAGAGATCTTACCTTCCAGTTTATCATTGCCAATGTCAATAAGCCAATCATTGGGGCAGAATTTTTAACGAAATTTAACTTAATATTTGATTTAGAAAATTAAAAAATTATTTGACCGTACAATAACATTAAGCGTTAGTGGAACCACGGCAAACGCAAGTACTACAACTCCTCACGTCAAAGACGTTTAGATGGACAGAAATACAAAATTGCAAAATTAGTATTTGACCACATGGTTAAATTAGGTCTTTACCAATTATTTTCTTCCTCGGTATCTTCACCACTACATCTAATAGCAAAGAAACATTTTACAGATTGGCGACCATGTGGAGATTATCGTCGTCTCAACACAATAAGAGTTTCTGATAGGTACCCTTTAACTCACATACAAAATTTCTCAATGAATTTAAACGGTTGCACTACTTTTTAAAAAATTGATTTGGTAAGAGCTTATCACCAAATTCTCATTTGGATTATTTGAATTCACTAGGATGCCTTTTGGTGTAAGAAATGCTGCACAAACATTTCAAAGATTCATGGACCAAATTCTCAAAAATTTAGATTTCGCTTTTGTCTGCATTGACGATATATTAGTTGCCAGCTAATCTGAATCCGAATATAAAGACCATTTGAACCAAATTTTCAAACAACTATCTGAGTTCGGAATTAATATCAACCCAACCAAATGCATTTTCGGAGTTGGAACTTTGGATTTCCTCAGCCACAAAGTTAGAAAAGATGGCATATTACCTTCAGGAGACCAAATCCAAATTATTACCAAGTTTCCTTCTCCAAATTCTACCAATTGACTCGACTTCTCAAAGAGAAACCAACCAACGCTAAAATTTTTTTTGCCGCCAGTATAACGTAAAGACTAACTCAATAAAAGGAAACAATTATTTTTATTAGTTCATCCTATTGAAAATTCAATTTAACTGTGGACGCTTCTGCTAGTGCTTTTGGTGCAGTTCTCCAATAATTCAATACAAACCATTGGGAACCCATTGCATTTTTCTCTAAAAAATTACAAATCGTAGAAATAAAATATTCAGTTTTCGACCGAGAACGTTTGGCATTATATCTAGCCATTAAACATTTTAGACATTTTATAGAAGTTCGAGAATTTATGGCTTTAACAGACTACAAACCATTCATTACAGCTATATGGTATAAAACTGAAAGAAGTCCAAGAGAAACAAGACATCTGGACTACATAGCCCAATTTACTTCTGATATCAGACATATAAAAGGAAAATCAAATACAGTAGCAGATACCTTATCTAGAATTTCTATTGATAATTCTATTGCTCACGCATCTTTTAATAACAAAACATAACAGACCAGATATTTCAAAATTTAAACTTGTAACAATTAAATTGAACACTTCTGAGTCTGATATTTGTTGCAAAGTTTCTACTAAAATCATATATCCATAATTTATCTCATCCAGGAATTAGGACAATACGAAAATCTATTGTTTCTAAATATATTTGGCCTGGAATGAACACAAATATTAACAATTGGACGAAAAATTGTATCAATTGCCAAAAAGCCGAACTCAAAAAACATACAAAATCCGAAATTGGTAGATTCGAACTACCCAAAACGAGATTTGAACATATCCATTTAGATTTGGTAGGACTTTTACCTTCTTCAAATGGACTTTTACCTTCTTGAAATGGTCTTATATTCTTAGAGTAATGGATAGATTCACTCGTTGGCCAGAAGCTTACTCAATAAAATATATACAAGCAAGCACTATCATTAACACATTATACGAACAATATTTTCCTAGTTTTGAGTTTAGAAAAATATTAAGTTCACATCGATCCCCAATCAAACGGAATGATCGAACGTTTTCATACGCGCTCGGTTTTTGAACCACGGTCAAAGAAGACTTGCAAGTCTTGTATATGGACAACCTCGTTCCAGGAGAATTTATCATTAACCATAATTCAACAATTCAAGACCCACTAAATTTTTTAAGTAAAATCAGATAATATCTAAAAAACAATTTCAAAATAAAAAATATTTTCTCTCATGGAACTTAACTAGCTTCAATTTTATTTACATTATAATGTACCTTGCCATTTCCAGATACATTAAGAAGCTCTAGCTTTAGGAGACTCTATTGACTGTGACTAACGGCAAAACCATGCTAACGCATCAAAGGATTGTCCCCTAGGCTTTGGCCACATCGTATAAAAAAGAAAAAAAACATCTTCAACCACCACGCCATGGTTCCCGAATTCGAGACTCGGTCTTCCCATTTGTTTTTAAAAATAGAATTAAAAAAATCCACTCTGTCTCTCGGCTAGCTCGCAGCAATACAAAAACAAGACAACAAAGCATCCTAGGCCTTGGCCACATCAAAACAAAAATTTCAATCGACCCGAACCGTTCCTGGAGCGATATTGAAGCTTATCGATTCGGAACTCTGTCGACTTTGAAAAATTAGAATTACCAATGAAACTGCCAAATAAGAATATTTAATGACTTTATTGTTTAGTGTTCTGCAACATTTTTGTTTGCCTAAAAATTATGATTGGTCGGAAGCAAGTAAAATCTTTCATTGAACTGGGATATAGCCAGAGATATAAAATTTTTATACATATTATAATTCATTATAAACTTCTTAGTTTCTTTGATTCTTTAAAATTGATTTTATGAATTTTTTAAAATATATACTAATAACCTGAAGGTCGACTCTGCCTATAACAGTCATGTTCTGCAATATTTTCCTTGAAGTTTGGTAAATTCTCCTTTATCATCTCCCTTTTAGTTGGCTTTACTACTTTCATATAAATTGGATCCACTTGAAGTTTTTGCGGTAGACGATTAACAATAACTGGTCTCTTCACTATTGGAGGTGGGCGATAAAAAACAACAGGTGAAGGTTTCACAATGAGTGGAGGATGATTAATCAAAATTTTTGATGGTGGTCTTTTTACTACAATTGGCGCAGGACGGTGAACTACGATCTCTCCCCTTACTGTTTTCGTTTGATATGTGTGCAACTTTGTTTCCGATGTATTTCGTTTCAAAAATTCAAAAATTGAGTTTGCATCTCTTGGAACGTTCATGAATTTTTCAACGGAAGTCTCTTCTTTTAGTATATCTCGGAGTGTCTGCTTTAAATTATTAAATTTTGTTTTCTTCGGTTTTGATGAATATTTATTTTTCTGGTTATTTTTGATGTCAGCATACTTTAGCTTTTCTGTCCAGGCCGTTCGAGTAGGAAAATAAGGCTCCATTGAAGATTCTAAACTATTACTCTGTGCATCATAGCGTACTGCACTGCAATTCTGAAGTAATTTCCATTAAAACTTAGAAGAAACATTTTTTACATTTGTACAAACCTTTAGAGCGCAAGCTGCAAGAGCAATTAATAAGATTTGAACGTTGCACATGATTACTAACGTTGGGAGTGAGATAGTACCTTGTTTTGAATCATCTTAAGTAACCATTTAAATACTCTCGCCATATCTTATTATCGTGTATAGCGACGTGCTTCACCTCTTTGGATGACCGTATTATTCTTCTCCAATTTCATGTTTGATTTTGTAAGAGCGGAAACTTAAATCATATTTCACGCCACGCTGAGACATTTTTCTGTTGCGTGCTAGAAACTTAAACACTTCATCTGGTGAAGCGGTTTATGTTTTTGTAAATTCAATAGACAAAATATTAAATTGTAACAGAGACCATGACTTTTTAATCGTGATATAGAAAGAAAGTTATTACCTGGAGTCGCAACAAAATTAATGTCTGAAGACTTCCTTAAGTTTTCTCTAATTGCATGAAAGTAAATGGTTTTGTTGATCAGAGACTCAGAATTTTCGTAATTGATTATTTAGTAACTTCAATTTATTTTTAGAAACGAAATTTAAAATATAGTAAAACTGAAATCATTCTAATTTCTTTTCAAATTAATTTAATAGAAAATCAAAAGAATAAAGTTTATTGGAGTGAACCAGAAGTTTGGCTTTACTGATGTTGATTCTTATCACATTACAGACTGCGCAAATTAAAAGATATAACGTGAATGGTGAATCTCCTCTTTCACATTATGTCTAACAACTTGCAGAACTGAATAAAGGCCTGGATCGAACGGGAAAGTGTTGATATTGTTGATTTTACAATATGTAGGTAGTACATGAATATGTAGGGTTAGTTTAGGTTAGAGTGGCTGCCTACACTAAGGCTAAGGAAGCCCATTTTGATACCACAGTTGACATCATATGAACCCCTACAATAGAAGAGAGTCTACCTATTCCTTTCTGCGCATCGAGCCAGTTCCATGTCTCCAGTGGAATCTAGTTCTCGAGGAGTTAATATAAATATTGGCTGGAGCAGAAGGAATTTAGCCTTAACACGTTTCCGGGAACCATTTGGTACTGCAGATAAATCGAACTAGGTCCCTGACGTCAATGGAGCCTAATTCGGGTAGTTCTTCAAAAAAGGTGGAGCTCAAAAACCGGTTCCTACGGTTGGCACCCAGATGAGCCGTACTTTCAGATGCTCAGCTATGTCATTCAGAGCTGAGCGACATGCTACGGTAGTATATACTCCCGTTAGGAGTTTAATTGCGGCATGACTATCTGTAAATATACGTCCAGAATTTTGGCGTGACCGAAGTCAGTCCGTTTCCAAGTCTGGACTGAGTTAAGCCTAATAGCAGCTAAGAATGCGGCTTGTTTACCGAAGGGATCCACCGGTAGAAGGTGGAGAATACATGAACTGAGGTTTTTATAGATATTTTTGGATACAATGTTTCTGAACGCATGTTTAGGCGCGGGAAGGAAGGAGAAAGAGACCAAGGTCACTATCTGAAAAAGTGGGAAAACCGGGAAAAGTCAGGGAATTTAAGTAGTGAGGGAAAAGATTTCAATGAAATCAGGGCTTGTCGGGAAATTTTCATTGAAATCAGAGAATCACGTAGAACTGGTGCCCAAAAAGGACAATTAGGCGATTTCAATCCCAAAATCATTTTTTTTCAGATTTTAGATTCTAGACCCCCACCACCAACTGCCCCAGAGTGGTAAATTCTGACTCCTAACCTTTTGCACCCATGTACCATGGCCTTATCTATATTTTTAAAAATTAAAATTTTTTTCTGTTTATCATTCTACTTCGCGTTTTTTCAGCAATGCTAAAAATTCTATCTTTATTCCTAAAAATGTTGCGGTTAAATTCATATGAATTGTCAGTTTATTGCAGATTTTATTTCTTGATATATATATGTTGGAATTGGATAGGTTTTTCATATGGTGTAGCCAAAGCCTAGGGGATAACGCTATGCTGCGTTGGCATGGCTATGGCTGGAAGGGAATTAGGGTAAGGGGAATGAGAGAAACTGAATGTCTTGTTCCTGCATCATAGCTTAGATTTATTTCTATCGTCACCGATGAGTAGGTCTGTTCCCTGATGAGAATGCGGGCTCCCGCATGTGCACGAACTTACACATTTTGCGGTCCATCAAGTTTCGTGCCAGGTAAAATGGTGGAGAACAAATCGCCGTCACATGTTCCCCTGCTGCACGAACTTTCCCAAATTTTTTAGCTGGTGCATGATCGGCCATCTTTTGGTGTTTTTATTTCGAAAGTGAAGTTAGGTTGAGTGACTGTTTCATAGTGAATTGATAGAATAAAGTTATTAATAGAGGATAATTTGGTGATTAAAATGATTAGATTAACAATTTATAATAAGAAGTGCAGTTTAAATAGATTCCGTGTGTTCCGCTAATTTTCTTCTTCTTGATTTTTACGAGTTTGCATGAAACATGTTCCCCTCGATTTTTTGGTTTGTGGACACTTTTTATCCCACTATATAAGTAAGTATTTACACGGAAAGTTTGCGCACGAAAATCGGTGTAGTATTGGGTACTACAAGCTCCATTCATTCACTTCGCTGACTCAATCCGAGTGCACTATTCAGAATAGACGCACAACACAATAACGGACCAAATCAGTGCACTACGTACCCGAACATTAATTTTTTAATATAATTCCTATCCGTTGCTTAGCTGGGCATGGTGTGAATGTAATCGTGGCTGCTAGCTAGTTGGGCTACCTAGTGGGTGTGGCGGACGAACTAGGTGCGGTAGACTGACTGCGAACGTAATATCTGGTGTGATGTCATTGTACTTGCCTGCAGTGTTGGGTGTCAGTTAAAGAATCTAAACGGAACCAATTTCGTTTTTTGACAGAAAGAATGAGTCCGAGTTAACGAATTTTTTGGAATGAATCCGCTGTGTCACTTAAAAGATTCATTTTGCCCATCTCTATTGCAAATTGAAAACTCTTAGGCAGGTCGAGCCAGGAACCTGCATCCATGGAGTGGTAATCGTGCCACTCTGCCAATCGATCCAAGACCGTCTCCGTTATAAGGAAATTCGAGTTGTACAAGGCGAAATGTATAAAACGAAACCGTTGTTAGACCAAATGTGGAGTTGTTGAGGACTTCGAGTTATAGAGGTTCCACTGTAATATTTTTTCCGTCAACTAAATTTTAAGTACATCAAAAAGCAATCAAGTGCGTAATAATACCTTAACCATACAAATTTTCCAATATTTTTCAAGAAAAATTCAATATTATATTAAAATAATAAATTTTATTTAAGCACACTTCCATAGAGTTCAGTTTAATAAATAAATACAGGTTACTAGTTTTTACTAATTACGACAGTAAATTGTGGTGTTAAGATCACTTAAAAAATTGTTTTCCAAACTGAAAGCATTTGAAAATTTGCAATTCAGCATGAGCTAGTAGGTACCTATTTTATAGAAGTTATTGAAATTTGGAACAAATGACATGACGTTGAAAAGTTTGAATGTCGACCGTTATTTAAAACAACTGTGTGATAGACTATTTCTCTTGAAAGAATCTGTCAGGTTTTTTGAAACACTCATATTCCACTGTGTAGACGCGTATGCTGTTGTTAGATCGATTGCCATAACGAAAAGGTCGTAAGAAATTTCGTGATTTGAAATTATAAAATAAAAATTAATATTTTAACTAATTACTAGACCGTAGTCGATCCAAAGCCCCGTTGAGAAAATAGAAGGAAAAACCGCGTGCCAGACATATCGACTTTGAAGGGATCTATGCGCTTTATAAATGCGCTTACGGAGATACCCGTGGGCAGCCATACTTCTGGAATAGGCTTATAACCCTCTTTTCTGAAAACCTCACCTACAAAGGAAGCGTATAAGTGTCGGATACCTCGGACTGATTCCATGATGACGACCTTTGGCTATAAAAATCAAACTAAGATTATAGAGATGGAGCAAGAAATAGGTACAAAATAAACAACTTAGGATTTAGTGCATTTTCAGGTATGAAAAAAGACTTTTCAACATAATTTCACTTTGGATATAACCTCCTACACTATAATCAATTTAATTTTCTTGCTTATTTCTAAAAAAATTATAGTTTTGAAACATCAGTAAGATACTTCCACTGCCAATTTATATTATTTAAGAGTAATACTTACCTCTAAAAGCTCGTTTAAATCCTGTTTTTCTAAATAAATTCTTGTTAGTTCCTTTCCATCAAAATCTATTTCGGCCTGTTAGAAGTAATGTATCTAGTTTACTTTTTTAAATTCAAGTAGTAGTTACCTTATATCTAACAAGTGAATGACCCATCTCTATTCCTTTAATATCATGTGTAGCTCTTATCATAACATCACTTTCCAATTCAGTATTCATTTTTTTAAGTACCTCTCCCGGAATTGATCTAAAATGGACAAATACATCGTAATGAATTACGTTCAAGCCACTAGCACAAAATTTACCTTCCAACAAGTGCATTTGCATTTGTATAAATTACAAATGAAGCTACGCCACCTAAAATGCCTCCAATAAGCAAAGAGCCTATAGCGTCAGGAATATGAGATCCAGTATAATTTGTTAAGCCCATACATGTTGCCGCTAGAATAACGCTCGTGACAGCTGCTGCATCTTCCGCTAAGATAACATTAACGCAAGGGTCGCAACCACGAAAAACTGAAAAACGTAATCAATTTTAAAGGAAACATTAAAAGCCAATTTGTTCGATACCATAATCTTTGAAGGTGAGCTTTTGTTGTTCAGCAGACTTTCGGATTTTATTAATAGCAACAAATAAGGTAAACCCTTCAGAAAATATAGATTGTCCAAAAACCACGTAGGCCTACAGTTAAAAAAAATTACAAATTAATTAATGATAACTCAAATGCAATATACCCAAAAGAAGTCTTCAATTTGCTCTGGATGAATTAGGCCCATAATACCGTGGTAAAAGGACAGACCTGCACCAATACAAAAAATGCCAACCCCAGAAATAAGGGAAGACACATACTCCATATTTGCGTAACCGTAAGGGTGACTGTGGTCTGGATTCTAAGACGATAAAAAGTTGTACTTCAAATTAGAAAAAAGGAATCTTTTTAACTTGTGTAGATTTATGTATTCCGTAGGCTAACATTATCTGGTTGGCGGTATCAGCAAATGAGTGTATAACTTCGGAGAACATACTGTGAGAACCTGATTGCACCCATGCAAAGGCTTTCAAAATAAGATTGCCCAAATTGCTGTAATATTAAAACAATACTTTATTTAGTTGTTATTAATATTGTATATTTAAGACTTACACTCCAATTGCAATTAGTACTACTTTGCCTGATTTTCCCAGCAAACCGTTATTTTCGTCATTATTTATTCTTCTTTGGTTAATTTCTCTTCGGAAATCGCGCAATCTTTTTTTTGTAGCGAAAATATCTACAAAATAAATTTAAATTTGTATTTACTCCAAACTCCAAACGACAAAAGAAGATGTTATAGTTTACATAGCTGAAACGATGCAAACAGTAAGGTACTTGAAGCTGTATTTCTATCACAAAGGTCCCATTCCAACCGGCAGTGAAACATGGTTGCTTTCTGCTGACAACAGATAGCGCTAAGGGATCACCGAGGGCTGCAGAATAATGTGTGGTTCGGATTCTACCTTAATTTGTAGTTCACCTTGCAGTTGCCATCATCGAATCGGATGCAGTTCTTTTCCCGCCCCATGCCATGCAGGGAGTTACGAGACCTAGAGAATACTCTCCCAGTAATCATCCTTTCCTTAACTCTTCAACTTCCAATAATTTCGTTTCTTTAATAGGCATATTTAATTTAAAGTCTGCAGGTGGCAAATCAGTTGAGTACGGTGTTTTTGTCCAAAACCCCCAACAAGATTACAGAAATGTTAGTGCGAATTGTTATGCAGAAAGAACCAATCGCCTGATTTCAGTTTAGGAATGTTAACGGTTGTGATGGTCTTATGATTGCTAACTACTTTGGCAGCTTTTTGAAGACAGTGTTCTTGGATAATATCTATCTGTGATATTAGTATTAGGGATTTTATTCACTTTACAAAGACCCCCGACATCCCTTAAATCCAACCAACTTATCTCTGATGACGCATTGCTGTTGAAATACATTTCGAATTTAGCTAATAGTTAATAGTATTTCGACTAGTTCGATTTTTCCTGTTTATTTTCTGAAAGTCTCTTTAAAATGTTAATATCCCAAATGTCCGAATCCCTGAGCAGAGAAGGTCGCAGAGCAGGGCTTAAGATCAATGCTGCTAAAACCAAATCTATGAGCTTGGACTCCAGGAGACAACATGAAATTTATCTGGAAGAGCAGCACATAGAGCAAGTGGATAAATGTTGCTATCTCGAAAGCATAGTTACAGCAGACGGCGGAGCTGAATCTGATGTACAGGCTCGCATCAATGAGGTTCAAATTGTATTTAATACTCTTGCTAAGGTCTGGCGCAGTAACATCTCCAGGCGTGCAATAACAACATCTCCAGACGCACAAAACTCCGGATCTTCGAGTCGAACGTAAAATCTATTCTGTTGTACGGCTGTTCAACATGGAAAATTACCTGTCAAATAACATCTAAACTACAAGCCTTTGTCCACCGGAATCTACGGCGCATCCTTAACATCCATGGGAGATCATTACCAACGAAGACCTACACGGAGTTACAGGACAAGACGGGATAGCCAACAGCATAAGCAGGCGAAAGTGGCAATAGATAGGCCACACACTAAGAAAAGAGCCAGACAACATCGCACAGCAGGCTCTAGATTGGAATCCCCACGGAATCCAAGGAAGACGCCAAATTGGACCAGAGAGATACGTACTATGTTTCCACTGTAAACTGTTTCTGGTATCTTTCCTGTATGACCTTATGAAAGGCAGTTCTACAAAGACGAACCTACTAGAGTTCTAAAATGTCTGTACTTCTACTATTGTGTCTGGCATACAGGACGACTCCATTTTAGTTGATGACAGTAAGCTTTTCAATCGAATTAGCAATATATTTTTTATACATAAGCATCACTTTCTTACGTTTTACTCTTTTTTTGTAAATTTACCGCGTTATTATCTATCTTGTTGCACATAATTAGCCGGCTTTACTCAGCAGTGCTCTGAGTATAATACCTCTCTCCATAAAACCTCGGAATTGATTGATTTGAGACTACTGCTTTTCATTATTTGTATGAATGATGACTTGCTCCAGGAACTTTTAAGGCTTTTGCTTTAAGTGCTGCAATCAGTACTCACCCGGAAAATTTCGCTCCAAGTTACATTGAGCGTTTGCCGGTGACCACGCTCAATGTAACTTGAAGCGAAGCTTTTGGCGTAAGTACTCATAGAAGTTTAAAAATTTTAAACACCTGGAATAGTACGTTGTTGGACAAGACTGGACTTCAGCGACCATAACAACTTAGACAATTTCAATAAATGTTCTATTAACTTCTTACCTCTTAGTATCGACAAGTGCGCAGTCAATTCTATTTCACATAAACGGAATCCATTACTCGTCAACTTTATAATAGGCGGGTGCCAGCTCGCCAAGTAAACAAAATGTTCACAAGTTTGCGCTACTTGGACTTTCCTGGAATAACTCTGCCTCTGTATATAAACATACTTAAGCTAATTTTTCTAGAAACTATACTAATCAAATACTTGATACTTAACAAATAGTCTATAGTTTTTGGTTTTGTTTAATATATAGATTCCAGTGCGCTCTTTGAGGAAGCAAGATTTTAACATTCTTAACCACCGGCTATTAAAGCGTCTGATTTCTTCGAGTTAGTAGTGACTGCTAAAGGCGTTTGCATTACCTGTGAGCGTTTTTTTACAAACGGTCCCGTCTGGTTAATCCTAAAGGTACTAAACCTACCATTAGACTTGGAGGCAGCAAGCCAATAACCCACCCTCTCGAAAATATTAAGTTCTTACTGGATTCTCAAGTAGTTGCTACGGACAAATCTGTAACATTGACAATCTTTGGCTTCAAAAAATTGGACACTGGAACGTTGGCATCTTGCCAGCTGATTCACTGGAGCAGCTTTGTTGGGAAGTGGCGAGATATAAGATGAATATACTGGGTTTAAGCGAGATCGGATGGCCTAATGCAGCACGGACTCACCGCTAATTGGCAGGCGGCACGCAGTGAAGAACAATCCTTTAGGAAAACTTCTTTTTTTAGCTCTGTGATCACATGTGATCGCCTCTGGACCTCATGGTGACAATTTTAACTTGACAGGAGATATGATCACAAAAAAAAATGCCTCACACAACAGTTGCAACTGTAGCATAGGATTGCTAGAAGTACTAACAAGAACAGGGAAGAATGGGTATTGCATGGACCTGCGTTTTTTTTAAAGTTAGTTTATTGTGTTAAAAGATTTTATTTTTATTGGGTTAAAAGATGAGAAACTGTCGCAAATCAGTATATATTGTTACAATAGAAAATGAGTAACCACACTTTTTTAATGGAAAAGAAGTTTTTTCAAATTAATAGGTCTGTTCTTTACAGCCACTCCGAGTAGAGTAGATCTCGGCGCGGAGCCAAAAAGAGCAGGAAATAAAATAGCAGCGCAGAGCTCTGCTCCAATCCGAGTAGCAAAACCAGAATGCACTGCTGACAACTGACTGACATTTCTATTTTGAGATAATAATAATAATAAACCTGTCTCCAATTTCTTGGTGTTTGGTGAGCGTGACACACAAAATATCTTTCCAAACGAATTAACCATTGTAACTTTATGCATTTCGTAAAACAATGCTTTTAATTTACACTTAATTAATAAAAATTCAAATACTTCCAAATAGATCGATCTGAAACGTCAAAAAGTGTAACTTCAAATAGCTTGATATTAAACGTCAGAAAGCTGCACCTTGTTTAAACTAGGAGCAGAAAAGTTGGCTCTTAAACACTCTAGATTGCTGCTCTTTTCTCAAAGAACATAAAAAGCGCAAGAAGATTTCTACTCTTTTCTCAAAGAACACCGACTAGGGTAGCAAATAACTCTTTTTGGCTCCTTTTTACTCAGAGTGGCTGTGGTCATAGCAACAACCTCAGCTTAACACCTAACGGATTAGTTGAAGCCTCGGCTGACTACATAACGACCGTTCTAAATTTAAAAAAAAGGATTCAGTACCAAGATTTCATCCAGAACGGAATGGAGAATAACTGTAATGACCAATAACTTGGATATCTCATTGTTCACAAACGGTTCTTAAATGGAACAAGGTGTTGGCGCTGGAGTGTTCTCTGAGACACTGAGGATATCGAAGTCTTATTGGCTTCTTCTAAGCGGAGGGCTCGCGATTATGAAGGAATGATTGAACGCATTCGCTCACTAACGCAGAATATCGCCATATCTTCAAAAGTAGTGCAGTATTGTCGAGAAGCTCTCTGGAGAGTCGATTAACCATTAACTCCAGATAGAGCGCCCTGTGAGCTGTTATTGCAAAATAAAAAAAAATATAATTTTGATGTCATAGATTAATATCATATTTGCAGTAGTAATAAAGCTCCCGAGTCTTTAGATTTAAACAAACAAATTCTACTTTTATTCTCATTTGGAGTGAATGAATTCATGTCTCTACACCGTTCAGCGCATCACTTTACATAAAATAATTGAATTCTAAGTCGACTTAGGGAAGATTTCCCCACTTTTATTTTGCGTGATATATTTTCCTATCGAATGGTAGCCTTACTAATTTATTTATTTATTAAGATTCATCAAATACTGTATACTTTTACTACATAAAAATAACAATATAATTACATAAGAAATACAAAAAGTAACCTTAACAAAGCTGATTCTTTAGTTGAAGTCTTGACAAGTGAAAATCAATAAACTCAAAACGATTATTAAAGAGACGAGACATAAATGTTATAGGCTCGTGCATACCATAATTTGTGCCGTGGTGGGGAATATGCAGAAAGCATTGGTTCGTTAAGAGGCGAGCAGGAATCGATAAATACAGTCCCCAGCAGTTCGGGGGAATTAACCGCGCCTTGTAAGCAATCGAAGGCAAAAACAATATAATGAGTTTTAATCGGTCACCGTGAGACAGCCGAAGAGGATCGGTCCAAGGAAGGCCACGAAGGGCAAATCTTACGAATCTACGCTGTACAGCCTCAATCCGATTAATATGAATCGCATAAAAAGGAGACCACACTGGACTAGCTTACTCTAAAACAGGTCTTACTAACGTAAAATAAAGGGGTTTAGTTATATATAAGTCATCAAACTCCTTAGACCATCGCTTAACAAAGCCCAGAGCAGCATTAGCTTTGTTTACGATAGTGTTGATATGGTCGTCTAATGAAAAGGTTGTGTTCAGCACGACCCCTAAATCTTTGGCCTTGTCAAGTCTGTTCAGAGAGCTACCATCTAAGGTGTACTTAAACTGCACTGATTTCCTTAATCGAGAGAACGACATAATAGTGCACTTGCTAATATTTAGAGGAAGGAAGTTTGTAGAACACCAATTATGAAAGGCGAAAGAATAACACGGTATATTTTGGCGTCATCAGCGTTACATAAAATTCTCGAATCAAGAATAAATAATTAATATAAATGATAAAAAGCAAGATGGCTATCAGAAATCCTTGCTAAAATCCATAAAAATGCAGTCGACTTGCTTGCCAGCTTCAATGGCAAAAATACAGCAAATAGAGAATTCCAGCAAGTTAGTCGTAGTAGATCTAGGGGAATGATGACAGATAGTTTCCATGATTTCGAAAAAACACCACAACAAATAGATAAGTTAAATAAATGACAAAGAATAGAAACTAGGGAAATGCGAGTTTTTACAAAGCACGCAGGGATACAATCAGGACCACACGAGAAACTATCACCCAAGGGTAGTCGACGCAAGCCTCGTCAAATGAGTAAAATCACTAGTATCACAGTCTGTACCCAAAAACGCGGTGCTAAAAAAGTCGCAAATAGGTTGGCAGTCGTCACAGGACCGTTACTCTCGACGTCACCAAAACTAAACACGCCTTCACAATTACGCTTAGAGTGTACGAACCTCCAGAACTGTCTAGGCTCAACAATGCAAAGCAAAATTGGTTGCATAACATGGAGTAAACGAAGTAGTCAGTATCAGGCCTTGAGGAACAAAACCGCTTTCAAGCTTTATTCTTTAGATTTTTTAAGTGCTTGATGGAACTATTAAGCCAAGGCTGATATATACTCGAACGACAAGACCTTGAAACAGGAACACAATCATCAAAACAAGCAGAAAGAGAATCGTAAAATAATTTTACAGCATTATCGATGTCAAGCTCATTCAGAACATCCCTCCAATCACAGACAAAAAGCCAGTCATTAAGTTTAGAATAATTAAGCTTTGCTAAAGTTATAACAGGATCAAAACCAAGAATAACATGCAGTCCCGGTTGACGACGAGATTCAGGAACCAAGGGAGCACTCGAGCAGTAAGTTGAGAACAGCAAATCAAGAAACTTGAAGAAGAAACGTGAAGGCCGAAATGTACTGTGGAGCAGCCGAAAAAAAATGGTAGTAGGCAAACTTTGTCCAAAGAGCTCTCCCAACCGACCCAATAAATGTTAAAATTTCCAAGAATCATAAGATCATCCGACGGAAGCAGCAAATCAGACAGTTCTTCGACAAAAGTAGACATCAACTCATAACAAACAGAGGGCGATACTGGTGGAATATAGACCGTGGAAATGTATACGTTTTTGTGTGGAAGTCTGAGAACCACACAAAGGAACTCGAACTCATAATAATAAAATAGTGCCATAATCAAGGTATGGCATTTTTTCCACAGTGGCAAATAACACCGTTGTGGCGTTTTTCTCTTGGCCTCATTTTACGTTGTAGAGTCGAGAATAGCTGAAAAATAAATGTCAGATTTGGGAGTGCGAAATAAAAATAGCTGCTGAACCTGAACGATTGCATATTGACTTATTTTTCTATCTGTTAATCTTTTTACTTTTTTAAGTTATGCTTTGTTTACTTAGAAATTAAAATATGGTACATACTACAATGCAGTATTACAAGTGGATGCAGTAAGTTATCAAAAAATGATTAAGGAAGGAAAGATTAATGTTGGATGGGATCGGTGCAAAGTATTAGATGGTATATCTGTGAAGAGGTGTTAAAAATGTAATGGTTGTAATCATGATTCAAAGAATTGTAAAAATGAAGAAATATGTGGAAGGTGTAATGGACATCATCGTACAAGTAGTTGCCAGGAAGAAATGGTTATGTATGTGTAAACTGCACAGAAGCAAATAAGAAATTAAAGTTAAATTTGGATGTTAGACATAATACAATGTGTCGTGAGTGCCCTGATTATTTAAATAAATTAAAAAGTGAAAAGAAGAAATGTGGATTTAGTATATAGCAATCACCAAATGTTAATTGCTTGTACTTGAATATACAGGGACTGTAAAGCAACTTCTGTGAACTAGAAATTATAATTAGTAGTAAAAAATATGACATATTATTATCAGAGACACACCTAAAAGATATTGTGGATGATGGTGAGATATTTTTGAATGGATATAAAATACTGCGTTGTGATTCAAAAACTAGTCATACCGTTGGAGTTGTAATGTACATAAGGGAAGATTGGCAGCATGAAATTTTGAAAACAAGTGACAGTAATTCATTATGGTTCATACCTATAAGGTGCACGAAAGTCAATTTTAGTGTTGGCGTTACTGTTTTATACAGGTCACCAAGCGGTTTAGATGTGCAGTTCTGTCAGCGGTTTGAAGAGCTACTTGAATTTTTGGAAGATGCGACTGAAGAGATGGTAATAGCAGGTGATTTTAATATTGATTGGAAAACAAACGTATATAAGGTAAATGGCCAAACATTTTTAAGGACAACGGTTATAAATAAAAAATAAAAGAATATACTAGGGTTACGCGATCATCTAAAACACTTATAGACTATGTAGCGAAAAAATACCTTATTCAACGGCGAAAGTGAACACAGCTCTCAAAGTAAGTGATCATGAAACTATAGAAATTGAAATTGCCAATCCACAGCCATTCATAAAGAACAAACGGGTTTGTGAGATATTTAAATATAATGAAATGGATTTCAGAAGGGAACTGCTGTTAAGAAAGATTGATGAAGCCGAAGATTTAGATAGTGTGACAGACTGTGCAATGGAGTTGGAGAACAGGTTATGTGAGGTCGTTAACAAACATCCCACAAGAAAAATATTACATGATGTTGAATGTGATTGGTATACTAACGAATTAAGGAAGATTAAGGAAGAAAAACTAACGCAATACAATAGAGCTAGTATGTTGGGTAGTGAAGATGAATGGATGAAATACAGAGAAATCAGGAACAAATACAAGATGAGGATACAAAAAGCAAAACGCAAAAACATAGAATATAGAATTAGGAACGTACTAGATTCAAAACACGTGTGGAGAGTAATTAAACTAACTCTGATGAAAAAACCCTGCAATACAATACAAGTCTTACACTTTGGAGGTAGGAAAATTGTAGATAAAAAGGATATAGCAGATAACTTTAATGAATACTTTATACAAAGCGTAGAAAACATAAACAAATCAATTCCATTGAGAATTTATAGCGATAAAATTGTACCGACAGAGAAAACATTCACGTTTAAAATGTTGACTAATAGGCACATAGTGCAAATTTGTAAAAGTTTAAACAAGAAGAGGGACCATAAAAAAGTATGTGCGAAAATGATGATTGACAACCAAGAACTGATATCTGTTGTAGCCAAAGTAGTGAACATGTCTTTGTCTAGTGGAGATTTTCCAGAATGTTGGAAAGAATCCTTAGTGATCCCAGTGGAAAAATTAAGAAATACAAACAAGTGTGAAGAGTTCAGGCCAATCAATATGCTACCATTACTGGAAAAAATATTAGAAAAAGCTGTGCAAACTCAACTGGAGAAACATATGGAAACTAATAAATTAATCTTAGACTCAATCAGGTTTTCGAAAGGCACATTCGTGCGAAACTGCATTAAATTTCACTATTACTCAGTTGCTGAATTTCATGACAGTTTTCCTCGAACCACATATTAATAATTAAGCTTGAAAAATACGGAGTGAAGGATAAAGAGCTGAAATGGTTTGCTAATTACTTAAATGGTCGTCGTCAAAGAACAAGATAAGATAACGTTTTGTCTGATCTAAAAAGTAATAAACTTGGAGTGCCACAAGGTTCAGTACTAGGAACATTACTATTTTTGATTTACATTAATGATATTAATGATGCTGTAACACATGCTACATTTAATTTGTTCGCGGATGATGCGCTTTTATATATTGCGGGAAAAGACTGCAAAATTAAACTGGAATTAGATTTAAAGCAACTAAGTTTGTGACTATCAACTACAGTCACGACTTAGAACTAAGAATAGACATTGAAATAATAAAAAACGTCAGTGAAGTGAAATATTTAGGTGTTATAGTGGACAGAGACTTAAACTTTAAAAAAAAGATTGGTAAAAAAGTGAATTTCTCCAGAAGAATCAGAAAAAGTCTATCAATGAAAAGTGCAATTGATATTTATAATGTGATTATAAAACCACATTTTGAATATTGCTCAACAATATTGGTTTTAGTTACCTAAGTAATGATCGACCGGTTACAAAAATTACTTAAAAAAGGAGAGGCATGCGACCCCTCTAACTACATACCAATTGCACTAACCTCGATCATATCCAAAGTTTTTGAATCACTTATCAACTCTCAGTTGCTGAAATATCTAGAAAATAACCATCTTATCAACGATTGCAAGGACGGTTTCCGCGCTGGCCGCTCAACCGGAGACTTACTAACGGCTCTAACGGAGCGTTGGAATCATTGTCTCCATAATTTCGGTGAGTCCGAAATCGTCGCTCTTGATATTTCAAAGGCTTTTGATAGAGTCTGGCATGCTGCCCTTTTAGCCAAACTTCAAACAGTTGGTCTGCACCCTACCCTCGTTAAATGGATAGAGAGTTTTTTGTCAGGCCGTTCAATCCGTTTAGTAATTGACGGCGTTACATCTGCATCCTACGAAATAAATGCCGGTGTACCTCAGGGTTCAGTTCTTTCACCAACCTTATTTCTTCTTTTTATTAATGATCTCTTATCCCTTACTCTCAATCCTATTCATAGTTTTGCGACGACAGCACCCTTGATTTCGCGTACTCATTTGACTCTGTAATGAATTCACGTGGAAATGCTACAGAAGTCAATCGGGAACGCATGTTTAGATCATTAAACAAAGACATTTCTATGGTCCTTGCTTGGGGCGGAGCAAATCGTGTTACGTTTAATGCATTCAAAACTCAATGCTGTTTAATGTCCCTTAAAAAACGCCCAGTTCACCCCAACCCATTTCAGTCGACGGAGTGAATATACCCAATTCACCCTCCCTAAAGATCTTGGGTATTGAGATATCCAGCAATCTTAGCTGGACTGATTTGCAATCGCTAAAAGTGCGATGAAATGTTTGGGTTTTCTACAGAGATGTAAGAAATATTTCACCCCACCCGACTTAGCGTTGGTCTACAAGTCCCACGTTAGGCCTAGACTTGAATATAATTCCCATATTTGGGCAGGGGCAGGACACACCGCATTGTCCGCGTTAGACAAAGTTCAGCGTAAGGCTGTTAAACTTATTGGCGATTCCTCAATCTCTGAGGGCCTTGACTCTCTGGAGCATCGACGGAATGTCGGTTGTCTCTCACTTTTTTATCGCTATTTCCATGGCCATTGTTCTAACGAAATTGCTAGCCTGATTCCTTGTAGACTCATTACAACGCGCGATACAAGATCTACAAGTCGTTCCCACCCCCATACTCTCCTGGTCAAATTTGGACGTACCGTCAAATTTCGGGAATCTTTTCTTAGCAGAACAACACGAATGTGGAACAGTTTACCATCTTCTGTTTTTCCCTCGTCTTATGAGCCTGAAACTTTCAAACGGGGCGTACATCGACACCTCCTTCACTCAACCTCCTTGTCCATTTCCCTCAACCTTAATTCCTTTCCTGCCAAAGCTGTGCTTTAGCATCATGGGGCATCCCCTGAGCTTTGGCAACATCATATACATATATAAAACAAACAAGGCAATGAGGATAACTTTAAAGTGCAATAGATATACGCGAATTCAATATATGCTTGATACGTTGAAGTGGTTAAATGTAAAATAGAGACTGGAGCTGAATATGCTTTTTTTATATACAAAGTCAGAAATAAAAAACTTGCGGAATACTTAAGTAAATATATGCGGTATGTTGGAGATGTTCAACCATATCACCTAAGAAATAATCACCACTTAGTACTACCGAGGTGTTATAGCAGTGCCATGCAGAATTCCCTAATATATAGAGGCTTTCAACTATTCAATTAACTACCTAATAACGTCAAAAATGAAAGTAAATGGAATTTTTATAAAAGAGAATCTACTGAATTTGAACTCTTCTCAGAGTAGTGGCAACAAACAAATATGCTACTTACTTAGCTGATACTCTTTCCTTTCTCTTTCGCGCTGGAGGAACTCTCGTAATATGTTTTCTTTTGAGCCCCATTTTTCCAGGGCCTTTTCTTCTATATCTTTCCGCCAGTAAACAGTAATTTGAGGTTCCCCCTCATATGGAGACCTTCGATTTATTTTTGGCAAAAAGTCAAGATCTTCTGGTTCAAGTAAAAAATTGGTAATTGCCCTTTCGGCTGTAATAAACTTTCGGTTTACTGCAGACCCATCAAGATTTAAAACAGGTTTCTATAAAGTTTCAATATCCAGTCATGCTGAAGAGACGAAGCTTAAACTCACTTACCTTCCTTTTTTCAGCATCTTCAGGGGAAGCATTTGGAATTTTCTGCTTTTCAACAATTACATTTTTCAGTTGTGAATTCTCTACGTGTGCTTTTATAAAGAGATTTCCTTTATGAGTTTTAATTTCAAATTGTGAGATGGCTGCTTCGGGTAAATTTTCGAATCCGTTCCTGTTTTGAGGAGCAATTCCTGGCTCTAAATGTTCTGTCTTTTAAAGGAAATATCATAGACTGATTAAAATATGAAGACATGAAATACTTTAGAATTCTTCGAATATGAGTGTCCAGCGATGCAAAAGACATGCGGACGATTTTCGCTGGATCTTTTGACTTTATTCCAACGTAAAAAGATGTTTTTAAACTGAAGTGGACACCCATAGGAGTTGCTGAATTTCCTAAAGTTTGTATGAAGCGCCTGGAAAATGTCAGCTTTCAGAGAAAATCTTTTTTGAGTAGAAATACCGTTTTTACCTTTTCTCTGCGTCCTGGTCTACTTGCAATGTAATTGTTCAGCGATTTTACTATAAATTTTCTATACAGCAACATTCTAGCCGCACAGCAAATCTTAAAACTTTATTCCTTAATCCTGGGAAAGGATTCTGCTTAATTCTGGCAGTGTAACACTTTAAAATCGAAAGCAATTAGTAAATAATATCGCAAACTTTCTCACTTCTTAAAAATTACTATTAAAATGCTTTGTTTTGGTTTAATTTTTAATACTGTTCTCCGTTCCTGGTCGAGAAGAATATAATTGGAGAAATTATCCTCCAGGATCTGCCAAAGCAGGAACTGTCAGTTCCCTGGAGGCGAACCAATCCTATTAACCGGATGTTGGCACACAAAGGGTGTTTTCGATTTTGCTTCTGGGTTAACCCTTGTCCCTTGAAGAAGCAAATGCGTGTTCGAGATTGCGGTGGCATGACCCGAGTTATGCTTCGGATTGTTCGTTTTTGGCACATTTCAACCTTGGTGCTAACACCGATTGCCCCTGGTTTGGACCAGGAACAGCTGTGACACTACTAACACAAATGAAGTAGATAAGTAAAGTAAACTGGTATTGTGCTTGCGTGCTGCGAGTTTTTATATTTAATTATTTATTTTTACTGTTCTGTTATAATAAGAATGAAAATAAACCGAAAAATCTTTGCAGCTTCCATTCTTTATATTTTAAAGAGGAAAATTGTACTTTCGGATTCGTCATGTAGCCTTTCTTGTTCTTCAAAATACTCATTTTCATTAAATTAATGCTGCAGTAAACCAATAATTGCTGAAATTGCTGCTTTTTTATTAATCGCCATAATTTTCAGTTGGATTTGACAGCGGGTGACAATAATAAACTCGAACACAGGGTTTAACACTTGGAAGCAGATGACACTTCGGTGCAGGGTCACAGAGTAACTCCAGTTGTCCCCGGTGTTATGTCTCGGTGGCAAAATCGAAAACACTCAAAACTTAGAACATAAAGCTAAACAGGAATGGCAGTATCGCGTATATGTGCTGTAGGTGTGATCGGTATCTGAATGATAGAAGAAGTGCGGAAGTGGGGAAAGTTTTGAGGTACTGTCCCCATATCGAAGTGTTTTGCTTTTATTTTCGGAAATGTCAAAGTTTAAGTTGTGCTGTGAAAGTTTTGTGAAAACAGGAATTTATCGAGGTGATTAGTATTAACGATTGCTAATTATGGCCTAGTTAAGTGTAAAAATACCTTGTGATATCTTATTGTGTCCTTTTATTGTGTAAAACTCCACAAATTTAGTGATGAAGTGTGCTGTGTACTGCTGCAAACATTATCGCCGGAGAGCGCGAGGAAAATCTTTTTTCAGGAAAGTATGTGTTATAATTATAATCTCTAAAGTCTCTTTGCTTAAATTACTGCGGTTATATTAAGCGACAGTGACATATAATAGTAAATATTCACTATTTTCCGGGCTATAGAACTTTGTTTACATTTGTAATCTAGCCAAATATAGCTTTGCCCTTATTGTCACTGTCGGCTCGCGAACAATTTTTCAGAAGGGGTCAGAACATATTTTTCGATTTAAAACTAAAAATATTTTAAGTATAATTATATAGATTTCCCAAAAATAGCAAATAATATACATAAGTACTTAAAAGAAATAATTTCAAATGCAATAGACAAAAGACAAACCGCTGGGGACCAAAAAAGATACATAAGTTAAATATCATATTTTAACTTATTTATCTAAATCACCTATCTCAACCTCCACGTGGTGGTCCCTGGAAACAAGTGAGCACTGTCTGTATTCAATAACAATGCTCACTTGGCTAAAAGAGAAGGTGGAACAGTTTAAATGCATAAATTATAGAAAATTTCAAAGCATTTTGCAATTGTTTTTCTAAATTGTGTTAGATCTTATTATAATTAGAAAATCAATTTCATCTTTGCGCGCATTTTTAAATGTAATTTAATAATACAATTTTGAAAATAAATATTTATTAATTTTGATTTAATACAATTTGTAATTATTCAAAAGATATATCAACCCCGCTTCAAAAAATCTCAAATTTGACTACTGTCATGGGCTTCAAACACATAGAAAACCCTCACCTCTACAGAAAGGAAAATGCCGACGTTTTTCTGGCTTACTGCCATTCCTGTTTAGCTTTATGTTCTAAGACTCAAAATAAGTGCCAAGAGAGCTTTTGCTTACTGGACCGAAGTTTACTCCAGTTCCCGTTCGATTGCAACGGTCGTTTATTTGAATTATTTATTTTAAAATGAAATTGCAACATACAAATTTTAGCAACGAAGGTGGTAATTTCCTTCATTAATTAATTATTGGACTGTAACCAACTTAATCTGTCTAGCATGAAAGTTTTCGTTGCAAAGCTCTGAAGGTGTGCGCCTTAGATTACCATATTTATTTAATTAGAAGCAAGGGCACCTTCAAAACATTTATACGCTTTTAAATTATTGGTGACTAAATTTAGTGGGGAGTACACCAAACCATACAAATGTGCATGAAATCGACTTGGAATGTCAATTAAATCGTTTAGTTAGAGCATTGAAGATTATTTATTACCTTAGCATCTTTACGGCACAATTTTGATTTAATTAATAGGTGCAGTCAGTCGGAATTGTCTGCACTCATAATTTAATTTAATCCGAGCAATTTTGGAAATCAAGAAATTCAACTTTTAGTTATTAAATTAGCTATCAAATACAAAATTCAAGGTGGAATTGCACTTCTCCGTTTGTTTCACTAACGTAAATTTTACACTTTTGACGTTTCGAAAAATTGATTCATTTTTCGATTCTTTATACTATCAAGAATAACCTACTAAATTTATTTATATTTATAAAGAAATTCGTAATAGAAAAAAAGTTACAGCACTTTATAGTCGACTGCCTTCGTAGCTTGACTTAGACTCTCCGCAGCTGCCTCGCGCGCTCCAGCTTTTTATCCCCACTCCATCCCCAATAACCAGTTTCTTTTATACTTATAATATTCATTCTTGTTTCTCATACACGTGTTTAGTTATAATTTGGTCATAGACGAAAGCATTTATATCTAAATAAAATGGGTCCGTATTATAAAGGAAAGATGGGTAAGAGGCCAAAGGTTTTTCTTTAAATTACATTACCCTTTTGTTTTTTTTTTGGGAGCGGGGAAATGCGGTTACGCACCTAGGTGGCCAAAGCCACCCGTGTGCCGGACTCACCTGGCCAACGACCAGTCCTACCGGCTAAAACCCCCCTCCCCCCTCCCCCCTATAGAACAGCCTCCTACGAGGCCCGCGAGCCAACCGGGCCCCCTAACGGGAGCCCCCGCCCCCTAACGGGAGCCCCCGCCCCCTCGCTGCCCCCGACAAGTTAGCAGGCGCCCCGCTAGGGAGCCCCGCTGCTGTCTCTCTCCTTTTGACGAAGGACTATCCTGACGAAAGAGACAATCCTTCGCCAGTGGTCCTCCCCCTGCAGCATCACCCCAACAATATTGTCCGGGGTCACGCTGCCCGTCTCCGCCTCCATCTCTGCCCTCTCCGCTCTCCAGTGATCACATTCAAAGAATGTGTGGAGAGCAGAGTCCGATGGAGACCCGCAGTACACACAGCACGGGCTCGGGACCTTTCCTATGCGGTGGAGAAAGGCCCGAAAGTTCCCATGCCCCGTCAGCATTTTGGTGAGGTAGTAGTCCACCTCACCGTGCTGACGGTTCAGCCAAGTGTCCAGCTGAGGGATCATCCGGGCTGTCCACCGGCCCCGCGACTCTCCATCCCACCTCTCTTGCCAGTACGCCATTGTCCTGGCCCGGCCCACTCTCGCGGCCTCTTCCCCCAAGATGGATTTCTCCAGATGTACGAATTGTCGCTCCCTGGCTAAGAGGTCAATGGGTACCCTTTAGTAATTCACAACATTTTAGACAAGATATGAAAAAAAAAATTTGTTAAGAGAAGAAGGGTGAAAAAAATGCAATTTTTTCAAATTTTTTTTCAAGTTTTCGCCATTTTTGTTTTTTCAATTTTTGACTAATTGTGGTAAATTACAAGGTAAGAAACCTTCCTTTATAAAATCCCGTTCGAATTTTTTGTTTCAGACTTCTCAATTCTGAGATTATCTCTCACTCATCGGACTATCTCATTTTCGAGCTCTTGACTTCAGCACCCTCTACCAATAAGGCAAAAACTAGAAACTTTAAGGATTAATAATGTTATAAAAAATTCATGATAATATCTAATAAAGCGGTTGAGAAAAAAATGATTAAAAAAGTGCTTATTTTTTGTAGAACCTTAATAGGCAAACATCTCCTCACCTCCCTCGATCGTCACCAATGTTTACCCCTCCACCCTAAAGCTCGAGAATACCTCTTCGTCTGTTCCTCAGGTTATCATCGCAAATCTCTTTGCACACTTCTTCAGTAAATCTTTCAGCGACGATTCCCTACAACCTGACTTTAACTACTACTTATTCTTGGACAAATGCACTCAAACGTCGTTTCCGTCTTTTAACCCTGATCCCGAACTAATCGCTGCCAGTATCAACGGGCTTGAGGACGACTTTCACCCAGGTCCAGATGGCATTCCGGCCATCGTTCTGAAAAAGTGTGCCATGCATCTAGTTCAACTCCTTACCTTGCTTTTTCGCCTCTTGGCCACTCAAGGGTTTTCCCCCAATTATGGAAAAACTCGTATATTATTCCCATCTTCAGAAAAGTTTGCAAAAACGATGTGTCCAACTGCAGACCCATTGCTAAAGTATCATCCATTCCTGAACTATTCGAAAAATTGGTCTATGATTCCATGTTCTTCCACTGTAAGTCTATCATCTCCCTCTCCTAGCATGGCTTCCTCAAAGGAAGATCTACAACCACTAACCTTACCGACTTCGTCTCCCAAACACTATGTGCCCTGGAAAACGGTAAATGTGTTGATGTTATCGCCTCCGATTTTAGTAAAGCCTTCGACAAGATCTCCCATAACGTTATCTTGTTCAAACTTCATCGCCTACGCTTCCCCTTCCGATTCATCTCCTGGATTCAATCCTACCTCAACAACCGTCGGTACAATGTTCTTTTCAGCTCATCCATTTCTAACCCTATTGTCGCTCATTTCGGCGTCCCTCAGGGCAGCCACCTCGGTGCATTGATTGTTATCCTTACAATAAATGATGTTGAATGTGTCATCAATCACTCAGAGCTATCCCTTTATGCTGATGACATGAAAATAATTAAACATATCTCCTCCATAACCGACTCTCTTCTCCTGCAAAAAGACCTCGACCACCTGGTGCATGAAGAACTTTCTTGAGCTCAATGTCTCCTAATGCCAGTCCATCTCTTATTCCCGCATGAAGAACTTTCTTGAGCTCAATGTCTCCAAATGCCAGTCCATCTCTTATTCCCGCAACCGGCTTACCACCACCCCGAGAGTCTATATGTTAACCGATGTACAAGTCCCTATCGTTACCTCTTTGTGTGACCTCGGATAGCGAACTCAACTTCCGTTCCCACATTGACAGCATAATTAACAGAGCTAACTCCGCGCTAGGGTTTGTGAAGCGCTGGTCTAGGGAGTTCTCCAATCCTTATGTTTCCGAATCTCTCTGTATCTCCTTCGTTAGACCTCTCCTTGAATATGGCAGCTAGGTATGGTCACCTACACAAACAACCCACATTAACAGGATCGAATCTATCCAGCCTAGGTTCATTCGCCTTGCTCTACGGGATCTTCCGTGGATAGACAGATTCAACCTTCGGCCTTATGAAAACCGTCTGAAACTGATCGACTTACAACTCCCTAAGTAAACGTCGAGATGTTTCCGACATTCTCTTCATTCATCAGCTATTAACTGGTGCCATAGACTGCCCTTCAATCCTGTCATCTTTACCCATCTATACCAATCCCCGCAATCTTAGGTCCACTCCCCTTTTCCAACTCGACCGCCATCGCACGAAGGATGGAAAAACCCAGGTTTAAACGAAAAAAAAAACAAATCGGGCGGGGAATACATCCAAACATTGGCGGGAGCTAAGACCCTACCTAATACGGCGGGCCTGGCTCAAGCAATGTGGTTCGAAACAATTTACCAGTACCCAAAACAACAACGATGGGCCGAATTAAGAAAACGGTTTACGAAATGGACAAACGAATAGCACAGAAAACTGTTTCTTGCCCGACTGCAGCACGGAACAAGTTTGTGCTTAGGGAACGCAACGGATCGGACAAGAAATGCTTAACGAAGTACCGGGCGAATGTGATAAGCGGGGAGGTTATTTCGGAGCTTCTGCTCAAGAGATTGAAAGTTCCCCAGGTGGGATTGCCAAGAAGGCAATTGGTCCGACGGTGGGATTCTGGAAAAGTAGTGAAGGAAAGAATGGATAGCCGAAACCAAATCCGAGCCAAGAATCAGCAAGGAAGGAATTTCAAAGAAGCCGGAGACTGTAGATGCGGTGAAGTTAACACTTACAATTAAGAAGGCAGTAGGAGGTGGAAAAGGAAATAGGCCTCCATTACCGAAGAAAGCGAAAATAGGGAAGCCACCTCTCTTCAGCGAAGTGATGTGGGTAACTTGCCATTGAGGTCACAATCGGGTATCCTAAAAATCAGCAGGTCCTAACAATTAACTTTGAAGAGTGGCAAGTGGAGACCTTTAGGTGCGACACAAATTTTGTTCCGCAGTTTTACTGGAGTGGTTTCTTTAATGGCCATTTCAGAGTAACCTGAATGGGGAGCCTATTGGAGCTCCTCAAATCAAAGGAGTTGGATCAATTCGTTGAGCTTCACAACCATGCCACGGGTCCCGGGTTCGAGACCAGGTCTCCCCGTGAGCTTATATTAAGAAATTAAAATAATCCACTCCGTCTCTGGGCCGTTGTCTAGCTCGCAGCAATGCAAAAAACAAGACATTCTAGTTTTCTCACTTCCTTTATCCTAATTCCCTTCCAGCCAAAACCATGCTGACGCATCAAAGGGTTGGCCCCCTAGACTTTGGCCACATCGTATAAAAAAAAACCTAAAGAAGGGGTTACGCGACGGGATTATGAGCTGGCTTCCGAATTGGTTTAGACATGTGAGGGAGATTTTGACTTTTGTGGAGAAAGGTTTAACCGGGACATAGGACTCTAAACATTCGAGTGGACAATTTTGATCCGATAATTGGTAAGGGGGGGGGGGGAAGGGGTAGTTTAGGTCACTGACTCCAGTTGGGTGTAGGAGGGAAGCCATTGAAAGCATTGCAGAAAGCGGAGGGTATGATTTTTTACTTCAATGGAAGAGTGAACTATTCTAAAGGAATCAGATGAGGGGAAACCCCAAAAGGTAAAAGCTGAACAGGCGTAGCCTCAACCTAGTAGATTGTCTGTAGCCAGGGAAGCAGACGTTGGCGCAGAAGGTAATATCGGGGATATCGGATATTTTGGATAAACAACAGAACCCCCCAGACATGAGGAGATCCCTGCGATAATCAGAGTGGATAAGTTGAAGACCTCCACTCCGATAAAGTAGAAGTCATCAACATTGGCAGTAGTCAGTATTTGATGAATCTTAATAAATAATAAATAATGTGGCTGGTTAAGGCCAACCTTCATAGGAGCAGTATCCGTACGCTATTCGTAATGGTGAGGTGAAGACGAAAGCAGCGAAGACAGCCTTTATTCAAGAACCATCCACTTTTGAGGGACAGATTACTGGCTGGACTCAAAAGTGCTCACATGCTTTTATGACCTGAATAAATGTAGGTCAAGTTCTTGCATAGTATTCTATTTAGTATATCTGTTCAATGGGAAGTCTACAGTGGAGGAGAACAGAGGAAACCACTGCTGGTATTGACATATTTACCACACGAAGAAAATCTACGGTATATGTAAAGAACATTGGCTGTGACGCGAACGTTTATCACATAGTGCCAGCACAGTCAGTAGATTTGATAGATTTTGATTAGTTCTTTATTTATTTAATTATTTATTTTAAGACAATACGACACGACCAATCATTACATTAATTTTTTTATTTTTCCTAGAAACCATGAGACGACAATCCTAAACAGCTCTCTCTAGGGATAAGCGAAAACAGACCACATTGTTAGGGTCTTTTTTCGTCCCTACCTATAGTTGTCTCAGCGTGAGGTGCTTGGACTGATACAGTTATTCTCTCCTACCTCGATTGCCCGGGTTAAAGTAAGCACTTGCTTATGAGACACCTCTTCGATCCTTTCGGCCTTTATTCAGTGGTGTCCCAGCAGTATTCACCTTCTGCTTGTTAATGCAGGTTACTGGCACGCTATGTACACCGAGGTCTCCTGCTCTTCCGGGCACAGCCTACAGGTATCATCCTTAAGGATGTTCATCCAAAAGGTATACTTTCGACATTTTGAATGGGAGAGGGACTGTTGTATGGTTATGAACCTAGAATTATCACCATGCCAAGGTTTTTTCAAATAGTGATACATGCTTTGGAACAGTGATACATGCTTGCGAAATATTCCGGTGGGGTATCCGAAGTGCTAAGATATACATATGTATTCTTTGTCATTTGTTTAATTTGTCTATTTTCACTAATGGGTTTCCTAAACTTTGAAAATTGTCCTTGATTCCTCTCTTCGTAAGAAGCGCAACAAACGTGATATCTCTAATTATCGACCAATTGCCAGTTTATGTTATACTGGCAAAGTATTTGAGGCTATGGTTTGTGCAATACTTTACTTCCATTGTAAACCATTCCTGGGCTCTTTCCAACATGGTTTCATGAAGGGTAAGTCTACCACTACCAACTTGTTGCAGTTTTCCAACTTCTGTATTCCTGTATTTGAAGCTGGAAAGCAGAGTGACTGCATTTTTACTGATTTGACAAAGGCCTTTCATAGAATTAATCACAATATTCTTATTTACAAGCTTTCAGCTCTGTGGAATTCCTTCCAGTGGTTATGTTCTTATTTGTCCGATCGCTCACAACGGGTTTTATTTCATGGTGCACTCTATGATGAGGAGTTATTGATTCCTCTGGGGTCCCTCAGGGTAGTCATTGAGGACCTTTGCTTTTCATCATATTCATCAGTGATGTATCTTTGATTCTAGCTCATTCGAAAATCCTCTTTTATGATGACGATGCCAAGATTTTCCAATGTCAAATGATAATGTCCGTGCCCTATTAAACTCTGACTTAGAGACCTTCCGTAATAGGTGCTATATTAATTTTCTTCTTTTGAACATTGAGTATTGCACTGTTATGTCATTCTATCCTAAAAGGATTCCTTTAATTTTTAATTTCACTGTTGGTTGTAGGAGTTCGATGACCCATACATAACGATGCTGCTTTATTTCGCTTTTGTCCGACCAATATTGGAATACGCTTCACCGGTTTGGTCTCCTTTGAGAGCTCGAAACTTTTTCCATATACCTCATCATCGCACCAAATATGGAATGAACGAGCCTATAACTTCAATGGTTCGCTTATTTAATAGTCGTCTTTATTGTATTTACTTTCATTAACTGTGTAAACTTATTTACTTAATTTATTTTTCTATTTTGCTTTTATTAGTTAATCACTTTGATTCTGTAATTTATTTTGATATTTTATTTTACGTTATATTTACTGTTTAGATTTCATTGATCTGTAGTAGTCAGTATTTGGCGAATTGGTAAATAAAATTATATTCCATAGTCAGGCGGCGCTTCGTGTACTGAGGGAACATACCCTCGGATCTAAGCTGATTTGGTACTGCCCAAATTTACTCAAAGAAAAACAGAAGTAAGCACGCAAACAAGCTAGACAAATATTCCAAGACTAAGCTAAGTGAAAAGGTTCATTAACTACTCGTAACAGAGGACCTCGCACTCAATATGTTGCTTTTATATGGAATAGGAGGAAACAGCTGAGCATATACTCTGCTACTCTGAAGCCTTTGGCGCCTAAGGTGCAAACATCTAGGAACGACGTCTCAATCACCAAAGGATGTTGTAAAAGTCGCTCCCAGAACAATTATAGGATTCATCAAGGATGATAATCTTGACTGGGTTTGATAATGCAGGGTTAGGTCACAAGCGATCTCATGATCGAGGTGGCAAGGTTGGTGACTCCAAATCTAATATTATAAAGAAAGTGTCAGTTTTAACATTTTGACATATATTATCGGCAGTATTGAACACAGATACTTATTCATCCATTTTCGTACTTTTTACTTTCTTGCGCAAAACAGAATAGGAGATTATGACTAAAGTGTAAAACACGCCTTGCATTGTCTGGAAGGGGATACTGGGAACGTAATATCACTTCATTAAGGATACGGGAGACACAACAAATCCTAAAGCCGTAATCTTTTTTTTCAACTAACACATTTAATTTAATTTATAACATTTTTTATTATTGTGGCAATTTACATTATGAATTATTATGTTTCAATTAGAGAAATTCTCATGAATAATTTTTATTTGATACGCTTTGGGAATCCCAAGGTCGTCCGATAGTTAATTAACGCAATTATAATTGCAATTGGACTAACAAATTTCTTTTCATTTTAATAAACACTTACATAAAATATGTAGGTACTTTATTCTGAGCATTAAAGTTCACTGAACCGTAACAGTTTTCAAGCACAATAAATTAACTAAAATGTACACATTTAAGCGTTCTAATTGTTCTAATTGACCTGAACATCGGTGTGTAGTTGACAATAAGTTCTCTTCATGTTGAAAGTTAATTCAATTTTTCAGTTATGTGATTTGTGAATTTACAATAAAAAAAGCTGTCGTGTAAATTATTAAATAATATTAACTTATTGCTCTAATACCTCAATTATTATGTAACATGTTTTGACGATGAAAACTGTGGCCACTGACATTGCTTTTATTTACATAAGTGTTCCTTATTAGCGTCAAGTGATTTCGTTGCCGCAATTGCTGATTCTGGATTTTGGGGACATAAAAGAAATTTATATCTTTCGTAGACCAAGTTTTTATATTGAGAGAAATGCTTCTAAATAATGCTAAAATATTACTGAGATTTGGCACTTCGATTTTCTTGTTAAAGGTGTTATAAATGCTGACGCCCTCATTACAAATACGTTGGTAAAGAGCTGCAGTTTTTCTGAATTCAGTTGTAGACTGGATTCAAAGCTTATAGATATAACTTAAACAGTGTTTCCACCAAATTCAGTGTGCTGAGAAGTTTGTAGACAAAGAATCAATCGGACCAGATGTACAAACAACACTTTTACTTTTTAAACTTTTTTTTTACGATGTGGTTAAACCCTAGGGGACAACCTTTTGATAAGTTAGCATCGCTTTGTCCGGAAGATAATTAGGTAAGGGGAGTGAGGAAATTTGAATGCCTTTCTTTTGCATTGCTGCAAGCTAGACAACAGCACACAGACGAAGTGGGTTTTTTAATTCAATTTGAAAAACCCACGGGGAGGCCTGGTGTCGAATTCGGTAACCATGGCATGGTGGTCGTGCCGCTCAACAAATTAATCCAACTCGTTGGAAAAAAATACAAAAGTCCCCTCGAACCCTTTTAAAAACCTAGAATCCATATTTCTAACAAAATCGTTCAGAATACCACAAGCTATCATTTTCCGACCACCCCACCACCTCTGCTTCGATTTCCGTCTGTCCCACCCCTCTACTGTATACACCAAACCTGGCACCCGCTACTTACTCCGCATGCCCACCTAATTACAAGCCATCATCCTCCCTCACTATCGCCCCATCTCAAACTACTTCTACCTCCACTAATTCGCCCCTTCCGCTAACCAAAACTACTTCATCCCAACATCACTCATTTATCGATCCCCTAATCCCACCTACAATTAAATTGACTTTGCGCTCTGCGGATTCCAACGATGGACGATACCTCTTGTCCCATTTACGGGACCGCCGCATTTATGAAAACGTACGTCTATTTCTAGCCTATCTGCACGACAAACCGAATTCCGTCTGTATTGATGATAAAAGCAGCACCGACGTCATGTTAAGTATACATGAAAAAGGCCTGCCCACAGACCCAACAGTGTTACATAAACTTTTCACTAAGTACCATGAATCATTCAATATCCCTTCCCACAAGGTTTCAGAAGATCCATCCACCTATGCTGCGTACGTCAGTCAGTCAGTACGCAACGACTCCTTAAACTACTTTCGCTCCTAACCCCCCCACCCCTCTGACGCCACTCTGCTAAAGACCTCCGACTCTACAATATCAGAATTTGTATGTATCAAATTAGTACTAAATAAGTGTCTTCTGTACATTATTTGTTGTTATATTCGTCCCTCTCAACCTCTAGATGCCTACGAGCCCATAATTGAAGCGATCGACACCCTGTTTGAGAACGCTAACGCCTCCGATGAATTTATTTTATTGGGTGACTTTAACCTCCCCCGTATTCAATGGTCATTGTCTGAGGACTGTTCTCACTTT
Organism: Leptarthrus brevirostris; assembly: GCA_964036015.1. Taxonomy (NCBI): domain Eukaryota; kingdom Metazoa; phylum Arthropoda; class Insecta; order Diptera; family Asilidae; genus Leptarthrus; species Leptarthrus brevirostris. Next base: position 116,051,411 of record OZ038372.1, on the reverse strand, counting down.
GTCCCCCTTAACGCATCTTCGGCCAAAGAAGCCTTTTTACCGATCAGCTCTCCGTTTCTGGTCTCTTTCAAGTAAGTGGAGTCAGGAACTTTCTGAAAAGACAATTAGACTTAATCTTTTCCTCAGACCCAGTTAATTCGGCTGTCGCGGAAAGCAACCATCTCCTTTCCTCTCTCGATCGTCATCATCCTCCCATGCTCCTTGTTTTCTCCTACGAACACCCTCATGCTCTTTCAAGCTCCGAGTCTTCTCTTTCCTTCAATTTTCGTAAAGGCGACTTTGAAAAATTAAATCACTTGCTCCTCAACTCTAACATTGCCACTATCCCTCAAGAGAAATACACGCTGTCTTACACAATCTATCCCCCTTTTTCCTCCTAAAAACTACTCCTCATCCCCAGTATGGTACGACAAAGAATTACGCTCTCTCCGCAACAGGAGAAATAAACGTTGGCAAACTTTTCTTCTATCCCAGACCGAGTCAGACTATTCTTCCTACTTATTTGCTTATACCTCTTTTTCTGAACGTTGTGATATCCTCTAGTATGAGTACCTCCAACGGATGGAAACTAGCCTCATATCCGACCTCAAGCGTTTTTATAACTTTATTAATTCCAAGAAGAAATCCAGAGGTTACCCCTCTACCTTAAAACTTGAGAACACCTCTTCGGCTGATCCTAAGGTTATCGCGAACCTCTTTGCACACTTCTTCAGTAAATCCTTCAGCGACAATTCCCTACAACCTGACCTTAACTACTTTTCATTCTTGGACAAATGCACTCAAACTTCGTTTACGTCTTTCGACCCTGATCCCGAACTAATCGCCGCCAGTATCAACGGGCTTGACGACGACTTCAACCCAGGTCCTGACGGCATTCCGGCCATCGTTTTGAAAAAGTGTGCCATGCATCTAATTCAACCCCTTACCTTGCCTTTCCGCCTCTCGGTCACTCAAGGGGTTTTCCCTCATTTATGGAAAAACTCGTATATTATTCCCATCTTCAAAAAAGGTTGCAAGAACGATGTGTCCAACTACAGACCCATCGCTAAATTATCATCCATACCTAAACTATTCGAAAAATTGGTCTATGATTCCATGTTCTTCCAGTGTAAGTCTATCTTCTCCCTCTCGCATGGCTTCCTCAAAAGAAGATCTACAACCACCAACTTTACTGACTTCGTCTCCAAGACACTATGTGCCCTGGAAAACAGTAAAGATGTTGATGTTATCGCCACCGATTTTAGTAAAGCCTTCGACAAGATCTTCCATCATGTTATCTTGTTCAAACTTCATCGCCTACGCTTCCCCTCTCGATTCATCTCCTGGATTCAATCCTACCTCAACAACCGTCAGTACAATGTTCTTTTCAGCTCATCCATTTCTAACCCTATTGTCGCTCGTTCCGGCGTCCCCCAGGGCAGCCACCTCGGTCCATTAATTTTCATCCTTACAATAAATGATGTTGAATGTGTCATCAATCACTCAGAGCTGTCCATTTATGCTGATGACATGAAAATAATTAAACATATCTCCTCCACAACCGACTCTCTTCTGCTACAAAAAGATCTCGATTCCTTCACCACATGGTGCATGAAAAACTTTCTTGAACTCAATGTCTCCAAATGCCAGTCCATCTCTTATTCCCGCAAGCGTCTTACACCCACCCCTAGAGTCTACATGCTAACCGACGTACCAGTCCCTATCGTTACCTCTTTGTGCGACCTCGGAATAATCTGTGATAGTGAACTCAATTTCTGTTCCCACATTGACAGCATAATTAACAGAGCTAACTCCGCGCTAGGGTTTGTGAAGCGCTGGTCCAGAGAGTTCTCCAATCATTATGTTTCCAAATCTCTCTATATCTCTTTCGTTAGATCTCTCCTTGAATATGCCAGCCAGATACGGTCACCTACACAAACAACTCACATTAATAGGATTGAATCTGTCCAGCGTAGGTAGGTGGGTAGACAGATTCAAAACCGTCTGAAACTGATAGACTTACAACCTTTAAGTAAACGTCGTGATGATTCTGACATTCTCTTCATTCATCAGCTATTAAGTGGTGCCATAGACTGCCCTTCAATCCTGCAATCTTTACCCATCTATACCAATCCCCGCAACCTTAGGTCCACTCCCAATTACCAGGATGCTACGAAAAGTCAACGACCTTTCCTCCTTTGACTTCCATCTGAATAAATCATCCCTTCACAAAGCCTTGTATCTTGATCCCGCCCATCTTGATCGCCTTTCCTAATTCTTCTTCCTTCCAGCCCGTATCTACTTTAATTAGAGCGCATATTGTAACTTTTACTATTTATTTATTATGTCATCATTTATTATAGCTTGTAGTATTAGTATTATGTTATAGCTTGTAATTGTAGTATGTATTATTATGTAATAGCTTGTATTAAGCTTAAATAAATAAATATTAAGGAGTGTGACTGACGAAAAAGAAACTACGAGCTATTTAATAATCGGTTCAACAAGTGTCAGATACTCAAAAGCCATCAACCTACACAACAGGAGGCTATGAAAAGTAAGGAAGGAAGAAAGCACCTAGGTGGTTTATCCACTAGCTATACAGGAAAAGGTTAGAACTATCCATAGCAATTTATGAACCTAGCTGTTAGGTGTAACGGCAAGTTTTATGATTTTTTTCTAAAGGAAATTAATTTTTGCCACTTTTCATTTTTATTTCAAATTTAATTCAAAATATAATTTCGTTGGTTAGTTATAACTATTTGGCAATGTTTTGACAGCTTATCCAAGCCCCTGGAAAAGAAGTCCTCTCTTTTGGAGTTGGTTGAACGGCACGATCACCACGCCATGGTTCCACGGTTCGAACCTCGATCTTCCTGTGAATTTTTAGTATACATTTAAAAAAATTCACTCCATCTGCGAGCTATTGTCTGGCTCGCAGCAATGCAAAAACAAGCCAATGAAAAATTTCCTCATTCCCCTTAGGGTTGTACCCTGGACTTTGACTATATCATTAAAAAAAATTGTTTTCCACTACCATTTGGACACTCTCGTAATTTGCGTTTTTATTTCCGTCATGGAAGTTATGCAGCGGCCTTAAAAAGGTTAGAGTTCGATGGTGCGATAGAAGAAGAATATGGGGGCTGCGGTAAAATTTCCCAATCCAATTTTGTAATTTTTTGTGCGGTTTAGATAGTATCCAACACTAAATTTAGCGCAGTTTCTATCGACCTTCCTTTGTCGTAGGCATGTTCTATGGTCCTACCATAAAGGTGTACCTCAAGAAGATTTTCGAAGGTCTTAAAAAGAAATCATGTTGGCGACTCTATGACCTCTTTTATCTGCTTTGGAGATGAAAATCACTGTGACCTGTCTCTATGCAAGAGGAACATACGCGTGATAGGAATTACAGTTTCCTGAGTTTTCTGTAGCATGTGAGGCATGATCTATCTATTGGCCCATTCTAGCTTGTCTCGATCGACAACATATATAAGATCTCATATCTAGGGCATCTTCATACTCAATCAAGTCTTCAGCGTTGGCTGCCGCTGAATTTCCAGGAAAGTAAATATTCATAAGGAGACGGATTTGGATCAGTGGTTGAGTAGCAAGATTACAACAACATGAGTGCAGGTTCAAGCCTCGGCCAATATAAGAGTTTTGCTTTTATAAAAATAAATCCACTACGACTCGGTACGATTGTCTAGCTCACAAATATATAAAAACAAGACATTTTATTTCTCTCATTCCCCTTAGCCTAATTCCCTAATGGTCGTAGACAAATATTTGTAAACGCAGTGTTAAAAGGTTTCATTAATTCATTAACAGAGCCGTCGACTGCAAAGGTATTGAGTAGAATTTCGTACGTTGATGTCATATCTCTAGTCGAGACGATCTACGAAATTTACTCCAGTCTGATTTAGTTGGATTTTTAAATGTTCTTGGAGATTTTGGTGGAATATTAACGTTAAAGAGTATCTAGCAGTGGTCGAAAAACGATCACCTGCCAGGCAGTCTGAAATTTTTTACCACTGGACCCTACCGTTATAATGATTGACGTGACGCCTTTGTTAGAATTCTTGAGATTTGATCTTATAACAAGTAAAAAGACTCCCCTGCCTTGTTGATATCCTTGCTACCAAAGATAGTGTGATGAGCGTTGGCCACAAATTGGAACCAGGTTGGCTTTCCCGACCCTAGCTTCTTCTAGAGGTTGTGGTGGGTAGTTGATTTGCACCATGTACGCGGAAGCCAGTAGGCGAGTTTGAGTTTTAATCCCTCTATGGATTACTTTCAGACTCACGGCTCTTGGATTAAAGTTATATTAACGCTGTCCTTTGTTAGGAGAAGACATACATTTTGGGAGATAAGTTTACTATGAAAATAGGTTAATTTGGACCACCTGCATCTTTAATAATCCCTGTCCAATGCTCGGAGAGCTTCATCGGCTCTTGACCATGCAGCGTCACCTCCATTACAGGTTTACCTGCACTTTCTTCTGGGCCCTTGGGATCACCTTCCATATAATTTGACGAACCTGTTCTGGCACCTTCCTGCACTTTGGCTACTCTTTTAGACAAAAATGTGTTTGGGCTCTGCGGTGTTAGAACGGTAAGAAACACCTTAGATGTGAGGACTGGTTTCGGAGAGTATGATTTGAGCAATACTTCACCGTCTTTAGCTGCGCTGCTTTTCAAAAATTCTGGTGGGAATTGGTTTTTGCAGTTGATGATTTTGACGCCACATTGCAAACCTGACGTATTGTACAACCGTTTTGGGCCCAAGAATTTTCCATACTTTTTTGCCAGCATCTAACACTGTAAGCTGAAGGAAACTACGCACTTCTTCTGCCATCGCCAGTGCTTTCTCGGTTTCCACCAGCGATCTGCTTTTAGTCAGCTTTGTTTCTTCCAGTTATTTAGCTGGCTTTATTGTTGGTCGACGTCACTGAACTCTTCAGTCAAGTCTGTACTGATCGCTTTGAAATTCTGTCTTTTATTAGCAACATAATCTACTTTAACTAAGCTCGTACTTTTCGAGGGACTTTGTATAGGTCGTTGGTCAAGAGATTTCTTTTTATTTCTCTCCAGCTTCTACAGGATATCTCGTGCCTTAAGGCATCATTTTTATATTCCGGAAGAAGCTTTTTCCTTAGTCTTCTTGTGGTCGGACGCACCATCTACTTTGCCTGGAGATCTTAGAAGGTCGTTCTCCTCACTTCCACTGCCGTAGATGTCCATAACGTTAGCGTATTAATGGGTTGATTATTAAATGACTTATTTTCTTTTTTGTTCGTTTTTTCTTTAGATATTGCATCCATTTCAGTACTTTCAGCAAAAACTGTCGACAGAAGGAAAAAATACTATGAGTATTGCTCGGTCTCCAATAGGGCCCGTTTGAGGTGGAGATGAAACCAACACAAACCAACATTGCCGATAAATAACTAGTCATTCCTTAAGATTAAATAGTCTTAAAAATATCGCATGTCTTTTTTGGACATCCATTTTAAACGACTACTTAGGTACAGTAGATGGAACTAACAAATTATTGTTGGACTTCTTACGCGAAGAGATTTTTAGATAATCTGATAGTTTCCTACTGAATCCCTAGATTAAGATCTCTGCAGAGAGGCAACTCAAGGATAATCAATAAAACCTTTCTACAACCTTATTAACCTGTATAACGTTAAGGCACGAATAAAAAGTCACAATGGACATAAATGCTTTATGGGCACTAGTTTAGCTCTGCTAGTGAAATTAAAGTTTAGGGGTAAGGGAAATCTATTTTTATCTTCCGTATAAATCTAGCTCCTGATCGGCTGGCGTCATCGAAAGAATTCCAAATTCTAACGATCGCCATAGTATCAAAGAGGAGCAGCTAGTTAGTGGGTTGCGACAACACTGCCAGACATACTATATATTGAAGAGCTACGAAATGCCCTGCAGGCAGTGATTCAGGTTAATCCAGGCAAAGCTGAACTGATGCTTTTCATAAAAAGAACAAAAGGTGGAAATCTTCAATATACACTCAGGGTAGCGATTCTCACACAATTTGGTTGCTTAACCGTTTCAATAAATTAAGCGCATGCCCAAAAAATGTTGTGGCAACAGAAAAATATTTCATAGCAACGAATAAATATGTCAAGTTTGTGCGCATGATCTGTAATTCTCCCATGCCGTTCCCCGGAGCTTGCATCTAAATACTCAGTCGCCTGGCTGGGAGCTGGCGTGTGATTTTGACATTTCATAGCTCTTGGACTGCCATGAGTAAAAATGTTGTAAAACGGTTGGCATTTCCTTCAACCGATTGAACACACACTTGTTAAATTTAAGCTCTACACATTTTTACAATTTTGCGTACTTAAAAGGCAACCAGGTTGTCTGAAACAACAAATTTCGTGAGAATTCCTACCCAGATGTCCTCACTAACGTCACTCTCTGGGTTCCTTGAAACAGACCTCTATTGGGTGTCTTTTCATCCCTTACCCAAGAAATATACCGAGGATTGGCTGGATTTATCTAGCTCTTAGTCCCTCAAATCCCTTGGTTTATTGCAAGGATGTGATTGTAGAACACTGTGCCAAGCTCCTCGTCTTCAAACCAGTGTTTCTCTTGCTTGCGCTGGCAGCACATTGGCATAGTTTACAGGTGTCATCCTCAATGAATTCCATTTTCTTTAGATGACAACTGAAATTACCAAGTCCTGTCAAGAGTTCCTACAACCACCAGAACCAGAATTTTCCGATCAAAGTTCAGCACAGTATGACGTTCGTAAAACCATTTTAGCCTGTCTACACGGGTCGACTGCATCCCACTGTCACCAGTGTTCTTCTATGGGATATTTTTCAACCAAGCTTCTAACCTTGCTTCTTCCTAAGGTAAACATATGACTCCTGGCCTTGAAAGATCAAGTCATCTCCTCGCTTAGCTAGACTATTCGCCTTTTCGTTGTCTTCGAACCCTATGTGTCTTTTTACCAAAATCAGTTTACCAGACACACTCTAAAGCCAAAGATGACGAACTCCTTTTGTTCCATGCACTTAATGATCGCTTGATTATCAAAAGGTATAAGCACGTTTACCTGATTCTCCTTCAAGTAATCTAGTGCATAGAACAGGGTCAACATCTCAGCTTGATTTGCTGTGGTGTACTTACCCAGGCTTAAGTGACATTCCAGATCCAGCCCCGTAATATAAATTCCTACCCCGTTTTTTCCGCTAAGTTTGGAATCATGTTTGAAAATCGAGACATCTGCCAGTCCTCTCTCAGGTAGTGATCCGTTATTTACTAGCGTTTCGGGGTATCTTTCGATAACCCTTACATTGCTTATCTCCACCACTGATATTTCCAGAACCGCTATATTATGTTGCAGTTATGCAATTTATATCATGATCCATATGGAGTGGCAGCCATCTTTTTGATGTATACATCTAGCGGCAGTAATCCTAACATCATTTCTAATGCCTATGTTGGTATGGTAAGGGACAATCCTTTTTTCACTGTGCTCTGTGGGGGTGATTCTCAAGTTCCGCTTTTATTTTAAGGGGCCGAGTTAACGCCACTTTAAGTTTTGTGAAAATACGGCCTGGAGGACTCGACGATTCCTATTTAACAAAAATACTTTGCCGCATCGTTGTAAGATCAAAACTACAATACGTCTAAGGAAGAGGGTACGTGATTGCCACGCGCGATAGAAGTGAAACTTCAAAGATAGAGCAATAGGAATTTGTAGATTAAGCAAATAATTGAGTTCATCTAAAAACGATATAATGGGCTTACGAAAGCTGAAATATTATACATAAGTTTGAGGTTTGAGTTAAGTAATATTTACAAAATACTACGTCGATAGTTGTTCCCGATGTTGTTGTCGACATTGTCCGATGGTGACTCCTCAGATGATTTCGCGATAGATGAAAATCAGTGCGATCAAAATGGAAATTCAATATTCGTGACATCGATGTGATCGGCTTTTGTATCCTATGATTAGTGCGATGAAAACGTACCTGAAAGGAGTTGTGATTCCTCAGACAGCGAGCTGGAACTTATTTGTTAAAACAATTATAGGGGAATCAATAAAATATAATATAATAATCGAAAGCAAAAAGGACCCTGGCGTAACAGCATCTCTTTTTAAGACATTAGAAGTGCAACTGTTTAAGTCTGTCGACATAATGTGGCAACATAAGGGAGCTGTTCCAAGGATGCAAAGAGCGAGCCAACCAGCCGATTGATGTGTGTCGTATAAAAGTCCGACCAGACTAGAGAGGCATATTCCCGAATAGGTCTGACAATGGTACAAAAGAGAAGTTTCATGTAGTGGTCATCAAAACTCCTGCAACCATCTCTTCACGGAACCCAAAGTCATATTAGTCCTGCTAATTTTGACATTAAAATGATCCTTAGTGGTTAGTGGAACAGTAGTTTTAAAAGGCGATCAAGTCTGCATTTAAAAGGAGCAAAGGCATTGTCTTACATACTGCTGCATATATTGGCGTCGTCAGCATAGCAAAGAATATCTGTGTGAGATGACACATCTTTGATGAAAATGATGAATATTAATGATCCGAGGTGGGGGCCCTGCGATATCACGGAAGTGTTGAAAATATAACATCAACATTCCATAACAGAAACCCTCAGGCCCAATCGGAAAACTATCAAATGGGTAAAATCCTCAATACTTAAATCATAGATGTTGTCCAAAGCCGCAGTTTAAAAAAAATCGGCAAAGAGATTTTATAGTCTTCAATAGACAAAGACGATGATGAGCCATCAGAACTGCGCTTCAAACGTTGTTCATATAGTTATTATAAGAAGATAGAAAGTCAAATAGAAATAGTCAGCTCCTGAAGTTTCACTCTTTACAAGTGCTGGCTGGTTGTCGGGCGGAGAGGCAGAAACTCTCTTAAATTAAGCTCCCCTAATGTAGAGTGTTATGCGATTCCGTGCCCATTGGAAAATTTGCAGCCAGATGTAAACGGCTGTGTTCTAAAGGAGCCTCCCTGATACCTGCCCACCTCAGGAAGTAATAAGTAGTTACCATGATATGGGGCGCTACCATGGATGACCACACTTTCCCCTATTGTCACTAGATGATGAGTATCGCCTCGTCGACTGAGTGGTCGATCATGAACATGTATTATGAACAATAGCCCCGCCGGGGATAAAACAGAGGTAACAATCTCCTCGGCCACCTCGGAAAGGGGGGCTATATGCTTAGGGAGAAGGACAAGTCCTTTCTAGATTGGGCAGAAGAATTGCTTGCCCAAAACGCTCGACGATGAGCGGTGGTGGGTTATTACACTGGCCATATTTCTTACCGATTACATCACTTTCAGGCTGTGTTGTATAAACAATTTCGCTGTAAGGCTTCACAAGTTCAGGGCGGAGCGACTGAAGTGTTAATTGAATGTTAAGATCTTAAGAGAACTGCCTGAGTCACCACACACAACGTCAAAAGTTGGGAAAGTTCAAGGTGTTGTAATTGGTATAAAAATATTGTAGTGTGCCGCAAAGAGATCTTCCTAGTGAACTTATCAAGTAATTAGGTACATCCATCTTTTCTGTTTCCGCAGCACCCTGTAGTGCATAGGGTTAGAGAAGAACTTCATCGATGACAACGACTGCGAGTTGACCTATAATTTAAAGTAGATTTCGAACCACCGACATTATTTTGAAACCCTCGTAATCTGTTGTCAGCAGAAAACAGTGATGGGTTGCCGTTGATGTGGTTCGATCTCAGACCCGATAAATTACCAAACGTTAACTTTTACTTCACCCGCTCCAGAACCGACCATGGCAAATATAAAAGAGAAGCATTATAGGTGAAAAAGGCGAGTGATAGACGAACACGTAGAAAAGCGATTAGATTCATGTCCTTGATGACCGGAACAGAGCCAAGCAACAACTACGAAATTGCTGCTGTATGAGTGAAAAAATCTCGCCAATGTCATATGTGCGAAAATATGTAGAAAAGAAAAGACGGCTTCCCTTACAATCCATATTATCACTATTGTAGTAATATGACTTTGGAATAAACTATTTGTGGCGACTCTACACCTAACCTAGTAATCTTACATTTTGTTTTTAGCGTATAAAAGGCGGAAATTTTTTAGTTCAGTTCGTTTTTTCCTTATCTACAAGTTAAGACATATTCCATGTTAGTTCCCCGAGTTCGATTTTATTTATAAAAAGAAATGTTAAATTGTAATCGGGTGTTTCAATCGCTCCATCCAAAGAAAGCCCGTCACGATGTATTAATACCTTTCTTTTACTAGAAACGTCAAGAACAAACATCAAGGAAGGATGGAAAATGCAAGCATGAAAGATGTCAAACAAACTCTCGTATTGACTCGATACACCAAGTGTCATCAATCACGCATTATCTTAACGTCAACTACTACGGACACAATAAGGGCACACAATGCAGCCACCTGCTACTAGTCTAGTCATCAGTGACACTGGAGTCAACCATCAAGGATATCGCACGGATGACCATGTGCTTCCATCAGAGCACTTAAGTAGCATACCACAATTATAGCCATATGACGTCCACACCAAGAAGGACGTCACTTTCTTCGACGATAGCATTTGGGCTCGAAAAACCGATCATTACAGGGAGTGACAACTAATGGCCTTACCTTTTATACGAGGGACGTCATTCAAACTTTCAAATCCATTTCAGTACAGGAGGAGGATACCACGACCTTGGCCTTGCCTTTTATTCGAGGGACGTCATTCAAACTTTCAAATCCATTTCAGTACAGGAGGAGGATACTACGACCACCTCATGCAGCTAGAGGATATATATAATCCATCTCTTACATATTCTCTATTTTCTACTAAAGATCTAGAGCAGTGATTTCCAAACTCACACTACTTAATGTGAAGAATGCTTGAAAGCTTTAGAAGTATTTCGTACTGTTTGCTTAATTTAGAACCTTCAAATGTTTGCAAAAGGTTGTATATTTTAAGATATTGTATAATTGCTTACAAAACTACTTAAATGTGATGAAAGCTCTCTTGGCCGCGGGCATAGGTTTGGACATCACTGCTCTAGAGTCTAGAGCATTCTAGAAAGGTTCTTCTTTAATAAGGCAACCTTAGGAGTACCATTGAATTGAAAAGGAGGTTGTGATTTTTCCAAGGACTCAAAAGGAACCTGTGAAAGAGTCAGCCATAGATTTACTATGCAGCGAAATAAATAATAAAAAATGAAGAATTTCCGTCAACTGTCATTGGTTGCAGCGAGTCTTTCCATTAATTTATTCAACTATTTAATTCTTTTGTCTTCAATTGTAATTAATCAGCATTTGCCACGGAAACCTCGTTTGTACATCGATTCAATATTTGCTAAATGAAAACAAAAAATTCTTCAATAATTATGCGCAATGTACTTTTGGCATTGACACTCACTGCAGGGGTGAGACCATAGTTGTCAGGTTCTTTGTCAATGCTGAAGGCCCTCAATTACACTATTCAAAGTGGGATCTCATTCGACACTCATGACGGCCTAATTGACTCTCAGCCAAACTCTTCAATCAGTCCGTGTTTATTTGCAATTCATAAGCCGTAGACCTGCTGATTATGCAGTTAAGCGGTTTTTTCGCTACCGTGAAGTGCAGAGAAATTCGATCAATTGGCCACTGCCGGTCGGGCAAAGTTATCAATCAATCGATAAGGCGCCTGAAGAGCTTGGTAACTTACTGATCGCAGCAATGGCGGAAAACTGAAGGTTGCACAAAGCGTTTCTTATCCACTGAAATGAATGAATTTCTGCCGTAAATATCGGATCTGAGGTTAAGACGCGAACTTACACTTCTGGGTCAGTTATATTTCGTGTTCGGAATGTTTGTATTTGCACCGCGGTTATTGAAATCCATTTCGTCATAGACGTTGTCTTGTAAAGTCACCGCTGATTGCTGAGTTTGTCATTTGATAAAGCCAGTTGGACCTAGTCAGTCTGTTATCTGCGATGGGAGCAACCACAACCAGTTGAATTTGGTTAAGCAACGTTGGACGAGGCTTTAACGCATAATAATAGTGTCGAATCGCTGTCGGTAGTGTGATTCTTTTGTTTAAATTTGAAATTTTCGTACGGAAACTTTAAGTTAAAGGTGTTTAAGCGGTTTTCCTCGAAGACTGATATTCATCACGACACCATGACGCCTGCTTCTTCGTGCACCTGTTAGTATTCATTATTTTCCTTTTGTGGTTAAAGTGAAAATTCTTAAATAAAATTTTGTTGCACTAGTGTATAATAAAAGTGAAAATGTCCACATTTTGGTGTCACATTGCGCTTGCGCAGCATATTTATGGAGTACCTACATATTTTCAAGCAAGCAAACAAGGGGGAAAGTGTTAATTGAATGATTCGAGTTCGCTGTTTTGGGCCTCCTCTTAGTTAGTAGCTCAATATCATCAGGTGTTTGAACTAAGCTTTATTTAAGTTTCTAAATTTTACAATTATGTCTCAATGGTGCTGATTTATAAAGCGTATTAAATATTTACATATGCAAGAGTATAAAATGACTTCAGATTAAGTGCTAAAGCTCGCACCCCTATAAATCTTCAATTTTGTTTTGCTCTTGCTTACGACTTATCTTATTTATGAATTCGATGACCTAAGAACAGGTAACTTGTAAATGCGATTTCGAATCGTGATTTCGAAGCATTTTAAAAGACGTGAATTATTCTTAACATTTCTGAAATTCAGTCGGAATATAAATTTTGTAATAATTATGTAAAGTTTCCTACTGAATTCTTGAAGAGAATTAAAGATTTATGAAGATGTTTTTGCATTAAGATTGTAATTAAAAAGAAATAAATTAAATAAATACTTGAACTATAAAACATAATCAATGAATTATGCATCCAAACGTAAACCGGCTCATTTAACCGATTCTGATCGAAAGGAAAGGATCGATTTCTCAAACTCGATTTAATTGAAAAACCTTAATAATGTGATTATAAAGCTATACTGTGAATCGTTAATTTGAAAAATTCGTTAAGAGCGTGTTGGGTTGCTTGGTTGGTCGGGCTGTTTGTTGCTAAGAAGCACCAAGTACACTCGGAGGCCATGAGGGCTCATTGTGAATGCCCTTAAAAAGAGGAAGCATGGTCAGAACTTAAAACCACCCAGATCTCTGTATGAATCTATTTAGGTCCACCAGTGCTATCTCAGCTAGGTCGTCCAAATTGTCAAAGAACGTTGCTCCCAAACAGGCGAGTCGTCTTTCTTTTAGAGCTGGACATTCGCAAAGCAGGTGCACTATGGACTCAGTTTCTTCTTCATCTCTGCAGCTTCTACAGAACTCATTCGATGGTACGCCGAGTCTAATGGCCATAACTCCTATGGGGCAGTGCCCGGTGATGACGCCGACGAGTGTTCGAATGCGCTTTCTATCGAAGGATAAGAGATTTGAAGTTCTCCTATGATTCAGCTCCGGCCAAAGACTTCGTGTTGTGAAGCAGTAATTGATATTTTTCCACCGTTCCGAAGTCATGTTGGAGTAATGTCTATCAATTTGACTTTTTGTTAAGGGGAGGGTGTACTCTTTCCACCAGCATATCTATGTCTGTATTTGAACCATTTTTAGCCAGTTCGTCGACTTTTTCGTTACCTTCTATGCCGACATGACAGAGCCTAACCGTATGGTGTGAAATATTTCTTAGGGCTCTGATACAGTCTTTCACACATTCTGAATTTATCACGTTGGAGTTCAGCGCCTTGAGTGCTGCTTGACTGTCCACACAAATAGTGATCTCAGTTGCTGACATCTGTTTTTCTTGGGCAGTAAGTGTAGCTTTCATTTTAGCGTATATTTCCGCTTGGAAGATGCTGCATTCGTTGGTGAGTCTAAACGACTTACTTATTTGCAGCGCTTCCGAGAAAACTCCAGCTCCAATCCTCTTTCCTGTTTTCGATCCATCTGTGAAGATGGCAGTTCCTTTAATTATGTTTTCAGGGTGCTTCCAATCTTCTCTTTTAGGTATGATAACGGAAAAAGGTTTTCTGAAGTCATATTGTGGCTTTATATAATCCGTTGAGGGGTGCAACCCATTTTGATTAAAGAAAGTTCAGTATGACTGCATGTCCAAAATTCTGTGGTGTCCATTGTCTGTTTTCTGTAAGTCTGAGAGCTGCAAAGGTTGCCATTCTTTTCGTGTGGAGTTCTATGGGTTGTAAAATGGTTTCCAAACCAGCTTGTGGTGTGGATTTTAGTGCACCTGTTGTTCCCAAGCAAGCGAGACTTTGCACCTTTGCTAAAGAGTTAAGGTGAGATTGCTTGTTAACTGCATCCCACCAAACAATTGACGCATGGGTAAGAATAGGCCTGACGATCGCTGTGTAGATCCAGTGTTGGGTACTTACGTGATAGGGTTCCGTAGAGTTATTCCAAAAATTTTTATAAACTATTATTGCTACAATGTTTATTAACATTTTCATAGAAAGTATTAACTAAAAGATACATTCCGAAATTTTTTTAAATATTTTGCATTGACAGAAACTTGGGGGGGGGGACTCGTCATCAACAACAATCAAAGAAAACTGGACATATGCGCATATGCCGTTGGGCCGGTGCTGAACGTGCGCCGGTCTGGAGTATCTAAACAAAAGATTGCTTTTAAATAAAATACGAATAAATAGTAATAAAAACACTTACTAAGTTTCACAAAAAAAAAACTGCGCAACCTGGCAAGTGCTTTTATTATTATTTATTCGTATACAGGGTCTTTGAAGTCTGACGTGCCAAAATGAGTAGGGTGATAGATCTCGCCTAGATAAACAAAAAATTGTATGGTTAGTGGGGTTAATCCCAACCGTTTGATTTCAGTTTTTCATGTTATGCACATTACTCTTTTATTTTTATCTTTTGATCTGGCCAAACCAGCGACATCAAACAAACGCTAAAAAACTACTATCCCAATGACTTTTTCAAAATTGTCAACAATGTTGATTTAACGCCTACTATTGCAGGTACAGTCACTTCCAAAACTGATAAAGATATTTTGAAATTAATAATTAATGCACCTCTTTTTTATTTTTATTAGATTACGCATCTTATTACCTTTCCACATGTTCATGTAGGGAAAGGATTAAAAAATACCTACCTAATTATACTACGTAATTATTTTATTGAACTTTATGTAGGAAATCCTTTATATAAACAAAATTTTTAAGACAAAGGGTCGAATATGTTTGTTTAGCGTACACAAGTAATTATTTTATATATTGCTGCAAAAACATTAGAAAGCTGTAAGTATAATTTTATTTTATTGCCGATATTAGCTTGTTTTAGCCAGAGTTCACACCCTAGTATCCTGGCATTCTGCTACTAATACCTAATGGAAATTTTATTATAAAAGAAGGTTAGTCAACAAGAATATCGATCATTTATTCCTCTCAGATTCACCATAATAGATTACTGTCAAAGTTAAATATAAATAATAAAATTAAACTAAACTGGGCTCGTGCATGTCATATAGCGTTCGGTGATGAGTGACGTACAGGAAGTCGTGGAAGGAGTGGTGTGGGATGGAGATGTTAACAGCCTCCAGCAATTCGGGTGAAATTATCGTTCTCTGCAATATATAGGTGACGAAAAGGTTTGAACATCGGGCCGAAGAGTCAAAAAGCCCAGTAAATAGCCAAGTCTCAGTCAGGCAAACAACATCGGTGTTAGGCGCACAAGAAGAGGAGAAAAACTCGGGCCTTCAGGATGAACTCACGAACGATGAACCAGAGGGCCTTATATCCGAAGAGACAACTGCCGTGAAGGCGTTCTCCGGGTCAAATACCTTAAACGAGGCAGTAAACATACGGCCAGCGCGGCCATAAATGGGGCTGATTCGTTTGCAGGTGATCGTATTACCAGGAACGCCAGCCCGTGAAGAGATATGATCAAAAATATCTCCCTCCGAAGTATCCGGGTGAACCCTAGACACAAAAATGCAAATCCCTAGGACGAGAAGGTGGAAGGCCGCCCGCCCCGTCCGGCGAGGGGCGACCCTCGGAAACAGGAGGAACACTATTCAAAGACTCAGTTGACAAAACGGTGGAGGGGGGGGGGGGGGCGTTTCCCTTCACGTCGTTCCATCACCAAGAGCACCATGAGAACCAAGCGAGCTGCCAGCACCACTCGCATGAAACGCAGGCGTACGATCGCGCTCCTCCCGGGCCGGAGCCAGGATCATGGGGAGAGATGGATAGTCCTGCCTCTTCGGGTCAGAGCCAGGGGTATCAGACAAACCAAGGGCTATCAGAGACACAGGGGAAGCCCTGCAGCAAGCAGAGAGAGCCTTAACGTCAGGTATCCATTAGCTGACACTGACGCACACCAAGCCGCGATATCAAGTTTTACATGCCTGACATTACAGCCGTCCCTTTATGAGGGGTAAAAGTTACATATTTCTTAATTTGTTACATATTTCTTAATTTGCACGTTGCTTGCGTGCAGAACCTAGTCTGCATACCAACTTTCAGCTTTCTATGGCTTTTGGAAGTTTGGAAATTATCTTTTCAGAAATTGTTATATAATACAGAACCGATCTTTTCGAGGGGTTGGAGGATGAAAGTTACAGATTTCTTAATTTTTCCGTTGTTTGTGTGCTAATCCTAGTGTGCATAGCAAATTTCAGCTTTCTAGAACTTTTGGAAGTACCTTCCAATAAGACATTTTATATACAGACCTGAACCCCCATTTTTTTATACGATGTGGCCAAATCCTAGGGGACAACCCTTTGATGCGTTAGCATGGTTTTGGCCGGAAAGGAATTAGGGTTTGGGGGGTAGAGGGTAAAAGTTACATATTTTTTAGTATTTTCGTTGTTTGTGTGCTAATGCTAGCCAGCATACCAAATTTCAGCTTTCTAAGACTTCAGGAAGTACCCTAGAGGTTTTGATGACGGACTCGCTGGTATTATCCATACCGAAGCTATGAAGCAGTAATGGGAGAATACACTCTATACATCAGAAGAAAAATCATCCAAAACGGTTCACGCGTTACGCCTTTCCCTTCCCCCCACCACACCGTAGGTCAAAATTTATCTTTATACTAGCAATGGGATAATACATAACAAGAAAAGAACCATCCAAATCGGTCCACGCATTATAAAGTTTCAGAGCACCAGTCACTCCAGAATATATATCTCAGTCGTCGAACTTAGAACTTGTTTGTTTTTGGCAAGCCGGCCAAAAATACTAAAAAGCTGTCAAAACTGGGGAGTTATGCATCTTAAAATAGTCTTACTAAATTCTGAAAATTGCAAAACATTGTTAGAAATAAACAAATTAGAAAAAAGAAGTTGGAAATTAAAAATTTTGGTAGGTTTTGTTGAAACTCGTTCCTTGTACTGGGTCGCTAACGCACAAAGCCTAATAAAAGTGCAAAAGAACATTGTTCAGCAGGTTATGGGAAAATACGTGCTGGACCATAGGAATACGCCGGTTTAAACTATCTTCTTCACGATTGCCAGTCCGTTTTTCGGGTTGCTAGCCCAACTGGAGGCTTTTTTTTATACGATGTGGCCAAATCCCAGGGGACAACCCTTTGATGCGTTAGCATGGTTTTGGCCGGGACGGAATTAGGGTAAGGGAAGTGAGGAAACTTGAGTCTTGTTTTTGCATTGCTGCGAGCTAGACAACAGCCCAGAGACGGAGTGGACTATTTTAATTTCTTACTAAAAGTTCACGGGGTCATCTGGTGTCGAACCCGGGACCCATGGCATGTTGGTCTTGCCGCTCAACGCATTGATCCAACAACGAAATTGCTAGCCTGATTTCTCGTAGGCACATAGCAACATGCTATACAAAAGTCTCAAGTCTCTCCCACCCCTCTACTCTTCAGGTCATATTTAGACATACTATACCGACTAGAGGTGTAAAAGTAACCCGTATGTATTCGTTACTATAACAATTAGTACTCGTTACTATCGTATCGTTACGTTATTCGTTACTTCTGATACCTCATAACATGCTATACCAGACTTGGCTTTAAGTTATTCTAAATTTATTTTGATTCAATAGGTAAAGTGTTTGCAGAACTACAAGTAAACTGTTGACGGAATCTACTAAATTTGCAATAGATTGACTATCTTGAAAATTTTAACCGTGAGCCTATGTTATATCACAATAACATCGCAATCCATTATGCATCGATTTTAATGAAGAAGCAACAAATAGGTGTCGAAAATTATTTATTGACAATAATATTTAAATAACATTCTAACGATAAATCAACATAAAAATAGTTTTGCTTAGAATGAAATTAAACATAATAAGCGCACGCATGCGTAAAACATACGATCAGCAAATGTTTCAATATACGCATCAACGGTACCTGCGTGAACTGAAACAGTGTAGGTGTCCATACTATGAAAAATGCGAGTAACGAAATGCATTCGTGTGTAACGTTTCGTTAGTCGGTACTAGATGGCGCACCCGTTACTCAGTACCGAATACATACGGTTTGCTACAGCTTTAATACCGACAAATTTCGGGAATATTTCCTAAGCAGAACAACAGGAATGTGAAACAGTTTATGTTTTGCTTATGAGCTTATAAACTCGAAACATCGAGCTTAGTAAACTCCTACAGTCAGTCTCTTAACTTATTTCCCTTACCTTTAATTTGTTTCCTGCCAAGATTGTGTTGTAGCATCATAGGGCATCCCCTCAGCTTTGGAATTATCATAAAAACAAATGAAGAAAGTCTGTAGAGGAAGATGCTCCAAATTAGGTTGCAAGAGTTTGCTATAGCGCGCAACGGGAACTGGCGGAGTAGGATCGGTGTAGCAGATGCCTGGTGGATCATAAGTACTTAATAGGTAGAGTTAGTATTATCGTTTTGTTGCTCGAATTCAAGTGAATTTAACTCTTCAAATTTGTTTGGTTGTCTTTGGAATAATTTTGTTTTCAATTTTCTTCGCAATAGTTTCAGGTATCATCTGTTTTAGTGTGAGAATTACTTAAAATCTTCATTTGCTTACTTCATAGATTTAAAAAGATTAAAAAATTTATAAGGAAGGGAGATATAAGAGTATTCGTAAAATCTTTTTACGCGTACCAAACCCCTTTATGAATTTTCCATGAAGATTCATTTTGATAGGTCTCCTGATTGCAAAAATGCAAAATTTGATTTCGTTAAATAAATGGGCAAAGAATAATATAAAAAGAGAAATATTTCCGTTTTAAGCTTAATGTTAACTTTGTTTCCTAATAAATACATCTCCTTACAACAAATAAGTATTAATTTAATGTACGCTTTCTGTGTACTCGGTCACGCAAATTATACAACATATCTGCAGCATAAATAGAAGGCGTTAAAATTACCGAACCATATTTTTCCACAAAAACGTTCGTATGTGCTTATGACAAAGTTGGAAACCAAGTATTAGGCTAAAATGCAGCAGCCCGCAGGAATCATATGAATGCATTCAATTTTATTTATTTTCAGCAAACAGTGAAACATTGGGCTTTCTAGTGGTGGCAGCCATTGCTCTCAGCCTGATTAGTTCCGGTCTAGCGACTAAGGAAGTTTCTCGCCCTCATATTATATTTATTTTGGCGGATGACTTGGTAAGATGATTTGATATAGTGGAGTACATCATGTGTACACAGTTGTGTAGCATATGCACTTTTCCAATGTTTTCATAACACATTTTCCCTTTGTTTATTGTCCATTATAGGGTTGGAATGATGTTGGATTCCATGGATCAGCACAAATTCCAACACCCAACATTGATGCCCTGGCGTATTCGGGACTAATATTAAATCGGTACTACGTGAATCCCATTTGTACCCCATCAAGGTCGGCTCTCATGACAGGCAAATACCCCATCCACACAGGTAATTTGAAAATTATATTATTGCTGATTTCATCACAGTACTGAATACTCACTCTTTGCATAGGTATGCAGCATACTGTGCTTTACGGTGCTGAACCTCGGGGTCTGCCGCTTTCAGAAAAAATTTTGCCGCAATATCTAAATGAGTTGGGGTTATTATCATTTGATTTTTACAATTTGTAGTGTTCGTTTTTTTGTAAATTCAGGTTTTAGGTATTCATCCCACATTGCTGGAAAGTGGCATTTAGGGCATTTCAAAAAGATGTATACTCCGCTGTATAGAGGATTCCAGACACATGTTGGCTTTTGGACTGGGCATCAAGATTACTTTGATCACACTGCGGTAGAGAATCCTTCTTGGGGTTTGGACATGAGAAATGGTTTTATTTTTGAATTACCAAGAAATTTTAATAAATCTAAAATTTTACCTTTTATAGGTTTAAAGGTAGCATATGATTTACATGGCAAATATACCACTGATGTGGTAACAGATGAGTCGGTTAGGGTTATAAATAGCCACAACAGCTCCGTACCATTGTTCTTGTATGTCGCACACGCAGCTGTCCACTCTGGTAACCCATATAATCCTCTGCCAGCTCCTGATTCTGCCGTCGACAAGATGAAACACATCTCAGATTTCAATAGAAGAAAATTTGCAGGTGAGAACAGGTTTGCATAATTTTTGTGTCATTCAAGTGATATCTATAAATTATTTTGCAGCGATGGTGTCCAAGCTAGATGATTCAGTAGGTGCCATTGTGCAAGCATTGCAGAAACAAAACATGCTTAAGGATTCCATTATTGTCTTTAGCACTGACAACGGTGGGCCTGCAGAAGGGTTCAATTTGAATCACGCCTCGAATTGGCCGCTTAGAGGAGTGAAGAATACTTTATGGGAAGGTGGCGTAAGAGGTGCTGGATTATTATGGAGTCCACGAATTCAAAAGTCTCAAAGAGTTGCTGAGCAAAAAATGCATATTGCGGACTGGTTACCGACGTTACTAAGTGCAGCTAAAAGCGGCATTGGGTAAGATTAAAGAAATTTAAATTTTATTTCATAACAGAAACCATCCATATTAATTGGCCTGGAACTTTGCTACCGAAAAAGAATGTTAGAGAAAATTTCTTAAATCATTTTTGGTTTTAAGCTCCGATTACATAAATAAATAAGAAATTCAAATTGGTGAAATGACTAGAACCGTTAATGTATTCGCAGTAGAAGTTCTGTGCATTTTTCAAGATAATATGAACCCATTTATTGCTGTAATTCGTATACCATTGATCCAGTAATTCTATCCATTAATTATCCCCCACTCTTTAGTCACCGATGGTGTAAGGGATTATTATCCCTTATTGTTGGCATCCCCATTTGTTGGCATCGTAAAAGCCCAGTTTAAATCATTGCGGTGGCAACTCAAGGTTGTTCTTTGCTGACAGTAAATTTCATTGTGGAGTTAAAAATATTATCTGGTAGTCCGGAGTCTACCTCGAGTGGTAGGTTTACTTTGCATGTTTTGTCATCGGAGGTTGTGATAACTAGAGACAGTCAGTCCCCTTAGAGTATGAACGATTTCTACGAAAAATTCTGCAATTCTGGAACTTTCCTTCCGTTGCTTGCCGATATTCTTTTAAGTCACCACAAGTATTTAATGGATTTTAGGCCTGGAAACTTCTTAAATTAACATATGTCACTTCTTTAATTATGTTATTTTCTTACTCGGAGTTTGGCATCAAACATAATGTCGGATTACGATGACTGGAAAAATTCCTGGACGGTTTTTCAACAGAAAGATCCAATGTTGTATGCAATATTTATAACTAACGATAAGTCAAATATGTCAGCTTTGTTAATTGATTGCTCTTAGAAGTTAAAGAGTGGACAGTAATATACTAAGTCTTTTAAGTGTAGAATCGGGAGTGCAATGTGCTTGGGATGCAACAGCGCCCATACATTATGAAATGAGAGACTATTCTTAATTTATTATATTGAGAAGATATAAAAATTTGCATTAAGATCTTATTTGTAATTATTGGAAGTATTTTACGAATATTACTTAAATAGGAGGACTGTTGAAAAGTAATGTTAAACACTCTACAGAAGAAAGATTTATTCAGTCTTTCAAATTTACATGCTTTTTTTCGAAGTAACCCCCCTCGGTTCTAATATCTAATACACTTTTTCCACCGTTCCTGACACTGTTTAAATACGAACGCGAGAGCATCTTTCTCGAGCTCCTTTCAGCGCGCCTCCACAGCTTTGAGATTGGCCTTGAATTTCCGTACCCTGAGCAGAAACTTAACTTCGGGGAACAGCCAGAAGTCACAAGGGTGCAAATCTGAACTGTAGTGGTACAGCCCCTTGTTGAAAACTTTAAAAAGGTCCTAAAGGATATATCAAATATTCATGGCGGACTTTAACTCTAAGATTGGCTCTAACAACACCGATCTGGAACATGTAATGGGGAAGTTTGGACTCGGAAACAGGAACGCAAATCGGGAGTTGATTGGTGAATGTTGTAACTCGTGGCAACTTGTCAGGTGGATCTTTATTTAAAAATGCAACTTAACATCTTGGGTTTCCCCAGATGGCAGAACTAAGAATCAGATTGATTATATTGCTATTACGAAAAGTTGGAGAAAGTGTCGTGTCGATGTAAGGTCTAAGCGCGGCACTGATGCACTATAACACCGACAACTCCATCGACCAAAAACGGAAAGGGTGCAGGAATGTTGAATGAATGAGCTGTGGTACAGAACACGTGGGACGATTAGATTGCGGAACAATGGATCAGTGACGCCACATGGTTCAAAATACACCAACAGAAGCAGATTTAAGATCGTATCAATTCTGCTACCGATGTTGTAGTTGAACAAAATCTCAGAACTGCATACCGATCTCTACAGAAAGGCGACCAAGGAAGTGTTAGACGACGTGACAAGAAGAAGGGGCTTACCGAGGTGACAGTGGAGATCTATACAAGATTGCCAAAAAAAAACTGGCAGGAAAGACTCTTACAACACAACATCCTGTAAGAGATACTAATGGATCCCTCCTTGTCACGGAGGAACATCAACTGCGGTGGAGAGAATACTTTGTTAAAATCCTAAACAACACCTTCGGACCGTCGAATATCTCTTCACACGAACCTGAACACCCGCCGTCTGTGAAAAACATTAACACCAGAACTCCGACAATTAAGTGTCAAAAATTTATGCAGTTCAAATTGATGGCAAAATCATGTTAATGCGAATCGAGCAAACGATAGAGCCTTAGCAATGAACAGGCAGGCTTTCATGACGGTTCCGAGTAAGACAATGATGCATATTGTCACCTTTGCTTTTCCTAATCTTCATTAACGACGTATTGTGTAGCGCCCTAGACGACCACCTATCGCGAGGAATTAGATGGAAATTTTTTAACCATCTTACGTTTTTGGACAATGCCGACGAGGTATGTCTCTTATACATTAGAGTAATGTAGCTTAATTGTCCGCAGTCCTGTACAGAGAAAGTCGCAGAGCTTGGACTCCAGAAGACAAAATGAACTTAATTTGAAGAGCAATAAATAGAGCAAATGGATAAATTTAGCTATATCGGAAGCATAGTTACAGCAGACGGCGGAGCTGAAGCTGATGTGCAGACTCGCATCTATAAGACTCGAGTTGCATTCTTGCTGAGATCTGGCGCAATAAAAAAATCTCCAGACACACAAAACTCCGGATCTTCGAGCCTAACGTAAAATTTCTTTTATTGTACAGCTGTTTAACATGCAAAGTGACCTGTCTAATATATCCATTGGCGATTACTAACGAAGACCTTCACAGATTTACAGCCCAAGACGTGATAGACACCAATATTCGCAGGTGAAAGTGGCAATGGATAGGGCACATCCTAAGAAAAGAGCCAAACAACATCGCACAGCAGGCTCTAGATTGGAATACCCACGGAAGTCAAAAAATTGGACGATCGCGCAACACATGTAGAAGATCCGTCGAGAGTGAAGGTACCCAGATGAGCAAATCGTTGCCACAGCTAAAGGCGTGGACACAGAACCGGATCAGATGGAAAATCGGTGTAGTAGACGTCCTATGCCCCACAAAGAAAACCAGAAAGGAGTCAAGGAGTCCACTACAGTACATAATAGCAATCTAGACATAATGAATATATGTGTACCCCACACCTTCAAATTTAATTAGCAATTTAAAGACCAAACGCTTTATAGCTGTACAAATTAACAGAAAACTATGTGCTGTACTATATAACTGTGAGTATTGGGAGACATAACTAGTTTGATAGTTGGTTTACATTTCGTACGATGCGCTCACTGCACACCTCGGTTTTCTGCTGTTGGCTATAAAAGAAAAATAATTATTTTTGATTTTTAGTGCACTACTCATAAAAGAATGTTTTTTTTAGATTTTTTTACCATATGCAGTTAGAAAGTCAACTAGTTCTAGGATTGTAACGTTTTTAGTGACTGCAGGGAACGATAAACCTAGGTCTTAACTTAAATACATTTCTCTCGCCAACAATATAAAAACCGTTTAGAGTGCGTGTTTTTCAATGTTGCTTATGCTTTTATGTTATAACTAAAAAAATTCAAGAAGGGCTTTCAAAGTTTCCTATACTTGGTGTGAAAATTATTCAGAATGTTAAATTAATTGAATTTTTTCGCGAAAATATATGAATTGTTGTTGTTGTGTACAAAAACTAATTTACCAGTGCGGTATATAAAACATGCTACTATGACATATTTTAATCTGGAATTTATCGCACAACCAATACTACCAAACTGTGAACTCTGCTAATAAAAATCTGATGAACTCAATTACAATTTTATTTCAAGCAACCTTACAGTCAACCTGGATGGAATTGATCTTTGGGAGGAACTGACAGCGGACAAGTTGTCACCACGAGAAGATATTTTACATAATATTGATGATATCTGGGGTAGCGCCTCACTGATGATGGGCGATTGGAAAATGGTCAAAGGTTCTCATTACAATGGACAGTGGGATGGATGGTATGGGCCACCAGGTATTCGAAATGAAAGTTTTTATAATGTTGCCGATGTGTTACGAAGTCCTGCTGGGAAAGCTGTAGCAGAACTTCACTTGATGCCACCAGTGGAATCTATTAAAATTCTTCGACAAAAATCTTCTGTTAACTGCTCAAGCAGCAAAAAGTATTTAGAAAAAGGAACATACTGTGATCCGTTTCTTGCTCCATGTTTATTTAATATAAAAGATGATCCATGCGAGCAGTTCAACTTAGCTTCCAAGTAAGTGAAGACGAAATTGAAAGTAGATTAAATTTTTTTTTAAATATTTTTGATAGATATCCAAATATATTGAATGTTCTGCTACGTCAGCTGGATGTTTATAATCAAACTGCTGTTCCTGCCGGTAACTTGCCTTTAGATCCACAAGCAGATCCTCGATTTTGGGATTATACTTGGTCTAACTTTGGTGATTTCAATTTTAAAAGCTTTACAACTTAGGATATTTTCTCTTTATAATATAAATAAACTGTTTTTGAGTAAACGTTGTTTAATTTCCTCAGCCGGTATTTTATACAAAATAAAAATAGGTAAATAATAAAATAAATAAAATAATAAAAATATAAATAATAAATCAATAAAAGAATAATGGAAGGTATTAAGTATTAGTATTACTATTATTAAAATAAAACGTTTTTAACTATTACAAAGTTTTTTTTATTAGGTGCAACATCTTTTGGGTTTTAGTATTGTGAAACAGAACCATGTGTTTTGTTAGATGTGATTGAATTGAAGTTGAGTTTTCGAATGGCGAATGTGTTTTGAAAAAGTGGATTTGAATTTAAACTATGAAAATTGTAAGTACATTTGATCATCATCAAACGTAAGTTAAAAAATTAATCTTAGTACCGCGGGTAATTGCAAAAACGAAGAAAAAGTGATGGTTCGTAAGACTCGTTTATCAAATGTAGAGGATTCTGTGGTAAATAATTTCATAAAAAGTGTAAGGGAATTAGTGAATATGAAAATGCAAAACTCCTTGAAAATGAAACAATTAGATTTATGTGTGGAGAATGTGGTAATTTTACAGATGTGATAATAAAATTTCAGACAAAAGCATTAGCGGGGATTAACGAAAACAAAGATGCCAAAAAACAGTATAGAAAATAAAATAAACAATTTAAGGGTTAACATTACTTTAACGCCCGAGAACTTTTATTAAATAAATATTTTTTTATGAAAATATAAGTACACTCACTAATTTATTATATGCAAAATACATAGCCGTTTAAAAAAATATGCATTTTTAATAAAATGGCATCGATTCAACGAAAAACATACCTAAATTTTTAGCCAACAATTTTCTAACTGGCTGAACAAATGAACTGGGACTTGACTTGGTCAATGACATCAGCTGACGATCAGATTAAACACATTACGGAGTTAATATCTTACCTATATGACAAATTTATCCCGTTAAAACGCCGTCGTATTCTCAACCCGCAGTACCCATGGTTTACCAAAAGGATTACACGGCTTATTACGGAACGAGATAAAGCATGTCGGAGATGGAAGCGGTTCCGAATTGCTCAGTTCTGGGAAAAATTCCGCTAAGACCCAATATCATAATTCTAAATTTAATCCTCGGCTGCCCACTAAAAAACTGTGGCATAACTTGTCAACAGTTGGTATTGGTAAGACAAAAGGTTGCATTATAGAAGACGATCTAAATTATTTGAATAGGATTTTCACGTCCAACGGATCCTCTGGTACAAGTTCATATACAAATCTTGATAATGTGTTTGATGGTCGTGACCCTTCCGAAGGCTTCTCGTTTAATCCAGTTACTGATATTGATGTCTGTTCTGCAGTGATGTCTATAAAATCTAATGCAATTGGATTGGATTACCTGCATCCAAGGTTTATAAAAATATTGCTTCCAATCATTCTCCCTAGTCTCACACATCTATTTAACAATATTATAGTTAGATCAACTTTCCCAAAGATATGGAAGATTTCAAAAATACTACCTATCCCTAAGAACTCTACAAATCCGATTTCTATCCTACCATTTCTTTCTAAGGCTTTTGAAAAAGTTCTTCATGCGCAGATTATAGTCTATCTTGAAAGCAACAACCTATTGTCAGATTTTCAATCAGGCTTCCGAACTAAACACAGTTGTACCACGGCCTTGCTCAAAATCAGTGATGACATACGAATTTCCTGTGGCAATGATGATTTTACAGCACTGGTTCTACTTGATTTCTCGAAGGCCTTCGACTAAGTTAATTGCAGGTTTTTGTCCTGGAAACTTGGTTCTTTATTTAACTTTTGTAATGCTGCATGCAATTTGATATTGTCATGTTTGAGGGGACGCAAGCAAACGGTTATCTGCAATGATAAGTCATCTGATTATCTTCCTATCTTAAGCGGGGTACCTCAGGGATCTATCCTGGGACCTTTTATTCTCAATATTTATTAATGATCTTCCAACTATTATACGATGCTGCAACTATCATCTTTATGCGGATGATATACAGCAGCATATTTCTAGACCGCTGAGCTTGGTGGAGGACGCTATTTGTCGTTTGAATGATGATCTGATATATCTATATGGGCTGGTAAAAGTTGTTTAAATCTTAATGCCTCAAAATCGAACGCTATTATAATCTACAAGTCTAATTTAGAAATTTCTTTTTTCCCAAGTGTTATTCTTGATAATGTAGTAATTCCCTATAGTCATTCACTTAAAAATCTTGGAATTATTTTTAATAGGTCTCTAAGCTGGTCAGATCACGTTAGCAGTGTCGTGGATAAAGTATATGGGTCCCTACGTAAGCTGTCCTTATCTGCAGCTTATACGCCTCAAGTAACTCGTCTTCTGCTTGTGGGATCCTTGTTGGTTCCGTTGTTTTTATATGGTTGTGAAGTTTTTATTAAATTGGATTCGGTGTCAGATCGTAAGCTGAATGTAGCTTTCAATTCCGCTGTGCGGTATATTTTTGGACTACGACTATTTGATCATGTATCTTCTTTCTCTAATGCTGTATTGGTCTGTTGCCTTGATTTGTACCTGAATTTTCGTGCAATAATGTTTCTACGTAATTTAATTCTAACTAAAGAGCCATCCTACTTGTATAGCAAACTAGAATTCTCTCAGTCTAGAAGAACTTTCTCACTAAATATACCGCGTTTTACCTCTCAACCTAGCGAACGCCAGTTTTTCGTTCAATCCATTAGGCTGTGGAATCTTCTTCCTACTGAACTGAAAAGGAGCAGCAACGGCCTTAATTTTCAAGAAGATCTTTTTGAATATTTGAAATCTACATTGAACTGAATATTTGGAATATTTTATTTAAGTTTTGATTATTATTAAGTATTCTATTTGTATTTAACCGCAGTTTTTATAGTTGAACCCTCTTGTTAAGTTATTTAATTTTGTGTTCTCTTTATAATTACTTCCTACACTTAGCTTTAAGATGTATAATCTTGTTAGTGTAGTGTTTTAATAAATTATTTTTGTGTTGGAATTTGAATTTAAAATTGCATAGAAAATCGAGATATCAATATTTTCAACAAATCCCTTGCCTTTTGCTAGACACATATGTGATTATTAAACTGAAATTGCAAAGATTAGTTGAAAACTGACGAAGCTAGAAGGCTCATCGACTTCGAAAATGCTGTTTCGAGAAAAACGTGTTTAAAGTTTTCGTTACGATTTAGTTGTAAATAAAAACTGATGTGTGCTCTACTTTCATAGTAGAAAATTGACCTTTTACTTTTGATATCGGTTTGTTGCCAATTGCATATCATTTTCATGTACAATGACTCAACTTTTTGTTCAAATATTGCAGGATTTCTCATTTCAATTGATTTTTTCCCTGCTCATAGTATTTAAAATTGAAGAATGTGAAAGATATCGAAAAAATAAAGCCTGTTTTAGGTTTCTTATCAAGCTAATTTTATAAAAAAGTAAGAAGCTGAAAAATGAAAAATTCCATTTGAACAATTAGGTGACTTTACTTTCAAAGTAAAATTAATTCGTTTTGCGCGGATGACCTCATTTATCCTGAGCGGCATGGATTCTACTAAAATTGTAGCATTTTTTAGAGGAACATCTGTCCAAGCAACTTCCATCCGATTTCGTAGTTCATGCAACGTTTGGCATTCCCGGCATTTGAACTCAATCCACAGGTTTCGATTAGGTTGAGGTCAGAAGGTTATGGAGACCAATCCAGCAATTCAAATCAGTTTTGAAGTTAATCAGTGGGCTTGCGAGCCTTATGTTCCGGATAATTAATTGTCTTGTTGGAAGATAATGTCCAACACATTTGTTTCTGCTGCTGCAGTGCGCCGAGAAGGTTGTCCTGAAGGATCGCAAAATAAGTGTATGTAGTCATCCCACCAACGAGCTTTAGGCACCACCCAACTTCCCGGAAACTCACACATCCGAAGCATTATATTTTCGCCACCGAACTTTATGGTAGTTTGAACGAAGCAATTTTGGATATTTCCACCCTTCTGGGTCCATTGTAGACTTCGTTAGGCGAAAGTCAAACAAAAGGTTCCATACCCTTTGGTAAGTGCTGATTTTTTGGCGTTCGACGATCATGTAGTGTATTGCTCTGAAGGACTTTTCGAACGGTTTCGGGCATTAGATTTACGTTGCTGAATTTTTTTAGATTAGAGGTGAGCTGCACAACATTGTCGCAAGCACCTGCTATGATTTGCTGTAAAATTATTCGTTCAAGAGCAGGAGCCGGACTTCTTTTCTTCCTGCCAAATTCTTGTTAGTTTGAATACCAAACTATTTTTGGATATTGGTTACCGTATTAATTCAAATACCATATTAATTGACATAGATGAATAAAGTTCCACTTCATCTGTACATTTTCGTGGGGCTTAGGTTTTAGTATTCCGTAACAACTAGGAACCATTGCAGTTTCGGCCTGTCCGTCCGTCACAGAGGATGGGATTCTCTTACTTATAAACATATCAAGATGAAATTTGGTATACGGACGTTACCAAAAACAGATTGAGTGCGAGTTTTGGAAAAATAATTTTTTGGACTACCCTCTTATCGAGTGAAAAGTGTGCTGAAAAAATTTCTTACTAACCAAAATAAGATAAGTCTCCTAAGGATGATTTGATTTAACGCTTCAATCACGAGATATTTGCTACTAAAATTGTTACCAAAGCCCCTCCACCGTTCTATTTTCTAAACTGTCGACGTAAAATATTTAAAAAAAAAGTTCCTGAATGCAGGCTTTAGTAAGTACTTTTAATGAAAACTGTAACAAAAATAATTTATGAAAAATTTAGAAATAACTATGGAACGCAAGAATGCCCGTGTCCCATGTGATTTTTAATCAATTCCAAAGCTCAAAAAGATGTTCTATGATGCTAGAGTGCAGATTTGGCAGGAAGAGAATTAAGGATAAGGGAAATAGTTTAAAAGGTTTCGAGTGAAGAAGGTGACGATGTACGCCTCCGTTGAAAGTTTCGGGCTCTTAAGACTGGAGAAAACAGAAGAAGATTGTTCCAGTTTAGGACTGATGTGGGACTTGCAGATCAGCGTCAAAGTCAGATGTAGTATTTCTTACATCTCTGTAGAAAATCAAAACATTTCATCGCATTTTTAACGACTACATATTTTATTCTGCCCAAAGGTTTATGCCTAAGCAGACTCTATTCTATTCTATAGTTCGGTTAAGAATTAATATCGAATTCTATTCTGAAATTAATCCCGATCAATTACTTAATATCATAATTAAGACAATATTTTTATTATTCAGGAAAAAATATTTTTTATAATGAGAAGTTTTATTTAAGTTTTATTCGTTAATCAATAAATTCTTTAATTGTACTGTAAAAATGTTGATTCCTGGAAATAAGTTTACATTCGCTTTGATTTAGTATAGTAGTTGTTACAGTGATTTGTGGCGCAATTTTTCCTATACGGGTTTTTCTGTGTCTTATCGGTTTAATTATGAATTAGTTTATAACGATTTTTGTAAATAGTGAAATGTTTGGTCGGAGCTAAGTTTTGGGGGAGTCAATTGAACCCACGGCCATTTACCTCCAAGTATGTCTTTTTAAGCCGTAGATTAACAACTCATTGCACACAATGACAACTGCACATTCCCGTAATCAAAACCCAAGAGAAATACTTACGTCACTGCATTGACGCATTTCAAGCTCCATACATCAACAAGATAAACATAAGAGAAAGCGTTCTCTTTAAAACACCTGTATTGAAAACATTTGTGGGTTAAAACTCAAATAATTTCACGCAGAATATGACGAGAAGTAGAAATTTCCAACCGATTTCTTTGGTTTACTATGGGAAGTGCGGTTTGTTTGAATGAGGTCCTCTGAATTTTCTCCGGTGGACCACCTGATGGCCTGCACTAGATAAAGTGATCCAACAGAAAGCACTAGAGAAAGCTCAGAAGATGACAACACTACTGATTACAGGTGCCTTCGAAACTACACACAAGTTCTGAAATGATTATTATACAAAAAAGATGAAATTATCCTAAAGTTGTGTAACATGGATTTAATACTATAATAGATACAGCATAAATTGCACTTTTTGAGATACGACAAGATTGCTTTCAGCATCGAAATGTACCGAATACGCACATTCCAAAATTCGTCGTCGGTGAAGTAAGTGATAACGTGTCGGCCTACCAATCAGGAGGTCCCAGTTTCAAATCCCACCGGCGCCGGCAAATGGTTGTTTTCTTCACGTTTCAGATCACGTTGAAAAGACCATGGAGGTTGCAGAGAAAATATCAGTGGTTCGAAATCCGCCTGCAATCGTTGTCTCGAATCGGGTAAAGTTCTTCTCCCGACCCATGGGTAACGAGATCTAGAGAGACTGCTTTTATACTCAATTTAGTTCAAACTTGGATGTGTATCGACTACGAACATTCCAAAATTCTTGTCGGTACTATAATAAATAATATCAACTACACCATACATAAGATTTCTTTCAGTGCCAAATTCGACTCCACTATTCTTAGCAGGAATGGGAGAACGGCCCCCCTCAATGGGTAGAATCAGTGCATCTAGGTTGGAAGGTAAACTGAGTGGAGGTGTCCAGTCGGAACACCTGGACCTAAACATGTCTTATCGTTTACGAGATTAGTGCTGAAATCATAGCACTGGATTGACCGGAGGCAGACCAAAGTCTTCAAATGACATCTGCATCTTTACACACATTCACTCCCTCACGGTAGTGTACACAACCTCTAACAAATATTCCGCTCAACTCTGAATAATATGACTGAGCGCTTTAACGTACGCTCCACATGGTTACCGCACCCCTTTTTTAAGTAGTCGAACTAGGATCTCCTGGTATCAGGGACCTAGTTCGGTTCATCAGGGTCTTAGGTGTCATTGATAAGGATGGTCCCATTGTGATACCACTTTTAGGCATTATGGCCTAAATGTGCCTGCCCCTTATGGCAGGCTGCCACAATAACCTAACGTAACCTTATATTGAATATGGTTTTTTATAGCTTTTGTATACCCAAATTATTATAAAAAAATACGAGTGTGCCTTAGACTACACGACTGAAGTAAAACTTCTTTAGCTCCATCTATATGTATGTATATATATGTATATATATGTTTATATATGTATAATATTGTAACATGCACTGTAGTCTGGCATAGGTTACGTGATGAAGACGAAATCAAGTTGTGCAATGCGCATGTCCTGAATTCTGGAAACTAGAAAAACGTCAGATGCAGTATGAAGTCAAGGCCAACTCGAACCTGTGGTGACTTGGTGTGGTGGAAATGAATAACGAAAATTTCTAGAACTAAGTTGCTGCACTTTCTAGAATTAAGCTAAGTAGTATAAATAGGGCTGAGTAGCAGCCTAGTTAGTCAGTTGTATTTTAACCAGTGAAGTGATAAGTTCTAAAGTGAAACGCAATATTGTGAAGAAATATTGTCAAGAAAATTGTGCAACGAACTAATTAAGTCAATTGAATAAAATTGTGAACATTTGTGATTGAAAATAAGTGTCTTAATTAATCCGTCGAGCCCGAAGAGCCCCATTTACCTTACAATATATACATGTATATACATATATATATATATTAATTTTCTACAAATATTTAAATTTATTATCGGTTTTCATTGATAAACGAAATGAAATTACGAAATAATCAAGAAATCACCGGATATCTCCCTCTCAACTTCCGTTCGCCTCGCCTGATCACACTTTTCGTAAGGCATTCACCAGCTTACTCCCCAAGTCAAGCGTGCGTAAAGAAGTTTTACTTCAAAAAATTAATGCGAAATTTTGTATATGCTTTCAGGAGGCAAGTTTAAACTATATTGGCACTAAGTTTGGTATCTATACCAAGTATACCATTATAAAAATATTTAACAAAAAGTAAAAAATAAGAGAAAAGTTGCTTAAATGTCCTTCAAAATGGACGTTTTCGGTTTTTTTCAAACATATAAATTGTTGAAATACATAATATACCTCCAAAATGTGAGCCTTTTTGCTTTCAAATCAAGTGATGATTTGGTAAAATTTCAAGGTCAAAATATTATTTGCGCCAAAAACGGTATGCCACTGTAATCACGTCATATATATAAAAAAATAAAAAGAAAGAGTACGATTACGGAAAGTGGCAAGGCTATCAGTGCTTTCACCTAGTTGGAAGAACACCCACTAATGACTCCTTAGTTGCGTGGAGTAATTTGGATAATTCTTTTTATGTTGTTTCGAGTATGTTGCCCCATTATTGGCAGAATAACAATTTTGTATTAAGGTCGGGTTGGGGTTAAGAAGAGAATGAGGTTAAAGTGAGATCAGTTGGAGAAGGTATAACGCCCAATTTCGGATTTTATGCACAGATTTTGACGACTGTTTTTACCCGATGTCCCAAGACGAAGTTGTTAGGTGGGGTGGGGATATGGTGTCTAACTTCATAACACGTGGACCGATTTGTCTGTATGTAGAATATCGCACAATCGATGTGACATGCTTTCTACGGATGAGTTTTTGTTTTTTGTAGCTCTCGTTTGCTAAAGAAAGGGGAATCATTTTGTGGCAAAATATAACGCCTTCTTCTAGATTATATTGTCGTCCCATGAAATTTGTCTTCGCAAAAGAATCTTCTGCTTTAGTTAAAAATGAATACTTGAAAGTAGAACAGGTAATTTCAAATTTAGCACCTAGCACTATACAAATTGGCGAGACAACCTTATTTTTACTATGATTGACGTTATTAGTGGATCTAAATAAACGCAGACCTGTTACATTTG
This sequence comes from Leptarthrus brevirostris, assembly GCA_964036015.1. Classification (NCBI taxonomy): domain Eukaryota; kingdom Metazoa; phylum Arthropoda; class Insecta; order Diptera; family Asilidae; genus Leptarthrus; species Leptarthrus brevirostris. The sequence continues at coordinate 116,017,296 of OZ038372.1, read as the reverse complement.
TAGAGGTTCTCCAACTTAAATGAATAAAATTAATGTGGTAGTGCCTGAGGCTCTGTGTACAAGGTTGGACCTTCACTTCTGGATTAGACGCTTTGAATATATGATACATATTGCTTATAGGTGACCTTTAAGAACTTGGCAAGTAAGAGGATATGATTTGAAAAGGATATTTAATGAAATCAAAGCTAAAATTAAGGATTCATTTAAAGAAAAGATTGGTTTGATAATTGATAAGCCGAAACCTGGTTTGGGATCCACTAATGACGGTAATACAGCTCGAAATTTTTTTTGAAAACCCAGAGCTAAGTAGTGCTATCATTTGTATTAATATTAACCTGATAAAAAATTTGTCTACTATGTTTAGAATTATTTCAAGCGGTAGACAAATTAATGTAAGAAAATTTTCTAATCTAATCAGAGAAATACAAAATTTTTATTTGGAAAATTACTCATGGTATTATATGCCGATTTTATTACATAAGTTATTAATCCATGGTGTCGATATTATATCGTCATTTTTTATGCTAATAGGGCAATTATCAGAAGAAGCATTAAAAGTCAGGCACAAAGATATACGATATTTCAGAGAACACCATACAAGCACGTCTCTGGGCTGCTGTCCAGCTCGCAGTAATAAGTATGAGAGGAATTATTATGAGAATGGTACAAGTCACAAATGCAGGTTGGGGTCTAACTTTTAACGAACTAATTGCGTTATTGCGCCAGAATTCTTTTTAATTTAGGCAGATGAATATTTGTCCCACCTCCGCCCAACAGGAGTTTGGAATTTTGAGGTATTTTGGCTTAGTACAACTTTGGAGTGGATGAAAGTTCGCATGTATAGAATAGGGCTATCACTTTCCGTCGCAGATTCGGAATTTCGAGGTTTCAGAATTCTCGTGCCAAACCTTTGGACATGAAAATAAATTAGATTTTTTTAGTTTTTATAACATTGACGAAATCCCTAGTATATTATGCATTTGATTTGGGATTCACGGCACCGGGAAAAGAGCGAGACTTAGGCATATCTCCGTCCGGGTCTCGTCAAGGTGAAGACGATCTTACTCTCGACGCAACCTCGGCGAGATAAAGAGCAATCTTGGTCCGGTCTCGCTCTCGGCGAGATAAAAAAGAGAAATTTCGGTGGGAAAACGGGGAGCGAGGACAGTGTAGTATTTATATGCATTTTTTTCTTTTTCCCCTCACCCTGAACAAGATAACAAAGGTAGGATGAAGCGACAGTTTTTGGATCGACATAAAAGTTGACACAACTAAAAGAATTTTCAACTGTAAAATGATAAAAACTAAAATCTCGTCACCTCAATCTCGCTCTCGTAATCGCACTGTTACCAATAATATTGGTCTCTCTGTAGCGAGAATTATGTCGAGTATCGTGAAGCCTTACATTTGATACGACATTTTCACGTTGCGAAATAATTTAGATAGAGCAAAACTACTTTTCACACTTTTTTTTTACAATATCAATAAATAAACGAACCAGGATTGGAACCTACTGCCCCCACGCTTTAATTCGCAACAGAGTGACTCAGTTGCACATAGATAAAAATCATCTTCCCACTAGTGAATTTAAACGCAACGAAATACGCAGCTTTTCTATATTAAATTAAAATCTATGTGTCCATTTTCCATTTCTTATATGCAAAGTAATGTGGATAATTTTTCACATGAGGCTTGAAAGACGTAACGTAGCATTTATAACGCACTGTTAGTAGTTTTATAAATTTCGGACTGTGCGTTCCAAGGACAAGGCCCGTTTTCTTCGAATGCCCATTGTTGTAAAATCTTTTAATGGCTTTGTGTGGATTATATGATATTTTTCACAATTATTACTTTGTTAATCAAACAACATATTGCCGTTTTTTTAATTGTTTCATGACATTGGTTGAAGGGATTCTGTGTCTATGAGATAGCTCGTAATATAAGGCGAAAACAACAGCACGTTTATACGTGAATAATTCACTTGAATAATTTCCTCACTTCCAGTGAGTTACCAGTAAGTGAAATTGTTGTTGCCCACAAACAAAAATACCTTCGTTGAATTATATCTTACAAGGTGAGAAAATACTCATATGGAAGTTACAGAAACTGTCTGCAGAACAGCAGCATGATGAAGCAGCCGCTTTTCTGAACAAAAAATTGAATTAGATATGATGATCCGAAATTTACTAAGAGAGGTAGAATTAGAAACCAGAAAATGTTGCCCTTACCATGCCTTTGTTCTAGACCAATTCTACTTTTTGTATTTTTTTATTTATCTTACTTGAGAATATAATATAATCACTTATTTTTAACTACATACAAACAAGAATTATCATAAGAACATATTAAAGAAGTCAGCAATAAATTTATCATAAAAGTCTATAAAAATTTACATGGCTTAATATCGATACCCATTTGTTCCACCTTGTCCGTTCTGTCCGCCTTGACCACCATTTCCATTCTGTCCTAATCAAATACTAGGCCGATCATAAGAATATCCTTCGGCGCCACCTCCGTTATTACCATTTCTGCCACCGCCATTTTTGCCACCGCCATTTTTGCCACCATTACCATTGCCATTACGTCCACCACCTCGAACATTTCCAGCTCCGGGGCGTCCACTTGAATAGCCTTGCCCATTATTGTTGTCTTGGCCAAAACCGTTTCCATTTGGGCCTCCACCAGGCTGTCCATTAGAATATCCTTGATCGCCTGAGTTCTGGCCGACACTCTGACCACCATTTCCATTTTGACTACCTTGACCAGGTCGTCCACTAGAATAGCCTTGTTGTCCTAAATCTTGTCCCGAAGGTCGACCGTTTGAATAACCATTTTGCCCATTTCCTCCATTATTTCCTGGCCTACCATTTGAATATCCATTGGCTCCTAAATTCTGACCGTTTGCGCCTCCTCCATTTCCTCCATTGCCGCCTGATTGGTTGTAGTCATATCCACCATTGGCACCTCCGTTTCCTTGGCTACCACCACCACCTCCCTGATTACTGGAATAATCATAACCATTTTCGCCACCACCGCCTTGTCCACCAGCTCCTCCGAATCCATTAGCTCCCGAATTTGCTTCCCCTTCATATCTCACCTGAGGCCGGTATCCCTCTTGATCCGCTTCATATTCAACAACCTGCAAGAAAAGTTAAACCGATTACGACTTGAATTCATACAAATTGCGATGGCTCTTACTTGTTTCCTTCCGTCAGGTAGTAACACGTTGTACTGACCAGTTGTGAAATCACCGTCACGCATTTCTGAATGCCCGAAAGATAAACTACTAGGGGCATCCTCAACTTGATAATTAAATTCATATTTCGCAGGTTCCTACAAATATTAATCAGTCATCCCAAGGAGGAAACAAGTAAGAACAGAAGTTTAAAATTGCTTACATTGCTGCCATCGTCGCCACCGAAACCTCCCCCACTACCTGAAGCTCCACCATTTCCTGAACCTCCCGTGCTATACCCATTTTCGCCACCGCCTGTCTGTGAATATCCATTTCCATTTCCACTTCCACTTCCGCCTCGACCACCAGACCCTCCCCCATTGGAAAGTGAACCTTGTCCAGGTGGTAAGTATGAAGAAGAGGGTGGTCCGGAACTAGGTGGTCCATAGCTGCTAGAAGGACCTGCAAGGCCTCCACCATTTTGTGAATCAGAACCAGGAGCTCCATAAGTACCTGATGGGCGTTGTCCACCTCCACCAGCACCGTTTTGTTGACCTGGTGGTCCGTAGTTTGTCGAAGGCCTATTTCCATTACCACCATTTCCTTGTCCATTTCCACCATTTCCTTGCCCATTACCCGGTGGACCATAACTGGAGGAAGGTCTATTACCATTACCGTTTCCTTGTCCTGAACCTGGTGGCCCATAGCTTGATGATGGTCTGTTTCCATTACTTCCTGAGTTTATTCCTGGCGGACCGTAACTATCTGAAGGCTTTCCTCCATTTCCATTTCCTCCACCATTTCGAGATGATCCTGGTGGCCCATACGAGTCAGAAGGTCTTCCTCCATCACCACCTCCGCCGTTTGGTGCCCCGTAGCTAGATGATGGTGCTTGTCCAGGAGCAAAGCCGTTAGAGCCACCGCCGTTTTGTCCTTGCCCGGGCGAACCGTATGAAGATGAAGGAGACTGCTGTCCAGGCGGAAGATATGAATTAACTGGTGGCTCCGGGCGGGCGAAAACCGTTGATGTGATCAACACTAGGCACAAAGTCTAATAGAAATGGTGTTATTTAACTGTTCAGAAAATGATTTAAGGCTAACAAACCTTTATCATCTTTAACGGGGTTTGTCTGATTCGGATCCTCCTCGAGTTATTTTCTAGATAATAATAAGACGGATAACAAATTCTAACTGAACTTACAACTCAAATCTGCTTCTATTTATATGAATACTTGATCGAGCCAGCGTATGTGAAATGGAAGATATAAGAAATCACTGTATTTACCTAGAGAACAGCAACAACAAAAGAAACCAAAATAAAACTAATTTCAGAGCATCCCCGTTCAAAAAGGAGAAGTAGAAGAAGTTCACGATGGCTGATGCTGATGATGCTAGCGAAGGTAAAAATTTGTTGCTAAAACCATTGCGCTACACATGGCATGTTAGTCGTGCCATTAGAGCGCCATGGATCCATCTGTGCAGATCATGGAAGTCTCCTCTTCAATTGGAGACATCCAAACAATTACTTATGAGAGGAGGTTGTGACAGCATCCGAGTGCATCACAATCGTCTCAAGGTAACCCACAATTTGCCAGGCCGAAAACCAACAGTCTGCTCTGTCGGTGATTTTTGCAGAAAAATTTGCAGATGCATCGTGACTTGAAAGTGCGTTCTGATGGGCCCAATGAACTGTCACGCACGTGGGGTCAAACTGCTACTGGCACTAATGGCTGTGATAAAAGTTTAAATGTGCTTCTTACGGATGTTTCGCATGAGCTTGGGTAAAAAGGAATTTCCTGTTTCAGTGAAAGAATTTAGTTCTTTCATTGTTATGAATTGGCCTGAGTTAATTTGCAAAATCATAATTTTAGTGAAAGAAACTTATATTAGTATGCCTGGTACATTTTTTTGTTGTACTTGCAAATAGTTTAACGCCTTGCTCCAATTTTAAGTTTTCATCAGAAAGCCTTGCGATGAATCTCTGTTGTAGAAATTCAAGCACTGATAAGAATCTCAGTCACGGTACATCAGATCACAGTACCCTTTGAATGCTCCATGTTAACTGCTTAAACGGGAAGATACTTAGTTTGAATTCGACCTTTAACTTTGTAAACAAAATAATTAATTTCATGACACAGTTTAATGTTTTCTAGGAATATCACAGCAGGCTGTTTGCACTGTCATAAATATTGGCCAGCTTGAAGAAACTCAAGCCAACAAGCATCAATAAATTTTTCTCTTTTCATTTTAGTGTATATCCAAGAAAATCGCTTATCAGGCAGTTCATTCCTTTATCAATGAATAATTGAATGTAAGTATAAAAAACTTACTACTACTATAGTAATTAAGTCTAACAAGGTTCATTTTAAAAGGTTCAATATCAAGTGAGCCTTTTGCTGTCTTTGGACCCGCAACACGAAAATTTCTGTTTTTGCTTCCCTAATCTCAGCTTTAAGGATATAAGAGAGAAATATTTATACGATAAAACACAGTAATATCAACATTTTTAATTGAATGAGATAAACACTTGCTAAGTTTCCCAAATTACTTTATTACTTTTGAAATTTACTTGAACATAATTTCGTTGGAAAGACTAGTGACAAGTTTGGTTTTTTTAATTTATTTTGTAAAGTTTTTTTAATGAGGTTTTTTGAATAACCATTATTTTCGGCTATTGATTTAATAGTGTGTAGTTCTGTTTTAAAATTAATAGGCGTCATCGGTACAGCAATTAATCTATCCAACATTGAGTGAAACGCTGACATTTTTGTGGAACAGATAAGTATGAAATTAAAGAAATAAGAGCAGCAAAAAGTAAAGGATGTTTTGTAATTAATGACCAATTAGATTCCAAAAATACAAGTCCACTTTTAAGTCCATCACTGTTTGCCTAAAGTTTGAAATATTGATGTAGTTGTGAGATATTGATAGCCCTCTCAATGTACTTTCGATCAGTTAGACAGATTAGTCCTCTGAAGATGACCTAGAAGGTCGAAACGCGTCAGGTTTTTGTTTAAGTAAATTTAAAAAGTAATAAAGTAATTTGTGACACTTTGCTATTGTTTATCTCATTCAATTAAAAATGTTGACAAAATAGTTTCCAAATGCCTACAGTAAACACCATTAATTACATAAAAAGTTTAGAAAGCTTTTGATCCACTACTTGAAATCATTCCTTTAAATACTGGAAAACTTCTTGAACAATTTTATATTTATAAAGATCGGTAATTTTTGACAAATCAAAATTTTAAACTACTCAATGAAATACTAATTATATTGTTGAGATTAATGAAATAAATCTCATCTTTTAAAACCAAAAAAATGAGCTAAAAATAAATTCATATGAATTAATTTAAAAAACAATAAAAAGTTGTGAGATAATAAAGGACCTCGCACAAAATTGTTTCTCGGTAAATTGTTTTTCATATTTCGGGAAATTGTTCTTCTCGGTCAACTGATCAAAACTCTCCAAGGACCCGAAGTCCCAAAGTTAATCGTTTCCGAGATACAAGCCGTTTAAGTTCTGAATGCTTCAGTTTCCCAGTGCGTACATGAAATGGAGGAAAACGCGTTTTACACAGATAGTATCCTTATCGGTCAGATATGCTATGAATGCCTGATGTTTGGTCGCGTTCCGAAATCTTGAATATACTCTAATTCTTATGAAGTTGTCTTCATTTATCGCCATATCCATTTGAAGTTAATCCTCTCGGTCCCGAATCAGTTTGTCTTGTATATATGATGGCGATAGATTGATCTAATAGATGCCCACGGTTAAATCTTGCAGATAGTCAAGATTCAGTCATGGTAATTATCTGCCTCCACCCTTGCTTGTACCACATTAAATGTGCGCACTCTCCACAGTAGCTTCCTGCATCGAAATCGGAGGATGATATCTATTTATCAAAGCTCTGGCTAATCTATAATAATCACCAATGTATTTGGCATTCTGAACATTAAACGTATGCTCGAACATTTTAAAGATGGATCTAATACGTCCGTTTCTTGATTTCATAATCCATCGCATCTTCGTTATCACTCGAGTGTCATTCGCTTGTTCCGTGCTAAGTTGATGTTCACCTCGGTGAAGGTAGGCTAGAATTTTATAATGTATACCTACCCAAGCGATTGAGGAATGGTAAAACATCGCGGTATCCTCTATTCACTAGAGCAATATCTCCGTTTTCGAACCAGTTCCGGAAGGTTTGGACGTCCTTTTTAAATTCGTGTTCAAGAATCGCAGAATCAATATTTTTGTGATCCGAAAAATAATAGTCCAATATATCTAAAAGCCAACGGTTCCAACAATTAAAGTGGGTTTCAATAAATACTGCTCTTGTGCATCTATAATGATAATAACTTTAGGTTCTTGCGGCATAAAGTTACAAAGTTCATTAGCAAATGGTGTGACATGTTGCAAAATAAAATCTAGTCTCCCCACGGAATTCACGCCAATATTAGCCGGAACAAATCGGGCTGTTAAAGATTTCTTTAGAACAGAAATTGCCATACTCACTGGTTGCCTACTGGGGTAATTGAAAATCACCCTCAAGAATTCATCAGATAATCCTTGTCTCAATTTGCAGAGGAATGTGAGTAGGTCTATTTAATTTAAATATCTCGAAATATGGCCTTCAGGAAAAAGATCACAAAATGTGAGAAGATTTCGAAATTGTTGTTTGTTCAGTAAATATAGGCATTCCTGTTCTTGGCCGTCCAAGTGATCTATATCTTCTAATCGCAAAGTTGATGAAGCCAGGCACCTCAGTTGATTCAAGAATATTTGAAGCTGAGATCCGTGAATGACGTAAGGACGATTATCATATCTTAGACCAGAAATAAGAGTTCCGACAAAGTTTTCTTTTCATTCAGGTAATGAGCACACATCCTTACACTCTCCGGTAAATAGATGTTACACTGTACAACAATGTTAACTCTACATTCAATTATTAATCTATGAATATTGAAGATACCGCCACAGATAACACAGGCACTATCTCCTCGTTGCGTGATCCTATTGAGTCGGAGGCATGCAGGACCAGCTTCAATGGAAGCAATCTCATCTGTGACAGAGCGATTCCAATTGAAACATTCGAGTATCATTTTGAATCTTCAAAACAACCCTGTTATTAGTAATACGTCGAACGATTGCGATTTGTTGCTTCACTGCATTGTCTCCAATTCTAGGAAATTGTTGTACCGACCACGCAAATTGCAAACGTAGCTACAAGTATATCTTGCAGCCATAACTCATGTAAATGAATTTATAGTACGCGCAGAAAAAGTTTCAGCTCAGTGACGACTGGTTAAGCGAAATTTAGGCGCACTTACCTTAATTTGTCGACTAAAATTTGTGCAGGCACGCGATAAGAGAATATTCCATATTCTATTCAGTTAAGAAACGTTGGCCCTTCAAAAAGATCAAGAGATTTAGGTATGCGCAGTTTAGGCCTGCTGGACACGAATTTTTGTAAGGTTCACCTCTATTGCTTGCAAGTCACTGCTTCTAACTAACACTGCTTTTGGGGCATAGACAAGTGTAGGACACGCAAGCGAAAGAAAGAAAGGTGGTAAAAGAGGAAAAGTCAATGTGGAACAATGTTTAATATACATATGTAAATATTAAAGAAATCTTAATAATAATGTCCTCAAATCTAAATCTCCCTTATTTCACCACACTCAGAAACTGGATTATTCAGAACTTCAACGGCTTGTATCTCGGACTTCGAGCCCATGGAGACTTTTGATCAGTTGACCGAGAAGAACAATTTTCCCAAATATGAAAAAAATTTGCCGAGAACCAATTTTCATAAAAAATGTGCGGGGTCCTTTAATTTCATCATCAGACGAATGCCTTCAATATCTAATATGAAATCTCATGTAATCTCATTCATCAAGCTTGTCAACCTTGTTGAAGGTGAAAAATAATGTAAAAAATCCGTATCGAGATCTCCTCAATACGAATAGATTCTATGCTAAAAACTGAAAATCGGTTATTTTTACGGCCGTAGCCGTTTGGTAAAAATTTTAAAAATGCCTTTTTTCGATATTCCCGGTTTTATCGGCTGTATCTTTTCCTGTAGATGAAAAAAATAATCTAAGAAATCCGTATCTCGATCTCTTCAATATGGAGAGATCTACGCCAAAAAATGAAAATCGGTTAATTTATCAAATGTAAAGCTTTTCATTTTATCTTGCCGACAAATTTCAGGGTCATATTTTTGAAGGTGTCAAATTTCAAGATGCTGCGTTCATTAGTAAGCAATTTATGTACAATGGTTTATGTAAGAATTGTGTTGTGCTTCTTTGCGATGTTTACGATGTCGAAGACTAACGATATAGCAGAAAGCCTCTCCATTGGATTATCTTTCAAAAGGGCGGAACTCGTTCAGAGATTACGTCGAAAGTCGTGAACAACCTGTGTGCCCATGGACATCAACTGTTGAAGAACACGTAGCGAAAGCCACAGATTTGGTGATCAAACATTAACGTGGGTGTAACTATTATTGAGCTAATACATGCAATTAGTGTGTCTATTACAACGGAGATTTTATGAGTGAAATGTGTCCTTATTCGAGTTATTTCAATGTTTCTTCAAAAAGAGCATCGAATTAAGGTCGTTGCGTAACGTTTATAAGGAGCCACCACATCCGTTTCTGAAAAGCACCATATTTGTCTGACTTGGTATCGTGTGACTTTTTCTTGTTTCCGAAACTCAAGTTACTATCACGAAGACACCGTTTTCAGTTGGTTAAAGCAATAAAAACAAATTTTCAGTAAGTTCTCAATACTATTTCAAAGGAGAGAGCTTCTGAGGAATGAGCAAAATCGGAGGCATCATAATACTGCGTCCGAGAGGGACTACTTTGAAGGAGACAAAATTAGTATTGTTGAATAAATAAATAGCACCTGTTTTATTTAATAAATCTTACTACTTTCCGAACACAAGGTATGTAAATTGTGAAATTTCGGTAATTTGATGTGGAGTTTTGTAAGATTTTTGTTTGGCGCGCTTGTTTGTTCCTTCCCTGGATCATTTAGTTATGTATGGCAATTTCTTTCTTTGTAGTTCATAAAACTTTCTGGTAGGTAGTTGAAGAAGTTTTAAAATTGCCAGTATTAAGATCGTTAACATAGCTGATGCCTTATTTCCTGTAGTTTTGCACTTTTTCAAGTATTTTTTTGAAATAATCACTTCAAACATTCTACGTTCTCATGAACTGAAGAGAGAAATGTCTTCCTGTAAGGCTAGAAGTTCGTACAGTGACAATTTAGAGGGTGCTAAGTGTGAAAACCAAGACCTGCAGGCACCACCCGTGCAAGTCATCAAAGTATGAAAGTAATAGGTTAGGTTAGGTTAGGGTGGCGGCTATCAGCCCTACAACCGATCAGCCTCACATAGACCTATAAATGGTCTAATAACTAAAACCAGCCGCAGCTGTTAATAAACCTTAGGAGCTGCTTCAGCCCGATGCCGGCTATATCGCCCATGCCATCTAAGAAGTACACGCCCATTGCATTGTACCTTCTTTTTGCTAGGCCCGGGCATTCGCAGAGTAAGTGCTGAATGCTTTCCACCTCTTCCTCGTCCATACAACTCCCACCCCGTCCTCCGACTTAGACCCATCCGTGAACACCGATATTTCTACACCTGTGGCATCCCCCCACTCTTCCCACTCTTCTCTAGTTGGGATCCTTGTGGAGAAGACGTTCCCAAAACTAAGTTGTGGGGTGGTGTAGTCGGTGCTCACCTGCAGATAGCCCCCCGGATAAGTCCTTAGTATACTGCTATGGCCGTTAAAAAATTGAAAGTAATAAAGGTTTTGAAAAGTAACAAACATCCAACCATGCTTTTAGATTTATTTTATAAGATGAAATATGTATGATTGTTCAAGGTGTAGACAAAACCTAGGGACAACCCTATGATGCACAGGCGTCTCTATGGGGGAAGGGAATTCCAGAGACGGAGTGGATTATTTATTTATTGCAATTGGTTGAGCGGCACGACTTAAATGCCTTGGTTCCCGGGTTCGAGACCATGTCCCCCCGTGGGTTTTCTGGGCTGTTATCTAGCTCGCAGCAATGCAAAAACAAGATATTCAAGTTTCCTCATCGTAAAAAATTGCAAGTGAAAAACTCATAGGCAAGTCGAGGCTGGAACTTTCGTCTATGGCGTGGTGATCGTGCCACTCCTTCTCCAATACCTGATGATGATCTTAATAATTCCGGAGGAATTGATCTTTCATTCTCACAATATTTTTTCACGGCTGGAAAGAATTTTATAGTTTATTGAGTTTCTTTGTTACACATAACACTGTTGAGTCCACAACCTTAAAGGACAAAATTAAAATTCGCTGACCAACACAAGTTTCCTTACCAGTACTAATTCCTCATCTCACCATTCTGCCCTAACTCATTTCGACTTTAACAATTCCTTCCTCAGGTTACAAACTAACAAAATTAATTAAAAATCCAAAAATTCAAACCAAAACAAACTTACCTGTTAACATTTCCCATATTGGCTTACGAAAGGCAGCTGCGGTATTTTTCTCATTTAACTAATGCCGGAGAGTATAAATAGAGTACGCTCGTCGGACTAATTCATTTTGCTTTCACAACTCAAACGTGTCGTTTAGCTCGAGCCGGTTTCGGTAAAATTATTTTGGAGATTTTTCTATTGTATTTAAAGGTATTGCTAATTTCAACACATGTTTAATTTGCGTGCATTGTTTAACTTATCTATCCCTAATCCTACGTCCTAATTCTTCCACTAAGGTTAATAAAATCGTTTTCAGCGTAATATTTTTTATATATCGAAATTAATATCGCTTTTCTTTTCTTTTATTATAAAATCTGCATGATATTGATCTCCTTTTGAACTTCTTCCTGTTCTTGAATGATCGTAATAATCGAACTTAAAACATCGATGTTCTTTAATATCGATGCCATATAGAATGAATTCATAGAAAGGCGACAAATGAAGTAAAAAGACGATCGATATAAAATGGTATGGAAACTTTTCTTTTGCACTAAAAGAAGGGCAATAGGAACGATGTAATTAACTATTGACCTATTGCCAATCCATCGGTAGGTAGCACCGTCTGATTCGCTGTATTACCACTTTAAACAATTTATGAGTGCGCTCATGTTGGAAGGCTTTTCTAAAGATACCAATCTATAAGAGTTTTCTAAACACTGCGCATCTGCTTTTAAAACGGGTAACCAAACCGACTGTAACTATACTTTTATAGACACTTCCTATGTCAGGTTTCTGATTCCTTTTATCAATTGGGCAAGTTTCTACTTGTCTAATGACTTAAAGCTAAAACACACAAACATCTTGAGTTATACGAAAACTGTTCGTACTATCTGTGATTACGATAACTATGTCTGGATTGATTCTGATTCTTGTTGTTGCGATAGTTTTCTTTCTAACAAATGTGTAGTAATATCAAATACTCATAAATTAAAAATTATACGTCATAATTGTTTTATCAACGTTATCTTATAGTCCAGAGTTGACAGCACGTACAAAGGACTTGGGTATAAATTTTAACTCAAAGTATTCCTTCAATAACTACATTTCGTACATGGTTAATAAAGCAAATGCCGCTTTCGTAAAGGCGCAATCCCGTGAGTTTGATGAGTCACAACGCCTTTTTATAGCTCTTTTGTAATTTGGATTTTAGAGTATGCTTCCCCGATCTGGTCACCATTTTATTCAGTTCATATTCATTGGATCAAAGCGATACAAAGTAGGTTTCTTAGATTTGCGCATCATGGCCTTCCATGAATCATTCTTGTTATATTGCCTCCCATGAAGGGTAGTCTTTAGCTTCTTTCCATGGATACTGCAAGATCTCTGAGATTCTAATTTCATATACATTTTAGGTTATTTTTTTAAGTATAAAAGCACACAAGGATAATCGCACTGATAAAATATATTTAATACGAGTATAAGATACTATTCTGAAGTTCTTATTTTTAAAAAAGTAAACTACATATATACGTCAATGAAATGATTCACAAAATAAAACCACAGAATGTAATCACAACAAGTATTTTGTTCAAAATATGGAACGTTTAAATATTTCAATAATTACATCAATCAACGGCCCGCCAGAGAGGCGTTTTCTATGTTTTCGATTCGAAAGTATAAGTCAATTAACATCTTATTTGGTATTACTGAACTCGAACGAAGTGCACCGCTTCCTTGGCCTGCTAGATCTCCAGACCTTACCCCATTGGACTTTTTCTTATTTTTTTTTTTTTTTTTTTTATATATGATGTTGCCAAAGCTCAGGGGATGCCCTATGATGCTAAAGCACAGCCTTGGCAGGAAAGGAATTAAGGATGAGGGAAATGGGTTAGGAGGTTGAGTGAAGGAGGTGTCGATGTACGCCCCGTTTGAAAGTTTCAGGCTCATAAGACGAGGGAAAAACAGAAGATGGTAAACTGTTCCACATTCGTGTTGTTCTGCTAAGAAAAGATTCCCGAAATTTGACGGTACGTCCAAATTTGACCCGGAGAGTAAAGGGGTGGGAGCGACTTGTAGATCTTGTATCGCGCGTTGTAATGAGTCTACAAGGAATCAGCCTAGCGATTTCGTTAGAACAATGGCCATGGAAATAGCGATGAAAGAGTGAGAGACAACCGACATTCCGTCGATGCTCAAGAGAGTCAAGGCCCTCAGAGATTGAGGAATCGCCAATAAGTTTAACAGCCTTACGCTGAACTTTGTCTAACGCGGACAATGCGGTGTGTCCTGCCCCTGCCCAAATATGGGAATTATATTCAAGTCTAGGCCTAATGTGGGACTTGTAGATCAACGCTAAGTGGGGTGGGGTGAAATATTTCTTACATCTCTGTAGAAAACCTAAACATTTCATCGCACTTTTGGCGATTGCAAATATATGATCAGTCCAGCTAAGATTGCTGGATATCTCAATACCCAAGATCTTTAGGGAGGGTGAATTGGGTATATTCACTCCGTCGACTGAAATGGGTTGGGGGTGGACTGGGCGTTTTTTAAGGGACATTAAACAGCATTGAGTTTTGGATGCATTAAACGTAACACGATTTGCTCTGCCCCAAGCGAGGACCTTAGAAATGTCGTTGTTTAATGATCTAAACATGCGTTCCCGATTGACTTCTGTAGCATTTCCACGTGAATTCATTACAGAATCAAATGAGTACGCGAAATCAAGGGTGCTGTCGTCGGCAAAACTATGAATAGGATTGAGAGTAAGGGATAAGAGATCATTGATGAAAAGAAGAAATAAAGTTGGTGAAAGAACTGAACCCTGAGGTACACCGGCATTTATTTCGTGGGATGCAGATGTAACGCCGTCAATAACTACACGGATTGAACGGCCTGACAAAAAGCTCTCTATCCATTTAACGAGGGTAGGATGCAGACCAAATGTTTGAAGTTTGGCTAAAAGGGCAGCATGCCAGACTCTATCAAAAGCCTTTGAAATATCAAGAGCGACGATTTCGGACTCACCGAAATTATGGAGACAATGATTCCAACGCTCCGTTAGAGCCGTTAGTAAGTCTCCGGTTGAGCGGCCAGCGCGGAAACCGTACTGGCAATCGTTGATAAGATGGTTATTTTCTAGATATGTCAACAACTGAGAGTTGATGAGTGATTCAAAAACTTTGGATATGATCGAGGTTAGTGCAATTGGTCTGTAGTTAGAGGGGTCGCATGCCTCTCCTTTTTTAAGTATCGGCTGGACATGAGCAAGTTTCCATACACTTGGAAATATTCCTGTTGAATATGACAGGTGAAAAAGTTTGCGCAGAGGTTTAGCCAAAGCAGAGGCGCAGCATTTTAAAACAAGGGGCGAGAAACCATCAGGCCCAGTAGCTTTGGACACGTCGAGTTTCGAAAGTACTCTAAAAACTTCCCGAGTGCGAAAGTGTAGCGGCTTTTGCCTACTAATGCACTGTGATAGAGATGGAAGTGGCTGCGATGATGGTGGCAAGTACGAGTTAGCAGCAAAATTAGCAGCAAACAGGTTGGCCTTGTCCAATGAGTCAGTAAAAACATTCCCATTATAAATGAGTGGTGGTGTTGACGAACAGGTGAAATTGTTCTTTACGGTTTTTACTAGAGACCAGAAGCCCTTACTACCCTTTTGAGTAGAAAATACCTTCCGTCTGATGCTCTGGTCGAAATTGAACTTAGCCCGGCTAATTGCTGAATTGCAAATATTCCGCGCATCTCTATAGATACGTCTCGATTCCTCTGAAGGGCACAATTTATATGCCTGGAAGGCTGCTTCCTTCTTTTTAATGGCTGCGAAACAGTCATTATTGAACCAATTGGTGTTAGTTGGTTTGATGTTCTTGAAGCTATGAGGAATAAAGCGATGCATTCCAAACCATAGGATGTTCAAGATATAATCGGTGCTTCTGTTAACGTCCTTCATAGAAAAGCAATCAGACCAGTCCAGCTCTCTGAGATATTTATTAAGTCCCGCCCAATCCGCATTTTTATAATGCCACACTAATCTTTTGGTGGAGTTTAGATTAGTGGTTGTCAGAGAGGAGATGGAGAATTGGGCGGAGATTAGACAATGGTCCGAATTACCCAAGGGAGACGTCACCGAAACCGAGTATTTTTCTGGATGCGATGTTAGAAATGGGGAACAATGAAGCATGAAGTTTATTTAAGCCCTGTCAACATTAGAGAGGACTTAGTTAGCAGAATTGGGAATGCAACGAGGAAAATACGGAAGATGCCGACTACAATAGGCCTTAAACAGGGTACTAGAAGATTATTGGCATGTATCCAAAGTGGCGGTGCATATTTTGAACAGCTTTTGTAACTTATTAAGATTAATTGTAATTATGTATTTTCAAACTCAATAAATTACATTTTAGATTTAATTTGAGTTTATTTTGTTACATTGTAGATTTTTATAATATTCTCCCATAGGATTTCTACGTATAAATTTCTACTTTCTCTACGGGGACATGTTGCTCTTTTTTGAAAAGGTAATGAGATGGGAAATTTTATAAAAATAAAAAACCCATGTATTAGTTACATGAATTTTAGAAAATGCTGAATTTTTGGTAATTTAAAAACTTTTTTTTCACTTTTGGAAAGTGCTGTACGTGCAGGAGTTAGATCAAAATTGTTGAGAATTCTAGAAAGGTCATTGGAATAGTAGTTTTTTAGCCTTTGTTGGATGTCAATGCGTTGGGTAGATCAAAAAATTACAAAAATAAAAGAGTGTTGTGCATACCATGAAAACCTGAAATTTATAAATCACTCTTTAACTCCCAAATGGTTGAAACCACCGAGGTCCTTTTTTTCCCGATTTGATCCATCGACTTCTGTTGACGACGTTGTTGGCTACGTGAAGGAGAGAAGTGTTGCTGAAAACTCTGCACTCCTCCGTTGTCAGGATCTCGTTATTCTCAAAGACCCATGTCGTCTTTTAAGTTGACAACATCCCTTTTCCTCTTTTCGAAATAATGTCTGCCCCCCGATTTCTGGGCAGAGAGTATCATTGCATACGAGTTTGTGCCCCGTCGTAGGGTCCCCGTTAGCTCTCAGAAGGGAACCACTGTTAGCAACCAAAAAAACTAAGTACGCTATCCCTTTACTACCAAAATGTAAGGGGATTAAGAACAAGAACAAGCCAGTTATACCAGGCTTCTCTTGCCTGTTGTTAAGACGTCATCGCTCTGACCAAAACCTGGCTTCATAACGGCTTTAATGATGCTGAAATTCTTGACGAGTCCTATAAGATTTTTCGTTAGGATAGATACTCTGACTCCAAGGCTCGTAGGGGCAGCGTGCTGGTTGCATGCAAATCGCATTTGAATCGCGGCTTAGTTGATATACCTGCCTTTTCCGACACGCTAAAAATCGAGCTTTTAGCTCTTAAGTTATCTCTGGTCAAGATGCACATTTTCCTGCTCTGCTGTTATATCCCTCCAAACTTGACAAACTATGCTGATGCAGATGGTCGAAGTCGTTATGATATTTTAATTCTTAGTCTAGATTTTATGAATAATATGACAAACCCAGAGGACGAAATCATCCTTCTTGATGACTTTAACTTACTCAGCGTTCAATGGGTATTCAACGCTGATGACATTTAATTGTCTTACTGCTAAAGAGTCCCATTTTCTTGACGCTATCTCCTCCTCTGGCTTACAGCAAATGAGTGTTATAAAGAACTCTATGAAAAGACAGTTAGATCTTATCTTTTCTTCTGATTCGAGTAACACTATAGTCGAACCGACTTCTCGTAACTTATCCGCTTTTGATAGTTTACATCCACCCATTTTGATCTCCTTTTGCTGACCCCAACGTAGATCAGTACGTTCTTGATTTTAGAAGGCCGACTTTTTTGATCTTTCAAACAGGATCATTTCGATCGATTTCAAATCTTTTTTTTATGATAGCGATATGGACGAGTGCGTTTTCGTCTTTTATGATAGGATTTATGATCTGTTCAATTCGTGTGTACCACTCAAACGGCTGAGATCATCCTGTCATTCTCCCCCGTGGTATACTAGAGAACTACGGAAACTTAAGAATAAGAAAAATAGACTATGGAAGACTTACTTACGCTGTGGAAATACGTCAGCTTATTGTGATTTCGTTTATTGTCATGACAGCTTTTTAGCGTTATCATCATCTTTATATAGGGAATACCCTGATAATGTTCGCGATAATTTGGATAATGATCCTCGTACCTTTTTTAAATTTGTAAATAGGATCGTCCAGCTGCCCCCATTGCTTTGGCCATTATATCTCGTGATATTATCATGGATGGTATCAAGAAACTTAAAATGGACTTCTCTATTGGTGCTGATGGTGTTCCACCTGCATTCTTGAGCAGAGATGCCAGACGGTATGGAGCAAAAGTCGCCGAGCCGTGATGCTGAAGTCGCCCAAAGTCGCCGCGCCATTATGTGAAATCGCACAAAAATCGCCTTTTGATTTTTTATTCATTAAGGTCATTCAACATCCAAATGTTCGGCTTGGTCGTCGGCGTGGTCGTGGGCTTCACAGCTCAATTCAACGCTCATATTTCTACATTGGAAAAGTTCAGCGTGATTTTTGACAAGAAACATATGGGGTGTTTTCGATTTTGCTTCGGTGTTAACACTTGTGCCTTGAAGAAGCAAATGCATGTTCGAGATTGCGGTGCCATGACTCGAGTTTTGCTTCGGATTGTTCGTTTTTGCCACATTTTGCCCTTGGTGCTAGCACCGATTGCCCCTGGTTTGGACCAGGAACAGCTGTGACACTACTAACACAAATGAAGTAGATGAGTAAAAATAACTGGCATTGTGCTTGTCTGTTGCGATTTTTTATATTTAATTAATTATTTTTACTGTCCTGTTATAATAAAAACGAGAAAAAACGAAAAATCTTTACACTTTCCCAACCAACTAATAATTATAATAAATATAATTGCTGAAATTGCAGATTTTTTATTAATCTCCATAATTATTAATTGCAATTTGACAGCGGGTGGCACTAATAAACTCGAACACAGGGTTTCGCACTTGGAAGCAGATGACACTTAGGTGCAGGGTCACAGTAACTCCAGTTGTCCCCGGTGTTATGTCTCGGTGGCAAAATCGAAAACACTCATGATTGAAACGACGTTTGAAGTCACTTCATTTTGTGGTTGGAATTCATTGATTTGTGAAAGTATAGTAATAATATGAAATATCATATCCGTTTTTTTTCCATCTCAATTTTTACTTTTTTTTTCAAATGAAATACTTGTCAAAACAATTTTCAAGTGAAGGAATTTTTAATATTGATTTGAATCATTAAGTTGGCTCGCCTGCTTTTTCAGCGTCGGCTTTCTCCAAGCTTTGACTACGTGTTAAATGAATTGTTCTTCTACATCCCGACGCCCACGACCAAGCCGGGATGTAGAAGAACAATTCATTTAACACGTAGTCAAAGCCGACGACCAAGTCGAACTTTTGGATGTATAATGGCCTTTAAAATTGTTGTTTTTACAACTTTAATGTAATATTAATTACAAAATAAAAACAACAGATACAAGTAACACAAATTTAAAATTTTGGTAGAGGCGTCGTGAAAAAAAAAATCTCTTAATTATTTAGTAATGGAAGTGACTATTTGCACTAACGTGTACTTTCGTATTCGGAAAAGTTCCGCTTTTATGTACTACTATACAAATATATTCTCTGGTGGGAGGACAGTTAATGAAGTTACTAAAAGTCACACCTTTTCCTCCCAGAAAGTCTAATAAATTTGTGACGCTAATACAAGGAAATACATGTAATTACAAATAGTCACAGTCTTAAATAATTCAAACAGTCGCTTCCAACTATTTATTACGCACATTTTCATCTTTTAGGAATTATTATTTATATAAAGGAAAACGAAAATTATTATTTATTGGATCGTGCATGCCCCTTTTCAAAACATAACCAAGAACGGTCTTTGTGCAATTGGTGGGATTAAAAATGAACATATTTCAGATGTAAACACGACGGCATTGAGCATGAGCGAAAAAATGCCATTGCGATAAATATCAGTTTGGACTTGTTCGGAGTTCAGTAAGGAGTTATTCGCACAAAAATAGAATTTGAGACGACTCGATAGCAAAAATGTTTCTACTGTGACAGCAAATAGCCCAAAAGCGCCCAGCAAGAATTAAAAAATCGCCCAAAAAGTGCCTAGTCGCAGAGAGCAAAATTTTGTCGCCCAACTGATGGCTCAAGCAGCCCAATCGGCGAGAAATCGCCCGAATTGGCAACTCTGTTCTTGAGATCCTGTTCTGAAGCCCTAATCACTCCACTGGAACTCATCTTCAACAAATCTCTTCAAGCCGGTAGATTTCCTACGCTTTGGAAGAGCTCCTTTATAATTCCTGTTTATAAAAAGGGGCATAAAAACTTAATAACAAATTATAGGCCAATCGCGAAGCTTTCCTGCATATCCAAGTTGTTCGAATCTGTTATATTCGAGTATTTACAGCTTGTTGGGCAGTGTAAGGAGTTAATCTCATCTAATCAACATGGTTTTCTTCCTGTTAGATCGACGACAACTAACCTGATTGAATTTTCATCCCACATAATCTCTGCATCTCAAGAAGGTCTCTAGACTGACTGCATCTATACCGACTTTAGCAAGGCATTTGATAAATTCCTTCACTCTGTGATTATGCATAAACTTGAAAAGTTGGAGTTTCTGCTTTTATTGCTCGACTAGATCTGCTCTTACTTAAAAGATAGGTTATATCAAGTATGTTTTCGTAATACTTTATCCAGGATCGTTAGGGCTTCATCTGGCGTACCGCAGGGTAACCATCTGGGGCCACTGTTGCTTATCCTTGCCATTGACGACATTGTTCATCTGATTAAGCACTCTAAAGTCTTGAAACAGTAATGATTCTTCCTGCATTCAGGATAATTTAAATACCTTCAAGAACTAGTATGGATCGAAAAGCCTGCAGCTGAACTTGGACAAATGTTAAGTTGTGTCATTCTCTAGGAAACTAATATCTGTTGTGTGCAGTCCGTCACTGACCTTGGAGTGAAGCTTGACCGTAAACTAGATTTCACTCTGCACATTAACTACATTTTTTCTAAGAGCAATTCAGTTCTGGGTTATGTAAAGCGGTGGTCAGGGAAATTTTCTGATCGGAAGACCTTAATTCACTTATTCTTTTCTTTGGTTAGACCAATTCTCGAGAATGCATCTCAGGTTTGGTCACCCTTCTATGCTGTTCATTCTAAACGCATTGAGCCGGTGCAGCGAAATTTTGTTAGGTTCGCACTAAGAGACCTTCCGTGGAATGATCCACTCAGGCTTCCTTCTTATGTGGATCGCCTATGGTTGCTTAATATGTACTCGTTGGAAGAACGACGTAGAGTTGCTGACCTATTCATCTGCTTTTGAACTCGAACACAGATTCTTGCACTCTCGCAGGTATGGTTTCTTATAGGCATACCCTGTATAGCTTAAGAAGATTGCCTTTACTGCATGTTGATCACTATCGATCTAACTATGGTATGCATGAGCCTATAAATCGCATGTGTAGAGCAGTAAACATGTGTCCTTTGTTTAAACTGTCTCTTACTAAGGATTTGCTGAAACGATCTCAGGGATGATTGTTGGGCGTGTTTTGGTTTTTTTTGGTCACTAATATTTTTTTACATGTCAGTGTGGGAGCCTCATTCGCCTCAATATTTTGTTATATTCTGGCGAATAGGTCAATTGTTTCTAGGCTTCTGCCTGAGAAGTGCGCCTTCTGAATTAGAAGGATTATTTCCATTATTTAAACAGGGTATTAGAAAGAGATTATTGGCATGCATCCAAAGTGACGGTGCATATTTTAAACAGCTTTTGTAACTTATTTAGATTAATTGTAATTATTAAAATACATTTTAGGTTTAATTTGCGTTTAATTTGTTTAAATTGTAGATTTTTATAATATTCTCGGATAGGATTTCTACGTATAAATTTCTACATATTTTCTCTACGTGGACATGTTGCTCCTTTTTAAAAAGGTAATGAGATGGGAAATTTTATAAAAATAAAAAATGTATTAGGGGGGGGGGGGGGAGGGGGCTACGGAGCTACGGGGCTGAAGCCTCTCCTAAATATTAGCGAAAGATTTAACTACAAAGCTAGACGAATTAACATGACAGTCAATGAGGCAATAATTTAATTTCTTAATTTTGTTAAAATAGAAATGTATGGCAGTGTAATGTCTGTTTGTTTAGAGTCAGTCAAAGTTGATAAAAAACATAGCAGGCAGGGCTTAAGTCACTGCTTGGATACTTCGATGAAAAAAGTTGCTTTAAGTTACAAGTTTAAAACTAAAATAACTTATGAATTTACACTTAACATGATAATAAATTAACATGACGTCACGATTAAAAACCCGAAACTATACAAAAAAACTATTATACTATAATTACAAAACCTAACGTCATCTCCTTTGCGACCAGTCATCCAATAACGAGCAGTAAGTGGAGTTGATGTTGTCCGTGTCAGTTTTCTTGTTGATGGTATTGTTCGTGTTGTATATATAAAGTGCCTCGAGAATGTGTCGTTTGTTCCAGTTACTCTCCCTTGTCAAGATCTCGACATTGCTGAAGTCTGGGGTATGTTGCATATCTATGCAATGCGATGATAGGGCTGTTTTGTTTGCATTTTTATTTTTGATGTCCGACTTGTGGTTCGATATTCTATTCTTAAGTAGTTGTCCGGTAGTAAGCAAGAAAGCAAAGAAATTTTAACCTACAATCACCCTGGCTTAATGCAGAAATAAAAAGAATGATTTGTGAGCGGAATTTCATTTATCGAAGCTGGAAAAGAACTCGGGAAACTAATGACTTTGCTAGATATAAGGTAGTTGATAGTATGGTTAAGAAAAAGATCAGAATAGCAAAAAAATTATTTTATACAAACAAACTAAGCACCTCGCTGCCTTCTAAGGTATTATGGCGGAATTTGAGGGAGATAGGTGCGGTGAAACAGGACTCTGGAAATTTATCAGACGTTTGTGCCAATGACCTTAATGCCGCTTTTGCTGGACTATGCAGTACAGTAACTAATGTTGATTCACAGATTGCCCCCGAAATATGTGTAAATGTAAGCTCCTGTTTTTCGCTGAGAAATGTGGACGTATCTGAAGTTAAAGCTATTATAAACTCCATTAGCTCCAATGCCATTGGACCAGATAAAATTTGTCCGCGTTTTCTTAAAATGATCATGAATGCTATTATCGTGGAGCTAACATACATTATAAACAGTTGCATCACAACATCATATTTTCCTCAAATCTGGAAGGTAGCTAGAGTTGTACCGGTCCCGAAAAAAGTTGGAGCGAAAACTGCAAATGATTTCCGTCCTATTAGTATTCTCTCGTTTTTGTCGAAAGTACTGGAGAAGGCAGTAAACTCACAGTTAAAACCATTTTTAAATGATAATCAACTTCTATGTAAATGGCAATCGGGCTTTCGTAGTCATCACAGTACCACCACCGCAATTCTTAGGGTTACCGAGAATATTAGAGAGGGAATTGATAATGGCTGTTTTACTGTTCTAACACTCTTAGACTTTACAAAAGCGTTTGATAGAGTTAATCATAGGTTACTTCTACTCAAACTGAAGCACTGTTTTGGATTTTCGAGGGAGGCAGTAACTTTCTTTTCCAGCTATCTCTCCGGAAGGGTGCAACGAGTCGAGTTTAATGATGACATCTCGGATTTTCAACCAATGCCTGACGGCGTTCCGCAGGGATCGATATTGGGTCCAATCCTTTTCTCGCTATTCATCAATGATATTCAAAAAATGTTCAAGCACTGTTCCTATCATATGTACGCTGACGATGTACAGCTTTATCTGCATAGACGCCATGGGCTAATTGAAGACGCCGTAGCCTGCATGAACGAGGATCTTGCTGCTGCTCATCTGTGGACAGTAAGAAACGGTCTAACTCTAAACTTACAGAAATGTTGTAGCATTGTTATTTCTGGGCAAAGCATTGATACCTCTGATTTTCCCCCAATCATGCTTAACTCTAAAATCATTCCTTACGCGGAAAAGGTTAAAAATTTAGGCATAATTATGAATAAAACATTTGACTGGTCTGACCATGTCAACTCGGTGATACATAAAATTTATAGTGGGCTGCGTAGGCTTTGGGCCTCAGCTCTTTATACCCCTCAATCCACCCGTTTGAGGCTAGTTCAATCTCTTCTTATCCCACTGTTTTCGTACGGGGACGTAATTTATACTGGCCTAGACTCTGCAAATCTCCGCAAGTTGACGGTGGCATTTAATTCTTGCACGAAGTATGTGTTTCTTCTCCGACGATACGATCATGTATCGATGTATTCGTGTTATGTCCTTGGAATGTCCTTAGAATCGTACTTTAAGTATCATATCTGCCTCTTCATCAGTAGGTTGCTTCGCTGCCGTACGCCGGAATATTTGTATGAAAAATTGCAAGTCATGCGCTCATCTGGAAGATCGGGCAATCTTATACTTCCGCGTTATACTTTATTAATTACAGGGAGGTCATTTTTTGTGCGTGGCGTTAAAATTTACAATAATATTCCAACGCAAATTAAGAATGCGAGTAACGCAGGTGGATTTCGAAGACTCCTGTTTGAACATCTATCCTCAACGTGAGCACTTGTGCGACAACCCACCTGATTTATCATCTTTCTGTTTTCTTTTCTTTTTCTGTCTCAATCCATATTCCTTGGCTTTAGCTTTAGTTTAGTTTTAAGTTTCTTGATTTATATAAATACTATCGTAAATTTGTTATAACATTTACTTAATATTTTCATATAATTTGTTCTTAAATTTTATTTTACGATTCATTATTGTTCTTTGAAGTAGTATTAATTTATGCATTACCTGTGCTAGTAAAAGATTAATGTCTTATTTGCACATTGAGTTAATAAACTTGAATTTGAATTTGAATTAGTACCAACATAACATGCATCACAGTTTTCACCAGATTTTCCGGCACAGGGAATTTTATAAATAACATCTGATATCTTTTCTTTATCAGTTTTTTCCTTTAGTTTACCAAAGATGTTTCCTACGGATTTGCCACTCTTAAATGCTAGGCGAATATTGCTGTTGTGTCTGTTGATAATTTTATTAAATTTTTCGGAAATACCCGGGATGTAAATAGCACTTTTATAATATTTGGGCTGTGTACTGGTAGCTAATTGCACTAACTCATTCTCCTTTCTAATCTTCTTTTGACTCTCAATCAGTGACCAAATCAGTTTCCTCGGAAAACTATTACATTGCAGAGTCGCTTCGATCTTTTTTATATTCACTGGATGAAATTTGGGATCACTTAGATCCAAAACCGTGGCTATAAAATTTTTTTCAGTGTTGATTGTCTGGTTCCTCGGGTGGCACGAATTGTAGTTTATTAGCCTTCCTGATGAAGTAGATTTTTGATACCAGTCTGTCACTATGTGGTTTCCTTCTCTAATCACTCTCACATTCAGGTACGGTATCGAATTTCTATGCTCCAATTCCACCGTAAACTGCAACCTATTGTGATATGTGTTGAGGGATTCTAACATATTCATGACCTCTGTTTTAGGAATAATGGTGAAAATATCGTCGACGTATTTAGTTAATACTTTAGGGCGAAAATTTAGCTTAGAAATGCTTTTATCTAGTAGATCCTCCATCGCAATATCTGCTAGTATCGGTGAAAGCGGACTTCCCATGGGAATACCAAAAGCTTGTCTATATATCCTTTTGTTGAAAACAAAATAATTGCTACCCTCAATGCAGAATTTAAGAATCTCAAGGAATTTGTTTTTCGGTATGTTTGTATACTCTTTAATAAGGTCCCATTTGTTCTTAATAATTTGTAAGCACAGGGGTACAGGGGTGTTAGTAAATAAAGACTTGACATCAAACGAAGCCATTGTATCTGTGTCTTCCAAATGAATTTCTGTGATTTTCTCTTTGAATGTTTTCGAGTTTTTTACGTTGTAAGCCGAATTTAACGTAAGATTGTTTAAAACACTTGCTTAAAACTTTGAAAGGTAATACGTGGGAGAATTGGTCGATGCAACTATAGGTCTAATGGGATGAGATTCTTTATGGATTTTTGGTAATCCATATAACTTAGGAGGTTGCGATTTATATATCGTCATGAAATTCTTTTCTTTTTCAGTTATGTATTTATTCGTTGCCAGATATTTTATAAAATCGTTATTCTTCGCTTGAAACCCTGCAGTGCAGAAAATCTACTTCATCAGGAAGGCTAATAAACTACAATTCGTGCCACCCGAGGAACCAGACAATCAGCACTGCAAAAAATTTTATAGCCACGGTTTTGGATCTAAGTGATCCCAAATTTCATCCAGTGAATATAAAAAAGATCGAAGCGACTCTGCAATGTAATAGTTTTCCGAGGAAACTGATTTGGTCACTGATTGAGAGTCAAAAGAAGATTAGAAAGGAGAATGAGTTAGTGCAATTAGCTACCAGTACACAGCCCAAATATTATAAAAGTGCTATTTACATCCCGGGTATTTCCGAAAAATTTAATAAAACACAACACAATATTCGCCTAGCATTTAAGAGTGGCAAATCCGTAGGAAACATCTTTAGTAAACTAAAGGAAAAAACTGATAAAGAAAAGATATCAGATGTTCTTTATAAAATTCCCTGTGCCGGAAAATCTGGTGAAAACTGTGATGCATGTTATGTTGGTACTACCGGACAACTACTTAAGAATAGAATATCGAACCACAAGTCGGACATCAAAAATAAAATTGCAAACAAAACAGCCCTATCATCGCATTGCATAGATATGCAACATACCCCAGACTTCAGCAATGTCGAGATCTTGACAAGGGAGAGTAACTGGAACAAACGACACATTCTCGAGGCACTTTATATATACAACACGAACAATACCATCAACAAGAAAACTGACACGGACAACATCAACTCCACTTACTGCTCGTTATTGGATGACTGGTCGCAAAGGAGATGACGTTAGGTTTTGTAATTATAGTATAATAGTTTTTTTGTATAGTTTCGGGTTTTTAATCGTGACGTCATGTTAATTTATTATCATGTTAAGTGTAAATTCACAAGTTATTTTAGTCTTAAATGTGTGACCGTTACAAAAAATTTAAAAATAGTTGTTTTTAAGTTACAAGTTCAAAATATACTCTTAATAAGAGTTCAATTTTTTTATAATAACAAAATAATAAAGACATCAAATTTATATTTTACAATTTGTTATGATTATTATGAAAACATTATTATTATTATTAGCACCGCCTGACTCGTCACTATACGTTCCCGAGCTCTTGGACTAGTAGAGGTAGGTAAGAGTGGGCTGTCCAATATGCTTATGTTGCGAATGAAAATCCTCTTACTATGTATTAATTCTTTTATGTACTCCCTAATAACCGATTTCCTCAAAAATATATAAATGGTGTCTGATTCCCGAAAATATTATAATGTAATTATACAATATTCCGCCTTCTTTGAAATTACAAACTAAAGCCCTTTCATGTAAGTATTTATAAGCATGACCATCATGTTGTTTGATTTCTGTTTTGTTAATGTTCGACATGTTTGCAAATTAGTAGTTATGTAGTTTTAGTATGCAAGTCCATTATTTTCTCGATTGTTTAATTGCAACTTGTTTTTTAATAAAAGTTTTCCGATTGCAATAAAAAAACGTGACATATTAACTCTAGCCTGCCTCTGCACCGACATCAGCAATCAAATGCAGCAGAGTTGGCGGATGAGCAAAAATCCAAATCAGATCGAAGTTGTTAGCACTTCGGTAACAAATGCAATCGATATTGGTGCTCAAATCGAGGATGAAATTGCATCAAGAAATCGATTTATATGCACATATATAAATGCAACTGCAAATGTAGCACTTTCGAAGCGACTGCAGCAAGTGCTTGTAAATTGATTGGCGATGCGCAGATTATTGTACAGACCGCGGCTGAATAAATTTTGATTTATGTGGAATTCTTTCCGTGCTTGGGATAATTATGTATAAACCAAAACTAAAACGAAAATTTCAATTCTTAATTAGCGTTTAAGAATTTTCAGTTTACACAAGCTTAATTTAAGCAGAACAAGCTACCGATTTCCAATGTTTTAGTCGCTCGATTCGTCGATTTCACGTTTTGTCCTTGGCATGATTTTATCTAGATTGCAGAAAATCGAGCTAAATCATTTTAGTCGTAATTTATTTTTCGTGAAAACTTACAGTAGAAACAGACGAAAAGTGCGACATTATTTTGGAAGGGATTGTATTGATTTTAAATTTGGTATTTGCTTTATGTATGTCGAACTGCATATTGCATGAACTGACTTGGAAATTTTATATTGATATTATAGTAGCTTTATAGTATATGAAGCTGAATTGTGCATTTGTATCGTCATTCCAGAGCAAGAAATTAAATGCACAAAGCTGCACCATTTCTTATCTCGATGGGTCTCGGTAGGGATATTTGTTTAAATATAAAATAAAGATCATTCACTATATTTTATTTGTTTTTATGTATCAGTTTCGGTTCACAACCACGACGAAATTCAAAATTTTAAGTGATTTTACGGTCTTTTATTATTTGCTATCAAAATCGGTCTATTAGAGATATCTAATTGTTCTACTGCGCATTTCAAAGCTAAAGCTACATTTTTTTGATTTATGGTAGAATGGTAAAAGTACGACTTTTTCATATTTTTAAGATTGTCAGATAGTTCTAGTAGTATCTTTGTTGGTAAATTTAAAAAACTCTATACACGTTTTTGTGTACATCATATCAATATAATAAAAAAAAGCTTTTTTAATTAAAAAATAAACTTTTGAAAATCGCATATTTTGATACGAACTTTTCCAAATGAGGTACTTCAAGTTCGAACAAAGGTCAAACCAGAAATAATAAAAACTTCAAAAATTCATTTTTAAAGTATAAGAATAAACGAGTTGAACCCAAAAAACCGCATATCAATCGCATTATTGGTGTCCCTACGACTCATCCTCGAAAAACAGTATCAAAAACGGCGTCGTAAGGTAGAAAACCCTCTTAATAAATATGTAGTTACAAATGATTTACTATCCCAAATGAGATGTGTTTGCAATCCAGCATCATTATTTCTATTTTTGGATCATAAATCTATGTCTGTAGGCGAAATTTCATCTTAATAGGTATATACATAGAAAAGAGGATTATAGGACTATGACATACAGACTGACAGACAGACGGATGAATGGACAGACAGAAAGTATGATAGTTTCTAGTTGCTACGGAACTCTAAAAATGGAAAATTTTAGTATTCTAAAATACATAGAGAAAAAACTTTGAATTCTCATATTATTTTTAAACTGCTATCATTTAGCTTTTAAATGCGGCTACCAACATTCAGATATTTCCAATAAAACTATCTCAGAGAGCTGGATTGGTCTGATTGCTTTTCTATGAAGGACGTTAACAGAAGCACCGATTATATCTTGAACATCCTATGGTTTGGAATGCATCGCTTTATTCCTCATAGCTTCAAGAACATCAAACCAACTAGCACCTATTGGTTCAAGAATGACTGTTTGGCAGCCATTAAAAAGAAGGAAGCAGCCTTCCAGGCATATAAATTGTGCCCTTCAGAGGAATTGAGACGTATCTATAGAGATGCGCGAAATATTAGCAATTCAGCAATTAGCCGGGCTAAGTTCAATTTCGACCAGAGCATCAGACAGAAGGTATTTTCTACTCAAAAGGGTAGTAAGGGCTTCTGGTCTCTAGTAAAAACCGTAAAGAACAATTTCACCTGTTCGTCAACACCACCACTCAGTTTTTACTGACTCATTGGACAAGGCCAACCTGTTTGCTGCTAATTTTGCTGCTAACTCGTACTTGCCACCATCATCGCAGCCACTTCCATCTCCATCACAGTGCATTAGTAGGCAAAAGCCGCTACACTTTCGCACTCGGGAAGTTTTTAGAGTACTTTCAAAACTCGACGTGTCCAAAGCTACTGGGCCTGATGGTTTCTCGCCCCTTGTTTTAAAATGCTGCGCCTCTGCTTTGGCTAAACCTCTGCGCAAACTTTTTCACCTGTCATATTCAACAGGAATGTTTCCAAGTGTATGGAAACTTGCTCATGTCCAGCCGATACTTAAAAAGGAGAGGTATGCGACCCCCCCAAACTACAGGCCAATTGCACTAACCTCGATCATATCCAAAGTTTTTGAATCACTCATCAACTCTCTGTTGTTGAAATATCTAGAAAATAACCATCTTATCAACGATCGGCAGTACAGTTTCCGCGCTGGCCGCTTAACCGGAGACTTACTAACGGCTCTAACGGAGCGTTGGAATCATTGTCTTCATAATTTTGGTGA
Organism: Leptarthrus brevirostris; assembly: GCA_964036015.1. Taxonomy (NCBI): domain Eukaryota; kingdom Metazoa; phylum Arthropoda; class Insecta; order Diptera; family Asilidae; genus Leptarthrus; species Leptarthrus brevirostris. The sequence goes on along the minus strand of OZ038372.1, from coordinate 115,987,224 downwards.
GTCCGAATTCGTCGCTCTTGATATTTCAAAGGCTTTTGATAGAGTCTGGCATGCTGCCCTTTGAGCCAAACTTCAAACATTTGGTCTGTACCCTACCCTCGTTAAATGGATAGAGAGTTTTTGTCAGGCCGTTCACTCCGTGTAGTAATTGACGGCGTTACATCTGCATCCTACGAAATAAATGCCGGTGTACCTCAGGGTTCAGTTCTTTCACCAACCTTATTTCTTCTTTTAATTAATGATCTCTTATCCCTTACTCTCAATCCTATTCATAGTTATGCCGACGACAGCACCCTTGATTTCGCGTATGATTTGATTCTGTAATGAATTCACGTGGAAATGCTACAGAAGAAGAAGAAGAATCGGGAGCTCATGTTTAGATCATTAAACAACGACATTTCTATGGTCCTCGATTGGGGCAGAGCAAATCGTGTTACGTTCAATGCATCCAAAACTCAATGCTGTTTAATGTCCCTTAAAAAACGCCCAGTTCACCCCCAACCCATTTCAGTCGACGGAGTGAATATACCCAATTCACCCTCCTACAGATCTTGTGTATTGAGATATCCAGCAATCTTAGCTGGACTGATCATACATTTGCAATCGCTAAAAGTGCGATGAAATGTTTGGGTTTTCTACAGAGATGTAAGAAATATTTCACCCCACCCGACTTAGCGTTGATCTACAAGTCTCACATTAGGCCTAGACTTGAATATAATTCCCATATTTGGGCAGGGGCAGGACACACCGCATTGTCCGCATTAGACAAAGCTCAGCGTAAGGCTGTTAAACTTATTGGCGATTGCTCAATCTCTGAGGGCCTTGACTCTCTGGAGCATCGACGGAATGTCGGTTGTCTCTCACTTTTTTATTGATATTTCCATGGCTATTGTTCTAACGAAATTGCTAGCCTTATTCCTTGTAGACTCATTACAATGCGCGATACACGATCTACAAGTCGCTCCCACCCCTATGCTCTCCCGGTCAAATTTGGACGTACCGTCAAATTTCGGGAATCTTTTCTTAGCTGAACAACACGAATTCAACCTCCTAACCCCCCATTTCCCTTAACCTTAATTTCTTTCCTGCCAAGGCTGTGCTTTAGCATTATAGGGCATCCCCTGAGCTTTGGCAACATCATATATATAAAAAACAAGAACGATTTCGATATCAACCAATAGTAAGTGTTTTTGACATTTAAATGGAGATTACCACCAAGTTAGATCGAAATTAAAAATGGTGTTTGGCAGCTCGATGCAAAGACTTGTGGAGGTGATAGGTGAGATCATTTATAGTCTATTAAGCCAAACATACAGTACCAAGTCTTACGGGTTTCGAGCGAGTTTTTTTAAAAACTCAAATTTTTTCACATTTTCATCCTTATATCACACCAGTATCTCTCTAGTAATTCAAAACAATTAAAAATTCAAGGTTTCACTGGTGTGATATTAGGATGAAAATATGAAAATTTAAGTTTTTAAAAAAAATCTCGAAAACTGTAAGACTTATACTTATATTTATGATCTCACCTATCACCTCCACAAGGCTTTGCATCGAGCTGCCAAACACCCTGTATAATAAAATGAGTAGTAGTGAAGATTTTAGTTCAGGCAGGTTGTGGAACTCCAACGACAACTAGAGGTATGATAGGTGTAAATCATTAATAAAAAAACACGGGAAATATTATGCATAATGTGTCCCGGAAGATTTTGTTTCCTTCATGGGAAAATGATTTGAGTCACAAAAATATTACCTTGCCTACAAAAAGTAAATTTTCCACATTTTCAATTAAAAAGTATCTTCTTGTTAAGCACTGCAAATTTCGACAAGTGATTCTAATTGTACTCTTTTGTTAAACATTTTTGGCTATTAGGAAGCATTCCAACTTAGATGGATTTATTGTGTGTTTACAATATGGCTTTTGTTAGAAATTTTTGTCGCAAGTAATAATTAAATTATTTTATGGTTATTTTTCGGGTTTCACAATAGACATATAACGAGCGTTAAAAGTCATTGGTCAAAATCAGATATTTAACGTTTTAAGCTAATTAAAATTAAAATGATCATATTGTAAGCGTGATATTTACAATCAAGCTCCTCTTTAACGTTTACTTAACTTCAAATAAAATATTTTAAATAAATTTATTTGAGTTTAAATATATTTGCTAAGGGTTTAAAATTATTCGTTAAATGTTTAAATCTTTTTGTTAAGGGCTTAAATTCATTTGTTTAAAGTTTAAATATATCCGTTAATGGTTTAAAATATTCCGTTTATAGTTTAAATATATTTGTAAAAAGTTTAAACTCATTTGTTAATGGGTTAAATATAATTGCGAATAGGTTAATTATATTTGTCATTTGACTAAACTTATCTGATAATGGTTTAAATAAATCTGAGAATGCTATACGTGACAATTTTACCGATGGCTTGTAGTTTGGGGCGCTTTTGGCTCTTTAGAGAAAAAACTGCATTCGGATACTGTACGAAAAACACGCGCACAAACAAAATATTTTATTTTAACAATTTTATTGTAGGAAATGGGATAGGCTGTATCAAAATTAATAATGAAACAAAAGAACATACGTCTGAAATCTTAAATTTTATGGATTATAAATGCATAGTAATTACTTATCTGTCTAGACTTAAATTATTCTTAAAATCTAAGTCTCCATTAAATGTCGGTACTATATAATTAAACATAAATCATTTATTCTTGTAATTTCAACATGTTTTATGCGAACATAGAAATTTGGGGTACATAACCCTAACCCACTGTTAAATTCCTAAAAATAGAAATTCGCTAGTAACTTAAGTTCTACAGAAACTCCGCTGATATACTAATGTTAGCGGATACACCAGACAGTCTACAGGAAATGCTAAATAACCTGAATGTAAAGTGGTCTCTTGGAATAAAATTAATCTAGATAAAACTAAAAGAATGATACATAGGAGAGGAGGAAGAAAAGGAGCAGCTGAGAGTGAGCTACTTATAGAAGTCGTCAACTGATACAAGTATTACCTTAACAAAAGGACTTGCTGAAACAGCTTGAGGCGGGAAAGTGCGACAAACGCAATAATAGTAAACTGGAATAGCTTTGTGCTTCAGAAAGCAGTGCTAAGCTTCACATGCTTAATACTTTAGCTTGATCTACAGGGTGGGTAATTTTAATTAATTCACAGAAAAATCTCCTCAGGAGAGGATACCTGCGAGAAATGCTGCTATTCAGAGAGGTAATCTTTTGCTGCTATGGGTTTTTAAAATTTATGGGGCTTTATAGGGTATCTTATTTTAAATGGGAGCCCCCCCCCACTAAAAACTGGGGGTTCACATTTTTTTTAAAAACGTAGTCCATAAAACTCCCCTAAATTTGAAAAACCCGTAGCATCAAAAGATGGGGTTGACCTGAATGAAACAACTTTTATATAAAACGTTTTTCCCTTTCTGAAGAAATATTACTGTGGATTGTTTAAAATTGATCACCCTATATGTATAATGTGCTACCGGAGCCAAGTGTGGGGCTACAAATACTATGACGAAGCCGAAAAACGCTGCCAAATGTACTCCCAACTGTGCCTGATCTTCTTATTCCGCCAGCATAAAATGACTCAGATCCTCAAATAGTCGTCTCCTTTTCAGGAAATCCCGGAACCACGTAAACAAAAGGATTAGAGAGGCAAAGTCAACATATTTTGCGTCTAAGCTGGACTGCTATGCTGCACCCAAGAAGTTTTAGGACTCCCTGCGTAGACTGGGTAGTGGAAAATATTCCTTAGCATGTAATCTAGATGCTAACGAGCTTAATAAGTTCTTGACTTCAAATACTGGCAGTTGCATAAATTCCAACACTGCATGCTCACCACTGAATTTCTCCTTAGATCACTCTGGATCACAGTTTAGCTTTCGAACTACGAACGCTATTAATTCTATTCGGTCTAATGCAACTGGGCCAGATGACATATCCCCACGCTTTATAAAGCTAATTTTACCTTTCATCATTGTAGCCATCACTAAAATTTACAACGGCTGCCTCACATTCAGCGTGTTTCCATTTCCTTGGATTTAGTAGTCCTTGGGTTTAGTAGTCCCTATAGCTAAGAATTCTCGTCCCAATGCCCCGTCAGATTTTAGACCGATAAGTTTATTATGTTTTTAAGCGAAGGCCTTGGAGAAGATAATGGCAAAACAGATATCGGAGCATTTAAATTTAACTGGCTCTTTAAGTCGTTGGCAATCTGGATTTCGTCCTAAACATAGTTGAGATACGGCTCTCCTAAAAATCACAACTGATATTAGAACTGCTTTGGCTAATGATCGAGTAGTGTTTTTAGTCCTTTTAGACTTCACGAAGGCTTTTGACAGTGTCGATCACGCTAAACTCCTTCTCAAGCTGAAAGACTCTTTTGGATTTGGCTCATCTGCTGTGAAATTACTTAAAAGCTTCCTGACTCATCGCTCACAGCGGGTTAAAATTGACGAAACCATCTCGCCAAAGCTTTTGTTGTATACTGGTGTCCCCCAGGGATCAATATTAGGACCTTTGCTGTTTAGTCTTTTTATTAATGATTTGCCGTCTGTTATTAAAAATTGTTCTATGCACTTGTATGCTGATGATGTGCAAATCTATCTAGATCGCCCCATTGGTCTTCTGGAGGATTGTGTCAGCAGAATAAATGAAGATATTCAGAGTATATTACAATGGTCAGCAAACAATAATGTCATTCTTAACCCAAAGAAGTCGCAAGCATTAGTGATGGGCAGAGAAAGTTATGACTTAACCTATTTTCCTCCTTTAGAGATGGACCGGTTTATCATACCCTATGTCTCAAAAGCTGAAAATCTGGGAATTATGCTTAACACTAGTATGAGTTGTTGTGATCACGTTAATATGAAACTGGGTCAAATTTATGGGGTACTACGTCGACTGTGGCTGTATGCTAATGTGCTCTCTACCGACCTTCGCATAAAGTTAGTCAAAACGTTAATATTGCCACATATCACACATGGCTCCATTATTTATCCCAGACTCGACTCACGCTGCAAGCGCAAGCTTGAAATAGCGTACAACGATTTCATTAGGTTTGCATTCAGGTTGCGTAGGTATCATCACATCTCTCCCTTCCGTTATAAAATTCTAGTTTGCTCATTGGACATATACTTAAAACGCAGAGCACTAATTTTCCTTCATCAAATCCTTTATAATCGAGTTCCGGCATATCTTTACGATCTGGTTAATTTTTTACGTGGTAATAGACGCTACGACCTGCTATTACTTCGCTGTAAACATTTCGTCTTGGATAGTTCTTACCTTGTTCAGGTTGGTCGTATTTGGAACGCACTTCCTGTTCCGTACCAGCGAGCGGGTTCGACTGCTTCCTTTAAACGGTTACTTTGGCGGCATACATCTTAAGGATAATGTTGTTATCATACAATTTACAGAATGATCGCACACGCATTAGATATATGGACAGTTTATTTTGAAAGTGTCGTAAGTGCACTTTGGAAGTAATTTAAGTTTTATTTTCATATTGTCGAAACATGTATATTACAAAATACAAACCTTTTTTACGTCGAAATTATTGGTATTTTCTGTTGGCTTATTTTATAAGTGGACTTACACCACTTTCAAAATAAGCTGCTCATATTCTAAAATGTAGATTGGGTCTCACTTGGCTAAATGACTCGACATATTCGGGCAATTCGGGTAGCTCACTTTGCTCTTCTTGCAACAACAACAGGAAAACTTGGGTCGTTTTATGGCAATTTGTCTTGCGAAAGTTAGGCGCCACTGGTTTTGGAAAAATAAGACTTAACATAGTGAGCTGCTAGGGATCCTGATTAGTAGAAACTGAGAAACATTATTTCAGTATTTAAAAGGAGCGCTAAATTATAAAAATATATTGGATATTGAATATAATGCATAAACTTCCATATAGTTTGTAATATTTCTCATTAGGTAGAAAGTTTATGTAAGAATTGCTGACGTTTCTGCGGAAAATTCGTCTCATGTCGATCGACTTCTAAGATAAGAAAAGACACTAGCATATTTTATTTGTTTATTTATTTTTTTATTTAAGTATATCTATGATAATTTATTTACTAGAACCAGACAGACATTGATGATTGCCTTAGTTTACTTGCGATTTGATTCTTTTACTGAGTTGCTAAACTACATATTATGTATATAGTAAATGATTATCTTTCGCCTATTGCAATATTTTCTAATTGTTTTATTTTCTTGTAGTTTCTGTTTTTGGAATTGTATTTAATTGATAAATTTGGATAAACATTTATTATTATTTTTAGTTTCTAGAGTTAGACTAAGCAGTATAATAAAAGGGCTTTAGATTGCAATGGGTTTACATAACATTAATATTGCGAAGAGTTAGGCTTGATGAGAGGCCCGGGAATTTAATCCACAACTTTCTCTTTAATGTTGATTCTTACCGCAAAACATCTTTGTGTTAAACTTGAAAACAGTATTGTGTATGATGAAAATTTAAGCTGCTATAGGGCATCAAAAGTCGTCCTCAGTAAAATTTCTTTATATAAAGGAAACTTTGCTGTAAGGCAACAATCAAGAATAGTCAACATTTTTATTGCCTTTTACTTCAGTTATTAAATTTATTTATTATTTGTTCACAGCTTCCTCTGGCAGGTACTTAAAAAACTAATGGGCCTGATTACGTAAACATTTTGTCTGTTTACCACCCTCAAATTGCCGTGTAATTTCCGTGTACACGGAAAGTACACGGAACTACACGGAAATACACGGAAAGTTGTTATATGGTTTCCTGGAAGCACATAAGTTATGCTAACTTCGTTGGAGAAGGGGTGGGTTCACTATATTTGTGGGCGGCACGTGGTTGAGTCCACGAACTCAAATGTTGCCGGCCCAAACGCAAGAAAAATTATAAATACCAATTCATTTGATGGAATAAAAGAAAATCTATTTATCTATTAAATTTATTAAGACACTGTATACTTTGGCCCCTTTTTACTTCTCACGAAAATTTTACGTTTTATTCTCAAGATAATTACTCTATTAAGACTTAATACTTGCGCAAACTTTGTGATTCCGGAAGAAAACCAAATTAAAAAATCAAAATAAATAAACAAAAAGAAAAGTTATTTTAAATCACTTGTTGGAACTTCGAAACCATTTTTAAGAAGGAATCACAAAACACTTGTTAAGTTCCTAAATTGTTTTAATTATACTTTTACACTTATTTTTTTAAATTTTAATCCGACGCGTTTCGCCTTGCTATGGCATCATCGAAACGCGTCGGATTAGAATTTAAAAAAACAAGTGTAAAAGTATAAGTAAAACAATTTAGGAACTTAACAAGTGTTTTTTGATTCCTTCTTAAAAAGAAAAAGAAGTTACTTATACTTAGCTTTTCCAAATTTCTCTATATATCTCCTTGTCCTCTCCTACTACAGGTAAATATCCACTTCGTTAGTTATCTTTTTAGTGTCTCCTTCGTTTCAGGTATCTGCTTTTTTTGTTCACTTTGGACGTTTCCTCCACTATTTATGTTTTCACGAAACTTTTCTGTACTGACTTTTACGTATTCACTTCTTAGAAAATTCGCACTAAACTGGGGTTGGTTAAATAGACAATTTGCCCCTATTATGACGTTTTCCCCAAAAATCTAAATTTGACTCGTGAATCGGTTCGACATTTTGGAAATTAAATTCTTTTTGTTTTATGTTAAATTTATCTTCGGAATTCAACAATCATTTCTGCGTTGTTAGAAAAATTCTCCGGTCTTCGTAAGGGTACATATTTTTGCTTCAAAATTTCCATCTGTCATTCGGGTACACGTGTTTCTGATTCGATTAATAATAGTATTTCGCCTCCAAATTGTTAACCTACCTATACTTTGGGTTACGGACAGCCTAGGAAAATCGGTCATTGTTTCCGGGTATTACAGTCTCGTATGTTATTTGGTGATCATTTGGTTAAGTGAGATGTAATTTTTAGTTTTCGTCGCAACAGGAGAGAAATTCCGAAAAGGTAAGCTATTGAAATATCATGGACAGCTAATATCTGTTCGAAAAATGTTGATGGTTTTCTTTCTTTCTTTTAGACTTCATTAGAATCGTGAGCAGACAAATTGGGCTTACATCCTCTTCACAAAGTAAGTATCTTTTCATACATTTCAAATAATTAACTATTCCTATCTCAAAAATTCCTCATCTTGATCCTACTTCTATCCTAACTAAATTACTAATATTATTGCATTTTGCTCAACTTAATAAATATTCTAGCTAAAATTCAAAACTATATGTATCCAATTAACTAATCCTATCCTATCCTAGCCACATTCTTTACATTATTTTCCCTAAATTTCTATATAAAATGCCTAAAATAGCCTAAAGAATCCTATATACCTAAACTATATCAAATTTGACTAACCTATTCTATTCTTACAGCAACATAACGTCTCAGAAACTCCATCCGCAAGGCTTCAAGTGGTTAACACAATCAGGTCAAGCTTCAAACCATCTGCTTCACCGGCCAGCGAATTCCACTCAAGGTAGGTTCCATGTATATTCGTACATATAGCGACTGCAGCTTCAGTACCAAGATTTTATCCAACTTTAAAGATTCTCTTTTTTTCTGTGATTTTCAGCTCAGCTTTTCGGGACAGGGCTTGAGGGACATTTTGGGGTTGAGAAGAAAACTTAGGTAAGTTGCTTTTCAGGATTGGTGGAACGTTTGGACATTGAGAGGAAGAAACTTTAGTAAGTACAATGGTCGGGAATAGAATTTTATTTTAAACACCGCATCAGGGTCATCGACATCTTCGAGGGAAAGGCATCTCCCGCACGACCAGACTCCCAAAGGATCTTCCTTGACTTCGTGCTTCATCAGTGAGCAGGTAAGTTACTTTAATATTTTCTGTAATAATAAAATACATTTTCTTGCAGCTTTATTCTTTAATTCTTTTGGAGGACAGAACAAAATACCGGGTAAGTGTAAATAATTTTGGTTTTCTTCCGTTTAATTAATTCTTTTCAGTTCAGAACATACGTACAGCAGACCTTGTTACGAACGTAACAAAGTACACGGAAAGTATAAGTACAAATTTCACGGACTACACGGAACTACACGCAAGTACTCGACCAGTGCAAATAGTCACTTACATATTCATATTATTTGCAATAGTTATCACAGCCTGTTCTAGATACAAACCTGGCGGGGGGAGGGGCGGCAGCCCGCGCAGTTAATAAAGCAACTAAAAGTCTGATTAATACACCCCTTCCTCCCAGAAAGTCTATTAAAAATGTTGCGTACACGTTTCGTCAAATTGTTATTAGTCTTTCTGGTAGGAAGAGGTACACAACCCGTTCCGTCAATGCATAGTAATTACTTATCTGTCTAGACTTAAATTATTCTTAAAATCTAAGTCTCCATTAAATGTCGGTACTATATAATTAAACATAAATCATTTATTCTTGTAATTTCAACATGTTTTATGCGAACATAGAAATTTGGGGTACATAACCCTAACCCACTGTTAAATTCCTAAAAATAGAAATTCGCTAGTAACTTAAGTTCTACAGAAACTCCGCTGATATACTAATGTTAGCGGATACACCAGACAGTCTACAGGAAATGCTAAATAACCTGAATGTAAAGTGGTCTCTTGGAATAAAATTAATCTAGATAAAACTAAAAGAATGATACATAGGAGAGGAGGAAGAAAAGGAGCAGCTGAGAGTGAGCTACTTATAGAAGTCGTCAACTGATACAAGTATTACCTTAACAAAAGGACTTGCTGAAACAGCTTGAGGCGGGAAAGTGCGACAAACGCAATAATAGTAAACTGGAATAGCTTTGTGCTTCAGAAAGCAGTGCTAAGCTTCACATGCTTAATACTTTAGCTTGATCTACAGGGTGGGTAATTTTAATTAATTCACAGAAAAATCTCCTCAGGAGAGGATACCTGCGAGAAATGCTGCTATTCAGAGAGGTAATCTTTTGCTGCTATGGGTTTTTAAAATTTATGGGGCTTTATAGGGTATCTTATTTTAAATGGGAGCCCCCCCCACTAAAAACTGGGGGTTCACATTTTTTTTAAAAACGTAGTCCATAAAACTCCCCTAAATTTGAAAAACCCGTAGCATCAAAAGATGGGGTTGACCTGAATGAAACAACTTTTATATAAAACGTTTTTCCCTTTCTGAAGAAATATTACTGTGGATTGTTTAAAATTGATCACCCTATATGTATAATGTGCTACCGGAGCCAAGTGTGGGGCTACAAATACTATGACGAAGCCGAAAAACGCTGCCAAATGTACTCCCAACTGTGCCTGATCTTCTTATTCCGCCAGCATAAAATGACTCAGATCCTCAAATAGTCGTCTCCTTTTCAGGAAATCCCGGAACCACGTAAACAAAAGGATTAGAGAGGCAAAGTCAACATATTTTGCGTCTAAGCTGGACTGCTATGCTGCACCCAAGAAGTTTTAGGACTCCCTGCGTAGACTGGGTAGTGGAAAATATTCCTTAGCATGTAATCTAGATGCTAACGAGCTTAATAAGTTCTTGACTTCAAATACTGGCAGTTGCATAAATTCCAACACTGCATGCTCACCACTGAATTTCTCCTTAGATCACTCTGGATCACAGTTTAGCTTTCGAACTACGAACGCTATTAATTCTATTCGGTCTAATGCAACTGGGCCAGATGACATATCCCCACGCTTTATAAAGCTAATTTTACCTTTCATCATTGTAGCCATCACTAAAATTTACAACGGCTGCCTCACATTCAGCGTGTTTCCATTTCCTTGGATTTAGTAGTCCTTGGGTTTAGTAGTCCCTATAGCTAAGAATTCTCGTCCCAATGCCCCGTCAGATTTTAGACCGATAAGTTTATTATGTTTTTAAGCGAAGGCCTTGGAGAAGATAATGGCAAAACAGATATCGGAGCATTTAAATTTAACTGGCTCTTTAAGTCGTTGGCAATCTGGATTTCGTCCTAAACATAGTTGAGATACGGCTCTCCTAAAAATCACAACTGATATTAGAACTGCTTTGGCTAATGATCGAGTAGTGTTTTTAGTCCTTTTAGACTTCACGAAGGCTTTTGACAGTGTCGATCACGCTAAACTCCTTCTCAAGCTGAAAGACTCTTTTGGATTTGGCTCATCTGCTGTGAAATTACTTAAAAGCTTCCTGACTCATCGCTCACAGCGGGTTAAAATTGACGAAACCATCTCGCCAAAGCTTTTGTTGTATACTGGTGTCCCCCAGGGATCAATATTAGGACCTTTGCTGTTTAGTCTTTTTATTAATGATTTGCCGTCTGTTATTAAAAATTGTTCTATGCACTTGTATGCTGATGATGTGCAAATCTATCTAGATCGCCCCATTGGTCTTCTGGAGGATTGTGTCAGCAGAATAAATGAAGATATTCAGAGTATATTACAATGGTCAGCAAACAATAATGTCATTCTTAACCCAAAGAAGTCGCAAGCATTAGTGATGGGCAGAGAAAGTTATGACTTAACCTATTTTCCTCCTTTAGAGATGGACCGGTTTATCATACCCTATGTCTCAAAAGCTGAAAATCTGGGAATTATGCTTAACACTAGTATGAGTTGTTGTGATCACGTTAATATGAAACTGGGTCAAATTTATGGGGTACTACGTCGACTGTGGCTGTATGCTAATGTGCTCTCTACCGACCTTCGCATAAAGTTAGTCAAAACGTTAATATTGCCACATATCACACATGGCTCCATTATTTATCCCAGACTCGACTCACGCTGCAAGCGCAAGCTTGAAATAGCGTACAACGATTTCATTAGGTTTGCATTCAGGTTGCGTAGGTATCATCACATCTCTCCCTTCCGTTATAAAATTCTAGTTTGCTCATTGGACATATACTTAAAACGCAGAGCACTAATTTTCCTTCATCAAATCCTTTATAATCGAGTTCCGGCATATCTTTACGATCTGGTTAATTTTTTACGTGGTAATAGACGCTACGACCTGCTATTACTTCGCTGTAAACATTTCGTCTTGGATAGTTCTTACCTTGTTCAGGTTGGTCGTATTTGGAACGCACTTCCTGTTCCGTACCAGCGAGCGGGTTCGACTGCTTCCTTTAAACGGTTACTTTGGCGGCATACATCTTAAGGATAATGTTGTTATCATACAATTTACAGAATGATCGCACACGCATTAGATATATGGACAGTTTATTTTGAAAGTGTCGTAAGTGCACTTTGGAAGTAATTTAAGTTTTATTTTCATATTGTCGAAACATGTATATTACAAAATACAAACCTTTTTTACGTCGAAATTATTGGTATTTTCTGTTGGCTTATTTTATAAGTGGACTTACACCACTTTCAAAATAAGCTGCTCATATTCTAAAATGTAGATTGGGTCTCACTTGGCTAAATGACTCGACATATTCGGGCAATTCGGGTAGCTCACTTTGCTCTTCTTGCAACAACAACAGGAAAACTTGGGTCGTTTTATGGCAATTTGTCTTGCGAAAGTTAGGCGCCACTGGTTTTGGAAAAATAAGACTTAACATAGTGAGCTGCTAGGGATCCTGATTAGTAGAAACTGAGAAACATTATTTCAGTATTTAAAAGGAGCGCTAAATTATAAAAATATATTGGATATTGAATATAATGCATAAACTTCCATATAGTTTGTAATATTTCTCATTAGGTAGAAAGTTTATGTAAGAATTGCTGACGTTTCTGCGGAAAATTCGTCTCATGTCGATCGACTTCTAAGATAAGAAAAGACACTAGCATATTTTATTTGTTTATTTATTTTTTTATTTAAGTATATCTATGATAATTTATTTACTAGAACCAGACAGACATTGATGATTGCCTTAGTTTACTTGCGATTTGATTCTTTTACTGAGTTGCTAAACTACATATTATGTATATAGTAAATGATTATCTTTTGCCTATTGCAATATTTTCTAATTGTTTTATTTTCTTGTAGTTTCTGTTTTTGGAATTGTATTTAATTGATAAATTTGGATAAACATTTATTATTATTTTTAGTTTCTAGAGTTAGACTAAGCAGTATAATAAAAGGGCTTTAGATTGCAATGGGTTTACATAACATTAATATTGCGAAGAGTTAGGCTTGATGAGAGGCCCGGGAATTTAATCCACAACTTTCTCTTTAATGTTGATTCTTACCGCAAAACATCTTTGTGTTAAACTTGAAAACAGTATTGTGTATGATGAAAATTTAAGCTGCTATAGGGCATCAAAAGTCGTCCTCAGTAAAATTTCTTTATATAAAGGAAACTTTGCTGTAAGGCAACAATCAAGAATAGTCAACATTTTTATTGCCTTTTACTTCAGTTATTAAATTTATTTATTATTTGTTCACAGCTTCCTCTGGCAGGTACTTAAAAAACTAATGGGCCTGATTACGTAAACATTTTGTCTGTTTACCACCCTCAAATTGCCGTGTAATTTCCGTGTACACGGAAAGTACACGGAACTACACGGAAATACACGGAAAGTTGTTATATGGTTTCCTGGAAGCACATAAGTTATGCTAACTTCGTTGGAGAAGGGGTGGGTTCACTATATTTGTGGGCGGCACGTGGTTGAGTCCACGAACTCAAATGTTGCCGGCCCAAACGCAAGAAAAATTATAAATACCAATTCATTTGATGGAATAAAAGAAAATCTATTTATCTATTAAATTTATTAAGACACTGTATACTTTGGCCCCTTTTTACTTCTCACGAAAATTTTACGTTTTATTCTCAAGATAATTACTCTATTAAGACTTAATACTTGCGCAAACTTTGTGATTCCGGAAGAAAACCAAATTAAAAAATCAAAATAAATAAACAAAAAGAAAAGTTATTTTAAATCACTTGTTGGAACTTCGAAACCATTTTTAAGAAGGAATCACAAAACACTTGTTAAGTTCCTAAATTGTTTTAATTATACTTTTACACTTATTTTTTTAAATTTTAATCCGACGCGTTTCGCCTTGCTATGGCATCATCGAAACGCGTCGGATTAGAATTTAAAAAAACAAGTGTAAAAGTATAAGTAAAACAATTTAGGAACTTAACAAGTGTTTTTTGATTCCTTCTTAAAAAGAAAAAGAAGTTACTTATACTTAGCTTTTCCAAATTTCTCTATATATCTCCTTGTCCTCTCCTACTACAGGTAAATATCCACTTCGTTAGTTATCTTTTTAGTGTCTCCTTCGTTTCAGGTATCTGCTTTTTTTGTTCACTTTGGACGTTTCCTCCACTATTTATGTTTTCACGAAACTTTTCTGTACTGACTTTTACGTATTCACTTCTTAGAAAATTCGCACTAAACTGGGGTTGGTTAAATAGACAATTTGCCCCTATTATGACGTTTTCCCCAAAAATCTAAATTTGACTCGTGAATCGGTTCGACATTTTGGAAATTAAATTCTTTTTGTTTTATGTTAAATTTATCTTCGGAATTCAACAATCATTTCTGCGTTGTTAGAAAAATTCTCCGGTCTTCGTAAGGGTACATATTTTTGCTTCAAAATTTCCATCTGTCATTCGGGTACACGTGTTTCTGATTCGATTAATAATAGTATTTCGCCTCCAAATTGTTAACCTACCTATACTTTGGGTTACGGACAGCCTAGGAAAATCGGTCATTGTTTCCGGGTATTACAGTCTCGTATGTTATTTGGTGATCATTTGGTTAAGTGAGATGTAATTTTTAGTTTTCGTCGCAACAGGAGAGAAATTCCGAAAAGGTAAGCTATTGAAATATCATGGACAGCTAATATCTGTTCGAAAAATGTTGATGGTTTTCTTTCTTTCTTTTAGACTTCATTAGAATCGTGAGCAGACAAATTGGGCTTACATCCTCTTCACAAAGTAAGTATCTTTTCATACATTTCAAATAATTAACTATTCCTATCTCAAAAATTCCTCATCTTGATCCTACTTCTATCCTAACTAAATTACTAATATTATTGCATTTTGCTCAACTTAATAAATATTCTAGCTAAAATTCAAAACTATATGTATCCAATTAACTAATCCTATCCTATCCTAGCCACATTCTTTACATTATTTTCCCTAAATTTCTATATAAAATGCCTAAAATAGCCTAAAGAATCCTATATACCTAAACTATATCAAATTTGACTAACCTATTCTATTCTTACAGCAACATAACGTCTCAGAAACTCCATCCGCAAGGCTTCAAGTGGTTAACACAATCAGGTCAAGCTTCAAACCATCTGCTTCACCGGCCAGCGAATTCCACTCAAGGTAGGTTCCATGTATATTCGTACATATAGCGACTGCAGCTTCAGTACCAAGATTTTATCCAACTTTAAAGATTCTCTTTTTTTCTGTGATTTTCAGCTCAGCTTTTCGGGACAGGGCTTGAGGGACATTTTGGGGTTGAGAAGAAAACTTAGGTAAGTTGCTTTTCAGGATTGGTGGAACGTTTGGACATTGAGAGGAAGAAACTTTAGTAAGTACAATGGTCGGGAATAGAATTTTATTTTAAACACCGCATCAGGGTCATCGACATCTTCGAGGGAAAGGCATCTCCCGCACGACCAGACTCCCAAAGGATCTTCCTTGACTTCGTGCTTCATCAGTGAGCAGGTAAGTTACTTTAATATTTTCTGTAATAATAAAATACATTTTCTTGCAGCTTTATTCTTTAATTCTTTTGGAGGACAGAACAAAATACCGGGTAAGTGTAAATAATTTTGGTTTTCTTCCGTTTAATTAATTCTTTTCAGTTCAGAACATACGTACAGCAGACCTTGTTACGAACGTAACAAAGTACACGGAAAGTATAAGTACAAATTTCACGGACTACACGGAACTACACGCAAGTACTCGACCAGTGCAAATAGTCACTTACATATTCATATTATTTGCAATAGTTATCACAGCCTGTTCTAGATACAAACCTGGCGGGGGGAGGGGCGGCAGCCCGCGCAGTTAATAAAGCAACTAAAAGTCTGATTAATACACCCCTTCCTCCCAGAAAGTCTATTAAAAATGTTGCGTACACGTTTCGTCAAATTGTTATTAGTCTTTCTGGTAGGAAGAGGTACACAACCCGTTCCGTCAAATTTTTATTAGACTTTCTCGGAGGAAGAGGAGTATTAATCAGGCTTTTAGTTGCTTTATTAACTGCAAGTATTTTTTGTTTTCCTATTTTGAGTTGTATTCTGAGAATAAGTACAGAGAAAATGAATGTAGTGAAAAATCTAAGCACAATTTTTAAAAAAGCGATAAATTTTTGAAAGTTTAAAATGGAGCTATTAGGAACAGATCACGAAAAATAAGAAGAAACAAATTATTCGACCACGACATTTCACAAGTATATTGTCTGAAATGTTACAAATGTTAGAAAAAAGTTCTTAATATTTAATTTTGAGTCGTTAAATTTGTTTTTTTTTTAATTCATCAGATCAGATTCATCGACAGTAACAATCATTAATAGACGATTTTGTCTAAGCGAAGAACAAATTGGTTGTTTCTTCTCTTTCCAAATTAAAGCAAAAGGTTTTCTACCTCTGGTGGGCACAGGACGAACTCTTGTAGGTCCTGGTTGAGGCTCAATGGCCTGTAGGTCTTCACTACTGACTAGAGCTTCACGGCACGGAGCCAAGACCGAGACTTTGGCATATCTCGGTCTCGTGGTGAAGAGGATCTTGCTCTCATCGCAATCTCGGTAGAAGGCCAATCTCGGTTCAGTCTCGCTCCCAGGAAGATAAAAAAAGAATGTTTGGTGGGAAAACGGGAAGTGAGGACAAATTTTATATCTGGGTTTTGTTCTTATATTCGTCGCCCTGAACAAGGTAACAAAGGCTATTGGGGATAAAATGTAAATATATAATTAATATAGTAAATAAATAAAATCTAAGATCTCTCTCGTCCACTCTCGTCACCTCAATCTCGCCTTCGTTAACGATGATATTCGCAGCGTGAATTATCTCAAGTGACTGACGCTTTTTCCAATTACAGCTTGTTCCTTGTTTTTCTGGTCTCATCAGTTTTAAGGAAGACAAAAAGTTTACAAAACTAATATTGACATCTTCAACCTGAGGGTTGGAAAAACTATTTTTGGAATTGTAGTTTCATTCTGTCCTTCTTTTTGCTTTCATTTCATCAACTTTTTTTTAATATTTCTTTACCGGAGCAAAAACAGCGACAGTAAATGTGTTGAATTTAGTGGTAAAAATACGCAGTGTATGTCGTGCATTTCACAAAATTAAATTACCTGCAGCGACATATGTGAAAAATGAGAAAATATTTGGTAAATATTTTATTTCAACAATAATATTAATTCTACTGCTAAATGCAACCTACCATCCAAACGTCGCAAGTGTGGAACAACAATGATTTCAATCCAATCGAAAAAAGTACTTGCGTCAAACCAACTACTGAGTGTAAGATTGTAACGAGTATCTGAAGGCCCACCTTCAAACCACATGTTGTATAAATGGTGAGATTTGTATACTTCATACGGAAGAAGAAAAGTTCCAGTAGCATTACAACACATCATTACTGAAGTCGATAATTTATTGTGTTCATAATATGTTCGACATATTTAGCCTTTTTTTTGGCAATCACTGTTTTACGGGCAGGATCGTCTGTGAAATTAGTCTCATTATAAATAAATATATTTTCTGGTTTTATTCCTTCCACGACTGTTTGTTCAAAATATTCTTTAATAGTATCAGCAAAATATCAAAATATTCTTTAATAGTATCAGCATTACCTGCTGCTCGAGATCGTTTGATATTGTTGGATAAACGTCATGACAGTTGTCGCTTTAAAAAATTATGGATTAGATTACGCCAGGCATATTGTCATGAATTTCTTTATTTATGTTGGCATTGTTATCCAAAAAGTCTTCCATGATTATTTGCATCAGATCTATTCATTTGTAAATCTCTGCGCTTACGAATTAGTATACTTTTAACAATGTCATATTTTCTAGCAGCAACGCTCAGCGTTACACTTCTTGCAATATCACTAAGTGCTTTTTCTAAGGGAGATCTATTTTCCTTCTTCTTTTCTTCCCAGCTACTCTTTTATATGTTCGAACCATGCTGAAAACACAAAACGACAATGAAAATAAAATAAAATATGAATAAATATGAAAAACAATTTTTTTTTATACGATGTGGCCAAATCCTAGGGGGCAACCCTTTGATGCGTTAGCATGGTATTGGCCGGAAGGGAATTAGGGTACGGGAAGTGAGGAAACTTAAAAGTATTGTTTTTGCATTGCTGCGAGCTAGACAACAGCCCAGAGACGGAGTGAATTATTTCAATTTCTTTATAAAAGCTTAGGGGGAGATCTGGTTTCGAACCTGGGACCCATGTCATGGTGGTCGTGCGGCTCAACGAATTGATCCAACTCCGTCTCCTTAAATAAGAAAAAAGCATTGTAACATCAGCATTCTCTATGATTTCATATTCAGTGAAATTATTTACCTTTAGGTTCTAGTCGTGTACCTGAAAAATGGCTGAAGTTTAGGAAGAAGGTAAATAATGTAAACGCATTGCACCGTGCAGGATTCCCCCTTCCTCTTTTATCTTAAACACAAAAATCAAAGTTATTTGCAAAGTAGAGTAAATTTTCGGGGCCATAGACCATTTTTAGAAGTATTCAGTGGTTTTTGTTAAAATTTCGACCTTTTGAAGAAAAAAGCCGATTTTTTTACCCTTTTTTATTGTTCATATTGGTTAAAAAAATTTTTAATATTAATATTTTTATTGAAAATGCTCCATGGCCCCCTAAATTCAATAATCTTTATTTAATAGAAGAAATAAGTCAATAGTTTGAACGGTTCGACTGCAACTCTGCACGGTGTATTTAAAAACATGGTTTGAGAAAAACTCGTTTAAAGTTTGACAAAGAAAAAAGGGGGGAAAAATATAATTTTTGTTTCTTACAGCTAATCAGCTATTCCTGGACCGTAGAGCAATCCTTCCTCTTCCTTGTAATACCTACCCTTAAGTAATTTCATTAGGCAAAACTACTGCATAGATAAGCAGTCCCCTCATGTTATTAATTCCCTTAAATAACTAGGCTCCTCTCCTCCATCCTCTTCCAGGCCACCGCTATGTGTATGCATGGGCGTGTTTGATTTTTGCCTGAGTGTGTATAAATATATTAGCGCATGTATGTGCGCATGTAAAAATTTAAACGGAAAAATGTTGTAAAATGTTATCCAATTTTGCAAAATCGGGGCTATGATAATTGGTCCGATTGCACATGTGGCCTTCTGACAGAATCTGTTGTAAAGAGTGACTTGAAAATCCTTCTAGTGCGGAGGAAACTTCTCACACGAAATCTGTCAATAAGTGCCATCACATGAGCAGTCATGTCATAGCAGTTATTGACAGATTTCACGTGCAAAGGCTTAGAATGCTTTTCAAGTCACTCTCCACTATATCTAGATGCAGATTCTGTCAGAAGGGCAACATCTTCATCAATTTCGAACACAATTTCAATCAATACCGGATTAAGCCAAGATTTTAGCTCAGATAATTAAACTACAAATCATTGGGAACTTATGCAATTTCCCAGCATGAACTGCAATGACTGCATAAGTGCATCTGACGCGAGTATTCTGTGTACACACTCATGACGGAATCGGGCCGAGATTTTATAATAGCGAGAATGAAGTCGTGATTGTAGGTGAATCTGTTTACTTTGAGATTTGGCGGCATTTTTGTTAGTCAGACACGTTTACATTCAATCCAGATGCATGGTACATCCTGGAGTCTGAAACATCTGTGCACTGCTATGAATGAACTGAAGATGCTCTAAAGCTCACAGCGAGTATTCACAATTGGATGGGTGCACGCGCGATTGTCACTATATGAGGTAATATGTGATGAGATGAAAATACAGTTTTGCCTTTCGAAATTAGGTAAAAATCGTTATATCGTTCGCTTTTCGTAGACAGACGTCGTGGAAGAAAGCATGTTACTAGAGTGCATGACTTCATATTTCTTCGTCCTGAGCACACGTGCAAAGATGACACAATAAATAACCTAGACTAGATTTTGTGACATTTTCCTTCATTTGGAACAGAATGTAATAATTTAAAGCGAAAGTTTGGTATCTCTGAAATCTTGTGGTAAATATTTGAGTGAGCAATCTTACCGCAGCCGTTCAAGAGACTTTGTGTTTCTATCACTAACATATAGCTATGGAAGTCCTATGCTATTTCAGTTTGAGACAACCAGTGGTGGAAAATCTGTTTTGCCTGTATTTTTATCTGGAGTATTTTGCTAATACTGTCGACAGTCTTCTTTTTTTATGATATACCATTTCTCTCTACTCCTCTTATTTATTAAAGTAAAATTTTGAAATAAATGGTTGTTTTCCTCTGAAATGTGCTTAACCAGAATGAGAGCGCAGATATTCTCCTGTACGTTCGTCTATTTATATTGCATGCACTTTTCTAGCTCTTAAATTATTTTGTATGTGGTTGCAGAGCTACCAACATAAGAACGCAACTGTAATTTTTCAACTTACTACTATGACTTACTAATATGATTCGCTTTTAAGTTAATCGCATTCGCCTGAATTGGCGCGTCATTAAGTAGTATATATTTTTAAAATGAATTTACGAGGATGTATAGTAAAGGATTGTAAATTGAGAATTCTAAAACATTGCCACATTCTTAAAAATTATTAATGTTTTGATGAATTTGAGATAGTTTTTAAGTCAATCTTTGTAATATCATGCTTTTGAATGAATTATATCGGTACACTTCGGCTATTCTCACCAGGCCAGCAAAATCACTCAACAAATTATAAGTTTCTCCTGTTATTTGGAAATTGGTTTGGAAAGGGTTATTATATTTGTCTAATTATTTATATTTGAAGTAATTTAAAATAACTAAACCTTTAAAGCAAGATAGAATAGATCCGGAAGGAGAAGAAATTCTCGATACTATGGGAGAACCTTTTTCAACTTCTTCCACTACCTTTGTGAAGGAGCCTGGAAAGAGAGAAAATTCTAAATACAATAGAATGTGGAGACCCACTACATCCGCCTCTGTACAGGGAACTTCTATATCCCAAATTAAGAACATAAGAAATATTCTAGTGCGTTACACTAAGTATAAAAAAATTATTTAAATTAAAGATAAGAAAGTTCGTACTTTGAAACAAAAAGTTGCCAGGTTAAGCAAAAAAGTAGTAAACTTACAATAGCTGTTACAAGTCTTCAGGGAAATCAATTTAATATCACCACATATTTTCAATTGCCTGGAAGTAATGGTAATGGAAATAACTAAGATTTTTTTAACAGGGTAGTATATAAAAAGTAAGGCGCTTATTCAGAACAATTGAAAGTATTTCCAACAACGTTACACTTTTATTCTTCTAAGGCCTATAATTACGTCCGGAAAACTTTTCGCAAAGTTTTACGATATAAACTGCTAGCCTGGTCTCTGCAAAGGGGCACTCAATTCGTTGAGACCAAAAGTGCAGGTACTGGAAGCATATTCTTGCATTTGCTCCTTAATTATTGATGAATTTGCCATTAAGAAATGCGTCGAATTAGTCAATAACAAAATAAGAGGGTGTGTGGATTTTGGGCTTCCAACTTTATGTGAAGATTCCGATGAGGAGACAGAAGCATATGTGTTTATGGTTGTGTCAGCTAATAGCCACTGAAAACTGCCAAAAGCTTACTTTCTTATTCATATCTTGACAGCAGAGGAAAGGAAAAATTTGGTATTGGAGGCAATAAAGCGGCTACAGGAAATATATGTTCAGATAGTCTGTCTCACTTGCGATGGACCAAACTACAACAAGACTATGTTCCGCTTACTCGGAAGCGGCATTGACTTATCTGAACCACGGCCATATTTTTGTATTCCTGAAAAGCCAAATGAAAAAATCTGCACACTGCTTAACCCATGCCGCTCCATTCAATTAATCCGAAACCACTTTGCCACAAGTAACGATTGTTTTTCAGAAAAAGTAGTAATCTCGTGGGCCTAAATAGATGCTTTGTATACCTTGCAAGAAAAAGAAACTATTAAATTAAAAAATAAGTTCTTAAAATTACATATCCGTTGGCAAAAGAAGAAAATGAAGTTAAGATTAGGTATTCAGACTTTGAGTGCAAGTATAGCTGATGCAATTGATTTTTGCAACAAAGACTTGCATCTTCCGGCATTCCAAGGAAGTGAAGCTACAGTCGAATTCATACAGATAACGAATTATGTCTTCGATTTGTTGAATTCTAGGAATGTCTTAGCAAAAGGATCCAAAGCACCTATAGGTCAAAGAAACTATCCTGAAGTGTTTCAATACATCCAAGGCCTATATATTTTGATTCTCCAAAATTATTCCAATAAAGAAGAATTAATAAAATTAAATGTTAAAATATATTTTATATTATAAATTTGGCCAAGACCACTTAGAGCTTTTTTTTGTGCAGTAAGAAGTAAGTCCGGCTGGAATAATAATCCAACAGCAAGGCACAGGCATGAACAGGTAAAAAGTTCTGGTGGTAATGTTCAAATGCTTGAGGCTTGTAGTATTTTAAAAGTTTCTTCGAGGAGTACTGTACATGGGCGAAAAGATGGCTTGAACATACTACTTTATTCAACAGATTTGGATGACTTTGAATTTGAATCGCAAGACATTGAAGATGAAGAAAATATAGATCTGCTGTTTGATTCATGTACCAATTTGTCAGAATTCCAAACAAATGTGATTGGTTATATTAGTGGATGCGTCGTTAAATAACTTAGTGCATTGAATGTACTGATGCTCTATTTGCAGAAAAAGCAGGTGCTTCAGCTGGAATAAATAGTTTTATTTTTAAGAAAACTCGAGGAGGCCTTATAGTACCGTCGGCCGATGTGAGGATTATTTGTGTAGAGATAGAAAAAGTAAATAGGACTTTAGTAGCATCTCTAGACTTTTCTACAAATAACAACAACTTACTTGAAAGGATTCCTCTTAGTGTAAGAAAAAGGTTACTTGATTATATTTATTTTACTGCCTTAATGAGCATATCAAAGAAATGGAAACGTGTAATAATCCTATTTATAAATTAACAAAGTGTGTTATATAATGTTATACCAAAATTAAATTAGGATATATGTATTCAATTCAATTCAATTTATTTAGGATATGTACACAAGACTACATCTTTTACCAGTACAAAATAAAAGGAAAATTCAAAATTACAATACTATCAAATATTATAAAACTAAAAGAAGAAGAAAAAAAAACTAATATAACAAGCAATCCAAAAGAAAATTATTACCAAGTAAGAAAAGAAAAAATAAACGTTTCTAAAGCGACAAAACAAAGAATCAAAAACTACAGAAGGAATAATTATAAAATTTGTAGCTTAATCTAACTATAGTAGAAACTGTGTTACAAAAATGGTTAATTCACGATGAATTTATAAGGTAACGTTTCAGCTCATTTTTAAAATCCCGTCCCCGATCCCGCCCTCTGATGTTAACAGGAAGAGAATTCCACAAACGAGAAACAACAGTGAAATAAGAACGTTGCCCAACTACATAATGCGCTCGAGGAGTCAGAAGGCTGACATGACGTGACGAGTTCAAGAAACGCAAGTGATCATATAGATACGTAGGAGACTTAGAGTTTACCATATTACGCAGAAACAATAAAGCTCTTATATCTAAGTAAGTGTTTAAGGAACACCCTAAAACAAGATCCTTATAATGGGATACGTGATCGTGACGTCTTAAATTATAAATAAATCGTACGCAATCATTAAAAGCGACATTTAATTTCCGGTTGCACTTTGAATCTAGCCGCGAATAGACTGTGCTACAGAAAGTAAAGTGGGGAACTAACAATGTCCTAACAAGCTTTAGCTTTAAATCAGAAGGAAGCAGGCTACTCGACAGTCTAAGCAGCCGAAGACCGCCATAAATCTTTTGACATGCAGCTTTTATATGGTCGCAGCACTCCATATTACCATTGAAATACACTCCGAGATTCTTAACTCTGTCAGAATAAGGCAATAGTACTCCCTTCAGATGTATTGTGGGAAGATCTGATTTATCAAGGTCACTTCTGTAGAAAACCATACAATTTGACTTCAAAGGATTTAGCAAGAGCATATTACTGGAGGCCCAAGTGGAGATATTTATTAGATCACGGTTGACACGATATATGCAGTCCTCAATTAACCCAATTGGACGAGAAAGGTAAATCTGAATATCATCAGCATACAAGTGGATATTCACATCTTCAATGACATCAGGAAGATCATTGATGAATAAGACAAACAGAAGAGGTCCAAGTATTGAACCTTGTGGAACACCACATGTGATTTTAATCCACTTGGACTTTTCATCCTCAGCTTTCACAACCTGAGAGCGATTTGAAAGGAAATCAGATATAATCTTAATGGATGAGTGTGAGAAATTATACATTTTATGCAGTTTTGATAAAAGCAACCTATGATTCACAGAATCGAATGCTTTTGTAAAATCAAGTAGTACTAAGACAGTTAATAAATCATTATCCAGCGAGTTGCGTATATCAGTAGATACTTTCAGCAAGGCAGTTTCGCTGCTATGGCCAGAGCGGAAACCAGATTGCCACTTCGAAATAAATTTGTTTTCCGAAACATACTGGATGATTTGCGTACTTAGTAGTCTCTCAAGAACTTTGCCGAGATAACAAAGCAGACTTATTGGTCGATAATCACAAGCTGCACTAGGTGAAGAGCATTTAGCCAGTGAAATAACCACTGAATTTTTCCAAACCTGTGGGAACTCAGAAAATGTAAGACAAGAGTTGAAAATATGGACTAAGCTGTCAAGAACTACAGGTAATAACATTTTAAAAAATGTTGGTGCAATATCATCAGACCCAGTGGCGTTGGATCTGTATATTAAAAGAAACTAATCTTTGTAATATGTATTTAACAAGATCGCGATTATCGCGTTATATAATATTTTGCCATAATTACTCTTTATTATAACTTATTTTCTGCCAAATAAAAAACTGAATTAGACTTTTAAAATTGAATATCGTTAAGTTAAATAACGCCACACTTATATTACTAAAATTGATAGCTTTTACATATGAATTTTTAGAATATTTTTAATTATTATTTATTTTGATCCACTTGAAAAACATTGAATTCAATGACGGACACCTCGACGCGGTGGGAGAGCCAAATCAAATCCTGACAACCTTTCTTATACTGTAAGATGGGTCTAATCTGGCAAATTGTCAGGAATAAGATTCAGTTAGTTTTTAAATAATTTTTTTTAGCAAAGCCCAAAACCATTAAAGCAGTTTAACTTGGTATAGTATTAGCTTTCATAAAAATAGTTGTGACTAGCTTTACTCATCATTATGTCGTGACGTGACTTGAAACATGAAAATATTGAATATTGAAAAACGTTGACATTTATTGGCGTTCTATGTAAGTACTTAGAACAATTTTTTTTTTTATATAACAATTTTGTTATGTATTCCTAACGAAAATACAGAGTAATATTTATAAGAAACGTTTTTATTTTTTTTTATAGGTAGAGCATTTCGAAATCAAGCCAATTTGTTGCATTGTTTGGCGAAAATCTGTCCTTGTGGCGTCCTCGTTGCGAACGAGGTGTTAATCTTGCTTCTTCAGACCGTTCCATCGAAATAGTAATAATTGAAAGCACGTCAGAAAACTCCAAAAGTGAAGAGAAAGAGGAGTTAAATGCGAATATGCTCCGAAAACTAGGACGACCAGCAAAGAAAGCTGCCAAATATGCTTCCAAAACGAGAACGGCTACCTAGAAAAACAAAATAATAAAATTAAAAAAAAATGTTTTTCGCTTATCTAGTGTATTACCGTTCATATTTTATCATTTTCAATAAATAAATCATAAGTAACAACAATCTTTTTGGTCCGTTATTCAATTCGCCAGATTCGCCCCATTATTGAAAATGCTTAAAGAAACACTGTTTTTATACGATAAAATATAGTAAGTGTATGATAAAACCAAGAACAGTCGAAAAGGACATTTTGCGTAAATAAATATTGTATCTTATGATTTGCTGATATCTTTTATATAAACTATTATTAAGGGATTATAATTGCAACAATAACACACAAATTTAAATGATAAAAACTATTTTAATGCATAGTTTCTTAAAATTATATGCAAAATAATGTAAGCGCTGAGCAGTTTCAGGCATTTTATTTATATATTATATATATTGTAAATATTACACTCTTAAAATTTAAAAAAAAGAAGAAGAAAAAAACACGTTGGAAAAAATTAAATAAACAAACACTTATTAGATAAAACTGAGAAAGTTCTGAATAAATCACACTTGCACTATTAAACTCTAAACCGAACTATTTCCTGTCACCACATATAATGTCCTTCCCCCGACGATATTTTCTGAATTTCCTGAGTTCCTAAAATTACAAAGGCGTTAAGCATTCTTCTTTTATTATATTTACATATCTTTTCGCAAGACAGAAATTAAATATTTTGCCATATGTGGCCGGTGCTCCATAAAATAACTCATTCTGGCACAACCTGCGTCAAATTTTCCTGATTTCTAACAATATAGCTTCGACTTATTGCTAGAAATTTTGAAAGAATACAAATGTTTTCTTTTTCTAACAAAATTCTTTAAAAATTACTTGGTATCTTAACAAAATAAAACAATTTAATGTGCTTATTGCGATATGCAGCATCTACTATCAGTTTGCTGAAAAAAAATCTACTATCAGTTTGGAGAAAAATCTAGTACCGGCAAATGATGGAACACTTTACAGTGAACAACAATTTACATCTATTCTTATCCGGCTTTCGACCAGGGCACAGCTGTGAAACTGCCCTTTTGACACGACAGATCATTTAACTATTATGCTTCTTCTCGACTTGAGTAAAGCATTTGATTCATGATTTTTCTTCATCAGATCTAAGATTAATTAGTAGCTTCCTGTGTAACCGTAGCCAAGTAGCAAAAGTAAAAAAGCTCTATTTTAAGTCCAGCAGTTCTCTGCACAGGAGTTCCTCAAGGGTCCATCCTTGGTCCGCTTCTATTTAGCTTCTTTATCAATGACTTGCCTCATGTTTTTCTAGTTCCTCTATTCACCTATACGCTGACGATGTGCAAATTTACCTTAGTAAACCCATTGGATTGGTTGAAGACTGTGTATATAGAATCAATGTAGACCTACAGCGAATATACGAGTGGTCATTAATAAATGAGTTGTCACTTAACCCGTCCAAGTCAAATTGTTTGGCTGTATACAAAACTAGCATTGCAACAGATGACCTTCCAGCGATTATGTTAAACAACACTGTCTTGAAGTATGTTGACTCCAATAAGAAGCTCGGAGTTAAACTTAATTCTACATTTACCTGTTGTAGTTATAATTCTGAAATGCTACGCAAAATATAAAATAGTATGAGGCAGCTGTGGATCAGCTCATGTTGTTTGTCAGTAAATCTTCGAATTAAGTTAACCAAAGCCTAGTTGTCCCACATTTCACATACGGCAGCCTTATTTATAGCAAACTTGACATGTAATTTTTAGTGCTTAATAAGATATTTGTAATCTTTAGTAGGTACAGTGCCAAATAAATTTAAACAATTAAAAACAGGAGAACTTGCCAAATTCTATCTCATCTTCTGTTTGTTTACAATATAAATATCAAGCAGTTGTCAATTTCGCCCTCATGTTGTTGAGTTATTTCAGCTCAATAACCTGTGTACGAATTTGGCTGTTTGTGTTCAATTTAATGTGCTTATAGGGAGAAGGATGAACATACAAAAGTGATTCACTTTGCTGCATGTAATTTTGACAGAGCTATCCGTCCATTTGTATAGTATAAAATTGGGGTTGCCAATTACTAAAGATTCAAATTCAGGAGGTACATCAAAAACGCAATTAAAATATGAGAAGTGAATAAAAATGATACGATTAGAAATTTTATAACAATAACAAAATTCAAAACAAACAAAAATTGTAAACATTAAAACACAACAACATTAAATAAAAATAAATAAAGACGGCTTAACAATTAAATGTTTTACAAGTTTTTAATGTTTTTGTTACAGGGCCGCCACTGCATACATGTGGAATCCGGTAATAAGAATAAAAGTGACTGATAATTAATAACTTAAAGTTTATGAATTTAATGCGAATTTACGAAAATAATTCGGAGTTGGTGATGACGATAGCTTGTTGTAGGGGCTGCTGCTGCTGTCTCCAAACTTCCATAATCCTTGCTTGCATCCTGGCTAAGAAAGACATTCTTTCTCTCTAGTTCCAGTAACCACTTGTGTGGCATGCGGCGGGAGAAGAACTTCAGCCGATTCGGTATAACGATTGCAAGTGGATCTACAATTTCAAGTGGATTCCGAACCACTAACGTTTTTTCAGTAAACCCCATGGCCTTTTTATCGTGATCTGTTGTCAGCGGAAAACAACCACGAGTTGCCGTCAGTGGGATTCAACCTGGGACCTCTGAGTTGGTAGGCCGAAACCTAACGACTTACTTCACCGACGACTTGATATTAACTTATTTTTATTGTCCAATTACAGTACCGAAGATTTAACTGTCGTCCAATGGTAAGGCAACAACGTGGTGTAAGCGTGAGTAGCTTAGGATACATTGCGCATGACGAATGCATCATACCCCCACGCACTGGCTGATGCAGCTGTAAGGAAGAGACATGACCTATTAATGGGATGTAATGTTAACACACACCATTTGGTCTGAGGAAGTTCTGACATCAATAAACAAGCTGAGTCGCTTTTTAATTTTATACTTGACAATAGTCTTAATATATGTAATAATGGCATACTTGTGGGGTAGTATGTAGTGGCATACTGGTTATCATCTTTGAAGTCCCTGTTTCGGAATAGGAGCACCTAGACAACTCCAAAACCTATTAATTTATTTTAAAATCAAAGTTTACTTAGTGCGTTATTTCCACAAAAACTTAAAAGGAACTAACATCGTTCGGACTGTATTTTATTGATTGTATGTACTTGTCAGTACTACTGCTCAAATACAGCTAACTTATACAAATCTAATTCTCTGCCAGGAAAACTTAAAAATACTATCAAAGCGTATGTGATGTCTGAATAAAATCCGTTTGTGTTCCAGTGTTTTTATTTCATACAAAGTAAAAACTTTATTCATGTTTACATCAATACTACAATCGCAGACAAAAATAACTGATGCATTGATTAAATTGCTTAGTTTAGTAAAAATTGGAAAAATTATTTTAGTTTAAATTACTGATTAAAATATATTATTTATAAATGGTAGCGACTATTACAGAGTTCTTAGATATAGCACTCGTAAGGGATTCAAGAGATCTAAAGGTGGAGAACTACAGAGTGTCCGCGAAAAAGTCTCTTTGGGACCCCTGCTAGATACTCTTCAAAATAATCCTCCGGCAAGAATTTCCCACACCCTTTAGAAACCCAGTTAAAAGGGACTGAGCTGAATTTAATAAACAAGTCATAACTAGTGCAGTGGCACCGAGTTGCAAGATTCTCGATAATACATCGTCCCTCGGCGATTCAGTAGAGCTATTATTCCAGGGCTTGCAGTGATGCCTTCACAAAGAGCTCAAGATCCTCAAAGAAGTCTCATCTCGCTTGTTGGAGCAGAGACCTAGAATAGCGAAAAGAAAAGGCGAGAGCAGCCTTTAAAAATGTTGACAAGCAGTATAAAAGCTCCATATGGAAAACCAAGCGCACGTCATTGCACAAATGCGAGTCCATTGAGTGTGCAAGTGAGTCGGCTAGACTAAGGAAGATTCTCGCAAGTAGCCCCATTGTAAAGCCACACTCTACCTATCTTCAACTTACCTATTTGAGAGGGCTCAACTATGGCTATGTCCCTCTTGTTTGAAGATAGGTTAAGGTGATCTTTATCTCCAATTCAGACAAAATCGAACACCTAACCGGTGGCGACTTCATATGCATTAGCCTTTCCTCGTTTCTTTTTAAAACGCTGAAACCTATAGAAAATCTAAAAAAGAAAAAAAAATAGAAACACCAAATATAACATTATCACTATTTTATATTGAATAAAACTGAATAAAAAGAACTTTCTGAATAAAGCGAGGGCGAGAACCAAAACATGCAAAAAATTCTGAAAAATAATTTTACTGATCTACAAAAAACCACCATTCCGTGAATCCTTGGTACCTCCTACGAAAACTGGTCGGGTCCAGGTGACCTATCTACTTTCCTCCGTCCTGTCCTCTGTTTTCGCTAGTTCTTGTCCTTGCTTGTTTTCTCCGTCTTCTTTTCCTTAATATTTTTACTAAAATATTACATTCTATTCCCTTTTCCCTTCATTTTCAATGAAACCTTTCTTTTCTCTTTAAAACTTTTCGCTTTTACTATTTCACTTTTCACTTTCACTATTTTTTCTTATGTTTTACCGCCTATCGTGTTCTCAGAGAAGAAAGAGTTGGTCGATCCCTCATGGCGTTTTTCCATGGCGCCCAATCTTCACCGTGCGTCAATACTCAATATGGTTCTGTACATATATGGTTTGTTTTGGATATTTCAGTGCCTTCCAATCAACAATTGAGACACTTGAAGACATTTCCGAGTAAAGTCTTTATAAATGCATTATACTGTTTAATTGTCCACGATATAGTTCGATTATCGGAAGTGTCATTATTGATCTTTTTCTTCCTCTTGTTTCCGTAATCCCTTGCGGGACATGAGGTGGCAGAAGAACTTCACCCAATTCGACACAACGATTGCAAGTGGTCCTACAAGTTAATGTGGATTTTGAACCACCGACATTATCCTGCAACCCCCAATGGTCTTCTTACCGTAACCTGTTGTCAGTGAAAATCATCAGTGGGGTTAGAACATGCGACCCCTGGGATGGAGGGCCGACAAGTTGTCACTTACTGCATCGACGAGATCTTATCAACCCCGAAAACTAATGGATTCGAAACTAATTTCGGTTATTTCCGATTAGTTTTCCACGTTCGCATCTCCACCCTAGAGAGTTTTATCTCCTCAGAATTTAACGGCATCGGTAGTATTATTATCCACCCAACCATGGATTCGACAATTATATCGGCCGTTTTCGATTATTTTTACAAATCACTCCCTTCCCACCCCACCCCTAGAGTGACTTATTTCCGCTGTATCTAACGCTATCGAAACCCGAAAACTGTGGACAAGTCATATCGGTCATTATCGAATATTTTACATGTCCTTTTCTTTCACCCCACTCCTAGGGGTGTCTTACCGGTATAGCATTTTTTCCAGATTGATATTCATATGTGTACGAAATTTGGTGCATATTGCTCCAGGTATTCTGGAATTATGCTGCAGCATACATTATTTCAAAAATTATTATTGGATGCATTATCTTAGTATTTTTTTCTATTTTAAACATCTCTTATTGCGCACTGCTACTCTTTTCACCCCAGCTATGTATTAACGCACACTGATAAAGCAAACTTTAGCATAAAATGAACATTTCCATATAAGACTGTATTGAAATTAAGAACTTACGGGGGTCTTCTAACTCGTTGGTTTTAAAATATCGATATTTTTCTGCATTTTTCTAATCTAGAACGTGTCAGGAACATACCCTGGAATTGATATATCGGAATTCTTATTATGTCGGGATGGTAACACAGCTCCGCGTGCAGTTTTTGTAACGCTCCGTCGCGGCAACCCGGAAACTTGTTTTACGAGGCCATATCAAGGACATCCGACACTGTAACAAGGGCTCTGATTGAACAACGAGAATAGCAAGTAGCACAACAGGATTTCCTTCTCCAGCATGAATATGAACTATACGGTCCTGACATTGCAGATTGATCGTAATTAACATTTCGTCCAAGGTTCATGCATGTACATCTTTAAGTGAGATTTCCCAAAAATTGCGTTTTTTCAACCGGTTGACATCATATCTCGACAAATAATTGATCGATTAACTCAAATCTTTTATCAAAATCTTTGAAAAACATATCGCTATCGTCTTACGAAGGCTTTTTAAAAATTTTTCATTTTAACAATTTTTACAGCTGTGTTTGGCCCTAAAAGCATGAAATAGAACAAATTTTTTTTTAAATGTCGACTATTTTGCGAAATTTTTAAATTTTGAAAAATCCGTTCGTCAATCGATAGCCAAGAGGATAATTAAACTAAATATTTTTCGATTTTTTGTTTTAGACGACTTCCATGAGCTAAATCGTGTCAACTGATTTGATATGAACTTTTCGTAACAAGGTCAAACCAGAAAAAATAAAAATTTCAAAAAATTAATTTTCAAAGTATAAAAATAATCGAGTTGAAGCCAAAAAACCGCATATCAATCGCATTATTGGTGTCCCTACGACTAATCCTCGATAAACGTGTTGTTGTAACATTTTTCATTTATCTTTTTACCCGACTTCCCAAAAACACAGAGGTTCTAAGTTCGACGCGTATTTTTTTTTTTTATGTCTGACCGGGCATAACTTCGTAACGCGTCGACCGATTTTGATGATTCTTTTTTTGTTGGGTAGAGTATGTTCACCGATTGGTACCATGTCAAAAAAATTTTTGGTAGGGTGGGGGTGGGGATGGAACCTAACTTTGTAACGCGTGGTCCAATTTTGATGGTTCTTTTTCTGTTGTGTAGAGTATGATCCCCCATTGCTAATAGGAGAATGATTTGGTCCTATGGTAAAAGGTGGGGGTGGGGGGGGGGGGGGGGTAGTCTAACTTCTTAACGCGTGGACCGATTTGGATAATTCCTTTTCTATTGGGTAGAATATGATCCTTGGTAGGTACTACGAGAAAATAAATGTTGCAGGGGGGCGGGGAGGTGGAACCTAACTTTGTAACGCGTGGACCGATTCGGATGGTTTTTTTGCTGTTGTATAGAGTGTGATCCCCCATTGCTAAGAGGAGCATAATTTGGTACTATGGTTGAGGTGGGGTAGGGGGAGGGGTAGTAACTTCGCAACTCGTGGACCGATTTCGATGATTCCTTTTCTGTTCGGTAGAGTATGTTCCTTTATTGATACCATGAGAAAAAAAGTTGAGTGGAATGGGGACGGGGTAGGGGGTTAAAACTAACTTTTAACGCGTGGACCGATTTGGATGGTTCTTTCTTCGTTGTATAGAGTAGAAGAAACTAAAAAGTGAAAAATAAAATAGTTTTAAAAAAAAAGTTGAACCGACTCCACGAAAAGCGCTAAAAAGCATAAAATAATTTTTAATTTTATATCTATTACGACATTTTGAAGTCGGTGCAAATTAAACAAATAAAACAACTACAGAACTACAATTGAAAATAATACATAATACTACCTGAACGTTTCAGCTTACGGGATCATAAGAAATGACGATTAAATATTTTTGTTGTAGTTGTTTGGTTTGTTTGATTTGCACCGACTTCAAAATGTCGTAATAGATGTAAAATTAAAAATTATTTTATGCTTTTTAGCGCCTTTTGTGAAGTCGGTTCAACTTTTTTTTTAAAAACTATTTTATTTCAAGCATTATGCTCGGAAGCATAGTAAGTGCTACTGCATGTTTATCTATTTTAAAATGTTTTAATTAACTCGATTTCTTTTCTGTCTATTGTCTGGTCGGAAGAAATTTTGCAGTCGATTTTTTCCCGATATCCGATTGAGCTGAAATTCTGCATATGTATGGAGATCCAATGCAATATAATATATCTAATATTGTTTTAAATCCAATGCGGCTAAAGGCTTCGACTCGACTCATATTTTACCATGCTGGAAATCTTTAAAGGAAAAATTGTTGCGGACGATCTTTGTTAATTCAATGTGGCTAAATGCCACTGAGCCGGATTGTATTAAGTTTAGCGCGAAAAATAATGGGTGGATTTTAGATGGTTTTATAAAACCAACATGGTTCCTAGGAGAATCAACGCCAATGCAAGTTGAGAGTGTGCTGTGTAATTCCCTGAACAATTGTTTATATTAAAACAATAACGAACACCGTTGGATAAAAATCCGAAAATAATTTGTACTATTTTATAGTTTTTCTTAAAGTTGTTAGGCTATGAGATCATTGATCCTTTTCACTTTCTGGAAGGTATTTTGACTTAAAATGGAACTAGCACTTTTACATGCTTTTGAAAAACTCAGTAAGAACATGCACAGTTTGGGAGGAACTATTTTTTTATTAAAGATTGTTTATGGTTGAAATATTTAGCCAAAAAGTATGCAATTTTTATAACAGCAATGGATTAGTACACTACGTTTAATAAATCTATCATTATTGACGGTCAAATATGAGAGTTACATTCAAGTCTAGTCCTAATGTGGGACTTGTAGATCAGCGCTAATTCAGGTGGTTCGAAATATTTCTTACATCTCTGTAGAAAACCCAAGCATTTTATTGCACTTTTAGCGATTGCAAATATATGATCAGTTCAATTAAGATTGCTGGATATCTCAATACCCAAGATGTTTAGGAATTGGGTATATTTACTCCGTCGACTGAAATGGGTTGGGGTGAACTTGGCGTTTTTTAAGGGACATTAAACAGCATTGAGATTTGGACGCATTAAAAGAAACACGATTTGCTCTGCCCCAAGCGAGGATCATAGAAATGTCGTTGTTTAATGATCTAAAAATACGTTCTCGATTGACTTTTCTAGCATTTCCAAGTGATTCCTTACAAAACCAAGTGAGAACGCGAAATCAAGGTTGCTGATGTCGACGAAACTATGAAAAGGATTGAGAGTAAGGGATAGAAGGTCATTAATTAAAAGAAGAAATAAGGTTGGTGAAAGAACTGAACCCTGAGGTACACCGGCATTTATTTCGTAGGTATCAGGTGTAACTTCATCAATTACTACACGGATTGAACGGCCTGACAAAAAACTCTCCATCCATTTAACGAGGGTAGGGTGCAGACTAGAGATGGGTAACTCAGATATGAACCGGCTCTCAAAAGTGAGTCAAGTGAACCGGATCTCAGTTTTGTCCCGTGACGGATCCCGAAGAGTCATTTCTAAACATTTGCATCAGTTTGATTTGATTCTTCTTGTTGACTAATGAGAATGAGCGCTCATAAGAAGGGAATAATAGAAATAGGAATACTTGAAAAAACAGGAGAACGTGGAACTAGAAGTTCTGCAAGAACTACCACTGAAGCGTACGCAACACCTCGGTCTTCGCTCTAGAACAGTGATGAGCTTTTGAGCTTTTCAATTCGTATATGCACTTGTTTGGCTGTATTCAGTTTCCCGTTTTTGCGTTTTTTAATTGATAAAGCATACAAAAGTAAAAAAATTGTCATATTTAAGTAGTTTTGTAAGCAGTTATACAATATCTTAAGATATACAACCTTTTGCAAACAACTTAAGGTTCTAAATTAAATAAACAGTACGAAACGCTTCTAAAGCTTTCAAGCATTCCTCACATTAAGTCGGTTGAGTTTGGCCATCACTGCTCTAGAGAGATACAAAATGTCTCAAGCTGAAAATTTTCAGTGACTCTTTCAAAGAAGAAGATCCGAAGAGCCGGTTCTTTCAAAAGATCCGTTTTGTCCATCTGCAGTGCAGACCAAATGTTTGAAGTTTGGCTAAAAGGGCAGCATGCTAGACTCTATCAAAAGCCTTTGAAATATCAACAGTGAAGATTACGGACTCACCAAAATTATGGAGACAATGATTCCAACGCTCCGTTAGAGCCATTCATAAGTCTCCGGTTGAGCGGCCAGCGCGGAAACCGTACTGGCAATCAACTACTACAACAACTACTTCAACAACTGAGAGTTGATGAGTTATTCGAAAACTTTAGATATGATCGACGTTAGTGTAATTGGTCTGTAGTTAGAGGGGTCGCATGCCTCTCCTTTTTTAAATATCGGCTGGACATGAGCAAGTTTCCATGCACTTGGGAACGCTTCTGTTGAATATGAGGGGTGAAAAAGTTTCCGCAGAGGTTTAGCCAAAGCCAGTTAAAACATTCCCATTTTAAATTAGTGGTGGTGTTGACGAACAGGTGAACTTTTTCTTTACTTTTTTTACTAGAGAACAGAAGCTCTTACTACCCTTGTGTGTAGAAAATACCTTCCGTTTAACACTCTGGTCGATATTGAACTTTGCTCAAATAATTTCTGAATTGCAAATATTCCGCGCATCTCTACAGATACGACTCAATTCCTGTGAATCGCATAATTTATATGCCTGGAAGGATGCTTCCTTGTTTTTAATGGCTGCGAAACAGTCATTATTGAACTAATTGGTGGTAGTTTGTTTGATGTTTTTGAAGCTATTAGGAATAAACCGATGCATCCCAAACCATAGGATGTTCAAGATATAATCGGTCCTTTTGTTAACGTCTCTCATAGAAAAGCACTCAGACCAGTCCAGCTCTCTAAGATATTTATTTACTCCGACCCAATCAGCATTTTTATAATGCCACACTAATCGCTTGTGGAATTTAGGTTAGTGATTGCCAGAGAGGAGCAGTGACCGAAATCGAGTACTTATTTGGATGCAATGTTAGAAATAGACCTAAAAGATGCGCGTTGTGCCCCATAGTATCAGGACGACGAGTCGTACACTCAACCAGTTGTTGTAAATTAAAGGACTCACTAAATAACGAACTTGTGTTAGAAGAATGCCTGAGTAGTCGACATTACCTGTGGGGGTTTACTCTTAAATTGATTTAATTTATTTAAAACATTTTAATATTTCGCCTTACAGGTGATATTTCCTATAAATCTAAACATGTTTAGTTTAGGTTATCTTTTTTAACGATGAAAAATTCTTCCTTTACTGACCGATTCTTACGTTTAATCCTGTTGGTCTGCTGTTATGTTTAATAATCAATGATAATACCTCATATATATTCAATATCTTTATTG
Organism: Leptarthrus brevirostris; assembly: GCA_964036015.1. Lineage (NCBI taxonomy): Eukaryota > Metazoa > Arthropoda > Insecta > Diptera > Asilidae > Leptarthrus > Leptarthrus brevirostris. The sequence goes on along the minus strand of OZ038372.1, from coordinate 115,950,341 downwards.
ATTACATTAGATTTGACAATACACCGAAAGAAAGGTACTTCCACAAAGACAATACTACGAACTACTTACAAAACATAAAGCTGCTATATTTACAATGAAACTGTTATGTTTACAAAGGAAGTGCTTTTTACTTTTAACTGTCGTATGTTGAGTCTGAGATCCTGCTAATACTACTCTGCCTACGATAAATATGATTTGGGTGCGATCAACTACAATAATTCTGAGTCTATATCATTTACACAACAATTTTCTAAATGATTCAATGTATTCAACAACGCAATGGCAATATTCAAAATTCATTTCAGTTAGTTAGTGTTATTATACATCACTACTACTTTTTTTCTTAACAGTTTCATATCTAATTTTGTGTAGGTCTGTATATAAAATTTCTTCTAGGGAGGTACTTGTAAAAGTTCTAGAAAGCTGAAATTTGATATCAAAGCTAGATGTGATTAGTACATAAACAACTAAAAAGTTTGTGTGCTTTGAAGAAATTTACTGCTGGCGTGCAAGAAATACCTTCTTCACTCGACAACGCCAGAAGGAAGTGGTCCTGATTTTTCTGTAAACTGAAGGCTTTGATAGCCTTGTACGTTCAGTAATAACGAGACTTGAATATTTCAAAACACTTTTTATTATTTACATTAATTTAACATTTAATTTTGGTATCCAGTTGAACGACTCAACTGGTATCATTATCAACTGACCATATCCACAATTTTTTTCTTTTTATCATCTAAAACAAAAGAATTTAATTTAAATTGGTTGCTGCGATTTCCGTAGTAATTGAAGAAGTTAAGTGAAAGCAGGATTGTCGCCAACTTCACTATGCTGCTTATCCAACACTAAAAGGAAGTGTGACCGTCGCTACACAACTACTCAAATGCGCATAACCATTTTGCAAAGGGTTTTTCAACGAAACAAATAGGGTTAATTATGCGCCTCAGATGTGGTATACTTGTTTTAAATGTTAGTCCATGACGACGAGAGGGGAGCAGTCTTTGCTCGCTTGTTAATTTGATGGAAGAGGAAAGTTTGCTGCATTCCTTGGTATTTGTCAGATTTTGGCTGAGTTTCGAGTGAATGCCGTAATGGGGGGAGTGCCTATGACTTATGACCTATGACTTGTTAAAACGGACCATCTTGTCAGGCTCGGGCCCGGCAGTCTTTGGACTGAAGCAGACCCCGAGGGAGTTCAAGATAGTAGACTAAGAGAGATCATAGACCCTGGATGGGTTGGGCCGGGCAGTTGCGACTGAAGAAGACCCCAAGGTAGCTCAGGGATTCTCCACTTATTAATCACTAGTTCTCTAGTAAGAGATAGGTTCTGAGTTGCCTTAATTGGTGACAGGCCTTTTCGAATTCAAGGCAAGACCTAGTGAAACCTCCTCGCGGTGACGACGGACTCTACTTGTAGAGGCAAATATGCTAGGATCGAAACATCTAATTTAGGTAAAAGTGGTGTGACGAAATTTAAGCATAATAACAGCCAGCACTCCTGTCCTTGGAATACAGAACTTTCCGACCAAAGACTATTGTTGCCCTGCCAACAACTCCCGGGCTTTCATTCTACCCACTAGGGTTGGGGTAGCCTGCAAGCAGAAACAGGGAGGACACATTCGAGGGAGCTTAGTTCATGACCAGGGTATCCAGATCCCAACGAGTGAGGGTATGGAGTAACATAGGAGTGCGTTATTTCACTGAAAGCCTAGGTTTTCCTAGTTATTTGAACGAAGGCAAGTTATTCGGTTAACAAAATATACAATTAGGGACGAAGTACTGTGCTTTACCCGGTTCCTGACTTGCCGATGGTAGAAGCCCCATCTTGGTAATGTTATTAATAAGCGTCATGTTTTCTGTGCAGGCGCAGAAGCATGTAAACACCAAAAGATGTCCTTAAGAGACAAGAATTCCTAAATGGCTCAATTCCAAGCTAAATACGTTGCAAAGATGGAAGCATCTTCGGAGCAGAGGACGACATCTCACGAGTGATCGTGGGGTGACAGCCAAGAAGGAGGACGAGAATGGGATAAACTAGCCACTAAAAGAACCCTGGTTGGTTGGAGGATGACGCCGAGAACTCAATGCCGTACGAAGTAAAGGAGATGGAGGGTCTCACTGCCCAACACCACAGTGAAAATGAGACAGGCGCTAACCTTACTTTAAGGAATATAATGTTAAATTGTTTGAAATAATACGCAATGCGTACAGTGACCTTCTACTTTTTGTGGAAGCGTGGAAATATCGACATTTTTTGGTAGATGAGTATAATCCGTAATATGGCGTTTTGTTGTTTTTATTTGTAGCTAGTTCTATTGATATTCTTAGTATACTTACAGCTATTTAACTAATTTCTCAAGTTATTACTGTAGAGTTATTAATCCTAAGAGACCTTTATTTTGTTTATTTATCGAATTTTATACTTTCTTATGTTGACCTGTTATGGTTAATTATTTTGTGTTTGCTATCTGACAGACGGCCTCGGAGCCATTGTCTAAGTTTATTGTTACAGAATTTTATTTTTGCTTTTGTTTAACTTAAATATTTAAATTCATAATTTAGTAGATTCTAAGTCAAAAGACTACTTGTCTATAAAACCAGAATTTTTAATAAACTATTACTACACCTGCTACTACCTGGTTCGGAATTCACCTTAAAATATAGGTTCATTTGCAATCGATTACTGGGATCATTCGAAGTTCAACTCTCGTCGCATATCTCTAAAGCGATTACGGGAACTAGACAGAGTTAGCTTTTCATCCCGGAAGTCTCTGTTTCGAACAATACCAACGGCGACCCATGGTTGTTTTCTGCTCACAACAGATTACGACTAAAAGGCAATTGGGGGCTGTGGAGTAATGTTGACGGTGATTCGGAATCCATGTAAAATTGTAGGTCCACTTGCAATCATTGCCATCGGGTAAAGTTCTTCTCCCGCCTCATACCCTACATAGGGTAACGGGAACAAGAGATGTGCCAGTATGGCATAAACTTTCGCATGAAAAACCGTGGTAATGTTGCGTTGAATTTAAGAGACTCGTCCCAGAAGCCCGCGCCACCCTCACATGAATTTTCGAACCATCTATGAACCAGACAAGTCATCCCTAGGGGATAGTTGGGAAAATCTAGGCTTCACTTTCCGTCCTTATGGTGAGTGCTTGGAATACTGATAGAGTCGGAGGCCACAGTCAGCTCAGGCACTCTATCTAAGATTCATCTTATAGTCAACTGGCTCTTGCCTGAGCTCGTAGCTAGGAGACCTGCACCCTCTAACCTGTAGGAAGTATTAATAGCCACATCCTCCACCTTATTGTGATGAAGTAAGAGCAACTGACAGTTTTATCGGAACTGATTGTGAGGTCGACCTCCCAGCACCATTCTTTAAACGTATCTAGTGCTTTTTGCAGAGTTTCGGTAACTCTTCAATTTCTCGGGCATCGATTACAATGTGGTCATTGCAGCTTTACGCGAAAAAGTTCCTTTCATTGAGGCGCGCCAGAGACATCACTGGAGTGAAGTTTAAACCCCACCCTCAGTGCAACTCCTGCCGGTGATGACACGCAACGTCCGTTCTAGAAGATTCTCTGTGAGTTTGTGTGATCTGCGAATCATATCTATTCCTCTACAGAAGACTGGTATCACTCCAATCCCGTCTCAGTACCTTACAGGATGTGCTATCAAATGCTCCACCAATTTCAAAGAAAGTCGCTATGGCTATTTAATTGAAGATAGCTGCTAATCTGAATACCAGTTAATGAAGTGTTGTTAACGTATATCGCCCATATACAATAGCCCATTCAATATATATATGTATATAGGAAGAAATAAGACTTATCGGCGTATAAAGCGTAACGAAGGCATGGTATACTGGACCTTTTCTAACAATAAAGACTAATTTGACAGATTTCTACATAGTCAAAAAAAGATAGCACAGGGGTAAGCTAGTCAGAAGATTCCAGGATAGATTCCATCTATGAACTCTTTATCAAAGGAATAGATGACTTCCTTGATTACCCTATAAGTGAAAGTTGAAGTCCCGTTGGTCTTCTTTCAAATGAGAGGTCACCAAATTGTGGCAACACTAAAGGCTGCTCTGTGTACATGTTTTTTCTCGTTTCTTTTCTAATTAATTTGATTATCTTTAAGACTTTTGAATATTATACTCAATCAATTTTCCATTTGAAACCGACCAGATACTCGGGGCTCATCGTTCGGAAAATTCACAATGCTGTTCCGTCAAAATTGCGGCAGCTGAGCAACATGTTTGCATTTGAAAACCGAAGCTTTTGCCGGAATTTTCGTATAAAAATTTGAGAACTTTCCTCTCCTTGTATTAAAGATTAAACAGTTTCTAGGTCTCTAGGTCGGCTATCTCTGTTGTCATAAATGACCTCAAAACGAGCATCCTTTAAACGAGAGATACGATCAAAACTTACTCATGGCCTTAGTGACCATCGCATTACAGAAGGCAGCTGAGTCCGCCATACTGTGTTACGAGCTGGCACCTGCGTCCTCGTTCTTAAGGCTCCCCACCCCGGCCGCCTTGTGTATACTGTGGTGATGTTAAAGAAGAATCTCATCTGCTTAGTAGTATAAATCCAATTTCTGCCATGTACTAGATCATTTTTATCCATGATCTTAACGTATCCAAATTTGTCCCAAAGAGTTCTCACGTTACATAGTCCGATCGAAATCCGATAATTATAGCCGAGGGTCGTCATTACAGAAGCTGTTCAAAGTATCCGTGGCGATTGTGTGTAGGTTGGTTTTTCAGATTAGCGGGTAATAAGCTTCCCTATCCTATACCAGCAGAAAGGCTACTCCTTAATTTGATCCGAGGTTGCAGAGTGATTCGTTGTCAGTGATTCGGAATCGACGTGAATTTATTATTTATGCAATGGGCTCTTTGCGTGCTCCATTTCTCACAAGCGGTAGGGACAACCCTTGTTTTTTCCAAATAAGTGTTGCAATCCATAGAAATAATCTTTCAAAAAGGAGAAGAGCTTCCATAATTTTATAGTCAGCTGTACTTCTAGAGAGGGCCGCCGAGAGGGACACGGCGAAGGGGGTAAACCCCCCGGGCCCGGGCTTTCAAAAGGGGCCCGTCATCTAACTCATCAACAGAAAATTTTTTCCATTTTAATTATATATAAAAAAATGTTTCACGATCAAAAAAGTATAATATACTAGACAGATTTTAAATTGAAAGTCACTCATTCGATTGTATATGTGCCCGTAAACTTGTGGCGACTCTAATTTATTACAATACTTTTGTGCAGTTTGACAATCAATTGCTAACGAAGTTCGTAGCATTTAATTAAATAAATTTTACTATAACCTTCCTAGGTTTCGTTCGACTCATCTAACACAGTAGGCTATACATTACAGTTTTTCATTTGTTTTCTTTTTTCTTTTTGAAAATCGCTGTAAAATAGGTTTAGAGTTTAGTTCAAGTTAGAATTCAGGCTAGTCGTTCAATCACACGACTAATAGTTAATATTTGTCAGTTTTTACTAATTTCATTTAAAAATAAATTGTATAATTAATTTTGAAAGAACTATTTTAATTTATTTATTTTGTATAAGATTTTCTAACTTAAATATTTGAGTAATTATAAGACCTTATAAAAGAGGCACATTTTAAAATCCTGGGGATACATAAACATTCCTAGGTCAGATCCTTTCTAGGTATCTGAAGAAGGACAAATAAGTCATTGTCCTGGTCTCAGACATGTACGAAGAAGACGATTTATTCGGAACAAACTGAAGGAACTTCACTTTACCTTTTGACCTCGACTCGTCACACAGAAGAAGACGATTCATACGCTTAATATTGCCTGACAGAGAGAAAACTGAATCTGGTTCTCTGGTCCGGCTACAGAATATATACTTGTACTTTCTTCTTCTCAGGAATAGGTGAACGAAGGCTCTAAGGCCACGATGAGGAGTCCACTGAATTAAAGAAATATGTGGTAGTCACGATACGTACAACCGACTACCTACAAACTCTTAGTCCTGGGCGCGAAATTCCTTTCGTGGGGGGCCCGTATGTGGTACTCCCCGGGCCTGCTTCTAGACTTGATCAGCGTGGTGAGACTGGGGTTAAACTTAGAATATTTTGCCTTAAAAATGCTGTTTGCATGTTTTCAGTTATCCAACCTAATTCTGTAATTGTCCTTTTACATAAAATAAAAACATAAGATGAAAACTGGAAAAATATTATTAAGGTACACACAAACATATTAAATAGGATTGGAACCATCTTTGTAGTTTGGCACACGCCTGTTTCATATTTGAAATAAGAACAAACAAATTCTCCCCTTGATGAAAATCTAATTACTTTTTTAATAGCCCCATTAAATTATTACTATTACTACACCTACTACTTTAATGCATAATTAAATATGGATATTTTAGCTAGTCTATCATACTAGGGTAAAGTACCCAATCGTGAGCCCCCAACCAGTGATAAGCCCCCTTCATACAATTGTTAGAAAAGCTAAGCTCATAAAGATATTTCCCTGTATTTCTCAATCATATGATTTTCGCATGTTGGGTAAGTACACTCCAATGACGCAACTGAACATTATTAGCGTGCATATTGACGTGGACGGACGTATTCTAGAAATCGTGTGAGTTCTTATGATTCTGCTAAGGAAGTGGTAATTTTTGAAGTGTGTTTACTAAAGTTTGTATTGTGTAATATTTCGGTTAGTATTAATTATACTTTTTATGCGTTCATTAGTTTTTTTTTAACATATTTTCCATGGTTTTTTCCTAAAAGATAAAGAACAAATTGAAGGGGCTCATCACTGGACACGAATTTTATTGATTTTTCAATTATGAGCCCCCCGGCTCACGACTGGTACTTCATTTATATTTTTGTTCTGCCAGAGATGAGCCCCCATAAAAACCAAGATGTAGTTGTTTCAAATTGTTAACTGAAATTTAATTGAATTGTTATATTTTTTTAAAATCAAAACCAATAAAAACTTTTAAATCGATTGCCGCAGCTCAGCACGAAGACAACAATATTAATGGCTAAAACAAAACAAAATAAGAAATACACTGAGGACGATTTATTGCTTGCTTTGCGTGATATAAAAAACGGACTTCCGATTCATGCAGCATCAAGGAAGTATAAAATTCCGCGCCCTACCTTGCAAAACCGTCTTCATATTAGGGCCAAAAAGAGAAGTCTAGGTCCCCAACCCATTCTATGCTCAGATGAAGAGGAAAAGCTTGTTGTATGGGTCATAAATAATTACGCAAAGGGCTTTCCAAGAAGAAAGCAAGATATACAAGGTTTAGTGAAAGAATACCTAAATTTAGCTCCAAGGCAGAAACCATTCAAGGATAATTATCCGGGGGAAAAGTGGTATAAAGGCTTTCTAATAAGGCATCCGAATTTAGCTATCCGAACACCAGAGGCGATTACAGATGCAAGCTCAAAGGTAGCTGAGAAAGATATTCGAGGATGGTTTACCAGAATAGAGGGCTATCTCAAAAGCAAAAATTGTTTGGAAATATTGAGCAATCCGGATCGGGTTTACAACGGCGATGAAACCAACTTTTTGTTTTGTCCGAGTAGCGGAAAGGTGATTGCGCCAAAAGGTGATATAAAACTTAAATTTAGATTATTAATTTGAATTAAAATATATTGGTGATGTTCGTTTCCTTAAAGGCGCTTAAAATGTTTACGAGATTGATAAAAGGCAGGCAAAAGAGAATCTTACGGTAATGTTGTCTTTCTCTGCAGAAGGTTGCATCACTCCCCCTTTAATAGTGTACCCATACAAAAGAATGCCTAACGATATTTTAGCAGCGGTTCCAGAGGGTATAAAAGTTGATAAGTCTGACAACGGTTGGATGACCGCAGAACTTTTCTGCAGATATATAGAGGAAACATTTTATCCAAGTCTGCTTAGAAATGGAACTCAACTCCCTGTTATACTCTTTGTTGATGGGCATAAGACCCACAAGACATATAAGCTATCCAAATTGTGTGAGGACCTTAAAATTATATTGATTTTGCTCTATCCGAACTCTACACGTATTTTGCAACCGGCTGACGTTGCTATCTTTAAGCCAATCAAGACCGGTTGGCATAGGGCAGTGCAAAATTGGAGGCGTCCATAACCTTGAGAAAAAATTAACAAGGGTTGATTTTCCTGCAATATTAAAAATAGTTGTAGACAAGTGCATTAACAAAGACACAATCATTAATGGATTCCGTGCTTGTGGTCTTTATCCGTTTAATGCCGATGCCATTGACTACACAAAGTTTCTTGGTAAAAATTCAAATACAGAGAGCACTGTCACTATTCAAGATACCAACGCTGAGGGATCAATTAATTTTGAAAAATTTGCAAAAATGTTGGGGCGGTAAAAATTGAAGAGTTAAAAAACTTCGAAAAGGACACGTGTAATCACAATTCAGATTTACTGCTTTTTCGCTTATATCAAGAGGTGACGCAAAAAAATTACAAGGTTTAACATCTCTATTTTTGTAAACCCTTTTAAGATATTTTCTTCCAGATTTTAACTCCAAGCAATGAAGAAGTCGAGCATGTACAAAATATTGCTCCAAATTGTCAAAGTCTACCTCCGCAATCTGACGATCCAGATATTCGAGAAATTATACACCAGGTAATTATTACGTTTATTAACATTATATTTTTAAGTAATGAAAATATAATTAGGTGAATACGGAATTTGACATTACATCAAAGCCAATAACAATGGCCGACGAGTTAAATGTGGACATAGATGACTTTCTTTTGACACCAAAAACACCAGTTAGGACCGGCACGAGGTTCACGGAAAGAACCTCGTTTATAGTTTCCTCGACTCCATTTCAGAAGGAAGAAGAGCTAAAACATGCAAAGAAAATGGAAGCTCAAAAACTGAAAAAGGAAAGATTGAAAAAACGAATTGAAAACAAAAAGATAAAAGAGGAGAAGGCTGTACTATTAGAAGAACGGAAGGAGCAAGGACTTAAAAAGAAACTTAAAACAAAAGAAAATAAGAGAGGTAACCTATCGAAAACATTTCTAAAAAAAGGACATAAAATTTTGCCCGTGGTCTTTCCAACCCGCGTCAGTGAAACTGTAACTATTTCGGGAAATGTTGAGGAACAAGAGAAAAAAAGTTTCAAGTAAACCATCCACTAGTGTCCTCCGTCTTCCAAAACCAGTCAATTCGGAAAATCACGTAAGGAGTTTATTTCATTCTTAAAGTAAGTCTACGTCTCAAGGTTTAAAGAACTACGAAATAGTAACAAGTGGATTATGTTACGATTGCGTCGGGCATATAACCCAAATGAATACTGGCAATGTGATAGAAACTACCATCTGTTGTGCGCACCAAAAATCTGTCCTGGCAATAGTACATTTATATGTTCAAAATGTGTTTAATATATTTAACTAAAAAATAAAATCAAAGTTTCGAACACCCAATTTGTTAAGAAAAAAAGGAGCTTTTATTTATTTTTGTGAAGAATATTTTGTTTTTTATTTTTTATAATGTATTCTGTTCTTTAATAAAATATAAATTTATTTAAAATAAAAGTCATTTATTGAAATTTAGTAAGGGGCTTATCACTGGCTAAAGGGCATGGCTCATGACTGATCAAAGGGGGCTCATCATTGGCAAATGTTACTTTTTTCAAATTTTAATTTATTTTAAATATTTCTTAAGAAATATTAATATTTTTTTTATTTATCCTAAATCAGAACTATTTAATGTCGTTAACGAAAAAACTTTTAATCCAATTTCTTATAAATATTCTTCTTGATAAGTCCGCAAAGTCAAAACTTGTCTTAAGGGGGCTCATCACTGGGTGCTTTACCCTAGTGTTATTTTGTTGCAATAATTGGGCACATTTTAAATTTGATTTCCCTGTGTTTTACGGCGTTAAAATTGCTCCTTTCAAATTTATTTCTGCTTAAGTGAATGCACTTATTGCTCATATAAATTTATTTGACACTCTTTTCCTGTGTTTATGTACCTAAAAATATTTAATAAATTTAAAAGTCCATATTTGATTTCCCCCAGTTTAAAATGTTCGACCAGGATTACAAGCATTAATTCATCTGCATACTATTCGAACTTTTTGTATGCGACTGTGGACAACCTGACGGATAATGGCGTACCTAACTCGGTTGGTGTATACGATAAATGTGGGGAGATTTTATAAAACTTACCTCAAGTTCCAATTGAAACACATGATATTTTTCAAATGATTAATGAAGGAAATTACCACCTTCGTTGCTAAAATTTGTATGTTGCAATTTCATTTCAAACATTACCTTCTTCGTTGTTAAAATTTCTATGTTGCAATATCATTTTAAACATAAAGCATCATAAATAATTCAAATAAACGACCGTTGCAATTGAACGGGAACTGGAGCAAACTTCGGTCCAGTAAGAAAAAGCTCGCGAAAGACTGTTAGGGCAGACCTTAGAACAGAAAACGAAAGGAAGTGCACTATGCTCAAAAAGTGTCCGAATTTTCCTTATGTGTTTGAAAGGTGTAAATGTGTTCGTTTTCACCATGGAAGTAGTAAATTTTTGACTCATTCGAAGTGGTCCTCGCAAATATTACTTCCATCGGATGGTATATAATCAGTTCTACCGATGGATTTTAACCAGAGTTCTCTGAAGTCTTTATCTTTTGGAATCCTAAAATACCAAAAAGTAGAAAAATATTTTAATATTTTTCAAGTTTTATTAGAGCTTCTAGGCAAAAACTTCCGTCAGCTGTCGCTGAAACACCAAGGCGATCCAAAACTCTGATGAAGCTCAAATGTAAACAAACGAGCACCATCAAGAGAAATGTTTATATTCTTTGGTAATTTAGCTTTTATTTATACAGCTTTTGCACATATTTCAAAGAAAATGCTGTATAATTGCTTATTACATTATTTAACTTTCCTGAAAAATGATTTTCCACACCAATTGCGCCGATTATTTTTACAACAAAATACCGCACACTGCATCACGAAAAATGTTCAAATTAAGCACCTCAGATTTTTAGTAAACTAAACCAAAACAGTCTTTTAAATGTTAATTGTCTTTATTTGTAAAATTACACCACCTTTAATAATAGAACAGTGAAAATTATTCAATAAGCACTCTATAAACACTTTGAATGTGCACTCTTCAGATAGTCCACGTCAAATTGACATTTCGGAAGGCGTGCTCTGGGTTCCCTTCCCACACCTTTCCCATGAACAAAAAATCGGAAAACACGTACACGGTTTATAGACGGTATTGCACTTCCTTTCGTTTTCTGTTCTAAGGGGCAGACTGGCAGGTAGACGACTTCAAAAATCGAGGTCAGATGTTGGCATTGCACTGATTGCAGGTGAAATAAAGCACGACAAAGTAAAAATTTCAATAATTTATTCTTGGATCGATTTTTACATGGTACCTAAATTAAATGCGTTCATTAAATTACTTAAGAGCATGAAGAAGAAGATGGAAGGGTTCACTCTTTTAATTAATTAAGAAAGGAAAGATAAAGTTCAGGACCAGTTGATGGTGTCCCAAGGGATCCGGAAAGGGAAAAAAATCGTTAAAATGTGAATTAACATAATCCTGGTAGTCGTGAAGTAGATCCCGCGAGAAGGGGCTCTTGGTCCGGCACCATCAATAAATCTTCGAGATTATCACAACAAGGAGGAGGCTCCCGAGTTTGGGCTGTTGTACGCTTTGTATGTAATTATTCTGGGATGTGAACAGCTAGTAAGTTGGAGGAGCAGGGAGTGGGTCAAGGGAAGGGTGACAATGGGACAACGGTGAAAATTTATGATGAGGAAAAGACTGAAGAAACCGCTTATCATGTTACGAGCAAGCCACATAAATTAGTATCTGTATCCCTGTGAGCTCTGACCACCGAAGACCGACGGCCCCTCGGGGAATCTGGCTTCGCCTTCGTAAGAAACGTCTGCGTGGAATCCGGTTTTCCAGTCGGCGGTGTAACGAACGATTTGAATTCTGCCGTCGGGCAGCTGCACCCGGTATTCGCCTCGAGTGACATCTCCGTCGCTTGCAGCCTTGTGAGAGTAATCGTTGGAGGTTTCGATGTCGTTCACGGCGTACTCGAAATCGAAAGGCATCCCTGGCACATGGTGGTGATGGTCCTGAAGGAACATAAACGAGATTAACTACTTTCAATTCGACAGATTTCTAACCTCTTCAGGTTGTGGCCCTGGTCCAGGTCTTGGACCTGGTGGCGGTCTTGGTCCTGGTCCTGGTCTTGGTCCAGGTCCGGGTGTTGGTCGAGTGGGTCCTGGCGGACTAGGTGGTCCTGGTGGCCTGTATCCATTATTAACCGAAGTTGTCCCTGTGGGCACCGTGGGTATCTGAAAAGCAAAACAAAATTTGAATTAATTCCGACTAACTTAAATGTTCATTGCGCCGCCTAAGAACAGTAATGCCACAGGTGTGGCCCGAAGAATTTTTGTGCCTAACGATTTGATTTAAAGTTCACGAGTTGGGCGAGTTTGTTCTGCTGAGCTGGAGCCAGTGCTTTTGCCGCTGGCCTCTTACAAACACCACTCTTTCTAGCCCGTTTGCGAAACTGCCTCCATAAATGAAGTTGAAAACAGTCCCGTAACATTTAAGTTTTCGTGCTTTACTTCTTTGGCTAGGTGACTTTAAGTCGCGAAATTAAGTGAAGGTGTGTACTTCTGACGTGACGGAAATATGTAAACAGCGCCGCGATTCGACGGAGGTTAAATGACAAGAAAAGTGAATTTCCCAGGTTAAATGGGGCACTGATCCATAATGTGACATTTGCTTGTTTTTGCTTATTAAAATCTTATAAGGAGTGGAAATGAAATTGATTTGGAGAAGTTGTGCAAGTTATAGTGCTATCATCTTAACCCAAGCCGCTGTTTGTTATTTATCTATTTCTGTGGAATTGGACAAATCTGATAATATCTGGAACGAAACCTGCAAATACCACACACAACGTGGTTGCTAATGAGTTTGCAGCAAGCACGTGCATTGGAAATTAATGAAAAACTTGATAAAAATAAATAGAAAACATCATAAGAATGCCGTATTGAGTATGATTCGCGATATAGCAAACAAATTAAATAACTTCAGCTTCAGCCTATTCAATTGTTACGATTCTGGCTGTGTTTTAATTTAGATGAGTGAGTTTTTCATATCTAGTGTTATCTCACATACTGAGTGAAGCAGCTACCGTTCAGACTAAGCTTATAAAATAAATAGTTACCTTTGATGGACAATAAAAAAGTATGAAGTACTTGTTTTATTTCTACAAACAAGGAGAAATAATTTCTTTGGGATGGTGAGCAATCACCATTGGCAGGAACGTATCGGGTCTCTAAGATGCTTTAAGGATGGGCGATCTTCGCTTCGATCTCGAGATATCGATCTTTAAGCCTTCGATCTGCCGATTTTTGAATCGATTTTACACGGGACCGATTCAGCTCGAATCGATTTATTTATTTCCGATTTCGATCTATTTAGGACGTGCCAAAAATTACACAAGCTCACTCGTGAATTTTTTTTACATTTTATTTTTAATTTGTGTTATGATCCCACAAATGTAAAAAAAGTTTAAAAGGATCGCTAATGTTAGATGAATGCGTTTGAGATCGCTATAATATTTTATTGACTACTGTATGATTTTGTCATTGGTGACTTGTTATGTATTATTTCTGGTTTGGTGATTCCCCAACGAGAAAAAAATAAGTTATTTAAAGAAAAATCTAAAATAAATGATATTCGAATGTGGGATTTTAAGCTTTTATTCAAATTGTTTTTTTTTGTTCTGCACATTTTTACTCTATCAAAGATTTGACACTTATAAATAGTTTTTTTAATCTAAGGTGTCACATTTGGCAAATTTTACACTTTTAAAATAATATGGATTTAGAAATTTAAGCAGTGGTGTAAAAGAACCTTTTTACAATAAATTAAAAAGACGAAGCATTTATTTTGCGTGCTTTAAAATTTTACATAGTCTTTTATTAAAACAGTCTTATATGAAAAGTCTGTCTTTTCAATCACAATTACCACTTGAATAGTAAACCAAAATTGCGTCCATTTTGAAATTTTCAACTGAGAGGTAGTCATGTTTCTCTATTCCCTTATGTAATTGTCGAAAAGAGGAAATAAGGGTACACTTTCAGACTTTAAAGAATCATTTTGAAAACAAAGGAGCAGGCTCCTCAAATCTCATCTTTCACAATTACCTTTTTTGAATAGTACATGTTTGAATTTAACGTTGGCAACTTGCTGCGTTGGCCATGTTTTCCTTTGGCAAGATGAAGACAGGGACGAAGATGAAGTTGAACTTTCAACTTTTACTGGCGGTGACTTTCGTTTAAAACGAAAGAATAAAACACTCCCAGTATATTTTCAAAAAACGTCCCCAAGATATACATTTTTAGGGCTGAGACCATTTACGAGAATATTCTTCGTACATACTTCATACATAAAATATTCTGGAATAGGTTCTGAAATTAGACATCGAAATGCTTTGGGGTCGCTTTTTGAAAATTTGCTTGGCATGTTTTTGCTCTTATAAAAAAAAAGAATTGTTGAGCTTGCAAATGCGCGACACAAAAGTTGTGCTTTCCTCTTACTTTTGGGTGTAAATTTTTAGTTGTGTTCCTTTAATAAAGACGAGTCAGAATTAGTATGTACTTTCAATAAAGACAAAAAAGAATTCCATCGCAATTTGTTTTTCGATTAAATAAGCAATATTTGTGAAATACCCGTTTTTGCTTAATCAAGATTTGTAAGCTACAAAGGCTGTTTTCTATTATTTAATAAATTGTTTTACTTCTGACCCTATATTTTTATATAGGGTGTATTTCTTTATTCATTCCGAATGAGCGGAACGCGCCAATGTGTTTCTTTATTCGTTCGGAATATTCTATTCTAAATTTTCTGTGTTTTTTTATTAGCACCGGCGCGTTCAGAACGCGTTCTTTTTGTACCGAAGTTGTAGATGGAATAAACGGAATAAAACTGTCAAAAAACAATTAAGTATCAAAAGGGAAGGAAAAGAAAGTCATAATTGTAAATAAATACACAATTTATTGTTGGATTATGTTGTTTGCGTTCATTTTAAATGATATAAAAAACTTAAACCTCAAAAATTGTCTATTGAAGAATTTGCTTTAACCCAGGGTTCTCAGGTCGGCAAGAGTGGAAGATAGTATCGTGGTGGTGAAATTATAGTAACAACCTGAAAATTATAGTACGCTTGGTAAAAACGACAACACCAATGCAAAAAAAATTTTAATAGCACATAAGTACATGTAAACAGCAGTACTTTTTCCGCGGTAAAAAGAAATTAAAACAAAAAAACGCGTTTGATCAAGTTAGAATTCGACCGGCGTGCACCTACGACTACGAGAAAGAAACTAAATAGTGATGCAATCGAAAAAGCGTGCCAACTTTAATAGTGTGCGATAATCTTTCATACACTAAGCAAAACGGCATTGCAGGCGGCTGAAAATTATTTTATTTGAGAGGGTTCTTGGCGCGTTTTTTAAACAACCTAAAGCGAATTTCGACGAAGTGAAATTATAGTACATTTGCGACTTAGGATTGCGGATAGTACAGCTGGTCCAATTATAGTACACGTACTATAATTATAGGACGGTTGAGAACCCTGCTTTAACCTGACTTCAACTTTCGATTGGAAGGAATATTTCTTTGTGTTTACATATTGCTTCTATTCCGTTTATTCTGGCGCATATTCTGTTCCTTCTATTCCTTTCACGGAATGAATAAAGAAATACAGCCATAGAGACATGCTTTATATGATGCTTTCGGATGGTTTGTTCCCTATGTTCGGGGTACAAGTAGAGACTCCGCTCCCCCTGGTTTAACAGAGAATTGAAAACTCTTAGGAATAGGAAAAAAAATATTTTGAAAAAGTATCTTCGTGTTAACAGTCTTGACTCTAGGCATGAATTTATTTTATGCCATGAACGTTGTATAAACTTTCTTCGTTCTCTATATGAAAGAATAACTTCAGAATATAAGAAGCAGCTTATTTTCTGACATTCTGCATTTTTTAATTATGTCAACTTGAAGCGAAAGGTCGTTAACTATCCACCGACTATTGAATTCGAGAAAATTGCCTGCAATGACTCTAATATTATTTAACTTATTTTCTAAATTTTTCAGGGGCACATTTGAATCACATGGATTTTATCCGGTTAGTAGAAAATTTTCGCACATAAATAATCGAAATTCACCCCTCGTATCTATTCCATCTATCACGAAAGAGATGTTGTTGAATAATATTGATGATCTTCCAACTGACTTTTCTAATGGTTCTGAGGGGAGCACGGTTTTCTTCAGGGTGGATTCACGGTTTCTAACTTACTGGAGTTTGTTCCTTGCACTGTGGGTGGATTCTTGGATGGTTGCCAAATTGACTGGGTTTATACTGATTTCCTTGATAAGCTGTCAGTGTTTTCAAATTAGCTAAGTTGTCTTTCCCGCCTGCGCTCTTTGTATGGATTAAGTCGTATAGAATACGTTTATGTGGCACAATATTTGATGCTTTTGTCGCTTTGGTGTTCCCCAGAGTAGTCATATGGGGCCTTTGTTATTCGTCTTATTTAGGCCTAAACTTCCATACAAGGTGGTCACCTGGTGGCCTGCACTGGAAAAAGTGACCTAACAGAAAACACTCTGCAAATCTCTTAATATCATCTTCCACCTAACATCGATGGAACTCTTCGGCAAGCAAACCGCGTGCTCAATCGTCATTAGGATCAGTACGGTCCAGTTATGTACACATAGCGACGACGATGAAATTCTGGATAAAAGTATAGTAACACATAGTGGCTACTCCTTTTTTCCCACCATGCAGGAATGGGGAATCCCCCTCAATGCAACGGGGGAATAAGTAAATCTTTACACCCATTACACCCACGACTTGAAGTTGGAAGGTAAAGTGGGCGGAGGATTCTACTCGGAACAACTGAACCTAGAAATTTTTTTCGATTGGAAGATCACTGCAGTGTTTTCAAACAAGAATAATGGCTATACAGTTAGCAGTAGAATCCTGCATTAACGAGATGTCTCTAAGACAGATAGCTGGGTAACTGTAAAGCTGGTGAGCTAGCGAGACTCGGTACCACTCTACCCGACTCGAATATAACTCTAGGCAAGGCGCTAGCGACATGGACAATGGACATTAAAAGAACATTCATAGGGGATGCAAATAAAAAATGGCAAAGGGAACACACCTGCCTAATCACCCAGCAGAATACCATACCATGGCTGTCATCACGGATAATTGTCTCATAGGTAGGCATTCTAACAGACTCAGCGTGCCCTTAAATACTTTTTGTAGAAGTTGTTAACATTAGGAAGAAGAGGAATCCGATACTCATTTCCTCTGCAGCTGTCCAGTTCCAGCTAATCGCAGGAGCTCATATTTAGGCTCCTCGATATTTTGAGGGACAAAGGGAAATATAACGAATATCAGTCGAGCTCAAAAATTCCTCGTTGGAAATTCTTCTTTTAGATTGTGCTAAGGCGTGACAATTGCACAAGATGAGTATTGTAGTTTCATCCTTCCAGCCAGCGTCGAAACTCTGTCTCATAAGACATTCCTTATTTCTGTAGGAAATACCTTAACTTGTGATGGCCAGATAGGTAGTCGTATAGCAACCTAACCTTACAATTTTTCAGTGCACTGATAAGTTCAGATTAATTCAGCTAATAAGTTCAGGTCTGACTTCTCTCAGCCTGAGAAAGACTATCCGTCATGACCTCGGAGGCCATATTCAGCTCAGGTAACCCATTCAAGATTTATCTTATAGTCGATTGCCCTTTCCTAAGTTTGCGTGTAGAAATACTACCCTTTCTACCCTTTCCTTATTACCTTAAGGATTTCGGACCATAACGTATCTACCAAGTTTATTCCACCGATTACAAAAATGGGAAGACCATTCCCATTTTAAGGTGTATTTCGAACCATTGACAAACTGCATTTACGCATAAGGTCTTGTAGCGGACAATACCCATGAATCTCTGTGCCCTATCGTCGGCTGACTGGAATCCGCAAAGCTATTATCTCTCAACAATAGCAACGGACCAATGACGTATGCAAAGCTATTACTAAGTAGTAGAGATTAATTTTTTCTTTTAGACACGGCTAAATAACACTGGTGTTTGAGGTTTCTTATGAGAACAAGACTTCGCCGCAACTTTAAGTTTTTTACTTTTTTCTATCAAGGTAAACGTGCCGTTAATTTTTTTTAAAAATAATGGTACGCGAAAAAAATATATAAATAAGATATTTAAAAAAAAACGTAAATTACTCTGCAATACAATCAACTCTAATCGTTTCCACCGTAACCAAAAAATTGAGGTTAAACTCGTTCGGCTTCGTCTAACAAAGAGACAAAAACTTTTATCGCAGGCTTAGTGCTTGCTTACACGTTTCGCTCTGTCTTAACTTCTGTCGCTCCTCAAAATGAAGTTGAGTCTAATGGGTTGCCACGACTGGGGTTACAAACAAAATGAACAGTTACAATAAAATGCGCGAAGATGACAATAGAAACAGTCGTATGCCCAGAAAAGAGAACGTTAGTGCAATTCTAATCGGGACGCACTTTCTGGTCACCTGAGCTTACCCCTCACCTATAAATGACATGACGAAAGTGCGCTGAAAGGAACCCTCTATACAAGCACTTAGTTTATAAAGCTGTCAAGAGGTTGGTGCGGAGCTTAATTTTCACTCGATTCTTTTAAGTCTCGTCTTATTTTTACCAAATTTTTAACCAATCACAATTTGGTAACAATAAGACGAGACTTAAAAAGACTGAAGTGAAAATTAAGCTACGCAAGCTCTTAGCCGCGATTAGTTTATTAAAATGTCAACAGGTTGGTGTTAATTGATTAAAAGATTGGTAACTATAAGACGCAGCCTAAAAGACTCGAGTGAAAATTAAGCTTAAGAGTTGTGACTCGAAACACTTTTCGTTCGACCATTCTAATTACATTCGGTGTCGTCGATAGTGTAACGAATAACGTGCTGGCTTTTCACACGAGAGTCTCAGGTTTCGAATCCTGCCAGCTACGACCCATGGTAGTTTCGTGCAGTCAGCAATTTTCACTGCGCATCCGCTATACCGTGGTGGGTACTAATGCGTTACACGCTTACACGTATTTTGTTCGATCTTCCCGATTTTAACTCAACGGATTTAGACAAGAATTACGTTTGTACAAGCTATTTTCACATGTAAAAGCAGTTTCAGTAAAAAGCTTAAGTTCATTCATCTCAAACTGCAAACAACAAACAAAACTAGTAATTATTGGCTCAATTTCAGTCTAAAAAAACCTATGTATGTACAGATAGACACTACTATAATTATTTTCTGTCATGCCTGTATACGAAAAATGAATTATTCAATTTTGTAAGAATTTTTGAAATGCCATTCACGGCATTGTTCAGATGAAATTTCAGAAAAAGTCGATTTTATTATTCACGCACTAATTATGTGGGAATTTTGTTCGCGGAGTGACTTAATATAAAAATGAGGAAATTAATTGTGCAAGAATGATAATAATTAATTTCATAATTTGTAATTATACTTACGGGAAAAGGTTTCGTTGGCTTATCGTAATTGTATCCCTTCTGTGGTGGGAGGTATGTGTTGCTGCCACCTGGTATCGCTGCAAGCGCAAAAGGTACAACTGCTAGTATTGAGCTCTGAAAAAGAAGAAAAGATAAGATAAATTCTGTTCATGTTGAGTTTAACAAGATACAAATTGGGGAGATTCACGCTACTGCAAGAGATAAGTGTGAACAAGAAGTCTGCGATTAGAAGTGAAGTGGAAACAAGCAGATATCTTCTGACCGGACCTTGAATTGGTTTATCGATCATGTTACAGAACAAGAAAATCTCGAAAAACTAATTAAATTTCCGAAGATTGCGATCATCATCTTTGTCATTGTGCAGTAATAAGGCAAGAAGTTCTCAGGTTCTTCATATGCCTCAGTTGTGATGAGGTTGGCGCGCATGGCGTTACATATGAATATTTTGTTCGTTCTGGGAGCAATAATAGTACCGCAATCGCGATTAAGCAAAGGTCACATTTGCAGCCAGTGT
The DNA here is from genome assembly GCA_964036015.1 of Leptarthrus brevirostris. Lineage (NCBI taxonomy): Eukaryota > Metazoa > Arthropoda > Insecta > Diptera > Asilidae > Leptarthrus > Leptarthrus brevirostris. The sequence goes on along the minus strand of OZ038372.1, from coordinate 115,930,210 downwards.
AATTTGCAATAACGGCGCACTATATGCGGTCGCAGTGTTAATTTCTTGCAAGGAGGTGAACTCTCATTTAATTAGAATGAGAAAAAAAACGCGGCTGCAATCCGATTTCATCATGAATCTGCCATTTCTCATGAACTTTTGTTCCCGTATTACGGCCATTAGTCGGGTGTAAGTGCCAACAATGATTTTGTTACCTATGACAGCCTTCGACAGGTGGCATGACTTTGATAACCCGGCAACGATAGCTTGAAATGATTTTCGAGATTGACAAACAATACGTGAAAGAGTCAAGAAATGCTGAGTCTCCCGTTCTCAGGGAATGATTTTATTTGACTTCCAACTTGGACATGAGGGTGAGTCCATAAAGGTTAAGATGATCGCACAATGGTAAATGTCTTATAAGAGCATAACCTGATTGATTCCAACTAGATTTCCGGCCAGCATACAGTTGCTAACCGCACATCAATCAATGTGATTTGTAAGGTAGTGCTTGAAATAACAGGGTAATGCCTGCTGGGCGAAATTGTATGGGATCACTAACATCTGAAATATACTCTATGCAGCAGCATATGCACTTCGGTCAGTCGCAGTCGCCTTGAAATTCAATCAGACGCGAACCGCTGACTGCAATCCCGATTGTATGAACATTTCAAAGCAAATCTGCAACCGCTGATTACAGAAGTGTAGTAATCAATTAAAATTTCAAATTAGCCGGCTGGAGAAGCCTCATGGGGCTCCGTTAACTTTTGCATTTGAAGATTAATTCCTGTCCATGTCCAGGCAAAGCACACATTAAAGATCTTTTGCAGTTTTGCAAGGTCCTATGAAACAATGGAACTGTTGACCATGAGTGGATTGAGATTGAGTCCCTCGGGTCTTTGATTTTCTAGCGACCTTGAGAGGTAAGTGAATAATGATCTAAGGAATATATGGAAACAGATTGCATCTTATGGCCTAAACGTTGACATGCTAGCTCCTTTCAATTTCGGATTTGCTAAGGGTGAATAGATTACACACAAGGCAGACTTCGTGACACTTCTGTCAAAGCTAATAAGAATAGATGATCGCTGATATTTCTCGGGGACGATTACTAAATACAGTCTGATGTCAAGTAGATCGTGCTTTGGAAATTTGTATAGAAAATGTTTTGGAATTGACTGCACGACTAATTAGGCTATGCATGTTGAGCAGCTATTCTGAATATTTGCAACACACTTTATGCTCTCGTGGGATTTAATCTTTTTTAGTTTTCGCTGAAATTAACTATTGAAGTGACGAAATTTAGCATAACACTGGCACAATGTTGCAAAGTAGATATTTTATTTGTATAAGCTGAAGTGCAAAAAGTTTGTACTTAATTAGTAGTAATGGTTCTGATAGGAAACTTTCCTTTCCAATTTGTAAATACACTAACTTTACAAATTGTCAAAAATGCAAAGGAGATAGTATAAGGCAGTTAGATGCATGTATTTATTTATTTACAAAGATTCATAAAATACTGATTACTAACAATAAAATAAAAAATATTGACAAAAATGTAATGATAGTCAACATAGTCTAGTCTTTATGTAGTTCTTAGACAAATTAAAATCAATGCCATCGAAATGAATCTTCAACACAACGTTGATATAAATCGCAAATAAAAGTGGGTCAAGATGTCTTCCCTGTGGTACACCAGAAGCATTGTGCAAATAGCACACATTGAGTTCGAAACAATAAATATAAATGAATTTTTCTTTCTAGTTGTGAGGCATGGAGCGGGAGAAATACTTCACCCGATCCGACACAAGTGTAATAGTATGATGTTATAATGATCGGAATCGATGTATAAAAAGAAGACATCAATACAGAGGAACACATATTTCAAAAACGGGTTTTGAAGGATATATTAGTGCTTTGGATCATGTAAAGTTATTAAGTCTATATAAATAAGAGGGCAAAATAAGGTAGTACCTCTAAAAAAGCCCACGAAATGCAAAAGAAACAAATCGACGTAGGATCGCGTCAGAACGGTTTATTTATTTATTAACAACAGGTTCGCCAAAGCTGGCTACTAAGAAAGTTACAAAACAACCAAGACGACTACAAAATTAATACAGATGACACTTCAGTTGTCGCCTAGAACAACCCAGCGACATAGGCAGTGTAGTCATTATAAAGGCGAGACATAGAAGCAATAGGCTCGTGCATTCCGTAGAGCGTGCGATGAAAGGGAACATGTAAAAAGTTGAAATTCCTTAGAGACGGGGTGGGAATAGAAATGAATGTATCATTCAGCAATTCGGAGTAGTTGATCGTCCCCTGCAATAAATCGTGCATAAAAGTAATCTTATATATTCGACGTCTCTTTACAAGGGAATCGAGAGAAATCAGTCCGAGCCTAGCATGATAGGATGGGAGGGATAAAGGATCAAGCCAAGGCAGCCCGCGGAGAGCGAACCTAAGAAATCTACGCTGAACAGCCTCAATCCGGTTGATGTGGACAGCGAAATAGGGATCCCAAACCGGGCAAGCGTATTCCATAATGGGTCTAACGAATGTGCAAAAGAGGAGCCTAGTTAGATAGGGATCGTCAAGTTCCCTGGACCACCTTTTCACAAAACCCAGCGTGGAATTAACCCTACTCACCACGAAGTCAATGTGGTCCTCAAAGGATAGGCGGGAATTAAGAACCACCCCTAAATTCTTGACCCTGAAGTCTACTCAAGGCACTGCCATCCAAAGAGTAGTCGAAGAGAACGACGGAGTACGACTTGTGCAGTGGAAGCCAAATACAGCAAGCGTACTCCGTAAAAAAAGAATCCGTTTAATATAAGGGTCATCAAATACCTTAGCCCACCTTTTAATGAAACCAATGTCAAACTTTCCTTAGTAACAATTGCATCACCTTGGTCGTTGAAGATAAAACGACTATTTAGACAGACTCATCCAGACATTGCGGAACTTAACTGGCACACAACCTTGCATAGTGCAGTTAAAGTTGAGAGGAATAGTTTTATAAGCAAAATACACTGACTTTTAATATTAACTGGAAAATTAATATTAATAGAAGACCATTTATTTTTAGTCTAAATAAGAATTTAAAATATCACAGTCACTATATCGTTGACGTATGTAGTTAATAAAAGAGAACTAAGATGGCTTCCCTGAGGTACACCAGAATATTATAAAAATAAGACTTGTTGAGTTCGACACAATAAATATAAAAGAATTTAGTCAACAAACAAATATGAAAAAAATTTAATGATTTAATAAATTGAGTTATTTACTATAATCGGTGAAAGTATATACAGGGCACTTTCTTGCCAGCTTCTAATTCAGTTATGAAAAAATCTGCAGAATTCAAGAAGGTTAGCGTTGGTTGATTTCCCTTTCAGAAAACCATTCTCAAAATTTCATAAAAAAAATTACAATGAACATAAAGTACGCCGCCGTATCCACATACTTTTGTTATTTTCATTCAACCACTGGAGTACGTTTCTTCCGCAATGTGATGGCGCTCCGTTATGTTGCTGAGGCCTGCTCCTGTACAGGTACCATATGATCAGGATAAAGTCCTTCTCTTCGTGACACTTTTCATCCTGTCGATGCACTCACCCCAACGCCAAACGCTATGCCCGCCTTTATCTTATAGTAGGATGTGTTCAGCTTGCATCAAGAATTCTCTCCTCCATTTCCCTTGAAATTGGCGCAACTTTAACTTCCGCTTGAGTTGAAAGTGTATGAACGCTTCCGGTTTCTCGAAACTTAAAAACGCTCTTTGAAAAACACCTGGTTACTTTCTTTTTGGGAATCGCGGGTGATATTCACGCTCTGCTTCGAGGGAATTTTCGATGCTAAATCTGTAGCGCATTCCTCATTTGTAAATTGGAATATTTCCAACTATAAATTGAAAACTATCAAATCGGCTTTACCAAAAAACAATTTGGGGGTAGGTAGAATTTTTTCTTAGAAAGGCAGGTATGGACTGTACGTTTAATTTTTTTATATATTGCCAAAGCTCAGGGGATGTAAAGCACAGCTTCGGCAGGAAAGCAATTAAGCGTGAGGAAAATGAGTTAAGAGGTTGAGTGAGAGAGGTGTCGATTACCGAAATTTGACGGTACGTCCAAAGTTGACCTTGAAAGTATAGGGTTGGGAGCGATTTGAGAGACAAATTCCGTCGATGCCCCAAAGAATCAATGATGTCAGAGATTGTGGAGTCACCCATAACTTTAATGGCCTTTCTTTGAACTTTGTCTAACGCGGACAAAGAGATGTGTCCGACTCCTGCCCAAATATGGAATTTGTATTCAAGTCTAGGCTTGATGTGGGACTTGTAGATCAGCGCTAAGACAGATGGGGTGAAATATTTCTTAAATCTCTGAAGAAAACCCAAGCATATCAAAAAATATGTGGTCGGTTCAATTAAGATTGCTGGATATCTCAATATCAATGATATTTAGCAAGGCCGAATTGGGTGTATTCACTCCGTCGACTGAAATGGGTTGAGGGCGGACTGGGTGTTTTTAAGGGACAAAAAACAAAATTGAGTTTTGAATGCATTAAACATAACACGATTCACTCTGTCCCAATCGAGGATCATAGAAAAGGCGTTGTTTAATTAAAGTAAATAACCAAGTCCAAGTACATAGATCGGTCGCCCAGGTACCAACTAATAAGTTAGGTGACCAAGTAAAGGGAATAATTTTCTTGTATTTTATAAAAAAAATATCTTAAAGTTATTGTTATGGATTATTTATGACCTGACGACATTAAGTTAGCCAACTTCTGTAGAACCACCCATTTTTAATTTTTAAACTAACAAAAGTTAGTAAATATCCTTTTTTGTCCATATCAAGCGTATTATTTGTCATGTCCTGAGGGCGGGGTTAACTTGTCTTCCTTATCACTATATCAGAATTCAACAAATTTCATTTTTTTTCAACAGATTTCAGAAATACTTCAACAATATTCAAGAGGAAACCATCAACTTACAGAAATCGATTAACAAATTTTAAATTGAATTCAACATTTATTTTAACAATGGCAAATGGCAACGGCCTTTTCAAAATTACATCAATAATTTTTAAATTTAATTGAATATTTCTTCTAAATGAAGATCATTAAATTGTAGAATTTAAAAAAATTTCAAAATTATTGATGTAATTTTGGAAACGATGTTGCACTAAATTAAAATAAATGTTGAATTCAATTTAAAATTTATTGATCGATTTCTGTAAGTTAATGGCTTTCTCTTGAATATTGTTGAAGTACTTTAAATATGTAGAATTAACCCTTCTAACTCAGAAGGCGCACATAACAGGTAGAAGCCTGGAATCAATTGACCTATTCACCAGAATATAATATATATTAAGGTGAATGAGGTTCCCACACCAACATGCAAAAAAAATATTAGTTAAAAGAAAACAAAAACTAAAACACGTCCAAAAACTACAATCAGGGGTGCACAGACAATAGAGAGCGTTTAAACGAATCCTTAGTAAGAGCCAGGTCAAAAATAGGACACGTATTCACGGCTCTACACATGCGATTTATAGGTTCATGCAAACCATAGTTAGACCGAGAATTAACAACATGTAAGCTATATGGGGTATGCCTATAAGAAACCAAACTTACGAGACTGCGAGAATCTATGTTCAAGATCAAAAGCTTATGAATAAAGACTAGGCCAGCAACTCTACGTCGCTCCTCCAACGAGTGCATATTAAGTAACTGGAGGCGATCCGCATAATAAGGAAGTCTGAGTAGATCGCTCCACGGGAGATCCCTTAGTACGAACCTAAAAAATGCGTCTAGAATGAACAGCATAGCAGGGAGACAAAACTTGAGATGCATACTCGAGAATTATTCTAACTAAAGAAAGAAATAAGTGGATTAGGGTCTGTCGATCAGAAAACTCCCTTGACCACCGCTTAACAAAACCCAGGACTGAATTACTCAGAGGTAAGATGTAGTTTATGTGCAGTGTGAAATCGAGTTTTTTTGTCTAGCTTTCCACCAAGGTCAGTAACGGACTCCACACGACGGATAGTAGATTCCGTAAAGGTGTAATCAAAGACGACCTGATTGATGTTCCTAGAAAATGACATGACTTCAAATTTATCCGTTTTAAGTTGCAGTCCATTTGAGGCACACCAAACCCTGAAAGTATTCAAATAATCCTGGATGCAGGAAGAATCATAACTGTTTCGAACGCATGAGAAAATCTTCATATTGTCTGCGTAGATTAAGACTTTGGAGTGCCTAATCAGAGGGACAATGTCGTCAATGGCAAGAATAAACAGCAGCGGCCCCAGATGGCTACCTTGCGGTACACCAGATGAAGCCCTAACGACTCTAGATAAAGTATTAAGGAAAGATACTCGGTAAGTCCTATATTTTAAGTAAGAAAAGATCCAGTCGAGCAATAAGGGCGAAAAACCCAACCTTTCAAGCTTAAGCATAATCACAGAGTCAGGGAGCTTATCAAATGCCTTACTAAAGTCGGTGTAGACACAGTCAGTCTGGAGACCTTGTTGGAAGGCAGAGATAATGTGGGATGTAAATTCAAGCAGGTTAGTTGTCGTCGATCTGCCAGGCAGAAAGCCATGTTTATTAGATGAGATTAACCCCTTACACTGCCCAACAAGCTGTGAATATATAACAGATTCAAACAACTTGGGTATGCAGGAAAGCTTCGCGATTGGCCTATAATTTGCTATGAAGTTTTAATGCCCCTTTTTATAAACAGGAATTAGAAAGGAGCTCTTCCATAACGTAGGAAATCTGCCTAGCTGAAGAGATTTGTTGAAGATGAGTTTCAGTGGAGTGAGTAATTCATCAGAACAGGAACTCAAGAATGCAGGTGGAATACCATCAGGACCAGAAGAAAAGTCCAATTTAATTTCCTTGATACCATCCATGATAATATCACGAGATATAATGGGCCAGGCAATGGAGGTAGCAGGACGATTTTGGATATGAACAAACTCTTCCAGGGAAGACACAAAGTTGCCTGATGAAAAGGCGCCCTCAGAAAACAATGCAAAGTTATCGGCTATATCGGGCGCGCTACAACTAGAGGATGCATTATACCACATTGTAGATTGATAACTATCAGTTTTCTTCTTCATATTTACAAATTTAAAAAAGCTACGAGGATCATTATGCAAATTACTGCGAATATTATCAGTGTATTCCCTGCATAAGGATGAAGATAACGCTAAAAAGCAGTCATGACAAAAAACAAAATCACAATAAGCCGACGTGCTTCTACAGCGTAAGTAGGTTTTCTATAATCTATTTTTTTTATTCTTAAGACTCCTTAGTTCCCTAGTATACCACGGGGGAGAATGACAGGATGATCTGGACTGCTTGAGTGGTACATACGAATAAAACACAGAAACACAATCATCGATATCGCTATCATAAAAAAGGGATGAGAAATGATTGAGATGATCCCGTTTGAAAGATCAGAGAAGTCCGCCCATTTATAATCAAGAACGTACTGATCTACGTTGGGGTCAGCAATATTAGAACCATCGTAGCAAAAAGAGATGGAAATGGGCGGATGTAAGCTGTCGATAGCGGATAAGTTACGAGAAGTTGGTTTGGCTATAGTCTTGCTCGAATCAGAAGAAAATATAAGATCTAACTGCCTTCCCATAGAGTTCTTTACATCATTCATTTGGTGTAAACAAGAGGAGGAGATGGCGTCAAGAAAATGGGAGTCTTTAGCAGTAAGACAATTTGAAGGAAGGTAGTCATCGTCATCAGCGTTGAATACCCATTGAACGTTGGGTAAGTTAAAGTCATCAAGAAGGATTATTTCGTCCTCTGGGTTTGTCATATTATTAATAAAATCTAGGCTAAGAATTAAAATATCGTAAATATGTTGAAAAGTAATGAAATTTGTTATCCTAAGTTTAAAAAGCCATATATACCATTGATCCAAGTTATGGACTAAAATATAAAATACATATAGTACGCTTCTAACCGATGCACTTTCCTGACATGTTCCGCTGGCGGTAGCACTAGTCTATGCCTTTGAAATCAATTTTGTTCCAAAAGAATAATCAGCGTTATTTTGTTGCATAAAATTTAATTGGAATATAAATTTTCCGAAGCCACTCAAAATATTAACAAAGGCGTAACCTATCTGCACCTATCATTCTCATCCCACAGCCAGAATATGAAATACTTTCTAGTCCACCATTTTCGCTATATTTGTCACCCTAGAGACTGCTATTTGTTAAACCTAAGGTAGCTTATTTATAATAAGCAGTACGAAAACGAAGCTCCTTCGCTGATTTTTTTCTAAAAAGAAGGATTTTTTCAACAGCGATATATTTGTAGGTGTAAGGTTTAGGGGAGCATTGTCAGTGATATGTTGAAGAAGATAATTGCATTTCGACTAATGTAATAGCTTTCTTTCCATTGAAAAAGACCCTTGCTTAAATAAAATATCCGGCACCACCTCATAATATTAACCAATTAATTTTACAAAGCAACAGTTGTTTTATTTGTTAAATTTAGTTACAGCTTAGTGACAGGTTGCACAATAATTTTCACTATAGACAATTTAAGTTGGGTTGATAACACTGTTGAACAAATGACGATATCAACCCAACCTAAAGAGTTTTGCAGTGAAAATTATGGTGCAAGCTGTCACTAACTGAAACTAAATTTGACATTGTATTATGGCGCTCGTAACTTCCGGCTGTACTTTGATGTACCAGTATAGTCACCATTAACCAATTTGAAACTTATTCAGAGCCATCCCAGTTAACCGCCTGCTTTAATTTTCGAATACAACATAAAATTCATGTTAAATTTTCACAATGCTACAAGCATTAATTAAAACCTCAACATTTTGATAAGCCCGACCCGTTTAACGCTCTAACTAAGAGCCATAAAATTGAAATATGCAATAAACCTGAGCTCCTTTCCCTCGACTCCATAATTCAGACTGTATTTATTTATGTAGTTCCTAATTAAAGTGACTGTAATGTGAATTAACCCAACGATTTATTAAAATATCTCATAAATCATCGTAGACATAAAGCATTGAGATATCCTCGACTAACAAAAGATTTTCACCACCTCATGGCGTTAAGTAAATAAATTAGCTGTGAAGTAAAGAAAAATAGACTTGCGGGTCAAGATAAGTGCTTAAGATTGACATTTCTGGTACATGATGCTGGATGTACAGAGTGCTGGTAATAAAATGATTAGAAGGACTGCTACGTCTATTCACGATCCTTGCATTAATAAATTCAATGAAGAGATAGTGGTTATGTAAAAAACCAGAGACGTCGTCACCTTCGTTTTTGCTTCTCAGGTAGATTTACCAGAATAAAGCTATAAAATAGTGTAGTTATGAGCAGTTTTATGATTATAGCTTGGAAGGAGATTAGCGTAACAAAAGATATCTTTGATACGAGAAAAATCTTTGAAAACAAAAGCAAAAGCATTTCTGAAGTGCAGTTATGAGACTTTTAATTAATCTTTAAACTACGCTTTTAAGAGGTTTATGGTAATTAGTTAATAATAGTGTCAGCTAATGAGTGGTTCACTCCATAAATAACAGAAAATCTAATTGTAAGAGGTTGTTAAGCCATATACATATTCCCATTGACCCCATTAAACAAGAAATCGGTAATCGGTGTAATATTTTATTGCAAATTATCGACCGAATTGATTTAATAGTTTCGAGGGGTATCGAATCAGACCATTCTCTTTCTTAGGTTTCTTCCGGAGCAGCTCCGCTTTCAGTATGCGCGAGACCTTAGAAAGAATCTACTTAATATATAAATGTTTTCTCGGTGATTTTCGGCCGCCTCAAGGGGCAGTTCTCCTCCTGGGATAGTGTGGGTAGTCTGTTAACCCAGTTAAGTATCTGTAAACAGACGCAACGTCTAATACGCCTCAAATACTTCAGACTAATTTTGTAATTTGGCTGCAGATATCGGACTACGATCGGGCTATTGACAGTGATAGCTCTGTGTAATGAGTCTGGATACGCTTAGATCATGGAGGTGGAGCATAAACTGATTCAGTACAGAATAAACATATTAGGTTTAAGCCAAACTAGATGGAGAGTAGCTTACATCACCCAAATATTGAACCGTGCTGATTTATTCTGTTTGGCCAGGAAGATTCGGTAACACCCCCTCAGCCAAATGTTGACAGTTGTTCACTGCTTTGCAAAACTTAATCCTCAATTTCCTATGTGTGTTGTAATGTACCAAAATCCATGAGTGATTTTCATTCTTAACAAATGTACCGATGCAGTCGCATCTGCCTCTATTGATTTGAATAACGCCAGAAACGAGATTATATACAACAAATTAAGGATGACTATACAAGGCAAGCGAAAATAGGAAAATACAGCCACAGTTCAGTTGCCATATGATGTAAAAGTATTTCTAGGACACAGCATTTATGTTTTCGCAGATATTTCAGTTATATTTTTTATATTTCACGGAGGCGTGCTATACAAATACACTCTGGGTGACTCTCAGGACGCCTCAAGGGGTAGCCCTTCTTCTGGGGTAGGATAGATACGCTTGTGACCCGCTTCTCTGAAAAACCAACATACACACAAAACATCTAGTATGGCTCGGATACCTCGGACTGATTTTGTGATGACGACCTTTGACTATAAATAACGGACTGCGATTGGGCTATGGAATATGAGAACTCTATGGGACGAGTGTGGATACGCAAAGATCATGGAGGTGGAGCGGGAAATTGAAAACTAGACGGAGAGGAAGTGGAGAGTTTACATCACCCATATCTGAAACCGTGCTGTAATGCTCTGGCCAGGAAGAATTAGAAACATCCTACATGGCAGGTGTAGGCTTATTGCTAACTAACCTTGCCCGCCAATCACTACTGGATTGGTCCCCAATATCCGACCGAATTATCACTGCCAGATTCCGAATCAAGCTACGTAACATATCATATCATTCAATGCTATGCGCCGACCGAGTAAGTGGATATAACAACTAAGGAGGCCTTCCACCAGCTCCTTGGCAACAACTTTAATAATTCCTAAAGCTGATATCAAAATAGTCATCGGGATCTCAACTCTAGGATTAGCTCTAACAACATCGGCCTGGATTATGTAATCGGTAAGTTTTTACCAAAAAACAGGAACGCAAATGGAGAGTTGCTTATTTAATTTTGTAACTCGACCCAACTTGCCATCGGTGGATCATTATTTGAACACAAAGAATGACATCTAACATTTTAGGTTTCACCGGACTTTAAAACTGAGATTCAGATTGACTATTTTGGTGGAAAAAGTCTCTTCTTGACGTAAGGTAGCGATCACTGTCTTGTAAGAGCTAAGTTTCGCTTGTGCAGAGGCTTAAAATGAAAAAAAAAACAACGATGAATCCATCGACCAAAAATGGGGGACGATAAAAGAGTGGGATAAGTGACGCCACATGATACAAAATACAAGAACGCTAGCAGATTAAAGGGCGCATAAATTCTTCTACTTATGTTGCGAATTAACAACATTTCAGAACTGCATTCCGATGTCTACAAAAAGCCGTCCAAAGTAGTGTAAGACGTGACCTGCGCAACTCCATCAACGCGCTAGCAGAAAAGGCAAACGAAGCAGCCTACCGCGGTGACAGTGGAGGTCTGTACAAGATTGTCAAGAAACTGGCTGGAAAGACTCGTGCAAGTGAACATGCTGTGAGAGATACCAATGGATCCCTTCTAGTCACGGAGGAACATCAACTGCGGAGGTGGAGAAAATATTTTGTCGAAGTCCTAAACAACACCTTTGGATCGTCGAATACCTCTTTACCTGAGCCTGAACATTCGCAGTCTGTGGCCAGTATTAACATCAGAACTCCGACCGTATCGGAGTTGGCAGAAGCAAATAAGTCGGAGAACCTCGCTAAGGCCACAGGAATTGACGGAATATCAGTGGAACTACTTAAGTCGGATCCCATTGCTGCGGCTGATATTCCGTGTAAACCAGAAGTGTTGGGAAACCGAGCCCTATGCCACTGAATGGAAAACAGGCATAATTATTAAGATTTCCAAAAAGATGATCTCAGGAGATGCAGCAATTAAGAAATTAAAAATAATCCACTCCATCTTTAGGCGGTTGTCTAGCTCGCAGCAATGCAAAAACAAAATCTTTAAGTTTCCTCACTACCCTTACCCTAATTCTTTCCGGCCAAAACCATGCTAACTCATCAAAGGGTTGTCATCTAGGCTTTGGCCACATCGTATTCGTAGCGATGAACAGTCAGGCTTTCATGAGGCTTTCTCCAACAGCGATCACATAAACACCCTCCGAACTATCATCTAGCAATCCTGCGAATGGAGTTCCCTTTTACATCAAATGTTCACCGATTTCGAGAAGGCGCTTGATATCGTTGATGACGACTGTATATGAGCAGCTTTACGTAGGAGAGGCATCCCAGAAAAATTATCACCATCAAAAAGGAGTCCTTCTCAGGAGCCCAATATCACGTCCTACGCAAAGGAAAACTGTCCGAGTCCTTTCAAGTGCTGAACGGAATGAGACAATGATGCATACTGTCACTTTTGTTTATCTTTATCATTAATGACATATTGTTCAGCGCTCTATATGACCATCCATCGCGAGGAATTAGAAGTTTTTAACCATTTTAACCGCGATAACAAAATTTATTTTGAAGAACAGCAAATAGAGCAAAGGAATAAATTTTGTTATCGCGGAAGCATAGATAGATCAGATGGCAGAGCTGAAGCTGATGTGTAGGCAATATGGACCGATTGCATTTAATACTTTTGCTGAGATATAACGCGCAGTGAAAAAATCTCCAGATGCACAAACCTCCAGATCTTTGAATCGACAGGGAATGTGACCTATTAAATAACAGGTTAGCTAGAAGCCCTTGTCAACCGGTCTCTTCGACGCATCCTTAACATCCATTGAGCGGAAGTCATTAAGCCCTCCCCTCCAGTGCCCCAAATGTACTAAATACTATATTTTTAAGGTACTGCGTGAGGAAGATGGTGGGGCTGACACGAGCAAAAATTGTGTTTCAATTATCTCGGCATCAAAGCTACGACAAAGTGGACGTGGAGGGCGCTCCGAGCATTAGAACTTTCGTATGACTTTCGTCGTAACTGCATCGGTTATTATAAGGCAATTGTTTCATATCAAAACATTTTTTCAACATGTTTTTACTATTTGGTACGAAATTACAAATACCATTCAACAATGACAATATTAAAGAATGGTTATAATTGAAAATAATTAATTATAGCCGTTATTAACAATATAAATTGATATAATGATCACAGAGTTAAGGTTAAGGAGTTCGCTATTGTCAAAATCATCTAGTTGGACGATTTCTTCAAGATATTGTAATCATATCAAAGGTATAAGAACAAAACATCTTCAGTAATATTGAATAAAAGAACTACTTCCATTGGCTGCGCACAATTGCATTCAGAAAGGGATTAAGATACACCTAACATATTGACAAACAATGTTTACTGGCGATTGACTGGAACTCGCATTAAACATTTAAATAATCTGCTGAATATCAAGTTCACTGACTGCGTTACCAGTCCTTTTAACAACACTTCGAGCTGGACTCTCTTATCACATTTTGTTAACTCTTTTGCGTTACCCAAACTTTAATGGATGGGTTCGTGCCTTAAGCCATATAAGTAGGGATAATTTTATTCGAAATCTTGCAAAAGGTTTTGCTTAAACTATGTTTGCTCAAGAAAAAGACAAATCCATTTTAATATTAGACGGAACGTACATCTTATTTTGATTAGCAAGTGTAAGGGGGACAACGGACAACTGTCTGTCTATTATCTCTTGTGCATGCTGGACACTGCTGGAAAGATATTGGAAAAGCTCATCAAGACGAGTCTCGTGTCTGCGATCCCCAATGCCGTAGATCTCGCGCCAAGACAGTATGGGCGGGGCGATCCACGAAAAATGCAATTTCGGAGGCAATCGAGGCGGTTAGGAAAGCCGAAGATCAAAGCCGTTATTCGTGAAGAGTGCTGCTTTTGGTAACGCTAGACGTCAAAAACGAATAGTTGTCGACTATTTAGAAGATCGATACTTGCTGTTTGAGGCAAAGGAAGGGCAACGGATACGAAGAATCACAATTTTAGGACCAGACCCTTAGAACACTGCCTACGGCAGTTTGGTACTAATCGAATTTCATTAAGTATATATGTCTATCTACCTAAACACACTACGCACTTATTTACCTACCTAAAAACACAGGTACCTACTTCGGCTTTACTTCATGTAATGTGAGCTGAGTCAAATAATGCGCGCCGTAAACAGTTAGGTGACGGGGCACGGACTGTCACTAGTCTTAAGATAGACGAAGGTTGTTAGCTTGGTAAAAAAAAATCTTACCTTCCTTACAGTGCGAGTCAGCGGATCAGGTAAAAAGGCGCGCAGCGCTAAGGGAAGTCTCAGCATACCGCACCATCTCCGAAACAGCCATTCTGGTGATCAATTCTATTGTCTTGCTCTCCAAGGAACGAAGGGCAATCTTTCTGAGGAACACAGAAACGGACAAGCCAGCAGTGAGCCGAAAGAAAAAGAAGCATGTAGTAGAAGCAAAGGTGGAGCGAGGAGAGCATGGTGGACCTGAGCGACCTAGGCTCCTGGGTAGACAGAGAGCATGGAGAAGTGGGTTACTATCTAACCAACCAACTTTTGCTCGTACTTCCAAAGGGAAAAACAGAGCACACTTTTTTTGAATGCCAGAGGTGGTACTCCGAGATAGGAGTACTGCGAGTTCATCCAGGAGGGACGGTCGCTCCGGACATTATAGTTCAGTGAATGGTGGCCACAGAAGAAACCTGAGACAGCACAGTCAGATATGTGGAAGACGTGTTTCGCCTGAAGGTTAAGGACCTTGACGATAGACTGTCGTAGACGGTAGGGTTGGCTGAGGAGTAAAAGAATAGGCCCTAGCGTAAAGTAATGTGCAAAAAGGTTCAGGCTAGTGCCTGGAGAGCAAGACAGGGCTTGTAGTCGATAGACTGGGTCACAGAAGTCCGATACTGTTGGGAGAGAAGGCTCAGTGTGCATAAAACATTTCACCTCTATGTAGTATTTGCAAAGTTTTCAGACGACCAACGAAAGTAGTAGAATAATTGCAGAACGGATGTTATAATCTCAAGTAAATGATTTACAAAAAGGAGTAACGGATGAAAAGTGGAAAACACGAGTTCTTTGTTTATTGTTATTCACAATGAATCCTCTGATATAATAAGGGTTTTGATTCAAGATAGACATACATCATCAAAAGTGTATAAGAACTTTATAGATTCAATACAATCGAGTTGCCGTCAAGTGCTAGTATTGCCAATGCAAAGACGCAGCTCGTACAGTAAGGTGTTGTGCTTATATTGCATGTACATATATTGTGGGTTTAGTTGGGTATACTAGCCGTGATGCCAAATCAGTGACTTTGTGACCAAATCTTGTGTTTTCGATCAGCTAACTAGTAAGAGAATTTTTTTTTCTCAGACACGTCTAAAAGTTGGTGACTATTGACGCGTTGACTTGTGTTGACTATTCTCGTCAATGCCAAAATTAGTGACTTTATCACCAAATCTGATGTTTTCGAACACCTTTCTATAAGTCACAGAATTGTTTTTCTACGACACTTCTATAATTTGGTGATTTTGAACATCTTCTGGCAACACCAAATGTCCCCAAATGTTCTCCGACTTTTTAACGTTTTAACGTAAATATTCAGTATATTTCGTTGTTTTTGACCATTTTTTCATATTTTTGCTCGGCTGACTTAGATCAGTTATAGCCGGTGTTGTACCACATATTAAAGTGGGCCCATTCAATGCTTTGATTTTCCAGCGGGACCCTGACAATTTTAATTATACCTATTTTCTGTCGCTTACGATAAGAGTATCGATCGAACAAAAAAATTAGAATTTTATCACATTAAAATACTTCTCTGTTTCTCCTTGTGGAGAAAGTGCACTTAAGTTCTTCAAGTCGCACTAATTAGAGGCAAATACGCTTATGACTCAGGTAAATATAGTCTTTAATTGAGAATTAGTATTTACATTGTTGTTATTTAGAAGCAATCTTGAAAATTTTTTATTATTTTCTTCACCTACGTGAAGATTCACTTGGTACTCACTAATATACCACAGCAAATATAGAAAACCATCTGGGGGACAAATAAGGTGTTTACTGCCACCACTCCTTTGTCATCACCTTTCAAATTTTACTAAGCTTCCCGCCATTAACACACTCTTTTTGACCAATTTGATTATTTTTTTTACATAAGCGATTTGCCGTCATAAATTTATTTTCCTTTCAAAAGATTTGCGGGAGTTAAATGCATTTAAAATTGTCCTTAACATTTACTTTAAAAAAAATTCTTCTCGGTCGTAGTGGTCAGTTGCCATTAAACATTACGACGATGATTGTTACTAATAAAAGAAGTTAGCAATATTTCAGTGAACGAACTCTGTGGAAGTGCATTCGTGACTTTGGAATTGAAAGAAATTGATTGAAACGCGTCATGTCGACATACCTAGGTAATGTTTTTGTTTAGTGAACTGGTCCATGGATCAATAAAAAAAGCTGGACAGTGAACCAGATAAAGAACTGCTTCAGCTGTTTTTGTAAGGCGCGTAGCTCATTATACAGCTATTGTTGTATTTCTACGTACTCACATATTATGGAGTAAAATTGTATAGCTTTAAAAATGCACAAACAAATTTGTTCAGGAAAAAATTAGAGCATCGCAAGGCCAAGAAAAGGGCTATATGTGTCGGTGCAAACTAAAAAATAAATTAAGAATTATTAATTAATTCAACTGCAATACCTAAATAAACCTCTTGAGTGCTGCTGCGGTGGGTTTCTTATATTAAACCTCTCTGAGTTTGCACACAAGTTTTTTCACACCTTTGTATACTAAAGCATACTTGAAAATCCTGAAAATAATTCTTCACGGAGGTTATTGTTGCATACTTAATGCTTTATGCTCAGAAAAATTTCCAACATGGTTGCTTTTATATTGCACTGGGTTAAGCTTTTCCGGAAAGGAATTGTAAGGTAAAACACTTGAAAAATCTTTTCAACTTCTTGCACTAATAGAAATTTGAAAAAGCGAGGGCAGAAAAAAACAAAAACCAACACGTAATGGAAATTTAAAAAAAAAAATTCACCAACCAAACATTAATGAAGCTATTTCCCCTTAATAGCAGCGTTTAACTTTCATGGGTCTGAGCACGTGAATGGAGCCGATCTCATCTTCATTCAGAGGATTATTATTATTATTGGAGTTGACAACAACAGCGTTAATGTCGAAATTATTTAAAGTGGATTACTTCGCATAAATCGATAAAGGAAGATGTTTGCTGAAATCGCTTCTACTTTAATATTCGCAGAGACGGCATAGTAGAGTTTGCAGAGAAGGCACAGTAGTAAATTCATTGGAGTTGAACATTATTCTGCAAAATGACAGCGGGAGAAGACTCTTATTGCAATAATGCGATTTCTTGTGATTTCCATTATAAATAATTTGTTTGCAAAATGATGTGGAACGAAATCAATGATGATTTGCTTAAAGCACTTCAGATACTTCATTTTATCTAGAAACAACGAACAAACTATCGATAACTAATAATTATTGTGACTTAATCGTTTCACTACAACAAGATTCACAGCATTGAACATATTTAGAAGCCACAAAACCTAATGGAAGAAGATCCCGTCAAAACATGAATTTATTTTGAATGATCACTCAATCGTATTGCCTCGTTTAAATGATTATTATGCGTTTAAGTCGCGGCTCAATTAAAATTTCGCTGATTTAACATCGAATCAACTTGAAAAATTAATTAATTGAATGTCCACCTGCGGATGATGCACATGGCGTTAACGCATTACAAGTTTCTTCCTGCACTTAATCGTGCGCCAACGATGCTATCGGCATCCGCGACTGATCAGATGAATGTCACTGGCAACGAAATGCCTATGGTATCTTCAGTTTTCAGGGTTAAGCAGAAGTTAGCGATTAATTGCCGACTCCACAGGTGATTATTATTACACATCTTGAGTGGTGACAATACAGCATACTGCATGTAGCCAGCGCGATAAAAACTAATAATTGCTTTTACCTAGTTGATTATAGCGGCATTACTGAGGGATTGCGTTGAAGATGTTCGGCTCAGAATTAAAATATTCTAATAAGCGGGAAGTGGATAGTTTCCTGTATGTCATAGTCCGTGATTTTTATATTTGGATTTTACCTACAGAAATTTGCTTTAAGCAAAACACTTCTTATGCTGTTTTGAAAAATCCATGCAAGAGAGGAGCATGGAAAGTAATAATTATAATTTCTAACAGCTGGATGAGATTAAAAACAAGAATTAGGTCACGAGACGTCAGTTTCAGTCACTGTGGTGAACCACTGACATAAAAAAATGGTTAATGGACATTGCAGTTAAGTAAATTCTTTACATTTTCCGATAGCTCTTTTCGCTGTTTTTCCATGCAAATATAGATTAAAAAGATATAAAGATCACAAAACGGTTTTTGAGCGAGCAACAACGTTATATTTAAAGGCATTCTACGATATGCTTAATTATACAGCTGACACCATTTGAGTTCTCCTTAAATAATCCTAACAGACGAAAACATAAATTATTTCCATTTTCTATCATACACGTCTTGGAACTTAAAGGTGTATTTACATGGTGAAAAGTAAAAAAAAATCGTTTTTTAGTTTTTAGTTTTTTAGTTTAATGTGTCTAGAGGGTTTTGCGAAGTTCGACTTCAACAATTTTTTATATAACTTTAAAGCATACCATCTCTGATTATTTCAAGCATTAAATAACTGAATGATGAACTACAAAAAGTTTTTCTTGAAATAACGTTTTTAAAGTTGGTGCAAATAATTTAGAAAAAAATAATATTAGTCCAATTAGCTTCTAGTTCTGAACATTCTATAATAATATAGAATAATATAATAAAAGTGCAATAAAACCTCACCCTTTTCTTCACAACCCCCTTGACATGGATAGTTAAATCAAAGCTACGTGATTTCATTCTAAACCAAATATGGCGGACGCCCCAAAATGGTGGATTCCCTTTTTCTTTACAACCCCTTTGACATGAGTATCAAGTGAAAGGGTTTGACAAGCAAAATACGATACACTATGTGACGACATTTTACATCTAATATGACGGAGGCTTCAAGATGGCGGATGGTTTTAGATTTTTAGGTATTAGGACGACGCAATGAAAAACAGTCAAATAATTTGTTGTTTAAAAAACTAAAAACAACGATTTTATAAATGTACTAAAAATAAAAATATATGCTGTAATTTATCTCGGCTCTATATATTTTGAGGGGTATTAAGATAGCAGTGGCACTCGACAATCAGGTGTGATCGGCAACGTAGAGTATAATGTCGCTCTGGAATTGTAGTGTGTCCGTTTCAAAGCGTGTGCCTAATTGAATGAGCTGACACTGGTGTGGATGAGGGGACATGCAGGAAACGAGAGCGCTGTAGTAGTGGCATAGTTGGGAGCTTATTGGAGTTTCCAAGGTCCTGAGTCGTTTACTGCCTTAGTCGGAGGCACGGCAGTGGACCTGTTGGAGAAGTGGCCCACGAGAGTACACTGGGAACAGTGGATCGACGCAAACTGGAGATTGAAATTCCAAAAAGTGCTGAACATAGGAGGATCCTAGACATGGATCGAAGGCCTTTGAAATGGCTGACGGTACTATTAACAGGACATGGAAACTTCAGGTGTCATCTAAAGCAGATGAACATCTTTGAGGATGAGACATGTAGGCTGTGCTTGTAATAAAGCGACTTGTAATAAAGCGACTCAGATTTCCTGTACCGACTGGAATCCTAAAGATAATCCGATAATCCATGGTGGTCGGCGAAAATTATCACCCTTAGAAGAGAGCGTCGCAAACTTTACAATAAAAAAAGAAATAGTGTATGGACTTCCTATAAGGAATTCCTCAGTAAATTAAAAAAATTGATAAGGAAAGCCAACGAACTTCGTTTGAGAGCTTTTGTAATGAAATCGAAAGTATTTCCAAAGCTGGTCGTTTGCGTAAGATCCTCTCAAAGACAATAAGTACTGCCAGCCCCGCAGTCAACAAGATGAAAGCGGGGCCTCATCTAGTCTAGAAACTACTGGTTGACATTCACTTTCCGGACTGTTCAACATCCAGAATAGCTGGGTCTATAGTATTTTCGAATCAGCAGGGCCTAGTACGTAAGAGTAATAGGTGGAAACCGAAATGGGCTGTGTACGGCTTAAAGCTTTTAAAATCACCGGGCTTCGAGAGTTTAATTCCGTGGCTGGAAATAATTTATGAAGTCTGTCTAAACCTCACATATATTGCAGTTTTGTGGACAGGGGTAAAGGTGGTCATCATTCCTAAAGGTGGGTGGACCTCACATAGTAAACATAATGATTCAGGGTAATAAGTCTCTCGGCATTCCTTTTTAAAACTCTGGAGAAACTTATAGAGGTCTATATTAAAGAAACAGCCAAGCCATCTAACCTGTCTCTTTCCCAACATGCGTATAACAAAGGTAAGTCCATCGAGATAGCCTTGCATGAACTAATTATTCATATAGAACGATCAATCTTGTACAAGAAATTTACATTTATCTACAGCTTTCCATGATATTCCGGGTGCTTTTAATAACATTAAGCCATAATAATGAAATCCTTAATCTAGACACATTTTTATTGAGCTTATCGACTTCATGCTCAAAAGCACTTTCGTTAACTCCAGTTTAGGCGGATCCACCATACAAAGAGTTGCTACTAGGGTCGTACCCCAAGGAGGTATACTCTCACCGTTCTTATGGAATTTGGCCCTCAATGAGTTACTCCGAGATCTGGAACATCCCGGCCATAAGGATATCGCCTATGCAGATGACATTACCCTGGTTACTTCGCGCAAGCACCCTAATGTCTTATCTGAGGTGTTGCAATATGCCCTCTTTGTGGTCTGTCTCATGTTTATATATACAGGGTGTTTCACAGCACGTGTGTAAAAATGAGGGATCTGGTAGATCTAATTGAGAAACAAAAAAAATTTTATGGGAGGTGGGTGGTGTCTATTTCTCACTACGTTCTCCCTCCTAGCTATAGGTGTTTGGAATTTGTTTACGATGAAAAAAATCAGTCTTATATTTTAACGTATATCTTCTAAAGTTTTACTGCTAGAGACGTTATTAATATCTCAGTTGACAGGTAACAGTGGTGCTACAGACTGTAATTTGTTTTACTGTTAATAGTTTTAAAAAACTTGATTTTAAACTTAAATTTTCTGGAAAAAAAACCAATTTTCTCATTTTAAAGGGAAATATTTTGAAAAATTGCCCTATGTTTTTATTTTTAGTACCATTCGGTTACCTGTCAACTGAGATATTAATAAGGTCTCCAGCACTAACACTTTAGAAGATATATGTTAAAATGCAAGGTTTTTTTCATCGTAAAAGAATTTTAAACCCTTATCGTTGGAGGGAGGGGGGAGGGGGATATACCCCACTCAAATCCAATTTTTGTAGTTTTTTACCTAGACTACCAGATCCTTCATTTTTGCACACGCGCTGTAAAACACCCTGTATAATACTTTATAAGCAATCAGCAAACAAATGCAGCAAATTTTACAGAACTCAAAATATAGTAACTTTGAGTGCCATGTTGGAACAATGAGAAAAACAAAATTTTCGGCCTCTCCTAATTTTTTACGGGAGAATTTTCCAGCAAGCAAATTATTGAAAACATCTTTGATTAAGACAAAGCCCATTTTGACACGGCCCACCGGGAAACCCCCGGTAGATTTATAGGCCAGTCCCGTTTTGCATATGTATATCTAATTACCTGGCGAACAAAACCGGATAATTTAATGTTTGCAAATTTTACAGGAGAGGTCAAAATGTAACTACCCTCTTGTTCCGAGACACATTTTTAAAGCCATTTGAAGCCATTGTTTTAGAAATATTTAATCCATGTTCTTTGGTCAGTCGATCTGATGATGGGAAAATCCCGAATCGAAAAAAAGTCACCTCGGTTACAGGTGAATTTATTAAGTTTTGTTCTGCTACTTATCATGTATGGTTGGGGTTATAGTCGTCTTAAAGAACTTATTAACTCCTTTTGAAAGTAATTTAAGTAAGTTTTATTGATACACTACAATCAGTTTATAGAAATGTGCAAAAGTTCAAGTTTATAAATTTTAGGTCAAAATTGGTCCTCTTGCCAACTTAGTGATTACGAAAACGAAACGGCTTTTAGCGATGACATATTTGTCAACGAAAAAATACGTGAATTGTCATCGGCCTTTCATGAGCCTGGGAGTTATGACATAGCGTATGAGGAAGAATCAACTCTCAATGCAGTCGTTTTTTCGCCGCTGACACACGAAAAATGCTTTTCATGCTGTTTCCATCAGTTTGCTGTCGATGCAATTTTGAGTTATTTTCTAGATTCAAAATTGGACTAGTGCATGCACATATTATATTTGAATGAGTTATTATGACATTTCCGGTATTCTATGACTATAAATTGATGCCTACATGTGAATGAATTTTGTCAAAAGGGACTAATCATGAAATTATTAAGAATACTTTTCTACCTCCAAAATAAAATGGATGGAAACATAAGATTTTAGTAACTACTTGAAACTATTTCATATTTAGCGTTATTTTGCATTGAAAAGTGGCAACCTAAAAAATTAGATATATTTTTTGTGCAGCATGGCGCCTACATGGATCGCTTCGGCGTACATGGAGCATAACGTCTGCATCCCACCTACTGAGGTTCACACACTGGTGAAAGCAGCTGATGAAGGGAGACAAGACCTGTTGTTGGGTTGCGACGCCAACGCACACCATTCGGTTTGGGGAAGCACGGACATCAACGAACGTGGTGAGTCGCTATTTAACTTCATTTTAAATTCTAGACTTAGTATCTGTAACAGGGGCAACAGGCCCACATTTATTACAGCAAGTAGGGAAGAGGTTTTAGATATGACACTCGTAACGGAGTCAAATGATCTAAAGGTGGAGGACTGGAGAGTATCGGGAAAGAGGTCGTTTTCAGACCACTGCTGGATACGTTTCAGAATTAACCTCCTACCAGAGCCTCGCATCCCCTTCAGAAACCCGGTCAGAGCAGACTGAAATGAATTCAAAAGACGAGTAGCGCAAAGCGTTCCAGCGCCAACTTGCGAGATTCTCGAAAGCACCACATCCATTGATGCTTCAGTGGAGAAATTATTCAAAGCGTGTACTGACGCCTTCAAGGAAAGCTGTCCGCTAAGCAGACCACCCAAGAAGTCTTACCCCGCTTGGTGGAACAGGAACCTGAGCGCGCTAAGACGGGAGGCGCGGAGGCTTTTCAATAGGGCTAAATCAGCAAAAACAGCTGAGGATTGGACCGCCTATAAAAGGGGTCTTAAAGAGTATAAAAACTCCATTAAAAAGGCCAAACGCACATCATGGAGGGCTTTCTGTGAGTCCATTGAGAGTGCAAGTGAATCTGCTAGGCTCAGGAAGGCCCTCGCAAGCAGTCCCAGTGTTCCCTCTTTCTTGATGCGGGACGATGGTTTCTTTACAGAATCGGCAGAGGAGACACTGGAACTGCTTATGACCACGCATTTTCCCGGTAACTCGGATGAAAACAGGGCGGCGAGTTATGCCGGTAGGCCGGCTAGATCGGAGCTACCAAGCCTAGTTTCCGCCAGCTACATAGTAGCACAAGACAAGGTTGAATGGGCAATTAAAACTTTTGCGCCATACAAGTCACCAGGAATAGACGGGATCTGGCCTATCATGCTGCAAAAAGCACAGGCTTCAGTTATTCCGTCGCTTAGGGTGATATTTAAAAGTTGCCTCTCCCACTCTTATGTCCCTCTAGCTTGGAGACAGGTCAAGGTGATCTTTATCCCCAAGGCAGGAAAAAGTGGACACATAATCGCTAAGGACTTTAGACCAATTAGCTTTTCCTCGTTTTTACTCAAAACATTAGAAAGACTTCTCGACATATACTTGCGTGAGCGTATTTTACCAAGAGGGGTCAGCGGCTCCCAGCACGCATATACAAAGGGGAAGTCAGTCGAAACTGCGCTGCATGCAGTAGTGAGGACGGTTGAGCAGTCACTTAGTAACAGGGAATACACGTTGGGGGTGTTTCTTGATATTGAGGGGGCTTTCAACAACGTCAAGGCTAAAGCAATTCACGATGCCCTTATGTCTCACGGTACAGACCACTCTATCTGCCAGTGGATTGGAGCAATGCTATTAAGCCGCCAGATCCACACAAAACTGGGCAACCACGAGGGAGTCAAATCCGTAGACAGAGGAACACCCCAAGGGGGCGTATTGTCAACATTATTGTGGCTCCTAGTTGTCAACGATATCCTGATCTCACTTGAAAGAGATGGGATAAAGGTGGTGGCTCATGCAGACGACCTGGCCTTACTGGTATCAGGAAAGTTCCTAAGCACCATGAGCGAGTTAATGGAAAGAGCACTAGGTAAACTCCACAGGTGGACGAAGAACTGTGGTTTATCGGTCAATCCTCAGAAGACGGAGACAACCCTCACAAAGAGGAGAGTGATCGAAGCCTTCGAACCACCTAGCGGGCAGCACCCTATCAATAAAGACCCACACTAGGTATCTAGGGGTCATACTCGACTCCAAACTAAGCTGGGGCATGAACATAGATGAACGCGTGAAGAAAGCGTCAATAGCGTTCTACGCCTGCAAGAGGATGTTTGGCAAGAAATGGGGTATAAGCCCTCGCATTGTCCACTGGATGTATACCTCCATAGTTAGACCTATTCTTACCTATGGCATAATAGTCTGGTGGACCGCTCTAGAGAAGGAGAGCAATCTTACGAAAACAAACAAGATTCAAAGAGCTGCCTGCTTAGGCATCTCCGGAGCTATAAGCACAACGCCTACGGCTGCAATGGAGACCATGCTCCATCTCCTACCGCTCGACGTCCACGGCAAAAGTATAGCTGCACGCAGTGCCGTAAGACTGAAAGAGTCCAATTGCTGGAAGAGCTCTGATAACGGCCATAGCAGTATACTAAGGACTTATCCGGGAGTCTATCTGCAGGCGAACACCGACTACACCATCCCACTACTTAGTTTTGGGAAGGCCTTCTCCACAAAAATCCCAACTAGAGAAGAATGGGAAGAGTGGGGGGGTTGCCACCGGTGCAGAAATATCAGTCTTCACGGATGGGTCTAAGGCGGAGGACGGAGTGGGAGCGGTGGTCTTCTCGGACTGCCTAGGCATATGCAGTAGGTACCGGCTACTGGACTATTGCAGTGTATTCCAAGCAGAGATCTAGGCCATAGAAAGGGCGGCAGAAATAATACACGGACGCCCAAACCTACCAATGGGTAGCGAGATATGCTTGTACATCGATAGCCAAGCAGCTATCAAGGCGCTGGACTCAAACTTAGTCAGGTAACGGCTGGTCGGCAGGTGTCTGGCTGGTCTCCGGACTTTAGGGGCAAGGCATAAGGTAACTCTATGCTGGGTCCCTGGTCACAGTGGTGTTCAAGGGAATGAGGCAGCTGATGAGCTGGCAAAGGAGGGATCACATTTGGATGATTCCTCTATTGACAGATCGATCGGCTGGGCGCTAGAATCAGTAAAGAGAGAAATTGACCTTAAGGCTGTTCAGCTCACTAAGCAGAGATGGAGTAATCTAACCACATGCAGCCTATCAAGGCAGCTGTGGCCTGAATGAGATTTGAGGAAAACCGCGTTCCTATTAAACGGAAGCCGGATAAACCTCCGAAACATTGTGGCAGTTATCACTGGCCACTGTCTTTTTGGTAGACACGCAGAACGTCTGCGCGTTCCCACGAATGACTTCTGCCGGAGCTGTATGGACGAGGAAGAGGTGGAAAGCATTCAGTACTTACTCTGCGAATGCCCGGGCCTAGCAAAAAGGAGGTACAATGCAATGGGCGCGTACTTCTTAGGTGGCATGGGCGATATAGCCGGCATCGGGCTGAAGCAGCTCCTAAGGTTTATTAACAGCTGCGGCTGGTTTTAGTTAAACCCGGCAATCAGGCACGGTTCCACGGATGTGGTATCACAACGGACCATTTATAGGTCTATGTGAGGCTGATCGGCTGTAGGGCTGATAGCCGCCACCCTAACCTAACCTAAGTGTATGTTATGCACAGCAAACTAGTTGCTTTACTTGGAGTCGAAAAATTTAGTTAAAGTTAGTAAAAAAAACTACATCTGTAGAGTTCGACGGAGGTGGATATGGATAGGTATTACGCTTGCCTTTTCTCATTGATTCTTATAATGAAACGGGTGGGCAACAGATGATGTTTCTACCACTACACTAAAAGATTCTTGGGTTGCTGAATATTACTATACCTACTAATTTATTGCTTTGAAATTCGTTAGGTCTACTTGCAATATTTGCCACCGAATTTTGTAGAGCTCTTCCTCCGCTCAGCAGCATCCTTGTCAAATGAGTAAGATCAGACATCAAAAAAACGTTTTTAACAGCTTTTGCAGATGTTTCGATCTTTGAGGAGCAGCTGCGCTTAAAAGTTGTAACCTCAGCGTTCTCTCAGTATCCTTTGATAACGTGCCTCAATATTACGTCGGACATACTCAACAATATGTAATAATGACGTTGTTGTACTATGCTTAGATTTAAAACTCGTCTGATGTTTAGTTACCAATTGATGGTTATCAATGAAATTTCTAACTTGAGTGTTTAGTAAACACTTCAGGAATTTGGAGAATACAGGAATAATACATACTGGCCTGAAGTCCTATAAATTTACCGAAAGCGAAACCATTTTACAGGGATAACTTCAGCCATTTGCCATTGCGCAGGAAATATGGAGCTAGCAATAGGTGGATGAGAGGAATAATAATTCTAAGAAACCTAATGTCAAGATTATCCATCCCTACTGCATTAGATTTAAGAAACTTAAATGTAAGCGTGGCATCATCCATAGTTACGTTTGAGATTGAATGAACTCGATTACTAGGAGCTGAACTAGTGGTGCTGTTGACAAAAAAAGTATTAATTTTATCAGCATCAAAAGAGTCGAATGTAGCATCATTCGAAGTAATACAAACCTCCTTCACATTTTTCAAAATTACATTCGATGGGGGAGGTTTTTACGGTACTATTCCCTTTTTGCCCTTTTAATTCCAACAAAAGTTGTATTACGTACCTAATGATTTGAATTCCTATCTTAATTTCCCACCACCAAATTTCTTCCAAGCCCTATAAGCGAAATCACGCTCTATCATCAAAGCACTAACATTATTATTTAACTGTGGAGAATAGTATCTTTTGATTACAGTACACGTACTATAGAAGTTTGTTAGGGTATCATTAAGAAATTTGTTCAACAACATTGAATGTACCATAAACAGGAATCTATGCTAAAGAAGCTACAACTTCCTGCAATCGTTCAACACTGACATATTTAAGATTTCTGAAGGTTAACGACCTAGAGGTATGTTTAGGAGCCTGTTGTGGAACCAAATATGCTAAAATAACGTGGTGATCATTTATCTCTGGAAGAGCAACTTCACGATGCGAGTTTATAAGATCGGATTTTTTAGTAACGATCAAATCGAGTAAGCTTGAACCACCATCATGATATCGAGTATGGCTGGTATTGAAAATTTGTAACTGAGTAATAAACTCTTTACTGAGGTTGCACTGAGCTATTATGTTGACAATAAAGTTTCCGATTATGATTCGGGAAACTGTTCCAATTTGCTGTGATACTTGAGACCATGAGAACAAGAGTATCCTATCTGGCCTAATACACATAGGCTACTGGGCCACGTTTAAATTTAATTTCAACAAAATATATATATATATATTATACAAATTTTCAAGAAGTCAGTATGTCAAAATCACTACTAATCAGTAAAAAAAGTTAATTCGTGTAAAATGTGTACTCCCTTAATTCAAAATAGCTAAATTCACTCCTCACTAGAGGAGTAGTGCACTATGGATTGCACTACCACTGTCCTGCTAATTGATAGTGCAAGTCAACTTTAACTCTCACTAAGATGTAGTAATAGTGGAATCATCTCTATTGATCAATAAGTGATAGTAATAGTGCTGAATTCTGAAGTGTTGTTACTAATAAGTATCACTTATTAATTATAATATAAGTTATCGAAGAAAACAAAATACAGGATTGCTTACAATAGGCGAACAAAAGTAAAGGCAAACCATTCGTTTAATAAATAATAGCTTTCCTTTATTAATTTAGAAATGGAGATAATTGCACTATCACAATTTATTTGAGGTCTAATGATGACCGCAAATCCAGAGGTTTCTGGGCTTTTTCGTGATGTTTCGTCTAAAGATGTTGCAATGCCTGGAAAGTACTTCCTGCAGGTCTGATTAATACCATAGAAAAAGTTGACTTTCTCTAGGTTTTTGAAATTTTGTCTCTACAAAAAATACAAAAAATTTTTTTAACAAAATTTTACTATAATTTATTACAATAATCGATGTTATGTTTGCAAATAAATTTCTAATCTCAACTGAACTAAACTAATATTTTGCTCACTCTTAAATACTAAAAAATTAAGTGTAGGTCCTGGTTTTTATGTTTGATGTAAGTAATGCAGCATAGAACAATTTAAAGTAAAACGTAGAATAATGAATTGTTTCTAACTTCAATAGAGAAAAACGATTCTCAATGTATGGAATGAATATTTATGGTTGCCCAACTACAGAACAGATAATATATTCAATTTAAAGAGTCCGCGTTGTCTGGGTGTACAGATATTTTTAATGCGCCATATGCCAGTAATGATGAATTTATAAAAGTATGCTTTTCCCAGAAGTAAAATAAATATATTATAAAGGAGAGCATTATATGACCGAATCAACACAAGAGGATTGACATTAGGAGCGGAATATAACACGATTAAAAAACCAGCCAACCCTAACTACTAAACTACACCCTCTTATTAACATGACGGTAAAATACTTCCGAGAATATACCAACCAGATACCGCCAAAATGATTGCAAAAGACAGAACATCCATTAACGTAGCTAAAAATTATGCAAAAATTCCGTTTTCAGCATTTTAAAAATTTGTATTATGATGCCCAAGGCATCCTCATACCTAACCTTTTAAGATTTTGATTTCGAATTCTTAAGATAATCCTCTGGTAAACATATGAAATGTGCACGTCAGCAGAACTGGTTGTAGAAATCTATCAACAAAAAGTACATTCCGAAAATGATCCAGAAGAGGTCGGAAAATCAGGACCTGACAATTGAAAAGTTTGGTATTAGTAAATTTACAATACAAACTAATATCATAAGCGACGCCTAATCCTTGGCGAGAGATTCTCTTTCTAATACCTGTAACCCCTTGTGGGGCATGGGGCGAAACAAGAACTTAACCCGATTCGAGATAACGATTGCAAGTGCACCACAATTTAAATTGAATTCCGAACCACTCAAATTTTTTCTTCAAACCCCTGGGCCTTTTCATCGTGATCTGTTGTCAGCAGAAACTAATCATGGGTCGCCGCCGTTGGGATTCGAACCTGGAACCTCCGTATTGGTAGGCCGACGCGTTATCACTTACTCCACCTGGCGATTACATTGAGGAAAACACCAACTCACTGTAACTCAAAAACTACTCATCCGATCCTTCTCAAATTTTGCACACTTCTTTTATACATAAATCACGGACACTTCAATATTATTAATTTGGATAGAAGATTAAGATTAAATTTTGTATACGGATATAGATTGATGATCCAAGAAAATTTATGTTTTTTGGTAAAATAATGTTTGCGGATACCCTCACTTGCCCATTGAGTGGGGTCTTTAGATGGGTCTCTTAAAATACAAAAGCAATTTTTATGAGCTTTTACTTTTAACTCATCAGTCACGACAAATTTGCTTTCAAAGTCGTTATTCAAGCGTCCGCCTCACCCAAACTTTGAAATTATTGATACAGAGCAATTGCACTAATTTCGATCATATCTAAAGTTTTTTTCCGCCGCTCAACCGGAGACTTACAAACAGCTCTAATGGAACGTCGGAATCATTGTCTCCATAATTTTGGTGAGTCCGAAATTGTCGCTCTTGATATTTCAAAGGCTTTTGATAGAGTCTGGCATACTGCCCTTTTAGCCAAACTTTAAACATGTGGTCTGCACCCTGACCTCGTTAAATGGATACCGAGTTTCTTATCAGACGGTTCAATCCGTGCAGTAATTGACGGAGTTACATCTGATTCCTACGAAATAAATACCGGTGTACCTCAGGGCTCAGTTCTTTCACCAACTTTAATTCTTCTTTATATTAATGATCTTTTATCTTTTACTCTCAATCCTACCCATAGTTTCACCGACGACAGCACACTTGATTAAGCGTACTCATTTGATTCTGTAATGAATTCACTTGGAAATTCTACAGTAGTCAATGGAGAATGCATGTTTAGATAATTAAACAACGACATTTTTATGGTACTCGCTTGGGGCAGAGCAAATCGTGTTTCGTTTAATGCATCAAAAAATCAATGCTGTTTTATGTCCCTAAAAAACGCCCAGTTCACCCCAACCCATTTCAGTCGATGCAGTGAATATACCCACTTCGGCAAATCGCCAAAAGTGCGATGAAATGCTTGAGTTTTGTACAGAGATGTAAGAAATATTTCACCCCACCTCTTCTATCGCTATTTCCATGGCCATTGTTCTAACGAAATTGCTAGCCTGATTCCTTGTAGAAACATGACAACGCGCGATACAAGAGCTACTCCAGGTCAAATTTGGATGTACCGTCAATTTCGGGAAACTTTTCTAAGCAGAACACCACGAATATGGAACAGTTTACCATCTTCTGTGTTACCCTCGTCATATGATCACGAAACTTTCAAACGAGGCGTACATCGACCCCTTCTTCACTCAACCTCCTAATCTATTTCCCTCATCCTTAATTCCTTACCTGCCAATTCTGTGCTTTAGCATCATAGGGCATCCCCTGAGCTTTGGCAACATCATATATAAAAAACGGAATATCTGAAAAAAGTCCTGAATGTAGCTTTGAGTTAATACTTTCAAAGCAATTAAAACTAATAGTGTATCAAAAATAGTTTATGAAAAATTTAGAAATAACTCTATGGAACCCTATCACGCACGTGCCCAACCCGCTCTTAACCTTTTTTAAATTATGAAGTTCCTTATGTGCCTTAACATTCACAATAGAGTCCTTTTTATTTGTGTGGTAAAATTACTCTCCTCCATCTGGCGACAAAGTAATCCTCCTAAAATTTTCTATTAGAAAAAGTTAGAAATCAATTATAAGTTCCTTGGGACGACAGAAGTTTGAAAGACAATTTCCTGTTTTCTTCTTATGGTATTAGTAACGGATGGCTGCCCAATGATGTCTTTATAGAAAAGTTGCAGAAAGGACACTCGCAATTGGTTTCCAACTCCTGCCATTATTTGGGATTTCGGAAATAGTTACTTTACATACATATACAGCTGGCGGCTTTGAGACGAGTTGGATAACTTTTGCTACTTGTAATTATTTCATCATCCGGCATCCATCATTAAACGATTTCAAAACAATGTTGACCGTATCACATTAATTGCAGTGTTACAGTTGCTACTGTCACGCAACTTTGTAATCATTTCCAATTACTTTTTCCCAAAAAGCGAAAGAAGAGAGTTTGAAAATTTTTACTGAGGTGTAAGCTGGGATTTTACGTTGCGAGGAGTGCAGAAATGGTTTGGTTTTACGCATCTAGCACTCTCAGTCACAAATGCGATTATGCAATTTCTCTAATTATAACGCTTTTGCAGCACTAAAATGTTTAATTGAAATTACAGCAACAAAAGAAGACTCAGCTTGAGATAAAATCGTTGTAACGCTGAGTTTTGTAAAATCTGATGAATGGCCCTATGCAGAGCTACTTCGGCTACGTTCCCGGAAAACGAAAACAATAACAACCAGAGTGTAGAGCAACCGTTGGCGAATTTGCTGTCTTTAAAGGACTCCACTTTCCTCCGCCATTTGTTACTTACTGGCACAATTATTTAAAGAGACACCGATTAACCGTAGCCAACCAACCAAATGCGTTGCTATAGCAATGATTTCTGAACGCGCCCGTGCCCACTGCGGCACCACAAATGAAATACGATGCACTTGCCTTACTTAATGTGACGATTTTAACAGTCAGTTCCATTAAAATTGCACTTTATTGCCATTATTTCACTCTTTGGGGGTCATAAGTTACATCGTCCGCGATTTAGGCATTTCGTGGGGATCACACGGACGACCACGACGATTTGTTAAGAATGTGATTAATGCGCGAATTGATTCAAGATCATCTTTTGCATAATGTGAACGTGCCCACAATTAAAGTTGCGCTGCATATTTTGTCTAATTATCGCGGTAATTTATGCATTTTCGACTTGCTCGGTTGTTTCTGAACGACACTCGCAAGTTGAATTGCAGTCGCAATGGCTCATGTACCTTTTACTCGATTGTTATTTTCTGAACACTTCCTCAAGAAAATAGCTGAGATCTGATTGCTGATCTTTTGCAATTGTCTTGTAAGATGCGCTGATTTACGGCGAATTCGGGTTGGGTCTTAATGGATACGGAGAATAAATTAATTATGCATTAAACAGTGTTACCCATTAAGTGCTTCACAGTAAATCATATTCCTTTGGCATTTGGTATCCTGTTTAAAGTAATTTATCTCATCTCCTGGACAATCGGCCTTAATTTGCGATTTTATGATTTTAATTGGAACTCATAACTTAGTGGTAAAGATTTGCCGACTGTAGTTTATCTTTCTTCTTGTTAGTGGAAGATAAATGAATGTTTCAACAGTGTTGTAATTTATTGTATAACTAAGTTGATGATTAAAAGAAGATTTATGTGCATTCATTAATTAGTTAAAAGTGTTGCTTTTCAAATAAATGAAAGGTTATAGTACTTACATATCTGTTGTGTCATTAACGAGCCGTCGAACATAAAATTTGTACTAAAAGCAATCGATACAATTAAAAAATCAAGTGTGAAATCAATAAAGTTCGCTTAAGATTACTGCTTAAGTTTTATAGAAGAAGAAAAACTGTTTATTTAACTACCCTTAGAGTGTAAAATTTCTATTGGCTCACACTCAGATTAACAGCAGCTCTAGTTTGGACGTATTTTTTTAAACCAATATTTATATGATTACTTTATTCAAACAAATATTTCACAACACATATTATATTTTGTTTATCTTCGCCATTGCTAATCTTAAGCCCGGTTTTTTATGATATAGCCAAAGCTCAGGGGACAGACCTATGAAGGATTAGCATGGCTATGGTCGGAAGGGAATTAGGATAAGGGGAATGAGAAAAAGTTAATGTCTTATTTTTGCATTCCTGCATGCTAGACAACAGCTCAGGGATGAAGTGGATTTAATATTAATTGCCATTACAAAACTCATAGGCAGGCCGGGCCTCGAACCTAATTCCATGGCGTGGGTCCAACTCCGATGCAAAGTAGTCGTGATAATTCAGTGCAAATTGGTAGATGGTTGTTGAATTTTGTAATACACGGTAAACTGTAATCGGTGGAATCTTGTTTAAATATTTCGCTTAAAATCCAACCACATCGACCATATTAATGTTTTCGAGAGTTGTAGGATGTGCGTTTTTCATATGAGGCCTAAACACATTGTTGATACTTTCATCAGTCGCTATATAATAGAAGCTTAATTTTTCACGGTTAAATAAATAGAGGTACTAAAACTGATTCCAACCTCACCTCTTGTTCCACATGATCATCGTCGTAATGGTCTAATCAAAAAGCTAATGATGCTTTCCTTTTACTATCAAAATGTATGGGGAATTAAAACTAGTACTTCTCCATTTTTCCAGCCAAATAGTCTGATTTCCAGCCTGGATTTCAATGAAGTCGAATCCCGAGAATAACTTCGCTTTAAATTCTGGCTAATGTAGTTGGCTGCTTTTGAGGACTTCTCTAATCCCTCGGACGTCTTCATGAACTTATTTCCTTCAGTGATCTTTGCTCCTTTAGTTTACACTAAATGAGTGGGATAGTCTACGACTTAGGTAACGTTGTTTTGTTTGCTTCTCGTCGAGCATCCTTTCTAAAATCTGATAACTCCTGATTACTTCATCCTCCGCTATACATCTACTTTTATGGGAGCGTTTTTGTGTCTGGAGGCTGTCTATTTGCGAACTCGAAAGAAAGTTATTTTCCGTCCATTCTTTCCGGTGTTGATGTTGTCGTTAATGTTGTTTTGTTGCTTGTGTACCCTTTAAGCGTGTTAAATCACCTACCTCACCTTCGTGGTACAACGCGGAGCTTGGAAAGCCCAATTGTACAGTTAATACATGGCTACTGAAATTTTTGTTCATGACCCACCTTCGTTTTGTAAATTTCTTAACACGAAAATAAAGCCTGACTGTATGTATTTCTCTTTCATTCAAAACTATTTGAGTTGATTCTTTACCCACACCTTTCTGTGTGTTGTAAAATTTTGAATTTTAATAATCAACATGGTTTTGTGCCGGGAAGATCTACCGTTATTAATCTTTCCGAGTTTACGTCGGATTTTGTTTTGAACTTTGAACGGAGTCTACAGAATGACTGCATTTATAGTGACTTCAGTAAAGCTTTCGATCACTCTTTCCTCACTTCGTCGTCGTCTTGAAGTTGCTGAAGCTTAGATTGCCCTCCATTCTCATCAACTTGTTTCAGTCGTATTTAACTGATAGAACATACTAGATAAACTTGAAGATTAATAAAGAAAGCACCTGGGGTTCCACAGGGCAGCCACCTTCGCCCTTTGCTTTTTAATCTATCTGTTGATATTGACTTTGTTAACCTCCTTAGGAACTGTTATATATGCAGATGACATGAACATTTTCTCCAGTAATAAGGATGTTGGCAATTGTTTCCGGATTCAAGATGACCGCAACGTTTTAGTTGATGCACCAGCAATGGTCTACAGCTTAATCTCGAATACCGTGCGTGGTGCGTCGCAGAGTGTCCGTCACTGACCTGGGGATTGTGGCTCATATGAAATCGAAGAGAGACGGAGTTGCGCAATTGGCACGATCACCACACCATGGTTCCAGGGTTCGAGCTTCGGTCTCCCCGTGAGTTTTAAATAAATCAATAATTAAAAATAAAATTCACACTATCTCTGGACTGTTGACTAGCTCGCAGGAATCCTAAATATATGTACATTTTCTAACGATTGTGCTAATATTGTTGACCTCTACTTTTCTACTGAATTACTTTAGAAACCTTTGTTGCGCTTTGATGGTTGACTTTCTTTCTGTTCGGTTGTTTTGTTTGCTTTTTGTTTTTTATGTTTTACTAATGATCTTTACATGCTATTCCAGCTGTGTTCGCAAGTTTTGCAAATGAAACATCTTTGGTACCGTGACGTAATCAATGGAACCCGTTTGGGATTTTAAGATTATTGACGTGGTCGGTATAGCTGCGTCATCTTCGTTTTTACGCTGTTGCTCCCAAAGTCGGAATATTTTTTGGCCTTTTCTGATACCTTTTAAAGTTGCTTCTGATTTCTTATACGTCCTCTATTGGCTGTTACCTGCTTACCTGTCTGATGCCCATGTATAAAAATTTGCAGAGCAGGGCTTGAAAAAACTTGGATTTTCAGAGACAAAATCCTTTTTAAGATCGGCGAATAGAACATATGGATAAATTTTTTTATCTCGGAAACATACTAACTAGACCCGAGTTGAATTCAATACTCCTGCTGCGATATGCCGCAATAACATCTGAAGACGCGCGAATCTGTGTATCGGACGTTAAAGTTGTTCTTTCTGTTGTACGAAAATTTGCTAAGCTGCGAACCTTTGTCAAGCGGTGTTCTTGGAGTAACTTAAACATCCATTGGACGAAGATTGTCACCAACAAAGCCCTATATAGACTCACATCCCTACACACATACTATGTAACGAAATAAACACAAACAACATTTCTTAACAGGCCTGGAGGCCTTACAAAGCCCAAAGAAGGCTTCGAATTGTATGCCCGCGCAACACATGTTTAAGAAACGTAGAAAGGATACCCAAATTCTAAAACCGTGGCAGGAGTGAAAGGCGTTAGTGCAGAATCGCACCAGGTGGAAGTAGCCCTATGCAGTAAAAGAGGTAAAAGGAAACAGAGAGTGAATCAGATTAAAAGAAGATTTCGGCTACTAGTATAAAAGGTATATTGTTGTTGAACATAGTTACATAGTTAATCGATTGCATTATTGCGAATTTCGCCCGATCGATGACGAAAATGAAGCAGGTGCAACTAAAACTTAAGTTGCATTGCGAACCACCATAGAAGCTTTTTAATATCATTTGTTGTGAGCAGAAGAAATTGTGTTTACTACCGCGCCGGTAGGATTTAAACCTGTGAATCTCAACGATGAGTAATAGTTATAATTTAACTAAACATACATGACCATGCGCGAGTTTTTGTCTTCCGATTCCACACAATAGCTTGTATTTAGAAATTATGGAAATGAAAAATACTACCACCTTAAATTTAATTCTGTAACGTATATATACCTATACATATATGTATAAAATATTAGCTGCTCTAAATCATCTCATAAGATTTCCATTTCTACGGCACGTGTTTGACAGAAGAGTTTTTAAAGCATTTTTGAAAATACAAAATATACTTGGATTATAATGAGGTTCTCATTCGACAGTTCTACCATTCTGCCTTCATATCAGAAAATAGCAGCCGAATGAGATGTTTTACAGTATGTGTAAACTTTACATCGAATTAGTGACTGATGCAAATTTTCTGAGATAACCTAGAAAAGCAAGGATCCGCATCAGGGGATTTCTGCACACCTTGCATGATGTAAATTTAATAATCCATAAAAAATTTAAATATAATTTTCCAATCACATAACTTCAATTTGCACCGAATACGTTAAATGAGAACCGCATATCCAGATTTTTCCAGAGGCACTTTGTCTTTCCTTTCGGAAATTTAGCAAGAATTGATATTCATAACCTGCTGTCTGTAGGGCTCTGTTTTTGCTGGCGTACTGTTGATTACTGCACAAATATTTGATTTAAATAAAAATCAAATTTAAAAGTTTAAAAACTGAACCCCCTAGAAAAAAATTAAATAAAAAAGTAAATCCTTTATGAGATTTCCTTGCCGTGCGCTGAAGCAGGGACACGGTCTCATCCCCGATCAATTTTCTGGAGCCAGTCAGTCTATCGAAATCCGAAATGAATCCCAGGTTGGATTCCCGTCACGTAGGTAGCACAAAAAATCAAATTCACATACGAACTTCTCGACTCAGTTGGAATATTGTCCCTGGATGTGGATTTTATTCACCAGGATGTGCTACCACCAAGTCTTCGTGTATATGATAGAATTGGACTTGGCTGAAGGAAATCAAATTATTCTGTGGTGAAGATACTAGCACTGAGCACCAATGGACCTGGAGTCTGGCTCATGACTTTGTCGTGCCGGGAAACTAAATTTCGTCTTTTTTATACACTGGTGTCGCTGTCATTGACTCCATCTCATTATCGATGGGGGCTGCACGAACTTTTGAGTAGTGTTGATTTGCTTTGAAGCATTCTTCCGAGGGAAATTAGATAGCCAAATACGGAAACCACGGAAGGATGTACTTTTATTATGATCTTAGCGACGGAGGACGAATATATTGGTGCCGACAAAAAATTATGTTTTAAATAAATGTTTGGTCAGTTTTGTCACTTTTGGCATGAAATTCATTTCAATTCAGTTTCGAAGCATTTCTTGGGTCCACTCCTATATGGGTTTCTATAGATATATAGTATGTCCGACCTTTTGGAATGAATATTCAAGCATATTTAATTTTGGGACGTTATTTCCATTTATTATGATGCCTGGGTTTGGGTTCCGCCCAGTGTTTTTCATATTTTAAGCAAATTTCATTTATTGATTCCTTAGGCCAAACAAAAGAAATTTATACAGAATATGTATAATTCTTTATTAAATAAAGGAAACGTTGCAATTGTCCCAAAATAGGTACTTGGAATACAAACAAATTTCTGTTTATTTTAGTTTAAAATACAGAATTCGGTATTGTTAGTTTGGAAGAAAAATAAAATTTTCCAGCTAATGTTTATGACTTAAAATCAAAATCACAATGTAATTCATTACTTATGGGTACGAATACCTGTAACGTATAAACTGAAACAAAAAAAAAAAAGATTTTAACCAAATGGCGCTCATTTGAAATTTTTTTTATATATCGGCTCAAAACTTTTTATTAATTTGTTAGTAAAAAGAACACCATTGCAGCTTTTGGATTCATTCCAGTTTATATGTACAATATCATCGCGTGCAAGCGAATAAAGTTCAATGTTAATATTTTAACCAGTTGATAGCTTACGACATGGGCGTAGCCAGAGGGTGCGAATAGGCAGCTGCTCCCCTTAGCTTTTGGGTAACAAAAATTCAAATTAAATTTTTTTTAAATAAATATTTGCGTCGCATTACTTCTTTAAATAACAAAGGCGTTAATCAAAAGTTTTTCTCTCCCTTGCACTTGGTTGCAATGAAATGGGGGGGGGGGGGGGGGGGGGGAATAAAATAATAAAATATGTATATATAATAATATTTAATGAAAATAAAAAATAAAAATAAGAACTTTTTTTTAATACTGCTGTGTTTCATTTCTTGTTCTCTGCCACTTCCTGTTCGCTATATTCCTGATTAGTGCAACGCCTTTGATTTTAGGGTTCGGAATCCGAAACAAAAAATAACCTGGCCAAAAGTTTGATCTCATTTTGAAGATAATAAATAATCCTTTCGAATGATATACAATTTATTTTTTAACACTCAGTAAGACCTGCAAAAATTGTCTTCAAAGTCAAAAGTAACAATGTGGCCCGATTTCATTGCACCCAAGTGTAGTTGTTGACGTTCCCGACACTATATTATGACAAGTTGAATCATTAGCCTAATTTCACATACTGTTTTGGTAAAAAAAGTTTTTGAAAATGTGATTGAATATTTATACCTATTAAACTATGACACGGCCTCCCTACCATTTTGCTATAAATATAGAAAATTCTCTGTTTAGAAAAGGTAAATTCTACCACCACCGTGATGTCTTGTGAAAAAGTTAATAATTTTTTTATTTACGCTTTTCATGTAGCACGTTATAGTAGGAGAGTTGGATGTTGGATGCGTCAAATGTTACGTCAGAAAATAAAACGGCCGCAACTTTTTTCCCCGCTCAGAAAGCATGAAATTCCGTGGCATAGGAGAGGGTTATGCCGCGTGCAAGAATGCGCAGGTCTGGGATTTTCCTGCCGGAACAGTGGCAGACCTGGTTTAATTGCTCAGAAATTTTTTGATTTGCTGACGTCATCGACTAAAAGCCTAAAATTTCGCTTGAGAATAGATTGGGCCTTACTTTTTTCAAAAAACTTTGTCTGCCTGCCGGAAGTCGAGTTTCTTTGACTTAATTTTTGGTGCGCGCGTTTAAGAGCACTGCCCATTAAATGACATATTCCTGACATTTTACGCATGTTTTCGGACATTTTTAAGCTCATTAAACATATTTTTTCAGTTACTAATTTATTTCCGCGATTTTTCTTCGATATTTTTCCGACAGGCAGACAAAGTTTGTTTGGAATAGGTAAGTCCTTATTCCAAAAATTTCAGGTCTGTCATCTATTCCTGCAGGAAAAACCAGGCAGACCTGGGCATTCTTGCACGCGGCATTACGCATTACCCTCTACTAAGCCACGGGATTTCATGCTGTTCTGACGTCATGTTAGGAACTCATGAAAAATAGGACCGGAAATTGCTATTATTTATAACACCCGGAAGACATTTGCCGGACAAACATTGCATTTTGTGTCTGTATTTATTAAATGAATCAGCGAAAAAGGTCCAGTCGTGTTATTTTATGACGAAACATTTGACGAATACAACGCTTGGACTTACAACTTTTGCCAGGCCTGCTAATTTTCTAGATGTTTCATTCAGCGACATCTGTTGTAACAAGTAATATCTCGGACGACAATCTACAGGATTATTCTTTATTTTTGTTGCACACTGGTTCAATGTTAAAAATGATGTTTAATGAATTTAAAAATGCAAAGAGCCTTTGAGAATTACAATATTGAAAGTATTATTGATGAAGCTGAAATATGGTATAACGGTTCTCTAACTATCTAGAGTTCTCGTAACCCCTTGTGGGATATAGGTCTGGAGAAGTACTTCATCCGGTTCGAGACAGCGATTGCAAGTGGACCTACAATTTAAAGTGGATTTCGAACTATCGGTCGCAGTCGGTGAGTTTCGAACCTGGGACCGTCGAGTTGGTAGGCTAATATGTTATCACTTATTCCAATGACGACGCTGGTACAACGTTTGGCTCGATAAAAAAATGGAAAAGGAAACCGTAAATGAACTGAAGGAGTCTGGGACATTATTTCCGGCTACAATAAAAGGCATTCTTATACTCTAGCCCAGCCATGTGCTACAAGCACCATGGAAAGGCATTTATTTACTTTGCGGCACGTAAAAAGGTGCCCCACCCCTAAGGAATATCTTGGCTACGCCCTTGGGTGATATGTAGCTTGTGCATAACTTCAGTTCAGGGCTTATAATAATAATTCATTTATTTTCCTTCTCTGGCTTAACCAGTAAAACTAACGAAATTTCCGCATTCCATCAGTATCTGTATTGTAATCATTCCAAGAGAAACAGAGTACGTAAACAGATTAAGAGTGTCCGAAAACATTAAACGCAAATCAAAATCGTTACGCATCTTATCTTTTCCTTCCTGCTAAATTCGGTTGCTTGAAAGCAATAACTCGCTAGTGCCGGCCATTATTTTTATTTAGTACTAGAATCCAATCATTAAGTTTAGGCGCGGTTTATATTCGGCGGAAATTTAAATTCAATAGCTCTCCTCTTGCCCAGAGTAGGATTGAAATTATTTTCCAGCAAAACTGTCCTTAAAATAGTTTCGTTCCTCTAAGTTGTAGTTGAGAGCAGAGTACATAAATCTACTTTGGGAATTTCGCGCTTGTTGTTTATATTCCTGTCTTATATATAGATTTACATGCCATATATCAGACAGCTGTGATTTTCGTTACCCAAATAAACTATTGCATGGTAGTTATTGACTAGTTCTTGAAGTTGACGAAAATATCATACTTTTTTTGTCCGGACAGCTGCTATCTATTTATAGGATAGTCTTTGATGCGAATATTTTAGAACTTTCAGCAGATAATTAAAATGCGTCCTAAGAGTCTCCGCAATGAGAGGTGGAAGTACTGTCTCCAACATTACCATATAGTTTGGTGTGTTTATCGGGACATAAAAGTACCTTTTTATGAAGTATCGGGATAGTTTTTCCACCTTTTCTTATCGCTTATCTTCATAGCTTTCTGACTTGTAACATAATGGATCTTATAACTGTGATAACTACCTTATATTTTACGCTATGTTTCACGTCCTGGTCCTTAAGAATTCCATCCCATGAAGCTTTTATAGTATTTAGAGACTATTTAAGTTTTTCTTCCAGATGTATATATTTATTTATATTCTTTAGCTATCTCCACTAGCTCCTTAATAAAACGCCATTTATTATTGTTTGCTCTTCTTCCAATTGTCTTGTTAAAAATTATAATTTTTGTTTTAGCCAAATTGACCTCCATGTTTAACAATTAGTGCTTAACTTATTGATTATGATTTGTAGCATTTCTGGTGATGCCGTGAATATACAAATGTCGTCTACATACAGTAAAGTCTATTGTTATAATTACGACTAATTCCTCCTGGAAGGTAGTCAACTAAGTCATAGCGCGAAAAGAAGCGGGCTCAATAGACATCCTTGCCTCATGACTGTAGTTGTCTCAAACCATTTGGAAATATTTGTACCATTTCAAACTACAGTAGTTGTTCCTTTGTAAAGTTATTCGATTAGGTTCAGAACTTAAGTTGTCATATTCACTCTTAACTTATATATGAGCGTTCTCCTGCTTACAAGATCAAAAGCTGCTTTCAGGTTGACAAATGCTACAAACATCCTCCTTCCTTTACTTGATGTGATGGTGACCGTAATTGCAAAGGGAAAGATGTTATCAACTAATTAAGAAAAGATTTATCCTATAATTCTCTGGATTTCATATGTCTCCTTTTTTGAATATCGGGAATAGAATCGCCTGTTTAAAGTACTCAGGTATTACCTCATTTCTACTATATTATTAAAACTTTCAAATACTTTTACCAAAAAAGTAGTGGATGTGTTCTTTAAAAATTCATTCGTAATTCTATCACGTCCCGGAGCTTTATTGACTTTCGCCCTTTTAGCTCGTAGAGCAACTCCTCTATGACAATATCGGCATCTTTTGCTGAGCTTAACTTGCATGCGGTTCTTTCTGTATTTTCTTGTTACAGCACAGTTGTTTGAACACTATTTGATTTAAGATACAGCTTACGTATACTGTCATCTTTTGTCCGGCCACAGCCTACTCTAGATAAAAGCCCGGAAGCTGACATTAACAGCTGATCATTGGTGGTGTAAAGAAACCGAAACTTGACACAGTAGACATAAGGAAAAATTTGGGGAATTATACTTTCTCGTAGTATATCTGGCAATATATTTAAAGTCGAAAATTGGATTTTACTTTAGGTTAACCTTCAAATGTTCTGAACATGTGAACACGATAAAAAGAATCTCTCTTATAAAATTTTCATGCGTTTTAAAGGAAAAACTCTCTTGTGCTCGTTTTGTTGAAGTAT
This sequence comes from Leptarthrus brevirostris, assembly GCA_964036015.1. NCBI lineage: Eukaryota > Metazoa > Arthropoda > Insecta > Diptera > Asilidae > Leptarthrus > Leptarthrus brevirostris. The sequence continues at coordinate 115,887,364 of OZ038372.1, read as the reverse complement.
TGAGCTTAAAATGCATCAAAGACATCAGCGTTTCTCTTTGGTTTTGGTTACGAGATTGTGCAGTTTTATTTGTGTGTTCAAGGATTGATTAATCTGTGGTACAAAAAAAAAATGGAATAATGCCGAAACGCTTGGTGGTGAAATGTCCGCACTGTCACGTTTTCCGGGCTTGTATCTAGAGCAGGCTGTGGTCTGGCGGAAATGTTTTAACCACACACCACACATTGCTTTTGTGTAGCTGAAATCAAACCAATCTTTCTTGCTTTTTACAGGTTGCTTGGCTTTTGTGAAGGCCTCGGAATTCTACATAGTGTTTCACTTTTGGAAGCATTGTTTGATTGTATTTGCATAGGTGATGGTACTGTCCTGGCAAACTGTCACTTTAATACTACTTCCTCGTTCTAATAACCTTCACATTAAAAAAAAAAGGTTTTCTGTGGAGAGGTTGGAAGTATACATATTGATTTAGCTCGTTGATTTGTAATATGGTAATGAGGAAACACTAGAGGGTTTTATTATATACCCCACACCCACTATGAAATTAAAATAATGTACATTTCTGAAATAGATCTAGGGAAATGTAAGTTGTCGGTTAAGTAAGTGTTAAGGTGTCGGCCTAACAATCCAGAGGTTACAGGTTCGAAAACCACTGTCGGCGACCCTTGTTTTTTTTCTGCTGACAACAAATTACGATAGGGTTGCAGGGCCCACTTTTAACATTTTCGATCCTACTTGTAATGGTCGTCTCGAACTGGAACTAGAACTAGAGCCCCACGGGAACTAGAGAGAGAGAGAGAGAGAGAGAGAGAGAGAAAGACTTAAAACTTCTGATTTTTTTACCTTTGAGATAATGAGCTCTAAAAATAATGTCATATGAAGTAATTTACTTCTTTCATCTTCGCAAGAAGTCCAAGCATTATATAATCGATCCAGCTAAAATTAGTTCCATTCATCAATGGAAATAGATTAAGGTGGACTGAATGTTTTTTCAGTGTACGTACAGCAGCGTATATATTTTATGATCCAAACATGGTTTCCCGATTAATTTCTGGAGGGTTATTATGTACATATACTCTACAAAGTCAATTGAGAACGCTAAAGTAAGGGTGCTGCTATTGGAAATGCTAAGAATGGGATTGAAAGTTAGAAATAGTATATGAACAATCATAAAAAAAGTAAACAAAAAATAAAAAATCCCGATTGGGTTAAAGACAAACGGCTTAACATGGTCAATGTTTTCAACGTTAAAGGAACATTAGAAGGTAACAGATAATGTCGAGGGCGCTCTAAAATTCACGTTATAAAACGATAACATGCCGTTTCAGGCATCAGATGCCCGCCTTTCAATTGCTCCCTTAAAGCTGAGAACCGTGACCATTTTAAGCCAAAGGGTAAACGATTTTTTGTTTCATATTTTTTCCATCTCAATAAAGGCCGAAACACTACATACTAAACATTAATGACACATATCACGCAATGACAGCATCATTGTGTAGCTAAAATAGTTGCCGTAGCAGGTTACGGGTTTTTATTGCAACGGATTGAAAAATGCGCAAACGACGTTTTTGGATGAAGGAAATTTTCTTGCAAAGAAGAGAGTTAGGTTTTTCTGATTTCTCACTGATTTTTTGCATAATATTTCCTTTTTTAAACTATTTTTATAATTAGGGGCACTTTTTAAATATAAACACTTATTTTCCCGCACAAGCTCTATCACTTTTTCTTCAAAATGCATATTTTACTTAAAAATAACTTTACCTGCCGAGATGATGCCGCATCAAATATCAAACAGCATCAACATAAGCTGTACCAATTGATTAATCAGTATTGCCATGCTGGAGTTTTATTTTGACATTCCTTGGCATTAGCATATCGACGCTGAAAAGCAATCTTGTTGTATCTCAAAAGATGCAATTTATGCTGTATCTAGTATTAAATCCATGTTACACTAACTTTAGGATAATTTCATCGTTTTTGTCAAATGACCATCATTTCAGAACTTGTACTCCAAGAGTTACCTTTCTATCATCTCTGGTGAAAGAGTAATGAGCTCTGCTGTAAACCTCCATTTTCAAGATACGTCAAGATTGCTTTTCAGCGTCGATAACTGCTAATATGATCACAACGATCGAGGCCTATCCATATCACATTTTATGGGGCTGAAGTTAAAGGTGTCGGGCAGCCACTTGACAGTAAGAGCCCATTTTACGAAATTTTGGACTTGACATTGCGGTACTATTATTTCCGATGGCGCTTCCAGTTTAACTGAAACATCGCCGCGGTATGATGAATGTCTTCAGACATCGAGTCACTCAAGCCCCACATTAAATAGTTTGGATCTGAAGTCTGAGGTTCCCGGCCTCCACTTGCTTTTTATGATAGTGCAAGAATCAAGATATGAAAGAAACATTTTTATAATTTTTGCAGAATTTAACAAACTTTCGTTTTGCCAAAAGCAGTGGATGGTCGAATTCACACAATACTCCTAAATTTTAAATTTTAAAATTCTACGTTATCTTACTGGTAAATTTTAGGTATCTATTGGAATAATACGTTTTTTGTTGTTAATGTGTATTTGAAGTCTGAAGTCGCCAAAAACGTTTCCTTGCTAATTTCGAATCCCAATGAAACAAAGTGATATAGAGTTTAAAATATTGCTATAGCAGCTAGTAACTATAGTGTTTATTATCTTGAGTTTATTTAATTCTTAAATGTTCGTCGGCACAGAATAGGATCTGGATCTTGAAGTAAAACTGTGGAAGAAGTTTCTTTGAATACTCTGTTTTATGTACGATGTGGCCGAAGCCTAGGGGACAACCCTTTGATGCGTTAGTATGACTTTGTCCGGAAGGGAATTAGGAAAATTAAATGTTTTGATTTTCAATTTTAAAAACCCACGATTCAACCAATTGATCCAACTTCATCTCTGAATACAACTTTCTACAAAATCTTTAAGGGAGAGTCTTCGACAATGACATCATATCACTCTTTTGCTTCGGATACCAACTACATTCGTTTGAATCCTTAGGCATAACATAACCATTATATTCTCCAAGTGTTCATTTCAATGGTACCTTTCACGGAGCCCTTCAATTTCATTAACTATTTTTATCATATACTATAGCTTTTTTAAACAAAGGTGAAATATTCATCACATGTAAACCGACTGAAACCTTTTTGACCCTCCGCGTGACTATTCAGAGTTCGAACGAATTACTAGAAAAGTTGTATGCCCACTAAATGATAAAATTGTATTTGTTTTTACTCCTGGACAGGTCATATCAGATCTATACGGCCTGCAATTTAGTCGTATATTTATATTCCATTTGTAAAATTTTAATTTTAAACAAACCCTCATCGTTGCCTTAAATTCCAGGTCAAACTCAAATTTAAATGCACTGCAATTATATACTGTTCATCAAGTTATTTCATTTGCCTGCATCGAGGAATTATATGAATATTTTTAAGGATTGCAATAGCATTTAAGAGCAGCAAGTTGTTGTGCAAGAATTTATTCAGTTGGAAATGGACACATATGGTACATTTCACATTTCATAAGGTGCTGAAGTTTTTGTGCCTACTTAGGAAAAGGTACCAACGCATGTCCTTGCGGGACATCGGGCAAAAGAACTTCAGCTCTTACGATGTCAAAGATTGCAAAGAGTGTTCTTGTTGTTAAGTTTTTCTCAATGAGCACATTATAATTTTTTTCATCAATATCATAACAAGTGCACTGAAATCATTGAAAAAGACAATTAAAATTTCCAATAGTGATAGCTTTTTAGATATTATCGCTAGCAAATGTTCATTATTCATAAATTTCTATACCGAAATATGTATATCGGCATGAGCCAGAGTGGGTATAGATATTATGTTACTTTTTTTGGAGCTTAACCCAGTATTTTTGTTGGAAAAGAAAAATATTTGTCTGGACTATTTTTTTCTTAAAGTCGAAATAATTGAAAAAATCTTTTCTTCCTTTCCTTTTTTATTTTAAAATAAGGCGAGAAGTTAACTTTTTCGTAAAACTAAATTTTGGTATAAAAATTGCAGTTGTAGGTTTTTATATTTATTTTTATTTCAGTACAGCACTCTAATAGCACATTACGGCCCAACATTTAGATTTCGAAAATCCGACATAGTGAGAGAGACATTGGCACAGAAATTTTTAATAAAATGAGGAAAAAACAGATAACTGATAAGAAACAATGGCACTTAATAAATAATAAGAAATTTTTAACACTTTCATTAATTTATGGTAAGAGTTATCCTACCATAATTCAATCGAACTGTAATGAATCCATTTAAGTCAATTAAAACGTTTTAAATCAACTTTTTTTTAAATAACTACTTAAATACGACAAATTATTTCACATACGCGTATTAATTATAGAGCTCTCAGTTGGAATCGGATAACCCGAAAACCCGGGTACCCACTCGACCGGGTAGGAATCGATTCCTACCAAAATTTCGGTTCCAATCGGGTACCCGGTTCCAAATAGGAATCGATTCCATCAATGGAACCGGTTCCGCTGTGAGAATCGATTTCGCCACCGGGAATCGATTCCGTCGTATGAACTGGTTAATAGGAATGAGTGAAATTGAAATGCAAAAATTGTCACTAATAGTAAGGAGTATAAGGAATTTTAAATTTTTATTAGTAAATCTTAAGTCATATTTTGTAATTTCACTACAGAAAAATCTGTAATTTAAAAAGAAACTAGACATTTTCTTAGTGAAATGCAAAATTTCCCCTGTTGGCCTTGAAACTGAATCTGTACTGCACGATTTCCTGTGACGGAATCGATTCTGGCGTTGGAACCGACTCTTATAATGGAACCGATTCTCCCTTGGAACCGGATACCCGAGTAGGAACCGGGTACCCGACTTAAATCGGTTATCCGGGTAGGAACCGGGTACCCGCGGGTCGGGTTTCTGAGAGGTCTAATTAATTATGTTCACTCTACACTGCTTTTGATTAACAATTCTTAATTTTATATTCTTTAAGACATTTATAATATTTCTCTAATATACAAAATTGTTTAAAATGGATTTATTGTGTTTTGATTATTCAAAACACAATAAATTCATTTTAAATCCTCATACGGACTAACAATTTAAGCCTGAATGTTATAAACTAAAGCTTCCGAATTTGAGCTTTCAAATCTTACGTGTAGGGTAAGCGAAGCCTTTTACACCAAAGCTTTTAATTTTTCCACAATAATCAGTAAAGCATTTGAGTACATGATGAATTACAGAGGCACTTTGTGTAGCTTTGGCGAACTAACACTAATCAAAACTAATTTGATTATCTGGATAAGAGTCACAAAATTAACTATAATTAGTAAATTCCTACCGGTAAAATGAGTAAAAATATAAGGTCATTTTAGGAATTGGATTTGTGTTACATATTAAATTAGTTATGAAATATAAAAACAATTTTTGTTATTCAAAATAATTCATATTGGCGTTCTAATGTGTTCATCGAAAGAAATGCATGTTTGACGTATTAGAAGTCCTTAAACCAAAAAAAAGTATATATATTTCTTACACTTTTGGCTTTAGTCGGAAACAGTCATGGCCAAAAGTATTAGAAAACGGCAAGATAACGTACTTTCAAAGACAAACAATTTAATTTTTTTCATGAGTATTTTAGAATTTCACCCCACCCCAAAAATCTACATTTTAAATATTTTCGCCTCATAGTGGTTCTGACGATGGTTTACTTCATTTTAAAAATCATCAAAAAATATTGAAAACTTTTAGGGAAATCGTGCTACCGTACAAAAAAACATAGAACCGAGAAAAATACGTTTGAAGTATAAAAGTACTTTCTTTAAGTAAAATAAGTTCTCGGTTTAGCAATAAATGCTAATGCATGAAAAAGTAAAAGAATAGCAAAAAGTTCATTTTGTTAAGCTTTAAAATTCTCTATAGTGGGTAGTGACTGGTAGTTAAAGTAATAGTTTATTAAAGTAGGTATGAGTGGTAGATTCTTTAATATTAGATTATAGTTTTGTTAATTGTGTCATCAGTATTTGTGTGTGTGTGATGATAAGCCTTTGAAAGTTCTCTCCAATGGAGCGTGGTGTATCCAGTGAATTTGGCGGACCTGTCGTGTTTGTGTCGTGTTTGGAGACGGAGTTGGATCAATGCGTTGAGCGGCAAGACCAACATGCCATGGGTCCCGGGTTCGAGCCCAGATGACCGTGAGCTTTTATTAAGAAATTAAAATATTCCACTCCGTCTCTGGGCTGTTGTCTAGCTCGCAGCAATGCAAACAAGACTCAAGTTTCCTCACTTCCCTTGCCCTAATTACCTTCCGACCAAAACCATGCTAACGCATCAAAGGTTTGTACCCTAGGATTTGGCCACATCGTATAAAAAAAAAATAATGCTGGTGTGTCTGCACATTAGAGGGATATGACTACAGCGGATCGTGGTGTGTCTGGTGAGGCTGAAGCACTGTTGTGAATTAGTCCGATATAGTTGGTATGTTCGTTTATTGGGTAGGTGATTTAATTCTAAATTTGGATGAATGTTTTACTGCTTATATGTGATAAGTCCGGGATTTCAATGAAATAAACACTCAGTCAACCATTCGGTACGTCGAATGATCTCTAAAAGTGCTGATGATCATCTAGTATGTCAAATGTAGGAGGAAGTAACTTAATTGGTGTGTTCAAGTATCAATCCTCCTAATCACAGGATTAGGTCAGGTCTGCTGGTATGTCAACTTTGCTGGCCTAATATGAATGAAGAGTGAATGTAGTAATTGCGTAATTTAGGCAGTTAATCCATTGAGTTGAAAATTATGTTTCGTTTTTGAGATTTTCCCTATATTGATAAATAATTTTAATACAGTAGAAGGCAATTGTCTACGCTCGCAGAACTTATTTTAAATCAGGCCAAGAGAGAGGCCGATATCATGGATTCAGGAGATTCAAAGGACGAACCACCACAAAAAACCAAAGGGAGGAAGAGCTAAAAAGTATGCAAGTGGTAAAAAAAGACGAAAAAGGTAATATGAAGGTGATATGAAGCTTTCCTGCCTATGATTATTCCGAATACCGGAGTTTGTCTTCAATTGAAGTATGCGAGAGAGTAGAGTTGAAACAATCTTCAATAGAGGTTTGTTTATTTTGATACGTGTGAGTAGTGATTGAGAAGTAAAGTGCATTTAGTTTTAACTTCAAGTTTAACCGCGACTTCCCAAAAACATCATTTTGTGTATCGGTTTCCGGTATAACTTATGTAGTCAATTTACAGTGGATCAACCCGAAATTTAATGAAAAGGTAGCTTCTTAGAGTAGTTTCAGCTAAATGTAGCGGTTTTTTAGGGAAAATTTTCAAAGAAAACTAAAATACTGTCCGAATTTTTGAGGAAAAAAACAAAATTGTTATTCAGTTGGCTGCCAATTCGGTACAAAAATTTAAAACAAATCATAAAATATTTTGTTGATTTAAATCACAAGTCCTTTTCAATTCGGTACAGAAATTTAAAACAAATCATAAAATATTTTGTTGATTAAAATCACAAGTCCTTTTCAATTCGGTACAGAAATTTAAAACAAATCATAAAATATTTTGTTGATTTAAATCACAAGTCCTTTTTATGCAGACCGACGTGAGAGGACCTTTTGCACCATTAAATTAAATGTCATATATTTGAAAAAAAATATTTTTTAAAAGTGTTACGTATTTATGTTAATATGCAAAACCAAAAAAGAAATTATATGCATTAAATATTCGCTAAAAAATAGCATTTTGTTTTACGTAGGTTGCTACTTAACTTTTGTGATATGGCAATACCGGTGTGAATATGTTAAATCTGACATTGTCATCGTAAAGTTTGAAATTTTTAATGGGATTCGTACTTAGTGCCGTACCACACTTGTCCTGCTTCCGCGCGATGAAGTCCGCACGAGTGCCCACACTTGTCGTGTCGGATTTTGTGTAGAACACACGCAATTTATTGTATGTAGTGGTAATATTAAAGCAATTTCCGAACCCAAATCAACCTTGCTTTGAATGTATGCGTGCCGATGCGACGATAAATATGTAAGTTCCGTGCGGATTTCCCTATACACTCCCGCACGCCCTCTCTCCAACAAACTGCGATGAAGCAGGACAAGTGTGGTACGGCACTTAGAACGTTTTGTCATACGAGTGCTATTTGTGTTGTTTACAGGTATTTAAAACATTCATCTTGGTCAAAAAATGAAATTAAATCGTGAACATTTTCGTGCCATGTTTTTCTGTGATTTTCGACCTGGATTTAATCAACAACAGTGTGCCGATCAACTGGCTTCGACTTTTGGTAATAAAGCACCATCTCGAGCCACCGTTTTCGCTGGTTTTCCGAATTCAGTCGTGGTCACACTTCGCTACAGGACGAATTTCGTGAGGGTCGTCCTAAATCGGTTGTTGTGCCATAAAAGTCGATGCTGTGCGCGAACCGATATTGCAAGATCGTCATGTGACATACCGTGAGATTGAGGCACGCTTGGGCATTAAATCCACTCGTATACAACCAAATATTGCATGATCATTTGGCCGTTACAAAGATTTATTCGAATTGGATACCGCATAATTTGACAATCACTCAAAAACAGGTTCATGTCTATTGGTGCAAAGAAATGTTGAAAAGTTCAATCGTGTTGCTACAAAAGACGTCTCTAAGATCGTGACAGGCGACGAATCATGGATCTTTGCATATGAACTCAAAACTAAGAAACAATCGACTGTTTAGGTCTTTCAAGCCGAGCCAAATTCAACAAAAGTTCTTCGCACACGAAGAAGTTCGGAGCAAATGGTTGCCTGTTTTTTCGAAATAATTTGACCTGTCGCCACCGTGCCATTACAGCAACGTAGAATGGTCAATTCTGAATGGTACCACATCATTTGTTTGCCAGAAATGTTCGGAAAAATAAGGGAAGTCAATCGCAGAAGACGAATCGTTCTCCACCACGAAAATGCAAGCTCTCACACATCGGCTCATACAAGTGAATTTTTGAGCATTCAAAACATGGAATTGATGGGTTATCCGCCGTACAGTCTTGATTTGGCATCCAGTGATTTCTTCTTAAGAAAGGTCCACGTTTTTCGACGCCTGAAGAAGCGGTTGATGCGTTCAAATGAATCCAATTGCATGCAAAAGTGTGTTGGTCTTCACGGAGAATATTTTGAAAAACAATAAAGCCATTTTCGATTATAAATATTTATTTTCACTTCCCTATCTCAAAACTTAAGTAGCAACCCTCGTAAGCTGTCACCCTGTTTGTTGCAATTAAGATAAATCTCGGATCCGTCGCATACTTTAGTATTTTTTCGCAGTAATGCTACGATGTCTTGCCTTTTTCGGTAAGTGAAAGAGGTCTATTAGAAGCTACAGAAGTTTACTTTGAGGAAAGATTAGAGAAATAGATATTTTTACAGAAGTTCATAAACAATATTTCAATATTATGCTTGCTGTGACTTTGTGCTGTACAGACGTGTTTTGCTTTTGTGGTTCCTCTGTGAATTCTTTTAAAAGAATTTCTTTGTGAATTCTTTTGAAAAATTTTTGTTTTAATTGTGTTTGATTGTGCAACAGAGTCTTCCGTGTTCCTGGTTTGCTTCTATTTATTATTTGTTATTTATTGTGATCGTTCTTTTATCGGTTTTCTGTGTATTTGTTGATTTGATGTGATCCCGTTGTGGCCTCGAAGTCTGATTGCTTTAGTTTAGGTATAATCTGCTTGCGGAATTTAGTTGGATTTTTGTTGTTTTTTGTTGTTGTGTTTTTCCTCGACCTCATTGCGTTTTTACCGTTTCTGTCGATTCTTTTAATTTTGAGTGTAATTCTTTTTTGATGTTTTTATTTATTTATGATTTGTGCCTTGCCGGTTTAATTTTTAATTTCATCTGAAGACTTCGTGCCTTCCCTAGATGAGTTTGGTCATATCCAGGACCGTCCCGCTGCCTCCATTGCCTTGCCCATTATATCTCGTGATATTATCATGGATGGTATCAATGAGCTTAAACTTGACTTTTCTTTTGGTCCCGCCTTACTCACTCCGCTGGTACTCATCTTCAACAAATCTATTCGGGCCGGCAGATTTCCTACATTATGGAAGAGCTCCTTTATAATTCCCGTTTATAAAAATTTGCATAAAAACTTAATAACTGATTATAGGCCAATAGCGAAGCTTTCCTGCATTCCCAAATTGTTCGAATCTGTTATATATTCGCAGCTTGTTGGGCAGTGTAAGGGGTTAATCTCATCTAATCAGCATGGCTTTCTGCCTGGTAGATCGACGACAACTAACCTACTTGAATTTGCATCCCACATAATAACTGCCTTCCAGCGAGGTCTCCAGACCGACTGCGTCTACACCGTTTGCTAAGCTGCGTGATGATGCTTAAATTGGAAAAGCTGGGTTTTCCGTCCTTAATGCTCGACTGGATCCGCTCTAATTTAAAAGATAGGTCATACCGAGTATCTTTCCGTAACACTTTATCTAGATTTATAAGAGCTTCATCTGGTGTACCGCAGGGCAGCCATCTGGGGCCGTTGCTGTTCATTCTTGCCATTGATGACATTGTCCCTCTGATTAGGCACTCCAAAGTCTTAATCTATGCTGATGATATGAAGATCTTCTCATGTGTTGGAAACAGTTATGATTCTTCTTGCATTCAGGATGATTTGAATACCTTCAAGGTTTGGTGTGCCTCAAATAGCCTGCAGCTTAACCTGGATAAATGTGAAGTTATGTCATTCTGTAGGAACCCCAATCAACTCGTCTTTGATTATACCTTTCCTGAAACAACTATCCGTCGTGTTGAGTCACTTACTGACCTTGGTGTGAAGCTAGACAAAAAACTCGATTTCACTCTGCACATAAATTATATCGTGTCTCGGAGTAATTCAGTTTTGGGTTTTGTTAAACGGTGGTCAAGGGATTTTTCTGATCGACTGACCCTTATTCACTTATTTTTCTCCTTGGTTAGACCGGTTCTCGAGTATGCATCTCAGGTTTGGTCACCTTGCTATGCTGTTCATTCCAGACGCACTGAGTCGGTGCAGCGGAACTTTGTGAGGTTCGCACTAAGAGACCTTCCATGGGATGATTCACTTAGGCTTCTTCATTATGTGGATCGCCTCCGATTGCTTAATATGCACTCGTTGGAAGAACGACGTAGAGTTGCTGACCTAGTCTTTATTCACCATCTTTTGAACTCGAACATAGACTCTTGCACTCTCGCAGGTATGGTTTCTTATAGGTATACCCCGTATAGCTAAAGAAGACTGCCTTTACTGCATGTTGTTCACTCTCGGTTTAACTATGGTATGCATGAGCCTATAAATCGCATGTGTAGAGCCGTGAATATGTGTCCTGTTTTTGACCTGACTCTTACTAAGGATTTGCTGAAACGATCTCTGTTGTCTGTGCACCCCCGATTGTTTGTGTGGGCGTGTTTTGGATTTTTGTTTTTGTTACTAATACTTGTTTACTAATATTTTATTGCATGGGTTGTGGGAGCCTCATTCATCTCAATATACGTTATATTCTGATGAATAGGTCAATTGATTCTAGGCTTCTACCTATGAAGTGCGCCTTCTGAGTTAGAAGGATTAATTAAACTTTTTAAGTTGGGTTGACATTCTATAGCGAAAACAATTGTTTCATGGTTTCGGTCATAGGCGAACACTGTTATTAATAATTGTGCATTATAAAATTAAGCTACAAATTTATGAAAAACGTTTATACATATAATACCGTTATATTGGCTGGGCTGTAAGGATATTCGACCATCTTGCCATTCAATCTACTACTAAACATCGGTGTGCAAGCTGTTACTTGCAAGATGGTTGTGCGAACGCAGAGTGAAAAGTATAGCTGAAATGCTTAAAAAATGTAACTTGAAGGACTTTAAGCATTCATGTATAGAATGAGTTTTGATATTTTCTGGAAAAATGTTTCTTTTGCATACTTTGAAACATAAATATCTATTTCTTGATTATTGGTGATCTTATATCCGCCTAGCGCTGCCGTACCTACCGAACCAGCTAATTATTTAAAAAAATTCTTTACTATGAATTAATAGTTATTATATTATGTAATGAGTTATGAATTGTGTGGGTGAAAATAGATTATTGAAATCCAACGTACCTATGCATACACCCCGCGCAACAAAAAAAAAACCGTACGTGGTTTTCTTTTTCACATTTTCCTGGCTTAATTCATACTAAATAGTCTCGAAGATGTCCAAATTGCTTTTAACATTGCTTTTACATACGTAGGGTTCGAGGCGTGCTAAAAAGTACTAATTGCATCTTTAAATTAAATTTTAAAACTTTTATTGTTTGGAAATACATTTTAAAGTTTAAGATATTGGTAGCTTACTGTATTTTTAATTTTTTATGAAATAAAAATGCATTAAAAACTAGAAAAAAATGAAGCATTTTTCGATTTCGAACGTAAAACTAAATTTTTATTACTGAAAACAAATTACATATTGCATAAAACATACTTTTTAATTTGGCTACATGTCAATAATGTAAAATGCAGAAAAATTACATAATAAATTGTTGTTAGTTAGCTTTTATAACCCTTTATGAAGAAAATTCCACATGTGGCTTTTTTTGTTGCGCGGTATGTACACAACAGTAGAGGAAAAAAATATTGACCAAAAAGTTGTGGTTTTGATTAAAATCTTGGAGAGTAGACACTTAGGTGTTTTTAAACATATTTTTTAATAAGATGTAATTATTTTAAGTTCATTTTCTCCGAAATTAGCACAGGCTTTTAAAAAGTAAAATTAGTCGGCCTAATAATTTGGCCACGGACTGTAAATCAAAAAATGTTTAAAATATGTTGTTTTGTACTCATGCGATTATCAAATTAAAAATATATCAAAATCGGAACTAAAATATTTCTCGGCGGTAAAGGGAAAGAGGAGTAAACATAAAAAATCGAGTTATTTGGAAGACTTTTGTTAGAGGCAGTAAGAAAGGAGAGAAAACGTATTTCTGAGAGTAAAAAATGCATTCAACTAACTCAAGGGCAATTGTTAGTAGAACTACTTGTCACGATTTCTTGACATATCGAATGTATTAAGAGGTTAATCTATGGCTTTATATGTGAATTTTAAATATGCAATTTATTCTGAAATTGGGCACGTAAACTGCCAACGCAGCAATTAATAATCTTCGAGAGCACGTAACTGTTTGAACAGAACGCACTATCAATGAATCAAACATACAACCGTAAGCTTACCACCTGGTCGTTGAGTTTATTAACTTAAACGTGCCTTTTTACGCTTTTTGAGTGCATGATAAAAATTGCATCTTCTGACATTTCAACTAAGAAAGCATTAATAAAATTTCTAAGCTAAAAGTGGTTAATTCCGTCATCGTAGCGTTATTTTGTACACTTGCAAGTTCAATAAAATCTTGCAGCAAGAAGAATCTTTCAGGTAATGATCAAATTAACCTTGGCCCAGAGTTATTTTCTCGCACTTAAGTTGTCGTGAAAATTAACAGACTTGTAATTACTGCAGAGTTACGTGTTTTTGACTTTGGAGAAGCTTTGGTAATACATTCAATGGCAGAAAGGCCTGCAATGATTGGCAAGTAGATAGAAGGTAATTAAATCACGTGCAGCAAGTTTTTGCTACATGTAAAAAAAATATTGATATAGATATAAGCATATTGGCGAAAGGAAAACTAATCTATTTTGGATAAGTCCGGGGTAGATCAGTTAATACTTGTGTTTGAAGACAGCTGGCGTTGCTGAGAGAAGTTTGCACTACCATAATATATTGATATCTTTCAAATGACGCCATACCAAATAGACCGTGTCTGTTTACCACCCTCCATTGGAAATACACGGAAAGTACGTACAATTTTTATTAGACTTTCTGGGAGAAAGAGGTGTTGTTTGTACCTAGAACAGGCTGTGATAAACTATTACCAGTAATATGAGTATGGAAGTGACTATTTGCACTTATCGTGTACTTACGTGTAGTTCCGGTATTTCCGTGTACGCGGAAATTACACGGCACTTTAAGAGTGGTAAATAGACACTTCCTACAAAATAATAGATGCTAAATGGTAGTTTTACAGGGAAAGCGAGAGAATTTTCGGCCCGAAGGGTGCCACGGTTGCTCATGGTGAACAGCAAGCGAATACTGATGTCAATTTCAAAGCAGTGCTGAGACCTCTTTAAGCGAAATCTGGCTATGTCTTTGCATCGGGTCGTCGCCATTGTTAAGACCTAGCTACATTATCAGAGACCAATCAAAGACGCCAGAGATCAATCAAAGGGTAAAAGAATAAAATTTTCTGGGTGAATCTGTTCCCGCAAAGGCCGAAAGGTCATGTACCCGACTTCGGGGCTTGGAAGACATAAAGGCTTAAGCACACTGCGGACAACACAACAAAATGTTCTTGAAAATACAATGACGACAACACGAGCGGCTTAATGAACTGTCATTCTGTCAAAACACAGCCTACTCTAGATACAAGCCCGGAAGCTCACATTAACAGCTGAGCATTGGTGGTGTAAACAAACCAAAACTTGCTACAGTAGACATAAAGAAAAGTTTGGGGAATTGCACTCTCTCGTAGTATTTCTCGCAGTATATTTAAAGTCTTAAATTGGATTTTACTTGAGATTAACCTACAAATGTTCGGAACATGTGAAAACGATAAACAGTGTCTCCCTTTTACAGTTTTCATGTGTTTTAAAGGGAAAACTATGTTGTGCTCGTTTTTCTAAAGTATTGAGCTTAAAATGCGTCAATAGCAAATAGAAAAAAGTTATTAAAATGGCTTGCGCGGCATTGGTGTCTTATGAGGAGTTCCGAAAACAAATAAATAAACGCCAAACAACCTATCTGAACGTAGCCCAAAATCTTACGTTACTGAAAGCGAAAAAAAGGTGTTGCTCGCATTGTCCGATGCATTGACATGTTATTGAAATCGAATGACAGCGTTTTTTACGGTGACAAATATTGCATTGCCCGCATTGTGTTTTAGCCTTAATTCTCGTGGACCTCTTAAAGAAGGGAACCGATCACGTGGCAATACAACACTAATTATTGGACCGATTCGACGAGAAATTATAGGAAATTAACAAAAAAAATCGGTTAAGAGCATGTTGGGCACTCTCATGATAGGTATCCGTAGGGTAATTTGTAAATTTTTCATAAAATAATTTTGCTACAGCATTTGATATAATTTTCATTTATGTTTTTTTTCAAATATTTTGCATCAATAGTTTAGAAATTAGTAGGGGATGCTGTGGATATGGATTTTGAAATAAAATATCTCGAAATTGAATGGTTCAAATCAAAAGGTTCGAAAACATTTGTTGTGGCATTTTAATGAACCCATCTGCAAACACACCACGGAATAAGGTAAGAAATAATAAGTTGTTGAGTACACTCTTCAGGATAGGTATTTAAATTAAAGAATAAGAGGATTACGACCTACACACGGGCAGACGAAAACGCACCAACTTTCTACTGGAAAATCGAATGCAGTAAGTAATTTAAAGCAATGTAAATTGGTGAGAGAAATAACATGAAAAATTTCATCCTGGCATCCACAATCAATGAGCATGGTTTTATGATATATTTCCGTAATCTCTTGAATCCGCCTGTTAACATGTAAGATGTGTGCTACACCGAGTGCTAATATACCCACTGTTGGATTCTAAGATTACTGTCCATGAACAAGTACAATTTTTTTGGCAAACCAAGGAATAATAAGGCAACTGACATGGAAACATAAACATGGCATAAAAACGCGAAACTCGCATTTCTAGACCTACTTGTAGCCTTTATAATAATAACTTTCGGTTAGATTACCTCATTCTAATTGATTTCCAATAAATTAGAGACTAATGAAGCAGGAAGCAGCTTTTGCCGACACAAGTTTCCACCTTCTGGTAAGGTGGAAAAATACAGGCAGACGGTCGAAGAGACAGCAAGTATAATTGTTCCTAGTTGCTACACAATCCCAAGAAATTGAATGAGAACAGTTAATTAAAAGTTTAATTTGGAAAGGACATTTATTTAAATTTTATCATAAAGCTGGATGTATAGAGGAAAGGAGATATGAAATAAGAATTTGAATTTTGAATATGGGGCTGACGACCTTAGCATTTGGTGTTACTGTCATCTTGATAACTCCCGCTATTCCGAAGAAGAAGTAACTTGGCTGCCTGTCCGACAAGATCCTTTTTCTCTAGAGTAATGAGAATTATCAACAGTAACACCAATTACTAAGGTCAGCTTCCGCAGTCTTGTAAAAAATTCAAATTCTTATTTGATATCTCATTTCCTCTACACAGACTGGCGGATGGACAGGCAGACAGATCGACTGACAATATATTTTGGGATCGTTGCGGGGGTGATTTGATAATAATTTAAAAAATACGTCTTAAAGAACTTTTTAAGGCAAACGATGTAAAGACAATGAGATTTCTGAATGCTCTTGAAGTCGTCACTTCTTACACGTTCACTGTGGGCTTATACGTAGTTTTTCACCATTATTGGTTCAATGCCTAGAAGAAACAATTTCGAATAGAATGTTTAAAACTAGAAGCTATTCGGACCTATAGTTTTTTCTAAGTCATTCGCACCAACTTTGAAAACGCTATTTCGAGAAAAACGAAAGTTAAAGTTTAAACTTCATCATTTAGTTATTTAATATTTTAATAAAAATAAGCAGAATGGTATGCTTAAAATTGTTTTAAGTCCAATTTCGCAAAACCTTTTTAGGAATGTCTCAAAATAAAAAAAAATAATCGATTTTTTTTTCTTTTCAAAGTTTCGTAAGAATATTTGTGAGGTTAACATGCGAAGTGACTAAATGTTCCGTTTTCGTTCGTTCCAGTGGCGGTGCTAAACAACATTTTTAGGGGCACCCATAGAATATCTTAAATAAAATTAAGACAATTAAAAAATAAATTGATGATTCGTTTGAGCTCTAATATTATGTCAAATTTAATATGCATCTTAAATATTTTATTTAGAGCATTTAAGGTCATATTATACTTTTACGAATTATCAAGATTTTAAATTTACATTTGCCCTAGATGAAATCTGAATTAGATTACGCCTGTATTGTTGATACCACTACATAGCCCGAAGTTCTACTACAAAAGAAATTTGCTTTACCTAAATCGAGTAATCTTGTAGTTCTTTATTCTAAGGCAGTGAGCGACGGTAACTGACTCTTGACCATTAGAAACGGCTCCAATATGAGTTCCACCGCTTCGGTTCGGACCGGTTCCGAAATGTACTTTGATTCGGCTACTATTTATTAATACCACAACTTTCTCCGTTGGTATTGGTATTGGTAACTGCAGCGATTTCAAAAGTTTCACCTCGTACAGCTGCGGATAAGGCATTTCGAGTCAAAAATTCATACTTGGCATGAAGGGAGGGGATGCCGACTAGTTTAGTAACGTGTTGACCAATTTTGATGATTTTGTTTTTTATAGAGGTATGTAGGATGTTTCCAGATTAATATTATGATCATCTAGGTTGAAAGCGGGGGAGGGGACGGTGTCTAATTTTGTAACACGTGGAACGGCTTATACGATTCGGTTATGATTACATATGTCTTTCAATTTACACTGAAAAAAATGCTGTACCAAGGGTGGTCGCCAAGATGAAATAGAAATTTACCGATTCGCCACGCAGCAAAATTTGTACAGCTTGAGAACGTCTATGCCGAGGAGGTTGTATGAAGTGTCGTTGAAAACAGTCAACAATTACCAATTTACAAGTTAATCAGTATTATGAAAGCTGAATAAAAGAAACACTCGGCCACAGCCTGGGTAAAACATTTTTCACTAAAAATATGAGAAGTTGTTACTCCGCATGTTCCCTGATTGGTACTATGATAAAAACATTGCACCCAAGGCAGGAAAAAGGAAAGGGCGTCGAGAATTATGTTAATTGATGGACACTAGAATATCAAATCGAGCATATGCCGAAAATAATATATCACTAATATGGTTTTTTAAATGTTCTTTATTGAAGCTTAAACTTTAAATAAAAAGTCTTTGTTTCAATAATAAAAAGTAAAATGAGATATACATATATGCGACTGTACCGCGGCGGCGAAGTGCATTAAGAAAAATCTATTCGGGTATTTCAGATTCACAATAGCATTGAACTGTTAAACACCTAAATAAAACATCGTTAATTCCAGCAATAGTGAACCTAGTTTCTCATAAATTCAAATATTTATCTAAATCTAAATTAATTCTCATAATGAGAAAAATGTCTGAACCTACCGGGTATAATGTAGAGATTTGCACAGCTGACCGAAAGAGCAGTTTGATAAAATATTTAAAATTCCCATAGAACCATCTAGTTGGTTTGCACACAGTAAGACAAACTGAAATTTGTATTCCCAGAGAGATTTTTATGGAAAATTTTTTTTAGTTCCGTTAAAGGATAACTTCAAATAAAAGTCAGTGAGCAATCAAATATTTATAAATGTGAACTTTTCTCGGCTATATTATGAATATATATCCAAGGCGTAGATATCAATCTCTATATCCACGGCTTGCTTCTGATTCCGGAGCAATTTTATTTCAAATGGAATAGTATTCATGCCCATCCATCGTAGTTTTTCTGTTAGACAGCATTGGCCTTGGTCAGATTTTTTCATTTTTCCGTAGTAACCTAATTTTTGGGATACCGATGCTACTGCTGACCGCAGAGTTGAATTTATCGACCATTACTCTTGTTGCATGGGATTGAAGTACGATCCGGGAAAGAGAACTAGGTAGAAATATTATAGGTTTGGAATAATCTACGACTTCTCGCAAATATAATAACAATGAGCAAGTATCGTATTAAAAGGGCAAGGGTAATTTATCATAACTATAATTCCATATGATATATATTTAATACAAAAACTAATAAATTACATCAATCGATTACTTATAAAAGGGAGCTGTTAACTTTGAAATGAGAAATGACTTTGTTTATTATATCGAAAGTTCGTAACACATAGTTTGTAAAACGAGTAATTTCTCATTAAAAAGTTAAAAGCCCCTTTTTATAAATCTATTGGATTTTCGGTGACCTATACCATATTCACCAATTATAGTAGGAATTCTTTAAAAGTCAAACCCTATCTTTTAGAGGTTTTCTGACGTCCGCGTCGTGAGCGGGAGAATCTAGAAATAACCCATTTCACGCACGCTTGTACCTAATTTTTGCACGAATTTTTCATAATTTTACTTAATTTTTTTATACTAATTGGAAAGTTCGGCACAAATAATCACGTTACACATTACATATTACAATTCATACAAGAAGAAAAAAGTTCCCATTGGAAAATTCCGGTAGAAATTACAGTAAATATAAAATAAATTTACCGTTTGTTCTGGAAAAATTCCTAAATTAAGAAAATTTTATGAGTCACGTAAATTTTACGTTGCTGTTGCGTAAAAGTTCCCTATAAACACATTAAAAATACTAGAACGTAAATTTTATAGTGCGGTAGTTTACATTTTGGTCGAATGTGCAACACTATTACGGTGATACGAACTATAATTTTTTATAGGATTTTCGCTCCGTGTAACTAATATTATACAATTGTAGGATCTGTATCCAGGTATAGAGTTTTTTCATGAGGAAATTAGGATGGTGGGAGTTTACTTCCATTCGAAATTAAATCCACAAGACATGTGTAGCTGGACATTGAATGGAACGCTGCAATCGTTATGGTTTATGGGATATCAAACTCCGTTGGAAGTTGATGATATTTGATTCGATCTCCTCGTTAGCTTTTATTAAGAAATTAAAATAATCCACTCTGTCTCTAGGCAGTTGTTTAGCTCGCAGCAATGCAAAAAAAACAAGACTCAAGCTTCCTCACTCCCCTTGCCCTAATTCGCTTCCGGCCAAAACCATGCTTACGCATCAAAGGGTTGTCCCCTAGCATTTGGATACATCGTATAAAAAAAAATTCACGGCATATGCACTGCAGTATATCTGAAAACTAGTACATTTTCGAGGAAGCATCTTGAACAAATGTTCTGGTGTATGTAAAAGGGTATATTTTTATGCCTGGAAACCATACAAACTCGTGTTGTGACAAAACAACATTTTTTTTGGGAAAGGCTAATTTGCTGGATACACAATATATTCGAAATAAAAACAATAGTTTATTGCATGAAAAATTTTGTTTTCTACCCGCCAACCTTGTTGCACAGTATTTTATAATCATTAAAGACATTATTGTCGACGTGGGCAATACCTGAAGGATTACCCCATTTTTATTATCCTTTATATGGGTTTGGCAGGGGTGTATCCCAATTAGCAATCGACAACCCTAGGGGAAATTACTTTTTACAATTTAGTGCTAATTCCATTGACGTGCGTAATAACTACAACTATTACATTTTTTCAACACCGGAAGTCTAAAAAAAATGAACCAAAATTTCCCCGAAACCTTTAATATTTTATGTACGTCAATGACCCAATATTCATTTTAACTAGGTCCGATGAACGTTATCGATGCTTGAAGATTTAGGGTAGGATGAGACTATTAGTAAATCTTAATCAATTTTTCCACAATAAAAAATGTATTGAATAAAAAGTATAATTATTTGTGTGATTAATAAAATCTAACGATTTACATTGTGCTTTAAGTATTTTTCTGTAATGAAATTAATTTATACTAGGTATATGGCGAACAAGCGATACATTTTTGTTTAATAATATTTTATAATTGTACACTTGTCTCCCAGGGTAACATAATTAGATTCTATATAACTTCAATACCCAATCAAGTCTTAAGAAATGTATCAACCTTTTTTATCATACAAAAATTATTACCAAAATGAGTAGGTGTTCACCTCATTTTGGTAATAATTTTAGGATTTTGAAAGAATCTTGAGACTGAAAAGCCCTTGAGTTTGTATGCAAGACATACTTGAACCTACATCGTCCTAAACCAACCTTGAAATCCCAAAGTGAAAAGAAAAACTAATAATAATCCCAACCCCGGTATTTGGCACTTCATCGGAATCCTATAATCCATTATTGCTACCGCTCTGTAGAAATAGGTTAGGGGCGGGCAACTGTCAGATTTGAACAGATTTGAAATGTGCTGTTGAATCAGACAGTAAATTTCGATTATGTTCCAAAAGGAGGGCTGAATGATGCTCAAAATTTATGTCACGTGTCCCTTCTTTGTACTCAATTCCTACAAAACTAAGCAAAGAGTCCTTGCGTTGCCTGCTCGCCTATATAAGGACTCTTGTATACGTTGGGAATTGCCTGGAACAACAAATCGTTTCCCCAGTAAAAATCGCGCTGTACCAAAGCGGGTAAATATGTCGAAAACGTGTGAAAGCAAACACAATTGAGGATTCAACCCGCAGCTCACGAACAGGGCACTTATGTACCATCAATGGATTTTCTTAGCCTAAAAAAATGGAAAGTTTTAAAATATTGCCACATGCATGACAACAAAATGCCAGAACAAATGGAAGTCGAGAATTGTAGGACACAATGCATCCTCTCTGCGTTATTTTATCCAGAACTACAGCGTCTTATGTTTCTTAAGGTTGAGGCAGAACTCGCGCGCGCGAGTTATGAAGGCAGCACCAGTACGTAATCTTGAAGATATGAGCCCAAGAGGACTGACTGCTTTATTTCAGAATATCCCAGTCTTGATCTTTATAGCATTTTTGTAAGTCATAATCCTATTGTGACGTGGGATGGATTCAAGACAAGAGAAGCGCACTAGATCCAGCTAAAACCCTTAAAGGGCAGCAGAGATTGAGCACAAGTAGATATTCTTTAGTACTTACAGTGAAGGCAATCAATTTTAAGGACATCATATTTGCCGTTTGTCCTTGATGCTGATATTTATCCTGGCTTTCCTTTGACACTTCCACTTAGAGAAAATCCTCTCAATATAGTTGGTTTAGAGATATCCTAGCAGCACAATTTGTTTTCAGTAGCACTTGAGTGAGACTTTTGTTTATTTTTGTATAAAATTGCACACTTGAGCACTCCGAATTCTTCACAGGACGTTTATTACAGTTCAGTCAGCAACGTTTTCACTATCACTGGAATTAACACGGTTTGAAAGGATGGCTCTGATCTGAAGACGCGACGACACAATTAAAGTAATTAGCCTGTCGACAAGCACGAATTTGGATCAAATAAAGGATTCTTCAGGTGGAGTTGCCTTTTATATCATTTGGAGAACTTCTTCAGCAGCTCTATTTATACACTTCTGTTGTGATGGGTTCGATTCTACAAAAGCCATGAAAACGTTGAGAGAGAGGGACAAGGCAGACCTGTGTTGCATACATACCAACATAATTATGAAAGGTACATCACTGGTAATAAGCAGGTACATTACAAGTTAGTTCTCAAGATGCAACACCGAACACAATGCTAGACCATCATCGACCAGAGATGGCACGGAATCACTTTACCGCTCGCGGTGTGTTTGTGACATCACAGCATCACAAGGTGCGGGAACTCCAAATGTCTACCGGATGGGTGCAGAAACTTAATGTAAAACTCCTAGCGAAAAAATCGCCGTAGAACTGTAATGCGAATTACGGCAATGAATAGCGGGAGTTCTAGTGGGGATCGCATCTTCAGCCCAGCATCTAGCTAGAAAAGCCAATTTGAAACGGCCTGCAGCTAGAGCAGCTTACGTACCAGACCCATTGTGCACCAGTCATTTACTTGCAATAAGACGAACGTCAGCACTCAGCAATGTCTAGTCTGGTGCTATAGTAGTGAGCTTTTCTATTTTTTACCACCTGACATCTTCTTCTTCTTCTTCTTTGGTTTGATATTTTGATCTCGATTGGCGTAGTTTTCTTGTAATAGATGCTATGCGGCGGCTTGGCCTTTACATTTCGCTCTTTCTTCTACTGAATGCTGATCGGATTAAGTAATCTATCTAACACCATCCGTCCGACTGATTGCATGTTCTGTATCTCATGTACGGTCGTAGCAATTCGATATAGTTCCTTTACACGTTTGATTCTTATTAAAATTTTGCTCTGCTTGTTAGCGCGCTAGAATACTAAAAATGATGAAGTGAAAGTGATTGACTCTGGCCTTGTACTGATGATCATCCGCGCTTGATTAGCGGCATATAAAGAAAGGGCACAGGTAATTTCAGTTACTCACATCGACACGTTGAATTGGTTTAATAGTCATTTAGTAATTAAGTATTGAGCAAGCTAGCAACTCTTTGTACTTTTCGTTTTCGCATCTATTTCTTTCATTTAATTGATGTTGGTAAACAAAGCCCCACGGAATGTGATGGTTCCAGCTAAATTGTGGAATCTTTACGTAAAGATACCGACGTATATAATCAATTCATAAGATCTTTGAAAACGTATCTCTTTAATATGAGTAGAAGCATATTTTTAAAGGAAGGAATATCGGAGGTGTCTAAGAAGAATTCATTATAATTCTACAATAGTTTACGGAAACAAATTAAGAAGAGTATTAATGTAATGAAAACTGATAAGAAAAGACATTGATTTGAACTGATATTTTTGTAGGAACTACAGTTTTCTTCTAGACGAGCTATTAAAATAAGAAACTTAACTAAAATAGAAATAACAACGAAGTTCGTTACAAAAACAATTACTGTTAAAGAGTTTCATTAGAAAAAATTGCGGCCAAATATCATTTTATTGTTCCTCTAATATTTACATAAACCTCTCTCAACTCTAATTATTTCAGATTTTTCGCTTCGTAAAGTTCGGAAATAACGTGATGGAATGGTATTTTTTGGAAATTTTTCATAATAAGTCGAAAATTATGTGGCATAAACGGAAAAAATATATATATTTTATAATGTGCCCTTTCATATGATACCCCACTTGATAAAGTAACCACACTTTCAAATTTTGACCTCCCCTTCGCTCCTTTCGACCACCCTTTGCAAAAATAAAATATTTTTAAATTTTTTTCATTTGCATTATTTAAAACTATTTCAAATTTCAAGTCGATAGTATTAGTAATTGCTGAAATCAGCAGCTGTGACAGACAGACAAACAAAGTCGCACCATATGGGTTCCTTTTTTACCATTTTGGTATGGAACCCTTAAAATAAGAAATAAGAATCTATCGCATTGGCTGAACTCTTCTCAGTCGTGCGACGTACCCCTTTGCAGATGCAGAAGTCAACCAAAAAATAAACAAAAATTTTTGGTTTTTCCCCACTTTGAACAACCTTCGTATAATTAACCTTCTTGTCACTCCTTAGTTTTGGAAAATGATGATAATATCAAAGAAATGGTTTAGAAAATTCAGAAAGCGCATGTACGCAAGAGTTGAGTGATTATATTTTGTCGATCTGGAAGCGATAACTGGAACAGCTGATTTTAGAACGTGGAATGTTAATTGAAGTAGTATTTTGAACCCACTACCCAAAATCAACAAGGTTCTAAGTTCCACATATACATTTTTTTAAGTATGACCAGGCATAATTTCGTAACCCGTGGACCGATTTTGATGCTTCTGCTTTTGTAGGTTAGAGTAGAGTAGAGGAAGAGGGGGCTACACCTAACTTTGTATTGCGTGGATCGGGAGGGGGTAGTCTAACTTCGTAACACGTGGACTGATTTGAATGATTATTTTGTTGTTGTATAGAGTATGATCACCCATTCTGGGTGAGAAGAGGAGGGGGGGGAGGGTAGTCTAACTTCCCATCGCGTGGACAGAGTTGGATGATTCTTTTTCTCATGTATAGAGTATGTTCCCTGATTGATACCGCGACACAATTTTAAACGGTGGAGTTGTAATAGGGGAGGGGTTGGATCTCAACTTTTAAACGTGTAGACCGATTTGGATGACTCTTTTTTATGTTATATAGAGTATAATCACCCATTGCTAATATGAGGATACATTTTGCACGGAGGGGTACGCTAACTTCTTAACGTGCGAACCGATTTGGATGAATTTTTTTTTTGGTGTATAGAATATGTTGCCCCACTGGTACAACGACAAAACTTATGTGGTGGAGTAGTGCGCGGAGGGCGCATTATCCAATTTATTAATGCACACACCTATTTGGATGATTCTTTTTTGTTGTATACAGTATGATCCCCCATTGGAAAACTTTTGACCTTTGGTTGAGGTGGGAGAAGGGTTAACCTAACTTTGTAACGCGTGAACTGATTTAGATAATTCTGAATGCATAGCGTATCTATTTGTATTCTGACAAATAACATGGCTTGTGGTGAGAGCTGGAGGATGGGCGCCGTCTAGCTTCATAATGCATAGACCGATTTTGATGGTTTTGATTCTGTTGTACGAAATGCGTCTCCTGATTGATAAATGATAACAATTTTGTACCTAGAGTGACTACGATGATTCTCTGACTACGATAATTCTCTCTTGCTCCATAGACTAGGGTGGCGCATTAGGGCCATCTTAAGTTTTTTCTAAGGTGAGGGTATGAGACCGTGGCTAATTTTATAATAAGTTAGCGGATTTGGATAATTCTGTTTAAATTCTTTAGAGTGCACTTCCTGTACAACTTTTGAAATTGCCTTGTTCATACAAGCAGCATTCTTAGAGCGTTAGATATGAAGGCACTAGAAAGTAAAAAATAAAATATATCATAGATAGATTTAAATTCAGCACACTGAAATAAGCCGTAATTATTCTTACATATAGGACAGAAAGTAGATTCACTGTTGAGGAAACATGAAAGGCTTTGGATGTATGGAACTTCTTATTTACATCATCGATATTGTCAATAGCATCATGACTCTTTTTTAGGAAGGCGATAGATTCATCAATGATTGGTAAGTCGCTGTCAGAACTTTTGCTTGACCACAACAGCCTGATCTTCGAATATAACTTATTCAGGGATATGCAGATTAACCACTCGACTATCTAAATTATTGGTGTTATTATGAATTGTTGGAAAATGGGCCGAGCCTGCGCTTGGAATTCCCAAATTTCATGTTCGAAGTAATGACGCTTGACTCGGCAATATTAATAATAAATCTTCGATTTTTTTTCTGCTTTATTGCGCTTTTGTCCGACCAATCTTGGAATATGCTTCACCGGTTTGGTCTCCTTTATGTGCCGCTCATATCGATCATTTTGAGGCTGTCCAGCGTAGATTTCTGAGATTCGCCCATCGTGGCCTTCCCTGGGCTGATTCTCTTCGTCTGCCTCCATATATAGATCGTCTTCTACTTCTTTCTTTGGAGCCTCTTGAGGCTAGACGTAATAGGCTCAGAATCACTTGTGCTTTTGACTATCTGCGAGGAGTGATAAATTCCCCCGAATTGTTGACTTTAAACTTGTAGGTTCCGTCTCGTTCCTTGAATGCTCGGAACTTTTTCCATATCCCTCATCATCGCACCAACTATGGAATGAACGTGCCTATAACTTCAATGTCTCGCTTATTTAATACTCGTTTTGATTGTATTGACTTTCATTTGTCCAAGTCACTGATAAGAGATCGGCTTGCGTAGAGTTAATTTGTATTTCTTTTTTTCTCTTTTTCTTTTTTAAATCTTGCTTTGGTGTTATTTTTTGTATTATATTTATTTTTTGTTAATCTTTTTTCTTTTCTTTTTTTGTATTTTTTCTTGTATTTTATATCGTTTTTATTGTCAGTACCTTGCTTTTCTGCTTTTTTGGTAGTAATATTTAATCATATGGACATCTTGGAATTACTATTCAAGTATCGTAGTTCAAATTAAGATCGGCTTGGCCTAAGTTTCATTTTCTTTTTTATTTTATTTTCTTTTTCTTATATTTTCTTGACTATACTAAATGTGCAAACTTATTAACTTAATTTATTTTTCTATTTTGCTTTTACTAGTCAATCTCTTTGATTCTGTATTTTTTTATGTTTCATTTTGCGTTATATGTACTGTTTAAATTTCGTTAGTTTTTATTATTTGGTGAATTTAGAAATAAATAAATAAATAGGTTACAGTCCGTATCCTTATGGACTATATGCACACGTTCGAAGTTTATATGTGCAATTACCACTGTTTGCACCAGTTTTCACGTAATGATTTTAAATCTTGCCTTTGCTTATCTAAATGGCTATCAAGTACACTTAGTGTTTTGGGTTTCTTATTTTTATCTTATTATCTTAATTTCACCTCAAATATTTTGATCGTTTCATTTCACTTATGAATTTCGATTTTTAATTAATTAATTTGATATGTGAAATTTTAGAAAGTGTTCAATATCAAATGCATACAAGCGTAAATATAAAGAAATTAAATTTAAATTAGGTACTTATCTGCCTTATGTATAATTTGCACCCTTATTTGTTGATTGCGGGTCTAACTAGTTAACGACGAATAATCCTTGGACAGTTCCTTTTAATGAGCTAATGAATGCATTTCCGAGAAAATTTGGGAAAATGCTGAACTTTTGGTAATTTTAAAACATTTTTGTCACTTTCGCAAGTGACTGTACCTGTAACAGCATGAGTTAGATCAAAATTGTTGACAATTTTGTAAAGATTATTGGGATTGTAACTTTTTGCCGTCGTTGCGTTGAATAGATGAAAAGTTAAAAATAAAAAAATGATTTTTATACAATTTTTTGTTTCTCTGGAAGTTAAAAATTAACTTAAATCTTAAAATAAACGAGTACCTAAATAAGGTGATAGCACAGGTGAGTTATGCCACGGCAGGCCAAAGCGACGTTGGACTGCTGCTACGCGATCAATATTTATATTTTGAAAAGGAGATCTAACACAACAGGAATAGTCTAGAAATGGTCTAATAAATGCACAATAAAGCAGCCGCCTAATATAAAGGTTATCAAATTCCCTTGCCCACCTTTTAATATAGCCTAGTATCAAAATTGGCCATGCTTACTATCGCGTCAATATGGCCTACAAGGGAAAAGCGATAATGCAGTTACGCTCCTAGATCTTTGGTTTTAGCAAGGCTATTTATAACACCATCATCGATGGTATAGCTAAAATGAAGCGGTGTACTCTTCCGGGAAAAAGACATTGTCGCACAGTTATTAATATTAAGTGCGAGACGGTTTATAGAGCATCATCAATAAAAGGCGTCTAAGTCATAGTTTAAAAGTTCACAGTCACGCCGATGTTTATGAAAGATCTTGGCGTCGTCAGCATCACATAAAAAGGTAAGGTTTTTGAAGCTTTAGTTTGTAAGGTCCTTTACTTTCATTATAAACCTTTCCTTGGTTCCTTTCAGGACGGTTTTATTAAGGGTAAGTCAACTACTACAAACATGTTAGATTTCTATAACTTTTACCTTTCTAAGATCGAAGCTAAGAGGAAGGTTGACTGCATTTTTACTAATTTCAGTAAAGCATTTGATAGAATTAGTCATAGATTTCTAATTCATATATTAGCTGTCCTTTGGTTCTCCTCCTTAATTATTGACTGAAATAAGAGCGAATAATTGACGTCTCGCATACTGAGAGTGTTGTTTCGCCGGTATCTATCTCAATACGTCAGGCGTACCCCAAGGAAGTCATCTTGGTCTGCTTTTGTTTATTATTTACATTAACGATGTATATATTTATGTCCTTAAAGAATTCAAAAATGCAACACAGGTGGGTAATGGGTCTGCCTTGTTTATTACCATACATGTGAAGGAAGATAATCACAAAAGATTTCCAAAAATTGGAAAGGACACCAAAAGCCATAAAAAATTTAATAAATAACACAAAATAGGAATAATAAAACAAGTACAGTACTTAAGAAAGAAATCCGGAATTCTATCCAGACCACTTTAAAAACTACTGAACAAAGAATGGATATGTTGCGCGATTATATCGTCAGCAAAGAACATATCCTTCATTTCCAAGGAAGTTGAAGGAAACTTTGTCGAGTGAATAAAATCATTAAAACTAATATTGCTGTCAATAAAAGTCTTAACAAAATCAATGAAGAGATTTGAGATAACTAAAGGCTCACTACTATTGCGATCACCTAACCTAACTGAAGTTGGATAACAATCGATTTGTCACTTGGAGTTCACAAATTTTGAAAACTGTCTTGTAAGAGAGCTCGAGGCCAGAAATAAATTCATCTAGTAGAGTAGAATAAGTGTGAAAATTCATATCACTTCTAGTGGGACAGAAAGCTTTCTATGGCTTATTCTTTATATTTATACATTGCCAAGGAAGACGTGTAAATGAATTACCAGAATTAGAAATAGGAACATATTGCGCAAACAAGTAAACAAATTTAAAAAAAAAACTGAAACAGCTACGTCAATTTCACGTTTAAAAAAATATTAGTCCATTCACAATTAAGCAGCAAACCATTAAGCAATGAAAAGTCAGTTTTTTTAAAATTAAAACAATTTTATTACTCGAAACAGTAGATGAAACAGCAACAGGATCAAAGGAAAACACAATAAAGTGCGACCACTGCGGGACCAGACCAACAGAGCCATGCAGACCATGTAACCAAATCCAGAAACTTGCCAGAGTCATTTGAAACCCCGCTGTACTGTGTCAATCCAGACAAACAATGGTATCAATAAAAAACAATTTTTAAAATAAGTTGAACTGACTTCACAAAAAGCGCTAAAAAGCTTAAAATAATTTTTGATTTTATACTTATTACGACATTTCGAAGAAGGTTCAAATTAATCAAACCAAACAACTACAACAAAAGTATTTAATCGTCCTTCCTTATGATCCCGTGAGCTGAAATGTTTTATAGTATTTTCGGTTGTGCTTGGGTAGTTGTTTTGTTTGTTTAATATGCACCGACTTCAAAATGTCGTAGTAGATATAAAACTAATAAGTATTTAATGCTTTTAGACGCTTTTTGTGAAGTCGGTTCAACGTTTTATTTTAAACTATTTTATTTTTCACTTTTCAGTGTCTTTATATATACGACTCGAAGAATGCTGCTCGTACGAAAAAAGCAATTTCAAAAGTTGCAGAATAGAAAGGAAATAGAAAATAGGAAATAGAATTTTTACCATGACCCTAGTGCGACACGGTACTCTATGCAGTAAGAGAGAATCATAGTCACTCTAGGTACAAAATGTTTATCATTTACCAATAAAGAAACGTATTCTATTCAACAGAATCAAAATCATCAAAATCGGTCTAAGGCTTACGGACCTAGGCGCCGCCTCTCCTCCAACTGCCATAAGCCACAATTTTTGTCAGAATACAAATAGATACTCTATGCATTTAGAATCATTTAAATTACCAGTACCAGTGGGACAACATATTTTACACATCACTCATGCTCTCCCCACCACTACTCTGGAGCAAGGTTAGGTTAGGAAAGGGTGGCGGCTATCAGCCCTACAGCCGATCAGCCTCACATAGACCTATAAATGGTCCGTTGAGATACCACATCCGTGGAACCGTGCCTGATTGCCGGGTTTAACTAAAACCAGCCGCAGCTGTTAATAAACCTCAGGAGCTGCTTCAGCCCGATGCCGGCTATATCGCCCATGCCACCTAAGAAGTACGCGCCCATTGCACTGTACCTCCTTTTTGCTAGGCCGGGCATTCGCAGAGTAAGTGCTGAATGCTTTCCACCTCTTCCTCGTCCATACAGCTCCGGCAGAAGTCATTCATGGGAACGCGCAGACGTTCTGCGTGTTTACCGAAAAGACAGTGGCCAGTAATAACTGCCACAATGTTTCGGAGGTTTATCCGGCTTCCGTTTAATAGGAACGCGGTTTTCCTCAAATCCCATTCAGGCCACAGCTGCCTTGATAGGCTGCATGTGGTTAGATTACTCCATCTCTGCTTAGCGAGCTGAACAGCCTTAAGGTCTATTTCTCTCTTTACTGATTCTAGCGGCCAGCCGATCGATCTGTCAATAGAAAAATCATCCAAATGTGATCAATCCTTTGCCAGCTCATCAGCTGCCTCATTCCCTTGAACACCACTGTGACCAGGGACCCAGCATAGAGTTACCTTATGCCTTGCCCCTAAAGTCCGGAGACCAGCCAGACACCTACCGACCAGCCGTGACCTGACTAAGTTTGAGTCCAGCGCCTTGATAGCTGCTTGGTTGTCGATGTACAAGCATATCTCGCTACCCATTGGTAGGTTTGGGCGTCCGTGTATTATTTCTGCCGCCCTTTCTATGGCCAAGATCTCTGCTTGGAATACACTGCAATGGTCCGGTAGCCGGTACCTACTGCATATGCCTAGGCAGTCCGAGAAGACCCCCGCTCCCACTCCGTCCTCCGCCTTAGACCCATCCGTGAAGACTGATACTCTGGAGCAAACTTTAATATTATCAATGGGGGATTATACTCTATACATCAGCAAAAGAATCATCCAACTCGGTCCACGTATTACGAAGTTAGACTACTCCATTCTCCTCCCTCACCCTAGGACCATATTTTTAATTATTAGCAATGGAGAATCATACTACATACAACAAAAAAAGAATCATCCAAATCGGTCCACGCATTACGAGGTTAGGTTTCACCCCTACCCCCCACACTCACACCAATAAAAAAATGTTTAACATGGTACCAATCGGCGAACTTACTCTGCCCAACAAAAAACCAATCATACCAACCGGGCTACGCGTTCCCAAGTTAGACTACCCCACTCTCCTCATCTTACCCTAGGATAAAATTTTTTCATTATTCGCAAAAGTAGATCATACTATATACAACAAAAAAAGAATTATCCAAATCAGTTCACGCATTACAAAGTAAGGTTTCACCCCATAACTTTTCGTTTTTTGAGAAGTCGGTTAAAAATGACAAAATAAATAAAAAAACTGCATGTCGAAGTGATAACCTTTCACTTTTTGGAAAGTCGCAAAGGAATCATGCTAAAATGTGGATGTATATATGTAAAGGAATGGAACTATTCGAATCAGCGGAACGTTCCCAATTGAATTGGATCCGAAAGAGGCAAATATATTTCAAAAATCTATTAAATGTGATATCACAAGATACGACCGGATAAGAGTTCTACGTAAAGCAAAGTTAAATAACCTGTCAAATTTCAAATAATCTTTTAAACCCTTTTGGAACATTGTTAAAATTCTTCAAAGTAAGATGAAGCAAATTCACTATCGAAGACCTTCGTTAATATAATTAATAATTACCACTAATTCATTACCATAATAATCTCACTGGAAACCAAGTATCTGAAATTACACATACTCTGCCTGACTGCTCTTCAAACCATCTTATAAAACCACAAGAAGTTATGAAAGAAATGAAGTCTCTTAAAATAAATTATCATTCGTTAAACGTATGCGCTACGCTTTAAAAAGTAAATGCTTTGATCAAAACTCATTATGCTTTCATAAATTCGAATTTAGATATAAGCTAGGAAAATAATAAATGTTATGCAAACTTAGTTTTCGAGCTATCACATGGTGCTCCTGAGTAAACTCCAAAGAATGCCAAATAAAAATCCCCTAATTTCAGATATATTTTCACAAACTTTAAAAACGAAAAATTCTGTAATCTAATGCAATATACATAGTCAGCAAAAGGCACAGAATCACTAAGTTGGTAAATTCGCTTCGGCCGCTCATCAAATGAAAATAAAAATAAATACTTCAAATTTATTTTATTCTTCTGTTTTAATGTCAGATAAATTAATTTACTTCGAAACTTCATAAGTTAAGGCATTATTCCCAAGTTGATGACTTTGGGAACGTGTCCGTAAGTACTAATCCGAAAACATTGTAATTTACAGAGCAATTAAGGCTTATTTTATACATGAAAATAAAATTGAAATGTACATCTGTAATTTCGATATTATTTTAAGCTAATTTTAAGCGTTTTTGTTAAATTTACTCTTTTTATATTTTTCTGGTCTGATTTTGACTTGTTTTTAACAAAAATAAGAACAAATTAAATTAATTTGATACACATTCTCGAATTTATCATTGAAAACATTACTATGACTTATTCCTTATTGAGAGAACATTATGGTCATTCAGTGTACCTCTTCCTCCCAGAAAGACAAATATAAATTAGACGGAACGTATTGCGTATACGTTCCTTCAAATTTTTATTAGACTTTCTGGGGGGAAGAGGTGTATTAATCAGGCTTTTAATTGCTTTATTAACTGGGGGGCTACCACCCCCTTCCCCCCGCCAGGTTTGTATCTAGAACAGGCTGTGCTAAACTATTACCAGTAATATGAATATGGACTATTGGCACTATTTGCACTTTTCGTATACTTACGTGTAGTTCAGTGTAGTGCGTGAAATTTGTACTTGTACTTTTCCGTGTACGTTTCCGTGTACGTTTCCGTGTACGTTTCCGTGTACTTTCCGAGTACTTTCCGTGTACTTCCGTGTTATTTTCGTGTACTTTCCGCGTATTTTCAGTTTACTTTCCGCGTACTTCCGTGTAATTCCAAGGAATGGCAAGTGTCTATTTACAACCCTCAAATTGCCGTGTAATTTCCGTGTGTAGGGAATACACGGAAATTACACGGAAAGTACACAGAAATTACACAGAAATTACACGGAAATAACAGGGAAGTACACGGAAAGTACCCGGAAGGAAGAAAGTACACGGAAGTACACGGAAAGTACAAGTACAAATTTCACAGACTACACGGAACTACAAGTAAGTACAGGATAAGTGCAAATAGGCACTTCAATATCTAGGGACACGGCACTGCCCCCGCCAAGACTGGGCACTACCTTTTCTCGAAGCGTTTCGTCGTATTTTCCAATCTTCATAGCTTCGGTCTGGATAATACCAGAGAGCTCAAATTCTTCGAATAAGATGTAGTTACCAGACACTGAAGTTTCATTTATCCAGATTTTGTACTTTAGATTTTATAATACTCATGATCATCAAAACCTTTAGGGTACTTCCTGAAGTCTTAGAAAGGTGAAATTAGATATGCTGGTTAGGATTAGCACACAAACAACGAAAATATTAAGAAATCTGTAACTTTTACCCTCCACCCCCATAATGGGGCCTTCAGGTATGTATATAAAATGTCTTATTGGTAGATAAAGAAGAAGAAGTACTTTTGGAAGTTCTAGAAAGCTGAAGTTTGATTTACACACTAGCATTAGCACACAAACAACGAAAAAATTAAGAAATCTGTAACTTTAATCCTGCAGCCCCTCGAAAAGGCAGGTCAGGTTCGGTATTATCTAAAAATGCACGCAAACACTTGTGACTACTTGCACTTATCGTGTACTTACGTGTATTTCCGTGTACTTTCCGTGTACTGTCTGGTTACTTATATGTACTTTCCGTGTATTTCCGTGTACTTCAATCAGAGATTCAATTTTTTTTCTCCCCAATATTAAATTTTGTATAGTAAAGGACATTATTTTCAAACCATTGTATAAATTTTACGAATTCAGCATATGACGATTTAATTAAACTTTTAATGTAAGAAAGACTTCATTTAGTTAACCCAAAGCATCCTTAAAAATAAATTATAAAAAATACTTAGAACCTTGTTGTTTTTGGGAAGTCGGTTAAAAATTTACTTTACAGACGGGAAACTTCCTATAAATGAGTGAATTATTGAGGAAGTTAAAACTGTGAGTACTTTATGCTTTTATTTCTGCAAAAGCAAAAATAGCAAAAATTAATCACATTAATTGAAGAATGTATTAGTGTGCTACACAACGGACATATTTATACTTAATGAATACTTGTACTTCGATGATTTTTGCGGCCACGCTTTTCATACTGCTTGTTTGTAGCGTACGTCTGGTGATCTTTTAACATATCGAGATTGCTTTGGCATTAGGGACCGTTCAAGTATTACGTAACGCAGTAAGGAGGGGTCTTGTGAAACGTTACGCTGTGTTATAGAGGAGGGGGGGGGGGGGTATGCAACGCGTTACGTAACATTAAGTTTTTGTTAAAATTAAAAGTCCTAACTCTTAAATCGTGACTCACGGCTCAGTTTATATGGTATATCTACACTACACATATTTTTTTTAACTAACGAAAGGTAGCGTCGCTGATTATACAGAAGCATATATATATGGCAAATAACCACAATAAGCCGTGCACCACGAGTCCATAGTTTGGACTCTAAGAGTCCGACCGTTGCGGTCAAGCAATACCACCTAAAGTCATGAACTTACGAATTTCATGCACAAACATTAGGGTCAAAGTGGACTGAAATTTCGTTAAATTTACACTACTTCTTATTCTGGTATTTTGCGTAACATAATTGATAGTTTTAGATAAAAATAATCTTCTGAGTGTTGCGTAACGTTTAAGGGGGTAACTCAAAACGTTACGGCGCGTAACAAGGGGAGAAGGGGAGTCATAAATCTCCAAAAACTGCGTTTCGTTATATTTGAATGGCTCCTTAGACCTTGCCATGTTTTCCGCCTTTTGAAGTGTATTGCTCAAACCCTTTTCGCTGACCACTCACTTACAGCTGAAAAGGTAAATCGTATCTCTGCAATCTTGGCCGAACTTCAAATTTTATCAGACGACTTTTCTATTTGAAATACAAAAATTGACAAATTTCTCCACATCACTAGGGTTTAAAGCGACAATTCAGCTTCGCTATTAAACAAAACGCAAGTCTTGTCACATGGTTACTTCGTTGGATGAAGTTCGCGTGTCGCTAACTACTACTGACTCGCGGTTGCTTTCTCATCGCCTATCTACGGAGTCAATTAAGCTTGCCATCGATGACATACGGTGACTTTATTGATTTAGTCGCCTCTGACATTAGGAGTATTTCATCCCATGGTACATTCAGATCTGCTTCTTTTCGCTACTATCTTGAATGCTCCAACACCTCTGACTGAGCCCTGCCCTAATGTTCTAGGCTCTACTTCCATCGCTCCTCCTCAGGATTCTACTCCTCAACAGCCACCTAAACAGCCCGAGTGTAGGCGCCTCCGCTCTCGTAACGGTCATGCATCTTCACCTGCTGCGGTTAGTAACAGTGATATAAACATCTCGCATGTTGGCGTGGCGCGACAATCTCCGACAAGTGCCGGTGATACCATTGAAGCGTTGACTTTGAGACCAGCTTCATCCTGACACCACTGTTGATGACGTTGTGCGTTATGTTTCTGCGCACCTTGTAGTTTCGCTGGATAGTGTTAATTGCAGACGAATTGACAAATTACTCAATGATGCATATTCTTTCTTCGCGTCTTTCAAGATTGTTATTCCCGACTCTCTGTTTAAATATATCATCTCTCCTGAGATTTGATCTAATGAAACCCTTGTCCGTGAATTCATTCAGAGAAACCGTTCAAACTCTAGTTCTTCTTCAAAAAACTTATCGGTGAAAATACGTTCTACTACGCTAGTGTAACTGACTTACGATCCAAGGCGACCAGCCTCGGCTCGACCGTTTCATGCTTTGGCGTGGTCTGTCTAACTGGGAATTGGCTTTGTGGAATGTTCGCCGATGCTGAGCTCTTCGGCCCGGAATACATTTTTTTTTTCGAGATCGGCATCTTACTGCACTGAACGGCCCTGTTGGAAGGGGAGTTATGTGTGCTGTCCGTCATGACATCCCATGCTCTGTTGTTAACCTTTCGGATTCAAATGAATTGGAATTGATGTGAATTGTTCTAAAGTTGCTGAATAAGAGCGTGTTTATTGCTGTTGCTTACATTCTTCCAGGAGCGACTGTTAGTACTTACGATCTGCTAGCTTTATGCATTGACTCTCTCTTCTCTGCCTTGCGTCAACACGACGAATTCTTGCTCTTCTGTGATTTTAACTTGTCTCATATCAACTGGGTTGCTTCCGATGATGATGGGTTTTCGGCATCTCGGAGTTCTTTATGTTTCTTCCTTTGGGCCTACACTGTGTTTTAGCATTGCGAACGATTCTGATAGATTCCTAGATTTGGTGTTTAGCTCTGACGCATGTGGTACTTTGGTCAGAATGTGTGGTGTAAATTTCATCAAAATAGAGATAGATGAGGGATAGAGGAGTTCCCGAGCTATTTTGTCCGCCAGTTTGAAAAAAGAAGCTTCGAGAAAAACGCAAATGAAAATAAAGTACCGCGTCGGCGTCTTAACATCAAATGTATCTTTATATTACCTTCAATCTGGTCTAGTACATATAGTAGTGCACTAATCATGCATCGCTTGAAATCGGGATAAAATATTAAACTAAATTGAACAGTCGCTACCTGAAATCCGGGTCTATTCTCTGTCGCGCTTACTTCAACTTCCTATAGCCCCGGTAATAATTGGAGTTGTGACATGTAGAAGTGCTTAAAATATTCCAAGAAGTATAAATAATAATTCGATGTAAAACAAAAAAATCAATTTTTTGAAAATCTCAGTGATGTAAACAAACCCTTAAACAGTTAAGTCTGCGACGAAATGTTTGCGCTTTTTACAGAAATGTAAAAATATTCCACTCCATTTAATTTGGCGCTCATCTAAAAGTTCGATATCAATGACTTGCAGTGGCGGCTCGTCGGAAGAACGATAAGTGGGGCCAGTCGATTAATACATATTTTCGTGATATCTGAACCAAATAACTATAATATTTAAAAAATCAAATGTGAAATTGGTTTCATAGCTTCGTGTTTTTTAATTCGTTTAGCTAAACGCTTGAGATCCTTGCAGTTATGTTTTGTTCACAGACTATCCTCACTAAAAAGAAAGCACTAAAGATAAAAAAGACATTTTGCGATCACTTACTGTCAGCCAAAGTTTCTGTTTCATTACACCATCTGACAGTTATAAAGTTTTAAACTTATATTTTTTTTAACTTTAGTAAAATCAGTTTCTTTTCAACAAACGTAATGGAAGACATCACTGTAAGTGGTTCAGTGGTTTCAGAAAGTACACCCTTAATTTACACGAGTCTCTTTTTTACGCGGTAAAAAAGATCACAATTTATGCGGAATTTATATGTGAAATAAATATGTATTTTAAAAACTTATACTAGCTTTTATTCCTAATGTTTTTTCTTTTGTACTTACAGCCTCTATTTACGCGAATTTCTTTCGCGTAAAACAAATCCACGTGGAACGGATACATCGCGCACAGATTGAGGGATGACTGTACCTACATGTTTTCAAAAATGTAAAATAATTTTAAGTCAAAAATTTAGAAAATGATGAAGTTATAGCAATTAACTTGGGAGCAGGCAGCGAGGCTATCTCGGCCTCACGCGGCGAATAGTGCTACGCTTCACGTCTTTCTCGAAGAGACTTTTCTCAACCCGGCCGGATTCATAACTCTAGCTACTAACTACAATAGTTCTCTTTTAATTTCTTAAAAACGAAATTTTTTTTAACCAGAGTGGTTATCGTTGCAAGTAGATTTTTTTTAATTATTATTTTTTTCAGCCCTTCAGCCCTTTTTTTAAACACTAGTATTTTAATAAATTAAAATACACTTAAAAAACAGCATACAAATATTTATATAAGTTCACAAAACAAAAACAAAATGGAATGGAATGTAAATCCTAAATATAGTAGAATAAACAACTATATACTCATTTATTTATTTGTCCCAAAGACAGATCACTTTGCAAGTTTATATGCGCCTACCTAATGCTTTTGAATGTTGGAGATACAGTGCTGCCTGACAACTGCAACGGGCCTAAGTTGCTTTCTTTAAAAAAAATCTCAAAATTATTCAATCATACGCCTATAACCTTTCAAAGTTTGCAGTTTTGCAGAAATCAAACATCGTCATTGTTTTTTGGTGCATTGCAATGAATGAACTAATTAAGTACAATAAAAGGTAAAATCTCTAAATAAGAAAATTTAGGAATGAATTTTCCTGCCAATTAGGGTTTTTTATTGCGGGTTACATTTTTTTATAAATATAGATTTGGAAGTTTTTGAAATTTGAATTTTTCGTTCTTTTGAGATTCTTGGTAGGGCCTGGCCCCGGTGGCCCTGTTAGATGAGCCGCCCCCAGGGACTTGGCAGAAGGGGTTAAAGCCAGCTTAAATAATTTTTTTTAATCAGCATCCTCGAGAACGGGAGGTAAACGTCTTTGGAGGGTAGAATCGAGTTCGCTCAAGGGTAGTCATGATCATGCCCTACCATAATTTTTTTTCTCAGTTCTATCCTGAAAAAAAAAAATAAACAAATTCCATCTATACTGATGAAAGATGTGGTTTTTGGCAACTTAAGGAGGTGGGCACGAATAAAAACTTGTTTACTACGATATTCGGGTTCAGTGACCACGAAAACGAGGGAGGAGTTAGACTTGCGGGCGCCTGAATTCGTTGAGTTTTTGGCCAAAATCCCGACTTGTTGACCTCAGCATCTGAGGCAGCTCTGAAAATAACGAGCGAGGTGAGTCTCTGTTTGATTTCAATACGTATAACAACATACTAGTTTGTAATAAGGGTAACTACCCAACTTTCATGTTTCCAAACACGGATGACTTTGATGATTGGGAGGTGGTACTGTACATCACACTAACATAAGAAAAAAGTAACTTAAGGGGAGGTTCTTTCAAATTTGGCCGAAAAAAGGCCTAAGTTTGGAAATGATTTGTGGCATGATGAAAAAACATAGAAACATCCGGTTTTGACAGTTGAATTGGTTATTTATTATACAATATCACTGCCTGAAAAATCTCGTCTCCGAATTTCAAGCCTACAGCCTCTTGTAGTAATCTCAAATGAAAAAGGTTTTTTTTAAATGAAAGTAGATAAAATTTTCTATGGCTTATACCTAACTATAATGATTTTTGACCAAAAATTCACTGAAATAAAAAAATTTTTTTTGCAATTTAATAATAACTTATGCAAGTTTTAGGTATAAGCCATACAAAAAATGATCACCTTTCAAACATGCTTTATATGAAGGAAATCAGAACAATAGATCAAGAGATATCCTTGAAATTCACATGGAAAACGTGGTTCCGAGAAAAACGCGTTGAAAGACAGCAGCTCCGAAAATGACATTTTTTGTACGAAACATTTAGCCGGGAAATAAATACTAAATCGAGT
Organism: Leptarthrus brevirostris; assembly: GCA_964036015.1. Taxonomy (NCBI): domain Eukaryota; kingdom Metazoa; phylum Arthropoda; class Insecta; order Diptera; family Asilidae; genus Leptarthrus; species Leptarthrus brevirostris. Next base: position 115,847,464 of record OZ038372.1, on the reverse strand, counting down.
CGATTTTTTTCGAACGTTTCTCATTATTTATTTCATGTCCTTAAAAAATGTCTTCTTAGGCGCTAATCGTTTAATTGCGTTCATGACGCTCTGATTGTTTAAATATCGATCGTATCGAAAAATCCTTTCGTACACATATTCTACGAACATACAGCTTTCATTTTATGTGAAAAAAAAACAAACGATTTTTTCAAAAAAATTTGAAAGAACCTCCCCTTAAGGCTTAAAAATTTAAGAGTGGCTGCGTTGAAATCTTTCTTGGATCATAATTGGATACTTTTCAACTTAAGGGGGGAAATTTAAGTAAACGCATGTTTTTTCAAGAATGCGGCAGCGCTACTGCTGCTGGTAGTTGGGCCCTCGGTTTTGCGAATTGCGAATTCATTTTATAAAAAAAGTTCCACATTTTGTTATAAACAATTGGTAAAAAACAATGTTTAAATTTGTTTAAAAAAAAACTACCACGTCATGTTGTGGCCAATAAGTTAAACAATATTTCTTAAAAATTTCAGAAAGATTGGTTAAGAATTGGATGAGCTACGTTGCACGGCGCACGAAATTTTGCGCTTCGAGAAAAACGCATTTAAAGTTAAGTGCTCTTGCGTATGTCATTTACCTGCTTTCGGTAACACTTTGAGCGCTTTACTTATATGCACTATCGAGACATTTATGTTTCGAATTGGGATTTAAAAATTTAGGAGCATATTTTACAGATGTTTGATTAATTGCTTAAGCAAAAAAAAATAATGACAAAAAATGAGAATTTACTTAACTTTCCCCCCTTAAACCAGGAGATTCAGCCTCATAGGACCTTCAGGAACCATAACAAGGCCAAGAAATTCAGTAGCGGTATCAAATTCAAACTAACAGCTGTAGCTAATCTAGATATTGTAACTATCCAAGATTTGAAATTAAAATTTTCTACATTTGAGAAAGCTATGAACACGACGGACAAGGTATCATGAACAATCAAATTTCATTAACATCTGCTACCAGAAGAAATACTTTCAGCCTTATAAAGATTGTCTAAAAATCTATTAAAGTCCATCTAAGAACCCAAGAGAGAGGCTTTCATAAAGTATTGCCACTAGAACGAAATCACCAGGGAATCAGCCAATCATGCTACAGAAGGTGACAGAGTGCCATGATTGGTAGCGATATTAAGGGCCTGTATCATCCACAATAACGTTCCTCGGAGGCGAGTAAGGTTCATTTTATCATGAAAGCTGGCAAACGACGCCACACGAACATTATTGTATATAGGTTGTACTTTGCTCAACCTAGATTAAACAGGCAACAGCTCTCACTATCCTCCAGTGCCAGATATGTGGGTGTGATGCCCAAACTGAGCTAGAAGCTCAACACAGAGGAGTGATAAAAAACGCTTGTGTAGCTCTCTATGCCGCTAACGTATCCAAGTTATAGTCCATCCGATTTGCTCAACAGACCGAGACATGTTAATGCGAAAATCACTGCGATCTGTACGTCGTCTTATAGGCAAACAACAGCTAGGCTGGGCGCCCCTTACAATACACACTGTCGAAGCTGCGACGACGTGAACGGAAATTTGAATACTCACCTTCATTGTAGTGCACGGCTCATGCTATAATCAGAAAGAGGTCTACGGGTGTGAACTCCTTTGAACCTTAAGGGGGTCCTCTACTCTCGAGGCCTGAAATGGAGCGGTTTTTTTGGGAATAAATTGCGAAGGATCTACTGATTACATTTAAAAATTTTTTTTTTTATTTCGAAGATACATGTTTTGACTTTTAAATTTTTTTTTTAAGACGGAAAAAAAATAACTCTCGCGACCTTGAAACGTCATTGATGACATTGATGTTGAAACTGCATGGGTCCCGCTTAAGCAAAATTGTGGCCAATTGGGTAATCTGTAATCTGAAAATTTATATTATTTATAATCATAGTTACGTTGGCTATGTTATCCCGTGACAGATTTTTTTTATTTTGCAATTTGTAAAAGTTATGCAACAATTTGTAAAAATTTCCAATTTTTACGTCATTTTTGACCTATTAGAGGCTGTAAAAATGGAACAAAATAAAATTTTGACGTACACGGGAAAACATAGCGGTATGTTTTCTGAACAATTGAAAAAAAAATTATTGAAATCGGACCAATACTGTTATAAAAAGTCTTACTCGGCAGCTAAATAAACAGTACTTTCGGGAAAACGCGTTTAATGATAAATTACGGTGTATAACTTGATTGTAGTAACTTACAAGTTAATCTGCTATACTGGGGCCGTAGAGCTCTCCTTCTTCATCACGTTGATGTTATTGGTTGTCCACATTCTTCTCAAGAACGGATCGGTAAATTCTTTAGACAATGATTTTTAACTGGACAAGCGCCGTCGTGGCGCGCCGCGCTTAGTTTCTCGGAAACGGCCGGAAGCGGGCATCTTTTTGTTCCCAAAAACATGCAAAGGAATGTGATTTTCACGAAATCCTTTCTGTGGCGTATTCTCAGATACATATAGATTGAAATTAAAAAAAAAATCGATTTTTTGAAACCGCGAGAGTAGAGGACCCCCTTAAGGCAATCTCGGGAATTAAGATTAAGGAGGAGGAGAAACTGAATTCCTAAGACCGGGTCTTATTAGTGCTATCAAGAGGGCGGGGCTCATCACTTAAAACAACCAACCAACCAAAACACATCAGGTCTAGACTCGAATATAATTATAATTACCAAATTTGGGCAGAGGTCAGGGTTAGACATAAAGTAGTTCTTAAAAAAAATGAACCGACTTCACAAAAAGCACTAAAAAGCATAAAATAATTTTTAATTTTATGAACATAATCACTAAAAATACTTTAAGTGATGAAAAAAAAACAACTTGCTTTTTCTACAAAAATTTTTTGTAATAAAATTTTTTAATTTTTTTTTCATCACGTAAAGTATTTTTAGTGATTATGTTCGTGAAAACCGAAAAATTCTACCAAGTGCCGTCGAGAAACTCTGTTTAATTTTATATCTTTTACGACATTTTGAAGTCGGTGCAAATTAAAGAAACAAACCAAACTACAACAAAAATATTTAATCGTCGTTTTTTATGATCTTTTTTATGAGCTGAAACGTTTAGGTAAATTTATATAGTATCTTCGATTATGGTTGGGTAGTTGTTTTGTTTCTTTAATTTACACCGACTTCAAAATGTCAATGTGACTTCAAAAGTTTCTCGACGGCACTTGGTAGAATTTTTCGGTTTTCACGAACATAATCACTAAAAATACTTTAGGTGATGAGAAAAAAAAATTAAAAAATTTTATTACAAAAAATTTTTGTAGAAAAAGCAAGTTGTTTTTTTTTCATCACTTAAAGTATTTTTAGTGATTATGTTCATAAAATTAAAAATTATTTTATGCTTTTTAGTGCTTTTTGTGATGTCGGCTTAATTTTTTTTAAAAACTATTTTATTTTTCTGTTTTTAGTATCTTCTACTTTGTATAACAAAAAAAGAACCATCCAAATCGGTCCACTCGTTGAAAAGTTAGGTTCAACCACCCCCCCCCCCCCCACCCCACCCCTCCACAATTGTTCCAACAAATTTGCTAGTCTGACTCCAGGGAAATACAAGAAGTTCAAGTCGCTCCCACGCCTACATCCTCCAGGTCAAATTTTTTCTACTCAGAACAATACGGTGTTCTGAATACGTTTACTATCTTATGTTTTTCCTCGTCTTATAAGACCGAATCTTTCAAGCGAGGCGTACATCAACACCTCTTTCAGTCAACCACTGAACCTATTGTCTTCATCCTTAATTCCATACCTGCCAAAGCTGAGCTTCATCATCATAGGTAATCTACCGAGTTTTGGCATTATCATAAAAAAAAAATTTAAATACATTCCACTCCCCCCTAGTATTTTTTTGAAAGGATTGAAAGCTGACAAAAGCTCTAAATGCCTGCATGAAATATATCAAAGGTTGCTGCCGTGAATTGCGAACAATTAAAAACGAGTGGATTTCATTGTGATCTTTTCAATACCGTGCTCATTAGTTAATGCCTTTCTTGCTCTACGTTGCTCTTTGGCACTATTTTACCTAATGTGGCCGAGGTTATTCTAAACATTAATTGTTTAAAATAATAGAAAAGATTTACTTAATTAAGATTTTCTTCTTCATCTCTATGTTAGCAGGCGGTTTGTAAATTCCCAACACATTAGATGTCGTTCTCACTCAGTACCTGAGGTTGATGTCATTTCTGCAATTAATTAAAATTTTGTTCCTCCTTCGACCCACATAGTGCTGCCGTGCATGTGTAATTACATCGAAAGCGTGGGCGTATTACATCCATCAGCCACTCCCCAACAATGAGTGCACGGTAATCAAAAGCACTCCTATCCGATTACATTAGTAGGTGCCTCTCATAGCGTTTTTAAGTTAAATCTTAGTGTCGCTTCGTCGCTCGCAGATTGGCAGAAACTAAATTGGTCCGATACCTTCGCGAAAGCATTCAAATGCCATCGTCTGTACAACTTTACCTAATTCGTTGCAGTTGACATTACTTGTGCAAAGCTCGTTAGGTGCTTCACTAGAAATGTAACTGCCTTACCTGACATTTTACAAAACACCGATAAGGGAATGGGGGGTCCGCGTCGTCTTCAAAACATCGTAAGTAAGGTTCAGTACAGACCTTGAAAGAAGCTTTAAACTTTGAAAGAAATTACTTTAGGCTCGTTTTGTAAAAACATATCCATGGCCATGGTAATCTCAAAGGTAGAGAGAAGAGGTATTAACAAATTTATACTTTTAATTACTTAATAGAAGCAATTACCGCGAAGTTTAGCTAAAGGTTGATATGATTTAGCGCAAAAAGTGGGTTTATGTAAGACACTTGACCGTTTTATTACATCCGAAGTGAATGACTACCAACCTATGCGGGAATTGCACTTAATTATTTGGGACGGCAAGGTGGACTTAAATGAAGTCTTCCGCCCGATTTCTATCAGACTTAAACGAGTATGAGGACAAACTTTAGGGCGTCCATAAAGTTAATTGTGAGAGTAAAAGAAAATTAGGTGTCACCGTAAAGTTTTTAAAGCTCATAATTTCATACATATGTATGTACGTGGGGTTATGTTCCTTGCAATGGAGCAGGACTCTATACTTCGAAAATTAACTATCCATTTTCGCTCCCCTTTCCGGGCTATCTTGAAAAAGTTTTACCTTTATCTACCGCCGATACCCGACAACTAGGTTGTTGGTGGTCGTACAGATAGCTCCGAAATGAACAGTCAGCGTGATCTGATGACCTCCTTCATTTGAATTTTTGCTTGGCGAACTGCACATATTCACCCTGTAGGAATTATATGAACTGCACGAACACGTAGTTGTTTTCCGGGTCCTGACTAATTTAATTCAAAAGTTCTTACCCCAGAGCATCATGCTCATAATTACCGGAAATTTTATTCCGCTTGTTCGTGGTGTTATCCAGTTTTATCAGTTCTAACTTTCTGCTAATGAGCAGGTGAATTGTTGCGGGAAAAGTTCGCTTTATCTGGTGAAAGAGCTTCTATTCTGAGAGCTTTTGAATTATGCAATTCATTTCGTTTCTGAATTCTGACATTTTGATAATAACTGCGCTCCTTTATTAATTTCTACCTGCAAGATCGCCACTTTTACGCTACTTTTCTGGAATTTATTGCAGCCATTCTTCTTAGCGATGTGAAATCATTAAGTTGTAAATTGCGAGGAATGCATTTCGAGGTGGCGATTCATTCCATTAATTTGTGAGATAACTTTTACCTCTCACGTCGCTTGTGTAAAGTTTTCAGACGTTTTCATCAGTTGCGTTTGATAATAAATTGGAAGTATTTAAATTTCTAAAATGTCTGCGCCTGATTAAATTTATACATATAAACATTTTTGAAAGGCTATATAGGATTTACTGACTTACATAAATTTAGTATATATGTATTTATTTATAACTCTGGTATGTAAAGATTTATTGATTGATTCCGCGCTGGCAAGAGACTTGGATTACCAGCTATGGCGAAAGATGCATTACATTTATATGATGTCATATGCCGTGATCACTTGTCTTCTTTTAACATTATCTGTTTTGTAAAATATTTCAAAACCATAAATGTACTCAGTAGCAGAGGAATTACTTATCCGATCAATTATGTAAATAAGTAATTATTGCTAAAGATTACCACCAATGATAAAAAAGACATTATTTTTTCGATACCATAAAAGGAAGTTTATGTTGGTTCAATAATGACTGTCTCGCAGGTATTAACAACAAATTAACAACTAGTGGGGTGGGTCCAGATTCTGGTTGTCGCATCATCGGTGCGACCCTTGAGGTTCACACGAACAACTTCCCAGTTAATAACAATTTTCAATTGTTATTAACAATATTCAATTATTATTAACAATATTTAATTGTTAATAGCGATAAATTTCATGATCATAGTACAAACGAGTTAGTGAAAACTCAATAAAATTCATACTATTCGATTTATCGTTTTATTTATAATTAATATCAACTATTTATGGTTTTTTTTATAATTTTTTTAATATTACAAAAAACTATAAAAGTTCTGGATTTTTTTTTAAAGTATCGAGTTGTATCAGAACTTGTATCAGAACCAATTAGATCAGATGAATCTTTTTAAAAAAAAACTTTCGCCCACTTTTATCTCATTTAAAAATACTTAAAAAATTGATATTTAAAATTCATAAATAAATAAATTAATGAATTTAATTTATCATGATAATTTCGTTGTAATTAGATGCAAAAAAATTTTAAAAAAATAAATTCCGTTATAGCACTATTTTTTAATGAAAACCAAATAAATGCACTCTGTTTGGAATTCATTTGTTATTAATAATTTTGGTTATAAATAATTTATTATTGATACTAACAATTCTTAATTGTTATAGACCATTTTTAATTGATATAAACAAAGTTTATTCATAAAAAAAAATTTTTGTGGTAACAAACCTTTTCCATTGTTTATAAGAATTTTCAATTGCTATGAACAATCTTCAATTTTGTATTCAATTTCCAATTTTCAACCAGGTAAAACCATTTTTATGATTATAAATTTATTATTGTTATAAACAATTATTTATTGTTATAAACAATTTTTCATCATTATAAACAATTTCTGTTCATAATAAATTGTTATTATCCGACTTTTTGATGTCCCGATCGTCATCAGAACAAATTATATCGAAGAAATCCTTTTCAAAAAAGTCTAAAATCAACTTTTTATTCAGCTTTTTGTTTAAACAAAAAACGGCTGAACCGAAATTGATTAAATTTCTTTCAGCTCTTATTGACAATAATACGCTTCGAATGGGCACCATAGCGAAGTCGGTATCATTTTTTGTTCGCGAGATTTCGTTGTCGAAAAAAGTGGGTCCGAACGTACACACACACACACACACACACACACACACACACACACACACACACACACACACACACACACACACACACACACACACACACACACACACACACATGTGTTCAAAAACATGCGTAAAACACTATGGTGACTTTGAAATGTAAAAATAATTTAAAACTAAAAATTTTGAAAATCGGGCCCATTACAATAACTTCCTATATGTGGGAAGTTAACAAGGAAGCAGCCTGCTAGGCAAAAGTCAGTAGCGGCTCAGTCTCCTAGTTCAAAAAACGGGACAAGCTCTCTCTGTACTACCAGAATGTGAGAGGACTGAGGACCAAAACAAATAATTTTTATTTTTCGTCTACTAACTGCGATTTCGATGTGATAGCCCTGTCTGAGACGTGGTTGCACCGGGGTATTTCGGACGCGGAACTATTTAATGGCTCTTATCAGGTTTTCCGTAGGGATAGGCATGCTGCCTCGTCCGCACGTGGTGGGGGTGTTCTCATAGCTTGCAGGAATTTTCTTAATGCTGATCATCTAGACACTCCCTCATTTTCCGACCAACTGGAGCTGGAACAAGTTTCAGTGAAAATTTCATTTGATTCGAGAAGCCTCTTCTTGATTTGTTGTTATATACCTCCTGATGCGTTTAATGTCGTTGATAGTAGTGGTTTGAGTCTGTATGATATTCTCATTAGGCATGTTAACTTCATCTATGACCGATTGGGTTCTAAGGATGAAGTTATTCTTGTAGGGGACTTCAACTTACCCAATGTGCGATGGGTAGCGGATGATGATGACGATAGCTTTCTTACCCATAACTTGACTGAAGGACAATCGTTATTCCTTGACACCTTGGCTAGCTTGGGGCTTTGCCAAATGAGCAATGTGAGTAATAATATGGGAAGACAGCTTGATTTGGTGTTCTCTACAAACTCCACGCTCACATTTGTTGAACCCAGCCTGTTTGCCTTGTCAAATCTTGACGGGTATCATCCCGCACTGCTTGTTGCTTTTCATTGTCTGTCGGACATGCCTGTCGATGACCTTGACAGCCAATATCGTTTTAACTTTAGAGCGGCCGATTTTGAGGCTTTGAATGATTATCTTGATGAGTTGGACTTCCAAAGTTGCTTGTCTGGTGACGATATTGACAGTAACGTATCAGGTTTCTAGGACGTTTTGTATGAGGCTTTTGGGAGGTTTGTCCCATTAGTTCGGGTTAGAGGTAATGACTCCGCTCCACCCTGGTTTGACAGAGAATTGAAAACTCTTAGGAATAGGAAGAACAGACTTTGGAAGAGGTATCTTCGTGTTGGCAGTGCTGACTCCCGTCAGGAATTTAGTATTTGCTATGAAGATTTTATATGCCGTTCTCGATCTCTCTATGATGAATACCTTCAAATTTTAAAGAACAGATTATTCTCTGACCCCCGTGCATTTTTCCAATATGTCAACCTAAAGAAAAAGGTCGATAACTATCCATCGACAATGGAGTTCGGGGGGATTTCCAGCAATAATTCTAATATTATTTGTAACTTATTTGCTGAATCTTTTAAGGGTGCATTTGAATCATCTGATTTTATCCCGGATAGTGGAAACTTCTCGCACATAAATAACCGAATTTCACCTATAGTGTCAGTTCCATCTATCACGGAGGAGATCTTGTTGAAGCATATAACTGCACTTCCTACTGACTTTTCTGCTGGTCCTGATGGGGTTCCTGCTGCAGTCATAAAGAAATGTTCTTCGGTGTTATTGGGGCCTTTGCTCTTTTCATTCAGGAAGTCTCTCTCGCGGGGCCATTTCCCAGCACTTTGGAAGATATCCTTTTTAATTCCTATTTTCAAGAGTGGAAATAGAAGAAACATTTCCAACTACAGGCCAATTGCTAAGTTGTCCTGTATTCCTAAGCTCTTTGAACTGTTAATTCAATCCCAATTATCCGACGTGTGTAAAGGCTTAATCTCCACCCGGCAGCATGGTTTTCTCCAGGGGAGGTCCACCGTTTCAAACTTGGTTGAGTTTGTTTCCTGCACTGTGGGTGGTTTCACAGATGGTTACCAAACTGACTGTATTTACACTGATTTTAGTAAGGCCTTTGATAAGCTGTCCCACTCTATCATTGCTTTTAAATTGGCTAAGTTGGGTTTCCCGCCCTCGCTTATTGTTTGGATTAAGTCGTATTTATCAAACAGGACTTATAGGGTACGCTTTCGTGGCGCACTCTCTTATGATTTTGTGGCTCATTCTGGCGTTCCCCAGGGCGTTCCCCAGGGCAGTCATCTGGGTCCATTGTTATTCATCATATCTATAGATGATACTTCGTATTTGCTTCAAAGATGTAAAATTCTTATAAATGCTGACGATATTAAGATCTTTCTCCCAATCAAATCTGATGCTGATTGTGAGATTTTGCAATCAGAGTTGGACATTTTTTACGAATGGTGCCGCAACAACAATCTCAAGTTGAACATTGAGAAATGTCAGGTTATGTCCTTCTCGAGGTCTTCCAGCTGCCGTACTTTTCAGTACATGTTTGAAGGCACTGTTATAAAGCGGGTGGAAGGGGTCAGGGACTTGGGAGTGTATCTTGATGTTAAATTGAACTTCATCTCCCATATTAATAACGTCGTTGCTAGGGCAAACTCTATGCTGGGATTTATTTTTCGATGGTCCAAGGAATTTCCAAGCCCTCAAATAAGACTCCATCTTTATACGTCCCTGGTTAGACCCCTGCTTGAATATGCTAGTCAGGTTTGGTCTCCGTTCTACGGATCCCACATTAAACGTATCGAGTCCGTCCAGCGTAGATTTGTGCGATCGGCCCTGCGTTGTTTGCCTTGGAATGACCCTCTTATTCTACCACCTTATGAGGAGCGTTTAGGGTTACTGCAGCTTGTTACACTTGAGAGGCGTCGTTGGGTTGCAGATTTGATATTTTTGCATCAGCTTCTGCAGGGAAAGATAGACAGTGTTGTGCTTGCTTCCAAAGTTTTGCCTACAGAACTTTCCTATTCCCTGCGTAATCGATCAGTTTTTCAGATTGCTTTTTCTCGCACTAATTACGGCATGTTCGAGCCTATTAATCGCATGTGTAGGTCTGCTAATGATATTGGAGACGTTTTTGATACTAGTGTGGACAAAGTGACACTTAAAAGGAGTATCTACAATTTATAACTTTAGTCTTTTGCTCGCACTGCTTTTTGTTTTGATTTCTCGTTTTTGTTTATTATGCATGTTGACCCGTGTATATGTATCCTCTTTTTGACTTGACTGGGATTTACTTTAATGATCTCTGTTGACTATGCACCTCATATTTTTATGTGTGGCGTATTTTATTCGGGTGTTAATTTGATTACTAATATTATTTGCATGGGTGTGGGAGCCTCATTCGCCTCCATATATTGTTATATGGGACGAATAGGACAAATGATTCTAGGCTTCTGCCTATGAAGTGCGCCTTTTGAGTTAGAAGGATTAATTCTTATTTAAAATAAATTGTGTCCGTCAGAGGAATTCAGATGTATCTCTAGAGATGCGCGGAATATTTTTTATTCAGTGATTAGTCAAGCAAGACGGAAGGTATTTTCTACTCAAAAGGATAGTAAGGACTTCTGATCCCTAGTAACAACCGTAAAGAACAATTTCACCTGTTCGTGAACATCACTACTCATTTATAATGGGAATGTTTTTATTAGCTTATTTGAAAAGACCAACCTGTTTACCGCTAATTCGTATTTGCCACCTTCATCGCAGCCACTTTCATCTCCATCTAAATTCACTAGTAGGCAAAAGCCGCTACATTTTCGCACTTGGGAACTTTTAAGGGTACTTTCGAAACTCGACGTGTCCAAAGCTAATCGACCTATTGGTTTATCGCCCCTGATTTTATAATTCTGCGCCTTTGCTTAGGCTAAACCTCTGCGGAAACTTTTTCACTTGACATAATCAACAGGAGTGTTTCCAAGTGCATGTCCAGCCGATACTTAAAAGAGGAGAGGCATGCGACCCCTCTAACTACAGACCAATTACACTAACTTCCATCTTATCTAAAGCTTTTGAATCGCTCATCAACTCAGTTGATAAAATATATAGAAAATAACCATCTTATCAACGATTGCCAGTACGGTTTCCGCGCTGACTGCTCAACCGGAGACTTACTAATGGCTCCAACGGAGCGTTGGAACCATTGTCTTAAGATTCAAAGGCTTCAATCAGTGTAGTAATTGACGGAGTTACATCTGATTCCTACGAAATAAATGCCGGTGTACCTCAGGGTTCAGTTCTTTCGCCTTATTTCTTCTTTTTATTAATGATCTTTTATCCCTTACTCTTAATCCTTCTCATAGTATTGTCAACGACAGCACACTTGATTTCGCGTATTTTTTTGATCATCAATCGAGATCAATTGAGAACGCGTGTTTAGATTATTAAACAATGACATTTCTATGATCCTAGCTTTGGGCAGAGCGAATCGTGTTTCGTTTAATGCATCCAAAACTCAATGCTTTTTAATGTCCCTTAAGAAAGGCAAAGTTCACCCCCAAGCCATTTCAGTCGATGGTGTACACAATTCGCCCTCTTCTTCTTGTGTATTGAGATATCTAGCAATATTAGCTGGACTGATTATATATTTGCAATCGTTAAAAGTCCGATGAAATGCTTGGGTTTTTAACAGAAAGAAATATTTCATCCCACATCAGGCCTAGACTTGAATATAATTCGCATATTTGGGCAGGCTGCAGGATACACCGCATTGTCTGCGTTAGACAAAGTCCAACGTAAGGCTATTAAACTTATTGGCGATTCCTCAATCTCTGAAGGCATTGACTCTCTGGAACATCGACGGAATGTTGGTTGTCTCTTAGTCTTCTATCGCCACTTCCATGGCCATTGCTTTAATAAATTGCTAGCCGTATTCCTTGTAGACATATGATAACGCGCGATACAAGACTTTCAAGTCGCTCTCACCCCTATACTCTCCAGGTCAACTGTGGACGTACCGTTAAATTTCGGGAATTTTTTCCCAGCACAATAACACGAATGTGGAACAGTTTACAATCTTCTGCCTTTCCCTCATCTTATTAGCCCGAAACTTTCGAACGGGGCGACACCTTCTTCACTCAACCTCTTAATCCATTTCCTCTTAATACCTTTTGTCTGTGCTTTGGCATCCCCTTAGCTTTGGCAACATCAGATATAAAAAAAGGACGTATTTGTTTCATTCCTCGTAAAGACTTCATCCAGTAATTACGTAGAAGTAATAACTACATGGGTAACTACTGCGATGATCAAAGCAGGCCTTATTTTTATGTGGAGAGATTAGTATTTGAGTAACAATTATTAAAAATTCCTCACAGTTCCCCTAGAAGATATGGTAAAGGGATAAAAGCTATGGATTTTTTTTATTTACTGTTACAAGATCCCCGCCGGTGTGGTTCACACTCATGATGGAAGTTATCATTTACATCAGGTACGATACAATAATTCATTCCCTACATCTCTAAAATATAAGTATACTTTTATGTGTCCCAGTGACGTTGTCCGGTCTAAGGTTATTGTAAAGCAGATCTGATATCTTGATAAAAAAATATATGTCTTTAGACATCTTAACATACGTTTCTTTGTTGAGAAAGGCTCTCGGAAAATTAGAGTCAAAACATGAATTTCAGTTAAAGTTCTTATTGGTTACATTTACTCTATCTTATTTTTATCACACAATTTTTATTAGTTTCTTTAATCACTCAACTTTAAGGAGAACGACGTTGAGGAGGACAGACCGTCCCGAAAGGTGACAAAACGAAGAAAAACCGATAGTCCTTATTATTCTTTTTAGTATCGTGAGTCAACCTTTTAGTGTATATAATATCCATTATAAATTTCTCATTCTTCAAATTTCGCCGGCCAACACTAAGTTGGATAAAATATTGCGTTAAGCGAATCGTTCAGGTTGTGAACTAGATTAATAAAAAATTAATTAATAATAGTCCCTTTAATAGCAAAATGCTAAAACGCGATCTGCTGGACTCCAAAAGAATGGAACTTATCAAGGGATCACGACTCCTAGAGATTGAAGTACAGAGGAAAAAAGTTAGTTCGAGTGTTGGCCTCCACAACGGCGGAGGCCCAATTAGCAAGCAATGTGCCGTTTTTAAAACCGCAGAAACTCGTGACTCGATTATTCAAATATAAAATGTAGTGAGCGATCGAGAGGAAGTTATCGGACCAACTCTGTAGCATTTATTAAGTGGATGACTCCTTTCCCGATATTTAACCGAATTCTCTGAAACAAAGGCTGCCGAATGCCCGATGCCATGCTCTGGCCAATGCCGGCCATTCGCACAGGAAAAAGACTTTCTTTCGACCTCATCATTGCAGCTGCGACAATGTACTTTAAAAGGGATGCATATCCTTGCAGCGTGGATTCCAATTGCCCAATGACTCGTGTACACCGTCGCTATCCTGGCGATGTCTTTTTGGATCATAGTTCCTCGTGGCATTTCTCTATCACTTTAGAAGTGATAGTAGCTGCGTCAAGAGCCTTAATAGCAGCCTGACTGTCCAAATAAATAGCGACATGGCGATCCGCTGATTCCTGCGTTAAGCTCTCGCACTCATTCAGAATAGCCAGCACTTCTGCGTAAAAGGCACTGACGTAGTCTGCATAATCTGGAGACATTCAGCGATTCGGAGTATATTGCTACGCCGGCTCCGCAATCCATTTTAGAGCCATCCGTAAATAACTGAATATGTTTTGAATGAAATGGAAAATCTTCATTATTAGAGTAAAAACAACACTTGCTAATATCCAGAAATATTTTTATTTTTTTTATCTGCGATTACAAAGCGACTGGTTTCGCCTTATTAGGGCATCATCTGGCTATCAACTAACTACTAACTTCTGTGGCTATTACAATGTATGTTCTTTGGGTCAAGACGAGAGCTCGTATTAGTGAAATCAGTGTAATCAATAATATTTGTTTACCTAGATATTTCGCTTTTCTAATTTCAAATATTTCTAATTTATATAATATTCTGCTTGTAAATTAGCCTTAAGTTGTCAATATCAGATAGGGACCTGTGCACCAGCGATATGTTCATTAAATCTAGTTCTTAGGGCTCTCTTAGTTTTTCCAATGTGCACAGAAGAACAGTCTGTATATTTGACTTCATATGTACACTAAACTCTTTTCATTGTCTTCTACTTTCGACTTTAATTTATTATTTATTATTATTTCCAGAATACTTTTAATCTTAAAGTGTACAAACGGAATTTTTCTCCAATTCTTCCCATCATCCTTATTCTGTAGTAGAGGATGTGTTGAATTGATTACATATTTCTTATTTTTTAACCGACTTCCCTAAAACAAAGAGGTTCTAAGTTCGACGCGTATGTTTTTTTATATTTTTTTGGGTGGAACCTAACTTTGTAACGCGTGGTCCGATTTCGATGGTTCTTTTTCTGTTGTATAGAGTATGATCCCACATTTCTAATAGGAGAATAATTTGGTCCTATGGTGAAAGGTGTGGGTGGGGGGAGGGGTAGTCTAACTTCTTAACGCGTGGACCGATTTGGATAATTCTTTTTCTATTGGGTAGAATATGATCCTGGGTTGATACTACGAGAAAACAAATGTTGGGGGGGGGGGGACCTAAATTTGTAACCCGTGGACCGTGTGATCACCCCATTGCTAATAGAAGAGTAATTTGGCCCATGGTGGGGGGTTGGGCGAGGGGAGGATAAGTCTAACTTGGATTTGGATATTTCTTATTGTTTTGGGTAGAGTATGCTCCCTGGTTGATACCACGAGAAAAAAAATTGTTGGTGCAGTTCGGGTGGAAGAAGGGGGGTGGAACCTTACTTTGTAACGCGTGGACCGATTTGGATGGTTCTTTTGCTGTTGTATAGAGTGTGATCCCCCATTGCTAATAGGAGAATAAGTTGGCCCTATGGTGGTGGTGGGGGAGGGGGAGGGGTAGTAACTTCGGTACGAATAAAATAAATGTCAAACACCTTTGATCCACCCGTACAGTTGAATAAAGTTCAATTAGTGTGAAATAGAAACGTTGTAAAAATCAAGTAAACATTTTCACGTAAATACACAAATAGAAATTCAAATTACATATCTATGTATTAGACGTAAAAATAGGATATAGAAAAATGTAATTTTAAATTCAGTTGAACTAGACCATGTGAACTGGTTACATTTAAAATATATTAAAAATAAAAATATTTAATTATTAAAAATAGAAAGTTACTCAATTAATTCAAAATCTCGTTTGGATACTAGAAAGTTACTCAATTAATTCAAAATCTCATTTGAATACTAGAAATCTGTTTCCAGTTTAGTCTTGTATCTAGTATATTGCTAAGATACTTTGTACTGAAAGCTCCTAGAATCCCTGCATTAACTCGCTGATAATGGAGGAAACAGTCCCGATATAACGATCGCCACATTGCACGTATATGCGATTAATTTGACCGCTTTACTCTCTAGCGTCAATAGGAGTTTATTTTGTAATCATTAGCTAGATCAATGTAGTTATAACAACCCCCTGCGGTGTACCCCTATATAAAAATCTGGTCAGATGGCTGTTTCCCAAATTCGCTTGAACGATTCTAGTCCTTAGCATGGATACTATACAATTTCTAAGCGCCTCTTAAACTTCCAGGTTGACCAGGGATTTTTGAATTGACTCAACGCGAACGTTATTGAAGGCTCCTTCAATATCTAGAAAGGCCACCATGATATATGCCTATTATGGATTGATTTCTCAGCAGTTCACACTACCATATATAGAGCCGTTTCAGTAGATCTACCCTTTAGGTAAGCGTATTATGATTTGGATATGGAGGATCTGTCAAGGAACTTTAGTAGGTGGATATTAAAGGCTCTTTCCAGGTTCTTAAGTGCAAACTAGGTTAGAAAGATGGTCTGAAGTCCTCCGCGGTTTCATGCCCTCTTTTGTCATTTTAAGGAATGAAAAATATCCGGAGACATGGTTAACTAGGATACAGCTCTTAAAAATCGCTAGTAAACACCGAGTTACTTTTGGCAGTATGCCATCGATCTTCGGTGATTTATACGCAGAGTAATTGCTTATAGATCCAGACAGACAGAGGAAACACCGTTTTGTGTTCGTTATCAATCTATGGAAAGCCATTGTTGAATCCAAATGAGTTAGAAGGTAACTCGCTCTAAGAACTGTTGTCCCTTGGCAAGGGAACCAGCTTGACTTAAGGAGTAGGGAGGGTTAATACAATTGGGCTCACGTACCTCAATTCTCCGTTTTATACATACACATGTGCAACCCAAGTTGTCATAACATTTCGGCCTTTCATCCTGGAAGCGACCCATGGTTGTTTCTGGTTGATAACAGATTAGGATAAAAAAATATCTGTGGGGGTTGCAGAGTAATGTCGTTGGTTCGGAATTAACTTTAAATCCTAAGACCACTTGCAACCGTTTTCTTAAATCAGATGAAGTTCTCCTCCTGCTAAATACCAGAAGGGTTACGGGAACTAGAGAGATTTACATTTCCAAGTTTACTCACCTCATTTGTCTCTGAAATTAAGAGAACTTTTCATAAATTGTACATTATTAAGTAAAATGGCGAATTTACTTGGTGCAATTTTAGGCAAAATTTTTCATCTGCCATCCTGTTGAAACCAATAGTTGTCTATGTTGATCTCATACGGGCAGTACTTTCCCCCATATACTGCATCTTATTTTTTATTCACATATATATTTAAACATAAATAAACTAAATAAACTGTATTAGTAAGGAACATTTTTCGATAAAAAGGTGGATCAATTTGCAATTGTCCATGAATGCAATCAGTGAACAAACGATGCAAACGATGATCATAAGGGTTCAGTTCTTGAACAAGCTGAATCTTGTACGGATGTTAACCAAGATTCCGATGCAAAACTTTCGATGTGGTGGACTTACAACACAATAAATTATACGACGAGTCCTATAACTTTGGCTAACTGAACACTGAATTTTAAAGTAAATTTCCACAATGTGCACGCTTTGTTGGAAAGGAAAGCGTTTAATTCTCCATTCGAACATTCTTACTGAGAATAAACGTCAAAAAGAACTGTCACAATTAGTTTGACAATTACAGTGTAACCTATCAACAATTCTACCACGATTAGAAAAACTATATAAACCCCGTACCCATATTCACTTTAAAGGCAGGTAGGCGATGCATGAACTTCCCAAAGACTTTAGACTAATCTCTCCTAGCTCTTTCCATATAAAACCCTGAAGCAAGTCCTAGACATAAATCGAAAATGTTTTGCAGACAGAGCAAAATGTAGGTGTACTACAAACAATACACTGTGAATGTCTTTCTGAATATAGAAATGGTCCATAATGGTGTTCGGGTCGAGGACATTCATGAAAGATTCATTTCGTGGATGTTCAGTCATTACAATTCGTACCGCCGAAAGATAATTCAGTCCATCAAATTTGGACCGCCGCGTCTTACTGTCGGGCACGTATGCGAGGAAACACCTCAAAGCGGAGGACCCCGTCAGCCATGTCATCGATGGCAGCCAATGTTACCGCTTTGTATGGACGCTGATATAGATTGGCACTAATCAGGAAGTAAACATGGGTATGAGAATATACTACATGTTATAAAACATAATATACCAGTTCTGGAAAAGCTAATGGTCGAGATAACCAAACTAATGGTTATCAAAAAATACCATGAAAGGCGATTAAATGATGGATCAGTTCCTGAGAGAATACTGCCACATTTTAGGCTTTTCACAGATAGATCCCGAATAAACTGGAGGAGGTATTTAGAGTTTGGAACTTAATCTGGTTTGCCATCTGTGCCTGATGGAATACACCGTGGTATTCCAAATTGAGATGTTAGTTCTATTGTACGTGCCAGATTACTTGAGTGATAATCAGGTCACAGGCAAAAATGTTTTCTAAACCTCAATAAGTGTACCCAAATAAATAGGGTGACACTGGTTTGGGTGAAAAGACATGTAGGCCCGGAACCATGGAACTCGAAAGAGGTAAGGTTAAATAGTTGTTTGAAAAATGATCCACATAGAGACAGCGAGTAAACTGGATGTCAACGTGGCGGATTGATTTGACGTGGAGCGGATTGTATGTGAGGATGTCATATGATCTATCAATTAATTTAAGCCATTTACGTAAAGAGGATTAGATGATCTACTTACGCTCAGCCCTGCTCCAATGAGGCAGTGAGATTGACATTGAAGCACCAATACTCAAGGGAATATACGAGTACATTGTATGCTTAGGAAAAAGGGCGTCCCGTTTTCGTGCAGAGGGGCTAACATTATATTTCTACCAAATCGAGAAAGAAAAGACTATAAAGAGCCGAAGTCCTTCAGGAATGGTAAAGACAGCCAAAAACGTCGAATACATCACCCAGAGGAAGGTCCTAGATATGTATCAGAAAGCTTTAAGATGGCTGACGGCACTAGGGACAGGCCATGGAGACTTCAGGTGTAATCTTATGTATTTAATCAACGTTGAAGATGATACCTGTAGGCTATGCCTGGAAGAGCAGGAGGAGTCTGTAAAGAAATCACTGGTTGCAGGTCGAAAGGCTAATCTTGACCTGAGGAATCAGGTCACTGCGACGACACGGGAAGACGCGAGTGAGTACAAATCTCACACTACCAAAGATATTTGGGTCACTTGGTGTTTTTGGAAGATTTCACCTCTCACTTACCTTCTTGCAGCCGAACCTCAGCAAAAGTCGGAATATGCAGTTGAGTAAGGAATATAACAAACTTAAACTGAGTAGTGTGTAGAGAACTTCGTGTCTTAAAACTACCGGGTCTCTCTGATCGACGCCTGCGGAAGATCTTAACATTCTTTTAAGTCTTATACACATCAAGTAAAGGAAACTTGGTTGCCGGATCCTTGACATGCCAGAAGCATGTTTTAAAATAAAAGAAAGAAGTGAATAGAGGAGCACTTATATGATAAACAACTCTAATAACGCAGTGTTCACGGATTGCTCGGAGACGAAATATCGGCGTGAGTGTTTTGTCTGAGAAACTGAACATATCGAAGTCGTACAAGCTATCGGTTTAATAGTCTTCTAGACGGAGGTATTTGCAATTCTACAAAAACTGGCCCGTTGAAGTAGAATATTGCCATTCTTACAGTAGGGATGAGCGATGTTGACATAACATCGATATTGACATCGATGTCAACATCGACGACTAAACATCGGTGATCAATAATAATCGAACTCTAAACATCGATGTTCCGTAATATCGATTTTAAATACAATGAATTTGTAGAAGGGCGTGAGAAAACAAGATGCTTGAATGGTTTATTTCTGATTCGCTGTTTTTCACTTTAATCAATTAATGGGCATTTCCAATATGGCTTTTCTTAGGTTTACAACTATCTATTAATGCGAAGTCGAGGCTTTTCCAAGAAGAATATGGTGGGACAGAGAATCTGCAACAGGTGCAGCTTTATGGAACAAAAGTTGGGATAAAAAACCAATTATACTGAGCGATGATTTTAACGTGAACGTCGAAGACAACTAACTAAAATTAAAACTGAACAATGATTGAACAATATCGAATACAAGATCGGGAACAACTATCGGCGTAGATATTTGGTTTTGGGCTACGAAAAGAAATGGTCTCATGAGTTTGATGACTGTTTTGTTAATAAGACTCTTTATTGCTTTTTAGTTTGACCGATTTTAGAGTACGCTTCCGCGGTCTAGTCACGATTTTATTTGGTTCATATTAGTTTCTTCGAAGTGATATAACGTAGGTTCTTACATTTGCCCTTTGTAGCCTTCCATAGAACAATCCTGTTATATTGAATCCCTACACCTATATACTAAAGCTTCTTTCTGTGAGCACTCTACAGAAGAGACGCGAGTCTTTGGGATTATGTTCGTTTATGAATGTTTGCAGGGTACAATTAATACCCCGAAACTACCTACCCGTCCGAATATCTTAGTTCCTTGTCGCCCTTTGGGGAATTATGACTTTCTTTACATCTGCCGACCTAACTACGCATTTAACGAACCTATTAATTCTTTGTCTTTTGAATGATCATTGGGATGTACTTTACTTGAACATGTCTTAAGCTGAAATAAAATGCCATTTGAGCAGTCAGCGTATTTAACGTCACATCTTTGTTTCTGATTTGATTTGTTTTTGTATTTATTTGATTTATAAAAAGTAAATAAGAAAACAAATATATATATATTTACTAAAACATGAGTAAACCTGTTTATGAGGCTTAAATGGAAAAGATAATGTAACTGACTGGAAAAGATAATGTAGCTGCCTCCGTATATAAAGCAAGCAAAACCCTGTGACAAATTTGAGTAACACTATCAGCCCATTATTGCTTAACTTTGTTATTTTATTATCTATAAATTAGAATATGATTCAAATAACAAATCAGCTGGAAACCAGCCTTATTCTAAATCAGAATTCAAAAGTTTTACCGGTTGCTTCTACTGCTGCTCTCTAAATAGAATTTCAGTTTCTCTCACTATGTGGAGATTAGTAGAAGGGAGCATCTGACCAACCAACATTCTAAGATACTTTCTTCTCAGCCGAAGTATATAAATATGTATGAAGGTATTTTTTTAATCTCCTATAATTATAAAGCAACATATGCTTAGTCTTCAATATAGAAAAAAAATATTTTTTAATTTGGATCCAGTTCTTTTTCGCCAACATCGAAGGTCGATGTTCTGTCATTAACATCGATTGTGCGATATTCTATACACTTCAACATCGATGTTGATTCGCTCAACATCGATGTTTCGTGAACATCGATGAACATCGATCATCCCTATTTTACAGATAGTCAAGCTGCTATTAAGGCATTTGACTTGGTTCACATCTCCTCCAAGGTTGTGTCAGATTGAAATAGAGAAACAAGTTTTGACCAATTTCTTCGCCTCTCTTGCTGATTCTAATCTCAATCCATCGTTATTCAAAAGTAACGACTATATTTACAATAATATTTATTACGTCAACACACGGATTTACTGATATGTAAATTCATTGCAATGCTTCCTTGACTTTTAGGTCATCATTGCTGTCGCAAAGCTATTAAGATTAAAAGATACGTGTTTAAGGTAAGGCATTCCTGAAGAAATGTGTTAATTATTAAGAATATCATTATTAAAAACAATTTGGCTTTTGCCGCACCAGCAAAGAACGGAGGTGACGTGCCATTATTCTCGAGACCAAGTTAATATTTCCTCCGTTTCGAAAGGAGTTTTCCATAACCAACTAATTAAAAGTAAACAAAGTACCCGAATCCAGTTAATGGGACTTTAATAAGAAATTAAGCTGTAAAGATTCTTGAGTGTGGTTGCAGAACCATCGCTCTGTGACATTGAATCTTTATAAAGATTATTAACAATTAAAACCTTAATGGAATTCTGCAGATAAGGGAAACAACTAACGGGTAATGGACCGCAAAGTGCATTTCGTAATTGGCCAGATATAAAATTTCAATTTGCAATTCTTCTAAAGACAGACTGAAATTGCTTAATTTGCAAACAGTGTGAGGTCACAAGAATAAATTTTTGAAATATTTTGAACCGCTTCTTCAGGTGTTGTTTACATCTTTCGATAATCATGATGCTGACATCCTCAATTAACCACAGTTCCACAATTAGTCTTTCATAAATTAAAGAGGCTCTATCAGATCCAAGATCTCTCTACTGGTTTTACTTTCTGAATGCCAGCGAACGTCCTATCATATTACCT
The DNA here is from genome assembly GCA_964036015.1 of Leptarthrus brevirostris. Classification (NCBI taxonomy): domain Eukaryota; kingdom Metazoa; phylum Arthropoda; class Insecta; order Diptera; family Asilidae; genus Leptarthrus; species Leptarthrus brevirostris. The sequence goes on along the minus strand of OZ038372.1, from coordinate 115,825,309 downwards.
CCAACACCTGAATTACATGCAAAGATATCAACCAAATATATCTCATAGTGCGGTAACTTTGGCAGCAGATACGCAAGTGGAGCAGCACGCTGTTCTTCTTAATCTTGTTAATTTTGTTTTGATTGGCTGTTGACATTTCATGCTTCATGGATTCGCGGCTCCGAAGTTCAAAATTTGCCGGTGGCACGCATTCCTCTGCTCCTTTAGGTGAGTCGTAAATCTCTTCGTGTTCAATTCGATCGCATATTTCCATCACGATAAACTGTGGATAAAGGTTGAATGTGACGACACAGAATGCGGGTTAAACAACGCTTAAGCCTTGAGTAGTGACAAACCTAAAAGTGGATCCCGTGAGATCTTCAGATTTACTTAACTAATGCGAGCACAAATTGAACATTATTGCGCAATTTATTTTAAATGAAAAATTACAATGGATGCTGCGCGGTTTTTCTCGCCACTGGCAAATAGCCGCGCTTTGTAGATCTGGTTTATTGTTCCACGAAGGTGCGCAAGCAACGATGGCAGGATTGATATGTATCTGTTTACCTGGTTTTGCTCAATTACTCGGATTACTGTAACCTCATGAAGATGTTGTTGTCTCCAGCGTTCTCATCACACAAAAATTTCCATAGTTTAATTTATTTCTAATTAATGTGCATGAGTCGCCGCCGGACGATAATATTATCCAACTAAAATCCTTTCGCTTTTACAAAATTGCGGAGCCAGCTCAGGTGGAATTAAAGATGCCGCATAAAGCCTCAACATTTGGAAATTTGTATCAAATCCGACTTTTCATTCAGTAGTAGTAACAAGCGATTAAAATTGCGGTCATTACAGGTTTAATTAAAGTAATAACGAGAGTTCTGTGGAAATAAGTCTTTTCCACTCAGAATTTTGTTCACATAAATTGTCTTGGAAGTATCAATGTCAGTTGCACGGTTACATTATCATAGCAAGTGGTGCACAGTACTAACTACATCAGGTAAATAAATCACGTACTTACCTGAAATAGACAAGAGAAAAAAACCATTGAAGGTCATTGCAGATTGCTCTAATGGTTTAAGGGGTAGAATATCGAAGACAACTCTATTTACATTCGGGCGCTAGTGGCAGAGGTAGAAGTAGAGGGAATTCTGTGAGAACTCTTTACAAGCAGTCGTCATGTAATAAGGTAAAAATGTTCGAACTTTTTAGAATGTCAAGTGATCATACTTTGATACGGAGTATGTAAATTATAACTAAAGAACAGACAGTCTAATCGATTTGTGCACGATTTTGAAATTCCTTCCTTTTCATGTAAGAAGTATGCAGTTCGGAAGTGTTTATGTAATTTAACATTTCATACGCTTCCTGCACTGTTCTTTTAATGGTTAGACTGTGAGAATGGGAACAACATTTACAGAAATTGGTTTTTAAATTGGACTTTTAGTTTTAACTTCCCTGTGTAAAGGGAAGGTATATTAATGGGTCCAAAAATCAAAATTAAAAATTTTCAGCACATTTTTGAGTTTCAAGGGCAATATTTTTACACTATTTTTGAAAAGAGGTATATGTGTGTATGAAAGTACGCAGTCTCATTTCTTTCCTGAACGAAGTCTCGCGAATGAAAAATGACATCGGTTTAATTTGGGTGCAGAAGTATGTTAATTTAAAATGGTTTTATTTATTTATTTATTTATTAAGTCTACAGAGAATCTCTTACAGACTATGCATTTATTAATAACTATTGAAATTTAATAAGGGAAACATCTAAATTCTAAATAAACTATATAAATAAACTATAATGACAACAAATTTACATTAGGAGCATCTGGAAGCAACGAGACTTTTAAATTTCAAGCGATCAAAAGCTAAATCAACATCATCATAAACTTCGTTAAATTTAACTGAGCAATATGTTATTGGTTCATGCTGACCATACACCTAGGATTCGACTCTACTAATAAGATATTGAGTGTACGGACACCATTCAACGGTAGCATATTCAAGAATTGAGCGTACTAAAGAAACATATAAAACTTTCACGGTATATGGGTCTAGAAAGTCAACAGAATTACGTGAAAATTGGAAATTGAATACAAAATTGAAGATTGTTCATAGCAATTGAAAATTATTATAAATCATGAAAAATTCTTATAAACAATTGAAATTTTTTTTACCACAAAAAATTTCTTTTATGAATAAACTTTGCTTATATCAATTAAAAATAGTGCTATAACGGAATAATTTTTTAAATTTTTTTTGCATCTAATTACAACGAAATTATCATGATATATTAAATTCGTTAATTTATTTATTTATAAAAAAAATAAAATATTAATTTTTTAAGTATTTTTAAATGACATAAAAGTGGGCGAAAGTTTTTTTTTGAAAAGGATTCATCTGATCTAATTGGTTCTGATACAACTCGATACTTCAAAAAAAACAGATATTTTTTGTAACATTAAAAAATAGTAAAAAAACCATAAATAGTTGATATTAATGATAAATAAAACGATAAATCGAATAGTATGAATTTTATTGAACTTTCACTTACTCGTTTGTACTATGATCATGAAATTTATCGCCATTAACAATTAAATATTGTTAATAATAATTGAATATTGTTAGTAACAATTGAAAATTGTTATTAACTGGGAAGTTGTTCGTGTGGACCTCAAGGGTCGCACCAATGATGCGACACCCAGAATCTGGACCCACCCACTAAACTAACACTAAATATAGTCACACTTAAACTAAGTGACCAAGTCAAATATCTGGACCGCAATAGTCTGGATATGGAACTTAACTGAAAGATCAATATTCACGATAGGTTATGGAAAGTGACGGGACATGGAGCCATGAATCGTACACTGGCTCTTAGAGATGGGCGATACTGTATCGATATACCGGAGTATCGATACTTTGCTTTCAATACTTCGAGGTTTTGTAATCGGTACTACCAGCCCCCAATACTACCGATCCTCGATACTTTTCTTTCAATACTCGAAGTATTGACAGCCCAGGACACACCGTCTCATTATTTGGTGTATGGGTCCAATCTCTAGTCGTGTGGCTGTATGCAAAAGCTAAAAATAGATTTCTATTGAAATAACAATTTATTATTCTTTATTTCATCTGCTCTTTTAGTTGTTCTTGCGAAATTTCAAATTATTCATTTGCTAAAAAGATATATGAAATCACCTGCTGAGATACGTTTTCATTTGAAAAAAATTATCAATCAAATGCATATATCTTTTGAGCAAATCGATATTTCGATATTTCTCAACGACAAAGTTGTTGCAAATTGTTTTGAAAAAAAAAACCAATAAGATAATAATTGTAATTTCTATGCAATTTCTGCACTATATATAATTTTTTTAATTTTTATCCATATGGTTCCAATACTTTTGAGTATCGATACTTCTGCAACGATATATATATATGTATCTAAGTACAGAAAGATGCGGATATATTGCAATGCCAATTATCGATACTTTTCGATTCGGTTCCCATCTCTACTGGCTCTACGTTAGCGTAATCAGGCCTATACTTATATAAGGGGTCGTCGTCTGGTAACCGGCACTAGAACGGACCAGTGTCATCTCTCATGGGAGTCATGGTCTCATAAGCAGGCACGCTATCAGACTCAGCGTGAGCTAAAACGACTTAAATATGTGTTGCCATGATTGGGCACAAGATGTAAGCATTCCTCCTGTCCGGCTCCAGCCAATCGAGAAGCCGATATTTACGCGTCTCACCTTTCTGGTTTTAGTTATGGAAACAGGAATTTATTCCTAAAGTGGTATCAAAATGGTTAGTCATGGCGCTAACGTGCCTCCTTTACTCAGAGCATGCCATTCTAACCTAAAGGCGGAAACACAATGCGAGCAACGCAATATTTTACGACGAAAAAAACGCTGTAATTTGATTTCAAAAACACATGAATATATCGGGCAAAATACAATGCGGGCAACACAACATTTTAAGGGGTAAAATTTAAATGAAAATTGAAATTTGTTGCACGCAGTAACGTGAGATTTTGGGTTACGTTCAGTTTTGACCGTTTTTTCGTTTTTTTCGGTACTCCTCATAAGCCAAAATTGCCGCGCAAGCCACTTTAATTATTCTTTTTGATTTACTTTTTGAAATTTTTGCCATTGTTAATAAAATCAAACCAAAACAACACAACTGTCAGAATTTTATTTCTAGAATGACAGTTCTTTACGCTGCTTGTGTTGCCGTCATTGTGTTTTCACGGGCGTACTTGTTGCGGTTTTTTACGTCGTAAAATGTTGCATTGCTCGCATTGTGTTTCGGCCTTAACTCTAAACTCTATTAGGTAAGATGTTTACCTACATGTAGTCAACCACTCTCTCCAGCGCATCTTGAATATCCGTTCGCTGAAGATCTTGTCCAATGAAAACCAGATTTACATGCAAATACGGTGTAAATATCGGTGTTCGTAGACAACGTTAAAATGCATGTAGATAGAATCAAGGAAAACCACATTCCTTCAGGATCTAAATTGAAACAAGCATAGGGACAATGCCGCCTTAGATTTTCCTTCCTAGGACATAATTTATTTCAAATGAAGTCCGACGCTATAGTTGTATTCTCATACGTTTAGATATAATTACATTTTAGGTAATGAAATTTAGCTAAACAATAGATGCTTAAGGTTCCAATCTATATTATTGCAAATAGTCTCCAACAAAAGCCGGCGATTACGTAAATCCGGTCGACGGTGCAGAAGCTAATTCAATTTCCATGCACCTCATTACCAGAGCACTTTAAGCAAATGCTGATTTATTACACAATGATAAAGACGAGGAGTAGGGCTTTGTGTTTTCCATAAGAATTAATTTGCAGCAAAACTTTCGCAAATCCTCAAGGCAAATCGCTGCTTTCTTCATCACACAAATTTGATTTCGCCTCTTCCAAGGTCTCATAATTGCGGAAAAGTGTTTTTTCAAGTACTCGAGAGAGTTAGATTTTCGCAAACTCCAGATCCACCTGAATGGGGACATAGGTTTAAATGGAAGCGCTACCTTTACCACCCAATCTGTGTCTGGGGAAAGCATGGGCTGGGGTTAGTTGCTGGGTTCCGCAATTGAAGAAGAAAAGTGAACTGAGAAGTCTTGTGCTGCGTGGCAGCCCCTAATGACACAAAATGAAAATTAATTAGCCGCGAAACACGCTTTTCATGCATTTTCAATAATCTTCCTTTGAGGACTTTCTTTCAAACTTAATTCAGTTGAAAATCCAATTTTCCGTCCGTTTCTGTGGCTTTCCAGAATTCTTAAGCTGGAGCCCGTCTACGGTAGACAACAGAACAGTTCCAATATTCGTTGGTATCCTTTCATGCTCCTGACACCGATGCCGTCTTCCAAATGAGGATACTTTCCTGGTGCTTGGAAATTCAAATAAGATAAGAAGGATATAAATGGGGCGTTTGGCATAGTCGGGGATGAGAGCTAAACCTATAACATAGCGCGGCATATGCCAACGAAAAATGTTATAAATATTAAAATGTGCAAATTGTATTTATGAACCTTTTGTACCGGATCCCGGTACAAACTGCGCTTAACTTGCTTCGTCTACACAAATATCCCCAGATCTAGTTTTTTTGATGTCAGCACATGCTTTCTATTATCTTTCTCATAAGGTCTCCTCAGATGCAAGTCAAATTTCTGCTGATATGTGCTATTGAATAAAATAGAGGCGTTATTCAGGACCCCACTTTAGTATGTATTCTATACTTTACCAAAGGTTATTTGTTCAGGTGGTATCTATCACACACTTAATTTATATTTCAAGGGCGACCGTTTTTAGCATTACAGAGATAGTTGATATAATCTGATAAGCTTTTAAAGTGGCTGATTAGAACTTCATATGTTTGGTTTACATATATTTGTTATACTTACTCCCTCTTTACGAACAGAATCAATTTGAATAAAATCTAAAAGTTTTCGTTTACATTTGACGAAACATGAAGAATTAATTGCAGAGTATATTTCAGTTAATTAAGCTCAAAAAGTTCGCAGGATACGGTATTTACTATTTTAATTAATAAAATCGATATAACCTCTGCTGAACTCGAAAGGTCACTTATAGTGGCTCCAAGCTTCGACGATCTAATTACGGCGAGCGTATCATCTTTAAAGCACTAATTATTATTAAAGAAAAATTGGCAGAAGATATTTCTTACATATTTATATTAATACAATTGGAGTGTCTGTTTGTGATTTCAAAATAATTGTCATTTTATAAGCTTCTATGTTTATTTACATGATATGAAAAACCATTCAATTATTTTTACAATTTTTTCTCTTTCGCAAACGGCTAATCCGATTACGATGAGACTTTCACGGACAGGTTTAGTATTTTCATAATATTTGGGGGGGGGGGGGGGGGGGGCAGTCTGTTGGGTAGAGTATGTTCCCTGGTTGATATCACGAGAAAAAAATGTTGGAGGGGTGGGGACCGCGTGGACCGATTTTGATGGTTCTTTTGCTGCTGTATAGAATGCGGTCCCCCATTGCTAATAGGAGAATAATTTGGTCCTAAGGTGGAGGGTGGGCGAGGGGGAGGGGTAGTCTAACTTCGTAACGCCTGGACCGATTTCGATGATTCTTCTTCTGTTGGGTAGATTATATTCCCTAATTGATATCACGAGAAAAAAAATTTGGACGGATAAGGGTGGTGGTATTGGGTATTGATATTGGTGGTATTGAAGCTAACTTTTTAACGCGTGGACCGATTTGGACGGTTCTTTTTTTGTTGTACAGAGTAGAAGACACTAAAACGTGAAAAATAAAATAATTTAAAAAAAGTTGAACCGACTTCACAAAAAGCACTAAAAAGAATAAAGTAATTTTAAATATTATATCTATTGCGACATTTTGAAGTCGGTGCAAATCAAACAAACCGAACAACTACAACAAAAGTATTTAATCGTCCTTCCTTATGATCCTGTGAGCTGAAACGTTCAGATGTGTTATCTTCAATTGTGGTTGGTTAGTGGTTTTGTTTATTTAATTTACACCGACTTCAAATTGTCGTAATAAATATAAAATTTAAAATTATTTTATTCATTTTAGCGCCTTTTGTCAAGTCGGTTCTTTAAAAAATTAAATTTATTAGGAAATTCCGTAGATAGCACAGCAATATTGTTTCTTCATCCGCAATTGTCAAAAGCATTTTTGCTTATGATAACCCACACCAATTTAGTCAAATGCGTCTATATGACTAATGTGCTTCGTACAGATACTATGGAGATTCCAGTGACTTTCTTCCAATAAAAACGCCGTTCTCTTTTTATTCCAACTAGGCCACTCGGTTTACCTGTCTATTTGTGAAGGATTACGCAGGTATTTGCGCACCACCAGTGACTGATTATCACTACACAAACACATTTCACTACGCCTTTGTAGGCCCCGGTGTGATAGCAATACTCTTGTCGCCCTTTCAATGGCCAGGATCTCTGTTTAAAACACACTGTAGTGGTCTGGCAGTCGGTACGGATTTCGTATCTTGAGGCGGTCGGAGAAAACTCCTGCCTCAACCTATTCTCCACTTTTGAACCATTCATGAAGACCTTTGCCTGCAGGAGGAGCTGTGGCAGCCAAATTCTTGCTCTTGGAATTTGCGAAATGTTCGAGCTGGAAATTACTTGAAGCGAACCCCCTCTCACAATTTTCCCAATGTTGCCACGTTGGAATTGAAGAATTAAGGCGAAAACTGGTCTTAATATGTGTAAATATGCACCTAGGTGGGAAGAGGACGGAGTAGTTTAACTTCGTAACGCGTGGACAGAGTTGGATGATTCTTTTTTTGACGTATAGAGTATATTCACCCATTGGTACCGCTACACAGTTTTAAATGGTGGGGTTGCAGTAGGGGAGGGGTTGCATGTCAACTTATTAACACGTACACCGACTTGTATGGTTCTTTTTATGTTATATAGAGTATAATCCCCCATTGCAAATATGAGGATACATTTTTTACTAGGGTGGGGAGGGGGGGGGGGGGGGTGGCTAACTTTGTAACGTGCGGAGCGATTTGGATGATTCTTCTTTTGATGTGTAGAATAAGTTGCCCAACTGGTACGACGACAAACATTTATTATGTGCGGTTGTGCGTGGAGGGGGTGTTAACCAATTTATGAATACATAGACCTATTTGGAAGATTCTATGATCCCCCATTGCTATTATATGAAACAATGTTGACCTAGGATGAGGTGGCTGGAGGAGTAATCTAACTTTGTAACTCGTAGACTGATTTAGATGATTCTGAATGCATAGAGTATCTATTTGTATTCTGACAAAAATTGTGGCTTGTGGTGGGGGCTGGGGGATGGGCGGCGGCTATCTTCATAAGGCATAGACCGATTTTGAAGATTTTGTTGTACAGAGTACGTTTCCTGATTGATAAATGATAACAATTTTGTACCTAGAGTAACTACGATGATTCTCTGAATACGATAATTCTCTCTTGCAGCGGCGCACTAGGCCTTTAGTAGAATTTTCTAAGGTGACGCTATAAAAAGGTGACCGTGTCTAATTATTTAATATTTTTCCGGATTTGTACAATTATCTTTCCATTCTGAGTGCACTACCTTTGTAACTTTTGAAATTTCTTTGTTCGTACGAGCAGCATTCTTCATAAATGAATAAAGTTCACATTCTTTTTTCGATTTGTTTCGAATGCGTCCAGCAGCTAAAGAAAATCTAACATTTTGGTACTGTTGTTGATGAAAAGCCAAAGCGATATTGATGAATGTGTTTCCGTGTTTTATGATTGAATTTGCGATCTGTTTACTTCGTACTGTGGTATACTAGAGAACTTCGGAGACTTAACAATAGAAAAGTTAGAATATAAAAAACTTACTGACGTTGAACGATACGTCGTCTTATTGTAATTTCGTCGGTTGTGATGACAGCTTTATAGCGTATTCGACGGATAATAATATGCTGAAGAAGACAACAGATTATTATCCGTCTGCAATGTGGCATACAGGGTCCGCCCGAAGCAGCGGGAATAATATAGCCAATAACATTGCATTATTTTTTGAGAGCACCTATTCTTCGTGCAATTTTGTGCCAACCGCGGAGAAAAGGTCGCAGAGCAGGGCTTAAGATCAATGCTGCTAAATCCAAACTTATCAGCTTGGACTCCAGATGACAACATGAAATTTATTTGGAAGAGCAGCACATAGAGCAACTGGATAAATGTTGCTATCTTGAAAATATAATTACAGTAGACGGCAGAGCAAAAGCTGATATACAGGCTCGTATCAATAAGGCCCGAGTTGCATATAATACTCTTCTTGAGATCTGGCGCAATAACAACATCTCCAGATGCACAAATCTCCGGATGTTCTGTTATACGGCTGTTCAACATGGAAACTGTCCTGTCAAATGACATCGAAACTACAAGCCTTTGCCTATCGGTGTCTCCGGCCTTAACATCCGTTGGCCGGAGGTCATTACCAACGAAGACCTACACAGATTTACATGTCAAGCCACCAGTATTCGCAGGCGAAAGTAGCAATGGATAGGCCGCACACTAAGAAAAGAGGCAAATAACATCACACAGCAGGCTCGAGATTAAAATGCAATGAAGACGCCGAATTGGACAGTTGAAGCCGTTGACGCAGAACCTGAGCAGGTGGAATGACGGTGTAACAGACGCCCTAAGCCCCACAAGAGGTTAAAGGAACTAGAGAAAGATTAGTAACAGAACGACAGCATATTTGGGTGTGAACACTGACTAATACAAGCTAATAACGACAATGTGTACCCTAAACATATTTTCGACCCTATTTATGGCAAATTTAGCTTTTCTGGCAAATTTTACAACTACACTGCAATAAAATAATTAGGTGGTTATTCTCTTCTAAGTAAGCGGTTTTTCTAATCCTTTCTCCACTTTGACATGTTGAACCTTTTAGGTAATAAAATAAGCAACGTAATAAAAAAAAACAGGTGTGTTAATTACATGAATTTCGGAGACAATTTGGGAAAATGCTGAATTTTAGGGATTCGCAAAACATTTATTTCACTGTTGGAAGTATGTGTACCTACAATGGTAGAGTTAGATCAACATTGTTGACAATTTTGGAAGGGTCATTGGGATACTACTTTGCTGGGGTTTTTTTGATGTCGGTGCGCTGCCTACAATTTTTTCTTTGCCTATGTGAGATCTATCAACCTGCTTATTTAGGCACACCAGATCTGAAACACCCTCCCTCTCTCTGGTTCCTTTAACACCTTGTGGGGCATAGAGCGCAAAAGGGAAGAAACGAATTTTAATTTAATTTTTTTATATTATATAATATTGTGGACAGTATTAAATTGAATGGTTTCAAGTACTAGCTCCGTCTTTTAAGGCCTACACAAATGACTTATTTTTAGCAACTTTTTTCAATAATTCCTTTTCCTTTCGCTTCCCTTTTATTTAGTGCATATCACAAATTTTTAAATTTGGCGACATTAACATTCTTAAATGCATTGAAGATCTTTAATGACTGGCAAAAGATAAAAACTTCCCACAACCTAATCTTAAATGTAGCCCTTCACTTTCCACTTATTTGTCTCCACCGCGGTGTCATTAGATTATAGCACCGATTTATAGTTTGGTTCGGAAAAATTTCATTAAACTTTGCACTTCTTTCATTTATATAGACAAGGAAGCGTCCATTAATGTTAAGAAATATGGGCATGCCACTACCAGCTAGTAATTCACGATTTCGACTCCCTGCCAGAACTTTGGCGGTTCAACGATAGTGTCGTACGTTTGCTGGTCGCAGTTCCATTAACTTTCACAGAATTCTATTAAACTATGCAAATTAGTCCACCAGGAAGAAGTTAAACACAAATGCGAACCAAAACCACTGAGACCAAGAAGTTCGCTGCCGAATTGTCTTCTTATTTAGCGCATCAGTAGCAAATAATTCGAGAGCCACAGACGTTCCCACAAGGGCGTGAAATTGCACCTCTGCATTGCCAGTTCAATATACAACGCTGATAAGACTACATTTGCGCGGGCATGGTGCAGTTATATAATCCGTTACGGAAAATAGAGTTCGCCCGATAGCTAAATCGGTTCATCTCCTGCTATTCAAAGGAGGCCGGCACTACTCAGTTGTGTTATTTAAATTTACTGGGACATACGCCAAGTGCTACTCGGGCGATCGACACCCACTTCCAAGAGTTTTCCGTTATCGTGTTCCTCTTCTTCTAGTTTTATTCCGATCTGAGGACAAGTCAAGGCATTATGAGTCCACTCAGTCAGAAAAACGTGAGGTCGCGCCCATTGAGTTACCTGTCTGCCTTCCAATCCACCTTCCTTACAGTGGCGCAAATCACTCAGCTTCGGAATTTCACGACGAATATATACAAGACGTATTGTCTGTCGTCCTCTTCTTATATAATTAAATCGATAACATTTGCGTTGTTGCAATTTGATTCGGGCCGAAGGGAATAAATTTAAATATGTCAACGGCGGCAGCTGCGTTAGTCGTTGAGCTCGACAATTGGCATTTAAATTTCTTTCCAAATATTTTCCTCTTCTCAATGCACTCAAACTTTGATCTCAAAACTAACGAATCTTCAATTAAGATATTGTTTTAAAAGAAGGTATAATATATAAAGGGTTATAAAGAATAATATAATGTATCATTATAGTTTGTCCGTTTGGAATGATTCTCTTTTTGTTGCAGAGAACATACTCTCCGGTTGGTAATATGATACAATTTAATCCTGTGGGTGAGGGCGGTTGTAGGGGGTGGTACTGCAGCCTTGCTTTTCCCACCTCCCATCAGTCACTATTCTGCCTTTTCTCTCCCCCTTCCCCGACTGATTTGGATAATTAATTTTGTTGATGTAAAGTGTGCTTCTTGAATAGTAGCAGAATATAAATTTGTCATTTGGTAGTTAAGGTCCATTTCAGGGTTTGGGGAAAAAGTTCCGCCGTCTTAACCCTTATTTATTTTATATGTCCTAGGATTTTAAAACAAATAATTATTAGTAAGTTTTGTACGTAGGTTGCCATTTAAGTTTTGAGATATGGCAACACCAGTGTAAATCGTAAAACTTAACATTTTTAATGGTAATATGCATATGAACCCGAAACTAAGCAACAATCGAATGTATATGGGTCTTACACGACGACCCAAATCCAACAAAAGTTGTTCGCGCACGAAGCACTTCGAGGCAAATGGTCGCCTATTTTTTTAAGAATAATTGGAAATTTCGCCACCGTGCCATTACAGCAACGTAGAATGGTCAGTTCTGAATGGTACATCACCATTTGTTTGCCAGAATTGTTCGGAGAAATAAGGGAAACCAGTCACATCCTCCACCACGACAATGCAAGCTCTCACACATCGGATTAAACAAGTGAGTTTTGAGCATTCAAAACATCGAATTGATGAGTCATCTGCCATACAGTCCTAATTTGGCACCCAATGATTTCTTCTTATTCCCGCTGATCAAAAATAGAATGCGAGGTCAACGTTTTTCGACGCCTGAAGAAGCGGTTGATGCGTTTAAATCACATGTTTTGGAGGAACCTCAATCGGATTGGAAAAGGTGCTTCGAAACAGGGTCGCCAGACGTGGCGATTTTTCGCCAAATTGGCGATTTTTCATCAACCCTGGCGACAAAAAATATGAAATTGGCGATGGCGATTTTTTTGGCGATTTCTCATCGACCTTAGGCGTTTTTATGGCGATTTTTCTTGAAAGAAAAATTGACAGATTATTTACCTTTTAAAAATTAATTTCTAAAGATTTACAAATGTAATATACATCAATTTAGCAGAATTTTCTGAAAAAATTTAGCTAATTTGAGTAAAGGTTGCCGCAACTGCGAGTGACAGAAAATTCTACGGCACGTCTAATGAGTTATTTGCCGGCTTTTTCGCAGTTTAATTCTGTGCTTTTTAATAAATGTTAGAAATAATGGAAAACGCTTTATTAAAAGTAAGAGATCCTACAGATAATTGTCGTTAACCAGGTATACGTAATTGGACTTTTGAATATGTATAGATTCATTACGTTCAAACTCGATTCAAACTTTATTAAACGCACTTGCTGACAATAGTTCCTTAACGGTTTTACAAGAAAGGTGTGAGTTACGATTAAAGGCTGAGTTAGGCGAGGCAGCTGATCTTCCAGCTCCTCAACCGAAAATTGTCGAACCTGATCCAGATCTCGAGTTGCAAAAGAAAATTCTAAGCATCCTGAATAAGTCATCTATAACGGAGTCAAAATCCGATCTATTGTACCCAAATGTACAATCACTGCAAAACGATTCAAACACAATTGAACTTCTAAAAGATAATAAGGTGCTACGAGCGTTGGCATCACTGATGAAAGCGTTAGTATCTACAATTGAAAACCACTTTAACTTTAGGTGATAATGAAAAACATTTTATTGAAAGTCTTTAATTGTTTGGCGTGTTTTCCGAAACTCTTTCATATAGGGAGTTAATATTTGGCACGAAGATAGGAATTGAATTTTGATGTTTGGGTCTAATTTTCATTAAGGTGAAATGGGAATCAAATGAAATTGTGCTTGTAAAAACGAGTTCAAAAATATAAATAATTAAGTAAATTACTCGTACCTTAACACATTATATTGCATACCCAATAAAAAAACAATTTATTGTAATATTATCGCGATAAGCTAAAGGAAGTGACTATTTGCACTTACGTGTACTTCCGTGTTAACACATTTGCCATCTTGATTTCCACTTTGACATTTTGGCTATAATCATGGCTACAAAAAATTTATAGATTGGCGATTTTGGCGACTTTTTAGTGTCCATCTGGCGATATTGTCTGTGGAAAGTCTGGCGACCCTGCTTCGAAAATTGGTTCATTGAGTCGGTGCAGCGGAACTGAACTTCTCTCGTGCAATCAAATAGAAAATGACTAGGAAATAAATTATATTAAGTTAGCATTTTGTTCGTTCTTGGCTGTTTTTTGATTAGGTTCAAAGTTACGGAATCCCATACAACCCATACATATTAATGCAATTACATTTAAAGATATAAATGTAAGAAAAATGATAAGTAGATCATTAATTATAGTCAAAATATTACGGAGAAAAAATTTATAGATTCACTGAATTAAAATTTGAAGTATTATAACATCTAAACACTGAAGTAAAATAATTTTCATTACAACTTTGATAAAAGTTATTAATTTAAAATTTGTATTTGAATTGATAATTTTACCGTCCGTGGGTTCAGCTGTGTCGTTGGCCAAGTCCATATCTTCAGGCTGTGTAGATTGGTTAGCAGTGAACCAGTGCTCAATGTACTCGGTTCCATCTGAAATGCCTGCTTCCGGACAAGGCTGTTTGAAGCATTTCAGGATCTATAAGAAAATTGTTAATGCTTAATCGATGTATTTCCAAAAATTTGAGTCAATTACTACTTTCCAATAATTTATACGTTCCGGGGGAGCAATTCATTTGTACATCATCGTCATCATTTGTGGTATAAAAGGTACCGCATGCCATAACTCTCTAGGCTCTTGTGCCTTTTGAATGGTATGCTTTAAACAGAATAAAGAAGTACTCACAAAATAAAAGTTAATGATCTATATGTTAAGATAAGTGTTTAGTGAAAAATTGTTTATTTAAATTTTAATTGAACTTGACATTAATCAGCTGAAAGTTGTCAACCATAACAGAAGAAGAAGAACTCTGCCGAAGGGGAAATTACTCGTTCTGTCAAATTTCTTCAAGTCCAAAAGTAAACAGACGCAGTGTGGACGGAAACTTTCGGTTTTGTGTAATCCGTTCAAAATAGTCGAAAAAATAGTGGTAGGTTAACAAAAATTCGCATAGAGCTGTAAATTGGTACAGACTTTGGGAACATTGTTAAAAATAAAATACTAAAAGTTCCCACCGATCCTACATCTGCAAAAAAATTTATTCAAGGTCAAAGGTAATAAAATGGTTTTTCCAATTTTTCTGGTAAACGGTAAGTTTTAATATTATTATTTTAAAATAAATCAGGCAAAAGTTGTAGGTCATGAAATTATCTACAAAAATTGTTCTTAGACTTTTTTTTTAAGAATCACCATTCCTGAGAAATTGCGATTCAAAATCATCGAAAACAAAAATATGTACGCTGAACCGCCTATACACACCATCGGATGTTTAATATGTATGAGTAAAAATATTGTATAAGTTACACAATACATACAAATTATAAGATTGTGAGAATATGCACATAAAAGAAACTCAGTCCCTAATTTCATTGGCCCGCATAACCTTGAGCAACATCTGTCTACGACTCCATTGTCCGAATGGCGACGGTCGTATCCCTACTTATTTTCTGGAAGGCATAAATGAAATAATTTTAGTGTTGAACATTCCTTTGCAGTGAATACACGTGGTTATTGAATAATATTTCTTATTACGATTTGTGCTGTTTAATAGTTTTTAAAAAATATCGCCATTTTGTTTTATTTATAGTAAACCTTTAACAGCAAGTGAAACTGTTGTTATTGATCGTGGAATGAAGACTATGATTGATTCGAGTATTGAAAGAAATGACGGGTTTCTTGAATACCTGAAAGACCGTAAATATGTGACAATTCATATGCAGTGCCGTAAAATGTATACTCTGAAGAGTACTATTGCTGCAGTTAAAAGACAGCACGAGATGGATCAAGCCAGTACATCCAAAATTAGTACTCCTCGTACTAGAGCGCGGGTAAGTGAATCCCATTTTTGTTTTAAAAATCATTGCTTATTTTGCGGCGATGAAGCGAATGAAGAGGCTGAAAAGAAGAAAGCGCAGAATGTTCAGCGTAAAATTTATAAAGCTACTATTGCATTCAAAGAATCTATTCTGAAGGTAGCTCGGCCTCGTTCTGATAACGTAGCAAAAAGTGTTACTGCACGCATTGAGTACGAATATCATTTGGTTGCTGCTGAGGGTAAGTACCATAATAATTGTTATAATTCCTTCTTGAAACCAACCACTGGGGGTTAAATTGGTCGTCCTCAAGATGAATCTACGAATGTTGCGAAGAAAGAAATATTTACATACATTGGAAATAGTGATGATTGTCAGTTTTTAATAGAAGAGTTAAAAAATATTTGCAAAAATCAAGATTTAGATAACAGAACAATTAAGATACGATTGAAGTTCAAGTATGGTAATAAAATTATTATCACTGAAGAACCGGGAAGATTAACATTCATCTGTTTTAGTGACAATCATCATAATATTTTTAACCAAGCTTGGTATGAGAAGAAAAGTCAAAATGAAGAAGAAGAACGATTTCGCATCTTAAAAGCTTCTGCAGCAATCATTCGAAAGGATATTCAATGATCAGTATTTGATAATACCAATTATCCCCTGCCTAGTCGAATGTTTGAAGATATTAACAGCGATATTCCGGATTCATTGTCTTATTTTTTGAAGAAAGTAATTCTTAAAAATAAACGATCTAAATTACAACATTTAAAATAAGTATGTACAAGTATCAGCCACAGTATTATGTCTACTGTTTGGCCTAGGTACTAATTGCCAAGGCCAGTCTTGCTCCAATATTGAATCAATTTTAACAGATGAAGATTTTTATGATGTCAATGAGGAGACAACTGATATATCTTGTTCACATATCCAGCTAGGAGAACAAGAAGAAGAAGAAAGCGAAGAAGATATAACTATTGAAGTGGCATTTGAAGATTATCAGTCAGAATAACATCTTCCCAAAACCAACAAGAATTCGTGCGGTTTAAATCATTTTCAATAGTACCATTATTCAGTTAATACAATATTTTGTAATAAAACTTAGTCACAATAGATAGTGGACTATGTCTACGTGGCACACAACGTTAAAAAAATGCGCCGAGTACACTACCTCACAGGTGGTGAGGAAATGTGTGCATATTAGGCAAAATACGATTTGTTCAACTTTTAGAATCGCAATATCTCAGGAACGGTGATTCTTAAAAAAAAGTATAAGAACAATTTTTGTAGATAATTTCATTATCTACAACTTTTATCTGATCTATTTTTACGATTAAACTTACTGTTTACCAGAAAAATTGGAAAAACAATTTTTTTTACCTTTGACCTTAAATAACTTTTTTTGCAGATGTGTGATAGGTGGGGACTTTTAGTATTTTATTTTTAACAATGTTCCCAAAGTCTGTACCAATTTACAGCTTTATGCGAATTATTGTAAATTGAAATGTCTACTTTGACCGGACTATTTCGAATAAACAGACAGACCTTATCTGTAGTGATTCGCTCTTTACTGCATCAGACACATTTTTAGCCGTGTCCAAATTTTATATAATAAAATTAACTTGTCGAAATCGTAATGATTGCAAAGATTTATAAAACAGCGGCTTCTTTAAACTTCCTACCTCCGACCTACTGCATCCCACAATTACAAGGACAGAATTTGTATTGTTTCAAAATTAAACAATAATTTGGTTATGGTTAATGAAGGGTGGTTAGAGGAATGTGTCCTGAATAATAATTTATTGCGGGCGTAGTCCCTTGTAGTAAAGCCTCCTGTCCTAACACCTTCTTTTATCTGAAAAAACTTTTAGATAGGTACATTTTATTTATAGAGAAGAACACACAGTTTTAATTTATATTATTTAATTATTTTTACTTATTTTTATTGGGATGTTACCAGTTTGGCTGTTCTGGTCAGATTGTGTTTGGATTTAAAATTTTTACTTTTACACCTAACACATTGATATATAGTTTGAATTTTTCATTTGTGAAGAGTATTGACATACAACAGTGAGAAAATGATTATTTCATATTTTACATTGGTTTTGCTTCACAGTATTTAAAATTTATGTATGTAAGTGTACGGGTTGATCAAATATATTTGTTATTTTATTCGTACAGCTTTGATTGAAAGTAGTCAAAGTTTTTTCAAAATATTTTTAGCGGAAGTGTAATCTAATTTTATGTCGGTCCGAAAATTGTCAATTGTGTGATTTATGAGGCATATAAGTATACACTGCTTTCCTCAATCGCGTCTTTCTATATTATTTCCTTCTTCAGATATTTACGTTTTATCCCCAATAGCAAAGAAGAGCCTTTGCTACCTTGTTTTGGCGAGGGAAATAAGAAGAAAATGCATACATACATACATAGATATAGCACTTGTCCTCGCTTCCCGGTATCCCACTGAAATTCAACTGTTTTTTTTATCTTGCCGAGAGCGAGATCGGACCGAGGCTGGCCTTGATCTCGCTGAGATTGCGACGAGTGCAAGGTCGTCTTCACCTTGACGAGGCCAATACCGAGATGTGCCAAAGTCTCGGTCTTGTCTCGGTGCCGTGAAGCCCTACACGAACAGCTGAGTATTGGTGGTGTAAACAAACCAATACTTTCCACAGTAGTCATAATGAAAAGTTTAGGGAATTGTACTTTCTCGTAGTATTTCTCGCAATGTATTTAAAGTCTTAAATTGGATTTTACTTGAGATTAACCTACAAATGCTCTGAAAATTTGAACACAAAAAAAATGTTTCATGTGTTTTAAAGGAAAAACTCTTTTGTGTTCGTTTTGTTGAAGTATTAAACTTAAAATGTGTCAATGACATCAGCGCTTCTCTTTGGTTTTGTTTACGAGAGTATGCAGTTTTATTTGTGTGTGCAAGGATTGGTTAATCTGTTTTACAACAAAAATGAAATAATGACGAAACTTTTCGTGGTGAAATGGCCGAATTGTCATGTTTTCCGGGTTTGTCTCTAGAGTACGCTGTGACTACCTCGAACCTCTTCATGTCCGGACACCACTCTTGGACGAAGTCTTTATGCGCAATTACGAAGACAATAAGGAAAAAATTAATAGAGAAGGTAAGGCCCACGCAATTTCAAAACAACAAGGGCTTATTATTTACTCCACAAATGAGGATTTGACAATACCAATTTGAATGGCCCTCACTGAATGAACTTTTATTTTGGAGTCTATTGTTTAAAATGTAATTATTAATATAAATATAAAGTATAATTTTTCACCCTGTGAAATTAATAAACATTTTACCTTTTGTAGCTCTTAAATGTTATTCAATTACCTCTAAAGGATCAGAAGTTGCAGATTTTTAAGTCCTGCAGCCTAAGGGCAGGTCCACTTGTAGTCTTTGTCATCGTATACTGGTTCTTTTTTTGTTGTATAAGGAATGATGATGAGGGAAGTGTAGTCTAACCATGTAACGGGTACATCGATTCGGATGATTATTTTGTTGTTTTCCAGAGTATGATTAACAATTTGTCTTTATGGGGTGGGCGAAGGAGAGGTAAACTGATTTAAGTGGTTCTATATCTCCCCCATTGCCACCACGACGATCATTTATAGGGTAGGTTTGGGGCTGTGGAGGGGCGTAACCCTAACAATTTGGGTAGACGTAGAAATCAAATACTTCAAAGACTTCCTTGAGGAAGCTGAAGGGCTAGAATGTGGTCCAGGAATAAACCGATTATCTGAAAACAAAGTGAATCCTTGGTTACATACGCTATAATCTCTCGTGTTCTACGATTTTCGACCTTTTGAGCAGGCTATCTCGAGAACTAACTATCTGATTCCCTTGAAAGTTAGCACAGTTATTGTTTATACTTTTTTCTTGAATACCTCAATCTTTTCAAAATTATTTATAACAAAAATTTTTTTATTAACAAATTTACTGGAAAAACGATATTTTTACTCTTTTTGATGTAGGAAGGAGATGACACAACAAAGTAAAATGTTTTATTTTTTTTTTGTCTTAGACGTCTAGCAAGAACGCTATCTTGCTCAAAGTGGAATTATTTTCTCTTACGCAACCCGAGTTATCGGAACGAAAAAAAATCATTTAAAGTAAAGACTGTAAATAATAATAATAAAAAGTTTAGAAAATATCAATGCATTTATTCTTTACAAAAAAAAAAAATATCAAAATGATCATTAATTTTCCTCTCCTAAACTGTAATCCCCCCTAAGCAGTTCAGTGCTCTTCCATTCATTCCTCGTAGGTGTTTTAACACTTAAACTCCTTGTAAAATTAAGGTTGGGTATTACGTAGTCAGGCACGATAATGAATAATCCTCTCGGTATTAGCTTACTACAGTGGCCATACGCTTTTGCAGCCCAGCATCTAGACATTGTCAGTCTGATTTTTCTGCAAGGCGCCTGATTGTTTATGTAAAGTTTAGAAAGGAGGAGGTTCTCCGCACCTAGGGAGCTATTATTGAGGAGACGACGTACAACTGCTGTGTATTTCCAAAGCATCATTTCAGATCTTTTAGAAAAATCGCGGTTGCAGGAATAAGGAGTCAAACTTGCCTTGGGTAGTGGGGTAGTGGATCCGAACTTTGTATCGCGTGCACCGATTTTAATGATTCCTTTATTGCTTACTGTTGTATCATCTTGGTTCATTGCATCATGACAAATATTGTCGCTTGGGGCGAAGGTGGGATGAGAGTCGACACCGAGCTCCGCTTATTGGTACAATGGTAACTATGGCACCTGGAGTTACTATGAGAAGAGTAGGGAGCAGTCGCCTTTCTTCGTAATGCATGACCACATTTTGATGATTCCCTTTTCCTGTATAGAATAGGGAGGGATGAATGGATGACGTATTGCCGGGTTAAAAAACTTCTGTTACCTTTCTATAGCGTGCACTACCTCTGCAACTGTTGCAATCACTTTGTTCATACAAGCAAGATTTTTATTCAGATCAGTCCACTCCTCCACCACTTCCACTTCACCACAAACGTTTTAACATGCTACAAATGAAGGAACATATTTTATTTATTTGTTAAAAACACGTACGCTTCTCCGTTAACACCACCCCTTACACTCTATAACTATTTTCGAAGTTCGACTACCCCTCTCCCACCCTTATCAAAGGTGCAAAGTTCTTTCCATAGTAGTGATGGGGAATCATAATCTAAGCAACAACAAAAGCATTCAAAAGGGTCTATGCGGTAAGAAGTTGTATTCCAACCCTTTCTTACTCCCATCCGACCACATTAATTTTTGTTGCGGTAAAATTGCGACAACGGTCCCGCGTTACGAAATTATGCCAGATCACAAATAAATAAAATAAAGAAATAAATAAAATATACGTTTAATTTAGAACCCTCTCATTTTCGGGAAATCGGTTAAGGATAACTGCTTTGTGCAAAATATATCAATACATGAATTAAAAAAAATACTTTTACATGTGGTTAAAGTTAATTGTTTTTAATGTTTGGCTATACTATTGCATGTAATCTATTATAATACATTTCAATACTATTAGGCATTCCGATGAGTTTCCTATCTTTGTTGATATAAAGCTCAACCATTGCTGCTTTGTTAGAGAATATAAAGAAACATTAATCACTCCGAAAATATTAAAAAATACAGAATTGTGCGAATATAAAAACTTATGGAATCGTTCACAATAGCGACAAAACCTGGCTTAAAACTATAATTATATAGCAGATTTTTCGTGCAATCCTAATCAAAATACTTTTTCAAAAATTCAAGTGATAAATGACGGGAATTCAATTCATTAGCTGAAAGCAAAAAGAGGAGAAAAGGATTTTATGGCAAATGAGCAACAATTCCCCGTATTTCCTCTTTCCGTGTATAATTAAAATCTTTGAAGGAGTGCTACTTACCATAAAGAACCCGGTAATCAATGGTTTGATTACCTTTTAAAGGGCCTTTGATACAGTTCTGATTGTGATAAGGAAAACGGCGGAGCGGAATGATAAAGAAAAAGCAATAACCGAGTTGAAACACAATTCTTTGAATTTTAAAGGGTTGGGCTACAAAGACCAGCTATAGGGATGGTAAAATTCAGCCTTTTTGTCCAAGTTTCAACGTTGTTTTAATGAGCACATTTCGTTTCTATAAAGAGTGGGGCAGAATCGGGGAGGAATATCAGATGAAATAAGCAAGCAAGACGCGCTTGCATCACACGCTGCTGCTGCATGATGGATATCTTTCCCAAGATAAATGAAACTCTGCAACTTGAACACAAGAAGGATGGCGCGACTAATTAAAAACTTCGAAATTAATTCCCAGCTCTCAAAGATGCAATTTAGAATTAAAAAAGCATCCTATGTTGGGGACAAAGACCTAATGCAGTGCTTCGAGCATCATAAGCGGGGAGCTCAAGCTAAAGCCATATCGAAGTGGATAAGTATGAGGTTGCTTTTGAGAATTCTTGAATGCGTGATGGTTAAGAAAAACATAAAGGATAATGAACGATATGGGTAATTACATACAATCTAGCACTTAAGTTATTCTTAATTTATGTTAATTTTAAGGGTGTCAAATTTTCACAGTTAGTTTAAATGTCAATTCCAATGTATACGTAAGGGATTACATTGCATTATCGATCGGTGTTGGAAAGCGACAGAATGAAAAAAATCAGAATATAAAGAAGGAAGTGTCTATTTACCACCCTCAAATTGCCGTGTAATTGCCGTATACACGAAAATACACGAAACTACACGTAAGTACACGATAAGTGCAAATAGCAATATTACTAGTGATAGTTTATCACAGCCTGTTCTGGATACAAACTTGGCTGCCTAAATAGCCACTGCCTATAAAGAATGTAAGTTATATGAAAGAAATGTTGGTAATTGGCACGATCTGTTGTAATTGCGTACTTTTCTTGATCTAGGTAACATCTCCTAGTGCAAAAAAGCCTGTAAATAGGTCATGCCTTAGAATTGACTCACGCTTGGTCCTAGACGATATTTTACCAGTAGGCAGTACCTATACCTCAGTAAGCCACACATTTCTGACCCATAAATATTTTTTAGCTATTAGTACACCATCTAATGTTAAATAAAACCATTTAACTTAAACGTTTGTTTACCAATTTTTTTCTCTGTCGAAAGGTATCAACAAATGACGAGAAGTTTCTGTAATTTCGCAAATGACGATTTGGCGATTATAAGGTTTCGCCACCCAATTTGGGACGAACTATTATTTAACTACTATAATATTCTGCAAAATTAATAAATCATTTAAATTAGGACTTGCTATAACGCATTGATGTTTATTTTAATAGATTACGAAAGTATATCTTAAATTGTAGAGGCAAAGTCTATTCGTAATTAGGTCTGCACTCTAATATATAGAAGCGGATTCTCAAATTTACGCATCTTCATAATTATTTACGCAATCTTAAAAAAGCTGCACTTAAGATGATAATAGGTGCGGACATATTTGGTAAGAAATAAAGAAGACCGCTATCGTTACGTGTTTTTATCTGATTTTGAAATTTTTAAGTCTGCCTTTATTGACATCGCAATCACCGCAACGAGGAAGTTAATTTGGAATTATAAGAAGTGATTAAGTATGGTCCACGGCATGTTATCAATTCGCCATTATGACACGACGGTTTAGTGGTTTCAGATTAGGAGATAATTTAGTGGTTGGTGAAATCTTTTTGTAAAGTGGCTCACAACATACAACAATGCCCCTGCAGACAACAAATCATCTTTGAAGTGTGATGTAACGACTCCAATTAAAAGTTTATTAACACCAAAAATAGTTTTGCCTTACCAAATTACTGGCAACGGAATTTGTCTGCCTGCGCTGCCTGGTCTTCCATTCTTAATCGAAGTTCCATCAGTGGACTCTTTTTTTTTGAAATTTCTCTTGTCTGTTGGAGCACGACAACTCCACCGGATCTGGTAATTGAAATTTGCTCATAACTAAAAGATGATGAATAAAGGTCATCGCCATTGTACAAACATAACTATGCCTCCTAGCAGGTCTAGCCGTAGGTGAGTTCTGTAATAAAAACGAATCTTCTGCTTGACACCCAAAGGACACGCGAGACGTGCTGTCTGTTGGAAGCGAGGTCCGCGCATTTGATTGATGACTTTAATCGAGGAAACCCCATTATTACTCGCTCACATACCTTTCGGCAAATACAATCCCCCGATAAATTAACCCACCGTTGCAGATGAAAAATGAAAAATTGCTTTCGATTCGATTCAGGTAACTTTGATTGGAAGAGCGGAGAAGTCTCTGTGAACTATGTCTATAGTGAGCATGATATGACTTTGCTTTGCCAGTCAATTGAGACTACCAAGATTGAAAATAGACAAAATCAAAAAACGAACGACGATTCATGCAATCACGAAAGCTTCAGAATTTTGTTCACTAGACAGAAATAGGCCTTGACACGTTCGCTTAATTTCGTGTATCGTCTTCAGAGGCAGGTGAAACCCGAAACCGCTGTCAATTTTGGCCGCGGCCACTTTGAATTACGGTTATTAATGTTCCGTGCAACACCTAATGGTGCCTCATTACTTCCCAATGAAAAATTTCTTTCTAACAAGATGTTATCTAGGTGATAATATTTAAGATAAAATCAAACGGGCGCTAATTTATCATAAAAGTAATAAAGAATGGCACGCGGTTTATTTTAATAGGCATTGGCGAGGTTGGTGGTTACTAACTACTCTACGATGACCCACTTATAGCTCCGAAATGAAATTTCAAGTTCAATTAATTTCTTATGGAGTACATCTGTAAATTTCGTTAATATTAGCATGATTGATTGTTGCAGTTGTAAAAGAAGAAAATTTATGGAATTGGGCAGATCTAAATAGAACAAATCTTTCAGAAAATTAAGCCTCTTGTAGCTGTAGCAAAGAATGTTTTTGTAGGTGTCAGGACTTTAAGGTTGACTCGACTTGAAACATACTTTTAGTTAAAAACAAGTCGTTATTATAAATTCAGTCTTTTATTAATTTGAATAATTATTATAACAATATAGTTATTAAAATAATAGAAAATAAATCAAAACAAAAAAAGAAATAATAACGATAATTCAAGAAAAGAGTAGGTAATCCAAAATAATAGTGTATAAAGCTAAATCTGTAAGAGAGAAAAAAGAAAGGTATAATACCTTTTTAAAACAATTCAAAAATTACAAAGCCGCACACAAAAAATTTTTTTTCTGACCTGGAGGTCAGACCATGTTTACTATATTTTATATATAAAGCACGCACTTCCCTTGCAAATTTCCCAACTACTAATCAAATTTTTGCACGAAAGTGTCATCAACCTCTAGATGCCTACGAGCCCATAATTAAAGCGATCGACACCCTGCTTGAGGACGCTAACGCCTCCGATGAATTTATTTTATTGGGCGACTTTAACCTCACCCGTATTCAATGGTCATTGTCTGAGGACTGTTCTCAATTTGTCCCCCTTAACGCATCTTCGGCCAAAGAAGGCTTTTTTACCGATCAGCTCTCCGTTTCTGGTCTCTTTCATGTAAGTTGAGTCAGAAACTTTCTGGACAGACAATTAGACTTAATCTTTTGTTCAGACCCAGTTAATTCGGCTGTCGCGGAAAGCAACCATCTCCTTTCCTCTCTCGATCGTCACCATCCTCCCCTGCTCCTTGTTTTCTCCTACGAACACCCTCATGCACTTTCATACTCCGAGTCTTCTCTTTCCTTCAATTTTCGTAAAGGCGACTTTGAAAAATTAAATCACTTGCTCCTCAACTCTAACATTGCCACTATCCCTCAACATCTTCCAATCTATCCCCCTTTCTCCTCGTAAAAACTACTCCTCATCCCCCGTATGGTACGACAAGGAATTACGCTCTCTCCGCAACAGGAGAAATAAACATTGGCAAACTTTTCTTCTATCCCAGACCGAGTCCGACTATTCTTCCTACCTATCTGCTTATACCTCTTTTTCTGAACGTTGTGATATCCTCTACTATGAGTACCTCCAACGGATGGAAGCCTCATATCTGAACCCAAGCGATTTTATAACTTTATTAATTCCAAGAAGAAATCCAATGGTTACCCCTCTACCCTACAACTTGAGAATACCTCTTCGTCTGATCCTAAGGTTATCGCCAACCTCTTTGCACACTTCTTCAGTAAATCCTTCAGCGACAATTCCCCACAACCTGACCTTAACTACTTTTCATTCTTGGACAAATGCACTCAAACTTCGTTTACGTCTTTCGACCCTGATCCCGAACTAATCGCCGCCAGCATCAACGGGCTTGAGGACGACTTCAACCCAGGTCCTGACGGCATTCCGGCCATCGTTCTGAAAAAGTGTGCCATGCATCTAATTCAACCCCTTACCCTGCTTTTCCGCCTCTCAATCAATCAAGGGGTTTTCCCTCATTTATGGAAAAACTCGTATATTATTTCCATCTTCAAAAAAGGTTGCAAGAACTACAGACCCATCGCTAAATTATCATCCATACCTAAACTATTCGAAAAATTGGTCTATGATTCCATGTTCTTCCACTGTAAGTCTATTTTCTCCCCCTCCCAGCATGGCTTCCTCAAAGGAAGATCTACAACCACCAACCTTACTGACTTCGTCTCCAAAACACTATGTGTTTTAGTAAAGCTTTCGACAAGATCTCCCATAATGTTATCTTGTTCAAACTTGATCGCCTAGGCTTCCCCTCCCGATTCATCTCCTGGATTCAATCATACCTCAACAACCGTCGGTACAATGTTCTTTTCAGCTCATCCATTTCTAACCCTATTGTCGCTCGTTCCGGCGTCCCCCAGGGCAGCCACCTCGGTCCATTAATTTTCATCCTTACAATAAATGATGTTGAATGTGTCATCAATCACTCAGAGCTGTCCATTTATGCTGATGACATGAAAATAATCAAACATATCTCCTCCACAACCGACTCTCTTCTCCTGCAAAAAGATCTCGATTCCTTCACCACATGGTGCATGAAAAACTTTCTTGAACTCAATGTCTCCAAATGCCAGTCCATCTCTTATTCCCACAAGCGCCTTACACCCACCCCGAGAGTCTACATGCTAACCGACGTAACAGTCCCTATCGTTACCTCTTTGTGTGATCTCGGAATAATCTGTGATAGTGAACTCAATTTCCGTTCCCACATTGACAGCATAATTAACAGAGCTAACTCCGCGCTAGGGTTTGTGAAGCGCTGGTCCAGAGAGTTCTCTAATCCTTATGTTTCCAAATCTCTCTATATTTCCTTCGTTAGACCTCTCCTTGAATATGCCAGCCAGGTATGGTCACCTACACAAACAACTCACTTTAATAGGATTGAATCTGTCCAGCGTAGGTTCACTCGCTTTGCTCTACGTGATCTTCCGTGGGTAGACAGATTCAACCTTCCACCTTATGAAAACCGTCTGAAACTGATCGACTTACAACTCCTAAGTAAACGTCGAGATGTTTCCGACATTCTCTTCATTCATCAGCTATTAACTGGTGCCATAGACTGCCCTTCAATTCTGTCATCTTTACCCGTCTATACCAATCCCCGCAATCTTAGGTCCACTCCCCTTTTCCAACTAGACCGCCATCGAACGAACTACGGTCAACGCGAACCAATTACCAGGATGCTACGAAAAGTCAACAACTTTTCCTCTTTTGACTTCCATCTGAGTAAATCATCCCTTCACAAAGCCTTGTATCTTGATTCCGCCCATCTTGATCGCCTTTCTTAATTCTTCCTTCCAGCCCGTATCTGCTTTAATTAGAGCTCATATTGTAGCTTTTACTATTTATTTATTATGTCATAATTTATTATAGCTTGTGGTGTTGGTATTGTGTTTTAGCTTGTAATTGTAGTATGTATTATTATGTAATAGCTTGCATTAACCTTAAATAAATAAATAAATAAATAATAGTGCATTTTGTTAATTCAACTTTATTCGTTATATTAGCTGTGGGAATTTTTTTGAATGATAAGTTTCGCATTTTTATTTTATGCACATCATTATTTTGTGCTTATCTTTTGATTTATCCAGCGGAGTCAATTGATTAAGTGGCAGGACCCGAGTTCGAGACCAGATCTCCCCGTGAATTTTTAAAATTGAATTGAAAAATCCGCTCCGTCTGTGGGCTGTTGTCTAGCTCGCAGCAATGCAAAAACAAGACATTCAAGTTTCCTCACTCCCCTTACCCTAAATTCCCTTCCGGGCTAAGCCATGCTAACGCATAAAAGAATTGTCCCCTAGGTTTTGGCTACATCGTACAAAAAAAAAACGTAGCGACATCAACCTCACGCCAAAGAAATACTCTATCAATGTCCTTTCCAGAAGTTTCGACAATAGCTGCGTTTTTTTGCAGAGGATCAAGATCTCTATGCAAAATAAAAACGATCTGGATCTTCTAAAAATTTCATTTTAACAGTTGGTAAAAGTGCTAGCTATTAATCGAGTTGACAGCTGCTGTGTTTTGCAATTGTAATTTTATACAGATTCAAGTAAAGCGGATTACTACTGCGAAATTACTATAGAGGAAATTGTTAAGGTGCAAACTTAAATTCAATTAGCGGTCCTGATATTTAAATATAATTTTTTTATTTGTAGTTGCTTTTGAAATCTTCAAATACCGAAAATAACAGCGCCGAAGACACCGTCATATTATTTTTAATCTCCAGTTCGTCAGATTCAGAGAGTTCAGGCAAAAGTGTTGATACAGATTTTTCTTTTAAAGTACTCCTCTTTAAAATTTGGATTTTCGTAGATGCCGCACTCGGGAAGAACTTGATTCAGAAATTAATTTCTGCATTTGTAGCTTTCGGGCGATGATGGCTTAAATGAAATGCCGTCATTCAAAGGGGTATCTTCCAGAGCTGAACGGTTGATTAGGAGTCGAACTGGAGGTTTTAAAACTTCCACACTCAGAACTTCAACGCCTTTTCGTTTTGTATGTTCATCCTTTTCCCCATAAGCACATTGCATTGAACTCTAAAAGGTACATTCGCACACAGTTCATTGAGTTATTTCGGCCCTACCAACATGAAGAGTCTTTGAATATTCTGTTTCAAATTGCGAATTTACCTTTATTTAATTATAATCGCTATGTTATACTTCGTGTAAGGCTCTACAATATTTATTATATTCATTATTTGAGATATTGGAGTGCCCCGCGATCTAAAATATTTTCCATTAAATTCTCGATCTCGATTTTAAATTGCCGCCAGCAAATACAATTGCGTTCTTATGTTGGTGTCATTCTGGTTAAGCACATTCCAGAGGAAAATAACCATTTATTTCTAAATTTTATTTTAAGAAATACGAGGAGTACAGAGAAATAGTGTATCACAAAAAATAATTTCAGGGAAGGCAATTTAATCTATATATAATAATGTCTTTTTTTCTTGACAGTGTAAGCAAAATACTCGAAATAAAAATGCAAGCAAAAAAGGTTTCCCTCTACTGGTAACAAAAGTTGACTCAAAATGAAATAGCATACGATCGGTCCATAGCTATATATCAGTGGGTATACCGCACATATTAAGTGTGTGCTTATTTCCAATTATTGGCATTATGTTCAAAATTTGGAAATGAGCCTGCTTGACTCGTGATATACTTCGAAATTTCCTTCTGAGTAAATTCTTTAGCTCGTTGTGTAAAAGCTCTACTGTTGTCGGCTGCTCCTAAAATGAAAAGGTGTTTGCAATACATATGTATTAATTAGCTTAAATAATAAAACCAAAACTTCTTGGGCAATTAAATCTTCTAAAACATTCTGCATCGTGAATTTTTTTTATGTGTAAATTCGTCTTTACTCGCTGCACAAGCATGTACAAAGGCTGTTGCCTCTTTACTTCCCTATGTACTTACCATATAATGTTAGAGAAATGCAGATTTTCAGTAAATTTAATGAAAATTATATATTTTTTACATTTCGCTTACAATTTCCGTCCGCAACTTTTGGTTATTTCTGGTCAAACACCAACTTCTTAAACCAAAACACACACTCTATGGGTCGAATTTGTGATCTCTAAAAATGCGGATCCGAGATCTGCATATCCATACAGATCTTGACAAAATGGCAAAAAAGGACCGGGAAGCATGAGTACTGCTGCTATTCCATCACCCGCACCATCAAATAGCTCGGCACAAGCAGCCAGGCCACTGCACACTGGTCCCAAATGAAATTTTTTGGTTCAAAAATGGCCAGAGAGTGCAGTTCTTAACCAAATGAAACATTTTTTTTAACTGCAACTTTATAATTTTTTAACAGGTTCTCGTAGCCGAAAATTTAAAAAAAATTTAAACTTTTATATATTTTAGGTTATAGATGAAAATTTTTTTTTCCAAAGTCTGCTGCCATGTGGAGGCTCAAAAGTGACTTATTACAATTAAATATTCTAAGGGTGCTTATTTAAAAAAAAAATAGAAAAAGAAATTCATCTATAACCTAGAATATATAAAAATAAATTTTTTTTTTTTAAATTTTGGGCTACGAGAACCTGTTAAGAAATTATCAAGCTGCAGTTTAAAAAGAAATGTTTCATTTGGTTAAGAACTGCACTCTCTGGCCATTTTTGAACCAAAAAATTTCATCTGGGACCAGTGTGCGCTGCTGAGCGAAGTTGTTCGGGACCATCTTTAGCTAGCGTTTGTGGACGAGTCTACTGCCAGGACGGTTTCTGCTCAGTAATTGGGACTCCTTGAGGTGATGCTGTCTGAGATGATGATAGACTATCTGTTAGCCAATCAGGGAGGTGAGCTTCCTTATTATGATTCATTTGAGATGGTCAGAGGATATCGAGTAAAAAAATGCGAAAACCAATTTTCTAGGAGGTCTCTAGCTTGCATTAATCCTAGCATGAACCTGAACGACAACAAGCTCATTCAATGCCTGAAGTTTCAAAATCTCGAAATCCCGATGGATGATTGGATGGTTATTAAGGGATCGTCTCAGTGTGACCCTCCGAAAAATCACTGATTTTCGCGATTTTTTTTTTAATGTTGAAATAAACTAATCGGTCCGGTTTTTTTTTAAATAAATACATTCATGACGAATACAAAATGATTTTTTTTTATGATTATTTATTGGGTGTACCTATAATAGTTGAATAAATTGTTGAAATGACACGTAAAAAAAAGGTCCTGTACGATGTCCACGATTGCGGCCGCAATTTTGATCTGAAACAAAAATTTCAAAAAGATTATTATTCTGTAGGGAAGTCGCTATCGCGCTATGGAGGGGGTTTTTTTTAATTTGACAAAATGGCGGCGGTTTGAACAGAAAGTATCGAATATGGCCCTTTTTTTCGACAGTTTTTCGTAAAAAAAATAGGAAGATTTAAAAAAAAAAGATAAAGAATGACGTTAAGAATGTTCTCTCCAAATTGGAACTAGATATCTTCAAAACTCTTCCTTTGAGAGTGGAAACCGTTTTGAAAAACACCATTCTGAGAAAAGCGCGTTTAAGGATTGGAGTTTCTTGGGGGTTTCACTCGTAGGTATGTCCTGAACTGAACTGAAATGCTTGGCCAGTTTATTTTGGAAAGTTATAGAACGTAAGCACCTTAGAAAGATACGAACGAGGCAGATTTCTCGCTCCGTTCCCCACTCCGTTCCCTTCTACAAGAAACGCTGTAGCGACCGTAATAATTTGAATTTCGATTTGAAAATTTGAGAGAATGTTTATTACAGTGTATACTATCCGATAATGCAACAAAACAAAATCGATTTTTCGAAAATTTCACACTGAGACGATCCCTTAAGCAGAGCAACCGCAGAAAAACAATATGTCTTTTATGCTAATTATTAATAAGGAGTATCTAGGGGCACTAGAAAAGACAGACTGCAGAGTTCTGTTTGAAATTAGACAAGCCAAGAAGAAGGTCTTCGGAGCCAACAGCCGAACCGCCGATGATGGCTTAGTCGATGGGGCCAATGATTTGTTGGCCGAAATGAGGACCGAGGACAGCGATTTATGCAGCAAATAATGCCATTGTATTTCTGAATGAGAAAAACATAACTGTATAATTAATTAAATCCTTTGTAATCATTTTGTGAAACATCATATTAAATAATAAGCAGCACTTTACGTCTAGATACTTTGTTTCACAAATGAATTTTATAAATTTTCATACAGCTGTTTCGGTCCTGCTGGATCGAATCGACAAGTGCTACTAAGCTTAATTGCAGGCATTCAAACATGTCTTCGGCTAGGTTTACTAAAACACGTACATCAAAAGCAATAGTAGACCACTTTACTATAAATTATTAATGTATACTCTCGTCTTAATTTAAACTTGATTACATTATTACATAATTTATACATTAAAACAATAAGGAAGGGTGAAGTGAATTGTGAATGCAGATAATAATTATTATTGATGAACATATTCAACAAGCCAGAACGGATCGGTTCGAGATGTTCGTTGAGCCGGTTTTTTCCCTCTTTTTTCCCTTTCCAGGTTGCAAAGTTTTCTAACAAATGCAACTTTTTGCCTTTATTTTCAAAATGAAGAAACTTTATATTTTCTTTACGAAGCACGAAATGCATGCCAATACCCTCCTTTTAATTCGTAGTTAGTCTCTCTGGTATTTTCGTGGCTGCAGTCACTGTTCTAATGCATTCCTCTTCCATGTTAATAGACTTCATCTTTTATTGTTCTCTAATATAAGAGAAAGTGATTTAGTATTACATTCGCAATGTTAGCGGTATGCGCTGGTGCACTATCGTGTGGATAAAACATTGTCATCCGATTATCCTGAGAGATGACTTCTAGTAGATCTGGCATTCTCTAAAACATCTGCATAGAAAGGCTATTTAGCATTTGTGGCAAAATGGTTTCCGATAATACCAGTCCAAACATTGACATTGACATTATATGGGTTAATAACCAACCAGGTAAGGAGGCTGTGAAAGTTCGTGATACCATCCCTGGTGAACTGCAACTCGTCCGTCCACAGAATTCGGTCCAGAAACGCGCTGGTTACAGTGACGGATAAGAAAGCCCCTCAAAGACTACACAGGGTCCGGATCGGTTAACGCCCTGTTTGTCGCATTACAGAAGCCAAATGCAACATTTCGATCTTCTCTCGGAATCTCCCTCCAGAAGTCCTTGGACAGGGATATGGTGATATGGTCGTAATCCTTTTCCATGGATTAACCTCCAACCTCCTAATCGTCTTCCTGTTTTCGTGTTCTATTCAGAGTCTTGCCTGACGATGGTGATTAATTACTACTCGACCCGATGTTTCGGAACACGATTTCCTGCTACATTTCTAGAAGTCCACAAAAATACGTGATTAGGGAATCTTCTTTGATATTTGAGTACAGCCGCTTTATCGCTGCCGTCTATTACACCATAAATGTAAATTATATTCGCGTATTCCTCAAAAGTAACTTCTTCCATCTTTTTAAAATTTTAGGTTTTTTTTATATGATGTGGCCAAAGCCTAGTGGAAGGGAATTAGGGTAAGTAGTCCGGCCGCAATGGGGGGGTCATGTATGCAATTTGGGGTCCCCGCGGTAACTTGTCATATTTTTATGTTTTTTGGCACGGAGAATCGATTTTTCGAGGTTACCAGGCTCAAAAATTTGTCGTTTTCGAGATATGGCCCGATTTTAGTCAAAATTGGTGGTTTTTCGGAATTTTCCAAAAAAATAAAAAAATTTTAAATTATTAACCAACTTTATGTGAAAGATCTTTTGATTTTAAACAATTAATGTCTTAAGCATTTTTTTCTTGGTTTAGCGGTAATTTGCAAAAAATGCCTCACATTTCTTATAGAGTATTTTAAATGGGATAACTTATATGGGGCAAAATTCCTGAAGTGTACCAGGTGAAGAAATTACTCCGATTTTGTTCTAACTTCACCAAAATATTATTACTGGTATAACTTATTATCGTGCTAAAGGATTTGAAAAAAAAAATTGTTGTGCAAAAGTTATAGGGGTGTAAACTTTTGAACTTTTTCTCGTGATCATATATTTTTTGAAAAATCCTAACTATCGCCACCATTGCAGTAGAACAGTGATCTTTAGTGATTTGTAAAGGTCGTTACATGCCGTTCCGAATAAAAATATAATTTTCCAAAAAACAAAATTTTTTTAAAAAAAATGTTGACTTTGAAAAATATTTTTTGGTTTTTTACACAATACTTGATCATAAATTTTTTTCATATTTTTTCAACTGAAAGTGTCATCTCAGCTTTAAAATCTGCTATCCTTTAGAGTGGCAAAGTAATGTTAAGTGTAAATTTTTGATTTTTAAAAGCCCACGCACGCCTTTTTTGCTTGTTTGTTGCTTAGAACAGATGAACATAACATAACATAAGAAAATGTAGATGGCGCGGTAAAGAGTATTCTCACAGTCAGTATACAGTTAGATATCGTCACAAATAGTCAAAATGCCAGACAAGTTGAAAGATATAAAGTATTGCTGAAATCCTTTGAAGGTGAAGAATCATACGTGGAAAAACAAGGGTATGAGAAGAGTGACTTCACAAATTCATAAACAGTTTCTGACCCTTCCTGTCATCATAAAAGTATGTGGATCATGCAGAAACAAAGTGAAAGTGATTTCTGAAGAAGAAGGTGCAATTTCATCTGGAGATGATGACACAGAACGAGTGCCCAATGCAAGTTTGACTTAATTTTTTATGATAATGGGGATATAGTGAGAAATCGACTACCGGTCTCTAAAAAAGTACGAGATATATAAAAAAGCAAATTAGCCAGTGTTAACATCCAAATATCCTGATGTTCTGTTACTAATAGCTGAGGGAAATTTTGCTATAAAACCTTTGGGCTTTATAAAACCTTTTATTTAATCTGATCTCAGTCAAAATTCCTTTTTTATTAGGCCTAACTATATTTTTAATATTTAGAGCACCATCATCACATTGAGCTTCCTTCTGCATATACATAAGCATATTTCAAAATATAACCTATCTTGCAATGCCATACAATTCTTGGACTGCGGAGCCTTGCAGATTATTCGATACAGTCATATTCAACGGAGTGCAACGTAACCTTTGCACGCAGATCAATTTCGTCACGGCCTTTGTAAATTCTGGATATGATTGAAAAATAGCAGACCTAAACCAAAGCGTTCTTCTTTACTTGAATAATATGACCTACGACAGGTATTTGCAAATCTGGTCCATTGTTTGCAGATTATTAAAAAATTATTTTCCGAACAATATTCGTCTTTTGGACTTCGCGGGCGTCTTGTTTCTGCCATTGTTCTGAGCTTATCTGAGCGAACAGTCTGGCACAATAATCCGCTGAACCGTGTAAATTTGATATTTATCCAAAAGGTTCTTGCAGAAGCAAACCGTGCCTTAATTAATTCATGTCTTAACACGTTTTTTGCTCCATTTGACAGCATTTCTAGGTGAGCCTTTATCTCCATGCCGATGTTGCTTCAAGATAAGTTCTATTCAGAAGCGAAGAAGCTGCTCCACCTGAGATGTTGCCGAAAGAAATCTTTTGATTTATTGCCTCATATCGAATCATTGTGCCTTATAAATTTCAGTTACAGATGTTAGCTTTTTAGGCACATAGCACAATTTTCCAAAGAAAATAAATTTTACGGTAGCCTTATGCTATGCATAAAGTGAATAAAGTGATTGTAATGCTAAGCCCGAATTCTCAGCCACATCAAAAATGAATAAGTGCTCCCATTCGGGAGTTACGAATTAACGCGATTTGTATGCAAATTGCGAAAAATTGAAAGCCATTAGTTTGGCCACTCTTTATAGAATTACACCAGAAGGATGAAATCTTTCAGGATAACGGCTTTTGAGGTATGAGCACTATCGACGAGATGTTGCCTATGAATATCCGCGTAACTAATTTGCGAGTTGATAAATGTACATATTAATCTGCTCAGACATTTTTATCTTGCCCGTTTATTACACTTACTCAGTCATCTCAATTTAATTCTTAAGAATCGAATTTATCTTAACTCAATGAAAGCAATTTAATGTAGTTAACTACTCTTATTAACTCGTTCGGTTAAAACATAATTAAGACAGGGTTTAGCAATAAATTTCGTCGTGCATTGTTACGTCGTGCATTGCGGTTCCTCGAAATGTGAGCACAAACAGAGAAAACGAAAAATGGAACAAGAGCGTGATTGAGAAAACAAAATTAAAATTTTTAATTTGACACTATAATTTGGAGTAACAGCATACATTATTTATTTAGTTGCCTGTCGATCAAAAACTCCCTGCAGACATTATTATTATTAATTATTGAACAAGTACGTTTTGAATTCGAAGCAGTTTTAATACCCATGGCGTGAGAATAGTAATGTTTATTCAATCCTTTGGATGTTTGAGCTTGCAGCGAGTTTGACGGACGAAATCTCCCGGATTGGTACGTTTTTTCCCGCGCAGTCAATGTTATTTTCGCAATGCGAGAACCTAAAGGAAGAACTAACACCACAACACTGGTTGCGAGAGGGGGGTAGTCTCCGGCCGCACCCTTTCTCCATAACTAAACGGCGTCCCGACTGGAAATTATTTAAGGGAACCCGGATTATGATCAGATCCGGATCAGATTTTTCTTAACACGGCCATCTGATCAGGAACGGATCAGAGTACAATAATGCATCCCTTGATCCGGTCATCTGATTAGTTTCTGATCAAAGTACAGTACTCCATCCCTTGATCCAGTCATCTGATCAGAAATTGATCAAAGTACAGTACTCTATCCTTTGATCCAGTCACCTGATCAGTTCCTTTTTAGAATCGAATATTAAAATCTTATTACGGTTCCAGTACCATTGTTTGATTCAGAGTCGTATCGGATGTCCTGAACTAAATCATAATAAAGAATTTAATCTTTTATCTGATCCATGCTATGTTATATTCTTTACCAAACAATCAATTTATTATTAATGTTGTAACTAAATTATATATTAATATTGTTTTATTAATGTCATAATAGTGCATTAATCTAACTTAAAATTTTTTCTGTGACAAATGTTTGTATTCTCTACACATTTTTTAATAATTTTTTTTAAGTTAATTAAATATAAAATATCGAACAACTAAATGGACTCAGTCTAAAAATTGCACTCTTCCATGCAGGATATACCTGTAGGTCTATCTGCGTGTATAGTATATGCTTTACCTGCAGGTATATTTTGAAATGCTTGCGCTGTAAAGTCTTTAATAAACTTTAAATAAAATGGTAATATTTATGTGGGATCGAGTTCTCCATGAAGAGAACTTTGGAACGGAGCATCGGCAACGGCACTGGTGGCCCAGTGGTTAGGGTAATGGAGTATCATGCGCATGGCCTCGGTTCAAACCCTGCTCGCCCAATGGCTCTTTTTAACGCAGATTCTCCGATTCCTACATTTATTTAAATAGTTTACGTTCAATTAATATGTACATTTACTTTTTTAAGCAAAGTTAATCTTGAAAAAGTGAAATTAGAGTAATTCGTAACTAGTATACTTTTCTGATCAGAATTTGATCAGAAAGCCTTATCCCCAGTAGATCTGATAACCTCATCCGTTCTTGGAAATAATTTATGATCAATATCGGATCCTTTGAACGGATCCTGAGGAGATCATATAAGGCGTGACGTTTTATAGTCATTTTAAACGAAATTATTGTTCCAACTGCTTACGCAGCGTTGTTAATATTCGTTTTCGTATTTCTCTTGTTATTGTAATCCTTTCCACGGTCATTTCGTAGACGTTAAATTGTATATAATGGCTGATAAGAAGTTGGCAGCTCTTAAGACACAACGGGCCGTTCTAATAGATCAACAGGAACGGACGAAGGAATTTCTGGAAAACGCTAGTACCACTGCATAATTGGCTGTATTAGAGTTACGTATGAATCATGTTGAAAAGCAAATGACAAAATTCGTAGAAATCCAAGCGAATATAGAGCAAATTGATGACACTGAACTTAAGGAAAGTACTAGTGCGGCTTTCGAAGTAGTCTATTTCTCACAACAGCCCGCATTATCTACTCTTATTAAAAGTCATAATCAAGCTCAAGGAGAGTCTCAAATGAAAGGCAATTATGCATCCCCCAAATCTAATGTACGGTTACCAAAAATAAATCTGCCAACCTTTACTGGAAATATAATGCAATGGACCAATTATTTTGAAACATTTAAGGCATTAATCCATGAGGAGCAATCTCTTAGCAGTCTTCAAAAATATCAGTACCTCAAATCAACTCTTACAGGGTCAGCAGCGGCGCAAATTGCTGCGCTTGAGCTTAATGAAGATAACTATTTGGTAGCTGTAGATATTTTAAAAGGTAAATATGGTGATAAACGAGCAATATGTCAAGCACACATGGAAAGTCTGTTGCATTTCAGACCTATAAGCTCAAACAAACCAGAACAGATTAAGGCCTTTGTAGATAACGTTAATGTTCAATTGCGGGCTTTAGAAGCTTAAGGTCATCCTGTGGCACATTGGGATGATGTACTAGTACAGCTTATTTTACAGAAATTAGATGGAATCCTACGATCAGCATGGGAAGACAAGGCTCCAGAGTCACGACTCCCGACTCTTCAAGAATTGTTAACATTCTTAACCAAAAAGTCGGACAAAATTGAGGTAATAAGAAAATCTCAAAGCAGCGGTACCATAACTGCCGTGAAATCACACAAATCTGCAAATGTTACTCTTCTTACGTCAAAACATCGTCAATGTTCACTCTGCCACAAGAATGGACATTTAGTAAATAGATGCCGAACCTTCCTTAACATGTCTCTAGCTGATAGGCTAAAAAGGATTAAAGAACTAAAGTTATGTTTTAATTGCTTACGACCACACAACAATGAAGCGTGCAAATCAGTTTACACTTGCCAAATTTGTAAGGAAAGGCATCACACATTAATCCATTGCGACAATATTAAAACAAAAGATAATGCATCATTTGAATCCTT
Source organism: Leptarthrus brevirostris (assembly GCA_964036015.1). Lineage (NCBI taxonomy): Eukaryota > Metazoa > Arthropoda > Insecta > Diptera > Asilidae > Leptarthrus > Leptarthrus brevirostris. The sequence goes on along the minus strand of OZ038372.1, from coordinate 115,786,653 downwards.
ACAGCCTTCTACTTCGATTGAAGGAAGTCGAACCTCGCTTCACTCAAACCAATTTGCCATAAATAAAACATCATATGTGTTCATGCCTACAGCTGTAGTTAACATCATGGAAAATCGTGGTAATCTCACTCCTTGTAGAGCAATTCTAGATAGTGCTTCGCAGTTGAATTTTGTATCTGAACAGCTTGTACAGCGACTTGGGCTTAGAAAACAAAGAACGTCGGCAGTCATCAATGGCATTGGCAATAACTCATCAATAACATCTAATCACAGAACACATCTGAAGATCTTCTCTAGACACTGCAACTTCTCAACGCAGCTCGAAGCTCTGATCCTTCCTACATCACAGCACTCCAGCCACCAACAGCAGTTAACATTTCTACTTGGAACATTCCTAACAATATTCAGCTCTCGGATCCAGAATTTCACAAACCGAACCGTATAGATCTTTTAATTGGTGCTGAACTGCATTTTCAACTGTACCCAGAATACAGAAAACTACACTAGGTTGGGTAATAGCAGGCAGTGCAACAACGAATTCCCCGTTGCAATACAGCTGTAATCTTGTTTCAACCCCATTTCAAGACAAGGAAGATGAATCTCTATCAGAGATACTAAGGAAATTCTGGGAGCTTGAAAACCATGCTAGTGTCATTTCCAACAGGTCAAGAGACGAAACACTTTGTGAAGTCCATTTTAATGAAAATTATAAAAGAAACTCATCTGGATGAATTATAGTTAGCATTCCCTTTCGTCAAAACTTAAATTGCTTGGGCGATACATTACAAATGGCTACAAAAAGGTTTTTTAATTTAGAACGACGTCTGCACAAGGATCAAGTACTTTTCAAGTCATACAAGGATTTTATTCATGAGTACATTTCTCTCAAGCATATGCGCAAACTTGAGGAGAATGAATTGTCATCGATTAAATACGTTATGCCACTTCACTGTGTCGTAAAACCAGAGAGTTCAAGCACGAAATTAAGAGTGGTGTTTGATGCGTCCGCCAAATCAACGAAAAACTATTCATTAAATGATGTCATGCTATCGGGCCCAGTTGTGCAACCAGACTTATTTACTATTATTCTGGGATTTCGAAAGCATAACATAGCCATAACGGCTGATATATGCAAGATGTATCGGCAGATACTGGTCGATCCCAAGGATTGCACATATCAAAATATAGTTTGTCGAGACCACCCCAGCCACAAATTGCAACTTTACCAGTTGCAAACAGTTACCTATGGAACAGCAGCTGCACCGTTTTTGGCGACTCGATCGTTGTTACAGTTAGCTCTTGACAACGAAAAACATCATCCCATTGGTTCACGGGTAATAAAATCGAATTTCTACGTCGTGGATTTGATCACAGGATCCCAGACCTTACAGGAAGCGAAGCAGATAAGGCAGCAAGTCGAAGAAATTCTTCAAAGTGGAGGACTTGAACTCAGAAAATGGTGTTCGAACAATACCGAGTTTCTTGACGGCATACCAGCTGAACATAGAGAAAATTCAATTCGGTTTCAGGATTCTGATATACATAGTTAAAACTTTGGGCCTTACTTGGCTACCGAAATTAGATCAATTCAATTTCAGAATTAACTTGAGCAGCAAGGGCAACCGTAATTTTACTAAAAGAACTATCCTAGCTGACATTGGAAGTTTGTTTGACCCTTTAGGAGTCATAAATCCCGTAGTTGTGCTAGGCAAAATCTTTATGCAGCAGCTTTGGAAGCTAAAGCTGAATTGGGACGAATCACTACCTGTTGAAATTTATAGTAGCTGGTTGAAATACAGGAGTCAACTTGATCTTCTCGAATCCTTCCAAGTTCCAAGGCGCATGTGTTATTCAAGTAACTTATCCGACGTGCAATTACATGCCTTCGCAGATGCAAGTGAAAAGGCCTATGGATGTTGCCTGTATTTAAGATGTTCGGATGGTTTTCAAGTTAATGAAGTAAATCTAGTCTGCGCTAAATCGAGAGTCGCTCCTATAAATCTTACATCCATTCCTCGACTCGAGTTATCTGCGGCACAATTAATGGCACAACTTGTAGCCCGAGTTGGGATAATATTAAACATTAATGCAGAGCATATATTTTATTGGACAGATTCTAAAATCGTGTTAGCATGGTTAGCAGAGCCATCATCAACCTGGTCCACGTTTGTAGCCAACAGGGTAGCGAGCATACAAGAGCTGTCTAATGTGGAATCCTGGCACCATATTGAAAGCGAAAACAACCCTGCAGATTTAGTTTCACGCGGCGCTCTTCCAGGAGACTTTCTCAAGTCAAAAATATGGCTTCATGGTCCCAGTTTCCTATATGAACATGAATCAAAATGGAAGAATACTCATAGTCACCTAAACAGTGAAGAAGTAACTCAACTTGAAAGGCGAAAATTTAAGTTAGCCTTCGTTAGCAGGGAAGAGAAGGACATCGTTGAGACTTGCAAATACGTCAACTCCTTCATAAAATTACAAAAAAACATTTGTTTACATTAGGCGTTTCATAAAAAATTCAAGACTTCCAGTACCATTACGATACTTTGGCATCATCAGGCCAGATGAGAGACACGCAGCCTTACAGTGTATCGTTAAAATTATCCAAGGACGGACATTTGCAGCAGATTACAGATCGTTGGAAAGGCATGACCAAGTTGCAAAATGCAATCGTTTAAAGACATTATCTCCATTTATTGGTTCCGACGGTGTAATAAGAGTGGGAGGACGCTTAGGAAATTCGAACTTACCATATGATGCAAAGCACCCTATGTTAATACCATCCACTCATCCCTTCACGAAAACTTTAATGACTCATCTACATTGCAAGAACATGCATGCTGGACCACAGGCATTGTTATCAATAACCCGTCAAAGATTTTGGCCAAACAAAGGAGGAAATTTAGCAAAGCACATTGTACACTCTTGTATACGATGCTTCCGTACTAAGCCCAAGGATATCCAACAAATTATGGGCAGCTTACCAGCGGAAAGAGTACAGCCTGCTCGACCCTTCGTTAATTCGGGTATCGACTTTTGCGGCCCGGTTTACACTCATTTCAAAGGACGCGGAAGACAACCAAGTAAAACATACATCGCCATCTTTATTTGCTTTGCATCGAAGGCAGTGCATCTTGAGCTTGCGACCGATTTAACTTCATCTGCTTTCCTTGCGGCTTTGCGACGTTTCATTGGACGGAGAGGACTCTGCTCCAATTTGTACTGTGACAATGCTACCAATTTCATCGGAGCCAATTCAAACCTTACGGAGTTACGAGATCTCTTCCTGAACGACGAAAACAGCAAAGAGATAATTGAGTTATGTAGTAAGGATTACATATCGTTCCATTTTATACCCCCTAGATGCCCACACTTTGGAGGATTGTGGGAAGCTGCCGTAAAGGCAGCAAAATATCATCTTAGAAGAGTAGTACAAGGCCACTCCTTAACATACGAAGAGCTTAATACGCTTGTAGTTCAAGTTGAATCAATACTCAATTCCAGGCCGATTCAAGCAATGTCCTCGGATCCAAACGATATCGCAGCTCTCACTCCAGGACATTTCCTGATAGGAGGACCGTTAACTGCCATCATTGAACCAAACTTAAAGGAGCTTAAAATCAATATACTAGATCGTTGGCAACGCATACAATGGGCACAGCAACAATTCTGGGATCGATGGTCGAAGGGTTATCTAAACCAATTGCAATGTAGAAGCAAATGGAATACGCCAACAGCAAATATCAAATGCAGTAGTTTAGTATTGGTAAAGGAAGACAATATCCCAGCCATGAAATGGATTCTTGGCCGTGTTTCTAGCGTTCATGCGGGCAATGATGGAAAGGTACGGGTCGTGTCGGTTAAAACTGCGAACGGAATCATAAAAAGAAGTGTAACAAAATTGTGCCCGCTTCCAGTGAATATTGACTCTTAGACAATTGAAACCCTTAAGGTATTTCAAGGCGGCCGGTATTTTGCAGAATAAAATAGACATTAAGACTATAGTGCCATCTCTTGGAACTCGGCACAGTGGATTTAACGTCTACGCCATGTTTAGAGCGATTGACCAGGTTGGTACTACTTTTTCCGAAAAACGTCACTCAACAACAGCGCGTCAACAAGGGCACATGTACGCACAGTGTAATTAATATCAATTAAGAATTAAGTTTTGTTAGTGAATAATTGTAATAGAAAAGTATAGAATAAAGTTTTTAAGAATTCGAAAAAGCTCGTATTCGTAATAACACTCTATACAACAGAAAAAGAACCATCGAAATCGGACCACGCGTTACAAAGTTAGGTTTCACCCCCACCCCCACCCTACCAAAAATTTTTTTGACATGGTACCAATCGGTGAACATACTCTCCCAACAAAAAAGGAATCATAAAAATCGGTCGACGCGTTACGAAGTTATGCCCGGTCAGACATAAAAAAAAATACGCGTCGAACTTAGAACCTCTTTGTTTTTGAGAAGTCGGTTAAAAAGGCAAATTATAAGTTTAAAATAAACTCTAACCTTTGAAAGAATATTTCAACTTAAAGCTTTAAGCGGCGCGTAAATTTAAAGTCCGACTACCTCCGGGACGAGTTGTAAATCTGATTCCTTGGTTGCAGTTTTATCTAATGCTGCTATATCTAAGAGATTCAATAACTGAAGCAAATTGTCTGTCAGTGTTAAGTTTGTGCCTATTTGTATGGACTATAAAACGTGCTGGCTTATTTGTGGTTGCGTAAAGTGTTTATATTCGGAATGATATTGAATTCAGTCATGCATCGAAAACAAGGAAGCTAGAGCCCAGCATCACGTTCATCGATAAATTCATTTCTCTCCGTTCTTATGCGGTCATCGTATTTGTCCTGCAGAGAAACGTTCAGCTACAGGCCTTCCGTATGCACTTATGCAATTTCCCACTGAAGCCGAAGAGCAATCAGATTCAGGCCGTCTGAACACTCATAATATAGCTTTCTGCTGCTGCAATTTTTTCATCCCGCCAATTTCATCAATTTGAACGAGGGATGGGTGAAACCAGAGTTTTTTTGCAATTGAAAAGAATCCTGTTAAGATTGTAACTGAGTTGAAGCACTATCCGGTACTCCGTTAGCGAACTGCAATTGCAAGCGGTGATGTTGTAACTGTCATCTACAGCATCAATTTTCTATCTTAGGTCTATGTAAATTCCAGCTCTGGTTACATAAACAGAAGTCTCTACGTAGCTCCACTCTCAAGGTGACAGGCAATGTGCACTTGAAATGAAATCGAAAAAAAAGGAAAATATAATTGACAAGATACATTAGGTGGTTTGGATTCTGTCGCCTTTTCTACCCCGTACTCATACATATTTATGTAGCATCTCTCCAGAGCAGTTCATTTCTTGCGTCTCTAACGATTAAATTTAAATTAAAACTTGCAGATAAATGTACTAGTTTCAAAAGTCGATGGATTAGAATGGAATTTTTGATTAATGACGTAAGAGCAGCTGTAGAAAAGATCAATTGCTTGTGATTTCTGGACTGCACAAGAAATCTCTTATTTGCCACGCCAGTATAATAACTGAAACTCAAGATGATATCTGTTTATGTCATAAACTTTTCGGTTTACTTTCTACTGCCTTAAGATTACTGATTTATGTAAGATTTATCTTTAATACGCTTTCATAACCACTTCTTAATGTAATAAAGGTTACACAACCATTGCAAATTTCGTATAAGGAAATAGTAGTCGCTTCTTTCTACCAGTAAATCAATCTGATCTAGTTTTGTCGATAGTAACTATTAGTTTTCACCAAAAAAGTTTTATATGAGTGGCAAGCGCAATCTGTCGAATTAGCGTGAATAACTTATAAACTAATAAATAATAATTTTATTTTTTCCCTGGAATTACCTGATTATCTAAATTACCAAAAGAGCATCTACATATCTTTTACTGGGTCCAATAGAGAGTGGTACATTTTTGGTCTCACTATTGCAAACAAGAGACTTTAAGAATTGCAATGATGGTAGCCAGCATGGACAAACCAAAGTAGTCGTTCTGTTTCTGTTTGAACATGGCCAGCCTGGAAGTGGTACAGAAGGTTAAGGCACTACATTTGGATTTTGCCAAAAGTTGGCAATTTTTGCACCGGACTCCTTGATAGAACAAGATCCCAACTAACATTCTGTTGCATTCCTACAACTTTGAGCCCAGTTTAAAGGAGGAACAAATCGATCTTCTGGGAAAATAAGTTTCTCTCGAAAATTTCAATGTAAGTCGTTATTTGCATCCTACCCATCCCGGCTTATTCACATAATGGGTCGGAACCATACTTGTAGCTCATGGAGCAATAAAGAACTTCACCCGATTCGAGACAGCGATTTCAAGTTGACCTACAATTTAAAGTGGATTCGAGAAGCCCTGCCATTTTCTCTGCAAAACCTCATGTCCTTTTTATCGTGAACTGTTGTCAGCAGAAAACAACCATGCCGCCGGTGGGATTCGAACCTGAGAGCTCCGGAATGGTAGGCCAATAATCATTCCATTGCTTATGTGTCATTGTTAATTAATGCGGATGAGCATAGCATCGAATTACGTACTCTACTCCTAATTGGAAAGGAAGTATCAGAAGTTTTCGCAGCTGTCATGTCAGATCTGATTTTTATGTGACAAAACTTTATTCCTAATATTAAAGATATGGCGAAAAAAATAAGCATATTTATTTTAGGCATCAAATGCAATGATACGGGAAATAGTTATGGAAATATTGAAAGTGAATTGATGAAATAAGATCTATTTCTGTAAGATAAAACTGTATTACACCTTTAGGAATGGCTAGAAGTTAAATATCTTAATTATGTATATCCTCGATATCGTTTTCTTCGCCTTCCCATTAGAGTCATCTAAGCAGGTCTCGGTAATATCAGAACAACAGAACAACCTAGACATAATAAGAGTCTTATAAAGTATATCATTTTAAAAGAAATGAAAAGAGCAAATGATTTAATAGGAAAAGAAATGAAAGTGAGAAGGAGGATGAGGACTGGTATAAGTTTACCGAGAAGTTACTTAATTCAAAACCATTATTTGCTAATCATAAAAAAACGCGCAAAATGGTATGTTAGTCTTACTGACTAAAATTGAAATATGCAGCTATTCACTTTAGTTTTTTGCTACGGCGATACTAATATCATATTTGTCAGGTTGTCCAAGAACGTGCAGACGATTGCATTGTAATTGGACCTCTTTCTTCGTTAACCAACTATTCAGTACACCATCTTTTTTGCAAATATTATATAAAAGACAGCATGTATGCATTTTCTACATTAACTTCAAGGTCCTTTCCCAGTCTCCGAAACCTAACTTTCAATTTTCAATTATTCTTCGGCAGCTCGAAAGAACTCAATTGAATGCTCTTTTTTCCTTTGTTGGATTATAAATATTTTTATATATGTATATATATATATATATATATATATATATATATAGTTATATATATATATATATATATAAGGTGTAACGTTTCTAGAGGTCAATACGAGTTTAAATGACCAAACACTCACTTAACCAAACAAAATATTTTATGGCAGCGGGGGGGGGGGGGGGGGGGGCAATCATAATTATAAATTTCACATTACACATTACTTTTTTAATTTTATCTTTTGATCTCCCCAACATAGCGACATCAAACAAACGCTAAAAAACTAAAGTCCCAATGGCCTTTCCAAAATTGTCAACCATGTTGATCAAACTTGGACCACTGCAGGTACAGTCACTTCCAAAAGCGAAAAAAATGGTTGGCGATTTCCTAAAATTCCGAATTTTCCCAAAATTTCCCCTTTTTTATTTTTATTGGATTGCCCACAATATTACCTTTCCATAAAGGTACAACATGGCAAGATAGACAAAGGATTAGAAAAACAGTATCCTTTGAAATCCCTGACTACCTAATTATGTTATTGCACTTTAGGTATATATATGGTAATTTTCTACTAACAACAGATTAAAATAGAAAAGCCCAATGTGCTTCAGAGTAATGTCGAAGGTTCGGAATATTTGCCTTGAATCGGATGGAATTCGTCTCTCTACGGGTTACGGGAATTAAAGAGTAAAACTTTCGATTATTCCATCCGGTGGATCCCTCGTTAACGTACATAAAACGACAACAATAACCATTAAATATGTAGTTGTTAGGAAAAGTTCTCACATTTTTATAGTACACCTACCGATTATCAGTAGCTGCAAATAAAACAATTGAGTACCAGCTTTTAAAGTTGTAGTAATTGGCTGCATTTCTTCGGGGAACACACGTCTATAAGACAACGGTCTAAAATTATGAAATTCAATTTTCCAATTCACCAATTCGACGTGAAGGCTCTTCTAGCTAAGGCTGCTACGTCTGCTGCTGTGGGTGAGAGCGAGTCGCCTTTGGGGACTGTTGGTGAGGTGGACGAGTCCCCTGTTTCTGTGACTCTTCAGGCGGTTGGCTGCATCTCTTCTGGTGTCTCAGTGCCGGCCGATAGCTCCCGCTCGTCTAGACATACGATTGTGGGCAACAACGTCAGGACTTTATGTCCAGCTAAGATCCCCAAGTATAATTTCATATCTAGAATCTATCCTGAGATTACTGAAGACGAGGTCATCGCCCATCTTCTTTCTCGTACTGGCTTTGCACCGGGCACCGTTGCATGTAGGCGGAATGGTTACGCGCTGTATATAAGGTCAAGGTCTTCAGAGAGTTGTACCTTTAAATGTATATTTACCATAGATTCTTTTCATGTAGAGTTTTTAAGGCTTCTTATTTATGAAGAATTTGTTTAATATTTCTCAATTTCTTCGCTGCTAATATTTTCAAATGCGCTTTCTTTTTATAACAAATAAGATTATACAATAATTCACATTGCTCTGTAATTAAATTCACTGCCATGTTCTCAAAGTAAAATGTCATCCGAAATATCAAAACCAATCAACGCTGGGGGGATCGTGTGTCGCTCTATAAAAATAATTATCATTAACTTTTAAAGATAATTGGGTCAATGATGATTACAACACGCCGTCTTTAGGATAGTTCTTAAAACCTGTTGATAACGAAATCGGTGGATATACGTTCATGTTGCAGGTTAAAGCGTTGTAGGTAATTATGGCAAGTAATTCATATAGCGTTGTCTTATTCTTCATGGACTTCATAAAGTATCTATTAGACGAAAAAACACACCTTTGCAAATAGAATTCACCCTTTTACAAATATAATTCACCTTTTTGCAAATTAAATTCACTCTTTTGCCAATAGAATTAACCCTTTCGAAACCATAATTCATAACTTTGCAAATATATTTTCACAAAATGCACAAAATGTGCAGCAAAAATTCACTTGACCCGAGTTAATTTTCAAAATAAAAATCAAAACAAACTACTTGTACACTCGAGCATTGTAAGAAATATAAAAATTTCTTAACATGATCGGCGTTTCTAATGAAGAAAAGTTAAACTCCTTTGGCTCGTTCTCAACAGCAGCACCAAAGGGTTAACTTTTCTTCAGCTGCTGGACGCCTTCGCGAATAAACGAAAACTAGATTGAACTCCAACACAAAATATTTTAAAAACCGATCTAGACAGCTGTATCAAATAAAGATCACTTTCACTGTCACGCTAACCTTGCGGTAAAATTATTTTCACAAAATGCACAAAATGTGCAGCAAAAATTCACTTGACCCGAGTTAATTTTCAAAATAAAAATCAAAACGCCGATCATGTTAAGAAATTTTTATATTTCTTACAATGCTCGAGTGTACAAGTAGTTTGTTTTGATTTTTATTTTGCAAATATAGTATTTCCAAATATGTAATAAATTTATAAAACATGAAATAATGTTTATTAGTTAGTATGAAATCGAAAATTTTTAGTACAAAAGGTTGTTTTAGATATTTAAGAGCTGACCTGACAGACGTCGTTCTGTTAAAAGCTATTGGACTGTGGAAGTCTCACAAAATTATCTTTTCTGGTAAAGTTCTGGTGATGGCGTCGCTTATAAAATGTTAATTTCGTGATGACATCTTTAGTTTTCAGTAATGGTCACCAGAACAGATAAGTTTGTGAAAGTCGCAAGTGTGTAATTTAAAGAAAAAAATTGAATATTAACGTATTTCATAGTGATCACTTTATTTATTGAGTATCAAATAATATCAACAATAAATTTACATAATGTTAATGTACTTTTTTATGTATTTTTAGTGTTATAATCATTAACAACAACTACTTACAAAATTCAGTTTTCTATTTCGTACACTGCAGTGCTTTAGTAATATTGTGTTAAATCATATTTTCATTGTAATGCTCTATGGTACACGATACTTTTTGTTTGATTACCTGGCGCGTAAACACAATTGTTTAACACAATTGAAGAAATGTCAGTCACATCTTAGTTTAACCTATGCATTAAAGTACTCCTCGAAATAGTTAAAATACATCTAACGCGATTGTTAACGCGATTGTTCTCTAGTTCCCATAAACCCTTGTGACGCATGGGACATTAGAAATACTTCACCCGATTCAAGAAAACGATTGCAAGTGAACCTGCAATTTTAAATGGATTCTGAACCACCGACATTTTTTCTGCAGCCCTGAATGGCCTTTTTATGGTAACCTGTTGTCAGTAGAAAACAACCATGGATCGTAGCCGTTGGAATTCGCACCTGGGACCTTCGGGTTGGAAGGCTGACACGAATTCTACGACCGACATATAATAATACATTTGTTATTGTGGTTCCTGTAGAAGTACAGTAGTTGCGTTACCGAATCGCCAAGGAAGTAGGCCGGGGCAATAACATCCTCTTGCTGTCGACTAAACGTCGGTACCTCTACTACAGCCACAACCAGGTCCCTAGTAATTATTTATGGAATAGGAAGAAAGCTATTTATTGCGTTTAAAGTAAGGTATCACAAGGAGCTTCATGAATGCTATCGTTGATGTTTCAATGAAAGTTCCTTTATGAGCCTTCCATGAACCCACGTTTCTTGAAGGTTCTTGGGTCCGTTTGAGGTTAGCGAAGCTGAAGTGCCTCATCGTCCCAGCAGTGGTTCAGCACGGAGGACCACTTCTAATTCACCTGTTCTGGTGGGCTCAGTCGAGAAACCGACAGTAGTGTAGCCAACTAGGAATTACTTTAGACCGACCTTTGGTTGGTTGCGTCAGCTGTGATAATCATCAACGAGCTGGGCCTATCCCCGGTACAAAGCAATGCGCTGTCCTTGTTTTCCCGGTCCTTTTTGAGTACAAGCCCAAGCTGTTTGGGCAGAAGTGGATCTTCGGGAAATTTATATAGTAGAATGCCCATTCGCAATCCTACCACCACCTCCTTTTTGGAGAGAATCATGGGAGTATTGATATCTTCCGTGGGTGACTCCTGCTTATCTTCCAAATCATCCTTCCGAGTCTTAATTCTTCCTCCTCTTAGCACTAATAGGTGCCTCAATATGTACCAGACCTAGTTTTCTAGTTGCCATGTCCCTTTACCAGAAGACACTTAAACATTTTTCTGCCAGCACCACTGAGTTTTTCATCTGGGATGTCAGTGTTCATTACTTCCTCGGGACAATTGTCCTTACCGGCAGATCGATTCAGTATTTGTCTCATCGAGCATTAACTCTTTAACTTGACAGGAGTTACATTCGTACACTATGTTTAACCTTGCTACGTTCCCGTACCTAAAAATAAATTTTATGGTGAGACTTTGGAGTCTGTCTGCTTGTATGCAACCCCGCCCTACCACCGAACTTTGTAAGCCTTATGGAAGATCAGATAAATAATACAGAAAAAATAAAACGAAGTTCCAAATGACCCGCACTTCGCTAGAATTTCTTTTTTTATAATTCAAATTTGGTACGTTCGTTAAATTTTTTATCCCACTTACTACGGGTGATTGCAAAATTGAAACTGAAGTTAAATACAATAAAATAAAACGGTAAAGCATTTTACCGTTATGGCAATTTAATATGTGGACACTAGGGCTGATAGTATCTGGATAGTTGGCTATCCGGATTATCGGAGATAATTGGGATTCGCGTCCTCAAATCCGGGAATCCGGACCAAAAAACAGGGTTCACAATTTGCTCTACATTGCACTATAAGGGGAAATTTCATGGAGTTTGTTCGATAAAATTGTAATTTTTTTAATGAAAGGAAAGTTTCAAGTTTCTTTGCTTAGTCTGGATCCAGATAGTTCGGATCCGGATCCCGATACACACAGATTCGGATTACCCGAATACTAGGATCCGGGTAATCTGCATACCCGAATTTGAAGAATCGAAATTTTCGCAGATCTGAATATCCGGATATCCGAACATTAGCAGTTCTGGATCCCATTTTAAGGCCTCATGGACACCTATTATTTTGTATATCCGAACCAGATGCAGTAAAAATGGAAGAAACTTGATGACACGGAAAACACGAACAAGAATTTACTTTTAACCCTCATCCTGTAAGAAAAAAAAAGTAACGAATTCTGTTTTTTGGGCAAATTTTGCCCAATGCAATTTTATTACATTTAATTAGGATTTGTTACAGTTAACACAAGTGATTTCCACATTTGAATGATTCTTGCATACAAATAAATTACAATGCTTACATTTTGTAGTATACTTAGTGCTGTTTGACAAATTTGGGCAGAGGTGACACCGTGCTCTCTTTAAATTTATCCCTTTCTGCGTTTGTACAATCCCCCTTGCAACAGAGCTATGTGGCTGAGATGTTCGCTGTTGCCTTTCATCACATAAGAGGTCAAAACCCAATTGCTCAAGGAAAAGTCTGCGTCGGAAATGCTTTTTCCTATTCCATTCTGGATTGATCGATGTCCAAATTACAAAAGCATTACATGCAGAGATGTCAAGCATATTGCTGAAAAGAGCTACGGGCCATCTATTAGTTTTCCGCTTACAGGTGTATGTTCCTACAAGTTGGTCCAATGTGTCCACTCCAGCCTTTGTATGGTTATAGTATTCTATAATTTCAGGTTTCTTATCGGGCTGTTTGTCTTGTATTTTTGCATCGTGGTGCAATGTACTAAGGAGATAGACGCATCGATATTTTTTTGGAACATAAGCGACTAGTGTTGCTCTATTACTATGTTCGAAAAGGAACTCAGAATAAAAGACAGGTTTCTGCGAACCGTTCCAACCATTGCAATTTTTCTCTTCAAAAGTTCAGCAGCAAGATGATATGATGTGAAAAAGTTATCACAAGTTAAATTTCGACCTTTGAGTCCTTCTTCTGCTAGATCCAACACCACTCGCAAGCCCTGATTTTTTTCCGGTGCGCAATTACGGTCTCTTCCTGTATATACTTGCATAGACCAGGCGTAGTTAGTATTAGAGTCACATAGTGCCCAAATTTTTATCCCGTACTTTGCAGGTTTCGATGGAATGTACTGTTTGAAAAGCCACTAACTGCTCATCTACTGTCACACATTCGTTTGGATTGTACATTACCTTCAAATTCTTGGCCCATTTATCCCACAAAGATCTGATAGGAGCTAGCTTGTCACGAGCACGTCGATCTATCCTGTCAGATTTATCATCGAAGCGCAAAACCCGGCTTATATTTTGAAATTTACGCAGCGGCATAGTTGCTTTGAAAATCGGCCTTCCTTTTACATCGTCCCATAAACTCTCCAACGCTTCACCAGAGGAGCGATATACGCCAGCTAATAACAGCAATCCAAAATATGCTTTCAGTGATGCGTGATTGATACTCTTCCAAGCTTCTCCAAAAACTTTAGTTCCTGAAGCAAAAAATATATACATACACTTTTTCTATTCAGGTTTTGCATCTCTTTGGTCATGAACAACTCGAATGAAGACTTAATGTCAGTAACGCGAGCAATGGCGTAAAGAGTTGGGCCTGGAGTATTAGAAATCACATTTTCCGCACTTTTCCGGCCCACCAATGCACAATTGGGTTTGTCGTACCAGGTAAGCGTTTTATCTTTAGAAATAAAACCGGAACATGGTATTTTCTGTTCTTTAGAAACGACAAATTGCTCCTGATCAGAGCATATGCTTTCGCCATCAGATATATTTATATTTATTGCTGATCCAGCATCTGATAAAGTTTCAAATTCATCACCGGAACTTGCATCGTCCATTGCATTGTCTTCGTTGTCATCGTCTGACTCGTTCAGAATTTCCTTCATTTGACGACGATTGAGTACTCTCAACTAATGAATTTTTTTTATATATTGTTATTTCTACCAACTATATTTATGTACTTACTCTTTTTGACATTATTTTCGTTTTTCATACACAAAAACTGCTCAAAGAACTAACAGATTTTCTGAAATCTCAACTGTTACAGTTCTCAATACACGATTGCGACAAGAGCGATCAGGTCAGAAAAACAAAAGTGCGTTGCCGTTACACGAATGCGAATAATGGTCCCTACAGTAACTATGCACACACATTATCACAGTATTAGCATCAAACTGCCTCCGTTGGATATAGCGTATTTAGGATCTTCACGTGAAAAATTTCAAGGTCGGGGCATATCTAAAAAATAGCTTGGGCAAATTTTGCCCAAAGGACAGGATTCGTTACTTTTTCTGCAGGAGCTTCCCGAATGCATTCATTAAATTTATTTTCTTCATATCGCTAAATATATGTGAAAGAATAATTGTTGACAAGTTACCACTTAAAACTATGTAAAACACGCGATTTATTTGAAGTTAAACAGACGTTTGGGCAAAATTTGCCCAAAATACAGGATAAGGGTTAAATAATGAACAGAGCAGACAAATGTGGATTACGTTCATGGGGCATACCACACCCAATCTCCACAAAAATCTAGCCAGGTGGGAGTTTTTTCCGCAGACGAACGTTAGATTGACTGGCCTATATGGTAAGATCGATGGTTTCTTAATTTTTCTTCTCTTTGTAAAATTTTAAATTTTCCTACTTTTCACTGGTTTTCGAGAAACTGAAATACTTTTAATAACGATTTTAGGGATTGAAGTTGTAAACATAGATTCCTTCTTTACTAGTTAGACCATGTCTGGCTCTTAGGGGTTTTAAAATCATCTTCAACTTTGTAAAGAACTATGTCCTTTATAGTAAGTCCAACAATTTAAACTCTGTAAAGTATTTTGCTGACTTCAAGCATCCTAACAGTCGGTACTCTAATCGACTATTTCCGTAATTAAATGCGGCAAATTATCAGCAATTTTGCAGAACCTTTTGCTCAAAATTTACTTCCGCCACTCGAATGGGGTCTCTTGAAAACTCGTGCTGAAAACTATATTATGCAAAATTCTATGTGCCAATACGAGCCAGAAATATGCGCTAAAATTCTTCCCTGAAGTTATTTAAATTCTTAGAGGACGACCATATGTGGTTGGCGATGTGTGCGGAATGTCGTAGCCCAACCATGCATCATCACACCTCGCGCCATTCAAATATCAAGGTAAAGAAGTAATTGCGAGCAGAAAGGTGTACCTAACGTGGTAATACTTCGCTGAAAACATGAAAATACCACCAAAGGGGTGTGGGCCTCAGTGAACAGTTAATCGAAAAATCGATTCTCGTGCTTTTGTATGGAATTGGAATTTCACGGCGCGATTTTGTTTGTCTTCTGCGCTTACCTTGAGAGCATCAGAAGATGAACTCATGCCCGATATCAACTGTGTCCCCTGAGGTGATATCGATTCGGAAACCATTCGATTTTGGCGGCTGTGAAAAATATTGGCACGAGGTCAAGTTTCTGGCTGCTAATTGGGTAGTGATGTTAACAAAGAAGATCAAATGCGGTTGAGTTAATTGCCTATTTCCTTTTTTACGCTTTCGGAAGTACGAGTGATTATAAATTTATCACCTGATAAAGTGAGCAACCTACTTACTCAACTGAATACTTCTCTTTTGTTTATAGTTCTTGGTTAATTGTTATGTCGGTCTATTATGACCAAAAGGGCTTGAATACTTTTGCACATATTGTATATAATCGATCCATAAAATGTATGCGCTTTCAGATTTTTTTTTTTAAATTAAATCAGAAAATTGCAACACCTGAAAGTAAAATTTAAAAATATTTCCAATTAAAGTTTTAAGAAGTACCCCAAATAAATACTGATATTCTAGATTAATTTAATCGCATTCCGTTTTGCAACTTTAACATGTTACTTGTATTTTCATTCTTTCAAGGGAGTGAAGAAATAAAATAATCCTATATGTCTATTTTAAAGAATTAAAAAAATTTTCGCAGTGAACTTTAAAATAGAAAGCTGACGTAATGTGTAGTTAAAATTTAATTGTATGCTAAAGCTCATTACAGCCCCTTGAAGCTATAGCTAAACATTTGTTTGCAGGTGCCAGAAATTCTAGCCTCACTGGGCTTAAAACACACTTTTAATTGCAAAAAAGTATTGTTTTAAAAACTCGAAATAATACTAAGCTAAAGTAATTAAAATAATAGAAAACAACTCAAAACAAGAAGAAATAATAATAATAATTCAAGTAAAGATAGTTAATAAATAATAAATAAGAAAATAAAATCTGTAAAGGAGAAAAGGAGGAAGATATTAACATCTTCTTTCATCCTCCTCCCCTTGTATTGAGTTTTCTTCGATTAAACCAGCCCTGCACGACATCCGGAGGGATGTTAAACATCTGAGAGGTGGTATTGAATCCTGGTCAGCCTCTGTCTCCAGGGACTCTGAACTCATTTCTTCTGTTAGGAGTTTGGTCTCCAAGGCTTCTGCCCATCCGGTTGGGGTCCCTTCTGATTCGTCTGTGATCCCTGTCGTCCCTGTGACCCCTGCCCCTCCCCCCACTGTATCACACCATCGTCGTAGGGTCAATGCGAGACACCGGAAGGATGTTATTACTGGTTCTTCCCCGAACTCGGAGAACCGTGTTGTTATTCCTGATGCTGTGTCCGTTGATGACCAGTTGAACCCTGAACCTGCTAATGGCCCTGCTATTGTTGCTTCTAATACTATATTGCAGGCTGATCTTTCTTCCCTACAGGGCGCACCTCCGGCTGGGTCATTTGACCTAGCGCAGAGCACGGTCTCCACTCTGAGGACTGCCCCAATGCCTAAGTTTTTTTTTTGTCTCTCGACTAGATCCTTCTACCTCTATTGATGACATTCTAAATTATGTGAGAATGAGGTCCAAGATTGATTACTCTGTACTACTTCGTTGTCAGCGTCTCAATTCTCGCCTGTCTCAGGGATATGTATCGTCTTTCAAGTTGACAACTTCCCCGGCTCTTTTTGAGATTATTTCTTCTCCGGACTTCTGGCCCAAGAATACTATCGCACACGAATTTGTGCCTTGAGGCAGGTTTACTAACGGAACACATGACAGAGTATTAATGAATGTTTAAAAAAACTAAGTACGCTGTCCCTTTACTATCAGAATGTAAGGGGACTAAGGACTAAAACTAATCATATATTTCAGGCATCCCTTGCCTGCTGCTACCATGTAATCATGTTGACTGAGACTTGGCTTCATCATGGTTTTAGTGATGCAGAGATTCTTCATGATTCTTATCAGATTTTTCGTAGGGACAGTTACTCTGAATCTCTGTGTCGTGGTGGACGAGTGCTGGTTGCGTGCAGATCAAACTTTAATTCCAGCTTTGTTAATGTTCCTGCATTCTCTAGTTCACTTACTATTGAAATCTTGGTTCTTAAGCTATCGCAACCTAAGCTTAATATCTTTTTCCTCTGTTGCTATATTCCGCCTAACCTGACAAACTTCGTTGATACTGAAGGGCGCAGTCTCTATGATATTCTAAGCCTTAGTTTAGACTTCATCCTTAATATGACGAACCCCGAAGATGAAATTCTTCTTCTTGGTGACTTTAACTTACCCAATGTTCTATGGGTACCTAACTGTGATGACGATGACTTCCTTCCCTCATGTTATCCCACAGCTATGGTTTCTAAATTTCTTGACACCATTAGTTCCTCTGGTTTGCATCAAATGAGTAATGTAAAAAACTCTATGGGAATGCAGTTGGATCTTCTGTTTTCTTTTGATTCGACTAACACTATAGTCGACTTAGCTTCTGATCAGTTATCCGCTGTTGATGGTTTTCATCCGCCTGTCTTTGTCTCTTTCTGTTACCAT
Organism: Leptarthrus brevirostris; assembly: GCA_964036015.1. NCBI lineage: Eukaryota > Metazoa > Arthropoda > Insecta > Diptera > Asilidae > Leptarthrus > Leptarthrus brevirostris. The sequence continues at coordinate 115,768,561 of OZ038372.1, read as the reverse complement.
GGTTCTAGTATTGCGGATCCCAATTTGGAACACCTTGCGTTTGACTTTAAGAGATTGAATTTCTCTGAGATATCGTCTAATCTCCTTTCAGTCGATTTTTTGGCATTGCTAGACAATAATGATATTGATGTCTGCGCTTCCCTGTTTAATAATAACTCCTTTGTTCCATTAAAACGGATTAGGTCAACATACTCATCTCCCCCGCGGTACAATGCTGAACTCCGCAGTCTTAGGAACAGGATGAACAGACTCTGGAAGAATTACTTGCGTTTTAAAAGCGCAATAGCGAATTCTGACTTTGTGACCTGTTATGAAGGCTTTAAGGCACTATCCTCTTCGCTCTATAAGGAATACCTTGTTAGTGTTCGTGATGATTTGCATAATAACCCTCGCAATTTCTTTAAATTCGTCAATATGAAAAAGAAATCGAGTAACTATCCATCTACGATGTGGTATGAGGGGTCTTTTAGTAATAACGTATCCGACATAGCTAACAATTTTGCTTCATTTTTCGAGAGTTCCTTTTCTTCGGATATTTGCCGTTCATATCTAGGGATCTTATTATGGAGAAAATCAATGAACTCAAATCGGACTTTTTCTCTGGTTCGGAAGGTATCCCTTCAGTCTTCATTAAGTTCTGTTCCGATGCCCTTCTTACTCCATTAGCAATTCTCTTCAACAAGTCCCTTATAGTGGGTAAATTTCCTGCATTGTGGAAGAAGAAGGGCCATAAGAATGTAATAACTAATTATACACCAATCGCGAAGTTATCTTGCATACCTAAACTATTTGAATCAATTGTATATTCGCAGCTTATGGAGCGTTGCATTGGCTTGATCTCTCGCAATCAGCGCGGGTTCTTGCCCGGTAGATCAACGACTACTAACTTACTGGAATTTACCTCCCACGTTATTTCTGGCCTCCAGCGAGGCATGCAAACTGACTGTATATACACGGCTTTCAGTAAAGCCTTTGATAAGCTCCCTCACTCCGTAATTATATTTAAACTCGGGAGGTTGGGTTTCCCCCCTGTTCTTCTTGACTGGATTTCTTCCTATCTAAGAGACAGGACATATCGTGTGTCACACTGTGGCTCTACCTCTAAAATCTTCAGAGCTTCATCTGGTGTACCACAAGGCAGTCATCTCGGCCCTTTACTATTCGTTCTTGCCATTGACGACATTGTCCTTCTGATCTCGCACTCTAATGTTCTAATCTACGCTGATGACATGAAAATCTTCTCTTATGTTAAGGATGGTGGGGACGCCGCCCTTATTCAAAGGGACTTAGATACGTTTCTTGAGTGGTGCGAGCACAATGGCTTACACCTCAATTTTGAGAAATGTGGGGCTTTGACCTTTTCTCGGACCCTAATGCACAAGCTTGGGATTACAACTTCGCGGGGAATGGTCTCCGTCGCGTACTGTCCGTAACCGACCTTGGGGTGAAACTTAATAGGAAACTTGACTTTACTCTGCATATCAACTATGTTGTGTCTAGAGGTTGTTTAGTCCTGGGCTTTGTTAAGCGTTGGTCTAGAGAGTTCTCGGATATACCAACATTGATTCATTTGTACTGCTCCTTAGTTAGACCTATTCTTGAGTATGCATCTCAGGTTTGGTGCCCCTACTACGCTGTTCATTCCAAGCGTATCGAATCGGTGCAGCGTAATTTTCTTAGATTTGCGCTAAGAGGGCTCCCATGGGACGATCCGTTCAGACTCCCGCCTTATACCAATCGCCTCCGGTTGCTCGGTTTGCCCTCGCTTGAGAAAAGGCGCAAAGTCGCTGACTTGGTCTTTATTCACCAGCTCTTGAACTCTAATATGGACTCAGGTTCGCTTGTTATCAGAGTTTCCTTCAGACAGTCTCAATATAACCTTCGAAGACTTTCTTTGTTGCATGTTGAACCATCTAGATCAAATTATGGCATGCATGAGCCTATTAATCGTTTATGTAGGGCTGTTAATGCATGTCCTAATTTTGATTTAACTCTCAGCAAGGTGTCGTTTAAGAATTATCTGTTGTCTGTGCTCACGTGACTTTCTGTTTTGAATGTTGTGTGCTGTGTTCCCTTATTTGTTTTCTTTCTGCTCCTTTCATTTACTTATTACTTTTTCCTTTGCATGTTGGTGTAGGAGCCTCATTTCATCGTTTTGATGGAAAAGGTGAATTTATTCTGGGCTCCTGCCTAAGAAGTGTTCCTTCTCTGTAAGAAGGGTTAATTCTATTCTATTAAATAAAATCCGAAATTATTACTTTATTAGTGGCAAAATTTAATTTTTCCAAATTTAAAAATATTATTTTTACTATTTCAAGTTCGAGCTGAGATATCAGACTAAAAATTTTACTTTTGTGTTAACCCCTCAAATTGAACAACTTAAGATTAATTTTTGACTTTGTATCAATTTTGTTACTTACTTAATTTTTATTCGGCAGACCCCAGAACATTTTTTTATTTACTTACATATTTACAAATTCGGCAAATACTGACTACTTCCCGCAAACCAAATAAAACAACCATAAATGTAACGGTATATGAAAATTTAGAAGCAAGCTACATAATATAAGTGATTAATTAATAACAAGAAAAATAGAAAAATAAATTAAGTAAACCAGTTTACACAAAAGAAAGAAAAGAAAAACTCAAGTCAAGTAGCGAGACGAAACCGAAAAACTCAAAGCCCCCATTTATTCGGGAGAATTCATTACACCTTGCAGACTGTCAAAAGAAAAAATAATTCTTAACCTGTTTTGTCTAGCCTCAAGAGACTCAAAAGAAAGGAGATGAAATCGATCAACATATGGGGCCATACGAAGACAATCACCCTAGGGAGTGCCAATAATGGTGAATCTCACAAATCTACGTTGGACAGCCTCAATGCAGTCAATTTGAGCGAGATAAAGAGATCAAAACGGTGAAACACATTCCAAGATTGGTCGAACAAAAGCGCAACAAATCAGCTTCGCTGGGTCATCAAACTCCTTTGACCATCGTTTAACGAAGCCCAGGCTCGCCCTACACTGACTGATAATAGCGTCAGAATGATCCTCAAATGAAAATTTAGTATTAATGATAACACAAATTTCTGGTTTTGTCAAGTGTGTTCAGTAAAATACTGCCCATAGTGAAATTTCAAATGATTTTCGAATGAGTTAGATGCATCATTGATGTATATGTTGAAAAGTAAAGGTCCTAAATGACTACCCTGAGGTACGCCAGAAGAGTCAGAGAGCACACCCCGAAATAAAACCCGTTGTGTGCGTTCGGACAAATAAGAATATAACCACTGGACGAAGACTGGAGGAAAGTCCAGAACAGCAATCTTGTAAATAAGAATCTTACGATTAATCCTGTAAAAGACCTTACTGAAATTTGTAAAAATGAAATCAACTCGCTTTCCAGTTTCAATAACAGGAAACATAAATTGGAAAAGTCCAACAGTGGCAGACTTACCCTTCATGAATCCATACTGGAATGGGTCTAAGAACGGTTTGCAATAGAAGTAAAGGACATCGCAGACCATAGCCTCAAAAGCTTTGCCAGTAAAACATAAACTGGCAATTAGTTGATATCGCATTAGTTGGCTTTCTTATGAAGGGGGATAATCAAAGACAATTTCGAAGGTTTAGGAAACACATCTGTGCAAATAGAGAAAATAAGCAAATGCCAGGGACTATGAGCCAGAGACAGACTAAAATTGTCCAATAAACACGCAGGAATACCGTCAGGACCATACGAGAGACTATTAACCAAATTCGAGATTTATATTTCAAGACGGTAGCTTCGTCAAATACTAAGTCCTTGGATTAAAGGGAAGTCGGCGGAAGCCTCGTAAAATTCTAAAGGCTAATATCACAATTGGAATTCAAAAACGCAGTCCTAAAGAAGTCACCAAAGAAATTGCCAATCATAAGAGGATCATTGCTTTCATAGTCGTAAAGGCAGAACGTAGAGGGGATCCATCGCAATTGCGCCTAGAATTTACAAAATTCCAGAATTGCTCAGGCTCAGCACGGTACGAAAATTTGACACCTGTTTGCGTCTGACTGTAAGAGATTCCAAAGAGAGCAGTATGACCCGGTCAGCATATGAAGGTAGACGAAGAGGATCATCACAGGGAAGGCAACGAAGGGCGAATCTAACAAATATGCGCTAGAAAGCCTCAATGAGATCGATTTGAACCGCATTGAAAGGGGTCCAATATGGACTAGCATACTCTAAGATCGATCTGCGAGAGTGCAGTATAGAAGCTTCGTAATATACGGGTCGTCAAACTCCTTTGACCATCTTTAAACGAAACCCAGAGTTGGACTCACTTATAAAAGCATCCAAATGGTCCTCAAATGAAAATGTAGTATTTAAAATAACCCATAGGTCTTTGGTTTTTGTCAAGTCTAATCAATTTGCTACCGTCAATAGTAAAGTTGAAGTGCAGAGGATTACTTTTTCGTGAGAATGACATAACAGTGCACTTGCTAATATTCAAAGGGAGGAAATTAAAAAAGCACCATCTATGAAAATTTACAGAGGGGAGCCTCGTCAAATGCGTAAAACCCTAAAAACCAAAAAGCTAATATCACAGTTGGAAGTGATATTTTTTTGCTTCTTAAGAAAAGAAGCAAAATAAATTAAAGAGCTAGGTGCTGCTCAGATTAAAGAAAAAGATTGTTTCACGTGCGGAAACACAAGTTCAACTCTAGGTCAACGGGCAGACTTGGTCCTTCGACTACACAAACTGGTCTTTCGAGCCGGATATGCAAGGATGTTAAGGATTTTATACCAAGATAAGTAAATTCCTTTAATTTTTGCACAAAAAGGGTCAAATTTCATGCAAAATTGCCATAACCACGTGCCTAACTACACGTATTTCATTTCGTCATAAATTGATATACATACATCAATATTAAAAAGGGGACAATAAATTTGTTATCAGAGTTTGATATTATTTATGAACTGAAATTTTGTAAAAGGAAGGAAACATTTTCATAACCTAAAATTGTGAGCAAAGAATTGACCATACATCTTTTCCAAACACCGAACTTTTCGCTGCGTTATTTACATTTCTATTAAAGAAATACACACCGTGTGAAAATGACCGAAAAGGCTGCTTTGGTGCAAAAACGGGGAAGTGTTAAAGAAACTATTACTCGATTAAAGGCCTTTACTGATTCAATATCCAGTCAAACTGATGAGGAAGAAATTAAGGCAAGATTAGTACGGTTAGAGGATGCCTTCACTGAATTTCAAGATATCGAAGACGATCTTTTGTTAATTGATGGCCAGATTCTGAATTGGAAGAGTATGAGGGAAAGTATTTTGAAATCAAAGGTGCTTTGATTCGCGCTATTCATACCAGATCGCAAGGAAAGCAAGCTAGATATGATTCTGCTAGACAAGACTCCTTTCATTCTACGCTCGATCAAACCGGGTTAGATAGAAGCCAGTTGCAACTCATGAGCATTCGACTTGTTTGGGTCTCAGAAATTCCAATATCTAAAAGGTCTGTTGAAAGGCAATGCAGCCTCAGTTGTTCGCCATTTAAATGTTACAGAAGCCTGTTGAAGCCTGGAAGAAACTAAAGGAGCGTTTTGATAGGAAATTTCACATCACGAATTCATATATCAAAACTTTTATTGACCAAGCTTCAATTAACCAACCATCTGCTAAGGGTTTACGTGTCTTAACAGAAACATTTGACGAAGTTATTCGTGGTTTGAAGAGTCTAGGGAAAGATGCTGAAAAAAGGGATGCCTGGCTTATTTACATTGGTACTTCTAAATTAGATCATGAAACGAGGGAACTATGGTTTCAGGAAATTTCTGATAAAGATTTTCCACGTTTTGAAGACTTTATCGCATTTTTAAACAAGAGATGCAATGCATTATAAAGCTATGGAATGATGCCGAAACGATACAATCAATCTATAAAATCGATGCATGTGTCAACATTTTCCAAGCAAAATATGTGCCCCAAATGTAGCTTCAATCATATGCTCCATCAGTGTGAGAAATTTAAAAGAGAACCTACAGTAAGGCGTAGAGAATTCGTTGTCCTGAAGGCACTATGCTTTAATTGTTTGGGATCAAAACATTCTGTTCGCGAATGCCGATCCAAAATAAAGTGCAAAGACTAAAGAAAATCCGTTAGACTCAGGTCACACAAGTGAATGAAGTCAAGATGGTTATTCTACCTCAACCACTCAAACTCACAAACCTTCACTTTCAAAAAACAAAGACGCAGTTAATCCTCTACAGAGTTCTTTCTCCATTAATTCGACGAAAAGCAATTCAGCTACAGTAAGGATACCTGAAGTCGTCATCTCGCCCCCTAATTCTATAAGTAGTTTAATAGAAATTCAACCCAATTCAAGTTCTATGAATACCTGTGTAAAAACTCAGATACATGCCTGTCACTCCGAGAATTATACTTCTACTGTATCATTGTTGCCTACAGCGCTGGTAAATGTGCTAGATAATCAGGGAAAATGTATATCCTGTTGTATTCTGCTAGATTCTGGTTCACAGATTTCACTAGTTTCTGAAGGGTTTGCTCAACGCTTGAATCTAAAAAGAGAAAATGCCAGATTAAGTATTACTGTCATCTCAGCAACATGTGGAAAAATATGTCTGCAACTATTTTCTAGATGGAGGGAAGTATATTGCTTGAAGATTCAAGCATACGTCATGACCGAGCTCACGGAATCAGTTTCGTCTTCAACATTATCAAAGCCTGTATTTGAGTCACTAAGAGGATTGCAGCTAGCTGATCCTAACTTCCACAAGTCATCAGAGCATCCCAATCTACGCTTGAAACACTATAGGCTAACGACCGTCACATATGGCACATCATCAGCACCCTTTTTAGCCGCAAGAGTATTGCATCAAATTGCTGACGATTTTGAAAAAACACATCCTTAAGCAACATCAATTATCAAAAAATGTGACTAATGACCTATTGAGTGGTGCAGATTCCCAAGCTAAAGCACTTGCGCTCAAGGAGGATCTTACGAAAATCTTAGCTTCTCTTGAAGCTAACCTAACTAAATGGTTGTCCAACGCAGTTAACTTTACTAGCTCCGATGAAACAAATTCTGCACCTACAGATCTCATGATCATTGATGAGAACAACCTTACTTCCAAGATTTTAGGAATTCAATGGAATTCAAGACAAGACGTTTTCCTGTTCAAGGTTTCACTATCAAATTCACCAGAGAAAGTGGTTCCTGCAGCTCCGCCTCAATCAACCGAGAAAGTGGTTCCCGCAGCTCCACCTCAATCAACCGAGAAAGTGGTTCCCATAAACTCGATTTCCTCCTTGGCGCAGCCTGTTCCAGATGTTGATCCAGTTGGTTCGATCGCGCCCCAGATGGCGACGGGTACTGGTGTCGTCATCAATGTCTCTCCGCTAGTGTCATCCCAATCCACTTCCACCGCACCTACGATTAACAAATTCGAAAAATTGGTCTATAATTCCATGTTCTTCCACTGTAAGTCTATTTTCTCCCTCTCCCAGCATGGTTTCCTCAAAGGTAGATCTACAACCACCAACCTTACCGAATTCGTCTCCAAAACACTATGCCCTGGAAAACCTCAACACCCGTCAATACAATGTTCTTTTCAGCTCATCCATTTCTAACCCCATTGTCGCTCGTTCCGGCGTCCCTCAGGGCAGCCACCTCGGTCCATTAATTTTCATCCTTACAATTAATGATGTTGATTGTGTCATAAAATACTCAGAGCTGTCCATTTATGCTGATGACATGAAAATAATTAAACATATCTCCTCCACAACTGACTCTCTTCTTCTCTAAAATGACCTCGATTCGTTCACCACATGGTGCATGAAAAACTTTCTTGAGCTCAATGTCTCCAAATGCCAGTCCATCTCTTATTGCAGCAAGCGTCTTACAGCCACCCCGAGAACATACATGTTAACCAACGTACCAGTCCCTATCGTTACCTCTTTGTGTGACCTAGGAATAATCTGTGATACTGAACTAAATTTTCGTTCCCATATTGATAGCATAATTAACAGAGCTAACTCCGCGCTAGGGTTTGTGAAGCGCTGCTCTAGAGAGTTCTCCAATCCTTCTGTTTCCAAATCTCTCTATATTTCCTTCGTTAGACCTCTCCTTGAATATGCCAGCCAGGTTTGGTCATCCACGCAAACAACCCACATTAACAGAATTGAATCTGCCCAGCGTAGGTTCATTCGCTTTGCTCTACGTGATCTTCCGTGGGTAGACAGTATCAACCTTCCACCTTATGAAGACCGTCTGAAACTGATCGACTTACAACCCCTAAGTAAACGTCGTGATATTTCCGGCGTTCCCGCCCATCTTGATCGCCCTTCCTAATTCTCCTTCCTCCCAGTTTATAGTTATCATAATCATAGCTTATATTGTATCTTACATTATCTGTTATGAATTATTGTTTATTTTAGTTTGTAGTATTTATTTTGTTATTTTGTATTTTTTATGTAATAGCTTGCATTAAGCTTAAAAAAAAAATAAACAGAGGTGACTAAGAGACAGAACCTCTCTGAGTCCTCAAAAATGGTTGGGACGATATATTACCAAAGGAAATCGTGCAAAGATGGCAAATTATAAAGGATCAACTTCCACTAATAGCTGCTGTTCAGATTCCACGCTGCATATTTTTGGATAAAGGAAACATTCAGTTTCACGGATTTTGCGATGCGTCTGAAGTAGACGGTTTGTCTAGACTCGAGGTTAGACGCAATTTCCTTATCTCCCAGGATGGTCTTAATAGCTTCTTGGAAGGCGCCCTTTTCCTTCGGCTCCTGTCCAATTACTAGGAGGACTCCTCCCGACCGTGTCTGCCGAATGTACCGGACTTTGGTCCCAGTGTCTCCGGGCTTGGTCTTCTCCCAGATTTCCTTGAGGACGTCCGCGTATGACTGTCCCTTCTCTGGCTTGATCAGGATTGCCTCCGAGCGCACCCTGATCCTCCTATTTTTGACACTCTTCCTCTTTATCGTCCCGGGGGTGTCTACCGTCTTTTTCTGTGGGTTCTCCTCCTTATTCTTTTTCCACGCAAGTTTTGACCTCACGACATTCCAGGTTGCCGGTGGTTTGAACTGCTCCCTCCTTAGTTCTACCACGCTTTCTACGGCTCGCTTTTTGTGCGCCTCCGTTTCCCGTTGCGCCGGACTAGAGCCGATCCGCTTCTGGGTGGGACTAGGAATCTCCTTTGGTGCCCTGGTCGCCAACGCAGAGGCCTCTTTGCGGGTAGGCCGCAACTGCTCGGCCCTTCGTCCTCTCTTCCTGTTATAACTGATCGCGTCGATCAGATCTTCGAGTTCGGCTAAACCGTTTTTAACCCCCATGGCTATGCCCCGCTGCTTATTGGTGGCGGCCTTCATGTATTTGATTATGGCCTTGCAATTTGCGGAGCATGTCATCCTCGTTGTTGTCTGGGTTGTTGCCATCCTCAATAATGCAATGGTAGGAGTTAGATCAACGTTGTTGACATTTTTGGACATTTTTTTGCTTCGCATTTGTGGATCCCGTTCGTCAGTCCTTGTGTTTGTGTACGTTTTTGTTTTGTTTTGTTTTAGGCAAATTAAGACCGGGAGTATGCAAAAATTTTTATTTAATTTTTGCAACATTCGTGGCTTGAAAAGTAACCATTTTTCGGTTTACTGCCACTTGATCGCGGAAAATCCGGCTGTTTTTGCACTAAGCGAAACCAAGGTTGTTTCCGATTCTGATATTAATCAGTATCACATCCTTGGTTATCACTTAGTGCCACTCTTCTCTCCTCAGAGGGGAATCGCGGTTTATGTTAGAAAAGATGTGCCATTCTCCCTTCTCCCTCAATTTTCTTCTACTAATCCAGAATTTAATTATGTCTGGATTAGATTTAAACTCTATCGGCACATCATTCATTTTTGTTTTTTATACCGCAGCCCGAATATGTCTGACACTGACACCGTGTGTTCCTTTGATAAGTTGTCCTCCGATATCGATAAGATTTTGGAATTATCCCCCTCTTCTGAAATCGTTCTTGCTGGAGATTTCAACGTCCACAACACACAGTGGCTCAGGCATTCTTCCACCACAAGCCCGTCTGAAAGACACGTCGAGTTATTTAGTGAGTCTTTTAATTTACAGCAACTGGTTGGGTGCCCGACTCGTGTTCCAGATACTTTGGGGCACAACGCGCATCTTTTAGATCTATTTCTAACATCGCATCTAGAAAAATACTCGGTTTCGGTGACGTCTCCCTTGGGTAATTCGGACCATTGTCTAATCTCCGCCCAATTCTCCATCTCCTCTCTGTCAACCACTAACCTAAACTCCACCAAAAGATTAGTGTGGCATTATAAAAATGCTGATTGGGAGGGACTTAATAAATATCTCAGAGAGCTGGATTGGTCTGATTGCTTTTCTATGAAGGACGTTAACAGAAGCACCGATTATATCTTGAACATCCTATGGTTTGGAATGCATCACCAATTGGTTTGATAATGACTGTTTCACAGCCATTAAAAAGAAGGAAGCAGCCTTCCAGGCATATAAATTGTGCCCTTCAGAGGAATTGAGACGTATCTGTAGAGATGCGCGGAATATTTGCAATTCAGCAATTAGCCGGGCTAAGTTTAATTTCGACCAGAGCATCAGACGGAAGGTATTTTCTACTCAAAAGGGTAGTAAGGGCTTCTGGTCTCTAGTAAAAACCGTAAAGAACAATTTCACCTGTTCGTCAACACCACCACTCATTTATAATGGGAATGTTTTTACTGACTCATTGGACAAGGCCAACCTGTTTGCTGCTAATTTTGCTGCTAACTCGTACTTGCCACCTTCATCGCAGCCACTTCCATCTCCATCACAGTGCACTAGTAGGCAAAAGCCGCTACACTTTCGATTTTTGTCAGGCCGTTCAATCCGTGTAGTAATTGACGGAGTTACATCTGATTCCTACGAAATAAATGCCGGTGTACCTCAGGGTTCAGTTCTTTCACCAACCTTATTTCTTCTTTTTATTAATGATCTCTTATTCCTTACTCTCAATCCTATTCATAGTTTCGCCGACGACAGCACCCTTGATTTCGCGTACTCATTTGATTCTGTAATGAATCGGGAACGCATGTTTAGATCATCAAACAAAGACATTTCTATGGTCCTCGCTTGGGGCAGAGCAAATCGTGTTCCGTTTAATGCATCTAAAACTCAATGCTGTTTAATGTCCCTTAAAAAACCCCCAGTTCACCCCAACCCATTTCAGTCGACGGAGTGAATATACCCAATTCACCCTCCCTAAAAATCTTGGGTATTGAGATATCCAGCAATCTTAGCTGGACGGATCACATATTTGCAATCGCTAAAAGTGTGATGAAATGTTTGGGTTTTCTACAGAGATGTAAGAAATATTTCACCCCACCCGACTTAGCGTTGATCTACAAGTCCCACATTAGGCCTAGACTTGAATATAATTCCCATATTTGGGCAGGGGCAGGACACACCGCATTGTCCGCGTTAGACAAAGTTCAGCGTAAGGCTGTTAAACTTATTGGCGATTCCTCAATCTCTGAGGGCCTTGACTCTCTGGAGCATAGACGGAATGCCGGTTGTCTCTCACTTTTTTATCGCTATTTCCATGGCCATTGTTCTAACGAAATTGCTAGCCTGATTCCTTGTAGACTCATTACAACGCGCGATACAAGATCTACAAGTCGCTCCCACCCCTATACTCTCCGGGTCAAATTTGGACGTACCGTCAAATTTCGGGAACCTTTTCTTAGCAGAACAACACGAATGTGGAACAGTTTACCATCTTCTGTTTTTCCCTCGTCTTATGAGCCTGAAACTTTCAAACGGGGCGTACATCGACACCTCCTTCACTCAACCTCCTAACCCATTTCCCCCAACCTTAATTCCTTTCCTGCCAGGGCTGTGCTTTAGCATCATAGGGCATCCCCTGAGCTTTGGCAACATCATATATATAAAAAAACAGGCCATTAGGATAGTTGTTTTTTAGCGTTTGTTTGATTTGGATGTGTTGGGTAGACCAAGAGATAAAAATAAAAGAGTAATGTAAACTTAAATTTATGAATCACCCTGTAACTCCGAAACTGTTGAGATTAACTCCCTCCCAGCCATAACATTTTTTGTTTGTCTAGTTTTGGGTATGTCAGATCTGAAATACCCTGTATAGTCCTTTATAAATAAATTAAAAAAACTATATAAGAATAAACTAAAACTTTCCTGTTTTTTAATTATTTGCAACTTTGTTTTAAGCTATCGAAAATAAATCATTGGGGCTCGTCTGTCAGTTCACCATATGCTATCGGTTTTATTACTGAAAATTAATTAAAAACAATATTTCTACCCAGTTAACATTTGAACAAATCTAATTTCGCCACACATTGGGAAGTCCTTGGTTTGAATAGAAAGGAAATTTTTGGCCCAAATGTAATTCAAGTGTTAAGCAATATAATAAAACGTTGAAATAATCTCATCAGCGGTGAAAGCACTCCTGATTCAACCCTCATCAAACTCTTTTCAGTAGAGATTTCGTTAGATGCGTATAGCGTCTATGAAGCAAACGGAATTGGTGGCAAATACAAAATGACATACAACCGTAGATGAATGAATATTGAAAGGTCGATGAAATCCAATATTTGACGTGATCTTCATGAAAGAGGCTACGTGTTCGTGACGGCTTTGTATGCTACCCGCTGAACTAACTAGGAGTTAACCACGTACAAAGCAACTTGTTCATACCAGATCCGTCTTCCCATGCTTGCTTCTATGTCTAAGAAAGATTAAACGGGAAACTGGGGTAAAAGGAAGTGACTGTCTGTACCTGTTTACTTCAACCAAGGATTCCCGTGCGAATTTCTGTTCTATTCGTCTTACAAGGAGCTAAAGAACACGTCTTAGAGCTTTTTGTTTGCAAAAGTCCGGATTTGATTGACTTGGTGGATTTTTCCATGAGTGCCACTAACACTAATTTCACGGTGAAATAACCTAACGTGATTATCGGGACGCAACAAAGCGCCTCCACGTGTGCTATGGACGGAGAGAGCACGTGAACACTTCTATTATCAAACCGTTTTCTCCATTCAAGCCAACTTTGAACCTCTTCCAGGAATTATGTCGCTTCAACGAATTTTTGAATTTGGATTTTAAATGACTTTTCTAATCGATGATTGGATGATTCTGGAAGCGCTTTGGCTCTATAGATAATAAGCAGTAAATCGATAATATTACCTTGTTCTACTAAATGCTTTGTCCACACTGAGCCAAGGGTCATCAACCTTTTGTATGTCATTTAGACAGATTTCCCAGAAAACGATAGTAATGAATTCTTACTTATTTAATCATATTTCTTTAAAAATATTGTACATAAACAAATAGAGCCAGCCAGAGACATCTCGGCTTATAGAGAATCTATGCATTAGGATAGATAGGCTTGTAACCCGCTTATAAGATCCCCAGTCACTTCAATGAATCGTCTAGTATACCTCAAATAGATTGTTGGATGATGGGCGGATACTATAGTTCCCGGATTCGAGATTAGGTCTCCCCATGCGTTTTCAAAATTGAATTAAAAAATCCACTCAGTTTGTGGGCTTTTGTATACCTCGCAGCAATGCAAAAACAAGACATGCAAGTTTCCTCACTCCCCTCACCCAAATTCCTTTTTGACCAAAGCCAAAGGGTTATTCCCTAGGCTTTAGCCGTATCATAAAAAAAGTAAAAAAAGGTAACCTCTTAAAAGCTCCCAAGTCTACGAGGGAGTCTGCAGTGGTTTCTCCTTCTAACTGCGGAACCCAGTGATAATTGGGTTCGCGAATGGTGTCTGAGTCTTTTCTGTAGGATTGGACGTGTAGGGCAGACCTTAACAGTTTTGCTATCTCTATAGTACCGACAACCATTTTGCCATTTGCAAAATAATGACTAGCACTTCCCCAGATGCGGCGGTGGCAGAGATGGTAGACTCCAAACAGTTGGCTATATCCGCAGTACATGCACCAGTAGAAGGTGCAGACCTGGCTTCCGAAAGATTAACTGCGGTTGATCTGGATGAGGTTACCTGTCGCGGCTCTGGACTAAAGCGTCATGGCCCGGAACCTTTCACAGTCGTGGGCGGAGAAGGGTTGAAGGTTATGTTTAACGCATGGACCAAGAAGGAACACTGGAGACGGTGGAACAATATTGATTCCTGCAGATAGGATAGGATTCTAACATTAACCCAGTGAATCGAGGGTACCGGCGATAGTGGGATAACTGGATAATTCAGTGGCCTTCGTTAAGGGAGACTGGGAGGGGAAGAAAATGGATCCGCTCCTATGTGATCTGTTTCGGATAATCCCCCGAGAGGGTGATTATATATATATATAATTACGACAATTATGATATTAAATGAATGATCGAGATACTAATTCTTAACTTATTCTGTCATCGGGTAATTTTAAATTTTGTTGTAGTGTAGCTTTCATTTGTTCAATCTTCAATTGATGTTTCAGCAACAGTTTTCGCACTGTTTCGATATTATGCATGATCGCGTCATAACTTATGTGAGCAATACAAGTTGGCAGATCCATCATACCACAAAAAGAAAATCTTTTTATTTATGTTTGAAACTCATCAACTTCCAAAAGGTTGCGCTCGACTAAAGAGCCGCAGCCTTCCTCTAAAAGAGCAAAGGCGGCTGGTCCCTTTCCTGAACTGCTAAATCTTTCAGCGAGATAGCGAAAGATAGTTTGGATACATCGCAACAACGCGGACGGCTCTATCACGCCAGATAGATGGAAGATGGTGGAGGTCGCGTTGCTGAAAGTCTACGTGGACGTTGTTTCACTGAACCCTGGCCCTCCACCTGGTTGTCTTGATGCTGGCTGATATCAAGGCCACATCAAACTACTTGCTTGCTCCGACCAAAGCTCGGTGGAGCTTCTTAATCAGGCGATTTTCTGTCTCGGCGAAATCTGGCCTGGTGAAAGGATCGAGGCCTTTCCTACGGATCAAATCCCTTGCAGACTTAGGTCAAGGGCTTGGATCCCAATGGAACCATTAGATCCTAAAGAGATCTTAAGATTTATTCAGTTACCTGGGCTACCTACCTATGACTGGAAAGTAGCCCAGGTGGGGGAAGTCAAGTCGTTGTGATCGTAAATGAGCAATCCCTTGCCCCACTTTCCGAACGCAATGGCATTATTTGTTATGTCTTTAGATCTATTAGCCTGAAGGTCTAGGAAAAACACCTGAAGGCGCATTGTAACACATTAACAAAGAAGGAGGAACAAGAAGCAACGACCTCCACTGAAACTACCGCAGAGAGTGAAGAAGACCAGGGTGCAACGAGAGTTTCTGCCATTGTCACCCCTTACCAGAGGATGGTGCTGCGCTGTTCAATCCCACTATAGAAGCTGACACTCTTCCCGATCCCGGGCAAGAGTTCGGGGACCTATTTCTGTATTCCACTACTGATGAAGATGCCAGCAACGAAGGGGAGGCTGCTGACAGCACTGTGATAGAAGTATCCTCACAAAAACACAGTGATGTTAAAGGCAGTCCAGATTAACCTCCACCACTCGAAGGTGGTGTCGGCGACTCTTCTCCTTCGTCTAGCAGAGAAAGGAAAAGTGCTCGTCCTTGTCCAAGAACCTTGGGTCGTCAGAGACAAGATTTGCAGACTCAACCGGAAGGGGTATAAGCTCCTCTATATACAAAGTACAGGTAGACCAGGGTCATGTATCCTCATCAAAAATGACATTAAGGCCCTTCCTCAGTTTAGTGAAAGGACACCGTCCCAGCCAAGCTGGAGCTTCAAGCTCGACTAATCTTCAGCTACATGGCGCACGATGAGGCGGACATCCCTGGTTCTTCATTTAAGAATACGGGCAGGGAAGCCACAAGACAGCAAAAAGCCGCTGCTGATCGGAGCGGACGACAACGCACACCATACAGTCTGGGGTAGCTCGGACATAAATGAAAGGGGTGTGTTACATTTTAATTTTATTCTTAGAACTAACTTCCAGATTTGTAACGTGGGTGTGGAACCCACCTTTACTAACTCAATTAGGCAGGAAGTTCTGGACATTGTACTAGTCGCGGAACAATCCGGCCACTTTATAACAAAGTGGAAGATATCTAAGGAACCACCCTTTTCCGACCACGCCTACATTGGATTCAGGATAGCGCTCCACAAACAGGTACCTTCTCTTTTTAAAAACAAGTTTAGAGCAAATTGGACTTCTATAAGACGATTCTTAGTAATAGTCTACCTGACACAGGTCCACCTGTAATTGGAAAAAGGCAATCCTTCGAGAAGGTGGTGGACACTGTGGCAAATTTCTTGCCCAGACTAACTCCCCAGAGGTAAGCCCAAACCTCCGTGGTGGTCAAGAGAAATTATGACTCTAAGGAAAGAGTTTCATAAGCTTTTTAACCAAGCGAAAGGAACCAATGTCTGGACTTCTTATAAGGAATGCCTTGGGAGGGCTTTTGTAATAAAATTGAAAACACCTCACCCTTAGCCAAAAGTGATGGCAGTTAAACTTCATCCAGTCTTGAGTCGCTGGAGGTACTTGTCAATACGCACTTTCCGTGTTTCTCAGCAACTCCCTACCCAACAAAAGCAGAATCATCCAAACCCCCCCCCCCCCCCCCCTAAGAGCAAATTTTTTTCATTGTTCGCAATAGCGCATCATACTCTATACAACAGAAAAAAAAATCATGTAAATCGGTCCACGCGTTACGTAGTTAGATTTCACCCCCACCCCACAATGGCATCCTACTTAATATTTCTTGACATGGTACCAATAGGGGAACATACTCTACCCAAAAAAAAAATTATCAAAATCGGTCCACGCGTTAAAAAATTATTTGTTTTTGGGGAGTCGATTAAAAAAGGAAATCGATTTTTGGATGAGAAACCCCCTTAAGCCGATGAAAAAATACCCTGGATAAATGTAACCATATTTTGTTATCACGCCTTTTGCGATATCACTGTACACTTTCAAAAAAAAAATGGGAACAGAATACGAGAACATCTTATCCGCGTATTTTAGAAAATAAGTTTAGATACGTAATCCTACATGTATTTGAACATTATTTCAAATTGTTCTGTTTGCTTAGTATATATTTATATTATTTGGTTTATTGGTTTATGTAAGTGTCTTTGAACAAGAGGCATCTTTAGGAAATTTAAATAGGTTCTCAATGCATTGACCGATTTGTATGAATCTTTTTTTTATGTGTAGAATATGTTGCCCCATTATACGACGACACAAATTTATCGGGTGGGGTGGGGTGGGAAGGGGTAGTTAGCCAATATCTTAAAGCATAGAGCTATTCGGATGATTCTTTTTTGTTGAATACACTGCCACTATAAGAAAATATGTTGACCAAGGATTGTGGTGGGGGAAGTCTAACTTGGTAATGCTTAGACTGATTTAGATGATTCTGAACGCATAAAGTATCTATTTGGGTCATGACAAAAAATGTGGCCTATGGTGAGGCGGCACCTAACTTCGTAAGGCGTAGACCTATTTCGATGATTTTGATTCTCTTGTACAAAATACGCTTCCTATTGGTACATGAACATTTTGTATCTAAGGAAGGGTATGAAAGGGAAACTGCGACTAATTTCGTAATATGTCGCCGTTGTTCTATAGAGTGTGCTCCACCTCTGCAACTGTTGAAATAGGTTTGTTCGTAGGAGCAGCATTTTTCGAGTCATATATACAAAGTTACTAAAAAGTGAAAAATAAAATAGTTTTTTTTAAAAAAGAAAGCTGTACCGGCTTCACAAAAAGTGCTAAAAAGCATAAAATAATATTTAATTTTATACCTATTATGGCAACAAAAGTATTTAGTCCTCTTTCTTTATGATCGTGTGAGCGGAACTTTTAGATTTATGTTCTATGTTCAATTGCGTTTATATGGACTTCAATATGTCGTTAAAGATATAAAATTAAAAATTGTTTTATGCGTTTTAGCGCTTTTTGTAAAGTCGGTACAACCTTTTTTTTAAACTATTTTATTTTTTACTTTTGATGTCCTCTGCTATTCGACTCAAAAATAGTACTCGCAAGAAGGAAGCAATTTCAACAGTTGCAGTACCCTCTATAGAAAAGAATTATCCAAATCAGTCAATCAGTCGATTCATACTTTCACCTAAGATAGAATCATCCAAATTGGGGGCTCGCATTACAGAGCTTAGCCACTGCACCCTCCTTTTCCCGCTGTTACTCTACGTTACTTACTAATATGTAATGCCTTACGGCACTGGGTGTCGCCTTACCTCCCACTCTTACCGTAAACCACAATTTTAGTCATGATATAAATAGATACTCTATTCAGCAACAAACGAAACGTCAAAATGATAAAAAGTTAGACTCCACTCCTTTACCACATCACTCCATCATAAAATGTTTAATATGCTACCAATAGGGAAATACCTTCTACACATCAAAGAAAGAATGATACAAATTGGCCACACGCTAAGGTGTTAGCCTATCCCTCCCCCACCCGTCCTCAAGTCCAAATTTTTTGTAATAGTAGCAATGGAGAATTATGCTTTCTACAAAAAAAAGAAAAAGAAAACAGAATCATGCAAATCGGTACACGCTTTACGAAGTTGTTACCCCTTCCCCACCCCCACCCTACGCAAAAATGCGTCCTCGTAGCAGCAATCGAAGATTATACTCTATATAATAGCAAAATATTCATCCAAATCGATCTATGCGTTAAGAAGTTGGGTCCTGCCACCACATGCTAGAAATATTTATCGTAGTACCAATAGGAGAACATACTCTTTTGTACATCAGAAAAATAATTATCCAAGCCAATCCACCCGTTATGAATTAGGACTACGGGTGGATTGGTTTGGATAATTATTTTTCTGATGTACAAAAGAGTATGTTCACCTTACCCAAACATTTGTTCACGCATAATGAAGTTAGGTTTCATCCCCACCCCACCAACAACATTTTTGATATGGTACCCATCGGTGAACATACTCTACCCAGAAATCGGTCCACGAATTACGAAGTTAGGTGCCACCTACACTTTCTACCCAAAAACCCAGTAATACAATTTTTGGCATGGTACCGAGTGGGTAACATACTCTTCCCAAAAAACAAAGGATCATCACAATCGGTAAACGCGGTACGAAATTATGCCCGGTCATACATAAAAAAACATCCGGCCAAGTGGCGCACGGAGGGTTCCGTACCTTTAAAGGTTGCATACAATAATTTTCAATTTTATACGACAAACAACTACAACAAAAGTATTTAATCGTTCTTCCTAATTATTCCGTGCTCTGAAATGTTTAGGTAGTTTTATATAGTATCGCCGATTGTGGTTGCGTCTGCATTTAGATTCATCTTAACTAGTTCACAAGTTACAAAGTTAGGTTACCGCTCCCCCACCCCAACCCTAGGTCAACATTTTTCCTTATAGTAGCAATGGGGGATGATACTGTACACAACAAATAAGAATCTTCCAAAAAGGTGTGTGAATGAAAAAATTGGGTAACGCCTCCTCCGCACACCACCCCTATTCATATATTTTTGTCGTCGTACCAGAGGGGCAACATATTCTACACATCAAAAGAAGAATCACCCAAATAAGTCCACACGTTATGAAGTTAGCTTAACCCTCCAACAGAATCCCTAAGAAAACATTTTATTATTAGCAATGGGGTATGATACTCTATACAAACAAAAAAGAATTATCCAAATCGGCCCACGCGTTAGGTTTCACCGTTTATCCCCATCCCCACTCCACCGAAATTTTTTTTGACTGGTACCAATCGGGGAACATACTCCAGTCAATCAAAAAAGAATAATCCAAATTGGTCCACAGGTTACAAAGTTATGCCCGGTCATACATAAAAAAAAATACTTTTCGAACTTAGAACCTCTTTGTTTTTGGGAAGTCGGTTAAAAGTGAAAAAGAACTCAAATTGTTTGATGATACGTAGCGTACTCATGATTTTGCACTGTGTTTTAAAAACAAGGATTTTCGACATAAATTGTCCAATTTCTTTTCATAGATGCATACGAGTAAACTTATTTTCATAAATTAGAAGATTAAAACAACGTCATCACAGAATTAAATCGGCCATTACAATTAACTTTTAATTAGTTTTCGTTTACTTGTTTCCGAACTGACTCGCTCACGTAAGTAGGCTTAAAATCGTTTTCAGTTATGATGAATTTGTATAGAGAACTGAATAGCTCGATAGATATATCGTGAACATTTTAATCTTAATAAAGCCACGAAAAGCATCGTCAATAGCCGATTATTATTAAAACAACAAATTGGAAAGCATATCCGTTCACATGGCTACTACAGATATACAAGCGCTATTCCATTTCAGCCTCTGTCCAGAGAATTTTACCAAAGAGCAGGTACAACAATCATGGAATCCAATCAGGCAGGTATCGTAGGTACATGCTTTTCATGTTGGCAGAACACGAGCATGCAATTTTCACACGGCGTGACATTTGCATTAAAACGCCGTTAAAACAGAAAAAAATCACCAAAAATATAAAAGTGAAACCCCAACTGGATTCGGTAAATTATCTGAATTCATACATGACAATTGGCGCCTCTAGGACAACTAAATGACCCAATTTGGGTCTGATTGATTACCTTTTGATTCAATTACATCCTATAAATGAAGGTAAAATATATATGTTCCTACGACTTTCATTTCAAGAGAGAGAGATGGAAAGAAAGCCCATTAGACGTTCTTTCACAAATCAAAAGTCCTTAAATATGTTAAGGGATTGAATTTTGGAAACAAAACCATGGAATAATATACTATTTTAATAGGGAGAGACCCAAGTAAGTTTTAAGGGGTCGTGCTCGATCTTCACACTTCAATAAATAAGACATTTGGCTCTCGACATTTTCTATTGGTATATCCTTTTCAGATTAATTTGAAAATATCCCAAATTCAATTGCGAAATGTCCCAAAAAAGAATTAAAAACATCGGATGGAAATTGAGATTTGTCCCAATAGAATTCAGATTTGTCCTGATGGGATGTACTCAAATTAGGAATGATCACAATGAATTTGAAATATGTGCCATGTGAATTAGGAAATTTCTGAAAGAAATTCAAAATTAACTTATACCGATTATATTAATTGGGCTGATGATATGACTATGAAGCTAGTGCCTTCTGCAATAGGACAACATTTAAGTTGGTAGAAGTAAACAAGCGTGTAAGTACCTAATTCATTGGAGTAAATAAATTTTTTTAAACTGCATTTTGAATTCCTTTCCAACAAATGAAACAATTTTCAAATTCATTCAGATTATTTCCAATTTAAGCAAATTTCAATTTTATCCGGACAATTTCAAATTTATTCGGAAGTTTCTAAAATTTTCGGACAATCACAATACATTTTGGGATATTCTCAACTGCATCTAAAAATTCTATATAACATTTAAAATTAATTCCGTTTAAACGTAAGGTTAGGTTATACTTGCGGCCTCAAAAGCCTCGCGTAGACCGCACATGATCCATAGCGTTACCTCGTCAGGGTCACCCATACCCTAGAGATGTTGTGCTGCGATTTTCGAGGCGCTACCTCTGTTTAAATTAAAGGTACCCGTTAAGAATTTTCGAATACTCCCCATGTAGCACCTTGAAGTCACCTCTAGATCCTTGAAGTACCTGCATAATGATTTTTGTCTTGCTTTTGCAAGCGCGGGTTAATAACACAGAAGATGTTATATTGTTTCCTTTTTATCGAGTTCCTGACAGTGTTTACACAGGGGGGTCGAAACCCCGATTTTGCGCACACACACCTATCAAGTAGTGGCCAGTGCAGACTCCAACCACAGTTCTGAATTAAGTCCTTGTTAGGCAAAGTAACTTCAGTTCTACTTCGTTCATAGGTCTTCCAAAACGTGATTTCCCATCTTTTCCGGGCATGCTCTAACAAATCGTTACTGAGGTGTTTGATAGCGTCTTGTATAGGAGGTAGTATTTGCAATTCAGCCCCTTCTTGGGGAGAACATCTACCGCTTCGTTCCCGGCTATGCCTCTGTGGCCTGGTACCCAGCAAAGTTGCTGAGCCTTTGCACGGCTCTGTAGCATTTGGGCATCATTTTGGACTTAAGTGCGATGGACCGCAGAGATTTTAGAACTGCTTGGCTGTCCACGTACGTGTTCACTGAGGCCCCAGCAGACTGTGAGCCCAGTGTTGCCAAGTCGTCGATGAAGCATGTCACTAGATAGGGACTAAAAAGGACACCTTTTTTTTTAAAAAAAATCACCAGATATAAAATAAATACTTTCTTTTCTAAATTGCTTCTTAGTAACAAAAATGTAAATACTACTTCTCAATAAAAGACCTACACTGAATCACAAGCGTATTTACCTTTAATTGGTGCTCATTACGAACTTAAGTGTAATTGCTTCCTTTCAATCTGTAAAAGGAAAGGGAGGAGAAAGAGAAAACTATTAGAATATGATAAAGTTCTAATTTTGTGGGCGATACTCTTATCGTAAGCGACAAAAAATGAGTATCTTTCAAAGTTTGAGGGTCCCGCTGGAAAGTCATGAACTTTCACAGGAAATTGTTCGAGTTGTCTTACACATGCGTGTAGCAACAAAAGCATTAAATGGGCCCGATTGAATGTGTGGTGAAACACCGGTTGTAACTGAATTAAGTGGTAAGCCAGCCTTGAACATTTGATGTCATCAGGAGAGGTTCAAAATCACAGTATCGCAGAAAAAAAATGAGTCACTAGGAAGGTAGTCAAAAACACAGATTTGGTGACAAAGTCACTGCATTAAAAGTCACCAGAAGTCACTGCGGTGGAAGTTAAAAATCACCAACTTTTAGACGTGAGAAAAAAAACTCTGTCACTAGGGAGGTGTTTGAAAACACCAGACAAAATCACTGAATTGGCATCACTGTGTGAGCCATTTCGGCCGCCTTATGTACAGCTTCGGCTGAATTATACAGGGAAGTCTGTAGGATAATTGAACATTCAGCTCTTGACAGTACACTGCTGCGCCTACCCGAGATGCAGTTTTAGATCCATCTGTTTAGCGATATTCACAGGTTTATCTGTTCTAGATTACCAGAACACCCTGTCTGGTATTACTACTCTGATTTCATATTAAAGTCTTTAATCGGTAGGTGCGGAATTTGGTTCCTCAAGACGGAGCACCTCGTACAAATCCACAGGAGAGAGGTATAAAATAGTGTCTAGATCATGGGAAGGTGTCGATTTGGGTGTACCCGTGATTCCGATTCCTGCCAATCTTTGTGAGTGTTTCAGTCTGGAGAGATAGGGTTTTTTAATCTACAGCTGACCACCAAATTATAATGCTATAAAGCAGGGTAGGTTGCACAAAAATAGTATAAGCTCGACAACCTTTATGCCCTCTTGCTCGAGATTCAAAAGTATCTCTAGCAGCCATAGAAGCGGCGATAAGTCCAATGTGTGGCGTGCATTTGTGTACCATTTCATTGAGTGAGATGCTTTCAAACTTGGAGATTACCGCTATATTTTTTAGCAGTGTAGCTAATGGGTGGTAATAGGTTTAGGAATGGGGACCTGAATAATATATAATACTCCAGACGTAGCCCCTTATAACAGAGCCCCAAATTCAATCAGCCACTTTTCTAGTATATAAGAAGGACTTTCAGATACATTATATTTGTATGAAGTAAAAGAGTCACTTTCTATTTTAAATATTTAAATATTTTTATTTTTTATTTATTTTAGATGTAACCAGTTCGATTGGTTAAGTTCAACTAAATTTAAAATTACATTTTTCTGTATCCTATTTTCACGTATAATACATAGATGTGTAGTTTGAATTTTTATTTTAGAAGTACAGTATTTGTGTATCTATGTGAAAATGATTTTTAAAAGTGTTTGTGTTTCACACTAATTTACATTCATCCAAATGTACGGGTTGATCAAAGGTATATGATAGGTCATTTTAATTGAAATTATTCAAAGCGGATTTCAATATAATTTAGCGCAAGTATAATCAAATTAAAATTATTATTATTAATTATTTTATTTTCTCCTTAAAATTGTGGCTATCCAGCTGCATATAGTTCTGCTCATCTTTGCAATTTTAAGACCATTTACAACAGACTCGTTGTTTTCCCTTGTCTAAGTCACCTTCTATGTCAATAAAAGTTCCCAGAGTAAACTCTTTGTAGTGTAGGGACTTTTCGATCTCGAACGCTTACTCATGTATAGCTGTGTCTACCGATTTTCCCCGTCTGTAAGCATGCTCAGTTATGGCCAGTAGGTCAACGTTAAGATTATCTCTAATATACGAATTTGAAACCCTATTTATAGCTTACAGTAGAAAGGACGTCAGTCTGATCGGCCTATTATCCTTTGGCTTAGTGTGAATATATTGCCCGGCTTTGGGAATAAAAACCACGTCAGCTAGTTTCCAGGACTGTGGTACCCGCAAACCAGGGGCAACCAAATAAAGTACTTTTTGTAACATGACTGGCATTATCCCGTCTAGCCTCTGCGACCTGGATCAAGGGGATTTATTGCCGATCTGATCTGAAATGATCCCTGCGGTGTTGAATCTCCGCTTTTTATTGACATTGCTTGTGGAAGGTACTGGATCCATATAACTACGGAAGTGAGTATCTAACAATACATCTAGTGTTTCCCTGCTGTCCGTGGTTCAGGATCCGTTTTTGCTGCACAGCAATGCAGGTTGACTAGGAACCTTAGAAATACCCTTCCCCAACCTCCCTGTCTCTCTCTCTTTAGCTGACGCGCAGTTGTAGCCGAATCGGATCAACTTGCCGTGGAGTTAAAAATAACATTTAACCCGAATATAAATTTTCTTTCTATTAGTGAATACAGATATATCTCTTTCTCGAACACTAACTGGACAGATTTCGCGGACTTTATTGACAGCAGGCTTGAAAGTATCCCACTTCCCGTAAACAGGAACCTAAAAAACCCTGAAATCGATGATGTTACTGAAAAGTTCTCTTCAGTTATCACGGAAGCCATCGATAGGTTCAGTGCCAAGTTCTCTCCCAAATAAACTGTTTGAATATCATAATCAGGGAACAAACGTCCCGGTTTATGAACTCCCAATTCCTTAACAAACTCAAGTCCATTAAGGTAAACTCAGAGACCTTGAGAGAAGTGAACAGGTTAGCAGGACGAAAGCAAACCTTTCCGCACCAAATCGAGATCGGCAATGCTGTCATCTCCAACCCTGCAGAAACTGTAAACTGTTTTGCAAACACTGTAAACTGTTTTGCAAACACATATACGGATCACTTCACAGAGAATCCCATCAGTGGAAACTTTAAAATGAGAGTGGAAAACGAAGTGAACCAATACCTTGATTCACTTAAAACTCCCGGCCAAGGTGATTATGCACCAATTGTCGAATTCTCGAACTCAAACCCGGCATCCCAACCGTCGGTAACAACTCCAGAATTCTTCACCTCCCCATCTCACACAGAGTTCCTGATTAAACCAAGAAATGGAAAAAAATCGCAAGACCCGGAGAAAATATCTCCTTTTGTTCTAAAAAAAACTACCCGCTCTGGGTTTTGTTTTCCTAGCGGTGACTTTTAATAATTGCCTTAATAACGGGTACTTCTCTGATAAATGGAAATTAGCTAGAATTATTCCCGTTCCAAAAAATCCAGCTCCAGAAGCATCGACGATTTTAACCCGATCGCCCTTATTTCGACTATGGGGAAAAAACTCATGATAAGGGACTCCATCATGAACTTCTGCAACAAAAATGGCGTTATTCCGTAATTTCAATTCGGCTTCAGAGCTGGGCACTCAACAGTAGATGCTCTTGCCAAATTTCAATACGATATAGCCCAGGGACTAAATCGCAATATGGTGACTGCTGCTTGCCTTATAGACATTTCAAAAGCCTTCGACAGAGTATAGATAAAAGGTTTAATTTTTAAAATTATAAAGTTTGGATTCCCCAAAGAAATAATTAGAACCATTCATAGCTTTCTCTCAAACAGGAGATTCTACACAGAGATAAACGGAACTGTGTCTAGTGTCAACCCTATCCTGGCAGGTGTTCCTCAAGCCTCCCTCCTTGGCCCTCTCCTTTTCAATATTTTCACCGCCGACTTTCCAGGACAAGACACAAATATAAATGCTGATGATGCGGTTACATACACTTCAGCACATAATCCCATTTATGCCCTAAAGGGGCTCGAAAGGAAAGTTTCTTCTCTTCTTGACTACTACAAGACCTGGGGCTTTCAAATAAATGTAAGCAAAACCGAATTAATTTACTTTAGGCAACCGGCAAGGAATTCTAGAGGCGTCCGGATTTCCTCACAAATTAAAAGAGCTGCACTTATCCTTAACGGATCTGAAGTTCGCCCGAAAGAAAATGCCAAATATCTTGGAGTGCACTTCAGCAACCTCATAAGATTCAAAACTCATATCACACACACCATCAAAAAGGCAAATATGGTGTATGGAGTGTTAAGTCCCCTAATGCGTAAAAGCTCAGGACTTTCTTCAAAAGTAAAGCTCTTAATGTATAAACAGTTAATTTGGCCAATTCTGACCTATGATTAACCGATTTGGTTCACCATAAAAAAAACGAACTTTCAGTAATTATTAAAATTTGAGAGAAAGGTATTGGGCATGTACTGCTAAATATTTTCAGTCTCGTTGCAGATACTTTAGTAACAAGGAGCTATACAGGACGGCGGCAACGCTTGGAAAGTTGGAGCCATTAGACATACACATGATGAGGCTGGCAAAAGGATTCCTGACAAGACAGAGTCAACACCAAAACCAAATCACAAGGGAAATGCAGCAAGACAGCAGAGCACTGGACGCAGCAAATGAATACTGGACCATCTTTCACATCAACAACAACAGTCATCTTTTCGAGGCAACATCGAAGAACATCCCATTATACGAGACAACGAACTACAATTGCTACAGGGGGTAGGCAATGAACCACAACCATCAAAGAAGAATGTAAAAACATGTAGTATCTATCAGTAAGACTATTAAAGTTTTTTAACCACTTTCGACAAATATCTATAAATGTAAGTCTTGGCGCAAGACTAGAGTAAAGTAAACTGTAAATGTAAGATAACTTTAAATATTAAGTAAGTATTCTTTTCTTGACGCCATCTCCTCCTCTGGTTTACACCAACTGAGTGATGTAAAGAACTCTATGGGAAGGCAGTTTGATCTCATCTTTTCTTCTGATTCGAGTAACACTATAGTCGAACCGACTTCTCGTAATTTATCCGCTATTGACAGTTTGCATCCAGCCATTTTCATCTCTTTTTGTTACGATGGTTCTAATATTGTTGACCCCAACGTAGATCAGTACGTTCTTGATTTTAAAAGGGCGGACTTCTCTGATCTTTCGAACAAGATTCTCTCAATTGATTTCCCATCTCTTTTTCATGATAACGATATCGACGATTGCGTTTCCGTGTTTTATGATAGGATTTATGATCTGTTTAATTCGTGTGTACCACTTAAATGGGTGAGATCATCCTCTCATTCTCCCCCGTGGTATACTAGGGAACGGTTATGGAAAACCTACTTACGGAGTAGAATTGCGTCAGCTTATTCTGAATTCGTTTATTGTCATGAATGCTTATTCGCGTTATCGTCTTCTTTATACAGGGAATACCTTGATAATGTTCGCAGTAGCTTGCACAATGATCCTCGTACCTTTTTTAAATTTGTAAATCTGAAAAAGAAAACTGACAATGTGGTATAATGGATCCTCTAGTTGTAGCGCGCCTGATATAGCTGATAACTCTGTATTGTTTTTTGAGGGTGCCTTTTTATCAGGCAACTTTGTGCCTTCCCTGGAAGAGTTTGGTCATATCCAAAATCATCCCGCTACCTCAATTTTTTTGCCCATTATATCTCGAAATATTATCATGAATGCTATCAAGGAACTCAAACTGGACTTTTCTTTTGGTCCTGATGGTGTTCCACCTGTATTCTTGAGATCCTGTTCTGATGCTTTACTCACTCCATTGGAACTCATCTTCAAAAAATCTCTTCAGGCCGGCAGATTTCCTACCTTATGGAAGAACGCCTTTATAATTCCTGTTTATAAAAAGTTGCTTAAAAACTCCATAACTAATTATAGGCCAATCGCTAAGCTTTCCTGCGTACCCAAGTTGTTTCAATCTGTTATATACTCACAGCTTGTTGGGCAGTGTAAGGGGTTAATCCCAACTAATCAACATGGCTTTCTGCCTGGTAGATCAACAACAACCAACCTTCTGGAATTTACATCACACATTATCTCTGCCTTCCAACAGGGACTCCAGACTGACCGTGCCTACACCGACTTTAGCAAGGCATTTGATAAGCTTCCTTACCCCGTGATTATGCTTAAGCTTGAAAGGTTGGGTTTTCCGCCTTTATTGCGCGACTGGATCTGCTCTTACTTAAAAGATAGGACTTACCGTGTCTCTTTCCGTAATACTTTATCTAGAGTCGTTAGGGCTTCATCTGGTGTACCGTAAGGTAGCCATCTGGGGCCGCTGCTGTTTATTCTTGCCATTGACGACATTGTCCCTCTGATTAAGCACTCAAAAGTTTTAATCTATGCAGACGATATGAAGCTTTTCTCATGCGTTAGAAACAGTTATGATTCTTCCTGCATTCAGGATGATTTGAATACCTTCAGGGGTTGGTGTGTCACAAATGGACTGCAACTTAACCTGGATAAATGTGAAGTTATGTCATTTTCTAGGAACATCAATCAGCTCGTCTTTGATTATACCTTTGCGGAAACTAATATCCGTCGTGTGGAGTCCGTTACTGACCTCGGTGTAATGCTAGACAAGAAACTCGATTTCACTCTGCACATAAGCCATATAGTATCTCGGAGTAATTCAGTCCTTGGCTTTGTTAAGCGGTGGTCAAGGGAGTTTTGTGATCGACAGACCCTTATTCACTTATTTTTTCTTTAGTTAGACCAATTCTTGAGTACGCATCTCAGGTTTGGTCTCCTTGCTATGCTGTTCATTCTAGACGCATTGAATCGGTGCAGCGGAACTTTGTTAGGTTCGCTCTAAAGGACCTCCCGTGGAATGATCCATTAAGGCTTCCTCCTTATGAGGATCGCCTCGAATTGCTTAATATGCACTCGTTAGAGGAACGTCGTAGAATTGCTGACCTAGTATTTATTCATCAGTTTTTGAACTTGAATATAGATTCTCTCACTCTTGCAAGTTTGGTTACTTTTAGGCAAACCCCGTATAGCTTAAGGAGATTGCCTTTACTACATGTTATCCATTCTCGCTCTATCTATGGTATGCATGAGCCTATTAACCGCATGTGTAGAGCCCTGAATTTGTGTCCTATTTTTGACTTGGCTCTTACTAAAGATTTGCTTAAACGATCTCTGTTGTCTTTGCACCCCTGATTGTAGTGTTTGGGATTGTTCTAGATTTTGTTTTTTGTTTTTTTTTTGTTTACTAATATTTTATTGCATGGGTTGTGGGAGCCTCATTCATCTCAATATTTGTCATATTTGTCATGAATAGGTCAATTGATTCCAGGCCTCTGCCTGTGAAGTGCGCCTTCTGAGTTAGAAGGGTTAATTCTATTTTTAATAGAAACGAACTACCGTTCAATTAGTTAAGAACTCAGGGCCAACTTTAAACTAGCTCGTAAGTAGATATAAACTAGCCATAATTAGATAAGAAAGACTAAATTATTGTAATTGTACATAAAGTCGCTAAATAAAAAATATATTTGAATATTTGAATTTTAGTTTTGTTACATAGGCATAGTAGAGCAGTAGATGATTTTCTTGAAGTGGCGTACCCGAAACTGCGAAAAAGCGTTCGATTCCTCTTAAAATTGTATAGTGAGTGTTTTGTGTGTCACTGATTTCGAAATTGAACTTAAAAATTCAAACGAACGGCAAAAAATCAAATTATTGATAAAATCGAACATGCTGTATCCAATACGGCGGATCCCGAATATCGAAAAAGATTTGTATTCCTATCTACATTGTATCATAGGGGTTGATTACAAAATTGCACTTAAAAAATTAAGCTGAAAACAAAAAGCTTATGGCCTAAAATGAATATAACGTAAACATAGTTTAGACATTTACTTGTTTTTTTTTTTTTTTTAATTTTTATTACTTTTACTTAGCAAATATGATAACTTAATGAAAAAATGATTTGAACATCAAATCTTTGTGTTGAGTTCAATAAACCTAATATTATATAGTACTTAAAGGTTCTGGTGCCCCAGAGTATTCAAAATCAAGATTTTTGTTTGGTAAAACTCTGAAGCAATGTGCTTTCTGTATATTAGTTACAGCTGGAGATTCAGAAAATCTTTTTGATAAAGTTTTCCCGACGTGAAGTGGATCATAGATAGCTTGTTAAATTTGTCTTTTAGACCCTGTAAAAGTGCAAGGAGGGCTGTAATTGGAGCAAAGTCTATTTCTGAGGAATTTAATAGGAACAAAATATTTCAATTTCCTTTCCTTGAAATTAATTCATTTTGGCTATTATTTCTGGCATTTAATAAGTTCTAAGAATAACCGCATGAGAGAGGAGTTGTCGAATTCTTAGAAAAATCCCAAAGTTCGAGAAGTAGATGGTATGTAAGGAACCCAAGAATTAATAAAAGTGTAAATACCTAATTTAAATCAAATTGCACTAATTTATTTAAACAAGTTTTGTTAATACAGACAAGCACGTGGCACGTACATGCTATTCTAACACCAAAGGCATTATTTGAATGGACAGCGAAAAACTTTGAAAATATAATAATTTATTACAGCAAGGTAGAGCATCAAAAAACTTAGAAAATTTTATCAAAAAGATTTTCTGAGATTCCAGCGGTTACTAATATAAAATAAAATAGTTTTAAAAAAAAGTTGAACCGACTTCACAAAAGGCGCTTAAAAGCATAAAATAATTTTTAATTTTACATCTATTATGTATGACATTTTGAAGTACAAGCAAAACAACTACCCAACCAGAATTGAAGATAATTCAAATAAATACCTGAACGCTTCAACTCATGGGATAATAAGGAAGGACGATTAATACTTTTGTTGTAGTTGTTTGGTTTCTTTGATTTGCACCGACTTCAAAATGTAATAGATATAAAATTAAAAATTATTTTATGCTTTCTAGCGCTTTTTGTGAAGTCAGTTCCATCCAAAACGGTCCACACGATAAAAAGTTAATTCAACTCCCTAGCCCCCACCCCACCCTACCAAATCAATGGTATCAATCAGGGAACATACTCATACCCAACAGAAAAAGAATCATCGAAATCGGTCCACACGTTACGAAGTTAGACTATCCCTCTCCCTCCCCACCCCCACCGTAGAACCAAATTATTCTCCTATTAGAAGATGGGGGATCACACTCTATACAACAGCAAAAGAACCATCCAAATCGGTCTACACGTTATTAATTTAGGTTCCACACCCACCAACATTGTTTCTTCTCGTGGTATCAACCTGGGAACATACTCTACCCAACAGAAAAAGAATTATCCAAATCGGTCCACGCGTTACGAAGTTAGACAACCCCTCCCCCCTCCCCTATCCTAGGCCAAATTTTTCTCTCCTATTAGCAATAGGGTATCATATTACAACAAAATAAGAACCATCCAAATCGGTCCACGCGTTGCACAGATAGGTTTCACCCCCACCTCCCACCCCCAACCCGCTCTTTGTTTTTGGAAAGTCGGTTAAAAATGAACTTACCTTGAACCTAAGTGACGTGTTTTCTCAAACCCAGTCTACCTAAAAACAACACTCCAATGCGTTTTATAACAATATTTATGTATATACAAAAATAATTTATTTTTCTGATCCAATAACAAATTTGTTTATGTAGCTGGTGATAGTTTTGGTGGTGACGAAAAAAATCTAGGATGCTCTTGATGCGCTTTGATATTAAAATTTCAACCAACTTTCACATTTCTTCAGTATATCCGCTGTTAATTCCTAGTCCGTATTCTGTCACAGCTCTCGCCAACAACGAGCTGAGGTTGTAATATGGCTCGGGATATTGGAACCTAGAGAGAATATGAATTCAACATAGCGTAACCCTATTATGGGTGACCAGTTGTTGGAAACACTTCTCAGTAAGTATCGAGTAAAAACAAAAGGACAAATCCTTGAAAACAGTCATATTAAAACCTTTCAATCTTTTATTGACGTTCAAAGATAATGGCATCATGTTCGATTTTTAAAACATCTCTAAGTCCAGATATGGATCGCCGCCGTCCCAGTCTGCTCGTTCAGGAAAGAGATCACAATGGTGTACTCAATGACCGTGCCGTGGATCGTAATTGAACCAACATCCAAATCGAGTACCACCTGATAAACGCCCAAACAATAGCATTCGAAGGGTTTATAGTGAGATCTCCATTTGCACACCAGAAAGTGCATGCATGGTTGAGCTTATTAGATTGCAAAGTTTTCTGCTAATTTTAGTGAAGTTTCTAGTGAATTTGAAAACACTTTTATTTGTATAATTTATTAATCAATAAACGACCATCATAATAAATAAAAGTGAAAAGTGTTTCCTCCCAGTTCATTTGTCCTTAAATCCTCTCTGAATCAGTTTCATCATAATTTCGAAAAAAAAAGATAATTTACCAGAAAACAAACTTTTTCTTTGAAGTACCTTCCGAAAAAGTTTCAACTGATTTTCAGAAAATCAACCAAAATTGAATTTTGGAAATATCAAACATTTCTTGTTCTTTTCATGACTTAATTGCCTAGAATTCATTGTTATCAACCACACGAAGTATTCAAAAAGAACCAAAAACCAGGGAGAATATCTTAACAGACAACTTTTTTCAGTTAATTAGGATCGCAAGGATAATCCATGACAGAGTAAATAAAATGGTTTTGCTTTTAATAACTTTTAATTCCCGACCCCCTGGCTGTCTGTATAGTCGGCACAAGTAAATATTTGATTCAGTGAAAATGAAGGAAAAATTTTGAATGAAGAAATCCAAAAGTTAAACAAAAACGAGACTCCCCCAGCCATCTTAGGTTTATTTTGGCTCTGACGAATTTCAAGCATTGCTCTGTACCCATGCTATATTTTAAATTGTTTCAGAGAATATTTGGCGACGTCTGCATGATTGTCACCGGCAGGAAAGTAAGTTGTCTGCATAAGTTTTCAATGGTTTTCTAAAAGCCACTTTGAAAAGTGTTCCGTGAAGTTCTTCTTCTAACAATCAGCGGGGATTTCGATTTCACAAGTCCACAGAAGACGGAAAATCCACTTTTACAATCTTTGCCATAAGGAAATTCAGCGAGTAATTATACTTTTAGACGTAATTTCTTAAATTGTAAATATAATTTAAATTGCATATAAAAAGTTATAGACAATAAACTGGCCCTAACAACAAGCTTAATATATAAATCATAAACAACCTAAAGATAGAAATTTTTTTTTAGAGGGCGTAATATAAAACAAAAAAAAAACATATTCATTTATAAGCGAAGCCAGCCAGAAGTTTTGATTTTAACAAAATTACTATTTTTTTGAAATATTTTTATACAAAAAAATAGTAACTTTTTTTCATTTCTTAAATTAATACATTAATGATAAAGACACGATATTTCAATCCTCAAATACGTGCTGTCTCCATTATTTTCCTTCCTGAAAATAGTATAACTCCGAAATCTAATAGGCTTGCATACACCATCAAATATCGTATGTTCAGTAAGGCAATAAAACACTAACAATAAATTTCATTAGCTAAGGTTGTAAGTCCCAAGAGTTTAAGTGATCTCAGACCTATTAGCACTTTGTATTATCTAACAAAGTTGTTTGATATTGTAGTACTTGGAATACGGCAACTTCTTATTCAGATGGAAGTCAGGGTTTCGTCCTTTCTACATTTGCGAAACTGCTCCTTTTAAAATTTACCAATCACATTCGATAATTTTTGGATAGAAACAACTTTGAAGTTTTAGCTTTGCAAGACATTTCTAAGAATTTTAGTTAAGTTGGTGTCTATATTTCATCTTTCCTCGCCACCAACTAATTTGATTCAAACATTTTTGAACTGTAGATCTCAACAGGAGAACGTTCAGAACTGGGGTGGAATTATGTAACTCGATTTTCAAACTCGTTTCGAGTTGAACTTAACAGCACAAATCTGCGTCGGCTTTATCAAAACATTAAGAGTACTTAATAAGTACGTATTTAAGTATGCTAGACAATATATGTCAAATTTTGTCAAACGTCAGAAAATCAAATGAAGAATTTGTAATTTATCAAAATTTTTTTTATTGACGAAGCAAATAAGATGTGCCCCATACGGTGGGAACTAAGATTTAAAATGGTCAGAGAGTCATTTGAAATCTTAGTTAGACTGTGCGAAAATGAGTAATTTTTTCATTTGGTTATGAAAAAGTTATTGGCTATAATTTTCTATAGGTTACGACAAATTTTTAGGTCAAGCACGGTAGCTTTTAAGTATCTTTTAGATATTATTGAGGCAAATTCTGGTTCGGAGAGCATTGTCATTCCACCAGAGTTAAAATATTAAATTTCCTCGGAAAGGTTTTAGGAATAGTCGGCTGCATAGACGGTACACATGTGTTCATTCATAAACCAAAGCACATGAACTTTAATGGGAAAGGCACTCGCATCATTAGAACGTACGCCGCATAATGGCCGTCAATTTATGCTATGGCGGTGCTGCCCATGATTCCTGGGTATGTGCCGAGAAAACACTTTTTTTAAGATCGGTTTGAAAATGACGACTGAAGTTCAAGGTAACTTGGTCAATCAACCACTAATAATACACATAAAGATACATACACGCGTGTATTCAAGCAAAGAAGACCTAAAATTTAGACATTTCAGTTGATTTTAAAATACTAAATTTTGGAAGGGAAAAAAGAATCTGAAATCAAATAAGAGATTTTACGCTGCTGTAGCATTTTAAAATTTTTATATAGAAACAAAATTAGTTTAGCGTATAAGTAATGCAAATTGGCTCGAATAGACGGCACCCTTTAGTTCGGATAGCGAGAACAGCCGATATCGCAGTAGCAATTATATCTTCCAAACCGTATCATTAATTTTTAACCGACTTCCCAAACTTCTAAGCTCGACGGGTATTTTTTTTTGTTTTCCTTTATGTCTGACCGGGCATAACTTCGTAACGCGTTGACCGATTTGATGATTTTGTTTTGTTAGGTAGGTAGGGTGGAACTCACCTTTGTAACGCGTGGACCTATTTGGATGGTTCTTTTGCTGTTTTATAGAGTGATACCCCATTGCTAATTGGTGAATACTTTGGTCCTAAGGTGGAAGTGGGGAGTGGGTGGGGAGAGGAAGGGTAGTCTAACTTCGTAACGCGTGGACCGATTTCGATGATTCTTTTCTGTTGGGTAGAGTATGTTCCCTGATTTATATCACGAGAAAAAAATTTTTGGTGGTTGAGGGTGGGTGGCGGTGATATCTAACTTTTTAACGCGTGGACCTGTTGAAGTGGTTCTTTTTTTGTTGTACAGTGTAGAAGACACTAATAAGTGAAAAATAAAACAGTTGTTAAAGAAAAGTTAAACCAACTTCACAAAATTCGCTAAAAAGCATAAAATAATTTTTAATACTATATCTATTAAGACATTTTGAAGTCGGTGCAAATGAAACTAACCAAACAACTACAACAAATACAACATTTAAATCTTCCTGCCTCAGTCTGTTTTCTTCAACTTTGGTTTCAATGAATATTTTTCGTTAACTCACTGGAGGTGCCGTTGGAAGCGATAGAGGTGTTTCGAGAGAAAATCGATTACGTCAATGGCGATCGTAAAATTAATAAAAAGAGATGAAAAAATATGTACACGAATTAAGAATGTGCTGGAAATGCAAAGAACAAGATCGCCTTGGATATACATATGTATAATGGTAATTTGCCACCAGACGAGAAGATTGAACCTGTACAAAAACTGACTGTCTTGCCGACATCGAAAACAGAGACTACAGACTGCGGGTCGGGAATTTAAAGATTTTAAAAGGGCAATGGAAGCTTCACTCGAATAAAGGCCTGAATCGAAGAAATAGCTAGAATCTGCAGAAATTTATATTTGGACATATTTCAATGGAATATGGATTGTCCAAAGACGACAGAAAAAGGTCGCAGAAAAATGCATTCAAAGCCGACGTTCTCAACAAAGTTCATTTCGTTGTGTTACAGGGATATTCAGCTACATGCTAGAGTGCGAACTACAAGGAATTTGAGATAAGCGACCTTTATTATCTGTTCAATTTTACAGAAACGTCAAAATATGCAGAGCAGTTGCCAAATGATAAACAGGCCGATGTAGCAGCAAATCATCGAAACAGAAGAAAGACAGGAATACCGCAGAAGATGTATCTGTATTCTGGTGGGAAAACTCTTCGGGACGCACAGTTCTAAGAGGGTGGCTGTATAGTATGCACGAGGTTGGCTATGAAAACGGAAATAGTGAACTGTGTAAGACACATTTCACAGAGTGGCCAGAGATCTTATGTATTAAGTCAAGGCTGACTTGATCCTGTTCACCACAGCGAAGTGATAATGTATAACTGATACATCTAGAACTAAGTGGTTGAAATGTATTAATTGCATTAATCGTATAAATTTTCGAGATAACCAAAACTCGATTCGAGTTAATTTTGGTAGCACACATCACTTTTGAGTTATAGTAAGTCAGTAATAAATGGAACGTGGAACATCCGTATGCCCGACTGGAAATTAGTTCCGGTTAGTGTTCGATTCAGATCAGGATTGCCTGACGATTGATAAGGGATAAATCAGGCTTCCTGATCCGGATGTGACTATACAAGGTCACACCTTATATGATCCCCTCAGGATCCGTTCAAAGGATCCGATCTTGATCATAAATTATTTTTAGGAACGGATGAGGTCATCAGATCTACTGAGGATCAGGTTTTCTGATCAGAAAAGTATACAAGTTACGAATTACTCTAATTTGACTTTTTCAAGATTAACTTTGCTTAAAAAAGTAAATGTACATGTTTATTAAACGTAAAATAGTTAAATAAATATTACCATTTTATTTAAAGTTTTTTAATGATTTTAAGGATTGCATGATATTACACTTTATCTGATCAGATGACCGCATCAAAGAATAGAGTACTGTACTTTGATCAATTTCTGATCAGATGACCGGATCAAGGGATGGAGTACTGTACTTGATCAGAAACTGATCAGATGGCCGGATCAAGGAATGGAGTACTGTACTCTGACCCGTTCTTGATCAGATGGCCGAAAAATCTGATCCGGATCTGATCATAATCCACGTTCCCTGAACTAATTTCCAGTCGGGTGAGCATGCCATCATTTAAGAAGACTATATAAATAAAGACACTCTATTTTATTATCATCTGCTTGACGAGCAAATTTTTTGTCGGTTCCAGTTTTTCTGACAGCTCGATATTGACATCGGTGCTGTTAATTTTTCTCGAATTAATATGCCTGCTATGCCTTTTATTTGAAACGTGAAAAAATTGCTCGAAACGGGATACATAGTTCCATCCCTTAAACCTCCTAAGTCATTTTTGACCAGATTTTCATTTTTTTATTTTCATTTCAAACACTATCTTTGGACTGATATTTTATTTTATTAAGAAATAGTAAAATATCAGTCCAAAAGCTGTTATATATTTAACAGCTAGTGTTTGAAGTGAAAAATCAAAAAATGAAGGTGAGTTAGCTCTAATTTAACCAGTGAAGTGATAAATTTAGACTTAAAGTTAAATGTGATATTGTGAAGAAACGTTGCTAAGGAAATTGTGAGAGAAATTTGACAGTGAAGTTAATAAAGACTATAAATAATTGTGATTGAAAATAAGTGTATTAATTAATCCGCTGGATGCATTATTTCTTACATTTGAAAATTTCAACAGATTAGTCACGGTTTTTTATACCCTGAATAAAACAATTATTAAACGCACTGAAAAAACATTTGCAATGTAGACAACGAACAATCCGCTCAAATATATTATCAATCCAGCTAAGATTACTAATGGGCCTGTAATTAAAGATAATAAATTTAATAGCTTTCTTATATAGGGGTTTAATCAGCGAAATCTCCAGGGATTAGGAAGAAAGCCACAATTGGTGGCTAAATTAAATAAATAAACCAGAATATATTTTTCCAAAGGTTTTGGATGCGCTAAAACCGAATCCGATGTCCAAAATTCTCAATAAACTACGAACGGCATCTTAAAGTACAAGCCTTGCCCTTTCAAATGCCTTTCAGTTTGCACAAAGATCTTTTTTTTTCAAAAATAAACTTGGAATTGCAAAAAATTCCGAACTAAACCGTTCAACTCGTGCGAAGTAAGAAATATTGAAATATTTCTTAACGCGATCGGCGTTTCTAATAAAGAAAAGCTAAATTCCTTTGGCTCTTCCTCAACAGCAGCACCAAAGGGTTAGCTTTTCTTTAGCTGCTGGACGCCTTCGAATAAACCGAACACTAGATGAAAATCCAACAATTTCAATAAAACTCCGATGTAGACAGCTGTATCAGATTATGTTTCAGTTTGAAATTTTTTGCAATTCCAAGTTATCAAAAATTTTTGAAAAATGTGCTCGGGTCATGTGTTTTGTTTGTACATTGTGTACTTTTTTTCGCTGAGATATGGCATTTCCAAATTTTTATATTTTCGACTGTTTGATGTACACGTGATCCTTAATAGGCTTTTCATTATAGAGCAATTCACAAAAATAAAAATTTCAAAATGCGATGTCTCGTTCAGATTTTTGAGTAAATTCAAGGCATGTACCTTAAGATGCTGTTTGTAGTTTTTTGAGAAAAAATTTTTTGCGATGCTTCATAACCTCAAATATAGGTCAAAATCGCTTTTTTTGCACTTTTAGGTTAAGATATCTCAAAAACCAGAGACAATTGAGAGATTTGAGCCTCAGATTCAGATTCAGCGGTTCAAAAATCTTCGGGAAAATATACTATATTCTGTTCTCTGGGTTAGAGGGTCGGCCTAATTTTCTCGGCCTGTGAATACAGGACAGGTAAAACCGACGGACTTCTGAAAACAAGAGGGTATACCATCTGCAATGCTGGTAAAACTATCAGCTAAATTAGTATAGTGCTTTAATACAACAGCGTCTCCAATTAAATGGTCTTGAAGGAGTAGTCAATGAAAGCATTGTCAAGTCAATAAAATAATACTGTTTTCGCATTCTTAAGAAGCAATATCTCCTCCAAACTTTACTCTTTAAATTCTTCCAGTGTCTTGTGTTACAATCGGCTTTTGTGTACCAGATGATGCTTGTTATAACTTCAGTAAGGCTGCCTTCGCCGTAATTAACAACTGGCTCTCAGCTTGTGATTGGAATAGCGTCCTCAATGAACGAGACATTAATGTGGCTGTTTTACTTGTTTTGTCCCTATTTCTAAATCGAATAACTTGCGTTCTAGTCTGCCTTGGTTTGATAGTTCCTTAAAACATTTAAGGAATATTAAATGTAAGGCCTAGAAGAGGTTTTGTTCCTCTTGGAGCGACGCTGACTATTTAACTTATTCCAATTTACGCAGTCAATTTTTATCTGACTTATTGTCTTCTTATAATAATTATATTAATAGAATGAAGGAGTCCCTACGAATCGATCCTAAGCGATTTTGTAGGTTCGTGAACTTTAAGCGCAATTCTGATGGCTATCTATCTTCTTTGTCTTTCGGAGGCAGCGAAAGCAATGAGCCCTTGACGATAGCTAACCTTTTTGCCGAGTTTTTTAAAGCTGCGTTTTTGGATGATATCTGTGATATTAGCTTTAAGGATTTTACTCATTTGACGAGGTTTACACCGACTTCTCTCGAATCCAAAGACCTTTTACTTGACGAAGTTACGATTTTGAGGAAAATCTCTACCTTGACTTTTTCAATTGGTCCTGACAGTATCCCCGCCTCAATCGTGAAAAGATGTGATTCTATTCTTGCTCCTATTTTATGTTATTTATTTAATCTCTCAACTCGTTGCGGTGTTTTTCCGCAAGCTTGGAAAACCTCATTAATTATTCCCCTTCAGAAAAAAGGTGATAAATGTGAAATCTCGAACTATAGACCAATTGCTAATCTTTGTTGTATATCCACAATTTTTGAGGCACTTACTTGCGTTTTTGCAGCCGTTTCAACATGGCTTCATTAGGGGTAAGTCAACTACCACCAATTTATTGGAATTTTCAAACTTCTGTATTTCTGCAATTGAAGGTGGTAAGCAAGTTAACTGTATTTTTACTGACTTCAGCAAAGCTTTCGATAGAATAAGTTTTTGTAAACTGGATTCATTCGTACTTGTCTGAACGCACTCAGAGGGTTTCTTTTCGTGGAGCTCTATCTGATACAATTTTCAATACTTCCGGTGTACCGCAGGGCTCCCACCTTGGCCCATTGTTATTTATAATTTATATCAATGATGTATCTACGATACTGTCTCACTCAAATATTCTTTGTTATGCCGACGACGCTAAGATATTTCGCACTGTGTCTGTCAATGCCGATTGCCTACTCTTAATTCTGACTTGGACGCCGTTCAGAATTGGTGTTCCATTAACGACCTTCCCCTAAATATTAGCAAGTGTACATCTATGTCTTTCTCACGATAAAGGTCTCCATTTAAGTATAACTTTACCATAGAGGGTTGTCCTTTAACAAGAGTTACTAAGACTAAGGACCTGGGTGTCTGGCTCAATTCTCAATTTTCTTTCCAGGATTATTTTGATGCCATAGTCAACAAGGCTAATATGACTCTTGATTTCGTGAAGAGGTGGTCAAGGGAATTTGATGACCCTTACATTACAAAGCTCTTATATTGCACTTTTGTCCGGCCTATTCTGGAATATGCCTCTCCAGTCTGGTCACCGCTCCATGTGTCACATATCAATCGCATTGAAGCTGTTCAACGGAGGTTCGTTAGGTTTGCCCTTCGAGGCCTTGCTTGGAATAACTCCCTTACATTACCTCCTTATGTTGATAGACTTAAACTCCTGCACTTGAACACACTTGAAAAGAGACCCCGCAATGCCGGGATCCTTTTTGCTTTCTACTGCATTCGGGGGTCCATAGATTCTTCGGTTCTCTTAGCTTGTTTTAGCGGTTCCAGCTCGCTCGCTGAGGAATCACGACTTTCTTCGGTTAGCCTTTTATCGTACTAATTATGGATTAAATGAACCTATAACGTCCATGTCGCGATTTTTTAATTCCGCTTTTGATTGCATTGATTTTCATCTATCGCGTAATCATGTGAGGAGTCAGCTTTGTTGAGGTTACTTTTTGGTTTTTACTTTTCACTTTGTTGTGCTTTTTACTTTTTATTTACTTTAGCACTTTTGTTTTCTGCATTTATATTTTGCGAATTCTCTTGTTGTTCTTTGTTTTTACATGATTTGTTATAGTGTTTTATAAGTTTTTTATTTAGTTTATTGTTTAGTTCTTTTTTGTAGTAATCAGCACATTGATGAAATATTGTAAATGAATAAATAAATATAAATATAATAGATCCACGGTTGATTTGTCCTACAGCTCTTATATAGCGAAATAGGCGCTCAATGAGTATAGCATAAATAAAAAGCGTCATAGAAGGTTAAAACAGCTTTATCACTATCATTGTTCACTGAAAATAATAGATCAGTCGTAATTTGAAAGTTAATCGTTCAGTTTTGAAAAATCAGCTCTTTTTTAATTGATGCAGTAATCAGCAGATGTAATAAAAACTAAAATAGTAACTTGATCAGAAGTAAAGGTGAAGCGCTGGAAGATGAGAAAAACTATTGTCGACAAAGGACGTAGACCAAAAATAAAGGAAGAAAACAGTCTTTATCACTGAAAAGTCACCAGTTATTAGACGACTGGTTAAAGTTTCCCAAAAGAACATCCGACGAAGGCATCGCACCCTTAGACTCAACACATGCGACCAAAGAATTTGAAAAATGAAGTATATAAACACCGGTAACACCACAAATTCTCTTCATGGGGAAGCTCAAGCACAAGAACTTAAAATCGCCGGACTCTGGAGCATTTATGAGTGAGTACAGAATATCCCTGCGAACGGCGCACAAAACTCCTACACCAAAAGCAACGGCAATGTAGAAGCGTAACGTTCACGAAAAAGGACCACGAAGCCAGAATTAAACAGCCAAACATCCAAAATTCTTCCGTAAAGCCAGGTCTCAATTAGGTAGATTATATGGAAATTTGAACCAATGGAGCCAATAAAAAAGCGATTCGTTTTGGACGGAAAGTATTACATTTTTACTTAACTTCAATTTAGTACTCTGACCTTGAATATTAGCATTCTTAATGCCGACGTTAAATTATACAGATAATGACTGCCCTACCTTTGTGACCCATTATGGCCCTTAAAAATAATGACAATTTCAAAATCGAGCTCTTTAAGTAATTGTGAGAAAATTCTCTTTGTATAAGAAAACTAGGGCTTCACGGCACCGAGACAAGACCGAGACTTTGGCAGATCTCGGTCTTGGTCTCGTCAAGGTGAAGACGATCTCGCTCTCGATCTCGATCTCGGCGAGATAAAGGCCAGTCTCGGTGCGATCTCGCTCTCGGCAAGATAAAAAAAGTTTATTTCGGTGGAATAACGGGGAGCGAGGACAAGTGATATATCTATGTATATATGCATTTTCTTCATATTTCCATCGTCAAAATAAGGTAGCAAAGGCTCTTGTTTGCTATTGGGGATAAAGCGCAAATATCTGAAGAAGGAAATAATGTAGAAAGAAGCGATTGGGGAGAGCAGTGTATACTTATATGCCTCATAAATCACGCAATTGGAATTTTTCGGAGCGACATAAAAGCTGAAACAACTAAAAAAAATTTTCCACAATAAAATGATAAAAACTAATATCTCGTCCACTCTCGTCACCTCAATCTCGCTCTCGGTATCGTACTGTTACCAATGATATTGGTCTCGCTGCCGGTCTCGGTATCGTGTCGAGACCGATACCGGCAGCGAGATTTATCTCGAGTATCGTGAAGCCCTAAAGAAAACTGTTATTGGTTTTTTATTAAAATATTAAATAAACGAGTTATAACACCTCAAAGATTTTTCCTTCATTTTTTCATCTGTTTAGGCTTATAAAATGATTTAAAAAATTAATAATGATACGCGAAAATGTTGTTGATAAAAGTTGTAAATAATTTAATTTGAGATTTTTGTACAACTCACGGTTACTGATGTATTGATAAAACTTGCACTTTTATTTTCAAAATAGCGGCAGAATAGTTAGGGCTGCGACCCCGGGAAATAAATTTTATACTCACTACCAACCACTCCAACAGATCCAAAAAAAATCTCCACCTACGCAAAATGTTTCATTAAACTACCATTTGCCTGCATTATGCACACATTTTTCTCTATTTTACCCGAGTTCCCAAAAACGAAAAGTTCGATGCGTATTTTTTTATAAATTTTTTATTTGACCGTATATAACGTCGTAACGCGTGGACCGATTTGGTTCATTCTTTTTTTTTGGATAGTGTTCCCTGATTGGTATTAAAGCGTTTTGGGGGCCATTGCCTAATCATAGTCCTAGGGCTCTCTTCAAATGCTCCCTTATCAAATGCTTTTTTTATCCTTTAGAAAATTGCTACGTCTACTAAACTCTAAACGAAACAATTTAATAATTTTTAGTAAATTTTTAATAGTTTAGTTATTTATTTTAATTTTCAGGTCTTATCTGTACAGAAGTCGACTTATTACTAAATTCTGATTATTAAATGAAAATAAAATAAAGTCTGTATACGTTAATTTGAACGAAAGTTTATTTTCGTTTTCAAAGTGCTTCTTTTATGTTTCATATTACTCAGTACAGATTTTAAGCACATTTTTAAAATTGAATTATTGTTAAAATAACAATTAAACGTAATTAAATCGTTGTTCAATTTAGTAAATTAATGAAGATAAAAATAATTAACATTGTATCTGCAGCTGCAGTACCAGGTCAAATTTGGGCTAAATGTGTAAGATGTAGACCGATTTGGACGAATTGGGCAATGTAGTTGATACTGCTGTATAGAATCGGTTACCAGACTAGCGCCATAGTAAATATTTTGCATTAAGGGTGAGGGTATAGCTAGAAAGAGTCATTACGCACAGTCCGCGACACACATTTTTTTCGGAAAGTATCATCCAAAGCGAAGTAAGGTGAGTGCTCCCTCCACTCTTTGAGACCCAATTCACAGGCAACGTACTTATGGTACTTATGAGTATGAGTAATATAGACAAGCTCCATATTAAAAATTTCCGTGCGGTAAGTTGCTTATT
The DNA here is from genome assembly GCA_964036015.1 of Leptarthrus brevirostris. Classification (NCBI taxonomy): domain Eukaryota; kingdom Metazoa; phylum Arthropoda; class Insecta; order Diptera; family Asilidae; genus Leptarthrus; species Leptarthrus brevirostris. The sequence continues at coordinate 115,724,231 of OZ038372.1, read as the reverse complement.
TTTCACTGCAGAAGGGCATGCGATATAGTGGTACTTATACCTAACGCGTGGGGAAAAATATAAAGTGTAACTCGGGCGGTGTGTAGCCGATTGCGTGCGTCAATTGCCGCCGGCGAGCGCAATCGGCTACTCACCGCCCTTATTGCACAATATACTATTTGGAAGAGTAGTAAATCAAATAATTTCTTCTGGCAAAAATAAAAGATTTATTCGACCATTTATTTTCTCTATCAGCTAAAAACTAGTAATTTTTTTTCTGGCAAATATAAAAAATATTATTAGAGTACTATATTTAAAGCCGACGGATAAAATTTTTTAAACCTTGGAGATCTGCTATAAAAAATAAAGTCTTATTTTGACTAGAAAAAAATATTACGTCATAAACTTTGTTTCTTGTTATATTATATGTATATGTTTGTAACTACCGAAATAATCAAAAGATTTCTAACACAAACAAAAAAAAAAGTTGAAGAAATAAAAATTTAAATATACCTTTTATTTTTGCCAGAAAAAATGTCTTCTTAACAGTTTTCATCAAACTGAAAAAATAAAAGTTTTATGGACCTTTTACTTTGCACTGACAAACAGGAAGTCCAATATATCTGTTCCTTCTCTAATAAAAATACTAAGTATCTTAAATTAACTGCTTTTGAGAGGTGGTGTTTGAAAAAGTTGAAATTTTAAAAAATCTGTCAGAAAGCGTGCCCACCAACAAAATTGTTGACATGGTACCAATCCATGGTACTACTTCTCCAGCACAAAAAAAAAGAAGAATTCTCCCATTTCGTCTGTCAATAAGGGGAAATGCTTTGGTTTTGATTTGATACTCATGATTCTTCGGCATGCCATAGTAACATTTTTGTTCGCCATTAATTTTACTTTCTGAAGACATTTGTTTAGAATTGCGTTATAAAAGTAATAATGTATTGGTATTCGCAGAAGACGGAATAGGCACAAGTATTTGCAGGCAAAAGTGGCCATGAATAGGCCACAAACTCAGAACAGAGCCAAACAACAAGTATAGTAGGGATGGGAATCGAAAGGAAAATTATCGATATTTAATATTGCAATATATCGCAATATGCGATACTAATATATATATCAAATAAAAATTGCCGATAATTTTGAGTAAAAATGTAATCAAATTTCAGCTACAAAGTAATGTATTAATTTCAACAACAACAGAACTTTATTATCTTTTATATAAACTACGTATATACTCATTTCTCAAACATAACAACTTTTTAAAAACACTTTTCTGAATCTTCAAGTACATAGTATTATTTATTGCCCTTATTTCTTCAAAAATATGATTGTCCAAATATCTTCACTTACGAAAGATAAAAAGATCATTTGGAAAAGGTCTTCCGGCGTAAGGCGGCTTCGTTCGTCGGACATTATGCATCCTGCCAACTTATAGAGATGGGGATACTCTGGCTTAATCGCTTGCCAAATGTTTAGTGGTTTTGCTGCCATTGGAGATAGATAAATTCTAAACTGTTTAACTTACTAATTATCACTTTTTTTAATAACAAAATAATTACCACTTGGCGTGAAACCAAATTGCTCCATTTGAAATTGGGAAATAAGGGTATATTTTCCATCGACTATCCACGGTGACTGATTTTCTTTTGGGGACCTACTCTGCTAACTTGCCAACTTGGCGGACGTAGCCATTATCTATTTCCTAACTTCATTACTAAGTGTGTTTTACCCGATCTGTTAAAAGTCGGCTAAATTGGAAATCGAGAAAGTTACCATTGCGTTTCCCGCTTAAAGAGAATGGCTATAGTAAATATTGCTATGAAAGGCCGGCGAACAAGTTCCTTTCCCAGAGTTTAGTTTATTCTGAAAACATCCAGTCAAAATTTAATCTACGATTTTTTCCACCCGATTTATTCAGAGTTTTATCTGAAATTCCTATCCATTTAATCAAAGTATAATCTCAACTATATCCACCAAATCTATTCAAAGTTTAATCTGAATCATATCCCCCCCGATAAAATCAGAGTTTAATCATCTCAGTTTTTACATACTACAATTAAGGATTGCAAGAAACTGTAATTGTACTGCATCCTTTTAATTTTTCTTTTACTTGTTTCCAGTGACATCTAGTGAATTTTTACTTGAATTTTTATTTTGTTGTTGAATTTATTTATTTTTGATTGGATTTTATTTTCTAGAATTATTACTGAATTTTATATTGAATTGCTTTATTGAACTTTGTGCCTGAATTGATGTAAGATTTTTTTTTTAATAAAAGATAATTTTTTTATTGAAACTTAAGGCTGTTGTTATCCCGCCAGCCCTTTTTATTTGTGAGTAGATCACACGCATTTCTTTACTTGTAGAAAATATTCATTTTGTATAGTAAAAATATGTTTTGAATAAAAATAATTAATTTGTTGAAATTTGAAAAAAGGAAAACAAAACAGTTTAAAAATCTTTCGATATCAGATAATAATATTTTTTTTATGTATATATGGCACTTTATTTGGCTCATCGTTATAAAGCATAAAAATCCTACAAAAACTATATACACTAGAAATTACACAAACAATAAAAGACACAGTGGTAAGGATCAACATACAAACATGACACAAAATATTACGTTATTCAAAAGGATTAAGCAAAAAGCACTCTAGAACTTGAAGGAAAAATCCTGTAAAAAAGAAAATACAAAGAAATTTTGAAATACCTCCAAACGAGTGCCAGCTCTAAGAAAAGTTCCTTAAACAGTGTTGAAAAAAATCCGAAACTTAACGTAGAGCTCAGCCTAGAACGAAAGAAATGAACCGAAACCGAAAAATCAAACTAGAACACGATTGTCTGAGTGTTCCCAGAGGGTAGATGTAGCACCGGGCGAAGTTCCTGCTTCGGGAACCACTGCTCCCAAGCCAATGCCCTCTCGGTAGAGCCGTTCGCCCCTTTTCTAGTCCTCCGGGAGCACTCATCCAAACATGTTCAAAACAAACGCACAAAAATTTCGAACCGATTAGTGTCCCACGGGACCAGTCTCCAGAGTCACTTGCAGCAATATCAAAGCGAAGAAAAACATTGTGGAGAAGCTGCTGCATGTCTGCGGCCTGTTATTCCCAGTGACATGATGGCTAGATGTCCTTGACCCCAGTAAAAACGACGTTCTTGTAACGCTGAATGTCGGTCAGATATGCTGGTACATATCGTGAATAAGATTATTAATGTCGCACAAAGTCGGGCATGTGAAGTATCTGTGGAACAGGGTTTCTTCACCACCACAAACCGTGCAGGCTCTTTGAATTCGTCGATCGATATGTGACAGCTGGTTTGGATGCACGAGGCTGTGATGGAGCAATTTGAATGCGACATCAGAGTCTCTGAAATTGGACGGATAACTATAGATCACTCTGCAAGTTATGGTTTTGATTACTTCCAAGTCTACCCCAAGATGTCCGCGCTATCTATTAACCCCTAAGTTATCCGTAGGATAACGTTCGACGAAGATTTACCAACAGGGGCTCTGGTGAAAGGTCATAAAGCATACCAGACAACGGGCATCTCTGCCGGATACCCCCACGAAACGGAATAGGAGACAATATATGCCCATTATGCTTTATGAGAATCACTGAATCTCTATGCAGACCACTGATGATCTCAACCAACTTGTACGGAATCCCAAACACATTGAGTACGCTTAGCAGATACTCGTGCGAGACTCTACCAAACGCCTTTTCTTGATATAAAGAGATCATGGCCATTTGCCAACCAGTTCTTCCATGGTAGGCCAAAAGATGCTTTGCTACGGCGATGTTGTCGTAGATACTACGACCTGGAATGCAGTAGGACTGTGACGGGTGCATTTGATTGATTGATTAAATTTGGAGGTGCGAGGTTCTCAAGCGCCGCGGCCACTAGGGCCTATTGTGCTAACCCTCTCAACTCCTTATAGTAAGCCGGTCCCTCCGAAGAAGTTCAACAGCTCCCGCAGTTGGCAGTCCTTCAGCCCGCTCGGTACCAGGGTTGGTTTCCCGAATAGGCTAAATCTGCTCTTGGCTACTGCAGGGCATTCACATAGCACATGTAATGGGGTCTCATCCTCCTCCAGACAGAGTCTGCAGGTGGGGTCGATGGCTCTACCTATCCTCACCAGGTGCTTTCTTAGCTGACAGTGGCCGGTAAGTAGGCCTGCCAGTGCTCTAACAGCCGACCTGCTCAGCTTGAGGAGCTCCCTGGATCTACCCGGCGACGGTGAGGGCATAAGGCTTCTTGAGTGAGCGTGCCCCTCAATACTGTTCCAATACCACCTATGTCCCTCAGGTATTCCACAGACCGGTTCCGGCCCTATAAAAAGGGTGTTAGACCCCTTCCTAGCAAGTTCGTCTGCTTTTTCATTTCCTGTGTAGCCCTGATGTCCCGGTATCCAGATCAAGCTTACTTGATTAGTTCTACACAGTGCGTCTAGGCTCCTTTGGCATTCCCACACCAGATTTTATCTGGTGGTAGATGAAGAAATTGCTTTGATTGCAGCTTGACTATCCGAGAAGATTGAGATCCTTTTGTTTTTATAGGCTCTTCTTAGGTTCTCGTAGGTGCATGTCAGTATGGCGAAGATCTCAGCCTGGAATACCGTGGTATACATTCCCAGGGCCAGTGATAAACTGAATCGAGGAGAGTCGCTCCAGACTCCTGCCTCAACACCTGATTCAGTCTTGGATCCATCCGTATACCATACTAGCTCCCCTGGACGGACAGCTGGAAGCGTCCAGGTCTCACGCTTTTCCACCCGTATTATTGGTGGTTGAAATGGTGAGAGTCTTGCCGGCATCTGATCAGTTAGCATGGCCAACTCAGGTGTGGCTTCAAGAATCTCCCTTATTGTCGTGTGGCCCTTACCTATGTTTTCCCCAAAGAGACCGGCTCCCTCTAGTTTGTAGGCCGCACACATAGCCAGGCTTTCAACCTCTATATGTAGAGGTTTAATGTTTAGCATGGTTTCGAGTGCAGCCGTCGGCGAGGTGCGCATGGCTCCAGTGATGCATAGGCAGGCCATACGTTGCAGTCTGCTAAGCTTAGTCCTTATTACATTAAGTTTTGCTCTGTGCCACCATGTAATTGCTCCATTAGTTATCGTGGGCCTTATTGCCGATGTGTAGATCCAGAGCATTGTTTAATTTATTTTTATTTTTAATTTTTCATTGGGTTTAAGTCCCCAGGTTGTCCCGCAGGCTCTACGGCATACCCAAAAGGACTTCCGAGCTTTTTCCACAGTTATATCAAGGTGCAGGTTCCAGTATAGCTTGGAATCCTGGATCACCCCCAAGTACTTCACCTGATCCTTGAAGGGTAGCGCAGTGCCCAAGAAGGTCGGTTCAGTAAGACTAGTCGTGTTCCTCTTCCTAGTGAACGGAACGCCGACTGTTTTGTCAGGGTTGACTTTGAGGTCAACCTTATTGCACCAGGTTGCAACTACGTCTAGAGCCCCCTAGAGTTGTATCGTAATGTTGTTCCCCATATCGCTGGATGCCACAACTACAATATCATCTGCATAGCCCTGCGCGACGAAAGCCTCGCTCATCAAGGCGTACAAGTAGCTCATCGATCACAAGGCACCATAGGAGGGTTGACAGCACCCCACCCTGCGGACACCCTCTTGTGACGCAGCCCCTTATCGTCCTATCGAGGAGACTCAAGGTAAGATCTCGAGACCTGAGCAGCACATCTATCCATCGACAGAAGATCGTCCCAAGGCCTCTCCTTCTTAGGGCCCGAGTGATCACATCGAATGATGTGTTATCAAAAGCGCCTTCTATATCCAAGAAGGCTGCAATCGCAGTTCCCTTGATATAAACCGCTCCCTCCAGCTTGAGTGTTAAGTCATGGAGTGCCGTTGTAGTAGATTTTCCGGTTTGGTAGGCGTGCTGACGGGCATGAAGTGGTGAGTGTAGAAGATACCTCTCCCTGATCGCCCGATCAGCAACTTTTTCCATCGTCTTTAACATGAACGATGTTAGACTAATAGGCCTGTACGCTTTAGCGAGTGTGAAATCTACACGGCCTTGCTTTGGAATAAAGGCTATTTTCACAGTCCTCCAGATAGACGGTACGTATCCTAGTGCAAAGGACGCCCTGTATATTCTGCACAGCACCGGCGCGAGAACATCACAGCCCTCCTGTAGGAGCACCGGATACATAGCATCCGTGCCAGGGGACTTGAATGGTTCAAAGGATGAAATAGCATCCTTGATGGCTTTACATGTAAAAACCGAGCTGGCAACCCTCCAGTTCGCCTTGGTCGCCCTTTTTGCTAGGTGGTCAGTTAGGCTGGGCCTGTCTGCCTCGTTCGGTTCTTCCACCCTTGAACCAGGAAAGTGGGACTGCAGTAGAATCTCTAGTGTTTCTTCCCTGGTTTGGGTGTATGTTACCTCCGGTTTCTGGAGTGTGCCCAGGTTGCCCGACGTAGTTTTCATAAGGGCTTTATGCAGTCTCGCAGACTCGCGAGCGCCCTCCACGTTTTGGCAGAACTTTTTCCAGCTGTATCTTTTGGAACGGCGCAGTTCTCGGTTGTAGGCAGTCAGGGATTGTCTATATTCTTCCCAGCACCCGCCTCTTTTCGCCCTGTTGAACAGCCTCCTGGTAATAGCCCTTAGTCTCGCAAGTTCCCTCGTCCACCAAGAGACGTTCCTGTTCTGGGACCTAACTGACACCGGACACCCGAAGGCCGCCTCTATGGCATCGTTTACGAGGTCTGCCGCAAGTTCGACGTCTTGCGTAGACTTGATCGAGCCCATGAACCCATAAAGTCTACCACCCAGTTCCTCTTTATAGGTAACCCAGTTGGTGTTCCTTGGGTTCAGGTATTCCTTTTTTTCATTGACAAATTCTCTAACTCTGAATAGAATGTGTTTGTTGTCGGAGCATGATGGCTCGTCAGACACTCTCCAGTCACTAACCAGTTCTGATAAGCATTACTGAGGCAATCACTGAGCGAAGTTGAGTTCCCTGTGTTTTGCAAACTATTTTGTAGTACACAGAGTAACTGGCCTCTAGTTTCCTATCCTCTGAAGATCCCCCTTCTTAGGTATTAGACGCATAACGGATCTCCGCCAACTTGAGGGAAATTCGGTATGTCCAACCACTGCATAATTAGATACATCCACAAGGTCAGGAATCAAAAGATTCCTAAAACGAACAAAAAATTCTGGAGTTAGACCATCATCCAAGCTATGCTTGTAGTTTTGTGCTGTCAGTTGTTCTTTAAGTCTCTCGTATTGTGCCAGTAACTCTGGTTGCGCGGGCAGGAGACTTCGATTGAATCTCGTCTCAATAAATGATCGAATCTGAAGCTTTCAACCATCCCACCAATGGCTAATAATAATAATGAAATATATCGATATGTGCAAATATCGTATCGAAAACTGTAAATCGATGCACAATATCGATAAATTGGATCAAAAATATCGATACTGTAAGATATCGATACAGTATCGGCCATCTAGATTGGAACCCTAAAGGGATTAAAGGAAATATAATCTCGCGGCACACTAAGGTGCCGCGGCATAGTGGTTGAGAATCACTGGGTATGCGTATGGAAAGGGGGTGCTGGGAGAGTTCATAATTCCATATAAAACTGGGTAGTTTATATAGTTTTTATTCTTGCAAGATCATAAGGAAGGAGGATTAAAACATTCTTGCATAGATTAAATATTTCTCAGTGTATATGGAGTTATTTTGCTTGCCTAATTTGCACCGACTTCAAAATGTTGTAATAGAAAAAAATAATATATTTTATAGCTTTTTTTATAGTCTGTTCAATCTTTTTAAACTATTTTATTCAACAGACGTATCACTGTGGAATGATGTAATTCCAATCCTACAACAACTATCCTGGTGCTGCGCCCGTTCGTTGATAGAGCTATAATAACCTCTTTTCTTTGGGAGCCATATGCACTGACTGATTTGCGAGCAACTAAACTTTAAATAAAACCAAAAATACACATCACATCACAAATACGCTTTAACAAACGTAATTTAACTAAAGGAGGTAAGTAAAACTCTAAGTATAAATCAGGAATATCCTTTTTTCTATGTAAATCATAAATTTTGAAGATGTCACAGTTTTTCGCCCGGTCAGTAGGGTGGTTTGAAAAGTTTGTAGACACTAACAAGGGAATTGAAAGTCGATTTCTTGAAAATAGTTTTTCTCCTTCTTTAAACACTAAGAACAAGATAATTGCTAATACTACTATTCCAGTTTTAAATAATGATTCTCTAAAACCCTAAAATTACTGACGTACTTAAATTCATTGGTTGAAAACGTCCGCTCGTCTACATGTTTCTCCAAATTGAGGAACAGATAAAAATCAATGAGTAAGTTGCACGATCACCACGCCATGCAGGCAGGTTCAAGCCTCGGCCTGTCTGCAAGTTTTTCTTTGATCAAAATGATCTACTTCGTCTCTGGACAATTACAGAAATGCAGCAAGCAAGCAAGGCATTCAATTTATCTCATTCCCTTATCCTAACTCCCTTTCGGCCATACCATGCGAAAGTGCATCATATAGTTGCACCATAGGCATAAAAGAAATCTACTCCACCGGTGCGCAGTGGGCCAAAATCAAAAAAAGTTGGACAACAATAGAAAAGTGAAGTTTTAGTTTTTTTCGTCAAAGTCACTTACTTTCGCATAATAATCTTTTTATTTTTATTAAGTAAATAATATTCTTTCCTCAGTTATTTGAAAATTGTTATTTCATTGGAAAAAAAAATTTAAATAAAAAAATATTTAAGTCACACTTTATTTTAATATGTTGACATTTAAGTTAATTAAAAAATCTCATTTTCAGATCTTTAGCGCAGCTGTTGCATTGAATTTTATTTTATTTTGATCTACATCGTCATCACAAACATATTAATTTTCATTCTATTCTTGAGTGTACGTTAATTACTGGATGCGTTTTTAATCGGGAGACAATATTGAAATTTTGCTCAATTTCCTCCATTTTAGCTGTAGTTGTAAATCGGTAATTTCGAAACATTTTTATAACAGCTACTTTCATCAAATAGTATGCATACTGCCAGCCTGAAAAAATATATAGAATAGTAAATAAAATAAAATAAAAATATTAAATCAGAATTACCTATACAATTTCTAAGACCCTTACTAAAGGGTACAAAGGTGTAGGGATGTCTCTCTTTGGCTGCATCCGGTAGGAAATGATAAGGATTGAATTCAAGCGCATTCGGTCCCCAATATTTGGGATTCCTGTGCAAGGAGTATATATCCAAAAGAATATTTGTTCCTTTAGGAATTAAGGTACCATCGTTTAACTTTAAATCGGTATTTGATACTCTGGCTTGTAGAGGTATAATAGGAAGAAATCGAAGCGTCTCGTTTATGACCATTTCAACTAAAGGAAGATCCTTTAAATGTTCAAAGAGTACATTGGAATCTTTGTCAGGAAACACTTCCTCAATTTCTTCGTGTATTTTTTCTTGCCATTCAGGATGTATTGCCAAAAGAATTATGATATTACATAACGCGTTTGCAGTTGTTTCATATGCCTGTGTCAAAAATAAGATTATAAAATTATTTGTAATTTTCTTGTTAAGCTAAAATGAACATGACCCATGCACAATTTGAAATGGAAGTGCAAAATAGTTTACATCCAATCCACTGTTATAGTATCACTGCGACGAACCATTTAGAAAGTTGCCGACTCAACTTCCATAATCACCAAATTAAGAATAATTTCAATTTGCGGTTTTATTTCGTTAGTCCCAAAGAATGGAAAATTTAAGGGCTTCCAATAATTTTTTTATTCTAATTATCGTAAGTGAGTGGTAAGTTTAAATTCCAGAATATGTTTTAAACTAAAAATAACGACAAAACTACTGGAGGACATCCCTCTGGATAATTAAGGTGCAACGTTTTTCCAACGTGATGGAGCACCAGCACCCTGACCGCTGGATTGGATGGGGTGCACCGATTCCTTGGCCAGCTAGATCTTCAGATTTTACTCCAGTGGATTTTATCTTATGGGGAACAATGAAGAGCAAGAAAGAAGTTTATTTAAGTCGATCAACAACAGAGATGAATTAGGTAGCAGAATTCGGTTCGCAGCGACGAATATACGGGGGAGGCTGTTTACAATACACCTAATTCAGAGAATTAGAAGGACGTTATTGGCATGCATCGAAAGTGGCGGAGGATATTTCGAACAGCTCTTGTAACATAATAGCACTAATTGCAATAAGTTTCAAATTCGATAAAAAGAATTTTAAGGTTTTTATTAGTTTAATTTCTTTAAATTGCAGATTTTTATAATATTTCCCAAAATGTTTTCTATGGATAAATTTCAACATTCTTTCTGCATCTGGACCTTTTTGGAAAGATAATAACATGGGCAATTTAATAAAAATAAAAAGCAGGTTTATTAATTACATAACTTTCGGGGAAATTTAGAAAAATTCTGAATTTTAGGTACTTGCAAAACATTTCTTTCACTTTTAAAAGTGACTGTACCTGCAATAGTCAGAGCGAAGCTAAATAAACGATGTTGACATTTTAGGAACGCTTATTGGAATACTACTTTTTAGACGTGAGTTCGATGTTGAAAAATATTTCGACGTCGCCGAAAAACCGACGAAAAATTTGGCTACAGATATATAAACAGGGTGTTTTTTATGTCGTGTACAATAACGAAGGAACTGATAAATCTAGGCAAGAAACGAAAAAAATTTATATGGGTCGGTGGTCTACCACAGATTGCCACTTCGAAATAAATTTGTTTTCCGAAACATACTGGATGATTTGCGTACTTAGTATTCCCTCAAGAACTTTGCCGAGATAACAAAGCAGACTTATTGGTCGATAATTACAAGCTGCACTAGGTGAAGAGCATTTAGCCAGTGGAATAACCACTGCATTTTTCCAAACCTGTGTGAACTCAGAAAATGTAAGACAAGAGTTGAAAATATGGACTAAGCTGTCAAGAACTACAGGTAATAACATTTTAAAAAATGTTGGTGCAATATCATCAGACCCAGTGGCGTTGGATCTGATGGATAGACATGCCTTGATAACCTCTTCATGGGAAACACATCTGAAACTAAAACTACTGCGGTCTTCTGAATAGTAATTTATATTATGGGCTGGCTGTGTTGAAGAGTTATTTGATGTTACAGAAAAATAGGTAATGAGATCGTTGACATCCAAGTCACATTTTGGCTGATCCTTTCCGCAAATGCCGTATCGTCTCAGATTGGACCACAGCCTCTTAGGAGGAATGGATGGATTCAATAAGTTATCGAAATAGGTTTTATTTGCTATTCTGATTTTAGCCTCATTTCTTATTTTGTTATACCTGATAAAACAAAACTCTGATTTATATCTCTTATATATACGAACAAGGTGTTCTCTTTCAGCAATTAGGCACTCGATTTTACGTGAGTACCATGGAATAGAATTTGGTTTAATACGTTTAGTATGAAGAGGTGCATATTTGTCATGCGGATATGTAATGAAGCCATAGAACGTTTTCAGTTTATCCTCAGCTGATGTATATTCCCGGTCCATGGAAGACTGGAAGCTTCCTCACGTAATCTTTGCTGATCAACATTATTGTGAGATCGGTATTTAATCACATTAGGCAAAGTTGATAAGCAAATGTTGTACGATAGATAAATAAAATCATGATCAAATAGGCTAGGAGATGTCATCTGATTTAGAAAAAGAACGTTTTTGATATTCTCGAGGCAACACGTTTGAAAGAAGTGAAGAAAACTGTCAACAGCGTTGTTTTTAAGTAATAGGTTGACATTAAAATCCCCACCAACAACTATATTGGAATATTTTTGTGTGAAGTATAAAAGCGAGTTTCCTAATCCTAAAGCCCCTGGCGGGCAATAAACACTAATAAGAAGTAATTTCTCTGTAGCACAATACACTTCGACAGCTAGAAACTCAATACCGCATTCTTTAGATATTTTAATAATTTTGGATTTAAAGCAATCCTTCACAAAAATAGCGACTCCTCCACCAATCCGACATTCACGATCACACCTGAATAACTTATAGCCCGGAATTGCAACTGATTTAGATAAAATATGTTTATTAAGCCATGTTTCAGAAATAAATATTGAATGCACATTGATATTATTGAAAAGCACCTGTACCTCAGAAATCTTTGATTTAAGGCTTCTCGCATTAAAGTGACATATATTAAATCCACTTGTTTTATGGGAAAATATATTGAGCAACGTTTATGTCTGAAATATAAATAAAAAATTCACATCAGAAGGCAAGACGAGACACTGAGCATTAACTTTTGACACCAACGCGAGAACACAGTTTAAAACGAAGGAAAATTGTATAGCTTAACGCTTAATTTTGAAATTCAAATTCATAATCACACTAAACTAATACTAAACTATCTTAATAAGTAATAAAGAAAATTATTAATTCATATGCAGAAGAGATTATTACCAGTTAATGCTAGGGAGACTGAATCACCGATGACCAAAACAAATCAAGAGCTATTAAACATAACCGTCCTCGACATTGCCCTGACAAATTTTATCAACATCAACAAAGTTGACACATATCAGTCACTTTGAGCGGCATATAAAGTATTCCCGCTAGATTTAACTCTGAATGCGTCGATGTATGGAGATGGGATATGTTCAATCAGAGAACATATTTTTTTTTGCAATTTCAATAGGTTTCTCATTTTTGATGAAAGGTATACCTTTGATCATTATATCAGACTGCCGTTGATCACCCTGCAGATGTTCGTTTTCCCTAGAGAGAGCCTCTCATCTGTCCTGCAGCAATTTCACCTGATCACTGATTGACTGAATCCGCTTCTCATAATTCGCAAAAACGTCGTGAATCCTCTCCATCAATCGTTCCTCCATTTCAGACAATTTGCGATTCAAAAAATCCTCCAGTCTTCTTATTAATTTATCCTCGAGGGGGTCAGATGATAGAGAAGGCATTCGCTGCTTTGCCCCATTCCACGTTTGCACACAATTTTCAGATCCCGAATTGCTGCGCTCACCGGCACCTTGACTTTTGGCTGAAGATTTAGCTGACATTATTAACAAGAAAATAGATTTATTAAAGATGAACAGCAATCTCAAACTTGATCAATAAGCAACAAAACCAGTAAAACTCGGAAACAAGTGACTAAATTTGGAAAAATTGCAGGAACAATTTAAAGACACGTCTACTCGAAGTTGCACATGAACTACTCAAAGTTAATGCTCGATGTAGTGTTAAATTGTGAAAATTGTACCGATTTTTCTATTGGGCGCCGGAGCCGTCCGAAAAGTAATGAATTTCTCTGATTAAATTGAGTGTGGATTTCAAAAATTCGATTAGCTTACTTTGAAAGACGTGTATATTATTGTGCGTCAAACAATCACTAATAACTATGAAGTTAGTATTTTCTATTTGATGTGTACCATTGTTACGAAAGTATACTCCAAAGGGATGAATGGTTCCTTGATCAGTGTACCAGTGGTATCCCTGAATTTCATCTTGAACAATAAAAGAATAATTTTCCAAAAAATCCATTAAAACTATAATATCGCCTTCTGGAAGCGAAGATTTAAGTTCTTGAAGATATAGACTTTCTTGTTTTGCAATAAAGGAATGCCTACTCAATTCAGGTAATCTTTCAATCGCGGTCTCCACAAAGTCATCCACTTGCTCCACTATAGTTATTAATTGAGAACGGGCCGTTGATGTCCACTGTTTATACGAAATACTTTCAATGCAGTGCTTTTCAAAGACTACATCGAATATATTTTTAAGCCTTGAATATCCCGGGTACTGTTTTCACTCTTCAAAAATACATGGTATATTTGGTGGATTGCATTTTCCTAACGCTAAAAGCGTTTTATAAATTGAAATTTTTATTTCCTCATTTGCCGTGAGCACAACAGTTCTACACACTTCCAACAAAAATTTCATATTTTGATGTATGGTGCAAACACATACCGTATGTGTGCCATTAGTTCTTGCTAAAATACAATTTTTTGGCCGCAAAGATGCAAATTTTGAAAAAAATATTTTGTACTGCAAATGTCTGTCCTTGAACGGCCTGTATATTTCAAGTAATAAAAACATTTATAATGCTTACAATTATTTGAGTTCGTGGAAAATATGTACTGTACGGTGGTAGCCGGTGCAGTTTATTTAGAGTTAACCTATGATTCCACTCCCGTCCCAACTTGAAAATTTGTTATTTTTTAAATATCAGTATGGTTAGGTTAGGTTAGGTTAGGGTGGCGGCTATCAGCCCTACAGCCGATCAGCCTCACATAGACCTATAAATGGTCCGTTGTGATACCACATCCGTGGAACCGTGCCTGATTGCCGGGTTTAACTAAAACCAGCCGCAGCTGTTAATAAACCTTAGGAGCTGCTACAGCCCGATGCCGGCTATATCGCCCATGCCACCTAAGAAGTACGCGCCCATTGCATTGTACCTTCTTTTTGCTAGGCCCGGGCATTTGCAGAGTAAGTGCTGAATGCTTTCCACCTCTTCCTCGTCCATACAGCTCCGGCAGAAGTCATTCGTGGGAACGCGCATACGTTTTGCGTGTCTACCGAAAAGACAGTGGCCAGTGATAACTGCCACAATGTTTCGGAGGTTTATCCGGCTTCCGTTTAATAGGAACGCGGTTTTCCTCAAATCCCATTCAGGCCACAGCTGCCTTGATAGGCTGCATGTGGCTAGATTACTCCATCTCTGCTTAGCGAGCTGAACAGCCTTAAGCTCAATTTCTCTCTTTACTGATTCTAGCGGCCAGCCGATCGATCTGTCAATAGAGGAATCATCCAAATGTGATCCCTCCTTTGCCAGCTCATCAGCTGCCTCATTCCCTTGAACACCACTGTGGCCAGGGACCCAGCATAGAGTTACCTTATGCCTTGCCCCTAAAGTCCGGAGACCAGCCAGACACCTGCCGACCAGCCGTGACCTGACTAAGTTTGAGTCCAGCGCCTTGATAGCTGCTTGGCTGTCGATGTACAAGCATATCTCGCTACCCATTGGTAGGTTTGGGCGTCCGTGTATTATTTCTGCCGCCCTTTCTATGGCCAAGATCTCAGCTTGGAATACACTGCAATAGTCCGGTAGCCGGTACCTACTGCATATGCCTAGGCAGTCCGAGAAGACCCCCGCTCCCACTCCGTCCTCCGCCTTAGACCCATCCGTGAAGACTGATATTTCTGCACCGGTGGCAACCCCCCACTCTTCCCATTCTTCTCTAGTTGGGATTTTTGTGGAGAAGGCCTTCCCAAAACTAAGTAGTGGGATGGTGTAGTCGGTGTTCGCCTGCAGATAGCCTCCCGGATAAGTCCTTAGTATACTGCTATGGCCGTTATCAGAGCTCTTCCAGCAATTGGACTCTTTCAGTCTTACGGCACTGCGTGCAGCTATACTTTTGCCGTGGACGTCGAGCGGTAGGAGATGGAGCATGGTCTCCATTGCAGCCGTAGGCGTTGTGCTTATAGCTCCGGAGATGGCCAAGCAGGCAGCTCTTTGAATCTTGTTTGTTTTCTTAAGATTGCTCTCCTTCTCTAGAGCGGTCCACCAGACTATTATGCCATAGGTAAGAATAGGTCTAACTATGGAGGTATACATCCAGTGGACAATGCGAGGGCTTATACCCCATTTCTTGCCAAACATCCTCTTGCAGGCGTAGAACGCTATTGACGCTTTCTTCTCGCGTTCATCTATGTTCATGCCCCAGCTTAGTTTGGAGTCGAGTATGACCCCTAGATACCTAGTGTGGGTCTTTATTGCTAGGGTGCTGCCCGCTAGTTTAGGTGGTTCGAAGGCTTCGATCACTGTCCTCTTTGTGAATAGGATTGTCTCCGTCTTCTGAGGATTGACCGATAAACCACAGGTCTTCGTCCACCTGTGGAGTTTACCTAGTGCTCTTTCCATTAACTCGCTCATGGTGCTTAGGAACTTTCCTGATACCAGTAAGGCCAGGTCGTCTGCATAAGACACCACCTTTATCCCATCTCTTTCAAGTGAGATCAGGATATCGTTGACCACTAGGAGCCACAATAATGGTGACAATACGCCCCCTTCGGGTGTTCCTGTGTCTACGGATTTGACTCTCTCGTGGTTGCCCAGTTTTGTGTGGAAATATCAGTATGACAAATGATATATTTAAAAATGAAAGTCCACAGATATGAGATATTCAAGGACGAAGGACGAAAATTGTGTCCTTAATATCCTTTTAGCCTCCTTCTTCCTAGTAGTAATTTTTTATTATTTTTATTAATCTTAAGCTTTAAAATGAGATTAAAATCATGTTCCTACTCTATCGCAAACGGAAGTTATGAATTTTAAAGTTGGTCCGAACTGCCAAATCATGGAATTTTCAAAATGCTATAACTTATATAAGTTCCAACGATAGAGACACTCATATAGATTAATAATCTTTTTTTTTCTATTTTTCAGATGACTGACAGAGCTGAAATCATCAACGCCACTCAGGTCGATTTTTTAGAGGGTGTTATTTTCAGCAAAATTTTTTTCATAAAAAATTTTTTTTTTTATAATAAGTTTTTTTTTGTATGTGTATTGAGTAGTTTATCAAATGAACATAGTTCAATTATCGTTTTTTTTACCTTAAAAAAATCCTGAAAATGCCTTAAATTTACGCGCGCTAGACCAACGGGTCCCCTTAAGAAATTAGGCTTGGAAGTGGTTTTGTTCCTCTCGGAGCGACTCTGATTACTTATTTTACCACGATTTACGCAATCAATTTATATTTTGTCTACAGTCCTCTCACACCAATTATTTGGATAGAATTGAGTCTACTTTGCGCAGTAAGACGAAGCAGTAATGTAAATTTATCATTTGTAAGAGTATGGCGACCAGCTGGATTTTTTTCAATCTCTTCGGTCCCTTTTTCGAAACTATTTTTCTTTACAATGACAGTGATAAAAATTTTACTCACTTGACGAAGCTTTCGCTAACTTCCTTTCAACTGAAGGATATTGTATTTGAAGAGGTTACCATCGTAAAGTACATATCGAATTTGACTAGTTGCTTCTCGAGCGGTCCAGGTGGTATCCCAGCCTCCTTTTCGAAAGCATGTAGCTCGTTCCTTGTTTACGTTTTCTGTCATTTATTAAATTTATCTATTCGCTATGACATCTGTCCGAGACCGTGGAATCATTCTATGATTATTCCACTACATAAGGCAATAAGTGCGACATTATGAATCATAGACCCATTGCTAATTTATGTTGCTTTCCAAGGTTTTGGAGCTTTAGTTTGCGATGTTTTTCATGTTTTACTGTAAACCATTTCTTGGCTAATTTCAGAATGTTTTTGTGAAGAATAAATCCAACACAACCAATTAATTAAAATTATCTAAGTACTGTATTTTTTTCCTTGAAGCCGGTAAGCAAGTTAACTGAATTTTTACTGACGTTAGTAAAGCTTTCGGCAGCATTAATCACAGAATTCTCATTCATAAGTTACACGTTCTAAAAAACTGGGTGTATTCGTATCTGTCCGGCCGTACACAACGTTTTTTGTTTTGTGGGGTGGTTTCAAATATTTAACACCACCAAATACTTAACAACATCAAATACTTAACACCACAGGGTAGCCATCTTGGGCCATTGCTTATGATGTGTCGACGATCCTTTATAATTCGAGAATTGATGATGCTAAAATGTTTCGTACTATTGCTGATGAACATGAGTGTTCACTTTTAAACTCTGACTTAGGCGCCTTTTATAAATGATATTCTATTAACAATCTCTCTCTGAACATCCTCAAGTGCACCACTATGTTATTTTCACGTAAAAGGACTCTTCTGCACCCTAACTTTCTTATTGATGGTAGTTTATTAACTAGAGTTGACAAAATCAGGAATTTGGAGTCATACCTGACACTCACTTTTCTTTTGATGACCACATAGGTTCTCTTCTAAATAAGGATAATGAGACCTAGGGTTTTATTAAATGATGGTCAAAAGAGTTGATGATCTTTATATATCAAAATTTCTCTATTGTACTTTTGTTAGCCCTATTCTGGAATACGCTAGTTCTCTTTGTTCA
The DNA here is from genome assembly GCA_964036015.1 of Leptarthrus brevirostris. NCBI lineage: Eukaryota > Metazoa > Arthropoda > Insecta > Diptera > Asilidae > Leptarthrus > Leptarthrus brevirostris. Next base: position 115,706,152 of record OZ038372.1, on the reverse strand, counting down.
CGCTATTAAGAAGTCCATATTCATCGCATCGAGGCTGTCCGGCGAAGGTTTTTGAGATTTGCCTTTAGGGGCCTTCCCTGGAATAATCCTCATACTCTGCCTCCTTATTAATCGAACTCCGAAAAACAAAGAGGTTATAAGTTCGACGTGTAGATTTTTTTTATGTCTGACCGGGTTTAACTTCGTAACGCGTTGACCGATTTCGGTGATTCTTTTTTTGTTGGACAGAGTATGTTCACCGATTGGTACCATTTAAAAAAAATTTGGTGTGGTGGGGGTGAAACCTAACTTTGTAATGCGTTGGATCGATTTGGATGGTTCTTTTTTTGTTGTACAGAGTATGATTCCCCATTACTAATAGGAGAAAAAAAATTGGCCCAGGGTGTGGGAGGGGGGAGGGGTAGTCTAACTTCGTAACGCGTGCACCGATTTGGATGATTTGTTTTCTGTTCGGTAGAGTATTGTAACGTGCACGAGGTAGGCCACGAAAAGGGAAAATGTTAAACGGGAAAAGTCAAGGACGACTCGAACCACTGGTGAATATATGAAGTGAAATGTGTAACGGAAATATCTAGAACTAAGTGACTGAACTTTCTAGAATTAAGCTAAGTAGTATAAATAGGGCTGAGCAGTAGCCTACGTAGTTTAGTCGTGATTAAGACTGCGAAGTGTTTACATGAGATAATGTGAAGAGTCAGTTGTATTTTAACCAGTAAAGTGATAAGATTTAATTGTTAAAGTGAAACGTAATATTGTCAAGGAAATTGTTAAACGAACTAATTAATCGAAGTGAATAAACTTGTGAACATTTGTGATTAGAAATAACTGTCTTAATTAATCCGTCGAGCCCGAAGAGCCCCATTTACGTTACAGTATGTTCCTTGATTGATACCACGAGAAAAAATGTTGGAGAAGTGGGGAGTAGGGGTGGGGGTGGAACCTAACTTTGTAATGCGTTTTCCGATTTGGATGGTTCTGTTGCTTTGGTATAGAGTGTGATTCCCCATTGCTAATAGGGGAATAGTTAAGTCCTTTGATGGGGGTGGAGGAGGGGGAGCGATAGTCTAACTTCTTAACGCGTGGACCGGTTTCGATGGTTATTTTTCTGTTCGGTAGAGTATGTTTTTTGATTGATACCACGAGGAAAAAAATTTTTGTGGGGTGGGGGTTGAACCTAACTTTATAACGCGTGACCGATTTGGATGGTTCTTTTGCTGTTGTATAGAGTGTGATCCCCCATTGCTAATAGAAGAATAATTTGGTGCTATGGGAGGGGTAGATGAGAGGAGGTGTAGTATAACAAATTTTAGAGGTATGGCGGTGCGGTAGGTGGTTGAACCTAATTTTTTAACGCGTGGACCGATTTGGATGGTATTTTTTTCGTTGTATAGAGTAGAAAACACTAAAGAGTTAAAAATAAAATAGTTTTTAAAAAAAAAGTTGAACCGACTTCACAAAAAGCGCTTAAAAGCATAAAATAATTTTTAATTTTATATCTATTACGGTGCAAATTATACAAATAAAACAACTACAGAGCCACAATTAAAAATAATGCATAATACTACTTGAACGTTTTAGCTCATGTTTGATTTGCACTGACTTCAAAATGTCGTAATAGATATAAAATTAAAAATTATTTTATGCTTTTTAGCGGTTTTTGTGAAGTCGGTTCAACTTTTTTTTTTAAAAAACTTTTTTATTTGGATAGACTCAAATCATTCTCGTTGGATACTCTTGAGAACAGGCGTAACAATAATTCTAAGATTATTATTTTTTTCCAATGGTTAGCTTAGTTAAAGTTACTTTATCTTTGTTTGCTAACTGTTTCTTATATTGTTCTTATAATTTGTAGTAATCAGGCAATTGATGAATCTTTGTATATAAATAAATAAGTAAATTACATATGCAGGTAGAAGCTACAATGTAATTTCGACTGCGGTTATTGACGCTTAATATTTTTGGATTTGCAACAATTATATACACAATTGAATTATAATTGGTTTTTAAAATTGTTTACAATATCAAAATATCTGGAAATTACAGTTTAGATGAAATTAATTGGAAACGGGCGGAATTGAATTAGATATGTATTGAAATGATACGTTCACAGGTCATATCGACGTTAAAAGATAAGATTAAGTACTTACGGCTGATAAAAGATGATAACTTTCGGCCATTACATCATCCATTGTAAATAACTCCTTTTGATATAAATTTGTTACATGATCCACAAAAGTTGTTTCGGATTTAGAAAAGTTGTTGTTGTTGTTGTTATTGTTGTTCTCTTCTCCCTTCACAGAACTATATTGAAGTTCTTGCATGTACAATTTTCCAAAGACAAACTTAAAATTCATCAATTAAATTTAAACAGAAATAATGATAAGTTTGAGTTTACCAATTTAACAAAATCTTTAAATTGCTCCAGTGCTTTATATTTATTTTTGTAGAATTTCGAATCAAACAGCTTTCCAAACCAATCAAAACGATAGAAGACATTTAACATTTGCTTAGCTGTGGAGCTGATAAGTCTAAAGAAAGATCATGTACAAAATGTTCAATTTTTCTAAATATATTCGGGTACCTACAAATTCATTATTTTCAATGTTTGATTATTTTCGTCCAGCTGAAAATTTGATTTTGTCCCCATTGTGGTTTCTACAAGCATAATAAGTTTGAAAAAAAATTACGGGTATTAGAACAGCTTACGGGTAGCAATGCTCAAAGTGAATCTTTCTATAAGATCTTTAAAATTGAGTGCTTTATTTGCAGTTGCGTGTTTGTTTAGCTTCGTACAGAGCACATCCACCTCTGTGTTAAAAATGGTGAAGAAACTTATTAAATTTTTATGGCTGAAAACAGGATTTATGAGCTTCCGATGAGTGGCCCACTTAGGGTCTGAAAAGTATTCAAATTATTTTAAAACACATGGAATTTATCTTCAATACTCACTACTATTCGATATCAAACCATCGCCAATTACCCGTGTAAGAGATTCGTAGACTATACTTTTGTTAATACATTCCGGAGCCTTCAGAATTCGCTCCATATTTTCCGGATCACTGACGTAGAGAAAGCATATTGGACCTAGCCAGAATGTAGTTGGGGTTTTGTATGATGTTGAGAGATGTGTAAAATATTTCAATACATCTAAAAAGAGATTGTAAAAGTTTAAATTATAAAAGCATAATTATTTTGGCAGTTGCACTTGTTTCGAAATTCGGTACGTTATGATAACGGAGACGGAGTTGGATCAATGCGTTGAGCCGCACGACCACCATGCCATGGGCCCCGGGTTCGAGACCAGATCTCTCCGTGAGCTTTTATTAAGAAATCATAATAATCCATTCTGTCTCTGAGCTGTTGTCTAGCTCGCAGAAATGCAAAAACAAGACTCAAACTTCCTCACTCCCCTTACCCTAATTCCCTTCCGGCCAAAACCATGCTAACGCATCAAGGAGTTATCCCCTATAATTTGGCCACATTTGGTACATATCGCAATAGGCGACAAATTTCCAACACATTTTTATTTTTCCATTAAAATTTAATATCTTCATAGCTGTTAATTATTTATATTAATTATTCATACCCCATATACATATACATAGATAAAGAAGTACAAGATGACAACGATCAGTAAGATCTTTTGAGACCTAATCCTAACCAAGATTTAGGTCCTTGAGGTATCGTATAACTGTTTTGGGAGCTGGTTTTACGACATACTCTGGCGATAGATTCACCGTGTGGGTAAAGGCTTAACAGCGGCAGATAATCTGATCTTCTGTGTCGTCCTCTTCCATACAAAAACGCAATGCTTCGTCTTCAGCCTTGTCCATCCTTTTGAAATGAAACCTCAGAGGGCAGTTTCCAGTTAGAATTCTTACACCTGTTTGTTGAGTGTTATTTACCTTTTGCCTTTGCTTAGTTCCGGGTGATTTGCCCAGTATGTTTGTTTACTCTCGTTAAAAACAGTTTAAAACGTAAACTATAGTTTAAAAAAAAGTTGAATCGACATCACAAAAAGCGCCAAAATGTATAAAATATTTTGCAACTTTATATTTATTACAAAATTTTGAAGACGGCGCGAATTAAACAAGCACAACAATACCAACAAAAATATTTAATCCTCCATCCTTATGATCCCACAAGCTGAAATGTTTAGATAGTTTTATATATGTAGTATCTTCGGACGCGGTTTCGAGATCTGGATCCATGGCATGGTGGACATCCCGCTCAACCAATTGATCTGTCTCCGTCTCTTAAAAGCTTTTATTTAATAACAGATGATTGTTAGTTGATTTAGGTCAAATCTGGCCATGCAATTTTAAACCAGTTCCCGTCATAGGAACAGTTGCACGTGCACATAAGTCCGGTAACAATGCAATATAGTGCTTATACCGTTCTAAGCCCATTACGGCGGACGGCCCGAGATGGCTGATTACCTCCTTCTTCACAACCGCTTTGATAGGGATTGCAAATAAAAATGGTTGCCGAGTAAAGTACAATAAACTATGTGATGTCATCCTAAATCCAATGCGACGGAAAATCCAATATGGCGCAATCTCTCCTAGAATATCTCGAAAACGGTTGGTCAAACAAAAAAATGAATTAAATAAAATTTGTAGAAAATTTTATAGTGTAAAAGTTTTATAACAACCTCTGAAGCCATATGATGCATAGGAAACGAGATCATTATGAAAAGCCGATCTTTTGTGACCTAAGACTTTTATTACAATGTTGATCTAGCTCCTACCATTGCAGGTACAGTTTCTTCCAAAAGTGAAAAAATTGGTTTGCGATTACCTAAATTTCAGAATTTTCCCAAATTTTCTCCGAAATTCATGTAGTTAGTACACCGGCTTTTTTATTTTTATTAGATTGCCCATTTTATTACCTTTCCAAAAAGGTACAAAATGCCCAGATCGAGACAGGGGGTAGAAATTTATAAGAAGAAAACTTATCGGGAAATATTTGAAAATCTGAAATTTAAAATTCAAACAGTATTACAATTAATCTTCGTAAATTATAAACGCTGGTTAAAATGTCCATGGCCACTTTGGATGCATGCCAATAATCTCCTTCTAAGTCCCTCTTTAAGGCCTATTGCACCCAGCCTCTCCCGTGTTTTGGTTGCTGCATTCCCAATTCTGCTAACTTAATCCTCCCTAGTGTTAACAGGGCTTAAATAAACTTCATCCTTTATTGCTCCCCATAAGAAAAAGTCCAATGGAGTAAGGTCTGGAGGAATCGGTGCCCCTCGTCCAATCCAGTGGTTAAGACATTTTTCACTTAGCATTTGCCTTCACAATGTAAGCAGTATGCGCTGGTGCTCCATCGTGTTGGTAAAACATGTCCGTTCGATTATGATTTATTAGATCTGAAAGTGTGTTCTCCAAAAGGTCCGCATAAATTTGACTGTTGATCACTTGCCGCAAAATGAATGGTCCTACCAAATGTTGCCGATGATACCAGTCCATACATTGACACTGAATCTTTGCTGGAATGAGGGTATCTTTGTCTTGCGTGGGTTAGTTTCCGACCAGACATAGAGGTTATATATGTTCGTGGTACCATTCCTGGTGAATTTAAATACGGTCCAGAAACGCCCTGTCGTCAGTGTCACGTTCCAGAAGCCAAATGATAAATTCCAGTCTTCTCTGGGAATCTCCTTCCAGAAGTCCTTGAACTGAGTGGTGATGATATGTACGTAATCGCTCTCGATGAATAACCCTCCAAACTTTACATGAGGATACTCCTAATTGTCCTGCGATTCGTCTTGCGGTCGTCTCAGGGTCTTGCCTCACGATGGTGATTATTTGCTGCTCGACGTCGGCAGAAGTTCCCTAAGTGTCGGGTCTACACCATAAATGTAAATAATAGCCGCGTATTCCTTACAAGTAAATTCTACCATTTTTGAATACTTTTTGCTTTTAAATACCCGTACTTATTGACTTGTTTTTCAACTATATGATAAGTATTCTTGCTGACTGGCCCCTTTTTATAGCAAAATTTCCATCAGGTAAAAGTAACAGAAAGCCAGGATACAAGTGTGTGGATCTTAGCTAACACAAGCTAATATCGACAATAAAACAAAATTACACTAACATTTCTATATCTTTTTTGCAGCAATAATTAAAATTAATTACCTGTTATCCCAAAACAAACAATTTCGACCCTTTACCTTAATTAGGTATTCAGGGATTTCTAAGGATTCGGTTTTTCTAATCCTCTCTCTACCTTGCCCTGTTGCACCTTTTGGGAGTGGTAATAAGATTGGCAATCCAGTAAAAATATAAAAAAGGTGTACTTATTACATGGATTTCGGAGAAAAATGCTGAAATTTAGGTAATCGCAAACCATTTTATTCACTTTTGGAAATGACTGTACTTTCAATGGTAGGAGCAAGATCAACATTGTTGACAATTTTGGAAAGGTCATTTGAATAGTAGTTTTTTAGCGTTTGTTTAATGTCGCTGTGTTGTGTTGATCAGAAGATAAAAATAAAAGAGTACTGTGCATACCAAGAAAAACTTAAATTTATGAATCACCCTGCAACTCCTAAATGATTGAGATTGCACCGCTGCCATTAAATGTTTTGTTTGCCTAGGTGAGATCTATCATTCCACTCATTTTGGTACGTCAGATCTGAAACACCCTGTATATTACATATATTAAGAAAAATGCAATAAATATTTAACAGTTTAAAGTACTTGGAAATCGCCCTTAGGAACAAAAGAAAACCATTTACAAATAATTCAAACATATTTCCCACATCTTTAGCAGCGACCAAGAAAAAATTGTTAAATATTTCGCCTGAAAAAAGTTAAATACACTAAAATAGAAATAAATATTGTCACAGGTAAAACTTTGTCTGCAGAACAACTTGTGTTATTATTATTTATCGTCGGTGGTTCATTAATATCTCCAATGTGCGAATTCACAATTTTTAAGGAAACAGAAAAAAATGTTTTCTGACCTCTTTTAAAGGGTTAGGTCAGCGGCGTGACACAATGAGTATTTTAAATTTTATTTTTGACAGAGTTGGATCAATGCGTTGAGCGGCAAGACCAACATGCCATGGGTCCCGGGTTCGAGACCAGATGACCGTGAGCTTTTATTAAGAAATTAAATAATCCACTCCGTCTCTGGGCTGTTGTCTAGCTCGCAGCAATGCAAACAAGACTCAGACTCAGACTTCCCTTACCCTAATTCCCTTCCGGCCAAAACCATGCTAACGCATCAAAGGGTTGTCCCCTAGGATTTGGCCACATCGTATCAGAAAAAAAAAATCATTTTATAAAATAAATAATGCAAAGTTATTATATTATGTTTGAACTTTATTTGACAAAAATTAAAAAATAATATTGCAGGCCAAGCTATCGAAATATTTGTTGGACTCCGACCCACAAGTCGGTGACCGCTGTAATTTAAAAACCTCTCCCCGTGCCGACATATTTGAAAATTTAAAAAATTAGTGCCTGATTGAAGAATTTTTTTATTAAAACTTCTATTTTAATAAAATAAAAAACTTGCGCGTTTTCCTTGAAAATCCGCGAATAAATTATCAGAGTGCGCCAATTTATTTATTAAAAAAAAAATAACTGCGATCAGACACTAGATTAGCTATTAAAATAATGATTTTTTTTGTTCGAATAATTTTAGATGTTAAGTGTTATGATGGTCACCGCACAGCACAATTTATGGAACGGGGTTCAACAATGGCGATAACCTGATCTAAAGTAAAAATCTTTTGCTAATTTTTTTTCCAATAAAGTTAAAATATAATATAATAACTTTGTATTATTTGTTTTATAAAATAAATTAAACTACTGCCAAAAAAAGGTATTTTATTCATTTTTCCACGCCGCTGAATACTGCGCCCTACTAACCCTTTAAGTCATATACATAAACCGTTTATATTCTTGAACTACACGTATTACTGAACACCGAAAGCCCGGAAGCTGCCACAAACAGGTGAGCATTGGTGGTGTAAATAAACCTAAGCTTGCCACAGTACACAATTGGGAAAAAAAATGGGAAATTCTACTTTCTCGTAGTATTTCTGACAATATTGTTAAAGCCTCAGCTTTTAATCTGGGGGCACGGTAGTGCCCCTGCCAAGAGTGGGCACTACCTACCTTTTTTCGAGGCGTTTCGTCCTATCTCCGAATCCTCATAGCTTCGGTCTGGATAATCCCAGAGTGCCCAAATTCTTAAAAATAAAATGCAGTTACCGGACTAATAAAACACACTAAGTTACATTTATCCAGCTTTTATAATTTAGATTTTATTAATACCTGAAATACGTAGATTTCGACACTCATGATCATCAAAGCCTCCGTCATCAAAACCCGTAGGGTACTTCCTGAAGTCTTCGAAAGCTAAACCCCCCCCCCCCCCCCCCAACACCATAAGGGGGTTCAGACCTGTATATACAATTTCTTATTGGAAGGTACTACCAACAGATCTAGAAACCTGAAATTTTATATGCACACTAGGATTAGCACACAAATAAGAAATATGTAACTTTGACCCTCCAACCCCCCATAAAGGAGATGCTGGTCTGTATATCAAATTTCTTCTTGGGAGGTACTTCGAAAAGTTCAACAAAGCTGAAATTTGATATCAAAGCTAGATGTTATTTGTACATAAACAACTAAAAAGTGAGTATGCTACAAAGAAAGGAACTTCTGGCGTGCAAGACATCTGATTTTTCTTTAAACTCGTCCTAGTGCCTAATCTATGAAAAGATTGTTTTTTTTTCTACTTGAAGTTAACAAAACAATCTTTCGAATGAAGTAAAAATAGTCATACCATATTCAAGAAACTAACAAGCATTTTTAAGCATAAAAGCGCGGAATTGTACGAAAGGAGAAATTTAAAAAAAATACAAGCACCAGACCACGGTCGGACCTCATGCTTGCGCTTTGGATGCAAATTTGGTTTGCGACTAAAATTTCAGGTTTAATCAGAGATTTATTGTTATTTCGGTTAATAAAGTGTACATGTTTTTACTTTGTTGGAAAGATAATTTAGCCTGCTTTAAGTTAATATAAATGAAGCACAACAGTCAGCTATAGTTGAATATAATCGGTCAATAGCTAAGTACCGCCCTGATTAATCACTTATTGCAACTAACAAGCCAACAAGGAAAAGAGGCAACGATAGAGAGTGGGCTATGAAAAAAAGAATAGCTGACGCACAAGAAAAACAGCCCGAAAAAATAAAAAGTACTAGAGCATCTTACAAAAAGAAACGAAATCCCACCACAAACATTTCATGTAAAGAAGGTTGAAAAGACTCACAAGCTCATACCACTTTCACTGTTAAAGAGTTATCAGATCTCATGTGGAGCGAAGCCCATAACTCTACAAGGCCTAACTCTACAACCCCTAACTCTAGAAACCCTACGTATTGGTCAAAAAGTATGGCTTGGTCGTTTAAGGGGGTATTCCCGTTTTTCGGTTTGAAAAAATCGAAACAAATTTTTTGGCATTTTTTTATTTCACTATGACCGTATAATCTTGGTTTTAAATTTTATCGCGGAGATACGCAGAGATACGCATTTCCACCACTATCTTCCCCGGGAAATCCCCAGCGCGCTTGAGGCGGCGTGTTTGTTTCATCCGGTCCTACATTCCTTTCCAGGAATTCCTCCGCTCCTATAGTGCAGCGTTTTTATAACTGTTCATTGATTCTATTGTGTTAGTTTTCTGTTATCACAGTACCGCATAGAATCGCAGACTGATAATAAGTTTAAGTATACTACCGTAATAGCTAGTAAAACCTGAGATAAAACTTTAAACGCGATTTCGTCAGAACCAACTTTTCTCAACTTCTTGGCAAGATTTCTCGAAAACGGTCTAACAGAATTTAATGAGTGATATATAAAATTATTCGCCATGATTTAAGGAAAAAGATGAACTACTATCGTGATGATACAAAACAACTAACTATTATTTTTAATAAAAAAATTAGAAAAAAAATAATTTTTATAAGCTGCCATTTTTAACGAATAATTGGATATTGATAAGCGTAGTTCATTTTGTAACGGCTTTTCTCCTGAGTAAAATGACACCTCATTTGCTAATTTCAGATGACTCAAACGGACACAATCCTGCCAAGAATGAGAATGTGTGATTCGCGAAAGGTCAACTTCAAGCCCTCATAGCAACAACAATTTTCAACTTTTTTTAAAAAAATCCAAGACTTTTGTAAAGTTTAGATCCTGCAATATTTATTTTTGTGTATTAAAATTTATATTGAAATAATGAACGATTATCGCGTGAAAAACGGGAATACCCCCCTTTTTGGATCTAATGCATGACACAACATTAAAGACCAGTGACTTAAGGGGTTATATCCACTTGTAATTTTGACAAAATCTACAGTTTTTTTAATATTTTGAGTGTACATATATTTGAGAATATCGTCCGAAAATTTCACATTGATCCGGCAAATAGTTTCGGAGAAATTAGCGTATTTGTAAAGACGTCTCCGAGCGTTTGAAAGTAGGCGGAGCGTAAACCGGAATAGCAACTGCTTCTCATTACCCCTATGCCCTTGTCTATGCTTTTCATAATGTTTTTCTTCTTAGAATTAGAATATAAAAGGTTTATTTTATACCTGAGAGCTATATATAGAAATTTTAGGTATAAAGTAAGTACATTTCGTCAGTTTAAAGAAGTGATGGCCAAACTCACACTACTTAATGTGCGGAATGCTTAAAAGCTTTAGAAGCATTTCGTACTGTTTGTTTAATTTAGAACCTTAAAATGTTTGCAAAAGGTTGTATATTTTAAGATATTGTATAATTGCTTGCAAAACTACTTAAATATGACGATTTTTTTAACTTTTGTATGCTTTAACGATTAAAAAACGCAAAAATAGGAAACCAAATACAGCCAAACAAGTACATATACGAATTTAAAAGCTCAAAAGCTCACTTGCCCGCGGGCATAGGTTTGGACATCACTGGTTTAAAGTGAACTGCCACGTTGAAAAGTTGTGCCAGTATTCTGTTTATTTCCTCAGTGTGTAGAGTTTTGTGTATCAAAATGCCTCGTAAAATCAGCAGAGAAACTAGAAAATGTTCCAGTGTACAGTTATCACGACCGAATAAACGTAGAGGTGTTTATAATCCAAAGACAGCTGAATATGATGAAAGTAGTTTCAGTACTTCAGCAAAAAAAATCAAGGCCCAAGTTGAAATACTAGTGACTCGTGATACTTCGATTGAATATCGAATTATAAATTTTATTACAGTTTTTGCGGCTATCAGTGAATATGTCCAATGTAAATCGTGTAATGGACCAGTTAAATTTGAAACAGCATCACAACGGGGACTTGGTTTAAAAATTTGTATTCTGTGTGATAAGTGTGATCCTCGTAGCGTAAATTCATGTGGCTTTGTCAAACATTCTTATGAAATAAATCGAAGATTTTTATTCGTTATGAGAACTCTTGGGTTAGGTTTAAAAGGTGTAACTCAATTTTGTGGATTAATGGATATGCCAGCTTTTATGCTACAGAGTTCTTATGACATGATAATGAAAAATATACACGAATGTGTAAAAATAGCTGCCGAAAAATTGCTGGAGAAAGCTTGCACTGAGGAAAAAGAAGCGACGCACAGAGGAGTATTTCTAAGAAAGAAATTGATCAAAAGTCGCGAATTCAAATTTTATTAAATTCCGTTACTATGTATGTTTCGTCAAAGATTAATAGCTGTTACATCGCTAAGCGGCCATTTTGTTGACGCCGCTTCACTTCCCCAACTATGACAGCAGTCGGAACCCAGTCGTGGTTTGAATCGCTTTTCTTTGTTCTCGGCGTTCCTATTAAAACATCATCCTTTATTTACATTTTGAGTTTGTGTTCGATGGAGTGTTATAATAACCGTTATAGATCCTGAAGAGAAAGGTATGTAATTAAATTCTGGATATTTATTTTTGGTATTGTAGTTGATAAAGTGACATTTCTCATCATATACGTTCTGCATTAAAAAAATTTACCCGGTTTTTAGTTAACACCATAAATAAAGATGTGTTTGATTGTTTTTGAGGTTTTCAAAGATAAATGTCCCGCATGTACCCGCCATTTTGTTAAATATTTTTTTTAACCAATAGGTCAAAAACAGGTTTTCTTTAAAAAAAAAATCGTATTTCACATTTTTTTCAGAATCTGTGGGATAAATATGCAGATGACTAGAAAATTATTTTTCGAACTCATAAAACAATGTTCGGATAGGAACATAGACGATAAGTTCGTGTTTTTAGAAAGTCATCTTAAAAAAATCACCAAATGCCCTGAAAATGAACAAGGTTCACTGCGACATGCCTTAAAGGCGTTTGAATTTAAATTTAAACAGAAATGGAAGGCCGCCAGCAGTAAGGAAGAACGCTTTTTAAAAAAAAAATTAACAATGGCTCAAAACTCCTATAACACTACCTACCTGGACAACAAGGAAGTCCGGTCGACCAACAAAAGATTTTAAGGAATCGAGTGACCAAACAAAGAGACGCAAAACAAAGGATCTGAGAGAGCAAGTACCTTGTGATAAGTTAACTTACGCAGCCCAAATGAGTCAGCGTGCTCTAGGTCATAGTGACGCGTCCAAGATTATAAAGGATATGACCATATCACCAACAAGAGCTAAAAAATACAGAAAAATTAATAATTCTACTCAAAAGGATATAGTTAAAAAGCACACACCGTCACAAGCTTTAGCAATATTCGTGGAAGCTGATATGACAAGAAAGCAATACGAAGTTATTCATGCTGCCAACAAGAGCATTTATCCATGTTATTCACTTATAAAAAAGGCAAAAAAGACTGTTACCCGCGAGAAGAGTCGATGAGAGTTACAGAAACATGTGCTGAAATTAATTTACAGGATCTTCTAGATCACACGTCAGCACGATTGTGTGAGTATTTAAATGAAGTACTTGAAAGTATAAATGAAGAAGAAAGAAGCAATTTAGAGCTATTATCAAAATGGGGATGTGATTGCTCACAACAACAACAATTTAAACAAAAATTTCGAAGTAGCACAGATAGTGACGCTAATATCTTCCAGAGTTCATTTGTGCCCATACGACTTATATGCAATATTGGTGACCAAAAAAGGACTCTTTGGCAAAACCCAGTACCTTCCTCCACAAGATACTGCAGACCAATACGAATCCGCTTTATACATGAAACGAAAGATATTACAAATGAAGAAATCAACTACATAAATAATGAAATTGAAAACCTGAGGAAGACTGAAATAACGAAAACGAATGGTGATAAACTTCATATAAAGCATACATTAGCCTTTACCATGATCGAGGCAAAGGTTTGCAATGCTGCGACAAACACTTCATCGACCATGAGGTGCTATATATGCGAGCAAACGTCAAAAGATTTCAATGACTTAAATATAAAAAACCTAGAGAACCCTGATGCCCTTAAATTCGGACTATCGATACTGCATGCAAGGATTCGATTTTTTGAGTCTCTTCTCCATTTATCGTATAAAATACCTATTAAAAAGTGGCAAGCAAGGAGTGAAGAACATAAAATCATTGTGAGAAATACAAAGAAGAAAATACAAGAATCTTTTAAAGAGGAAATGGGACTGCTGGTGGATATTCCCAAGGCAGGGTTTGGGAACACTAATGACGGGAATACTTCAAGAAGATTTTTCTCGGATCCCGAAACCTCTTCCCGCATCACAGGAGTGGACATCAATCTTATAAAAAAATGCAAAAATGCAAAGGCTTTGTCAAGTGGATTCAATATTGATGTTGACAAATTTGAAAATTTTGCAGAACAAACCGCGAAACTTTATGTGGAACTGTATGAGTGGCACCCAATGACACCAACAATGCACAAAATTTTGAGACATGGGGCTAAAGTAATTGACCACGCAATATTGCCTATTGGCCAACTATCGGAAGACGCGGCTGAGGCCCGAAATAAACACTTTCGCCTGTATAGGCAGCATTTTCCAAGAAAGTTTTCCCGAGAAGAGTCTAATAGGGATGTTTTAAATAGACTTCTTCTGAGTTCGGATCCATTTTTGAGCAGTACAAGACGAAAGATTCAGAGGAAAAGGAATCCTTTCTCCAGTGAGACATTACAACTTTTGCTACCAGAGACATCGGACGTACCTGTAACAGAAACTGACAATGAAGAGGAGGATGGATTTAGTGAAGGCGAATCTGATTAAAATATAATTTTATATAATATTAAAAAAAAATTTTTTTTTGCAGAATTTCAAGTCTGAATAATGTTTTAAATATATAATCATGACCCTAAACTGTTTTTTATTACATATCAAATCGATAAAAACCACTCATTAATTTTGAACAACTTTCGAGGTAAAATACTCCTCTGTGCGACGTCGGAAAACCAAGGTGATGAAAATAAAAATGACCTGACAATCTCTGGAGATGATACCTGGAAAAAGAGAGGGTTTACTTCTTTATATGGCGTGACTTCATTGATTGGCTATTATACCGGTAAAATTATTGATCTTGTCGTAAAAAGTTGTTATTGTAAACAATGTGAACCTTGGAAAAATTTAAAAGATACGGCTGAATATCAAGCGTGGTGGGATGAGCATAAAGAGGTCTGTTCTGCTAATCACGATGGTTCATCAGGGAAAATGGAAGTTAATGCGGTCATTGAAATGTTTAAACGTTCATTCGAAAAGTTGGGAGTTCGTTTCAGGAACTACATTGGAGATGGCGACTCCAAAACTTACTCAGGAATTTTAAAGGATGCACATTATGGCGACATTGAAGTGATGAAAAAAGAATGCATAGGTCATGTTCAGAAGCGAATGGGTAAACGACTAAGAGAGTGTGTAAACAAAACTACAACTGAAATTACTGATAAAAATGGGAAGAAACGACAGAAAAAGGTACTTGCTGGAAAGGGTAAACTGGTAAAGACTGGTAAAATCATCGATAAATTAACTGTGTATTATGACTTAGCGATAAGAAGACACTGTGATTCTGTTGAAAATATGTCTAATGCCATTTGGGCTTCTTATTATCATAATTGCTCCACTGACGACAATCCTCAACATGATAAATGCCCGACTGGAGAAGACTAGTGGTGTTCTTGGCGAGCCTTGAACACATTATCAAGCTACAAACATGATTATCAACCCTTACCACCTGATGTTGCTGAAGCTATACTTCCAATTTACACAGATCTGAGTAATGAAAAATTATTAGAAAGATGCGTTGGTGGTTTCACGCAAAACAATAATGAAAGTTATAATCATCTGATATGGAAAATAACTCCAAAAATAATCCCATGCGGCTCTAAGATCGTTGATATTGCTGGCTGCCGGCATCTTCAATGAAGGAAAAACATCTCTTCTATATTTCATGAACGCACTGGGACTATCACTTGGGCCTAAAGCCCATTCCTACGTAGAAAAAGAGGACGTAGAGCGCATCTCGATCCCTGACGCAAGAGCGCAAGGGACCACGCGCGAGGGGAGAATGCCACGTAGACAGCAACAGTTGGCTGTATTAGAAGCAAACGATGAAGCAGGGGGTTCCTCTTATGGCCCTGGAATAGATAACTCGATGTAAGTTGGAAAAAAAATTTTTTAACTTAGCTTAAATGGTTCCCAAAACTATCAACGCGTTTTTCTCGAAACGGTGTTTTCAAAGTCGGTGAGGAAAATTTCTCCAAAACGGCTGGACCGATCGGCTTGAAATTTTCACACAATCTTCTTAGATACATGTATCAGATAATGATCGAAGGAACAAGCTTTCTGACAATAATTTTTAAGCCCCTTTAATCTGTAAATTTTCTTGAAAAAAACGATTTTTTTCTTTGGGAAGCCGCCATTTTGTTAAAAATCAAAATTTTGACTATTCCATCGATCATTACCTATATTCATCTATCCTAAAAATAAATCTTTTGGTTTTTTTTATTTCCGATAATTTGGATCAGAGGTATCTTCCTCACCGCCAGACACCTTTTTGTGGAGGTCCTCTAGGAGATCTACTACAGGAACAACGGAACCGCATATTTTTGTAAATACATCGCGAATTCTTAAAATGCATTAAATTCGCTATATGTACATTTATTCTATGTATTTATTTAATAAAAAGCCTCTTCACAAAAAAACACGTTTTTTTGGACTTACAAGTGGATATAACCCCTTAATTTCTTACCATAAGTCCATAGGAGTGACTTTTCCATGGCCGCGAAACTGCCAAACCATAATTTTTGACAAACATGTAGGTTTTCTAGAGTTAGGGGTTGTAGAGTTAGGCCTTGTAGAGTTAGGGGGGCTTGGCTCCACATGAGATCTGATAACTTTTTAATAGTGAATGCGGTATGAGCTTGTGAGTCTAGGCAACCTTCAGTACATGAAATGTTTTTGATTGGATTTACTTTTTGATGAAGTATGGAACATAATGACATTAGCAATTCTATGGTTTTGGTAAGGAAAGTCTGCAGTTTTATTTATGTGCAAGGATTGGTCAATTTGTCGTACAAGAAAAATGTAATAATGACGAAACGCTTAGTGATGAAATGACCGTTTTCCGGGCTTGCATCTAGAGTAGGCTGTGACTAAACGTATTTTCTTAAAGATGGAAATATTGACTATTGCGAGACTGCAATACGAATTCTACATTAAAAGTCAATCATCAAATTTAATCATAATCTTGTGACGTGTGTGTGTTAAGATCGGTCTACTTTAATTTTAGTGGTCTAGTTAAGTATTTTAATATTTAAGTTTAATTATTAAGCAATTACTAAATTTATACTTGTACACATTTTCAGAGAAATGTTATTGTGCTTTAAAAGAATGCATATAGAGGTATTGTTAAAGCCACCGTAACTTCCGCAATGATTTATTATCTTATTACGAGTAGTATAATTCATTTTAAATTTTTAAAGACCAATAGTTAATTTTCTCAATACTTAACTTCGTATTACACCCTCCGGCAATAAATTAAAATGCTTGCGAAAACTTTAAAATGTTATTTACTCAAAATAGTTTCAAATGCCAGAACATAAATGGAGAATACATATACTCGTTTTATTACGATTCCGTGAACCTTATTGCAATAAAAAGTTAATTGTTATTGACTAGGACGTATATTAATGTAAGAAAAATGCAATAAAAGGGTTACACGGATGGAGGTGTTACAAAACATTTTCGTGAATGTCGAGACATTTTGCAATAATGACATTAACATTCTTTTGTATCAATTGCAGTAAGTTTTCTGACCCTAAATGCATTAAATGACCCGTTAAAGTGGAGCTTAAAGTATTAAGTACTATGAAATTTCTCTATGGGTTTTCCCTTCTAGCGATAAGAGTCTTAAGATCACTTAGAACTAAATTTTCGAAAATGGAATTTTATGTGGGTTATCGTACTGTCAAAAAAAGTGTTAAGTGAGCATTAAACACGTTTATTAACATTCAGTCTACAGAATTTTGTCGATTTTCCGTTCTGCTTTCAAGAATTATTTAAACAGACTTAATGTGGAGAAGAATCAACATTAAGAAAACTAATTGAATGTGAGAAAAACAGCTTCATATTTTTTAGAAACTATCCCAAATGTTTTTTTTTTTAAAATTCTGGGAAATTTGGAATATTTCGTTGATTCTCTCTCTCTCTCTCTATCTCTTGTTCCTGTAACCCCTTGTGGAGCATGGGACGGGAGAAGAATTTAACTCGATTTCGAGACAACGATTATAAGTGAACTTACACTTTAAAGTGCGTTCCGAACCAGTGGCATTTTCTCCGCAACCCCCGTGGCCCTTTTTCATCGTACTTTGTTCTCAGCAGAAAGGAACCATGTGTCGCTGATTGGAATGGTCATCTCTTTTTAACAAGTCATGGTTTTAGGTATCTTTCCTTTGGGTCACACAAACCTCTGTGGAAAATATAACGGTTTAGTTCACACAATTCTTATGTATGTGACTATATTAAATTATTGAATAGTTATTTTATGTTCATTCCAAATTTTTTTGCGAATCGAATCGTACGTGCTCTGAAGCGGTGGTGATTAATCAAGATTTGTTTAACAATATATCTAGGAAAGAGAGTGGTACAAATGGTACTTGACAAAAAAAATAAGAAATTAAAGTTGAAAAAAGTGAAACTGTTCCTAACTTCGGTGAATCAAGAGTGCGATTTAGAAGAAGCCGGTTCAAGTGGATTACCGAAAATAGGAGACGCGTTACCAGCACAGGTATTGTTGTTAGCGAAATTTTAAATTTGGTAACGGAGTTGGATCTATTCGTTGAGCCGCACGACCACCAGGGCCCCGGGTTCGAGACCAGATCTCCCCGTGGGTTGTTATTAATAAAAAATCAAAATTAATCCACTCCGTCAAAGGGTTGTCCCCTAGGATTTGGCCACATCGTATAAAAAAAAACGTTTTTTTATACGATGCGGTCACAGCCTAGGGGACAACCCTTTGATGCGTTAGCATGGTTTTGGCTGGAAGGGAATTAGGGTTAGGGAAGTGAGGAAACTTGAATGTCTTTGGATTATTTTAATTTTTTAATAAAAGCTCACCGGGAGACCTGGTCTCGAAACCGAGACCCATGGCATGGTCGTCGTGTCGCTCAAAGAATTGATCCAACTCCAAAGTCCAATTGGAAATTAATTAACAGAATATGACAATAAGAATGAAGAGAACAATAGTTCCATTGGAGTAGTTCCAGATCAACTAATCCATTCAAATTATGGTTGCTACGATAAAACAATTTTGAAGGCAGGTACAATTTTTTCTTAGGAGGGAGGGTTTGAGATGTACATACGTTTGATGATGTAACTTGAGAATGGTAAAAGAGTTTTGTGCGCTTCAAGTTTCCATCGAAAGGGAGGGAACAAATTAGCACCTATTTGAAATAAAAAAAATAGCGCAATTTTTCAAGAAATTTCCCTTTGAAATAAAAAAATAGATTTTTTCCTTTCAACTGAGATATTAATAACGTCTCTAGCTCTAAAACAGTGATGAACATTATTCGAATAAATTATCAATCAAATAACGATTTTATTTAAAAATCGAATAAAAAATTATTCGAATATATTTTTATTTGATTTTCAATTTAATTTAAGTTTTTCGCAAATAATTATTTATTATTTGGTGTTGATTATTTAAATTCTAAATAACTATTTTTTATTCTATCGTGCGTTTTTTGACAATCAAATAATTATTAGTTATTTGATGAATTATTCGGAAATAATTATTTGTTATTTGATGCTTTTTATTCGAATTTCAAATAATTTTTTGTTATTCGATTATCAAATAATTATTCGATAGTTGATGTCTCTTTATGTAATAATTATTGGTTTTATGGTGCCCATTAGTTCAATTTCGAATTATTATTTCTTTGTACACGCATTCCATATCACAAGGTATCGTACTTAGGAAATTAAAACTGTGTTATATTTCGATGTTTACAGTAAAGACATAAAATCAAATAAATATTCCAAAAGAGACATCAACTATCCAATAATTATTTAATAATCGAAAAACAAAAAATTATTTGAAATTCGAATAAAAAGCACCAAATAACAGATAATTATTTGCTAATAAGTCACCAAATAACGAATAATTATTTCATTATCGAATAACGCACGATCGAATAACAAATAATTATGTTAAATTCGAATAAAAATCACCAAATAACAAATAATTATTTCCAAATAATTCGTCAAATACCGAATAATTATTTGATTATCCAGTAACACACGATCGAATAAAAAATAATTATTTGAAATTCAAGTAATCGACGCCAAATAACAAGTAATTATCTGCGAACAATTCTCCAAATAACAAATAATTTTTGTAAACAAATCAATTTTTATTCGATTTTTTAATTTATTTGAGATTTTAGTTTTTATCTTTATCCGAATAAAAAATGCCCATCTCTGCCCCACAATTAAATACTTTTGTTGCAGTTATTTTGTTTGTTTAATTTGCACCGGCTTCAACATGTTAAATGTCAAATAGATGTAGGATTAAAAATTATTTTATGCTTTTTAGCGCTTTTTGTGAAATCAATCCAACTTTTTTTAAAAACCAATTTATTCAATATATCAGTTTAGCTGAAAATTCCAAAAAATGCTGAAGAATGCCGATATAAAGACATAGAGGAGAAAAGTGTAACGTGAAATCTTTCATATTATAGATACATTTTTAAAATACAGTTTAATTTATCTTTCTCTCATTCAATAAGCGAAACGTGCAGTGATTGTGATTTTAGAAAAGGTAACCGATTAGAATGGAACCAATTCTTGAATGAGGTTTGAGATGCAACGGCTATGGCAGATCCTTATGTGTGTTGACCCGCAGCAAACAATGCTATTGCCTAAATTAACGAATTCTTAAGCTTTCTACTCGAGATTACTTTGGAGTACTTTGCATTACGATGATAACAGTTTCCTGCATACTTGGACAGAATATCAGGCTAATCGAGGAAACCTTGAAGTAGTGTTGCCAGAACTACAGATTTCCCAAGAGAAACACCAGTTTTTCAAACAAGAAAAAAAAGGAACTGTTTTTGACTGAAACACGGAATTTCTTCAAAAATTCGACGGAAACGACGGATGTTTTACTATTTTCGCCATTTTCAATTAAGTTTTCATTACAAGTTTTTGAAATTTCCCGGTATCGGCAGAAAGTCGACAAGATCTTCTATCCTTTTTTGACTACAGTGTTTTAAAGGGAACGAAAAATGTATACTGTCGAAAATTCTTACTGACACCACGAATATTCGTATATTCGTCGTATACATTTGACATATGATTTATTGTTATTAGTTTGTCAGATAGATATTCCTTTTCTAAGCGTGCATTGAGAAAAAATTAATATTAAAATGAGGGATCTATCCTCGGTCCTCTCTTATTTTCAATGTTTATTGAGGATCTTTCGCCTGTTATACGGTACTGCAACTATCCCCTTTATGCAGCGGACGCTATTTATCGAGCTGCCAAATCAAACACTATTATAATCAACAAATTTACATAATTTAGACATTTCTTCGTGCGTTATTCTTGATAATATAGTTATTACCTATAGTGTTTCAGTTAAAAATCTTGGCATTATTTTTAATTGGTCACTTAGTTGTTCAAATCATGTCAGCAGTGTCGTAGGTAAAGTATATAGGACCCTACGAAAGCTGTCTTTATCTGTAACTTATATGCCTCAAGTTACTCGTCCTCTATTTGTAAGATCCTTGACTCCGTTGATTTCGTATGGGTGTGAAGTGTTAATTAAATGGTCCGGGGTCATTGTCCGAGGACTGTTCTCACTTTGTCCCCCTTAAAGCATCTTCGGCCAAAGGAGCCTTCTTTACCGATCAGCTCTCGGTTTCAGGTTTCTTTTAAGTGAGCGGAGTCAGGAACTTCCTGGCCAGACAATTAGACTTAATCTTTTCTTCATACGCGGATAACTCGGCTGTCGCAGAAAACAACCATCTTCTATCCTCCCTCGACCGTCACCATCCTCCCTTGTTCCTCCTTTTCTCCTACGAACACCCTCATGCTGTTTCAAGCTCCGAGTCTTCTTTATCCTTTAATTTTCGTTAAAGCGACTTTGACAAATTAAATCATTTACTTCTCAACTCTAGTACTGGCGATATCCCTCAACATCTCCCAATTGACGTTGCTTTAGAGGCGATCTATTCAGAAAAACACGCTTGTCTTACACAATCTATCCCTCTTCTTCCTCGTAAAAACTACTTCTCATCCCCCGTATGGTACGATAAAGAATTACGCTCTCTTCGCAACAGGAGAAATAAACGTTGGCAAACTTTTCTTTTAACCCAGACTGAGTCTGACTATTCTTCCAATCTATCTGCTTATACCTCTTTTTCTGAACGTTATGATATCCTCTACTATGAGTACCTCCAACGGATGGAAACTAGCCTCATATCCGACCCCAAGCGTTTTTATAACTTTATCAATTCCAAGAAGAAATCCATTGGTTACCCTTCCACCCTAAAGCTCGAGAATACCTCTTCGTCTGATCCTAAGGTTATCGCTAACCTCTTTGCACATTTCTTCAGTAAATCTTTCAGCGACAATTCTCTACAACCCGACCTTAACTATTTTGCATTCATGGACAAATGCACTCAAACGTCGTGTACATCTTTTGACCCTGATCCTGAACTAATCGCAGCCAGTATTATTGGGCTTGAGGACGACTTTCACCCAGGTCCAGATGGCATTCCGGCCATCGTTCTGAAAAAGTGTGCTATGCATCTAGTTCAACCCCTTACTTTGGTTTTTCATCTCTCGGTCACTCAAGGGGTTTTCCCTCAATTATGGAAAAATTCGTATATTATTCACATCTTCAAAAAAGGCTGCAAGAACGATGTGTCCAACTACAGACCCATTGCTAAATTATCATCCATACCTAAACTATTCGAAAAATTGGTCTATGATTCCATGTTCTTCCATTGTAAGTCTATTTTCTCCCTCTCCCAGCATGGCTTCCTCAAAGGAAGATTTACAACCACCAACCTTACCGAATTCGTCTCCAAAACACTATGTGCCTTGGAAACCGGTAAAGATGTTGATGTTATCGCCACCGATTTTAGTAAAGCCTTCGACAAGATCTCTCATAACGTTATCTTGTTTAAACTTTATCGCCTAGGCTTCCCCCCCAGATTCATCTCCTGGATTCGATCCTACCTCAACAACCGTCAGTACAATATTCTTTTCAGCTCATCTATTTCTAACCCTATTTTTGCTCATTCATTATTGACAGTATAATTAACAGAGTTAACTCTGCGCTAGGGTTTGTGAAGCACTGGTCCAGAGAGTTCTCCAATCCTTATGTTTCCAAATCTCTTTATATTTCCTTCTTTAGACCTCACCTTGAACTCAACTCACATTAATAGGATTGAATCTGTCCAGCGTAGGTTTATTCGCTTCGCTCTACGTGATCTTCCATGGGTAGACAGTTTCAACCTTCCACCCTATGAAAACCGTCTGAAACTGATCGACTTACAACCACTAAGCAAACGTCGTGATGTTTCCGACATTCTTTTCATTTATCAATTATTAACTGGTGCCATAGACTGCCCTTCAATCCTGCAATCTTTATCCATCTCCCCTTTTCCGACTCGACCGCCATCGCACAAACTACGGTCAAAGCGAGCCAATTACCAGGATGTTACGAAAAGTCAACGACCTTTCCTCTTTTGACTTCCATCTCAGTAAATCATCCCTTCACAAAGCCTTATATTTTGACCCCGTCCATCTTGATCCTGATCGCCTACCTTAATTCTTCTTCCTTACGCCTTCTGCCAGTATCTACTGTATTTATAGCTCATATTGTAGCTTATACTTTTTACTAATTTATTATTGCTTATTATTTATTGTAGTTTGTGGAACTAGTATTAAGTTATAGCTTATATATTTTTTGTATTTTTATGGAATAGCTTGTATTAAGCTTAAATAAATAAATAAATAAATTGGATTCGGTGTCAGCTCGTTAGCTCATTGTAGCTTTCAGTATCACGATTCGGTATATTTTTGGACTGCCATGATTCGAATACATATGTATCTTCCTTCTCTAAGTCTGTTTTGGATTGTCCTCTAGGTTCTTACTTGAAATTTCGTGCAATAATGATTCTACACAATTTAAATATAAAAAAAGATAACTTATTTCTTTCTAGTAGAATTTTTCATTCCTAGTAGAACTTTTTCACTTAATATTCCGCGTTATTCCTCTCAACCTAGTGAACGACAGTTTTTCGTTCACTTCAGTAGACTGTGGAACATTCTTCCAATCGAACTGAGAAGGAGCAGCAGCGGGTGCAATTTTCAAAAAATTTAGGATATTTCGGCCAAAATACTTTTCGATGCATAATTTAAGCAAAGATTTGTAAAAAAAAAAATATTTAAAATTTAAATTAATATTTTCTTGTTATTTATTGTTGATGTAGAATGTCAATATGTTATTTTATCTATAATATTCTTACCTTTGCAGCGATGTTTTAATGGTATCACTATGTATATTTATGGCAGTTTATAAACGAAGCGGATGTTGTAGTAACGCAGTAGTAAATATTTAATTGTTTCGTAAATGTGCAATAAACGGAAAAATTAAAAGCAAACATTTTGTCACTGTCAAAACTGATACCTAAATAACAGTGTATAAGCATAATAATAATGCAAATATCGTCAGTAGTTACTTTCCGACTGCGGTAACTCTACACACTACTACTAAACATTCGCACCTTTCCCGATGACTGTGAAGTGACTGATTCGCATTGCTTATTCCCTCCCCCACAGCTACCATTGTTTGTTTCAAGAGTTTCAATAAGTCGAACGAAATGAGGTCTATTAAATAGTAATACACTTACCTTAAGGTTTATTTTTACCCGACTTCCCAAAAACAAAGAGGTTCTAAGTTCGACGCGTATTTTTGTTTTTTTTATGTCCTACCGGGCATAACTTCGTAACGCGTCGACCGATTTTGATGATTCTTTTTTTGTTGGGTAGAGTACGTAGGTTGGTAGGGTGGGGGTGAAACCAATCTTTGTAACGCGTGATCCGATTTGGATGGTTCTTTTTTTGTTGTACAGAGTATGATCCCCCATTGCTAATAGGAGAAACAAAATTTGGCCTAGGACGGGGGTGGGGGGAGGGGTAGACTTACTTTGTAACGCGTGGACCGATTTGGATAATTCTTTCTCTGTTGGGTAGAGTATGTTCCGTGGCTGATACCAGGTTAAAACAAATTTTGGGAAGATGGGGGTGGGGGTGCAACCTAACTTTGTAACGCGTGGATCGATTTGGATGGTGCTTTTGCTGTTGTATTGAGTGTGATCCCCCATTGCTAATAGGAGAATAATTTGGTCCTATGATGGTGGTGGGGGAGGGGGAGGGGTAGTAACTTCGTAACGCGTGAATCGATTTCGATTATTCCTTTTCTGTTCGGTAGTGTATGTTCCTTGATTGATACAATGAGAAAAAAAGTTTAGTGGAATGGGGGTGAGGTAGTGGGTTAAAACTAACTTTTAACGCGTGGACCGATTTGGATGGTTCTTTCTTCTTTGTATAGAGTAGAAGACACTAAAAAGTGAAAAATAAAATAGTTTTTAAAAAAAAGTTGAACCGACTTCACAAAAAGCGCTAAAAAGCATAAAATAATTTTTAATTTTATATCTACTCTTATTACGACATTTTGAAGTCGGTGCAAATTAAACAAATGAAACAACTACAGAACCACAATTGAGAATAATACATAATACTACCTGAACATTTCAGCTTACGGGATCATAAGAAATGACGATTAAATACTTTTGTTGTAGTTGTTTGGTTTGTTTGATTTTCACCGACTTCAAAATGTCGTAATCGATATAAAATTAAAAATTAGTTTATGCTTTTTAGCGCTTTTTGTGAAGTCGGTTCAACTTTTTTTTTAAAACTATTTTTCATATAGCAACACAAAGTAGTTAAGATTTTATTCTTTGTTGGGGACACAATGTGTAATCTTTTTTATTTTATTAAACGTTTTAAGTAAAAAGTATCTTTTGGCATTGTAATAAAGTTCAAAACTTATAACTTTGATAACGATATTTTAGTACAACGCCATCTAGGAGAAATTATGAAGGATTCCTCTTTATAACATGATACTCATCCTCCAGGACAGCAATATATTGTATGAAAAACAACTGCGTTACTACGAGAGACAACATTGTTACCGTAATTTGCGAATAAATAATATACAATTTTGGTTATATTTTATTTTTTTGAAAAGTAATATAGTATTATCTTTATGAATGACTTTTTTTTCACAGTTTTGTACTGTTCTCTCATGAAAAGTGAAATTCATCCCAAGAGACAGATTTTTAGGCATCAAAAAGTATTTTGGCCCATTTAAAATCAAAATTGAACTGAATATTTGGAATATTCTATTTCTATTCTCTGTTTATATTGATACGAAGTTTAGAAGTTAAGACGTTGTGTTAAATTAATTAGTTCAGTCTACTGTCCATAATTAGTGCTTATTGTTAAATTAGCTTCTTTCTTAATCTATTCTTTAAGATATATAATATTGTTAGTGTAGTGTTTCAATAAAATTATATGAATTTTAATAAAAACGCAACTAAATTTTGATATATTCAGTGATTTCTTACACAAATGACAAAGTCAGACTCCATCTCCACCTAATACACACAAATTTCAAAATCAACTAATTGCCCGCAAACCCCTCCGCCCTCTACCCATGAACGAAAACTTAAATCCGCGCCTGCCGAAACAGGATATGTAAGTAAGTGGATATGCCGATTATAATGCAAATGTTTTAAAATCGTAGCAGTCCATTCAAAACGGAAGGGTGGCGGGGGGGGGGGGGGGGGGGGGGGGGGGGTTGGGTGTCGAAACAGACTAATTCTACGGGTCGCTGATTACGAATCCCGCAGTCCTAATTTGGTTGCGTCACCATTAAATAAACACTCATTTTTGAGGGTTTTTTACGATAATTTTAATAATAATCAAAAATAATCCAATAAAATACGCTTTTTTATTTTTTTTATACAGGTAATTGATTTATATCAAATCAAGCCACATTTGACAATAAGGGATAATCCTAGAGGGTTAAAACTACCCCTATATTGACTAAAAATAAAAAAAGTGCACAAAAAATTTGTTAAATTTATTTATTTTTTAGCTTTATGCTTTTAATTCGATTAAATTAGTATTGTCAAACCAAAATAAATTATTTTCTACCTTCAGTGGGTAAAACTATCCTTATATCTCCCTTGACTGAAAATGGAAAAAATTAGGCTTAAAATGCGGCATATTTTGTAAAATATGTAAAGGTAGAGACAGTGAAAACAGTGAAAATGTTTCAACCGAAAACATTTCAATTGATCAAGAATATGATATTTACGAGCCAATGGAACCAGAAATTATTTTAAATATTACACCTGAACATGAGGATGAAATCTGTATATTTAAACCCCAAAGCTATGAAATGTATGAACCCGACATGAGTGTAGATGAGTTAGAAGATGTGAGTGTTGAATGTGAAAAATATAATAGTATGAATATTCATTTAGATCATAAAAAACGTAGATTACTGTAAAATATTTTGACCAAATTTTGTTAAGATTCACTTTATCGTTATTATTATCATACTTACATATGTTTATACTGTATAATAAAAAAATATTTTAAAAATGTATTTTGTACATAATAATTTATTTTAATCTCACAGTACCTATACATTCAAATTTTCATTGAAAAAATTAATTCAAATTTGAATCTACAAACAACCAAAAATTTTTTGAATATGCTTTTCTTACTTTATTTCGATTTAACGAGTTGAAAAAATATTTTTTTATTAATTTTTTATACATTTTTTCCCCATTTTCAGTCAAATAGGGGATGTACGGGTAGTTTTACCCCCTTAAAGGTAGAAAATAATTTATTTTTGTTTGACAGTATCTATTTAATTGGATTAAAAGCATAAAAAACAATTTTTTTGTGCAGTTTTTTATTTTTAGTCAATACAGTGAACTCTCCCTAAACGGACACCTCTATTAGGCGGACACCTCCCTTAGGAGGACAAATTTCGAGTGATGATAAAAAACATAAGTATTTTCTATACATTCCTACCTCCGTTCGGCGGACACTCTCTTGGACGGACACGGACAAGGTATTTTTGAACAAATTGAGATTTACGACCTCTCTTAAACGGACAGAACTTCAAAATGGACAGGAAACACTGACACCAGTAAATAATTTTGCTCTCTTCATTATTTTCATTTTCCTTAAGTACTGGACGTCCACCACACTCGCACTCAAAACTGCCAGCCAGAAAATTATTCTACAGACAAGCCTCTATCTCTTCCCAAGGCAGATCTTTAGCTGGCTTTACGATTTGTTCTCTTTTTGTGTTTTGCTTGCGCGAACATGTCATTGCTGTTTTCTGTCATGGCTTATAGGTATCGTACCCACACGTGAAACTCGTTTGTGCGAATTCTTAATAATTTAAGCAAACAATGTAGACTACAGATCTAGTGTGAGTGAAGCTCGTATTGCACATACATATGCCTATGACCATTCACAAGTTGCAGAAATTTTGAAGAGGTGGGATGATATTTTAAATCAATGGCATTCAAATTCCATATGTTCAAGCCTTAAAAGGAATTTTCTGAATCCAAGGAGACAACAACTGGACAAATTTGTTTTCGAATGGTTTGTTAGGGCCAGGAACAGAAGTGTCCCCCTATCTGGGCCATTAATTAAGGCTAAGGCCAAGGAATTTGCTGAAGAGATTTAAATTTCGAGTTTTCACGCTTCAGAGGGATGGCTAGAGAAGTTTAGAAGGCGCCACAACATCAGTTATAGGAACATTTCTGGTGAATCAGCCGATGTCAATCCTGAGGTTATCCACGAATTTTTCGTTAAGATTTCCGATATCATTAAAGATTTCGAAGACGACTGCATCTACAACGCTGACGAGACTGGTCTATTTTACAAGGCTTTTCCAACAAACAAAAAACATTTTCATTGAGAAACGAAAAATGCATACGGGGAAAACTTTCCAAAGAAAGTCTGGCCATTTTATTTTGCGTGAATATGGCAGGAGAGAAAGAAAAACCTCCTGTAATTGGAAATTCTGCCCGACCGAGACCGTTTAAAAATTTAAAATATGATCAACTTCCGGCTGATTGGAAATTTAAGAAAAAGTCATGGATGACATCAATAATAATGACTGAATGGTTGCAAACATTTGACAGAAAAATGGGAATTAAACGAAGACACTGCTGGTTCTCATCCCAAAGATATTATTTTACAAAATGTCAAGTTAGTCTTTCTTCCACCCAACACCACAAGCGTGTGCCAGCCTTTAGACCTGTATTTGACTTCAAAAACTTTGAAGTCAAATACAGTAGTCTAATTTTAAGCCACATTTTAGCTAATATGGAAACAACTAAATCTGTCAGCTCCCTCGTAAAAACAATTAACGTCCTAGATGCTATTTATTTCATAAAAGGATCTTGGGATAAAGTCTCCAGTACGACAATTGATAATTGTTTCAAGAAATCCGGTTTTAAAGAAAGAGTTGAAAGGGATTCCAATTTTGATTTGGAAGATGACATTCCATTTGCGATTTTAGCAAGAATGTCAAACACTATAGAACAAATTGGGTCTTCAAATACAGTAGAAGATTTTATTGCAATCGACGAGGGACTTAGCGTTGAGTGTATGGACGATTCTGTACACATATTTACAGGCAATTCCTCTAATGAAAGTGATGATGCAGAGGATGACGAAGGTAAAATAGAAGTCTCGTCTATCAGATCATTTAAAGATGTGCAATCCAGCATTAAGAATTTAAAGTTATTTGCTATGCAAAAAAATGATGGGGAAGCAGTTGAACATTTGACAAATTTGGAAATTCATTTTGAAAAATCATTTAATAATAATTACAAAAAGCAAAACGGATTTCTTCACGAAACAAAGTAAAATTTAGTCTTTGGCAAGAAATTTTCCTATTTGCTTGTGTAAACTGCTTCCTTGTTACACTATAAAGTGTAGATATTATTATTACGCATGTATCTATTAACTTTACTAAAAACCAGGTTATTGTTTCTGCAAAAATGTGCGTTCGTATGTAATATTTATTTTTGTTTTTCATTTAAAAAATGTAATTTTCTATTCTTTTATTAAATCTTTACGCTTATTTCATATGAGTATTTTATTTAACAAGATATATCTATATCATCTGTTCCTTACTCCATTAAACGGACGAATTTTTCAGTCCGATGAATGTCCGCTCAAGAGAGAGTTCACTGTATATGGGTAGTTTTAACCCTCTAGGATTATCACTTTTCATCAAATTTGGCTTGATTTGATATACATCAATCAACTTTATAAAAAAAAATTTTTAAAAGCGGGTTTCATTGGATTATTTTTGATTATTATTAAAATTATGGCGAAAAACCCTCAAAAAGAGGGTGACGCAACCATTTTAGGACTGCGTAACCAGTGACCCAAAAAACATAGTCTGGAGCCGGTGTTTTGTTCCGACACACTAACGCGCGTTTTGAATGGACTATAGAGAGAAACTTCAGTTTTACTAATCTGTATTTATGCTGTATAATCTCAACCACAAAAGTACTTCCGAAAAGTTCTATATTCTCTCAAAGCTATATGTATTTTTAAATTAATTTCATCATAACGCAATACTTTGTGTAAAATATCTTTGCTAACTCGCTAACCTTCGATTACACATGCGCTGAGGACTTATTTGAACCTTTGAACTTTGTAAAGGAACTTCTAAGAAACACGTTTCACTTACTTTTACGTCTTAGTAACTGCACTCCTCCCACAAATGGTAATCCAAGAGGGCCTTTAAGTTTCCACGAAAGAATATAAAATTTTCTTCTACTCCATAAGTAAAGTAATAAACTTATTATGAAAATTACAAACAAAACCGACATTTTTACGTATTAACAAGGTAAGGAACGCGACACAAGCAGCACAACGCTTAACTTAGAACTAGAATTTATTTAAGGGTTCGATCCTTATATGGATTTAAACTGGTCTATGAAATGAAACAAGCTTGTTAGAACCTCGACAAATGCAATCTTGATAGTTGCAATGTTGTCGCTTGCGTAACAGAGTGTAACGGTCGGAAGCAGCCTTGCTTGTAAAGGGCCAAAGTTAAGACTGAGCTACGATCAGAACTTTAAAGTTTTAAATGTATTTTGGATGTGGAAGGGTTTGTTTATTGGAGGTTTGTATATACTCTACGTGAAAAAGTAATAATTTATTAATTCCAGACTAGCATAAGTTCATTTTTTACTCCCAACCAAAATTATAAATAGTGCCAGTTTTCTTAGCGCTGTATTTGTATTTTTCATTAAAAAAAACAATTCTTTTAATATTTGACAAATAAATTCAATACAAATGTTATTTATTTAAATATTATCGCAATAAAAAACTGTCAACGTAAATACTTTAAGTCGCTCAGGTTATATTAAACGCGTTTTTTAATTAACATCAGAACCTACTCTTGTTACAACGTCACGTTTGGCTTTCGGCTAGTAATATTATCTGATTACGCACTACGCCTCCGGTATACATAATCAAGCCAATTAACAACATAATTAACATAATTATTGTTTTGTAAGCCCTGTGCGCACTAGAAGGAGCGTTTCGTGTTTTTAAAAGATAGTAGAAAAGTAGTTCAAAATCAACCTGAATTACCATTGACCCCAGAATAGAAGCGTACTTTTAAAAAGGCATTTTCTGTTTAATTTTGCAAGATCAAGTTTTTCTATGTGATAATAAGTTCGGTAAGAGATGCGTTATCAATACCGTGCTTTAGAATAATCCTCCTAGTAACCAGTAGGTAACCCGTATTAAAACGATATATGTACTCTTTTTGCTACATTCTTGCTATATCGTATAGCTAAGAAAAGGTGAATAAATTTTACTTAATGATGTATAACAGAAAAACCAACGATTCGAAGAGATTAAGATAACAACTCAATCGTGATGGCATAATGGCAGTGAGGTAAACTCAATAAAAGATTTTTGGTCGTTTTAAAATTGTTTACTCAATGTGTTTGATTTCACATGGAAATGCATATCGAGTTCTAGAAACAACTAGGTATTCACAAATCAAATCAAGTTTTTTATTGATTTTAACAATTTGAAAACCATACAACAACTGAACTGATCAGCAAAGCAAAATTCCCATCATTATCAGATTATATTCATAGGTATTCAATCTGACCGTACAATTGCATTAATACGTTGAAGCCTCGAGAATTGCGATTAGGTCACAAGTAAATAAAAGAGAATTTCTAATTCAATTACATACCGGTAAGTATAATTCAAATTTATTAATTATTTTAATTTATCTCAGCAAAAGGTGGTCCCAGTATTCCAGGTTGGTATGGTGCTCTTTCAGGTATGTTGCCAATGGATGGAAGTTGATCCACCATGACTTCCAAAGGGGGTTAGTTTATGCTAGAGATGAGCGATGTTGACAAAACATCGATATTGACATCGATGTCAACATCGATGACTCAACATCGATGATCGATAATAATCGAACTCAAAACATCGATGTTCCTTAATATCGATGTTATATAGAATGGCGGCCAAGGGCGTAAAAAGACAATATACTTGAATGTTGTTTTTTTCTTTTGTTTTGTGATGTAGTGAAAGCCCCGGAAACAACCCTAGATGCGTTTTTAGCATGGTTACGACCGGAAGATAATGAAGTAAATTGAACGTCTTGTTTTGGTATAGCTGCGAGCTAGAAAATTGCAAAGAGATGGAATGGACTTTTTTATGATAGGTAGACTCGTCGGTCAACCTCGTCAGCACAAAGAACTTGGGTGTAAATTTTAACTCGAAGCTTTTTTTCGATGACCACATTTCGTACATTGTTAATAAGACAAATACAGATTTGGGCTTCATAGAGAGATGGTCTTGTGGCTTTGGCGATTCATCCGTCAGCAAGACTCTTTATTGCTCTTTTGTTAGACCGATTTGATAGTACGTTTTCCCGATCTAGCCATCATTTTATTCAGTTCATAATTATCGGATCGGAGCGATAAAAAGTAGGTTTCTTAGATTTGCGCTTTGTAGCCTTCCAAGAAGCAATCCCGTTATATTGCCTCCCTACAACAATAGGTTTACGCTTCTTTTCATGGACACGTTAGAGAAAAACGGCTCTGCGAATCTGTACAACTCATTCCCAAGGGCTACTTAGCTGTTTCAATATTTTATTTCCTTATCGCCCTCCAAGGAATTATGACTTTCTTTATATTCCTTGCTGTCGCACTAACTGCGCTTCTAATGAATTCATTAATTCTCTGCTTTCTTTGAATGATCATTGGGATGAACTTGACTTAAACTAGTCTAAAACTCAAATGAAATAAAATAGGGTGACTACTCAAATTGCATAGCCAGCTATTGATTTAGTTTTTATATAAAGGTAGGTTTTGTTCTTCTATTGGCAACGAATACTAGTCTTCAATTTCAAAGGAATATTCAAAATTTTGAACTAAGTTCGCTTCAGTTCTTTTCTGCCATCATCGAAGGTCGATGTTTTGATCGTAACATCGATTGTGCGATATTTGACATACTACAACATCGATGTTTATACTCTCAACATCGATGTTTCGTGAACATCGAGGAACATCGATGTTTCGTGAACATCGATGAACATCGATCATCCCTAGTTTATGCGCTGTTCCTGGCATGAACACAAGTTTTAATTTCAAAATATATTTCATGAAAAAGAAATTTATTAAGATTAACAAACTCTTGCATAGATGCAATAATTCTTATTCTTAGTTACAAAAATATTATAAAATGGGTACATCTAAAAACGGAAATTCTAGAACTTGTGAAGACTACTTTTGAAGAGCAGGCAATTGCAAGCGCTAGGGCTTCGCAATATCGTGACGTTTATGGTACCCTGTCTTTCGAAAACGTTGACAACTACTTCTGGAATGAATTTTCAGCCCGTGTTATAAAAACGTTATTTGAAACGCGTGGTGGTTTGCTTGACCTAAATGCTAGGGCGTGGAAAAAGAATACTTGTGGTTTGTGTTCATTGTGCAATAGGGATGAGGTTGAAGATACGTTTCACTTCGTGTCAATGTGTCCTGTTCTTATACAAGAGTTAGAGTAAGTTTTATACATATTTGAATTTGAATTATGTTTTTGTGTGTGAAACCGAAATTGGATAACATTTGTTTAACACTTTAGTATTACAACGAAAGAAGTTGTGAACTTTACGTTTTAGGGTTCCGTAACAACAAGAATTTTTATAGTTTTTGCCTGTCCGTCAGTGTGCCTCTCTGTAAGTCACAGCTGGTTGCTGGAGAATGGACGGACGAGTTGAAGCCTTCTAGGATACGGTGATCCTCATCTGGATATTCTCAAGTGTTAGTTACACCTCCAAGTGGTAGCAACCGGGCAATGCATCCTAGAATGTAGCCAAGTAACTAATGCGGGAGGAGACAACCTCTTGAAAAATCCCCCTAACTCCAAGGGAGTCTGCAGTGTTGCGTCCCCTCTGCAGGACCCAGGGGTAATTGGGTCGCGAATGGCGTTTTCCTCGGGCGCTTCTGTGGTAGTGGAGGTGGATTGTATGGGAGACCCCAACAGGTTGGCTATTACCACGGTACCCACAACACAACAGTAGCAGTCTTGAGAGAATTACCTTTCGAAGGAACTGTGGCGGCTATGGAGGCTGGCTCGCTTCCACCGGCTGAAACTGCTGTAGCAGTCCTGGAGAAGGGTGCCATTGGCATAATAACAACTAGCACTTCTTCAGGTGCGGCGGTGCAGAGATGGGAGACTCTAACGAGTTGGTTATCTCCGCGATACGCACACCAGGAGAACATGCAGATCTGCCTTCCAAAGGGTTAGCTGCGGTTAATCCGGAGGGGGTTTCTTGTCCTGGCTCAGGACTAAAGCGTTACGGCCTGGAAAGGGGTAAATGATGTAACTAACGCATGGACCAAGAAGGAACACTGGAGACGGTAGGAAATCATGGATTTATGCAGATAGGCTAGGATTCTAGCAGTGACCCAGGAAACCGAGGTTAGTGGCAACAGTGGGATAACTGGATACTCAGTTGCCCCCACTAAGGGAGACTGGGAGGGGACGAAAAGGGACCCGGTTATGTGGTCTGTCTCGGCTAATCCCCAGAGAGGTGTTTTTAGTGAGTAAGAATATCACACTACCGGAGGGCACGGGCTGTCTGGTGTCTTTTGGAAGGGTTTCACCTCTCCCGCAAAAAAAAAAGAAGAAAAGTCACAGCCCGCCCGTTCTTTCATTTATAAACCTATTCTGTGGAAATATAGTATACGGACGTTAGAAATAGGAGATTGTAGGATTTGTAAAAAAAATAAGACTGAACTGGCAAGAAGTTCAAATTTTTTTATTGATGAAAAATTTATGCGTGCAATATTTTGAATAAAATACTGTAACATGTACTGTAGTCTAGCGTAGGTTACGTGATGAAAACGAAATCAAGTTGTGCAATGCGCATGTCCAGAATTTAGGAAACCAGCAAAACGTCAGGTGCAATATGAAGTCAATGCCGAATTAAACCTGTGGTGACTTTGTGTGGTGAAAATAAATAACGGAAATTTCTAGAACTGGGTTGTTGAACTTTCTACTAAGCTAAGTAGTATAAATAGGGTTTTCATCAATGACACACTTTTTTCGAACATTCAATAAGTAAAAGAAAAATTATGTTCTTCACGGGAGGGTAACAGACTCCACCGTAGACCCTCCACTGTACCTTGATTATTATTAGGGCCACAATATCCATGAATATTATTTCACGTAACCTACAGAGAGAAGGTTGGATTATTTCAGTAACCCTACGACTTTAACTTTCTTCCAGCTTTATTAATTGAGTGTTGGCATGGGACTTTCAGTAACCCACCCTTGTTGTACAGAGAGTAAAAAATTTTCGATCACAGCATCTAAATTAACCATTTAGTAAAGTTCTGCCCTTTTCAATATTATTTGGCGAAAGAATTTCACTTTGAGTTCTGGAGTCGTAAAAATGTTTTAACAAGAATTTGTAACTTCGTTACAAAAAGAAATGGACACAACATTTTACTTTGATTTTTCCAAAATAAGTTTCAATGAAGGCAACTGCTCAAAGGCACAAAGGGCAACAATTAACTCAATTAGAATTTTAGACAGAAACCAATTTCACGCTCCGAGTGTCTGACCTTTTGGAGTGCTTTATCGGTACCGACAAATTACACCCGTGAGCACTCAACTAGATACATGACGAAAATATCTTAAACGTTTGTATGGCTGTAACTAGTTTAAGGTATAGAAAGATTGTCAGGTACTTGATTGAATTTTATGGTGCAAATGCGATGGAATCCATAGATTAAATCTTATAGACTTCATCAGACGAAGGTCACTATTGATACTCATTTGCGAGACTATCGATATTTTAACACGAAAACATTCACAGTTGATGGGTTATTGACTTAACAACTTTTTCATCGTAATTGAAATCTTTTAGATATATTAGATACTTTTCAATTTAGAAAGGGGAATTCACCTGACCTTAACAGACACCTGGTTGTAAAATTAGTCCAAGGTTATTTAGTACGAAGATTAGTGAAAGTAAAGTTTACCGTGGAATATTTTTTTCAGTTTTTTATTTAACAACTCCCTATTTATTTATACATTTGTAGATATTGCACTTTTATGTATTTAACAAAAACATCTAAAATAACTAAAAACAACATTTTATAACAATTAAACTATGTCTACAAACTAAAACTAGGAAATACAAAAAAAATATTGCACCTTGAATTTGGAAATGTTTAAAATTAGGATTGTATTTAGTGATGGCTGGATGTAAAACTGACATCTGCATGGAATCCACTTTTGTCTGCCCGATAAATAACATTTTGAATACGCCCATCCGGAAGCAGTATGTGGTATTGTCCTCTTGTTGTTCCGTCTACATCACGATTTTGTTTGTGGCCAAAATCATTTCCTGTGTGGAAGTCACGGACACGATAACCAAATGCATATCGAGATGCATATCGTTGCTGAAAAGAAATTAAAAAGCTTTAAAATCAAGCAGAAGCTTTTACATAAATTTTAAATTTATAAAATTTTGCTCGAGAAGCTTACAGGATATTTTGAGATCGTTTCTAATAAAATTCTTAACACAATACGTAAACTTATGAAATAATTGTATATTCGATCTTTAATTTTGGATAAGAGCAACGATATATACTTTAGTTTGCGCCATTACTGAATTCGTCATTGCTAATTCACTGAAACTACTCAAACTCAAATTTTACGACATTAATTCTTTGGTTCCTTTAAACACCTTATGAGTGACTTCCATCTTCTCTTCGCCGATTTTAAAGAGGCATTTAATCTGCATAGAAGCAACTCTGAAAAGATTATCAGAAGGACCTACGTACGTAAGAAGCCAGAGAATTTGTCGAAGCCCTTTCAAATGAAGCGAGGATATGTTAAATCTGACAATCCTCGAATATTTAGACGTTAAAGTAGACCACAATGACGAGTTCCGTAATAACAAAATATTTAATACCTTCTCCTCTTCTAGGAAAACTATATTGGTGCATTGGCGCCTGCGTAAATAAGTTGCGTATTTTTCTTAAAATTACATAAGTTTATGACCCTTACCCAAAATTCCCAAAAGTATTTAGCGTAACCTCGTAGGTATTGATCACCTTTAAAAAGTGCAGTTAGTGTCATCTATTCAGTGAATTAGTTTTCAATTATTTTTAAAAGTGGGTACTGTGTATTGTGTAGTGAGCAGTAGGGCTGGTAATTACTGTAAGAGTTGTGGCGTTAATAGTTGTGTGCGAATGTTATCAATATGCTCCCCAACGGAACGTGGTGTGTCCGGTGAAGTTGGAGAATATTTTATGTTTGTGCCAATAGCGCTGATGTGTCCGCACATTGTGCCTCCAGCGGATCGTGGTATGTCCGGTGAAGCTGAAGGAATCCTGTAAGTGAACCCCCATATAGCTCGTGTGCCCTCTTATTGGGTGGGCGACCTTATTACTCGATTCGGGTTGTCCATGAAGGTGAAAGCATCCAGTGATATAGTAAAAGGCGGATGTGTCCGCCATATAATATAGGCGACCTCTGATCTCATTAGGTGTGTCCATGAGAGTCAGAGGACTCCCTAATTTGTAGTAGTTGTATTTCTGAGCGCGAGTGTAGTTAGACACTACCACGGAGTATTAAAATATACTCAAAGACTTTCTTTGCTTTTCTATTTGCAGACTATATCCGCGTTATAGTTATTCTTGTAATTAATAACGTTTTGAGAAAAAGAACGATTGTGTCTTTGCTTGCGTGTTTTTTCGTAAAAGATGCATACTATCTATGTTATTTGTGATTGTTGTTAATGTCGTAATGTGTCTCGTTCTTGAAAAACATAGTGCTTCAAGCTTATGTTAGCAAAATCGCCTGGCCAGGCCCGTGCAATCAGGGGGTAAATAATGAAATTTTCTTCCTCGTCCAGAGAACTTCTACAAAATGTTTTACATGTTTTTCGAAGAGACAGTAGCCAGTAATAACCAGCACAATATTTCGGTGATTGGTGCAGTTTCTACGGCAGGAAAGACGTTTTCTTAGTATCCCAAACATTCCCCTGCATCCCGCTATGACCGGAGACGGAACAGAGAGTAACCCTGTGTACTGCTCCTAAGTTCTGGAGATTATTATGACACCTGCGTGATCTTAATTCGTTTATACCCGCTTGTCTATTGATATAAATTCCTACATACATAACTGATGACCGCTATATACAAAATGGTGACCCACTTCTAAGTGCCAGGGATTCTAGTAGAGAGGGTTTTCTCAAAGCTCAGTTTCGGGGTAGCATAGTCGGTTTTCCCCGGCAGTTGACCTTTAGGATAGATCCTTAGTATAGTGTCAGGGTACTGAGGTTTTGGAAAGATTCAATTACACTTTTCCTTGGAGACGGAGATGGATCAATTGGTTGAGTGGTACGATCAGCACGCCATGGTCCCCGGGCTTAAGCCTCGGTCTCACTGTGGGCTCTTTATAAAAAATTAAAAGTTCAACTCGTCTCTGTGCTGCTGTTTAGCACGCAGAAATGCAAAAACACGACACTCAAGTTCCCCATTCCCTCTGCCCTAAATTACCTTTCGGCCAGTGCCATACTGAACACATCATAGGGTTGTACCCTGGGCTGGTCTTCTGAGAATTGGCCAATTGCAGTTCTCTGATACTCTGCATGCATCTCTCTAAAAGCTTCGCAATTGCCCAATTTTGTGTGGATCTGACGACTTCACAGCAGAGGGGTGTGTATTGCGACAGTTGTTAAATTTTTAATACCTAAGACCTATGTTTAGTAAAATTCAATCTATTCCTGGTGACTTGTATGGTTCAAAAGAGCAGATGGCACATTTATATATGCCGTGAGTCACAATAGCACTATGAATTATAGAATTAGAGGACACACATTCACAACTCTAAACATGCGATTTATAATAATAACAATAGAGTTTCCCTTCTAATACAGAAGGAGCAAAATGCAAAACAAACAAAAAACCTAGTTTTTTTTAGGATTTTACAATAACGTTGTGAATTGTTTCCCCCTGTAGCAAATACGAATATTCAATAAGAAGAATTCCTTTTCAGTAACAAAACACAGCTGACGGGATTCGGAATCGAGACGCTTCTGAGACGATGCGAATGAACGAATTTTAACGAAATAACTTCATTAACGTGCTTATAAAATTAAATTAACGCGGGAAATTAAACCACAAGACCAGAATTACGCCGAACATTCGTCCAGCATATGTGAGAGCATCAGACAGATGATGCTGATTTTTTGAAGAAAATCATCTACGTAAATAAGCAAAATTGTCGGATTTGGGGCGAAGAAAATCTACATGGTATTCAAGAACAACCAATGCATCCGCAAAGATCTCCTGATAGTGTGGTCTGTAGTCAGGAGGTGTGATTTTTCCAAATTCTTTCGAAAATGATGTTGGCACTACCGTCACAGTGAATAGTGTACGTTATCGTCCCATAACAACCTTTTTGTGGAATCAATTAAATTATATAGTATGAACTTGGACGACATGTGGTTCCTACAAAACGGCGCCAAGTGCCATACAATGACAGCAAAATGAAGTTATTAAAATTTCCTGGCCATATTCTTTCGCGAAGAGGCGATATCAGTTGGCCAGTTGTGATCTAACGCCGCTAGACTTTTTTCTTTGGAACTACATAAAGGGAAAAGTTGATACTAACAATCTTGAAACGCTTGACGCTTTGAAAAACAACATTCGTCGAGTTATTGCTGAAATAGATCCAGGATTGTATCAAAATGTCATCAAAAATTTCAATAAAAGAATGGTAACCTGCCAGAATAGCCGAGGTGGCCATATGGAAGACATTGTATTCCATATATAATTCCGAAGTCTGTACTTTATTTTGAAAAAATCTTTAGCATACATTCTATAATTAAATTAAAAAAACGAATCCTTCAACTTTTCTTTTGACACCCATTAATTAATGGCGCGTTATTTTAATATTTGATTTTAAACGAGATAAATTAAAAAATTAGTCAATAAATATGCTAAATGTAAGGCATTGTATAATGTATGGTTATTTGTGAGCAAGTTGAACCCCCCCCCCCCCCCCCATTCGAAGGCTAGATTAGTTGTTGACCTAAATAGATATCAAACACGATTTCGTATATTTTTTAAAAGTAGTTTACTTTTTCATAGTTTCATTTTATAGTTTATATCTGATTTGTTTTAAAAAGTTTGTATTCAAAAATAAATAAAAACTGGCGACGTGACCTCCTTGCCTATCGTGTATAATTTTAAGATTTATTATTGTATTGTTTACAAATCAAAAGTGTTCACCGATTTAAATTAAAATTCTACGGATTTACACAGAACTTTAGGACAGGCTTGGTTTGTGTCCAGTCATTTTAATGCAACACTCATTTTAAATACATTTCTTACCGGATACCTCTAACCAATATCTAAAAAAAGATAATAAGAAATAAAAAGTAACATAATAAAAAATAAAATTTAAGCCGGCTTGCAGAAAGCGCTAAACAAAATATAATATTAATTTAATGTTATGATTATTACGACATTTTCAGGTTTACACTTAATTAACAAATCAAAATTACTACCTATGTTCAAAGGTACTAAGTAACTATCATTAGTATGGTATCAGTAGAGTGTGTCATAACATAAATATTATTTTTTGCTTTTTAACACTTTATGTGACGTCAGTTAAACCTTTTTTTAAATTCTTTTACACTGTAAACAATTCGTTTTATTCATAATTAGTTTCATTTATATTGAGGTTGTCTTATTCTTCTTACATAATAGAGGTTTTCTTTTAAGTAAGATTAATAAAAAAAATTTAAATTATGAATCCAGTTATTTATTTAAAACGAATAAACGAACGAATTAATTATTAAGGAAGTATTCTGTATTGCATTAGTCCAAACCTGTTTGCAGACAAATTTTATTAAAAAAACTTTATGTGGATTACATAATGAAATGTTGAAACAAATTATAAAATATTATGGATTAATTGAAAAAAATTTCGGATTAAATATACAATCAATTTTTTATTCTCCAATTGGACGATTTCCTCTTAAAGTATCTCATCAATTTTTCCGGTTACTAACACAAATAGAAACCAAATTTATCATAAAATTCCAATGAAAAATTGAGAAACATCAATAAATCTGAACAAGTTTTTTCCTTATTTTGTAATGCCTTTCGAGAATACTTTCGTTATTTACAAATTTGTTCAGAATCGTGGCGTAAGTTGCAAATAGATCTTAGTTTATCGGCCCTTATTTATTCGCGTAATAATTTCGTAATGAATTATTCATTACTGGAGGAAATTGAGAAAAACTGTGGTGTGCTAAATACAATTTCAATTCATAATTTGTTTCTTTTGAATAGTAAATAGATTCCAAGAAAGATTTCAGGCTTCTTTTCCTGGCATTTTTAGTCTTCTCGAGAAAGTATTTGAATAATTCATTTTTCTCGGACGTGTAGAAAAGTGGTTTTAAATATAATTGTTATTTTTTCCGATTAATTGTTGCCTCTCTTGAGGATTTTGGGTAGAATACTTGTATTTTCCATGTCAAATCCCTAATTTAGTGTATCTACAATACATTGGAAGTACTTTTGAGGTAAAGGCATTTTTAAATTTCAATCCAAAACTTTTTTTCTTAAAATCAAATCAAATGAAAATTATAAACAACGTTTCAGTAGGATTTATGTCGGTAATAACTCCTAGAACAGAAATATTTTATAGAAAGTGCATTTTTAGTAGATGCTTAATCTTGCCTTAATAACATTGTAGTAATTATGTGGATACGTTTTTTCATTTATATGTATATATACAGGGTGTTTCAGATCTGACGTGCCAAAATGAGTGGGGTGATAGATCTCACCTAGGCAAACAAAAAATTGTATGGCAGGGATGGGGGTAATCTCATGGAGTCACAGGGTAATTCATATATTTCAGTTTTTCATGGTATGCAAATTACTCTTTTATTTTTATCTGTTGATCTACCTAACACATCGACATCAAACAATCGCTAGAAAAAATACTATACCAATGAAATTTCCGAAATTGTCAACAATGTTGATCTAGCTCCTATCATTGCAGGTACAGTCACTTCCAAAAGTGAAAAAAATGGATTGCAATTAGATAAAATACAGCATTTTCT
Source organism: Leptarthrus brevirostris (assembly GCA_964036015.1). Taxonomy (NCBI): domain Eukaryota; kingdom Metazoa; phylum Arthropoda; class Insecta; order Diptera; family Asilidae; genus Leptarthrus; species Leptarthrus brevirostris. The sequence continues at coordinate 115,663,889 of OZ038372.1, read as the reverse complement.
TAATTTTTTTTTCCAAAAGTCATGTAATTAGTACGCAGTTTTTTATTTTTATTGAATTGACCATCTTATTGCTTTTTCAAAAAGGTACAACATGCACAGGTAGAGAAAGGGTGTCGTTTATCAGTATAAAACTTATCGGGAAATTTTTCAAAATCTGCAATTTAAAGAAACTAACTCATATTAACTCTAAAATCTTTTTTAATAAATTCAAAACATATTACAATTAATCTTAGTAAATTACAAAAGCTGTTCAAAATGTCCACCGCAACTTTGGATGCATGCCAATATTCCCCTTCTAAGTCCCTGTTTAAAGCGTATTGCTGTCAGCCAGCCTCTATCGCTGCATTTGAAATTCTGCTAACTAAATGCTCCCTAGTATTAACAAGGCTTGAATAAACTTCATCCTTCATTGTTCCCCATAAGAAAAAGTCCAATGGGGTAAGGTCTGGAGACCTAGCAGGCCAGGTTGCCGATGATACCAGCCTGAACATTGACACTGAATATCTGTTGGAATGAGGTCACCTTTGTCATGTGTGGGGTTGTTTTCTTCCAACTATGGAGATAATGGAAGTTTGTGAACTGAGATTCATTCGTCCACAGAATTCGGTCCAGAAACGTCTATTGTCTCGTTCCAGAAGCCAAGTGCTAAGTTCCAGCCTTCTCTCGGAATCTGCTTCTAGTAGTCCTTGGACTGCGTTATGGTGATATGGGCGTAATCCCTCTAGATGAATAACCCTCCAAACCTTAGGTGAAGACACTTCTAATCGCCTTTCGACTCGTCCCATGCTCGTCTCAGGGTCTTGCCTCACGATGGTGATTATTTTCTGCTCAACGTCGGTAGAAGTTCCCGAAGTTTTGTATCGTGCCTCCCTGTCGTTTGAAGTTACACTTCCTGTTTCTCTTAACCTTCAGAAAGTTCGTGTAAATACCCCTCTTTGCGGTACTTGCCGATTAGGGAATCTCCTTTGATATTCCAGTGCAGCGGCTCTCTCGTTTCCGTCTACTACACCATAAATGTAAATAATATCCGCGTATTTCTCAAAAGTAAATATACCATTTTTTAATAATTTTTGCTTAAAAACACCTACACCTATTGATTTGTTTTTCAACTATGATAGGTATTCTTGCTGACTGACCCTTTTCTTTAGCAAAATTTCCATCAGGTACGAGTAACAGAACGCCAGGATACAAGGATGTGAACTCTGGCTAACACAAGCTAATATCGGCAGTAAAACAAAATTACACTAACATTTTTAGAACTTTTTTGCAGCAATAATTAAAACTTATTACCTGTTAACCCAAAACAAATATTTTCGACCCTCTATCTTAAAATGTTGTTTATTTAAAGAATTTTCTACCTAAATCTCAATAAAATAATTGGGCAGTCAGGGATTTTTCAGCATGCGGTTTTTCTAATACTTTGTCTACCTTGCCAAATTGCACCTTTTTGGAAAGGTAATAAGATCGGAGATCCAAATAAAATAAAATTAAAGTATTCTAATTACATGAATTTCGAAGAAAATTTGGGAAAATTCTGAATTTTAGCTAATCGCAAACTATTTTTTTCACTTTTGGAAGTGACTGTACCTGGAATGGTAGGGGTTAGATAAACGTTGTTGGCAATTTTGGAAATGTCATTGGGATAGTAGTGTTTTATCGTCATTTTGATGTCGTTGTGTTGGGTAGATAAAAAGATAAAAATAAAAGAGTAATGTGCATACCATGAAAAACTGAAATTTATGAATCACCCTGTAACTCCCAAACGGTTGAGATTGCCCTCCCCCCCCTGCCATACAATTTTTTGTTTGCCTAGGTGAGGTCTGTCACTCCACCCATTTTGGCACGTCGTATAAGCAATATTATCACAAGTTGAAAGTTTATTCCAAAATAAAATAGTAAACATTTTAAAATAAGCAACAACTTCACGGTATTATTATCATTAAAATAAGGTACTAATTTAATATAATACACATTATTTTGAGGTAGATATTAATATGAGTCTTCTAGAGTGCATGAAACCGAGACTGGCAAGTTACTTTGAAATTGTTGGCAATTTTCTTCCGTTTTAGCGCAATAGCTCGGGGAGTTTGCTTTGGAGTTCCGAGTGGACAGAATCTTTGAGCATTAACTTTCAAAAAGTTTAGCTCTATGAATACTTCAACAATGTATATTTTTCTCTTTCAAATTTTATATTAGTAATTCCATTAAGATACGGTCTGGAATTTGTGTCCTTCAGAAGTTTTGTATAGAATTTATAAAAAATAAGTGGGATACATTAATTAGTGATTAAGAATGAATTTTTGAACTATCATATACATTGTATAATGTAATAAATTGTTGGGTTTGGTTTAATTTTAAGTTTATTTTCTTCTTTTTAGAGCATTTAATTAAAAGCTTGTTTTTAAAAATGTTTTTTACTATTTATTTAATTTTTTTATTTTCTAGTTCTCTCCAAATTACACAAGTCATATTATGAAGCCAACCAAGGCGCACTATCGGTGATGCCAGACATTAGAACCGGCCATCATTATTGAATGCATATACAATATATCGTGCCTGTGCTTTTGATCGTTGAACGGTGCCTTCGTCAGTGGGAATTCGACCCTGACGACAGTAGCCATATCATAGTGAAACTTACAACGGGCTTTCACAGTTAAATGCGTATACAACATTTAATGTCTGTGCTACTAACCATTGAGGAGTTCCCTACTCAGGATCCAACCCTGAGTGCAGCAACCATATCATGTTAAAACTTAAAACCAGCTATCGTTATTAAATACGTATACAAAATTTTGTGTCTGTGCTGTTGACCGTTTTCGTTTATCTGGAGCTAATCCTGGATGTCGGTTAAGATCATGCCATAATAATAGCTTGTTAAAAAAAATATTTGTTTACTATAAATTTTTTATTTTTTAGTTTTCGCTAAAATGCATTGTCACCGGAACTGAACAAACATGTAAAAATTCAACTCCGTAGTATAAGAGGAAGTGATACTTATTCAGCTTGTAAGATTCGACCTAAACGAACAAACATATAAACATTGCAAGTTAAATTAAAGCTTGTAAAAAAATAGGTAATCTGTCATCTTGGGGCGTCTGGCATATTGTGATTAGAATGGCGTCACGTAGTTTATCGCATTCTACTCATCAAACCCTTTCATTTGATGCCCATGTCAAAGGAGTTGTAATTAAAAAGGTAATCCCCTATCTTAAGGCGTCCACCATATTGGGTTTAGAATGACGTCACGCAGCTCATCGTATTATTCTCATTCAACTCTTTCATTAAGAGTAAGAAAGACTTTGTGCTACTTGGGATATTATTTCAAAAGTCATTAAAAGTCACCTACTTAATTCTATATACCTGCTTAATAAGAAAAGTCGTTTCTGGCAGCCCCTGCGGCCGGGTTTTAGTACACTAAAATTACAAAGAGACTAAGAAATAAAATTTAATATAGTTAAAGTAACAGTAAATTTCAGGACATTTACTTTTAATAGTATTCTCTATTTATAAAAATTATTTCCAGAATATTCCCCCTCCTAATTGTTGACAGAACGCTGTAAATCTTCTAATATACTTAAAATGCACCCCCTGTAGAATATTTAAGAAAAAAATCGTTTGCTATTAAGTTTTTCAGATTGAAAAAATACACAGTTAAATTGGTGGCAGGTCAACATTTAATTTGACACCCCTCATCCCTTATTTAGGTTGGCCATCCCCCGTCACAAACCCCAAAAAAGGCCCTTAAAACGGCATTTTATTTTTCTACATTAATTGAATAATAGAACCAACAAAAATTTTTATTTCATTTCAATCAGACATCCTCATCCTAAGTTATAATTTTAAATGTGGTATTCATTTTACATGGTATTGATAGATATATTCGAAACAGTAAAAAAAACTCAGAATGTACTAGATCAAAATTATAAAAAATATAGTACTAGAATTTTATTAGAGATTTTCAAAAACTGTGGACTAATTTTTGGTAGATGCTGTTTCGGATGGCTAAAAGTTATTTTTATTTTGTACTAGAGCTTTTTCATCTATGGCATAATTATTTTTCACACTATTATAACTTAGGGTGGGGATATCCGATTAAAAATTTTTGTTAGTTTTATAATCCATTCAGTCTGAAAAATAAAAAAAATGTTGAAGAAAATTTGGGAGGCGGATGGCCAACCCCTATGTCCAAATAAGGGAAGTGGGATGTCAAATTAAACTTTGTCCTACCACAAATGTGGCTGCATATTGTTTTTTATTTCAATCGAAAAAACTTGCTTGCAAACTTTTTCTCAAATATTCTACCGGTGGGAATGTTAAGCATTTTTAAGTGTTCCTTAAGCCCTTAAATGAAAGCTAGGAATGTTAGCAACAATGTTTGTTTTAGTAAAAAAAACATTTCATTTTGCTGCAGTACGAAAAAGAATAATAAGTTAGGTAATTATACACTTTCGCGGTTAGTTTTTTGGCGATAACAAATCCAAAATTAGACCGATCTTCATGATTTTTTTTAAATGTTTTATTAATTTTTGTTTAATCAGGCTTTTGGTTGCTTTATTACCCCCCTCCTTGCCGCCCCTCCTTCCCCCACCAAGTTTGAATGCGTTAAAAGATCTTTTTTTTTTACAAATAATCGTTCAAAGCGTTTTTTCGCTAAATTTAGTCGTTTTTTCGATTATATTACGAAAAAAGATATAAAAAGTTGATGAGATGTCCTCAAAGAAAATTATACAGACTTATTTGTAAAAAGTCGTTTCTTTTTAACATTTAAAGCTCTGAAACTATTACAAATACTGAATTGAGATCATTTTCGTATTTTTTATAGTAAATCCGCCGTAAAAACGAACATGTAAAAAAAATCATGAAGATCGATCTAATTTCGGATTTTTTTCGCCAAAAAACCAGGTGAGCGCGAAAGTGTTTAATTACCATAAGTTAAAAAAAAAGTGATGGATGAGTGGCACGATGACATGGTTTCAGGCTTCCAACCTCGCCCTCTCCGCAAGTTTTTAATTAAAAATTCACCCCTTCTCCGCTGATGTCTATCTCGCAGCGATGCGAAAACAAGACATTCACGTGCCCTTACTTCCCTTATCCTGATTCCCTTCCGAACAAAGCCATGCTGACGCATCATAGGGTTGTCTCCTGGGCTTTGTCTACATCATAAAAACATTGTATGGGATTTACCTGAAAAATATATAATATAATATACATTTCCGTCTATGTACCCATAATATGATTACCGCGTAAATTCGAAAATCACGCATTCATTTAGTCGGTGAGGTTTTAATAACTGCTTTGCGAGGTCCAAGTTTAGCCATGTTTTCTCTAAATAGCCGAAAAATTCTTCCACTTGATAGCTTTACCGCGACCCAAAAATTTCAATCTGAATGACAAGAAAATTTCTCTATAGACCCCACTCCTTATCGATCAATAGAGTTTTACAGTCACCTGCATGCTATTCCCAGCACCAGTAACATCTGCAACCAATGTCATGACAACGATTCCAAGTAGAGCTTCAATTTAAGTTGGCTTCGGAAGCATTGATATAACTCTGCAACCCTCAATGGTTCTTGATTCGAACATTTTTAATTAATTTTTTATTTTTCGAATATTACAAATAAATTCACGAAAATAACGAATCGACGCCGCTCTCTTTTATATCCATGCAAAAGGCATAAACGTTACACTCGAAACAAGTTCTTCTCAAAATGATGTTTTCGCAACTGGTTGACAATTTAAATCTGATCAACATCAATTTTACATGTATGTATTCTTCTGTCTTCTAACTTTTATTTATTATTATTTTTTACTATTTTTGCAGCCCGAAATAAGTCATTTTTTAAAGTTATTTCGAAATTTTTTCTTGAGGGACTGCTATTTTGTTAAAAATTTGTTGTTTTTTTTTGTTTAATCGGCTACGTATAACTGAAGCTACTTTTATACATATTACAAAAACAATACCAATTTTTTTTCCGATAAAAAACGTCACGCAGAACTGTCAACCAGCGGACCATGTTTGGCGTGCAGCGGTTTAAAGCGACCTCTACAAAATTAACAATTTCTTCATGATAATTCATATAAAAGTCTATTTAAAAATTACAAATAAGTTTACTACAAGACTTATTTTAACTGACTTGCTTTTGGCAGAGTTAACAACTAGAGCGCATAAAAATTTGCGAATAATCCTTACGAATTCTACAATTTACAGATAAATATCGTAACAAAATATAAATACCATTAAACATATTCAAAATTTTGCAAACGTTATCAAAAGTTTTTCTTTATCTATATTGATGTCTGGGAATTTCGTTGCGTTTGCCTAGTATTTTCATGAGATGCTTTGACATGTAGTAGGGTTTTTCTGCAGATCCGTCATTTCTTTGGGAATCTTCCAGGAAGCACAAAAACAAAGTGTCAACAGCCATCAAGTAGACACCGAAAAACACCGTAGTTATGAGATATGTTGCAATCACCACAATTGTAATGTAGTTTGTATTGTTCGGGGAAACTGTCTACATAAAAGTAAGTGGCCGCGCCTACTGAAGCCGTTATAAGTAACTTAGATAGAAAGAACAGAAAATCTGTAACTTTATCGACAGTAACAACCCTAAGAACATTTCTCATAAGTAAATTAAAGGAATCTTTGGCATGTTGCGAAAGTTGCTGCTAACACCATATCCCCAAACGAAGATATGAAAAACATCAACCAGAAAAAACCAATTAAGTTATATGCGTGTAAATATCCTGCTATGTTTGGTCCTTGCAATCCCTCAAAAAAGCAACCAGTCTCAATACATTTTCTCCCCGAACCTTTCAAGGAGCAATATTTGTTAAAAACATCTGGTTTACAGCTAGCCCCAACTATGTATAAAAGAAAAATAAACAAAGTAATTGATATTATAATGTCTAAAGTCAGCCACGTGTTTTTGTCTTGAGACCATGTTTTCAATTTAGCTGCCAAATTTGGTGAATGCTGTGACACAGTAGGATGATCTCTCCAATAGATATACTGAATTGTGACTATGTAAATTCCGTATCCCAAACCAGCTAGAACTCCAATTATGGAAAACCACACCACTGGCGCTGCGATCCATCTCATTATGGCTATAAATAACAAAGAGACAACCATTGTTCCTATTAAGGAGACGAATATTGTAATTCCAGAATTCAAAATATCCTCAACTAATTTTTGGGACCATGATAAAAATGTGCCACAATGTTTCCAATAAATCTTCCAACATAGGTATCTGTTCTCTTCATTTTTTTCATGATGACCTGTTCTCCAAGCTGCTGTCTAATTTTGCACTGAACCTGAGATTCATCGGGTATTTTTTGTTGATTGTAAACTTTAAATGTTTCGACAGCGAATGGATTTTCGGAAATTTCATTGGAAATATCAGCAACAGTGAATACTAAGAATGGCGGCTCCAAATTATCATTTAAACGATAATGATTGTTTTCGTCCTCAATGTTTGTGCTAGTATTGTGCGTTTGTTGCAAATCGTTGCAGTATCTCGTTTACTTCGATCAATTAGATAAGAAGGAATATATTCACAGACAGATGAAGAAAACTCCCACACGCAGCGATTTAAAAACGGACGGCTTTTAACGTACCAACTGGCACATCTTTTATTTTTGACTAATGTCGCAGCTTCCTGCATAGACTTGATGTTTTTCCTTTCATTGTCATCTAGGCAAATTAATTTCTCCTTTGTTTCCTTCAGTGAACCTCTTTCGTTGAATATAAAAGTTTCGTCGGGACATTTTTCTACACATGTTTGTGGTGTAGGGCAGCCCGATATAGTTACAATGGGATCAATGCAAACCTCAAAATTAAAGAAGAATAAATATTTCTTGTTTACAACTTGGCTGTCTACGTCGCACTTTCGGTTTTCAGAATCAGTTGGTACTAGTAGCTTATTCAAATCGCCGTGTGCAAACGCATAATAAGCCAAGAAAGCCCAACCTCCAAGAAAAGCTAAGAATATAAGTTATTTTGCATTAAAAAAAATTTCTGAAATATAGTTGAAAGTATTTTTTTTTTTGCAACCACCCGCCATCTACATTACCATGATTTATCAGTGAGTGTTTTTCAAACTTCAAAGGTTGTTGTAAGCATAATAATCTATTGTCAGCAGAAAACAAGCATGGGTCGCCGCCGTTGGAGTTCGAACCTGTTAACTCTTAGTACATATATTCATACCCACCCACTTTTGCAAAAATAAACACAAATGATTTCTGTACTTACCATGTCTTATGTGTACTCATCCTTTAACCGCTAGCAATTGTCCCCCGATCTACCCTTCTTTATTTGTTCATATTTTTAATTTGCGGTAGATTGAAATAGTTGGCGCAATATTTTCATATCTTGTGCTGCAGCATTTCTTGTATGGAGCACCCAAGAACAAAGGCGCATTAGCATCACGTTTCTGATTGTTCTCGTGCCTGCTGCGTGAAAATTGTCTGCATGACTTGAATATTTCCCGGCAATTGTGGCCGAGAATTTAGGAAGGCGCCTTCCTCAAACAGTTCCCGGCACTGCAGTTTGTCCCGCTGTCTAATCATAAAAAACACACCAGTCGTTGTCACATTCCCGTTTCCGTCTTGTTGTTCTCGTCTTATTATTTTACTATTTCTGCACCAACTCGAGCAATTTCCTTATCCTTTTTTTCTTCGTTTTAATAAAATCCGAATGCGAGGCATTTATTCCCAGTCAGGACCGTGTTCGTTCCTGGTCATAGGGGTGGCAAGGAATGGTAGCATAACGCAGAGAAAGGAATTGTCGCACGCCATATGTTTGGGGCATTTGTTTTCACACCATTCAGACATCCGCTCGACGTAGCTCGCTTTAGGATCCCCAGGCTGAAGGGACCTCGACGAGCACAGGAAATGCCGACATAATTTTGTGCTCGGTTACTCATGGCTTTGAACTGGATATCGTTGGACCAGAGCTCTATGAAAATATGCAACATCCCAGGATCCTTTGAAGCCCTTCAAAAACCCTCTGGCTTAGCTTTGTTGATTCCAAGGCAATTTGTGAGTCGAGGAAATTCAATAAAGTTCAAAGGATGAAAATGGCGCAATTTTAAGGAAGCTCATCATCTGACCTGAAAGCTTTACTGCCTCCAACCAAGCTGTGCAAACATTTGCCGTTTTGCTTCTAAGAAAACAGAGGGCAACCCATCCGTCCATAATCCCATTGGTGCTCGTGTCTCCTTCGTTCAAACCCCTTTTCTTTTGTTTCGGCGTTTAGGTGCGAAGTATTAGTGATCGATAATTTCTCCTTTTAGGCCTTTTATCAAAGTTAAGTTCGTCATCCAGCACGTACACAGGGACATAGCCCCGAAACAGGAGGTTATGACAGCGAGAAACAATACAGGCCCGAGCCATTTATCATTCTTGCTGCTGTGTGCTGAACGTGGATTATTAAAAATCCTTTGGCCTTGCTTTCCTTTGTCTTTTGCTCGTCGTTGGAAAGCGGAAAACTTACGTTGCTCCTAATGTCACTCGCCGATGCGCGCCATTTTTATATACTTCCCGGCTGCCAAGCACGTCCAAGGAACATTAATAAGGATCGACGTTTAAGGCATAACTCCCAGTCGTAGTATCGTGGCAGTCCTTTATAACAAGACAAATGTTCCCGGTGATAGCATCTTAGATAGTACCTTCGTATTGCCGTAACGACCATGTGAAGGAATCGCTTCAATTTTTGTAATGGGAATTTTTACCGATTTATATATACATACACGCGGCACATTAAGGGCTTAAAGAAACTTGACGTGATCTCCCGTTGGTATCCCGGGGAAACATCTGTTTACACATACGACTGATGTAGTCGATTTTTTCTAGGTCACAGGGAAAGATTTTGTCACTTCATATCCCAAAAGTATGATGAATTTTTGTTTAATAAATAATTTATCACCCTGTGAAGTCTAATTAAAATACGTTTCTAAATTCTTAATTTAATTGGGTGGGTCAATTTAGAAATTATTGTTGTAAATTAAATTAAATTTTAAAACGAAAATATAATATAAGGACAAGATAGATAATATATAAATATAATGTGTGTAAGAAGCTTTTTCTTTCCAAAAATGTGAATCATCAGAATCTTAATTCGGCACTATTACAATTTACTCGATTGAAGTGACTCTGTCAAAATGGAAAGTGGTAGAGTTTATCACGATATTAGAGCACAAGGCCCTTACTTGGGACGTCCGATATAGGCTTCGCAATAAGTGTAGACGCAAGATGATCAGTAATAATAAAAACACTGATGGGTGGGTGAAATATAAGGAGTGTTAAAAGGAAAGCTGGAAACACTTAGTGTAAACCGAAAAATACTATACAAGTAGAGGAGCAGCTGAATATATTGAATTTAGATGTAGAGGGGACCTTCTGTATGTCCCTATCCGAAATAGAGGAGCAAAACCTCTTAAAAAAGAGGTTAGAAAATTTGAAATAAATATAAGTTCTTAAAAAGAACGATGAAGAAAACGAAGTAAGAAGAGGGAAATGCGGAGACTTCTGTTCGAGCACTAGGAACATTTCTGAAGTTTCTTGGCTTCAGAAAATTATCTCAAATGATCCCATCTCGGGTCTTGGACTTGCTCGCGCTGGTTCAGGTAAAATGACATAGCCCTGAAATTAAACAAATAAGGTCCTTGATATTCACATTCCTGGAAGCTTCAAGACTGATAAGCCTTGGCCTATAAAGAAACAGGAACCGAACCGGTTGGAGCGAGTGGAAGCAGAGAGGGTATTGACATTGGATAGAATAAAGCGGGCAATTGAGTCGTTTGACCAATTCAAGACAGCGGGACCAGATGGTATATTTGTTTATTTGTTCAGAACAGGTTCGTCAAAAACTGACTAATACAGGAGTATACAAAATAATTATTAATTAAAACTAAAAACAAGAAGATAACTGCAGGGAAGCAGTCAACTCATATCGCCAGCATCAACCTAGGCGCTGCCTGAGCAAGCACTTCAAGCGGGGCCTAGAGAAGTCCATGTCGAATTCGGCAAAGTGTTGATTAAAGAGACGAGACATCGTCGTGATGGGCTCGTGCATCCCATATAGAGTTCGATGACCTGGGATGTACAGGAAGTCTCGATTTCTTAAGGAGCGCTGCGGGATCGAGATATTAACGGCCTCCAGCAATTCAGGCGAGTATATCGTTCAATGCAATAAATCGAACAAAAATACTATTTTAGCAATATTACGCCTCTTCTCGAGGGAGTCGAGAGAAATGAGTCACAGACGATCGGGGTAAGAGGGAAGAAGCAAAGGATTAATCCAGGGAAGTCGACGGAGAGCAAACCTCGACGCGATTGACGTGAACGGCAAAGTAGGGGGACCACACAGGGCTGACGTATTCCAGAAATGGCCTGACGAATGTGCAGTAGAGAAGTTTGGTTAAGTAGGGATCATCAAGCTCCTTAGACCATCATTTAACAAAACCCAACATCGAACTAGCCCTAGCAACGATCGAGTCCACGTGGTCGTCAAAAGCAAGACGAGAGTTAAGGACCACGCCTAAGTCCTTAATCCTGTCAACCCTATCCAAGACAACACCATCGACAGTGTAGTCGAAGAGGAAAGGGGATCTTTTACGGGAAAAGGACATAACGGTGCACTTTCCGGTGTTTAAAGGAAGGCGGTTGCGCGAACACCAGTCACAGAATGAAGCCAAGTCTGAGTTCAGAAGACTGCAGTCTAATTCACAGGTAACAGTACGAAAGATCTTAGCATCATCTGCGTAACACAGAATTTTGCTGTTAGACAGCAGGAGCGAAACATCATTAATGTATATGATAAACAGGAGCGGGCCAAGGATACTACCCTGAGGCACCCCCGAGGTGGCAAAAATTTGGTTGGAGAGAGCGCCTCGAAATAGGACTCGCTGTGTACGACCAGACAGGTAAGAGGACAGCCAGTCGACGAAGCAATGAGGAAACCCGAGAATAGACCGTTTATAGATTAGGATACCATGGTCAATCCGATCGAAGGCCTTACTTAAATCTGTAAATACACAGTCCACCTGCTTACCGGCTTCGATGGTCGGCAGAGAATAGTTAACAAGTTCAAGGAGGTTTGTAGTCGTCGATTTTCCTTTAAGGAAGCCATGCTGGAAAGACCGCAAAAAAGTACTACAGTGGAATCTAAGTACGTCACTGACAAGGGACTCAAAAACCTTCGCAGCATGACATAGGCTGGCAATCGGTCGATAGTTGGAGACGTCAGACCTACCGCCCTTCTTATGAAGCGGGATCAAAACAGAAGTCTTCCAAAGTTCGGGGAAACGGCCGAAACGCAGGGACAGATTAAACAGATAACAGAGAGCACCCGCAAGAGGCAGTTGGCATCTCTTCAAGAAGCAAGCGGGAATACCATCAGGCCGTCAGCCGTCTGCCAAATTAGATAGATGTTCAGCAACACGTGCGTCGTCAAATACTAAATCCTTAAGCTCAAGGGAAGTAGGTGGGAGCTGCGTCCAATGGGCAAAGTCAGGGGTGGAAATATCACAGGTGGAATCACAGAAAGAAGTTCGGAAAAATTCCGCAAGGAAATTAGCAATAGTGAACGAATCATCGCTCTCACAGTCAAGGTACTTCAAGGAGGAAGGATAAGCGTCACAATTACGCTTCGAATTGATGAACCTCCAAAACTGTTTAGGATCATTACGCAGCGTAGCTCTCATGTTAGACAAGTATTCGGCATAAGAGTTTTGTATCCGAGTGGAGAAACCCTGGTAGAGCTCAGAATAAACCAAGTAGTCATCATGGCATCCAGAAGCACAAAACCTCTTCCAAGCTTTATTTTTTAAGTTCCTAAGATGTTGTGAGGTGCGGTCAAGCCAGGGCCGAAATAAGTGAGGTGAACCCGATCGAGAAGTGCCGACAGGAACAAACAGGGTAAAACAAGCGTAAAGGATGTCGTAAAAAGCGCTCACAGCCAGGTCGATATCGCACTCCGCCAGCACGCTCGACCAATCACAAGAAAGAAGACGTGAAATCAGCCCGTTTAAAGTTAAAGTAGAGGTCCCCATATAGGGAGGGAGACGTGTCAGCGGTGTCAAAACACATGACAATCAGAAGTGCGGGGTGCCATTATTATGCCATTTAAAGAGTTGAACTCTTAATTCACAACACATTTAATATCTTTAACAAGTTAAGGCTCCCGGCTTCACAACAAAAACTTAGTAATAACAAGAGTAGGAAAACTTCTTTATCAGTGTTTCACAGAATGAAATATCAAAAATCAAACGTAGAAATTTAGAATTTTATGGTATATTATATGCCCAAGTACAAAATCGCTCACAGATCTTCGTCATCTAAGCTTGAAAGAACACACCACGGTATACCAAGTTGAAATGTTGGCCCTGTTGTCTGCATATCGCATGTTTGACAATTAGGTATATTCCGGTCTTATGGAGAGAGCCCAAAGTCATTTTCATTCTTTTACGGTGAAATTGACATCCTCTCTACTAAAAACAATGGAAAAGACTTTGGCTTAACACATTAAGGAGACAACGCTGAAGTACGCGGTAAATAAGAACTATTACGCTTATGTTGATAGATGTACAAAAACAGCGCTACAGCAAGAGGTGCCGTAGTGGAAGAAAAATTATCTATCGAAGGAATTGCAATGATCACATGAAGGAGCCATCGATAATACACTTCGCAAAACTGGAAACCACTCTTAGGTGTATAAGTTCACTGATTTCCAGGTGGATTAGCAATTTGCCGAAGCACAGAGCAGTTGTAATCCAGAGATGTGAGTCAAAACTGCGTCTGAGAGTCAGCAGGGTTGCCGGTAGGGGGAGTTTTTATCTTCCCAACTTTATACCGCTAAAACTCTTTGGAACTATTTGGAAACTTTTGGAAACCAAGGTGCTTAGGGAGGCGGAAGTATTTCTGGAGTAGACTGGAGTAGAGCACTACAGTGCTTGAGAAGGGTGTGTGGGCAAAGGTGGAATATCTCACCAAAAGATGTGTACCGGATTTTATACTATGAGAAAGAATCACAGAATACAGTGAAGAGGAAATTTTATAAGCTGCAAACATTGGCTTGCGTTGCTAACACAAGCGCATTCCCCACCACACCGAAACAAACATAGATTATGTTTGCATCGCTGTCGTTGGATTTATACATAAAAAAATGGCAACCATGACATCGCTCCGAATGGGCGTGCTGCAAACTGACACAGATCAGGAAGCAATAATAGGAATGGGTATACTCGGTGTAATAAAATATAATATACAAGTTTAAATTTAACAATCTTTGGAGTAAGCAAAGTAATGGTTATCGAGAGATACCAAGAAACGCTAATAAATTATGGATGTAACTGACAGATGTTAAGATTTTTTCCAGATGAATACATAATTGACGGATGAGCGGGATCAGATATCTGGATTACGGAACTAAATCCGAAACGTCATCTAATCCTAGGGGAACACACCATGGTACACCAGATTGAGATGTTGGCACCGTTGATTGCACTGGATTACTTGATTAAGAAACATCAGGTCGTAGGCAAAAATGTGCTCGAAGCACTTGATCATTAAGCAGTTGAACATACATATCTCTGGCTTTGAAATGTGTTCTAAAACTCAATGGGTGTGCGCTAATAAACAGGGCGATACTGGTTTGGAACAAGGCAACGAGAAGGCTTATAGTCTTACTAAGTGAGGAGCTGATTCGAATTTTTAAGGCCCCGAGCTATACTTTGCTTTATGAAGATAAAAGTTTAGAGGCATGATTAAGAAATAGGCCACAGAGGAACACTGACAGGCCAAAATAACGTTTAAAGCGTGCTACTGTGCTGTCGGATGGCTCTGGTGGTTGACGGCATTCTTGACACGATACAGTAATTTCGGTTGTATTCGGAAGAAACTGGTAGAATGCCCTGCCTTCGCAAGCAAGAGATGTACAGGGTGTTCAATTTATCTGAAGATAATAATAATTGATAAATTTTTAAACTCGGTGTATTTTTGAACTTTTTTTGAACGCAAAGATAAGATCTGCAATTTCTGAGGTGCATTAAAGAACATATTTGTGAGATCCTCGACTCGAAATCGACAGGGGAAGGTCTAAACGTGTCTTACACCTTCCCCTGTAAGAGATAACTGAACGTCATCTGTCTACATGTGTTATTTGTCATATACAGGTAAACCATAGAAACTGTTCATATGGGCCAATTAAGGGGTCACATACGGTCAGCGCGTCGAAAAATAAGGCTCGGGAAAGGAATTTTTTATGGGTATATCGTCTCCCTCTGGTTCCTTTGACGCTTTGTGGGGCATAGGGCGTCTATTACATCGACTCTCCACGCCAACGACTTCAACTGTGGCCACAATTTGTTGATCTATATACCTTCCATCTCGACGGCTTCTTCCTTGGATTCCGTGTGGATTACAATCTACAGCCTGTTGACCGATGTTGTTTGGCTCTTTTCTTAGTGTGTAGCTTATCCTATGCCAATTTCGCCTGCGGATACTAGTGTCTATCCCGTCTTGGCCTGTAAGGCTATGTAGGTCTTCGTTGGCAATGACCTCCGGCCAATGGATGTTAAGGATGCGCCGGAGACACCGGTTGACAAAGGCTTCTAGCTTAGATGTTATTTGACAGATCGCTTTCCATGTCGAACAGCCGTACAACAGAACAGATTTTACATTCGGCTCTAAGATCCGGAGTTTTGTGCATCTGGAGATGCTGTTATTGCGTCAGATCTTAGCAAGAATGTTAAATGCAACTCGAACCTCATTGTTGCGAGCCTGTACATGAGCTTCAGCTCCGCCGTCTGCTGTAACTATGCTTCCGAGATAGCAAAATATAAAATGCTCTATTTGCTGCTCTTCCAGTTAAATTTCATGTTGTCTCCTGGAGACCAAGCTCATTAGTTTGGTTTTAGCAGCCTTAATTTTAAGCCCTGCTCTACGACCTTCTCTATTCAGGGCTTCGGACATTTGGGCTTTATGACTTTGTTCGTTCGGGAACATACATCGTCGGCATAGTCCAGGTGCATAAGGTGTTTAAAGAGTTTTCGTCTAGGGTGCTGTACAATACATCATTAATGACAATCAGGAAAAGCAAAGGTGACAGTATGCATCCTTGTCTCACTCCATTCAGCAGTTGGAAGGGTTCCGATAGTTATCCCTTGTGTAGGACATGCCATTGGGCTCCTTAATAGGACTCCTTTGTGATGGTGATAATTTTTTCTTGGATGCCTTTCCGACGTTATCAACGATCAACGCTGTCAAACGCCTTCTCAAAATCGACGAACATTATATGTAAAGGGGACCTCGATTCAGTGGATTAATCGATGATAATTCGAAGGGTGTTGTTGTGGTTGCTGCAGGAAAAACCCTCACAAAAGCCTGCCTGTTCATCTGCCTGCAGTTAAAAGACGCGCCAATTGCTACAACTCCCAGGTCGTCTGTTTTGGGAATCTTCACAATCAAGCTTGTTTTCCATTCAATGGGATACGTCTAGGGTATATTGTAATATAATTTAATAGTTTTAATCTCTCAAGCCAAGTATGGTATTTTAAAGTAAAAGAAGCGTTTTTCACAAACAATGTTATGCTTCAACTGTTCATACAAATTTAAATAAATAAAATATTACAAAATGGCTCGAGGGACTATAACCATTACATTATATTACAAGAATTGTTTGAAATTTTAGGGACCGTTTCAACGTTGGGAATAATCTAAAGTTATACAACTTGTTAATTATAAAAAAATGGTTCACAAATGTTTTAACGTTCCTTAAGAACCAATAAGTAACATGTGATCGATGCTTAATTCTACGTATTCTTTTTGAAATACATTTCTCGAGCTTTATTTGTCCGCGTGCTGGACGTATGTGACGCCCTTATGGAATGGCAGCAGGACAAAATGTAAAGAGTGCACCTAATTTGCAAAGTCTAATAATATAAGTATTCCGAGTTCACTGTAAGAAACGCGGTTACACAGTTTCGATGAGTTTGAGAATGCACCTCAGTTATAGCCCTTGCCTTGATTTTAGAAAGATGTGGTATGTGTCATGTGAGCAGGCGTGTTTGTTTCGTTAAATTGTTAAGTTTTAATTGATTTTCGAAGGATTTTGCAAAAGTTTAATTAACTAAAGTATTACTTTGTTGTTTGTACTGCATTAAAATCATATTTTATTGACGCTCTTTTTACACTCATTATGTCTAATCGCAACACGAATTCTAATTGTGAAACCTCTTCAACACTATCCGATATTAAAAATATGTTAGAATCACTAAGGGATCACTTTTATGTCAAATTTAAGGAGCTGGAGAAGAAATTTTGTGAATTTACTGAAACTGGGAATAATTCTGTGATTCTGTCATTGCTGCGTTGGATGTACGAGTGCATAACGTCGAAAACCATGATGCTTTTATATTTGGAGTGCTTATTATCCCCAATGAGGAGCTTCATTCAATCATCAATAAGTTTTTTGAAGCTATTGATTGCAAATTATCAGGATACCTCCTAATATATAAACACTGAACACCTTCTCAACACAGCTCAATTGTTAACCCTTTCATGTCCGAATTATTTCTACAGAGCGGAATTTTTTTGTATTATAAGAAATGTGCTATTAGGGATCCAGCCATCAATTAAATATAAACCGTTATGTCTGTTATACTGCCGTCCTTTTTCTATAAGAAAAACTTCAAAGAATAAAGTTAGAAAGCTTTCCGATCACGTACCGACGATTTAAAAACTCTTCAAGTTTAAGTTGCTTACACGCAACATCCATCGGGAATGAAATTGTTAAGCATACATATTGCAACCTTACTGATCGAATTATCTGTGAGTAGGCAACTTTTTTCTGGATTGCGGCAAGGTTCGATATTGGGCCCTTTACTATTAAGCTTATACATAAATGATTCAGTCAACATTCAATCTGTTCAGCTTAATGTTTATGCCGTTCAAATACTTCTCCCAGTGCCATTGGACAAGTTTGCTTCTGCGGACACCCAATTCCATTCTGACTTATTTTTGGTCGTTCACTGGGTCATTAACAATAAATTACTATTAAATCGTAAAAAGACGCATGCGATACTCTTATATAAAAATAATATGGCTTATTAACAAGTACCATTCTTGATATTGAGTGGATTGCCTATTGCCTATTCGGAGACCGCTCGAATCCTGGCTGTTCTTTTTGATATAATTCATAGTAGGAATAAATATATTGATTCTGTGGTGAATAAAATATCTATGGGTTCATTCTGCTTATACACCTCGCGATGTTCGAATGCAGGTCGTGAAATCCTTATTACTACATATTTTTAGTAGTACTTATTGTAATTGGTAATTGTAATTGTTGATGTATCATACAATTCTTGTGCTAGGTAGGTGTATGGAATGAAACGTTTTGACCACATATCGGAATTGGCTGCAGCTATTCTTGGGTACACTCTATTTGGCCAACTGCATAACTCCCTTATCCTTGAAACGTACAAGCAAAATGTTGATTCCTTGCCGCAATACTCACTTCAGCACTACATATTTTTCGTCCATGATATAAAAATCTGGTATAGTTTACCTCTTGATATACATAAGTTAGGGTCTGCCAGCGGCTTTAAAAAGACGTCTTTTGACTATTTTGTTAAGATGTAGCACATTTAACCTACAGATACCTCTTTATCTGTACTCTTATCTTTTCTTTTATCATAAATTTCTTAACTTTAGTTTTTGTTCATTTAGCAAATTTGTTTTGTTTTTAACTCTTTCTTGCCTCATATTTTTCTAAACGTCTTTTAAGCATTTTTATTAACCGACTTCAAAAAAGGAGGAGGTTCTCAATTCGACTGTGTTTTTTTTTTTGTATGTTTGTTACGCGATCATTCCGCCAATTTTGAATTGATTTTGATGATTCTTTTTGTTTTAGGTAGAGTATGTTCACCGATTGGTACCATGTCAAAAAAATTTTTGGTGGGTTGGGGGTGAAACCTAACTTTGTAACGCGTGGACCTATTTGGATGGTTCTTTTTTTTGTTGTACAGAGTATGATCCCCCCTTGCTAATAAAAGAAAAAGCTTTGGCCTAGGTTGGGGGAGGGGCGGAGTGGACCGCATTGGTTTTATGGATTCTGGCATTACCATGGCATGCATCTGCTAAATTAGAAATGTTTTTAGAAAAAATATCTCTAAGAAATAGGTAAAACTTTTTGGAATTGCACGTTGAAGTTGAAATAATCTTGTAATGTAAAATTCCCTCGTTACTACCAATTCCCTAAACAAAGAGTAAAAATTTAATGAATATATTTTATGCATTTCATATTAAATTTTATTATTTTTAGACTAGGTGGAATTGTTTTTGGGCTAGGGTCAATTATTTCTGGACTTAGGTTTATCATTTTTGGATCTAGTAATTGACCCACTTTTGGACTTGCCTTAACTAAATTTGGAAATGGTATAATGAGGTATTTGATAATATTTTACGTTAAAAAATATGAAATGTTAGAAAATGCCTGACAAAAATAGGAATAATGAGCACCTTGTTTTTTGAAAGTCGATTTTATTAGTTATCTAAATAAGGGATATATTAATCAGTTGGGTGATTCAAATTACATTGAACCCTTTCTACTAGGAACCGTGCAAGTATTACGTAAGCAGCATTTTTGCAATCATTAACCCCCCATTCCCCCTCGTCAGCAAAAGTAAGCAAAGCTCTTACCTCGCCCCCCCCCCCCTTCCATGCTTACGTTAACATTGGTACATGCATTTTTCAATGCGTTCTGGTTTCTTTATTGCTTCATGAGCAGCAGTTATAAGTCTAGAAATAAGGAATAGGCCTGGAATAGAGGACTTTAACGCACATAATATAGTCCATGACACACGAATCCATGACTCTACGTCTTCGATGACATTGGATGTTTGCTGCTCAATGTTGTGTGTCTGCTACTTTCGTGTGCTTTTGGAATATAGACATCGTTCTCTTCGAGCCATTCAACATCTTGGTTCTCGTCTAAATTTTGTATTATGCACATCCATTCGTTAGCACGACGAGCAGCCACTCTTAAAGCCCTTACTCTCGTTTCGGTGTGCGTGCTTACTTTTTTATGGATCTTCTCGATGTGATGTATTTAATGACTTGACGGAAGCATGATAAAGACCACAGCTTCAATTTTACCGTTGGACAAAAATAATCGAAGGGAATTTACCGAAAATCTTTGAGTGAAGAATTCAAGTGTAGAGCTAAATTGACTGGAAGATTGAGAAATTGCCCTCCATCATGCAAAACCAAGTTTGTTTGTTTTACTTTTACTGGTGGTGGGAAAAACGTGTTGTCTGGTAATCTAAATAAGCCACGCACATGTTCTGAATACCACTTAATGTCTGGAAAATCAGGAAGATCTTGTTCGCCCGGCCGAACATATTTTGCAGTAACATGATAACCATCATTGTCCATTGAACTCCATACCTCTGCTTATACATTTCCTGCAAACTCGAAATTGGATCTTTCTAAATGTTCATTAATTGTAACGCCACGGTCATCCAAATGAAACTCTAAATGGTCATGAGGCAATATCAAATCAGGCAGTTCCCGACTAAGAGGAGCCATTCTGCGCTCTACTCTGTTATACGCACTTCTACCAGGAGCATTTGTAGCTATAAACAATGCATCGAGATCATGTCGCTTAAAGTGTTGTATAGTAAACCCTATAACTTTTTGATAACGCGGATTTTATTCTGGCCCTCCATCAACCGTCACCACAGGTTTTACAAATCCATTGTCAGTTTAAGCTAATGCTTGAAACTCTTCAAGCTCGAGAAGCGTCTCGAAATCCTGGGCATGAGTATTAGTGGTGGATGAACTATGCTTTCCACTTCGAATAGCGATGTATGTTGGTCCAGAATATCCAACGGCTTGCGGTTGTCCTAGTAAATTGGAAGTTATTTTGATACCAGCATAAACTGATGGTATTAATTTATGCCGCTCAGCGATTACCCAGTCGTGATCAGACAATCTGACTATATATTCCATGTGCATTAGAAGAGGTGCTTGCTTATTTGCCGCAGTTACACCAATAGGGACCCCAGCTTTATCATCTTGAGAGATGAAAAATACTTGATCTGGTCCAAGTATTGATGCTATGTTCTCCAAATAATGGATCGATGTTTCGGCGAAATTGCTATCTAAGTGGTTTTTGTAGTGATCAGTCTGTGCCTGAGTGAGCTTAACAGGGACTGTCGATACATGTCTTCGTCCCTCTGCAGAATTAGATTTTCTTGGAAGCAAACGAAGATATCTCCCACTTCGACTAGTATCAAATCCTATTTTATGTAATTCTTGTGTGAGTTCATTAATAGTTTTTGCACTGCAAATAGATTCCGTTCGTCTTCTACCATCTGCTGTACTCCCAAAGAAAGCAATATCCGCTATTGTTTTTAATAGTAATGGTTGATCATTCTCTAGGCTAGGACGTCCCACTGAATCCCCCATGGATAATTTTTTTTATTTCTGCATTTTCATGACAAATATCTTCTAACTTTTTTTTCATACCATCTCTATGTTTCTTCTGGGCAACTGCGTTTTGAATCTTCCTGTTTAAAGACTGTTTCGCTGTTTCTAATTTTTCGCGCAACTTAATGATCTGTTTATCAACTTCAACACGGCTTGGCATTCTATCTCTGGCAGAATACAAAGCATTCTGATGTTTTTTTCGAGTAGAACAAACTTATTTTTCATAGCTTCCTGAGAAGGTTGTGCTCTCGGCTGTTTATCTTTATTTTCTGTGTTTTCGCATTGCTGTTGTGATTCTACTCCGGCTTTTATGTCGTTCTCTCCCTGTTCTGTAGAATTTGAAGCTGGCCGTACAATTTGTGTTTTATCTGCAGGTTTACAGGTATTCGTTACCTAAAAATTAAAATGTCCTATAGGTGCTGCTAATTATTCTCTTATTAAGCTACAAAAACATAAAGGTGTGATCAAAAAGGGCCGTTACATACACACTGTAATGAGTGCATCTAATATGTATAATTTACTTAATACTCAGTATGTTTATTGCATCCATAGTGTACATACAAAGATAGTAGTTACATAATAAAAGATCACTATAGAGAGGACGCTTATTACAAATAAATGTAAAGATTAAAATATTCTTTGCACTATAATAATAATAGCTCTGGTAAGCATCATGTACATAATTCTATATGTACCTATTTATTATAATTTTTAACTATATTTATATGTATTTAAATGTTCATTACTCATATAATATTTATTAAAAGTATATTAGTAGACAATATAGGTATATATTAATATTTCTTACTTTGTCATAGTGAAAAGAAATCCGCAGTTTCATACATTTATCCGATCATATATGAAACGGCGTTATATTTTTCGCGTCGACAAAATAAGTTATACATACTATACATATGTGCACTCATTATGATGTGTAAATAACGTCCCGATTCTATACATGTCACACAAAAATGAATTAAAATAGCCGATAAATAATCGTAAGTATCCTTCATGAATTAGGAACATCTAAGGCTAAACTCACCTTGGAAAAAAAGCTTAGTAGACTGGATTTATTCCTAGTCGCTGCTTGTAATTCTTCTTCAATTCTCTTAGACACAATAACATCAAGTTCCTTGTCGGACTTTGCTTGTAACTTATAATTACGCCACACTTCGTTAACTAACTTCTGTACATTTTGTACTTTTGTATTTGAATTAGATTTTTTGAAACTTTCTAATAATTTTTGGTATAACTTGGATTTGTCTATTTGAAGTGACATTTTAAACCATTCAACTTTGGCGAAAGTGAATCAATGGTAAAACAAACATTAACTTACAACACATCAAATCGTCAATCGTGCCGAAACGAAACAATAGATTGGCGGAAGAAATTTAGACAAGTGAATAGCGCACGGTAATTCCCCTACTCGGTTCTTTTACTCGGTTCTAAGCGAGTAAACGTATCCATTATTTTCTCGAATCCTTGAAAATGCGTTTCGTTTTCAAGAATAGACAAGTCAGGTTGCCATATGTGTTCAAACCAAAATCGACTAAATTTTGTAGAAAATTCGAAAAAGTAAAAAAATAAATACTGCTGACGTAATCACCATCTAGACCCCCCCATCCCCTATGTCATCAAAAATAAGTAAAGCAAAGACGCCCCGACCCCTGTAGTGCTTACGTAATACTTGAATGGCCCCCTAAGGGTTACGGAGTTCTGTAAAATCGTAAAATGAAGGTAGGGGAGGGTATGATATGAATCATCTGGAATATCGATTTCACTAAGCAATTTGGTAGGAACTGCATTAATACTTTAAATGCAGTTTTACTTTAAATTTTTTTCTTCTGAGCTTTTAATTTCTGACATAGAATCTGTTTTTCTAACATTTCTCATGGCAAAAATTCTGATCTTAAACATTTTATTTATTTCCTTGTATTTTTTATTTAAAACGTTAAAACGATCGTGTTAAGAAATTCTTATATTTCTTACGTTGCTCGAGTTTAACATGTGTTGTTTTGATTTTTTAGTTTATTTATTTCTTCTGACGTTTTATTATTTCTTTTTACATTATCTTAATTTCGTCGTGGTCGGAAACAGTGGACGAATGAATGGATCAGTATTTTAACTTAATTGTGTTTCTGTATAGTGAATTTGAAAAATTTAAATTTCTGTACTGTCAAGACTACGTAACATCTTCGGTGCTCCGTAATTTTTAAAGGAACAGAGCGCTGTCATTGCTTTTAATTCAGCTTTAATTCTTTAGGAATATAAATTAAATTTAAAAAATTCAGCAAAAAAAGCTGTCATAACCTACCGTCGATGTTCACTCAAATCTCAAACGTTTATAAATCGCTCACATCTTACCAGTTACACACATACAGGTAAGGTATTGATGTCAAGATGCCTTTAAAAGGCAATAAGAAGCTTTAAGTTAACAATAAATAATAAAAAATAAATAAATAAAAAGAGCAACTCCCAATTATTAATATTATTTTTCAAATTAGTTTTGTAGAATTCGATACAAAGAATGGCGAAAGGTCAAAATAGTGGAAGCTTTGAAGGAAGATAAATATTTTGACAGAGATTGGAAAATAACAAAAGGAACATGCACAGCAAAACATAAGCAGCTTTAAAGACATTGTTGCATTTTAGTATGCTCTTGAATTTGTCTTTTCCTACAAAAGGCATCGAGTAGCTGTAGAAATGTTTGCAATTGCAAAGACTATTCCAAGATTTTTAAAGAGCTTTGAAAGCTGTGGTTTTCAAAAGAAAATAGCTATCATGGCATCCTCACAGGAAAACACCAGAAGCATCCTCTTAGAAAAAATGCCTTACATGTTTCATATTTATATTACCGTTACTTTAATGTCTTAAGAAAATAAAAGAAATTTTTGTTTGAATGTTGTTGCAGAAATAACAGTAGCGAGTCCGTACTAAAAGAAAAAGATTCGCCAACAAATAGAACAAGAGTACGCACTAAACCCAACTTATATCTTACCATTCCTGGTGTTAGTTAAAGTTGTGTATAGAAAAATGGCTTTGGGTATTGTACACGTTGATTTCACCAGTTAATTGCAAAGCAAATGGAAGTTTTTGTCATTTACGACAGAAAGTTATGGTTATGATCCGTATCTCATAACGTCCCTAATCGTTTAGTTCTTCCTACTGGGAAAGCAAATTGAAGGCAAAATAGCTTTTTAAAAAAAAGTTGAATCGACTTCGCAAAAGGCGCTAAAGAGCATAAAATAATTTTTCATTTTATATCTATTACGACATTTTGAAGTTGCTGCAAATTAAACAAAAAAAGGAACTACAAGAAAGGTATTTAACCCAAGTTCCTTCTGATGCCGTGACCTGAAACGTGTATGAAGCTTTATATAGTATCTTCGATTTTGGTTGGGTAGTTCTTTTGTTTGTTTAATTTGAACCGACTTAAAAATATCGTAATAAATAAAAAATTATTTTGTGCTTTTTAGCGCTTTTTTTTAAACTATTTTGTTTTTCACTTTTCCGTTTCTTCAGATTTACGACTCGAAAAATATTGTTCGTACGAACAAAGAAAGAAAACAGAATTATCCAAATCCGGCAAAATATTACGAAATTATTTACGGTAACACTTTCATACCCTTAGTTACAAAGTTCTTACCGTGGCGGTTTTTACTAGTGCGGCACCGTTTTATATAAAGCAAGAGAGAATAATCATAGACAGGGAATCATTGTAGTCACTACAGGTACACAATTTTTATCATTTACTGATGAGGAAACGTATTCTGGACAACCGAATGAAAATAATCAAACTACGTCTACGCCTAAGCAAGCTAGGTGTTCTTCCACCTCCCACTCTGTCTACCATGATACAAATGATATGTATGAAGTTAGGCTCCACTCCTCTACGATCCCCACCCCACCCTATTAATTTTTGTCGGAGTACCCTCTCACATTGGTCACAGAAGGAGTCATCAAAATCGATCAACACACTATAAAGTTAGGCTACTCTCCCCCTCCCTTAACCCTAAGTCCAGATTTTTTCTTATATAAGCAATTTTGGATCATACACTATACGACAAAAGAAGAACCAACCAAATCGGTCCAAGCGTTACAAACTCAGGTGCAACGCCCCCACACCCACAACAATGGTCGATTTGGATTGTTCATTTATGATTCTATAGAGTATGTTACTAAAAGGAAAATTTTGCACTTTGGGTAAGGTGGGGAGGGGTGTAGCATAACTTCGTAACTAATGGACCGATTTGGAATGTATTTGTGTTGCCTAGAGTCTATATTCTATACTACTGAGTAGTAGTAGAGTAGTTCTCCCATTACTATATTTAGAAAAATGTTACTCGTTTGTTGATAAGGAGGGGGGAAGGAGTGAAGCCCAACTTAGTAACGCGTGGACCAACTTGGATAATTCTTTTATTGGTGTTGTATACAGTATCTGGTATCGACCATTTGAGTCACTTGAGTAATTTGGGCACTGAAGAGAGTTAGCGTGAGCTCTACCAGGGTGAATTTGTAAATTTTTCCGTACTGGGCCGAAGGAAGTGCGTTGTGTTTTGCTTTCCGTTTTGTACTGTTCACAGCTCGCATTAACATGTTAAAGGTCACTGTGAGTATATAATAATTCTAGGGATTACATGTACATCATAACGCAACACTCACTGAAACATGAATAGCAGCAACAGGAACTATAGATAAAATAGTTTTTAAAAAAAGAAGTTGAATCGACTTCATATAAAGTGCTAAAATGCATAAAATAATTTTTAATTTTAGATCTATTGCGACATTTTGAAGTCCATGCAAATTAAATAAACAAAACAACTACCCAACCACAATTGAACATAATACTTAAAACTCCTGAATGTGTCAGCTCAGGGGATCATAAGGAAGGACGATTAAATACTTTTGTTGTAGTTGTTTGGTTTGTTTGATTTGCACCGAATTCAAAATGTCGCTTTTTTTGTGAATTCGGTTCAACTTTTTATACAAACTGTTATATTTGTTACTGTTTGGTGTCTTCTATTGTGTACAACAAAAAAAGAACCATCCAAATCGGTCCAAGCGTTAAAAATTTGGGTTCAATCCCTTACCCCCATCCCCATCTCACCAACTTTTTTTCTCGTGGTATCAATCAAGGAACATACCTTACCCAACAGAAAAAGAATAATCGAAATCTGTCCACGCATTACGAAGTTAGACTACCTCTCCTCCTCCTCGATACCCCACCTGAGGACCAAATTATTCTCCTATTAGCAGTGGGGAATCACACTCTATACAGCAGCAAAATAACCAAAATTTGCTGGCTTACTTCGACTAGTTGATTTTTGGCGCCTACAAGTTTCTACAGTATCCACGCCAGACAATAAAGCTAGGCAGGCATCGGTTAAGAGATCGCTAACTATTTCAAGGTGTACAGCCTTTGTAGCGAAGAAATTCTTCCTTCCACGTTGTTATACTCATGGATGTTGTATCAAAAAATTTGGGATAATGGAAACATTCCCTCCAACCTTGGTTGCGTTATAAGCTTGTAATGAAGAAATCATCTGAATAAAATGATCTCTCGAGTGGTCATATATTCTCTATGTACCTTTAAAGTAGTTGTTAATAAAATAAGGCTGATGTTGCGGAGAGTCTGGGAGAGCTCTTATCTCCTGGTCAATTGTGTCAAATAACATGCTGCATCTAAAACTGATCAACTGCTCAAGAAAACTGATTATTGGTAGTGATAAAAGTGATACATTTGATCACGTCGTGGTCATCAAAATGTTACGTAAAGTTCTATTTCTTTAGGTATGTTGATCAGGAAATTTAATACATACTAGAGAGCGAGTTACGACAAAGCTGGACAGTGTAAAATGTCATTGAAAAGGAAGTTTACTGCAATTTGTTTAGAAATGCTTACGTGGGGAATTTAGAATTAATTCTGGTTAAGTAATAAATAAATTAATATGACCTTTGAAATAATGAGTGTGATACATTTAATAGAACAATTTAAATATAATCAGATTTAAGTAAAATAAATTATGACGAGATTTATGATACAAAACATTAATCTTAACCTAAGTGTAAGCTTAATCTTAGTATGCTTTTCATCATCTCTAATAAAACGGAAAATATTCAAATAAATGCAATTTTTTAGGGGACAATCCTACGATGCGTAACCATGGCTTCGGCCGGATGGTAGTTAGGGGTTTGGGGAATGAGGTATTTTTCCATTGCTGCAAGCTAAACAAGAGCCCAGAGACGGAGTGGAGTTTTTAAATATATATAAGAGGCTCGACCCCTGTAATAATGGTGTGGTGATCGTGCCACGCAACCAATTGATCTAACTCTGTTTCTTTGTTTGCGTCTGGTGCAATTGTTACGTTTTGATTGCCACTAGATTGCATTTAATCCATTTTGACTGCAAACAATATTTCTTTAAATCGCGCACACAACAATTTCAGACACTTACAAATTTGTTTGAACATGAACATTATTCGGCCCAATCTTCTTGGCTAAACGATTTTTACAACTAATGCAATCAATTCACCTCAGACCAGTCAACTCTCAGCCAACCTTCTGTAACTCGTCTAATCCCTCAGAACTTGATCTATATCTTACTGGGACTCAAACCTAGTGTTGCTTTTTGATCAAATTAGTCCTTTTAGCTCTCTGCACGATTTGATTTTTATGAGTTATGATTTTAAGCTACATCAGGGTTCCCAGGTCAAACATTTTTACCGTAACTACAACTGCATCGATAGGGACGATTTGTTCGAGGAATGCGAATAACTTCCGTGGGATTCAATATTTGACTGTATATCTCTCAATGAGCAAGCCTGCATTTTTACTTCCCTGATGAAGTATTTGTTGGATTAACCTGTCCCCATTAGGGTTAGACGCAGCCCGAAGGAGGGTTTCCCTTGGTTTCCGCCACATTCGAACATACAGATTGCTGAGCGTGAATTTTTATATCATCGATTTTGACGCTTCAGGACTAACGAAGCCCGAGCACTGTATAAGGCCGCACTAAACAGGGCGACGCTGTCAATAAGGTCTGCTAAAAGACAATACTACAGTGTTAAACTTAACACCAAACTTAAAAATAAAGATCTTTGGCGTAATTTGAAATGCGCTGGTGTATACGGGTCCGATTATGCTTATTGTGGCCTGAACCCAGACCAGCTTAATTCACAAATTTTTGTAAGCAGGTATTCCGTCAAGGTGTAACAATTCAGATCCATTTACAGACCTGATTGTACAAAACAGCGCTATGGATCTATTGTACTTTCGGGTTATCTGTCTTGAGGATCTGGTACTTGCAATTATGTCTATAAAGTCCGAGACTATTGGCCCCAACACTTTGCCGCCTCGCTTTATCAAGCTGTTATTTCCTCTAATTGACAGGTACATCCTGCATATCATGAACACTTGTTTGACCACATCCACTTTCCCTAATACTTGGAAAACTGCTACCGTCCTGCCAATCCCCAAGAAAGCCAAACCATCTGATCTTAGCGACTTTCGCCCAATAAGTATTTTGTCATTCTTATCTAAGGTTCTTGAGAAGTTCTTGTATAGACAGATATTGGATTGGGATTTAATCAAATGACTTGCTGACAACCTGGCAGTCCGGCTTTCGTCCTTCCTGCAGCTGTGAGACAGCAATATTAAAAGTCTCCACTGAAATTAGGACTGCATTGAAGGATGACAACTTTTGTACCATAGTACTGCTTGATTTCTCGAAGGCTTTCGACTCTATTGACCATAATATCCTTCTCCACAAACTTGCTAATAATCACAAATTCAGTTTGTCCGCTATTACGCTGATCGAAACCTTTATTTCTGGTCGTCAACAGCAAGTTAAAGTAGGTGAAAATTGTTCGGGTAAAATGCCAGTTCCTTCCAGTGTTCCTCAGGGTTCCGTGCTTGGTCCCTTATTGTTCAGTCTCTTTATAAATGACCTTCCTCAAGTTGTTAAGAAATCACGTATTCACATGTATGCTGATGACGTGCAGATATATTTAAACAGACCAATTGGGCTACTCTAGGATTGTATCGCACGCATTAATGACGACCTGAACAAAATATCTGAGTGGTCTGTTGGTAACTGTTTATTCCTTAAACCTGTGAAATCGCAGTGCATTTCGTTTTATAATGGCACACTGGAAGGTATTTAAATTCCTCCTATTTCTCTGAATGGCTTTATCCTTCCTGTTCTTAGAAAGGTTACTAGTCTTGGAATCGTGCTGAACTCCGAAATGAAGTGCTGTGATAATGTCAACTTGGTAAGGTGTATGCTGGGTAAAGAAGGTTGTGACTGTCGGCGAGTATTATGAGTACTCGAATTAGTATGAGGCTGGTAAAGACGTTGATAGTGCCCTTTTTCAATTTTGGGTTGCCTATTTATCTCATGCTCGTAAGATGCAGGTGGCCTTCAACGACTGCACACGTTTCATTTTTGGACTTCGCCGATTTGACCCTGTTTCCCAATACAGTTCGGTGTTGTTAGGCTGCTCTCTAGATACATCTTGATACATTTTTAGGATACTGAGTAGTAATACGCCGGAGTATCTCAGAGAATTTTTCACGTTTATGACATCGCAACGCAACCGTATTTCTTGATTCCTCGATTCAATAGGTAAATTATGGAGGGTTCTTTCACTGTCCAGGCTGCCGGGCTATGGAATAATCTTCCTACTTACATCCAGAGTGCTTGTACGGTCAATGCATTCAAGACGCTTATTGGTGATCATATATTTTGAGGTTAAACTTCTTTTTTTATGACGAGTTATCATCTTTGCTGTATATGCTTTTATAGCTTAGTTTTTAGATATCAATTAATTAATTTTATATTATTTTTGTTTATCTATGATTATTATCTTTTTCTCTTTTGATGCTTGAAATTGTGTGACCTTTTCGTCGATACGATATTATCTTTATCTCCAACATTTGTATGATAGTACTTATAAAAGATTTCTAAATCTTATGTACTTTTTCCTAGAATAAAGTATGGTATTGTATTATTCCACTTTGAACGAAAACGTGCTGGCTTATTTGAAGATTATTATTGATACTATGTACACACTATAATTGTACCGTTTTGATCGCAGATTAGAGGAATTAAATTACGGAATGAGATACTGCTCCATCAGCAGCAGGATTAAATAAAATAAAGTAAGTCAAGTATTTACGTTGTTCATGCCACCTACCGGTGTTATTCAAGTCGAATCATAAAAGTCGCCATACCCCAAAAACAGCAAAATCCAAAACCTCTGCCTGTCTGTCAGACGGATATAACTACAAATAACCGACTTTAAGATTTTTCCTTTACCTGTGCTGTGGCCAGTGAGACCTTGCTTCTTGCAAAATTTCATGATTCTAGGTCAACATGTAGTACCATATAGGTTTTGATTTATTTGCGAGAGATATAGACAGATATATATATAGAGACAGATAGACAGACAAACGGATACGACTAGACATTAAAGATTTTTGGACTTTTTCCTTTACTTGTGCGAGTGTCAAAATATGAGGCAAAATGGACGTATTTCGCGGTATTTTTTGATTACGTCGACTTAGAAGCTTGATTTTGTACAGCTTTAAGGAACCGTAGACCTTAGTATTTGGTATAAATTTAAACTCGATACCTCCACGTGTACCTGAGAAAAAGGGTCTTCACAGACAGACTGTCAGCCAGTCAGCAGACAGACGGACAACGGGTTTCTTTTTTTTCGTTTTGAGTTAAGGAACGCTACAAATAAAATAACAGATTACAAAAATAAAAAAAATTTAATAAATTAAATAATATTAACGAGATCTAATTAGATCGGTAGGCCGCTGGCCGCACAATTATTGTTTCCTCTCATGCTTGTAAAATTATATTTTTTGGCGTAAATTTCATAATTTATAACTACAGGTACGTGACATAGCCTTTTAGTTAATAAGTGCAGGCATAGGATTTCTACAACATAAAAGTTGGCAGTTGTGTAACGGATAACGTGTTCGTTCTCAACCCGAAATACGCCGGGTTAAATGCCACCACCTACAATGTTGTGTTCTGATGACAACATATGATATTATGCTTAAAGTCCAATGGGAGTTCAATGTAATACAGGTAATTCTTAACTTATAGATCCACTCGCATACGTTGTCATCGAATTAAGAAAAATTCCTATCCCGGGGTTGCGGGAACTACCGAGATTTAATAAAGTAATAGCTTAAGTATTTTCACCTCACATAAGTCTCCAACCTGCAGGGATGAGGAAATTATTTTTTGGACCTGGAATTCCACGGAAATATTATAATATTAAATTAATGAAAAAGTTTTCCCTTTTTTTAATAAAGCTCGAGTTAATATTAATAAAAATGGACTTATTGCACTATATAAAAATTTATTTTAAAAAGTATCCCTTCAATGAAATTATAGGAAGCTCTGTAGTTAAGCCTCACTCGCTTTTTAATAAAATGTTTCCAAGTTATGGAGAAAATTTACCATCACAGAAAAATCTTGCAAAGTGGTTGAAAACTTTTTAATTAGTGCAGTGAAATTACATAGTTGCTATGCTGCTATGGGAGAACATGTGAGATTACCACAAAAAGTCATTGGAAATGAGGTCAGGGTAAAGTCCTTGTTAGCTTTTGCCATTCAGTTACTTCTGAGAAATGAAACAATGAAAATTGTACAAGTGAAACACTGAATGCATCCTTGCTGTAATCAAAAACTTAAGGTCGAAATGCACTGTACTGGAAATGTTTGTGTACATCAAGATATTGTATTGAAGGTTTCTTGTTGTTTACATACAGTTTTCTTTGTTATTCGTCTTGAAAAGACTAGGCATAGTTTAGTGAGTTTCAGATCTAGTTCCACATAGACTTGCACGCAATTTAAGTTGTTTACCTCCGTTTTTAAAAATAAAATAGAATATAAAATTTTTTCAAAAAATCAAATGAAATGTCAAAAATCCCCATTGATAAGACTTGTGCTTTAAATTTTATT
This sequence comes from Leptarthrus brevirostris, assembly GCA_964036015.1. Lineage (NCBI taxonomy): Eukaryota > Metazoa > Arthropoda > Insecta > Diptera > Asilidae > Leptarthrus > Leptarthrus brevirostris. The sequence goes on along the minus strand of OZ038372.1, from coordinate 115,631,419 downwards.
CAGGGTGCGAGGTAAATAAACAATGTTTTTTTCGCAATTATTTCTTAAACGAGAAGTTTTATCGTAAAAACTAAGAATCTAAGTGGCATAAAAGGAAACGAAAATATATTATAATTTCCAAATTAAGCCCTTTCATATGATAACCCGAATAAAAATAATTGAGTTGGTACATTTACGTCTAAAGCAAGTGCAGACCCTAATATTTTTAAAAGTATATACGCGCCCGTTGCGAGTACTCATAGCGAACAAATGGACCCGGTTGTATTATGCATGCACCCGCCTAAAAATAAACGCTTTTGTTGCTGCGTTCTGGCTTTTACACATTCGAGACTGCTGACTCACCGCGTGGGTTATCTAAAATCTCACCCGTATAGACGCGTGTTCACCGTGTGGTTCATCGTCGGTTAAAATTGTTCCAAATAGCCAATGACTCACAAAGTGAGTCATGACAATAATAATGACAACAATTACAATTTTTATTTTTATTTTTATATATTTTCCAGTTTCAGTTATAATCTTTATTAACCACCAGACTCGAATGTGTAAAAGAGAGAACGCAGCAGCAGAAGCGTGCATTTATGTCGGGGTTATTTTTAGATTTTGGTGCCTGTTGTGGTGGGCTTATTTTTCAATTTGTGGGCCTGTGGCGGGTGCGTGCATACGTATATACTTTTAAAAATATTAACGTTTGCACTTGTTTTAAAAGCAAATGTAACAACTCAATTATTTTTACTCGGGGTATAATATGAAATGTCTTCATTTGCACGTTATAATATATTTTCGTTTTCTTTTATGCCGCTTAATTTTCGATTTTCACGTTATGGTTAAATAAGACTCAACTGCAAAAACGTTGCTCGGTACTTTTTTTTTTATACGATGTGGCCAAATCCTAGTGGGACAACCCTTTTTTTTTGGCTGGAAGGGAATTAGGGTAAGGGAAGTGAGGAAACTTGAAAATCTTGTTTCTGCATTGCTGCGAGCTAGACAACAGCCCAGAGACGGAGTGGATTACTTTTTTAATTTCATAACAAAAGCTCACGGGGAGATCTGGTCTCGAACCCTGGACCCATGGCATGGCAGTCGTGCGGCTCAACAATTGATTCTATTTACCACTCACAAATTGCCGTGCACACGGAAATACACGTAAGTATACGACAAAATAGTCAAAAAGTCACTTCCATATACATATTACTGGCAATAGTTTATCACAGCCTGTCCTAGATACAAGCCTGGCAGCGGGAAGGGAGCAGCAGCAACCCAGTTAATAAAGCAACTAAAAGCCTGATTAATACACCTCTTCCTAATAAAAATTTGACGTACTTTCCGTGTATTTTCGTGTACTTCCGTGTACAGGGAAATTACACGGCAATTTGAGGATGGTAAATAGACATTGCCTTTATTTATACGTGCCAACAACAGGCTAAAATTTGGCGTACCGAGCTTTCATTTAGGCATTTTGACGCTATAGGTGCCTGTTTGAGGCTAGGAATGGGTGAGTCTTATTTTTAATCGGAGTCCCACTTGACTTAGTACTCCTATTTTAAAATGTTGCCATAGCCCTTGCGACCCTTTTGCAACAAAAATTCAAATGTTTTTTAAATTTTACCGTTTGCAATAAAGGTAAACAAGTATTATTTAAAACTACATATTCCAAATTTCAACCCGATAGCTTAAGTGGTTGCTGAAATAACAAGCTGTGACAGACATACAGGCAGACGAAGTTGCATATTAAGAATCCCCTCTTATCACTTTGAGACAGAACCCTAAAATTGAGTATTGAAAACGAGGTAACAGCTGTGATTGTTGTAATCGCTTTTGCATACTACTCGTATACCTTTTATTTAATTTTTGCACCAAATACTGGCCTGAATTAAGTTTTACCTGATAGTGATAGATGGCAGCACTATTTCAATCCCTGACTTCATCTCTGGACAAATATTAATTTTTGCAAATAGTTTTGCTATAATTCATTTCCAGTTTCATTATCACATTACTGTTTAGTTTACCTTATAGTTCAGGTAGTGCATATCGAAATGGTACGCGATAGGCCATTCAGTGAAGATTAACATAAAAAAATTATTGAGCGTTATGAGGAGGGACTATCGTTAAAATCGGAAAAATACATATTGCACTTCAAACAATGTATGACAGCTGCAATTAAAGTCGTGTGGGAAAGATATAAAAAAAAGTAGTCTCACTCAATATTTGTCGACGGAGAATAAAAGAAATATGCTATGGTTATTGTGAAGTAAATAAGAATTAACTAATAGCATTGTATTGTAGGCTAAGGCAAAATCATTTTAGCAAAGAAGCAAATGAAAAATCGTATTGCTTGGGATAAAAGTCACTTATAGTTTGGACACACTGAATCCTAAATCACATGATTTCCTCAAAGCGCTTTGACGAAATCGTGGTGGTGACACACGTAAGATATGGTGATTTCGCCTTTCAAATTCAAAAGATTTATTTTCATAATAAATAAATAGAAATGGATGTAAAAAGGTGATTTTTAATATTACAGACAGAGGATTTGCAATTTTTTTTGCTGGCATTTCAAAATTGTCAATTTAATTATCTTCTAATTACTTGACAATTGACAAACTTATGTTTAAATTGCGTGGCAAGTGAATATTTGAAAATTTTAAATTTTCTATCATCCCTTATGTGGAACCCAAATTTTCACTGATTTCAAGTTCCGAAATTAAATTCGAAATCTTCGTTTGAAGTTCCAGCTTGGCATGTCTACGGTATTAGACTGGACACAATAGCAATGTGATATTGTGATTTGACGTATAAATGGGTGACAAACGTGGGACGGTAATTAGAAGAAACAATGAAGCATTTCAAAAGGTCTGTTTGAAAAGAACTGTAAGATTTCTACAAAGAGTAATGCTATGGGGTTGCATGTCCAGTCTATGTTTATTAGAAATTTAATGTGGGAAAAAATCTGGGGGGGGGTGTAAATTTTCAATATTTTAAACAAATAAAAAATATGGTAAATATAAATTTATTTTTATATTTTTTTCCTTTTCAAAGTATAATAATAAACGCGTTGAACCCAAAAAACCGCAAATCAATTGCATTGTTGGTGTCCCTACCACTCATCCTCAAAAAAGAGTATCCAAAACGGCGTCGTAAGGCAGAAGTCTCCCTTAAATTCATTAACATTGAATCGATTTCACTTTGTCATCAAAAGAGGATTTCTACATTGTGTAGCCCTTCCGTTTAGTTCTTTCTTGGTTTCTACCAAGAGTCAGTGGTATCGACTTAAAATTTTTTATACACCGTAAGTTTTGATACCAAAATATAATTTTAACCATTACCTTTGATGAAGCTGATCTGAGGCTGCAGCCAGAGTACTGGATATAGATATTTTTAGTTTAGTTTTCCCAGGTAAATGTTAGGAACTCAACAAGAGCTAGAAATCCTCGCCGATGGACAAGCCTATATTACGATAGTTTTCTTATGATTTATGAAAAACGACACAAACGTCATAAAACTTGAAATATCCTATTTGAAATAAAGCCTCAGCTTTTACAATATATATTTCATATTTTAAACAGATCTAGATTTATGTACCTTCCAAGTTACTGAGCCTATGATCAGTAACCAAGGAATGAGTTTTTCTAAATCTATATTTTTGAGCTTTAAAAGGCACTGAACACAATTCTTTAGTTGTTAGTTCAGTGGTTTTTAATGGGTTACATCACCTTGGCGCTCGTAAAAGTACGTATAAAAACAAAAAAATGTTCTATGTTACACATATGCATAGTAGTTTTATGAATAATTTGAAATAACAACGAATAAAAAAAAATTAAAAATTACGGAGATATGAGCCAGGACTCTATTTTGAAAATCCTTGCTGATGGTGTATTTATTTTCTCTGTCAGGCATCGTCAGAAAAATTCAAAATAAATTTTTCTTACTTGTAAGGTAATAGCTAAGACGTAACATATGATTTTTGTTTTATATATTTTTTTTTATAAATTAAAATTGTTTGAAAAAGAAACTCTGATTTTTATCGAAATTTTGAGTTTAAAAAATTTATGAAGTTATGAATCAAAAAATCCTACGCTACATCTTAGATAATAGGTCTGCCTGTTGACTCGAAAGTTTTTACACAGAACTAAAACTTTAAATCCACACTGTGTCTGTTGACTTCTGAACTTGAAGAAATTGAACAGCTGATCGTATTTCCCCTGTTACCCAAATGTAAATATTTTACCCACGATCTAGAGTGTGGAATAAATTGAAGAAGAAGATTTTCTTGGTTTACAGATCACAGCTGATGTTGCAAACAAAATTTAAAATCTATTTTACAATATTGGAACTATTCACTTTTTTAACAAATCTTTATTCATTTCTCTCTACGTCTTTTTACAACTTTAAGAACAGATTTTATAATCACAAAGATAACCTACTAGTTTATTTTTTGGCAGTTCTCTGTTATCATCATTTTACCAAAAAAGTGTTTGGTGACTTTTTCCTTTTTATCCCCTCTACCACAATAAAGTTTTTACTTGCTTTTACTCACGCTTTTTTACACAGAACTCAACAGACAGACCAAATATTGTAAAGAATATGTGGTTTTAGATATCTTGTACACCAGTTTGAAAAAAGTAGTTCCGAGAAAAACGCAAAAGAAAAAAAAGTACCTCGTCAACGGCCTAAAATCAAATATTTGCTTACTTCATCTTCAATCTGAGATTCCTGTCGTGCACAAAGCATGTATCATCTCGCATCGGCCAAAGATGAAATATAAAAGTATATTCAACAATTTCAACGATACCTATTGTCTTTGTCTGTTCGCATCTGTTCGGTCGCTACCTGAGACTGTGGGTCTATTATCTGCTGCGGTCACTGCAAATTGCTATAACTCTGGTAATAATTTTGAAACTATTACACGCTTAAAGTATTCTCAGAAGTATAAACCATTTTTTTATACGATGTGGCCAAATCCTAGGGGACAACCCTTTGATGCGTGAGCATGGTTTTGGCCGGAAGGGAATTATGGTAAGGGAAGTGAGGAAACTTGAGTCGCTTAATACGCTTAACGTATTGATCCAACTCCGTCTCCAGCCAAATACAAACAGCCGTATCCAGCCAAAAACAAAACATGGAATTTTTCAAATTTTTTTTAAATGAAAACTTTGTTTTGAAAAGGGTTTTTACGTATATTTTTCACTTCTCCCTCCCATAAATTTCGTGCTTCAATATCAAAAACTATATCGTTTTTGCTAGTGAAACCACTTCTTTACATTAGGTGATGGCATTACTATGTATTACATACCATACAATAAGCGTTATAAAATATTATTTTTGGTTAAGTACCAGGAAAACTCTCAAACTCTCTTGTAAGTATACACAAACGCAGGGGTTAACACCGTCGTATTCTCCTCGCTGTGACTTATAGCACACTTTCTTTATGAAGACGCCAGCATTAATCCTCCTGTAAGAAACATTTCTGAGCACATACTATTTAGACAACTGCACGCTAACCCTTAACCCTCATTGAGATAATTAGATTCGCTAAGAAAGCATAAACATTCCTGAATCACAATGTCTAGACATTTCTATGATAATCCCTAATCCTCAGAAAGATGTTAAAGAATTATTTAAAACGAGGTATCTGCACCCTTTGAGAAGAGTGATGGTACTTGAAAAGGTAGTTTAGTTCATTTGTGGCAAGTTGATACTTAATCTTCTCAAAATAATTATAAACTTTTGAGTAGATAGTAAGGGAAACTTCTTTTAATCAGTGGTTCTTACACACAGTTTATACATATTTAATGGAAAAGCTTTCAAAGTAATATGGTTGATAAAAGTAAAGCAGAATCTGTAAAAGTGTTGCCAACCGTACCATTAGTAACATGAATGTATCATTATTTTGAGATTACGGTATTATATGTGAAGTGTATCATAATTTTTTTAATATAATGTAAAACACCGTCTTTTCGAGAGGTTATCATATCAATGGATTCCACGTAATTTTCTCTCAGCAAAATAAAACGTTCCTAATCTTTAACCAAAGTACAGTAAATATCATTCGTTAAATAGTAAAATTCTTGACCTTGGTATATGTTGTCCCCCAGTAATTTTGTACACACTGGCGCTCAAAAGTTTTGGAGTATCTGAAAAGTTTTCTTTTGAAACGAACTTTGTATCATTAATTAATGGGAAAATTGTTCAGTTTCCAATTTTTCTAAACCTTTCAGGGAAATCGAAAAATTCAAACCAAAAGTATAAAATTACCTTTTCAGTAGAAAAGCTGTCTCTGAAAACCAAATAAGTAGGAAATCGTTTCGAAATTAGGTATAGCTTTATTTGCTTTTATTAGGTAAATAAGACGCAAACGTCACCATTGACCTTGATCTTGAAATATGTCATTTTAAAATAAATTAAAACGTTTTTGTCTGCCTGCTTGTCTGTTCAGTACAAATTTTGCAATCGATTTTAAACTAACTTCCCAATGAACTAGAGACCTGTAACTTTAAAAATAGACCTGGATGAAGATGCATTCGATGCTTTCGTCTGTCTCTTCTCACGCTATATGTTTGACCGTCTGTCTGTCCTACCCTTAAAACTCTGTATCTTTTGAACGGTAGGGTTCAATCTGGATTAGGAATAATCTGAATTATAAATCTGGACCAGGAATCCGAATAAGTAATCCAAATTAGATATCTGGATTAATAATCCGGGTTATTAATCCGGATTAAGAATCTAGATTAGTAATCCGGATTAGGAATTTGGACTTGCGTACATATTTTGCAATTGATTTTTAGCTAACTTCCCGATTAATGAGAGACTTGCAACTTTAAAGATATCTCGGAACTGTATAAGAGTTGAAGAAAGCGAGTTTGCTGATAGTTTGCAATAGCTTTCAGATTGAAAAAAGATAAATAAAGAAATAAATATACTTTAGTGAAAAAAAAATTTAAATAAAAAAAATTGTAATATAACATATCAGAGTATAAAATAATTTCTCCTAACCGCATTCAGACTCCTAGTTCCATGCAGATAGTCCTAAGAATTTGAGATTATGAATTTTTTTTAAAGTGGTATATTAACTTTTTTTTTATTTAAATATCTTTTTTTGAGTCATTTTGAGCAAGTGTATGCAGGTGTTCAGATCTGACGTGCCAAAATGAGTAGGGTGATAGATCTCAACTAGACAAACAAAAAATTTTCCGGCATGGGAGGGGGCAATCTTAAGCGTTTGGGAGTTACATGGTAATTCATGAATTTTATTTTTTCATTGTATGCACATAACTTCTATTTTTATCTTTTGATCTACCCAACATAGCGACATCAAATTAACGCTAAAAAACTACATACTATCAATCTAAATGGCCTTTCCAAAAGTGTCAACAATGTTGATCTAACTCCTACCATTACAGGTACAGTCACTTCCAAAATTGAAAAAAAAATGGTTTGCGATTACCTAAAGTTCAGAATTTTCCCACATTTTCTCCGTAATTCATGTTATTAGTATATCCCTTTTTTATTTTTATTAGATTGCCCATCTTATTACTTTTCCAAAATGTCCAAGTAGAGAAAATATGTAGAAATTTATACGTAGATATCCTATCGGAGAATATTATACAAATCAACAAATTAAAGAAATTAAGCTCAAATTAATCCTTAAATGCCTTTTATTGAATTTAAAAATAATTACAATTAATCTTGCTAAGTAACATAAGCCGTTCAAAATGTCCACCGCCATTTTGGATGCATGCCAACAATCTCCTTCTAAGTCCCTGTTTAAGCCGTATTGCAGCCAGCCTCTCCAGTATTTGCGTCACTGCATTCTCAATTCGGCTAACTTAATTATCCCTATTGTTAACTGGGCTTGAATAAACTTTATCCTTCATTGTTCCCCATAAGAAAAAGTCCAATGGGGTAGGGTCTGGAGATCAATCAGGCCAAGGAATCGGTGCACCTACTTCGTCCAATCCAGTGGTTATGAAATATTTCACTTAGTATTGCCTTCACAATGTTGGCCATATGCCTTGGTACTCCATCGTGTTGGTGAAACGTTCCACTAAGATTATCCATAGGGTTCTCCTCTATTAGATCTAGCAGTGTATTGTCCAAACAGTCCGCATAAATTTTACTATTAAGCACTTGCGGCAAAATAAATGGTCCTACCAAATGGTTGCTAATGATACCAGCCCAGGTTAGTGTTCGACCAGGTACGGAGATTATAGAAGCATGTGATATCATTCCTGGTGCATTGACATTCATCTGTCCCCAGAATTTGGTCCAGAAATGCTCTGTCTTCAATGTCGGGTTCCAGAAGCCAAGTGCTAAATTTCAGTTTTATCTGAGAATCTCCTTCCAGCAGTCCTTGAGCTGGGAGTGATGATATGGACATAATTTCCCTCGGTGAATAGCCCTCCAAACCTTAAATGGCGACACTCCTAATCGCTTTGCGACTTGTTTCGTGCTCGTCTCAGGATCCTGCCTCACGATGGTGATTATTTGCTGCTCGACGTCGGCAGAAGTTCCCTAAGTTTCGGATCGTGTCTCCATGTCATGTAAAGTTACACTTCCTGTTTCTCTTAACCTTTTGAAAGTTCGTGTAAATACCCCTCTTTGAGGTGATCGCTCCTTTGATATTCCAGTACAGCCATACACCATAAATGTAAATAATATCCGGGTATTCCTTTTTTGTAGCAACATTTTCATCAGGTACGAGAAACAGAACACCAGGATACAAGTGTGTGATTTCTGGCTACCACAAGCTAATATTGGCAATAAAACAAAATTACACTAACATTTTTATAACTTTTTTGCAGCAATAATTGAAATTGATTACGTGTTAACCCAAAAGAAACATTTTCGACTCTTTATCTTAAAATTTTGTTTATTTAAAGAATTTCTTACCTAAATCGCAATGAAATAATAAGGTAATCAGGGAGTTCTAAGAATGTGGTTTTTCCAATCCTGTGTTTACCTTGCCATGTTACAACTTTTTGGAAAGGTAATAAGATGGGCAATCCATTTAAAATAAAAGATGTACTAATTACAAAAATTTCGGAGAAAATTTGGAAAAATGCTGAAATATAGGTAATCGCAAACCATTTGATTTCATTTTTGGAAGTGACCGCATCTGAAATGTTAGGAGCTTGTTGTTGACAATTTTGGAATGATCATTGGAATAGTAGTTCGTTAGCGTTTGTTTGATGTCACTGTGTTGGGTTGATCAAAAGATAAAAATAAAAGAGTAATGCGCCACACAATTTTTTGTTTGCCTAGGTGAGATCTATCATCCCACTCATTTTGGCACGTCAGATCTGAAAAACCCTGTATATACATATATAGGGTGTAAAATAATAACAGCCGCACCTAATTTTTAAAAATAAATCATTGTATTTCATCGTAACAAGAAACCAACTTTATTACCTAGCTGAATACATTTCGCATTATTATATCTAAAATTTAATTTATTCGATTCAGTCTCCCTTTTCCCTGCAAATAGCTTTAAGATGTTGGTTCAAGTCGATACAGTTGGAATGTCATCCTTAGATATTTCATCGTGTACCTTGACTTAAAATTTCTTGATTTTATTAATGTTAATAGTTTTTAAATTCCCTAGTTGCTCGAAAATGTTGTCCCATTTGCAAAAATCTTGGAACAAAAACTTGTAATAAGGCTCTTTTCAGTAAAGGTCTTCCCTCACCAGTGGTAAGACAACTTATATTAAAATAAACATAAATTATAACGATCTTCAAGATTCTTTACTAGTTGAATTGTCCCCCACTAGGGTAAGAACAGATTCTCCACACGCAAGACTCTTTACTAGTTGAGGTGTCCCCCACCAATAAATAATAAGGAAATACCATATGCCAAAGAAAAGAAATACTATCCATGTATCTTCACAATATCAGTTCACGAGGAAAGGTCAACTTCAGAATAAAGAAGAAAAAAGATAAAGGAAACTACTGTATACATCAAAACGATAATTACTCTTCATCACAACCAGAACGAACTCCAGCTAGAACAAATTTTGGAGTGTTTAAAAACAAAGTTTTTGATAGCTTTAGTTGTTAGAAAATTTATCAAATACATTAAATTATTTAAAAAATATAAAAACTTGTAAATGATTCTCCAATATTACAGATCAGTACACTAAAACTGTTATTACTCAAAAGTTTTTCAAAAAGCATTTCTTTTTTTTATCAATAGTTTTGAATATACTTTTTTGTTGGGATTTTCATATGTCCTTTTCCAATCGGTCTCAGGTATCTATTTCCTTGTTTCGCGAAGTTAAATAATTAAATAGTTTTTGTCAAGTTGTCTAAGTGACAGTGAAAGTGTTGGAAATTATTAGTCAAGACGATTTAATTATTTCCCAACAAAATAATCATTCAATAGCTACTACCTCCTAAACGAAGTGTTGATGAAGCTGCTACCGCTGTGAAATTATAAAGTTTTTGGACTTCTTGTGCAGAAGCTTATTATATTCAAGCTGAGTCTCAATTGGGAACCAAAGGCATATGAATTAAAGAGACTAAATTTGATCACTTAGTGCGAGCCTACCTTTTGAACTCATAACAAATAGAAAATGTAAATTTTCAATAAAAAACACTTGTATAAAATTGTTTCACAATTTTTATTATTTAATCTAGTTAATACATATGTTAACCCGACGCGTTGTGCCTTCTTAGGGCATTATCAAGGAGACTACTGACCATTATCAACAAAAAAGAGATCTGGCTTAAGCAACGGACTAATATCTGTAAAATCTCTCTGATCATTTACTAATATACTACCATCAGCCAAAGCTTTTCTAATTTCAAATACTTCAAATCTATCCTAACCTTCTCGTAAATCATGGAGTAAGCTAATATTATTGATATTAGAGGAGTGACGGATATATTTGAAATTAGAAAAGCTTTGGCTGATGGTAGTGTATTAGTAAATGATCAGAGAGAGTTTACAGATATTAGTCCGTTGCTTAAGCTAGATCTCTTTTTTGTTGATAATGGTCAGTAGTCCCCTTGATAATGCCCTAAGAAGGCGAAACGCGTCGGGTTAATATATGTATGTATTAAATAGATTAAATAATAAAAATTGTGAAACAATTTTATACAAGTGTTTTTTATTGAGAATTTACATTTTCTGATTCCCGAAATGTTTCACCAGGTGCCTAAAAAAGAATCAATTAGCTTTATCATAACAAATGTACTTGATTTTCTTCAAGCTCCTACAGTACTTAATAAATATGAATATAGAATAGAATATAGACTATTCTTATTAAAAGAGTTTAAGAATTAGAACAAAGAATTTTTTTCGAAATAATACCCATTTGTTATGAGTTAAGGTATATCCACGTCCACACGATACATACTTTTGTTCTTTTAGATATCTGTACGAAGAAAAGTATATATCGTGTGGACCCACCATTACTCCAAAAAATACGCAGCCATACATGCTTCCTTCCGACTTTTATGCATACCTCCGACTTTTCTAACGCACCGACATTTATCTGTACTGCTTTGTTGCACAGACAAAATTCTGTAGAAGTTTATAGAAGTCTGTATCGTGTGGACCCACTATTAGGAAGATTAGAAATTTTACAATGTCGACGGTAATGAAAAAAATATATAAAGCAAAATAGCGAATATATATATATATATATATATATATATATATATATATATATATATATATATATATATATATATATATATATATACTACCCCGTTTCATCAAAGTTCGTCATTTTAATTTTTTTCATATAAAATGAAGTAAAAACACAAAATTTTCTATCAAAATGAAATTTAAATGTTTATCTCTTTTAAATGCAATACAATTTTATTAAATATTAGAGGCAATGCCAAATCGAATAGAATCGGTTAGTTTAGCAAAAGGTGGTACTAAGTATTAAAAATCGTTAAGGTTAATAATTGAAATATCTGCCTTATAACGATTTTTAGGTTTTACATAATAAATTATTTATTTATTATTTATTTTTCAAAAATTGTATCAAAAATCATAAAAATGTATTATATTTAAAAGAATAAATATTAAAAAACTATTTTAAACATTTAAACATAAATTTATGCGATTCAACTTTATTATATAAGAAAAAATAAATATATATATATATATTTATATATAAGATCATAGCACAAACAGTTGGAGCCTCATAGCTCATTTTTAAAAAGTCGCTCAATAAACTCAAATATTTGATTGCTGGGACATATGGGGTCCCCCCCCCCCCTGAAAATTCACGGCACCCACGGAGACGCGCGACGGTTCTAAATCTTCGTTAGGACACACTTATGTATGGCGCCATATTGTCAAAGAGATACAAAATATCAGTTTTTATTTTCAAATATCTGTTTAGTAAGAGGTTTAGTTATATTTCTGTTGAGCCATTAAGAAAGTACTTAGCAACGAGATTAAAACTTAATATGTCATATTTGTCTTCACCTTCGTTAAGACGTGATCAATTTAAAAAAAAACATCCTAAAACAACATGGCACCTTACAGAGCCGCCATATTGGATATTCACTTTGTGCCACTCAGCATTCGTGTGTCCTAACGAAGATTTTAAACCGTCTCGCGTCTCCGTGGGTGCATTCAGTTTATGGTTCGATAGAGGAGGGGGGGGGGGGGGGGGTTGTCCCACTATATAATTTTAGGTGTAGTTCAGAATTAAGTACCCGGGGATACATTTCTTACTTTTATTTTTTCGATAGTATTACTATTTATTTGCTTTCTGGCGAAACCGAAAGTGCTATGAAGTCGCCAGTAACTTGATTTTGATTTACAAGTTAAATTATATAAAGTTCCCAAATTTTTATAAGGTTTACATAATTTTAAGCGTAGATTAGAATTAAGTTACTGGCGAATATGTATTAAAAAGATTTGTTTACCAAAAATTGTCATATCCCCCGAAACTGAAGTGCTCTCATGTCGCCAGTAACTTAATTTTGATCTACACCTAAAATAATGTGTATATCCCAAATTCGGGTTTATTGGTTTGGGAGGGGATGTGTTTTGGTTTTTCAGGGGGCTTTGAAAAATGAGCTAGCCGCTCGAATTTTTGAAGAACTGTTATTTCATAGAATACTAACTTTCTACGCATGAAAAACGTTTCAAAAAAAGCTTGGCACAAAAGTTTACTCTCTAGTATCCAGTTCACTCCCTAGTATCCAGACGATCTGTTACTATTACCTGATGGAAATTTGTTGTCAGCAAAAATATCAATAATTGTTCAAAAAAAAAAATCTATAATCGATGTTCTTATGCTAAACTTATTAAACTTTAACAAAATTTACTTTTGAGTAATACACGGATATATTATTGTGTAGTTAACGGAAACGATAGATCTGCTGTACTGGAATATGAAAGGAGATTCGAGCCCAAGATGAGCCGCAACACGATTAAGAATGTCTTCAGTTAAAGTTTGAAGGTTTTTGGAAACTTTAATTCATTGAGGAAGATTACGTCCATATCATCATATCCCATTCCAAAGACTGCTATGTAGAAGGAGATTTGATTAAAATTTTGCATTTAGCTCTGGAAAGAGACATGCAGAACAGGGCGTTTCTGGACCCATTTCGGTGGACCGATGAATCGGAGCTTACCGAATATGGTGTCATAATCTTCCACCAACTCCATACCTGGGCGGATACTAACTCCCATAGAGCAAGGGTGATCTCATTTCAGCCCAAATTATGTGGCAATGTTTGGGCTGGTATAATCGGAGTTATTTATTAGGACCATTCACTCTGTCGCAAGTCCTTAATAGCCTAATTTATGCGGACTTTGTTGAAAATACACTACCAAATCTACTGCAGGAGATCCCTCTGGATAATCTTAGGGCAATGTTTTACCAACACGATAAAGCACTAGCGCATTCTGGTGTCATTGTAAAGACAATACTGAAATTTTTCTTACAACAATATATATATATATATATATATATATATATATATATATATATATATATATATATTGTATACGTACTTATTGTATATATATATATATATACAATATAGAGGATTTAATTAGAATAATTGCGACGAAAATACGGGAGACGCTGCATACAATACCCGTGAAACAGGGAATTTGAAGAAGGTTATTCGGATGCATCGAAAGTGGCGGAGGACATTTTGAACATGCAGAGTAATTCTAATTAATTTCGAATTCAATCAAATTCCTTTAATTTGATTTTTATTTCTTGAAATTGCAGATTTTTATAATATTTCCCAAAAGATTTTGTAGGCACAAATTTCAATATTCTTGGTCTACCTGGACAGGTTGTCCCTGTTTAGAAAGGTAGATGGCAAATTTAATAAAAAAAAAACTAGATGTGTCAATTACATAAACTTTAGAAAATATTTGTTAAAATTCTGAATAGGTATTAGGCAGGCAGAAAAAAATTTTTACTATTGGACCGTACCTGCAATGATAAGAGTTCGATGAACTTTGGTGGAAAGGTCATTTGATCATTAGTAGTAGTTTTTTTTCGTTTGTTAGATGTCGCTGCGTTGACAAAATCAAAGGTTAAAATAAAATAATGATGTGCATACCGTGAAAATCACAAATAGCTCCCAAATGGTTGAGATTGCCCTCCCCGTGGTAGAAATTTTTTGTTTACGTAGGTGACATCTAACCATTTGATGGACAATCCAATAAAAATAAAAATGGGTATACTAATTACATGAATTTCCGAGAAAATTTTGGAAAATGCTGAATTTTAGGTAATCGCAAAAATTTTTTTTTCAATTTTGGAACTTACTGTTGCTAGGAGTTTGATCAACATTGTTGAAAATTTTAGAAAGGTCATTGGGATAGTCGTTTTTTAGCGTTTGTTTTAAGTCACTGTGTTGGGTAGATCAAAAGGCAAAAATAAATGAGTAATGTGCATACCACGAAACACTGAAATTTATGAATCACCCTGTAACTCCCGAACGGTTGAAATTGCACCCCCCCCCCGCCCCTTCTAACATACAATTTTTTGTTTGACTAGGTGAGAGCTATCATTTAAACTCATATTGACCTCTTGACCACCCAAAGTGTGTTTTTTTTGCTCCATGTGGATTTTTTTGTAGATCATGACGAAAAAATAAGATTAGTAAAAAAAAAAATAAGTTATTCTACTAGAAAAAACCCATGCGGTATTCAATTAAAGTCGAAAAAATGGCTTAAAAATCATTGATTACTAAAATGAATTATAGATGTTCACAAAGAAATGCTGGAGACTGGCCTAAGGCATATTTTTATAGATAATCGAAAGACAAACACTTTTTCCATACAAACTTTTGATGTACGAATGATATTTCATGACGTTCTAGTTGAGATAAGTCAGTTTTTTTATAAATGTTCGTCCATCAAAAGTTCTTTAGACGGTTCTAACGTACTTTTTTGTGACCAGTAATTCTCTGGAAAATGCATAATTTTGTGGATCATTAAATGTAGATTAATTAAAAAAATTTTTTTTCACAAAAAAAAAAACCAAAATATTCAAGAAAAATTGTCTTTCCTCAACTAGAACATCATGAAATATCATTCGTACATCAAAAGTTTGTATGGAAAAAGTGTTTGTCTTTCGATTCTCTAGTTCTTATGCATGGGACAGAATCAATTTGAATTCAGGGGAAAGTATTATAAACAAACATACGGAACCAGCATGGGCAACCCGATCTCATGTTTCATAGCAAACATCTCCATCGCCAAATTTGAAATGGACCTGGATAAAAGAAAGGAACTACCGAGAATATGGCCAAGATATGTAGATGACATACTGGTTGTTATAAAAGAATCTGAAGTGGAAAAATTTTGCGAGGAATTAAATAACATATGCCCTACAATAAAATTTACTATAGAAAGAGAAAACGACAAAAAGATACCATTTCTGATGCTAACAAGAGAGACCGGAAAAATAAATTTTCAAATATATAGGAAGCCTACATCAACGAAGAGATTTATAACTCGGGATTCATATTGCTCAAGACAACATAAAATGGCAAGCTTTAATAGTATGACATATAGATTATGCAAAATACCCCTATCCTTAGAGAACTACATAAAAGAGTATAACTATATAAAGGATATATCAACCACAAACGGCTTCAAGGAACATGACATAGATTGTTTAATTAAGGGACACACTAAAAAGATTAAGAAAAAGAGCTTAACTACTCTTACACCTTTAGAGAATATAAAAAGGAAGAAAATAAGTTTGCCATTTGAGGGATAAACGACCGAAAAATTAAGTAAGATATTCAGAGAAAACGACTTGGAAATAGTGCATAAGAATAGAAGAGGATTGATAGATTTATTAGGAAATCCTAAAGATAAAATGGACACACTTGACAAATCGGGAATCTATAGTATAAGTTGCGGAAATTGCGAAGAGGTGCACTTTGGGCAAACAAGAAGAGAAATTAGAACAAGATATAAAGAGCACCTGAATCATGCTAAGAATAATCAGCCCTTAAGATCAGCTGTAGCACAACACATGATTACAATGAATCGTTATGACGTTGGAATGGATAAGTTAAAGCTAGAAAAAGCAGTGAAGAATATAAATTCTCTCGATGCATGGGAAAGCTTATTTATACAAAAAATGCAGAAAAGGTCATGAACAACGATAACGGCCCAATAACATCGTCACTTTTTGAGATCTGTAAAGTCAGCTCAAAAACAAAGCGGACCCCGAACGTTGACCCCAGCTGCACTTGACCAGACTCAGCTGTGTTGTTTTAGTTTTGCGGTAGTCGCTGACGAGGATGGGAATGCCCATCGAAGTGCATTCGATTTGAAAAAAGCATTTTTCAAAAAATTTTACGGTACCGATTAAGGTAATTTTTGAATGTGTAGTGTTGTTTTTCGGTTAAATTATTTATAAATAGTGCCGTCGTGTTCTAAATACAAAAAATGTGTGTAACTATTAATTGTTAAAAATTATTATTTCTTCTTTCCAATTCCAATACTTATCTTCGAATTAATTAATGTCAGTGCTTCTCTGTTTTATAATCTTATATTATACTTTATGACATTATGTTCTTCTTTCAATATAACACAAAGCATAGGTGTTTTACTATGATTGATTTAAGGATTCATCAATTAGCTATACTTTCATTGAATATCAAAGAAATCAACTCGATTTATCTCGCTCACTGAAAACTGAAATAAATTTTAATTGAATCACAGATTGTGCGGCGTTCAGTGCATACACCAATGGCTCGTATGAAGAGAAATTAATGAAATGCCATGAAAAGCTTTTTCATTTTGCACCTTTGAAAAATACGCCACTGCTATATTAAAGCGCGAAATATTGCATACTTGTGGGATATTAATAATTGCAAAGAGAAGTATGTGCCATTCAAATGGGCGATGAAATGAAAATTCAGCTCGCTCTGAAAATTAATCATTACCAGGTGCAGGCAACTATTGGAAGATATTCGTATGAAACAAAACGGACAGAAAATTTTTCTTTATCCTTTCGACATCATCAGAGGAAGTACCATTACCTTTATTTTTAATATGTTATTGAGTGATACCGATAATTTAGTTATTTTATTTCCAATTACAATCACTTCTTTATTTTTTACTTCAAAACCTGGCATGTGATAAATTGTAGTCATCAGTTGACAGACCTAGAGAAAAAATTACTTAGAAAAAGCGCGTGAAATTCCAGAAAAAAACGAATCAGAGAAAAATCCGGGCAAAAACGACTTAACTAGTTAACTGCATTAACTTTGCATTAGTTTGTGTAGTTAATTGGTTTTTAACCGGAGTTTTTCTCTGATTCGGTTTTGCCCGGAATCTTTCGCGGTTCGCTTTTGCGCGGAACATTTTCTGAGCCACTTTTGCTCGGACCTTGTGGATAGGTCATTTTTACTCTCAGCCTGTCAGTCAGCGTACATGATTCAGATAATACAGATAGCGTACAGTTATGTAACTAAGATAATCTTCTATCTTTTATATTAATTAAATTGGAGTGACATGTACAAAGAATAGACAACGACCGATATTAGTGTCAAATCCATACTTTTCGCGGTCAATAAGATGAATAATGATACTTTAAATAATTTGGTGATAAGCATGAGGATGGGAAGAGAGCGGCATCTACAAATAATCCAAAAGGAACCATATTAGTGTCGAATCCATAGTTTGGATTGAGATGATTAATAGCACTCCCCGTGTCGTTAGATATTGTTTGTTAAGTGGATGAGTCCTTCAAAGATATCATCTCAGAACATTTTCTTATTTTTCCTCGTGGACTACTGCTAAAAGATATAATCTGGCTACACTAAATGTGCTTTCCGACCATTCCAGTCACTCGAATTCGTATTGCATCGGAGAATTTCGCATGTAAAAACACCTACCACCCACCACTGAGTGCTAATCACTGTCGGTCGACCAACAGCATCTGGCTGCTGACAGAATCAGTGCCCAGAGTTGCCAAGTTGGGCGATTTCTCGCCGATTGGGCTACTTAAGCCGTCAGTTGGGCGAGAACATTTTCCTCTCTACGACTAGGTACTTTTTGGGCGATTTTTTAATTCTTGCTGGGCGCTTTTGGGCTATAGGCTGAATCAGAATGCACGACAGCCTACAGCAACAGTTCATATTGGCTAATCGAAATCATATAACCCGACGTGACAGTAGAACAATTTTTCCTGTCTAGTCATCTCAAATACTAATTTTTCTCGAATAACTTTTTACCGAACTCCGAACGAGTCCAAACTGACGTTTATCGCAATGGAATTTTCTTGCTCAAACATAAAAGTATGCTCAATGCCGTCGTCACGTCGTGGATATCTGATTCTGATACAGCCGACATAAAAATTGTTTTTCTATCGTCAATGCGGTTGTATTTGTATATATATTAATTCCTAAGAGATTAAAATGTGCGTTATAAATAGTTGGAATCGACTGGATGAATTATTAAAGGTTGTGACTATTTGCACTTATTATTATTTACGTGTACTTACGTGTATTTATGTACGTCAAAAATGTATTAGACATTCTGGGAGGAAGAGGTGTATTAATCAGGCTTTTAATTGCTTTATTAAATGGGGGGTTACCTCTCCCCTCCCCCGCCAGGGAATATATTTGTATAGTAGTACATAAAAGCGGTACTTTACCGAATTCAAAAGTACACGGAAATACACGTAAGTGCAAATAGACAGTTCCATTATTAATTAAGGGTGTTTTTTTGTTTTTCACGACGCCTCTACCACAATTTTCAATTTGTGTTACTTTTATCTGTGTTGTGATTACTGTAATAAATATTACATTAAAGTTGTACAAACAGCAATTTAAAAGACTTGATTGATTATAAAATCAAAAGGAGATTTTTGGGAGATTTCAAATAATGGAGCGGCGACTTTGGGCGACTTCAGTGCCTCGGCTCGGCGACTTTTGCTCCATATCGTCTGATATCTCTGTCAGTGCCTCTAGGTTTCTCGACCATGTTTAAAATAGAGATAAAAGAAATTCTGAGGCTTAGTACTAAGTCATGAAACATAACTAAAGTGAATATTTAGGTCATCCTAAGTGAAATGAGAAACTCCTTTTTCAGCAAAGTCGGACATTTGTGGCTCTAATTATAAAAGTGGTATAAGTCTGATATATCTTTTTTCGAGATATTTAAAGCATCACATTTAAATAAATTAAAAAATATTTTTATATAATGTTACATTGTAATTTAGAATTTTATTAGCCTTGATTAAAGATTGAATTGACTTCGAACATTTTCATTAAATGAATGAATGACTTATAAATGCCTTAAAGCAATAAAAAACCACTAGTTTTATTAGAAACAGAAATTTTAATAAAATAACTCATTTAAATTTATTAATTATTTTTGAAAAGTAATCCATTTTTATCATTTTACGCTCTTATTATTATGAGTTTTGAGATTTTTAAATTTATATTGCTGAAAAACTAAAGAAATGTGAACTCATTATGTTTTTTTTTCGTTACTGGTTTTTTTACTGGTGTCACATGGAAGTAAGTTCATAATTCCATATATTTATATCCTGTTTCAGTTGAAATATCTAAAATGTGGAATTCAGAATCATCTAAAGCTATTTTATAGAACATCTTATAAGGTGCATTTTTCAAAAGTCTCATCATTGACAGACAGGGGTAGATTCGCCCGCGATATTTTTTATTCTCTTCCAGTGGTTTCGTTAAAACAAAATTCGGCCTGTACACTTGTTTTACCAAAAATGGATTTGTTCTTCTACACTATTCTCTTAATTCATGCTCTTTTCTCACTTCAATTAACCCGAAATCATGGACATTTGGTATGACCAGCTACTAAAAATTTGTGGTATATTATCTTAATATTATTATTTGAAGCCTGACCAACTTTCATCCATGTAAGTGCTACTTTAATCCAACGGTTTGGGCCTGAATAAGCATCACTGTAAGCTGTTACGTGGTTTTAAGTAGTTATATCCTCCATATGCATTAAAATACATGACCCTTATTACTGCGCACCTCTTGATGCTGTAGTTTCACCCCATCCATAAATACATTGTCTTCATAAAAATTATCGAAACCCAAGTTGAATATTTACATACATTTTGCAAATTAAACGAGTATCCACAATATTCCTTGGGATTCTTGTTTGAATTTTTCGCGTTGTCCGCATTTGACATTTTCCTACTATGTAAAGCTTTGACCCATTGCTCACATTAAGTAGAGAGGGTCTGGCCGTCACTGGTATACTTGATGTCCTATGCCTAACAAGAAAATAAAGAAACCAGGGGGAGAGAGACCCGTATGATACACAAAGGTTAAGAAAATCAGGAAGTGTAACTTCACACGACATGGAGACACAACCCGAAACTTCGGGAACTTCTGCCGACGTCGAGCAGCAAATAATCACCATCGGGAGGCAGCACCAGACGAGCACGAAACGAGTCGCAAGGCGATTAGGAGTGTCGTCATCTAAGGTTTGGAGGGTTACTCATCGAGGGGGATTACGTCCATATCACCCTCATCCAGCCCAGGGATCACTGGAAGGAGATTCTGAGAGGAGACTGAAATTTAGCACTTGGCTTCTGGAACGCAACATTGACGACAGAGCGTTTCTGGACCGAATTGTATGGACAGATGGATGTCAATTCAATGAATGATATCATGAACTTCCAAAACCTCCATACCTAGTCGAACTCTAATCCACACAGGGCAAAGGTGACCTAATTCCAGCAGAGATTCAGTGTTAATGTTTGGACTGATACCAGCGGCAACCATTTGTTAGGACCATTCATTTTGCCGCAAGTGCTTAATAATGAAATTTATGCGGACTTTTTGGAAAATACACTGCCAGATTTAATAGGGGAGAACCCTACGGATAATCTTAGGGGAATGTTTCACCAACACGATGGAGTACCAGCGCATATGGCTAACATTGTGAAGGTAATGCTAAGTGAAAAAATTCCTAACCGCTGAATTGGACGAGGGGTACCGATTCCTTGGCGTGCTAGATCTCCAAACCTTACCCCATTCTTATGGGAAACAATGAAGGATGGTGTTTATTCAAGCCCAGTTAACAATAGGGAGGATTTAGTTAGCCGAATTGAGAATGCAGCGACGAAAATTCGGGAGAGCCTGGATGCAATACGCCTTAAATCAGGACTTAGAAGGAGATTGTTGAAATGCATTCAAAGTGACGGTGGACATTTTGGACGGCTTTTGTTACTCATCAAGATTAATTTTAATTATTTTTAAATTCAATAAAAAGCATTTTAGAAGTAATTTGAGTTTAATTTCTTTAATTTGTTGATTTTTATAATATTCTCCGATAGGATTTCTACGTATAAATCTCTACATATTTTCTCTACGAGGGCATGTTGCACCTTTTTGGAAAGGTAATGAGATGGGCAATCTAGTAAAAATAAAAAAGGTTTGTACTAATTATATAAATTTCGGAGAAAATTTGGAAAAATGTTGAATTTTTGGTAATCGCAAAAATTTTTTTTCGCTATGTTGGGTAGATGAAAAGATAAAACTAAAAGAGTAATGTGCACACCATGAAAAACGGACCTATATGAATCACCCTGTAACTACCAAACGCTTGAGATAGCCCCCCCCCCCTGCCTTACAATTTTTTTAAGGTATTAAGTATTGCTAGCAGCACAACAAACTTCTACCGAAATTCAAAAATAAAATAAATTTTCGTTTCTTATTATTAAAAGTGATTACGATGTCTCTAATACCACTGACGTTTAAAAATTTAACGTTTTATTTTAAATAATTTCGACACTTCAACAGTAAGTCTGAGGATAAATAAAATGGAAACAAATGAACTACTTACACCGTTTGATCAAAGGATTTGGTAATGAGTTTGATATCCACTTCTTTAGCTTCCAACAAACACATTCACCTGCAATTGCAGAATTCAATCAAACAGTGTCAACAAAGACAAGTGCGGACTTGGGAATACTCTTGGTTGGACACGTCCAGTGCATTAATTGCCAGCAAAATTGTTGCAAAGTGATTAGCGAAGTCCTAGGATCAATATACAATTCGCCCAGCAATCCGTGTAGCATTTCTATTTCAATGGGAACATGTACAATTGGACATTGTTTGTTATATAGAGTGTCTCTTCCGTACAAAGTGAGAAATTGTATGAAACCCTACATTCTCTGGGACGGAGATTCTGCTTTTTCGAAACTACTATGGTGCAGGATCTTATTACAGTAACCACTTGTTAACATCATGTTCTGCCAGTTTAATTTCGCCTGGAACCACACAGTTCTGGAAGAGGTAAGTTTACAGCAAGTGGATCCTAACTTACTACTACAGCCACCTGAGCTTTCTGTTAACACCAAATAAATTCATAATCAAGGGATTAAAAGCCTTCGGGCACTTGCTACGATAGTCCTTCAAAGAGAAAATCACTTTTCCTCTAATTTCAACTTCACACGCTCCTGATTGCAAGTCTCGGAAGCGAAGGATTGTCCCGCACAGGACTTTGAAGACAATTTGCCGTTGGTGGTGCCCTATACTTACAAAGAGACTTTCTGTGCCCGGTTCTCAAGCGGTTCTTTGTAAGGCCCCAAGTAGTTTGTTTTTCAGCTGCTGATTGTTTTCCTTATTCGCAGTGAAGGAAGTGATTAACACGAGTAGTTAGGAACGGTTGGGTTCATGAATCTTTTCCTCGGCAACTTTATGGTATCCTCCGGTCTTAGAAGATCAGAAAGTTAGCACAACTGGAGTGAGTAATTGACTTGTCAGTGACTCCGAGATCTTTTTCTCTTTGATTCAAAATTCACTTAAGGCGATCTGTTTAAATATGTTTACGTTAAATAGTGGTTTTTGCTGCTTTTGTTTATTTCTGCTTGTATCTTCTATGAAAATCATTGGAAAAGCATTTAAAGTGTCACAATTTTCACCAAACGTTCAGTCTCACTTAATGTACATTCTGTTTATGCACTTACAATCTCAAATGATTTTAATAAAATCTGGATCAATTCCCACTGCAAAAGTGATGTTATTGCACGAATTTATCCCTTACAGTATAATCACGACAAAATCCACCTAATACTAAACCTAACTATTAACTTTTATGTGGTGGTTCATTTGGAGAGAATCTGGGTCATTTGGGAACTGTAGTGTAATACCACTGCACCTAGTAACATCCGAATGAGCTGATAAATCGGGTTAAGCTCCGGCTTTACAATTCCATGAAATGATTACGAGCATGGTAAGCTTCCCTTTCGCGGTCTGTTGTTTATTAACTCGAAACAGTTCGATTCAAAATAGCTAGCTGCAGTGGATTCAATGGATGGGCGATGGGGCCTTAATAAACCGAGGCGAATTATTGAAATCAAACTTCTCCTTCCTTGCGCGATAGGCATAGCTGGCACCATTTACCCTTCCCTGTGGTGGTATATAATTGCATTAATCAAAGGTTGATTATGCTCCCTGTTTGAAAGTAGATTTTGGGAGTAGTGCAAAATACAAGTGTGTAGATAGATCCTTCGATAGGTAGTGGTCTTCCCACATTCCTCTAATATTAATCAACAATTTGAACTTATGACTTTCATATTGAACATTGTTGGAAACTGGGCTTAATATTTAGTAATTTAATTATGATTACCGAAGTAAACATTTAAAGAATGTATGGCAGAAGAATATACATAGTAAAAAAATTTATGAGGGTATACCAAAAATGTGCCTATTCTGCTAATCCGCTATCATCTTTGTCGTAATTTGAATTGGCCACTTTCGTAGTGGTTATGTAGCTGCTGTAAAAGTATACGCTAATACTTAAGAAATCTGTAGTATAGCCTTCGATTGGTATGCGAAAACAGAGTATATATTCATGCAAAAATACTGTATATATTTTATACAATACTGTATCTGTTTTCGCATACCAATCGAAGGCTATAGTACAGATTTCAAAATTAAGCTGACAAAATACGTGTAAAATTAATAAGGACTGCCTTCGGGCACTTGAGCAAGCGAATTTTAAACTAAGATTTAGTATAAGGCGAGCTAAGTTGAAGATTTTCCGATTTTCGACGAACTGCTGGATGAGATGAGAATCGACGTTTTCATTTGTCGCAATTATAGCGAGAACAGCTGCGAAGGAGACATCTACATAGCCTCGACCGACGTAGTTCAGATGGATCGATCCCGCTACCAGAAGTTAAGGTGCTGATAACCATGCTCAAAGCAAAAGGGAGCACTATGGGGCAGCTCTAAGAACAACATATATGGTGAGTTTCCGAGCTCGGATACCTACATCGGCTTTGAAGAGGTGCTCGATGTCACACTGTTATTAACCAGAGAGAAAGTTAGGGTCGCAAACTGGAGTGTGTCCGAGACCGATCAGAGTGACATTTTTTTTTAATAAAGACCCTGGAGCGTATGTTAGAGATTCACCTTAGACAAAATCTAGACGGCAAAGCTATGTCTAGATTTCAGCAAATGCAAAGGAAGATTCAGAGGTCGTAAATACGATTGAACATTCATTGAAATATAAATGATATACTCTTAAAGCGTTCCTGAACACTGAAGGAGCCTTCTGAATCAATCCTTGCGGCTCTCAAAACAAAACTTCGGCCATTCGATTTTTATGATGGTAAGATCAAGGGTAGTACAGTCCGAACTGGGTACCAATCATGTTGTAAGGCACGTCTCCGCTACTTTGGCGGATCGTAATGAACAAAATATTGATGAAATTCGACCAGGGAAAATTAAGGCTGTCACCTATGTCGACAATTTGGCAATCTGGTGTTGGAAAAGTTCCTTCCCGTAATAAGCGACATTGTGAAGAATGCACTGAACAAGGTCAGTAGACTATGCAGGGTATTGGTTTTCTGTTAACTCAAGAAAGACCCAGCCAGACCAGCTGACACTCTTTACCATTAAAACCAAAGTTCCCAAATTTGCCTTGCCCAAATTAAATGGGTATCTACTCTCATTATTTTCCAAAGTCGAAAACTTGGAAGCGCTTTTACACCTGAAGTTGAACTGGCAGCAAACCATAGAACTAAGGGGAAGGTTTATAACAAGACCAAATTTAGTAAGTTAAAAAGAACCGCTTGCATCGGTGCTACTGGGATACGGAGTTGGATCAATTGGTTGAGCGCACGACTGCCCGGGTTCCCGGTTTCGAGACTAGGTCTCCCCGTGCGTTTATAAGATTGAATTAAAAAATCCGCTCCGTTTCTGGGCTTGTTGTCTAGCTCGTAGCAATGCAAAAACAAGACATTCAAGTTTCCTCACTACCTAAATTTCCTTCCGGGCAAAGCCATGCTAACCAAAGGGTTGTCCCCTTAGCTTTGGCGACATCGCAAAAAAAAGTAAAAAAAAAAAAATTTCTGCTGCACTTTTACCTCCTGACCTCCAGACTGAAAGAAACTGAATGCTGGATGACCAAACCCTATGGCCACAGCAATATACTCAGTGAAGCACCGAGAGGACTATCTGCTACGATATTTGACTACACAATAGCAAAACTACCTTTTACCAGAAACTTTAGTGTAAGAAAGAAATAGAAGTACACTATCCTATAACAACACTATCCTATTCACTGACGACTCCAAGATGGACTGTGGTATAGGTGCGGGTGTTTTCTCTGAAACACTATATAATTGGACCGCTACAGACTGCAGCAACGTAAGCATATGCAAGCGGAGGTACTTGCGATCCTGAAGGCATCCTCCCTACTGGGAGTCAGTGAATCACCAATGAAGAGCATTGGCATCTTTACAGACAGTCAAGCTCCACTTTCTCGAAGCCAGTGAGGGAATGCAGGCGAAAACTCAACTTTCTGGGAGTGGTACATAGGAATATACCAGAGAATGAGAGTGCTGTCGAACTTGCCGACCGGAGCGAAAGCCGTTACCATATCGCTGAATTCCCTTAAGAGAGAACTCTTCCACCACTTCTTAGCGAAAGCTTTTCTTAGATGGATTACTTTTCTCCGTTCCTTTGTTATCTGCAGATCACAGTTCGGCAAAATTCTTAAAAATGGGAAAGCCTAACTGCCGACTAATACAGTTGGCTACGACCGGACTGTTGCAGAGGATGTGGGGAATGGTTTCCTTTTCTTCCTTAGCTTGGCAACTACTTCAAAAGTCGTTTGAAGGTACTGTCAGTCCATTAGTGCACCTATGAGGCAGTCACCTGAGATGACAGCCACTATAACGTTAGCGATATTTTATTTCAACGAGATGAGTGTTTTTGGCCGCTTTAGGTCGAAAGTCTTCCATATCGTCAGTAATTTTAGTGAATGTTTGTTTAATTTCCAGCTTGTGGCTAGTGGATTCCCAGAGTCTGGTAGAGTAGTGTTGATGAGCTCATCGGCTTACCAGATTATTACTATGCCTCAGTACCCATGTGAAGTTTACGTTTAGGTGTTCGACTATGTCATTCAAAGCTGGGCGACTTATTTTGGCAGATCTAAAGTTTATATACACTCCCGTTAGAGATTTAATAGCAGCCTGACAGAATATAAAGTACAGTTGTCATTCAACGTCATTGCTCCTTCCTGCTATAGAAAAATCTACGAGGATGAATTCCTTGCACGTTATTTATTGTTCTATTTTATCAAATAGTTCATGCCAAGGTCGTCTCAGTAGACTTATCTTTGCTATATGGTGTTGAGAGAATTGCCGTGTTAAAGACTCACCGAACGTTCACGCAGAGGTAGGAGTGAAATTGCGAGTGTAAGTTTTCAACTTAATTAGTGATGTATAAATTAGTTCATAAATTTAAATTTTTTACTAAAATAAAAAGGACTTTCCACGTGAGTTACATACTTTGAATTTAAATTTCGTTCAAGAAGTTTTTTTCTGTTTTTTGACATAATACGCTCTAAAGATCTAGTCGTAATTCGTGGTTTGATTTTTTCACTTTTTAAAGGCTGGTATAAATTTAGCAATAAGGGTCGTTTGCTTCGACATTAAACCCATTATCTTTATCACATGTGACGTACTTCTGCAGATATTCCAATTAGAATATAAGCGCTTTATCAGATTACCATTTAAATTTTTTTCATTTCAAAGCTTACCCTTTCTTTGTGAAATTAATGGATTGCCCTTTCAAAGTTTGAAATAAAATTTGTTGCCATGCACTTAAATTAGAATTTCCCTCAACGTTTTTCCAAAACTTTTTAATAATTTAGTTGTTATTTCAAGAGCTTGGTTTTCTCTTTTCTTTGAATCTGTTGTCTGTGATTTTGAAAAAAAACAAGACGTATCGCAGCTTTTCGGATTTTGCTCATTCAACCCTTTCAGTTTGTACCCATGTAAAGTGGGTTGCGAAGAAAAAGGTAATTCCCTATCTTGGAGCGTCCCCCATAATGGAATTAGAGTGACGTCATATAGTTTATCATATTGTACTCGTCGAAACCTCTCATTTGATACACATATTAAAGGGGTTGGAAAGAAAAAGGTAATTCATTGGATTTAGAGCAATCTTTTATATATATACTCGTATTATATTGCATTTAGGGATGTGAGTATGAAAAGTTTCAAATGAAACTATTCAGAAATGAAATGAAAAGTTGAAAGTGTTCACTTTTCATTGAAAGTTTTAAATTTTTTTTAAAAAGTTGCAATATTTCACTAAATTATTAAATTAATCAGATCTGCAGAATTCCAAAGCAGATTCTAGAAACCTCTTTAGATCATAGACCAATTAAATACATATATCCCAGATATTCAAAACAATTATATTTTCTGTGTATTAAAAACGTATGAATCTTAACGAATCAGGGAAAAGAAAACTGATTTTCAGTGCGACTATTTTTTCTCCAAGAAATGCTAAAAAACGAATTCAAAAAGGTTTTGTTCTGGCTTGCCTGGTTCAGCCAGAGTTCAGCCTAAATGTTTCAGTTAGCTAACATCCATTAGTGAATTTCCATGGTTATAGTGCGTTTTGTTAAAAAGTATTACTACCGGTCCAGTTTTAATAAAAACATTTAATCTGATATATCTAGCAATGCAATTAATACTGGAGTATCTTCTAATTCCGTGGACATTGATGATAAAATAGTTTTTAAAAAAAAGTTGAACCGACTTCACAAAAGGCGCTAAAAAGCATAAAATAATTTTTAATTTTATATCTATTACGAAATTTTGAAGTCGGTGCAAATCAAACAAACCAAACAACTACAACAAAAATATTTAATCGTCATTTCTTATGATCCCGTAAGCTGAAACGTTCAGGTAGTATCATGTATTATTTTCAATTGTGGTTCTGTAGTTGTTTTATTTTTTTAATTTGAACCGACTTCAAATTTCGTAAAAGATATAAAATTAAAAATTATTTTATGCTTTTTAGCGCCTTTTGTGAAGTCGGTTCAACTTTTTTTTTAAAAACTATTTTTATTTTTCACTTTTTAGTGTCTCCGACTCTATACAACGAAGAAAGAACCTTCCAAATCTGTCCACGCATTAAAATTTAGTTTTAACCCCCTACCCCACCCCCATTGCACTAAACTTTTTTTCTCATGGTATCAATCAAGGAACATACTCTACCGAACAGAAAAGGAATCATCGAAATCGGTCACGCGTTACGAAGTTACTACCCCTCCCCCTCCCCAACCACCACCATAGGACCAAATTATTCTCCTATTAGCAATGGGAGATCACACTCTATACAACAGCAAAAGAACCATCAAAATCGGTCCGCGCGTTACAAAGTTAGGTTCCACCCCCCTTCTCCCGCCCCAACCACACCAACAATTTTTTTTCTCGTGGTATCAACCAGGGAGCATACTCTACCCAAAAGAAAAAGAAATATCCAAATCGGTCCACGCGTTACGAAGTTAGACTACTCCTCTCCTCGCCCAACCCCCCACCATGGGCCAAATTATACAACACACTCTATACAACAGCAAAAGAACCATCCAAATCGGTCCACGCGTTACAAAGTTAGGTATCACCCCCCCCCCACCAACAATTGTTTTCTCGTAGTATCAACCAAGGATCATATTCTACCCAATAGAAAAAGAATTATCCAAATCGGTCCACGCATTAAGAAGTTAGACTACCCCTCCCCTCTACCCACACCTTTCACCATAGGACCAAATTATTCTCCTATTAGCAATGGGGGATCATACTCTATACAACAGAAAAAGAACTATCGAAATTGGATCACGCGTCACAAAGTTAGGTTCCAGCCCCATCCACCCCACCCCCATCCCCCCAAAATTTTTTTCTTCTGGTATCAACCACGGAACATACTCTACCCAACAGAAAAAGAATTATCCAAATCGGTCCACGCGTTACAAAGTTAGACTACCCCTACCCCCCTCCCCCCACCCTAGGCCAATTTTTTTTCTCCTATTAGCAATGGGGGATCATACTATGTACAACAAAAAAAGAACCATCCAAATCGGACCACGCATTATAAAGTTAGGTTTCACCCCCACCCCCCACCCCCACCCTACCAAAAATTATTTTGACATGGTACCAATCGGTAAACATACTCTACCCAACAAAAAAAGAATCATCAAAATCGGTCGACGCGTTACGAAGTTATGCTCGGTCAGAATTAAAAAAAATAAAATTAAAAAAAATAAAACATACGCGTTGAACTTATAACCTCTTTGTTTTGGGAAGTCGGTTAAAAACGTCGTCATAAAAGGGCTTGTGGATTACAAAGCTAAGGAGGCTTCCTTTCAAAAGGATTTTTTTGGAAATGTTCTGAAAGTGTCTTTGCTATAGCTTGGTGGAAAGGGATATGCTTACTATTAATTACACAACTTCCTTACATTGCAATAAAAACCCTTACCGCTCCTTCGATATCAGTCGTATGCGAGCGTTCATTCAGCAAGCTGTGGCTTATACAAAACGATACAAAAAATCAGTAAGGAAACGAAAGAGCTGAAAAATTATTATTTATCTCAGAGAATATCAAATATCTCGATGCGTATGCGAATGTTGGATCAACATTACTTACCACGCCAAAGGATACCATAAGAGATATTGAGCAGTCCTCTATTAGTAAAGAAGTAAGTGACTGTTTCGATGAAAGACATACTGAACAATTGGAAATAATTTCAGAATCCGAAGATACAACATAAAATATTTTTCACTAGCACAAAAATATGTACGGAATAACACATGACCCGAGTGAATATTTCAAAATTTCAATAAAACGAAATTACCAAATAAATTTCCGATCGTGTTAAGAAATTTTTTAATATTTTTTCTCTGCTCGAGTTTCATAAAAAAAAAATTTTCAATTTCGTTTTATTGAAGTTTTTTATAAAATATTTTTTATATTTTAAATGTACAAGAATATTTTCTTAATAAAATATAATGAAAATCTGTTATTGTGATTTCTAATAGAATTAACAATAAAATAAAATATAATAACAAATATATAGTAATAAAAAATGGGTCTTAAAATTGTGTATAAATTCTTTAAAAGAAACGTACAAAATTCGTATTAATATGGTTATTTTTGTGCACCTGTAAATCTTTGACACAAACTTACTAAGTCACACAAGTGCAATGAATGGAGCTCGGAGTACTACGATTGTAATATTTTTCCAGATATGATGGATGAATGAAAAAATAAGAACAAAGCATGTAATGAAATTCATGCAAAGTTTCACTGAAAAGTGAAAAGTTTTAAGATTACTGAAACTTTTCACGCGATTTTTTCACAGTTCTCACGAAACTTTTCAAATTTAAATGAAATTTCAATTTTGAAAACTTTTCACAAAAAGTTCCATCCCTAATTGCATTGTCATCGAATTATACACGCATGCAAAATACCTCAATTGGATATCGGAAAGCCGGTCAAAAATGGCTTGAAAGATTTGACGATGGACGGACAGATGAAAGTAATATAAAGCTTGTAAAAAATACAAGACAATACAAAAAATAATTAAATTTGAATTTGTGTTACCCAGGAGCTGGGAGGCAGCTGCACCATTGGCTCACCTGTGGCTATACCTGGGTATGTGTCAGAAACACTGAACGTGTTTAGAAATTTTTATACCTCTTATTCTGCTCGAGTTTACAGAAATTTTTATGCATGAATATTTTTATTACTTTATTTTTTTAGTAATTTATTCCGATTTAATATAGAGTAAAATACACACGATCGAATCACAAATAAATAGCGCCATATAACTAAATTTTATTTGCGAATAATTAATCCATCAAATAACTTATAACTTTTTACTTATCACGATCGAATAACTAAAAATTATTCAAAATTCAACAAAATATAACAAATTTTTATTTGCGAAAAACTTAAAATAAATTGAAAATCAAAATAAAACTTATTGTAATCATTCTTCATTTGATTTAAAAAAATAGGTTTTTGATTGAAAGGCTACATAAATACCGTAGTATCTTTTCTTAGTGAAATCGACTTAACAAGCATAATACAAATACTATTTACAAAATACTGTCTACCTACATACACACACACAATTGGCGTAATCAGCAGAAAGCTATACAAGTTAGTTACTTATCTCCCCCCATAATTCCAAATTTGTTCTTATGGAGGGAGGGATGGGTAGCCTAACTCGAAACTCGACTCCTTAACGCGTAGACCGATTTGGATGATTCCTTTTTTGTTGTATAGGGTATAATTCCCCATTGCTAATATGAAAACCTACCTGACCTAGGGTATGAGTGGGGGAGGGGTAGGCTAACTTTGTAACACGTAGACCGAGTTGGATGATTCTTTTTGAAATGTATAGAATATGTTCTACCATTGGTACCACGGCAAAAATTTATAGGATGGGGTGTGGCTAGTGGACGAGTGGAGCATAAGGCCTAGACCGATATTGATGACTTACATTCGGTTGTAGAGAGCACGCTTCCTCCTTGGTAAATAACAAAAAATTTTGTATCTAGAGTACGGGAAGAGGATAGTTATGCATGCCCCGATTTTGACGCTTATCTCTTGCTGTATCGAGTACGTTGACGTACCGCCATTTTAAGAATTTTGTATCTTACGTGAGGGTGTACAAAGGTGGCTGAGATTAAGTTCGGAATGTGTTGCCGGATCTGGATGATTATGTTTTCTTTCTATAACCTCTGTAATTATTGAAATTGCTTTTTTATACGAGCAGCATTTATCGAATAGCAAATCCAAAGACACTGAAAAGTGAAAAATAAAATAGTTTTGAAAAAAAATTTTAACCGACTTAACAAAAAGCGCTAAAAAGCAAAACATAATTTTTAGTTTTATATCTATTACGACATTTTGAGGTCAGTGCAAATTAAATAAACAAAATACATACCAAACCACAATGGAAGATAGTATATCAAACTACCCAAACATTTCAGTTCACGAGATCATAAGGAAGGAGTTGTTGTTTTGTTTGTTTCTTATTGATTTGTTTGTTTAATTTGCACCGACTTCAAAATGTCCTAATAGATTAAATGCTTTTTAAGCGCGTTTTGTGAAGTCTATTCAACTGATATTTAAAAAAATATTTTATTTGATATTGTCAATTTTAAAGTATTTTATGCTATGCAGTGCGGTGTAATACTATATATTAAAATACTATTAAGCTTACAGCTTTAAACTTTATAAAGTATAGAATTTTGTTTGAAAAGTGACATTTTGAAAAGAAGTGCGCGGATTCCTGTTTAAGAAATAAGTGAAGAAAAGTGAATTTTTCTTTACGTTCTTAGTTTGTTTACATTTCTAAGATCCTATTTTTTGTATCTCTTCAGTCAACCCAGTGACGATTTACCCTTTAAGTTTTGCAAAGGGACACAATGAACTAAAATCCATGATTAAAAATTGTTATTTAATGTTTTGATACAGATTCTCAAAAAATAAAAAAGATTTATTTGCAATGGCTTGAGGCAATCAGAAAATTGCGATTTCACTCCAATTTCCAATACCTCTAGAAATACCACTATTTTACTACTGGCATGATAAAAAAAAACACAACTTCAACTACATAAAGGAAAGTGCCGAAGTGTTTTTGAGCCTCTTCTTTTTGGTTGCATATTCTAAGTACAATACTAGCTGTGTCCGCGGCTCCGCGCGGCTGATTTCTTGAATTTTTTATATTAAGCTAGATTTAGTTTCATATTAACTATGATACAATTATCAGAAAAATATAATATGTTCTTTTTACTTTTCTACAGAAATTTATTTTATCGTAGGACCTCTTTGTGCACAACATTTGTCGCTTACGCTAGTACATACATACAAATTATTATGTTCCCATGTAAGTTACATGCCACATATAAGGGTCTAAACACAATTGCAATGACTTCAAAAACTGCCAACGACCGACGTAATTTGTCAAAAAAGGCTTAGCTTGCTCTAGGCACAAGCCCGGAAGAAATGAAAATTCGGCCATTTTACCACCAAGTGTTTCGTCATTATTTCACTTTGGTTGAACCACAGATTATCCAATCTTTGCATACAAATAAAACTGCACACTCTCCTAACCAAAACCAAAGAGAAAAGCTGATGTCATTTGAAGCTTAATACTTTAACAAAACGAACACAGGAGAGAGTTTTCCTTTTAAAGCACCTGCAAATTGTACAGGGTAACACTTTTTATCGTGACTACATGTTCAAAATGTTTGTAGGTTAACCTCAAGTAAATCCTAACAAGACCGAGGTGGTCATCTTTACTAGGAAGTATAAAATTCCTCCCGTTGACCCTCTATATCTGAATGGCACCCGCCTAGACTTTATTTGCGTATCATCCTGGATAGAAAGCTTAGCTGGAAGCCCTATATTCAGGAGAAGGTCAAGAAAGCAACTGTAGCTCTTAACTCCTGTAAGAGGGCCATTGTGGGAAATGGGGGTTTCAACCCAAGTTGACTCACTGGCTCTATGTTGCAGTCCTGTCCTGTCCTGTTGTATGGCGTGGTTGTCTGGTGGCCAGCTCTGGACAAGGCCTCTTACCTGAACGCTTTGAGGAAGGTGCAGAGATCAGCCTGCATCTGTATCACCGGAGCGTTACGGACCACTCCTACTGATGCTCTGCAGATACTTCTTTACTTAATTCCTTTAGATCTGATGGGTAAACAGATTGCGGCTAATGCTGCCGTTAGACTTACAGCCACATCTCAGTGGTCCAATACTAGAGTTGGGCACTCCACAATTCTGGACTCCTTTTCACTCCAAGTGGGGCATCTCGACTACACCACTCCTAGCTACTCCTTTGTCAGGCGTTTCTTATTGACCATTCCAACCAGGCTTGACTGGGATGGGGACACTAATCCCTGAAGGGAGTCCATTCAAATTTATACAGATGGCTCTTAGCTACAGGGTAGGGTGGGTGTGGTGTTTTCTGTACTTTTTTTCTACTGTAGTGTGTTTCAGGTGGAGTTCATAGCAATTCAGGAAGCTTTGAATTGGTTGAGGGGGAACGAAGCTCCAAAGGACATCTGTATTCTTACAGATAGTCAGGCTGCTTTGCTATTCCTTAATTCTTTCCTCTCGACATCTAGGGCTGTTAATAGCTGTCGCTCACACTTAAATAAGCTGGCTGAACGGTATCAAATTCACCTGTGCTGGGTCCCGGGGCACAGGGATATTCCAGGAAACTGCGTGGCGGATGAGCTTGCTAGACGTGGTACCACCCTGGGGATCCAACCGGAAATGACTACTCTTGGTTGACCCCTGGCAACCTGTTAGATGTTGCTTAGAAAGAGAGCAATTAACTTAGCGAACCACATATGGGCAAACGGCGCTACATGTCATACGTCCAGACAGATCTGGCCCAAGCTGGATCTTAGGCGCTCCAAGTGTCTGCTTTCGAGGGGCAGATCTGACCTTAGAATAGCTACTGGGGTAATCACAGGCCAGTGCCCTATTGGCCTACACGCGAAGAGACTGGGTATCCTCTCAAACGACTTCTGCAGAAGCTGCATGGACGAGGAAGAGGAGGAAACTATTTTCCACTACCTCTGCCGGTGCCTTTCACTGGCACTCAGGCGAAAATCCTTCTTGGTCGGCGATTGACGTTGCAGATCTTTGGCGCTTTATCGGCAGCTCCGGATGATTCCAATGAGGAGGTGGAGGGAATTCTTGGATTCCCGTGGCATCACAATGTGCCTTTTGAGGTGTTACTGCGCCCCTCTAAGGCAGCCATACGAACCTAACCTAAGCGCAATAACGGAAAGACAGACGGACAGAAAGACGTCTTTTATAATATGTAGAGAAGAGACGATTTTATTTAGTTCTTAAGAACTTTTTGTGTGAGTGTTTTAACTCTTTTAAAACTATTTTATTTCATTTCTTAGTTTTTCGAGACATGGTACTCAAATGGTGCTAGTATTAGCCTCGGGTTAAGTTGCAGA
Source organism: Leptarthrus brevirostris (assembly GCA_964036015.1). NCBI lineage: Eukaryota > Metazoa > Arthropoda > Insecta > Diptera > Asilidae > Leptarthrus > Leptarthrus brevirostris. The sequence goes on along the minus strand of OZ038372.1, from coordinate 115,595,667 downwards.
TTCCCCCCCCCCCCGTCCCTCTCCTGATAAATTTTTTTCTAGTTCCCGTAAACACTTTTGGGACATGCGGTGAGAGGAGAACTTCACCCAATTCGAGGCAGCGGTTGCAAGTGGACCTACAATTTAAAGTGGATTCCGAAACGCAATATTTTCTCTGCAGCCCCAGAGCCTTTTTATCGTAATCTGTGTCAGCTGAAAGCAACCATGGATTGCTGCCAATGGGATTCGAACCTCCGGATTGGTAGGCCGACACGTTATCACTTACTCCAACGATGATTACTTTACCAAAATGTACCCAACGGAAAAAAATCGAATCATCGGGCAATAGTATATACAATAAGAAAAAAGCACCCAAGATATATGATCTTTACAAAGTATGTACCACAACTTTGTGCAACCAAAAAAAAGTCATTACAAAGTTAGTTGTCGCCCTTTCCTAAACCCCTATGTTAAGTAGAAACCTCTTTAAAAGCTTCTAATCGAGGAATATATTTATTTTAATGAGAAAAAATAGTCATATCAGTTATCCCAATAGGTCTATGCGTTACGAAGTTGGACGTCAGTTTTTTCCCCTCTCCACCCCAGGTACAAAGTTCCTTTTTATTCTATTCATAGGCGACAACCTACCTTTAAAACGAAAACGAAACTAGAAATAAATGAATAAAGTAATATTTAATACCAAATAAAGTTAGAAAATACTCTTTTTTGGACAAATTGATTGTATTGACAAATTTAATTGAATTCTTCCTGCTTTATGATGTATGTTTCTAAATATCCATAGAAACTCTACTTTAACACTAACCTAACGGTAAACTCAAAATATTTTTGAAAGCCCTCACAACTCAACAAACAAAACATGTCCTGGCTCTCTCTAGGTAACTGATTTAAAATTCTGAACTCCTTACCCGATCGAAACTTACACCTATCGCGAAAAGGAGACGTCACTATTACTACGTAAACTTTTCGGTGCTAAATTTCACTATTATTTCCGCATTTATTCCATTAAAAACAAATAATTAGAGTTGTAATTTGATTTAATGCTACAATGTATGAAGCTGCAATTTACTTGCACAGTGGCAACAAACTTCAGCGTTGCCTTCCAAGTTGTAAGCGCATTCACCGCTTCCGTTCAGGTGTGTTTGCCTTATTTGATTAAGTGGGGATGTACGTACAGAACATGTATCCAGTTGGTAGATACTTTGCACAACACAAATGCAGTTGCCCACCCAGTGAGATAATTCTGCAAATTAATTTAACCTGAAAATTAAAAGAGGTTGCCTGGCAGAGGCGATTCCTCGTTTTTATAGCAAAGAGGGGGTTAAGCTCAAAACAAATTTAATTCGAAGGTGTGTTGTGTTGATGGCCAAGCAAGAAACGTGAGTGCACGTGCACTTCTGAACTATTCTGGGGATTACTTTCATTGACGCTACTCATCAGCTATCACAAAACAGACAAAAATTTCAAACAACAGTTCCCTCTCCTGCAGGACTAAACGAGACCTGAAAGAGATATGCGCCTAAATGCGGATTTCTGCACGTACAAGTATTAAGAGGGATCAAACCAGGAAAGGCACAGGGGTACAATGGAGCATATTGAAACGAAAATAATTAGGGCCAGGACCACTGCATTCAACCTTTTCAAAGCCTTTATTGTCTCTTTGAATTTTAAAAGTTTTCCTGTTTGAAAGAAAGTCCCAAGTAGAAACGTAGACAATTCAAAACTTGTGGCAGACGAACCTGAAAATATTCGATTAAGGAAATTGTTGGCGAGACGAAGTTTTTGTGTCCTAAAAAAGTACTGCACGTGAAGCAATATACGTAGATCTATGTCAATGATGAACTGAAAGTATGTGCAAATATAGACCATTTGGCTGCAACCTAGAGGAGTTTCTAGAAAATGAAAGTATGAAAACTAGAAAAACTGCTGATAAAGTTTGTGATATAAGCTAATGAACTGAACTTTGATGTTAACGAATATAATTCTCGAAGGTAAATACAATGCACATACATTACTACAGAATTACGAGAGATAAATTACCGACAAAATAGTTATCAATCAATAATCAATTCCTAAGTGATGATAATCCCAACTTATATGTTGCAAATTGCTTACAAAATACCAGCTGAAGGAAAGGTGTTTTGAAAAGATTGAATTTTTAATCATGAAAAAACTTAAGGGATTCAATTTTCAGAGTAAGTAAAAATATTTAATAAGATAATATTAAAAAAATTAATTCCCGGTAAAGGGTAGTAGGAAAGTTGTATATATTTTTGGGAGTAGGATAAAATTCTGAAAATGAATAAAACAGTTTAAAAAAAAAGTTGAGCCGACTTCACAAAAAGCGTTCAAAAGCATTCAACAGTTTTTCATTTTATATCTATTACGACTTTTTCTAGTCTGTGCAAATTAAGCAAACAAAAATAGTTTTTAAAATCAAAGCTGAACTTACTTTACAAAAAGTGCTAAAAATCATAATATAATTTTTAATTTTAGATCTATTACGACATTTTGAAGTCGGCGCAAACTAAGCAAAACAAATAACTGCAACAAAAGTGTTTGATCGTTTTTGCTTATGATTCCGTGAGCTGAAACGTTCAGATAGTTTTATATAGTATCGTCGATTGTGGTTGGGTAGTTGTTTTGTTTGTTTAATTTGCAAAGAGTTCAAAATGTCGTAATAGATCTAAAATTAAAAATTATTTTAAGCTTTTTGTGAAGTCGGTTCAACTTAAACTAAAAATCAAAATCACACTTGTTAAACTCGAGCAACGTAAGAAATATAAGAATTTCTTAACACGATCGGCGTTTCTAATGAAGAATGACTCGTTATCAACAGGAGCACCAAAAAACTTTTTGGTAGGGTAAGGGTAAAACCTAACTTTGTAACGCGTGTGCAGATTTTGATGGTTCTTTTTTTGTTGTACAGAGTATGATCCCCCATTGGTAATAGGGGGAAAAAGTTTGTCTAGGGTAGGGGAGGGGTGGAGGGGTAGTCTAATTTCGTAACGCGTGGACCGATTTGGATAATTCTGTTGGGTAGAGTATGTTCCCTGGTTGATACCGTGAGAACAAAATGTTGGGGAGGGGGGGGGGGATTTCGATGGTTCTTTTTCTGTTGTATATCCATTGTCCATTGCTAATATTAGAATAATTTGGTCCTATGGTGGGAGGGGGGGGGGAATGAGGGAAGGAGTAGTCTAACTTCGTAACGCGTAAACCGATTTTGATAGTTTTTTTTCTATTGGGTAGAGTATGCTCCCTGGTTGATACCACGAGACAAAAAATGTTGGGGGGGGGGGGGGTATTACCTAACTTGGTAACGCGTGGACCGATTTGGATGAAAATAATACATAGTTGGTTGGTTGGTTATTCGGGCTGTTTGTTGCTAAGAAGCACCAAGTTCACTCTGAGGCCATGAAGGCCCATTGTGAATGCCCTTAAAAAGAAGAAGCATGGCCAGAACTTAAAACCTTTTTAAGAATCCATTTTATGAATCCATTTAGGTCTACCAGTGCTATCTCAGCTTAGTGGTCCAAATTGTCAAAGAACCTTGCTCCCAAACAGGCGAGTCGTCGTTCTTTTAGAGCCGGACATTCGCAGAGCAGATGCACCATGGACTCAATTTCTTCTTCATCTCTGCAGCTTCTACATAACTCATTCGATGGTACGCCGAGTCTAATGGCCATACCTCTTATGGGGCAGTGTCCGGTGATGATGCCGACGAGTGTTCGAATGCGCTTTCTATCGAAGGATAAGAGATTTGAAGTTCTGCTATGATTCAGCTCCGGCGAGATACTTCGTGTTGTGAGACATTAACTGATATTTTTCCACCGCTCCGAAGTCATGTTGGAGTAATGTCTATCAATTTGACTTTTTGTTGTGTTAAGGGGAGGGTGTACCCTTTCCACCGGCATGTCTATATCTGTACTTGAACCATTTTTGGCCAGTTCGTCGGCTTTTTCGTTACCCTCTATACCGACATGTCCTGGAACCCAGCAGAGCCTAAGCGTATGTTGTGAATTATTTCTTAGGGCTCTGATACAGTCTTTCACACATTCCGACTTTATCACGTTGGAGATCAGCGCCTTTAGTGCTGCTTGACTGTCCACACAAATAGTGTGATCTCAGTTGCTAACATGTGTTTTTCTTGGGCAGTAAGTGCAGCTTTCATTATAGCGTATATTTCCGCTTAGAAGATTTTGCATTCGTTGGTGAGTCTATACGACTTACTTATTTGCAGCGCTTCCAGCTCCAATCCCCCTTTCTGTTTTCGATGCATCTGTGAAGATGGCAGTTCTTTTAATAATGTATTCAGGATGCTTCCAATCTTCTCTGTTAGGTATGATAACGGAAAAGGGTTTTCTACAGTCATATTGTGGCTTCATATAATCCGTTGAGTATGCCTGTATGTTCAAAATTCTGTGGTGTCCATTGGCTGTTTTCTCTGAGTCTGAGAGCTGCCGTTGCCATTCTTTTCGTGTGGAGTTCAATGGGTTGAAGGTGTAAAATGGCTTCCAAACCAGCTGGTGGTGTGGATTTTATTGCACCTGTTGTTCCCAAGCAAGCGAGGCTTTGCACCTTTGCTAAAGAGTTGAGTTTTCTTATTAACTGCATCCCACCAAACAATTTACAAATGTATAAGAATAGGCCTGACGATCGCTGTGTACATCCAGTGTACAATATGCGGTTTCATGTCCAATTTCTTACCAAAGGTTTTCTTGCAAGCATAGAATGCATTGAGGCCTTTCTTCATCTTTTCTTCCATATTCCGTCTCCAATCCAATTTGGAATCGAATATGACGCCCAGAAACTTGGCTTCCGAGTTTGAGGGCACTACCTTTAGGTTTACTACATAATACTACCAGAACGTTTCAGCTCACGGAATCATAAGAAAGGACGATTAAATACTTTTGTTGTAGTTGTTTGGTTTGTTTGATTTGCACCGACTTCAAAATGTCGTAATAGACATAAAATTAAAAATTATTTTATGCTTTCTAACGCTTTTTGTGAAGTCGGTTCAACTTTTTTTTTAGAAACTATTTTATTAGTTTAAAAATTCATTTGGGTCATTTCCTGCACATTTTGTGCATTTTTTCGGTTGAACTTTTATTTAAAAACTAATTTATTTTCAATTTTTAGTGTCATTGTATATAAGACTAGAAAAATGCTGCTCCTACCAACAAACCAATTTCGAAAAGAATCATCGAAATAGCCCTATGCGTTAAGATGTTGGGTAACGACCCCTTTCCACCCAACCCCACCACATACATTTTTGTCATGGTAGCAATGGGGTAATATATTCTACACATCAACAGAAGAATCATCCTAATCGGTCTATGCGTTGAGAAGTTGACATCCACCTCTCCCCTACACGAACCCAACTGTTTAAAATTTTATCGCGGTACCAATGTGGTAGAATACTTTATACAACAGAAAAAAATCAACCAAATCGATCCACGCGTTACGAAGTTATACTACCCCTCCCCTTCCGCACCCCACCCAAGGACCACATTTTTTCCATTACTAGCAATGGGGGTTCATACTCTATACAACAGAAAAAGGATTATCCAAATCGGTCAACGCATTACGAAATTTGGTTTAATCCCGAACCCCACCAAAACTTTTTTTACATGGTACCAATCGATGAGCATACCCTATACAATAAAAAAAGGAATCATCAAAATCGGTCAACGCGTTACAAAATTATGTCCTTTCATACATTAAAAAATATGTGTCGAACTTAGAGCCTCTTTATTTTGGGAAGTCGGTTAAAAATCACGAACAACCAAAATTCCGAATTTTATGAATCCTCAATACTCATTCCTGAATAAGGAAATCCCGAATGACAAAATCAAATTATAAATTTCATCCGTGTAAAAGAATTATTGACTCCATTCCATAGCCTGGTTCTTCAGGATTTTTTACTAAATTGTTGGTCACAAAAGAACTTAAATTTGTAGCTGTGGTATCCGAAACACTGACCTACAATTTAAAAAAAGCTGCCAAAATCCTCGAAATAATGAAATTTTTACTAAATTTAAATTCACAGAGATTGTGTTATATTTTGGCATTCACATTGATGGTGCTATAGTTTAGAGTATAGGTTAGGTTGTCGTACATATGTACATAAATGATTTACCCTTGATTGCCTTCCTTTGTGATCCTGCAAAACCCACAAAAATAACAACAATTGCAAAAGCAATTTTTTTTTAAAAATCTCAAATAAAAAAGTTATAATGCCTGAAAAATGTCTGCTCTCATTTTTAGGGTTCCGTACTTAAAAGATAAAAAGATCCCTTCGGTATCTATATGTCTCTCTGCTTGTCTGTAGGTTAGGTTAGGTCAAAGTGGCTGCCTAAGGAGGCACACTTAGGCCAAAGAGGCCCCTCAGCAACCCCCACAAAAATAACCTAAGAAATAGGAAGGTGGACATGCTGCCCCCTATGCACCGAGCCAGTTCCCTGTCACCAGTGGGGCCAGCTCTCGGGAAATCTGTATGTCACGGTCGTTTTTTTTCGACAACTACTGTCGCTATTAACTTAAAATTCGACACAGTTGTAGATGTTCTTACTGGTGAAAGAATTTCAGAAATATATTGTTTTTTAATTACTAAAAGGGTGGGGGCAAGAGAGAATAGAAAAGAAAATTGTAATACCGTGTGGAGAATCATTTAAAAGGGTTTTAAGAATTACAAAACTTTTTTTTATTATAAGTCATATTAATTGTTGACTTATCTCTAAAAATGTGCGAAAAAATACCATCTCCTCCCAAAAAATTTGAAATAATTTATTTATTTATTTATCTCTATAACATCTCTAAGTACATCAATATCAATTGAAAATTTATTAAATTTATTATTGCAGTTATTTATTGGTTCATTATAACCATATCTTGATCAGTGGGAGGGAACATATAACAACAACCTGGTACGAAATGGAGCATAAATTTGAAGTTATAGCTTGTATTTTTTTGTATTTTTATGGAATAGCTTGTATTAGCATAAAAAAATAAATAAAATGATAAATAACATGATGATTTAATCCTGTAAGACAATACATCTTTTATAAATAAAGCACAACTAACTTCCCTCCTAAATTCAAGTCTAGAGAGACCCAACAACAAGCATCTTACATGATAAGACGGTAAGTTATTAGACCACAGTCTAGTTTTAGATAGTGCAAATCGAGTAAATGATTTCTGCATACATTCTAAACCATTAACCGTACACTCATACTCTAAGGTAGATCTCGCCTTAAAAAAAGTATTAATATATGTAACCTTCCATTTATCAAGAAAAATCCCTAAACGAAGAAACAAATTAAAAATACATATGAGTCAGCGGAATCGCAAGCGAATCAGAATTGCGGCGTAATACTTCCGAACGAATACCATCCGAATCTACATTTTTACTGGCTCTTAAGTTCTTTAAGGAAATTAAAACAGCATCTACATCAAAGAAAATTGACCCTAACACCAAAGAAGGGTTCAATTGAAAGGTAAAGCTTGAAATTTATACTACATAAATCACACTAACCTTTTCACGTTACCGTATATTCTTTTAAAGACATCGAATGCATTTCGACGAGCATTCTCGTCATCATCAGCGAAAACATCAAGCGCATAAGAAACTAAATGAATAGAAATTGAGCTCGAATTGTACAGTCTGCATTTACAATTGATAAAGAAGATGTGCTACACGGATTACTTCGCATGGTTAGCATTCCTTGATAGGGTGGAATTTCAAGTAATTAAGGAGGTAACTATTAAAAAACAACGTTTAAATAAAAGATTGAACGATTTGCTAAGGGCTAAAGAAACCAAGTCATATCCGCCTATTAAAGAAGTACCTGATTACGTAAATAATTTTTCAAAGGTAGACTTTTCAGTGCAAGAATTAGCGTTATTAAATAAAGGATTGAAGTATACACCGCATCCCAAAAAAATATATATAGATAACTTAGTAGTAAACGTTGAAACTGCAATAAAATATTCTCCTGACATTAAGAAAGTGAGAATGTAAGAGATATTATAGCGAATAATAATGAGAAAAACAATAAATATTTCAAAAGTCAAGCCGAACAAAACATAATCTCTTCACTGAAGAAAGGCAGATAAAGGAAATGCAATGGTCATTCTCGATAAATTTGAATATGATAAACGCATGGTAAAGGCCATCACTGAAAATAATTTTGTGGAGTTAAAAAAGAACCCACTGCCGAAAATGATTAGGGAAGCAAACCAAATGGCAAAGAAAATAAACGAGGTTCTCGATATCCCAAAATGGAAACTTGTGCTACCGAATCCTAAGATTCGGCGGGTATACGGTCTACCGAAAATCCATAAGCCTGGTGATAAAATGAGGATAATATGTTCGAATGTAGAAGCTCCCTCATTGAATATAGCAAAATGGCTAGTACAAGAATTTAGAGTACTAACACCACCGGTAGGTCTATTTGTGAAAAATTCGTGGGAAGTTATTGAAAAATTAAGAATTATTAACTTAGAACCGGATGAAATATTAGTATCCTTTGACGTGGAAGCTCTTTTCCCTAGTATACCCATCGAGGAAGCGATAAGTGCTGTTGATGACTGGCTGAAAAATCAAAATATAGACGCTGGAAAAGTTAATGTGTATGTGGGGGCCTTAAAGTTATGTATGTGTCATAACCAATTCCAATTTAGGACAAAATATTTTCAACAGATTAAAGGAACCAGCATGGGCAACCCAATCTCATGTTTTTTAGCTAACGTTTTCATGTGTAAACTTGAAATGGAAATTAAAAAAGAAAATATACCCTTCAAACTATGGTTAAGATACGTAGATGATATCTTAGTGATCATAAAGAAAAATAAAGTTAATGACTTTCTCAGCCTAATTAATAGCAAACAGAATACTATTAAGTTCATGATGGAGGAAGAGAACGAGGGAAAACTTCCATTTCTTGACTTATTGCTAATAAGGGAAGGGGATAAAATAAATTTTGACGTGACAGGAAACCATGTACTACAAAAAGATTCATAACAAGGGATTCGTTTTGTCCAATACAACACAAGATGGCCAGTTTTAATAACAGACTATGTAGATTGCCTTTATCAATTACAAACTAGAAAAAGGAATGCGATTATATAAAAGATGTTGCTCTAGTGAATGGTTTTTGTCCACAAGAAATAGATAAGCTTATACGGAAGACTGCAGGAAAAGTGAAACAAGAAAACCTTATCACCTTGTTACACTTAGAAGAAAAAGATAGAACACTTAGAAGAAAAAGATAGAAAATTAGAAATTACTTAAAAATGAAAAAGAATTTAGATCCAGTGTTTGCAAATAATGGACGATTAATGGATAAATTGAGTAACACTAAGGACAAAATTGAAGATACCCAAAAGGCGGGAATTTATAGTATAAGATGCAACGATTGTAGTTTAAAATATATAGGACAAACTAGAAGGGCAATCAGCTTAAGGGGGGAAGTACATGAAGAGGCCGAAAAAAAAGAACATTTTTGGGATTTATTTTTGGGAAAATGAAAAAGGTCCACATGAAATCGATATTATATGTATTTAGGGCAATGCTTTAAGAAGAGAAAAAACATTTTTTACATTTTGAAAAATAAAAAATTAATCAACTTTTGGTGGGTTTCGTAACTCGTGTCGCGGCTGACATCGAAATCGGCGTAAAATCTCCTGGCCGCAATTTTCATCTGAAATCGAAAAACCAAACATTATTATACTCGAGGGGGTTGTTTATTCTAGATAGACTACGATCTTTTTGAAATTCGAACATTAACTATAAAAATCGGGCATGTAAAAAAAAAGTTGGCTTTTTTTGCAAAAATTTTGATTATTTTCGCGTCAAAAATGGTCTTAAAATTATTTTTTTGCTATGTCCGTAGTCTATCTAGAGTACTTTTTTATGCCCTTTAAAATGAGTGCTGGATGAAGAAAATCGCTTCACTAGTTTTTTTGTAATCTTTTACGCTAATTTGAATAACATGGTTTTGAGAAACCGCCGTTTAAAGTTTGCCCCGAAAAACTGACGAAAAAGATGCAGATAAGGAGAAGGTAAGAGGGGAGGGGTATTCTCAGAAAAATCGGTATTTGGACTGAAAACGTCGAGAACGCTCTTTAACAAAGTTGCATTCATCACTCTAGATTCAAGAGCAGAAAAAAAATCCGGTAAGCGGAATCACGCGCGCAGCAGAGATCCTCGATCCCAGGCGCGCTGGGCCGGATCGGCGCCGACCACTTTCAAGTGGCATATCTTTCACAATTTTCGAGATAGGCTTTTGGAATTTTGGAATTATATTCTTAGAGCATATACTTATCGATTAAGACAATAAAAAAAAAATCGATTTTTAAAAACGTCTTCATGTACTTCCCCCCTTAAGGTATAAAGAGCACATAAACCACGCAAAAAATCAGCAACCCATGAGATCGACTGTAGCACAACACATGATTGAATATAATCATTTTAATATAAGTGCAGATACACTTAAATTGGATAAAGCTGTTACGAATACAAAAGAGCTAGATGAATAGGAAAGCTTGTATATTCAGAAAAACAAAAATAACAGCATGAACAGTGACAACGGTCCCATCATCTCTAAACTGTTTGACTTATGCACTGCGGACTAACAAAATATCAGCTGTTGAGTGAGATCGAATGAAAGGTCACTTCAGTCGGTGTTTTCGCTGATGATGACGAGAATGCTCGTCGAAATGCATTCGATGTCTTTAAAAGAATATACGGTAACGTGAGAAGGTTAGTGTGATTTATGTAGTTCGTTTGTTTTTAAATTGAAATTTATAGTCAGAGAAGGTCTGATATACTATATTACAGTAAAATTAAAACAAAGTTAAAGTTAATTTTTTTAAATATTGTATACATCCCTCGGTGTACGAGTCTATCTCGCAATCAGCCGGTATTTTGTCAGCTCTCTCTCTTTCTTTCTAGTTCCCGTACCCTCCTTTAGGGCATGGGGCTGAAGAAGAACTTTACCCGATTCGAGACAACAGTTGCAAGTGGACCTCCATTTAAGGTGGAATCCGAACCACTAACATTTTCTCTGTAACCCCAAGGCCTTTTTATCTTAATCTGTTGTTAGCACGGGTCACCGTGCGTCGATAGGATTTGTACCTAGACCTCTACCGAGTACTCATTTTTTCATCTCGGCATATAAGACTTTTATTAATAGTGTTACGTGAAAAAGTTATTAAAATAGCTCTACTCAATGTACACTGTACAGTGCCAATTAATAGCTAGTTATATAGATATTTCGCACAACACTTATATTTATTGTTCTTACATATGAGTAACCAATAATGAAATATTTTGGGAAGAATGAATTATCAGTTACTTCCAGGTCAGTTACTATAAACTTTGACGCTGGAGTTTTCGAGAAATTCATGGTTAATGATGCAACGCAACACTCCAAATTTGTATCGAAGCATTATACGGGTCATTCTTATTTTCAGTGACTTTATTATGATTCTATGGTCGTGACTCGTATGGTTGTGACATAACAGATTATCTACGGAAGTAAAGTAGAGTGTTTTGTTTGTTTAATTTGAACCGACTTCAAAATATCCTAATAGATATAAAATTAAGAATTATTTTATGCTTTCTAGCGTTTTTTGTGAAGTCGACTCAACTAATTTATTAAAAGCTAGTTTTATTTTGTATACTACTACCCATTTGCAAAAAATCTAAATTATATGTTATAATTCATCAAAAGCGTTGACTCTTCATTTTGAGTATATCTTTGTGCTTCGTCTGAAGAAAAGTCCCTTAAATAACGAAGTAGTTTTCTACCATAAACTGTGAAGAGTTTGCTTCTACTCCTTGGAGGAAAATTAACGAGGTAATTTAACTATATTAAAAGCGAATTTACTTTCAGCGTTTTCATTTATTGTTGTAAAAAAATAGGTAATATTGTACCGAATTATTATTTAATTCGATAATAAAAAGATCGCACATTTATATAGATGAATATTTGTTTTTATATTTAATACAAATAATGGACTCAAAATTTTTAATCCTCATGCTTTACGGGATTAAGTTTTTAGCAATTGGCTAGTTCTCAATGTGCAGAGTTGCCAATGACTACGAAAGCGCACATTCTCCTAAATGCTGAAAGATAAATCTATTAAATACACTATTAAAGTAAGAATTGAAAGAAAATCTTGCTTGTAATAGTAAGAAAAAACTTTTTCCCATAACTTTTTCTACATACTTTTGCAAGTATTTGAATACATGACTATTAAAGCGACATCTCGAGACGCTTTGACGAACTAAACTGAATCAAAATTAATTTTATCATTCAATTTTATTGCGGATATGAGTCGATGTAATAAATTATAGAAACTTAAGTACTTTTGAAATTTTTACGATATTTAGAATCCTTATTTTATTTTAAAATTAATGCCTGGGAATAAATTGTGCTGAAATCCGCAACGCCTGTATATAATGTTACCAAAATAGTTCTAATAGAAAAAGTACTAAAAAATTTAAAGTAAGGGATTCACAGTCATTTGAAGTATGAAAGGGTGTAGAAAATATCAAGAAGAAAATAACTTGTATTTTAAACTAATTATTAATCTCTCAGTTCAATACCTCAAAAACTGCGGAAAATATAAGTGGGCACGAAAATAACTCTTTGACATTCACATGAAGTGTTAAGTACCTTATATTTAAGTTGTAATAAATTATTTGTCTCCCCAAAAACATTTTAAAAAGAACTACGAACTAAGAATAATTATGTCGCTAGGCTTCTGAAAATTTATTGACGTATCTATATATTAAGTTCATGTAACAATTTTGTAACATACTATTGATTAACTTTATAATCTACTATTGAGCAATTGTGTAACCTAACATTCTATCATAACAATGTAACAGAAAGGAAATCTAAATTTACTGTATAGCTTTTGAAATTAAACTTCTGAACGCAGGTTTTGGGAGCACAGAAAAATCGATCGTCACGAGACGTTTACACATTTCTTTATGGTATTCCGAGGATGATTTTACCCCAAACACGCTCTGCCGCCAAAACTATTAGTTCCATAAAACTTGATTTATATTAACTTAAAGCAGACTAAATTATCTTTCCAACAAAGTAAAAACCGAAAACACAAGAAATCTCTGATTAAATTTGAAATTTTTGCCTCAAATCAAATTTTCATCTAAAACGAAAGCAGTAGGTGTAAGTCATGGTCTGGCGCTTGTACTTTCTTTGTAACTCCACTGCCGTAAATTTCCGCACTTTAAGACGTAAAATTGTCTGTTAAATTAAATTTAGAACAACAAGGCATTGAACAATCGCTGTTAACTTTGAGGCGGGGGCTCTACGAAGCCAACATGAAATGCAGGCGGCCAGCAAAAAAGCCTAAATTAACTCCCCGAATGAAATTGGCTAGATTAAACTGGGCTAGAGCACATCGCTACTACTCTGTAGAAGATTGAAAAAAGGTATTGAATTTTTTTTTATTATTTTTACTATCTTATTCTCAACAAAATTAGTGTTATTACTTGAATGCTGAATTTATTCGCATTTTTAGGTGTGTTAGTGACGAGTGCTGCTTAGAAGCCGTAACGGAGAGCCGTCAATTTGTTCGACGAAGACCATATGAACGCTATAACGACGCCTGTGTAGTGAAAATGGTAAAGCACCCCCCCAGCAAAGATGATATGGTCATGCATTGTCAACGCGAAACATGGACCAGTGTACGTTATTCAACGTACGATGAATCAATATTTATACAAGGAAACCATTGTTTTGCCCTTCTACGATACACTCGACCCAGAAGGGGGACCATATACCTTCATACAGGACTGAGCTCCCTGTCACAGGGCACAATCCATCAAAAACGTTTTAGAAAACAAAAATCTTCGTTTGCCTTCCTGGCTTGGCAACTCTCTAGAACTTGGAGTTTACTAAAACGCATTGTGTATCCTTCTTCAAATGCTACCATTCAATCTTCGAGAAATAAAATTGAAGAAACATAGTCAGGAAAAGAAGAAGTTAAGAAAATGATTGAAGAATGCGTCAATAGTATGCCAGCAAGAATTGAAAGCAGTTATTTCCGCTAAAGGTGAAAACACCAAATATTAATCGAAATTTATTTATTTTTTTGTTAAATGTGTGTGATTTGTAATGTAAACCATAAAAAAAATTGTTTTAATTTTGATTTATTAAGGCCATGGGGTTGCAGAGAAAGTACCAGTGGTTCGGAATCCATTTTAAATTGCATGTCCACTTGCAATTGCTGTCTCGAATCGAGTGAAGTTGTTCTCTCCACAAGGGGTTATGCGAACTAGAGGGAGAACGATTTATGGCGACCATGAATAGAACTGATTCCGGAACCATTCACCAATGTAGTTTTGAGCGCTTCATTATTATAAATTCACATTAAATTTTTCTATGTTTCGTTTTTTATTTAATTTTTCTGTTTTGTATTTAAGAGGCAGGAAAATCATTTTTCAGTTCAGGATCAACCTACATCTAATCTTGCAAACTGCAATCCTTCGATTTTAAAAAATTATAATTTTTTTTAATATTTATTGCATTTTATTAGTCCTCATAATGAGAAAATATTAAAATCCTACAGAAACTGCAACAAATTTTGGTTACAGATGAACATCAAAAGTCCCAGATGATGCTCAGATTCTGGGTCTTCTAACAAGAATAAATAAACATATAACAATGTTGTCTACCAGTAAGTGTGGTAGACAACATTGTTATATGTTTATTTATTCTTGTTAGTTATGGCTTACCACACAATGTCTATAATAAAGATTGAGTCAATCCTGGGTCTTCCCCAGTTCTAGGTTTCCTTAGCCGACCTTGGTCAAATTCGACCTCGTTAGACTTTCTTGACTGCCGAACAGTCAAAAGCCTGGATCGAACAGCAGAGGTTCCCAGATCTAGGCTTCCGTAGCCAGTTTTACTCAGAGTACCTAGTTCGCAAGCATAAACATAGAACGTTCTCAGGCTAGATTTCTTTAGAAAATTCTCGGTTGCAACTTCCAGCCAAGGTCTCGGTTGCAATTTTCAGCACACAGAAACGTCCAAAGACACAGACCCAAGTTTGGATTTCTTGAACTAGTCTTCGGACTAGGCTCCATGTTATTTTTACAAGATTAGAACAAAACGAATTTATTTATAGAAGCAATAGTTTAGCCACTAGGACTAGTTGAAATAAAAATCACCCGCCGGCTCCTATAAGAAGCAAAGTAAATTCGTCGAAAATTCAGCTCAATTCGGCCCTAATGTGTGTGCGTGAAATTTATTACGTCATGGTTGGAAGTTTACGGTGGCTTTGGTTTGGATTTTGGAATAGACCGCATTCCTATGCCGTGCAGTAAACACGTTTGTAAACGTAATATTTTATTTTATTTGCATAAATATATCGTGGTATGTGGTAGTTATGTCTAAATTATATCTGTCTAGTTCCCGTTACCCCTCGAGGGGCATGGGGCGAGAGAAGAACTGCACCCGATTCGAGACAACGTCTGCAACTGAACCTATAATTTAAAGTGGATTCCGAACCACTCACATTTTGCTCTGCAACCCCATGGTCTTTTCATCGTAATCTGCAGTCAGCAGAAAACAACCATGGGCCTCCGTCGGCGAGATTCCACCCTGGGACCTCTGGATTGGTAGACCGGCACGTCATTACTTACTCCACCGACGACTTTATCTATACATAGTATATGTATATTTAATATTTTAAATTTAGAGAGAGAGAGTGTGTAATTCTATTACTATATTTATAAGTAAAAGAAGATTCACTTCTGTCGTGCGCCCACTAACCGACATATCCTTATTTTTTACTTTGTGTTATCAGTGCTTTTGCTAATAGAAGATAAAATATTTTTTAATTTTATACTTATTCCGACATTTTCAAGTCTGTGTAAATTAAACAAACAAAAATAGTTTTTAAAAACAAAGCTGAACTTACTCACAAAATGTGCTAAAAATCATAATATAATTTTTAATTTTATATCTATTACGACATTTTGAAGTCGGTGAAAATTAAGCAAACCAAATAACTACAACAAAAGTGTTTAATCGTTATTCCTTATGATTCCGTGAGCTGAAACGTTCAGGTAGTTTTATATAGAATCTTCAGCTTTAGGTTGTTGTTGTTTGTTTAATTTGCACCAAACTTGAAAATGTCGTAATAAATATAAAGTTAAAAATTATATTATGCTTTTTAGCAGTTTTTGTGAAGTTTTTTTAAAAACTATTTTATCTTTCACTCTTTAGTGGCTTAATATGTACGACTCGACAAATGCCTCTCGTATGAACACAGCAATTTCAAAAGTTGTAAAGATAGTGCGCTCTAAAAAATGGAAACAGAATTATCCAAATATGTCAACATAAAGTCGAAGTTTTGTCATGGCCATCCTTTCATACCCTGACCTTAGAAAATTTCTACCATGGCCCTTGTTTGCCTTCGTACTCTATACAGTAAGTGGGAATTATTGTAGTCAGGGAATCATCGTAGTCACTCTAGATACAAAAATATTATCACTTATCAATTAGAAAACGTATTTTGTACAACAGAATCAAAATCATCAAAATCGGTCTATGCCTTATGAAGCTAGGCGGTGTACCTCCTCCCACTCTCACCGCAAGCCACAATTTTTGTGAGAATACAAATATACACTACATGCATTCAGATTCATCTCAATCAGTCCCCTTTTCTCCCAATCCCACCTTTGGCCAACATTTTTCCATATAGAAGCAATGGGGGATCAACAAACAATTATCTTACCAATAGGTGTGTGCATTAAGAATTTGGGTAACGCCCCCTCCAGAAATGTTTGTCGTCGTGCCGGGCAACAAAAGAAGAGTCATCCAAATCAGTCCACACGTTACGAAGTGAGCCTACTCCACCCCTACCCCCCCCCCCCCCCCGCTACCCTAGTGCAACATTTAACCTAATATTAATGATGGGGGATTATACTCTACAATATATAACTTAAAAAGAATCATAAAAATCGGTCTACGCGTTAACAATTTGACATCCAACCCCTCCCCTGCTACAACCCCAACGTTTAAAATTGTGTCGTGGTAAAAATGGAATGGTACCATCAGAAAAAGAATCATTCAACTCTGTCAACACGGTACGAAGTTAGACTATCTCTCCCTCTTCCCACCCTACTCTGGGAACATTTCATTAGTACCAATGGGGGATCATACTCTATACAACAATAAAAGAATCATCCCAAGCAGTCGACACATTTGGAAGTTAGGTTACCCCCCCCCCCCCCCCTCATTTTTTTACCAAGGTACTAATCGGGGAACATACTCTATGCAACAAAGAAAAAAATCATCGTGTCCACGCGTTACGAAATTATTCCCGCAAAAATACATGTCGAACTTAGAACCTTGGTGTTTTTGGTAAGTCGGTTAATAACAGCAACAAAAAATCTATTTAATCCTCTTTCCCAAGCTTATGATCCCGTGAGCTGTAATCGTTAGGTAGTTTTATATAGTACCTTCGCTTGTTGTTGTGTTGTTGTTGTGTTGTCGAAAAATTGCAGCTAGAGTTATGAATGCGGCCAAGTTGAGTTCGAGAATAACGCGATTGAAAGTTTAAGGACAGGAATAGAATTTTTTAACGGAATTTATCCTTTACATCGTCGTAAGGGTCATATAAAAAATTTAAATTCTGTAAGACGGACTTTCATCAGTCGCTATGTTAGCAAGTGTACAATTCGGTACGTAAGGAGGATATAGTTACCTGCACCCAGCTAAACAGCTCTACCATATAACTTTGTCCTTTTATCAATTTTTTCCTTTTATTTATTTACATTCTTTGAAAATATGAACATGCAGAAAATACAACTCGCAGTAGTGTCTCCCTTAATCGATAATAATTTAAAAAATTTCTATTTAAGGTATTCATAAATTTCCTAGAGATAATTCAAAGTGTAATCATATATACCATCATGGATTTCACTAAGTATACTATACAATTGCGTAAAAGAAACGAGCACTCCTTATCAGTCCATTTTACGAGAAGAGCTCGAAACGTGGTCACATTGCAAATCCTTAAAGTACATTTCCTATAGGTGTGAAAAGCTTCCGAGATGAATGAAAATGCAACAAAATTCAGGATTCTCATGAAACCTAAAAAACTTGATGAACTCTATATGCTCCACCTCGGTATGTTCATACATGCATTCTTCTGAGTTATCTGTGCAAATTTATGAAAAGATCTCGGCTTATGCTTTCTATTTCAGACAAAGTCACATTTCACTCGCTTAAAAGCGCTCAAACTTAGTAATTTTACATTTGCTTGTCTAAGACGCTAAAGTAACCTACTTGTATGTTTCACTACTTCTTGAAAATTCTACTGAATAAGACTTTCTGATGTTTTCGTTTTTTCGAAGTTTAGATCTTTTCATGGAATTAATGGGAACTGGGGCAAACAGATACTATATCAAACTGGAAGGAAAATGTTTCTTTAACTTATTCATATTTTTTGACTCAATGTGAATTTTAAAATAAAATAAAAAGATTCAAATTTAAAACAGTGTGAAATAAACATAATATCGTAGGATTATGTTAAGTAAATAAAATATCAAAATATATTAAAGAAGAGTTAAATAATTAATGAATGTGCACCTAAAATTACTTATCCTTTGTGTAAAAGATTAAGTCGAGTACAATTGCTGGAAAGACCACCTAACCCAATGAAGGGATGTACTTTGAGGTAAAAGAATTTGCTTGACTCATTTTAATCCATGTCACACGTTTCCGTCTCAATTATCTTTTCATTTCAAAAACAACTTCTGGTAAAAATATTAATCCGAAGTAGCTTTTACTTGTAAAAAAACACATAGTTGTCGTGTTGAAGCCAGTAGTTACTTTTGTCTTTGTCAGATGGACAATCAGCTCCTTTTATCCGGAAAACCAGCGGGGCAAGACGGTATATTACCAGTCAAGCTACAGAAGGAATATTTGGTAAGCCACTGGTTGACCCGAGTGGTGGAATCTCTCGAGTAGTCTTCGTCGCGGATTTGGATATATACGGTCACACCAAGCCCAGTGACTACACATCGGCCAGTCCAATTTCATTCTTACTTAAATCCTTGGAAATAGTTCTGATTATGTATATTAGGGAAAATCTTGTTGCTAATATACAACGTAGGACCCAACACACATATATATGAAGACCAATGGGGTGAACACTGATCTGATTGTGGTGGGCTTAGATATGGAAAATTCCCTGTACCACAAAGGATTCTCCTGGGACCCTTTACCAATATAGATTTGGCAATCATTAACGCAACCACCGAGAAAATCGTGGACGCCCTAAAGATAGCAAAGGTAGAGAAATACATCGGTAAATGGATCGCCATGCTGCTAAGGAGCAGAGTGATGAGCTCGGAGTTGGGTGGTTGTACACTCAACATGCTAGTTGCGCATGCTAGTTGTGAAAGAGGCCGTTTACACCGATGATGTAGCTATATTAGTGTCAGGTACGATTATCGAAATCACCGAAGCAGGTCTAAAGCAGCTGCGCGAAAAACAATTGGATTGACATGCAAGAGCAAAATAATGCCTTTTACATCAAATAAACGATACCAAACTTCAGGGTACCACGCATAGACGGTATTCTGTTGAAACTCAAGGCCCATTCATAAAAGTTGAGATTCATTTTAGACTGCATCCTAACCTGGAACCTAAACATAGAAAAAAGGATTGCCAAAGCAAACAAAGCTTGTTACAATCAATTAGGTTCAATATTTTGAAGGCACTTGATAGAACAACTTTTTCACCATTATTGAAATTAACTCACACGTTTTTTTTGTTCTACAGATAAGTTTAATTTTTAATGCGAACTGCGTCATATGTCTCGCCTTTTAAGAGCATTATCAAGCAACAGTTGCTTAATAATAACCTAGAAAGGCGAAACATATGTCGCAGCTCGTATTAAAAATAAAAGTATCTGTAGAACATAAAATCAGTGTGCTTTAATTTCAAAAAGTGGCGACTGAATTCCAGAATCACGTAATGGGTATATGGCAATAGTGCGATCAAACTATGTGACGTCATGAATTAGTGGGCAGCCGTAAAACAAACTTATCTTTCTAGGTTGGAGCATACGAAAAGAATATAGTGAATGGGAATCACTAGTGCATTTAAAACCACTCCCTCCCATTCTCTTGATAAAACTTCAACAGATATTTGAATTAATACCTGTACCATGTAGTCTGCTAAGTTAACTCGTCAGTGGAGTAAGTGATAACGTGTCGGCCTACCATGCCGAAGAGCCCAGGTTTGAATCCCCTCGACGACTTGTCTTCTGCGCAATAAAGAAATGGTGGTTGCAGAGGAAATGTCAGTGTGTCGGAATAAACTTTAAATTGTAGGTCCATTTGCAATCGTTGTCTCGAATCGGGTGAGGGGTCAAAAATGTTTGTTTTGGTTAACAGGTAATTAATTTTAATTATTGCTGCAAAAAAGTTATAAAAATGTTAGTGTAATTTTATTTTATTGCCGATATTAAGTTGTATTAGCCAGAATTCACACCCTTGTATCCTGGCGTTCTGTTGTTCGTACCTGATGCAAATTTTGCTATAAAAGAGAGTCAGTCAGCAAGAATACCTATCGTAGTTGTAAAACAAATCAATAACTATGAGTGTTTTTTAGCAGAAATGATTAAAGAATGGTTGAATTTAGAGGGGTATTTACATGGACTTTCCAAAGGTTAAGAGAAACAGGAAGTGTAACTTCACACGACATGGAGACACGACTTGAAACTTCGGGAACTTCTGCTGACGTCGAGCACCAAATAATCACCATCGTAATGCAGGACCCTGAGACGAGCACGAAACGAGTCGCAAGGCCATTAGGAGTGTCGTCATCTAAAGTTTGGAGGGTTATTCATCGAGGGGGATTACATCCATATCACCATCACCCAGCCCAAGGAATACTGGAAAGAGATTCCGAGAGAAGACTGAAATTTAGTACTTGGCTTCTAGAACGCGACTTTGGCGACAGAGCGTTTCTGGACTGAATTCTGTGGACAGATGTATGTCAATTCACCATGAATGATATCACGAATAACCATAACCTCCATACCTGGTCAAAAAGTAACCCACACAGGGCAAAGGCGGCCTCATTCCAGCAGAGATTCAGTGTCAATGTATAGGCTGGTATCATCGGCAACCATTTGGTAGGACCATTCATTTTGCCGCAAGTGCTTAAAGTGAAATTTATGCGGACTTTTTGGACAATACACTGTCAGATCTAATAGAGGAGAAGCCTATGGATAATCTGAGGGGAATGTTTCACCAACACGATGGAGTACCAGCGCATATGGTTAACATTGTGAAGGAAATACTAATTGAAAAATTTCCTAACCGCTGGTTTGGACGAGGTGCACCGATTCCTTGGCCTGCTAGATCTCCAGACCTTGTCCCATTGGACTTTTTCTTATGGGGAACCATGACTTATGAAGCTTATTCAAGCGCAGTTAACAATAAGGAGGATTTAGTTAGCCGAATTGGGAATACAGTGACGAAAATACGGGAGAGGCTGGCTGCAATACGCCTTAAACAGGGACTTAGAAGGAGATTGTTGGCATGCAGCCAAAGTGGCGGTGGACATTTTGAACGGCTTTTGTTACTTATCAAGATAAATTGTAGTTATTTTTAAATTCAATAAAAAGCGCTTTAGAATTAATTTTAGTTTAATTTCTTTATTTTGTTGATTTTTATAATATTCTCCGATAGGATTTCTACGTATAAATTTTTACATATTTTTTCTACGTGAACATGTTGCACCTCTTTGAAAAGGTAATAAGATGGGCAATCTAATAAAAATAAGAGAGAGATGTACTAATAACATGAATTTCAGAGAAAATTTGGGAAAATGCTGAATTTTAGGTAATCGCAAACCATTTTTTCACTTTTTTTTGACAATTTTGGACAGGTAATTGGGAAAGTAGTTTTTTATCGTTTGTTTGATGTCGCTATGATGGGTAGATCAAAAGATAAAAATAAAAGAGTAATGTGCACATGAAAAACTAAAATTTATGAATGACCCTGTAACTCCCAAACGCTTGATATTGCCCCCCCCCCCCCCCCCCCCATACAATTTTTTGTTTGTCTAGTTGAGATCTATCACCCTACTCATTTTGGCGCGTCATATCTAAAACACCCTGTATAGTGTTTTGAAGAGCTGGGAAGTCGGACGTTGCAACGTTTTGTCCTGGCTGCAGGATTTGTATGAACTGTTCAGCGCGTAATAGAATAACAATCTTACTCGGCTCATTAAAGTGTGGATCTGCGATAGGGTAGTTCTTTAGATGAATCTAATCATTAGTGTAAAACTTAGGTGATGGTTGGGGAGAAGTTTATCTTGGCAAAATATACGCTTGTACCTTGATTCGTTGCTGTTGTTGTACAACGTAGGATGCCTGCGATCCTGAATCTATTAATATACGGCAGGGTTGAAGATTTCCTTCACCAATGCTTTTGGTAATATAGACAGTCGGTTGCGATGTATTTTAAATGACGTAAGTGAGTGTATTTGGGAATAACCGATTGTTTCCGGAGTAACTGCATTTGGTTGAATTTCGGTGAATGCAGATGCGTTAGGATTGAGTGACATTGTTGTTAATGCTTGGATGTGTGTATTTTCTCTATGTGAAGAGTATGATATCATTAAATTATTAAACGTGTCTGCTTTAGGGTGTAGAGATGAGTGGTTAGTTTTCCTACAGAAATGGCACATGTACGTGGACTTACACATTTGCGCTTGATGCCCTGAACTAAGGCAGTTGAAGCACAGCGCTAGCTTTGTAGAAGACTACGTCTTCCTGGAACATCCAACTCCAATGCTGGCATTTGAAAAGTGAATGCTGTTGATAACATTTGGGACATTTCATTGGAATATCACTATAAAATGTACGGAGTATGGGTTTAGTTAAAGTTGTCCATTTGGTAGAGGGTTCGACAGTCTCTAATACGTCACATCGTTTATTGAGGAAGTCAAGGAATTCTTGTAATTTTGGGAAGTCCTTACTTGAAATGCTTTCTACCCATGCCTTGGGGGTCTCAGACTCGGTCTTATTAACGATTAGAAGAATGATCCATGGTTCTCTTCCATCAGCTTCCCTTCCTGATGCTGCAATTCCTCTTATGTTTTCATCAGAGTTGTCAGTGAGTTTCCATAGGTGAGCTGATGATGGTTAAGAAGCAGTTGGATGGTTGATAAATGCTGTTATGTATGAGTTTAAAGTGTGGCGCTTTTTGTGATACCTAGCAAGAAGCTTAGATCAGGCTTCCTAATAATTCGCTTCTGTTACCGCAGTATGTTTTATCAAGGAAGCAGCTTCGCCCTTTAAGAGGCCCTTCAAATATTGCAACTTGTGGGCATCTGAAAGTCCCTCTTATCTACAGAGCACAGGAATAAGTCCATAAATGAAGGCTAATCCTTATAGTCACCAGAAAAATGGTGAAATATTAATTTTTGGCAGTTCCACCTCAATTGAGGACTTTTCATGAGCATTGGAATGATTTGAAACTGTGTCAAACAAAGTTCGGCGCTGTTCTAGAAATTGTTTCATTGTTGAATTCAGGTCGCCAACTGCCATACTTTCTGTTTGATTGCGTTTTAAAGAGTTAATTTCCTTTAGCAGCAAAGGTCTAACGGAACAATTCGAATTCAGGGTATTCAGAGGGAACACCAAGATCAACTAACTTATCATCCATTACAACGAATTCAGTGAAAAGTTTTTCTAAAAATTCTAAACGCGACTCGAGTTCTTCAATATTTTTTCTTTCTTGAGGAATATTGTCCATGAATGACTCCGTTTGCCCTTGAGCTCCGCATTTTGTTGTATGAACCCTAGAAAAATCGCGAATTGTATGTCCTTGTAAGTCCTTCAAAAGTGTTCGGTTTAATCAGCGCACACAAAAATTAAGTGCCTTTAAGCTACAGAAAGGAATCAGCAAAATAATTTTTGCACTTCTAATATTCCAATACCGATTATCAATCCCTTATAAGTTCACATATTCACATATATATATATTAGATAAATAATAATTGTCCTTAAAAAAATTAAAAAAAAAAATTTTTTTTCAGTCTACACAATATAACATAATTATAACATAACATTTTCGAGATAAAAATAAAAACAAAATAAAATAAAACTTATGCAATGAAAATTTCAGAATTAAATTTATATATATATATATATATATATATATATATTTCAAAAAAATTTTACAATATAAACCTAAACAATGACCAGGGTGGTTTTTTTTCAGTCAAAGTTCAATCAATATGTATGAATTATGTAGCTTTATTTTTATTCAAAAGTTCACAATTGTTTGCAATATTAATTGGACATAAAAATAAATTTTCACCATGAAATTTTCAAAATATATTTCATCAAGAATTCAATAGGGCAAATAGAAGACACACAAAGTTTATATAAAATATTATAAAATGGTTACTTATCTGCGGAATTTAGCGGCATCGTGACAACACCTGCACGTGGCTTCCTTTATATAGGATTTACATATTGCACCTGAATTTTTGTGGTAACTGTTTAATTGTTCTCAAACGCTTTTCACGTATAATAACTATTGTCCATATTTGCTTTAAAACTTTGAAAAGTTCCCGGGTTTCGGCACCATTAATTTATGGATGAAAAATGATTGAGTTAAAAGAACTACACCTGATTTCTTTATGATATTTATTACTGTGACTACTGACAATGCACTGGACTGTTGGAACTCTAGCTTTGTATTGCTAATAGGTGCTTTCGCGGGACCTGAGACAAGTGAGATAACTGAGAATGCTGAGTTGTCTCAGTTGAAATGTGCTTCCGCGAAACCGTCTCAGTTCATTTTGAGCTACAAAAAATTTCATGCACATATTGAGCAAGTGAGACTGGTTATTCACATCTCAGTTGTCTCAGTTAAGGAATATTAACTAGTACCGGTGAATTTTTTTAAAGTGTTTGTATTTATTTATAAACAAACAGAAAGCAATATTATTTTCTAAATTTCAAATTGGAAAAGTTTGTTACATTAACAGCTGTACAAAATTGACATTTACTGAACTGAGATAACTGAGACGGTTGCTCAAAGTTTCGTCTCACTTGACCAACTGAGACGTGTCGCGCAAAAGCACCTATAATGTGTTTATTGACAAAGTTTTACTTTTTGATTTGTGATATACGAGGAACAATGAGAAATGAATTTGAAAAAATGTACAGTGACTTATAAAATTGAGAACTAAACGGCTTATAAACTTATTTAAAAATTATTTGTATTTGATAAGATAGAAAATTATTGCTGGATCAGAATCACAAACAGGTTCTGTCCGAGTTCATAAGGAATCCGATTTGTGTTCTAAGATCATGTGACGTTTGATATGAACGCCATGGCTGACAAGCTGGTCTCCAAAATAATACTTGGTAGGGGTCTAACTATATGCGGAGCTTTCGTAATGGAAAGCCTGAATTCAGTGGTCAGTGGTTGTTGAGGACCTTGTAATTATTAGTTCAGGGAAGTTCGTCTCGACTGATCATAATGGTATGAGCTCAGTGCATGATTACTGGCTGGTGTTAAAAAAAAATCTTACAACAAACCCTGTCAAGGCTGTTCGTCCTTAACCAATAGGCACCATTTGAAACTTCCATCCAATTTCGATATAAGGCACGGTCATTGAATACTTGAATGAGGTAAAATATTTAATTGCTCTCCCTTACCTAAACACCACCCTCAACAAGACTACACGAGGCCTCTTGAATATTTTTCGGAAGGATTTGGCAACTCCTCCCGAAGATGATTCTCTGGCTATACTATATGTCAAACAGAATGTTTTCTACGTCACCTTGCTCTGGTGTTGTTTAACAATAGTTAACAATCACGAAATGCAACAAACTGTATCGTCTTACTGGCCTTTCTTAAATAGGAGCTAAGCGGACCAGGTTTAGGTATTCTTAGACCGAACATGTCTGAATTTTACTAGGTAGATGGCGCCGTGTCACTCAAGTCTAAAACCGTGCCATCGAAACCTGCGCCCTTATCAACTTAAATAAAGAACTGAAAGGGGCTGATATAACTATCTCCTTTCATATCTAAGCAAGGCTCAATTCTTGTGATATTTTTCCTGGGGGCTTAAGAAAGCGTGCTTCGATATGTAACGGATATGTCAAAAATTAAGTTGCTGAAGTTTTTAATATAAGTCTAAGTATTATAAATAGGGTTGGGCAGCCAAGTCATGATTTAAGCTATTATAAAGTCATAAGTTTACTGTGATTTAGCTTGCAATGAACCTCAGTTGCAATAAGAGAGTTCTAATGTGAAAAAAATTCTTAAAGAAATTTGTACAGTGTAGTAAGCAAAGACTGTGCATTTTTTGATTGAAGGCACGTATCTTAATTAAGTCTGCCTATGATACAATGTAAAAGAAAAGTTTTATAAACAAATTATTTTTGTGTTGTTATAAAAAAATATTAAAACCATATAAACTCGTACAGTCAAGGCATATATAATGCGCCTCCCACCTCGCGCTTTGTTTACGTCACGCCTCTAGTACGGCTTAGTAGGAATAGCTGATTTAACTTTTATTAGTTACCCATAAATTAAAACAATAGAATAACTGCTATATTTTTCCTTTTATGCTTAAACCATCATGCATGCTTTCATTACAATTAAAATTGGTCATAATATACAAATTACGGATAGAGCCGTTGAGAGTTTTCCTGAAAAAACTATTCAAAATTTAAATTCCCTATGGCAGTTACAACAATTCAAAACTATGCGTAACTGGGCACATTTTTAATTCTAAACGTATTCGGCAATGGGTTAAATATAAAAAAATATTTTTGATAATTTTTTGACATAAAACTGTCCTATAAAACAAACACTTTTAATGAAAATATCAGGAAAGAAAACATATTTATGGAAACCTAAAAATAAAACCTTGACCTTCAATAGTCTCACAACAAAAATTTCTTAAAACACCAACCAAATTGCTTATTTTTATTTTAAGAAAATATTGAAGTTAAAGAATTTCCACCAAAACCGCGGAACATCAAAATGATTTCTAAATAACTTACAACTTGTAAAGTCGCAAATAAGAAAATTGACTTACCTCGTGATCATGTGGTAGGCTGTCGTAATTAGGAGATAATCCAGCAGACTGCATACTTTGAAACGAAAGTGGAGCTGGATGTGGAGTAATTTCAACAACTGGGTCAGGTGACTTCCGATAACCTTGGATATATTCTTCAGGAGCTTCTGTGATGGGTTTTATTTGTTGTACACTGTGTAAGACTTCGCCACTATTGACGTTGGAAACAGGCACCGTAGCACTTTGTGAACCGTCACCGGTCTTAGGATGAAACAGTATAGGCGCAGTACTATCTTGTGGTCGATGTGAATTCTGAACTTCTTTTCCTAAGAGGTACGTTAAACCATGAAGTTGGTCTGAAGGAGATTTACCAACTAGTGACGTCAGAACACTATATTTAGAATCACTCAAAGGATGCAATGGATTTTGCCCGCCAGCTTCAATTTCCTTTTGTACTAATTGCTCATCACCAACTTGTAGGAGGTGTTGCTTAATTATATCTTGCCCGAACAGCTCCCAGCCCGCGTATGGAACTTGCTCTTGCACTGTGTCTGGATGAGATTTAATTACGGCATACCCATATCCTTGGTAGCCGATTTCATTCTGTGAAGTAATTGGGCCAGATAAATGCTGGTGGGAAATTGGTTCAGACACTTTTAAAGCTGGAGCTGGAACCTCTTTAATTACGTAATTAATTTCGGGAACGACTTTAACTGCTTTTACTGGTTTTGTAATTGTGTGTAGTTGACTGTATTCAGGGATTCGCGCACGAAAATTTCCAGCAGGCAGCGATTTTGAGTTCCTTCCAAGAGCTGGAGTAAAAGGTGCCACATATCTTATCTCTGGGGAATAGTGCGACAGTTTGGGGTTATAAATGGCTTTTTGGTTTGCGAGTATATTGCGCTGTTTCGTTTTTTCCCTAAATTGATCAAAATGATATCCACCATATCCTTCCGGGTTCCCTTCATAGATTTCTTCAAAATTTTCTGAATGAATATACTTGTTTGGCCTGACAAATTTATTGCTCATACTGTAAGACTTCATGGATCGCTTTTCAATATGAGAGCGATTTTCAGGCTTCTCTTTTACAACTAATTCGGATAAATTCAGAGACTTTTGAATTTTTTCCTGAATTTGTCGAAAAAATATTTTGGTATCTTCGTCTGGTTCCTTGGCATCAGATATTTCAAATTTTATTAACTCCGGGGCTGATCGTTTGATTCTGTCATTATTCAAGTTAACTGGTCTATTGTGGTGCAGATTATAAGCTGCTATGTAACTGTCATTCTTAGGATTATCAATGGCGGCTTTGTTCTGGTTTACGTCAAAATATTTTTGCATTTCCTAAATTAGTTGTAGATAAGTTTCCGAATATAGAATTATTGTAGTTAAAAATTCTTACCTCATAAGTAATAAACGATTCCATTTTGGGTAGTCCATTAAAGCTACTCTTATCAACAACATGTTTGTTATTACTCTCCCCATTTGTGGTTGCTTTCGAAATGCAAATAATAGACAAAATCTAAAAATACATATACTTTCTGTAAATTGAAAAATGAATATTTTATAAAGTGTACTATAAATACAATCATATTTTTATACTCATACATTCAATTCGTTAATATATTTACAAGAAATATCGACTTGCGGGCGGGACTTGCATGCTTCTACAAAAGATTGAGCTATCTCGGCGGCAGAGTTTGAAGCTAATGGTAGGGACACCCATGTACCAATACGAGTAGTTGCCCATCTACCAATACGACGAACCCAAGCAACTAAAATAGGGTAGGGATATCTGCCCCAATGTCGGAGGAGGAGGCTATCTACTCTACACGGCACAGAAGGCGCAACGGCAACGACCACGGCATCCCGTATCTGTTTTATTTACAAGTAACATACATAAAGTATCTTTGGAAAACGCTTTACTTTTTTTTTTTTAAATTAATCGCAATTAATCAATTTAACAAAGATTAAATGTAAATATAATTTTTCCGTCCTTACGTATAATGAGTGGCTTTCCTCTTCTTTGACTACGATGCTGAGAGTGCTTGGTGCTAGATGGTCTTACGCAACCGACCAATTTCGGAGGTCTTTTTGATGTTATTATAAAAATACTCCTACGAAGATTGTTTGGCTTTTTAACAAGTTTTTTTCGGAAATCTAGTTGTTCGTCATTTTTGCTGGATTAAAAATTGTTGTAATATTACTTTCTGACGCCCGCTGACCACCACGGAAGTCCAGAAAAGAAATCTATGTCGCATTTTAACAAGTATTAGGTAAAGTGCCTAACACTGCGTTGAGAGCTTGCCTAGAATCGATACTAGCCGCGACCTACGTTAGATCTACTATTCTTTTGGGCCAGTTTTGCGCTAAATGCAGTTTGTCCTTTTTAACCGACTTCCCAAAAACAAAGGTTCTAAGTTCGACGTGTATTTTTTACGTCTGATCGAGTATAACTTCGTGACTCGTTTTGATGATTATTTTTTTGTTGGGTAGAGTATGTTCGCCGATTGGTACCATGTAAAAAAAATTTTTGGTGGGGTTCTTTTTTTGTTATTCAGAGTATGATCCCCCATTGCTAATAGGCGAAAAAAATGTGGCCTAGGGTGGAGGAGGGGAAAGTCTAATTTCGTAACGCATGGACCGATTTGGATAAATTTTTTTCTGTTGGGCTTCACGGCACCGAGACAAGACCGAGACTTTGGCAATTCAGCTTACCTGTGGAAAAGCTGAAGAAGGCTAAGCAATGTATGGATTTCAGGCCGGTAAATATGTTACCTGTGTATGAAAAAGTTATCGAAAAGGTAATACAGATACAATTAGAGGAGTTTATAGAAGGCAATGGATTGCTTATACCACAGCAATCTGGTTTTAGAAAGGGACATTCGTGCGAATCTGCGTTGAATTGTACAATTATGGACTGGAAAATTGAAATAGATAATAAGAAATGTGTGATTGCGGTTTTTTTAGATTTAAAAAGAGCGTTTGAAACTGTGGACAGAAACATTTTGTTGAAAAAGATACAGTCGTATGGAATTTCGGGTAAGGAATTAAACTGGTTTTCGTCATATTTGAATGGAAGAACACAAAAAACAAAAGTAAATGAATCTATTTCGGAAAGTGTGAATGTGAATCTTGGGGTACCGCAAGGGTCAATACTTGGAGTAACTTTATTTCTGCTGTACATTAATGATGTGTGTAGTGTCCTAAAAAATTGCAAAATAGCATTGTTTGCGGATGATGGGTTGTTATATGCAGTAGGTGAGAATGGTCCTGAGTGTGAGCGAATGATAAAGGAAGATGTAAAAGAGATATATAAGTGGTTGAATATGAATAAGCTCAAACTGAACGTGACAAAAACTAAATGTATGGCTATGAATACTAGTTTTAATGTGAATATTGAAATTGATGGAAAGAGAATTGAATGTGTGGACAATATAAAGTACCTAGGAGTTATTATTGATAGGGAACTTAATTTTAAAGAACATGTGGCTTATGTGTGCAAAAAGGTGTCAAAAAAGACTGGGTTTTTAAGACGTATTAGGAACAATTTATCTTTGAATGATTTGATACATGTGTACAATGTAATTGTGAAACCCCATTTTGAATTCTGTCCAACGGTGTTATTTCTTGTGAGTGGAGAAATGTTTGAAAGAATGCAAAAATTGCAAAATAGGGCCATGCGTATTATACTAAGATGTAATAGGTATACACCTGTGAGATGGATGCTGAATACTTTGAAGTGGATGAACGTGAAGCAGAGAATAATATTTAATGTTCTTTTGTATGTTTTTAAGATGAAATATGGAATGTTGCCTGATTATCTAAGAAGTAATTTAAGATTTGTGGGTGAGGTCCAACCATATAGATTGAGAAGTATGAATGATTTTAGGATTGAAAGATGTAGAACTTCTAGATGTCAGAATTCTCTTTTTTATAAGGGTTTACAAATGTTTAATAGTATGCCAAGTATGATAAAAAGTGAATCCAATTTGAATAGATTTAAGAGTATGTTAGTAGAATATATAAAATTAAATTTTTAGAAAGCGAAGTACTGCTTATTGTCTAAGAGTGTATGATATTTGGAAACAAAAAGAATGTATGAGTGTGTTGTATGGCATAAATATCGCTAATAAATGAATTGAATTGAATTGAAAAGATCTCGGTTTTGGTCTCGTAAAGGTGAAGACGATCTCGCTCTCGTCGCAATCTCGGCGAGATAAAGGCCAGTCTCGGTGCGATCTCGCTCTCGGCAAGATAAAAGAAGGGTATTTCGGTGGGATAACGGGGAGCGAGGACAAGTGATATATCTATGTATATATGCATTTTATTCATATTCCCATCGCCAAAATAAGGTAGCAAAGGCTCTTGCTTGCTGTTGGGGATAAAGCGCAAATATCTGTAGAAGGAAATAATGTAGAAAGAAGCGATTAAGGAGAGCAGTGTATACTTATATGCCCCATAAATCACACAATTGAAATTTTTCGGACCGACATAAAAGCTGAAACAATTAAAAAAAATTGTCCACAATAAAATGATAAAAACTAATATCTTGTCCACTCTCGTCACTCTCGTCACTCTCGCTCTCGGTATCGTACTGTTACCAATGATATTGGTCTCGACGCGATACCGAGACCGGCAGCGAGAATTATCTCGAGTATCGTGAAGCCCTAGTAGAGTATGTTCCCTGGTTGATAGCACGAGAAAATATGTTGGTGGGGTGGGAGAGGTGGGTAGATAAATAGTTTTTTTTTTTTTGTTGTACAGAGCATGATGCCCCATTGCTAATAGGTGAAAATAATTTGGTCTAGGGTGAAGGGGAGTGGGAGGAGTAGTTTAACTTCTTAACGCGTTAACCGATTTGGATAATTCTTTTTCTGTTGGGTAGAGTATATTCCGTGGTTGACACCACGAGAAAAAACATGTTGGTGGGGTGGGGGTGGAGCCTGACTTTGTAACGCGTGGACCGATTTGTATGGTTCTTTTGCTGTTGTATAGAGTGTGGTCCCCCATTGCCAAAAGAGAATAATTTGGTCCTATAGTAAGGGGTGGGGTAGAGTATGTTCCTTGATTGATACCACGAGAAAAAAAATTTTATTGGGATGGAGGTGGTGGTAGGCGGTTGAACCTAACTTTTTAACGCGTGGACCAATTTGGATGTTTCATTGTATAGAGTAATTACAGAAGTTGATCCGTCTTCCACATAAGAATAGAAAAAATACTTTAAAAAAAAGACTTCACAAAAAGCGCTAACAAGCACAAAATAATTTTCAATTTTATATCTATTACGATATTTTGAATCAGTGAAAATTAAACAAATAAAACAACTACCGAACCACAATTGAAGGTAATACATAATACTACATGAACCTTTCAGCTCACGGGGTCATAAGAAAGGACGATTAAATGCTTTTGTTGTAGTTGTTTGGTTTGTTTGATTTGCACCGACTTCAAAATGTCGTAATAGATATAAAATTAAAAATTATGTTATGCTTTTTAGCGCTTTTTTTGTGAAGTCGGTTGAACGTTTTTTTAAACTATTTTTTCTATTCTTATATGGAAGACAGGTCAATTTCTGTAATTCGAGCCCGAATTATATGTAAAAATATATGGAAAGATATGGTTCCTTCGATACACTCCATCCATTTAAATAGTTGAAAAGTGGAGCCCCACCGCTTTTATTTATGTCGGAGCTGTTCCAGACTCTGTGGTGCGCGTTAGCGTCTTCTCCAATATCAAACAGCGTCCTTTGATTTCCGCCTTCTGTAGAGAATTGCTGGCGGGTGGGGGGTGTTCTGAATCGTGAGCCAAGTAACTAAGGATTGGAGCTCCAGCATTACTGTTTCGGTGTTTTTTATCACAAATTTTGTTTAAGTTTTATGTGTGCCTTAGCATGGTTTTTGCCGGAATAGAATTATGGTAAGAGGAGCGAGGAAATTAGAAAGCCTTGCTTTCTTTTTTTATTGCATTCAGCGAGAGGAGCCACCGATTTCTCCTTGCGGAGTGCAGTTGCCTGTCTCGAGCTGCTCCTAGCATTACTTACCCTAGATATCTTTCAGTTTTATCTGGGTAAATTGGCATTGTTTAATTAAATAAGATTTCTCGGGGTTCAAAGAGTTCTGCCGCCATCCAGGCTCTAGATCTCGTTCTGTTTTGGATTTGGTCTACACAATTGGCAAGCTTAACATAACATAATGGTACCGGGTCCAGGATTTTTCGCAAGAGCATTCCTATAGACTTTCAGCAAAGTGATTTTCACAATCTTCCAATTACTCGGTAAAATAGTTCTATCCACGTTACTTCGGTCTATGACCGCCCGCATGAAGTGGCGTCGCTGAAAATCCTAACGTAATTAAAAGAACACAGGCGAGCCACTTTTGGAGGAGGGCTGGTGCTCATATGGTGAGCGCAGTTTTTTCAATGATGGGAGAGGGCAAATTTAGGCGAAGTATAGTATTGGAAAAGTAGCTTTCTGCTCAATCAAGAGAGGGCTTGTCCATCTCTGTCAGGTGACGGTACCAGACTTACTCAGTAACACTTCGGCAAATATCAAGAAAGGTCTTGAAGAACTCGAGGACATAACATCAAACACCTTGGACTCAGTTCAGCTGCACAACCTGACACAGACTCCTATGACAGTAACTGTCTTAAGTAAAGTAAGACAACTAGGAATGTGCCTTGGTGAAAAAGGACGCTAGAAAAACTTAGAACTGAGGCCAGACAACTTTTTAACAAGGCCAAACCGTCAGGTGCTTGGCATGAATACAAAAAGGCCTGAAAATAGCAAGGAGCTAAGGAAATCCAAATGATGAAAGTGGAGGAGTTTCTGCAGGGGTTTTGAAGATATAACTGCCACCGTGAAACTCTAAAAAATTGATTAAAACATCGTTCAGCTGCCGGAAAATAACACCTAGCCTAGGAGAAGTGTCTGCAACTATTAACGCCTCCAAGGGCTGTCCCCAAGAAGGGGTCCTGTCACCCATTCTACGGTCACTGGTTGTTGGCGAACTCCCAGCTTATCTTACAGAAGCCGACTTTGATAAGCAAGGATACGCAGATGACTTGATTGACAATCTCCAAAGAAATGTAAAAAACCCTAAAGCTCCTACCATTGAGCAAATAGAACTAAAATTATCAAATATCAGGGTGTAATCCTAGACCATCAACCCACTTAAAATCCTTTAACTAGAAGCCGAAATACCATTTAAAGTGATCATATGAGCTAGAGAGCATTGGCACTCAAATAATTATTCCTTTGATAGAGGATCCCTTTCACGGATTATGGTACACGGATAAATCCAAAATGGAGGGTTAATCATGCTGCTATCAGCTAGAATAAATTATAGTATATGTATTTGCTAGCAATCATTTATGGGCTATAAATTGTTTATGCAATAAACTGCTAGCGATTAATTGCTGGCGGTAAATTGCTGGTTGTGAATTGCGGCCGATAAACTTTCCTTTGTAATATTTCGCCTACCAATATATCGATATTCGGCCTAATATACATTCGATTTAAGCTATAATTTAAATAAAATATTTTTTGTTAAGACTAAAATTGCTCACTTTCAAATATCCTTTAAAGAACGAACTCGTTTAAATTGGATGTGCTAATGTTGTCATTTAAATCACGTGCGAAGACCCATACAGTTTTGTTTATTTGTAAAAGTTTATCCATCTCAGAATTAGAAAATCCTATCCTTTCCTCAGGCAATAACAAAATTTCAGCAATTTCCAATAGTGAGTTTCCAATTGCTTTTCTAAACCAACCACAATGAAAACTGGGAGAATCTCAGCAGACTGATAATCAGAAAATCCAAAAGTTTGGATTTAGCTCTGGGGAAAGTTTCCCACCCAATTTTAGTTATCCTTATAATAGCAAAGGAAATTGCACCAAACTAGAATAATAGCGTTTTCAGAAATCCGTAGGATCTGAAAACATCTGCCGAACTTTGGCAAAGTTTTTCCTAACTCCATTACAGAAAACTTCTTAAAAAACTTGTGCAGATGTAAATGTTTCTAATATCGATATTGAAAACTATTGACTGACCAATTTTCCTTTTAATGAGCGCATCTTTATATTATTTCTAAGGATCTCGCTGTACAAGAACGTAAAAGCAGTTTGGCTGCACGATGGAAATGATTATATTTTTGGTGGGAATGGCTTCATTCTGGCAAACCCTACATAAACCACAACGGAGCTGTAGATGTAAGTAGTATGAATCGGCCCTAGACAGCCTGAAGCTAATTTCCAACATAATTGCACTTGAGTTACCCTAATTCCCACATGCAATTCTCATAATTGAAGCTTGCACACTGCAATACAGTCTTGATGTAGACACGAGAATGTAGAATGCACGGTGCATGCTCCAGGATTTAAAACCATAAAAATTTCAAAATTAAATTAGGCTAAAATTTGGAAAATTAAATATACATTTTACTTTATTTCAGTGTGCTACGGGCTCACAAGCTCTATATTTACTTGAAGGCAGCCAGGGCGTCTGAAAATTATGACTCTTTGATAAGCTAAAGTGTTTTGTTATGTGGAAATCAATTTACGGAGTGGATACTTATCGAAAGGTCAAATATCGATTCGTTTAAATTCGTTCTAAGAATACTGATTTATTTATGTATTATTTATTTTAAATTTAAAGGTTAATATATCTTTTGATTTTGATGGGCATTAAAATCAAGGAACTTTAAACAATAAACTAAAAAATTATGTAAATAATGTTTTGATTTAGATTTATTTTTCATTTGTTCATTGCTTATTTACATTACAGCAATCTTAGTTTTATTGAATTATTTTTGCTGTATACCAAATTATTTAATTTCAATTTAATTTAATTTATTCAACTGAGATAAATCAACACAACGAAGAACTTACAAGTATAATGCACATAATACACATAAAATAAATAGAAAAGTGCTATCCAAAAACTTAGTGTAAAAATAAAAACAGAGAAGAAAAAAGGCAAACCAAAAAAGAAACTTACTTTAACAGAGCTACCGCAAAGCAATGTCCTTAAACCATATTTAAACTTGTTGACACTGAAAGCCAGACCATCACTCTTTTTAATAACCTGAACAATAAAATAGTTAAAAAAGTTGTACCGGCTTGACAAATTGTGCCAGTATAAAATAATATTTAATGTTCTGTCTATTGCGGCAACCGTACTGGCAATCGTTGATAAGGTGGTTATTTTTTAGATACTTCATCAATTATTGAGAGTTGATGAGTAATTCAAAGCCTTAGATAACCGAAGTGAGTACAATTGGTCTGTATTCAGAAGGGGGGGGGGGGGGGGGGCACGTCCCTGCTTTTTTTGTTATTGGCTAAATATGAACAACTTTCCATGCAGACGAAAACGCTCCTGTTGAGTGCAATAGGTGAAAAAGTTTGCGCAAAGATATAGCCAAATCAGACGCCCAGCATTTTGAAATTAGGAACGAAAAACTATCAGGTCCAATAGCTTTGGACCCGTCGAGTGCCTTAAAAATTTCAAGCGTGCAAAAGTACAGCGGCTTTTGTCACCTGGTGCACTGTAGCGAAAATGGAAAAGGCAGTGAAGTAAGTGGTAGGTAAGTAAGAATTAACAGCAAAATTAGCAGCAAGCAGGTTGGCTTTGTCCAAAAAGCCAGTACAAATATTCCCATTTTGGATGTGTGGTGGTAATGACGAACTGAAAAATTATTGTTCGAGATTTGGCAAGAGACCAGAAGCCCTTACTGCCATTTTGGGCAGCAAATAAGTTCCATTTAACACTCTTGTCAAAGCTAAACTTAGCATTACTCACTGATTTGCATTTATTTCGAGCTCTTTGGATACGTCTTAATTCCTCTGGTGAGCAAAATTTATTTGTAGGTTTGGAAGGCTGCTTCCTTGTTTTTATTGAACCAATTAGTGTTAGCTGATGTCATGTTTCTGAAGACATGAGGTATAAATCGATGCATTCCAAACTATAGGATATTTAAAATATACTCGGTAATATGATTAATGTTTCTCTAATGAAGCAATCAGGCCAGTCGACCTCTCTGAAAAATTTATTTAGTCCAGCCCAATCAGCATTTTTATTCTGCCACACTAATCTGCTGGTGGAAATTTGATTAGCGGTTGTCAGAGAGGAAATGGAAAAATGGGTGGAAACCAGAGAATAGTCTGAATTGTTCACGGTAGCCGTGTACCGAAACAGAGTATTTTTAGCCGACTTCCCAAAACAAAGGGCTTCTTCGTTCGACGGGTATATATATATATTTTTCTTTTATGTCTGACTGGGCATAACTTCGTAACGCGTTGACCGATTTTGATGATTCGTTTTTTGTTTTGTAGAGAATGTTCACCTTTTGGTATCATGCAAAGAAAAAATTTGGTGTGGTGGGGGTGGGGGCGGGTAGTCTAACTTCGAAACGCGTGGACCGATTTGGATAATTCTTTTTCTGTTCGGTAGAATATGTTCCCTGGTTGATATCCCAAGAAAAATAAATGTTGCCGTGGTGGGGATGAGGTGTAAGGGTGGAACCTAATTTTGTAACTAACTTTGTTGGGTGGAGTATGTTCCCTGATTGATTCCAAGAGAAAAAAAATGTTGGCGGGATGAGGGTGGGGGTAGTGAATTGAACGTAACTTTTTAACGCGTGGACCGATTTGGATGGTTCTTTTTTTGTTGTGCAGACTATGAGACACTAAAAATAAAACAGTTTTACATACTTTACTCGACAGAAAAAGAATAATCGTAATCGGTCCACGCGTTACGAACTTAGACTAGCCCTCCCCCTCCCTCGCTTAACACCTCAGTACCAAACTATTCTCCTATTAGCAATGACGGATCACACTCTATACTGCAGCAAAAGAACCATTCAAGTCGATCCACGCGTTACAAAGTTAGGTTCCACCGCCACCCCCACCCCCACCTCACCAATATTTTTTTCTCTTGGTATCAACCAATGAGTACTATACCAAACAGAAAAAGAATAATCTAAAAATAGTAATATTAGAAAGTTATACTACCCCCTCCCACACCCTAGGCCAATTTTTTTCTCCTATTAGCAATCGGGGATCATTATCTGTACAACAAAAAAAGAACCATCCT
Source organism: Leptarthrus brevirostris (assembly GCA_964036015.1). NCBI lineage: Eukaryota > Metazoa > Arthropoda > Insecta > Diptera > Asilidae > Leptarthrus > Leptarthrus brevirostris. Next base: position 115,557,461 of record OZ038372.1, on the reverse strand, counting down.
AATCGGTCCACGCGTTACTAAGTTAGGTGTTACACCAACTCTGTAAAATTTTTTTGACATGGTACCAATCGGTGAACATACTCTACCCTACAAAAACAGAATCATCAAAATCGATTAAAGAGTTACGAAGTTATACATGTCGAACTTAGAACCTCTTTGTTTTTTGGGAAGTCGGTTAAAAAAAACAACAAAAGTATTTAATCGTCCTTCCTTGTGATTCCGTGAGCTGAAACGTTCGGGTAGTGTTATTTAGTATCCTCAAATGTGTAATTTGCACGGAATTTGAAATGTTGTAATAGATATAAAATTAACAATTATTTTATGCTTTTTAGCGCTTTTCGCTTTCAACTTTTTTTTTAAAACAATTTTATTCTGAATGCGATGTTAAAAAAAGATCCAGGAGCACCTTTTGCCCCATAATATCACGAACACAAGTCGGACACTAAAGCTGATTCAAATTAAACCTAAATTCTTAATGCGTGGACCAATTTGGATAGTTTTTTTGTTTTTGTATAGACTATGATCGCCTATTGTTAATAATTTAACAAGATCTTCTTAGGTGGGGTGGGGAAGGGAGAAATAGTAGTCCTACTTCGTAACGCGTCGACCGATTTGAATGATTCTCCTTTTGATGTGTAGAATATGTTGCCCCATTGGACAGAGAGATTCAAAGCTGAACATCGTGGCATATGAGCTTGTTCTTATGCAGACTCCTCAGTGCGAGCAAAAGTTATTGCTGATCCCGGGAGCTATATATTCTATCTAATAGAACCAGATTGAACCAAGCGATAACTTATTTTAGCGTTGGAAAATGTTTAGTAGCTATTGACGAAAAGAAGGAAGTTGTGGTACGATTCCTCAATTCCCGTGAAAAAAGCATCAAATTAAAGAAAGCGAAAGTCTTGGGTCATGACGAATATGCCAAAGAGATCATATTTGTGGAATATTCAACCTTAAACGAAACCAAACAGCCAAGAAAAGAGGTTGCTAACCTAGCCAAAATTATACTTTCGCCTAACAAACTGAGCCAAAGGGAATATCCTAAAACAAAATGGTTAATTGAAGAATTTGCCGATATTTTTGCACCAGGAGACGAAGAAAACTGATATAATGCAATATAAAATGACATCGGAAACATCATCTTCAATCGAGGCCTGTAAAAGTTTAGGTCCAAGTTAGCGAAGTGCTCATTGAGGAGGCGAGACATCGACGTTGTAGGCTCGTGCATACCATATAGTGTTCGGTGGCGAGGAGCATGAATGAAATGATGACTCCTGACGGGACGGGATAGAGATGCTCATAGTCATCAGTAATTCCCTGCAATAAATTAAAGATAAAAAGGATTTTGGAAATATTGCATCTCTTTTCAAGTCTAGAGTCTGAGAGATGAGCCTCACACGGTCAGAATAGGAAGGAAGCGTCAAGCAGCCACCAAGAAGATTAATTAAGCGACAATGAGCAGATGGAACGGTTGAAATAATGTGTAAGCAACGTCTAATAGAAGAGTCAAAGAACCCGTGGATGTCCCTATTGGTGCTAGTAAATAAGAAGGATGGTAGTACAAGATTCGATGTCAGGAAGAAAGATCAAATCAGGTAAACAGGTGGACTGTATTTTTACGGATTTTAGCAAGGCCTTTGATAGAAGTCCTTTGCTTTTGGATTACATACGTGGACGGTATTGTCTTGAGCCGTGTTGATAAGGCCAAGGTTTTGGGCGTGCTTATAAGCTCTCAGCTTTCTTTTAAAGACCACGTTGCATCGACTTCTCCTACACAAGTTAACTCTGCTTGGGTTTCTTACTCGGTTTGTCTTTTGGTTGTCTTCTTATTTGTCTAATCGATCGCAGCGTGTCCTGTTTCGGGGAACTGTGTCGGACTAAATATTTGTGACCTTTGGGGTGCCTCAGGGCAGCATCCTCGGCTCACTCCTTTTCATTCTGTATATAAATGATGTTTCGCTTTTTTTGTCGAACGCTAAAATTTTGTATTATGTGGACGATGCCCAGATATTTAGCACTGTTTCCCAATTCTCAGACTGCGATCTGCTCAACACTAACTTATCTCCATTTTGTGAATTGTGTGCTCGTAATCGCCTTCCATTGCATGTTAGCAAATGCACTGCTAAGACGTTTTTCCGTAACAGAAGTCCTTTGCTTTTTGATTACTCCGTGGACAGTATTGTCTTGAGCCGTGTTGATAAGTACAAGTATTTGGGCGTAGTTCTAAACTCTCGGCTTACTTTTAAGAGCCATGTTGCGTCGACCTTTACTAAGGATAATTCGACGCTGGACTTGTGAAAATTTGGTCCAAAGATCTTAATCTACGTTTTACAGGCTTTGTGAGGGATTTTCCTGAGAAGAAAGTTGTATACGCTATCGGAAAGGAATAAGGCATTTGCCTGGGCAGAAAAAGCGGAAAATAGCTTTAACGCAATGCTTTGCAATGCCCCTGTACTAACTTATCGAAAGACATTCATATTGGAAAAGTATAGCTATCTCAAAACAAGAAAGAAATTACTCTGTTACAATAAAATAATTGTTGGCTATTGTTGATGCGACGAAGAATTTTCATAAATTTCGTTATGGTAAGAGTTGCACATGTTTCGGATTTCGGAAACCAGAAAAATGTCATATGCCGCATGAAGCCAAGGCCGACTCGAACCTGTGCTGACTTGGTGTGGTGTGGTTTTGGTCTAAGGGGCTGTTCAAGTATAACGTAACGCAGTTTTTGAAGATGTCTGCCCCCTTCCCCCTGTGACGCGCAAAATCGCATTCGGGTAAGAGTAGTGAGGAAACTTGAATGTCTTGTTTTTTTCATTACTGCGGGCTATTTCAATTAACTTCAGGTTAATGCATTTGTTATAACTATTAAATTGGAATCACGTTTATCCTTCTCTTTGAAGCAGTCACTTTGATATTATTGATAATATCAATTTAAAAGTTTAATAACTCGAAATCATTATTCTGTGGGTTGGATCGTTTTTGCATACCAACATCCAACTGGAACGTACACTTTTTGGGGTAGCATTTCTTAGTTTATCAATAATGAAAACAGTTTTATCAAATTTTTTCATACTAAATCCAATGTGACATTTTTTTCACATTTTTAATATATTAAAATAGAATCAGCTGCGCGTAAAAGAGATAAGTTTTTTATGAAATAGATTACTTACTTTACAATTTATTTTAAATAAAATTTAAAATTTTCTTTAAATATGTAAGAATAATAAAATAAATAAAGTTCCCTGCATTTCTTAGACAATTGATCATTTTTAATGACGTTCTTACATTTTCGCGCCTGTAGTGTTCTAATTTACACCCATTGCAAATTAAAATTGCTTACTATATATCACTCTAGTTACAGTCTAGTATAGTTAGTTAAATATATTGTATCGTGCACGAGCTGGGCATCGCAAAGGGAAAGACTGAGCCGTGTAATGACCGTGCACCAGAAATCAAGGCAAGGAAATGTCAAGCGTAGAAAGTCAAGGACGATTCTCACCTATCGTGAATCTGCGAAATGAATATGTGAGGCGAAAATGTGTAACGGAAACATCTAAAACTAAGTGACTGAGACGGAAACATCTAGAACTAAGCTGAGTAGTATAAATAGAGCTAAGTAGCAGCCTGGTTAGTTTTAGTCGCGATTAACACTGTGAAGAGATTACTTGTGATAAGGTGAAGAGTTGTATTTTGACCAGTGAAGTGATTAGTGTAATTAAGTAAAGTGAAACGGTGTAACGTGAAGATAACGTGTAAAGAAAATTGTGAAACGAACTAAGTAAGTGAAGTGAATAAAACTGTGAATATTTTTAATCGAAAATAAGTGTCTTAATTTATCCGTCGAGCCTGAAGAGCCCCATTACGTTACAATATATTAAAAAAATAGAAAAAAACCGACGTGTCTTACGGGCTTAAATAGCGAATTGGTTGCTGAAATGAACGACTTAATGGAAAAGATTTACACAATGCTTATTTTTATAATAAATTTTAATTATTTTTTGTAAGACTTAATATAACATATATGTCAAAAATCATCGAAAATATTAATAATCATTTGGTAAACCCCATATTTATTTATAAGAAGAAAACGGAACAAGATTCACTAGTTTTAAAAAAAACATATTTGTTTGCTGTCATATGTATCACTATCAATCACTTATTAAACTTGCTAAGTAAACTACTACTTTCATATATGATAACAAATTAAGTAATGAAAAGGCAATAAAATAGTTAAAAAAAAGTTGAAAGGACTTGACAAAAAACGTTAAAAAGTGGAAAATAATTTTTAATTTTATATCTATTAGAAAATTTCGAAATCAGTGCAATTTAAACAAACAAAACAACTTTAACAAAAGCATTTAATCCTCCTTCCCTATGATCTTGAGGGCTGAAATATTTAGATAGTTGCATATAGTATCTTCGATTGTTGGGTAGAGGTTTTATTTATCTAATTTTCACCGACTTTAAAAATGTAACAGATATAACATTTAAAATTACTGTATGTGTTTTAGCGCCTTTTGTGAAAGCGGTTTAACTTGTTTCTAAAACTACATATTTTATTTTTTACTTTTTAAGATATTCAGAGGTAGTTCATAAAGGAAACAGAATTATCCAAATCCATCAAGGTGTTACGAAATTATTCACGGTCACCCTTTCATACCCTAATTTTACAAAAATTCTCGCCATGGCGCTGGTGCGCCATCGTACTCTAGTACACAATTTTTTATCATTTACCTACGAGGACAAGTATTCTATGCAAAAGAACGAAAATAATCAAAAGCAATCTACGTCTTATGAACCTAGGTGCCGCCTATCCTCCAACTCAATTTTCGTCATGATACAAAAAATAGTTTTTAAAAAAAAAGTTGAACCGACTACACAAAAAGCGCTAAAAAGCATAAAATAATTTTTAATTTTATATCTATTACGACATTTCGAAGTCGGTTCAAATTAAACAAACCAAACAACTACAACAAAAATATTTAATCGTCATTTCTTATGATCCCGTAAGCTGAAACGTTCAGGTAGTATTATGTATTATTTTCAATTGTGGTTATGTAGTTGTTTAATTTGCACCGACTTCGAAATGTCGTAATAGATATAAAATAAAAAATTATTTTATGCTTTTTAGCGCTTTCTGTGAAGTCGGTTCAACTTTTTTTTTTAAACTATTTTTTCTATTCTTATGTGGAAGACAGATCAGCTTCTGTAATTACTCTATACAATGAACCATCCAAATTGGTCCACGCGTTAAAAAGTTAGGTTCAACCCCCTACCTCACCCCCATTCCACTAAACTTTTTTTCTCATGGTATCAATCAAGGAACATACTCTACCGAAGAGAAAAGGAATCATCGAAATAGGTTCAAGCGTTACAGATTTACTACCCCTCCCCCTCCCTCACCATCACCATAAGACCAAATAATTCTCCTATTAGCAATGGGGGATCACACTCAATAGAACAGCAAAAGAAGCATCCAAATCGATCCCCCCATTCCCACTCCCACCCCAGCAACATTTGTTTTCTCGTAGTATCAACCAAGGATCATATTCTACCCAATAGAAAAGGAATTATCCAAATCGGTCCACGCGTTACGAAGTTAGACTACCCCTCCCCCCACCCATACCTTTCACTATAGGACCAAATTATTCTCCTATTAGCAATGGGGGATCATACTCTGTACCAAAAAAAAAGAACCATCCAAATCGGACCACGCGTTACAAAGTTAGGTTTCACCCCCATCCCCCACCCCTACCCTACCAAAAATTGTTTTGACATGGTACCAATCGGTGAACATACTCGACCCAACAAAAAAAGAATCATCAAAATCGGTCTACGCGTTACGAAGTTATGCCCGGTCAGACATAAAAAAAAAAATAAAATAAATAAAAAAAAAATACGCGTCGAACTTAGAACCTCTTTGTTTTTGGGAAGTCGGTTAAAAAGAATCATGTTAAGAATTGTTGTCTTCCGCTTTTGCATAAAAAGAAAATTGTTATCAAGGGTGATAACAATGGCAATTAGGAACTAGGAAGTGTCAATGCGTTTTATTACCCTTTCGTTAACCTTGGTTTCCCTAATGATTCTTCTATAATGCATGGTCTGAGGTCCCTAGGTACAGCACTCGGAAATGTACGGCATTGCCACTGGTTGACGCGCTTAGCAAGACAAATTTCTAAAATATATTTGCGGTGTTTTTCACATGATGTTCTTTTACTCACAATCATCTAAATCAGTCAATGCGTTATAAAGTTAGACTACCTCTCTTCCCACCGCACCCTAGGTCAACATTTTTCCTCATAGTAGTAATGGTGATCATAACGTATGCAACAAAAAAGAATTATTTAAATCGTTTTATGATTTATGAAGTTGGGTAATGGCCCTCCCAACCCCACCCCACCTAATAAATTTTTGTTGTGGTACCACACGTTACGCAGTTTGTCCAGCCTTCCTCCCACTCACACCCCAGCTCAAAATGTATCCCCATATTAGCAATGAGTGATTATAATCGCCCCTCTCCCACCACTACCCCACCATTTAGGTCGATTTTTGTTAATGGGCGAAAATACTCTATACATTAGAATCAACCACACCGATCCACGCGTTATGAAGTTAGGTTATTTCTCCGCTCTCCCCACCCCACCCTAGGACACATTTCTGTCCATTATTAACAATGGAGGGATCATATTTTATACAGCAAAAAAGAACCACACAAATCGGTCCATGGGTTATGAAGTTAGCTCCCCCCCCCCCCAAATAGTTTACCTAAAAAAGAAAGAATCATCTACGCGTTACGAAATTATGCCTGGTAATTCATAATAAATAAATAACCGTCGAATTTATAACCTCTTCTTAAAAATTATCCCCATTTGTCGACCGACCCAAGTAACATAATCAGGCAAAGGTTTGCGTGGAACTTTCTGCGGAGTACCTTACCTTGTATTTTTCGCTATACCACTTTCTTTGGATGCCAGTCTAAATTGTTTTACAAAACTTTCTTTTGATAACACAATTATTTCCTGTGAGTTTCACCACTCAATATGTTATCCTCCTTCCGCATAACTAAATTTTTAAATTAATGTATGATTTCCCATTAGGGACAACTTGAATTGTTGATAACTAAATTAAAAAATAAATGATTGAGATTTGTTTCGAAACTTTAATGTAAAGAGAAAAGTACACGGTGCCCAATAAATAAAATAAATTGTGAACTGGAAAATTTTCAGTTTCAGACCTCAAAAATTTCCATTTTCAATCTTGGCTGCGGAATGACGTGACCTTTCACCAAACTTTTTCAATTCGCCCAGACATCTTGGAAATAAATTTCAACTGCGGCAGAGAAGGCTTTTGTTCTCGAAAGCAATAAAGCCAAAATATTATCCTCAGCCTCGCCAACCTTAATACGTCCGGCTGTCTAATCGAGGATAATCATCTACTGAAATCCATAATACACAAATTTCCTCTTAAATTCCCAAAAAGTTCCCACGTAGTTTTCCATTTCCAGACCACGTACGATGGAATTTTCAATGAAAACTTTTTCACCAGACGAACAATAGAATAGCAATCGCTGAAAAAACCTGATATCCGCGCTGCACAATTCAACCACGAACTTATCACGAAATCCTCAGCAACTTTCCAGAATTCAGCGAATGGAAACAATACCGTGAACACTATAAATCTCGAAATATTCGGCTGGGGAAAAGTGAAAATCATTTTTCATTCTACAACTGGACGGAAATGCAGCACTGCACCAAACGCCTATTCAAATTCAGATCATTTAACAAAAACCAAACATCCCACAAAGACTTACTGCCGTGCACAAGTTCATCCCGGTGGCAGACAAAATGCAGCAAAAAGTTCACAGAGTCTCGTCCACGTACAAGCAAAGTTCACGGTCTCGTCGGAGGGTCACTTCAAACTTTTCTTTCAACATGCACTTGGACTTGGATGACCGGCTTTGGCTAGATTCAATTCGCACGTGGATGAGTTCGATTAATAGTGTTGCCGACACCGTAGCGACGCGTTCATTCACCACAAGGCTGTGTGCAACTGGACGTCTTTATCAAAACTAAATGGGTAACGACGGATCTGGCTGAAGCCTAGAGCTTCCTCCAAATCCAGATAAGCTGACCATCTTGCTTTCGAAAAATAGAGACACGGGATTGTACATATAAGGAAAATCTTTGTTTGGCGAGTTTATCTACCAAAGAGGTTTCACTTTGTAATCCTCGGATAACGGTCCACGTCTTCTTGGCTTTGTTTCTATGGCATCCAGCCGATTCGATTGTCGATGGATAAACTGCATTAGCCAATTTCTTTTTAGTTCCATATTGTCACGCTGCTCGTCGGTTACTTTCCTCGCGTCAATGACTTTACACGTTAAAAGGTAAAACTGGTTCCCAACTGCGCGTGAATTGGCCAGTTTCAATCAATGCCTTCCTGTGTTATTACCATTTCGCACATAGCACGTACAGTGTTAAAGAAAGTAAACAAATCACAATAAAACCAAGGCAACAATATATTGGGACTGTATATCAGTTTCCTGAAATAAGTTTTCGCTTGGTTTTTATGACCGGAACTTGGAACATTTTTAAAAGCTCATCAACAAAAGTGATATCGGATCATATGCTATACGGCAAAAGTATAAAAAAAAACGGAAAACGCACAACGGTCACCACGAGTGAAACAAAAATTAGTTTTTTTTAATGGGAAACCGCCCTTAAATATTTATTAATCATTTCTGTTTTACAGGTGCTGAACACTAAGTTACAAATCCATATGTAAATTAATTAATGACTCCAGATTCAGGTGGAGATGCTTTATAAAAAGTTAGATTGAGGCGCTTTGGAGACTGAGTTGAATCAACTGGATGAGTAGCACGATCCATACCATGATAATTAAAAAAATTATTGTAAAAAAATGGTTACAAATGAATCATTCAAAGTATTGTCCATCGCTAGTTACAACTTTTTCCCATCTTTCAGGCAGAGCTCGAAGACCGTTACGGTAAAAGTGTTCGTCTTTTAAGGTTATCCACGAATCAAGCCATTTTTTGATGTCTTCATATGAGTGGAACTGCTCATCAGCCAGACCATGTGCCATCGAACGGAGCAAGTAATAATCGGACGGAGCAATATCTTGGGAATATGGCGGGTGGGGTAGGACTTCCCATTTCAGCGTGTCCAGGTAGGTTTTAACGGATTTTGCAACATGAGGCCAAGCGTTGTCATGCTGCAGAATTCCCACCAAATACACAGCATAACCTTCGCAGCATGAATATTCGGACGAGCCGACGACGTTGAAGCATGACCGGGCAGTCCCCATGACTTTCTTTTCTTTCGGTTGCTGTAATGAATCCATTTTTCATCACCCGTCACGATGCGATGAAGAAAACCCTTCCTTTTTTGCCGCTGGAGCAGTTGTTTACAGGTGAAGAAACGACGCTCAACGACCCTTGGATTGAAATCGTAAGGAACCAAAGTTCCTTGCTTGTGAATCATTCCCAACGCATGCAATCGCTTAAAGATGGCGTGGCGGGTAACTCCTAAAGCTAAAGCAAGCGCTTCTTGAGTTACTTGAGCACTTACTGCTGCTGGAGCCGTCTATTGAGAAACAGCGAGAACTTAGTTGCACACCTAATAAGTTAGTAAGACAAGAAAACTTATCTCTCCAGATTGGAGCAAACACAAAAAATAGCGGGACTGGCGGTGCATTCCACTCTCCCTCCCGTGCTCTTGACACCATCCTCTACCTCTCTTCTGTGAACATGTACGCAAAGAACTCTACGCTGAGGGCAATGTTGCGCCTTAAAGAGTCAAAGTTCCTCAAGATGGGGGTACCGACCGGCCACAGTAGCTAAGGGGAGAGTCTCAGTACTGCTATTGATTACATGCTACCGCTTATGCACTTTAACAGGAAGCTCGAGGTAGCAATTCCGGACTGGCAGATTTGGAAAACAAGAACAGATGAACCTGTAGATACCGTAAACATCTATATAGATGGATCTAAAATGAACTCCATAGTAGGAGCACCAGTGTTCTGCCAAGAGCTCCATACCTATTCTTCATACAGACTCCCCAGTGCCTGCAGAGTCTTTCAAGCCGAAGTTATGGCTATACGCAAGGCGGCAGAATTGGCTCTCCAGCAAGCTGACTTTAAACAGGGAGTTCAATTGGTATCTATGTGAAAAGCCAAGCGTCAGTAAAGGCTCTTAGGTCCAGCGAATTCAAACCGAAATCCCTCTTTGATTGTCACAGAACTTTACACCGGAAATGAAGCAGCAGATGTTCTCACTAAGAAAAGAGCTGCCATGGAAGCTCAGCAAGCGGAACAAATACTTCCCCCAATACAAGGTTTTGCTAAATCTCTCGATGATGGACTGTAAGATCATTCAAAAAGATGGAGAGAAACCACAACGTGTCGAATCGCGATGACCATGTGAAGAACCTATGATAAAAATAAAACTAATTGCATACTTAACCTACCTCGAACTTAATGTAAAATTTTGTTTGGCATTTACACGGGCCACTGTCCTACGGGGCTACATGAGCTAAGAATGTGTGTTTCTAACTTTAATGTGTGTAAGCACTGTCAGGAACCCAATACAAAACAAACTGTAGAGCACGTCCAATGTCTTTGTGCTGCGCTTGCTAAGCAGATACTGTGCAACCACTTTATTGAGGGCTTAAAGGAAACCTCGAAAGTTAGCATTAAAAGAATTCTGAAGTTCGCAATGAAGACAGGTACCTTTGATGCTAATAGGGTAGCTCTCCGACGATCCCAAAATGAAACCTCTAGGACGAAAGGCATCTAATTCGTAGTACCACTATGGACCCGCTGTGGTCTATGCGACGCCCTTTCGCCGTTACCGTAACATAACCTGACCTAATGTTTAATGGTAACTATTGTGCGGAAACACAAACTTAAGTTCGCTCTTAAAGATAGTGATTGCGTTTGTTTGTTACGTTCTGCTCATCAGTAGATAGATGATGTGTCATCATTTGATTTGTAGATACTGCCATAAACTAATCATAGCCGTTGAAATAAAATAAAATAAAACGTGAACTGATGCTATTAACTTAGGATATCTCTCAATAGTTCCTGAAACCCCTTCTGGGAGCACCCGATTCGCAACAATGACTGTCAGTGGAACTACAATTTAAAGTGGATTCCGAACCCCTGGCATTTTTTTATCGTAATCTGTTTTCATCAGAAAACCATCATGGGTCGCCGCTGGTGGAATGCGAACCTGGTACTTCGGGATGGGTAGGCCGGCACGTCATCTCTTACTCCACCAGTGACTTAGATACTTAGCTAGGTATATTCAACTAAAAAACTACTAAAAGGATTTTATTAAATAGTACAATAAAATTCACGGTACCAAAAGCGACGGCATCGGTGCTGGGTTGTGGGCTACAAACTGCGTTCCTTTATTTGTAACGATTTCGCCTATCTTTTATTTGTACGGCAGCAAAATCCATCACCTGCAACATTCAAAATTTATTTAAATAATATAAAAATTACCAAAAATTCCTGTAACTCACGTTTCTGTCATTCCTATAAAGCGAATGGGCAAAACAGTAGTGCCACATATACTCGCCAAAAGGCGAAAGAGGACGGCCATAATAAAAATACTATATAAGGTCGGCGACGAGGCGAAAATCAACATAACTTTTAGTTCCAATTGCACGATTGGATAACGTTTTACATACAAAAAGGTATTTCACGGTGAGAATAAAATAAAATAAATTAACTTAAATACCTTGGCAGCTCTCAGACTCAGAGAAAACAGCCAATGGACACCACAGAATTCTGGACATATAGTCATATTGAACTTCTTTAATCAAAATGGGTTACACCACTCAACGGATTATATGAAACCACAATATGACTTCAGAGAACCCTTTTCCGTTATCATACCTAACAGAGAAGATTGGAAGCACCCTGAAAACATAATTAAAGGAACTGCTATCTTCACAGATGGATCGAAAACAGAAAAGGGGATTGGCGCTGAAGTTTTCTCGGAAGCGCTGCAAATAAGTAAGTCGTATAGACTCACCCACGAATGCAGCATTTTCCAAGCGGAAATATACGCTATAATGAAAGCTGCACTTTCTGCCCAAGAAAAACAGATGTTAGCAACTGAGATCACTATTTGTGTAGACAGTCAAGCAGCACTCAAGGCGCTGAACTCCAACGTGATAAAGTCAGAATGTGTGAAAGACTGTATCAGAGCCCTAAGATATATTTCACACCATACGCTAAGGCTCTGCTGGGTTCCAGGACATGGCCTCCGAGTGAACTTGGTGCTTCTTAGCAACAAACAGCCCGACTAACCAACCACCAACCAACTTAAATACAAGGTGGAGCAAAGGTAATGTTATTGCAAATGGCGTCAAATGTCATTGTGCTTTGACATTTATGTTGTAGACAGATAGTGAATTAGTTGACAACAAGCAATGGAGCGATACACACCTGAAGAACGCGGAATTACTGTTACTGCTTATTTGACCAATTACCGGTCCTGCACTAAGTGCGCGAACAATTAAGCGTCTGGCTGATCGTCTCGTGCAAACTGGTTCCACTAGAGATGTCGTTCGACCGAGAATATCGCTGCTGTGGCCGAGGACGTCTGAGATAGTTCACAAACATCGACGAGACAATTTGCAGATGTTCGTTGCGTCGAATTTTGGTAAAAGACCTAAAGATGCTGACCGTCTTACTCTCATGCCCTATTAAGGCTGGTGCAAGAAGAGGATGATTTCATGTCTAAAATCATAATGTGCAATGGATCCCATTTACATTTAAGTGGTTATGTGAACAAACAAAATTTACATTTCTGGGGCAAGGAGAATCGCACAAAGAGACATTGCATCCCCTCCAAGTGACTGTCTGGTGCAGCATTTGTAGTGAAAAAGTATTTGGCCCTTATATTTTTGAGGACGCCGACGGCACCACCGAAACCGTAACTGGTGAGCGCTACAGACAGATGTTAAACGAGTTTTTTTTGTCGTAAGTTGCTGATTAGGTCTCGAGCATTGTTGGTTCCGGCAGAACGGAGCAATAGCTCACACAGCTCGGGTAACGATGGAGATTTTGAGACACCAATTTCCGGGCCCGGCCAGATCGGAAGATCTCAAAATAAGAATCATGCGTTTGGAACAAAAAAAGCACAAACCTTGCTAGGCTTGAAAGCCAACACTGAAGAAGAAATCACCAATCTGGAGCCATATGTTTTGCGAGCAACAATTCTAAATGCCGTAAAACTAGAACAAATGTGCATCAACTCAGGGGGTGGTTATTTGACCGATTTCATTTTTTCAACTTAATGTTATCATATTTACACATTCAAACAAAAAAAAACCTCAAAACAGAGCCCAATTTTTCTCCATTTCCAACAAAAGGCAGCCTATTCACATAAGACATTACTTTTGCCCCACCTTGTATAAAAAATACGTGGGTTTTTGTAGTTTTTATGAAAGTTTATTGATGCTAATCGAAAGAGTACTGTCAAAAATGCCCAAATGTGGATCTTGAGTATTTTTTTTCCTTCGTGCTAATGCAAATCGTTGAGGTTAGGTATAAGGGTTAAATATAGAAATAAATATGGAAGATAAAGACAACATTAATATTGTTGATTTTCCCAATTACCCTCTCTTCTGTCTCATGATTTTATTGTAAAATATGCATCAGTTTATCAGGAATTGGTAGTACTGATTTCATTTGTTATGTTGCATTCCCTACATTTTAGATGTCGTCTTTCATATTTCTCAAAGCTGTATCCGACTAGAAGATTTAACCGACATACAAAGCCGAAGATCACGTCGCACTATTGGATGTAAAATGGCTTTAATAGCCTTACTGGACCTCCTGCCAAAATGTGGGAAATAAATTCGGGTCTAGTAATGATGTGGGTCATGTAGATCAGCACCAAGTCAAATAGAGTAAAGTATTTCTTACATTTCTGTGACATAGGCTACGTGATGAAAACGAAATAAAGTTGTGTAATGCGCATGTCCAAGATTTCGAAAATATGCCGTATGAAGTCAAGGCCAACTCTAATCTGTGGTGACTTGGTGTGGGTTTTTTTACGATGTATCCAAAGCCTAGGGGACAACCCTTTGATGCGTTAGCATGGCTTTTTTCTGGAAGGGAATTAGGGAAGGGGAAGGATTTCTTGTTTTTGCATTGTTGTGAGCTAGACAACAGCCCAGAGACGGAGTGGATTTTTTAATTACATTTTTAAAAAAAACCTACAGGGAGACTTGACCTAACTCCGTTAAAATGAATAACGGAACTTTCTAGAACTAAGTTGCTGAAGTTTCTAGAATTAAGCTAACTGTGTTTTAATCAGTTCCAATAAGTAACGTGAAACGGTATATTGTTAAGAACAAGTGTGAGGAAAATTCTGAAACTAACTGTGAAGTGAATAACAAAAATGCAAATATTTTTGATTGAGAATAAGTGTCTTAGATAATCCGCCGAGCCCGAATGGCCCGAACTACATTACAATAGACTAATTACTTAAAACTATATTTTATTAATTGTTTATAAAATAATCGCATTTTTGAAGACTCATGCGTCTCGGGTGATTTCTATACAGTTTAGAAAGGTTGCTTAGAGTAGGATTAAAAGTAAGAGACAAAAGATCATTAACAAAAATAGAACATAAGGTTGGTGAAAGAACTGAACCCTAAGGTGTACCGGCGTTATTTAAGCTGGGAGTTGTGACTATGATTTTTACCTCTTGATCTAGACTTAGACAAAGTTCCACTAACCAAATCGTAGTTAATAAGAGTTGGGATAAGATTTCGCTAGTAAAACTTGACTCAAATTTGCACAAAGGATTAGAAAGAAAGAGAAATTTTGACAAAACTTTAATGAAATCAAAGTGGCCCTTACTTGGAATAAGTCAGGAGACCATGGTTTAGTGAACCACTTCCGCCAACCTGACCCTTTGTTAATTTTGTCGGGTTTAGTGAAATATAATGAAAAATTAATTAAAATATTATATTGCTATAAAAAATTTATATTACAAAATTGCAAAAATAGTTCACGAAAATTTAAAGTGATTTACGAAAAAATGATCGGAGTCCGACTTTGTAAATTTTAACACACCGACCAATTTTACTAAAGTTAAAGGCTTATGTTCTACTTCTATAAGGATCACAATTTCTACAATATTAAGCGAATCAAAAGGGTGTAAAACTTAATTTTCTTGTTATCTAAAAAGTGTCGACATTATGCCACAAACAATGAATTCTAGGGACTATAATTTTTCGTTCTACAAGCGCATAAATTATTTAAAAGTGAGGGCTGCTCCACGCTGTAGATGATACCCAAGTATGTCACACTGGGATTGCTTCTGCATATGAAAATTTAATTGTACCATTTACTGACCCTTTTATCCCAGATTAAAAACCAAATTTATGTCCAATTCCTTATTTTTACGAGGCCTCTATGGACTTCGGTTTTGCATTTTAATTTCCATTATTAAATGAGCACCATTATGAACACTGGGTACTGATTTTGGCCGTGACAATAGGACATTCATTTTGCGCTATTTTTTGCGGTAAGCTCTCTACTTTTACTGTACCGGTTGCCCAACACTACTCTCTAACACTAGTGACTAGTGATTTCCCTTCATACCATTAGAGGGAGGTTTTAACAATAGAAGTTTTTAATATGTTTCTGAATGCATGACCAAAATTTATAATATCCACAGAATGAATGGAATATCAACAAAAGACTGGATTAGTTGAATTTTGCATATTTCATTTATTAATTTACAGTTCTGGCACACGGTCACGTATTTCCTCTTTTATATTTTGGCAATAAATTAACTCTACGTGCACCAAATGTGAAAAAGGGTCAGAACAAAGAAATATAAATCTTGAAATTTCCATCAAACTTTTTGCCTTTTCTCTCAATAGTTCTACGTCATCATCACATTTCAGAGAATCCAAACCAAATTTCTCAAGACAACATAAACGTAGGTACATGAAGATATTTCAGTTCTTGGTTGCGCAGTGACGGCGGTGGGGTGTCTACGAATTTAAGTTAGTGTAAAGAACGTATCAGATTGCACGACAGCCGACAGCAACAGCAAAGCGTTTTTAGTTCCCGTCCCTTGTCGGGTAAGGGGAGTAGAACATACATTCGACCTACAATTTGAGATCGACTCTCTATAACATCTATGGATTTAGAGTTATCTGTTATCAGCAGAAAACCGACTCTCGCGTGAAAAGCAAGCAATTTTTCTTAGATTTCATATCTTTACAAAGAATATAAATATGTAATCTAATAATTAATCTAAAGTTTGTAAGATGATGTTTAGACACCAGATGGGCTTAAATTATTATTATTATAATTGTTCTGACTAAGCATATCTGACCATGGGCGTAGCCTGGGGGCGCGTGATTGGGACAGGTACCCCCTAGATTCTGGGTAACAAAAATTCTTTAATATTTTATTTTGAGTATTACAATATTGAAAATATTATTGATGAAGCTAAAATATGGTATAACGTTTCTCTCTATAGTTTCCGTAACCCCTTGAGGGTATGGGATGGGTGAAGAACTTTACCTGATCCGAGACAACGACTGCAAGTAGACCTACAATTTAAAGTGGATTCAGAAGCGCTGGCATTTTCTCTGCAAGGCCCACGGCCTTTTTATCGTAATCTGAGTCTGAGTCAGCATAAAACCACAATGGGTCGCCGTGGGTGGGATACGAACCTGGGACCTCCGGATTAGTAGCCCTATGAGTTATCACTTACTTGAGCGACGATGGTGGTGTAACATTTGGGGTGATACAAAAATAGAAATAAAGTATTAAATAAACTGAATTTTGTAAAAGTACTAAGCGAGGCTGTGACGTTCTTTCCGGTTGCAATAAAAGTTATTTTTATGTATATCTCTCGCGCCATGTATCACAAGCACCATCGAAAGGTCTTTCTCTACGTTGCAGAGCGTCATACCGTAGCTAAGATCTACAATGACTGCAAAACATACTGAGAGCTCTCTGTATGGTCAGCGTACATAAAAAATATTTTCTTGGAAACAAACACAAATTTAAGAATGGTATTGTGTTAAAACACTTGTTCAACCTGTCCCTGCCAACAGGCCGCTTTACGGTACTTTGGAAGACATCTGTTTTGATTTCTCTTCACAAGAAAGGCAGTAGCTCAGAGGTCTCCAACAGCCGACCGATTGCCAGCTTGTGCCATGCCGCGAAGGTTTTTAAGTCTCTCGTCAATGACGTTCTTCCTTTTCACTGCAAGCCTTTCATGGGGTCCTTTCAGCATGACTTCCTCAGGGGAAAGTCTACGACCACCAACCTCCTTGAGTATATTAACTATTTTTCACCAGCCGTTAAAGCGGGCAAACGCATTGTGTGTTTACGGACTTCATAAAGGCTTTTGATAGGATAGACCATGGTATCCTGTTCTATACATCGACTCTTCTTGGGTTCCCTTCCTGCCTTGTCAACTGGTTATCTTTTACCTGTCTGGTCATACCCAGCGCGTCGAGGTGCTCTTTCTGACGGAATCCTTGTCACCTCGGGGATGACACAGGGCAGTTTTCTCGTCCCACTCCTCTTCATCCCATATATTAATGATGTTTCGCTTCTCCTGACACGCAGTAAAATTCTATTATATGCGGACGATGCTAAGATTTTTCGCACTGTTTCCCACGAAGCAGACTGTAGTACTTTGCACTCTGGCCTGGCTGTGTTCTGCAATTGGTGTGTGAGCAATGACCTTCTCTCGTAAAAGACTTCCTTTCCTCTTTGACTACACCGTTGATGGCGTTACCTTGTGCAGGGTCGATAAGATGAAGGACCTGGGCGTGGTCCTCAATTCTCGCCTTTCATTCGAGGGCCATGTGAATTCGATCATTGGTAGTACTAAATCGATGCTAGGTTTCGTTTAAAGATAGTCTAGGGAACTCGATGATCCCTACCTAACTAAGCTTTTTTACTGCACCTTCGTCAGACCGCTTTTGGAATATGCCAGCCCGGTGTGGGTTCCCTATTTAGCCGTTCACGTCGACCGCGTCGAGGCAGTGCAGCGCAGATTCCTCAGGTTCGCTCTCCGTGGACTTCCTTGGATTGATCCCTGGTTACTTCCTTCTTATACTGATCGTTTGGGGCTAATTTCTCTTGACACCCTTGAAAAGAGGCGTAACATCGCCAAACTACTATTTATGTTCGATTTATTGCAGGGAACAATAAATTCATCTGACGCACTTTAAGGAATCGCAATTTCCTGCACGTCTTTAGTCATCGAACTCTATATGGGATTTTGATTTTAATCTCTCTAGGCTGCAACTGAAGGGCATGCTTAGACAGTGTCTTGGTTGATGTGGGATAGTGTTAACCGCCGTTCTTGTATCGTTCCTGCTGATTTATTTTTGACCTCTAGTTCGTAGTTTAGTTTGTAGGTTTTCATTATATCCCATAGAAATCTTCTGGATGAATCTGTTGATATAAACAAATAAACAACATCCGAGACGCTTAGTTTTTAATTGATGTTATTTTGTTTATTGTCAGTTTATGCCCCCCTTCCCCTCCCAATAATAATATTCTGACTACGCCCTTTGATCTGGCTCAAATATAGTACAGCTCTTAAGACTTCCTCATCTCTAATCAAATATCAAACTTGATAGACATAGTCAAATTTGTTTAATTAAATTTAAATACTTTTAAATAATTTGAAAAAATAAAATAAAAACAATCGGGAAAGTAAATTTTAAAATTTAACAAGTTTCAAAGCAATTATGTGTGGTTTGATCTGACGAATGGAAAGTCAGTTCAAGAGACTATCTCTATTTCCCATAACCCCTTGAGGAGCATGGGGCGGGAGAAAACTTCACCCGATATGACACAACTATTGCGAGTTTACTTAAGGTGGATTCCGAAGCGCCGACATTACTATGAAATACCCAGTGACTTTTCTCTCATAGTCATTGTCACAGAAAGTGAGGTTCGAACTGGGACCTTCGGAATACAGTCCGATTACTGCACTGATGACAAGTTCAAGGGTGATTTTTTAAATTTTGTTGTAATAACTTTCAAAGTTTTGAGCGTTCGTGCGGTAGATTGTGCTTTCTAGTGCCAAAGGGCTTTCTTAATACTTTTATAACATTAGCACGGCGGAGGAAACTTTTTTGCTGCTTTTTTCTATCCCATATTCAAAGTAGTACATATATTTGTGCTGCCATAAGCGTGATTAACCGGTACACAACTGATTGCTTACAGTTGCTTGGTTTCCAATTATTACAGTACGACAAAGGAGGCATAACACATCTGTCTCCTCGATTGCACCCAAGGGGCTTTTCTGCATCTGGGGATTCTGTTCTCCATTCTTCAGGTCACTGCAGGTTTTGTTTTACACGTTGGGGGCTTACTTTGATGTTTGTGACATTCATGACTTAAGAGAAAATCATTTTTCATTTTGCAGTCATTTTAAATCGGCTGTTTTTGCACTCGTTGAAACTAAGATTACTTCCGATAGTATTATTTACCAGCATTGCATTCCTGCTTTTACTTACTCCCTCTTTAATCCTCCTAAAGAAATGGAGTGCCTTTATCTAGTCCTGCAATTATCTTTTAATTATATACTAATACAGAATTTAATTAGGTATGGGTTGAATATGAACTGAATCGACATATCATACATTTTGGGTTTTTGTACCACAGCTAAATACATATAAAACTATATATTCCTTTAAAAATTATCTTCAGATATATAATAAATATTCTCCCCCTCTTTCTTGCGGCGACTTCAACATCCGTTACGTGCAGTGTCCCGGACATATTTCTAGTGCCAGTCCGGCGGGTACCCATGTTGAATTATTTAGCGAGTCTTTTAATCTGCAACAATTTTTAAATTGTCTAATTCGCCCGATCTTAAGATCTTATCAGAGATGATCATTCTGGTTTCCATTCTAGCTTTTCTACAGAACGTTGGAATGATTCTCCTCAAACCGTTGCCTTTAATATGTCAATTATTGATAGAGTCTCAACGATGCTCTTTTAGCCAACCTTTAATCCTACAACTATACACCGCACCGGTTTGAAATCATTTGATCTCCTTGTTCAATTCAAATAATTCTGGACAGAGTTACATGTAGTCCTAACAAAATTACGGGGGTACACCTCCAGGTTCTGTCCTTTTACCTATATTTTCTTCTATTTATTACTTTCAATCAGGGTTCCGAATCGATACGAAATTTCGCTCCAATTCGCTCTGGATCGGATCGGTGCGATATTTGGATTGATTCGGCCTAAAGCGTTATTAAAATATGGAACCGCTCCGGAGCGGATCCTTTTTAATTGTAATTTCAAATGCTTCGAAACACTCATGGAGCAATATTGAATCGATTCAGAGCGTTTAGAATATCGCTCCACTGAATCAAAAGAATATGTCTGTTAATTATAAGAAAGTGATCCACACCTGCAATTTCTTGTACTAGAGGTGGGTGAGCTGATGTATACGTGGTGGGTGAGTGATGAAATGAAAAGAAATCTGGTAATTATAAAAACGTGCACCTCACCTGTAATTTATTTACAAGGTATCTTGAACTTTAGCTGAAGACACTCCTAATCGTTTTAGTTTCTTGCCTTACTAGGGTGATTATTTGCTTCTCGATGTCAGCAGAAGTTTTCGAAGTTTTGGGTCGGGTTTCCCTACCATGTGAAGTTGTCTAAAGTGCAATAAAGTAATTAGGTAGTCATTGATTTTTAATGGTGCATTTTTTCTAATTCTTTCTCTACCTTGCTATGTTGTACTTTTTTGGAAACGTAATAGAATAGGCAATTTAATAAAAATAAAAAAGAGGTACAGTAATTAAATGATTTTCACAGAAACATTTTTATTACTTTGGAAGTGATTGTACTTCCAATGGTTGGAGCTAGAACGACATTGTTGAGAATTTAGAAAAGGTCATTGTGTAGCAGTAGGGGTCGGATAAAAGGCTTCAAGTGCATTTTTGACTGGAAATGAAATATATACGGATTTGTGATTAAAATGTAATATCTTGCACATATCCGCATTAATTTAATTTTCAATTGAAAATGCACTTGAACCCTTTTACTTCTGACCCCCACATTTATAAAAACTGTCATTTTAGTTAATTTTCATAACCCTTAGATAATGTCTAGACGATCATTAAAACCATTCTCTCTCATTTTCATGACATGAAAAATATGGAAATATTCAACTAAAAAGAAATAGGCACCTGTATTATTTGACAGTCATTAAATGTGAAAAATAAGAATGAACACGATCCCAGGTTCTTGGAAGCGATCGTTTGCTTGGGATTTGCATGATATATTAAAATTGAAAATATTCTTTCCCATTTCTTTTCGGTCATGAAATAATAATAGCTTTTGCGCCAATACAGACGCGAGACAATAACAGGGGGTGGAGTAACTTATTTCTTCGGAGGCTTTGAAAAAGAGTCTCCTTTTTTCTGATATTATTTTCAAGTGTACCTCGAAAAAGAGAAGTTATAATCTTAAGAGTGATTTTGTATTGATATGGTGGTGATTTTAATAATAATTAAAGGTTGGTAGTTTTGATAATATTTTTAGTTATTTCGTTATTTTTTCATTTTTGGGTTTTCTGTTTAGTTTTTTAAAACATATAATGGATCAAGGAGATAAACCAAGGAAAAGGAAAAATAATTCAGCTAATTACAAGAGGAATGTTATTAAGCAGGCGAGAATGGAAGGAACTAGTTACACCAGCCATAGAGGGATTAGAAAATCAGCCCGTACTACAGGATCACCATGTCAGTGCAAGAAACGTTGTTTCCGAGATATTGCCCAAGAGCAAGGAAATTCTATTTTACGTCGCTTATTGAACATAGATTCAAAAAACGGACAGGATATTTTTACAAAGTCTCATTACTGTGTGTCCTGTGGCGAGACGCCGTGCACGAAAGTCTGATGCTAGAAATAAGTCCGCATCATTCAAATACAATATTTTGGTTGATGACCGAAAGATAGAAGTGTGCCTAAAAGCTTTTTTAGCCCTATATGCTGGTTAGACGGCTGCGTTTGTTAGCTATGAAAGGATAAACTCCCAAAAGATATGAGAGGCAAGCACGATAATCATCAATCTCTACCCACAGATGTAAGAATTCCGGTAATGAACCATATAAGCTCATTTCCGAAAAAAGAAAGCCATTATACAGGTCGTACTATATTGTATTTGGATGCAAAGTTAAGCGTAAAAAAAAAATAGTTTTTAAAAAAAAGTTGAACCGACTTCACAAAAAGCGCTAAAAAGCATAAAATAATTTTTAATTTTATATCTATTACGAAATTTTGAAGTCGGTGCAAATTAAACAAACCAAACAACTACAACAAAAGTATTTAATCGTCCAAAAGAACCGTCCAAAGAAAAAGAAATATCAAAATTTTTCCACGCGCTACGAAGTTAGACTACTCCTCCCCTCGCCCAACCCCCCACCATGGGCCAAATTATTCTTCTATTAGCAATAGGTGATCACACTCTATACAACAGCAAAAGAACCATCCAAATCCGTCCACGTGTTACAAAGTTAGGTTCCCCGTCCCCACCCCAGCAACATTTGTTTTCTCGTAGTATCAACCAAGCATCATATTCTACCCAATAGAAAAAGAATCATCAAAATCGGTCGACGCGTTACGAAGTTATGCCCGGTCAGACATAAAAAAAATTAAAAAAATAAATAAATAAAAATAAAAAAAAAAATACGCGTCGAACATAGAACCTCTGTGGGAAGTCGGTTAATAATGTATAATCTGTTTAAGGGAAAGCACCCAGAAATAACTTTAAGCTACCAAAAGTATTATGACATATTTTGCTCCAACTTTAAGATAAGTTTTGGACAGCCGCAAGTAGACACTTGCTGTACCTGTGAGGAGTTAAAGATAAAACTTAAGCATCTGCATCTTAATGATGCAGCTAACAGATGTGCACAAGAAGAATTACGTGTTCATGAAAATAAAAGCAAAAAGTTCTATTCTAAAATAAAAAGTGAAAGACAAGATTATAACAACAATATAAGTAACAATGTGCCTGGACTATGTTTCGATTTTATGCAGAATATACATTTACCCAATATACCAATAAAAGAAGTATTTTACCTGTGACAACTATCAGTTAGTGTATTCAAAATACATATCATAAAATCCAACCAGGCTAAAATTTATCTGTATCATGAGGGCGAAGCCAGATAATTTGCAGATGAAGTGGCAACCTTTTTAGGGGATTACATCATTGAAGAAGTTCCTCCACATATTAATGAAATTCATATCTACTCTGACAACTGCGCTGGGCAAAATAAAAACCACACACTATATCGCATGCTGCTCTCCTTGACTGACATGGGAAAATTTAAGAAGATTG
The DNA here is from genome assembly GCA_964036015.1 of Leptarthrus brevirostris. Classification (NCBI taxonomy): domain Eukaryota; kingdom Metazoa; phylum Arthropoda; class Insecta; order Diptera; family Asilidae; genus Leptarthrus; species Leptarthrus brevirostris. The sequence goes on along the minus strand of OZ038372.1, from coordinate 115,534,057 downwards.
TTCACCTTTTCCCCATCAAAGGACATTCCTTTCTTCCATGCGATCGTGACTTTAGTAACATCAAGAGGAAATTCAAAACACATAATCGTTACTATACTATAATTCACGAATTGGCAGAGCAAATAGTACAGAGCGGACGCCCAGGAAAATTTAAAGTAAAAGAAGTAAAACGTGAAGAAATCATCGACTTTAAACATTGGTGGCCAGAATTTTATAAGAAAAACATGCATTTCAAAAGAATGTTCTGGAAAAAATATTCCTAAAGATAAAAAGATACACTTTGGTATTGGTGATGACTACCAATCTACGTATAACAGCGAAAATAAGGGATATGTTGAAGCTCGTGAATTCATTGATGAATTAGTGGCTCATACTTTTGAGCTTGGCCGTAGAAATCATATTCCTGACATACACACAGGTTTTTGTGCCTCTCAAGAATATAAAAAGTGCTGATATAAGGGGCTATGTGCCCGAAGTATTCCATCAATTTTATGAAGACATTTTGAGTCGCCCTACTCTAGAATGTTCTCACGATATCGAGGATGAAACAGTTTACTACTGAGACAATATTTAGTTTTAATTTTTATAAGAAAGAGCTTTTTTATTTTTTATTTATAAAATTGCCAAGAATAAACAATCAGTTTCTTTAAAATTTGTCTCATTTTCCAACGCATATCCCATTATATGTTAAAAGGACGTAAGTCCAACGATTAAAAAAAAATATATATATAAAGGGAACTAACAAATAAATTTAAATAAGACATAAATAAAATAATTCATAGCACGTACTTCTATTAAATAAAAATTAAATAAAAAATCATGTTCAATATATTTTTTTTTCAGCAGAAAGTGTTTTCTTATTCCACCAACTTTAGGATCTTTGCTCTTTCGCCCTTTTAACATGGCGCGATTCAATTGTTTGTTTGACTAAGTGAAATCTATCACCACACTTTTTTTGGCACATCAGATCTGAAACACCCCCTATTTTAACGAAGCCAAAGCCTTGTTAACTATGTAATTAACGTAATCGACGAAGGACAACTGAGGTTCAAAAATAACGTCAAGATTCTAAAAATCTGACTATAGTGCAGAACAATCATTTATGTCAGAGATTACACGAAAAATCTTAGAATCGTCAGCATAGAATAACATTTTAAAATTCGCCAAAATAGAATTCATGTCATTAAAGAAAATCAGAGAAAAAATTACCCAAATGACTGCCCAGGGGTAGACCAGAAGTGATTGAGATTTCAACAGAGAGAGAGAAAGCCCCCCCCCCCCCCCCCTGTGTATGTGTTCGTTCGTATTGGCCACATCGGAGGCCGGCCACCTTCAATGGGAATCAGTTCACCTTTAAAATAACAGCTCTAAGTTGGAAAGTAAGAATTACCTTGACCTAAGTATTTCGTTTCGTTTGTCGGATCACTGTAGTGTTTTTCAAGCTATATGATGTGATGGCTAAAAAGATTGCAATAGATTACATGAAGAACAGAATAATGTCTTTAAATGACATGTGTATCTTAATAAACAGTACGACTCAAATGGGTACTTGGGCGAAGTGACATTGCGGGCAATTGGACTGCGAGAATCGGCATTACTCTGCTAGACTCGGACATAACTCACCAGCTTTGTAAGCTGCATGCAAGCTGGCGATTAAGCAAGCATTCTTCAAGATTGCTAATGATAATTGCAAGGGCATTGCACCTGCCTAATCACTCCGCAGATCTAGCGGATTCTTGACCTGAAGTGCTCAAGAGAGCTTATCTCGATTAAGCGAAATATTATTAGCATTCTCGTGGCTATCATTAAACGTTATGGCCAGCATGCTTACAGATTCGGCGTATCCTCGAATGACTTCTTCTCTACCAGCCCGCCTCTAGCCAATCGCAGGAGCCGGTATTTGTGTGCCGCCTTTTTTAATGAGTGAGCCAAACTATCTAATCTGCTGATATCAGGGACCTAGTTCGGGTCATCACAAGCTTCAAATGGTTTTTCGGTATTTTATAGGGTTGAGAATCTATCCACAATGTGGCATCACCACCATTTCATGGACTCAACTGTCAGTGATCCCTGTAATTACTACAATTATTATGATTTCCCTAGTGAAGGGTTTTCTTCTCGTTGTGTTGGTGGTAACGAGTTTATTGATGCCTTATGTGCTGTAAAATCGAATGCTGCAGGGCCTGATGGGCTTTCGCATAAATTCATTAAGCTGATAGCCACTTGTATTATAAAACTTCTTCAACATACTTATAACTACTGTCTTACGAAATCGGAATTTCCTTCAGCCTGGAAGCAGGCAGTTGTTGTTCCTATTCCCAAAAAGAGGACTCCTTCCCAACCCAGTGACTTCCGTCCAAACAGTCTGCTCAGTTTTCTTGGTAAAATAATGGAAAACATTTTGTATAGGCAAATGATGGAGTACGTGGATAAAAATAATATCTTATCGGTCTGGCAATCAGGTTTCCGCCCACAACACATCTGTGAGACGGCCCTTCTAGAAGTAACAGCGGATATACATGAAACCCCCGACAACGATCATCTGACTATTCTTGTCTTGCTGGACTTTACTAAAGCATTTAATTCGGTCAGCTATTTCAAGTTACTCTTAAAACTTGGTAACATGTTTAAATTTGCATTATCGGCTTTAAAACTAATCGATTCTTTCTTGGGTGAGCGTAGCCAGTTTGTTCATGATCGAAATTTCAGTCAAGCAACTCTTCAATCCGGGGTACCGTATGGATCAATTCTTGGTCCTCTTCTATTCTGTTTATACATTTATGATCTATCACATGTTATTACTAATAGTTCCATTCATATGTACGCGGATGACGTACAAATATATCTATAAATATAAATTAAAATGAAAAAAAAATGCAGATCCTGCAGCGAATATATGACTGGCCGGTCACTAATGATTTCGCGTTTAATGCAAACAAGTCACATTGTCTGCCAGTTTGTAGGTCTTGTATCGATTATTCATCCCTGGTGTATGAAGTATAAATTAAATTTATTGCAATCTTTGGATTATTAGGTTGATTCAATGTTTTAATTGATAACTTCAGTGTGCAAGCTGTGCGCAAATAAGGGGAGGTGCCGGAATTAAAAAATGCCCAATCAAATTTAAATTCAAAATGTTTATTGAAAAATGCAATAATTCAAAATAAATAATTCAATATAAACACTTAATCCTAATATCGCAGTCAATTTAATAAATAGTTCAAAAAATTCAAAATAAATTCAAAAAAGAAATAAAAGAATAATTAATCCAAACGAATCCAATGTTAATTCGGTGCTGGTTTGGTGGTTTCCTGAAAGAAGAAGAAGAGAGAGATTTATTAAAGGAAATTCAAAATTAGGTTTTTGAATTGTAAAATAGAATTAATTTTCTATTTCGATGGAATGCAGAATAAAGTTTCTGCGGGAGAACTACAGAAGTAAGTTTCTGTGATAGGAAATTTTCAAATTAAGTTTTGAAAATCACGGGTGGGATTGTTTCAGTTTGCCATATTCTTCTTCTTTTATTTAAAATGTTAATGTCATTCACAAGTGGAAATGTCAAGTGACATTTGCAAAAGTGAAAATGTGACAGCTGATTAAGTGTGTTTTGGTTTTGCTTCGGGGTTAACACTTGTCACTTGAAGAAGCAAATGCGTGTTCGAGATTGCGGTGCCATGACTCGAGTTTTGCTTCGGATTGTTCGTTTTTGCCACATTTTTCCCTTGGTGCTAGCACCGGTTGCCCTTGGTTTGGACCAGGAACAGCTGTGACGCTACTAACACAAATCAAGTAGATGAGTGAAAGTAAACGTTTATTTTTCTTGCGTGCTGCGAGTTTTTATATTTAAATAATTATTTTTACTGACCTGTTCTAATAAGAATGGATCCAAATGTAAGTAAATTGTATTTTTTGAGACTTTTTTTAGGATTACAAAGTTTTGTTTAAAAATACCTCTGCTTTTTAGGAAGTCAAAGCATTTTAACTGAGTGCAATCAGGTCTGGAAAACTTCACCGTCAGGTATAAAATAATTATAGGACGTCGAAAATATAAATTTGGAAATTAATTAGATATTAATTGTTTTAGCTATTTGGACAAATGATGCAATTTACAGGTTAATAGAGGCCTGGGGACAAAACAAAAATAAATTTACAGAAGCGGGAAGGAACACTAAGGCTCTATGAGCAAAAATTGCAAAAGAAATTTGTACAAGACAAGCAGTGTTTGAAGGATATCAATGTGCTGAAAAATGGAAAAGCCTAAAGCGAATTGTAGATAATAATAAGTCTTCTGGACAAGGCTATCAAAATTGGAAATATTTGCATGCCATGGATGGAGTAATGGGCAATCGTCCAGAAATACAGCCGATGTCGTCAGCTAGTAGTATAAATGAATTTGCAGTTAATGCCATTAGTGATACGTATTTCGATACCGAGGGAGTGCCTTCTATTAAAGACAATACAAATGTCATTCCAGCCAAGCGAAGAAGGGCAAATACCAACCAAGGGTGGATTGCCGAATTATTTGATAGACAAGATAGGAGACATCAAGAAAACTTAGCCCAACGGAGAGAATCAAATTTGCAAATGTGCTCCTTATTAGAAAAAATTATTGATAAGCTATAGGTTAAGTGCAACGAAGAGAATTTCACTCTTTTGATTTATGTACTCTTGTAAAGACTGAATTTTTTGTTGTTGTATTTTCTTTTCTTTTGAATAATGTTTAATATTACAAAACAAAAAGGCTGAATTCATAAACTTGTTAAAGAAAATGTATATATATTTTATTTTTTTAAAAAACTTTACATGAATTAATAAATATATTTATTTTATTAAAAAAATTAAGATTAGTGGTTGTGAGTATTATTTATTAGGTTCATAATAAAATTCCTCTTGTCTGGTTTTCAGAATTGTCTTCATTTTCCAGCTGGATGTCAATAGTAATGTCGCTTTCACAATCTTAATCTTATTCATCACCATAATCGATGCAAATATTATGTAAGATGCAGCATGCCAATACAATTAAAGGTATTAGTTCTGTCCTGCGCATATATACATATTTTAAACGTCTAAATCTTCCTTTTAAAAGCCCGTATGACTGTTCAATTCGTACTCTAGACGTAGATAACTTTTTATTAAAAAGTATTTGAGCTGGTGACAAATCTCCATATCTTTTAAATGGCACTAATAAATATTCGTACAACGGGTATGCAGAATCGCTTATAAGGTGGCTATTACCGGGGAACATTGCACCTTGATGTGCTTCAATTTGCTGGAACAAATTGGACCTTCTAAAAACCCTGGCATCGTGCATGCTACCTTTCGGATTCTTCACAGAGATTTTCTCCTTTTTCAAAATACTCATTTTCATTATTATAACGCTGCAGTTCGAAGACAGGATTTAACACTTGGAAGCAGATGACACTTCGGTGCAGTAACTCCAGTTGTCCCCGGCGTTATGTCTCGGTGGCAAAATCGAAAACACGCTAAGTGGCAGAAATTCTGGTAAGTTTTTATTTTGCAAAATAAATATTAATTTCTTAATTTTTGACGAACAATTACTTGAACAGCGACGGCACTAAATTTAACACTAGACACAAATTAGTCACCTTTTCACGGTACCGTCAAATTACTTATTGACTTTGGAGATTAAAGAACTTTACAAAAAATTAAATTCTATAGAACTAGAATTATATAGCATGCATCTTAAGATAGCAAAGAATTTAAATTATTTCGAGTATTATGCGTGGTTAGATTTTTTAGGTAGAGTAAAATTTCAAGTTACACAAGAAACTAATAAAAAGAAGAAATTACTTGAAGAGAAATTACAAAAACTGATTCATAGGCAGAAGCGTGTAACTTAATCAGCTGTTAGAGATGTCCCAGAATATGTCCACAACTTCTCGTCAGTGACCTTCTCTCAACCAGAGTTGTCCCTTTTAAACAAAGGCCTAAACTATACTCCACATCCTAATAAAGTTAAAATCGACGATACAGTAGTGCAGTTAGAGACTTCGATTAAGACCCTTTCGGAAGGCAAGAAAGGAAATGTTAGAAGGGAGGTAATGCCGATTTTAGTTGCTATGAAAGAGAATAGCAACCGACGAAATAATAATGAGCTAAATATTTTAAGATCATTAAAAAGTAAAGACGTGTATTTTTTAAAAGCAGATAAGGGGAATGCTATGGTAATACTTGACAAATCTGACTACGATGGTCGTATGATAGAAGCTATTGAGAATGAAGGCAATTACATCGAGTTAAAAAATAACCCACTGAGTAAAATGTCCCGTGACACTAACCAGATCGCTTCCAAAATTAGCAACATCTTTAACTTACCGAAATGGAAACTCGTAACCCCAAACCCACAAATACCTCTAATACATGGACTGCCTGAAATACACAAACCGGGAAACAAAATGAGAATTATTTGTAGCAACATTGAAGCTCCATCTTCAAAGATCGCCAGATGGATGGTTGAAGAGTTTATAAAGATTAAGGAACCGGAGGGGCTATATGTAAAAAATTCAATGGAAGTGGTTGAGAAGTTAAAAGTGACTAACATACAGCAGAATGAAATGCTGGTTTCTTTTGATGTCACGGCTCTGTATCCAAGCATACCTGTCCCAGAAGCAATAGAAATAATAAAACACTGGTTACAGGACAACAATGTACTAGATGAAAAAGTTGTAGTATTAATTGAAGCTTTAAATATGTGCATGGAACAGAATCAGTTCAGTTTCAAAGGAAAATTTTATAAACAAATTCAAGGTACGAGCATGGGAAACCCAATTTCATGTTTTATAGCAAACGCGTTCATGGGAAAAATGGAAATGGATTTAATAAGATCGGGTAAGCTTCCAAGAGTGTGGTTAAGGTACGTAGACGACATCCTAGCAGTGGTGAAGAAAAATGAAGTAAATGCTTTATTTGACTTAATTAATAATGTACACCCCAGTATTAAATTCACTCTTTAAAAAAGAACACGATAAGAAATTGCCCTTCCTGGACTTGTTATTAATAAGAGAGGGTATGAATATATGTTTTGACATATATAGGAAGCCGACATCAACGAAGAGATTCATTACTCGCAATTCGCAATATATATTTATAAACATTCAGATGTGGTTATGAATAATGATAGCGGTCCAATTACGTCAGCATTATTTACAATTTGCTAACTGGATGTAATAACTGTTCGACGATACCAGCTGCTGCGATCAGATGTTGACATTTCTTTAGTCTGTGATTGTCGCTGACGAGGGTGGGAATGCTCACCGAAATGTACATCCGACGGGATTTTTAATAATTTGACGGTACCTTGAAAAGGTGACTAATTTGTGTCTTAATCTTTGGTTTATTTCAGCTGATAAATTTTGTTGGAGGGATGATCGGAGAAGATTGGAGGATTAATATGCACTTCCCGTGCATAGAGATAAGTATTTTAAATTGTAACCCAAAGTTTTGTTTACTTTGTGGGTTATTTATATTTGCAGATTGCAGAGATCTTAAGACGAAGAAAGGAGCACTAAGGAAGGAGCACTAAGGAAGTAGCAGGACGACATTTGGACAACGGGGGATTGTTTAATAAGTATTATTTTAATGAAATTAAGTTTTCATTAAATGTTTTTCTTTTGAGGCAATGATTATGGAGGGACTAAAGCACAGTATTGTATTTCTTTATTTTTACCATAGCTATTTACGGAATAAGATACTGTAACGTAAGTGGGGCTCTTCGGGCTCGATGGATTAATTAAGACATTTATTTTCAATCACTAATGTTCACAATTTTATTCACTTCACTTAATTAGTTCGTTGCACAATTTTCTTGACAATATCTTTTCACAATATTACGTTTCACTTTAAAAATTAAAACTTATCACTTCACTGGTTAAAATACTACTAACTCACTAGGCTGCTACTCAGCCCTATTTACCGTAGTGGACAAATAAAAGTTTCCACCCTACTGAAGTTCACTCGCACTTTTGCTCTTGTATCGTCAGTATGGGTCGCCAAATTACAAGTGAAGAAAAAAGTGTTATTGAAGTGTTGCATAACGAATTTACAGGTGGTAACTTTTATTTGTCCACTACGGTATACTACTTAGCTTAATTCTAGAAAGTTCAGCAACTCAGTGCTAGTAATTTCCGTTATTAATTTTCACCACACTAAGTCACCACAGGTTCGAGTCGGCCTTGACTTCATACGGCATCTGAAGTTTTCCTGGTTTCCGAAATTCGGGACATGCGCATTGCACAACTTGATTTCGCTTTTATAACGTAGCCTTTGCCAGATTACAGTGCATGTTACAATATGTAATGTTAAGTACGAATCAAATTGAAATCAAATAATAATAATGGACCATTATGGCGTGAGTGTGCCTTCATCTGGGAAGGCTGCCACTCTAGACTAACCTAACATTCATACTGTGCATCATCTTCAGCTCCAAAGAAGCTGGCAAAGAAGTTATAGCAGCAGTCAAAATATCGTCGGTACGTCGCTCACCAAACTGCATTATAGATGCCTAGCCATTGCTCCTAGATTTTCGAAATCTTTCTGGGATTAACACAGATGAATTACCCGAAGTCAGTAAGATAGTCACGGAGGGAATTGAAATGACCACACAGATTTGAAGAAGCAAGATCATCTGTGTCATTTCAAGACAGATAACGGATCCTGCAAGGTTTATTTAAACGATTTTTAAAATGTTTTAGCGACTTAATAAACCATGGTAAAGAGGATGGGGTCCCTAGATCGAAATACGGCAACACAATGCGCATAACATGAATATATAACTCTGTAGTACTACCAATATAATGCTCACAAAAAAGGCAGTTCCAGGGGAAATCTACTAGAATTCGATTCATTAGCGACCATGCAGCACTTTTAAAGCGTAACAATGGGTATCTAAATTGAAAGGCAGATGTGAAACCGAAAACTAGATATTACTGCAACAAAACTAAATAACGATCTACACTGCTGTATCACTTTACGCTGTCACAAAACCTTTAAAAAAAATATTTTTGTTCAAATATATAAAAATGTACGAGAAACACTCGACCTGTATGTATTTGTCATAAAATCCAAAACAAAATTGTTTAAAACTACACTACTGATATAATTTTTAAGACTTTCGCAGTTGCTTAAAGACATTTATTAATATTGTTGGATTAGCCGCGTTAATTTTAACGCGGCTAATCCGAAAATATTAATAAATACTCTACTGATATTTGATACAGCTGTCTGGATCGGCATTTAGTTTTGCCTGGCAAAAAAGGAGCATTTCCAAATTACGTGAGTCGTATATGGTCATGGGTGGACAGATGTAAACAGTCCCGAGTTAAGACAAGCAAAGAGGTTTATAACATACTAAAAACAGAAGTCGTTGGTGGACTAAGTGATAACGGCCTACCAAATTGCCGACGGCGACCCATGGTTGTTTTCTGCTGACAACAGATTACGATAAACAGGCCATGAGGGTAGCAAAATAAATGTGAGTGGTTCGGAATTTGCTTTCAATTGTACGCCAATTGCAATCTTTGTATCGAATCGGGTCAAGTTCTTCTCCCTCCCCATGCCCCACGAGGGGTTACGGGAACTAGAGAGTGAGAGAGAGAGGTAACAGAAAGCGGAAACGCTGTTCTCACTCAGCAGACCAGATTTAAGGCTTTTAACAGGGTTTTTAACTGCTCATTGTCCCCTATGCTACCGCCTAAAACGATGGGGTTAATTGAGGAAGGCCGCTTCTGTTTGGAAGAAGGGCATCCTTATTACAGTGTAAATTCACAACATCAGCAAGCAAGCATGGCAGGAATTGAGTTCTGGGCGCTATGCGAAGAAAAGTGCAAGGTACTTTCCGCTGCTATTTTCTTTTAGCGGGAGAGGTGAAAAACTTCCCAAAGACACCAGACAGTCCGTGCCCCCCGCTAGTGTGAGATTCTTAGTCACTAAAACAACCTCTCTGGGGTTTAGCCGTACCAGACCACATAGAAGCCTCCGCCCTTGAAAAGACCATGACCATGACCTTTGGAGCCTCGTGTCTGGTGAAACGCAGTAAGAAAAAACTTCCCAATGGTGGAATGGGGATCTTTCTAAACTCAGGAGGTTAACTAGAGAGATCTCCAACATCGGCCACACTTTTTTTAATGTAGCTTATAATGTGGTTTTTTGGCACTTGGTGGAAATATCTTTCACTTAACATTTTCTTTGAACAAATGAAACACTAGTAAAACCTACATATAATTTTCGGTTTCGTGTGAAGGCATCTATCAGCTAAAGAAAAGTTAACCCTTTGGTGCTGCTGTTGAGGAAGAGCTAAGGGAAGTTAGCTTCTCTTTATTAGAAAGGTCGATTGTGTCTAGATATATTTAAACAATTGAAATTTCTCCGATTAAAGCAACAAATGCAGAGAAAATGCGAATTTTTTCTGAACAATTTATATTTATTTTGCCATTACAATAACACAAAAACATTTCTACATTTCGCGTGATTTTGCCTCCTTCCAATATTTCAAGAGGAAAATAAATCTTTCCGTATTTTGTACAAGTAATTTTGTGTGGGGGTCATAAATTCCCTAGGTCGGATACCTAAATATACGCGTACAATACACATCTGTACAAGGTAACCTTAACTTCCAAAAACACATGCGAAATAGTTTTCTCGTTACTTTTATTATCCGCTTTGTTTTCGTTCTAAATTAGAGAAACTTTGTAGAACTAGAATAGTTTGTAAGTCCTTCCTAAAGTAAAGCAGGCTGGTACGTATAACAGGAAAACGGTAATAAATCAGCAAAGAGATCGAAAAACCTCATTATCGCGAAATGAACTTATTTGGGTAATCGGCACAAGAACGTTTGGGTTCTGTTTCTAACAACACTGTTGGAGCCAAGATAACGGATATCCTAAAACAATCTCCCCATCTATAGGTCCACTGCTTAGTTAACAGAATACAAATAGAAAAGGTAAATTTGCGGGGGAGTCACACGTGACTACCAGACTCGTCAGAGAAATCAGGACGGTAGGGCACGAACTCAAATTAATCAGCGTCTTATCAGCTGAGGCTAATCTAATTTAGTTTTCATTAAGCCTAATGCTGGATGGCACCGAAATTGGCATCATGGAGCCCCCGCAAAACAAACATCAACAAACGACGGGGCAGAGGTTGTAGCGGATGCAACAGTTGGGTGATTACTTATTTATGTGAAGTGAGACCCGCTTTAGCAATTTTCGTGCAATCCTTTCATTTACGTCTTCAGCGCTCGACTTTCTACATTTGTACCTTCATAAATTTCCCCGTCGCGTCGTCGGCTATATGCTGAGTGTTAAAGAACAGCTGCTTAAAGGACCCTTTTCACATTAGCTCTGCTAATATAATAAGTGATGAGCGTATGTTTTCCGCGTTAATTTTTTATAGAAGTTAATTTACGGAAATTTCGTTAATTATGTATTTGAAAACTTTAAACGAGTTATGCTTGGTTTAATCGGAATTTTCTGCAATATAGTTTTAAATTTTCAATTAAAAATAAATAGAGCAATTCATTCGAGGTAATTTGAGCTCCCTTTGAAGGTTTACGGCAGAGGCAGTACGGTTCACATCAGAGTGGATACCGAATACATTCCTTTTTACTTATAACCTTATACCTTCCTTATTACTTTTTTTAAAATTAACGTAAATCAAACCATATATCAAAGCATGCATATTTCAGTGGCCTTTCGAAAAAGTAGTGTTAAAATGTAAAATCTAGGGTGTACAATTCTCATACGAGCGTGGAGCAGTAACTAAAAGTACTTGAAATAAAAAGGCAAGTTTCTCAGAATTTTTTTTTTCAATTTTTACATACTTTTCCAACGTCTCCAGTTTTTTATTCTCTCAAAAAGACTAAGTACTAATAGTAATAGGCTTCGGTCTCCACTATTACCTCGTCCTTTGAGCTGATTTTTTTCCTGCGAGCCATGTTTTCAGACCAAGCGAATACGGTGAATATGGCAGTAGTTTGTTTTATGGTCGAATAGCACTTTTTACCTTTTCAAATGGTGGCCTTTCCCTTTTCGTTCGCGTGTTTTCGCTTCCTTTTTCGAAAAATTTCATAAGGATTATTTTTTTGAACCATGAAAAGTCGTGGCGATACCTTTTCCGGTCTCTGGCGTATAATAACAGATCCAGGTTTTATCAACGGCAACGACTCGACATAAAACCTACTCAGAGTTTCACTTAAAGAGGTCTTCCGTATCCGCTTGTTTTCTACCCTGGGCAATCGCGGTACAGCTTTCTTGGCCCTAACTTACTATGTAAAATACTGCAATTTTGCGTCTGAAATTTTGTATGACGTCATGCGTTACAGGGCCGGTGCAAGTGAGCCTTGACTGGACCTGATCTACGAAATGCCTGACCAAATCTAGCCCATAAAGTGCTCTACATAATTAAACTTGGCTTCATAAGCAGCTCCCCCCAAGTGAGCTTAACCTTGAAGAATCTTCCCCCAAAGAAATCTAATCTACAAGCATCTCCTCCCAATCAAGACTAATCTAGAATGATCTACTTTAATCGAGCCTAACCTACAAGCAACTCACCCTAATCTAGACTCCTATAATTTAAGTTTTCATAGCTTTTATCAATTGACAATCAACTTCAAACTTGCGAGCGTGTCCTAATAATTAATAAAATGTCATCAACATGACCTACAAGTTTGGCATTTCCTAATAAACTACAATTTTGACATAACAAAAACCACTTGAAGACTAATAAATGTTTGACGCAATCCTTCTCATTTCTAATATAAAGCATAGTTCGAGGTTTAACGGCATCGACTTTGTACATTTAAAACTTTAGAAATTTTTCCGATTTCCTGCGTATCCCCGACATTTTTCCGTGAGAACTAGCGCCACGCCCACGGGAAAAGGTTTGGCAGAGTTCACATGTCATAATTGTCATTCACTTTGATATGCAAGTGGTGACTTGGTGAGTTATCGTCAGGGTTCCGAATCGATACAAATTATCGCTCCGCTCCACGTATCGATTCGGCCTGGAGCGTTATGAAAATATCGAACCGCTCCGGAGCGAATCGTTATTTTAAAAATCTGATACCGAACCACTCCGGAGCGGATCGTTATTTTCCAAGTCTAATATCGAACCTCTCTGGAGCGGATCGTTATTTCCCAAGTCTAATATCGAACCGCTCCGGAGCGGATCGTTATTTTCCAAGTCTAATATCGAACCGCTCCGGAGCGGATCGTTATTTTCCGAATCTGTTATCGAACCGCTCCGGATCGTTATTATTTTTAATTTCAATCGATCCGAACCGATCCTGGAGCGATATTGAATCGATTCGGAGCGATTAGAATATCGCTCCACTGAATCACAGGAATATATCTCGGAATTTTTATAAAGTGCACCACATCTACACCTTAATTACAAGGTGCCTTGTACTGAGAGGACTTTTAGAGTTTGGGTAAATGGGTGCTGGGTAGGAGTGAGTAGTAGAGTGTGTTAGATGTTGGAGAAAAGTAAAGGGAAGGCAATGAGAAGGCAGTGATGAGGGTAATTAGGAAAGGCTGCATGCGGCCCAAATATCCGCAAAGGTAACTTCCTAATCTAACTTTCCCTCATGAAACTTAAAGTAATATAATCAAATAACCAAGATATGATATATATAAATACCTTAAAAACTTGCGAACTAGATAAATTACTGTAGTTAACCAGAATTATGAGATACCAGCGGAATAAATAAAACAAGAGGCATATATTAAATGCGCATCAGACGACAAAATTATGTCCTACTATCAATCTAAGAGTGATAATCATTGTAATGTGGAAAACACCAAGTGCATGTGATCATTAAAGGTATGTTTAAATTTACGGTCTTGAATATTGGGTTTAATTGAAATAATTGATGTTTATTTTGGACAATTGAAGTTTCTGTTTGCATATCGCTATGCGTTAACCCGCGCCTTTGGCCGACTTAAAGAAGTTTTTGTTTTATTACTTTGGATTCCTATGCACATTTGAAGCAAGCGAAGTTTACTCAACTTCTGTAGTCAGTTCCCTGATTTGGCTAAATAATTCAAATAGTTTAGCATCAGACAGACTCCATTGGGTGCATCAATCAAAAATTAAAAGAAAAAGGAAACCCTTCACTTAAAATTCTTAGAATAATGAAAAGCCCTGAAGTGTTAGTTGAAAGTTTTAACACGCAGATTAGAATGAAAAACGGCCAAATAAATAATAATAAACTCTAGAAGCCCTCTCAGTGCAAGATACCTTGTAATTAAGTTGCAGGTGAGAAGCACTTTCTAAAAATTACCATCCTACTTTCTTTGGTTCAGTGGAGCGACATTCTTATTGCTCCAAATCGATTCAATAACGCTCAAGGAGTGAATGTGGGTAGTACACCAACCACAACCAACCCAACCACACACCTATCTCTCACTCTTCAGCCCATCACCAACCACCTACCCACCAGCCCATCACCCACATTCTACCCACATTCACTCCAAAACCGTCTCACTAACTCACAAAACATTCAAAGTTCAAGACCCCTTGTAATTAAATTACAGGTGAAGTGCACGTTTATAATTACTAGAGTTCTTCCTTTCATTCACCCACTCACCATCCACATCCCAACACCCACCCACACACCAAGCACCCACTAGCCTACCCATCACTCTTATATAATATATAAAATATAATATATAAAACACCTAGTAATTAAGTTGCAGGTGAGGATCATTTTCTTATAATTACCAAACATATTTCTTTGATTCAGTGGAGCGATATTCTAATCACTCCGAATCGATTCAATATCGCTCCAGGAGCGGTTCGGATCGATTGAAATTAAAAATAATAACGATCCGCTCCGGAGCGGTTCGATAACAGACTTGGAAAATAACGATCCGCTCCGGAGCGGTTCGATATCAGATTTAAAAAATAACGATCCGCTCCGGAGCGGTTCGATAACAGATTTGGAAAATAACGATCCGCTCCGGAGCGGTTCGATATTATTATAACGCTCCAGGCTGAATCGATCCAGATATCGCACCGATCCGATCCGGAGCGATTCGGAGCGATATTCTTCATTACAATCATAACTCCATTAAAAAATGGGATTTTAGCCACGATTTTATATTAATTAATTGCATGTGCATGTGCACACCTATGTCGTGATTTGATAGTGTAACTGGAGAAAAATGGCTGACACCGAAAGCTTGTTTCATCCTATGCAGAAAAACAAAGAGCTCATTTACCGCTCTTGGCTAGGTTTTTCACCATCTACAGGAATAGTATATTGCTTCAAATGCAAACTTATGTCGAAACTTCCTGACAATTCTTTCGCAAGCGATGGGTTCTGTGATTGGAAGCACGTGATGGATCGTGAAGCTCAACATGAAACATCGAAGATTCATATGGAATCCATAAGGAGTTTTTCCATGAGATCGAAAGCCGTGAAACAAGAACGTTGAAATTTTTGCTATTAACCCTGGAATACTAACCCGTTTTAACTCACAGGAGTTTAAATACACCGCACATAATTTCAAGCTGTAAAGTTTAAACTTAGACGTAGTGATGGGCGATGCTACCTCAATATATCAAAGTATTGATACATGCACGAAAAGTAGCGAGTTTTTAGTATCGATACTTCATCTACCAAATAGTATCGGGTATCGATATTTAAATATTGAGTTAACCCTTCTAACTCAGAAGGAGCACTTCACAGGCAAAAGCCGGGAATCAATTGACCTACCCACCAAAATACACAAAATATTAAGGTAGATGAGGCTCCCATACCACATGCATAAAATCATTAGTAAACAAAAGCCAAAATACACCCAAACACAACAATCAGGGATGCACAGGCAGCTGAAGCCAAGTCAATACAAAACATACAAGGAAGGAAACTTTACGCCTTACAAAAACAAAAGACAAGTGATTACAACAGGATGTTTACAAGTTGCAAAGGCTCCTCTTTAATGTAAACTTGTCCACGTTAGTGCTGAAAACATCACCAACACCATTAGCAAACCTACACATGCGATTAACAGGCTCGAACATACCGCAACTGGTCCGCGAGAAAGCTATCTGAAAGCTCGAACGGTTTCGAAGGGAATAGGACAGTTCCCTAGGTGATATTTTGGAAGAAAGTTCCGCACTGTCAATCTTTCCCTGCAGAAGCTGGTGTAGAAAAATTATATCGGCAACCCAGCGACGCTTCTCGAGAGTAGTAAGTTGTAGCAGTCCCAACCGATCACCATATGGAGGTAGAATAAAAGGGTCACTCCACGGCAAAGCACGAAGGGCCGATCTCACAAATCTACGCTGTACAGATTCAATACCTTTAGTGTGAGATCCATAAAACGGAGACCAAATCGGACTAGCATACTACAGCAGTGGTCTAACAAGGGATGTATAAAGATGGAGTCTTATGTGAGGGCTAGGAAATTCCCTGGAACAACGGAGGATAAAACCAAGCATAGAGCTGGCCCTGGCAACGATATTATTAATGTGGGGGATGAAGTTAAGTTGCCTATCAAGGTACACACCCAAATCCCTTACTCCTTCCACCCGTTGAATACAAGTATCTTCAAACTTGTACTGAAAAATACAGCAGCTGAGGGACCTCGAGAAGGTCATAACCTGACATTTACCGTTGTTTAATTTAAGATTATTATTGACACACCAGCTATAAAATATGTGCAGGTCCGACTGCAATATCTCGCAATCCGCAAAAGATTTGATTGGGAGAAAAATCTTGATATCGTCCGCATAAATAAGAATTTTACTTCTTTGAAGCAAATAAGTAATGTCATCAATAGATAAGATGAACAAGAGAGGCCCAAGATGACTACCCTGAGGAACGCCGGAAGGAACCACAAAAGCATCAGAGAGCACGCCACGAAAACGCACTCTATAAGTCCTATTGTATAAATACGACTTAATCCATGCAATGAGTTGGGCCAAGAAACCCAACCTGGCCAATTTGAAAACGATAATAGAGTTAGACAGCTTATCAAAGGCTTTACTAAAGTCGGTATAAATGCAGTCAGTCTGGCAACCTTCCAGAAATCCACCCATACTGCCACACACAAACTCTAACAAGTTGGAAACCGTTGACCTACCCTGAATGAATCCATGCTGCCTGTTAGAGATTAAACCCCTACACCCAATAGACAATTGGGACTGGATCATCAGTTCGAAGAGTTTTGGAATGCAAGATAGTTTAGCAATAGGTCTATAGTTAACAATCTCTCTCCTATTCCCACTCTTAAAAATGGAGATTAAAAATGAAGCCTTCCAGAATGTAGGGAAGCGACCAACCAATAAGGATCGCCGGAAGAGTAAAAGTAAAGGACATAATAACACCGAAGAACACTTCTTTAAGACAACAGCAGGAACCCCGTCAGGGCCATAAGAAAAGTCTTCCGGAAGATCCAAAATATGCTTGTATAAGCTCTCCTCCGTGATAGATGGAATAGGTACGGGGAATATATTACTATTATTAATGTGCGAAAAGTTGCTACTTTCTGGATAAAAATCGGATGATTCAAATGCGGCCCTGAAGTATTCAGCAAATAAATTACAAATAACCTTAGAATCGTTACTGGAACTTTACCCGAATTCCATAGTCGATGGATAGTTATTAACCCTTTTCTTCATATTGACGTAATCAAAAAATGCACGGGGGTCAGAGAATAAGTTGCCTCTAAGGTTCAGTAGGTATTCTTCATATAGAGAACGAGAAAGACCTATGAAATGTTCGTGACAAAGAATAAATTCACGCTTAGAGTCTACGCTTCCCACTCGCAGGTACCTTTTCCAGAGTCTATTTTTCCTATTTTTTGAGAGTTTTTAATTCTCTGTTCACCGTTTTATTCACGTTACTTAATAAGTTCGTTTCATAATTTTCTTGACAACTTTTCTTTTGCAATACACCGTCTCACTTCACTTATTTACACTTATCACTTCATGGATTAAAATACAACCAACTCACTAAGATGCTACTCAGCCCAATTTATACTACGTAGCTTAATTCTAGAAATTTCCGTTACCACACCAAGTCACCACAGGTTCGGTTTCTGTCGTTTTTCTGGTTTCCGAAATTCGGGATATGTGCACTGCACAACTTGATCTTGTTTTCATCACGTAACTGTATTAAATACGAGGAACGTCCATAAAATAAGAGTACTGCATTTTTTTTTAAATTGAAAAAACAGTACATTTACAAAAACTATATAAAATTTTAGAGGTTTCAGTTCATCCTATTTTTCTTATTAACCGCAAACTTTTTTATACCTGCGTCGAAAGTTTCCCGCCAACCCTCGTGTACATTGTTTTAAGGCGTGCTTGACATCGTCGTTGGTCGACAAGTTTTTTCCACCTATAAACAACATTCAGATAGGTGAAAAGCTGAAAATATGAAGGTGCCAGATCGGAGCTGTTAGCTAGCTGGTTGGTAATGTCCCAACCGAATGAGTACAGGAGTTGAGTTGTAACAGGTGCTGTGAGGGACGTGCATGGTCATGCAACAAACCCACTCCCCTTCTTAGCATTTCCCTTTATTATGTATGGCTTCACAATAATATTGGGGATTAATTGTTTCCCTATATGACAAATACGAGTATTCAATGAAGAGAATCCCTTTTCGGTCCCAAAACACAGTTTTGAACCGACTGAAGTGAACGACCCTTCATTTTATACCCAAGAGTTTTCCGCTGAAAGCAGTGTTACCAAAGTATTAAAAATATTGCCTTAGATCGTCAGAGGCACAGTACTCTCACTTTCTGGACGTACCTCGTATTTAAATGTAAAACATATTTGGTCAACCAGTATACTTTAATTTTAGAATGGTGTGAAAACCAACACTTTAAAAATATAATAATCATTTTATCATTGACATGGAAACACTGTATTCCTTACAATTAACTTTGCGAACTATAGGTGCTTTCGCGCGACCTGAGAGAAGTGAGATAACGGAGAATTCTCAGTTGTCGCAGTTGAAATGTGCTTTCGCGAAACCGTATCAGTTTATTTTGAGCCACAAAAAAATTGCATAGGCATATTGAGCAACTGAGGAAATAAGACTGGGTTTTCACTTCTCAATTGTCTCAGTTAAAGAATTTTTTAAAAGTGTTTGTATTTATTTATATTGTGGTAGCTGCTATTTTCGTCAACGGACAAAATAGTGTTCTTAGCAAACAGAAAGTAATATTATTTTCTAATTGATCTCAAATTCTTGTCCCAAGCTTATTGTGTTACTGTTGTCCAATTGTTGCTGGTATAGGGACCAACAATAATAAATAAAACAACGTTAATCCTCTTATGCCTACGTTTCGCGTGTTTATTTACGCTTCATCAGGGCTGTATAATAACAAAAATGAAATGGAATATAATATAACAGTCAACTATACAATAAATTATGTTATACCTCAAGAAATCCTTTATATTTACTTTTATATATCACCTCTCAAAAATTTACGTTAGACATCATAGAAAAACATTAGCAACACCCAAGCTAATTATTACTAAATCTGAAATTATTAACTATTACAAATACAGAACAACCGACCATCGTCTCTGGAGAATTGCAAAATACTGAGCTGTTATCAGCAACTCTTGTTTTCTGTGTACCTCTGTAAGAGGAATTTGTAGATAGGGTTTAAGTGTTGTGTGTCCGTTCTATAGTTAAGGTTATTAGAGTTCAATTGTATTTGTATCATTTCACTTATGTTACGTTTCTGCCAGTTAGTTTCTCGGTCTAAAATGCTAACCTCGCTGAAATTAAAAACATGACCGCCACTCTCAAAATGATGTTTTGCGAGTGCTGTTTTTTCTTTTTTGCTTTTATTTTTATCTTGGCAATCCTAATGGTGTTGTTTTAGTCTGGTTTTTAGTACTTGTCTCGTTTGGCCAACGTAACACGAGTCACAACCTCTACAATCTACCCTGTAAACTACGTGCGATAGGGAATCCATCTCATCACGATCTTTGATGTGAGTGAAAAGATTCCGCACGGTTTTTATATTATAAAATACCACTTTTGTGTTTGGAACGGTTGAAAATAGCCTTCCCAATCTATACGAAAGATGCGATACGAAAGGAAATTTGATATATTTATATGTCTGTTGTTGTGCTATCATATTCGTCTGTTCTATGCTATTAATCCTATTAATATTATTGATGTTACGTTGGCATTTCACTATGATTTGATTAATAAAGTAAGATGGGTAGTTATTAGTTTTCAATATTTGTTTCATTCGATCTATATTTGTATTTATGTATTTAGCAGAGCAAATGTTGTAAATTTTATTAATCATATTTAAGACTACATTGCGTTTATATTGTATAGGACAATTTGATAAGAAGTTCAGTAGCCTACCTTTTTTTTTTTTTTTTTTTTTTGCTATGAGTATCGCTAGAGGTTAGACGTGTTTGATCGGCTCCCGCTTTCAATTACGATTATTCCTACAATAACCGGTGTTTTTTATTCCGCTAAGTCGCATCAGTTGTAGTGTAGGCGTCAGATTGTTTGATTGGCAGTGTTTTATTGTACGCGATAATTATATCGTTATATAGATAAACTTACTTTTTTAGGTAGTAATGTTGAAGTTACTAATGAATTTATTTTGAAATTAGATAGATTTATCGAAGTTCCTAATGAATTTATTTTAAAGTTACTACTGCAAACATGGTTATTGCCTTATGAATTTTTTCTTTTGCTGTTTGGGGTGATCCTTAAGTGTGAATGCAGTCACAGTCGGGTGCCTGTTTATGAATCTAAATAACATTATGGGCCTGGATAGAGTGAGAATCCTATTAAAAATTTTTTGTAATCAGACAAATGGACTTAATGTTTGTGCATTGAACGCGAGAAGTATGCGTGGCAAGATTGATGAGTTTCGTGAGATCTTCTCTGGGACTGATGTTCACGCGATTCTTGTTAGTGAAACCTGGCTAAACAGCGATATTTCTTCACTAATGGTATCCATTCCCGGTTACAATTTTTTTAGGAATGATCGAGTATCACGTACGGGAGGAGGGGTAGCGATATACATTAGGGATACTATCAAAGCGAACCACTTATTTTCCTCACAGAACGGCAGTGAAGTGGAGTTTTTGGGTGTTGAGGTCTCCTCAGGTTTTGATAGGTGTGTGCTGACCGCTGTATACTGCCCTCCGGGAAAATTTAGCTGCGAAACTGCAATTGAATTTGAAGGTTGCTTATATAATGCTACACAGCGCTACGATACTGTGATTGTTGGTGGGGATTTCAACGTGAACATTATCCGACCCAATCTTTTGGCTGAACGATTTTTACACTTAATACAATCAATTCACCTCAGTCCAGTCAACTCTCAGCCAACCTTCTTTAACTCGTCTAATCCCTCAGTACTTGATCTGTTTTTGACTGCGGACTCAAACCGAGTATTGTTTTTTAATCAAATTAGTCCTTTTAGCTCTCTGGACCACGATTTGATTTTTCTGAGTTATGATTTTAAGCTACATCAGGGTACCCAGGTGAAACATCTTTACCGTAACTTCAACTGCATTGATAGGGACGCTTTGTTCGAGGAATGTGAACAACTTCCGTGGGATTCAATATTTGAATGCATATCTGTCAATGACCAAGTCTCCATTTTTACTTCCCTGATGAAGTATTTGTTGGATAAGCATGTCCCCGTTAGGGTTAGACGCAGCCCGAAGGAGGGTTGCCCTTGGTTTTCGCCACATGTGAATACACTGATTGCTGAGCGTGAATTTTTATATCATCGATTTCGACGCTTGAGAACTAACGAAGCCCGAGCACTGTATAAGGCCGCGCGAAACAGGGCGACGCTGTCAATTAGGTCTGCTAAAAGACAATATCACAGCGTTAAACTTAACACCAAACTTGAAAATAAAGATCTTTGGCGTAACTTGAAACGCGCTGGTGTATACGGGTCCGATAATACTTCCTATGGCTTGAACCCAGACCAGCTCAATTCATACTTTTTGTCCGCAGGTATTCCGTCAGGGAGTAACAATTCAGATCCATTCACAGACCCGATTGTACAAAACAGCGCTATGGATCTATTGTACTTTCGGGGTATCTGTCTTGAGGAACTGATACTTGCAATTATGTCTGTAAAGTCCGAGGCTATTGGCCCCGACTTTTTGCCGCCTCGCTTTATCAAGCTGTTATTTCCTCTTATTGACAGGTACATCCTGCATATAATGAACACTTGTTTGACCACATCCACTTTCCCTAATACTTGGAAAACCGCTACCGTCCTGCCAATCCCAAAAAAAGCCAAAGCAACTGATCCCAGCGACTTTCGCCCAATAAGTATTTTGTCATTTTTATCTAAGGTTCTTGAGAAGCTCTTGTATAGGCAGATATTGGATTGGGTGGAATCAAATGACTTGCTGACATCCTGGCAGTCCGGATTTCGAACTTCCTGCAGCTGTGAGACAGCAATATTGAAGGTTTCCACTGACATTAGGGCTGCATTGAATGATGACAACTTTTGTACCCTGGTACTGCTTGATTTCTCGAAGGCTTTTGACTCTATTGACCATAACATCCTTCTCCAAAAACTTGCTAATAATCACAAATTCAGTTCCACCGCTATTACGCTGATCGAATATTTCATTTCTGGTCGCCAACAGCAGGTTAAAGTAGGTGAAAATTGTTCGGGTAAAATGCCAGTTCTTTCCGGAGTTCCTCAGGGATCCGTGCTTGGTCCCTTATTGTTCAGCCTCTTTATAAATGACCTTCCTCAAGTTGTTAAGAATTCACGTATTCACATGTATGCTGATGACGTGCAGATATATTTAGACAGACCTATTGGGCTACTCGAGGATTGTATCGCACGCATTAATGACGACCTGAACAAAATATCTGAGTGGTCTGCGAGTAACTGTCTATTTCTAAATCCTGTGAAATTGCAGTGCATTTCCTTTTATAATGGCACACTGGAAGGTATTGAAATTCCTCCTGTTTCTCTGAATGGCTTTAACCTTCCTGTTGTTAGAAGGGTTACTAGTCTGGGAATCGTGCTGAACTCCGAAATGAAGTGCTGTGATAATGTCCGCTTAATGCTTGGTAAGGTGTATGCTGGGTTAAGAAGGTTGTGGCTGTCGGCAAGTATTTTGAGTACTCGCATTAGGTTGAGGCTGGTAAAGGCGCTGATAGTACCCTTTTTCAATTTTGGATTGTCTATTTATCCCAGATTGGATAGTACCTGTGCTCGTAAGGTGCAGGTGGCCTTCAACGACTGCACACGTTTCATTTTTGGACTTCGCCGATTTGACCATGTTTCCCAATACAGTTCGGTGTTGTTAGGCTGTTCTCTGGATACATACATAAAGCGCAGATTAATGATTTTTCTTTTTGGGATACTAATTAACAATACGCCGGAGTATCTCAGAGAATTTTTCACGTTTACGACATCGCAACGCAACCGTAATATCTTAATTCCTCGATTCAATAGGTCAATTATGGAGGGTTCTTTCACTGTCCAGGCTGCCCGACTGTGGAATAATCTTCCTACTAACATCCAGAGTGCTTGTACAGTCAATGCATTCAAGACGCTTATTGGTGATCATATTTTTTGAGATTCAACTTCTGTTTTTATGACGCGTTATCATCTTTGCAGTACATGCTTTTATAGCTTAGTATTTAGATATTAATTAATTAATTTTTCATTATTTTTGTTTATCTATGATTGTTATTCTTTTTTGATGCTTGAAATTGTGTGATCTTTTCATCGATACGATATTATCTCTAGTCTCAACATTTGTATGATAGTACTTATAAAAGATTTGCAAATCTTGTGTACTTTTTCCTTGAATAAAGTATTGTATTGTATTATTAACTGCTCGGTTTTATATACCAATCCGTAGTTAGTGTGCCATTTTCTTCTCTATTAACTAATGTGTCTAGGAATGGTAAGGATCCGTTGTTTTCAACTTCAACTGTGAGCTGAATTTTACTATTGAAACTATTGAAACACTTCACCACTAAGTCCACCTTCTCTTTCGGAACGGCTAAAATTGAATCATCTACATATAATTTGAAAAATGGTATTATAAAGTCCAGGTTATTCAGGACATTCCTACGAAGGGCTATTAATACATGATACTACCGGTCGCATAGCTAAATTCTGTTTATGTGTTTTCCTCATACCATATAATTTCGGAGATATAGGATTCACCTTTCTTATTCTGTCGTGCTGTTCCTTCGTAATACTATCCTTTTCAAACAGTTTGTCAACCAGTGTTAATGCTTTATTGTGGAATTTTGTCGTTGGATTCCTATCCAATATTTTGTACATATTACTATCTGTAAGCAAATCGGACATTGCTGCTATGTATTCAGCTTTTTTCATAATCACTGAAGAATTACCTTTATCACTGTTCAATACGTACAAATCACTATTAGTCTTAAAAAAATTTTTTGTGATGTTATAGTCCTTTATGATCGTATTTTCTTTTCTATCATTATTGATTCTGTTATAAAAATTTGTTATTATATTAATTGCTTCGCTTCTCATTCTTGTTTTGCTATCATCCGTTATGTTGCTTTCATTTCAGAATACGTAAACCTTGACATAGAAATAATAATGGAACTTATTAGTTTTTTATTTGAGAGCAGTTACTTTAAATTTAATGGCAAGTTCTATCAACAATTGGATGGAAGTGCAATGGGTAATCCAGCTAGCCCAATAATTGCTAACATCGTCATGAATTTCGTTATTAAGAATGTCCTGAATAACCTGGACTTTATAATACCATTTTTCAAATTATATGTAGATGATTCAATTTTAGCCGTTCCGAAAGAGAAGGTGGACTTAGTGGTGAAGTGTTTCAATAGTTTCAATAGTAAAATTCAGTTCACAGTAGAAGTTGAAAACAACGGATCCTTACCATTCCTAGACACATTAGTTAATAGAGAAGAAAATGGCACACTAACTACGGATTGGTATATAAAACCGAGCAGTTCAAGTAGGGTACTGAACTTCTTATCAAATTGTCCTATACAATATAAACGCAATGTAGTCTTAAATATGATTAATAAAATTTACAACATTTGCTCTGCTAAATACATAAATACAAATATAGATCGAATGAAACAAATATTGAAAACTAATAACTACCCATCTTACTTTATTAATCAAATCATAGTGAAATGCCAACGTAACATCAATAATATTAATAGGATTAATAGCATAGAACAGACGAATATGATAGCACAACAGCAGACATATAAATATATCAAATTTCCTTTCGTATCGCATCTTTCGTATAGATTGGGAAGGCTATTTTCAACCGTTCCAAACACAAAAGTGGTATTTTATAATATAAAAACCGTGCGGAATCTTTTCACTCACATCAAAGATCGTGATGAGATGGATTCCCTATCGCACGTAGTTTACAGGGTAGATTGTAGAGGTTGTGACTCGTGTTACGTTGGCCAAACGAGACAAGTACTAAAAACCAGACTAAAACAACACCATTAGGATTGCCAAGATAAAAATAAAAGCAAAAAAGAAAAAACAGCACTCGCAAAACATCATTTTGAGAGTGGCGGTCATGTTTTTAATTTCAGCGAGGTTAGCATTTTAGACCGAGAAACTAACTGGCAGAAACGTAACATAAGTGAAATGATACAAATACAATTGAACTCTAATAACCTTAACTATAGAACGGACACACAACACTTAAACCCTATCTACAAATTCCTCTTACAGAAGTACACAGAAAACAAGAGTAGCTGATAACAGCTCAGTATTTTGCAATTCTCCAGAGACGATGGTCGGTTGTTCTGTATTTGTAATAGTTAATAATTTCAGATTTAGTAATAATTAGCTTGGGTGTTGCTAATGTTTTTCTATGATGTCTAACGTAAATTTTTGAGAGGTGATATATAAAAGTAAATATAAAGGATTTCTTGAGGTATAACATAATTTATTGTATAGTTGACTGTTATATTATATTCCATTTCATTTTTGTTATTATACAGCCCTGATGAAGCGTAAATAAACACGCGAAACGTAGGCATAAGAGGATTAACGGTGTTTTATTTATTATTGTTGGTACCCATACCAGCAACAATTGAACAACAGTAACATATTATTTTCTAAATTTAAAATTAGAAAAGTTCGTTACATTAACAGCTGTACAAATTGACATTTCCTGAACTGAGATAACTGAGACGGTTGCTCAAAGTTTTGTCTCATTTGACCAACTGAGACGTATCGCGCGAAAGCACCTTATATATATTTATATCTATGCATTAGTTATAAATTGAGTTACAATATAATACATTAAAAATTTCAGTCTAACCAGACTAGCCGAACTGGTAACTTAAATAAATAAACAAAAAAAATACTTTCATTTCTCAAATCGGCTTCTTAATCAATTTTTATAAAATGTATGTAGCTATATTTCTAGATACAAATACAGATTCTCGGATTGAAAACTCCCCAACTAAAGGGAATACGCCCTCATCTATTAATAAACAACCCCCCCCCCCCCAAATTGAAGATGGATATAGGGATGATGATTACTATTACGATAATATAAAGTGTACTCCTTAAGTAAAGTTTACAAAGATCATATAATAAATATACTAACGTGCGCGAGGTTTGGTCATGAAAAAAGAAGTAGTGAGCTGTTAATGTCAAAAACGAATTGATCCTGTGGTAAATAAGCGAGGTTAACATAAATAAAGGAAACATCTAGAAATGGTTGACTGAAGTTTCAAGAATTAGGTTAAGTAAAGACTGAGTAATATCCTGCTTAGCTAGTCGTGATTTAGCTTGGGAAGAATTTACAATAAATTACTACTGTAAATAGGTAGTTGAGATTTACCCAGTGAATATTTAGTGATATGCTCAGGAGAAAAATTATAAAGGAAATTGCAAAATGAATAGGTCAGCGAATACTGTCTTAGCTATTTCGCCTAGCCCTAAGAACCCCAAATACGTGACAATATTTTATTTATATGTATAATAACAAAAGTCTGAAAATTGACTACACATATGGAGTTTATATAGATAATAAGGAATAGAAAATGTACTTTCAAATATAGAAAATTCCGGCCAACGGAGACAATGTTGATCTTTTAACCGTGGGAAAATACCCAAATATCCTAGCTGAGGTTATGTTTCATACTCTCATCAGGTGAGGATTGGGTTCCTCTTATCAACTGCCACCTAAACACTGACTGGCGTCAAACTGTAACTAAGTGACCAAGTTGAATATCTAAAGATGAAAAAGTAAAAGGACTTGTTTTACTTCCACAAAACAGGAGTAATAATTTCTTTGGGATAGTGGTCGCTCAAAAATATGAGCGCTCAAAGAAAAATGATGAATGTTTCGACCGAAAGTGCATGCTGGTCATCATCAGCGTGGTACTTGCACTTTCCACCACGGACATCCATGAAGGAAGGTCAAAAACACAACTCCTATAAGTACTCAGTTTTAAATCGAAGTAGGAATTATTTATGAAGTTTTTTTAGTCCACCAATTTCATAAAATACCAATACTGTTTAAATATTGTTTAATCAGAAAGTTTCCTTTCGACTAACTGTTTTGTGGAGGTAAAACAAGTGCTTTTAGTTTTTCATTTTTAAATAAACGACTTCCACTATGTGTTAGTCGAAAGGAAACTTTCTGATTAAATATCTAAGCCTTGTTCTATAGATAGCAAACTTAACTTCGTAAAGTGACCGTTGCGCTGTACTCGTGCAAAAAGGTAATAGGCAGAAGAAAGGGATGGAACCGTGCATTGTTTACTTGCTCTATGTAACCATTATAAGCCCTACGGGTTGGATGTCTAATTTCCTGCACTAGATAAAGTGATCCTCTAGAAAGCACTTGAGAAAATTCAGAGGAGTGCAGCACTACTGATCACACCCTCTATAGTCCGTAATAAAATTCTCCACCTACAGTCGGCGGAACTCTTCGGAAAGAAAACCGCATCTCTACCATTAGGCTCAATTCAGTCCAGACTTGAACGAATACTGACTACGGACCTTCCAAAATTCTGGTAATATAACAAATAGTACCGACTATGACATACCCAAGACTTATTTCAACGCCAAATTCGACTCTTCTATTCCTTCCAGGCAGAAATGGGAGATGACTTCCCACACATGGACCTCAGCATTTCGTTTCGTTTGCCAGATTACTGTAGTGATTTTCAAGCAGGAACCATGGCTCGAAAGGTAGTATTAGATTGCCGGAAAGACAAATCGTGGCCGCAGTTGCAGGTATTGGCGCAGAATAGGACCAGGTGGAGACAAGCTGCTAGAGAAAGAGATTGTCTGAAGAATAGAGCAACGTCTTCAAATGATATTTGTATCAAATGATATTTGTAGACAGACATTCAGGCTGCCATTAAATCTGTCACGAAGTGTACATGATCTCTAATACTAACAGAATATGCCGCTCATCTGGTAAAGCGCCTAAACATACATTTCATAACCGTACCGGGGCATAGCGACATTCCGGGCAACTGCAAAGCGATGAGCTAGCGAGAATCGACACTACTCTACTGTACTCGGACATAACTCACCAGGTTGGTAAGCTGCTAGCCACATTCAAGTGGGAAAGTAAGCACGAGATTGCTATAATACTAAGTGGCAAAGGGAACATTCCTGCCTAATCACCAGGCAGATCTGATCGACTCTTGATCTAAGCGATCGAGAAAGCTTAACTCGCTCAAGGGTAATATCAATGCCTTATAACTATGGACCGATAGAGCTGTCAAAATTACATGCAGCAAAGTGAAACACTTTTGTATGTTCGACCTTCTACCTATAAGCACATTGCATTGAACTCTAAAAGGTAAATTCGTACACAGTTCATTGAGCTATTTCGGACCTACCAACATGAAGACTCTGGGAATATTCTGTTTCAAAATGCGAATTTTCCTTTATTTAATTTTAATCACTGTCTTATAGTTAGTGTGAGGTGCTACAATATTTATTATATTCATTATTTGAGATATAGGAGTGCCCGCCGATCTTAAATATTTTACATTAAATTCTCGATCTCGATTTTAAATTGCCGCCAGCAAATTCAATTACGTTCTTATGTTGGTGCCACATACAAAACAAAAAAGCACATGTAATATAAATAGACGAATATATAGGAAAATATCTCCGCTCTCATTCCAGAGGAAAATAACCATTTATTTCTAAATTTTATTTTAAGAAATACGAGGAGTACCGAGAAATAGTGTATCACCAAAAATAATTTCAGGGAAGGCAATTTAATCTGTATGTAATAATGTCTTTTTCTCTCGCCAGTAATAGCAAAATACTCGAAATCAAAATGAAAGCAAAAAAAGGTTTTCGACTCCGGTAAAAAAAAAATGTCTCAAAATGAAATAGCATACGATCGGTCCATAGCTATATGTCAGTGGGTAATATCATAACCGTACTCGTGGCTGCAATTTCGGGTCATTGCCATATAGGCAGTCACACTAACAGACTCAGCCTGCCCTGGAATTACTTTTTTTATAAGATAGCTAAAGCTCAGGGGGTTGTCCGCTGATGCGTTAAAGTGGTTGTGGCCGGAAGGAAGTTACGGTATGGAAATGAGGGAAGCCCAGAGACCGAATGGAATTTTAATTTTAATTACAAACTCACCGAGAGGGGCTCGAATCCTGGAACGATGGCGTAGTGATCGTGCCACTCAAGCAACCAAAGAATTTTTTTTTCATTATGACAATATGTCGTTGCTAATAGAAAAAATAATTTGGAGAATAATTGAAGCGAATAGTGAACGTGGTTCTTATGGGTACTCTTTGCTACTGGCAAAGAAACATTGTCGTGGTGCAAAAACATAGGTTTTTGCAAATTTTACAAATTCGGTTTTTTAAGTTCCGTTGCTTATAATTTCTATATTTTAATTTCCTTAAGTTGATATTCCTCTAAACTAAATATTCCTTATCTACCTTGACTATTAATTTAAAAGATATTTCACTATTTTTTTTTCAATAATTTTGCAAAATTTTAACGAAAAGTCAAATTTTGGATTCCAGTTTTATTTCCTCGATTGTTGTTCCGACAGAAATGGAGAACTATGGAGAACTAAACTAAACTAAATTGAAAACCAACAACCTCTAAAGAATAAGGTGCTCGAAAAATATTCTTCTTGAGAAGCGTTGGTTTAAAAATAATAACTCAATTCAATCACACTTTGTTTAAAAAAAAATTTGACTAGGTGGATTATTGTGAAATAGCATAAATGTACTAATTACAAACGCAAATTTGTTTATACAAGTTTCTCAAAAAGCAATACTCGAAAGTTGTCATATGAATTATTCTTTTATTTTGGCATAATTAAAAATTGTTATCTAACGTGTTTGCCTTCGATTATGAGGGTTGCTGGTTCGAACCTCACCGGCGGCGATTCATAGTTGTTTTCTGCTGAAAACAGAGCTAAGATATTGGGATTGCGGATGCCAGTAGTTTGGAATCCGCTGTAAATTATAGGCCCACTTGCAATCGCTATCGTCGAATCGGGTGAATTCCTCCTCCAACCAAATGTTACGAAAACTTTATATAAATTCCATATCTCTATGTAAACTTCGGAAGTCATATGAAATTTATTCAGTATGAATCCAAATTTCTGTTACTCGCGATATCTGATATGCTTAGTTTGTAAGAATTGGGAAATTTAAATCCTGAAATGCTATATACCTACTATGGCAAAGCAAGAATTAAGGAACTATTGTTATTCATAAGCACATTCTATATGCCAAGTATTTCTTATCATGGATATGATTAAATTATGACCTTCGTATGATAAGCTAAACATAATTTAAATGCAGAGCATCTATTGTCTACAACTTAAAAGAGGTCATGACATAATACGAGAAAGGGGAATTAAATGTTGCACAAATCCTCCATAATAAATCCCGTCACCTTTCTCAGTTACTAAGAAGTGTACTATTATTCATTTGCACTTTGGACCGACCCGCTTACGACTTACAAAACTAAGGTTCACGAAGTTTATTTATCCAGGAATTAACATAGAGAGTAGCGCTATCAGTAAATAAGCAGAGGACTGCATTCAGAGCATCTTGTTAAAACTTCTGCAGCACTGTGAATACTCTAAAATCATAAAATTTACACAATCTCCTACTTTTAGCATTAAAACTAGTCAAAAGACGGCACTTAGATAAATTAAATTTAAGGAGAGCCTCCCCTAGCTGAGTACATTGCCACCACAGCCACCAGAAATAATCTCTAAGTAAAACAGATTCAGAACAGTTAACTGGAGCAGACAAAGGCAATCCGTATTTGGGGAATAGTTCCAGTGAATCCCCCAAAGTGTGTTAAAGGATCACCAAGGATAGTCGTCAATGAGCTTATGTAGACGTACAGAAATAGAGCCGGGATTCAAATAAGACATAAAATAAGATAAATTGAGTGGTTTTAGCCAAGAGCCTTCTTGGGATAGCATAGTCTATGGGAACAACCGTCGGGGGAGTAATCAACGCTATTGCTTTGCTTAACATGATCTGCTGTGCCAAAAGGAGCACACGTGTATCCCGACACTCGCTTTGGATTTATTCGTTCGGATTGATAATTAAAAGGAGTCATTCCCCTGACTTCCCTGGCTCGGTGTCGCTTAATCCCTTTTTATTGTTCTCGTATTCCCCACATCAATGCTCTCAAAGGATTAGGGGTACCCCGCCATTCCACGTACAGAATCGGCGACTTTTTTAGTTCACACAAGCACAAATTCCTAATTGGAATAGGTTTTTTAGGTTATACGAGCGGTGTGGTGGTGTAACGTTTCGTGTTCAATGGTGGCGTCTTTGCTCCTACAGCATTTTCAAATGGTTCGTGCATGCCAGGTTAGTTTAGGTTCGTACAGTTTCAAATCTAACGTCGGATTGAGATTAATTACTGCAGGGGTTCGGCTTCTGGGTATTGGGGATGTCGTCTTTGAACTAAGTGCTTTATTCACTCGAACTTTATGGAGTCGTTAAAGATGTTTTTGGGGCTCACAACTACCCCATTAATCTGATTTCAGACTATTGTGGAAGAACGATATTGCATTGAGAATTGTTTTCGGCAGTAATGAAATCAGTTCGTTATGATTATTTGTTAGAACATATAATTCGTAATATGCAATGAAGTTTGGAAATGCCTGGAAAGAGACGCGACAGAATTGGAGCACAATAGATTGGATTAAATGAACTAAAGAAGCATAGATTCGTTTATAGTTTCATTTGCGAGTTCAGTTTACATATGTATTTAGTTATTGACAGGTATGCGGCAGCAGTGGTGTAAATTAGTGCACAGAATTCGCTTTAAAAGTATTCAGAACTATATAAATTAACAAACCTAAGAACTATAATATTTTAACAAACCTCAAAATAAATGGAAATATAGAGAACTTTAATCGTAGCTTTGTGCATTGTTTCTTGTTTCTTCATGCCTTAATATCTTCTGAACAGCTTAAACAATTCCCAGATTTTGACAAATGAAAACACTACAAGAAAGCCTACGTAAAACAAGAAAATTGGTCCTAATAATAAAAACACCCGATTAAAAGTTTGGAGCACCTTAGCGATAATTTTTGTTTTGTTTCGAATTGAAATCCGTTATAAATAAATAATTTACTTAAGGTATTTTTCCATAGAATATCAGTTTAATATTAAAATGAATGAAACACTTTGAAATTTGGCAAATGTATAGGTTGCTTCAGATTTTCCAATTTTTGCTTAGCAGGCTTGATACTCCTGTGTTATTCAGAACGTATAATTGGATACTTAAAATCGGTACATAACTGGATGTTAAGTTGCTATATTCATTTACAAAGAAACACGGAGAAATGTAAAAATATATTTATCAGATTATGCGGTGCTCGCAATTGGGTCATTCTTATTCTCAGTGACACAAAAATTCCGAGGTTGTGACTCCTATGGGTTGTGACTATTTTGAACCGAGGCTTATGTAACTTCAAATCCTTTTGGTCTATATATTATTAGATAATTTATAATATATATAATTTATAATATACATTTATATATATATATATATATATATATATATATATATATATATATATATATATAGAGGGTGTTTCAGATCTGACGTGTCAAAATGAGTGGGTTGATATATCTCAACTAGACAAAAAAAAATGTATTGTAGGGGGGTAGGCGGCCAATCTCAACGGTTTGGGAGTTACAGGGTGATTCATAAATTTCAGTTTATCATGGGATGCAGATTACTCTTTTATTTTTATCTCTTGATCTACCCAACATAGCCAGATAAAACAAACGCTAAAAACAACTATTCTAATGACCTTTCCAAAAATGTCAACACTGCTAGTCTAACTGCTACCATTGCACATACAGTCATTTTCAAAGGGACAAAAATGGCTTCCGATTATCTAAAATTCAGCATTTTCCAAAATTTTCTCCGAAATTCATGTAATTAGTATTTATCTTTTTGACAACCTTTTCAGAAAGGTGCAACATGGCAAGGTAGACAGACACAGGATTAGAAAAATTGCATCCTTAGAACTCTCTGGGTACCTATTTATTTTATTGCACTTTAGGTAGAACAGATAACAAAGAAAGAAGAAGAAGAAGAATTTAGATAAAGAAACAAAATTTTTAAGATAAAAAGTCGAAAATGTTTGTTTTGGGTTAACAGGTAATTAATTTTAATTATTGCTGCAAAAAAGTTATAAAAATGTTATTGTAATTTTGTTATATTGCCGATATTACCTAGTGTTAGCTAGAATTCACACCCTTGTATCCTGGCGTTCTTTTACTTATACCTGATGAAAATTTTGCTATAAAAAAGGTTTAGTCAGCAATAATACCTATTATAGTTGACAAACAAATCAATAAGTACGTGTGTTTTTAAGCGGATATTATTTACATTTATGGTGTAGTAGACGGAAAAGAGAGATCGGCTGTACTGGAATACCAAAGGAGATTTCCTAACCGGCGAGCACCTCAAAGAGGGGTATATACACGGACTTTCGAGAGGTTAAGATAAACAGAAAGTGTAACTTCACACGACATGGAGACACGACCCGAAACTTCGGAAACTTCTGCCGACGTCGAGCAGCAGAAAGAGATGAGCGCGAAACGATCGCAAGGTGATTAGGAGTGTCCTCATCTAAGGTTTGGAGAGTAATTCATAGAGGAGGATTACGTCCATATCACTTTCACCCAGCCCAAGGACAACTGGAAGGAGATTTAGAAAGGAGACTAAAATTTTGCACTTGGCTTCTGGAACGCGACATTGGCGACAGAACGTTTCTGGACTCTGCGGAAAGATGAATGTCAATTCACCATAAATGATATCACGAACTTCCATAACCTCCATACCTGGTCGAACACTAACCCACACAGGTAAAAGGTGACGTCATTCCAGCAGAGATTCAGTGTCAATGTTTGGGCTGGTCTCATCGGCAACCATTTGCCGCAAGTGCTTAATAGTAAAATTTATGCGGACTTTTTGGACAATACACTCCAGATCTGATAAAGGGGAACCATATGGATAATCTTAGGGGAATGTTTCACCAACACGATGGAGTACCAGCGGATATGTTTGACATTGTGAAGGTAATAATAAGTGACAAATTTTCTAACCGCTGGATTGGACGGGGTGCACCGATTCCTTGGCCTGCT
This sequence comes from Leptarthrus brevirostris, assembly GCA_964036015.1. Classification (NCBI taxonomy): domain Eukaryota; kingdom Metazoa; phylum Arthropoda; class Insecta; order Diptera; family Asilidae; genus Leptarthrus; species Leptarthrus brevirostris. The sequence goes on along the minus strand of OZ038372.1, from coordinate 115,499,415 downwards.
AGATCTCCAGATCTCCAGGGGATTTAGTTAGCCGAATTGGGAATACAGGGACGAAAATACGGGAGAGGCTGGCTGCAATACGCCTTAAATAGGGACTTAGAAGGAGATTGTTAGCATGCATCCAAAGTGATGGTGAACATTTTGAACGGCTTTGGTTACTTATGAAGATTAATTGTAATTATTTTTAAATTCAGTAAAAAGCATTTTAGAATTAATTTGAGTTTAATTTCTTTAATTTGTAGATTTTTGTAATATTTTCCGATAGGATGTCTACGTATAAATTTATACATATTTTCTCTACGTGGACATTTTACTCCTTTTGGAAAGGTAATAAGATGGACAATCCAATAAAAATAAAATAGTGGTGTACTAATGACATGAATTTTGGAGACAATTTGGGAAAATTTTGAACTTAATTGTAATCGCAAACCATTTTTTTCACTTTTAGAAATGACTGTACCTGTAATGGTTGGAGTTAGGTCAAGATTGTGTACAATTTTGGAAAGCTCTTTTTTTGGTTTTTAAGCGTAATGTGCATACCATGAAAAACTGAAAACACCCTGTAACTCCCAAACGCTTGAGATTGACCCCCCCCCCCACCCCTTCTGCCATACAATTTTTTGTTTTCTAGTTGAGATCTATCACCCCACTCATTTTGGCACGTCAGATCTGAAACACCCTGTATAATATTGGGCAGTACACATCGCAATTCTTACATACACAGTGAGCTTGAAGGTCTAGTAGACTTCAAAAAAAAAATGTCGCGAGATACGAGATCACAACCGGAATCAATTTCCGAAAATTCCGGCTGATCATATCTCTATTTTACAATCCTAGAAATCAATGTAGTTTTTTTAGATTTCATAGCTTTATTCTTATCTTTTGATCTTCTCAAGCACACGCTAACAAACTAATATCCCAATGTCCTTTCCGAAGATAACAACAATGTTGATGTAACTCTTACCATTGCAGATACAGCTTCTTCCAAAACTGAAAAGAATATTTTGAGATCTCCTAAAATTCAGCATTTCTCCAAATATTTCCCCAAATGCATGTAATTAATACATCTGGTTTTTATTTTTATTAAATTCCAAAAAGTAGAAAAAGAGTAAAAAACCTCCGCCTTAGAAATCCTAAACCCCCAAAGTCTCCTTCTCACCATCTTTTGAAGCGGATAAGAAGAGGAGGAAGTTAATGTAGACAATTACTAAATTTTCATCACAAACGCAAGCAGTTAGTCTATGGTCTGTTGCTAGTACTTCCTTTAAAATTTCTCTTTCACGCTTTTAGGCTTACAAATATCTGTTATTTGCCCTCCTTCCTGCTCAAACCCTGGAGAGATTCTTTTATATTTATATTAAAGAGACAATCAATGCTTCCAAGCTGTTTCGCTCGCAATATGCTTACATTACGGACTTACGTAGAGGCAGCCCTACACGAACTTACCACAATCATAGAGCATTCGCTAATGCAGAAAGAATACTCACTTGCAGCCTTCCTCGATATTGAGAGTGCTTTTAACAATATCACGTCAGAGGCGATAAATGCATCCTTGAGGTGGCTTGATCTTGACGATCCTCTCATCAAACTTATTGACCTCATGCTAAAAATCAGGGGCATCGTCTCAAGTTTGGGAGGATCTGACATCCAATGAGTGGTCACTAGGCGTACCCCTCAGGGAGGAATCCTTTCACCACTCTTTGGAACATAACTTTGGATGAGTTACTCATAGAACTGGAGCTGTCTGGTCACAAGGTTTTCGCCTACGCCGGTCATATTGACCTGATATGTTCAGGAAAGCACCCAAACACACGAACAAAACAGAGTTAATACTCTTCTCTCAGGGACAGAATACATTTCCAATGAATTGCCCTATACTGGATGGAGTTAGGCTGAAACTGTGAAATCAGGTTAAATATCTAGGTCTAGTCTAAGATAGAAAACTTACCTGGAAGCCTAACATCAGATCAACAGATCGTTAACGAATCGTTCACGTACATCAGAATGAGAAGTTCGACAGGCAGCGAGAATCAAAAGAGAACGTTCACGAGCTATTCGATTTCGACGAACAGTACATGTTGATTTGAATCTTGCTGCATTCCAATATGATGTTAACTACTATTACAATTTGCATCACAGTATAACTATAATTCGATACGAGTCGACAAAACACCACTCGGACAGCATGCCGGACGCTACAACGCACCTACCATTAATGAAGAACGTGATATAATTGCGATCTGCGGCAGCAACGCGTAGTATAACATAAAAAGAGTCATCCAAATCGGTTTACGCGTTAAGAAGTTGAAATTCACCCCCTACCTCACTACAACCCCACCGATTAAAATTGTGTTGCAGCACAAATCGGTGAAAATACTCAACACGCTACACCAGAAAAGGAATCATCCATATCGGTCCATGCGTTACGAAGTTAGTCTACCCCTCCCTCTCTCTAACCAACCATAAAGCCGTACTTTAACGCATTGCGAAGTTAGGTCTCACCCCCCACTCCCAACCCCCCCCCCCCCCTCCCACACAATTTTTTTTGACATGGTACCAATTGGGGAACATATAAATAACAACAAGAACAAGTAAACAAATAAACTCTTACAACCTCTCGTTTTTTGGGTATTCGGTTCGAAATATCTAGGGACTTCTAAAAAATCCTTTCTCCACCTTGACATGTTGAACCTTTTTGCAAAGATAATAAGATGGGCAAATTAGTAAAAATAAAAGAATAAACAGGTGTATTAAATACTTTCATATCTAAGAAAATGTAAGGGTGTAAAATCTAATGTTCTGATTTGTGTGGGAAACCAAAATTGCATAAAAATTTGGTTGACTATCCATTCTATTCTACCTGCATTTGAACAACCCTCTGTAAGTTTCCCGCAAGATTAAATCAAAGACACCGTGATGGGTATCACGCTTTATTTACTATAAACCACTAGTAATCGTTGTAAATTTCACCTCTTTTTTTTTGCCTGCTTAATTTAAATTTATTAATTAAAAAAATTTGCTGCCAAAACAGAAAATATCTCCAAAAATTTCTGAATGTAGCCTGAATATATAGTTAGTAAAAAAATGAAAAAATTTTGTAAAATTATGTAGAAGACGAGTTTCAGGATCAGTGGAAATTGCTACACCTGGTATTGCTACTTAAAGGAGACAAACCACCTCGAGAATCATCATCCCATCTCCCAATTTTCATCCTTAACACAGTTCCAGCAACAGAAAATAAAACGTTGGAGCTAGGAAACCAAGGAATACTGCGCAGTGGTTACACAAGATGTCAAAAACTCATTTAACTCGGGTAATTGTGCATGTATGAAAAACCCTCTCGTCAGAATGTAAGCCCCGAAATACATCTTGAAGATTATATCATGTTACTTCATGAACAGAAGACTTAGATATAATAGTGATGAAGGAACAAAATATTACAACGTTTCCGTAGGGACACCAGAAGGATCTGCCATAGGTCCCCTACTTTTGAACGTTATGTATGATGAATTTCTCGGTTGCTGGAGGATGGACGGATGAGTTGAAGCTTTCTAAGATACGGCGATCCTCATCTGGACATTCTCAAGTCTAAGTTACACCTCCAAGCGGTAGCAACCGGACAATGCATCCTAGAACGTAGCCAAATAACTAATGCGGGAGGAGATAACCTCTTGAAAAATCCCCCTAACTCCAAGGTTGTAGTAGGCCATGCAAATAGAGTCTGCATTAGTGTCCTCCTATCTGCAGTACCCAGGGGTAATTGGGTCACGAATGGCGTTTTCTCAGGCACTTCTGCAGGAGTGGAGGTGGAGGGTATGGTAGACCTTAATAAGTTGGCTATACCCACGGTACCCACAACACAACAGAAGCAGCTTTGGGAAAATTACCTTTTGAATGGCTCGCTCCCGCCGGCTTAAACTGCTGAAAGAAGGTGCCATTGGCAAAATAATAACTAGCACTTCTTCAGGTGGAGCGGTGCAGAGATGATAGACTCTAACGAGTTGGCTATTTCCACGGTACACGCACCAGTAGAAGATGCAGGCCTGCCTTCCGCAGGGTTAGCTGCGGTTACTGGCCCTGGCTCTGAACTAAAGCTTTATGGCCTGGATCAATTCAATGCCGTGAACAAAGAAGGGGTAAAGGTTGTAATTAACGCATGGACCAAGAAGGAACACTGGAGACGGTGGAACAGCATGGATTCCTGCAGAAAGGCTAGGATTCTAACAAAGACACAGGAAACCGAGGTTAGTGGCGACAGTGGATACTCAGTTGCCCCCACTAAGGGACACTGGCTGGAGTCAGTAGGCCATAAATTAGCAGAAAAAAAGACGGAGGCGATCTTAATTACAAGCCAAAAAATGGTCGAATACATAATTGTCAATTAAATAATCAGGTCTAAACAATGCCTTAAATATCTAAGAGTGATGTTGGATAATAGACTTAATTTCGAATCTCATCAGGAATACGTCAGTAAAAAATATTCGAACATATAAGCGGCAGTTTCCTGGATGCTGCCAAATATTGGTGGTACTAAACCACACAGAAGAGCCCTGCTGTTGAGAGTACTGTGCTCTGTGCTTAACTGTGTGTCTACAGCCTGTGTACTTTAAGGGGTTCAAGTATGTATCTGTAGCATGGTATCTGACGAAGCAGCCTGCGTCATCGCTGGTATGATCCCGATTGACATCTTCGCGGAAGAGACGCATCTATGTATATGAGGATTAAAAAAGGGATTAAGAAAACTGGAATGGAATGTCTTAGATGCCAGGATAATAGCATGATGACTGACCAGCCTCGCGAAGTAATACCTAACGGGTTACCTAGCTGAGGTAGATTCCTCACCTCCTGGTCGTGAAAACAAAAACAAAACGCGAGGCACGGACGCACAAGGACACACGAACCTGGCGAAAAAGCGCTTCCATAATGCACATGAGCTATAAGCAATGAGGATACAATTTCCTGAAGTTCTCGTAATCGAAAAATATATATTTATCCTATCCGGTAATCCTTTCAATTTTTGTTTAAGGATGCAAGTTTTTTAATATTTAATAAAAAAGATCCACACAAACAATACCACAGTTTTTTCTACTTAATCTATGTCGAATTGAATATTGCAACCCAATAATCTTAAAATACTTGAAATATTTCAGCCCACCCTAAATTAGTCCTGTGCTTAATAGTGTGCATGTTCCTTGGCTGAGGCCTAGTTGTATTTTGTTGCTCTTAGTAGTTGTATTTTGTATGTAGGCTGTTAGTAGTTGTATTTAGTAGTCGGCTTATGCTTGACTGACTAAGCCATTCAGTATGGGTAGACACATTAAATTGTTTCTATTGATATTCATGCCTATGCTTGCTTATACCTTGACTTTGACTGAATTTGTGTAGACGTAGTAATATTTTTCTCTAGAATATTGTGCACAGAAAGCTTACTCAAACTCAGCCAAGAGCGCGACTTAAGAATTTTGCATTATAACCATCACACGACATTTTAAAACAAAATTCTTGTGATTCTTATGACATCAACACACACAAATTCACATCAAGCGGAATTTGATGTATTGGAAAGACTTTAGATAAATTTATAATTTTGCCTAATTCTATCTTCAGAGTTTCGGCAAATTCGTTTATAAGACAATAAAACTGTGCAAATAACTTCTTCCGTTCAAATAACGAACGTGCAAGCCACGTTGGCAAGAAGTTTGCAAACAAGTTATTGCTTTCAGCGTTGCAAAATTTTGCGGCTTTGTGGTTAGTAGAAAACTTCTCACCTTCAGCACTTTCTTCCGCAAAGACAAACTTTACGCTAGATTGCATCTTTAGCTTCTGTGTGCTTTAAGTCTTTATGCATCATATATTATAAAGTTTACTAGGCACCGAAATTAAGTAAGCACTGGCGCTCCATAGAAGCAAGGAGGTAGGAAGAAAGTAATTAGACATTTGCAAAAAAATTCCTACTGCAATTACTCTTGAATTATTAGTTACACAACACTTAAAAAACAAGAACACGTAGGTAGAATTCCAATTACATTCATACATGGGAGCACTAGAGATCAACTAGATATGCACGTGAACAGGTCCACCTGCAGAATTTCACTTTCAGCGATTCCAATCAAACAGGTCAGTATACATATTTGCACAGAAAAGCTGAAATAGCAACATACCTGTAATATAGCCAGTATGTGTGAGTCAGTCATAGGTTCTATAACCTCAAGACAAGTTACCGTTCAGTTGATGCTGCTGACGAGGGACCACTCTTGAGTAGCAGTCTTGCGTGAAAGTGGCTCGACCGGTAGTTGTAAATCATTAAAAGAAATGTTTGGTTTTCTGTGCCACTCCCCTTTAAATGGATCTGGTCAATAAACTCAATCGCTTTTGATAATGAACACTTAAGCAGTTCAAGTGCAAAAAGTGCTCGTTGAAAGGTAACTCAAAGGAATTCCAGATGGGCCCAATTCGAAAGGAGTGAAATGCTAAGAAAGTGACAATATTGACGTCTGCTTGCTGTGTTTGGTTTATGCCAACTTGTTTCTCTCATCCTCGCAGAACGGCTTTTCGTCAGTGGATTAAAAACGAAAGTTCATTTCCATTGGGACGATTTATGTTTAAAGAAATTCATCTGGTACAACTCCATAGCAAATTGCTCATAATATAAAATTATTAAAAAGCGAAAGTAAGAAGTGAAGAAGGTAAAAATTAATATGAAAAAAAATAAAGTAAAAGAAGATAAATGCAAATGTAAGGAAACGAAGTGATGTAGAATGCATTTTGATTGCGATCTGTGATCCGAACCACAAGATATATTATAAGTACTGCAAGTATTTTTCTAGCAAATGTACGTAATTTTGTTCCACAAACTTACAGTTTTATTGGGCTTCACTGCACCGAGACTTTGGCAGAACTCGGTCTTGGTCTTGTCAATGTGAAGACGATCTCGCTCTCGTCGCAATCTCGGCGAGATAAAGGCCAGTCCCGGTGCGATCTCGCTGTCGGCAAGATCAGAAGAGGGCATTTCGGTGGGATAACGGGGAGCGAGGACAAGTGATATATCTATGTATATATGCATTTTCTTCATATTCCCATCTCCAAAATAAGGTAGCAAAGGCTCTTGTTTGCTATTGGGGATAAAGCGCAAATATCTGAAGAAGGAAATAATGTAGAGAGAAGCGTTTGAGGAGAGCAGTGTATACTTCGATGCCCCATAAATCACACAATTGAAATTTTTCGGAGCGACATAAAAGCTGAAACAACTAAAAAAAATTTTCCACAATAAAATGATAAGCCTCTTGACCAAAAGTGATGGTAGTTGGACTTCATCCAGTCTTGAGTCGCTTGAGTTACTTGTCAATACGCAACCGGGGTGCTCAGCAACCAGTGGCGTTGAGTTGCCGGATACTCCGAGCGGCCATGAACTTGTTCACAAGATACTTGACGTGAGAAAACTTAAATGGGCGATGCGAAGTTTCAAGCCCTATAAATCTCCGGGATTAGATGTTTTCATCCCAGCTGAACACAATTATCTTCCGAGATGCTGATTCCGTGTCTAATGTTCATTTATGAGGCTTGCCTTAACCTCACCTATATTCCATCCTCATAGACGAAGGTGAAGTTGGTCTTTATCTCTAAAGGAGGAAGAGTCTCACATTATAAGCCCAATGATTTGAGGCCCATTAGTCTTTCCTCCTGCCTGCTCATAACCTTAGAGAGACTCTTAGATATCTATATTAAAGAGACAATCAATCCTTCCAAGTTGTCTCTCTCGGAACATGCTTACACTAAAGGTAAGTCCGTAGAGACAGCCCAGCATGAACTTACCACAATCATAGAGCTTTCGCTACTACAGAAAGAATACTCACTTACAGCCTTCCTTAATATTGAGGGTGCTTTTAACAATATCAGGTCAGAGGCGATAATGGCATCCTTGAGGAAGCTTGAAATTGATGATCCTCTCATCAAACGTATTGACCTCATGCTAAAAAGCAGGGTCATTGTCTCAAGTTTGGGAAGATCCAATATCCAAAGAGTGCTACAGGTACCCCTCAGGGAGGAATCCTTTCATTATTGTTATGGAACTTAACTCTGGATGAGTTACTCACAGACCTGGAGCTGTCCAGTCACAAGGTTATCGCCCACGCCGATGGTATTGCCCTGATATGTACAGGTAAGCACCCTAACACACTGGCTGAAGGCCCTCTCCAAAATTTTATCAAGGAGTGATGGGTGTGGTCTAGGTATAAACCCGAACAAAGCAGAGTTAATACTCTTCTCTCGCAGTTATAAAACACCTTCTATGAATTGCCCTACACTACACGGGATTAGGCTAAAACTATGTAATCAGGTTAAGTATCAGGTCTAGTTCTAGATAGAAAACTTACCTGGAAGCCAAACATCCAAGAAAGAGTACGGAAGGCTTCAGTAGCGCTGTACTCGTGTAAGAAGGCTATAGTGAAAAGATGGGGTATGAAGGCGCGCATTGTGTATTGGTTCTATAGAAGTGTCATACGACCTATACTTATGTATGGGGTGATTTTCTGGTGGCCGGCACTAAATATATCAACCGATCACAAAGCAATGGATACCGTTCAGATGATGGCAACACTGCTGATAACAGGTGCCCTTAGAACCACACCTTCTAAAGCCCTGAACACTATTCTCCACCTTCTACCGTTGAATCTCTTTGGTAAACAAACCGCATCCTCAGCCGAGATTAGGCTTAACTCAATTTAGACCTGGAAGTGAACTGACTTCGGTCACTCCAAAATTTTGAACAGAAAAACTGCCAGCAATATCGACTATACCGGGTTTTATTCTCCCCCTTCTTTGAAGAGTTAACCGAACTAGGCTCCACTAATGTCAGACAGGAGTTCAAAATGGTTCCCGACGACGAGTTAAGGCTGAACACCCTTCTAAGCCCAGTCAAATCTATTTTGACTTCCATCTATTTTTGAGTTCCACTGGAGACAAGGAACTGACTCGGTGCACAGGGGGTAACATGTTCACCCTCTCAATTCTTGGGTATTTTAATGGGGTTTGCTAAATTTTTTCAGCCTCAACGTGGTATCACAACGGGCCTCTTTGGCCTAAGTGTGCCTTTTTAGGAAGCCACTTTAACTTAACTTAACCTGAGTTGGTACAGCGGAGCTTAGTTGGGTTCGCATTTAGAGACCATGCACGCAGGCTTTTTCCTTATGTGAATCGCCTCCGGTTCCTTATTATGCACTCTTTGAAAGAACGACGTAATCTTGCTCTCACAGGGAAGGTTTTTCATAGGCATACCATGCATGGCTTTAGGGGATTGCCTTTACTACATATCGTTCATTCTCGGTCTAACTATGGTATGCATGAGCCTATAAATCGCATTTGTAAGGTCGTGAATATGTGCCCTATTTTCGATTTAACTCTTACTACAGATTCGCTGAAACGATCTCTGTTTTCTGTGTTTGATGTTTCTTGCTGGGTTTGGGAGCCTCATTTCTTTAATATATTGTTATATTCTGGGGAATAGGTCAACTCTTTCTTGGCTCTTACCGAGAAGTGCGCCTTCTGAATTAGAAGAGAAATTCTTACAGATATAATAAATAGTTTGAATTTAGAACCGCTGTTTCTTTAAGGGGAGGTTCTCATCAAGCGGGCAGAAAATAAGGTGATTTTCTTGAATCTTTTTTCATAGAAGGAAGTAAGAAAACAACTTAAGATTTTTGACACTTACTTGTACTTGAAGTACAAAAAGAAAGTTTTTAAGAATAATAATGTCATGGAAATTGTTTATATGTATTGCATCGTGACCGTCTCAAACTGTAGCATTTGTAAGTATTATCTAAAATCCAAAAACCAAATTTTTTATGAAATTAGGTATGATATCTGTTGAAGGTTGTACCAACAATATCAATAAAAAGTTAAAAATTGAGAAATGGCGGAGATACAATATTTTGGTACCTTTTTTTCACGTTTTTTTCGCTCTTTAAAGCAATAGCAAATATTATCAGCATTAAGGTTTATTCTCCAATAAATTTAATGAACTAAAAAATATAAAAAATAGTGATCCATTGAGTAGTTCTTGAGTTATCAGACAGATATAAAAACACATCGTTTTGCAGGAAGCGCATTTAAGGGTTTTGTTATCGCTCAAACTCTTTTTCGCGTAAAAAAGTGGGTCGAATTATTATGCAATAGTTTTTTTCTTCTGAAATTTATTTCAGTCAAACGGTTTGGTGAATATATTTTACACATAATAGGCTATCAAAAATGAAATAAAAATAATAATTTTGAGATCGGGTTTTCAACCAAAGAATTATTTTGAAGTCGCCGAGTTAAACTGAAAATATCAATGATCTAGATATGGATCGTTAATAACATGCTGCTAATGGTCTAACAACAAGAAGTTTGTAACTCACTATTTCCAGGGTGACTTTGTTATAATAACACCTTCATAAGTGTTATATCAACTGAACTTTAAATTTAGTGAGCAATACTGTAAAATTTAAAATCACGCGAAATTTATTTATTATTAATCTTAACCTTCTGCAATTAATTCATAACTCATTCCGATTCAGCAGAAAAAGCTTTTCCATACAAATTATAAATAAATTTGGAGAATTTCAATAAGGTAATCTCAGCATATAGTCTTTAATTTTAATTGGATCTGCAAATCTGTATTAAACCGTTTTATACATGCTTACATATCCAACTAAAATTAGAGACAATCTACTGAGATGAATTTATTGAAATTCTTAAATTTTTTTTATGATTTGTATGGAAACGCTTTTGATGCTAAATCGGAATGAGTTACGCGCTTCCCCTACCGTTTACTATATGCAAGTGTAATCTTACTTGTGGGAATTGAAATTTTGCCATTCACAGGATTCATTTCACACTACGATGATTCAATTTTACATTCAAAGATATTTTTAATACTGTGCATGTGGGTATTTTTACCATACTGCGTTGCTATTTTACTCTTTTACACAACGCCATAGTATTTTTACAAACGATTAATGTAAACCCCATGTGAATATTTCCATACTTGAATAGCAATTTCTTCCTGTATCGATATTACATGACACCGTAAAATTGCGACGTTTAACATTGGTAAATCTTGTGCCAACGTTTATCGTAGTAAAATTACTTAATTTGTTTAGAGTCTAGTATCAGTTCAATAACTTAACAACTGTGAGAAATATATGCGTGTAACGAAAATACCTCTTTCAGTCGCCACTAAGGTGGAAAGCATAAAATTCGGAAATACTGATGTCATTGCCGCATTACAAGCTCTCTACTGTTGTTTTAAGAGATTTTCAGTAAATTAATTCAGAAGATTACATGACAATCAATAATGTACTCGTACATAATTAAATAGTATTCTTTAGGTTGAATACAGAATTCGCAAGCAGGAATACATAATTACATCAAACTAGGCCAAAAATATGATTTAACAACTGGGAGAGGTTTAAAATTCCAGATGATGGTGTGGAATAAGGCGACGGAAGGAACGCATTTTTCTCTCAAATTAAAACAAAACTTCAATCGGTAGCTAGTTTAAGACGCATTACGAAAATTTTTAAATTGTCTTAAGAAATTTCCTCCTGACTCCATATACAAATCGCAAGATTTGCTGAAAAATCTTAATTTAGACTACGCAATGGAAAAGCAGATTTCTCAGGGGTCGAAAAAAAAAGTTGTACTTGGACTGTTCGAAAGGGTGGCAGTATTATAGGCACGACCTCCAAAAGGAGCCTGAAGTTCGAATCTGTCGACGATACAGAGGCAGTTCAGTGATGAGCTAGACAGGATTTAAAGCTTAAAGAAAAAACTAACGAGTCCTGAATTTTCAGCTTAAATGAAATGAACCATTCAATTACCATGTGCGGTATTTAAGCAAAGGCTGAATAAATTGTCGGTGAAAAGTCAACATTCCGAGAAGACAATGCAGCCAACCACAACAAATGTTTTAAAAGAGTTAAACCCCAAAGGAGATCTATAGGTAGAAAAGTATAGCAAAATGGACGACAGTACTGTTTCACTTACGTTCCATAACCACCCGTGGTTCGATGTTTAATGTATATAACCAAGAGATCAGTCTAAGATATCCGAGGTGTGCTAGACGTTTTGTGTACAGTGTTGAAATTTTAGATAAGCGGGTGACCTATTCTAACGCATAAGAACGGCTGTTCATTAAAATGTCCCGGGAGTGACCGAGTGTGTATTTGGATGTTGAATAAAGGGTGTTTCACATAAGGTGTTCCATAACTGGTGAAAGATCTCATCTAGGCACTTGAAAATTTTGTAGATGTGGGGGGAGGGCAATTCAACCGTTTGCAAGTTACAGTGTGATTTTACCAAAGCTTTAAATTCGGTTAATAATAATCTTCTTTTATTCAAATTGCGCAAAATATTTAATTTCCCCAGTTCTGTTAATGATTTGGTCGGTGACTGTTTGATTGGCAGGCTTCAGCAAGTAAGAGTTCTCGATATCACAACTGATTTGGTCACTGGAGTACCTCAGAGCTCAATCCTAGGGCCTTTTCTTTTTTACCAATTCATTAATGATCTCCTATACATAATCACAGACGTGAAAATTCACTTATATGCTGAAAATATACAATTTTATCTGTCCAAAGCAATCGGTTTAAAGGAGAACTGTATTTACAGAGTTAACGATGACTAAACGAAGATCTCGATGTGGGCATCTAACAACTTATATTGAATCCTCTTAAGTCTTTGAACATGTTTTTATATAGGAAAAACTTATTTGGATGGCAAACATCTGTCGTATGAAGAAAAGTTTGGGATATACATAAATACTAAAGTGGATTGTTGTGACCAGGTTAATTATACTCTCCAAAAAGTTTATGGAAGTCTAACACAACTATGGTTTTCTGGGAGATTGTTATCTACCGACGTGAAGATGAGACTTGTAAGAACTCTGCTGTTACTGCATTTTACATATTCCAGATCAGTATATTCCGACTTCGAAGCTGACTGCTGCAGTGGATTGACAGTGGTTTTCAACAATTGCGTTCGATTTATTTACACCATTCGGCGTCATGAACATATATGACATATATGAACATATGAACATATTGACTTAAGGTCACTCCTATTTTTCCATAATCTGATTATATCTAAACCACATTCATATTTGTATGAACACTTGCATTTATTGCACTCCTCGCAATTCCGCGGATGCACCATTTGGTTTGCTGGCGTTCTTATTTTGCTGTAATCTCTCGTCTTTCGAATTCTCTACCCGGTTGTGTCAAAATGTCTAGGAGGAAATCTGAGTTTAAAAAGTTGTTAATGATCCAATCAATCATATTTTTTTTCAAATCATCATATCAATTTTCAATCATAATTTTTATCAGTAGGAATGTTTGAAAGTCTGAATTATATATACATATCTAACTTGCACAGCTGTCTTTCTTAAACCACATCATTCTAATCACGCTTTGTTTTTTAGTTTTAATTACAATAAATGAATGTCCTTTTACTATAGCGGATACTTTAAAAAAGATGTTAATCTTGTGTATACAATATTGAATTGAATAATTAAATTGATTTAATGTCCTTACTAAAAATGTCAACAATATTAATGTAACTCCTACCACTGCAGTATAGTCCATTGCAAAAGTGAAAAAATGTTTTGCCATTACCCAAAATTCAGAATTTTCCCAAAGTCTTTCCGAAATTGATGTAATTCATACATCTGCTTCTTATTTTGATTAAACTGCACAAATTATTACCTTTTCAAATACAACATGTCAAGGTGGAGAAAGCATTAAGAAAACCGCTTTCTTAGAAATCCCTGACTTCCTAACTATTTTATTACAATAAAGTTAAAGGGAGAGGGTTGCTGAGGTTACACAAATAACTAGTTTTAATTACTGCTGCAACAAGTTATAAAGAGATAAGTATAGTATATTTTATTGCCGTTGTAAGCTCGTGTTAGCCAGTGTTCATGCCCAAGTATTCTTTTGTTACTAATACCTGATGGAAATTTTGCTATAAAAGTCAGTAAGACAGTCAGTAAGACAGTCAATAAGAATATAGATCATAGTTGAAAAACAAATCGATAACAGGTGTTCTCAAGCTAAAATTATTAAAAATTACCACAATGTCCTTTTTTTTATTATATAGTAGACGAAAACAATAGATCGGCTCTACTGGAATATCAAAGGAAATTTCCTAATCGACGTGCACCACAAAGATGGGTATTTTCGCGAACTTTTCGAAGGTTAAGAGGAACAAGAAGTGTTACTTAGTTTGGACGTCGAGCAGCAAATAACACTACTCTACAAGATTTTGAAACTGGACAATAAATAGTTGTTCCGAAGTAACTTTTCCCGCTGAAAACTCGACGGCATTTGAAAGAAGAAGACTTATGCTATACCCATACACGGTTTTTTGAAGAAAAAAAAAGTGCAGTGCTACATAACCTCAAATATGTTAAAAAACAGTGTTTTTAGCACTTTTAGGTTAAAAGTTCTCAAAAACCTGACGTGGTAGACAAATTCTTAGCCCGAATTCAGTTTCAGCGGGGAAAGTTACGTCGGAAACAACTATTCATTGTCCAGTTGCACAAACTTTTCAAAATTTTGAAGACTAGTGTAATCAACCCCGTCAGGCAAGAACACAAATTCTGTGCCAATCTTTGGGCTGGTATCATTGGCATTCATTTAATAGTATCATTTTTTTGCCAAAAGTGCTTAATAGCCAAACACATACGGACATTTAAAAAAATACTACTACTACTAGAGAACATCCCTCTAGATAACTAAAACGATGAAATACAGCGCATATTGCCAACATTATTAGATAAAAAATTTCCTGACCGATGGATTGGACGAGGTGCACCGATTCATTGGCTTACTAGGGGGGATAAGCTGGCTACAGCTTACCTTCAAAAAGGAATTACAAGTGAGTTATTGGTATGCATCGAAGTGACGGAGTATCTTTCGAACAGCTTTTGTAACATACTAAGATTAATTGTAATAAGTTTTGAATTTAATAAAAGGCATTTTTGGGTTAGTATGAGTTTAACTTCTTTAAATTACAGATTTTTATATTATTCCCCAAAGGTTAACTACTCATAAATTTCATTCTTTCTTCGCCTGGCAGAAAATTTGGAAAAATGCTGAATTTTAGATAATTGCCAAACATTTTTTTTCACTTTCGCAAGTGACTGTACCTGGAGTGGTAATAAGTGTTGTTGGCAATTTTGGAAGGGTCAATGGGATAGTAGATACTGAAGTTAAAAATAAAATAATACTGCATACTGTGAAAATTGGAAATTTATGAATCACCTTGTAACTCCAAATCAATTAAGATTTCCCCACCCCCCTAAAATCAGATGATTGAATGTGTCGAAAAGTAATGTAAATTTAAGAACTGAGCAACTGAAATTTATGAGATTCCTTCGTAAAATTGTTAATATGAAGAACTTCCAACAAGTGCCCACAAAAAGAACTCTAAATTTTCCTTTATAATTTTTATCGTTTAACTAGAACTGAAATAAAAATGATGCAGCATTAAACAACATACTTTAAGTTCGTATTTCGAAAAATATATAATAAACCCAAAATAAAAAAAAGCATAATTGTCTTTAAGGAACAACATCAGAAGCAGTAGTGTCACAAAATTTAATTCAGTCCGGAACAGTAATGGTTATTGGAATAATTTATGGTAGTTACACAATACTTACTTTATTTAATTTCCATTAAATCTTTCTGACAAAGCATTCCTATGTATTCTGTTGTAACCTGGTTAAGATATCCCAAAGATTTCACTTTTGCTGACAGAAGAAGGCCACTTAAAAGTGCTCGTTAATTTGCTAAGTTTAAGAGTTTTTAGGTGGCAGATGGTCTTCAAGAAATGGATTAACCAAAAGGAGCAGATCTTTTTATCTAAATCTACCAGTTTTCTGCCATTCCTCTTCTCTCATACAGAAAGGGATTTTCTGGGCAGGCCCCTTAAATCCTTACACTTCACACCAACGTTATTTACGGCAAAAATTAATAACACTCGAGCCGAATAATTTGACCAGGAGATATGGTGGATAGAAGGAGGCGGGCAGAACTGAATGAAAGTGGCAGTCTTGCTGGGCTTCTAATTAATTTATCTGAGGCTTTTGGATAAAGTTTTTGTTGTTGGCCAGTAAATTCGCACGCACTTGAAATCAAGGAGGCTCAAGGTCTAACAGCAACTGGACTATGCTGGCAGGCGTCTTTCGTGTTACATAAAACGCCTTTTAGCAGCTTTTTTGTTGGACTTTTTGATGGTCACCATTTCAGGAGCCAACGAGTCAAATGAAGAAAATCCTCTGAGAACGTGAACATGTATAACTGAGCCCACTCCATGAGGATGAGGGTTGCTGCACGAAAGTGTAGGAGGAATGCTTGTAGCAGATAGACGGGGGCCTAGTTAACACAATAAAAACCGAAAGATTTATATGACAGGCCATAAATTACGCCATTCTATCCCTTTTCATCCCCACTTCGCCCCAGTTCTGGATGAACTGTTTACGGTTGAACATTTTATGTGCCCCCTTGCTTCTATGTGTTTGCTGTTCATGAATTCTGGACATGTGTAAGTTGCGCGGATGAGTTGGATATGGGGTGCGAAGTAAACGTACCACGGGAAAATATCCTTCAAAATGAGGATATTCAACGATTCATTGTTAAAAGTCTTCTAACCGTCCTCTGGGTACTAGTAGATGAGATTTAGGTCATTTAAAGAACACTAAACTTTTCAGTGCAATTTTTATGAACTCCGTGACTTTTTATCAACAAAAACTTTTCAGGACATTTACGCTTGAGATGTACATTGCGAAGTTTATTTAATGTGCGCACTTAGAAGATTTCATTTGTTGAAAGGAGATAAATTGCGGTACAAATGAACTAATTTCTAAAAAGACGAACAAAAACTCCTTGTTAAATGTGATTTAAGGGAAAGTGTTACGACTGTACCATTTAGTATTTTCTTTATACATAAATGATATTTACCAAGTAATTATATAAAAAATTTTATTTTTTTATTTTACCGCAAAATTTTAATAAATTAAGTCTACAACCAGTTTGGAAGTGGAACTAGTGCTACAACTTGAATTCTTAGAAAAACTTTTACGAATAGTGTTTCCATAACTTCTTTGTCGATTTTTAACCGACTTCCCAAAAACGAAGAGGTTCTAAGTTCGACGCGTATTTTTGTTTGTTTTTTTTATGTCTGACCGGGCATAACTCGTAGCGCGTTGCCCAATTTTGATGATTCTTTTTTTTTTTGGGTAGAGTATGTTCAAAGATTGGTACCATGTCAAAAAAATGTTTGGTAAGGTGGGGGGTGAAACCAAACTTTTTTGTTGTACAGAGTATGATCCCCCATTGCTAATAGGAGAAAAAAATTTGGACTATGGTGAGGGGAGGGGGAGGAGCACTGATTTGGATAATTCTTTTTCTTTTGGGCAGAGTATGGGGTTGGGTGGGGGAAGGGGGCTGGAACCTAACTTTGTAACGCGTGTTCGGATTTCGATGGTTCTTTTTCTGTTGTATAGAGTGTGATCCTCCCATTGCTAATAGGAGATTAATTTGGTCCTATGGTGACGGGTGGGGGTGGATCGGGGAGTAGTCTAACTTCGTAACGTGTGTACCGATTTCGAGAATTATTTTTCTGTTGGAAAGAGTATGCTCCCTGGTTGATACCACGAGAAAAAAAATGTTGGTGGAGTGGGGGAGAGTGGAACCTAACTTTGTAACGCGTGGACCGATTTGGATGGTTCTTTTGCTGTTATATATAGTATGCTCCCCCATTGCTAATAGAAGAATAATTTGTTCCAAGGTGGAGGGTCAGGTGGGCGGAGAAGTAGTAACTTCGTAACGCGTGGACCGATTTTGATGATTCCTTTTCTGTTCGGTTGTGTTCCTTTATTGCTACCATTTTAGTGCAATGCAGGTGGGGTAGGGTGTTAAACCTAACTTTTTAACGGTTCTTTCTTCGTTGTATAGAGTAGAAGACACTAAAAAGTAAAAAATAAAATACCATACACCACTTTAAAATGTCGTAATAGATATAAAATTAAAAATGATTTTAAGCTTTTTAGCGCTTTTTGTGAAGTCAGTTCCACTTTTTTTTTAAAACAATTTTTAACGTTACCATTACCTAAAACGGAGTCTGTTACACTATGCATTACCTAGTTAATTCTTATATCAAAGCTTAAAATCCGGTGGAAGTATCGATATTAAAGTATTAATTATCGCGACGGTAGGGATGATCGATGTTCATCGATAATCACGAAATACGATGTTGAGAGACTAATTATCGATGTTGAAAAATGTAGAATATTGCACAATCGATGTTAAGAACAGAACATTTATCTTCGATGCTGGTAAAAATAACCAACTCGTACTTAATTTAATATTTTGAATATTTTCTTTTTAATTGAGGACTAGCTTTCGTTGCCAATTATAGGAGAATAAAACCTACCTTTATATAGAAACAAAATCAAATAAATAAAAAACTGATAAAATCAGAAAAAGAGATGACATTAAACAAGCTCGCTATGCAATTTGAATAGTTGTTTTGCTTCAGTTTTTTTTTCAATGGATGTAAACGAAGTCATAATTCCTGAGGGGGCAATAAGGGAATAAAATATTGAAATACCTAAGTAGCTTTGGGGAATTAATTGTACAGGATCCCAGAAATGTGGCGATCAAAGAAAAGCTTCGAGTTAAAATTTACACCCAAGTATTTTGTACTATCAAATTTGGACAGTAAAATAACTTTGATATAGTAATTATAAAGTATATTGTTGAATTTAAGAGACAATAATACGGGTACGTTCAAGAAGGCAATCATATGCGCATATATTTTCAACCTGTATGCAAAGGCAGCCATTCTAAACATGCGAATGCATACAAAATGAATTCAAAACTGGCTACTGGATTGAACGATTAAATCCATAAAGAAGAAAATTGCTATCACATTGTTTGACGCCTATACAGTCTAAAAATGTTTCTATAAATATCGAACTTAGTATTGTAATCCTATAGTTATTCTCTTAACAGCAATTTAAGAAATGATAACATCTTTTTTAAAAGACGAAGCTTATATTAGAAACATTTCCTGAATTTTCATCCAATTGTAAATCGCTTTCGGGATAATTAAGCATTTAAAGCAGAAAGTTTACTGTAGAGTACTGAATTAATTGCAATATAAACTAAAAGATATAAATCATCAGTAATTTTTAAAATAATACAACAAACAAATTTTCAGCAGCTAAAAATTTCCAAATGAAAGAAATGAGCAACTGATTTCCAATTGATCAAATTGATCGATCGAATGCATTTACATCGACATTGAACTTGTTGAAGGACTGCATGCTAAGAATGCGCATTTAACTGACTTCTTGAACGCACCCTACATACTTGCCTATTCATTGAAAGGAAATTATCGGAACAGCAAGAGTGGAAGGTATTCAGGACCGAATTAATCAAAGCACAGTCGTTGTCAACAGAGATAGTGCGAAATAATATAACATTAGCTTTTTGTGTGAGGCAAAAAAGCTGTAAATCATTAATGTAAATGTTAAACAATAACGGTACTAAATGGCTACCCTGCAGTACCCCATTTAGTATTTTCCTTATACATATAGAGGTATTGTAAATGACATCAGATAACACACCGCGGAAGGAAACGCGTTGTGTACCGTGATACAGGTGAGAACTAACCCAATTTACAAAAGGAGCCGGAAAACCTAATGCTATCAAATATCTGTATATGTTGATATAGTCGACTTGCTTACTTATTTTAAAAAACTCTAATAAATTGGCAGTTGTAGACTTTGGAAAAGCCATGTTGGAAGGCACCCACTAAACAAGCGAAACAAATATAATAGGCTTAAAAACCTTGGTTAGTTGATTGGTTAGTCGGGCTGTTTGTTGCTAAGAAGCACCAAGTTCACTCGGAGGCCATGAGGGCCCATTGTGAATGTCCTTAAAAACAAGAAGCATGGTCAGAACTTGGAACCACCCAGATCGCTGTATGAATCTATTTAGGTCCACCAGTTCTCTCTCAGCTAGGTCGTCAGATTGTCACTTTATTGCAGTGCTTCCGAGATAACTCCAGCTCCAATCCCCTTTTCTGTTTTCGATCCATCTGTGAAGATAGCAGTTGCTTTAATTATATTTTCAGGGTGCTTCCAATCTTCTCTGTTAGGTATGATAACGGAAAAGGGTTGTCTGAAGTCATATTGTGGCTTCATATAATCCGTTGAGTGGTGTAACCCATTTTGATTAAAGAAGTTCAGCATGACTGTATGTCCAAAATTCTGTGGTGTCCACTGGCGGTTTTCTCCAAGTTTGAGAGCTGTCAAGGTTACCACTCTTTTTGTGTGTAGTTCTATGGGTTGAAAGTGTAAAATGGCTTTGATTTTAATGCACCTGTTGTTTCCAAGCCAGCGAGCCTTTGCACCTTTACTTAAAAGTTAAGTTGAGACTGCTTGTTAACTGCATCCCACCAAACAATCCATGGGTAAGAATAGGCCTGACGATCGCTTTGTACATCCAGTGCACAATATGCGGTTTCATGCCCCATTTATTACCAAAGGTTTTCTTACATGCATAGAATGCATTAAGTCCTCTTTCAATCCTCTTTTCCATATTCCGTCTCCAATTCAATTGGGAATCGAAAATGACGTCCAGAAACTTGGCTTCCGAGGAAAGTCTGGGAACACTATCTTTAAGTTTTGGTGGTTTCCAAATAGGTAGTCTATATTTCTTTGTGAACAGGACCAATTACGTCTTACGGGGTGTAGGGTAAGACCGTTGTCCTCTGCCCATCTTGATATATATAAAGCAGAGCTCATGACATCACTCATCGTTTGTAGGAACTTTCCTTTTCTCAGCAAGACTATGTCATCTGCGAACGCTACCGTTTTAATACCTTTGTTAACTATTCCCGACATTTCCTTCGCCACCGAAAGCCTGGCGCCGCATATACAGAGCTGGAAAGTTCTTGAGGATTACACTGGGAGCGACCACCAGTACATCGAGTTCGACATCTGCGACGGGGGACAACCACGCAGGGACACCCGATACGCATCGATTAGGTGGAACGTTGAGAGAATGGACGCCGAGAAATTCGCAAGAGAACTGGCAAGAGGCGAACCTCGTAACCTCAACCATGGAGCTCATAGTGAAAGCGTGCGATACCTCTATGCCGAGGAGAAAACCACGCCACGAAAAACAGCCGGTGTACTGGTGGACTCAGGAGATCGCGGGCTTACGCAGAGAGTGCCTCAGACTTCGGCGCGTTGCACAAAGGGCAAGAAACCGGAACGAGGCAAATCTCCGATCCGCAGAGTATAAATCGGCGAAAAAGGAGCTTCGGCAGGCAATAAACCGAAGCAAAGCCCGATGCTGGTGAGACTTGGTAGATGACGTCAACAGGGACCCATGGGGGCTCGGGTACAAACTAGTGACCCAGAAACTGGGAGCCCTAAAACCTACGTGTGTGATGGAGGCCGCCACCATGGAAAACATCGTGGACGCACTCTTTCCCGAACATCCGGTGAGAGCAGACGCTGACTTCGGTTCAGTTGGGGTCTTCCCGACATTCACAGCGGAGGAGTTGGAGAGAGCCGTACTTACCATGAAAAACAAGAAGGCACCAGGCCCAGACGGTCTACCGAGTGAAGTCTTGAAGATGGTGTACTGGCAAAACCCGGAGCTGCTGCTGCGCATGTACAACACATGCTTGGAATCGGGGGTCTTTTGCTGACGCTGGAAGATAGCGCGCTTAGTTTTAATAAGCAAAGGTAAGGGGGAGCCCGGACAGCCGTCTGCCTACCGCCCCTTGTGCATGTTGGACACTGCTGGAAAAATCTTCGAAAAGCTCATCAGGGCGAGACTTACAGCAGCAATCCGAAACGCCGAGACAGTATGGCTTCAGGGCGGGGCTGTCCACGGCGGATGCAATTCTGGAGGTTATCGAGGCGGTCAGGAAAGCTGAAGACCATAGCCGCTACTCGCGCAGAGTGGTGCTTTTGGTAACACTAGACGTCAAGAACGCCTTCAACTCCGCGCGATGGGTCGACATGCTGGAAGCGCTAGAGGGCTCGTTCCAAGTGCCGAGATACCTCTTGCGGATACTGGACGATTATCTGAAAGACCGATGCTTGTTGTACGAGACTAAAGAAGGACAGCGAATAAGGAGAATCACGTCGGGGGCAGCACAGGGATCGATACTAGGACCGGATCTCTGGAACGCCACCTACGACAGCCTGCTACGAATCGAACTACCCGAAGAGACGTCCCTGGTCGGGTATGCGGACGATGTTGCTGCACTGATATCAGCACGCGACGTGCAACAGGCGCAGCTAAAGCTGAACCAGGTGATGCGAGCCGTAAACAGCTGGATGACGGCGCACGGACTGTCGCTAGCCCTAAGTAAGACGGAGGTCGTTGTCCTGACCAAAAAGAGAATCCCGACCATCCTTCCAGTGCGAGTCGGAGAAGAGACCATACGAACGAGACCATCGGTGAGGTACCTCGGCGTTACAATTGACACCAAGATGAGTTTCTTCCAGCAGATAAAGGAAACTGCAGATAAAGCAGCAAGAGGCGTCACATTACTGAGCAGGCTGATGGCCAATGTTGGAGGTCCAAGCTCGCGCAAACGCCGCCTCCTGATGACAGCAGTACAGTCAACCCTACTGTATGGTGCAGAGGTATGGGCGGAAGCCCTAAGTAAGGAGCAATATCGGAAGAGACTTGGCCAGGTACAAAGGCGCGCAGCCCTGAGAGTGGCCACAGCGTACCGCACTGTCTCCGAACCGGCTGTCCTGGTGATTGCAGGGGTGGTTCCCATCGACCTGCTCGCTAGGGAGCGAAGGGCGATTTATCTCAGGAAGGCAGAAATGGACAAGACAACGGTTCGCAGAGAGGAAAGGTCCTACACCATGGAAAGATGGAAACAAAGATGGAGAGAGGAGAACAGGGGACGATGGACAGCGAGGCTCATCAGTGATCTGGGCCCCTGCATCGACAGAGGGCATGGAGAGGTAGGTTTTTACATAACCCAACTCCTGAGTGGCCACGGCCACGTTCGTATCTTCACCGAATGGGAAAGGTAGTGTCACCGGAGTGCCTCTATTGCCCAGGCCAAACGGACACCGCAGAACACACTTTCTTTGAGTGTCAGAGATGGGCTCCCGTGAGGGGAGCGCTAAGAGTCCACCTAGGAGGGGCGATCGCCCCGGAAACTATAGTCCAAGCCATGATCGCCGACGAAGAAACCTGGAATCTCACAGTCAGGTACGCGGAAGATGTCCTGCGCAGGAAAAAGAAAGAACTAGACGAGCAGGCCACCGCAGAGATGGTCGAATGACGGGCTAAAGGAAAGGACCTAGCTTGAACTAATGTGGAAAACGGTTCCAGGCTAGTGTCCGAAGAGCAAGGGAGGTGTTTTAGTCGGTAAACTGCGCCACAGGAGTCCGACACTGCTGGGAAGGAGTGCCCCAGCGTGCATAAAGCATTTCACCTCCCACAAAAAAAAAAAAAAAAATACCTTTGTTAATTAGGGATTTGAGGATTTTGTTACAGAGATGTTCCAAAGCAAGGGTGATAATACTTCCCCCCGTGGTGTACCTCTTTGAACTGTTTTCCGGAAGGAAAAGTCTGTTTAGCATTGTCTGTATCCAGTTCGTCAGAAATATATCATTTCCACATTCCCCTAGAGAGGAATGGATACTGTTTTTACGTTGTTGAAGGCTTCTTCAATATCAAGAAAGACAGCCAAAGTAGAGATTTCTCAATCGTTCTCGTAACCTCATGTTATGCTGTGTCCACACATTTGCCTTTAATGTACGCGTGTTGTGCATTACATAGGTAGGTACTTGGTTCACTCGAGATGTTGCCTGAGATGTAGATCTACTAGTCTCTCTAGTGTTTTCAATAGAAACGATGAAAGGCTGATTGGTCTATAATCTTTGGCTGTTGTGTGGCTTGGTTTTCCTGCTTTGGGAATACAGGCCACGCGCAAATCTCCCCATATTTCCGGTACGTATCCGGTGATAACGCACGCTTCAAAGACTGCTTTAAGCCAGAGAGTGATACTCCTTACTCTTTAGTATTTTGTAGCATAGCGGGGATGATTCCATCCTGCCCTGCAGAATTGTAGGGGTGGAAACCGCCCCTGTCGCTTGCAAACTCCAAATAGATTGCCAACAAGTCGATAGTTAGTTACATCGTTCCTATCGCCCTTATTATAAGGCGGAAAAATCATAGAGTGTCTACTGAAGAGGTGATATGGAGCTCGTTCAAGCCTCAGCCTGCTGACGAGTTTTCCTTTCATAAAAAAATCCAATCCTTCCCTGAGCTGTTATCTAGCTCACAGCAATACAAAACAAGACGTTCAATTTATCTCATTCCCTTTCGGCCAAAGCCATGCTAAAAACGCATCATAAGGTTATCCCCTTGGTTTTGGTTACATCATAAAAAAACAACATTCAAGTATATTGTCTTTTTATGCCAGTGGCCGCCATTCTATAAACCCCTTCCATATAACACCGATATTAAAGAACATCGATGTTTTGAGCTCAATTATTATCGATCACCGATGTACAGTGATCGAAGTCAATATCGATGTGTTGTAAACATCGCTCATCGCTATTCGTGGGTACTTACAACTTTCACTGTCTTATTAGATTCTGAAGGTACTTACAGTCCGACACGAAACAGTTGCAGCGACAGTGAAGCAGTTGATATGTTATTTCTTGTTGACGAGAACATAATATGCGGCGCGAAAAAATCGCGCAGCTGGATACAAAACTGCAGCGCTGTAGTCCAGGAAAATTACAGATTAACATGAAAAAATTAGTAGATTCTGACAATTTTTGAGGTAGCATAGTTTTAGTGTTCGAGTGTCCCTCGATTAATTGCGCATGGTCAAAGACCGCTAAAGACCGCGGACTTATCGAAAATAAAGGTTCAGTAATAAATTGTAGCTAAGCCAATTTTCTTCAAAAAATGTTTAGAGGTAGTTTTCTGTAAGAGTTATTAAGAGATTATTCGTCAGATTAAGCGCTCCAAAGGATCGCGACTGTTGCGCTACTCACTGTATGTATTTTTGTCCACATCACCTAAGAGGTTGAGAACTGGGTAGGAATTCTCACGAATTCAGACAACCTGGTTGCCTTGTAATTACGCAAAATTGTAAAAATGTGTAGAGCTTGAATTTAACAAGTGTGTGTTCAATCGGTTGAAGGAAATGCCAACCGTTTTACAAAATTTTTACTCATGGCAGTCCAAACGCTATGAAGTGTCAAAATCACACGCCAGCTCCCAGCCAGGCGGCTGAGTATTTAGATGCAAGCTCCGGGGAACGGCATGGGAGAATTACAGATCATGCGCACAAACTTGACATATTTATTCGTTGCTATGAAATATTTTTCTGTTGCCACAACATATTTTGGGCATGCGCTTAATTTATTGAAACGGTTAGGCAACCAAATTGTGTAAGAATCGCTACCCTGGATGCGTTTTTTTAACTATATACATGGTATCTCAGTAGGCAGTGATATCAAATTAGTAACTTTGTCATCAAATCTGGTGTTTTTGAGCAACTCCCAGTGAAACATTTTTTTTTCTGCCACACGTCTGAAACTTGTTGATTTTTCACCTCCTCCGCGTTGACTTCTGGTAACATTAAACTTTCAACGTTTTAACGTAAATGTTTGCTGTTTGTTATTTTTTTATTAGGGATGGGAATCGAAACAAAATATCGATATTTGGTATTGCAATATTTCGAATTGTGCGATAGGTATCGATATAACAAAAAACATTTATCGATAATTTGGAGTATCGTTATCAAATGATTATTTTTTTAAATAATGAAAAAAAATTGAAAATTTAATTAAATTTCAGCTACAAAGTACCTACGGTTTTAATTTAAACACAAATTCCTGAACGAAGGAACTTTATTTTCTTTCAAATAAACTATATATCTTTATTTTAAAACTCTTCTCATATTCTTGAACGTAGTTTTGAGCTTATTTCTTCAAGGACATTGATGTACAAATATCTTAACTTACGCAGGACAATAAGATCATCTTGGAAAGGTGTTTCGGCGTAAGGCGGTTTCGTTCGTCGGAGCATCGCCCAAAAATTTAGAATTTTATCGCATTATAATAGTTCTCGCTTTATTTTTACAAATTGAAAGAATAAAACGACGCTTAAGTACTTGAGGTTAGCTGTGGATCAAATCAAAGTACACTTAAGTTCTTCAATACGCACCAATTAATGATAAGAACTCGTGTAATTTAGGCAAATACAGCCTTTTCTTTATTTTTATTGAGCGGAATGACTTACATTTTTGTTATTTAGAAATTTCTTATCTTATATTGTAATGAATCTTATAAGAAACGTATTATTTCATATCTGGTGAGTTTTTTCAAAAAAGGTTTCTTTCTCAGTCCCTATCTAGTGACACGCTTGACCGAAAACTTGGCAACACTACCAGTAGTGATGTTGATTTTTAGGCTGATGGTACTGATTTCTGACTCTTCAGTATCAAAAATTTATTCTAAAACAGATGATGGATCCATATCATCGTTCATTTCCTCTTCATCGTTTGTGGAAGCAGTATTTAAGCATGACTATAACGGGACTCCAATTATAAAAAATCGTATTTAGTAGTATATCAGGGGCGGCCTGGAGAAGAGTTGTTGTTGGTTCTAAAATATGATTTTTCAATGTCCATCTACAGTGTTCAGGATCAACTGTGTAATTCCCAAGCCATGTTTGAATTTGAAAAATAGCACGATAAAAGTGTTGTTGAGCAGCAGCAGATGTTGGAGGAAGAGAAACTACAGGTTTATTGAGTCGCGTAGATTTAGTAAAAAGTGAATATCTTAGCAAATCTGTTGAATCCATTGTCTTTGGTGCTCTATAAATTGCGAGAAGGAAGCGTAGACCTTCATTAACAATAACATTATGGGCTGTGTTAGCTCTCTCTGTGTTATCAATTCTTTACATGTTTCGAATAATTTCAAAATTTTCAATTTACTTTTATTATACAGAACAGAAGTTGTATCACAACCCGTCATTGCGTGAAAAATAATATAGTATAAGTTAATGATTATATTTGGGAATTTGACTTTTTAAAAAAACCAACTTAATTACTTGAACTCCAGAATGCGACTGGTTATTACATTTTATTTCATGAAATTAGTTTTACATAATTTGATGACTTAGGCATAATTCGCGACATGTTGTCAGCAGTTCTCAGGTGTTTTGGGTTTCCAGGTATGCGGCATGTGTTGGGGTCGATGTAATGGATATGTCGAAATATGCTGTGTCTGCTGTGAACTTATGGGAAAATATTGTGAAGTGTTCTGCCGGATGATGATTAACTCTTCCCCTCTTAATTTCGTGCGTCCTCGCATGAGTTAAAAATATGGAAGATTGTAGATGTTGCTGGGATGCTGTGGGATGCCTTGGGAGAATCTTCCTTGAAGGTTAGTTTCGTCCTGGGTTGGTGAGGGAAGAATTGCGATACTAGTGCTTGAGGTTCTCTGCTTAATTTGGATGATTATTATTAGTACAACGGTAAGTAGGGCTGCTGTCGAGAATATGTAGTTTATCCATAGGTGGAGTTTCTTCTCTGACTTGATGAGGTTGATCTGTCTAGTGTTATTGATGTGCAGTTCTTTCATTAGTTCTAGTGAGAGTATCTCTTCCAGTTGTGTTCCTCCTAGGGATGGCTGTAGTAGGGGTGGCAGTACATGGATGTTAGCTATTTCTTCGGATATGAATTGTTGATCGTTGATATTAACTGTGGTATTCTTGAATTTGATAAGGTAGGTTCCTTGTAGGGTTTGTGAAGTGTCATTGAATTCGATCGTCCCTTCGAAGTTGTTTAGTAGGATGATGCCGGACGCTATTTCTTCGACCCATGGGATGTGGTGACTATTTGTTGTATTGCATGTTGCATGTTGGCTTTTAAGAAGGTTAGGGATACATTTATCTTTACTTAAATCTACAACATCATTTCTTTTACAAATTGCTAAATCATTTATTATTTTACAATTGTTTTTTATTCCGTAAATTATTTCATCCTTTCTTACAATGTTTTCGTATTTAATTTTGTTAATTACATTATTGGCTTTCTTAATTGGTTTTATGTTGATTCTTTGGAAAACGGTAGGTTCTGTCTTAGGAATATTTACAATATAAATAAGACGTGTTTCGTTTTGCGCTATTTTAACATCGGAAAATTTTAGTGCATCTTCTACGTTATTGTATGGGATGTTATCTTTACTAATGCTTTCTAGAACTAATTTAATTTCGGTTTTTGATAGTATGTTGGAACTTGCCGTATTTGATTTTGCTAACTCTATTGCGTAAATTGTATTAGTAATTTCTTCTTTTATGAGTTTAATTTTGTATTGTAAACTTAGGATTAGCTCGATTTCGAAAGATTTATCTCTTCTAATCATGTTTAGTATTTCGTTAGTTACGTTAGTTAACTTATTAATTCTATCGTTGTGTGCTTTGTTTATGATTACCTGGTCATTGTTATTTTCTGCTATAGTGTTGATTTTATCTGACATTAAGACAAAATCGTCGTGGTCAGGGTTTCCCGCTATCCACTTCCATGCAGAGCCGATGAAGTCCAGCGATCTTTTCTGTCTCTGCATCTTAATGTTATTGACAAAATTTTGTACCTGTGACAATTCGTGTTCTAGGAACGGAAGGAAGGGGTTACCTTTGGGAACGTTTTTATTGAGTATGGATGTAATCTCGGATAGGAAGGACTGGTAAGGTTCTATATCTATTATGTGTATGAGTTTCAGGTTACCATTCTGGATTCTGGCTGCCCCTGTGTCCAGTGCTATTACTTGGGAGTTCGTGTAGTCGAGGATTTGGACATCTGCGCTGATGGCCGTGATCAGGAATCTGTAAAATGGATATCAGTTGCGAATATTACTTTTGTGTATTGTTTTGCCTGACTCGGTTATAACTGTTGTAGGTTTGTTTTCTTTGACTATTTCTTGTGTGTACCTAACTGTGAGCTTTGAACCTATGCGTTTGTTATGTTTCACGAAAATGGTTTGACCAACATCGTAGTCTTTAGGTGGTAATTTATTTTTATTGTGAAATTTAAGGTCTTTGTTTTGTTTGCTTTGAAGTCGTTCTATGTTTCTTTGCCTAGAAGTTTCGAATTGTTCGGGATCGGTTGTAACGGTTCTTCCGTAGAATAGTTCAATAGGTCTTTTTCCAGTAGTTGAGTGAATGCTGTAATTATACTCGTATACCGAGCGTTCGAGCAACTCTTCGAATGAGCGATGGGTGCCATCGGTTTTTAGGCATCGCATTATTTCCGAGAGGGTAGAGTGAAATCTCTCCACTTGACCGTTCGTCTCGTTGCGTTACGAAGGTGTCCTGAATATAGTGATCTTGAGTTGATCTTCCATCATGAACACAATGGAGGCAGAGTTTAGTGATTTTTCATTGTCTATTACAACGTATTTAGGTACGCCGAAAAAAAACAAGATTTCTCTGAGTGGTTTCCTAACATCCTCTATTGATCTTGACTTTAGTATCCTTGCCTGCGTAAATTTCGTGAATTTATCTAGAGCGGTCAGTACCAAATGTTTTTCTGTCGAGTAGATGTCTATGTGGAGAATGTGTCCAGGATATTGCGGGATAGGTGTGGAGCTTAGGGCTGGCTTGTTGGGGTGTCTGTCGTACTTGTTTTCCTTGCATGTTGCGCACTGTTTGACTATTTGTTTGATTTTTGAGTTCATTTTAGGAAAATAGTACCTTTCGATGATCTGCAGTCTGTTTTCCAGAGCGTTCCTATGAGCCCTTTTATGGTATTCTAATATGATATTCTCCTGATCGGATTCGTTTTGAACATCCTCTACTTCGATTTGTGTAAACCTAATTCGGTAGCTGCTAAAATATAGGGAATAAATGTCTTGAATCAATCCCATTACGGGTTCTGTCGCTTTGATTCCGTTTATTACATTGGGGTTCAGGTATCTCTTAAATATGCCGGTTAGATTTTCTTTTGTATACCGTGGTTCTGTGAATGTGTGTCTGGTATGACTGGAAAATGGCTTTTGAAGCTGGTAACTGGAGGTGTCATTGACCCTTAAGATGAGCTGGTTCTTGAAGACATTAATGGGTGTTTCTACGGAAGGGATAAGGTTCTGTGATGAGCTATCATCACTATGCTGCGTCGTCGTTACTGAGTTTACTAAAGATTTTTGTGGTGGTCTGGAAAGTGCATCGGCCACGACGTTAGATTTACCCGGTTTATAGATGATTTCGTGGTTGTATTCTTCTAGGATCATTTTCCATCTCTTCATCTTAACATTGTTATTCTTGTTGCTGAGAGCATACGTTAGGGGCTGATGGTCGGTAAATATTTTTACTTTTCGAGATCCGTATAAGAAGTTGCGTAGGGAATTGAGTGCCCAGATGATGGCGAGCATCTCCTTTTCATTAGTTGCGTACGCTTCTTCGGTTTTACTCAGTGTTCTCGAGAGGAAGGTGATCGGTTTTTTACCTTGAGACAGGACTGCCCCAATCGCATATTTAGATGCGTCAGTCGTAAGCTCAAAGTATTTGCTTAGATCGGGATACGCGAGTACAACTTCTTGAGATGTTAGCGCATTTTTTATTTCGTTGAAGGCTTCTAGCGCTTGTTTGTTGAGATGTATTGGAAAATTTTTCGAGTTGGTTTTCGATATACGTCCGCGCCCTTCTTCCCCTCTTAGAAGAGATGTTAGGGGGTTGGCCAGCTTGGCGTATTCGCGTATGAACCGACGGTAATATCCCGATAAGCCTAGAAAAGATCTAAGTTCCTTGAGATTTTTCGGGGTACGAAAGTCGACTATGGCCTGTACCTTCTTAGGGTTTGTTCTGATTCCTTCTTGGGAGACTATGAACCCAAGAAATTCGACCGATCTTTGGAGGAATTCACATTTGTCCATCTCAACCTTCAAATTCGCTTTTTCTAAAGTGTCGAAGACGAGATCGATGTTTTTGAGATGTTCCTCTTCCGTGCTACCAAAGACGATGATATCGTCTATGTACACGTAGCACCTGATGCCTATGTGTGCCCTTAGGATGTCATCCAGTGCTCGTTGGAAAATAGAAGGCGCGTTCTTTAGGCCAAACGGAAGGCGAGTGAACTCATACTTCCCATGGTTCACTGAAAATGCCGTTTTCTCAATATCAGATTCCTTCAACTGTATTTGGTGGAAGCCACTTTTCAGATCGATAACTGAAAAATATTTATTTCTTCCTAAATTAGCTAGAACCTCGTTGATCTCTGGTACAGGATATCTGTCTGGTATTGTGACAGTGTTCAGCTTCCTATAATCGATGACTAACCTGAATTTCCGTTCCCCAGAAGCATCGGGTTTTTTTGCTACCACCCAGACTGGGGCGTTATAAGGTGATCGCGATGGTCTGATTATACCATCGCTTAGCAACTTCTTGATCTCTTTATCAACGACAGGTTTGA
Source organism: Leptarthrus brevirostris (assembly GCA_964036015.1). Classification (NCBI taxonomy): domain Eukaryota; kingdom Metazoa; phylum Arthropoda; class Insecta; order Diptera; family Asilidae; genus Leptarthrus; species Leptarthrus brevirostris. Next base: position 115,467,894 of record OZ038372.1, on the reverse strand, counting down.
GTGCTATCGGGTACGGATAGGATTTAGAGTAAACGGGATCGTTATAAGTGGTTCGAATTTCACCTTTGACAACAGTGGAATACGTGAGCTTTTCGTCCGGTTCGGAGAACAGGCTGGGATGGTTTCTTAGAACGTTGTATAGTTTAGAAGTTTGAGTTTCGTTTAAATGTGATGTCCTCACGTTAATACTATTGACAGCTTGAGAAAGATGTTGTTTGATGGGGATTTTGATAGTTTTACATAGTGTCATGTAACTCCCGGCTGTGTAGATAATTGCATCTAGCTCTTTTAGACTGTCGTTGCCAATGATACCATGAAAAGATTTAAGAGTTGGTAAGATAAAGAATTTGAGGTTGATATTCTGAGGACCGAATAGATTTAGTATGACGTGGTGAGTGATTTTTACGTTCCCTCCAACTGAGTTGGCTGAAAAGGTTATCTCGTTGGGTATCGGGTTCTTCACGCAGTTTGGTTGGATGTAGTTTTTGTTACTTCCGGTGTCTATAAGAAATCTCAATATGTTTCCGCCCTTCGTTCTATACTCGAAATATGGAAGCGAAGAGCTCGTTAGCCTAAAAAATGAATATCTTGAGGTTCTTGGTCCGATTTTGGGCTTTCTTGGTCAATCAGTTCAGGTTCTTGGTAATGAACCATGTTAGTGTGGTCATCATCGCTAATCCCGACGTAGTCTATTAGCGTCTGGTCGTAGTTTTTATCTTCCAGGTTAGCATTCTCGTTGTAGTCTATCAGATCGTTGTTAGATGACGAGGCTATAGTATGGAATGCTCTTTGGAATTTGGTAGGGTTATGTACTTGATTCGAACGATTAGGTCTCTTCAAGTTGAATTGAGGTCTGTTTTGATAATTTACAACATTCGAGTGGATAGAGCGGTCTACATCCATTGGCTCGACCCTTGGTGGCGGTCTTGGTGGAGCTTGTCTATTGATATAAGTATTCAAATTTTGTGGTTGATTATTAATGAGTGGCCTAGCGTGAGCTGGTTGGTTTTGAATAAGTTGCCTAGCGTAAGCTGTTTGATTTTGGTAGGTCGGATCATTCCAGAAGGGAGATCTGTTAAAATTTGCGGTTCGATGGGGATAAGACGTAAGCTGTGGATAAAACTGGGGTCTCGGTATTTGTGCAGGGTTGTACCGGTTAATGGGAATTCGTTGTGGTGGGACAACAGTTCGCAACGGGTCGTTTATTCTGCGTGTAGTACCGTTGCTGTGGTGTGCGTGTTGGATACGGTAATTCATATTCTCTAGTTTAAGGCAGAGGTGAAGAGCTTGTGGCAAATCTACTGGTTCTCTCATTCCTAATAGTTTGGGTAGATCTCCTTTTAGGCCTCTTATGAAAGTGTCGAGAGCTTTGTCCCTGTAGGTCTTCACCATAACATTCATAGCTTCACCGCTTATATCCATACTGCAGATTTTGTTGAGAATGAGCGATAGATGATGATATACCATTTGATAGAACCCTTCGACAGTGTTGCTACCTTGTACTAAGCAGGTCATCTGGTACTCTAAAGTACCAAGGTCTCTTTTGTCTGCATAATGTAATGCAAGGCATCGAGATATTCGTTCCCAATTTAGTGGTGTGTTGTATGATTCCAACGCGATGTCGGCTTGGGCAATGGCTTCGGATACTAGAGGTCTAATTTGGTTTTGCAATGTTGTGGGGTTTGCTGCTTGAGGGGCAGCAGGGCCTCCTTCATTATTTACCGCGCCTTGAGCCATAGGTATTATGGCTGGGCGTATCAAATTTTCGTTTCTAGACATTATTTAAGGTACCTATAGGGAGCTTTCGGTTTTATTTATTTATTTTTATTATTTATTTCTTTGAAAAATTCAGGAATTGCGTAGGGGTATCCAGAAGTTTAGGGTTGAATTGATCGAATCAATCGGAGATAGAATGTTTAATACTTACTGGAGCTAATTTATTTATTCATTAAAAGTCCGAAATTATTCTAGGCAAATTCAATTGAATCTATTTGCATGCAGAAAAGATAAATCAAGCAGGAATTTTATTTAATGCAAAGAGGGAAACAAAGAGTAGGAAATAAGTTTTACTTACAGGTTTCCTTAAAATTTTCCGTGGAAATAGTTGAATCTTGTCTTGTTATATTTTCTTATTGGATGATTTTTATGCTAATTGGACTTTGCCTTATTAACCTTATTTAGAAAACTGATTTTAGCCTTTATTTTCTCACACCTTCCTTTTCCAAAGAATTTTCTTTATATTCTTATTCTTAACGATTTCTTTCTTTAATAGTGACAAATAAATTCAGTAGCTGATTGACTGACTTGTTTTAAATATTTATTTACTTTTAATTCAATATTTACTTTACTAAAAGCACTTTAATTATGAATTTATGATTTATGATTTAGAGATTATTTCAATTTTTGTTATTCAAATATATAACTTGTCTCAAATATTTCACTTTTACGTTTCATATAATTCTCCACTTTACTAAATATGATTTATTTTACTAGTATTTTATAATAATATTTTAATTCTCTGGTTTGAATCGATAAATTGTATTTCACTTAATTAACTCACTTTTGGTATTTTTATCTTTTATTTTTAGAAGGAAAGAATCTTACGCTATTATTACGTTGAATCGCATCCTCACGAAAGCGGCTGCCAGTACTTCTGCTGACTCCTTTTACTCCAGGATATTTCCTTTGCTGGTTACTAAGGGGCCTCTTTTCTTCCGTGATGAGTTTCCTCAAGTTTTCGTGGTTTCTAAGTTGATTTCCCTTATTTTCGTTAGCACCCGCGAAATAGAAAAATGTCACAATGATTACACTGATCTTGTGCACTTCTTTTTATCACGATGATTACACTGATCTTCGTAGGATTTTAATAAACACAAATAATTGCACGGAACTTGTGAATTTATTTTTTATTAAATATCGCGGGTCCCTGCTCGGGCGCCAGTTAATGATTATATTTGGGAATTTGACTTTTTAAAAAAACCAACTTAATTACTTGAACTCCAGAATGCGACTGGTTATTACATTTTATTTCATGAAATTAGTTTTACATAATTTGATGACTTAGGAATAATTCGCGACATGTTGTCAGCAGTTCTCAGGTGTTTTGGGTTTCCAGGTATGCGGCATGTGTTGGGGTCGATGTAATGGATATGTCGAAATATGCTGTGTCTGCTGTGAACTTATGGGAAAATATTGTGAAGTGTTCTGCCGGATGATGATTAACTTATATGCTTGACATTTCGGATAAGAAGCTAAACGAGTTTTCGTTTAGAACTAAATCAGCAATGAAAAAATATAGCAAGGCCAAGTTGTAAGCGTGATAAAGAAGATCTATTACGAACTGCCGACATAATAGAATGACCAATTGCTGAGCAAGTCAATTTTAGACTAACAGAATTGCATAGAGATGGGCGATACTGCGTAAATCTCTTCTAATATACCGATATTTTGTATCGATGCTTGCAACGCCCGATAATTCTTTAATAGATATTTTTGCATCGATACTCAGTTAGTATCGAAATTCTAAACAACTCCCATTGGTGCCAAATCAGTGACTTACTGTGTGTATTTAAATTAGAATATAGCTTATTAATTCTTATTAATTCTTAGAATTTCGATACTAACTGAGTATCGATGCAAAAATATCGATTAAAGAATTATCGGGCGTTGTAAGCATCGATACAAGATATCGGTGGTATAAGCTCAGAAAATTTTCTTGTGTGAGTACATCATGGAAGTAACACTAATTTAGAATTTTGGAAAGTGCTCCATAATGCCATAATGTCCCAACATAACTAAGAACTGCCTTTGAACAACTGGCGTGAGTAAAATTGAACATATTTCAGATGTAAACAAACTGGAAGTTGCAACAAAAACTTTTATTTATTATCACTACTTTTTGAGGTTTTACACTCAAATTGTTCACAAAACAGTAAGTTCTTAAAGAGTATTTTAAAACGCTCTTTCTTATATTCTTTGTCTATTCAGTCAAACAAAATTAATAATTTACTTCTAATTTGAACGTAAACTCAGAAAATCTTTTTCACGAACGCTTTAGATGGAAATCACACCAATAACAAATTGACAGTTCAACTTCATCTTCCTCCCTGTCCTAATCTTCTAATCGAACAAGTTGGCTGGTCTCCTTAGAATATAGAACTAGAGGAAGTGCCCTTGCTTGTAAAAACCTAGTACGTGTTTTAAGCATTTCTCTTGCAGGCAAGGCGAGGTACGGGTACCCCTATCTCGATGACAGCTACCCTATTTTTGACAGATGCCAATGCAAAACATCTGTCATTAGTTCTGTGTGAGTTTTGTTTTCAATTTATCTGGAACTTAAAGTTATTTCTGCATATATAACATTAAAAATCGAGACTATATTAGTGGAGTGACACTTTTTTTTGAGACAGTTTATAGACTTTAAAAGACAGATTTTTAAAATGAAGTGTGCAGTGGACCCGTGGAATATCTTTTTTCGGGAGACAACTAGCATAAATATGTTTATTGACATGTTTAATTTAAGATTAAATCATTAAAATTCTTACGACCAAAAAGGGTAACTAATAAAATCAAAGTTTCTGTTCCCATTCTTAGTTTGCTTACATTCTGAAGAATTGAAAGTTTTGTGTCGCCAGTGGCGGTCTGCCAAAAGATATTTAAATTTTTAAACATATGTTTGCCCCGTCCCGTGCAAGTCCGTTTGTTACTCCTGCTATGGTGAAAACTACCACTAAGGTATACTTCTAACACATGAAAGAAAATGCTTAAGTTTTCTGAGCGATGTGCACTTCCTATAGTTATATATTCTAAGCTGGTCTCACGTACACGAATCACATACACAATGGTCTGTCCTGGGGCCAGTTCACGCAAGTCGACGTCGAGTAAAAACGACATTTCAAATGTCGTTTTTGGTTCACGCAACTCGACGTTATGTGTACGTCATTTCAAAACTGTCGAAAATTTGCTCGACGTAAAATAAGTTGTCAAATTAAGTTATTCAAATGCTAATTAGCAATATAAGCCATAATTACTTTCAAATTAATTTATTATACGCAAAGTTATGTAGTAAGAATTTCGAACACATCCTAATTGAGCCATCTATGATAAAACGATGTTCCTACAGGTAAATTTAAATTATGTAATATATAAAGGAATGCTTCCTTTGACAAACCAGAAAGTAAATGTATTTAAAATATATTCTCCCCAAAGATGAAAATGTTTACGAATTTTCCGGAAGAGACAGAGGATCTGAAAAGTCTCTAAGCGTTCGCCTACTTATCCTTCCTTAAAAACCTCTTTGTTAAGTTCTGTCAACTAAAATATATCCACATCTCTTTCTATACAAAAACTTTAGCGATTTTATTTACTTTCTAAACTTTCAAATGACAAAATTTACAATGTAAATGCTTGTATTTACATATCCCCCATTTTTTACCAGCGGCTTATTGTGAAAACGATATTCAACGCGTCGACTTGCGTAAACCTAAATGGAAGCTTTAATTAGTTAATGTCGTTTTCGTTAAACGTCGATGTCGACGTCGAGTGTCGAATTGCGTGGACTGGGCCCTGTATATTCTTTAATCTAAGTTCTATATTCTAAGTAAGAAAGCGCTTCAAATTGTTTTTGTCTATTCATATAAAGCCATGTTTACCTCCGTCAAGAGCAATTTGTTATACGTTCGAATACAATACCGATATTTTAAAATTATCGATATTTTTTTGTCGATAAAATCGATACTTTGCATCGGAAGATTTAAGCCATTATAATACCAGACATCGATATATTTTGGTAAATCTCTAGCATTGCATCGCTTGATAGGCAAAATTATTTTCTCCAACAAATATGTAGAGTAATGAATGAGGGATACCATCATTGATGTTGTCGAGCATTTGACTTAGAGGAAGGTACGATTTGTTACCGACGACTGTCGATGTTATGTCCTCGCGAATAATTTGAGCTGCTTTAAGAATTCAAAATCGTTCTTCACTTTCCCTATGTTTCTTATTGTTATACCATGACTTGCTTAATATTTCATGATGCCTATTGTTGAAACAAATAATCAGATAACTTCTGTTTTTCTGTAATTATAATAGGAGGACCATATTTTTCTTTCAACTTCATTTTAATGATCTTGTCATTGGCAGGGTCCTCCCTGCGGATTTCTCTCAATTCATTTATAGTGAACTTGCAGTCGTTGTTATCCTCAATATATTTATAAATATTTTCCATCATGTATTTTAATACTTTCATCTTCCCGACCACCAACTCTATTCTTAGTCAGATATCGCTTGAAAGCACTTAAATGATACTTGGCTATATTTTATTTCATATTTATTAAGTAATCAACCGTTGATGAATCTTTAAATAAATTAATTAATACAACACACAGTCAACCGTCAAAATGTCCCCACCAGAGAGAGATTTATTGCAAATGAAACAATAATCTTCCATTTCTATATGACACTTAGGATATTTAAACTCTATAAAATGACAAACACGTCCGTTCTACAAAAAATCGTTCAGAATAAGTAGTGTTGGGGGATTAGAAGGAACGACAGCTTATATAAACCCAAACAAAAGAACGAAATATCAACAACAATGACCGTGGAATTGTCCTACTGGGTATATCAGTTGGGTAAAAAAAGGCATCTAGTACTCAATCTCCTAGGTGATGTGGAAAAGAGTACATACAGAGTACATTCTTTTAAATCTTTAATCTTTTCTCCATTTCTTTGATCACCAACAAGATTGCCTAGTTATAAAATTTGAAAAATAATATTTTCTCAAAGTTCCAAGCAAATTTGTTTAGAGCTGATGAAGTCATACGAGCTTAAAAGTAACGCTCCAAAAGCGCATCGTTCTACTCGAAATCTCCCTTTCTACTTGGAACTATGATTTACTGACTACAGTTTTCGTATTGTAAAAATTCACCTTTTGGAGGCAGCTTTAGCAGCAGAAGGCTTACTTTATGGCCTTTCAATCGATGATTCGTTGGAAAATGAAAACTTTTTAGTGTAGACTTTACCGGATATTGTCTACAAATCACATTTTTCAAAACAGTGACAATCGATGAGCAAAAACGGTTGCACCGATCGTCCTAAAACTTTTATTTAGGTTTCTTTTAAATACTAAGGGCCTGTTCGTGAACGAAGGAACTTTCTTGTTTTTTAATGAAAGCAAGATAAAATAAAATAAAAATTTATGCATCAAGAAATATATACACTTGCGGTCAAAAAAACTGCACCACCTCAAATTTATCGGAACAAGAGTAGACTTTCGGAAGTCCATTTTTCACAGTGTACTTATCCCGATTTTGCTCGATGACAACGTGAAGAGTCAATTATTTTGAAAAATTACCTACTGAATACGACAAGTACTCTTCAATGGCTGGTACTAAAATATTCCTTGTCGACTTACTCACCTGTGTGGTGCGATTTTTATGTCCGCGAATGTATTCGCGTTAAAATCAAGTTTTGATAAAACCTTTCGTTCAAGAAGAAGGCAAACTAATAGAATCTTTTTTGGTTTTTTTTATTTTTTATTATCTTTATGATTAGGAGAGACAGAGTTGGATCAATTGGTTGGGCTCCACGACCACCATACAATAGTTCTCGAGTTCGAGACCTGGTCTACCCATGTTTGATTAAAAATTGAATAAAAAAATCCACTCCGTTTCTGAGCTGGGGCCTTATTATTGAATAGGTTCGATTTTGATCGGTCGTAAATATAGGAAATTTAGGACTGAATGGACCTAAAGCTAGAAACTTGCGCAAGTATAATATCTCTGTTTAATCTCATTCAATTCTAAATTTTCTATATTTACGATCGATTGCAATCGAATCGTATTCAGTAGTAAGACCCCTGTTGTCTAGATCGCAACAATGAAAAATCAAGAAATTCAAGTTTCCCCATTACCCTTACCCTAATTCCCTTACCAAAGCCATGTTAACGCATCAAAGGTCATCCACTGGGCTTTGTCCACATCGTAAAGAAAAAACTTCGGAGAAATCTTGCTCACCGCGAAATAACTGAAAACAACAGTTAAGATTATTAAAAAAAAATTCCCGAAAATCAGGTTTGTTTGCTGAAAATTTTAAAAAGTATTTGAAATAATTTTTTCTTAAAAAGAAACACTTTTTTGAACACGTTTCTACATTTTAATTTTTTTCTAAACCTATTTTCTATACCTATTCTGAGTATTGTGAGAGTTCTAATTGAAGATAGAAGAAATTATATATATAATCGAAAAAATTTTTTCTCTAAAATAAAAAAAAAATCAAATATTTTGTAAAGTCTCTTTTGACCTCAACGTTTTTTGCTCCTTTTTCTTTTCTTATTTATTTATTATGAATTTGTTACCTATCTAGTGGGCACTACGACCACGAAGGACTCTTGTGCCACAACCCCTACTACTGTAAAAAACGCTCAGGCACCCTGAGGTAGGAAAGATGGTCTTTAACAGTGGAGGATATAACATCAGACGGTCTGAGAAGATCCCAACTGAAGATCCACCGCTTAAGCCATGCCAAAGCAGGACAGAATCACATAATGTGCACTGTAGTTTCATCGTATGTCCGACCCACTAGATAGATCTATCCGGCATTGGTGATATCTCAGCCTGTGGTGGCCAAATAGATAGCCTGACAGGAACCTGATATGCCCATTATATAAGGCGGAACTATCGTTGCAAGCACAGGGTCTATAAAGCCCATGAGCCGTTTGAGGAAACTGGGGCTCAGACTTGGACCACCGCTGCCCAGTTCTCTCATTCAGGAAAAAAAATCTTCTGTTGACGCGTAATTCCTTAATTTTGTAGTCCGTTAGTGCGCACATCTTCGCCAGTAATACGCCAGTAATACGCTGTAACCCACAACTGGCATATTAGATGTGAGCTGCATTCTCAGAGCACTAATGGCAGCCGATTTTGTGATAGGGATATGCATGCGAGAGAATCCAGTTTCCGCCTCCATGGCAGCAGTTGGACAGGTCCTCATTGCCCCTGTTATAGTGAGGTAAGCAAGCCGCTAATACCTTGTTGCATTTAGCGATTTCCGCTGTTGAATTTTTGGCTACCAGACCAAGGCTGTGTAACCAACAATCGGTTTTAAAATGGTATTGTATAACCATAAAAACCTCTTCGGAGTAAGAACCCCAGTTCTTCCAAAAAGTTTTCGACCGGCCCATATGACTAATTTACGGCAGAGTCAAGGTGAGCGTTCCAAATAAGTTTTCCATCGAGCGTAATCCCCAAGTATTGCACATCATTGGAATACTCAATGCCCTGGATCGAAATTGTGCCAAAGTTCAAATTGTGATATATGGTGAACGGCAAAGAACATCCTTGGTAGGGTTAATAGTGAGATATTTGTTTGAGCATAGTTTGTGTAAGAGTTCCTCTAATACTAGAGACCAGAACAGTGGCGATAGTACCTCGGCTTGTGGGCACCCCTTATCTGCCATAATGCACACAGAGCTGTTACGCAGGGTGGATACAATTTCCCCGCTCCCTTAGCGAAGCATCCATCCACTTAACATTATGAGAATCCAGACCCCTCCGCGTGACAGCTCTAGATATGGATCCATACCTAATGTTGTCTGAAGCACGTTCTATGCAAAGAAAAGCACAGAAAACAATTTCTTTATGGTAAAGGACTTTCTCAATCTTCCTAACAAGATTTTGTAAGGCAGTCTCTCCATTGCCTTAAGTAGAAAGTAGGTAAGTCTGATTTGTCTGTATGATTTAGGTAGCTCTAGCGACCTTTTGTCTTGTTCGGGGATAAATACCACCACTACTCTCATCTACAAGAACGGTATGTAGCCGAAAATATAGTTGTCTATAAGCGAATTATCCAATGCAGTCCCCCAGTACTTTAAAAGTATGAAAGGAAGCCACTTCCCATTTAGCCATATCATTGCCAAAGATGACGCAAGACAAACTTAATGCCCTTCGGGTCAACGGAGATCCTTCGTCACCGGCCACGTGGTGGACTGAGTCTGGGTTTAGAGGGACACATATTTCAGGTTTTCCCTTTGGATTTCGGTGTAAGTGTCGTCCTGTTTCCTGAGGAGCCCTACCTCATTTTAGGAGTCCTTGGCTAGTACCTTTTGAAGATGAGCTGCCCGTCGCAAAGATTCTGAGCTTTCACAGCGCCTTGTCCAGGACTCGCGTTTGAACCTGTATTTATCCTACTGTTGGGCGGGAGCGTTTAGTTCTATTAAACCGTCTCACGTTCCTACAAATTTCAGATAGTTCGCTTCATCTTGGTGTGAACTCGGAGAGGACCCTTCTAGACAGGTTGAATGAGGTCTAGGACATAATTTCTGACTGCTCTGATAAAGGTAGGTTTACACTCGCTATTAACTGTATCAGTGTTTTTATCGATTAGGCAGTTTAACAGTTGCTCACCTCTTTAATTGATGTTGCTGCTGGCGTTGGCTTCGCAACCAATGATGACTTGTTGGTTCGTCCGTCGACACTAACTGATTAGTTGTTAGAATTCATTAAGGAAGTAGGCCGATGCCACGACAAGTTCCTGCATATACCTACGGTAGGAAAATAAAATTGCTTACGGGGAAATAACTAACAGCCTTTGCCTAGCTGGTAAATCAACTTACATGAGTTGATGTTGAGTCCTCTAAAAAATGTCGATGTACGTCTCACTTAAAAGTTTCGAATTCATAAGATGGTAAACTGTTTCACATTCGTGTTTTTCTGCTTAAACAAGATTCCCGCAATTTGCAGTTGCGGCCAAATTTTACCTGAAGATGATAGGGGTGGGAGCGACTTAAAACTCTTGTATTACGCTTTGTAATGTGTTCACAACAATTTCGTTAGAACAATGGCCGTTGAAATAGCGATAGAAGAGTGAGAGACAGCCGACATTCCGCCGATGGTCCAGAGAGTCAATGATCTCGGAGATTGAGGGATCGACAATAAGCTTAATACCCTTACGTTGCACTTTGTCTAAAGTGGACAATGCTGTGTGTGGCCCCATTTCTTACAACTCTGTAGAAAACCTAAACAATATTGCATTTTTGGCCGCAGAAAAGATATGTTCGGTCCACCTAAGGTTACTGGATATTTCAATACCCAAGATGGCGAAACGGGCAAACTTACTCCGTCGACAGAGATGTTTTGAGAGTGGGCTGGGTGTTTTTTAAGGGACAGTAAGCAGTATTGAGTTTTGGATGGATAATTCGGGCACTCAACCAGTTGTTGCAATTTAAAGGACTCCCCTAGTAACTCTACGTGCCTTCCAGAGGGGCTTGTGGTTGACGAATGCCTGAGCCACTGAATTTCAGAAGACGGATACATTTAGAGAATCTTATCGATATCTGAAAACAATTTATCAAAGGAACACACAGTATCAGCGTCAGACATATTTGTGTCTATGGAGTTTAAATCTGAGCCAGACATAATTAAATTCTGGATTAGTAGAAATAAAATAGATGTAAAAATGGCACATCATTTCTGATGTAAACTGCTGTTCCCCTCTGAGGAGATAAAAACGGCATTAAGTAATAACGAAGAATCCGATACTGATTAATATCACAATCCGAAACAACCTTGGTTTCACTAAGTTCAAAGACAGCCGGCTTTTCACAAGTCAAGTGGCAGTATACCGAAAAAAGCTTACCTTTTAAGCCATGATTGTTGCAAAAATCTAAAGAAAATTTTTGCATACTCCCGTAATTTGCCCAAAACAAAATAAAATAAAACAAGGACTGATGAACGGGATCCACAAATGATACGTAGCGCTACCTCAATGAGGTCAACGGCAACAGCAGTGTTATGCCTACTGTGTTGAACTTTGATTACAACGAAGGCAGCCCAATGCCTAACAGTGGATACCCGTTTAACACATTCAACGACGCAAGGTAGCATGAATGCTGGATAGAAGTAATAAATAAAAAGAAACGGACCCACCAGACTATGCTTACTTATAGAGCATAAAAGCTCTTTTCCTTAGCGAGGTGATAATACACTATTAATTTTAACTGAATTTTTCCAAATAATCGATTAAAAATTCTTTGGGAGCAAGATCGGCGGCACGTCTGTCTCCTTCTACAGTAGAACACTCACTCAATTCCAACAGAGTAAGAAAGACGATACCTTAAATTACATTGCTAACATGTCTTCCATTGCGAAGTTTTTCGAAGCAATTGGCTATGATGCCCTTAGTTTTCATTGTAAACCGTTCATAGGGTCCTTTCAGCATGGTTTCTTCAAGCGCAAATCAACCACTAGCAATCTTGTGGAATTATCAGACTACTGTCTGACTGGTAAACAATTTGAATGTGTTTATACCGATTTCAGTAAGCTCTTTGATCGAACAGATGACAAGTTACTTGTTTTCAGACATACCATGCAAGAGTTTCCTTCTCTTTGGTTAAATGGATATCTTCCTATCTCTTTGATCAAATACAATATGCTCTGTTTCGGAATTCTCGCTCTAGTGAAATATCAATTACTTTTGGTGTACCACACGGCAGTCATTTGTGCCCCCTTCTTTTTAATATTTTTATCTATAACATAAGTTCCATTTTGGCGAATCCGAAAATAGTAGCTATGCTGCCGATGCTAAGATTTTTCGTGTAATATCTGACATTAATAACTTTTCTGTACTGAACCCTGAGCTTCAGTATTTCCAATTATTTCTGGTGTTATGGAGTTTGAAAGTTTGCGTATTTTATCTTTCAGCTCGTCAATATTATCTGGTGTGGTCTCGTAAACCTTACCTAATATCACCAATAAAAGGAGTCAAGAGCGATCACAACAGATTACCTTAGCTTCCATTCTAATCCAACACTACGACCAATCCATCTTTCCGTAAAAACATAATTTAGCAAATTTCGTACACAAATAGCATTATGCGCTGGAGCTCCATTTTGTTGAAATGTTAAAAACTCCCTATCCATTTAACGAGATGAGGGTGCAGACCAAATACTTGAAGTTTGGCTAGAAGGTCAGCATGCCAAACTCAAGCTAAAGCCCTTGAAATATCAAGGCGACGATTTCGGAATTACTGGCAATCATAGATAAGATGGTATTTTCTAGATATTTCATCAACTGAGAGCTGATGAGTGATTCAAAAACTTTAGATAAGTCCGAAGTTAATTCAATGGGTATGTTGTTAGAGGGGTCGAATACCTCTCCTTTTTTACGTATCGGCTGGACATGAGCAAGTTTTCATGCACTTGGAAATACTGCTGTTGATTACGACAGGTACAAAAGTTTGCGCAAAGGTGTAGTCAAAGCATGTCCAAAGAAGATAAATCTCGTAAGCTGCCGCATATTTTCGATAAAAAAGATCGACTAAATTTAATTGGGAAACGAAAAGAGAGTGGGTTATTTCTTTACTATGCAAAAATAAATACTACCCCTTTCCTTTAAGTCAATTTGGCTAATGAAAGGTGTGAATATTAAATTCCAATTAAGGTCGTAATAACGCTTTCTTCGTCTAATAACTTTATGATAGTGGAATTTGGATTCCCTAAAGGAAGAGCCATATTGAGGAGGCTAATATTTTACTCTTACATACTTGGGGTATTCTCATGTCTTAATTTTCTTAATGAAAGTAAAGTTAATGCTCAAAGTTTTCTTGTAATTAATTCGAGTCACTAAAAGACTCATTCCTAATGAAGGATTTATTATCCGAACCGTAGTGTAAAACACTCGTAAAGATTTTTGAACGAAGGAGTGAAAGCATTTGAGGTTTTAAAGACATTTTATCGCGCTGCCGATCAAGTGTGGAAATTCTTTATGTCTGTTACGGAAGAGGTTTCGCAGACGATACTTTCAGTCCTTTTAAGAAATCATCCGATGAGAACCGACAGTTAAAATGAAGGAAGAGCAAATAGAGGCGTTCGTTAATTTTATGTTTCCCCAAGAATTACAGGTTCCAGAACAAAATTAAATCGGGTACATAGGGTACCACGTAGTACTTGGTTCCTTTAGGAGCCTGCTAGTGCTACTATAGCGTCGTGATTTGACCTATTTCCAGTCAGCCATAAAACTGTGGCATTAAGCCAACAACCGGATAAGGAGCCAAGCCATGAATGATAAGGGAAATCATCGTAAAATCGAATCGATACAGAATAACTGTGCCGGCCTACAATTGCAAACCGCAAGTGCTTAAGCTCGTTTGATTGGAAACTGGCTCTATTTGCTAATGAGGGTCCTTGCACTTTCGGTACAGAGAAAAGCGCCAGAAATGGCCGTAAACCCGTAAGTGGTTTCCTCGGTTGCAAAAATGCTAAAACTGTTTTCGTACAAATTCTTGTGCAAATATTTACCTTTTATTGACAGAGAGTGTTACCGGTCCATAATTGATTGCTGCAAATAACCAGGTGAAAGCAATTAAAGCGTAAATTGCAAATTTGATGCACTTGCAATTTGTCGGAGCCGCCTTCATTCGACTGTAGGTAATTATTTACAGACGGATTTCTGTAATAGCTATAAATTGAAACAGTTAAGGTATGTTTTTGCTTTTCCGTTGAATCATCAACGAGGTGGGAGACATATCACCAATTCAAGTGTCATTCTCATGTTAAACTTCAATTGTTTACCAACTATGCACAAACATAAACAGGATATTACAGTCTCCATTTGATGAACATGATAGGCGAATGTAGAACAATCGTGAGTAAACAGTTTGTACTTCAATTTTGTTGATTTTATGATTTTATTTGTGCTACGCCATAATTATTTTTTAATGTCTACATGGACGATATAATGTGAAAAATGTGTGTACGTTATTGTCGTTTATATTGAAATTAAGCTGAATTTATAGTACAGCAGTATGGCAAATTTGGGCACCAATTAGCGGGAGAACGTAAGAGCTATGTCAATTTTAATAACAGTAAAGTCTACATGGTTACAAACATTATTATATCTCTTATGGAAACCATATTTATATAGCATGTACAATACCAATATATTGTATGGTGAAGCGTATTGCTTACATTACAAACCACGCAATCTGATCACATGATAGTAGTGCGAATACAACCATGAACACCATACGGCTACGCCAGACAAACGCACCATACCAAAGAAGCATCGCCACAATATACAGGAGTTTTGCCGAACAATCGTTAACCCTAGCACTACTTCAAGAGTCTTTGGGTATCAGTGGCCAAGTTCGAGGACTCAAAATCAGGTCATGAAAGTTGATTTACCACCGGGAAGAGGATAGGCCACAAGCCTATTGATTAACAAATGTGTTAATCATTTTCCCATTAGAAATTTTATTTCCTGGGACCTTGTAGCAATCCTGGCAGAGATACCTACAGTGGGTGGTATGGAGGAGATTTTCATGATATCGACCAACTTTTCTAGAGACAACCCATCCGCTTCATCTGATGAAGGCCAGAAACTCATCAGTTACTGTCGACGAAGAGGTTCTATCTAGCAGAATTCTCTCCGAATTCATAAGGAACTGGCTCAGTCTCACACAAAGCTTCCTTATCGGATCATCACTACATCCCATTTGGCAATCAGCTTATTTTATTAAGTAGAAGTTGCGGGGCGGCTAACCAGCTAAATGATGTAATCATCTCCTCCTAACTTCCTAGTCTCAAGCAATGCGGAACCTAAGGTGGAGCGAACGGCTATCTAAAGTACGTAGGCAAGTGAGAGACTATTTAATGGAGCTTAACGCTTCCAACAATGTGATGAATATAGGTTCTCTCTCAGTGAATATAATAAAGAAATAAGACGCTCCAAACGTCCTGAAGAAGACGCTGTGAAAGCATAAAACCTTTGCCACTTTTAAAATGTACTATCCAGGAACGCCAAACCTAAAAGGGAAACCCTGAGATACCTGTTACAGGCGCACTTCCATGCGTCAACACTAGGACCAGGCTCAGTCCACCACGTGGTCGGTGACGAAGAATCTCTGTTGAGACGTAGAGCCTTAAACCTGCTTTTTGATGGACTGTGGCATCCTTTAGAACTTTTAAATACCTGGGGGCGATATTATCTTCGTAGCCCTCCTCCAGAACTGCATAGATACCATCCTTGTTACATTTGTCAATTTGTTTAGAGCCAGATACATATCGCACTCATGCAGAAAAGTAGTTATGATATTCATTCCCAAACATACAACTCTACAGCTGTGCAAACCATACAGACCAATCAGTCTTACTTTATTTATACTTAAGACACTTCACTTCTCTCAGTTTGCTTACATAAAAGGTAGATTAAAATATACTAAGTCACCGGTAGGGTAAGTGATATCGTATCGGCATACCAATCCGGATGCCCCAGGTTACAATATCACCGACGGCGATCCATGGCTGTTTTCTCCTGGCAAAAGATTACGATCAAAAAAGCCATGGTTGCAGAGAGTTATAGAAGGTGCTTTCGGCAACACCAGGTATTGATCCGTATCTAGAGCTCTTACAGTGGAGTAAGTGATAACGTGTCGGACTACCAATCCGGAGGTACCAGGTTCGAATCCCAGCGGTGAAATTCTTCTCCCATCAATGCTCCATAAGAGGTTACGGGAATGAGAGAGATATATTGTTAAGTAGGTGAATGCTTTGCTAAAGCAACAATAAATTATATCCACCCAGGGTAACATTTCTATCTATATTAAGGCAGCCCACAATGCGGTGAACTCTCGCCGCTTCTCTGGTTTCAAGTAGTAGATGACCTCTTACACAAGCTGCCTGAGCTTGGTTATGGGGCGGTCGGCTATGTGATTGACTGGACTTCACTCGACTGTTATTATATATCGGTGCGCAAACGAAGATGACACTATTAACCCTACCAAGGCTATTCTTCCTCCGTTCATCAGAAGGCACCATTTGGACTTTGGTACAATTTGGATCCAGGGAACGTTCATTGAGTACTTCAATAAGGTGAAATACTTGAGAACTACGTACAACAGAAAAATTAATTGGAACTCGCGCTTTGAATCTACCCTAAATAAGGCTACTCGAGCCCTATGGCCCTATCGAAACTTCTTTAGAAGGACTTAGGGTCTCACCGCGGAGACGAAACCAATCAAACCAATTGATATCTGTACCGCCTTGGTCTGGTGCATAACAATTCAAAAGCGGTCGGGATTCATCAAATGTAACAAGCTACAGCGGCTTGAATGCCTCTCTATAGCAGGAGCAATGAGGACCTGTCAAACAGCTGCCATGGAGGCGTTAATTGGCTCTACACCTGCACATTTCTAAAAGAAAATCGGCGAATTAGTGTCCTGAGAATGCAGCTCACATTTAATAAGCCGGTTGGTGATAAGGTACATATGGGCATGCTTAAACGGACTCTTCGCTTAGATGTGTGCACCGTAACAGATTACACGACTAAATAACTGCGCTTCCGTAGAAGATTCAAAATTCTCTTTCCTCATTGAGGAGATTGAGACGGCGATGGTCCAAGTCTGGATCCTTATAGCCTCAAATGGTTCACTGGTAGTTCAAAAATGGATCACGGTTCTTAAGCTGGTATCCTTGGACCTAATACTAGGGTTTCGATTGCATTGGGTAAATGGCCCAGTGTCTTTCAAGCCGAAATCCATGCCATCGAAATCGAGGTTAACTAAGTAGCGCGTCGACACCCTCCACAAGTATTACCCCATAACAAGATGACGCTTTGTTGTATACCTCGTCACTCGGGTATCGAGGGCAATACGAGCGCTGATGAGCTGGGAAGGAAGAGTTCATCATCTCGACGTCAAATCCCCGAACCTGTAGTTAACACCTACTGTACTGGAAAAAAGTTCCTGCACCTATCTAGGCCAAGGTGCTTGTTAGACCCTATGCTTGCTTACTTTTAAAAGCCTTAAATATGGTAGATCTCAGGTTACTATCAGACTACGTAATTGGCCTCCATTTTTTATCTTTATTATATATGATGTTGCCAAAGCTCAGGGGATGCTCTATGATGCTAAGGCACAGCCTTGGCAGGAAAGGAATTAAGGATGAGGGAAATGGGTTAGGAGGTTGAGTGAAGGAGGTGTCGATGTACACCCCGTTTGAAAGTTTCAGGCTCATAAGACGAGGGAAAAACAGAAGATGGTAAACTGTTCCACATTCGTGTTTTTCTGCTTAGAAAAGATTCCCAAAATTTGACGGTACGTCCAAATTTAACCTCGAGAATATAGGGGTGAGAGCGACTTGTTGATCTTGTATCGCACGTTGTCACGTGTCTACAATGAATCAGGCTAACAATTTCGTTAGAACAATGGCCATGTAAATAGCGATAGAAGAGATAAAGGCAACCGACATTCCGTCGGTGCTCCAGAGAGTTAAGGCCCTCAGAGATTAAGGAATCGCCAATAAGTTTAATAGCCTTGCGCTGGGTTTTGTCTAACGCGGACAATGCGGTGTGTCCTGCCCCTGCCCAAATATGGGAATTATATTCAAGTTTAGGCCTAATGTGGGACTTGTAGATTAGCGCTAAGTCAGGTAGGGTGAAATATTTCTTACATCTCTGTAGAAAACCCAAACATTTCATTGCACTTTTAGCGATTGCAAATATATAATCAGTCCAGCTTAGATTGCTGGATATCTCAATACCCAAGATGATTAGGGAGGGTGAATTGGGTATATTCACTCCGTCGACTGAAATGGGTTGGGGTTGAAGTGGGCATTTTTTAAGGGACATTAAATAGCATTGAGTTTTGGATGCATTAAACGTAACCCGATTTGCTCTATCCCAAGCGAGGACCATAGAAATGTCGTGGTTTAATGATCTAAACATTCGTTCCCGATTGACTTCTGTAGCATTTCCACGTGAATTCATTACAGAATCAAATGAGTACGCGAAATCAAGGGTGCTGTCGTCGGCGAAACTATGAATAGGATTGAATTGAGAATAAGGAATAAAAGATCATTAATAAAAAGAAGAAATAACGTTGCTGAAAGAACTGAACCCTGAGGTACACCGGCATTTATTTCGTAGGAATAAGATCTAAGTCCGTCAATTACTACACGGATTGAACGGCCTGACAAAGAACTCTCTATCCATTTAACGAGGGTAGGGTGCAGACCAAATGTTTAAAGTTTGGTTAAAAGGGCAGCATTCCGGACTGTGTCAAAAGCCTTTGAAATATCAAAAGCGACGATTCCGGACTCACCAAAATTATGGAGACAATGATGCCAACGCTCCGTTAGAGCTGTTAGTAAGCTTAGTAGGTTGAGCGGCCAGCGCGGAAACCGTACTGGCAATCGTTGATAAGATGGTTATTTTCTAGATATTTCAACAACTGAGAGTTGATGAGCGATTCAAAAACTTTAGATATGATCGAGGTTAGTGCAATTGGTCTGTCGTTGGAGGGGTCGCATGCTTCTCTTTTTTTAAGTATCGGCTGGACATGAACAAGTCTCCATACCGTTGGAAACATTCCTGTTGAATATGACAGGTGAAAAAGTTTGTGCGGAGGTTTAGCCAAAGCAGAGGCGCGGCATTTTAAAACAAGGGGCTTTGGACACGTCATGTTTCGAAAGTATACGAAAAACTTCCCGAGTGCGAAAGTGCAGCTAATGCACTGTGATGGAGATGGAAGTGGCTGCGATGAAGGTAGTAAGTACGAATTAGCAGCAAACAGGTTAGCCTTGTCCAAAGAGTCAGTAAATACATTCCCATTATAAATGAGTGGTGGTGTTGACGAACATGTGAAATTGTTCTTTACGGTTTTTACTAGAGACCAGAACCCTTACTACCCTTTGAGTAGAAAATCCCTTCCGTCCGATGTTCTGGTCGAAATTGAACTTTGCCCGACTAATTGCTGAATTGCAAATATTCCGCGCATCTCTATGGATACGTCTCAATTCCTCTGAAGGGCACAATTTATATGACTGGAAGGCTGCTTCCTTATTTGTAATGGCTGCGAAACAGTCATTATTGAACCCATTGGTGTTAGTTGCTTTGATGTTCTTGCAGCTATGAGGAATAAAGCGATGCATTCCAAACCATAGGATGTTTAAGATATAATCGGTGCTTCTGTTAACGTCTCTCATAGAAAAGCAATCAGACCAGAAGGAAGAAGGAGAATCTTCAGTCTTCCTGCATAGCATTCCCTGCCATATTTATGGCTTTGAACAAATCTGGTGTTTCTGGATTTAACTGTTTACTCAATGGCAAAACGATAGAATGTACTAATTGCATTATGCAGCACGCTATTTGGAATGCTACAGGAAAAATATCAGCTGGAATTGGGAAGCTTGTGTTGCGGTTTAAGCTTTTTCCATGTTTCTACTTCCTCGAGCGCCACAAAGATTACTGGTTCAATGAATGTCGTGTGAATGAGCCCACCTTGCTGGAAAACAGCCACCAATTTCCTTTGCGAGTATCGTTTTTGATTCCTGACATTTTTTCTTGAAGGACGTTTTGCCTGTTAGGCCGTCGAAAAAAAATCATGTATCGATCCCATAGTCCCTTACGCATTAGAGCTATGCGATGCACAATGCACATAAATAGCAAGGAGAAAATGGGATTGTCACTTCGAATTTTCTTGAAATGACATTTAAGTTGTTACGTTTGGTGTTGCAAAATTGTGTTATATTATTGCTATTCAGCTTAAATAAACTTATTAATCGCAAAATGCAGAACCGACCATAATTTTTACTTATTATCTTCTTCTTTTTTATCTTTCGTATTCTCCATCTTCAGATCAGAATTTTCTCGAGTACTCAAGTAACGTTTACATGATAAATTTCAAGTTAATCAAACAACATTTTCTGATTTACTGGTGTGAAGTAAACTTGAATTCAAAGGGGGTTTACTTCTGCTTTAGCTGAGCTAAGTATTTATAATAATCAGTTAACCACTGATTTTGGAATCTCCAATTTCTTTCACTCAATTTTGGAAATTCGACTGCCGTTGGCGGTATCCACACATTTTTTTTTATACGATGTGGCCAAATCCTAGGGGACAACCCTTTGATGCGTTAGCATGGTTTTGGCTGGAAGGGAAGTGAGGAAGCTAGACAATAGCCCAGAAACGGAGTGGATTATTTTAATTTCTTAATAAAATCTCACGGGGTCATCTGGTCTCGAACCCAGGACCCATGGATTGTTGGTCGTGCCGCCTAACGAATTGATCAAACTCCGTCTCCAACAATTCGACAACATTAGCATTGTCAGCTTATTCATAATATTTTACCACTGACGATTAGAGATTCCTTTATCCTGTGCATTGTTTATGATAGGATCGATAGATGCAGATGCTCGAAAGTGAAGTATATGATTTCATTGATGAAGATGATTCTACTAATGAATGTTTTTTAGGTAATTCTATTCTTACTTGACTTTCGTCTTCATTCAGTGAGTAAAATTTCGATATTTATTTTTATTATTATTTTTTATATATACCTTCAATTTCTCTTATTATCAAATTTATAGTATTCATTCTGTAAGTTAATTTTTTTAAAGTGATTCTTCAATTCAAAAGGTATCACTATTTGTTTATTAAGGGGGATTTCTATTGTGTTAATTGATTGATTCCAACAAATCGAGACTTAAAATGTTTGGCAGATTCTCGTCTTGACCAAATTTAGATTTTTCGCGATATTAAGCGTTAAGTTACGGCCCCTTAAAGACGAAAAAACATGGAAAATTTTAAAATCCACATTGCATTTCGCGCCATTTATACAGTTTTTGAAATTTCGACCACAAACCTTTACTTTAAGAATTTGACAAATATTTTGATTTCAGATCACTGGAGGGCTGGAATTTCATGGAATCACGCTTTTTTGGAGGGGCCAAATTCAGCGCCCTGTAGCGCTCCCAAAAATTCAATAATTATAGCCATATCAATTTAGGTAAGATTAGAGTGGCTGCCTAAAAAGGCACACTTAGGCCAAAGTGACCCACATACCACGATAATGCTAATTAATTTCCATCTCAGTGAGATGATGATCTTGACCGTTTAGGGTCACTTTGGCCATATCTGTCAGGTGATCAGGCAGATGTGTTCCTTCTGCCATCTGCCGTTTGCAATCCTGAGGGATTCTTTTGAAATTTGAAGTTTGCAAGTGGCCAGCGACTTAAAAAGCCGATGGTTAATGTCCGCGTTGGGACGAATAGTGCCAACCCTCGCTAGTTCGTCGGCTCTCCAGTTAATCGGAATTTCACTGCGTCAAAGTACCCAAATTAGCTATACTCTCAGATGCTCAGCCATGTTATTTAAAGCCGCAGGGGGCGTTAAATGTTGCAGACGGTCTGCGGCTACTTTTACAGCCACAATTTCCACCTGAGGTCAAGGTATTCCGAAAAGATACCTCTATCTACTCTGCCTTCTAGTTTGGAGCCGTCAGTGTAGAGATGTACAGACACCACCCTATTAAGGAGGACCTTCCTCCCACTCTGATTTCGTGAAAGAAAGAAGAATAAAATTTCGCTCTAAAGAAAGGCTTGGGTGTGGTATAGTCACTATTGGTAGTGATTCTCCCGTCCAGTAACCGAAGTCTTAATTCGTTTCCACGTGTGGGTTGAATTAAGCCTAATGGTAGCCGAGGATGCGGATTGCTTACCGAAAGGATCCACTGAAAGAAGGTGGATAATAGTATTTAGGACTTTAGAAGATGTAGTTCTAAGGGCATCCGATATGAGTGGTATCCTTTAAATCTTATCGAATGCTTTGTGATGGGTCGCTATATCCAGAGTCGGTCACAATACAACCACAATGTAAGTGAGTAAGGGTCGTATGGCACTTTTGTACAGCCAATACGCAATACGTGGCTCCACACCCCACATTTTTCCTATTGCCCTTTTACACGAGTATATCGCCACTGTGGCTTTCCGTACTCTTTCTTGGATTTAGACCTCTAGTTTTCTATCTAGGACAAGCCCTAGATATTTAGTCTGATTATTTACTTTCAGCCTAACCCTGTTAAGTGTAAAGCAATTCATAGGAGGAAAATTAAGTTTCCGAGGGAAGAGTATTCAATCCGTCTTATACGGGTTTATGCGCAGGCGTATTGTAACACTTTAGCCCGTGTGTTTGGTTGCCTACCTGAACAAATCAGCGCAATATCATCAGCGTAGATGATAACCTTGTGACCAGAGTGCAGAGTGAGTAACTCATTCAGAGTTAGGTTCCGCAAGAGTGGTGAAAGGAAACCTCCCAGAGGAGTACCTCTAGTGACGACTCTTTGTATGCTAGACCTTCGTAAAACGGGAATCGATGACCCCGCTTTTTAGCATAACGTCGATAACTGCGATGACAGGATCGTCAAGATCTAGCCTCTTCAAAGATGCCTTTATGGCCTGTGACCTGATATTATGTTACGACAGCACACTCGATGTTGAGGAAGGCTGCAAGTGAATATTCTTTATGTAGTAACGAACGCTCTATACTTGTGGTAAGTTTGTGTAAGAACCCAATTATTCCTAGCTATCTCCTTAAGGCGGATGCTACTTGGACCTTATCAAGCGTAGAGTCTCTAGAGATTCGCTTTGAAACTAATTTTCCAGGAAGCTCGGGGGGGGGGGTTGAGATGCTCCCCCTATGTAACCTTCTTCTTTCTCTCGAGCTTACGGATTTGATTACGGAGTCCAAACTCTGGTGGGCTATAAACAGCTTCATACCATTTAAGTCTCCGGGTCCTCATGGTATTGTTCCTGCCGAGCTACAACGCAGCTCCGATCTTATACTGAATTGGTTGATGGCATTCTATAAGGGATGCCTAGACTTAAGCTACATCCCGGCAATGTGGTAACGAGTCAAGGTGGTCTTTATTCCCAAGGCGGGCAAAAGCTCGCATGCCACTCCGAAGGACTTTAGACCTATAAGTCTATCATCTTTTCTTCTCTAAACTTTTGAGAGATTAGTTGATACGTTGTAGTATCCCTCAGCATCTTCTTATGGTGTCCCAACATGCGTACTGTAAAGGGAAGTCTGCGGAGTCTGCTCTGCACTCTCTCGTGCGCACTATAGAGAAATCTCTTGATTGCAAGGAGTTCACTCTAGTGGCCTTAATTGACATTGAGCGAGCTTTTAACAATGTTAGTCTGGGGGCAATCATTGATGCACTCGCTTCTCTGGGTGTGAACACCAATCTTATGTCGCTGATCGGTCAAATGCTTCATGGCAGGACTATCAGCTCAAGGCTGGGAGATACTCATGCTACCAGGACTGTGAGAGCGGGCACACCGCAAGGTGCGATCCTGTCTTCTCCTCTAAGGAATTTGGTGGTGAATAAACTTCTTCTTATCCTGAAAGTGGAGGGCTGTGGAGTGTTTGCTTTTGCGGACGACATCGCTATAGCTATCTCCGGCAAATTCCTGCCTGTTTTAAGGGATCTTATGCATAATGCCCTCACTAAACTTACAGATTGGGCGGTGGGGTGTGGGGACGGATGGTTCTAAACTACAGGGCAGGGTGGGGGTTGGGTTTTCTCAGAAACACTGAACATTAGCTTGTCCTTCCGTCTTACAGACTACTGCAGTGTGTTTCAGGCGGAGGTCATTGCTATTTAGGAAGCTTTAAATTGGTTGAAGGGGAACGAAGCTCCCATAAAGGACATCTGTATCCTTGCAGATAGCCAGGCTGCTTTGCTATCGCTTGATTCTGTCCTATCAATGGCTGGCGCTCACACTTAAATGAGTTGGCGGAGCGGTATCAAATTCAGCTGTGCTGGATACCGGGATTCAGGGATATTCCACGAAACTGCGGGGCAGACGAGCTTGAAAGACGTGGTACCAACCTGAAAATTCAGCCGGATAACACTTCTCTTGGTAGGCCTCTGCCAGCCTATAAGATGCTGCTTAGCACGAGGGCAATCAACCTAGCAAATTACAGATGAGTAAACGGCACTACGTGCCATACGTCCAAACTAGGGCTTCACGATACTTGAGATAATTCTCGCTGCCGGTATCGGTCTCGACACGATAACGAGACCGGCAGCGAGACCAATATCATTGGTAACAGTGCGATACCGAGAGCGAGCTTGAGGTGACGAGAGTGGACGAGACATTAGTTTTCATCATTTTATTGTGGACAATTTTTTTTAGTTGTTTCAGCTTTTATGTCGCTCCGAAAAATTTCAATTGTGTGATTTATGGGGCATATAAGTATACACTGCTCTCCTCAATCGCTTCTTTCTACATTATTTCCTTCTTCAGATATTTGCGCTTTATCCCCAATAGCAAACAAGAGGCTTTACTACCTTATTTTGGCGATGGGAATATTAAGAAAATGCATATATACATAGATATATCACTTGTCCTCGCTCCCCGTTATCCCACCGAAAAACCATTTTTTTATCTTGCCGAGAGCGCGATCGCACCGAGACTGGCCTTTATCTCGCCGAGATTGCGACGAGAGCGAGATCGTCTTCACCTTGACGAGACCAAGATCGAGATCTGCCAAAGTCTCGGTCTTGTCTCGGTGCCGTTAAGCCCTTGTCCAGACAGATCTGGCCTAAGCTGGATCTTAGGCGCTACAAGTGTCTGCTTTCGAGGGGCAGTATCTGACCTTGGTATAATTACTAGGGTAACCACAGGCTATTGCCCTATTGGCCTACACGCGAAGAGACTGGGTATCTTCTCAAAGAACTTCTGAAGAAGCTGCATGAACGAGGATGAGGAGGAAACTATTTTCCACTACCTCTGCCGGTGCCCTGCACTGGCACGCAGGTGGAAGTCCTTCTTGGGTAACAAACATAAATAAATAAATAATAACCAAAACAGACCAAGACAACAATGCAACAACAAAACAAACAGGTAAAAAAATTAATGGCCACAGGAAACTCGCAAGAAACACTAAAAAATAAATAAACAAGAATACAGACGGATGCAGTCAGATCTAAACACAAGCAAAAAAAAAGAACAAAGCACAGATCAGATGTAAACAGTAAACAAATCATGCGCGTCACACCAAAGCGGAAAACAACAGCAAGCACACACGTTACAACACAAAACCATGATTTGCGTGCAAAACAAATAACAGCTGCCAAAATAATTATTAATCAAAATCAAGCAATCACAAATATGATACAGTCCATAAACGAAAAATAAAAAACGGTAGCCAAATAGAAAAGAGCTGAAGACACACAATCACTGACATGAGGACAGTAAAAAAAATCAAATCAAGACTAAATAGAATTAAAACAGAAATGTAATTCAAGTTGGATTAGATTAAAAACAGAATTAAAAATGGCAAAAAAGCTTAGATGAACTTTGAAAACAATTCAACACAAAAAACTCCAGTCCAACGAGAAGAGAAAACAAAAATACGTCTGCACAGTACGACACCTGACATGCCACTTGATATATATATATATATATATATATATATATATATATATATATATATATATATATATATATATATATATATATATATATATATATATATATACATATATACATATAGTCTCTCCAGGGTTTTTGGCAGGAAAGAGGAAAGTTTAATGGACCTAAAATCGTTAGGTTTGTAGTGTTTAGGAATAAAGTGTACCTTCACTCTCATCCATTAGGACGGAATATAGGTGAGGTTAAGGCAGGTCGCATTGATGACCATTCGCCATGGAATAAGTATCTCGGAAGCTAATTGAAGTTCAGCTGGGATGACAACATCTAAATCCGGTGATTTGTAGGGCTTTAAGCTTTGTATCGCCCATTTCAGTTTCCTCTTATTGTCTTTATCCAGCAGTTCAGCAACGTTAGCTTTTGAGCAACCAGAAATGTGAGCATCGACCAGTTACTCCAGCGACTTAAGACCAGATGAAGTCCAGAAGGATCTTTTGCCTTCCTGATCAATTTTTTAAATTTACTTAGGCATTCATGGTAGAAAGTCCAAACATTAGTTATTTTCAATTGGTTAAAAAGCTTACGACATTCCTTAGTAAGAGTAATGATTTCCCTCGACCACCATGGAGTTTTCAGCTTACCTCTCGGGTGCCGCTCGGGGCAAAATAAAATAAATACTTTACCCCAAAAAAATAGCGAAGTTAAATTAAGCTATCACAGTAAAGTACGACTTTTTCACTTGCCTAATTTAAATTTATTAATTAACAAAGACAAGAGAAGTTTTACTTCACCTGTGCGGTTATGTAGGCGAGGTTTAGGTTTAAGGGTTCCGTAGCAACCAGCCTTTCCAGCCTATTATTTATAAACCAATTAAGATAAAATTTGGTAAACGGTCGTTACCAAAAGCAGATTTGATGATATTTTTGGAAAAATAGTTTTTTTAGACCTCCTCATAATGTAAAAAGTGTGCTGAAAAAATTTTCTTTTACTTAGATAGGTCTTTAAAAATGCAAGAATGTCTTAGAACCCATCCCCCACTCTAATTTTTAAACTATTGATGCAAAATATCCCCATAAGTTCCTGAATGTACTCTTTATTTAGTCCTTTCAAAGAAAACTATAACGAACACTGTAGCAAAAGTATAACATTCTGAAATAACTTTATTAATCCCTACGATGCGCGTGTCCAACGTGCTCTTAAAATAAATTAAAAAAAATATTAATAGAAGTATTTAATAATATAAAATTAATAGTTTTTTAATCATAAAGAACTCAGAATAAGGGAAATGGGTTAATAGGTTTTGCGTGAAGAAAGGTGACGATGTACGCTTCCTCCTAGTACTACATACGGGAGAAAAACAGAAGATGCTTTGTTCTGCTTAGGAAAGATTCTCGAAATTTTACAGTACGACCATATTAGACGCCTAGAGTATAGCAATTTCCAGCTTTTCTATCGCGAATTGTCATGTGCCTACAAGAAATAAGGCTAGCAATTTCGTTAGTATAACAACAGTGGAAATACCGATAGAGGAGTGAAGTATGCGATAGAAGAGTGAAATAAAGACAACCGACATTCCGTCGATGCTTCAGAACGTTCTCATAGATATTGAAGTCGCCAATAAGTTTATAGTCTTTCTTTGAATTTTATTTTATTTATTATTGCCTCTGCCCAAGTATGGGAATTGTATTCCAGTCTAAGCTTGATTCAATATTTTATGCAAAAACGTGAGATTTATCTCGAGACTAACCTCACTTTATAAATAATTGAGTCTAAGCTATTTGTCATTTATTTGCATAAGGACTAAGGAGTGCCTTTTTTCTTCTCCTATTGTGGTTATTGTGATCACAGTTGCTTTACTATCAATATATATCTTTGTTCTTCCACCAATGATTAATTTCTCCATAAGCATCACTAGTGATGGGCTCTTAAGTGTACCGATCCGAGTCTTCATGTAAGTGATAAATTAAGAGCTGCCTGCTGTAATACTCCCTTTCCTTAATTCGTCGATTCTCTATTGTCTGGAATATTCGTGTTAAAAGTATTCCAGCACCTAGATTAGAGTTACTTTACAAATCAGCGACTTTAATATGCTTTAGTTACCACTTGATTGTTACAGTATACAGGGTGCTTCAGATCTGGTGCGCCAAAATAAATGGGGTGCAAAATCTCACCTACATAAACAAAAAAATTTATTGCAGGTTGGGGGGGGGGGCAATCTCAACCGTTTAGGAATTATAGGCTGATACATAAATTTGCAATTTTCATGGTATAAATATTACTATTTTATTTTTATCTTATATTCAACTCAACGCAGGGATATCAAACAAAAACCGGAAAAACTTTTATCCCAATGACCTTTCCACAAGTTTCAACAACTTCTACCATCGCAGGTACAGCCACTTCCAAAAGTGTGAAACAATTTTTGCAGTCTTTCGATGTTTTAAGTCGAAATTCCGTGCTTTTTGAAATTACACGTTCGGTTTTTCTTAATCTTCCGATAATCCGCAAAAATACTCCTCTTTGGAGTGTACGTCAATTAAGAATCTCCTTTGATGTTCCAGTACAGCTGCTTTTTCGTTTCACTCTACGTTAACATGTTGTAACGTTTTGAAAAGGTGATAAAATGGGAAATTCAATCAAAATAAAAAGGAGGTGTCTTAATTACATGAATCTCGGAAAAATTTGGGAAAATGCTGAATTTTATGTAATCGCAAAACATTTTTTTCACTTTTGGAAGTGACTGTACCTACATTGGTTGAAGTGAGATAAACATTGTTGAGAATTTTGGAAAGGTCAGTGGAATAGTAGTTTTATTGCGTATGTTTGATGTCTCTGCGTTGGGTAGATCAAAATATAAAAATAAAATAGTGATTTTCATACCATGAAAATTTCAAATTTATGAATCACCCTGTAATTACCAAGGGGGGTTTGACTAGGTGAGATCTATTACTCCACACCACATCTGAAACACCACTTAAATTGCTGTTATATCTGCATGTACGACATTATTTGTGGATTGCTGGAGTATACTCTTGCCCGTGTATCTGCACTTGGTTTGGATCCATCTATATAAAAGTTACTATTATAACTTTATTCCTTTCCTTTCCTATTCCTTTGTTTTAAAACCTTTGTTAAAGATTAGAATCGTCGGATCGGTATGACGTAATCCGTACCTGTTCACAGTGCAGTTTCAGAAGGCTGCTGAAATGCTTTCAGTCTGCCCATGCACGCTAACATCTTGAAGGCTACATTAGTCTGTTTCACATGATCTTCTTGATTTAATATTCACAAGACACAAGAGCGGTATAAGAAGTTGAAGTGGGTATATTTCAGCCATACGCGTTGACGCAATAGCGTAAACTTTCAAAGTGATCCTTAAAATGTAACTAAAAAAAACTTCCACTTTTGTAAATGTTCTTAGATTTTTAGGACAAATATTCCTCTACTGCGGAACTGACATGCTGACCATTTTTGAATGACTCAGGAAGGATTATTTTGGGAGCAAAAAGTCGCACGCACTTCGATTAAGCTAAAAGCCAGTTGAAAAAATAACCAATACATAGCATACATTCAAAAGGCCTTCCAGGGAAGTTTGGCAATAATGACATCTCTTTTCTCCTTAATTTCATTTGGGTTAAGCGGTCCCATTCAGTGGCGTAGCGTGTGGGTCGCAAAGGGGGCCATGTCCCCGTGCGGCAAAGATATGGGTGGCGGCAGTGAGCGGCTGAGCTGGCTTATCCTATCTGCCGTCTGATGCTGGTGATTAGATCAGATAACTGTATTGCCATGGGGACTACATAGGTACTTATGCAGAATTTCAAGGCAATTGGAGAAGTGGAAGTGGTTCAAAATAGAGTTGTAGAGTTCATTAAACGGGCAGTGTCTGTTTTAGGAAAAGTTATTGATCGAATGTGCTCTTATTTTGTTGTTAGCAATACCTCTCTGCATAGACTACGCCATAAAGATGACAATTTTCGGACACCATTTATTTTGATTATACGAGACGTGAAAGTATTTCACTTAAAGAAGCAAAAAAAAAACAGGTTTATAAAAGAGATTCTAAAGGTAATTTATTACAGCTATTGTATATCTGATGATTTACGTGATTTGCGTAACGAATCCGTAGACAAGGCTAAAAGCTTGTGTGAAGAACTTGGCATTTCTATTGAACCTCCAAGACGAATTAGAAGGAAGCACATTTTTGGCGATATAAGTAGAGATGCCAGCTTATCGTACGAAGAAGATTAAAAACGAAAAAATTTTTCTTCATTAGATAGAGTAACTGCTGAAATTCTAGAAAGGTTCCAGCAGCTCCAGAATTTGGCAGAAAAATATGCCTTTCTAACGTCTACAATAATATTGGGCGTCGATGATGAATAATGCAACTTTGACCAATCTCCTCAAGATATTGACAAAGAAGAGTTTCAGCATGAGTGCGTTTGTCTACGGGCTTTCTTAGCTACAACAGTCTGTTAGAAAGAACTTATCGCTCCGGCCCACTGGGTTTATTAAAGTTTATTTTTGAGTCCAAACTTGAAGGAGGGTTACCTAATATAGTTATAATGCTGAGAATGTTCATCACAGCTGCCATAAGTAATGCCAGTTGTGAGAAAAGCTTCTTTAAATTAAAACTGATTAAAAATTATTTTAGATCTACAATGTCCACGTTGAGCTATATTGGCAATCGAACAAGAGATACAAATTTACATTGACGAATGTATTAAAGAGTTTGCGTTGCAAAAAAACACGCAAAATATAATTTTAATTTAAGAAAGACATTTTATTTTGAATCCATTCGAAATAGTATCACAGATTTTTACAAATTTTTTTTGCTAAATTGCGAAAATAGGGGGCGAAAAATTTACGGTTAGCACCGGGTGGCAGAAATCCAGGCTACGCCACTGGTCCCATTAAAAAAAAGGCGTGAACTTAAATCCTTTTCGCTTGTTCCTGTAAACCTTAGTGCGGTATGGTGCGAAAAAGGAGCTTCAGAAAATTCTCTGTTGCAAGCAGAAATCGACCATCGACCAACCTCATGATAGAATGCTAACGCATTATCCTTAACTCCACCAAAGGCTTAAATGAACAGAAATGCTTGCGTATTAATTCTAAATGCATGTCCTGAAAATTGTAGAAAATGAGTAGAGTGAGGGTTCATAATCATTTAGATGTTCAAGTTTCAATTGTTTGAGTGTTTAAGTTTCAAATGTTCCAATTTTATTATGCACATATGGATGACGTGATCACATCGCAGAAAATTAAGATAATTTTGTTATAGACAGTATCACTTCAACAAATCTTACAGAGAAAGTTTAAAAAAGTTTTAAAAATAGTTCCTGTTACATCAATCCCTTCCCTGTACCTTCCAAAGTGCCTGCTCGGTTTGCAATTGACTATTTACTGGCCTTCTATTCATTTACAAAATGAAATCATGACCTGTGGTATCACTTGCTTATTGAAGAAAAGAAAACCTGCCAAAAGTGTGATTATTTTTATTTTTCAATTACTTAAAACTAATTAATGCAAAGAAAACAAAATAATTTACTTTGGGTTTTTTTGTTTGGCACATTTTACGAATCCTTATTCCTGTTTATCGGTAATCCTTGGTCATCAATTTCTATTGAAGGAATAAGAGGAGGTTTGAACCCATATTCCATTCTTAAGTTCCGTCCGAACTCAGAGCTTCGTTTGAAATGCTGGCCACCCCAGTGAGAGTATTCATTTTGCAGTGGTACTGGGCCGAAGTATTCATCTCTCAGCTGGTTGAAGTTCTGTGATTCGCTTGCCTCGATTTTTTTTGCATATCTGTTCTGATGTTGCTGCTTGTTTTTACACAACTGCTTCTGTTTTATCAGGTGATTGATATCTTCGGGAAAGTTTTGTTGCGGACTGTATGCTGCTAAATAAACGCTTTCTTGTGGAGTTTGGTTATATTCTAAATTAAAAAAATTATTTTGGTTGTTTTGATTATGGGAACTGTGGCTGGGAGATGAGGGCTGGTGCGTAGAGGTGAAGTATCCATTCGGTACAGCGATTTGAACTGGCACATGTATAGGGACAGGTACTCTTATAGGAATCTTAACAGGAATGTGGACAGGCACCGGTCGATTTACGACTTTTTCCACAATTTTTTCTACGGGATAGGGACGATTAACAATCTTTTCTACAGGAACAGGTACAGGTCGGTCAATATATTTTTCTACTGCGATAGGCACTTCTGTTTCGATCAATTTCTCGACTTCAACGATTTGCTCAACTGGATAAGGGATATGAATAGGCGTTTCAACTATTCTATCAACAGGTACGAGATAAGGTACTGGCACAGGTCTATGCACAATTTTTTCTACAGGCACAGGTTTTTCGACAATTTTTTCTATATATTCCTTAACTGCAAATGGAACTCTTACTTTTTTTTCAACAATTTTCTCTTCCGGAAAAGGAAAGAGTTTTGTCACAACTGGACCTGATTCCGAATTTTTAATTTTACTAGAATAACCGTTATTTCGAAACTCTTCCTTGGTGCTTGAATAATCTACTTTTGTATGTAACTGCCCAATTTGGATAGATTCTTCCACATCTTTTTCTTCAGGATCTTCGCTATAATGCTGAGAAGACTGGTGTTGCTCAAGACTAATCGATTCATACTTATTTCCTGTATCACTTTGATGCTGGTGATCCAATAAATGTTGGTCAGTGTGCTCAATGGGGTAAGATATTGAAGATTCTATAGTTACAGGATCGACATGCCGGCTTATCTCGATTGGCTGTTTTTTCGAATTTTGCCAGGGTTTCTCTTTCATAAACTTGCTCTGAATTCGATGTGTAAGTCTTCGTCCAACTGCCAATGGTTGAAGAAATTCTTCGTGACGTTCTATGGTATCGGCATCTTCTTTAATGAGCAGGTTTTGTATATTGAGAGCCTTTTGAATTTCCACAAATGTTTTTCCTCTAGATCTTGTATGAGGTGTTGTGGTGGAGACGGAATCTTCAATAAAGTTTTCATTACTAGATGCGGGAGGTTGTGTGACGTCTTCCTCTTGTTCTTCATCGCCTTCTTCTGTCGTACTTCCGGATCTATCAATTTCTGACTCCACAAAGTGATCATTACTGTTTTTAACCTCAATATTAGTTGATTTCGGAGAGTTTTGGTTGAAATCCCGGAGAAAGATTCGTGAGGGTGCCTCGGTATTGAAATTCTGCGAATTCGAAAAACTGTCTTCAACAATTTGTTGGAATGCGTCCAAATCACTAGCAGTTGTAGCTCTTAGTAAGCCCGTTTTAAACAAGGCTATTTCATTAAGATTTGGTTGAAAAATTTTAACATTTATCAGTCTTTCCGGTTCTATATTTTCAGTATTCAAGAACTCTTCCCGAAAAGGTCGAATGCTTACCTCATTCGGTGGTTCTACAAACGGATGACTGTTTTCTGGACTCGACGACACAGAATTGTCGTTTGGAATCTCTTCAACTACGATTGGCGACTCAAATGGGTATACAATGTTTGAATTGCTTTTGTCAATTGGTCGTAATTCTATAACAGGTGGATAAGAGTTTAGAGTTGGATGAGTACGTGAGACTCGTGTAACTCCTTCTGTGTAATTTTCTGCGGCATCGTTTATTCGCAGTACTTCTTCATCCGAAACCAAGCTTTTTAATTTCCGAGACGAATCGTGTGAAAACCTTTGTGAATCGAAATAATTTTGAGCTGTTTCAATATCACTGTTATCCTTATAAACGACTTTTTTATGGTCAGATGCTCCAAAATCCTGTCCATCTCTTACTACTTTTCTCGAAGTTTCTGTCGTGCTATGTGTAGTCAAAGCTTTCTCCGTACTATCCTTAAAATTTAAACCTTCTGTGGAATTTACTAAAATCGAATATTTCGATGGAATTCCGTCAGGAAATAGCGACTCTAAAACTTGTGAAATTGTATCTTTCGGTTCATCTAATCCATCTTTTTTGGAGTCTTTGGTTTCTAAAGGAATTTCAAAACTTTTTTCCTTCTGCTCATTTAACTTTTCGACTGCACTCTGACCAAGTGCAAAGTGACTGGTTACCTGGCTGCGGTTTCTTTGCGTTGGGAGTCTGAAAAACGGAAAAGGGATATCTTCAATCATTTGAATCGTTTCCGAATGAAAAGCACTTTAATTCATTTTTACCTGACGATTGGATGAAATTCCCTAGCATCTGCGGTGTAGTGGACGTCCGAGACTGATTGCCCTTCAGGTCTCCGAACAACGAAATTTCCCTGAATACGTTCTCCTGTTCGAATTTCAGCATGTCCTTGAAGTGTAGTGTTTTTGCTGGATATGCGGTGTCCGTATGTGGAGTTTGTATGGCTCTGTAATTCAATTTAACCAGACGATTAAAATTCAAGAGAGAAACATTTTTCGAATTCTTACACCATTAAGGATCCTCGACGTCCTTTTGTAAGGTTGTTTATCAGCATAAGCAAAAACACCAAAGAAGACAACAAAGAGGAGTTTTGGTACCATGGCAAGGCTGTGGAAATAAATACAAAATTAAACAATTCAAGAAATGTATGTGTTGCTACAGTAAATTGCAAATTTTATTTACAGAATTGATGCGAGGACACAGTTGTGCGCAATTAACATAAGTGAGTTAGAAAAAACACAAGGAGGAACTTTTGGTATACCTGGGGTTGTTTCTCTGTAGAAAAATTCAAACAAAACTTGACTATATATTCTATAATATGCTATGATGATAGCGTTGTGGTTGGCGGAGAGCCGGCTTTCTGAACCTATTTTGCTTATCCTTAATTTCTTTCCTGCCGAGGCTGACCTTTATTATCATGGGGAATCCCCGCCAGAAGCAATTCGTCTTCAAAAATTATTAGCTTAGGCCGCCGCTAACGGTGTAGGGCTTCCCAGGAAGCAGGATGACAGGATGTGTTGCGGAAACAATCGGCGTTATACAGGCGGGATATACCGTTTTTCTAAAGCTTTATGTGGGTTTCAAAGTAAAATAAACAATATCTGCTAAATAATACACGGTTTTTTATTCAATGAAAATTACAGATTTGCTGCGCGCTTCAACCTGTTTGACCACTTGCACGAGAGAGTCTCTGTTTCTTTCCAGTACTGAACCTTGCTCGGCTAGGTGGTGAATTGTTTAAGGCTGATGGCTGATAGCTGATAGCTGGCGGCTTAGGATTCTCAACACAGTGTGTAAGTATTTTGCAGGCACTTTATGACAAGTATGGGGGTTTGGGATGGCACCTCTCTGTCAGAAACACAATCTGGTTTAAAACAGGGGTGTACTTTAAGTCCCACTGTATTCTCGCTCTATATAAATTATGTTCCTGAGAGCATTGAAGGTTTTATAATTTCTGGCAACATGGCGGTAAACTGCTTAATGTATGCGGATAATCTTGTGTTGCTTAGCGATACTCTCCAAAAGTTTTTTTTTTAAATTTTTTTTTTTTTTTATACGATGTGGCCAAATCCTGGGGGACAACCCTTTGATGCGTTAGCATGGTTTTGGCCGGAAAGGAATTAGGGTAAGAGAAGTGAGGAAACTTGAGTCTTGTTTTTGCATTGCTGCAAGCTAGAGAACAGCCCAGAGACGGAGTGGATTATTTAAATTTCTTAATAAAAGCAAACTTGCAAAATATGATAAACGAGCTGACATCCTATGCACGCAGGTGGAATCTAGTAGTTAATTTAGAGAAGTAAAAGATTGTAATTTTTCGTAGGGGAGGCCGCAGAGCAAGTGGTGAGGGAAAAGTGGTTTTATAGTAACGATGAAGTTGAAGTTCTAAAGAGTACAAGAATTTGGGTGTGATCCTTACTTCGAAACTGTCATTGTAGAATCATTTAAGAGAAAGACTGCGAATTGCAAAGCTAAGCATTCATGGTGTATGGAATACACTCATCTCCCGAAGAGGAATTCTTCACTCTGCAAAAATTAGGTTATACGGCTCAGATTTAGATCAATCCTGTGTTACGGTGGTCAAGTATTTGGCTACTAATACTACGAAGAGGTTGAAAAATTGCAAAGATTTTTTCTTATGCTTGCCTCTGAGTACACTTAATTACATGCTTGAATTGGAAACGGGGCTTGATAAATTGCATTTTTTTGCACTAAAGCTACACACGAAGTATATAGTAAAGTTAATGCGATCTGACACAACGCGTTTAAAGAATATCACAGTGAAAGGAGTTATTCTATAAAAAGGGTACTGGTACGAGGAGGGTCTTGCATTAGCTGATAGATGTAATGTTGAGCTTTCTTTGGAGAACATTAACCAATGGAATGTAAAGATTACGGAAATAAATACATATATGAAGAAAAAGTATTATAACGACACACTAAATCTGACGCGAAGTGGATGCAGGCATGATTTGTATGCTGAGTTATACCTTACATTGCGAAAATTATTTTCTGGATAAGTACAGCATACAAAAAATTATTGGTTTGCTTAATTTAAACTCATGTCCGTGGCAGAATGTCCCAAATCAATTATGTTCCTTGTAGTCCGGGCGCAATGGGGGGGGGGGGGGGTCATGTATGCAATTTGGGGTCCCCGAGGTAACTTGTCATATTTGTATGTTTTTCGGCACGGAGAATCGATTTTTCGAGGTTACCAGGCTCAAAAATTTGTCGTTTTCGAGATATGGCCCGATTTTAGTCACAATTGGTGGTTTTTCTGAATTTTCCAAAAAAATAAAAAAAATTTAAAATTATTAACCAACTTTATGTGAAAGATCTTTTGATTTTAAACAATTTATGTCTGTAGCATTTTTTTCCTAAAGTCCTTAGTTTAGCTGTAATTTGCAAAAAATGCCTCACATTTCTTATGGAGTATTTTAAATGGGATAACTTATATGGGGCAAAATTCCTCAAGTGTACCAGGTGAAGAAATTCGATGTCTCCGATTTTATTCAAACTTCACCAAAATATAGTTACTGGTATAAGTAATTATCGAACTAAAGGATTTACAAAAAAAAATTTGTGCAAAAGTTATAGGGTTGTAAACTTTTGCATTTTTGCACTTTTTCTCGTGATCATACCTTTTTTGAAAAATCATACCTATCGCCACCATTGCAGTAGAACGGTGATCTTTAGTGATTTGTAAAGGTCGTTACATGCCGTTCCGAATAAAAATATAATTTTCCAAAAAACAAAATATTTAAAAAAAATTTTGACTTTGAAAAATATTTTTTGGTTTTTTACACAATACTTGATCATAAATTTTTTTCATATTTTTTCAACTGCAAGTGTCATCGCAGCTTTAAAATCATCTATCACTTAGAGTGGCAAAGAAATGTTTAGTGTAAATTTTTGATTTTTGATATAAGAAAGTGTAAATGGCGCGTTAAAGAGTATACTCACAGTCAGTATACAGTCAGTAAGTATACAGTTAGATATCGCCACAAAAAGTCAAAATGCCAGACAAGTTAAAAGATATAAAGTATTGTTGCAATCCTTTGAAAGTGAAGAATCATGCGTGGAAAAACAAGGGTATGAGAAAAGTGACTTCACAAATTCGTACACAGTTTCCAACCCTTCCTGTCATCACAAAAGTATGTGGATCATGCAGAAACAAAGTGAAAGTGATTTCTGAAGTAAAAGGTGCAATTTCATCTGGAGATGATGACTCAGAACGAGTGCCCGATGTAAGTTTGACTTAATTTTTTATGATAATGGGGATACAGTGAGAAATCGACTCCTGGTCTCTAAAAAAGTACGAGATATATAAAAAAAGTAAATGAAAAGATATTTTATAGGTGTATTTTTTCATTTGCCCCAAAAGTCGTTATTTTCCGAGATATTCTAGCTTCAAGAATTCAATATATAGATGTACCTACTATCCGTTAAATGACATCACCTGGCGGTGAATATCAAGGCACTGCATCTCGTCCAATTTGGAAATACAAACAAACAAATACGTATCGAATATTTTTCCTTATTCTACAATTTAAGCAATATCATATCTCGTACTTTTTTAGAGAGCGGGAGTCAATTTATCACTGTATCCCCATTATCATAAAAAATTAAGTCAAACTTACTTTCACTTTGTTTCTGCATGATCCACATACTTTTATGATGACAGGAAGGGTCGGAAATTGTTTATGAATTTGTGAAGTCACTCTTCTCATACCCTTGTTTTTCCACGCATGATTCTTCACCTTCAAAGGAAAACTTCAACTTGTCTGGCATTTTGACTGTTTGTGGCGATATCTAACTGTATACTGACTGTGAGAACGCTCTTTAACACGCCATCTACATTTTCTTATGTTATGTTATGTTCATATATTATAAACAACAAACAAGCAAAAAAGGCGTGCGCGGGCTTTCAAAAATCAAAAATTTACACTTAACATTTCTTTGCCACTCTAAATGATAGATGATTTTAAAGCTGCGATGACACTTTCAGTTGAAAAATATGAAAAAAATTTATGATCAAGTATTGTGTAAAAAACCAAAAAATATTTTTCAAAGTCAAAATTTTTTTTTAAATATTTTGTTTTTTGGAAAATTATATTTTTATTCGGAACGGCATGTAACGACCTTTACAAATCACTAAAGATCACCGTTCTACTGCAATGGTGGCGATAGGTATGATTTTTCAAAAAAGGTATGATCACGAGAAAAAGTGCAAAAATGCAAAAGTTTACAACCCTATAACTTTTGCACAAATTTTTTTTTGTAAATCCTTTAGTTCGATAATTACTTATACCAGTAACTATATTTTGGTGAAGTTTGAACAAAATCGGAGACATCGAATTTCTTCACCTGGTACACTTGAGGAATTTTGCCCCATATAAGTTATCCCATTTAAAATACTCTATAAGAAATGTGAGGCATTTTTTGCAAATTACAGCTAAACTAAGGACTTTAGGAAAAAAATGCTTCAGACATAAATTGTTTAAAATCAAAAGATCTTTCACATAAAGTTGGTTAATAATTTTAAATTTTTTTTATTTTTTTGGAAAATTCAGAAAAACCACCAATTGTGACTAAAATCGGGCCATATCTCGAAAACGACAAATTTTTGAGCCTGGTTACCTCGAAAAATCGATTCTCCGTGCCGAAAAATATAAAAATATGACAAGTTACCGCGGGGACCCCAAATTGCATACATGACCCCCCCATTGCGCCCGGACTATTGTGTAACTTGGAGAAAGTGGAGAATACGGAACACTTTTTTGCGAAGGTTAAATTATCATATTTGAGTGGAAGAGACTGGAGTCCCTCGTATCATTTTTGAAGTGCTGCAATTGGATTAAGATGCTTTCTAATAGAAAATATAATATAACAATTAGTTTTTTTGAAATTGTCATTAGTGTTTTTGAGTTAATCACATGCATTTTATTTTTGTTTCCTCAGTTTATTTTTTGTTTTGCCTTTCTTTTTTTAATTATTCTGAACTAAGGAAGTTGTTGGATTGTAAATAGAATAGCTATTGTAGGCATGTATGTATATTACTTTTTCTTTTTATTGTTTTATTTTAATTTTGTTTAAAACATATGAACTTGTGTAAAATTAACGTAGTTTTACCTGTTTTGTAGCCAACCTGACAGACGATTTTGATTTCACCATGTCAAGTTATAATTTTGAAGTTAATTAAAGACGGAATTGTAATGGTTTGAGAAGATTAAATAAAATTATTATTATTTATTTTTACAATACCGTTTTTTAGGAAAATTTTTAATACAAATATTATTTTTAGTTCATAAGTTTAATATAATTACATCGATAGGCTAATAACAGGAACTAAAAGTAAAGAAAAGTGAAGCTTTGTTAGCGTTCTTAGTTTGTTTACATTCTCTACGATCCAAACTTTTGTATTGACCCTAAGGTTATCGCTAACCTTTTTGCACACTTCTTCAGTAAATCTTTCAGCGACAATTCTCTACAACCCGAACTTAACTATTTTGCATTCATGGACAAATGCACTCAAACGTCGTTTTCATCTTTTGACCCTGATCCTGAACTAATCGCCGCCAGTATTAATAGGCTTGAAGGACGACTTTCACCCAGGTCCTGATGGCATTCCGGCCATCGTTCTGAAAAAGTGTGCCATGCATCTAGTTCAACCCCTTACTTTGCTTTTTCGTCTCTCGGTCACTCAAGGGGTTTTCTTTCAATTATGGAAAAATTCGTATATTATTCCCATCTTCAAAAAAGGTTGCAAGAACGATGTGTCCAACTAAAGACCCATCGCTAAATTATCATCCATACCTAAACTATTCGAAAAATTGGTCTATGATTCCATGTTCTTCCACTGTAAGTCTATCTTCTCACTTTCCCAGCATGGCTTCCTCAAAGGTAGATCTACAACCACCAACCTTACTGACTTCGTCTCTAAAACCCTATGTGCCCTTGAAAACGGTAAAGATGTTGATGTTATCGCCACCGATTTTAGTAAAGCCTTCGACAAGATCTCCCACAACGTTATATTGTTCAAACTTGATCGCCTAGGCTTCCCCCCCAGATTCATCTCCTGGATTCGATCCTACCTCAACAACCGTCAGTACAATATTCTTTTCAGTTCATCCATTTGTAACCCTATTGTCGCTCGTTCCGGCGTCCCTCAGGGCAGCCACCTATGTCCATTGATTTTTATCCTCACAATAAATGATGTTGAATGTGTCATCAAACACTCAGAGCTGTCCATTTATGCCGATGACATGAAAATAATCAAACATATCATCTCCACTACCGACTCTCTTCTTCTGCAAGAAGACCTCGATTCATTCATCATATGGTGCATGAAAAACTTTCTAGAGCTCAATGTCTCCAAATGCCAGTCCATCTCTTATTCCCGCAAGCGTCTTACCACCACCCCGAGAGTCTATATGTTAACCAACGTACCAGTCCCTATCGTTACCTCTTTGTGTGACTTAGGAATAATCTGTGATAGTGAACTCAATTTCCGTTCCCACATTGACAGCATAATTAACAGTCCTTCGTTAGACCTCTCCTTGAATATGCCAGCCAGGTATGGTCCCCTACACAAACAACTCACATTGTTGAATTGAATCTGTCCAGCGTAGGTTTATTCGCTTCGCTCTACGTGATCTTCCGTGGGTTGACAGATTCAACCTTCCTCCCTATGAAAACCGTCTGAAACTGATCGACTTACAACCTCTAAGCAAACGTCGTGATGTTTTCGACATTCTCTTCATTTATCAATTATTAACTGGTGCCATAGACTGCCCCTCAATCCTGCAATCTTTACCCATCTATACCAATCCCCGTAACCTTAGGTCCACTCCCCTTTTCCGACTCGACCGCCATCGCACAAACTACGGTCAAAGCGAGCCAATTACGAGGATGTTACGAAAAGTCAACGACCTTTCCTCTTTTGACTTCCATCTGAGTAAATCATCACTCCAAAAAGCCTTATATCTTGACCCCGCCCATCTTGATCCTGATCGCCTACCTTAATTCGCCTTCTGCCAGTATCTACTATATTTATAGCTCATATTGTAGGTTAGGCTTTTTATTTATTGTAGTTTATAGAATTAGTAGTAAGTTATAGCTTGTATTTTATTTTTTTATTTTTGTATTTTTTTTATGCAATAGCTTAAGCTTAAGCTTAAATAAATAAATAAATAGTATCTTCTTAGGTAACCCAGTGGTGGTCATCATTTAAATTTCCAAAAATTTCCAATTAAAACTAAAATACATAATTAAAATGTTTAAAATTTCTTGTGATATAGATTTCCAAAAAAAAACCAATTTATTTGCAATGGTTCGAGGTGACTAGAAATTGCGATCACACTCCAATTTCCATTTTATTTTTGCCTTCCTCAAGAAATACCCCTTATTTACTACTACCATGACGAAAACAAAAAAAAACTATATACATATATACATGGCCTCCTTCGAACCTTTTAAAGTCCCGAGAGGTGATGATAACTTTCCACTTCTCCTACAAAATTGCCTTTATACCGTTCCTGTTGAGTGCAGGGATATTGACAAAATAATAACCAAGTGCGATATTAATAGGGAACTAGCTGAATCGTTCCAATTGCCCATATTTGAAGGATACAGCACTCAGAAGCTAAAAAAAGCTTATGGGGACACGCAGACAGTGATCATCAGCTTGACAGCGGAAAGCGCAAGCAAATTACTTGCGGCTGCAAGGTAAAAAAAAAATGGGTTGCCTGTAGACTCAGGGAAAACATAGCACTTCTGAGGTGCTTTAGACGTCTACAATATGGGCGCCTAGCGCGGTCCTGTAAGAGTGAATGGGACCAGTCAGACCAATGCAGAAGTTGTGGTGAAAAGGGCCACATGGCAAACAGCTGCATGCTCCGCAAGAGCGAAGGTTGTAGCAACAGTGGACACATTGACGGGAGCAGTAGTCCGCTATTAAAGGTACTAAACTCCGTGCGTATATGAGGTTCATCCAAATAAACATAAACCACTGCGAAACTGCTGATGACCAACTAACACAGTCGGTACTCAAGTTTAACGTAGATGTTGCTGTCATCAAGGAGCCAAAACAGCGCCTAAGCAGAACGGTGTGGGCAACAGATTTAGCCGGAAAATCATGGACGTGTTGAAGTTACCCATTCCATGAGATTATGGCGACTTTTGAGGGAACCTCATCAGAGCCAAAACAGGCGGGCTATAGATTTACAGTTGCTACGCTCCTCCGAGCGCCTCCAGTGAATAATATAAAAAACAAGTTGGTGGCAGATGCGGATAAGACAATGCCAAACACCTACGTTTCATAGAGCAGAGACGGAGTCAGTGGTAGACATTACCTTTGTAAGCAGCGCTCTGATGAATGATTTAACTTGGAAGGTAAGCGAGCATAATACGCACAGCCACAACCAGGAGTTAATTTATAACGTAATAGAACTTCTAAGGAGAGGATCAAAGTCACATCAAAAAGTGCAGGAAAACATAGTGGAGCTCCAATGACGTTCTAAGAGTCACGCTCCCACGACAGTCGCCAAATAGCTGGAAGTGAAACTATTAACTGCATATCGAGAGTGAGCTTAGAAGGTGCAAAAATCAGAGAAGAACCGGCGATTCAGAGCAACCAAACGATGTCGCATCAGCTGGTACAGCTGGCGTGGTCCCCTTTGGCGGTGGTTGTGGTATTTTTCATGCCGCCTGTTTGAAGTGCGACTTCTCGAAGTGCTCCGTATTTACGGACATCAAGATGTACCACATTCTGAGGCTTGTGCGGAGCATCACCGATACCCTTTCCGGTGAGCTGGCCCTAGTTGCTGATAAGGCTAAATCCGTCTGAAATCTCTTGGCCGGATTTTAGCTTCTCTCCGGCGATACTAGCTCTCTTCCAAGGTCGCCTGTATTTCGTCTTGTTTTGATGATCTACGCTCAGTTGACGAGGAACGAGTCTTAAGTTCTGACCATTCGGCAGGTATATTTTTGCCGGCCATTGATGATGTCCGACGTTGTGTTAGGCACGTCAGGGCTGACCTGGGGGTGTGGTCTGAGGCTGTTGCTAAGAATAGTGAGCTGTGTGCCTCAATCGCCTCCGACGTTAAGTTTCTTGTCTCACGGGGTGCGGGTGGCTCTGCTATCGCTCCGTCTTTGTTGGTCGATGGGTCTGAGGGTTCCTGTGGGAATAGTTCTAGGGTGTCTCCTGCGAGGGCTATGTCCCCTGCACTTGCTGGTGCGGGACAGGACATCTCTCCGCCCCCTAGAGGAGTTGTTTCGTGTTTGGAGACGGAAGGTAGGATTACCAATTCCTCCCCCGAGAGGGTGAAGGTCTTGAAATCCAAACCTAAATCTGGGGTAAAGCGTCGGCGCCGTGTTAGGTGCTCCGTAGCGGATACTGGTCTTCCGGGTCCGGTGGTCACTGCTGGCAGATCTGTTGGCATCAATGAGGGTAGTGGGGCGGATTTGTCAGGAAGTGATGGTGTGATTCCTATCATCATACCCTCGAACATTGGCGTGTCTGATGTTGAAGAGGTTGGACTCTCTGCCGTTCCTCGTCCAAAGTCTATCTTTGTCTCTCGTCTGACGCCTGAAACCTCTTGTGACCTTATATTGCGTTTCCTTCGGTGTAGGGGTATTGACACGTCTGAGGTGTTCTGTAAGAAAATAAGTGGACAGTCAAAGCCCTACGCATCCTTCTTGTTGTCGACTCCTTCTCAATTGGCTGATACTATGCTTGGTGATAATTTCTGGCCCCAGGATGTATTTTGTAAGACCTTCGTACCCAATTCTCGCCGCCGCACCAAGTCAGGAGCACTTCAGTCTCCTAGTTCAAAAAACGGGACAAGCTCTCTCTTTACTACCAGAATGTGAGAGGGCTGAGGACCAAAACAAATAATTTTTATTTCTCATCTAATAACTGTGACTTTGATGTGATTGCTTTATCCGAGACGTGGCTACACCAGGGTATTTCGGACGCGGAGCTGTTTAATGGCTCTTATCAGGTTTTCCGTAGGGATAGGCATGTTTCCTCGACCGCACGCGGTGGTGGGGTTCTCATAGCTTAAATGATTATCTTGGTGGGATAGACTTCCACACTTGCCTGTCTGGTGACGATATCGACCGAAACGTATCCGGTCTCTACGACGTTTTGTATGAAGCTTTCAGCAGGTTTGTTCCCTTAGTTCGGGTTAGCGGTAGAGACTCCGCTCCACCATGGTTTGACAGAGGATTGAAGACTCTTAAGAATAGGAAGAATAGACTTTGGAAAAAGTATCTACGTGTTAACAGTGCTGACGCCTGGCATGAATATAGTATTTACCATGAACAATTTATAAGCCGTTC
Source organism: Leptarthrus brevirostris (assembly GCA_964036015.1). Lineage (NCBI taxonomy): Eukaryota > Metazoa > Arthropoda > Insecta > Diptera > Asilidae > Leptarthrus > Leptarthrus brevirostris. Next base: position 115,422,947 of record OZ038372.1, on the reverse strand, counting down.
TCGTTCTCTATATGAGGAATATCTTCAAAATTTAAAGAACAGATTATTCTCTGACCCCCGTGCATTTTTCGAATATGTCAACTTGAAGAAAAAGGTTGATAGCTACCCATCGACTATGGAATTCGGGGAGATCTCCAGCAATGATTCTAATATTATTTGCAACTTATTTGCTGAATCTTTTAAGGGTGCATTTGAATCATCTGATTTCATCCCGGACAATGGAAACTTTTCCCACATTAATAGCCGAATTTTACCCATGGTATCAGTTCCATCTATCACGGAGGAGATCCTGTTGAGGCATATTACTGCACTTCCAACTGACTTCTCTAGTGGTCCTGACGGGATTCCACCTGCAGTCATAAAGAAATGTTCTTCGGTGTTATTATGGCCTTTGCTACTACTATTCAGGAAGTCTCTTTCACGGGGCCATTTCCCAGCGCTCTGGAAGATATCCTATTTAATTCCTATTTTCAAGAGTGGCAATAGAAGAAACATTTCCAACTACAGGCCAATTGCTAAATTGTCCTGTATTCCTAAGCTCTTCGAACTATTGATTCAATCCCAATTATCCGAAGTGTGTAAAGGCTTAATCTCCACTCGGCAGCATGGTTTTCTTCAAGGTAGGTCCACGGTTTCAAACTTGGTTGAGTTTGTTTCTTGCACTGTGGGTGGATTCATGGAGGGATGCCAAACTGACTGTATTTACACTGATTTTAGTAAGGCCTTTGACAGACTGTCTCACTCTATTATTACTTTCAAATTGGCTAAGTTGGGTTTCCCGCCCTCCCTTATTGTCTGGATAAAGTCATATTTGTCTGATAGGATTTATAGAGTGCGTTTTCGTAGCGCACTCTCTGATGATTTTGTGACTCATTCTGGCGTTCCCCAGGGCAGTCATCTGGGTCCATTGTTATTCATCTTATCTATTGATGATATTTCATATTTGCTGCAAAGATGTAAAATTCTTATATATGCTGACGATATTAAGATTTTTCTTCCAATAAAATCTAACGCTGATTGTGAGATTTTACAATCAGAGTTGCATATTTTCTATGAGTGGTTCTGCAACAACAATCTTAAGCTGAACATTGAGAAATGTCAGGTTATGTCCTTCTCGAAGTCTCGCAGCTTCCGTACTTTTCAGTACATGTTTGGGGATACAGGTTTAAAACGGGTGGAAATGGTGAGGGATTTAGGAGTGTATCTTGATGGTAAGTTAAACTTCATCTCCTATATTAATATCGTGGTAGCTAGGGCAAACTCTACGCTGGGATTTATTCTTCGTTGGTCCAAGGAATTTCCAGTTCCTCATATAAGACTCCATCTTTATACATCCCTTGTTAGGCCCCTGCTTGAATATGCCAGTCAGGTATGGTCTCCATTTTACGGAACACATATTAAACGTATCGAGTCCGTCCAGCGCAGATTTGTGCGATCGACCCTACGTTCTTTGCCTTGGAATGACCCTCTTATTCTGCCACCTTATGAGGAGCGCTTGGGTTTGCTGCAACTTGCTACACTCGAGAAGCGACGTTGGGTTGCTGATTTAACATTTTTGCATCAGCTTCTGCAGGGAAAGTTGGACAGCGCTGAACTAGCTTCCAAAATATTGCCTAGAGAACTGTCCTATTCCCTACGTAATCGAGCACCTTTACAGATTGCTTTTTCGCGCACTAATTACGGCATGTTCGAGCCTATTAACCGCATGTGTAGGTCTGCTAATGATATTGGAGACGTTTTTGATATTAATGTGGACAAGGTGACACTTAAAAGGAGCATCTATAATTTGTGATTCGTTCTTTTGCTTGCACTGGTTTTGGTTTTAATTTTTCTCTTTGTTTGTTTTGCATTTTGTTGGAAACACTATTTTTATTATTTTTATAAAACGCATGTATAGAGTCGTGAATGTGTGTCTGTCTTTTGACCTGACTCTTATTATTGATTTGCTTTAACGATCTCTGTTGTCTTTGCACCCCTGATTGTTGTGTGTGGGCGTATTATGGTGTGTTAATTACTAATATTATCTGCATGGGTTTGGGAGCCTCATTCGCCTTAATATTTTGTTATATTTTGGCGAATAGGTCAAATGATTCTAGGCTTCCGCCTATGAAGTGCGCCTTCTGAGTTAGAAGGATTAATTCTAATTAATTAATTAAATACTAAGGTGGTGTTACGCTGGAGAGGTATTGCGGGTTGTCCTTGCATGTGGTCGCTCTATCTAGGCTTTTGGACGACGTGCAGACTGCACTTCGGTCTTTGATCCCACTTCGATCTCTTCAGCCTGCCTTTAATCTCTACTGCCTCATCATTCACCGCAGGTGAAGGGTGATTCCAGTTTTTGTTTCTCTGCTGTTTCTGTTTCTGAAGCTTAAAGCTCCATTGTCTCTGAGGCGAAGGCTCTCTTCAAGCGCAGTGCGGCACCAATATCTGGTTCGGATGGAGCGGACCTATTGTCTTCCCAACAACTGGCTGATTTTGATCATCCTCACTTACCTGCTCTGCAGCTCATTGCTTCTTTTCGCCCTCTTCTGATGGAACTCTTGAGTCTTCTGGGCCGTTACAGCTCGACATGATCTTGCCCGCCATGGTAGAGTCATCGTCATCGTCATCGTCACCGTCTGCCTGAACCCCTTTTTGGTGGCCGGGTTCATGTCTCGTTGGATGTTCGTATTAGTCTCAGACTTGCCAGGCAGTCTAAATGTGTCTTCGTATACAGCACCCTGATACTTTCGAGCGGGATATCGTTGATCATATATCCTTGCGGTTTGTCAGCCCTGCTAATAGTCCTAGTGGTCGTGATTTCTATTGTTCGTGAGATCGTTCTGAAGGTTCCTCCAGCTTCTGCGTCCCGGTCAAAATACTTATCAGTAAATCGCTTTCTATTATACCAACATAACTGCCCTGCGCTCTATCTATCGAACAATTATTCTCCGTTTAGTTTCGATGTCATTTATCTGACCGAAACTTGGTTGCGCGGAGGCATATCCGACATCGAACGATGTGGACCTAAATTTCAGGTTTTGAGCTGTGATCATCACTCGGAATTGTGCACTCCTGTAGGTGGTGGTGTATTGTGTGCCATTAGGGCTGACATCCCTAGCTCTGTATTTCATTTTCCAGGATCTGGTGACCTGGAGCTCTTATATGCCCAGTCTACGTTTCTTCATAGAAGTGTGTTTGTTTTCACTGTCTACTTTCCTACGGGTTTGTTGTCTTGAGTATACGAATCGTTTGATGCATTGACTGATACCCTGCTGACTTCTTTTGTTTTTGGAGACTGCAACCTTAATTCTGTTGACTGGGACCGCTCATATGCGATTGAGAGTCTGGTGCCTTCTATCTCGGCTGACCCTCAGCTTGTTTCTGCCTTTTTCGGTGCCGGTGCCTCGGTTGCCTAAGCGCAGTACTATGATGTCATAAGCGACTTCGGGAGGCTTTTGGATCTCGTTTTTTCATTCGACTCTGATGGCACGCAGGTTAGAATGTGCTGAACGGTTGGCTGCCATCCTGCGTACTTATGGAGAGTGACACTGATTGTGCTGTTGAGGAATTCTATGACATTCCTTATGCTTGCTTTACTCAGCGATCGTATAAATCTTCCCTTACCTCTCAACCCTGGTTGGACGGCTCTTCAAAATACCTAAAGGACTTGAAGAACAAGGCCTGGAAGAGATGCTGTGCCTCGAGAAGCGATGTAAATTACCTATCCTACTCCGATTTCTGTCATTAGTTCTCTTCCCAGCTTATAACGCACTTCTGACCAGCAGGAGGTCTTCCTTGAGCGTCAACCCCACACAATAATGGAAGTTTAACAACTCTAAGCGAAACTGTGATAGATACCCCTCCTCCTTGAGTTTCCGTAACTGCGAAAGTAGAGACCTCTCTTCATTCGCTAATTTATTCGCTGAATTTTGTACTGCGTGCCGTGTTTCTTATTGTGTTTTTTTTTGTGTTGCCCGCTCCCTGAGGAACTGCCTTCACGTTCCTTATCACCGAACTCGTTACGGCATGCTAGAGCCAATGTCCTTAACGTCTCGCCTCTTCAGCGAGAGCTTCTCTTGCTTTTATCTGGACTCGTCAAAATTGCAGCTAAAGAAGCAACTTCAGCAATGAATTAATAATTACTAGAGCAAGGTTTATTTTCTGTAGGGTATGACTAACTTTATTCTGCAAAATCATTGTTTTACTGTTCAGCTTTGACGAATCCGTAAAAAATTAATAAATAAAACAACAAAAATAATGGATTATATTTTAATATATAAAGGATTCAATTATTAATATAACCACAAAACGTTAATAATCATAATCAAGACAAGTAGGAGAAACGTGAATGCAAATGGCCATGAAATCTTAACGAGGTAGAGTGACATGCGAGTTAGAAAATATCGTTTCGAATAGTTTCTAAATTCTAAAAGAGATGCTTTACTTGGTAGCTCCTCCAGTGATAAAATTTTACCTTAATAAAATATTTTCCTCGTACATTTTTCCTTATCTGGAGGGAACGTGATAATTTTACTCCTTCCGAGAAGAACATGTTTACCAATGAAAAGTGCAATAAATCTGAATATGCACGTTCACGTAGGTGCACAAAAGCGTAAAACATGTGTCGAGCAACGTCGCAGCCATTACGAGGACGAAGCTGAACTAAAAATTGCTTTATTTCGTTATTCCACTATTCTCCCGAAAGTTATTCGCATTTTACTATTCCAACGATGGTGAACGGCTCCGATCAAAGAAAGAAACCCTCCCGAATATTTCACATAGAATTTACACCAACATTGAAAAAATCTTCACCGCAGGAATTTTTAGTTTAAAGCTTTTTTAGTGTTGTTAAGACAGAACTTTACAGCGGTGGATGCCCATTTAGCCATAAAAGTGTTAAAGAGATCAACTGACTCTACGTGGCGGGTTTCTGGGTTCACTGTGCACTCCACACCCAACTCAATGTGGAGAAGTTTCCGGTTCCGTCGAATGTGCTGTTCGTTCAGATGCAACGTTCTCTGTTATGTGGGATTCATAACTTTTGAGCGCACTTAAAACTTTTATTGCACCTTTCCAAGCTCAATGGCGCTCAACATCGGAGGAAGTAGGCTATGAGGGTAAAATGCACGAAGTACAAGGTTAAAACTTTTAAAGCATATCTCCCGCCCTGGCCGGAACGACACTCATAAAATTTTAGACTGGTCTCCCTCGACCCGACCGACTATCCAGCTCGGGCCTAAGTCCTTGCGATTTGGATCGAACAGATCCTTTCGAGATTTGTCTTATCCCATTTCCCGAGCATGATTTGACTTTTTCTGACTTCTTGACTTTGATTATATTTGTTCTGGGACGACAACACTTTTTCCATGCTCTCCTGTCGGTACATTGCCATCTTGTCGTGTTGTCCTTTGTGTCATCTCCTCCCTACTTTCTTCTACTGAAGCCATAAGACGTTACGCGAAAAACTTTTTATGACTTTTATCATAGATGTTTCTTCCATTTTTTTGCTGTCTATCTGCTCAGTCATGATAGGAGCCCTATAGCCCCGATGCTCAAGATAAAGTTTGTATTTGAGGTCTTGCTATTGCAAGGGATTTCTGTGTTCCGCTTGTTTGTTGTACGCTTTGGGTTGAAATCAGGATAAATGGCAACTTTACTTCTCCTCCTGGGGCTCCAACAAAACAAGAATTGCTATTAAGTAGATCTAACTTTTATGATTTCCGACTCGTGTAAAAGCTCATTTCAATTAAGTCATCCAGATGTCGTCGATTTTGATTTCCCCGGTCCATTTGATATTGCGAAATCACTTTCTTCCTCATTAGGTTTTGCTATTTCTCCAATGCTATAAATTTTCGAAAGTTTCACACTTTCCTTCACGTACGAAGAACTTTTGCTAAATTTTCATACATGCAGTCATCAAGTTTCTATTCAAATCTGCAATTGACTTAAGGGAGCATTCACATAAGCGTTTGATTTACTAGGACTTGGAATTTCAATGGAAACCTGCAAAGGTGTCGACCACGTTTATATCACGTTTACGAAATAGACTGGAAGAAATTTATGTTAGTGTTAGAATATTGTTAAATTCAAAGACAGAATTTTGGAAGTTTTAAAAGAACGTTTTGAGGTCTAAAAACAAATACTTTTTGATTCTTGAATAGCAAGCGGGAAGATATCTGAATATTATTATACAAAAACGCTTCATTGCTACACTAGGCCTTTTCTAACCAGGCAGAAGTAGCCGAAGAGCAATACAGGAAGCTGGCAGCAGGTAACCTGTAGGTGGAACTAATTGATAGAAGAACGGGGTAGGGGTGTTGTATTACATACAGTGAAAAATTGTGTGTGCTTTTTAGTGCACCGATTTTCAAAAGGTATAATTATAAGAATACGAGACTGTAATGACCAGGACACACAGTGCTTTGCCACCAAAGTCATATCGCAGATGAAAGTATCATTTGAAGGAACAAAATTAGTTTCACTTATAGCACGAAATGCTATTTGTCAGGAAATGAATTCGTTTTGTCTGTTTTTTAATTTCAGCTTTGAAACCCTTATGGCCGTGAAAATGGTGGCAGGATTGCAGTAATTCTGGAACAATTTGCCATGCACACTTGCGTATGCGTTGTAGATATCCTCTCGTGCTGTTGACAGTAAAGGTGCAAGGTGCTGAACAATATATTCCTCGAATTCTGTTACATAACTACATATATCTGGCAGCAAAGGTGGTGGGGGATGGGTAGTCTAACTTCGTAAGGCGTGAACCCCAGTATACTATGAGAAGTACTTAATGGGTGGGGTTGCGATGGAGAAGGAAGGGAAACCCAACTTCGTAACGCGTAGACCGATTTGGTTGATTCTTTTGTTGCTACATAGAGAATGATCCTCCATTGTTTCTATGAGGCAAAATTTATCTCTTGAGTGGGGTAGTATCACTTTGTACAGTGCGTGCGCCGATTTATATGATTCCATTTTTGATGTATAGAATATGTTCTCCCTTTGTTTTCATGTTAAAAGTTTTGTGGTGAGTAGGGAAATAAGAGTCAGGACCCAATTTCGTAACGCGTAGACCAATTGTATGATTTTTTTTTGTTATATAAAGTAACTGCTATGAGAAAAACAAAATTTTTTTCTCGTGGTATCAACCACGGAACATACTCTACCCAACAGAAAAAGAATTATCCAAATCAGTCCACACGTTACGAAGTTAGACTACTCCTCCACCCACCCAACCCCCCACCCTGGAACAAATTATTCTTCTATTAGCAATGGGGGAGCATACTCTATACAAAAGAAAAAGAACCACCGAAATCGGACAACGCGTTTCAAAGTTATACTTATGCTTATTAATAAACGAGGACTTAAAAATCACTCAAATGTGTCTTTAAAGTACACCTCTTCCTTGAGCGGTTGGACAAAATCGATTTCTTTTACTCCTCCTTTACTTTATACGTGTTTTTCCTCGAAAATACGTTTTTGAAACGGTAACTACTATTCTAATTTATAATGCAGTAAAAATTTAAATTTTGGCAAAACATTTTTGTAATACTAGTTATACATTTTGCAGCCATTTCCTTCTTTTTCCTATTTTATTAAATGGTTTTGAATTCACATATTGTTGCTTTTTATTGTAGCCATTGGATTTTAGTACTTCGTCGATAGGTTTTAATTCGTCATTCAGATTACCGTCGTCTCATATTCTATGTGTTGTGACTACAGATCTAAAATTGGTCGGATGATAGTGTGAAGTGACATGAAGATATTTGTCGGTGTGTGTTTTCTTTCTGTAAACTATATGTGCTAGGGTTCCATCTATTTTCCTGATCTCCCTACATCCAAGAAGCGTAAGCAATTGTCTTTTTCGAGCTCTTTACTGAATCTAATAGCTGGATGTCTAGTATTGAAATATGTCAAAAATAAATCCACTTCAGCCCTTTTTAAAATACAAAATGTATTGTCAACATATCTCAACCATACTTTTGGTTTTATTGAGCAGAATTCCAAAGCTTTGGTGTGAAAGTAATCCATCCATAAATTTGCGACAATGGCAAACAGAGGCGAGCCCATTGCGGTACCCTCTTTCTGCATACAGAAATACCCATTTGAAGTCAACACACTTTCAAGTACTTCCGCCACCTTCACATTAATTTTGTTTAGAATTAAGAAATCGCGAATAGCATCTACACTCTCTTGAATTATCACATTTGTGAATAACGAATAAACAACAAAACTCGACATTAGCTCATCTTCTGCCAATTTTATTTTTTCTACCTTTGCCAAAAAATCCAAAGAGTCTCTCGCGAAAGATGGTGTCTGTACTACTAGTGGTGGTTGGAACCGTATGTAAAAGGTATATCTGACAAAATAAGGAGACTCTTGAGAAAACACAACCTAAAAACGATTTTCAAACCACCTAAGAAAAATAAAGAGTTGATAAGTTATCCTAAAGACAAAATACCTTTTCAAACTTATGGAGTTTACGAGGTTCCATGTATTTGTGGCATGTCGTATATTGAACAAACAAAAGCAGGCTTAAAGAACACATTCCAGCAATAAAGCATTAGTCCAAAAAAAAAAAAATCAGCGATATATCGTGGTCACCGTTTCCTATGCAGATTTGCTCAATAATAAATGATAAAATAGTTTTTTAAAAAAAGTAGAACCGACTTCACAAAAAGCGCTAAAAAGCATAAAATAATTTTTAAATTTACATCTATTACGACATTTTGGAGTCAAATCAAACAAACGGAGTTGGATCAATACGTTGAGCGTAAGACCAACATGCCATGGGTCCCGGGTTCGAGACCAGATTACCCCGTGAGCTTTAAGTAAGAAATTAAAATAATCCACTCCGTCTCTGGGCTATTGTCGAGCTCGCAGCAATGCAAAAACAAGACTTTGAAATTTTCTAACTTCCACGCATTAAAATGTTAGATTCAACCCCCTACCCCACCTCCACCCCACCAAAATTTTTTTTTCTTAGTATCAATCAAGGAACATACTCTACCCTACAGAAAAAAATCATCGAAATCGGTCGACGCGGTACGAAGTTAGACTACCCCTCCCCCTTCCCACCCCCACCAAAGCACTTAATTATTCTCCTAGTAGACATGAGGGATCACACTCTATACAACAGCAAAAGAACCATCCAAATCGGTCCAAAGTTAGGTTTCACCCCACCCCACAAACAATTGATTTGACATGGTTCCAATCGGTGAACATACTCTACCCAAAAAAAAAGAATCATCAAAATCAAGGCCACTAACCCCAGACTTAGTGCTACTAAGAGTGTTCTGTAAGAACGCTTAAAAACCAGTACAATAATTCATTTCCATACTATCATTGTTTTTATTCATAAGTTTAATAGTTTATCTATCAAAAACTTCTACTGGCCCCGGTCTACCCTACACAGTGTAAAAACACACCATAAGCCGGCAAGTCCTACATTTTTTTTATAAATTCATAAAATTTGTAAATAGTATAGGCAGTATATGAGGTTATTAAAATAAACGGAAGTAGATCCACGTGACGAGAAATCAAGAAAAGGAAACGTTTAAAATGCCTTAGGAAGTCAATCCTGTGGTGATTAATTGACGTAAAAATAAGTTACGGAAATATCTAGAACTAAGCGGCTGAAGTTTTTAAAAATAGCCTAATGAGCCTAATGAGCAGTTTAGCCAGCAAGTAGTGATCGATACTGCGAAGAGTTAGGTGTGGTTTAACGAATGAGCTGTGTTTTAATGAGTTTGTTGGTCCCAAAAAGCTTAAAAAAATGTGGGTTATCACGTCAGCATTTTGAGATATTTGAGGTTATGTACTCAAAAAATTTTTTTTTTTACTATTTTTGAGGTTACGTACAGGATGCGCAAAATTTTGTTGGTCCTTTTTTTCTAGTGGCATCATTTAATACTACTCCTACCCTTCCAAATAAGCTATTCAGCGGTCAGCTACAATTTTTTTTGCAAAGTTACGACCATTTTAAATTATGAAGTTCATATTTCATATCAATAGTTTATACGATGTGGCCAAATCCTTTTCATCAGGTATTAGTAACAGAACGTCAGGATACTAGGCTAAAGCAATATTGGCAAAAAAAAAAATTACACTAACATTTTTATAAGTTTTTTGCGGCAATAATTAATATTATTTACCTTTGTACCCTTAACTAACTTTTTCAACGCTTTGTCTTAAAAAATTTTATTTTTTAAAAAAATTGTCAAACTAAAGTGCAATAAAATAATTAGGTAGTCAGAGATTTCTAAGTATGCGGTTTTTCTAATCTTTTCTCTACCTTGCCATGTTGTACCTCTTTGGAAAGGTGAGCAAGTTAGTAAAAATAAGAAACACATGTATTACTTACATGAATTTCGGAAAAAATTTGGAAAAAATCCGGAGTTTAGGTTATTGTAAAACATTTTTTCACTCTCGCAAGTTACTGTGCCTGCAATTGTAGGAGTTAGATCAACATTTTTGACAATTTTTGAAGGGTCATTGGAATAGTAGTTTTTTTTAGCGTTTGTTTGATGTCGCTGTGTTGATTAGATCAAAAGGTAAAAATAAATCCTTGCATAGAATGTAAACTCTATTATCAAATGTTGCTTTAAAGATAACCCTTCATTATATATCTTAAATACGTTATAGCCATCATCGAGTCGTAAGGTTTTAGAATGGCTAGAAGAAAATCAAATGATTTGAATAACTCCAATTTTTCAAGAGCATAAAGTTCAATTGTATCACATATCTGAGAAATGGCACCAATGCATAATTCCGCAGGTGTTTCTAATCTGCATAAAACTGTGGTAAAAGGTCAATTAAAATAATAAAAAAATTAAAATTGAATAGATGGCACAAAGTAAAGGGATTTAACTCACTGCATTATTATTATTAAAGAATGGATCAAGGACTCCCCGCATCCTTTAGTTACTTCTACCAAGTTGATCTTTTGTGACCTGCATAGTGGAGAGTTTCATAGGCAGAAAAGTGTCTTTTAATATTATTTCTTTTATACTTTTCTTGAAGGCAACGTACTTTTTATCTCGACAGCCGGGAAAAAAGAATACTACATTTTTGTACCGTTGGTATAATGTAGAACATAATATCTTTTCCATAAAAAAAAACCAATTCATAAATGTAAAATGAATCAGACCAACAAGGAGGAAGAACTCAAATTCTATGCTGAATAATGAAATAAATTAACTTGAATTAATCTTCAAAAATGTTTGCTTTAACTCGATATTTCGTCATAAATGAGCACAAGCAATATAATTTAAATTTTTTATTATATCACTTTTAAAATTATTTTAAATTGAGGAATTTTCAAATAAGTATATCTTAAAGATAGATTTAGATTCCAAAGACTACACTACGTCCCTTCTTCTCTATTCGTTACTTCAGCCTGTTCACTTAGCCCAAAATTAGAAAATTTAAAGCGGAAATTCACTGATCGAAAGCAAGACTTCAAGAAAAAATTTTTGTCGTCAAACCGGAAATGCAGAATATTCAAGAACTTTGCGTTTATATTAAGTGTTTGGTCTTCACTATAACATTATGTTATGTTTATAATATTCAACACTCGAAAAGAAGCAACTTAGTTTGGACATTTTAAGAGCAAAATATTTTCAAAGTAGAATCTGAATATTTTCACCTGTTTCAAATCTAGTGAATACTTTAATTTAAAATAATTATTCCTTAAAAATTCAAAAACTATCACATAGATCACTTAAAAATGCAATATGGCGTAACAGCAATTTATATAATTAAATGAAAACAATACAATCACACTTCCAAAAATGAAAAAATGTTTTGAAATTACCAAAAATTCAGAATTTTCGCAATTTTTCTCCGAACACATTTGTTTTTTATTTATATAAAACTGCACATCTCATTAATGTCCACGCATAAAAAAGACGTAGAAATTTATACCTATCGAGGAATATTACAAAAATCTGCAATTTAAAGAAACTAAACTCATATTAATCCTAAAATCCTTATAATTGAATTCAAGACATATTACACTTAAACCTTACAATTATGCTTCAAAAGCTGTTCGAAATGTGCTCTGTCAATTTCGAGATATGCAAAAACCCTGCTTCTTATTCCATATTTAAGGTGTAAGTACTGTTGCCAAATACTCCCGTATTTTCATCGCTGTAGTCCGATTTCTTCCAACCAATTAGTTTTTGTCGTTAGCAGGCATTGAATAAACTTCATCCTTTATTGTTCTTTTATTTAAAAAAGTTCAATGGATTAAGATATGGAGCCCCATAAGGCCTAGGATTCGGTGTAACTCGTCCAATCCAACAGTCATGAAATTTTTCATTTAATATTGCCTCACAAATTGGCAGTATGCACTTGGGCTCTATCGTGTTGGTATAACATTGCCCTAAGGTTATTCAGAGGGGTGCCCTCTAGTACATATATCTAGCAGTGAATTTCCCAAAAAGTTGTCATAAATTTGGCTTTAAGCACCTGGGGTAAAATGGTTGGTCCTATTAAATGGGTGTCGATAATACCAGCCCAAAAATTGGCTCAGGATTTGGGCTGGAAAGAGGTCAACTCTTCCTATGTGCGTCAGGATGCGAGCAGGTATGAAGATTGTGATACCATAGAATTCGATATCGAAAGATTTTTAAATTGCTTTGTTTTGCTTTCTTCGAATTTCAACAAATTAATTATTTTTATTCAAAAAATATTTTTGACTAAACAAAATGACAAATTTCTACAAGTAAAGAAATGTGTGTGTGTGATCTACTAACAAATAGAAGGGGTGCCCAAAGAACAACAGTCTTAAGTTTTAATAAAAAAAATGTCTTTTATTCAAAAAGAAAATCTTACATCTTACATCAATTCAGGCACAAATTCAACAAAATAAAATCCAATCAAAAATAAGTAAATTCATCAACAAAATAAATGTTGAAGTAAAAATTCACTAGGTGTCACCGAGTAATATAAACACTACCGTGCAAATCAATAACAAGGACATGAAGACATTTTTGATTGCCGAAATGGATATGCGTTTCAAGAGTATTGAAAATTGTATACCTCTTGCAACCGCCACACTCCTTGACCCTCGATTTATGAAGATCTACTTCAAAAAAGCTTTATCTGTGCCACAATCAATGACCGTTATCGAGCAGGAAATGAAAAAAAGATCTTCGGAAAGAAGCTGCAATCATTAAGGAGACCAGGAATGAACCTAGCCAACAAGATAAAGACAAAAACGAATACGGGGACTTATGGAGCAGTCACGATGCTCTTATAACTGCATCGCTATAAGTTGACTAGAATATGTAGTCGCAACTTCGGTACCTTCCGAAAGGTTATTTTCCACGGCAGGACGCATAATATCCGACGAACGAAGCTGCCTTACGCCGAAACACCTTTCCCAAATGACTTTTTATCCTTCGTAAGTGAAAATATTTGGACATCAATGTTTTTGAAGAAATAATGATAATACGCAATACTATGTACTTGAAGATTTAGAGAAGTGTTTTAAAAAGTTCTTTATGTTTGAAAAATTAATATATATGTAGTTTATATAAAATAAAAAAAGGTCTTTCCCCTATCTTGTGGGGAGACTGTGATATTTGAATGTTGTTAAAAATAAATGACAATTAAAATTTTTGAAATTCGGAGAGAATAGTTTTAAGGACTTGACGATTATAACAGCAGAGATGGGTTTGACAGCTATACGATCATTGTTATAATCTAAATTTTTTTAGTATTTATATATACTTTGACAGTCTTTGTCAAACAATCAATTACAAAAACTTATTCAGCTATTACTATTGAAACAGACAGTTGAGTAAAGCATTTCTCAGCCATTTTCTGATACCAATACTAGACGTGAAACTATTTGAGCATCCTCGAAGCTTCGTATCTAAGTAATGAGCTTTCAGATGTGGTTATTAATAGTGATCCTGCGGTATCATCATTTTACATCGATATATTAAGTTATATTCAAACTGAAAAATATATTGAAAGTGAAGGAGTTTTGCAAATAACTACTAATAACATGATAAGACTTTTGGAAAAGCCTTAAAATCGATAAAAATAAAATTACACTGCCAGTTATCTTATACCTAGATGATTTTGAAATAAACAACTCACTGGGCTCAAAATTAGGTCAACAAAAGATGTGTGGGATATGTCATAGTTATCCTTTTATACCTAATTATCAATACGGAAAACTTACAAATATTTTGTAGGTGGACTTATTATTATTAAATTTTGAGATCTAAGCAAATGTGGTGCTATTAACGTTTCATTACCTTTGATTGAAATTTTTAACTACATAATGGTATATAAGTAGAAACAAAAGACAGTGTTTTTCACTTATATGTTACATTGGGTTAAATTTGGGTTTAAATACCGTATTAGGTTATGTTAAATCATTTTTAGTAAATACATTTTTGTGCCGAAATTCCTAATTCAATGAGAAATAAGATAAGACAAGTACTTAGAGTACTTAGAGATGCTCACGGTGCTAGAATTATTACATGCTTTATGTAAATATAATTTACTAATATATTATATTAATTTATCTATTAAAAAAGCTATCGTTGTTAGAAACCTTAAACTATGAAGCAGATGTTTTCTTTTGGTAATACCCGAAGTAGGAAACATTAGTCCTTCTATTGGAAAGTCATACATACAAAACGCCCCATTCAAAATGAAATAAAATTGAAAACGTGCATTCACCTTGTGTCTCTTTTACATAAAATGTGCCAAAACATGATGGCTGATTGATCTCACCTATCCAACAAAATATTGTATGGCAGGGGGGTAATCTCAGCCGTTTGGGAGTTATAGCGTGATTCATAAATTTGCAGTTTTCACGGTATGTACATCATTACTTTATTTTCATCTTTTGATCTACTCAACGCAGGTAAATAAAACAACAGTCCAAACAAATTTCAAAACTATTGATCTAATTCTTATCGTTTCAGGTGCAGTCACTTTGAAAAGTGAAAAAAAATATTTTGCCATTACCGCGAATTCGGCATTTTCTAAAATTTTCTCAGCAGTTTATATAATTAATAAAGCTGCTTTTTATCTTTATTAAATTGCCCATCTTATTACCTTTCCAAAAAGCACAATATGTCCAGGTAGAGAAAGGATTTAGAAATTTGTAGGAAGAAAACCTCTTAGGGAATATCATGTACATCAGCAATTTAAAGAAATTAAACTCATACTAACACTTCGACACTTGGTAAATTTAATGTTATTATGTTACCAAAGATGTTCGAAATGTTCACCGTCTCGTCGATTCATGCCAATAACCTGCTTCTAACACCCTGCCTAGGGAATATTGTAGCCAGCGTCTCCCGTATTTTCGTCGGTGTAGTCCGATTCTGCTAACCAATTAGGTTCTATCGTTAACAGGCCCTTAAGTAAACTTTATCTTTCATTGTTTTTCATAAAAGAAAAGTTCAATAGAGTAAGATCTGGAGATCTAGCAAGCCAAAAATTCGCTGCAAAACGTCCAATTCAGCGGTCAGGAAATTTTTCATTTAATATTGTCTTCACAATGTTGGCAGTGTGATCCAGTGCTCCATCATGTTGGTAAAATATTGTTGTAAAATTATCCAGGGGGATGTTCTCTTAGTGGATCTGACAGTGTATTCTCCAAAAAGTCGAGATAAATTTGGCTATTAAGCACTTGCGGCAAAATTAATGGTATTATTAAATGTGTGCCGATGATACCAGCGCAAACATTGGTACAGAATTTGAACTGGAATGAGGTCACTTTGTTCTATATGGGTTAGTATCCGACCAGGTATAGAGGTTGTGGAATTTTGTGGTACCATCTCCAGTAAACTGTGATTCATCCGTCCATTCGGTCCAGAAACGTCCTGATCTCCATGTCGCATTCCAGAAGGCTGATGAAAAATTCTAATTTTCTCTCGAAATCTCCTTCAGAGTCTTTGAACTCGAAGATGGTGACATATTTAACTAATTAAATAATTCAATAATTTTATGTTTCAGTGTCTTAATTTGGTAATCTCCTTTGGTATTCCAGTAAACCCGCTCTAATGTTACCGTCTACCATAACTGTATGTTAATTATGACCGGGTATTCCTCAAAAGTAAATTTTTCCAATTTAAGAACACCCGCAGATATGGATTTGATATTCAAATATAAACAAATTCTTTTTGACTGACCCTGTTTTATAGCAAGATTACCTTCAAGTATAAGTAACAGAACGCCAGGAAGCTTGGTGATAAACACTGGCTAACACAAGCTAACAACGACACTAAAATAAATTATACTCACCTTTCTTTTCTGCAGCAGAAATACAAATTAGTTACCTGTGTACCCTAAGAAAACATTTTTAACCTTTCACTTAGAATTCCTAACTACAGTGAAGTAAAATAATTAGGAAGTCAGGGACTTCTAAGGAAGAAGTTTTTCTAATCCTCTTACCACATTAACACGTTTTACCGTTTTGCAAAGAAAATTTAATAAAAATAAAAAACATGTTTATTAATTACATACAATTCCGCGAAAGTTTGGTAAAATTCTGAATTTTTGCTAATCAACATATTTTTACTTTTGGAAGTGACTGCAATGGTGCGAGTTAAACAAAACATTATTGACAATTTAGAAAACGTCATTGGGATGGTAGCTTTTTGTCGTTTGTTTGATTGCGTTGCGTTTAGTAGATCAAAAGATAAAAATAAAATAATGATGTGAATACCAAAATTCAAATTGAAGAATCACCCAGTAACTTCCACACTGTTGAGATTGCTCTCCCCCTGCCAGGTCTACCGGTGAGATATATCACCTATAGTATTTTGTCTCACCTTATATTATAAAATTATTTCCTATAAAATATCTTTGTTACTACTGGTATGAATAAAAACATCATATTAATCTGTATTAGCAGTAGTAGTTGTAGCATAACATTAAATCTACATTCTGCCAACATTATGTATCAAAGCATATTTGAGAATCTAATATTGTAATAATTCGCTAGATCCCTATTATTTAAAAACGAATTAAATCATATTTTTCATCTTTAAATTTAGAAATTAATAACTTGCAATCATTTAAATGGACTTATTATGTAAATATTTAGAGGAATTTTTTTTTCTTAAAAGGACACGTTGTTACAATAACGAGAGATAACAAATCCTTTAGTTATGAAATTGTAGGTTTTCACATTAAGGAAGAAGAAATAAAACTTATTATGGGATTGTTTGACTTTCTCAAACCATTTTTAATACCTTGTTTTCGGAAATGGGAATAAAACATTACACCTGTTAATTTTATTTCATTAGGCGAACCCCCATTGGAGGTAAGTCAAGCTTATGTTTTAAAGTTTTTCTGTTGTTTTTGTTTTGAAGTTTTGTTTATTTATTTTGTGTATTGAAGATCATAGTTTATTGATTTTTTAAGCTTTCTTTAATGAAGAAAATTATAAGAAAATGCAATGTAATATTTATTTATTTTTTATTTTTTTTTATATTTTATATATTTATATTATATAAGAATAAGATCTCTTTCTAAATCATAAGTATTTTCTTTTATATTCCTATAAGATTTCCATATTGTTTCCAGAAGAAGTCATATTAAAAAGCATTAAAATATTATATTAATTTTGTTATGATCTTTATTTAAAATTTTTAATATGGCTTACTCTGTGAATTTAATATTCTTAGCAAGCTTCTTGGATGAAAATCATAGAGAAATCTTATTGGTTTTCCTCTATTTTATGTGGATGTTTTGGATCTGTGTAGATTTGTTGTTGTGTTGTATTTTTATTCTTGAAGCCCATTACTTAGTCGGACCATTGACTACGTTATCATAAGTATTCTTATATAAAATGCTACCTAACCAAATCTTGCGTTATAGCAAATTGGGAACGCCTTCCACACAAAATTACCCATTTGCTTTCGAAGTGTGTAATTTATTTCTGCTAAAGTATCTGTCAAAATCAAATGTAGCCAACCCAATGGCGAAATGTGTTCGCATAAATCCCTGTCTTTATTTAAAGACAGGCAGGGATAAAAAAAAAATCTTAAAATGGGAACAATTGAGGGAAACTTCTTTTTAATTACGATTTCGTAATTGGAATATTGGAGTGCAGCACTGATCACGGTGCTGCATTAAAACTGTTGCCGCTGCCTACATTGGGTTTTGTCCTTAAAAAACCGTAAAATGTAAAAACGTTATGTTCCAAGAAAGATCATATAGCCCCAACAAATACTGAAGTTTGCCTAAACCTTTTCTCTTACTATGCGTGGATATACAATCCATGTAGCCTTGATTTTTACAATTTGAACAGCTAACAAAGAGTACGCAGATTGCTTAAGGCATTTGCTTAGATAAAATAATAAACAGGATAGGCCATTACGTATATGAATCAGCCACTTTGCTCGTTGAAAAGGTGAAGACGGGGAAGGAAACGAAGTTCACTAAGTTGAACTGTCAACTTTTAATTTCGGTGATTTCTGTTAAAGCGTTTATCAGAAAAGTTTTTTTGAATTTATTAAAAAGTTATAAGTGAATTAGTAGTTTTGTGTTACTAAATAGACAAAGAACAGTTTAAATAGTGTTTTGAAAAACTCTGTGAGCAGTTAAAGTGCTCAAATTAAGTAAATTTCGCAATGAGTTGTGCAATTTTGTGCTGTGATA
Organism: Leptarthrus brevirostris; assembly: GCA_964036015.1. Taxonomy (NCBI): domain Eukaryota; kingdom Metazoa; phylum Arthropoda; class Insecta; order Diptera; family Asilidae; genus Leptarthrus; species Leptarthrus brevirostris. Next base: position 115,404,326 of record OZ038372.1, on the reverse strand, counting down.
ATAATCGCTGCAATTCGCAAGGATTATCATTTTTCAGGTAAGTTTTAGTTAATAAGTAACTTCTTATGACAAAAGTGTAAATACTGGAAAGGAAATGGTAATTTTACGAAGTTTTTATTACCATTTCCAGTTTGTTTACGTTCGGAAATTTTCATTTTCCAACTGTTCAATGGCGGTGCTTTTTTAAGTTTTAAAGAGAGTCATGGATATGAAAGTAGATAATAATTTTCTTTTTAATTAATAAAATTATAGATTTCCAAAGGATAAAGAACGGCGTTATGAATGGCTGCAAGCCATAGGAAGAGCTGACTATATACCATCAGAAAGCAGCAATATTTGTGAGCAGCACTTTGAAAAATCTGTTATTAAGATAGGAAAGAAAAATAACAATTTTGGGAATGGTGCTGTACCTTCGCATGACTATTTAAAATGCAGTACATGCATTTCTAATCGCGCAGTATGTATAAATAATTTATAAAAATAAATTAATGTTGAATGTATTTTAGTATTTGGACTCGATACATAAGCAGAGAGAACTTCCGGGACCATCAACTGCTGCATATCGTACATCACCTAGTTCGACGGAATTTATACCTGTAATTAAAATACTCTATCAAGTGACTCTTATAAAAATATCTTATTTCATTATACTTTCAGATTGTACCACGAAGGTATATCCGCGTGAGGAAAATTTAAATATGGACCAAACAGTGGTTACATCAAATACAATTTTGCTTACTGAGGTAATAATATTTAAAAGTTTTATTTTTTAGTTCATGTAAGCTTCTATGTGGTATATATAATAATATTTTGTTTTATCATTCAACAGGGCATCAATACTTCAGGAATTTCAAGAACACCACCTATATACGAGACTCCACCCTCGCAATACTTTACACATCAAATTCTAATGCCAGTGGATGATAACGTTGTTCTTGACGTAATACAAGAATTTTAATAAAATTAGTTGTTATATTATTAATTTTTAGGAAATAATATCGCAGGAAGGTTACAACATCAAGATTCAGGGCACATCAAGAGATTATTTTTTCGATTTAATTACTTTACTGAAATCAGATTAATTTCCTGTGGTCAGAACCTTAGAACTGCGACTTCTGAAGAGTTAATTACATATCTAATTATCTAAATAGAAAGTCTTTAGTTCTAATGTATCTCTAAGTTTTACCCACAGTCTTGCTTAAAATGATTATTAAAGTAGTTTAGAAAAAACAAATATAATGCCGTATAAAGATTGTTTAATTGTTTTCGCGTTAACAATTTTCGAACAATTACAAGTAGAGTAATATATTTTTAAAAACATAGACTGTTTACTCGGTAACATATACATAAAATAAGTAATATCAGTGGTAGTTTACACATACTTAAGTATTTTAAAAGAATAACTCAATCAGTACTAGTTAACATTAAAATTATTATACAAGTTAAATATAAATATTGCATATTTCAGTAAGAGTTTATTGATTAATCTTATTTTATGTATACAAATGTAATTATAATAAATATGAAATAAAGATTTTACAGGAATAACTATGTTTTTAAAAGAATTATTTGCTTATAAAACCTTGCCAAAAAGAGTAGTTGCTTTGCGTTCGTTTTAGATTGATGTGAAGGACAAATAAGGATGATATTGGTACTTGATATTAGTATCTGCTTCGATTACAAAACAGTTCTAACTGTTTCCACTTAAAAGGGAAGTATGAAGCCAACAAGTCTAGAACATTAAGTTTGTATGATGTGAAAGACCCAAAGCTTTTGGCTTGTTGAATTAAGTTTTTCAGAAAGAGAGATTAATTGTGCAAAATAATTAAGATACCAGCAAATTTAAAATACGTTTGCTAAATTTTTCAGCTTTCTTTTATTCCCCAATGTTACTTAACATATCTAAAACAAAGCTGTCATGCGTTTATTGGATTTATAAATTTCATTATTTTTCTTTTTATGTTTAATCATTAACACAAAATTTATTTAAAAATAAACATTAGGACAACGAAAAGCTTATTATAGAAGAAAACCCACCTCCAGCAACAGAAAGAGAAAAAAAATTGAATATGCAATTATTGCAGAAGAATAAAAAAATTAAGAGATTACAAGAGCAGCTACGTAATGAAAAACGCAAAGTGACCGAGTTAAGATCATTACTGAAATGCATGAAGGAAAAAAACTTAATTGGGGCTGAAATTTCTGAGGATCTAAACGACATAGTTGGATCCAATTGGAGCATATTTCAACGTCAGTTATTGAAATTTAAAGGCAAGAATCTGCCGAAAAAATACGGACCGCAAATTAGATCTTTCGCTCTAAATTTGAATTTTATGTCTCCTCGCGCATATGATTATGTAAGACAACAATTCGATAATTGTCTGCCGCATTCTAGGACGATTAGGAAATGGTATGAAAATGTCTATTGTCAGCCAGGATTTACGAAGCAATCATTTATTGCTATAAAACAAGCTTGTTAAGAAGCTAATAAAAGCGGTGAGAAGTTGTTCATTAACATAGTTTTTGATGAAATACACATCAGGCAGCATATTGATTGGGATGGTGAGAAGTCGTATGGTTTTGTTGATGTTGGTGATGGAAGAGGACAAGGAGAGATGGCTACAGAAATTTTAGTGTTTACGGCTGTATGCTTAAACCGAGCCTGGAAAATTCCTTTTGCCTTTTTCCCTGTTGTTTCCTTAAACGCAGAGCAGAAACACAATCTTATTACAATATCTTTTGAGCATATTCGACAAACTGGTGCTGAGGTGGTAGGAGTAACGTTTGATGGAGCTCCAGTAAATTTGACAGCGGCCAAACTTCTAGGATGTGATGTTAGATACATCAACTCCAGAAGTTATTTTAACCTCAGTGGTAGCAAAGAGGACTACATTATTCACCCAGATCCGTGCCACATGTTGAAACTGGTACGCAACGCACTTTGTGATCTAAGGGTAATCTATAATAGTTCAGGTGAAGCAATTGAGTGGGTTTACTTGGAAAGGCTAATACTCTTACAGGAAAAGAAAGAGCTTCATTTGGGCAACAAGCTAAGAAGAGTTCATGTGTACTTTATGAACCAAAAAATGAAAGTAAGATTAGCTGTCCAAACTTTCAGTAAGTCTGTCGCTGACGCTATCGATTTTTGCAGAGATGTCTTGAAAATACCAGAATTTGCTGGAAGTAAGCCGTTATCACTTTTTATTCGCTTTATGAATGACACTTTTGACGTATTAAAAAGTCGAAAAATTAGCGAGTACGAATATAAAAAGAAGGCTCTCAGCGAAGCAAATTTTCAGACTGTCCATCAATTTGCTCTCCAATCAGTTAGCTATATTTCCGAACTAAAATTGTTATCCGGCACTTTGGTAATACATTCAAGGCGAAAAGTAGGATTTCTCGGGCTAATTACGTGTTTAAAGAACCTGGAAATTTTGTATAACAGATTCATTTTAACAGCAAAATTACTTTTCATTCCAATGTACAAAGTTAGCCAAGATCATCTGGAACTTTTTTTTAGTTCCATTAGAATGAGTTTGGGTAGAAACGACAATCCTTCCGTAAGGCAATTTATTAGTGCGTATAAAAGGCTCTTAGTAAGATGTCAAATTAGAGAAGGAGGTATAGGCAACTGTGTACCCCTAGAGTTGATTGAAATTTTAAATATACCTAATTCTTTGAGTAATAATGTCGACCCTGAAAGTGAAATAAACAGCACTATGAAAAGATCTCACATGCTTTCAGACAACGGAGACACGCATTTCATGGATAATTTGAATTTAGATGAGGAATTTTTAGCTGAACATAATAATGTATCATATCCATCTAAATTAAGTGAATACACAAAACATGCTGTCCACTATATATCAGGATTTGTTGTATTCAAAATTATTAAAAGTCTTAAGTGTTCTGGCTGTTCATTTTATTGGTAGTAATAACATACTTGAAAAACGTCATTTTCTAAAAATTCTTATTGATGTACAACACAATTTTATGAATAAAATACTTTCCGAAGACCAATCAATACACATGTTCCACAATATTTCCCAGTTCACTTCTCAAATTAATAAGTGAAAAATATTTAAGAACCAGATATTTTTTCCTTGCCAAGAGAACTTCTGAAAAGTTTTCCATTCGACAAAAATTGAAGAAATTAGTTCAATTTAAAGGCATGTAAGAAACGCACTTAATTAAGAAACAATACACATCAAGAATTTGGAAAAAAAATTTTAAAAATTTAATACCAAATTTGAAAAACAATAGACATAACACAACCGCTGGGGACCAAAAATGGTATACATGACATAAAAATATCACAGTTATTTTTTTCTGACTTGTATGCCTACATCACCTACTCTACCTCCACGTGGTGGTCCCTGGAAACAAGATAGCACCTGATGATTAGAAAATACTTAGTTTAAATTCATTAAACGTCACATATTTATTATAGAATATCTAATTATAAAATTCCGAGGTTTTATTAAAATTCTTATAGAAATAAGAAATATCATGGCTATCTTGGCTAAAAGAGAAGGTGAAATATTTTTAATAACTTACTGTAACCCTCAATTTATTTATTGTAATTTAAAGAATAATAAAATATTAATAATCACTTAATTAAGAGTATTTAAATTTGTTGCCAACCCCTCCACAGAAATTCTACAATTTTACTACTTCCATGAGGCACTTACACATGAAAAGGCCTTTCCACTACTTAAAGAGATGTGCCGAAGTTTTCTCCGCTCATGGCACTTCCTTCTTAATTATATATTCTAAGGGCATTTGTCTTTCTAAATCCGTCAGATGGAATCCCAGGTCAGTTTAGATTAGGCTTTTGAAAAGCTAGTCCAAATAATATATCTAATCAACATCTATAAAAGCTAAAAATCATTTCATGTATTATATTGTAGTTTTCCGAGTTTACAATGAATTTTAACTTTTTCTTCTGGCAGATATTTTAGTTTTGCGGCGGTTATAGAGTAAAATACAAAGCTTATCGTAATCGCTTATAGTCAGAGATGTGGTACAGTAATCTGGTCTATAGTAGCTTTGCAGGATGAAAATATAACTTGATCACTGTAAGATAATTTTGAAATGTGCCACAATTTCACTGGTTAAGATTTAAAAAAAGTGTAGTAGAAAGCTTCTAATACACCGAAGAGAGCGTAATACAATTTTCGTCAAAGAATAGAAATTAATCGGTGAACAGTCTTCGCCGGTATATTTTTATAGGCAAACAATCAGTACTGTCGCTAATACTACAATAAAAAAAAAGAAAACAATAACGAAAGATTGATGTTTTCAATTCACTTCCATTGTTTGAGCTCGCAATGCAATTGAAATCTATATAGTGTCGCACCTAAACAACAGGTTACCATTGTAAGCTAATATATACTTTGTAAGACAATTGCTGAAAATGTTCATTCTAAGCGAACCAAATTAAAAGGATATAATATTTATTTCTACATTTATTTATACCTTCCGTAATTTTATCCAACTTTTTATTATTATATCCAAAGACCGTTCAATTAGAAACTTATTATTTCAATTGCAGGCAATACAAAACAATTTTTTGCATATTAAACCAAAAAAAATCTACAATACTGTCCTTCAGTAGTGTTTTTATCCGAAGAATAAAATTTAAACTAACACATTAACCATAATAACAGTCTGTTTTATTTTCGCTTTTCACCTTTTCGTTAATTTTATGAAGATTTATCACTTTCCACTATTTTACTTTAAACATTTACCAAAGTCCTTATTTAAGGATCACTTTATATTAGCAAAAATTTTACCTATATCAAAAAAAGCTAATTGCATTGAACGAAATCCATTGCAGTAATATGGAAACTGATCCACACGACGACGACTTATAATTTTTAATAAACCTACAACTTTTCCTTTCAATATGACGAACAGGTAATCCTTTCACGAGTGTTTTAATTTTAGCGTTTAAATTTAGCCACCAGAGTGCCGCGATAAAACTGATCATATATTCCGGACTTGATACATATTATAAGCACTTTCCCCGGATGATTCTTAATCGCAAGATGTGCGCAATCTTATTTTCTTTACAGTACAACTCAGTCTCAGCCGACCACTTGAAAACATTCACTCATCCACCTGCTTCAAAAAAGGGCTTTCACTAATCTACCAACGCAGAGTCGACGCTTGCTTGCTGAATCAATCAGCATTACAAGTAGATGGCAGTATGCGAAAGATTAACTAATGTCCCTTGCAAAAGCCGTGGTAGCTTGGTTTCATCTAAGATTGATCTCTCTACGACCATGGAAACTGTTATAGATCAGTCCACGACAACCTTTCTCCCTGCAGTATGGTAGCCCCCGAATGGGTGGCTACCGGTAATGAAATTCAAGAACGCACACAGAAACACCTGCCACAGTTTACGCCTGCATGGAAAAAGTAATGTAAGCGAAAATGAAAGATCAATTGAAGCAAGAAAGTGATCTTGCCATTCGTCTCAAGAAACTCGTCAGGCTTGCTCTGGAATTTCTAAGGTACTTACCCACCCATGCTGTGATTAGCTTCAGGCTACGGTCGTGTTGCAGATGGATGAAACTAAATTGCGCGTTTCCCTTTCTTCGGCCTTCACAGTGAAATCATTGTTTAGCAGGTTACTTTGAGCCTGCATTTTGTCCGCCTTCATTATGCACCTGTAATACCCTTAGTCACTTGGAAAATTTTAATTACACGCGGTATAATGTTACACCTGGAGAGTTTCGTGGGAAAAGAGATCGAGATCAAAGTGTGTTTGCTTAATTAAATGCGAGTAATTCAATATAAAATTTAGATCTAAGTCAATGGCTCAATCACTTTTGGCGCCATCTAATTAGACTTGTGCTTTAACAGTTTGTGCAAAATCACAACCGGATGCTTGGTAGATCGGACGAATTTCGCGAGATATACTTCTGGTTCAAAAATGACCTCTGGCGTTTCGTTTCGCTTTACATTAGCGATCGCACAGTTGTTTATCTTATCCGCTTTCTTCGGCAGTACTTAGTTCTTTCTTATCTGGTCTTACGTAAGTGAAGGTGAAGGTAATGATAGTTGATTGAGATCTTTTTTAACTTTTTGTTTACGGCTTTGAAAGACGTCTGGAATGATCAGTGCTTGAACACGGAGAAAATTTTTTAATGAACTTCTATAATTTTTTTTACCTTTGACCAGCTGTTATTGATGATCTTGAAATAACCTGAACCTTTTCAAATTTCATGTTTGCATAAAAGATACCGAAAGTGTTGAAAAACTTAAATTGTCAGAAATAGATAATTACAACAGAAAGGTTTTTCTGAGCGAGCAATTTGATATTTTTCTTTCCCTTTTGTTATTGATTAACTGCCATTTCGCTGCTCAAGTTGTTTGGTGTAATTATTACTCTAAAGTAAATAAAAACTTAACATTGAATACATTCGTTACTAGTACTTTCTCTGAATGTCAAGCACTAGGAGTAATAATTCAAAAAATCAATGACAATTTCGACGAGAACGTCATTAGTTTGAAGAAATTAATCGTCTATTATTAACTCATCATCAATTTATGCCAATACTTCTGTAAAAATCATAAAAAACAGGCGTTGAATTGATTGTTAGTGAAAGCGGCACATATCAGATAGAATGAAATCCTATATAAAGTACGTAATATTCGGATTTAAACTACAACATCATATAATGATGATTTGGTCTGGTTATGCTTAAGTTGCGTTGGCGACTATATTGCCTCGCATATGTTACACTAGACAGGTGTTCTGCATTCTAGAGGTGTTGTGTAACGATCCTTGATGAATACGTTTGTTTAGTGCCAAGGTACTCGTCTCCTTTACGATTTTTAGAGTGTTTCTCATGCTCAGCAAGATTCTTCAAGTTCTAAAAAAAAACCTTTTTATAAACTGCTCTTACAAGCGCCAAATCCTTCCTTTACAGCGGGATCCTGGTAATACGTATCCCAGTTTCCCAGTTTCGCATCCTTAGTGCAGGTACTCAGTGGTCGGTAGCCGTCCCTACCACTATTCTGCATTGATCCGAGTTAGACTTGGTAAAAAGGTCGTTTTATCCCATCATAGGATATCTATGCTTTCGCAAGATCTGACAAGGAGGTGGAGGAGGTCGAATTTTCTCTGCTATCTTATCGCCTCCTTTTCTGACAAGTATATCTGCCCGTTGTCCAATTGTCGATCAAACGTGCACCTTACTATTTGGCACCTTTGAAATAGTTGTGGAGAGACGAAAATTCATTGGATAAGAGTATATAGCGTTGCTTGGCTGTCCACATAAATATTTAATTAGTTTGTGCAGCCAGTCGAATCTGACTCGTTTCTGATGGCTATTATATTACGACAACTTCAACTTAGATAATAATGTAGTAGGGATGAGCGAAGTAGACATAACCTAGATATTAACATCGATGACTGAACATCGATGATCTATAATAATCAACCTTAAAACATCGATGTTCTTTAATATCCATGTTATGTATATTTTTTATATGATAAGGCCAAAGCCTAGGGGACAACCCTTTGATGCGTTAGAATGATTTTGGCGAGGAAGTTCGGGTAACTTGAATGTCTTGTTTTTGCATTGCTGCGAGCTAGACAACAGCCCCGAGACGGAGTGGATTATTTTAATTTCTTAAGAAAAACTCACGGGGAGACCTGGTCTCGAACGCGGGACCCATGGCATGGTGGTCGTGCAGCTCAACGAACTGATCCAACTCCGGCTCCAAAGCGCTTCAATCTAACTTTTTGAAATGCAAAATAGAATGAGTTTACAGAATGGAAACCAGTGACGTAAAAAGACAATATTTAAGGTGTTATGGAAACTTTTTCGTACTATAAGAAGGGCAATAGGAACGATGTAACTAACTATTGAGCAAGGTCCCTGAGGCAGGTCTTTCGCTGTATTTCCACTTTAAACAAATTATAGGCGCCTTCATGTTGGAAGGCTTTTCTACAGGTAGGTCCACAACTGCCAATTTATTAGTGTTTTCTAAAAACTAGGTATCTGCTTTTAAAATGGGTAAACCAATCAACTGTACCTATAACAATTTTAGTATAGGCATTTGATTTAACTCAAGGTTTCCTTCGATGACCACATTTCACACAAGGTTAATAAGGTGAATGCCGCTTTCGTAAAGAGTTTAAAAAGTCTCAAAGCCTCTTTTTATAGCTCTTTTGTTAGACCGATTTTAGAGTAGGTATGCTTCCCCGATCTGGTCACAATTTTATTCGGTTTATATTAATTGAATCAAGGCGATATAACTTAGGCTTCATAGATTTGCATGTCATGGCCTTCCATGGATCAATCTTGTTATATTGACTTCATGTTTAAGCATACCCTTAAACTTCTTAAGCTGTAGAGAAGAGACGCGACATCTCTGGGATTTTGTTCATTTACGATTGCTTTCAAGATACAATTCATTCCGCAGACATACTAAGCTGTCTAAATATCTTGGTTCCTTGTCGTCCTCTCAGAAATATGACCTCCTTGCTGTCGCACTAACTACGCTTTTAATGAACGTAATAACTCTATATCTCGCCATTTAAATGATCATTGGGATTAACTTTACTTAAACTTCTCTGAAGTTCAAACACAACGCTATTTGAATAGCTGTTTTGGAGTAAGTTATTAGTTTTAATAAAACATTTTGTGGTTAGTTTCATCTGTATGAATGTGTACAGTATTAGAGTCATTTGTATGATATGTTCTGGTCTGCCGTAGAAGAGATCGTACTCTTGCTATCAGGCCTGACGAAGGAATTTTCAACATCAAAACAAAGGCGACAATCATTCAGAAAATCTATCTATGATTCTAAATAGGAAAATAGCTAGGAAGGCGCTTCACCCTTTGCTTAGTTTGCGTTAATATGATTTTCGCTATGACTTTAAAGACAAATGGTCAGCTAGTGAACAGTTCCTCAGTTCACTTTTAGGATTCCATACACTCAGAGAAAAGAATGGTATATTTTACTGTAAATTGGTAGTAATTCAACTATTTACAGCAATGATTTTCAGCCAACTATTGTTTTGCAAAATGTAATATTTAAAAAAAATTAAATTACTATTTGTGATAATACATTTCACTACGTAATTATTAAGTTTGAATATTTCAGATTGTTGAAAGAACCAGGGTGTTTAGTAAAATTTACTGAAAACTACATTAAATATAACCATATGAATTTTTAAATTTACTTACAATTTCGCTGAATTTACTATTGTCAGAACTGAAGATGAAGTCCAAAATTAGGCAAATTTAATTTTTGTGGAAACTGTAAAAGTACATACATATAAGTATTTAAATTTAGCTTAAAATTTTCCTGAATGTATGATCTCTGATGGGAATTATAGCTCAAAATCTCACATCCCTGCATGAAACTTTTTCAAAAAGTAGGAAATTTGCCGATTTGTATATTAGAATAAAAACGCATTTGTCATTATGTACATATATATTTATTTCTGGTACATAAATGCATTATAGAAAATTCAAGTATACATACAAAGATAACAAAAATTAAATCAATAATTTTCAATTTATAGAGTAAATGTAACTTAAGACTAAAATTCTTTTATACAGAAAGCTGTTTTACATGTACTTAATTGGTGCAAATTTATAGGTGGATTTTCAATAGTTTCCATATTAAAAATATTAAATACTTCAAATTCTTCTCCAGTAAAATCAAAATGTTCAATTTTCGTTTCTTTTACAATAACAAAAATTTCTCATTTCAGATTAAGCAAAAAGATGGATTACAAACCAGCTTTCAATCACTTTCTACTTTGCATTTGATAATAACTAAAATTTATTTTATTTGCAAGAATATTGGATTTGTTATGTTATCGCAAATATCCTTTATAATTTCTTCACATTGTTTTCTCGGAATGGAAGTAATACCATTATTACGAATTTTAAGGTGTTTTCAATAATGTTTTTATTTTTATCTACACTATCTCTTGCATTAATTTCAGTTCTTACATTTTTGACAGTTGTGCATACAGCTATCTGTCCAATGAAGTTTTGTTCAACAAAATCGTTTCCTATATTTAAACTATTTTCTGAACTATGTTTTTTCGAATATGTTTCTTAATATAATAATATATATTGAGAAAGATTGGGGACGATTTGTTTGTCCACAAAAGTATGTGGAATAAGTACTTAAAGCATGAAAGTATAACAAATGTAAAGAAAGTTGATCAATAGTAACAAAAGCTGTTGAACAAACGACACATTTAAGCATTCTGAAGCTGATTTAAAAATTCTATTACTGAAGAAATTTTGGTATCATAGATGGTATCAATTTTATAAAAATGCTTTTGAAGGAAAAGCCACGTAGAATAACACTCTTTGGGGTATGTTAAATTTAAGGTGTGGAAAATTTTAAAACAAATATATATTGCATTTAAAAAGATATTAAATGTATAAGAAATATTATCATATCTGATGATATATTGCGATATTTCTGAGAGACTTTTACCTGCTGCAATGTTAATCCTGCTTTGAGATAAGGTTGCCTATTTTGTAATAATATATGATCAACATCTGAAGCGTTTCTTAATAATACAAAAAAAGAATTTTGTTCATCCTTTATGCTTGGTTAGGAAGTAGTTAATTTCAAATCTTGGTTTTTATATGTGATTCTTGTTACTGGAGGAAATATTGGGTGAAGGCATAATATAATAATTGCTGCCCGAGCATCTGTAATGTACATAATAAAAATTAATGAAAGTACAAATTAAACTGAAATCTAATATACCATCATTAGGTGCTTCATCGTAATTTTCAAGAATCTGTAAAGTTTGTTTATCTTTGACCCTGGTTTTTAATATGGGATGAATTTTTTTCATAAAATTTGACCAGTTTTCCAAGAGATCGTAACACTTTTCCGGAAAGAGGATTTCGAAATCAATTTCAATCTAAAAAAGAGCTCATAATCAAAAACCTTAAAAACAATCTTTTGTTACCAGTCTATATCCAAGGCTTTGTGTTAAAAGTACATTGGAATCAAAAGTGTTAATTGTTAGATTTCGTGCTTTGTAGGAAATCTTCCAGTGCTTTTCTACAACGTTTTTGATGTTTTTGCCACAACAAACTTGATGAACCCAAATCATTTTCTGAAAATTATTAAAATGAATGTCAGTATTTACTACCTTTATTTTCAGTCAGAATGTCACCAGTGGAAGTTTCGGTCTTAGTATTTTTCTGTTTATTGTAAAAATATGGCAATAGAGAATGCTTCCTAAATTTTTTAATCGATTGTTATATTTAGAATAAAGTTTTCCTTTTGGAGGTGTATCCTTGTTCCTTGAAATGTAATAGGATTCCTAAATAAGGTAACATTGAATAATCACATCCGAAAGATTTTGGATTTAACTTACTTTGCACTCATTTGGAAAGAGGTGCACAATTTGTTGAGAATACTATTATTTAAAAAAATCACAAAAATTTTTAAATCATTAAAAAAGCACACATGCATATACATAGTCTGTATGTAAAACTAACCTGATATCCAAATTTTGCTCATACGTAAAATTTAATTCACTGTTCCCAAAAAAATCACAATCAAAATATTTTTATACTGATATTGCACATTAAGTATAATTAAAATATTTCACCTCTCAAATGGCACATTTCACAAAACTTTTCACTTGATGTTTAAATCTTTATATATCCACTTAAAAACCAAATTAAAGCACAACTGCAAATGCTCTTATCTCCGCATCCCAACTTATTTGCCACTATCTGTATATACCGAGAAAATACGTAATAATGTTTTGTTGTTTGGAGTACCGGTATGATATGGATCCACAGTAAATATTAATTACTATAAAATAGTACTATTAACTATTTAAATAGTACGTTTCAATAAAGTAATAGTTTTTATAATAACTATTTTAAATTGTTGAAATAAGTTTTGTTTTGGAAGTAAAAGTTATTATTTGAAATAATTAAGTTCTGCGACAAAGTACATTTTATTAATCTGTGGGCAAGATCAACCGAAGTAAGGAATAATTTTACTATTTTGTCTATTTTACGTGGATTTGTTACTTTAAGTATCTAAATTAGTAGAATTTATCATAATTTTTCTCTCAGTGAGTAGGGATGAGCCATCTACCATTCGATCTCGAAAGATCCATTTTAAGGCCTTCGATCTTTCGATTTTCGAAACGATTTTACACGGAACCGATTCTGCCCGAATCGATTTATTTATTCCCGATTCCGATCTTATTAAGCGCTAAAACTGAATAAGGTCTACTTTTTACTCTTTGTTGTATTATACTATTGTATGCTCCCTCAAATCACATACTAGTTGTTACAGCCTACGTCTGTACACGCATCCGCACTAAGCAGCAAATATATGTCCCACTTTTGTGTTGTGATGTTTCCAGTTAAAAACTGGTGCTGGTTGATATTCACGTAAACCTGTGTCTGTGCGTTTCTCGCGTTCGCTGGAAATATCATAATTTTCTATGTATCGCAATCCTTTTTCGAAAATATTATAATTTTAATTTCACTAAATAATCAGCATTTGTAAAATACCTATTGTTACATAGTTAAGATTTGTAAGCAACAAAGGCTGTATTCTATTATTTAGTAATTTGGTTTACTAATAATGCTTCAAAATGTTGAAATAAATTTAATCAATCTGTTCGATATATGGATATCGATGTTTTGAAGGAGATAAATCGTTCTACAAAATCGGAAAAAAGTTACAAACTGATCTTTATTGAATTGATTTTCTTACTTCGATCCCCATCCCTATTCCGTAACAACTAGGGACTACTGCAGTTTCGACCTGGCTATTGTGTTTGTGTCGCGTCTCTTCCATCCTCTTATTTATATGCCCAAGTATCTCACGCATGCAAGTTCGCCCGTATTCGTAGGTTTCTAATAATGGATAGGCAGTTTTGTTTGTTTTATGGCCCCGAAATAGACTTAAATTAAATATTTTATTTTGTACTCCTTAGCACTCTATGCGAATCGGTTCAGATGTTTTTAAACTATTTTACTTTTAATTTCAGATATGCTCTTCATGTGCTGAAAGCGGTTTCAATAATTAATACCATTTTTTTTAAATAGCTCAAAAAATAACTTAAAATTTATAGATTAGTTTGATATTGGGATCTGTATTCGCACAAATGAAAAAATTTAAGTTTAAATTCTCTTTCTCCGAAAGAAATGTAAATCCCATTATGAAACATTTTAAGCTATTTTTTGAGCTGTTTATAAAAAATTTAAATGGTCAAAGTTTGTCAAAATTTAATTTCAAATATTAATTCTTGATTTTTTACATGAAAAAAAATCTAATTTCGAATTCGATACCACGATTCTGAAGAGCATGCAATTTTCTATGAGAATAACCCTTTTACTTATTTTTATATAAGTTTCTTAATATGATTACCTTCGAAATAAGTCACGCCTAGCTCTTAGCCAACTAAGTCGGTAACTACGTTTCCCGTGAAATGCCCCATTATTCAACAGGATCTAGTTTGGAACCTACACAAGACCCAAGGAAGATGCCGAACTGGACAAATGCGCAACACACGGAGAAGATTTGTTGAGAATGAAGGAACACAGATCAATAAATCTTGACGACGGACCAGATCGAAAGCCAGTGTAGTAGACACCCTAAGCCGCACAAGGAGTAAAGGAATCAGAGAGAACATTAAGGGCACATACTCTAAGCAAAACAAAAAGAATTATTCAAATCGATCTACGCGTTGCTAATTTAGATTCCACCTCAACCACCACAACAGCACCCCAACGATTTTTTTTACATGTTACCAATGGAGGAACTCACCAACCGGTCCCAAAATTTTTTTTAGCATGGTACCAATAGCGGAACAAATTCTTAACAAACTAAAATATGAAAACTTGGTCCACCAGTTACGAAGTTAGGTTCCCCTCCCATACCTCACCCCTTCCAAAATATTGCCTTAGTAGAAATGGTAGAGCATATTATATATAAAAAAAGAATGGTCCAAATCGGTATACATACGTGTTACAAAGTTAGGTTTCTAAATTCCCATGCTTTTGACACTCTTTTTCACCTCTTTAGTATTCGAATATTGAAAAAAATTTTCTTAGCGGATGTCTAAATTGTCAAAAGAACCGACCTGTCAAATTTCACGTTCGTAGGCTTTATAGGTAAAATTATTTCGTGATAAAGGGGGTGTTTCAGATGTGGTGTGCCACAATGAGTGAGGTGATAGGTTCCATCATAGCCAAACAAAAAATTGTATGGCAGGGTAGTTACAGGATGGTTCATAAATCTGCAATTTTCATGGTATGCACACTATTTTACTTTTATCTACGAAACGTAGCGACATTAAATAAACACCAACATACTACAATCCCAATGAAATTTCCAAAATTAATAAGTTTGGGAATCTAATAAAAATAAAATACAGGAGTATTAATTACATACATTCCCGGGAAGATTTAGAAAAATGTTGAAGTTTTGGTAATTGCAAAACATTTTTTTCACTTCTTAAAGTGACTGCATTGTAATGTTAGAAGTCTTGCAATATTGATCTAACATCTAACATTACAAGTACAGTCACTTCGAAAAGTGAAACAAATGTTTTGCAGTTATCTAAACTTCAGCAGTTGGAAAAATCTTCCCTGTTTTTTATTTTTATTAGATTGCCAAACTTATTACCTTTCTACAAGTGGACAACGGATCCAGATAGAGAAAGGATGAATTTTAAGTTTATTACAATTAATCTTAGTATGTTACAAAAGCTGTTAGTAATGTACTCCGTCACCTTCGATGCATGCTAATACCCCTCTTGCAATTCCCTCTTTAAGGTCTATTGTAGCCAGCCTCGCCTGTATTTTCGTAGCTGTATTCCCAATTCCGTTAACAAATCCACCTTTGTTGTTAACTGGCCTAAAATAAACTTCATCCTCCATTGTTCCTCTTAAGAAAACGTCCAATGAGGTAAGGACTGGAGATCTAGCAGGCCAAGCCAGCGGTCTTGACATTTTTGTATTGCCTTGAATTTTAGTATTGTCCTCTAGCACAGCTGGCAGTGTATTATCCAAAAAGTCCGCATAAATTTGTACATTAAGTACTTGCGGCAAATTAAAAGGTGTTAGTAAATGTGCGTCAATGAATTTGTGATGGACGGAGGTTCCCTTGTCCTATATCCCCTTGTTCGACCGGGTATGGGGGTTGTGGACGTGTGATACCATACCCGGTGAACTTCGATTCATCCGTTTTCAGAATTTGGTCCAGAAACCCTCCGTTCGTCTTGTCGAAATCCAGACGCCAAATGTAGAATTTAAATCTTCTCTCGGAACCTCCTTCCAGTAATACTTGCACTGGGATATCATGATATGCACGTCGCCTTGCTGGATGAACAACCCACCAAGCTTTAAATGAAGACAGTGGTAATTATTTTGGCACTCGTTTCGTGCTGTGCTCGTTTAAGGGTCTTGCCCTACCATCCGATATTTCAGATCATGATTTCGTGCTGTTTGTTTTCCAGTACAACCTCTTTTCCATTTCACTCTACTACGCAATAAATGCAAATTATATCCGCATATATACTCCTTAAAAGTAAATTCCACCCCTTTTTTCTAATTTTAGCTTAAGAACACCCCTAAATATTAATTGGTTTTTCAATTATGATCAATATTCTTGCCGACTGGCCCTCTTTTATAACAAAATTTCGATCAGGTATTGGTAACAGAACGCCAGGATACTAGGGTGTGAACTCTGGCTAACCCAAGTTAATATGTTCAATAAAACAAAGTTACACTAAGATTTTTATAACTCTTGTGCTGCAATAATTAAAATTGGTTATCTGTGTGCCCTACACAGACATTTTCGACCCTTTGCCTTAAGAATTTATTCAAAAAATTCTGAAATTTAGGTAAGGCAAAATATTTTTTTCAGTTTTGGAAGTGACTGTACCTACAATGGTAGGAGGTAGATCAACATTGATGACAAAGATCATTGGGGTAGTAATTTCTTGGCGTTTGTTTAACGCCTCTGCGTTGAGTAGATTATAAGTTAAAAATAATATAGTGATGTGCTTGCCAGGCAAATTGTAAATTTTTGAATCACCTGCCAAGCGGCTGAGATTGCCATCCCCCCCCCCCCCTACTATTTTCTGTTTGCCTAGGTGAGATGTATCACCCCACCTATTTAGGCACATCAGATCTGAAACTCCTGATCTGTTTTTTACAAAACTTGTTCCATTCAGAGGAGGATATCTTTGAGTTTTTTAAATTAATGGGGCTTTATGGGGCTTTTATGTGGTACCTTGTTTTTTAAAATGGGAGTCACCATTTTTTATTGCAGAGTCGTAATGTAGCTTTTTGAAAAAAAATTTGGTCAGAATATTATCGAGTGAAAGTTAATCCGAGTAATTAAAAGAAAATTAAATTAATTTGTATGCTTAAAATGCGGTTTGAAGTAGTTAAAAGTCTTGAAAATGTAAACAAGGTCGATTTTAAATGTTCGCGCTTTTACGAGTCTATTGTACCTTCGTTTACTAGGAAGATGGACTTTGCACATCCGAAATGAATATAGTCTTAAGACACACTTCTTAAGGACAACTGTGTTAATAACAATTTGCATTCCTAATTCAAACATAAACTCCTGTTTAGATGAAAACTTCTAACTCTCCAATCAGCCTCGTGACAAATTCTTAACTTCGCTTTCGTAAATTACTCCGGACTTTAACGATTTATTGCAGCTTTTAGTAGGATCTTGCCGATACGTCACAAAAAATTTTAGTTTCCTAGTGCTAATGAACCCTGTCATGACAGTTGAGCAAATCATCATCGGACCCTGGGAATCTTCAATTAAATCAGAACTGATTAATGGCGGTTATTATTGCGTCCCAATCAATAACAAGATAAAACAGCCGAAGAGCTCAATGTCGTTAGTTGTGAGTGTTTTGTCTTACACTGTTTTTTCCCAAACCCGAATTCCAGCAAGAAAATGGCTTTCATTAAAACAAAGAGGGTTGCCTGAAAGAGGAAATGGGAAATGGTCATGTACAATAAAATCTCGTAACTTTTTATTGCTCGGCAACTTTAGATATTTTTCTCTTTTTCATTACCGACTGTAATTAACTTCTGATTCTAGTGGTTCAATTTTAATGAAGTTCGGGCCAGTGGAATTTTAACCGCACTTATTTATTCAAAAGCAAAGAAAAATTATGAAAGGACTGAATAAAGCCAATTGGAACCTTCAGTATGTTTCGAATAAAAGAGAGAAATTTATTAAACAGTCAACAGAATAGCAGAAATCCTCATTGAGTTTTGCATACAAAGGCACATATTCAATTAATAAATATAAAAGTATCTCCATAGAATGAGTCAACATTCACAGAATAATTATTGCCACATTAATTTGTAGCCTACTTGATACTTTTGCAAGTAACATTTTATTTCATTAATTTAAAATCCGGAAAACCAAATAAATAAAATAGCTTGCATCCTTTGCACCCAATTTGGTTCTTGTGTATTGTTGCCCCACCCTACATTAACTCAAACATATTTAATCAAGTTAATTTTAAAAGCAAACAAATTGCTTCAACACTTAAGAGACCCATATTTAAGCCGGTTATTATGAAACATATCTACGTTACCTTGCAAAATCTATCCAAATTCAAGATAAAACAAAATTATAGTAAGCTTCTGATCTAAAATAGACTAATCCAAGAGTGCTATACTATAGCAACAAAAATCTTAAATAAAAAAATTGATAAATTATCCAAAATCGTCTTCATGTTTGTCATCAAATTTTATCCGCTTCGGCTTTTAACCAACATAGGAATAACGCCATCTATCCATTTAAAAAGAAAGTAATCTAGTTTAGATGAGCGGGCCGCAATATGGAATACTCACCCAATATGTGATGGCTCTTTTTTAGCACTTGGTTGGTTGGTTCTTGATGGAGTTGTTCAGTGACAAATCCGACCAGTAAATTTTCTGAGATACGATCTACTGAACTTAAAACTCTCCGCAGTTCTGTTGCACAAGGACAAACCATTAGGTCTTTACAGTTTACCTGTACCTCGATGTTCCTCCAGTAAATCCCATGTTATTCAGATGCCCGGTTTGTTAACAAATCTCTACATCGTAAGTGTAATTCTACCATGAGCCTCTTGGCCTAATATGAAGTTCAAAATTCAACATGATTCCTTTTATATAGTGTGTCCAAGTTTCCCGATAATTTTTCTATCAATTTGGATGAAAAGTTAAAGAGTCAACTTAATTTATCGCTGCGTGACTATAAACTAGTATTGTATTATATAATCTTTCCAAGGATCAGGACACATTAAATCTGTGAAAATCTTGACCCCCGCTGAATAAATATTAGGATACGTCCAGAATTTTAACTGACTGAAATCCAGAATATCTCTTTGGCATCTGATCAAACACTATGACCATTGCAGTTGTTTCCAGGGAGTCGAAATGGGACCACAACCGAAATTATAAATCGGTTACGGTCAACCGAAACCAAATTGGGTTTTTTAAACCACAATTGCAACAACCTTAATCGTAATTTCGGTTAGAACCGAAACGTAAAATTTCATTTTCGGTTTCGGTTAAAACCGAAATGTGAAATATAATTTTCGGTTTCGGTTAACACCGAAATGTGAAATATAGTTTTCTGTTGCGGTTAAAAACCACGTAGATATAAAATTTGCGGTTTTGGTTACAACTGAAACGTTAGGGTTAGAGTTAAATTGCTGTCGTTGGGATTTCTATATAATATAATGAAGTCATCCGACTCCCCTCTACTCCCTACCACCCTCCCGTCATCTAGACATTTACTCCCCTTCCCCTTCACCTCCCCTCCCAACCCTTCCCCTCCCCCACCCCTCTCCACCAACCCATCCCACTAAAAAGTGAAAAATAAAATAGTTTTTTAAAAAATAGTTGAACAGACAAAAAGCGCTAAAAAGCATTAAATAACTTTTAATTTTATATCTATTACGACATTTTGAAGTCGGTGCAAATTAAACAAATAAAACAACTACAGTACCACAATTGAAAATAATACCTAATACTACCTGAACGTTTCAGCTTACGGGATCATAAGAAATTACGATTAAATACTTTTGTTGTAGTTGTTTGGTTTGTTTGATTTGCACCGACTTCAAAGGTCGTAATAGATATAAAATTAAAAATTATTTTATGCTTTTTAGCGCTTTTTGTGAAGTCGATTCAACTTTTTTTTTAAACACTATTTTGATTAGACAATTTTTATTTTTATTTTTTCCAGCAGTTCTTTTGTCTCTTTTTTTAATTTCATCCTTCTCCTCAACAATAAAGGCAAATCATTAAATTTTGTTATTATAAGTGAAGTAGGTAAATACCGATAATAGAAGGGGGTTGCTAGTTGCAGCGCGAGTGTGGTAATGTACTAAAGGATAAAAATGATAACTTTTGTTAATAATCAAATTTTGTTGCTTACATTGAAAGCATATTAATAAATGCCGAAAATAATTGACGATATGGTTCTTTATTGCAGCGCGAGTTAAAGTTCGAGCTTAACAAATTCGGTTCAACTTTTTTTTTAAAATATTTTATATAAAATAAAGCCGTGTTAGTGTTTGAAGACTATACTATCGCGTGATTCTCGCGACACACATAGATGCGCGCTTAAAAAGAGGTTGCTACAGCTGACTGATTAACTATATTATATTAAGGTGATACTGGTAGATAAGGTAGCTTTTGAAGAGTCAGAAAAATGTGCCTACATTAATATACAACTTGCAACAGAAACTGCTCTCATTTTTTGTCCTTAGTCAAACAGGAATTGAAGTCTTGGATTCAATTTACCCCTCTTTCAGTTGTGTCGTTAACAAACTTCAAACCGTCTATTATTTTTTTAGATTCGGTTCGATTTAATTCGAATTTAAATCCAGGGGCGGCTCTCTTAATGGGGCCAGGCCCCACCAAGAAACTCGAAAGAATGAAAATTTAACATTTAAAAATATTTTTGTGTTTTACATTTCAAGTTGTGAGAAATTTTGTAGATATTTCTGAAATTAGGCAATAAAGTGCAGTGTGTTTTCTTGTAGAAATCGCTGTAAATCTTTTTTTGTTAGTGAAATAATTAGTGACTTAAACATTCATATGATTTTTAAGTCAATTCTAATTTATTAAAATACTTTTGTAGATAGCTAGCAGAAGTTTAAATTTTTTTTTAACTACATTTTTTATTTTATATCTATAAAAAAGATGTCATTAAACATATGTTTAACTTATATTACATACATTTTTATTAAAAAAAATAAATGCCTGCAGGAAAATAATGGTCCAACGGCGAAATCGATTTTTAAAGAATGGTTGTTCGAAAAAAAACCAAAAATATTGTTTTATTCTAATTTTTGTTATGCTTAACCACTTTAGAAGAAAATTAACAAAATTGTGAGTGCTCAAAACAAAATTTATTTTGCATGACTTTTACTTCTTGAAGAAACTCTACTTGCAACGATAGCCCACGTGGTAACAAAATATGTTGTTTTGAACAATTTAAAAGCGACCCATGTTAGCTAGTACCTAGAGTTGTGAATCCTAAAGCGTAGTAAGCGTCGTATTAAAAATTTAAATGTTGATATTTACCCAACTTCATCGAATCCGGCCACATAATACGTACTTTCTCCGTCATTGATCCAGTATGTCCCTATGTCGCCGCGAAAGACAGAGATAGCCGCGTACTCTGCTCTGGGTTAAGTATCTGCAACTTCATTTTTTCTCAATTTGTGACTTAAAATTGTTTCATGTATTTTCGAAAGCATGCGCTCTCGGAAAATGCACAGAAATATAATATAATTTTTTGAACAACTCACAGTGGTGTTCTCCATTAAGGTTTCAAAAGAGACTTTTTCTATTACTGGACAAACTATTCGCGGTAGATAAAGAAACAATCTGTTGAAAAGTAACTCCTTTTACAAAAGTTATGAGAAAATGAGAACAGAGATAAAACGCCGTGGTGTTTCTCATAACTTATAGTGATGTGAAAAAAACTAGAAAACTGTCAGTTGGTTTAATTAAAAAAAAACCTTAGCTGGCAGTAAGTGATGACAAATTGTCTTTCTTTTGTTTTAGTGCTTACTTTTTGGTGGGGACAGTTTGTGAACAAAAGATGACTACAAGAATCTCAAGCAATGAATTTAAAAACATGAAGCTATAAAACCAATTCCGAGTATAAAGACATATTACGTTGTAAATTTGCTCCGGAGCGGTTCGATATCAGACTTGGAATATAACGATCCGCACCGGAGCGATTCGGTTTCAGACTTCAAAAATAACGATCCGATCCCGAGCGGTTTGATACGTTCATAACGCCCTATTCGATTCGGAAGTCCTGCTTTAAGTATTACAAAAATACATATTAATCGACTGGCCCATTTAGTGTTTTTCTCACAAGATGGTAGTGTTCAAATCTCTTAAAAAACCTCTTTATCAATTTGTAAAGTAAAGTAAGTATTGGGGCGTTGAACCAAGCTTTTACATAAATATTGATTAGACAAATATTTTCAATACCTTCTTTCTATAAACCAGTTCTTGAAAATTAATCTAAGATATATTTTGAGAGAATAATTGGCTTTTACCATCCATGTGTTTTATATATAAGGGTAGCACGACACACGCCCAATGCGACAAAGCCTTGCCAGAAGAACTAACCAGTAAAAACTCCGTCAGATTCTGAATTTGTAAAAAACTACCTCACAAAAACTGCCGTGATAAGCGCCTCCAATTGTCATGTGTCAAGATTGCGATTCTGGCGATGACCTGAATAAGGCAGAATCTGATTCCGATTGATTTCTTTTCCCAATTTTGTATACAGTAAAAAGTACATAAATAAAATTCTTAATTATTGAAGAAATCCTTAAGTTTTTACTTCAAATTGCGACTACCATAGCGATTTGTTGGATGTGTCCCAATATTCAGGACAAATTTTTTCCGTGCCGAACTTTAGGTTTTCAACGGTATACCAAACTCATCGATATTTTTATCCAGTGAAAAGTTGTGGTCGACAAACCAAACCTCTCCCAATATGCAGGATTCTCCCCTACATCTAAGTTTTAGTTACGAGTGTCAGTAGGGTTTTAACAACTTTTGCTAACATAATATACATATTATTAAAACTGCAAGCAAATAGCTTCAGATTTGGAAATAAAAAGGCAATTAGACTAGTACTAATACTAGTTCTAATTCATTTGCCACAAATACCTAGGTACAGCAACTTTCACATAAATCAGATTAATAAAAAAATTAATACATACATACATCTGTCGAAAAGTATGTTAGCTAAATATGATAGTATGCACTTTTAAAAGTCTGTACTGTTAATTTAGGCGGACACAACCACTTTATTCCTGTTG
The DNA here is from genome assembly GCA_964036015.1 of Leptarthrus brevirostris. Lineage (NCBI taxonomy): Eukaryota > Metazoa > Arthropoda > Insecta > Diptera > Asilidae > Leptarthrus > Leptarthrus brevirostris. The sequence goes on along the minus strand of OZ038372.1, from coordinate 115,380,955 downwards.
TGCCTCCGTAACTTTGTCAGCCCATAAAATTAAAAATTAATTTGTTTTAATTTTTTCCAAATTATATCTTGTCTCTGGAGGTGAGAAGAAAACTTGAGTGTAAACATAATTCATAGTGACAGTACGACCATGATTGCATTAAAAGAAACATCGCTTGGAACTACATAACACGGTTGAACAGTTTAATTATAATTTCTCGCACATCTCCATAAATTATTCAAGGTAACAAGAATCACGTCCACACGTAGCGCAGTAAGTGCTGATAACGGTCCCAAATAAATTAATAGTTGCTCGTGATGAAGGCGCCTGAAATACAGTGTTTTCCCAAAAATCGATAGGATTTCGATATCATCACCAATTTAATGTCTTAAGCGTAGTGTATTGTGTAGAAAATGTCGGGTCTACTCTGTCTCTTGAATGTAGAGCGCCGACAAATTAGATTCCTATAAATCCAATAATCCTAGAGAGAGTCAAGTACGAGTTGTATAAATCTAATTAAGGGCTAATTGGTATAGCCAAGGATAACCCCTTATCATCTTCGGTCCTGGCTTATGTAAATTTTATTAGATTGGATTCCTGGTAGAAGATTTACTCAAGGACAGGGGTGCTCCTTATGATGTGCTTGTACAGCGGGTGAGAATTTGCAACGACATAAAAATACATTACCCATGTCCTCGTTTGCCGTTAGTTCATATCGACCCGGGATCGATAAACCACCAGGTCAGGCCACTGGTCTTCGTCTGCTTGGCTTGTTGAGGCATAACAACTTCCCGCTATGGAGGTGCGGTTTTGGATCAGCCCTAATTATTGATTATCTAAAAACCGTAACGCTTTATATGGTACTTGCTTCGGAGCCCAAATCATCCATATAGACCGAGCCAAGTATTGTGGGCTGAATGGGTTTATTGGTGCAAATTTATTCCCGTAGTCGGTTTGCTACGAGCAGCCGTTATTGCACTTTAGGACCCGAATCTCGCCCCGCTCTGACCACTTGCACTTCTGCATAAAATAAGTTCTCAGAAGGATGGCGTATCGACCCAGCCGGATGGTTAGGTGGCTTTAGTTTTTTTTATGTTCCTGGGAAGTTTATCATTCCTCCAAACTGTGGAACGGAAATTAATAGCGCAAAACTTCCTTCCGACGCTGCAACACATGTTTTCTTATTGTACATCCTGCTGCAGTTTCTGTATCCTTTTCAGCAGATCCTGCCTAACCTTACATTTTAAGCAGAAGCGTTGTTCACAATTTTGCTTTAATGCACCTTAAAAAAATTTCGATAGAATTACGGAAATCGTGTTCATAAATTTCACATTTCTCGCAGGTATTTTTCTGTGATTGAGTATAAATTAAAAACTGCTGTTGTGTCTATACTTTTCTACTAAAATGTATAATAAATAACCAATAGAATCGTAATTTCACGGTTTTTCGTGATTATCTCGCTTTCTATGGTACGGAAGTCAATGGTTATAACAATTATAATACACTACTCAAAACAATTAAGGGAACAAAATAAATATCTAAATTTTTTAGTGATTTTTGACGGGCTGTATCTAAGCGAGAAATAATCGTATCGAGGATCTGATAAACCTTAAAGCTCCAAAACTCTAGTTTTTGAAACTTTCAGCCAAAAAATTTTAAAGGCCACGGTGCTCACGCAATCCAAAGGAATAAGGCAAAAAAAATTTTCAAAATTTTAAGTAATTTTTTTTTGGTCCACGCACTCGGAATTTTTTTTTATTTCACCACTCTATGGACCAGATAGCCTGTTAATTCAGCTTTAATTATCTTTTTTCAAATCCTTGATACGTCGATTTGTCGCGGAGATATCCGATATTAAACGAAAAAGGACACTTTTGTATTCAACCATCGATATCTCAGGAACCAATGATCGTACAGAAAATTTAAGGGCAGTTTCGGAAACTAGAATATATTTCCTAAAAGAATCCGTCAAGACATAAAAAAACTAATGTTTTTTATCCGCAATTTCAATTTTGAAAAAAAAAAACAAAAAAAAAGTGACTTTTTTCCTTGTTTTGGTAAATTGGCCGAATCTTTGAAAATACTGATGGAAAAGCTTAGGTTTGTAGGAATTTTTATACCTCAATGTACGCCCAATAGCCCTGTAAATCGTCAGATCGTTCCTTTGGACGGTTTCTTCGGCCCGATTGGTCAAAGTATTGGAAAAAATTAAAGGAACAAGAAATGTGATCTCAAACATCGTGTAATCTTCATAAAAATGGAAAAATCAATTTTTTTCCACTTGGTGCCTAATCCAGGGCGTACAGAAAAATGAAATATAATATTGCAAATATGTTCTATGTTGAAACTATTTAATTCATCATATGCTTACAATATGGATACTTGATGAGATTATAAGACCAATATATGTATATTCGTTTCAACGTTCTGTTTGCCAGGTTCAATATTTCCTTCACTTTTATCACAAATGAGTACATCCACGGTTTCACTGACTTGAAATTCTGTAAATCTAGGGTCTATTTAACATAAAATCCGAATTCAGTCCAATTCTATATAACAAAGATTTAAATAAAAAAAAATTAATTATGTACATTTATTTCCTGTTTTAAATTGAATATGATTCAATCTTAAAATATCAAAAAGTCTGGTACAATTTTTAAAAATAAATTGTTTTAGCTTTCACTACCACTAAAATAAATTTCATAAAAAAAAAGTTAGATACCTTACTTTCAATACAAAGCATACTTAAACTATCAACATAAGAAGTGGTAAAACTTAACAAGTATTTATGTGCTGGCTTTAAATAGTTCTGTTTTCGAATAGTAGGATTTTTTCTATACAATAAAATTTTTTTATGTTTAAGACTCTTCACGTATGTTGTCTTCTCCTAAAGATTGGTAGGTGATTCCTTTCAAATTTAAAAAATAGTGATTAAAATAATTGCTAAAAGTTCACTTTTATTTTTAAAATTCTAATGACAAGTAATGACGAACAAGAACAGCAAATATACCAGGGGTGTTTCAGATCTGTCGTGGCACCGGAGGGGGGGGGGGGGGCAATCTCAACCCTTTGGAATAGCGATGGGCGAAATAACTCACTTTGCCGACTCAGGTCATACGAGTCATTTGGCATAAGGAACTCGAAAAAAAGATTCGATCATTTAATTGGGTCACTTAAGTAATTTGAACACTTCCACTCATAAGTGAGGGTCAAGGCCCTACCATTGAACAATTTTTGCATTTTTCAGTATCGGATCGAACGAAGTGATCAAATTTACATGTTGTATGGTCGCAGTCAATATATGAACAAATATGAACAACAGCAACAGAAACTACATAAAATTTAAGGAGTAGTTGAGTTCTCAGTGTTTGACTCAAGCAAATAGCGTACGATGCATTGTGCACCGAGCAGGGTCTGCCACTCTTTTATCTTCTATCTTGTTCTTGGATATACAGGGTGTTCGAAAAGTATCGGCCGCCCAACCACCCCTATCTCAGAAAATACTGATCGGAGAAGAAAATGACCAGGACAAAAGTTGCAGGATTTTTTCCTGGCTATCTTTTCGTGACATTGAGTTTTATCTTGACCTTTAAAACCTTTTGAAGGTCAAGTAGATTTGTTTAAATAGGACCCCATATTTTTGACCACGGAAGTAAAAGGAGAGGAAAATTGTACGTTCAGATATGTCCTTGACCATTTTTTAAATTTGACCTTTCAAGGACATGGAATTAGCGACCCCGAAAACGCCCGAGTATCACGTTTAATATAAAAACTATCATAATAAAAATTCGATGCCACAAAGGGTTCATCGGTCGTTTTCATAACTCTGCATTGAAATTTGTTTGGGCAATCTACTTCTTGCTTTTTCATAATTTTTCGTAATCGTGAATCACACAGTTTCTAATCAGCCGTTTTAACGTCTCTGTTCGAATTTTATTTTTGTTCGTGTACACTTCATCTCGCATTTTCTTTATTTTTTGGGAAAAATTCGCTAAGAACAGTTTTTATTGAGTGAAATTCTGGTTTTCTCTACTTTGTTCTTATAAAAGACTTACTAAAAAACTGGTTATATCAGAGCTATCTGAGAGACAGAGTGTAACCGTGTTAATGATGGAAGGATGAGGTGATCAAATATGGGTAATAAAATATCCAGAAGTACAGATCTGGTAGACCAAAACAGGCAACAAATGAGGAAAAGTCACTGTTAATTTTACAATCCTTTAATGAAGACCCGAACATATCTTTACGTCGTATGGCTTTGGCACAGGATATCTCCCTTTTATCTGTTTTTAAAATTATGGAAATGAATAAATGGCATCCATATAAAATTCATCTGCATCAAGAATTATCTGAAGATTTCGATAGGCGCGTTGAATTATGTGAAATAATGATGAATATGATCGATGATGATCCTCTATTGTTGAACAACATTGTTTCTTTTCAGATGAAGCCACTTTTGAATTGTCTGGCAATGTGAACAGACATAATTGCAGATTCTGGAGTGACACTGGATGCGGGAAACTATTCACAGTATCTGGATGCGTGGGCTGGTATTTTTAATGGTCAGAAAGTTGGGGTTCATTTTTCATAGACGATAGTTTGGATGGATAGTCCAAGCTATTGAAGCCTTAATAAATGGATGAAATTTATTTTCAGCAAAACGGGGCTGGGGCTGCACCTCATTACAGTCGAAGTGTCCATCGATATATTGACCCCGTATTCCAAGGCAAGAGGATAGGGCGTAGTGAGTGGGCGTGGCCAGCACGGTCGCCAGATTTAACGCCACTGGATTATTTTATATGAGGTTATTTAAAAAGTAAAGTTTACGCTACTAAACGAGGGAATTTGAATGAATTAAGTGCTAGAATAAGTCACGAAATGGAAGCAATACCCCGAGAAAGTCCAATTCATTTTAAACACCCTGTATGATACTTTCGCCATATCATACAGGGTGTTCAAAATGTATTGGACTCCCCCCCCCCCTGTCTCACAAAGTAGTGGTTGGAGAAGAAACTTTTATACTTATATATATATATATATATATAATTTTTATTTTTTAACTTCCTAAACACAAAGACATCAAAACGCCAAAAAACTACTTCCCCAATGATCTTTATAAAATTCCCAACAATGTTGATCTAACTTCTACCATTGCAGGTACAGTCATTTCCAAAATAATAGCAAAATATTTTTCAACTTTTGGAAATGACTGTACCTGTAATGGTAGAAGATGGACAAATTGTTGCGACTATCTAAAATTTACGTAGAAAACCTTTTGGGGACTTAAAATCTGCAATTTAATGAATTTAAACACAAATTAACCCTAAATGGGTTTTTATTGAATTCGAAACTTATTACAATTAATCTTAGAATGTTACAAAACCAATCCCAAATTTACTCCGCCACTTTCAGTGCATACCAATAAACCCCTTGTAATTCCCTGTTCAAAGTGTGTTGTGACCAGCCTCTCCTGTACTTTCGTTGCTGCAGTCCCAATTCCGCTAACAAATTCATCCTTGAGTAAACTTCATCCTTCAGTGGGGTGAGATCTGGAAATCTAACAGGCCACCTTGTCCAAGCCAACTGTCAGAAAATTATTCATTTTATATTGCCGTTATTATGGTACCAGAATGCGCTGGTGCTTCATCGTGTTGATGAAACATTGCTCTAAGATTATCCATAGGGATGCCTTATAGTGTACCTGGCTGTATTGAGGACTGTTTTGCTATTGAGGACTTGCGGCAAAATGAATGGTTCTATTAAATGGGTATCGATGATGCCAGCCCAAACAGAATTTGGGCTGAAAGGAAGTCCTCTTGTCATACATACATGGGCTAGTATCCGACGACGGAAGTTTCTGATACCATCCCCAATAAACTGCAATTCAACCATCCAAATAATTTGGCCCAGAAGCGCCCCGTCCTCAATGTCATATTCCAGAAGCCAAATGAAAAATTTTAATCTTCCTCGGGATCTTCTAGTAGTACTTGGACTGGGACATGATGATATGAACGTTATCTTGCCAGTTGTCCCTGCAAACTTTAACTGAGGGCACACCTAATTGTCTAGCGACTCTTCTCGGGCTCGTGTCAGGATCTTTCCCGACGGGAGTGATTATTTGCTGCTCGACGTCGGCAGAGTCTTCCGATGTTTCAACTCGCAATTCCATGCTGCTTGAAGTTACACTTTCGGTTTCTTTTAAAAAATCCACGAATATACCCCTCTGAGGTGCACGTCAATTAGGGAATCTCCTTTCATATGCCAAACAAAAAGTTTGTGAGTGGCGGTTTAAGTAACCCAGTGTATTTTGGATTATTTGAGTGTGTTTTTGTGTGGGGCGTAAGTCGCCAAAGAGATAGACGTTTGTCATCTAGTGTGGGGCGTAAGTCACCCAGTACGCTTGTATGTGGCGTAAGTCGCCAAAGGAATAGCCGTTTGTCGTCTAGTGTGGCGCATATGTCGCCCAGTACGCTTATGTGGGGCGTAAGTTGCTCAGTGTGCTTGTGTGGGGCGTTAGTCGCCCAAATATAGACGTGTGTCGTGAGCTGTGGGGCGTAAGTCTCCAAGCGTGACTGTGATAGATACCAACGTAGAAGCGGGACAATATTTCATACCATTCAATAAAATTAAATAATAAAAAAAAGCACAAACCCGTATTTTTTTTTGCTATTTTTATACGGCTGTATCTATATGTATATTATTTGGCTTGGAGAGCTCCATCACCGCACTTATTCTGCACACCTCAGAGCTGGTGGCTCCGATAGTCTTCTCACAATTGACGAACTTCAGAAGTTAAAGAGACTCTTCAGCGGATTTCGCTATGATACTTCAGAGGTGCTGATGTGGTCGCTGCATGAAAAACCGTCACGAAAGCATGCATATTTGTTATCGTTAAGGGTGGGTTAGATTAGTTGACTGATTTGTCAAGATCATTTTTGCCATCAATTTGGAGACTGCAGTTAAAAGATAGATTCTACGACAATAGCTGCTACTTCTCACGACACTTTTGTGGAAATATTCACAATTACACGTTTTCTTAATTTAGTGGGTAATGTCTCTGGTTCCCAACCTTCTTGGAGTACGGAAAGACGAAAATCAGCCACAATAATGAGATTCGCCTTCAGTAATTCCACTGATATTCCATAAATGCCTGGAAGGATCAATTGCGTCCACCACGTCTAAGCTTGTCGGAGTCTAATGTTATTGTTGGACGAAGAGGTATTCGATAGTCCAAAGGTCGCAGTTGATGCTACTTGTAACAAGTAAGGATCCGTTTATGTCTCTTACAGGATGTTAAGTTGTAAGACTTTTTGCCCTCAGTTTATTAGGACTATTATGTAGATCTCCACTGTTACCGTTGTTCTGAGATGTTGTTTGAATGCATTATCAGAAGGAGAATTAATCCGGTCTTTAATGTACATCCTTTCTTGTTTTTTGGACCATGTGGCGTCACTGGCCACTGTAGCAGAGCTCACAAGGCATTTATTCTCCTTTTCCCATTTTAAACCGACTCCCCAAAAACAGAGAGGTTCTAAGTTCGACGTGTATTTTTTTATGATTCTTTTTTTGTTGGGTAGAGTGTGTATACCGATTTACCGATTGGTGCCATATACAAGAAAATTTTTGGGTGGGTGAGGGTGGGGGTGTGGGGTTGAAACCTAACTTTGTAACACGTGGACCGATTTGGAAGGTTCTTTTGCTGTTGTATAGAGTGTGATCCCCCATTGCTAATAGGAGAATAATTTGGTTGGGGTGGGGGGAGGACTAGCCTAACTTCGTACTACGTATTACCGATTTGGATAATTATTTTTCTGTTGGGTAGAGTATGCTCCCTGGTTGATACCACGAGAAAAAAAAGTTAGGAGGTTGTGGTGGGGGGGGGACCTAACTTTGTAACGCGTGGAACAATTTGGATGGTTCTGTTGCTGTTGTATAGAGTGTGATCCCCCATTGCTAATAGGAGAATTATTTGGTTCTATGGTGTTGGTGGGGGTATTTTCCTTGATTGATGCCATGAGGAAAAAATTTCAGTGGGATGGTGGTATGGTAGGGGATTAAACCTAACTTTTTAACGCGTGGACCTATTTGGATGGTTCTTTCTTCGTTGTATAGAGTAGAAGACACTAAAAAGTGAAAAATAAATAGATTAAAAAAAAAAGTTGAAGGTTACTTTTAATTTAGATGTTACATAATATGTTCTGAAACCTGACAATAATAATTCCATCGGAGACTGGTTACTGGTCCTGTCGTGATCGGTCGGCAACCTTATTTAGCAACAGGCATACGCCTGCCATGCGGGGTTCTAATTCTTTCTTAATTTCCATTTCTTCTCCATCTTTCTCTTCTTCCCGTAACCTCTTATGGGGGAGGGCGGAAGAACAACCGATTCAAGGCAACGACTGAAAATATACCTGCAATTTACATTGGATTCCGAACCTCGGCATTACTCTGCAACCCTCAGTGGAAATTTTATCGCACTCTATTTTCAGCAGCAAAAAACCATGAGTCGCCGCCATTGGGGTTCAAACCTATAATAATACAATATTTATTTTCTACCTTGCCATTTCCCACTCCAACTCCCTGATCTGTATGCATCCACACTCTACCCACAGAATTCTCATATTCCATAGCCTGCTCGTAGTCGATCGTTTATAGAAAAAGTTCGTCATCACAGAATCAGTCCGAGGTATTCGAAGCATTATATTCGTTTTGTGTGCAGAGATTGGGGTTCAAATAAGCAAGTTATAATCCTACCTATGCTGTTCTAGAAGGAAGAAGGCTCCTCCTTGAGGCACCAGAGAACATTTAGTTTTTTCCGAGATATTCCGACTGGTTTTCCTCCTCCTTTCTCAACAGGGCATGCAATTGGAAAAATGTACTAGCGGTGTTTCCTCTTTTCACTAAATTAAAGGGTCTATTCACCACTCTCAAATTGCCGTACACGGAAATACACGGAACTGCACGTAAGTACATAGTAAGTGCAAATAGTCACTTCCATAGTAATAGTTTATCACAGCCTGTTCTAGATACAAACCTGGTTGCCCCCCCCCCCCCCAAGTAAGTTAATAAGCCAATTAAAGGCTGATTAATAGAACAATTAGGTACAAAAAACCCAGGTTTGATATCATTTATGAAAAGTTTAAATAATTAAGGTCTTAAGCGACTACCCGGAGGAACCTTAGTCTAAACTATTTTATTTTATTTCTTTACAAAATTTCATCAAAGTGCTGATTACTAAAAAAAAAAGTAAATAAACTATATAAAATTAAAGAATAAGGAGAGAATTCGCAAAATATAAAAGTGCTTAAGTGAATAAAAGGTACATAAAATGTAAAAAGTACACAAAGTGAAAAGTAAAAAGCAAAAAGTAACCTCAACAAAGCTGACTCCTCACATGATTTCGCGATAGATGAAAATCAATGCAATCAAAAGAGGAATTAAAAAATGTGATAGGCTCATTTAATCCATAATTAGTGCGATGAAAATGTAACTGAAGAAGTCCCAATTCCTCAGGGAGCGAGCCGGAACCAATATACCAAAACAAGACAAGAGAACAGACCCCCGAATACAGTCGAAAGCAAAAAGGATCCTGGCGTTACGGCGTCTCTTTTCAAGTGTATCTAAGTGCAGTAGTTCAAGTCTATTAACATAAGGAGGTAATATACGGGAGTTATTCCAAGGAAGGCCTCGAAGAGTGAACCTAACGAACCTCCGATGAACAGCTTCAATGCGATTGAAATGTGTCACATACAGCGGTGACCCGCCTGGAGAGGCATATTCCAGAATAGGCCTGACAAAAATGCAATGTAAAAGCTTTGTAATGTACGGGTTATCAAATTCCTCCATCTCCTCATCTCTTCCATCTTTTCACGAAACCAAGAGTCATATGAGCCTTGTTGACTATGGCATCAAAATGGTCCTCGAAGGAAAATTGGTAATTGAGCCAGACACCTAAGTCCTTAGTCTTAGTAACTCTTGTTAAAGGACAACCCTCTATGGTAAAGTTAAATTGAAAGGGAGACCGTTTTCGTGAGAAAGACATAGATGTACAATTGCCGATATTTAGGGGAAAGTCGTTAATGGAACACCAATTCTGAAAAGCGGCAAAGTCAGAATTTAAACAGTGCGAAAAGTGCGTCGTCGGCATAACAAAGAATATTTGAGCGAGACTCGTAGATACATCATTGATATAAATTATATATAACAATGGCCCGCGGTGGGAGCCCTGCGGTACACCGGAAGTGTTGAAAATAACATCAGATCCACGAAAAGAAACCCGCTGAGTGCGTTCAGATAAGTACAAGTGAATCCAATTTACAAAAATTCGTGGAAACCCGAAAAGGGAGATTTTGAGAATTAGAATTACATGATTTATTCTATCGAAAGCTTTGCTGAAGTCAGTACAAATACAGTCAACTTGCTTACCACCTTCAATTGATTTACCCCTAATAAAGCCATGTTGAAACGGCTGCAAAAACGGTTTGAGAACATCGCAAATAAGTGCCTCAAAAATCTTGAATATACAACAAAGATTAGCAATTGGTCTATAGTTATTGTTCGTTTATAATAATTGCTAAAGTAATTACGGATCCATAACAGAATAGCTGTTTGCTTTTCCAAGGTTTGTGATAAAGTCGTATATATCCAAGTAAACGCAGCTTTATCCTCAGTAACATTTATGTGCAAACAAAATCGATAACGGCAGGGGGATGGATAAATAAACAGAAACTTTCTCACTAGACTATTTAACATAACATAAAAATCCCTTCTCCCTGGCGAGATGGCATTTGCACTTTTTACTAATTTTGTTCTTTTAAGCGAATTAAAATTTATAATAGAGAAGTAGGACTAGCAGTACGTTCATACCAGTCAGCAGTAACAACTCAACTTATTTAAATTTTAATTCTTGCATACCAAATTTTACGTCAATCTGATGCTTGGTGATATTTGAACTGCTAAGTAGGGAAAATAATGATAAAACAATAACATAACGAATTCTTTTAATTCAGATTATAAATATATTACCTGTAAAGCTACCTTTCCTTTTTAATTACGTACTCTTTCATTTTCGAAAGTTTTGTGCTTCTAATATTGTTATAAACTGAAGATTCCTCTGGGTCCAATAATACAATTATTAAAAGTACATATATCTTTGCGTAGATTATTTTATATTTGTCAAGATTATGATTACTCCAGACAATATTATAGGGGAAAGTTCAGCATATGAAGTAAGCGCTTCCTGGGGACTTTTAAAATTTCCATTTTATGTTTATCCACCGTATATCCTTGCAACTACCCATTACCTTTCAAGTTAACATAAAAGCCAAAAATCGTTCTACCATAACGTAAATAATACAAAATGGAGATGTGGGGTTTCCTGGCACTTGTGGGTAATCTAATTTAAATTGAATTACATCCTTCCACAGAGTGTGTGTATATCCTGCACAAGTGTGGATCTAATATCCTGTTCCTTGTGGAATTCGTAAGTCGACTTTTGTCTGAAACTTGTTTTGGCAGTAATCATTCTTGCGGGGCTGGCATTTGTAGAGTGAGCAAGGCGAGACCTGTGCTAACATCCGATTTGATCCGCCTATCTTGTGTTCAATGAAATATCTCGATTGATTGATGTGGCCAATGGCCCTTAAATTGCTGCTACAAAGAGACGCCTATCAGAAGACGTTCTTTGAAATTGGATACACGAACGACTTTATCACAGTTCTAGAAGCCTACAGCTTGAAATTAATTACGTGAAAGCCTAGTCCTCCTGAACATGATCCATAGACTGAGGCCAGACCACATCCGGACATTAAATTCAATTGGCAAACAATGCCCATATATCTGGCTTTTGGAATTATTGCAAAAGAACTGGCAAAAACCTCTGTTGGCATATAAATTCGAGCTGCATTTGCATAATGAAGCCATTGCTGAATGGTGTCCATTCATGGTCGTGTTTTAAAAGGTTATTTTCCTCAGTGGTGAAAGCATCCATTTTATACTATGCTATGGATATCAGCAATCTATAGTTTTCAAATCGCAGAAAGCTGCACTGACAAGGGTTGATTACGGCATATTTATTATTTATTCGATATTGCTTTAATCTAAAAAGTGCATCGTCCTGACTAAATCCAAACTGAACGCCGATTTCAAGTAAAAACGATTGCTACAAATGCCAGCTCATTATAGAAGCATGTCGGCTCCGCGGCATTAACTCGAGTATCCAACGATTTGCAACGATGCTTTTTGGGAATTTATTCTACCTATAATTCATAGTGTTTTTGAATAAAAAGTTTATTTGTGCTGCTTGTTTTTTCTTCATTGTAAATCCATATCAAGACCCATTGAACAGAACAAATGGCTTCATTTTATTGCGCAGATAGGATCAGCACAAGTATCAGGTTAATCAGCGGAAAAATGCATAAATTCTGAATCTCTGAAAAGGATTTAAGAAAAATACGAACTTTTTTAATTCAATACAATTCTAAAGCCAGTCTTCAAATTGCATTAATAGAGCAGGGATGATTGGAGTAATAATCTGTAAATTTCTCAGAATTATTGAACGATTCGATATTCAACTTTTCTTTGCTTGTGGTGTAATTGCACTGGAAGGCTGCATAAAGAAGTTATTGTTTATAATTGGGGCTTCTGGTGTCGGGGCATCCTAGAATTTTTCTTGTTAGAAATGTCATTCATGTAAAATGTCAGAGTACACAAAAGTGAGTTTTTTAAATATTCCTTTATTTTATAAATTTCATTTATTTTATAAAAGGAAAATAACAATTTTGGTGTACAAATATGCATCCTGAATAATGTTCATTTTGAATAATAACTAGTTGGGTATGTCCGGCGTTACTCGCACTTTTGGTTAGTGAGTATCGTTTTCGAATATTTTTACTTCGACTAACTGCGGTGCCTCCCCCACAGTATCTAGTGCACCGTGAAATTCATTATTTACCTTAGAAAATCCCGATGGATTCGACACTAATATCGATCGTTTTTGATTATTTTATATGCCCTTCCAATGCACACCCTAATGGATGCTAGGGGTCTCTTACCTCCACCGTATCTGAAGGCATCGAAAGTGCCAATATTCGTCTCAGCGACCTCCCTACCCCTTCCCACAACCACCCCTCCAAACCTTCCATCACTCTAACAGAATCTACTGGCATCGGGAGTGTGATTACTCTTTAGGGACCCCAAAAAACTGTAGATTCGACACTAATACCGGCCGCTTTCGATTATTTTTATAGGTTACTCCCCCCCCCCCACTAGGGGTGTTTTACCATCACAGTATCAAACGGTATCGGAAGTGCCATTATTTATTTTAGCGACCGCTAAACTATGGATTTGACAGCAAGATCGGCGCTTTCCTTTTGACCCGTGCGAGTTCTACTCTAGAACTTGTTGAGCCATGTTGTTTGGCTCTTTTCTTAGTTCTTACTGCCAATTCGAACTTTAATGTATGCTTCTATGCTTCTTCTTTTTATCCACTTGTTCTATTTGCTGCACATCTAGATAAATTTCATTTTATTCCCTAGAGTCCAAGCTTATAAGGTTTGACTTTAGCAGCATTGATCTTAAGCCTTGCTCTGCGACCTTCTCTACTCAGGGCTTCGGACATTATAGCTACATGACTTTGTTTGTTAGATAGAAGACATATATCGTCGGAATAGTTCAGGTGCGTAAGATGGTTAAAAAGTTGCTTTCGGAATGGTTGGTCATCTAGGGCGCTGCATTAATGAGGGTCAGGAATAGCAAAGGTAAAGCAGCCCATATACACTCGTGATCAAAGCTGTTAAACGCCTTCTCGGCATCGACGAACATTAGGTGTAAAGGGAACCTTCAATCGGCGGTTTGCTCGATAATTTTTGATGTGATTGCCGCAGGGAAACCCTATGGAAAGCCTATCTGTTAATCATTTAGATTGTGCTCAAGCTCAATTGCTTGCTTGATTCGTATCAAGCTGATTTTTGCCATCAATTTGGAGACTGCAGTTAAAACACAGATACCGCGGTAATTTCTAGAACTCCCTAGGTCCTCCTCCTTTTTGGGAATCTTCACAATTATGGCTGTTTTTCATTCAGCGGGATAGGTCTCGGTTGCCCCACATTCCTGAAGTACGGGAAGAAGAATATCAGTCGCAGAAATGGGATCCGCCTTAAGTAGTTCCACTGGTATTCAATCAATCCGTGGGGACTTACCGTGTTCTATCGACTTAATGGCGTCTGCCAACTCCAACACTGTTGGAATTCTGATGTTAATGTTAAACACAGCCGGAGAATGTTCAGGGTCAGGTTAAGAGGTATTATACGGTCCACAGGTATTGTAGAGGACTTCAACAAAATATTCTCTCCACCTGCGCGGTAGGCCGTTTCTTTCGCCTTTTCAGCTAGCCCGCTGATTTGTTGGGCTTGTTACGTCTTAAACTTCCTTGGTCGTCTTTTTGTTGAGATTGGTAAGCAGTTCTCAGACGTTGTTTATCTTCAGCGTCGGTATCAGAATTAATGAAGACTTTAATCTGTTTACGTTTTTTTTTGGAAGATGTGGTACAACTGATCCATGGTCACCTTCCGTTCTTTAATCGCCCCACGTGTTCTTTACCACAGTTCACAAAGTATTTCTTCGCGTATTCCCATTTTTGGTCGATGGAGTAGTTGTCGGTGTTATGACGAGTTGCATAAACTTTTTGACGCAATGCGGTGGTAAATGGACGTACTGCTGCCGTGCTGCCGTTACAAGATGGTGAGCGTTGCCGATATCAACGCCACGCTTAGACCTTAATCCGAGAAGACAATTTCTTTAGTTTTCGAAGCAGCAATATGGTCTGACCGTCTGTGAAAACCCAAGATGTTAGATGTCATTTTTAAGCTATAGTCAATATTCTAGGCAGAAGCAGAAGCCAAACCGACTAAGATCTGCACAACGAAATACACAACCAAAAGAAAAATACAGTGATGTGAGCTTCTATCCTCGTTTGGTGAACTTATCCCACTTCACTTTCACTCTCTCAGAGCAAAAAGTTCTGAAAAAAAAGGTTTGAAATATGCTTCATTATCGAGATTGAACCAGACTGATGCTATCAACTTGGCTGCACATATCGACGCTGCTGTTGGGGACGATGCGGTAATTCAATCGACCTGTGCGAATTCACTCACGAAGATTTCAAAAACATTTTCTAACCATTCGAATGACGCTATAATAATCAAAAATTTAAAAACAAAAACTGCGACGAACGAAATTATAATTAGTAAAGCTGACAAAGGTAATACTGTAGCTATTATAGATAGATTAGAATATTTAGATAAAATGAATACTGTCTTAGGTCAATTAGGAGTTCTGGAAATTAATAATGATCCTACTGATAAATTTAATCGAGAATTAATCAGCAAATTAAATAATAGTAGCCTAGCATTAAGTAAAAGTGATAAAATAAAGCTAAGAACCAGCCAACCAGCGATACCGATATTATATGGACTTCCTAAATTGCACAAACACAATATTCCCATGCGTCCTATAGCCTCAGCTTTTCAATCTCCAGCCTATAAGTTATCTAAATTCTTAGCCAGAACTATGCCTGTCCTACTTGACTTTAAACCTAACTTTTCTATTAAGAATTCAATTGATTTAGTTAATAAAACCAAAGACTTGATATTACCGCGTCACTCTAAATTAGTGTCATTTGATGTTAATAGTTTGTTCCCTTCCATTCCCACAAAAACACTAAAAGAAATTTTAAATTCAAAAATTCATAGTGCGGTTGACAATGACACAAGAGCATCACAATTTGTCACTCTATCGAATTGTTGTATTGAACAAAATTATTTTATGTTTAATGATAAATTTTACATGCAAGCAAATGGACTTGCCATGGGGTCACCTTATTCTCCCTTTTGCGCTGAAATATTTATGGACTATTTAGAAAATAAACTTTTTAATTCTGACAGCAACCTACTAAATAATATTTTTACCTGGTATAGATATGTTGACGATGTCTTCTGTATCTGGACAGGGACTGATAGACAACTCAAAATATTTTTAGATAATATTTTAAACAAACTTGACAATAATATAAAATTCACAATCGAAAATGGTAACCAACACATCAACTTTTTAGACTTGACGCTATCAATAGTTAATCAAAAATTATCTTTCAATATATTTAGAAAAGAAACATACTGTGATGCTGTAATACCGTCCGATTCAAACCACCCTTGGAATACTAAGATGTCAGCATTTCACTCTATGATAAATAGATTGGTGAAACTGCCTTTAGACCACCATAAATTTAAGTCAGAGTTAAATGTGATCAAACAAATTGCTATTAATAATGGGTATAAACCAAAGATTATTTATCAACTATTAAAGAAAAAACAGTATAAATTGACCGTTGAATCTATATACCCGTGCAATAATAAATCCGATGATGACACATTCTTGCGTAAAAAATCCCATATTTAAATAATTCTTGTTCAATACTAAAAAATTGTCTTAAAAATGTTAAAGTATCCCGCGTTTTCAAATAAAAGTAACATTAAATCTAGAATATGTAAGTATAAAATAAAACCTAAATTTGACCCTTTAAAATGTAGTGGCGTATATCGTATTAAATGTAGTGATTGTGATGCTCTGTACATAGGAAAGACTAAGAGAAATATTAGGACAAGATTTAAAGAACACTTTACATCAGCTAAATCAGGCAGACCTAGTTCTGGCTTAAGCAAACATTTAATTGATACTGGACATTCTATTAATATTGATAACCTAGAACTTTTACATCACATTAATGATGATAAAATATTAGATAGATTCTAAAAATATGAAATACACAAAGCTAAAAATCATGGCTGTTTCTTGGTCAATGACCTTATTGATTTTAACAACAAGAGTATTTTACTTGATTGTAATTTCATAGATTCTCTTTTTCCGCAATAGCGTTTTTCTCTCCAAATAAGTATATAATTATTTGTTAAACCAGTTAATATTTAGTTCAATCTTGAAAATGACCCAGAAAGTCGAAACGCGTCGATTGTAACTCGATAAATTTAATAAATAATTTGTGGAAAAGTAAAAAACAAGTGTTTTGTTTTCTTTTTTCTTTTTAAAATGTTGAGTCATTTTTGTGTTTAAATCAGGGTCTCAGTCACGAAGCACAAGTGTTAAATCAAACACAATGATTTTGTAATTCAAATTTAGATGGTCGGAGTCAGTGATATCCGCACCCATATTAATTAAAGTGCGCATAACTTAAAGTGTTAAAGGTTAAAAATTCTTTACGCCAATCTTTACGACTACTATATAACTTGTTTCGATAACAGTTCTACCCTTACTTTGGGTTGGTTATTTAATACGGGTACTGTATCAAAATAATTATTAAGGGTTTGGCAAGAAAAGTTGAGCTGTGCTATGCTTGTTTAAAAAAACAATGTATCAACAAAAGTCGAAGTGATGAAAATGAAACCTTAGAGAACAAAAAACAGGAGACGGAGATCTTAATGTATAATGTATTTGACGGTCGTCATTCTAACAGATTAAACTTCAATTAAATAGGAATTATTATTAGAATTTTCATTTCCAATGGAATCCAAAATCAGACCAATATGATTACTTTAAGGCCAAACTAGAAGAATTGCAAAGTAAGTTTTTAAGCAATTTATTTGTCGTCGAAGGCTGTTGGACTGGTACTTCATCGCCAGTTCTGAAGTGCTTCAAATTTTTGCCAGACTTTCGCGCAAATTTTTTACCTGACCAACTAATACCTAAAAATGGAGGGGTAGAAGATCCCCCAAACGATAGATAAATTCTCACTTTTTCACTTCAAAGTATTTTGAATCACTTATTTATAGTTCGTTTTTTTATGGTGTAGCCAAAGCCCAGGGGACAACGCAATGATAAGTTAACATTTCATTACTTTGGCCGTAAGGAACTAAGGGTATATGTCACGAATTAACTTCAATGTCTTGTTTTTGCATTCCTGCGACCTAGAAAATAGCCTAGAGGCCAAGTGGATTTTTAATTTTAATTAAAACAGACTCTTGAAACTAACCAACTTATTAGAAGGTTTCCGTGCTGACCGCTCTAATGGAAATCTACGAACTTCCCTCATAGAACTTTGGAATCACTGTCTTCCGTACTTTCGTGGTACGAAATTGTTGCATTGGATGTTTCCAAACTATTTAATAGAGTCTGGCATGTTACTCAAGCATTTGGGGTTCATATTATCCTATACGAAAGTAAAACCGGTGTAACGCAGGGTTCTGTTCTCTAACCTATCCTTTTTATTCAGAACACTTTGTGGTTTTATTTCAAACTTATACATAACTTACTTTGTCGAAGTTGCAGATTTTATGTGATAACACTATAACCAATGACATTTAACAAATAATTGCTTGGGGAACAGCGAATTGTGTCTGGTTTCATGAAATACTGTCTTTTATCTTTCAAACACAGCTTTTTCAGTTTTTGATGAAGTCAGTATATATATCTCGCAGAGCAGACAATATATACATATACATATGTACTAAGTCTTCGGAATTTTTTTTGTACAAAATACTTTACTCCACTTTTTGCGTTTATTTATATGTTTGATATAAGGTCTATACTTGAATATAGAATAATTAACATATTTTGGCCGCGTTAGATGAAGTTCAATAAAGTGTCGTAAAGCTTGTTACCGCTGATGCAACCATTTGGAGACTGACTCTTTAGAATCTTTAAGCCACGCAGCCTGTCTACCACTCATCTTTTTCACTTTGCTATTTTCATAATTATTATATTAGTGCAATATCTAGCCTGATTCCAGTTAGATATCCTGCAAGTCAAATCTGAGACCTGGAAATTCAGAGCGAACGTGTCATTTGCCTCAGTCAACCATTTAATCCAATTGCCCCTAACACTTTATACTTTTTTGCCAAGGCTGGGCTACAGCATCCAGGGTTTTCCCTGAGCTTGGACATCACCATCAACAAGGTGCCATATAAAAAGATTGATAACTTAAATTTCGCAGTTTTCTGATAAATAATTGCACAAGAATTACCTCTTTACTTTATTGCTAGCTGCGTGTGCTCGACCTTCCATCTTTATTACAGTGCAGTAGCAGGCAAAACATGTGTTAGAAACTTGCGAAGCAATTTGGGAAATTCCTTATGCCTAACTGCATAGGTGCTTCGGAAGGAAGGAAAATTACAATCAAATCCCCTCCTTCCAGCGGAACCCAATTTTATAATTATAAATATTCCTTCAGCATTGTACTTCTAGCATCGTGCGATGCTAAATACACATTAAGATGTAGGAACTTTGTGGTAGCCACAGTGACGGAGGTAAATTTGTTCAAATATAAAGATTTTAAAGTAAATAACTATAATTTGTTTTATTTACAGGTATTTGAAAAGAATTTGAACTTGGGAAGTCTTTATATTCACCTCAGCCGACTACACTTCACAACAGTCATACAATATTTCGGCACTTTGTTGCAGACGCAGCTTTTCCTCTGAGAGAAAACATCATTAGACGCTTTCCAGGAAAACTCCTTAATAGGGAAAAAAGTGTTTTCGAGAGCAAGGAGAACGCTTTCGCAATATTTGCATATTTATTGCTAGTGAACGTCCTTAAAATGCTTTCCAAGTAATGCCGAGCGTATTAAATTTGCTACGATAGCACTGCATAATTCGGAAAATATCTATTAGTCCGTCGGGTTTTTTCGTCCTTTTTTTTTTTGGTTTGGTGTCCATATGTTCTTGAGTCCGATGAACTATTTTCTGGGGAAAGTAAAATCTAGTTACTTAATGAAGATTTGATTATATTGTTAGCACCATCTTTCTCTGTACTTATATTTACATTATCCTTATAAATAACTCCGGTTCTACAAAATAAAATTTATTAAAATGAACTAACAACGAAATATGTAATTACTCACTTTCTTGGCATTACGTGCTCTCTTAAAAAATGTACTTAGCTCATACAGAGGTAAGCACTTCCAGAAGAGGCAGATAGTTTTCTGTTTTCTTTCCCAAAACGGTCCCGTAAGCTCCTCCATCTTTTTATACAGACTTCATCTAGAATATAATTAACCATTATACCAAATTTCTTTAAAAAATAACATTAAAATTTTCATATCAGTACTTTCGAACTGACTCGCGATTTCCCTCTGCATATCTGCTTTTACTTTTGAATTTTTTATGCCCGTTCTTTGTTTTATTATAAACCATTTCATGCACTCTTACTGTTGCAATTAATTTTTTTTTCTCGAAATGTACCATAATAAGTTTTGCCCCAATTTCAAGCACGCAAGCAATCGCGATCAGAATATAAACAAACAACAAATGTTAGGTTATGTCATTTACTCGATAACCACGAAAATCGTTAAATTTTGTTACCGATACTCGCCATGGTATCGCGAAAATTAGCGTTTCACCGCGAAGTAAACTGGAGAAATAGGGGGCCATAGTATCAAAAGATTTTTGATGCTTTTAACGCTTTTCTCGAGATTTCACGAACTGAAAATATACTCACCATAGTACCACAACTTTTTTGTCAGTTTTGACGTTTTTTCGGAAATATAAACAATCTAAGTGTCGATGAAATCAAATCAGTTATGATCTTAATTTTTAATTTTGTTGACATACAGAGTTATTTTAATACTACATACGAAATCGCAATCGAAATTCAAACGAAATATGTACTTAGGTGCACAAAATGCGTTTTGCATGATTTTTTTTGTACGATGTAGCCAAAGCCTAGGGGACAACCCTTTGATGCATTAGCATGGTTTTGGCCGGAAGGGAATTAGGTAAGGGAAGTGAGGAAACTTGACTCTTGTGTTTATTTTTTTGCATTGCTGCGAGCTAGACAACAGCCCAGAAACGGAGTGGATTATTTGAATTTGGTAATAAAACCTCGCACGGAAACCTGGTCTCGAACCTGGGACCCATTGCGTGGTTGTCGTGTCGCTCAATAATTTGATCCAACTCCCTCTCCAATGATCGAAGAAATTAACAGCGTTTTTTTATAATGTAACATTATTGTAAAATATTTTTTTACTGGAAAACCGGTTTTTTATTACTCAAAAAACTGTAATTCAGATTTAACTCATTAAACTTGTTACATTGAATTTACGTTTATTCGACTTATGTCCCATTGCTTTAGCATAAAATTGTTGAGTTAGGAAATACATTTTTCCATTTTTGATAATGACTCATTTATTCATTTCATTTATTTATTCATTTACAATATTTCATCAATGTGCTGTTTACTACTAAAGAACTAAGCAATCAACTAAATAAAAAAAACTAAAACTAAAAACTAAATAAAAACAATATAACAAATCATATAAAAAACAAAGAACAAGAAGAGAATTCACAAAATATAAATTCAGAAAACAAAAGTGCCAAAGTGAATAAAAAGCAAATAAAAAGTAAAAAGTATAACAAAAACCAAAACGTAACCTCAACAAAGCTGACTCCTCACATGATTACGCGATAGATGAAAATCAATGCAATTAAAAGCGGAATTAAAAAATCGCGACATCGACGTTATAGGTTAATTAATCCATAATTAGTACCATGAAAAGGTAACCGAAGAAAGTCATGATTCCTCAGGGAGCGAGCTGGAACCGATATGCCAAAGCTACCCAAGAGAACAGAAGAATCAATGGACCCACTAATGCAGTCGAAAGCAAAAAGGATCACGGCGTTACGGCGCCTCTTTTCAAGTGTGTCCAAGTGCAGAAGTTTAAGTCTATCAGCATAAGGAGGTAACATAAGGGAGTTATTCCAAGGAAGGCCTCGAAGTGCAAACCTAACGAACCTCCGTTGAACAGCTTCAATGCGATTGATATGTGACACATAGAGCGGTGACCAGACTGGAGAGGCATATTCTAGAATAGGACGGACAAAAGTGCAATATAAGAGCTTTGTAATGTAAGGGTCATCAAATTCCCTTGACCACCTCTTCACGAAACCAAGAGTTATATTAGCCTTGTTGACTATGGCATCAAAATGATCCTGGAAAGAAAATTGAGAATTGAGCCAAACACCCAGGTCCTTTGTCTTAATAACTCTTGTTAAAGGACAACCCTCTATGGTAAAGTTATATTGAATTGGAGACCTTTTTCGTGAGAAAGACATGGATGTACACTTGCTAATATTTAGGGTAAGGTTGTTAATGGAACACCAATTCTGAAAGGCGTCCAAGTCGGAGTTTAAGAGTAGGCAATCGGCATTGTCAGACACAGTGCGAAATATCTTAGCGTCGTCGACATAACAAAGAATATTTGAGTTAGACAGTATCGTAGATACATCATTGATATAAATTATAAATAACAATGGGCCAAGGTGGGAGCCCTGCGGTACACCGGAAGTGTTGAAAATTGCATCAGATAGAGCTCCACGAAAAGAAACCTTCTGAGTGCGTTCAGACAAGTACGAATGAATCCAATTTACAAATACTCGCGGATACCCAAGGAGAGAGAGTTTGAGAATAAGAATTCTATGATTTATTCTATCGAAAGCCTTGCTGAAATCAGTAAAAATACAGTCAACTTGCTTACCACCTTCAATTGCAGAAATACAGAAGTTAGAAAATTCCAATAAATTGGCGGTAGTTGACTTACCCCTAATGAAGCCATGTTGAAACGGCTGCAAAAACCGCTTGCAGTGGAAGTATAGAACATCGCAAATAAGTGCCTCAAAAATCTTGGATATACTACAAAGATAAGCAATTGGTCTATAGTTCGAGATTTCACATTTATCACCTTTTTTGTGAAGGGGAATAATTAATGAGGTTTTCCAAGCCTTCGAAAAAACACCGCAACGAGTTGAGAGATTAAATAAATAACACAAAATAGGAGCAAGAACGGAACCACATCTTTTTACGAGTGAGGCAGGGATACCATCAGGACCAATTGAAAAAGTATCAGTGAAGGTAGAGATTTTCTTCAAAATCGTAACTTCGTCAAGTAAAAGGTCTTTGGGTTCAAGAGAAGTCGGTGTAAGCCTCGTCAAATGGGTAAAATCCTTAATGCTTATATCACAGATATCATCCAAAAACGCAGTTTTAAAAAAATCGGCAAACAATTTTGCTATCGTCAAGGGATCATTGCTTTCGCTGCCTCCGAAAGACAAAGAAGATGGATAGCCATCAGAATTGCGCTTCATGTTCACGAACCTCCAAAAACGCTTAGGATCGACTCGTAGGGACGCTTTCATTCTATTAATATAATTATCATAAGAAGACACTAAGTCAGATATAAATTGACTGCGTAAATTGGAATAAGTTAAATAGTCATCGTCGCTCCTGGAGGAACAAAACCTCTTCCAGGCCTTACATTTAATATTCTTTAAATGTTTCAAGGAACTATCAAACCAAGGCAGACTAGAACGCAAGTTATTCGATTTAGAAATCGGGACACAATAAGTAAAACAGATAGACAGCAAATTATAAAAAGATCTTATGGCCACATTAATGTCACGTTCATCGAGGACGCTACTCTAAAAACAAAAAAAAAACAAAAACAAAAAAAAAAACAAAAAAAATCTACTTATGTATTTTTCAAAATTGATTCTGTATCTATTATTAATAATTGAATATTTTATGTTAAATTTTATAAATGTAATCATTTGAATTTATCGATACTCAGGGATCGCAACATTCCAACACACATTACAACACCAAGTATCGATATTTTTCTTTTGATTCCCATCCCTAGCGTCCACTGTGCTTAATTATATAGAAAATGCATGCTAAGAAAACCGGTTTGACATATCTCGCCTTTCAGTTCAGTTGCGTTGCGTTCATTGTGCACCAGCCTTAGCTGCTTCAAATCGCTCCCACCCTAATACTTTTCAGGTCAAATTTGGACGTACCGTCAAATTGGGCAAATCTTTCAAAAGCAGAGCAACGCGAATGTTGATCAGTTTACCATCTTCTGTTT
This sequence comes from Leptarthrus brevirostris, assembly GCA_964036015.1. Taxonomy (NCBI): domain Eukaryota; kingdom Metazoa; phylum Arthropoda; class Insecta; order Diptera; family Asilidae; genus Leptarthrus; species Leptarthrus brevirostris. The sequence goes on along the minus strand of OZ038372.1, from coordinate 115,357,053 downwards.
TTCCTTCCTCTGACGGGCCCAAAACATCGTCACCTCTTTTAATCTACTCAATAAGTCCGGTGCTGAGGAAGTTCATGTCAGAGGTGGAATAAAACTTACTACTTGCGTTGTTAGAAAATCTAATGTTTTCGCTGACGTATGTGATGGAGTCGAGTTCTGATGAAATATCCAATCATCATCGGGATAGAAACTCTTCTCTCTGGAATTTAGAGTGATGAATGCGACTTTGTTAAAGAGCGTTCTCGACGTTTTCAGTCCAAATACCGATTTTTCTGAGAATACCCCTCCCTTCTTAAAATCTCCTTATCTGCATTTTTTTCGTCAGTTTTTCGGGACAAACTTCAAACGACGTTTTCTCAAAACCATGTTTTTCAAATTGGCGTAAAAGATTACAAAAAAACTAGTGAACCGATTTTCTTCATCCAGCACTCATTTTAAAGGGCATAAAAAACTACTCTAGATAGACTACGGACATAGCAAAAAAATCATTTTAAGACCATTTTTGACGCCAAAATAATCAAAATTTTTGCAAAAAAAGCCAACTTTTTTTTCATGCCCGATTTTTATAGTTAATGTTCGAATTTCGAAAAGATCGTAGTCTATCTAGAATAAACAACCCCCTCGAGTATAAAAATATTTGGTTTTTTGATTTCAGATGAAAATTGCGGCCAGGAGAATTTACGCCGATTTCGATGTCAGCCGCGACACGAGTTACGAAACCCACCAAAAGTTGATTAATTTTTTATTTTTCAAAATGTAAAAAAATTTTTTTTCTCTTCTTAAAACGTTGCCCTAAATACATATAATATCGATTTCATGTGGACCTTTTTCATTTTCCCAAAAATAAATCCCAAAAAGTCCTTTTTTTCGGCCTCTTCATGTACTTCCCCCCTTAAGTCATTGGGGGCTCCCACAGTATTTATTTTAAGAAGTGGATGAAAATAGGAATTACGATTTTCTGAGGCAGCAATAAAATTATTAACTTATATGCTTATATTTTGCATTCATCGACTATTGATAAAAAAAACTCTCTTGATTTGCAGTCAACCTGAAAATTAGATTCTTAAAGGATATTGTTTTAACTGAATGCAACATTGTCTTTTTATCTTCATATTTCCCTGTATTGAGTAAGCTTTCTGTTAAATTAAATTCTCAAATAATAGTCCCTTTATATTTAAAATTCCACTTCTGTAATATAACGAATTTCCGGCGAATTTATGATTGCGTTTTAACAACATTTCTAATGAATATTTCTGCAAATGACTTGGAACGAATTGCTCTCTCGGCCGATCGAATTTCATTACAGGCTACAATTAATTGAAGGTTTTGGAGCTGGGACTAATTCGTGAGGTTAGATCGCTGCTCGGATTCAGTTTTCAACTGTGGCATTCGGCACATCATGGTCGACCGCTCAATCTGCAATTATCTGTCAGGACTAGTATCCTGCATAAATTGGTCGCAATAATTTCGTGCAGCAAACTCCATTGTGGCCATTTGAATTTTGATTTGTCAAGCGTCCAAGGGTCCTGATATGAATGCGGCCAGTAATTATCGAAACCCATTGACTCTCTGATATTCAAATACAACTCAGGTGCTGTGAGGGTACGCTCGATAATTACGTCGTTAATTAAGTTGCACTTAGTGCCTTCTAGCGCCGCTTCTAGTGGGTTGGTTATTTTGAAATTTCGATTTTGTGTAAAATTGAGTTAAAATGCTCAAAGTGTCATAATCAACTGGGGTGCTCCGCCACTGCTAATTTGAATATTTCATTTGGTCATTTCTGCTATGCGATAAACCTGATTTATTTTTGTTTATTAAAAGCCTGCAGGAGTATTGCATTAAAAAGCAATGACATGCTTGATAACGTTTTCAAAAATGTTCACTTGAAATTTGTTGCATTTGGGAATGGTGCTTCAGGCGAAATGATTACACATTTTATAGATACTTTGGCACCCATGGCCGCACCGAATAATTTTTTAAGTAAATTGTTTATTTATGAGTCATTCGATCTCACGTATTTCAAATTCAAATTTTAATTGATTATTCAATTTTAGTTATTTTATTTCATTATACGGCTAAGAGCTTTACAAATGAATTGCTTGTCAAGTATGCATATAGACTGTCCTACACTTCTGAATTAATTAATGCGGTATATTGGGATATAGGGAATTTTTCAGCCCATTTAAAAGCTTATAGACAATTTTTTAATTTTATTTAATTGAAATTTTTCGAGCATACAATTTGTAGAAATTTGCAAATAAATTTCGTATTTATATATCCACATATATAAGGATATTTTTCGATAATATATTGAAGGTATACTTGTTCATACATTAAAATAGGAAATAAATAATTTTTAACATGTTTCATTCGACTTCTATGTAAGCGGGCGCATATTAATAACACAAAAAAAAAATCTCGAATTTCCGTCAAGTCGGTCAGATGGTACAGAAGCTTTAAGCCTTCTTAAAGGAAATAAAATATAAGGACCCTACCATATTTTAAGTTCCCTGCAAATTCAAATGTGTTTTGTGTTTTTATATCTAACTTCGATAATGTGTATACAATGTACAATAAAAAACTGTTAATAACTTCCTTTTAGTTAAAACATTTTCAACTTTGTGTTGATGTACATGTCGGGCCTACCATGAACTAACCGAAGAGAGTTTGGAAAATAACTTAAGATTTCCTCATCAAATATCAAATCAAAATAATCTATAAATATGTATGTCAGTATAAAGGAGACTTTCATTCCAAGAATACTTCGGAACTTTGTCCTCGTCGCTTTAACTAAATGATCAATTTTCGATATAAGTTTTACACCGCTTTGGTACGTACAGTACGTATCGCTACAATTGCTGAATTCGTGGAAGTCGCAAAACATTTTTTCTTCACTTTTGGAAGTGAACTATTAGTTAGGTCAGTTAGTTACCTAGTTAAAGTGGTGGTCTCTACGGTGGCGTGTTATGCTTGCATACGCGATCTCCATGCTGCAGTCTGAAAATAGAGTAGTTAGGAAGGAAATCAAACTATTATTTTATGTTACCTGTGTCTGTCCTCTGAGTATATAAGTAGGAAGCTGGAAAGGTTTTTTTTTGATTACAGAATTGAACTTTTATTGTGGTACTAACGTGATTGGAACGCAAATCCTGGGTCCATGGGGATAGCGAACCCTAGTTTAAGGAAACACCAACTTTGATGACACTTTCCTGAAATTAAAATTTATTAAATCTGCAATGAAATTGTAACAGCATAAATATGAGCCAACTTAGTAACTTGCCGGAAATATGATGAAGATTTCGTGGACACACGAAGACACGCATGTTGAGACCTAACGAAAGTAAATGGATAAATAAAAAGCCTAAGTCGAATTATTAACCAACCGGATTGATTGGCAACGATATGTCCCTGTGATTAACGTGCTGACTAGAATAAGACCTGAAAGATAGAATAAGATTAGCTCAATTTAATTTTATTTCATTTCGATGCAATAAGTTAGGAATATTAGTATAAAGATTTGAATTAGATTACATTATTTTAAGTTAAGTTAGACATCTAGTGGGATAAGTAGTCGAAATTAAGGAAAATGAAGCTGAAGTTATTATTATAAGTTAGGAATTAAATAGGGAAGTATATATATTGAATTATATTATATATTGTAAGGTAGGGTAGGCTTATTTTAAGTTAAGTTTGATAATTAGTGGGATAAGTTGCTGAAATTGAGGATTAGGTTAAGGAAAATGAAGTTAAAGTTAATAGGAATTAGGTTGCTGAAATTAAGAATTAAATAAGGAAGATAATGAATTATTTTATAGACTATAAGAAATGCAACAAAACTAGTTCTAAGATACGTACTTGTGGTCAAAAAGATGTAAAATCCAACGGGCTTTCGCATAGGGTGTTTTGCTTTCGAATACCTGAAAATAAGTGGCGGATAGCATTTGTCACATTTACCTTTTTTGAATCTCCTTCTGATCGAAACGAAAAACACACAAAACACAGTACTTAACCTCACTGAGACGAAAGCGGAAAAAATTGTCACTAACTTTATTTACCGGATAAAATAAGCGATTTGTCTGGGTTGTCCGTAACCCAAAGCATATGTTGGTTATTAATTCGGACGCAAATAAATCTGTATTTAAAATTTTCAAAAAACGTGAAACGAAATGTCAACAGAAACTTTTTGAGGAAAATTAAAAGTTATGGAGCCGAAAAGAATTTTTCTGATATGCAGAAAACAAAACCCTTATCCTAAAGATAAAATTAAACCAAAAATATTGAATTTAATATTTACAAAATGAACTGATTCAAAAAAAGATGTCAACCGATTGGGAAGAAAATATGGAGATTTTACGGAAAAGGACATAAGTGGTCAAATGCCTATATAACTAACTGCTTTGGTAGGCGAAGCGGGCAGTCCAGTGATGAAACTATCGAGGAGAAAACGTTAAAAATAAATTTTCAAGTGAAAAGTTTGTGAAGTAGTGAATTTCTTTGAAGAGGAATTCTGAGGCAGCTGGGAAAAAGAAAATTGAAGTTCGTGAGGACCCAAAATTCGTGAAGACCCTAAAGGAGGCTATGACTAAAGTGGGATCGACAAAGAAAGGAAGGAAAGGATAAAAAGTTAAGTTTTATTTTGTTTTATTTTCACTTTCTATTTGTTTGGTTTGATTTCCTTTTCTGTGGCAAATTCTGATAACGCGCGTAGAAGGGTGCATTATTTATTTACGGATTGTTTTGTTTTAATTCTCGTTTATGCTAGAGGTTTAAAGAGAAGTAACGATATGAAATAGGATATTATGTAATAAAATTTAAGTGAAAGTGGAAGCCTCTCTCTTTTATTTATATTTATGTTTTTGGTGAAATTGTCGACTGGTGGAAAAAGAATTCGTGGACTCGCATAACCACGTGGCACCCAATATTTTTATTACACTCACCCCTTTCTCCATTGAGCTAGCAACTTATTTATGTGCTCAAAGGGAGCATATAACAGGCGTAGGCCCAACTAGCATATAATCTGCTGTTTTGGTACAACAGAAACTCGCGATTATTCAAAATCTAAAGTACATAGAAAAAGAATAGTGAAATGAGCGGTCGAGAGGACATTATCAGAACCATCATTCATTCAGGAAGAAGACGACTTATCCAATTTTGCTCCCCGATATATCTCCCAATTCCTTAAAACAAAGGCTGCCGATTGACCGATATCTTGCCCTGGCTAGTGCGGACTTTTTTCGACCCCTTATCCCTGCAGCTAAGACAATTTGCGTTAAAAGGGAAGACAAGCTTTATGGTAGAGATGGGAACCGAATCGAAAGTATCGATAATTGGCATTGCAATATATCCGCATCTTTTATATATATATGCATTTGATTGATAATTTTTTTCAAATGAAATCTTTTTAGCAAATGAATAATTTGAAATTTCGCAAGAACAACTAAAAAAGCAGATTAAATAAAGAACAATAAATTTTTATTTCAATAGAAATCTATTTTTAGCTTTTGCATACTGCCACACGACTAAAGACTGGACCCATACACCAAATAATGAGACGGTGTGTACTGGGCTGTCAATACTTCGAGTATTGAAAGAAAAGTATCGAGGATCGGTAGTATCGCGGGATAGTAGTACCGATTACAAAACCTTGAAGTATTGAAAGCAAAGTATCGATACTCCGGTATATCGATACAGTATCGCCCATCTCTACTTGATGGCATGGTCTTCGATTGCCCATTGACCCGTACACTCCACCGTCGGCCTGCCGACATACCTTCGCGTCCTTGTTAGGATTTCTACAGTTTTTTTTTTATATCAAAAGTTGGCTTCATAGATTTAGCGCAAGAGCTTAGGCCTCCCTATTTGGATTCAGCCGTTAATATAATGTTTCCAAGCGGAATATGCACCATCTCCGCACGGGATACCAAGAAGACTAGAACTGCACCTAGTTAGCTCCTTAACTCCGTCAATCTCTTGATGTATCTGATGTAGGTGTGTCATGAGCTTTAATAGCAGCTTGACTGTCCGATAGAGACATAGTCTGGAAGTCTGGAAGTGCCTGAAAGACAAAGTCTGGAAGTCTGTATGACCTGGAGACCTTCAGCGAATCGGAGTATATTCCTGCAATCTTGCAATCTATTTTGGAGCCGTCCGTAAATATTTCTGTATGAGTTTCCCACCTCACCATCCCATCACTCTTCACTGGTTGGAATCCTGTCGATGAAGTTTTTGAGATAGTTATAATATAGTCTATTGTTAAGGAGGTTAATTTCCCTAATATGTATAGTATCTGTGAGTATAGGACGTAACAGGGCTTTTTTATCCGTCCTTCCACGGGAATCCTCCTTTGTGCTGGAGGATAGCGGAAGTGTTTGTCCATTCAGTTTAGGGAGCCTAAAGTTCGGTGTCTGCTTTAGTGATGAACAACATTAAATCGGTCTTCAGTGGCTTGTTTCCAGATGCCGACCCTTGTTAGGGACCTCTCCATTAACTTATTGATAACGGAGGAAGCTAGAAAGTGAAGGGATCAAGATAGTCGCATATACAGCTGTTTCCTTCCTAATCATAAATATGTTACCAGAGCAATTAACCTTCTTAACAACAGACTATATCATTCTATAGCTCAGTCTCAGCAAAATCTTCACCGTCACCGGTGAGAAACTTACAAATCTGGTCAGTTGGCTATTTCCCCCTTGAACGATTCTATTCCTTAGCATGCGTGCTATGTAATTGCTAATCCCCTTAATGCGAGCGTTATTGAAGGCTCTTTCAATATCTAGTAAGTATATTGCTTATTATAGATTGATTGCTAAACCGATCGCACTTCCTCATATAGAGCCGTCTCAGTGCATCCACCCTTTAGGTAGGCATTTGGATGAGGGTCCGCCAAGGATCCAAGGAGCTCTCGTAGGTGGATATCTGGTGTGGTGGCAGCTTAGTTATTTCGTACATTTATAATGTTTAGTTATTCCGGATTGCGGTCACCTTTTCATATCAACTTGTTTTAATGATATTATAGTAGGTCAGGTAGAGTCAGTTCAATTTCAACCGCGATACGAGAAACATATTTAGTCAACGAAGTATTAATTTAAATAAAGTCCAAATGCATATTAATTAAACCGTCGTTTTAGTTTTGAAGTTCTCATCTATCTAGCTTAATCTATCTAATAAAAGATTTTTACATTAAAATAATAGAGGATGGACGAACAAGAATCGAAGGACTTCAAGCAAATACCTACGAGGACAAAACATTTTTTTTGCGTCAGGGGCGGAAATCTTCCAAAGACTCCAGGAGACCCGATTTTCTGTGTATTATTAGATTTTTACTCACTAAAAACACCCCTCTGGGAATTTCCCGCAAGAGACAACTTTTTCCGGGTCCCCTTTCGTCCCTACCCGTTGCACTCTCAGCGAAAGAGAACCGAACTAATCCAGTTTTCCTTCCTCACCTCAATTCCTCGGGTCAGCGCAAGCATTTGCTTATAAGACACCTCTGCCACTCTTCTTTCTTCCATCCAGTGGTGTCCCATCAGCTTTCTTCTTCTGCTTGCTAGTGCAGCGCATTGGCACACTATGTGTGGTGCCGTTTCTTATTCCTCTAGGCATAGCTTGCAGGTATCATCCTCGGGAATGCTAATTTTCTTAAATGACACCAGAAGTTACCATATCCTGTTAATAGTGCTGTCAGCCATCTCAAAGCCCTACGATCCATATCCAAAACCTTAATCTGTTCAACACTTCTGGTCGCTTCAATCGCCTTCTTAGCCAGTCTGCATGAGCTCACGAAGATCCACTGTTTCCAGTGTTTCCTCGTGGCCCACGTTTCTAACATTCCCCCTTCCGTGCCGCTGCCTAGGGCAGTATACGGCTTCGGACCTTGGAAACTCCAAGCAGTTCCTAGTTTTGCCAGTTAATCCGCCCTCTCCTTTCCTTTGATCACTGCGTGTCATCGGGCCCACGCCAGTGTCATCTTACGAACACATTGCAAGGCCAGCGCATTACTAACTCTGTACACCTGAATACCACCTGATTGTCGAGTGCCCCCACTATCTTCTTCCCCCTCACCCGACTCTCCAGCAAGTAATCCAGTGCATAGACCAGAGCCAGGACCTCTGCCTGAAAGACTTAGATGGGGGTTCAAATTCACGTCCTCACTGAAGATTCCTGCACCTGCTCTCCCATCAATTCTCAGTTTCAGCATATTTAAAGTAGTACCTAAACTGCAATTTTGCCCTTTACCAGCATCGTTTATTTTCAGGTACTTAGTTGAATGCCTTACCTACAAAACACTTGTTTTGGTGCAAATTATTAGCCCAGTAACCGTCAGAGTTTAGAGACGAAAATTTCGATATTTTCCAATACACCCATTCTCCAGCATCTCGGCGAAATTCTACATACAGACATTTATTCCAACGTAAGAAAATTAGTACTAACGGCAATATATAAATTTTCTAAATACGTGCAAGTAAAAATCCTAAAATCAAGACCCATTGAAGGCAATACAGGCGAACTTAGACTAGTTCGGTTAATGGTCAAGTGGAAAGATTTCACTCTACACTTAATGAAATAATACGATGCCAAAAGGCAGACGGTATTCAGAAAACTTTTCCTGAGCTTCTCAACAGAGCTGTCTATGCGTATAATTTTTCAATACATTCAACGACCGGGAAAAGACCGCTTGAGGTTTTCTTTGGTTGAAACGTAAGTACTAACCCTGAAGACTTCGAGAGAGCTAGGCGGGACAATATAACTAGGCTTCGAGGATTACACTCCCGGTGAAGTTATTTATGTCAAGCTAAACAAACGAATAGGTTCCAAACTATCCCTCAGATACAAAAAGGGAAATAGTGAAAGAAAAATTTTCAAAAACCATTACTAACAAAATCCGACAAGATCGTTCATAAAAGTAACATTTAGAATTAGTATTTCCCCTGAAGGTTGCTTGCCATCTTCTGCTATGCATTATGTAGAATTCAAAAGTAATAACGCTGACTACCGGATCATCCAAATTACAGACAGGAACTTTAAAATGAATCCATATTATCGATTTGGAATCTTACGAAGAAAGCCTTCACGATCTAGAACTCAGGCTCGAAATAGATGTCGAAGCAAATCATCGTATGTACCCACTCCATTCCTATGAAATCACGAAAATTAAATCTTTATTGAACCGACTAAAGCCTAAAACGAGGCTAAAGAGGTCATTAGATTTTCTTGGAAGCGCATGGAAATGGTTAGCCGGAAGCCCGGATCATGATGACTTTTTAATCTTAAAAGCAAAAATGAATGGCACTCTAGAAAATAAACAAGTCGTAATAATTAATAAATCAACAATTGATCGAATTAACAAAATTATTAAATCACAGAAAACAAATGAAGACATCCAAAACGGATTGATTGCAAATATTAAACACAAGGTAGATCTAATTCACGAAGAAATTATAAATGTAGACTATGTAGACTACAGTGGGCAAAAGCTGGAGTTGTAAATTCTATTATTCTGTCTATTAACGAAGAAGAACTTTTTGAAAAAACTTTATATTATAAGCATTCCTAACGCAGAAACAGAATTATGTGAAACAATGCTAATAAACCCTGTAAAAAGAGGAAATTTTATAGTTAAAATACCATTTGAAAATATATTGCAATGCAAAAATAATATTAATGGAGTAAAAGGAAAATGTTCATCTAGTAGTAAGCTAACCATATATAATAGTAATCAAATTGTAGACCTAAAATATATTCCTAATTTGATAAGTAGCCGACTTTCGAACGAACTTTCGAAACGATGAACCTAACAGGTACATTTATTCTACAATACCACAATGCGACGTTAACTGTCAATTAGCAAACCTACACCTGCAATGAAATCTCCAGTACGACACCATTACCTGCAATGCTGACACCATGTCTACTTCCCCACCCGAGGTCCGGCAAGCTTTTCTAATTTGTGCATAACAATTTAAGTAATTTTAAGTCTGTTCTTGATATTCAAATACTGAAGTCGAATAAAGAATCCCACCAAAAACATTTCATGTAAAAAAGGTAGCCAAGACTCACAAGCTCATACCGCATACACTGTTAAAAAGTTATCAGATCTAACTCTACAACCCCTAACTCTAGAAACCCTACATCTTGGTCAAGAAGTAAGGCTTGGCAGTTTGGCGGCCGTCGCACAGTCACCCCTATGGACTTGTAGTAAGAAATTAAGTCACTGGTCTTTAATGTTGTGTCATGTATTAGATCCATGAAACCATACTTTTTGACCAAGATGTAGGGTTTTTAGAGTTAGGGGTGGTAGACTTAGGCCTTGTAGAGTTTTTGGTGGGATTTAATTTCTTTTTGCGAGATGCTCTAGATCTTTTTAGTTTTTCGGGCTGTATTTCTTGTTCGTCAACTTTGTCTTTTTTTCATAGACCACTCTCTATCATTGCCTCCTTTCCTTGGTGGCTTATTATTTCCAATATACTGAATTAACCCTTTTCACTCAGTAGGCGCACTTCACAGGCAGAAGCCAGGAACCAATAAACCTACCAACCAGAATATAACAAAATATTGAGGTGAATGACGCTCCCAAACCAGCATACAAAAAGAAGAAAAAAATAGCACCCAAAAGCACGAAACACACCCATATACAGCAGTTAGGAGTGCACAGGCAATAGAGATCGCTTGAGCTAAACCAATACATTACATAAACAAACCAACATAAAAACCTTACAAAAGCCTTACAAAAACGAGTGAGTACAACAGGATGGCTAAAAGTTATAGGGGCTCCTCCTTAATGTAACCTTGTCCACGTTAGTGCTGCAAACATCACCAACATCATTAGCAAACCTACACATGCGGTTAACTGGCTCAAACATACCATACCTAGTGCGCGAGTAAGCTAGGACCGTTTCGAAGTGAATAGGACAGTCCTCTAGGTAACATTTTGGAAGAAAGTTCCTCACTGTCAATCTTCCCCTGCAGAAGCTAGTGTAGTAAAATTATATCAGCAACCCAACGATGCTTCTCGAGAGTAGCAAGTTGTAGCAATCCAAATCGCTCTTCATATGGAGGCAGAATAAGAGGGTCCCTCCAGGGCAGAGCACGAAGGGCCGATCTCACAAATCTTCGCTGAAGGGATTCAATACGTTTAATGTGAGATCTGTAAAACGGGGACCGAACCGGACTAGCATACACCAGCAATGGTCTAATAAGGGATGTATACAGATGTAGTCTTATGTGAGGGCTAGGAAATTCCCTGGACCAACGAAGGAAAAATCGCAACATAGAGTTGGCCCCGGAAGCGATATTATTAATGTGGGGGATCAAGTTAAGTTGTCTATCGAGGTACGCACCCAAGTCCTTCACTCGTTCCACCCGTGGAACACAAGTACCATCAAACTTGTACTGAAAAATACAGCAGTTGCGAGACCTCGAGAAGGTCATACCTGACATTTCCCAATTGGTAATTTAAGATTATTATTGCCACACCAGCTATAATATAGGTAGGTCCGACTGCAAGATCTCGCAATCGACAAAAATTCCTGATATCGTCCGCATAAAAAAGAATTTTACAAGCAAGCAAGTAATATCATCAATAGATAAGATGAATAACAACGGACGGGGCGGGAAACCCAACCTGGCTAGTTTGAAAACGATAATAACGTGAGCAGCTTATCAAAGGCCTTACTAAAATCAGTATTAATGCAGTCAGTTTGGGAGCCATCCAAAAATCCACCCACATTGCCAGAAACAAACTCCAGCAAGTTGGATACCTTGGACCTACTCTGGAGGAACCCATTCTGCCGGCTAGAAATTAAACCCCTACACTTTATGGACAATTGAGATTGAATCATCTGTTCGAAGAGTTTTGGAATGCAAGATAATTTAGCAATTGGTATGTACTAAATCAGTATGGTACTTAGCTATTAACCGATTATATTCAACTATAGCTGACTGTTGTCCTTTATTGGTATTAACTTAAAGCAGACTAAATTATCTTTCCAACAAAGTACAAACATGTACACTTTATTAAGCGAAATAACAAGAAATCTCTGATTAAACCTGAAATTTTAGTCGCAAACAAAATTTTCATCCAAAACGCAAGCAGTACAATTTCCGTACGCGCGTTTAGGCTTAAAAATGCTTGTTAGTTTCTTAAATACGGTATGACTATTTTGCCTTCATTCGAAAGATTGTTTTGGTTAACTTCAAGTAGCAAAAAACAATCTTTATCATAGAAGCAATAGATTGGGCACTAGGACGAGTTTAAAGAAAAAGCACCCCTTTATGGGGAGTTGGTGGGTGAAAGTTATAGATTTTTTAATATTTTCATTGTTTGTGTGCAGATTTTAGTCGGCATACCAGCTTCAGCTTTCTAGGGCTTTTGGAAGTTTGGAAATTATCTTATGAGAAATTGTTATATAATACAGAACCAGACCCCCCTTTTCGAGGGGTTGGAGGATCAAAGTTACAGATTTCTTGTTTGTGTGCTAATCCTAGTCTACATATCAAATTTCAGTTTTCTGGAACTTTTGGAAGTACCTACCAATAAGAAATTTTATATACAGATCTGTATCCCCTTTGTGGGGGTGGAGTGTAAAAGTTGCAGATTTCTTAATATTTTCATTGTTTGTGTGCTAATCCTAGCCGGCATACCAAATTTCAGCTTTCTAAGACTTCAGGAAGTATCTTAGCGGTATTTCAGGTATTAATAAAATCTAAAGTATAAAAGCTGGACAAATTAAACTTAGTGTGTTTCATTAGTCTGGTAACTACATCTTATTCTAAGAATTTGGGCTCTCTGGTGTTATCCAGACCAAAGCTATGTGGGGTACTACGAAAAGCTTCGAAAAAAGGTACCGACAGTCTTGATTTTGATTTTTATATTTCTTCAAATTGTAAAGTTTTATTAGCTTCATTTTATTATATTTCTTTTATTTGAACGATTTTCAATTTAAAATGCATGCAATTTTGTGTTCTCGTTCTACATTATCTTGAATAAAGAGTAAAAGAAAGTATGCACGATGTTCCGTGCGCTACTTACAATAAGAAAATTTACCAAAAGCAGTTTAGCATGTGCCAAAACAAAAATATCATAAATTTTTCTTTTGCTTTTCATTCTTTTCGTCAGCTTCGGACCATCCGGTGTGCACATATGACTATAAATATGTCGAAAACTGCCTTCATGTCCATTAAAACAAGTTATATCATCCATAATATCACCAACTAGTCACGATTGCCGAATCCAATTAATTTTAAATCGGAGAAATCATAAATTATGGACTCTTTGAACCCACAAAAATACTTCACACTTTCCATTTGATAAGTGATAAACGCTGAAGATTCAATAAATTCATTTCAGATGCTTCCTTGTAAACAGAATATCCAACTCCCAATTCGTTTGTAGGTACGCAATTATTTTTCGATTGGTTTTGCGAGTATAAGTACATTATGATCAAAATTGATTTTTAGAAAATTGGGTGAAGGTAATTGATTGAAACTGCCCAACGAAAAATGCGCACAATATTAAACCACATAATGAAGAGAAAATTGAATTTCAAGAGAGACAAATATGTTTTATGATTTCATTTAAATAATTAGATCCAAAAGCATGTGAAAACCCATTTCAATTAATTTATTTTATATGAATTATTGAAGCAGACAAAATTTCTCTACTTGGAGGAACGAAATGTAAAAATTTCGAACTGGATAAACCACACAGCAACAAACTCGTTCGATACTGTATTTCTATAAATTCACTTGTGAGTTATAATTTGTCCACAAAACGAGAAAAACAATATCATTCCCCCCTCTTCCTTTAATGGAAAGTGAATTTCCACTTAATTTGTCAGGTATCTATTTAAGCAAGAATTTTCAGTTTGTTCCCAATAATTGTAAATTGATCAGAATAATGCTAATTACTTAAAGCATTTTGTGCCAGAGTCTTTTGTTTTCAGAGAAATTGAAGTACAACAACATTTTTTTAAATTAACGCACTATTGAGCGCAATTAATTATTAATTGAAAACAGTTTTGGCAGTAAAATATATTATATTATATTTTATTTATATATTTATAAATTGAATAAATAAATTCAAAATTATCACTTTTTCGATTTTTTATTTATTTTAACGTATTTATTCAGTTAAGGTTTAATATATGAATATGTATTTTATGGTTAATGTGATTACTTGAAAAAGTATTAATAAGTAATGGTTATTATTAACAGAAACCAAATAACGAGGTCAGCGTAAGATAATTTACAAAAATTAAACACTTAAGCCGGGTATGATTAATAAATGCCGTCAATGGATGGAACGAGTAAATCGAATAAATTTTAATAAAAAAAAAAAATTTCTAGACCAGGATGACCAGATTTTAAATTGAAGTAACCATCCATTAGATATAAAAGTCCTTGCAGTGTAAAATCTGCGGTCTATGAAATTAGTATTTTTTGCTGTATATAATTATATTTTTTTCACTTTATATAATTTTTTTTACATATTTTTACACTATTATCGCAAACTTTAAAATGGTATTCTTTACATATAAATAAGCGAAAATCCTCTACCTATTCATCCACGCGGGTGCCCGCTTGTATTAACTAACTCCAGTGAGGGTTTCAGCGAAGATGTGGAGGATTGCCTCCGCGCCATCGATAGAGGTCCCTAATTTCAGTCTGTGTGATCAAACTGGGTCACGATAAAAAAAATTAAAAACTTAACCTCGATCTCCTTGGAGATTGCCCAATCATCAGAAGACGAGTTGTTGGCCACCAGCCAAGAGGCCATCACCGAAGCTAGTGGATCGGCGAGCACCAGCCACAGGGCTCCCGGGAAACGTAAGTAATCCACCGAAACTATACTAGTCGATCGGCGAGCACCAGCCGCAGTGCTCCTGGGAAACCTAAGCAATCCAACCTGAAACCTATTTCCGCCAAGCAAGCGAGAAAAAAAGAAAAAGTCTCCTGGAAACACGCGATGATGCTAACGAACATGACAAGGCGGGAAAAACGAAATACTTAGCAATAGTTTTGGTATACAATGCCTTGGCTGCAAGGAGGTAACTGGAGGTGAGCAAGCGAAACAGGTCAAGTTCGGTCAAGTTAAGTCAAGGCGCAAGATAATCGCAATCCCACATCCGATCCGAATAGCTGTTAAGCGCAGAGGTCCCCGACAATTTGCAGTTGGATACTTTAGATCAGTGTTCAGCCGGCAGCAAAGTCTATACCGAACAGTGGGCGTGTGTGAAGGCAAGTCTGCCCGAAATGGTGATAGACCAGCTGCTTATTCACGAGCGAGGGAAGCTGTCCTACTTCGATTCCTCGGAGATAGTCAGAGAGAGAGTTGAGATACAAAATGCGAGGACGAATTCTCCAAGGACTTCCTCTGCAGCTGTGTCACTCGGTAGGAGTAGAACGGCTCCAAGTTGGGAGTTATTCGGCTGCGGAGATTTCGAGGAGGCCTAGGGCCCGCATTTGGTTGTCTAACATGAAGTTAGGCAATAACCAATTACTGCAATGTCTTTCGCTGCACAATCCCGCTGTTCAAATGGATGATTGGGCGGTTATCAAGGCTGAGGAACCGCACAATATCAACATATCTCTCCTTCTTCTGGCCAGCGAGGAGCGCCTTGCGTCATTAGATGAAGCTGAATTCAAGCTAAGATTTGGCATAAGGCAGGTCAAACTGAATATTTTTCGGTCCAGCAGCCAGTGTCCTGACGTCGTCGACTTGATCGTTGACGAAATTCTGATGGATATGTGGATCGAATACCCCTATCTTCCTAAAAATACGGAATGCTGAGGTGCGTTCAGATTAGTCTGCAGCATTCGAGATGTGCTACAGAAAATCTGTTGTTCCTCCTAGGGAAAGAGGACCTTTTTGCCCTCATCCAGACAACTTGGGTCAAGGATCTGCAGTAAGGTACAACCTTTTTTATTGCCAGAACATGCATTCTGACAGAAAAGTGTTGGTGAGTCTCTTTTTGATTTTATAATTAATACTTACCTCCAAATTTTTAACAAGGGCAGCTCCCCCACTTTCGCGTTTCCGAGCACGCATAACTTCGTCTTCCAGCCGACGTGAAAGTGAAGAGGTGCTATTAACCAGAGAGAAATCGAGGGTCGAAAACTGGAGAGTGCTGGACTTGAGGTCATCCGATCATAACGGGATACTGGTAGATGAAAAGTCTAAACCTTGCAAAAACCCCAGAGGAACTAATGGAATAAATGCAGTCAAGTAATTAAAACTTAAGTTTCCAATATACTTAATTTAGGCATTGAAACTGTTGAAGATCTTGAAAGGGTAGGTACATTCGAGAAAGCCACGAGTACGGATTTCAACGTCTCCGACCTCTTAAGGCATAGTAAAAAAATTTAATGGTTTAATGAAGATCTCTACAATTCGAGGAAAATTGCTCGAGATATTTTCGACATCTTCTACAGGCGTAAATGCTGTCAACCTTATAAAGATTACCTTAAGATTTACAAACAAGCCATCAGAGAAGCCTAACAACAGGTTTGCATAAAAATATTGAAGGGAAGCAGCTAAACTCAGCAGAATACTGTCCAAAGAACATATTAACCCCTCTTTTATGAAAATACCGGATGGTGAGTAGATGCATTTCTCGGCTGAAACCTTGGAGCTTCTAATGCATACTCACTTCTGGCGTTGCAGAGCGGATAGCCAAAGTACAACGGCAACCTGCAACTCGGTAACTAGTCATATCTCGGACAGAGAATTTGAAGATATTGTCATCAGAGAGATTACTATCTGGGCTACAAGCAGCTTTGCACCTATCTGCTCCCCTGGGCCGGATGGAATTGTACCACTCATGCTACAAAAGATACCATACTTAGTAGCGAAGTGGCTATTTTGAGGTGTTGTACAGCGCTTAACTCCGTTCCTTATGGTAGACCTGGAGAAATGTCAAGGTAGTGTTTATTGTTAAGATTGGTAAACGGGCTCACGAACTTGCAAAGGGCTTCAGGCCGATGAGTCTGATCTCCTTTTTGCTAAAAACCCTGCAGTGTGATCGATACTTTAGATTAACAGGACAACCATCTTAAGTCTTGATCTCAGCATGCCCACTGCAAGGGAAGATCAACAGAGACGGGTCATCATGAAGATGTACGTACGATTGAACGCTCATTAAAATATAAGGAATATACTCTTAAGGCGTTCCTGGACATTGCCTTCAATCATGTTCGCTCTGAATCTATTCTGGAGGTACTGATTCGGCCGTTGAATCACCAATGATGAACATTGGCATCTTTACGGACAGTAAAGCTGACTTAAACCAAAATCGAACTACAATATCACCCTACTCTGGGTTCGAGGTCATAGAAACATACCAGCCTGTGCCATCTTTAGAATGATCTGGCCAAGCTTTAAAAAAATACAACATCGGAGTTGCTTTACACGGTTTTCGTGGCGGTCCAATAGGTGAGCTTGCGGTCAGGCTGGGCGCTCCCTTCAGTACGCACTGTCGCAGATGCGGTATTGCCAATGAAAAAGAAACTATTTCTCACCTTCTAGTGCCCAGCACTAGCATGTGCTAGGAGGAAGTTTCTGAGAGATTACTTTCTGGAGAACCTTCAAGCAATCTCAGGAATAATGATCGGGGAAGTAGCCCAATTGTTGGGTGGTTTTAACTTCGGTGTCTCAGGACCACATCGTTTTCTATGATAGGCCGAGGCCAACAATCCAGGTCTTACAGGTCGTGGTATCAAAACGGCGCGGTAAGTGCTAATTAGAGTGCTTCCCATGACGATAGCACTCCCCACTTAAACCAATTTACCAACATAAGAAAAGTAGAAAAGAAGAAGAAGAAAATGGGGTAAAAATGTTCTAAGGGTTAATTTTGGTTGATAAAACATAAATAAGGTGAATATTTAGATCATCCTAGAAGAAATGAGGAACTTTTTCTTGTCCCTTTTTTCTGCAAGTGTGACTTATCTTGTTCTCAAACTGTACTCTCCCTATATATATATATATATATATATATATATATATAGTAGTGCATAGTAGCATTTCATGGTTACTGTAGTACAAGCAAGTCAAATTCAAAGGAAAAATATACAAATATTAATTTTATTTGGGGCGTAAATAATCAAAACCTTAATTTTTATAGAAACGATAGTTTATTTTGAAAAACCAGTTAAAGAAGAATAAGAAGAACGATAAGTTTAATGTGAAAGAAATACCACTCACTTGGCACCTCTTCTTGGTTACTATCTTTCCTCCTTCGGGGGAAAATTCGCAGTAATTACGTTCAAAACTGATCTAAGGCGAATGTGAGTAATTCTGGATCTGACTTATTTCCTTTTATGAATTTTGCACTTAAATCTGAATCGCACTGGAACTCAATAGCCTCCAGTTGTGTATGATTAGGTACTGATTCAATATTTATTACAAAGATCTAAGAAGACAAGGAAAACAAAGTTCTTCGGTATAGTAGTATAAACCGAAACTTCGCTCCCTAATTTGCTATAAAACATCTAAAATGATAGATATATTTAAGGGCTGATTAAGAAAAACATATATTGCGTTTTACAATAAAATGAGTAAATAATTTTAACTAATTAATGCTTAAGGTACTAATGGAAAACAAAACTAATTTTTTGGTACATGCATAAGACGGCAGGAATAGGCGGCTTTAATGTGGTCAGCGTTGTGGCATATGTTTCTTAAAACTCTATTCTGGGCACCTTCTTATTTAGTTGTGTTGCCTGCTGTTGTACTTAACGTGAGCTCACGTCTTTAAGCTGATGAGGTCCAGATTAACTTATCCAGACCTATTGGATTGATAGGGTACTGCTTATAAAGAATCAATAACAAACTTGTAAAAATTATGTCTGAAGAGAATCGTCTTTTGCTTTATCCCTTTAAATTCCAATGTGTGGCCTTTCCAGCTGGGTACTAACAACTGATGATTTCTCTTAACAACACGATCGTGCCCTTCGTTGACAACGTCTCTAACGTGGAAGTCAAGTTTACTAATTTTCTGTCCTGCTGCAACCGAAACGAAATAGTCTATTCTTTAGAAAATTTGCGGTGGCTTAAGAAAACTTTAGTTCTGGTTAGGTTAGGTTAGTTGGCGGCCACCGGTAGTGAAAACACCAGAACATCGGCCGCCTCACTACGCTATAACTGGATACCCAGTAGAGAATCATTTTTTGTAAAGTCCCTAAGACCATTCTAGCATCGTGCATCAGAAGTGATTTAATCGTATTTGAGTCGCGCACCTTAATGACTATACGAACAAATTTCACTACACCTTCGAAAGTCTGTGTGCAACAGCAATACTCTTGTCTTGAGACACCCGTAAGGATCGGTATACTTGGCATTACCATTACACTAACAACTCACAAGTTCTCACTCCTCCCTGCTTGGTGTTCTAGTAGAGAATGTTTTCTCAACGCTTACTGTAGGAACGTTTTAGTCGGTGCTCTCCTTCAGATGATCTTCCGGATAAGCCATTAGGATACTACCATGTCCGTAGTCCGAATTTTTCCAACTTTCGGATTCCTTCAGTCTGATGACATTACGATTAGCTACACTCCTACTGCGGTTGTTCAGTTGGGGCAGGGAGGCAGTGCACTTGTGTTCTTCCCGCTCCTGAAAAACCTAGCAGGCAGGGTGAGACACTTCCTCTTTTATTCTTGGTCTTAACCGCCATATATGAATATGAAGACCTGGCTTAACCTCACCTATATTCCAATCTTGTGGATGAAGCTAAAAGTAGTCTTCATTCCTAAACGTGGAAGGGCCTCACACTGGAAACACACTGTCACGCTTTGACAACATGCAGACATCAATTATAGGTCCATCGAGACTGCCTTGCACGAACTTATCGCAAGTATTTAGCGATCGTGAATGCATAAAGAATTCACACGTGGAGGCTTTATCGATATTGAGCGTGCTTTCAATAACATCAACTCAGAGACGATAACGGCATTTTAAAGGAGGCTCTATCTGGGCGGTCAGTTTATTGATCTCACCTCTAAATGCAAGATTTTTAACTCCAGTTTGGCAGGATCCAAGTTGCGAAGAGTTGTTACTAAAGGTACTCCCAAACGAGGTATACTCTTACCGCTCTGGTTTTCGCCTACTCTTATGATATTGCACTGATTTTTTCGGGTACGTACCCTAACGCATTGGCTGAGGTGATACAACATGCCCTTAATGAAATAATGGGTGTGGTCTTGTCATAAACGCGAACAAGTCAGAGTTGATCTTTTCTTTCGGAAGCATAGTGTTCCCCCTATAAGCTACCCTATGCTAAATGGGGTCAGGCTGAAACTAGGTCTAGGTGACTACACTCTTTAAAGCCCTCAACACAATTCTCCACATCCTAACGGTGGAAAATTTTAGTAAGCAAACCGTATCATCGTCTGCAATTAGGCTTACTTAGTCCAGATTTGAAAATTTACCGACTATAGACACTCAAAATATCCTGAACGGTAGAGCTATAACAAACGCTGACTATACCACGCTTGCCTGGCTACTGCAATGTTTTTTAGGCAGAAATATTGGGTATTAAGCTAGTCATAGATCGTCTGAAGATTTCAACGCTGCCTACGGATGATGTCTGTATCTTCTCAGATAGTTAGGCTACTATTAAGCCACTCACGGGAGTGTATACGTCCTCCAAAATGCTCATAGCATGCCCCTCAACCTTGAACAGCATGGCTGAGAGTCTGAACGTACGCACCATAGGGGTACCGGGGCATAGTTATGTTTCGGGTGACTGTGGAGCTGATGAGCTAGCAGGGATGGTTACCTCTTTTCTCGACATGGATATAAATCAAAAGCTTGGCAAGCCACATGCACACATGCAAGCTGCCTCATGAATACGAAGTTTAGATGGCAGATCGAATACACCTGCCTTATAACCCATAAAATCTGACCAATTCTTCGAGAGAGCTCATCTTCCTCGGAAGAAATATTATAAGCGTTGTCGTGGCCATCATTACGGGCTATTGTCTCATATGTAGATTTGGCACGCCTTCAAAAAACTTCTCTAGGCGTCGCTAACATGAGGAGGAGGAGCAAACCAAACTTCACTTCCTCTGCAACTGCCCGGCTCTAGCTAACCGCAAGAACCGGTCTTTGCGCTTCCCCTTAATCAAAGAGTTAATCCAATTAGGGTCTCTTCTTCTGGTGAAATAGATCTAGTTCGGCCTTTTAAGACCTCTAGATCTGCTCTCCTCTCTTTCATTAGGGGTTATACGGGGTTAAGTGTATAACCTCTACTGTGGTGTCACAATGAGCCGTTTTGGCCTAAGTGTGCCTTATTAGGCAGCCATTTTAATCTTACCTAACCTACCAGTTAATCAGCGATTCCAGCTCCGCGCATGTATGTGGCCTCCCGGAATAACGAGTTAAGTCCAAAAATTAGCTTTTTGAGAAATGGACGTTTTTCTGTTTCAGTCGCCGTACACATTTATGCTAAAGTCGTTATAAACATCATCTTTTTACCGTTATTTTTGCAGTTTTTGTGATTACGGCATAACATATGTATTCCGTATAGAAAATATATAATCCGATGCTAACACTATTTTGAAAAAAAAATTACTAATTCGGTTATGACGGGAAGTTACAGATATCTAAAACAGGTGTTCTTTCCAACTGAATCACATTAGTAGGGGGAAAAAAAACCAGTGCTCATTTCTAAAGCTCGGGAGAAAGTGAGACGCGCTGATAGTCTGGCACGATCGAAGAGATGGGGACGTTTCTTAGGTTATAAGGCGGTAACCACTTTGTATAACGATCTTAATTTTTGTGGGAGTATTCTACATGGGATTCAAAATTCTTCTAAAGAATAAAAAAAACTGTTGGTACTCATTACCCCTTCCGTAATTATTTAATATTATTCGATTAGTGAAGCAATTCACATATCTAAACTCTCTCTCTCTCTCTCTCTAGATTATGTAACTCCTTCGAGACAACGACTGCAAGTAATAATCAATAATTTAAGGTTAATTCTAAACCACCGATATTTTCACTGTTGGCCTTCTTATCGTAATCTGTTGCCAGCAGAAAACAACACCTTCCTTTGCTCGGCCCCACTATATTAGAATGTAAGGTGTAGCGGTAGCTACAAATTTAATTTTTAATTAAAATTTTATCAGTTTCATTATATTATGTTAATAAAATATTTTAAATAAATCCACTTTGATTATGTTCTATCAGAGTGTACAGATAAAAAATTGTCAAATATATTTTGGTCAACCTGTACACTTCGATAAATTTTGAATAGTGTGAAACACAAACACTTTAAAAAGTATAATAATCATTCAATCATTGACAGTAAAATAATATACTCTAAACAGAGAAAATTATAAACAAACTATCAGTGTATTAATTGTACGGTAGGTTACAAAAATTGTAATTTTAAATTTCAGTTTAACCAGATTGTTTGAATAATAAACATTAAAAAGTTAATAAAAATAAATATCTTTAAAAAATTAAATTTTTGCTTTCTGAACAAAAAAACTTATAAAATGTATCTAAACTATTTCTAGATATAAAGAAGTGCTAGGATCTGAGGCCCCACAACTGAAGGGACTTCCTTCGATTCAGTTTGGCCCCAATCCTATACAATCAACTTCATAAGGATATTGTAATATACTTGAGAGTCCGGTTAGATGGATCAATTGAATGGAATACATACCTTACAGACAGGATAAACAGGGCTTAAAAAACCCTTGCACTTTTTCGTAGGGCTAACGTGTATGGGAATTTAAACAACACCACATAATTCAACAACTGGTCCAACTTGCGGCAAATGACACACTCATATCAGCTGAAACCCCAATGCAAATATGAATTTATAATGAATCATATTGGAGGCGGTTAACGTGGTTTTGACACTGCATCTCACATTGCTGCAACATATTTAAAAATAAAATTAAAAAATAACTAATTTGTAATGTATTTGTTTTAGTTACCTGCTAAGAGTGTTAAAAGGCCTCGCCTCGCTTGTGCAGAAGGTTTTCGATTGTAAAAAACAATTTTAGGGATTGTTAAGAATTAGTAGAATATTATACAGGAATATGATTATAAACATTAAGGATTGCAAAAGATATTGGGGCAAGTAAGATTTTCGTCCAACCTTTCCGCCATGTTCTGTTTCCTTTATTACGGAAATAGATATTTTTACTTTAAGTCACCGAACTAAACTCTAGCTAACTGTGCAGAAATTTCCTTCCCTATTAAATACTTGAGTTAAATTTAGTTCGCGGTCATTAGCTTGAAAATTTTGCTGCTTGGAGCAATGGATCCATTTGGGCGGAAAAAAGGGAAATGAACGGTAAAGTTGATTAAACAAGGTCTAATTGACTTCTGCTAATTCATAGGCAATTATGTCTGCGGAAAAGTTGTACACTCAATTTCCTCCTTTCTTTCCAGCTGCAGTCCCCTCAGGATAGATATGGAAATGGAACTAACTTCGAGTGCTATGCATTCCAATGAGTTACTTCGTAGTTGTTGTATGAGGTTAAGTTGAGTTGTTATACTCGTATTCGATGCTTTTGTGAAAGTTTTAATGTCTACGAATTTAAGGTAAAGTTTTAGAGTTTTACTTAGCACCTGATTTAACTTTTTCGCCGTAATTATTACGAATAAACTTTATTTACATAAATTACTTATAACTGAATATCTTTAGGAAATTTCAGTTCTATTATACACGTTTCCACATCTTGAATGCGATGTAGAAGTTTACAACAATGTCAAAAATTTCGCGAAGACAGTCCGTAAAGACCTTCACAAAGCAATTTCAAAAGTTGCAGGGGTAGTGCATTCTAAAGAATGAAAACAGAAGTATCCAAATCCGGCAACATATTTCGAAATTAGTCATTACATACCCTAACCTTAGAAAATTCTTAACATGGCTCTAGTGCACAACCGTACTCTATACAACAAGAGAGAGTTATCGTAGTCGGAAAATCATCGTAGCCACTCTAGGTACAAAATTGTTATCATTAATCAATCAGGAAACGTATTCTGAACAACAGAAACAAAATCATCAAGAATCATCTACATCAGTCCACGCGTTATCAAGTTAGGTTATCCCCCGATGTATCCTCATATTAACAATTATGGATTATGCTTTATATAACATAAAAAGAATCATCCAAATCGGGGTTCGCGTTAACATATTGACATCCAGCCCCTCCCCTACAACAACCACACCATTTAAAATAGTGTCACGGTACCAATGGCAGAACATAGTCTATATACTAGAAAAAAAATCATCCAACTCTGTTCACGCAGTACGAAGTTAGACTACTCCTTCCTTTTCCCATCCCACTCAAGGAACATATTTTTTCATTACAAGGAATGGGGGATCACACCCTACACAACAGTACAAGAATCATCCAAATCGTTCTACGCGTTACGAAGTTAGGTTTTAATCTTACCCCCCAACCCCACCACCTTAAAAATGTTTTTTGGCATGGTACCAATTAGTGAACATACTCGACATAACAAAAAAATTATCCAAATCGGTACACGAGTTACGAATTCTTCTTTTGATGTGCTGAATATACAGGGTGTTTCAGTTCTGATGTGCCAAAATCAGTGGGGTGATAGATATAACCTAGCCAAACAAAAAATTGTATGTCAGGGAGGGGTGCAATCTCAACCGTTTGGTACTTACTGGGTGATTCTTAAATTTCAGTTTTTCATCTCTTGATCTACCCAACACAGCCACATCAAACAAACGATAAAAAACTTCTATTCCAATCGCCCTTCCAAGACTGTCAACAATGTTAATCAAACTCCTACCAGGTACAGTCACTTCCTACCTACCTACTATTCAGAATATTCCTAAATTTTCTCCGAAATTCATATAATTAGTACACCCCTTTTCTACCTTTATTAGATTTCCCATGTCCACGTAGAGAAAATATTTAGAAATTTTTACGTCGAAATCCTATTGGAGAATATTATAAAAATCAACAAATTAAAGAAATTAAACTCAAATTAATTCGAAAATGTTTTTTAATGAATTTAAAAATAATTAAAATTAATCTTGGTAAGTAACAGAAGCCGTTCAAAATTTCCACCGCCACTTTGGATGCATGCCAACAGTCTGCTTCTAAGTCCCCCTTTAAGGCGTATTCCAGCCAGCCTCTCCCGCATTTTCGTCGCTGGACTTGAATAAACTTCATCCTTCATTGTTCCCCAAAATAAAAAGTCCAATGGGGTAAGGTCTGGAGAACTAGCAGGCCAAGGAATCGGTGCACCTCGTCCAATCCAGCGGTTAGGAAATTTTTCACTTATAATTGCCCTGAGATTATCCATAGGGTTCTCCTCTATTAGATCGAATGGTCCTACAAAATGGTTGCCGATGATACCAGCTCAAATATGGACACTGAATCTCTGCTGGGATGAGGTCACCTTTGCCCTGTGTGGGTTAGTGTTCGACCAGGTATGGAGGTTATGGAAGTTCGTGATATCATTCCTGGTGAATTGACATTCCTCTGTCCACAGAATTCGGTCAAGAAACGCTCTGTCGTCAATATCGCGTTCCAGAAGCCAAGTGTTAAATTTCGTGTCTCCATGTCGTGTGAACTTACACTTCCTGTTTCTCTTAACCTTCGGAAAGTCCGTGTAAATACACCTCTTTGGGGTACTCGCCGTTTAGGGAATCTCCTTTGATATTCCAGTAAAGCCGCTCCCTCTTTTCCGTCGACTACACCAGAAATATAAATAATATCCGCGTATTCCTCAAATGTAAATTCTAATAGTTTGTAGTAATTTTTGCTTAGAAACACCCGTGCTTATTGATTTGTTTTTCAACTATGATGGCTATTCTTGCTGACTGACCATATTTCATAGCAAAATTAAAATTAAATTAAAATTAATTGCCTGTTAATCCAAAACAAACATTTTCGACCTTTTGTCTTAAAAATTTTGTTTCTTTATAGAATTTCCTACCTAAAGTGCAATAAAATAATAATTAGGTACTCAGGGAATTCTAAGGATGTAGTTTTTTAATCCTGTGTCTACCTTGCCATGTTGCACCTTATTGGAGAGGTAATAAGATGGGCAATCCAAACAAAAATAAAAGATGTATTTCGGAGATAATGTGGGAAAATGCTGCTATTTCAGGTAATCGCAAACCATTTTTTTAACTTACTTTAACTTGGAGACGGAGTTGGATCAATGCGTTGAGCGGCAAGACCAACATGCCATGGGTCCCGGGTTCGAGACCAGATGACCGTGAGCTTTTATTAAGAAATTAAAATAATCCACTCCGTTTCTGGGCTGTTGTCTAGCTCGCAGCAATGCAAATAAGACTCAAGTTTCCTCACTTCCCTTACCCTAATTCCCTTCCGGCCAAAATCATGCTAACGCATCAAAGGGTTGTCCCCTAGGATTTGGCCACATCGAATAAAAAAAAAAAAAACTTATGTAACTTTTGGAAGTTACTGTAAGTGTAATGCTAGGAGTTAAATCAGTATTGTTAATATTTTTAGAAAGGTCATTAGAAAAGTTGTTTTTTAGCGTTTGTTTGATGTGGTTGTGTTGGGTAGGTTAAAAGATAAAAATAAAAGAGTAATGTGTACACCCAAACGGTTATGAGTAACTCCCAAACGGTTGAGATTCCCCCCTGCTATACAATTTTTTGTTTTTCTAGTTGAGATCTATCACTCCACTCATCTTGGTACGTCAGATCTTAAACAACCTTTAGTGGTCCACTGATGCCGCGATCAAAATTATTTTTTGTTGTATGCCAATTGTTACTATATGGGAAAATGTTGACCTAGGGCTGGGGTGTGGGAGGGGTAGTTTAGCTTTGTAACGCTTGAACTAATTTAGATGATTCTGAATGCATAGAGTATCTATTTGTATTTTGAAAAAAATTGAGGCTTGTGAGAGTTGTAGGAGGGGCGGCGCCTAGCTTCATATGGTATAAACCGATTTTGATGATTTTGAACTGTTGTACAAAAAACGTTTCCTGATTGACAAATGATAACAATTTTGTACCTAGAGTTACTACGATGATTCTCTGACTACGATAAATCTCTCTTGTTGTATAGAGTATGGTAGCGCACTAGAGCAATGTTAAGAATTTTCTAAGGTGGGGGAATGTAAGGGGGACCGTGACTAATTTCGAAATATGTTGCCGATTTGGATAATTCTGTTTTCATTTTGTAGAATGCACTTCCGCTGCAACTTTTGAAATTGCTTTGTTCGTACGAGCAGCATTCTTCAAGTCCCATATATGAATACACTAAAAAGTGAAAAATAAAATAGCTTTTTAAGAAAAGGTTTAAAAAAAGCGTTCAAAAGCATAATATAATTTTTAATTTTATATCTATTACGACATTTTGAAGTCTGTGCAAATTAAACAAACAACACAACTACCCAACCTGAACGTTTCAGCTCACGGGCAGAGTAATGCATTACTTTTGGTAATGCATTACCGTTTCATTAACCATTACTTTCTTAATGAGTAATGTGAAAAAATTACATTAACCATTACTTTTTTTTTAAAGTAATGGAAGTACTGTAGAACAAAAGTAATTATCAAAGGTAATTATTATTATTTTTGAACATTGTCAAAATATTATAAGAGACAATTATGCAAATATTTTGACTAAGGAATATAGTTTATAACAGTTGTTTTTTATAAATAATTAAAACAGCTTCGATTGACCCAATAGAAGAAATTTACACTATATCTTCTACAATCATATCTTGGCAATGTTAAAAAACCTGGTAGGAATTTTTTCAATTGGATCTATTAAAGGGGTTGGCAATTGCTTATAACAAATTAAATTGTTATAAATAATATTCCTTAGTCAAAATGTATGCAGAATCGTCTCTTATAATATTTTGACAATGTTCAAAAAATCAATTGATAATTACTTTTGTTCTACAATACTTCCATTACTTTAAAAAAAAAGTAATGGTTAATGTAAATTTTTTCCATTACTCATTACAAAAGTAATGGTTAATGTAAATTTTTTAGATTACTCATTAAGAAAGTAATGGTTAATGTAAAGTTGTTACATTCATATTTTCGCAACCCTGCTCAAGGAATATGGAAGGACGATTAAATACTTTTGTTGAAGTTGTTTGGTTTGTTTAATTTGCACAGACTTCAAAATGTCGCAATAGATGTAAAATTAAAAATTATTTTATGCTTTTTAGCGCTTTTTGTGAAGTCGGTTCAACTTTTTTTTTAAAACAATTTTATATCAGTTAAAATTTTGCTTCAGAGGTTATGGTTATGCAAGTACGAAAATAAAGAATCAGCTTCCGTTAATAGCTGCTGTACAAATTCCACGCTGTATATTTTTGGATAAAAGAAACATTTCGCTCCATGGGTCTTGCGATGCGTCTGAATTGAGTTAGGATGCGGTCATGCTGAAAGCGAATATCAGCCATGAATTATAGCGTGGTCAAACTGATAGCAACAAATTTTAATAAAGTAAACTACAATGACTTTTTCTATTGTCGAAAAATTACTTCCGTTCG
Organism: Leptarthrus brevirostris; assembly: GCA_964036015.1. NCBI lineage: Eukaryota > Metazoa > Arthropoda > Insecta > Diptera > Asilidae > Leptarthrus > Leptarthrus brevirostris. The sequence continues at coordinate 115,328,573 of OZ038372.1, read as the reverse complement.
AAACTTCAGTTTTAAAACGTAGAAGGTTATCGATGGAAAAAAAAGAGGAAATCATTATCCACACCGAGTTAACAAAGAGCACCCCCGGAATGATGAACATCGTCATCTTCAGCAAATGTTAACTGAGCATGAGCATCGCTTTTTTGAGTACTACAGATTGATTCGGGAAACCTTTGAGTTCATTTTACAGGAAATAACTAATTTAATCGAAAATCCCTGCACCAATTTTGGAAATACAATATCAGCCAAGGAAAGAAAGTTAATGAGTAAATTTGGACACTTGAGTTTAAGATTTCACTTGTGATAGCATCTGTTTGTTTGTCGCCTCACTCAGTGCACTGTTTGGTGCACTTTTCCAACTTAAGGGTGTCGTTGGTGTCTTATTACTCCTCGTTGTTTTTGCTAATAACTCGCTAATTTTAAGCTGAAATTCAATCTTCTCTGTTCAGACAGAAAATTTTAGTCAGCGTCCATTTTAATATCACTTTGCGCCTTTAAAATTTCCATCCATTCTATTTGAAAAACTTTATTATTCTCAGTTGGTTGCTTACATTTCATGGCTTTATGATTGGGCTGACTTCTATTTTCACATTCGGAATTTTTACTTCGAAAGTCTATACCAGAAATAGAAGAGTTCTGTGCGCAGATTTCAGAAACCTTTTCTTCGTCATAGATATGACCTTCGTTGTTTTTGTTTTAAACGGAGGTTCCTGGCAATATCACTAGAGCAGTTACGACATTGTGCAAACTTCCTATAAGTGGACCCGAAGTCATGAAATCTTTAAGGAAATCCACGTGCTCAAAATGCGCACATTTTCGAGCGAAAATTTTGACTTCACTTCAGGATTTTAAATTTTTTCTCTACATATTGATTAATATCGAAGTTCGTAGGTATGGTAAACTAAGGGATTGAAAGAATTTTTGAATCATCATGTTTACATTCACTAATTGCATTGGAAAAGTATAACATGCCTAAGCCAGCATGCCTCCCAGAAAGTGACGTTCAGGCTCCTTGCGTTTTGATTGGCAATGAAGCTTACCCTCTGAGCATTTATCTTTTATGATCGTTTCCGGCTAGTAAATTAAATGAAGAAACTATTTTGAAAAGCTTTTCAGTGTGCGGAAAACAATTGAATGTGCGTAAAAACTGCAAGTCTTTCTTTGGAACAAAATTCGAATCCTTCTTTTCCACCAGATCGGAATTGGAGGAAGATCGCCTCCAATGGGGGAGTCAGTGCATCTCTACACTCACGGCTCTAAATTAGAAGGCAAAGTGAGTGGAGGTATCTTCTCGGAACATTTGGACCTCGATATCTCATTCCGCTTACCTGACTACTGCATAAAGGTAGCTGCGGACCGCCTGAATCATCTAACGCAAACTACAGACAGCATATGTATTTCTGAGATAGTCAGGCCGCTATTAAATCCCTCTCGGGAGTATACACCACCTCCAAAACGGTTATAACTTGTTGCTCAGCACCAAATGACACTGCAGAGCCGACGAACTAGCGAGAATCGGTACCACTCGTCCTGATTCGGACATTAACCACCAGCTGGGTAAACCGCTGGCCACATGCAAACTGAAACTCTTACAGGAGTCTTTCAGGATTACAAACACTAATTAGCAGGAGGAGCACACCTGCCTGATTACCCCAAAGCTTGACCCTAAACGATCAAGGGACCTCATTCTACTCGGAAGCAAAACAATTAGCAGTAACGTAGCCGTTATGACGGGTTACTGCCTCATAGGTAGACACGCCGATAGATTGGGCGCGCCTTCAAACGACTTCTGTAGGAGTTGCCATGACGAAGAGGAAGAGGAATTCATACTTCACCTCCTCGGTAACTGCCCGACCCTAGCCAACCGTAGGAACCGGGTTTTGGGCTCCCCCTTCTTTGAAGAGTTAATCGAATTAGGCTCCACTGATGTTAGAGACCCGGCTCGATTTATCAGGAGTTCAAAATGGTTCCCGACGATGAGGTAAGGCTGAACACCCTTCCCAGCCCAGTCAAATTTATTTTGACTTCTGGTGAAATGGTTCCACTGGAGACATGGAACTGGCTCGGTGTACAGGGGGTAACATGTTCACCCTCTTATTTCTTAGGTATTTTTATGGGATTTGTTAAATTTTTATAGCCTCACTGTGGTATCACAATGGGCCTCCTTGGCCTTAGTGTACCTTCTTAGGCAGCCACTTTAACCTAACCTAACCTATAATCTTTTAGTTTCATATCTCACAATGGACGCCTTTGTTGTACTTCCAAAATCAACCCTTTTTAACTTGTTGAATTCGCTCATCGCCAACCATAGCGCTGTCATTCTCGCCATCTACGGAAAGTTGCCTTTGACAAAGCTTAATTTATGTAGCAGCAGTGTTGCCAGGTGATTTTATTTTTGGATTACGAATTCCGGAGGAGGGAAGAATTCCGTAAATGATGAATCCAGCTGGAATAGTCGAAAATAAATCAGTGCAAGTATTTAAAAACTTAAGAAAAAACTGATATTCCCAAAATGTTTAAATGGTAAAATTTTACAAAGGACCGGCACAGAGCTTCATTTAATTTCAATTTTTTCTAAATACAATTTTCTGACATACTAATAACAATAAATCCTTTGTCGTTTACAAATGTGCGATTTCAATTGAACACCTTTTCGTAGTTCTCAATATATTTAATGTTTTCAAATTATCTTTGACAACAAATTTGCACTTGGGTGACGTAAAACTTGACGATTATAAACACAGTCCCGTAGGTTATGACTATAAACATTAATGGTACAAAATAACCATAATCATTTATTCAAAGATATTGTTATTCATCATATTTACCATATTGGTAATCGATAGGTATCTCGCAGAAGAGCTTTGCAGTCTGTTTCTGAGAGTCGTCTTGTTGAGGCTTATCTGACTAAAAATTCGTTCCACATTATCAGATGAATTTGAAAGAACTGCAATGTGATCAACCATGTCAAAAATCAATGGGAACTCAATGAAGCCACCGGCCTTTTCATAGTGATTGAAACAAACTCTTTTGTTTGCCTTTGAAGTCTGCCTTTCAACTTGTGAGCTCAAACTTACTTAGCAACTAATTAAAGCAGTTATCTCTTTTTAAAATACAAAACTGCGTTGTTCTGCAGAAAAATTAGTCCACATCTGTTAAAGAACTTGGAAAGTATTTATTTAATAAATGCACAAGTTTTGCACCACTCCGCCATATGATCAGTAGGATTTTCGCCTATTGTCTTTAGGGACCTATTATGGTACCAATGGCGCAACATACTCCACAATCATCCAAATCATTCGTTACGTTACGCTTTTGACATGATATCAATGGGGGAACACATTGTCTACAACAACAAAAATATTATCCAAATCCGTGCACCCGTTACGCGGTTAGGCTCCCCCTTCCTCACGAAGTTAGACGTTTTATAGTAACAATACATAAAATAAAAAAAGAGTTATCTAAATCGATCCACGCGTTGCGAAATGGCCCCTCCACCCCACACTCGCACCCTCGGACTAAATCATATTAAATCTCATAGTAACAATGGGGGTGTACTGGTGACTAGCCGCAAGCGATTTATTGAACAGATATCTAAAATTTTGATTAATATTGAAACAAAGTTTAATTTTTAATTTGTAGCCGAGTCTCTTTAATCCTTTTGTATGGGACGGGAGAAATCCACCCAGCTCCAAGAAACTGCAAACCTACCTACAATTTTTAAGATAGGTTTGAATCTACCAATATTTCTGTTTTCAGCAAAAAACAAACATGTATTGTCTTCGTCAGGACTCGAACCTGTGACTTTCCTGTAGAATGATAGAATGTGCTCCCTTACACCATCGGCGACATTTAGGAGTCTATAACGACCTTTTATGTTAGGTTTTGTGTTTCCAGCTGCTATTGCCGAGTAGGTAGTTAGCTTTTGGGTTTACGTTTAATTTGCAAACAATTTTCGACTTCCATATTATCTTAGGTATCTACATACCTAAGTATTCTATACTGAACTATAAGTTAATACCAATAAGGATTATGTGAGATGATCCCCATCCAAAAATAAGCATCACGTTACGCTACGGTGTACCAATCTTCTGCTTTCAGAAGGAACTGTTAACAAAGCTAAACATACTTTTTTGTTATTCGAGGAAGCAAAGAAAGAAGGAGCTTCCTCATTCCAGGCCAGAATTCTTAGAATCACTGTTATATTACTTGTTAGCTTCCTACTTCCTGTCCTGTACATATATTGCTTTTGTGTACTTTATATTCTTGTATGTGCAAGTAAAGGTTGCCGTTGAATAAACTTCGATAACAGGTCCTGAAGATAGCTACGGATATTTTTTCCATAACAGAAAACTCGCTTCTGTTTAATTCCTTCCACGTCATTAGTATTCAGATGTTGGCTGCTGCTAAGTTCACCAGTCTGAAAATTTTCAAAAACGTTCAAGGAGCTTATCGCTTGATCTGAACTGAAACCTGCAAGTTTTCCTATATTTTTGCTTAAGAATTTTATCTCTAAGAGGTATGTATACCTACTCTAGGAAAGTTGTCTCTCCAGGCAAACATTTGTTGACGTGCCTTGAATGAGCACGCACTGCTTACATCAAGCTTATGCAGATTCAGGTCTTGATATGTTTTCCTACTTCTTGCATGAGAGAAATCTACTGACTATAAGAAGAGGATGAAATGTAATTTTCCAGTAGTTAGCTGCTGACATTTATTGTTACATTTTCATAACTCTTTTGAGACATTTTACATCAGCAAAATGCACAAATTTGCAATTCAAAACTGTGTTTTTCTACCAGCTTTTACACTGAAAATTTTATATGTACATACATAAATACCTCAAAATATGATTGCAAAAATACATGTGAATTATGGAACGAAAATATTGTAACGTAAATGGGGCTCTCTTCGGGTTCGACAGATTAATTAAGATACTTATTTTCAATCACAAACGTTCAGAGTTTTATTCACTTCACTTAATTAGTTCATTTCACAATTTCCTTAACACGTTTTCTTCACAATATAACGTTTCACTTTTCTATCGCTGGTTATCACTTCGCTGGTTAAAGTACAACTAACTAATTTTGTTGCTACTCAGCCCTATTTATACTACTTAGCATAATTCTAGAAAGTTCAGCAACTCAGTTCTAGCAATTGCCCTTATTCATTTCCACCACACTAAGTCACCACAGGTTCGAGTCGGCCTTGACTTTATACGGCATCTGACGTTTTTCTGGTTTCCGAAATTCGGGACATGCACATTGTACAACTTGATCTCGTTTTCATCACGGAGCCTATGCCAGACTACAGTACATGTTACAATATGCTCTAGATAAATAAACAAAAATTAGTGTTCAGATCTTTAATATAACGCTGTATGGGCTTGCCACAGAGGTCGCAGGTTCGAATTTCGCTAGCGACGACCAGTGGTTACTTTCTTCTAACAACAGCTAATACTAAAGACCATTGGGGATTGCAGCCTAAAGCCGGTAATCTTAAATCCACCTTAAATTGTAGAATCTCTTGCACTGAATCCGACAAAGTTCTTCCCCCACTCCACAGGGGGAAACGGCAACTGGAAAGAGTTCTTATTTTCAGTGGTCTTGTATTTAAATAATAATAATAATACAGTGGTCTTGCATTTAATAAATAATAATAAAATAAATGCAAATAAAATTTGAACAGACTGAAGAGTAATTGAATTTTCATTATACACAATAATTCAAAGTATTTGGGCATTACATATCTTTTCAAACATTTACAAACTTCCCAATACCCAACAGCGAGTTGCAAACTAGTTATACAAAGAACTGATTCTATAACACATAATCACAACACAAGCTTTAAAAGTTTAGATTTCTTATAATTATTTTAGTACTTCATTATTTTCTAATAAAAGTAATTTAGACAAATATGTGATATACTATACAACTCAGCCTAATTTAAGAAACTTCAATCACTTAGTTTTAAATATTTCCGTTATATATTTTCACTTCACTTATTCACCAAGGGATCGAGTCGATTTATTTTTAGCTTAATACAAGCTATTACATAATAATTACAATTACAAGCTATAACATAATACTAATACTACAAGCTATAATAAATGATGACCTAATAAATAAATAGTAAAAGCTACAATATGAGCTCTAATTAAAGTAGATATGGGCTGGAAGGAAGAAGAATTAAGAAAGGCGATCAAGATGGGCGGGATCAAGTTATAAGGCTTTGTGAAGGGATGATTTACTCAGATAGAAGTCAAAGGAGGAAAGGTCGTTGACTTTTCGTAGCATCCTGGTAATTGGATCGCTTTGACCGTAGTTTGTGCGATGGCGGTCGAGTCGGAAAAGGGGGTGGACCTAAGGTTGCGGGAATTGGTATAGATGGGTAAAGATTGCAGGATTGAAGAGCAGTCTATGGCACCACTTAATAGCTGATGAATGAAGAGAATGTCGGAAACATCACGACGTTTACTTAAAGGTTGTAAGTCGATCAGTTTCAGACGGTTTTCATAAGTTGGAAGGTTGAATCTGTCTACCCACGGAAGATCACGTAGAGCGAAGCGAATGAACCTACGCTGGACGGATTCAATCCTGTAAATGTGGTTTGTTTTTGTAGGTGACCATACCTGGCTGGCCTATTCAAGGAGAGGTCTAACGAAGGAGATATAGAGAGAATTGGAAACATAAGGATTGAAGAACTCTCTAGACCAGCGCTTGACAAACCCTAGCGCGGAGTTAGCTCTGTTAATTAAGCTGTCAATGTGGGAACGGAAATTGAGTTCACTATCACAGATTATTCCTAAGTCACACAAAGAGGTAACGATAGGAACTGGTACGTCGGTTAACATGTCGACTCTCGGGGTGCTGGGAAGATGCTTGCAGGAATAAGAGATGGACTGGCACTTTGAGACATTGAGCTCTAGAAAGTTTTTCATGCACCATGTGGTGAACGAATCAAGACCTTTTTACAGAAGAAGAGAGTCGGTTGTGGAGGAGATATGTTTAATTAGTTTTATCTCATCAGCATAAATGGACAGCTCTTAGAAATGGATGAACTGAAAATAACATTGTACCAACGGTTGTTGAGGTAGGATTGAATCCAGGAGATGAATCGGGAGGGGAAGCCTAGGCGATCAAGTTTGAACAAGATAATATTATGGGAGATCTTGTCGAAGGCTTTACTGAAATCGGTGGCGATAACATAAACATCTTTACCGTTTTCCAAGGCACATAGTGTTTTGGAGACGAAGTCAGTAAGGTTGGTGGTTGTAGATCTTCCTTTGAGGAAGCCATGCTGGGAGAGGGAGAAGATAGATTTACAGTGGAAGAACATGGAATCATAGACCAATTTTTCGAATAGTTTAGGTATGGATGATAATTTAGCGATGGGTTCTTGCAACCTCTTTTAAAGATGGGAATAATATACGAGTTTTTCCATAAATGAGGGAAAACTCCTTGAGTGACCGAGAGGCGGAAAAGCAAGGTAAGGAGTTGAATTAGATTCATGGCACACTTTTTCAGAACGATGGCCGGTATGCCATCAGGGCCTGGGTTGAAGTCGTCGTCAAGCCCGTTGATACTGGCGGTGATTAGTTCGGGATCAGTGTCGAAAGACGTAAACGACGTTTGACTGCGTGTGTCCAAGAATGATTTACTGAAGAAGTGTGCAAAGAGGTTGGCGATAACCTTAGGAAGAGGTATTCTCAAGTTTTAGGGTAGAGGGGGATTGGATTTCTTCTTGGAATTAATAAAGTTATAAAAATGCTTGGGGTCGGATATGAGGCTAGTTTCCATCCGTTGGAGGTACTCATAGTAGAGGATATCACAACGTTCAGAAAAAGAGGTATAAGCAGATAGGTAGGAAACATAGTCAGATTCGGTCTGGGACAGAAGAAAAGTTTGCCAACGTTTATTTCTCCTGTTGCGGAGAGAGTGTAATTCTTTGTCGTACCATACGGGGGATGAGGAGTACCTTTTACGAGGAAAGAGGGGGATGGATTGTGTAAGACAAGCGTGTGTTTCTGAATAGAACGTTAGCTTTCTCAAGCAGGGTGTCGATCGCTTCAATTATGGGCTCGTAGGCATCTAGAGGTTGAGAGGGAAGAATATATCAACAAATAATGTACAGAAGACACTTATTTAGTGCTAATTTGATACATACAAATTTTGATATTGTAGAGTCGGAGGTCTTTAGCAGGGTGGCGTCATAACGGTTGTGAGCAGCTATGAGAACCCCACGGCCTGGTGGGTCATTGTTGCCTACACAACCGTCAACACGGAAAATGGTATAGTTTGGAGGGAATAGTTCGTTGTCGAGAATTCCTGCTGTTAGATTGGTTTCAGTTAAGGCAAAGATATCGTGCGGGAATTTGTGGGAGTTAAGATAAATATTGGATGTTTTTGTGCGAAGTCCTCTTACGTTCTGGTAATAGACTGACAAGCTGCTGGGGAGAGGTACTTGATTGGAGACCGCAGGTGCATTAGGGGGGAAGTCAGAAATAGAGAAGGCGGGGGGTGTTAGGAGCGAAAGTAGATTAAGGAGTCGTTGCGACTTCTTGGAGATGTGAAATGCGGCGAGAACTGAGGTGTATAGATCTTCTGAAACCTTATGGAAAGGGATATTGAATGATTCACGGTACTTAGTGAAAAGTTGGTGTAAGACGGTTGGGTCTGTGGGCAGGCCTTCTTGGTGTATACTTAACATGACGTTGGTGCTGGTTTTACCGTCAAAACAAACGGAATTCGGTTTGTCGTGCAGATAGGCTAGAAATAGACGAACGATTTCATAAATTCGGCGGTCCCGTAAACGACAAGAGGTATCGTCCATCGTTGGAATCCGCAGAGCGCAAAGTCAATTTAACTGTAGGTGGGATTAGGGGATAGATAAATGAGTGATGTTGGGATGAAGTAGTTTTAGTTAGCGGAAGGGGAGAATTAGTGGAGGTAGAAGTAGTTTGAGATGGGGCGATAGTGAAGGAGGATGATGGTTTGTAATTAGGTGGGCATGCGGAGGAAGTAGCGGGTGCCAGGTTTGGTGTATACAGTGGAGGAGTGGGACAGACGGAAATAGAGGCAGAGGTGGTGGGGTGGTCGGAAAATGATGGCTTGTGGTTAGGTGGACACACGGAAGAAGTTGGGAGTGTATGGTTAGGTGGATGCGCTGGATATACAGAACTCAAAACAGTGGTGGTAGGGTTGACGGCTGGGATGGACGTGTTCGAGAGCTTCGGTGTAAGTGGAACCGAGGGTTTAAGGGTGTGAGAATATATAAAGTTAGTATACTTGACTGTGGTACATAGATTAAAGTTTGGGAACACTCCCATTTTGAACTGCCAATTGGAGTTAGGATTAATAGGTTTAGGGCAAAAGGTGAGAGGTGTGGAAGAGTGAGGAGAGATTATGTTATTACTAGTGCTAATGTTCTTACGTTAGGCTGAATACTAAATTTTGGGTATGAGAGGACGTTTGGAATTAACTTTGGGAAAGTTAGTAGGATTTGATTTATTAGTATTTAATTTATGGTTAGATGCAGAGGGCTTAGGGTTAAACTTAACATACTTCCTAGTCCACTTGGAAATTTCGATAGTCCCGAGAGTGAAGATTTTGCTGGAGGGGTTACTGATGAGCCACACATACTTGTTCGGGATGGAGATTTTGAAGTTGCTGAATTTCCTTGCGTCCGAGAGTAACTTCAGGCAGCTAACAGGGATGAATGCAAAATTCCGGAAAAAAAATATGTACCCAGGAAACGTTTTCGTTATGAGGGGCACCCTTAAGAAGGAATGGAGTATGGTCGCTTGATGAAGATGAGTATTTGCTGCCTAGTCTTTTTAGTCTTTGCTCCCATTCCGATACAGTCCAGGTGGTGCCACATTTTTTAACCGTAGATGCGGTGGCAGTGGACTGGGATGACACTGGTGGAGACACATTGATTATACCACCAGCACCCGTCGCTATGTCGGGCTCGACCGGACCAAAGTAGCATCAACATCTGGAGCAGGCTGCGCCAAGGAGGAATGCGGGTTTGTAGGAACCAATTTCCCGGTTGATCTAGGTGGAGCTGCAGATGATGAATTCCGAAGAGTGGTACAGTTCCTATTCGGAGAATATAAGAATTCTCTTCTTAGATTTGACATTTCCTTTCCTTGATTTCTGGCCACATATACCATGCATTTACAGCTCACTACTTCTGTTTTCATATCCACCTTCGTGCACGTTACAATATGAACACTCCATAGGCAATTATGGGTAAAATCACCGTTGTGGCCTTCAAACCTGAGGTGGTACGGAAAGCTCTGCGACAAGACCAGAACGATTTTTTCGTTTTCTAGGCTATTATGTCTAGGTGCATATATAGGTATAGTTTGGAATCCAGTGTTAACACTATATATTTCACCTACTAACTGAAAGTAAGAGTAGTTTCTAGTAAGCTAAGTTCAGCTAACGGCTTTTAAGGTCTCTCCCTGGTGAATGGAATGGGTACGGCTTTATCGAAATTGATTGAGTATTTCGGGGTACTATTCTGCAACCGCGTCAAGCGCTCTCCGCAGAAGTTCGAAAACACTGCTGCCATCGTCAGCGCCGGTTTTTGCAAAGGACTTCATTTCGCTTAGCCGTACCAAAAAGCACCACAGAAGCCATTGGAAGACGGGCAGAATATGTTAAGGTGCCTGTCAATGAATCTATGCCCAGTGGCAGCAGTCCCGACACTTGGTACTCCAGGAAGATAGCTTCGAAAGGGCATGTTGCCTTATCTCAACTAGGATTCTTGGGTGTTTGTCCAAGATAAACAAGGTAAGGTCGTCAAAGTAGGCGATAACTTTGTGGCCAAAGTATTTTATATCCAGAAGGATATCATTAAAGACCAAATTGCATAAATCGGAGAGAGGATCCATTCTTGGGGAGCGCCTCTTGTAGCTAGCCTGTGTTGGTGTGGTAGGTCCACCCAAACTAGAACTTACGGTTCTGTTTCTGAACGTGTGATATATAGACTCGGGAGAGAAGTCACCTCTAGATCTAGCTTACTTAAGGATGCTGTTATCGCCTCTGATTTAACGTTATTAAAAGCACCCGTAATATCGAGAAAAGCTGCTACGATAAATTCCCTGTAGATTATTAATCTTTCTATTTTGTCGATGGGTTTATGTAGGACTGCCTCAATGGACGTACTCTTGTTATACGCATGTTAATAGAGAGAGGCGCCTTAGATAATTCAAATCTTTCTTCGGCAGAGACATCAACAAGTCATCCTTAGTTTCAAAGGGAAGTCGCTACGAAGCATGATAATCGGAATGAAGGAATGAACCTAACTACGAAGGATAAACCTAATGAATGGAACGATACGTCTGGTTACCTCAGAGAGCACAGATTATCCGAAGGCATTTTCATAAGGTCTTACAGAGCTTTACGTACGATCTAAGCTGTAAGAAAAATCATTCAGCTCGCCCTCTTAGATTTCCGTAGCTAGCGATTGTTAGGGACTCACTGCACACTTTAGGTGTTCGAGTATAGCCAGTTCAGTTTCAAGTTTTGCATTTTAACACTATTTACAGTTTGAAGCTACATTATTATTGTTATTATTAAAAATGGATCGGAAGACATGTATCACCCTTCTGTCCCTTAGACTTCAGAGATCTTTTATGACGAGCTCCTAGAGTAATTTAAAGCTACCTTATCGCAACTAATTTCCTTGATTAGGCCTAAAATGTGGTTACAACTCTCTTATAGTTGCCGAGGTATCTGAGTTTGATTAGACCGAGGGCCTCACAGTGACAGAAGATGTGTTCCGCTGTCTCCTCCTCCACCAAACAGAAGCAGCCCCATGTCTTTAGCTAGCCCCATTTTTTTAGGTGGTAACCCAGGGGATAGCTAAAGGTCATGTTTCCTGTTGTAAGCTTTATATCTAGTCTGCTGTGTGAACGTGTCTACGTTTGATGGAAAGGCCTCACCGAGGTATTTGAGCTTGATTCGACAGATGTTCTCCTCAGCTAGCCCGATCTTTTGTAGATGGTGACCTAGAGAATAGTTAAAAGTCCTGTCGTAAGCTAAAATGTGATCTGCTGAAAGCATGACAGCAGTGCTTTCGTTTTCTATTTTACGTAGCTAATGAACCTCTTCGTTTGCCTTAACTCCGGCGTGTTTATCCTGTGTAAGTGCTAGCATCTATCCTTCCATGACCTGATTTGCATTACCAGCTAACTTTGCTAGTAGCCTAACAATAGCTTAGATCCGACAAAATTAGGATATGCGTCTTTTTTGTCAGGCGATCCTCTTCGATGTCTTCGTGTCCTGTCACACAGGCCAATGTGATTCTGTTATTCTGGACCAGCTCCTAAATTGTAGATTATTCTAGACTCAAAGGTATTAGACCCTAGTTGCCACTTGACTGCCCGACATTATTTATATTTTGGCACCGCGTAAGCCTACTTGAATAATCTCGCGTGCTAGAATTCGATGGAGCATATCTCAAACAAACAAACCTAATTTTGATCATATTGAATTGTCTGATGTTTGGCTAAACGATTCGTGGCAGCCGCGTGTGGATAATGCAAGGAATCTGGGAGTGATTGTTGGTTCTTTGATGAAATGCTTTGATTACATTAATCATACTCTTGGGAAAATTTACGGTGGACTACGCCGACTTTGGCTGTCGGCCAATATTCTATCTAGAAACCTACGAGGAAAACTTGTCAAAGCCTCGCTGCTTCCTCACTTTATGTTTGGTATTTTAGTATTCCCCAGGCTTGAAAACTCTTGTACTCATAGACCATTGATAGCGTTTTTTCTTTTATTCCGCAATTTCTGGGACACTCATTGGATAAACATCGTACAATAAAATTGCTAGTTTTTATGTGTAATTTAATTCGCAACAAAGCACCTTATTATCTCTATGAGGACCTTGTGTTTCTAAGTTCCTCTAAATATCATAGTCCTTTAATTCCACTCTTGGTCCGATTTCGATGACTTTGACACATTGTCACTAACAGAAACATTTTGCTCCTAGGGTGGTGTGGGGGAGGGATAAGGCCTAATTTCGTAACGCATGAACCGATTTGGATGATTCATTAATTGTTGTTTAGAGTACATTGCTCTACTTGTAGCATGATAATAATTTTGAACCTCTGGTGGGGTGGGTGCAACAGGCGAGGCTGCATGCGACGGCGTATGCTAAAATGTTTTCCATGCATCTTGCTGAAGCGTCATCGGCTTCAACTTTGGCTTGTGCTGATTGCTGAGATGTTAATCCTTGCCACTTTATGAGACTCATGAGGAGTATCTCTAAGGTACAATCACTATTATTTGACAAAATTAAGTTCTTTTTATTAGCAAAGTCGACTAATCTCCAACACGCATTTACTCAATTGCAAGATACTGATACCTTAAATTCGAATTGAATTGCTCCACTTGAGAGATCAAGATTTGGGTGGGTTTCCTGCTGTAGTGTCATAGGGTGACGCTCTTGTATTGTGCACGAGGTAGGACACGAGAAGGAAAAGGAAATGTCAAACGTGGAAAGTCAAGGACGACTCGAACCTGTGTTGGATATGTGAGGTGAAAATGTGTGACAGAAACATCTAGAACTAAGTGAAAGTGAAGTTTCTAGAATTAAAAAAGTAAGTAGTATACATAGGGCTGAATAGCAGCCTGGTTAGCTTAGTCTTGATTTAGACTGCGAAGTGTTTATATGTGATACTGCGAAGAGTTAGTTGTATTTTAACCAGCGAAGTGATAAGTGCTAATTTGTAAAGTGAAACAATGTACTGTGAAGAGAACGAGTAAAGGAAATTGTTAAACGAACTAATTAAGTGAAGTGAATAAAATTGTTAACATTTTTATTGAAAATAAGTGTCTTAATTAATGTATGGGAGGATGATCTAAAGGAGTTTGACATTTTTTACGATGACCAGTAACCAGTCTTACATTTTAACGCATATTTTCGAAAGTTACTCGCCGATCGACTAGTTTTGGTAGATTACTTAGGTTTCACGGGAGCCCTATGGCTCGTGCTAGCCGATTCACTAGCTTCGGTGATGGTCTTCTAACTGGAGGCCAACAATACCTGTTGGAAATTTTGCCACAAAAGAGGGTCAGTCAGGAATAACATCAATGATTATATTTGAAACATCAATGATAGTGTTTGGGCTGGTATTATGGACATCCATTGAATAGGACCAAACATTTTGCCGCTAGTGCTTAATAGCCAAATTTATGCGGCATTTTTGGAGAATACACTGCCAGATGTACTAAAGGACATCCCTCTTGATAGGCTTAGGGCAGTGTTTTAATGACAAAATGGTGCTCTAGCGCATAACGACGAGGTGCACAGATTCCTTGGCCTGCTAAATCTCCAGATCTAACTCCATTGAACTTTTTTTTTATGGAAAACAATGAAAGATGAAGTTTATTCAAAATCTGTTAACGACTGACAAGAATTAATTAACAGAAAGGAGACTACAGCAGCGAAAATAACAAAGAGGCTGTCTACCTTACACTTAAAATTAGAAGGAAGTTACTTGCAATGCATCGAAAGTAGCGGAGGACTTTTTAAATAGTTTGGTAACATAATAATATTAAGTTTTGAATTCAATAAAAACATTTTAGGGTTAGGTTTTTTTTTTAAATTGCAGATTTTGAAATATTTTCCAAAAAAGTTTTCTACGAATAAATTTCTACATCCTTTATCCACCTGGACATATTCTACTCATTTGAATAGTATTAAGATGGGAAACTTAATACAAATAAAAAACTTATATGTTTGTTACACGACTTTCGGAGAAAATTCGTTGCGTTTGTGTGATGTCGCTTCGCTGCATAGATCAAAAGTATAAAAAAAGGATGTAAAGTATATACAAAAATAAAATAATGATGTACATACCATGAAAATTTCAAATCTATGGTTTACCCTGTAACTCGCAAACGGTTTAGTTACCCCCACCGCTGCAATTCAATTTTTTGATTACCTATTTGAGATCTATCACCCCACCTATTGCAGCATACCTATGTATGTATAGTGTATGCCTTTATAAAGGTTGAAAGGGTGTTACGTGTTTTCTTCGTAGTCAGGCGAGTATTATTTCTCTTCAAGGGATAAGCTCGCCGGCTCTAGCGTCAAGGCTTCTGTAGAAAACACACCAAATCCTCACTAACATTTCCTTTTACCTACACTTTTTAGAGTTTAACAGTGGTGTGAAATTCACTATTTTTCTCTACTAATTCACACTTTAAAATACAAATTCTGTCTTTATCTTATAGCTAGATTTGCTCTTCTTAATCTACAGCTTCGTTATGTACTTGGCGTTGTCATTCCTTCATTTATGGACGATGTCGGTCGCGGTGGTAATACTAGTGTCCACTTCTAGCTGGCTGATTACGCTTCTCGCAGCGGGTTATCGTGATGTCTTTCAGTTGACTGCCGTGACTGAGACGGAACGCTGGTTGCCTTGTTTCCTCGGGAAATCCTCTGTAGCTAGTACGAGTATTTTATTGTGGGGAAAAGACGGAGACAGATAATCCCGAACGGATACGTACGGCCTAGATTATGGATAGTCATTGACAGAATAGTTAGGACGCACGCTAATGCAAGAGTAAACGAGACAGCCAGGAATCACGCTGTTTGTCAGAGTGTCTTTTACTAGAAATCACTCTTATACAAGGGAAAGCAAGATAAACAATAATCACGCTGGTTAGAGTTGTGTCTTACACCAGGAAATCACGCTAATATATGGACCAAATAGAAATCACGCTGGATGTCGCAGTGCCCAGTACTAGTAATCACATTTATACAAGAGAAAGCAACATAACCATTAATCACGCTGGTTAGAGTAATGTGATTTTCTGGGAATCACGCTCATTTAAGAGTAAACCAGGAATCACGCTGGTTGTCGCAGTGTCCTGTACTAGTAATCACGCTTATACAAGAGAAAGCAACATAAAGAGGCATCACGCTGGTAAGAGGAGGGTGATTTTCTGGGAATCATGCTAATGTAAGAGTAAACCAGGAATCACGCTGGTTACCGGAGGACACTCCAGGAATCACGCTAATAAAAGAATGAGCTAGATAACCAGGAATCACACTGGTTAGAGGAGTGTCGTGCACTAGGAAATCACGCTACTGCAAGAGTAAGTGAGTTAACCAGGCATGACGCTGGTTAGCGGAACGTCTTGCACTAGGCATCACGCTAATGCAAGAGTGAGCTAGATAACTTATGTCATCACAAAACGAAGGTAAGGCGCCAGTTGGGCAAAATAAATACAATGTAGACAAATCTAAAACTGCACCTTCGTAGTTCAATAATAAAAGGGATCTCTAAGCAATAAAATCTCATTCCGCCAAATAACCAAATGAGGCGTCAGTCTAAAATGAGATTACGCGAAGAGGTAAAGTACGCTGTCTTCACAAAACGAAGGGAAAAACCCAAATTCGTAGTTCCTTAAAAAAAGGGATCTTTAAGTAATACATTATCATTCCGCCAAATAAACTCATAAGGCGCCAGTCTAGAATGATATTATGCAAAGAGGTAAGATAGGCAGACTGATAGAGAATTTAGACTTCTTAGAAATGTTCGATCTCGCAGTTTAAATAGTGTCGCATGCTAAAATACGAGTTCAGTCTTCAAGACAAGTGTGTAGTGAAAATTAGATAATAGTGAAAATTAGTGTAGTGAAAATTAGATAGTAGAGAATGAGATATGGTGAGTACAATTCTAGATATATTAGGCCTAGTAATTGTGCGTGTGTGATGATCCTCCGGGTGACTTGTGTTATAGGTCTAGGAGGCAGTCCGTGTGTTTGTGTAAATATGTAGAGTTGCTCACTGAGACGTAGTCTCACATGTAATTTTCTTTTATTTCAGAACATAACAGTGTGCAAGGGCGTGCCGAGGCGTAAATATAAACAGTCGTGACTATTGGATTCTTTCCAGTCGTGTCTAAATTGTGTGATCGAAGGAAGTATCCAGTTAAAAAGAAAATATATATATATATATATTAAATAAAGTCTTGTTTTGAAAATTCTTTTATAAAATCTATAATAAATTAATAGTGTCTAATACTTACTTCTTACCAAGCACCAGTGGTTCAAATTCGATCCAAATACTCTGTCGTATCCGTGCTTAAAAACCATTTTCTCCTCCGGTGTTGTTGACAGGTTTTGCAATTTCGTTACAGGGTTGTTTGTTTTTGGTTTTATTAATTTGGAATCGAATTGAAAATATTGAAAGAGGCATAATACTTAAGATTTATTTATGAATTTTAGCACTTCCTGTGAAGTTGGTTCATCTTCTTTCTTAAGGGATCGTCTCAGTGTGAAATTTTCGAAAAATCGAAATATCGGATAGTTTACACTGTAATAAACATTCTGTCAAATTTTCAAATCGAAATTCAAATTATTACGGTCGCTACAGCGTTTCTTGTAGAAAGGGAACGGAGTGAGACATCTGCCTCCTTCGGCGCTCCGCTCGACCGTTATTCCTTTTGTTTATTTTTCTACCTGCGTGTGTATCTTTCTAAGGTGCTTGCATTCTATAACTTTCCAAAATAAACTGGCCAAGCATTTCAGTTCGTTTTCGACATCAACCACGGATAGACATACGAGTGAAACCACATTTTCCAACTTCAATTTTAAACGCGTTTTTCTCAGAATGGTATTTTGAAAACGGTTTCCACTCTTAAAGGAAGAGTTTTGAAGATATCTAGTTCCAATTTGGAGAGAACATTTTTAACGTCATTCTTTATCGCGCTATGGAAGGTTTTTTTTTTTAAATCTTCCTAGTTTTTTTACGAAAAACTGTCGAAAAAAAGGGCCAAATTCGAAACTTTTTGTTCAAACCGCCGCCATTTTGTCAAATTAAAAAAAAAACCCTCCATATCGCGATAGCGACTTCCCTACAGATTAATAATCTTCTTGAAATTTTTGTTTCAGATCAAAATTGCGGCCGCAATCGTGGACATCGTACAGGACCTTTTTTTTACGTGTCATTTCAACAATTTATTCAACTATTATACACCCAATAAATAAACATAAAAAAAATCATTTTGTATTCGTCATTAATGTATTTATTTATAAAAAAAAACCGGACCGATTAGCTTATTTCAACATTAAAAAAAAATCGCGAAAATCAATGATTTTTCGGAGGGTCACACTGAGACGATCCCTTAAAAACGAAATACGGAGTGTAGTATAATTTAGGTAAAATAGCGGACATTGGTCCACTACCTTCTTTTTTGTAAACAGTAAGTAGCATTTTTTTATAATACTTGAAATCGAAAATTGTATCAAAAGTCAACCGCATATAATAGTTTAAGGATTAAATCTGAAAGAGCGGATGTAACAAGTACATCAGTTTAATAAAATAGTTTTTAAAAAAAAGTTGAACCGACTTCACAAAAAGCGCTAAAAAGCATAAAATAATTTTTAATTTTATATCTATTACGACATTTTGAAGTCGGTGCAAATTAAACAAACCAAACAATTACAACAAAAGTATTTAATCGTCTTTTCTTATGATCCCGTAAGCTGAAACGTTCAATTGTGGTTATGTAGTTGTTTTATTTGTTTAATTTGCACCGACTTCAAAATGTCGTAATAGATATAAAATTAAAAATTATTTTATGCTTTTTAGCGCTTTTTGTGAAGTCGGTTCATCTTTTTTTTAAAAACTATTTTATTTTTCAGTTTTTAGTGTCTTCTACTCTATACAACGAAGAAAGAACCATCCAAATCGGTCCACGCGTTAAAAGTTAATTTTAACCCCCTACCTCACCCCATTCCACTAAACTTTTTTTCTCATGGTATCAATCAAGGAACATACTCTACCGAACATAAAAGGAATCATCGAAATCGGTCCACGCGTTACGAAGTTACTACCCCTCCCCCTTCCCCACCCTCACCATAGGACCAAATTTTTCTCCTATTAGCAATGGGGGATCTCACTCTATGCAACAGCAAAAGAACCATCTAAATCGAACCACGCGTTACAAAGTAAGGTTCCACCCCTCTTCTCCCACCTCCGCCCCAACAACATTTGTTTTCTCGTAGTATCAACCAAGGATCATATTCTACCCAATAGAAAAAGAATTATCCAAATCGGTCCACGCGTTACGAAGTTAGACTACCCCTCGCCCACTCTTCGTTTTGGGGATGTCGGTTAAAAAGAGAAGGTACTTCAGTATACATTCGACTCAGGTATAGCAGTATGATGTCCGCAATCAAAAGACAGAATTTATGAAATAAAACAGCAATTACAATGGCGCCACATAAATTTTAATTGCAATTCGGATTAGGTAGAGAAGTAAGTGACCACTATCTATTGTTCTCTTTCGCTATTTTGCATAAGATAATTAAAGAATTATGTGATGTAATATAGCTTAAAACAAATGTATGCGTTTTTCCGTAATACTAACGAACTTTAATACCTGTTAAATCGGCAAATTGGAGCAATTAAGTACATTGGAAGGATTCTTCATTTAATATAGCCGCACATTAACCATACGAAATTATAATGGTTTGATTACACAAAGCAAATCATTAATTCGCTCATTAATTATTGCGTAATTAGAACAAATCAATGCAAATTTTATTATTTACCTACGATACGAAGTGCATCTCCGCAAATACAATTTTGTCCGAGGTTCCCTCATTAATCGTAGAGATTGCCGGAAAATCTGTAATGGCTAGTGGCCATGAGATTTTTTGAATAATATGAAATTTAAAAATTTTCGGTAAGCAGAATTCAACGTGCAACGGAGGAGATATTAAAAGTCACTGGGATTTTGTATCTGTTATTGATAAATTCCTATTTTAAATAATTTTTAAATGGTTTTTTCCCATAAGCTGTAGCATTTACTCGTATAACTTTTTCTGGCTCATATTTAAATGTCTGATTTGGAAGCATCTGGCAGTCTGGCATGAATCCTGCCAGATTTTGTGACAGGTTTAAAGTTTTCAGTTTTAAAATTTTTAGTTTAATAGGGATTGAAATCCATATTAAACTTATATAAAATCAAAATAATGGTCAGCTATTGTGATGAAATTTAATTACGTAAAATCATTAAGGATTATATATTTTCCAACATATGCTAAAGTAATAAAAATAAACATACTAAACGAGACTGCTTAATTTTTTAAAGCTTTTTATCGCCAATTTTGTAGCGAATTTTTACAATTTCAATGCATTTTCGTTACCCGTAAAGTTTTTATTAAAGTCGTCGGTGAAGTAAGTGATATTGTATCGGCCTACCAACTCGGAGCTCGCAGGTTCAATCGTTCTCAGGATCAATGGCTACTTTCTGCTCACAACAG
This sequence comes from Leptarthrus brevirostris, assembly GCA_964036015.1. Classification (NCBI taxonomy): domain Eukaryota; kingdom Metazoa; phylum Arthropoda; class Insecta; order Diptera; family Asilidae; genus Leptarthrus; species Leptarthrus brevirostris. Next base: position 115,308,270 of record OZ038372.1, on the reverse strand, counting down.
ATTACGATAAAAAGGCCATGTGATTTGCAGAAAAAATATCAATGGTTCGGAATCCACTTTAAATTGTAGGTTCACTTGCAATCGTTGTCTCGAATCGGATGAAGTTGTTCTCCCACCCCATGTCCCACATAGGGTTACGGGAACTAGAGAGAGAGAAAGTTGTTATTACCCATATGTCAAAGATGTCAGCTGAAATTTTGCGACATCAAAAAGGGCGTGACATTTAAAAACAAATAAAGTCCGGTTTTCGAATAAAATTATACTTTACTAGCGATAATCTCTTTGCTATATAATCTTAGTACAACCTTCCTATTCTCTAGTTCTGCGTATAAATTATTCTGCTCCTATCCAATCTGAGGAGGTGACAGCAGAAATTTTTTAGGTAGGGAATCAGTAGGATAGATATGCGGGTTCTGGAGCAAATGTGAAATGTGAACATTAAAAATGGTCAAATTGTGAGGGAAATCGAGGTCTGACGTCACATTTTTGCTCATTTTTCATGCGCTAGAACCCGCATAACAATTTTTGGAGGAGAGACCTAAGGAAATGGCTGAAAATTGAGGTCTGACGTCACATTTTTGCTCATTTATCATTTGATCCAGAAACCCCATAACAATTTTAGAAGGTCAAGGTCAAGATCGGTGATTGTTTAGTAAGATAAGGATGAGTTGCACCTGTCGGCCATCTTGGATTTTGGCTATTCGGTCTTGGTGGCTACAATTGATCTGCTTCTTCTTTGGTTTGCACCTGGACCTGGATTTGGACCTGAACTTAAAAATAGCATCACCAATTTTGTCTAAATTCATTGATAAATAATTAATAAATATCTGACTCAATTTCTTTTAACATAAAAAATCCGCTGATAAGTAGTAGTAACCGTTTGGATTCGATTCGTCAGCGTAAAAAATTTGCCGATAAGAATTGAATGGCCCAGAATGTTTTGGGGTGATAAGAAAAAACGATTCGCTGTAGTAACCTCGAACTTTAAAAGTTTGTCATGCAATTTCTTTTCCAGATCTAAATATAGACATTAATTCGAGGTCATATTATGAAATAATTTCGTGTTTATGAAACCAGCAAGTAAGTCATTCCACCGATTACGTTATCTGGACCTTGATTACTAGTTAAAATAACTCCATTGAGGAATAGCCAAAAGAATTTCTGTAATTAATGGAAAAGATCTGATGTTTAAAAATAACATGCATCGCTTTGCACCGACCTTGACCTTCTAAAATTGTTATGGGGTTTCTGGACCAAATGATAAATGAGCAAAAATGTGACGTCAGACCTCGATTTTCTGCCATTTCCTTATGTCTCTCCTGCAAAAATTGTTATGCGGGTTCTAGCGCAGGAAAAATGAGTAAAAATGTGACATCAGACCTCGATTTCCCTCACAATTTGACCATGACCACACCCCCCCCCCCCCCCCACCACCACTTACAATTTTTTTTTATTCGATGAGATCTATCATCCCACATATTTTGGCACACCAGATCTGAAACACCCTGTATGTAATAATATCTGGAAATTTGGTTGAATATGTCGGTTAATTCCCTCTCCCTTTCCCTCTTGTTCCCGTGGGGCATGGGGCGGAAGAACAACTTCACCCAAGTACAAGTGGACCCACAATTTAAATTGGATTCCGAACCACGACCTGTTCTCTGCGAGCCCCATGGCCGTTTTATAGAATTATGTTGTCAGCAGAAAACAACCGTTAATCGCCGTCGGTGGGATTTGAACCTGGCACAAACAGACTGGTAGGTCGACACGTTATCACTGACTCCACCGACGGCTGCGATTAATTGCTGCAATCATATTAATGGTACAATTGGTAAAGTTGAAGGGACCTTAAGTGAATTTACTCCTTCGAATACACGTGGTCTGAGTGAGTGAAAGACGTTGTAATTTTATAATTATTTTGTAGACGGTATAGAAGATATAATTAAATAAATTGATAATGTGCCATTTGTGCACTTTTTAATTGATCGTCAACATAATTTTTAATTTAGACTGGTGGAACAGCAAGATATCAAAGACATAATGATGGCAATATGCCAAAAACTGACTTCAATGCTTATACATGGTTTTGGAGAGTGTTACCAATCATGCGACACGGCATTAAACCAGGTACTGGTTGACTGGAAGGAAGAAATATCGTTCAGAAATAACGAAGAGATGGCAAAGAACTAAGATAAACAGCAGAAATTCTAGGGTGAAAATAAATCTACTAGGTGTTCCACAAGGCTCCATTTTAAGACCTTTATTACTTATATTATTATATAATAAACGATATTTATAAAGTTTTCAAATTTGACAGGAAAGGAAATTCAATATTGTGAGCAGAGAATTTAGGAAGTCTCAAACAGTTTAAGCGGAGTGTTCAAAGCCAATAAATTGACCTCAAATGTAAACAAAACTAAATTTATGGTGTTAAATCGAAGTTATATCCTAAACCTGTATATAAACAATGAAAGAGTAAATCCAGTGGGAGAAATGAAAGTTAAGCACTATGTGAATTACATAATAAACAAAGTGTCAAAAAGAGATTTTTTAAATAAGGAAAAGATTAAATTTGTTACAAGCGATATGTATAATGTGATTATAAAACCCTATTTAGAATACTGTTCAATTGTATTATACCAGGTGTTTCTAAAATGTGCTAAAACAGGTGGTGTGACAGATCTCACCTAGCCAAATAGAAAACTGCATGGCAGGGGTGGGAGGGGGCGGCAATCTGAATCGTTTTTATTAAATTGCCCATCCTTTTCCCTTTCCAAAAACAGGAAACAAGTAGATTAATTATCATTTACTCCATCGACAGACAATTAATCTTAATGTGTTACAAAAGCTGTCCAAAATGTCCTCCCCCTTTTCGATGCATGCTAATGACCTTCTAATTCCTTGTGTAAGGCGTGTTGTAGCCAGAACTTCCCGTATTTTCGTCACTGCTTTCTCAGTACTTCGATTCCTCTCTATTATTAAGCATCATCCTCCATTATTTCCCATAAAAAAAGGTCCAATGTAGTAAGATTTGAAGATCTTGCAGGCCAATGAATCGGTGCACCTCGTTCAAGCCAGCGGCCAGGATATATTTCATTCAGTATTGCCTTTACAATGGTACCAGAATGCGCTAGTGCTTCATCGTGTTGGTAAAACATTGCCTTAAGATTATCTCGAGGGAATCAAGTGAATCTCGTAGTGTATCCTCCAGAAAGTCCGCATAAATCTTGCATCAGAATTTGTGATGGAAAGAGATCTGTTTGTCCTAGGTGGGTTAGTATCTGACCAGGGTGATTAGATTATTTGTGCCCAAAGTCAGAATCTTCTGCTCTTTTAACTCGCAATGCCGTGCTGTTTGAAGTTGCACGTCCAGTTTCCTTTAACCTTCAAAAGTCCACGAAAATATCTCTTTTTCTCGTGTACTTTGATTATGAATCTCCTTTAATATTTCAGTATAGCAGCTTTTTCGTTTCAGTCTACTACACAATAGATGAACATTATAATCGCCTATTCCTCAAGAGTAAATTGTGCCAATTTTTTAATAATTTTTGCTTAAAAACACACTTTGTTTTTCAACTATGATAGGTATTCTTGCTGACTGACTTTATAGCAAAATTTTCATCAGGTACGAGTAACAGAACGCCAGGACACAAGAGTGTGAATTCTAGCTAACACAAGCTAATATCGACAATAAAACAAAATTACACTAAGATTTTTATAACTTTTGACCAGCGATAATTAAAATTAATTACCTTTGTACCCTAAACAAACAGTTTCGACCCTTTGTCTTAAACATTTTTTTTTATTTAAAGAATTTTCTACCCAAAATGCAATAAAATAATTAGGTAGTCAGGGATTTCTAAGGATGCGATTTTTCTTATCCTTTTCCTACCATTCAAAGTTGTACCTTTTTGGAAAGGTAATAAATAATATGGGAAATTCAGCTTAAGTAAAAAACGGTGTATTAATTACATACATTTCGGAGAAAATTTTAGATAATCCTGAATTTATGGTAATCACAAAATATTTTTTTAACTTTTAGAAGTGACTTTACCTGCAGTATAACAGGTAGGTCAATATTGTTGAAAATTTTGAAAAGGTCATTGAGATAGTAGTTTTCTGGCGTTTTTTTTGACGTTGCTGGATTAAGTATATACAAGTAAAACAATGATATGCATGTCTTGAAAAATTCAAATTTATGATTCACCATGCAACTCCCAAACATTTGAGATCTCAACAGCCCCCTGCCATAAAATTTTTTGTTTGCCTAGGTGAGATCTATCAACCCACTAATGTTGGCACACCAGATTTGAAAGACCCTGTAATATATGATATGTGTGATGAAAGTGCGTTTGTCAGATTTCAAACAGTGCTGAATAAAGCAGTATATACTTCAATAACGGATATGGAAGGTCTTAATGTTGGTTGAGTATTAAACAGCGTGTAATCATTAATGTGTTAATGGTTGTAGTTAAGATAAGAAGAGAATCTACGTCTAGGTATATGAGTACCTTAGTTAATTATGTTACAGCTGATCTGCTATATATGTTAAGAAATGCCAATAACTCCCGGTTGCCAAAGCACACAAATTTTTTTTCTCAAAGTAGTTTAGTTTGCAAAGCGTTTATACTGTATAACATGTTAACATCAAATGTCAAACTAACACGAAAATAAGTAAGAAATGTATCGTTGATGGGTGGTGTAGTGGGGGAGGGGGGGGGGGGGTGGTTGAATGCGATATTGATTTCTGCCTTTAAAATTTGATAAAAATGTTGTTGTTGTCGCTAGCCGTTGAAAAATTAAAAAATTGATTTAATTCTTTTCATTACACTTTTTCACCTATTGAATTTAAAGTTACTTCTTATAGTTTCGGTCTGTCCGTATTCCATAGGCTACCATCCTCTCATTTTTAAGCCTATTAAAATAAAATTTGGTATTATTGTTTTGGACCTCCTTTTCATAAAGTGAAAGGTGTTCTAAAAATTTTTTTTATTTAGATAGGTCTCCTAAAATTTAGGTATGTCTTAGAGCTCCTCTGCTACTCTAATTCTTAAGCGATTGATGCAAAATTCTTTCCTATTCCTAATACTAATTTAATAATAACGAACACTGTGGCAAAAATACTTTATAAAAACTTTAGAAATGACTACTAAACACTATCATATGCGTGTCCAAAGTGCTTTTAACTAATTTTCTTATTGCATTATTAATATTTATTATATTATTTAATAATATTCAATTATTATTTTTTCAATCGGAATGCCAAAGCCCAAGGGAGGGCTAAAGCACAGCTTTGGCAGGAAAAGAATTAAGGATAAGGGAAATGGATTAATATAACGACGATGTACACCTCCTTTAAAAATTTCGGGCCTATAAAATAGGAGAAAAGCAAAAGATGGTAAATTATTCAATATGCGTGTTGTTCTGCTTAGGAAAGGCTCCCAAAATTTGACATAATCTGTCCAAATTTGTCCTTTAGAGCAGGGAGTCGAAATGGGACCATAACCGAAATTATAAATCAGTTACGGTCAATCGAAACTGAATTAGGTTTTTTAAGCGGCAATTGCAACAACTTTAACCGTAATTAATTTTCTTCAATTCGGTTTCGGTTAAAACCGAAATGTGAAATACCAATTCGGTTTCGGTTTTGGTTACAACTAAAATGTTAGGGTTTATTATAATATATGTTATTATAATTTGTCTGTTCCAAAATAAGAGTATAGTGTTATGTGGAAGGGGGAATGAATACTTCTCCAAATTTCCACCTCCACCTCCTCTCCCCACCCCTCTCAATCCCCACCCCTCCTCACCACTATCCACCTCCCTAACCACTCCCCTCTCCCATTACCTCCTCCCCCTTACCCCCTTCCTACCACCGTCCACCATCCTCCAACCGACGGACCCTTCATCTAGACATTTACCGAATATACTATGTAATGAAGGTAGTGAAAAAATTTTAAAATACCTCAAGATCGGACATATAACTTCTTCCGCTGTCGGTACCGATTTTAATCGGTCTTTGAATTTCGGTCTGGCGGTTACGTTCACATATTTTTAAGGTCTATTTATTTCGGGACCATTTAATTTCGGTCGCTCTATTTCGGTACACTTTAAATTTCGGTTTTAATTTCGGGACCGAAATCAAGACCGGTTAAAACAACCTAAATATGACAGGTTTCGGTCCCGTTTCGACTCCCTGCTTTAGAGTATAGGGGTGGGAGCAACTGCGAGCTCTTCTATCGCGCGTTATAATGTGTCTACTTCAACTACTAACTTCAGAGAGTGGGTCACTGGCCAAATGTGGAAACTATATTCCAGTCCAGAAAAAATATAATGGAAATTTTTAATTTTATAGAATAACTAAGAAATTGTTTTCGCGAATCAAATAAATTCTTTAACTGTATTGTTAAAATTACGGGTTACCTGGTGGCTTACGGGGGGAGGGGAGAAATCGCACCCACCCACTCCCTGTGGATCCGCGCCTCCTGATATCATATGGATTTGAAATTCTCTAAGATGTGATACTCAAAGTTGAGTAGCAAGGAGAATGCGATTGTTCAGGTGTTGATCACTATATAGGCGCCAGGTGGTTTTCTTTATCTTATTGTTTCGCATGTCCATGAACTCTCTTAAATTTAAGCCTCTATTTAAACAACGCGGAATCAAGCTCATATGAAATTTATTCTAATTTAAATGCACATTAATGCTTTTAAATATCTAAATTAAATTCGTACTCTTAGTTTTGCAAAGAAAATTAAGGGGTTAGGCCAATCTAGAGGACGAAAAAATAGGCTTTTTTGGCACTTCTTTTTCAGAACTACAAAATAATTCCAGATAACAAAAAAGGAAGTTTATCATACATATCACTGACTGTAATTTTTTTGAAGCGATTAATTTCGCGGCTGTGCAGCGTTTTCGCGATGACGTCTCCGTTTTTCAAAGGTCCACGGCCGGACAAACAGCTCCTGTAATTTATCAGTTATAATGAGCCAATGAATTTGAAATGACGATTATATATAACAACAGCTATAGAAGTACGTAGAATTTTTTTGATATATTGATTTTTGGCCACTTCTAAAGTGAAAAGTTGAAAATTTGCCTAAAAAATCGGCAGAAAATTGTTAATAATAAATGAACTATGCAATATAAAAAAATTATCCTACGGACTTTTATAGACAATGTATTTTTAAAGATACATTTAAAATTTCAAGTGAATCGGTTGAAAACTGTCTGAGTTATGTTTCCGGCCAACTTGAAAAATCTAGTTTTGAGATAAACGTTTTGAGTAGTAGAAAATCATGAATAATTTTGCTATACCTTTAATCTTAAAATTCGAAAATCGAGTACTTAGAGGTTTTTCCCGGTCAGAATGTTTTGGGACATCATTTTTGAGGTCCTAAGGGACCATTTAAAAAAATTAAAAAAAAATCTATTTTTCGAAAATTCTAGAGTGGCCTAACCCCTTCACACAACCGAAAAGTAGCTCACAAATAAAGTGAAAATAAAAATAAAAGGAAATTATTTTTGAAGTAAAATTGTTGAAGAAAAGAAAAAGAACGGACTAATTTTTTGATTCCCGCGAAGTATTTTCTTCTGCTAATCAAATCTTGTTCAGATTCCTCTTTTTACGCCTTCTTCTCTTCCTTTTTTAAATTGCCCAGTACGCCCCAGATATTTTTTTCTCGTCCAACTTCACCCCTATGATGATTCGGTGATGAAATTTTAAACACTTGTTACAACATAATGAAAGAATGTTTCCTGAATATTTCACAACTAAGACTTTATAAGTCTTTAAGTTATAAATTTTAAATAAATTTTTATAGAAATAAAAAAATAATAAAGTCTTAGTGATGAAATTTTAAATACTTATTACAATTTAAAGAATGCATGTTTTCTGAAAATTTTGGATTTTTTAATTGTGTCCCTTCTGAGATATTTCAGATTGAAATTGCGCGAATTTCGAAAAATATATATTAGAGATGAGCGATGTTGAGAAAACATCGATATTGACATCGATGTCAACATCGATGACTCAACATCGATGACCGATAATAATCGAACTCAAAACATCGATATTCCTTAATATCGATGTTATATAGAAGAGGTTAATAGAATGGCGGCCAAGGGCGTAAAAAGACAATGTACTTGAATGTTGTTTTTTTCTTTTGTTTTGTGATGTAGCGAAAGCCCCGGAAACAACCCTAGATGCGTTTTTAGCATGGTTACGACCGGAAGATAATGAAGTAAATTGAACGTCTTGTTTTGGTATAGCTGCGAGCTAGAGAAATGCCCAGAGATGGAATGGACTTTTTTATGATAGGAAGACTCGTCGGTCAACCTCGTCAGCACAAAGAACTTGGGTGTAAATTTTAACTCGAAGCTTTTTTTCGATGACCACATTTCGTACATTGTTAATAAGACAAATGCAGATTTAGGCTTCATAGAGAGATGGTCTTGTGGCTTTGGCGATTCATCCGTCAGCAAGACTCTTTATTGCGCTTTTGTTAGACCGATTTGATAGTACGTTTTCCCGATCTAGCCATCATTTTATTCAGTTCATAATTATCGGATCGAAGCGATAAAATGTAGGTTTCTTAGATTTGCGCTTTGTAGCCTTCAAAGAAGCAATCCCGTTATATTGCCTCCCTACAACAATAGGTTTACGCTTTTTTCTATGGACACGTTAGAGAAAAACGGCTCTGCGAATCTGTACAACGCATTCCCAAGGGCTACTTAGCTTTTTCAATATTTTATTTCCTTATGACTTTCTTTATATTCCTTGCTGTCGCACTAACTGCGCTTCTAATGAATTCATTAATTCTCTGCTTTCTTTGAATGATCATCGGGATGAACTTGACTTAAACTAGTCTAAAACTCAAATGAAATAAAATAGGGTGACTACTCAAATTGCATAGCCAGCTATTGATTATATAAAGGTAGGTTATGTTCTTCTATTGGCAACGAATACTAGTCTTCAATTTCAAAGGAATATTCAAAATTGAACTAAGTGCGCTTCAGTTCTTTTCTGCCAACATCGAAGGTCGATGTTTTGATCGTAACATCGATTGTGCGATATTTGACATACTTCAACATCGATGTTTATACTCTCAACATCGATGTTTCGTGAACATCGATCATCCCTAGAATATATGAAGACTCATTCAAATTAAAGGAAATAACTGTATGATCTGAAACTTTTTAGAGAAGTAGTATACTATAAAGACGTTAACCAGAAGGTGAGTCTTAGTTCTATCTTGAAAATGTTTAATTTTAAAAGATCAGGTTTTATGTTTGAAAACGTTAATATTTACCAATTTTTTTTTCGTATTTACCGTTAAGTTGGCCTAAATATATCCAAGACAGAAAATATTGTACATTTTATGCTCTTTAACATAGTTTTTGTTCGAACTGAATATCTTTAAAAACCAAGAAGTTAAACCTCTGTAAAATGCATAATAGGCTGAAGCACCAATACAATATGGCGGCTCAAAAAAAACTAAACATCTAAAAAATTAATAAATACCTTTTTTCAACTCTCTAAGTATAGTAGAAATTTAGGTAAAAAAATAAAAAATTTATAAATTTTCTCAGCGAATATCATTGATATGGATTGACCCCTTAATCAAAAATCAAATCTATCCATTCAAATACTTTTCCTATATTCCTTGACTTTGCTAAATAACGATTCCAACTACGAATAATAAATTAAGTATATCTCTTAGGTTTATTATCTGATGCGGTTTATATTGGATAAACCAAAAGATCTATAAAACTAAGATACAAGGAAGGTATTATTAATTCAAACTCTCGAATTTCTTAACATTTAAAAATGACGGGACATAAACTTGATTTAGATAACATCGAACTATTACACTATTTATCGGACAAAAAATTATTAAACAGATATGAAACGTTTGAAATTAAAAAAGCAAAGGACGAAGGCTACTTTTTAGTAAATGACCAATTAGATTTTAAAAATTGTAGTCGTTTAGTGGACTGTTCGAAAAGAATTGTCGACATCTTAGTACAAATAAAGCTCTGATGATGTTCTGGTAAGTGGAAACGGGTTGGATGTTGTATTAACTAATTATTCTTCTACAGAAGACACAAACGTTTTATTCGAAATCATCCATTTCCTCTGCATTATATACATATCTGTTCGTGAGTTACATCAAGATCTTTTATTTGCTGCTGAGATTTTAATTGAAACGGTGCAAATAGTTCCGGGTGTGAAGAGAGTTTTCAACAACATTTCTTTATAAAACGAATTCCAAATAATTTTTTTTTACTTTGCAACCACCATTCACTAGCATGAAATGTTTGGCCACCGCTATATAGGTACTCCATGGAAAATTCTTTGCGATTCCGATTTGAAAATGTCACCACTTACTGGAACATTATTTTCCCTCTATTTAAGGATCCACTTATAGAGCCTTTTCTGCATTTCTGGGTATTCACCAATTCTAAAACTTTTTTTCTTCCCAGGTCCAATAAAAAGTTGACACGCTGTTTGTTTTATTTTTGAACTTTTGTTTTTATTCCCAGTTATGCTAGATTTAGCTACAATATATAGTTTTGCTAAAATTATAGCTAGCAGTCCCTTTTCTTGGTCATTGATAACACAGGTCTACAAGATTCTGTTGCTGGGCAGCTTGGGGTCATTTCCGAAGTAATTTGCTGCGTAGAATCCGAATGCAAGGTCAGAATTGGGCCACTACGTGATGATTTTAAAATATTTGAGGTTATGTACTCGAATGAAGTTCATATTTAATATTAAAATAATATATATATTTACATGAAATAACAGCTTCATAAATTAAATCATTTTGTAGTGTTTCAGGCTTTATTTTCTCCATCCTTTCCGTAACTTATTCCATAGACCTGTCGCTGATATTGGACAGATTCAAGAACGGTTCGATCAAGCTCATCCCCCAAGAGCTCGATTGGATTTAATTTGTACGCAATTTGGACGCATGCTTCGGATCATTATCATGTTGAAACACAAAGCCATTGCCTAAAATGTTTATACCAGATGGTACAACATGTTCTTCAAGTATTTTCTTGAAGTCCTCATTGTAAAGTTTTCATTCGATTTGTACAATGTATCCTATAGTAACACCACCAAAGCAGCCCCATATCGTCACAGATCCTCTGCCATGTTTAACGGATTGGATTAACCATTATTCAGCTAGCCTTTCTCCAGCTGACCGCCTCACAAATACTCGTCTCCTTGAAGCAAAAATTTCGAATTTTAATTCATCGCTCCATAGCATTTTATTTCAATCACTTATGGTTCAATTTAAATGTTGTTTTGCACATACAAACCTCTTTGTCTTATTTGCTGGTCGAAATAGGAGCTTCAATTCTTCCATATAAACCTCCTTCGTTTACTGTCCTTTTGACAGTTTAAACCCTGACTTATTTTCCTAGATTTTCGTTAACTTTTGCAGTAATCTCAGGTGCCGTTCAGCGTCTATTTCATTTGCTGGTTATTACTATTTTTTGATCCTCTCCCGAATTTGTTGTAATGAGGCGACCAGAACGCTTTATTTGCGATACTTCCATCACTTTCACATATAGTCCACTGTTTTGCATGATAGCTTTAAGTCTTTTGCAATTTGACGATTACTTTGGCCCAATTTATGACGGCTGACGATCATGCATCGAGTCTCCATTAAAAGTTCCTTCACTTTCGGCATTTTACATACATTTAAAAAACTCTAATTTTTCAAAAATATTTACTAAACACTGTTTTCGACGCTACTGCTCGGACAAGTGGCACTCAACTGAATAAATATATGTATTTCTCAGACTTTAACTCATCAGAATGCAAAAATATATCAAAAAATTTTATTATTCTATGAAACACAACTACAACTCACTTTTTAAGTACGACGTTTTCAAAAATATTTCATAAAAAATATTTAAAGCAGCACTCTACAGTGTCCTTATTTCTAGTACTTTAATAAGACTTAAAATTTCAGAAGCACTTATTCTAAGAGGAATATCCTGTTTTTTTATCAGCGGTTTCAGTTTAATTTTAACTTTTTTCTAGGAAAAAATTTTCTGTATATTATTTTAATAATAAATTAAGCAGATGAATTAAATTTGGGATTAAATATTATAATAATATGTTTATGAAGCTTTTAATGATGAAACGTTCACTGAATGATTGCGACGTTCACGAAATGACAAAAGTGTTCCCTAAATGACATAATTTATTCATTTTATTATGAAAACACCATTTAAGTAATTAGTAACTTTTTTTATATAATATGAGATGACATATATCACTAACTTTAACAGTCACTGATAATTTTTATCATAAAATAAAATAAAGAAATATCACAACGTTAGAATGTTAACCAAACAATAGACAATAAAATAATAATAAAACCAGCTAAAACTTCTCATGAATATCGATGTCATAATCCAAGTGATATGCGTTGTGGCCTTCTACGTTTATTGACTGGGGCTTTGGAAGAATTTTTAATATTTGCTCACATGTGTGAATAATAATAATAAAGAAGTTGTAAAACCAAGGGCGTACCAAGGATATTATTTTAAAGGGGCGGCAGGGTAAATGGTGGGCGTAAGGTGGGGGTGTGAAAAATTCAGATTTAATCTTTTATTTATATTTTAACTTCTATAAAATGAATTAATCTTAATTCCTCAAATATCATTCTTAAATTTGTGTTTGTTTTGAAGGACTCATTTTTTGTATATGCATATAGAGATGGCTCAGCATGTTTTCAGTCATTGCATATCTCTGCCATGTTTTGACGCGAAGCAACGTAGAGAAAGACCTCTCGATGGTGCTTGTGGTACATGGATGGGCTAGAGATATAAGAATAGCTTTTATTGTAGCCGGAAATAATGTTCCAGACTCCTACTATACTTATACAAAACTTAGTTCATTTAAGGATTCTTTTTTCATTTTTTATCACGCCAAATGTTAACAATTTTTCTTTATCACGCCAAACGTTATACCAACGTCATCGGTGGAGTAAGTGATAACGTGTCGTCGGAGGTCCCAGGTACCAATCCTCATCTGCGTTAAACGATGGCCTCGGGAGTTCACTAACATTTTTGCACTGAAGAACCGTTTTTTGTTTTTGATCCATTTTGGAGCTAGCATACTCCTATTTGGAGCCCATTTAATTGCTGCCATATTACTCAGCGGTCACTGTCTTGGGTAGATTCAATCCACCCATTCATCAAAGGTTGAATCTCATTTCCTTTGAGAAATTGGAGAGGCGTCGTGAGATTGGAAAGGTTCTGTTTGTGTTTTAAATATTGCAGAGAACAATTGATTAGGCAAATATACTTGGTAGAATATTTATTAGGCAACTGGGAGTAATTTAATAGCGGAATCGTGTTTTTTCGTCTAGATCATCGTGCTAATCACAGATGTTTTGTATGTATCACTTTTATGTGCAGAGCATTTAATGACAATTTCAAAGTTATCGATTTTAATTTAAGTAAACATCAAGTTAAAAGCGGTAGAAAAAGTGGTGAAAGCCTTTCCCGCGGCATAAGAAGCAAACCGCCACTCAAGAAAGTAGTCGTACTGGTGGCACTGGATGTTAAAAATGCCTTTAACTCCGGCAGATGGTGCGACATGCTAAACGCTCTGGAGTACACCTTTAGAACGCCGGAGTATCTACTCCGGATCGTAGAGAGCTACATACATGACAGGATACTCCTCTATGACACCACAGAAGGACCAGGCAGGAAGAAAATCACAGCAGGAGCCCCGCAAGGGTCGATTCTAGGCCCAGAGCTGTGGAATATAGCGTACGATAGTATACTGCGCATGGACATGCCAGAAGACACCTTGTTGGTGGGTTACACGGATTACATCGCCGCAGTAATCGCGGCACGAGACGTCGACGCCGCGCAGCTTAGATTGAATCAGGTAATGCGACGGGTGACCACCTAGATGGAGGAACATGGCCTAAGTCTAGCCAACCAGAAGACCGAGATCGTCCTACTCAGTAGAAAGCGGGTCCCTACGATAAGGGAAGTGCGAGTGGGGGATGAGGATATCATGACGAGCCAGGCAGCTAAATACCTGGGTTTACCTGGGTACACAGGCTCATGGCCAACCTGGGAGGCCCATTAGCGAGTAAGAGGCGACTGCTTATGTCGATCACGCACTTGATCCTACTGTACGGATGTGAGATCTGGGCTGATGCGCTGAAGGTCGAAAAGTACAGGAAATAGATGGCGGCAGTACAGAGGAGAGGAGCCCTTAGAGTTGCCTCCGGCTACAGAACGGTGTCGGAGTCAGCGGTTTTGGTTTTAGCAGCCGTCACCCATATAGATATATTGGCGCAAGAGCGGAAACAGCGTCATGACAGGCAGGCCGAAATCGGAAAAGAGGCAGCGAAAGTCGAAGCTAGCGTATACACCCGTACGAGATGGGAAGACCGCTGGGATAGAGAGACAAGAGGGAGATGGACCGCTAGGCTAATGCTAGACCTGAAGAAGTGGCTAAAGCGAGAAAATGGAGAGGTAAACTACTACATGACGCAGTTCTTGACCGGACACGGATACTTTAACGTTTATCTCCATAAAATGGGAAAAACAGAAAGCTCAGATTGCCAATACGGCGACTCCCAGAAGGACGACGCCCAACACACCTTCTTCGAATGCACAAGGTGGAACGCAGAGAGACAGGAGCTAGATGAAGAGCTCGGGGGATTCACGCCCGAGGACACAATGCACAGCATGCTCAGAGGTAAAGCACAATAGGACCGAGTTGCAGTATTTATCCAGAAGATCCTGCAACAAAAGAAAAAGGAAACCCCAGAAGCAATGGACGAATTTTAGTAGGATAAGACCTAGAACATAAGAAGCCAATGATGGTGTAATAGGCACCACCCTGAAATAATACGATAAGTAGTCCCGGGGTGGAGGCATGCCTGAAAGGAGGAGGTTTTTTAGTGGGTGCGAGTCCCACAAACCAGGGCAAGGCACCACCCTGACGGTGCATAAAGCATTTTTCCCCCTCCAAAAAAAAAACATTAAGTTAAAAGGTTACTGCTTAGTACCGTTACTTAATTTAATATGGTTTTTTTACGGTGTTGTATAGATTGATAGTTCTTTTCAATGTTTTGTCTTTTTCTGTGAGTCAGATGGTGCTGTAACCTGTTGATGAATTAAATAAATAAATAAACAACCACTAATCAAACAAAAACCTATATCAAGGAACTGGTTACACGGTGCTTTGGAATCATTGTCTGAATAACTTTTGAGAAATCGAAATCGTCGTTCTTTATATTTCAAAAACTTTTGATAGTGTCCGACAAGCTGCACTTCTAGCAAAACGTTAAGTGTTCGATCTGCACCCTGACTTCTTTAAACAGATAGATAGTTTTTTGTCAGCCCGTTTAATCCGTGTAATAATAGATGGTGTTGCCTGTGATCATTTCGTAATAAATGCCGGTGCAATGCTCTCATCAACTTTACTTGTTTTTTTTTATTAATGACCATTTTATCTCTAACTTAAAATCTTAGTCACACTTTTGCCGACAATTGCATCCTTGATTTCTCCACTCCTTTGACTCTGTAATGAATTCTGCTGGAAACTCATTAAACAATGGTACTTTAGGATCCTCGCCCGGGGTAGAGCAAATCGTGTTATGTTTAATGCATCCAAAACTTAATGCTGTTTAGTCGCCTTTAAGAGGAATCCAACTCAACCTTCACCTATTTCCACGATTAGGTAAATTTCGGAAACCCTCGTACAATATGACAACCTGCAACGCGGTTTCGCTCTAATTCGATATTAAAATTCCGAATACCTTTGTAAAATATTGGGTTTCTACAGCACAAAATAACATGATTTTTGTTTAACACATTTGAAAACTAAATAACCTTAGGATAAAGATGTGAAGGGCGATAAGGCTCATCCTTATTTTACATAAACGAAGGCGCTAGAGGTAAATTAGTGTCTCCGTCGCACCCTTTATATCCATTTTTCGGAAGTTATTGCCAGCGAAGACTTACATAGACTTATATGTCAAGCCGGTATAGACACCAGTGTTTGCAGGCGAAAGTACAGCAATAAAAGTATTAAATCGTCCTTCCTTTTGAGCCCGAAAGCTGAAACGTTCAGATAGTTTTATATAGTATCGTCGATTGTGGTTGGGTAGTTATTTGTTTAATTTGCACCGACTTCAAAATGTCGTAATAAATGTAAAATTACAACGGTTCAACTTTTTTTTAAAACTATTTTATTTTTCACTTTTTATTGTATTTATATATAGGGTGTTTCAGATCTGACGAACCAAAATGAGTAGGATGATAAATCTCAACTAGAAAACTAAAAAATTGTATGGCGGGTGGGGAGGGGTCAATCTCAACCGTTTGGGAGTTACAGGGTGATTCATAAATTTCAGTTTTTCATGGTATTCACATTACTCTTTTATTTTTATTTCTTGATCTACCCAACACAGCGAGGTACGTGAAGTTGGCCCGGATTTTTTCCGGGCTGGGGGGTAAAACGTCTCAATCGATAGTCTATCGTTAGACCAAATTTTACCCCCAATTAGTTTCGTTTTACCCCCTCTCAATTTTTTTTTATTCGAAAAACAAAATTTCCGGGCTAACTTCACCAGCCCGGAAAATTTGCCGGGCTGGGGGGTAAAACGTCCCAATCGATAGTCTATCGTTAGACCACATTTTACCATCAAACAAACGCAAAAAACAACTCTCTTAATGACCTTTCCAAAAATGTCAACACTACTGATGTAACTCCTACCATTGCACATACAGTCACTTCCAAAATTGAAAAAAATGGTTTGCGATTACCTAAAATTCAGCATTTTCCCAAATTTTCTCCGAAATTCCTGTAAATAATACACCTCTCTTTTATTTTTATTGGATTGCCCATCTTATTTCCTTTCCAAAAAGGTGCAACATGGCAAGCTAGACGTGGGATTAGAAAAACCGCATCCTTAGAAATTCCTGAATAACTAATTATTTTATTGCACTTTAGGTAGGACAAAAACAACAAAATTTTTAAGATAAAGAGTCGAAAATATTTGTTTTGGATTAAAAGGTTATTAGTTTTAATTATTGCTGCAAAAAAGTTATAAAAATGTTAGTGTAATTTTGCTTTATTGCCAATATTACCTTAGCCAGAATTCACACCCTTGTATCCTAGCGTTCTGTTACTCGTACCTGATGAAACTTTTGCTACAAAAAAGGGTCAGTCAGCAAGAATACCTATCATAGTTGAAAAACAAATCAATAAGTACTGGTATTTTTAAGTGAAAAAAAAGTGAATTTACTTTTGAGGAATACGCGGATATTATTTACATTTATGGTGTAGTAGACGGAAAAGAGAGAGCAGCTATACTGGAATATCAAAGAAGATCCCCTAACCGACGAGCACTCCGAACAGGGTTATTTACACGGACTTTCTGAAAGTTAAGAGAAACAGGAAGTGTAAGTTCACACGACATGGAGACACGACCCCAAAACTTCAGGAAATTCTGCTGACGTCGAGCAGCAAATAATCACCATCGTGAGGCAAGACACTAAGACGAGTCGTAAGACTATTAGGAGTGTCGTGGAGGGTTATTCATCGAGGGGGATTACGTCCATATCATCATCATCCAATCCAAGGACTACTAGAAGGAGATTCCGAGAGAAGACTGGAATGCAGCAGTTGGCTTCTGGAACGCGACTTTGACAACAGGGCGTTTGGACCGGATTATGTGGACAGATGAATGTCAATTCACCAGGAAACTTCCATAACCTCGACAGCTTGTCGAACACTAACCCACACAGGGCACAAGTTACCTTATTCCATCAGAGATTTAATGTCAATGTTTGGGCTGGTATCACCGGCAACCATTTGGTAGGACCATTCATTTTGCCGCAAGTGCTTAATAGTGGATTTCATGCGGAGTTTTTGGACAATACACTGCCAGATCTAATAGAGAAGAAAATTATGGATAATCTTAGGAGAATGTTTCACTAACACGATGGAGTACCAGCGCATATGGCTAACATTGTGAAGGTAATACTAAGTGAAACATTTCCTAAGCCCTGGATTGTACGAGGTGCACCGATAACTTGGCCTGCTTGATCTCCAGACCCTACCCCATTGGAATTTTTCTTCAAGGGAACAATGAAGATTTAGTTAGCCGTATTGGGAATGCAGCGACGAAAATACGGGAGAGGCTGGCTGCAATACCCCTTAAACAGGGACTTACAAGAAGATTGTTGAAATGCATCCAAAGTTGCGGTGAAAATTTGAAACGGCTTTTGTTACTTATCAAGATTAATTGCAATTATTTTTAAATTCAATAAGAAGCAGTTTAGAATTAATTTGAGTTTAATTTCTTTAATTTGTTGATTCTTATAATATTCTCCGATAGGATTTCTACGTACAAATTTCTACATATTTTGTCTACGTTGACATGTTCTACCTTTTATATAATAAAAGAGAGGTGTACTAATTACATGGAAGTGCTGAATTTCAGGTAATCGAAAACCATTTTTTTCACTTTTGAAAGTGACTGCACCTGTAATGGTGGGAGTTAGATCAACGTTGTTAACAATTTCGGAAAGGCCATTGGGATAGTAGTTTTTAGCGTTCGTTTGATGTCGCTATGTTGGTTAGATTAAAAGATAAAAATAAAAGAGTAATGTGAATACCATGAAAAACTGAAATTTATGAATCATCCTGTAACTCCCAAACGCTTGAGTGCGCTAACAGAATTATCCAAATCCGGCGACATATTGAGAAATTAGTCACGATCACCCTTTACTCTAGACAGTTCTTACCATGACAGTTTTTAGACAGTTCTTACCATGACGCTAGTGCGCCACCTTACTCTATACAACAAAAGAAATTTATTGTAGTCAGAGAATCATCGCAGTCACTGTAGGTACAAAATTGTTATCATTTATCAGTCAGGAAACGTATTCTGTAGAAGAGAATAAAAATCATCAAAATCGGTCTATGCTTCATAAGGCTAGGCGCCGGCCGCCCATCCTCCAACTCCTACCACAAGCCACAATTTTTGCCAGAATAGAAATAGATGCTCTATCCATTCAGAATCATTTCAATCAGTCCACGCGTTAAAAAGTTAGACTACCCCTCTTCCCACCACAACTCTAGGTCAACATTTTTCCTCATAATAGCAATGAGGCATACGTATAGATGAAAAGAAAAGAATCATTCAAATAGGTGGGTTTTTTTTTGTTTATTTTGTATACAATGTGGCCAAATCCTAGGGGACAACCCTTTGATGCGTTAGCATGGTTTTGGCCGGAAGGGAATTAAGGTAAGGGAAACTTGAGTCTTCTTTTTGCATTGCTGCGAGCTAGACAACAGCCCAGAGCCGGAGTGGATTATTTTAATTTCTTAATAGTAGCTCACGGGGTCATCTGGTCTCGAACCCGGGTCCCATGGCATGTTGTTCTTGCCGCTCAACGTATTGATCCAACTCCGTCTCACATTGCTGGATTAAGAAATCGTATACTGCCCCCTCCGCAAAACCACCCCACCTAAAAATGTTGTCTTGGTGGAGCAACTTATTTGCCACATCAAAAGAAGAATCATTCAAGTCGATTCACACGTTACGAAGTTAGCCTATCCCTCCCCCACCACCACCGTAGTGCAAAATTATTTTATTCTTAATATTTTATTTATTTTATATAACATAAAAGGAATCATCCAAATCGGTCTACGCGTTAACAAGCTGACATTAAACCCCTCCCCTACTACAAACAAACCGATTAAAATTGTGTCGTGGTACCAATCGGGAAATATTTATATATCAGAAAAAGAATTATCCAACTCTGTCGACGCGTTACAAAGTTAGACTACTCCTCCTTCTTCCCATCCCACTTTAGAAACATTCTTCGTTATTAGCAATGGGGGATCATACAACAACAAAAGGATCATCCAAATCGGTCCACGACAAAGAAAAAATCATCCAAATCAGTCCACACGTTACGAAAATAGACTACACACTCTATACCTACTTCTTTTTATTTTTAATAAAAATTAAGTTGCTTATATTGAACTAAAAATAATTGTTTGTCTTTAATAAGTTTTCGGAACGTAACCCCGTTTTTTGTACTGGCTCTGAGTTTTATACAACACGGTTTCGCACAACACGTAATTTTCTAAGGAACCTGTAGGGATTTACTTCTGCATAAATTATGATTAGTCGAAAAGATAAAAGACCGTGCTTAAAGTCTTACAAACTATTTATTAAATATTAGGACAATTCTTATTTATATTAACATTATATGTTTGATTGTAGAATGTACAAGGTGGATCCAAAGTCATCACCCTATCGGAAGATGGTCTCATTTCTCATTTTTTCAAATTACGTCTTAGGTCATCGCGAGTTTGATATAATTTTTATATATTTTTAGAATACATGTGGACAAACCATGGATCGCTATATTCTTGAAGAACGCGGATATGTGAATAAGCAAAATTATCGCTTCTGGGGGATGGAGGGATGAGCCATTACATCCTCTCAAAGTCACAGTTTGGTGGCCGTTTACGGAGGAAAGGTTTGGCCCTTATTTTTTAGAGGACGGCGATTGCAATACTAATTGTGATGATGATCAAAAAATTGTCTTTGTGGGTTTGCGGGACATGTGTTTCCAGCAGGACGGCGTTACCACACACACAGCACAAGCGATAGGAGATATTCTGAAGCAAGCGTTTGCCGGCCGCTTATTTATATTAGTTACAATTTAATAATGTTCAAACTTATTTTGACTTCTGCTGTTAGGGACTGAACTGTGTACATATATCGTTTTAATAATGTACTTGCATCTTTGGTACATACATAGATTCTTGCATGTGTTTGTGATTTAGAATATCGTTGCACAAGCGTTGCCAGGTTTGCATTATAACAATTATATTATTTATTAGTTTTAGTTCTTCATTTTGATTTTGATTGTTTATTTATTTTAACTTGATTATTTTAGTAACTTATGTACCGTTACAAACCCATCTACCGTGTTATAGAAGGGTTACTTGTATTTAATTTATTGAGATTTGCAGTATACCTTATTCCCTTCCCGCTGTCGTACAGACGGCAAACGTAATTCTTACTTTCCGACTACTTTTTTTAAAACATTCTTGCCTATCAGATCAATTCCAAATGTGCGTAGCCATATATTTTCAGTCCCTAAAAATGCCATGAAGTGCTCCAACTAACTTGGCGCTAACCTACAAGTCCCACATCAGGGCTAAACTTGATTATAATTTCCATATTTGGACGCCAGACATGCCGCACTGTCCACGTTATACAAAATTGATAGAATTCGCAGCCATTGTGCTAACAACGAAATTGTAGACACATTACAGGGCGCGATCGAAGATCGTCAAGCCGCTTCCTTTCCTATAGTCACCAGGTGAAATTTGGACGTACTGTCAAATGTCGGGAATTTTTCCTAAGCAGAAAACACGAATTTGGAAACTTGACCATCTTCTGATTTTCCTTCCTGTTATGAGCCTGAAACTTTCAAGGGTCCTTCACTCTACCTGTTAATCCATTTCTCTTACTCTTAATTCCTTTCCTGCTGAGGCTGAGCTTTATGATATTAAAAAACCCTATATTGCTAATTTCTACTACCACTACTACTACTAATTTCTTCACCTTACTAATTTCATAGAATTTATACATTTTCAATATTTAATGTTATCGTAAGCACACAAGCACGCCTTGTTTATCTCGCAACTTAAAATAAATTCGGAAACGTGTATTTCAGTATACTTAGAATAAGAAAATGAATCAATCTGCTTTGGGCGTCATGTTAATCCTGAGTATGAGAACCTAAGAGGATGAGCAAGCCCATTATACGCGATAATTTGACCTCCGTTAATAGTTGAGATTAGCTTAACGCTTCCTGACGTGCATTAAAGGTAACCCGACGAACTGCCGACACAGATTAAGATATTTCATTAAAACTTGATGAGGAACTAAAGCGCTTACTCCATTTTATTTGCTCTACTTTCGGCGATTACACTGCGAAGGGGATTAGGCTAATAAGGGATTTAAAGGAATGAATGTAGATTTAGCTTTCCTTTTTGGCAGCGCCAAATGAAATATATCCCGCGATGGCTCCGGGAGAGGTTAAAATGATTCATTTATACCTTAAAATAAATAAAAAATTGAAGTGACTTGGACTCGTGCCTGAAATTTAGAGGGCATCTTCGACGTGGTTTGAAGGGTTTGAATGAAAACGCTAGGATTATGCTAAATTGGCTATTTTATTCATAAACAGTAGATCGTACAATTATTTGCCATTTTAATTAGTTTTTTTTTCGTAAACAGCTATTAGTTATCGTATGGCTAATATATTTCACTTGTCTTTTAAATTTTGATCGTTCTCTGTCAGTTTTCACATTCTTAAAGCAAATTTGCGTACATTTTGATCACGTTTACACTGTCTGAATAAAATTTCATTACTTTTCATAACTTTTTAATGTTTTATAGTTTCTTTTTCAATATTTTATACATCAACTTTTATATATAGAGCCTAATTGAATAATCTTGATATTCAACTCGGCAGTTTGGTGTCCAGTGAACAAGGTTCATAGCAAGGCTCCACCCCATTGTTAAAACAAAATAATTTTCGCGGCTTTATTTTAACAAATGTTGCACACTTCAGGAAATTTTATTATTTATTTCTTAGAATATTGAGAGAATTTATGATGCACAAAAATAAAGCTGAAGTGCCCAACACTCGTAGCCTTATTTAGCATTTTATTGTACACAGCACGAACTGACAAAACATACTTCAAGCAATTTCAATTTTCTTTTCAAAATTTAACTTTATAAAAACATACACTTGGTGGGATTCGCAATGTTGTAATAAAAAAGATCTTTTTTAACAGTACAATAATAAAAAAAACGTCCAAAAAAACCAGGATGAGGAGATATAACAAAATTCTGTACAAAGAACATTTTGAGCCTTTCAAGCGTTCAAATCTTAGGACTAGGTTTAGTGGATAAATATCCTTTTATTTCTAGTTTAATTTTGTTATGTATATATATATTTATATATAAATCTAA
This sequence comes from Leptarthrus brevirostris, assembly GCA_964036015.1. NCBI lineage: Eukaryota > Metazoa > Arthropoda > Insecta > Diptera > Asilidae > Leptarthrus > Leptarthrus brevirostris. The sequence continues at coordinate 115,285,201 of OZ038372.1, read as the reverse complement.
ATATAAATCCATATAAAAATTATTATCCCTCCGGGTTAACATTCTTAAAAATCCAGTCACGGATTTTTAGTTTTTCTTTTTATTTTCTTTTTTTCTTTTTAATTAAAAACGAGAACTTATTCCGCGGCTAACGTTCCACAAGTGGGCAGGGAAACTTGAAAATATTAACAAAAATAAAACAAAGTTTTTTGAATAACTGTTAATATTAAACTAAACTATGCCTACAGAAGGACATCTATAAAAGAATATATAATACATAGCAATAGTAATTGTAGAGATAATAAGGTCCATCGATGCAACATCGTTGAGGATGATCCAAACACTGGGAAGTGAATTTCTTCCGGCTCGCTAAGTTCCTCCTCCTCTTCATCAACCGAATTGGACATTGTTCTATATCTTAAGGTAAAGTTTACTTTGAAAGTAGCTTCCGCGACTCCTCCCGGTGAAGAAACAATAAAATAGAAAGTTCTTGGCACTCTATCATGCATGCTGACATAGGTAAGACGGGCCTCTTTGCAAAATGGTATAGGAAGATCCTGTAAAATTCACATCGACTTATTATTAATATTTTTCTAATTATATCTGACTAATACTTACGGTCACTCCATATGCAAGTACAGTACTTCCATATTGATTTCCGGGTGTATATACTCGGTCTCCATGCAACCAGCGTGCTGCATATGCTGGAGGATTGGCACAAAATTCTACAGTTAAATGCAAAGGTGATCCAGGATATGCTACGGGGGTCGCATTTTTAGCAACTGCTGTAGGAGCTCCTGCAAAAGATAAAAGACTGTTAGAATGTCATAAATAAAAAAACATCAATTTAAAAATCTTATTGTTCTTAATCTTGGGACCAATGTTATTGAAAAAAGGATTTTTGCACCGTTTTTCAAATCCTCGTAACTGTGATTGATTAGGAATAAAAACGGCCAAATGGGTACGTACACCAAGCATTCTCACTTGCGCTGAAAATTTGTTACACTTTTTAATCTTCCAGAAAATTCAAGGAGATAAAGTTTCAACCCCATTGCGACAAGGAGCCCGTTTCTTACATTTTTCATAGAATGTATCGTGACAGGAAGAAAATTGCACGTCCTGGTCGCAATTTCTTATATGCAACATTGGTTATCACCTTTGCAGTAGTAAAGCAAATATATCACAAACGATTTCTGTTATGACACGTTCACATAAGTAACGTGGAACAGAACAATTTGTTCACATTTTAAATGATTTTTCTCGTCCGAAATTGCTCTGTAGAGTGATTGGTCTCATATTAATATGAAAAGTTCAAAGCAAATTAAGTAAATTACTTAAAACTTAAAAGCGTTATTCTAATTATTCAAATAAAACTGTTCATGATGATTAAAACGATGCAAAGTTCTGAAGTCGATTCAGGCTGGAGCCCCACTTCTAAATAATTACCGAAGTTTTCTTTTACAATTTTTTGAAAATACTAAAGAAATGTTTCAATATTACATTCTCCGAACAAAAACAGAAACTTTCATTGTAACTTCATAAAAATAGAACGTGAAATTTTTGTTCCATTTCACCAATGAAATCACAGCGTGATATTGATACTTTTGGCCGTTGTGTTCCCGTATTTCAATCTAGGAATCCTAACTCTTTTCGACTTTGGCTTAATAAGTCCTTAAAATATCTTAAAAATCTTCAAAATAAAGCTTGGAGGAGGTTCCCGTAGTGACGATGATTATCCTACATATTCGGATTTTCTTGGCCGTTACACTTCTGAATCCGAGCTTGCCTATCGTAATTATCTTACTAAGGCTGAACAGTTCATCTGTGATAATCCCAAAAAGTTCTGGAATTTCGGTAATCTTAACCGCAGGAGTAATAGATACTACTCCTCTATTATGGGTCTCGGCGACCGGAGTTCCGACGATTCTTTGACTGCTGTTATCTTCTTAGCCAGTTGTTGTGATTGATTTTAATTTCTTGGCGAACTATCCTCCGACTTCCTTTTCGGTTAAGCATTTCTTATTTGACGATGCTTCGATTATGATGCATATTATGAACTTGTCCAATAGTTTTCAGCTGTTTCCGTTTGTGTTCCTGTGTCTGCTCTTAAGAATTGTGCCCAATATCTTACTCCTGTCCTTACTTATTTATTTAACTTGTCCATGTCTTGTCGTATTTTTCTTAAATTGGAGAAATTGTCTACCATTTCTCCTATTCATAAAAAAGACAGCAAGCCTGAACGCAAAAAGGTTTAAGGACATCACAAACTATTCTTCCAGTAGGGTTTCATCAAAGGAAAGTCAACGACTACTAACATCATGGAATTCTCTAACTATTGTATTTCCGCTTTTTGTAGGCACTTTACAACGCGCGTAAAAGAGCTTTAAGTCGCTTCCACACCCACATATATTCTAAAGGTTAAATTTGACTAAATTATTCAGTTGAGTGGTACGCCGAAGAGTGTAGTTGTTGAAGAGTAGCGTAGGATATTTCCTAAAGTAGCGATTCAGATCGAAGAACTGGAGAGAGACTTAGGGAGACAGAAACTGTAAGTAGCAAACTCGATTTAGGTCACTTTCGTAATCGCAGCAGAAAGTAAAGAAAGGAATCTTCAACTATTTCAGAGACTGCCACAGATGAACATTCGGCGAGCAGCTTTTTGCTTAGGCCGGCCAAAATGTCAACCCTGCTTAGGAACTCTTACCGGGAAACAACGGAAAAAAAAAACTTGGTTTTATGGACTCTGATTTTATGGAATTTGATTTTATGGACTCGACGAGGCCTATTTTACATTTCCCCAATGAACACCACTGGGACGAAAAAAAATGAAAAGTTTAGTTTACTTTGAATAGATTTCCTTAAGTCATGAGTTTATGCCCAGAATAGATGATGCAGGTATAAAGGGACGGGAGAAGAACCAGGTATTGTCTCCAAAATAACGGGATACACTTTAAGTAGCAGTAATATTTAGGAAAAAATTCAAATTTTAACAAGTGTTGTTTTGAATTTTTTTTTGTGGTGTAATGTTGCAAATTTTGTTGTTGTAAAATTGAATAAAATTGTGTTTATTTAAAAGATTATGTCTAAAGGGACCAATATACTTCACCAACTTAAAAAATATCAATTTATTTTATTTTCGGAAGTATATATATTTATAGATGTCCTCATAACATTTTATAAAAATCCGAGCATTCCTTCTATTATTTGTAGACTGTTTTCTAAGACCTTTTGAACGCCTCATGCTATACAATCGCATTTGAAACGACATTTTAACATGCGCTTGTCAACTTTTCCGAAAACCCCTGATCCTCTTCACAGTTTACCACAGCCGGAGCTGGATCGATCGATAAGTGGCACTATCACCGCGCCATGATTCCCGGGTTCAAGCCTCGGTCTCATGTGAGTTTTAAAAAAATTAAAACTAAATAAAATAGTTTTTAGAAAAAAAATTTTACCGACTTCACAAAAAGAACTAAAAAGTTTAAAATAATTTTTAATTTTATATCTATTGCGACATTTGGAAGTCGGTGTAAATTAAACAAACCAAACAACTACAACAAAAGTAATGTCGCAATAGATATAAAATTAAAAATTATTTTAAGCTTTTTAGTGCTTTTTGTGAAGTCGGTTAAATTTTTTTTTTGTTTAACTATTTCATTTTTCACTTTTTAGTGTCGTCTACTCTGTTTAACAGAAAAAGAACCATCCAAATCGGTCCACACGTTAAAAAGTTAGATTCAACCCCCTACCCCCCCCCCCCTTTCCGACCCTTCAAATTTTGTTCTCGTGGTATCAATCGGGGCACATACTCTACCCAACAGACAAAGAATCATCGAAATTGGTCCAAGCGTTACGAAATTAGACTACTCCTCCCCTTCCCCCTCACCGACCATAAACCAAATTATCCTCCTAGAACCAACCAAATTGGTTCACGTACGAGGTTAGACTAGCCCCCCCCCCATCCAAGGCCAAATGTTTTTCTCCTATAAGCAATGGGGTGGTATCATCTTCTGTACAACAAAAGAAGAACAATCAAAATCGGTCCACGCGTTACAAAGTTAGGTTTCATCCCCATCCCCCACCCCATCAAAACTTTATTTGATATGGTACCAATCGGTGAACATACTCTACCTAAAAAAAAAGAATCATCAAAATCAATTCATAATTGACGGAATGATCGCAAAACAAACATACACAAAAACGTAAAGTCGAATTGAGAACCTCCTCCTTTTTTGAAGTCGGTTAAAAATCCACTCTGTCTCTGGGCTTTTGTCTAGCTCACAGCAATTCAGAAACTAGACATTCATGTTCCCTTATTTCCTTTACCCTAATTCCCTTCCAGACAAAGCCAAGCTAACGCATAAGAGCACTGTCATCCTTTATCTTCTCTTTGGCTATATCATCAAAAAGATGTTGTACTTACACTTGCATGATTGTAGCTGGATACTACAACTTTCTTTAGACATAAAATTACAAAAGCGAAACGGTTTTTTAATTCGCCATTTTGTTATTTTTTATAAAACTTAATAATCCTATTTCTGGATATAGCCATGCTCTTACAATACCAGTAACAACATTTTTTTTCACGTGTAAAGAGAAGAACTTCATCCGATTCGAGACAATATCTTCAAGTTTAAGTGGTTTCGAACTACCGCCATTACTCTTCAACATTCAATGGTCTTTTTATCCTTATTTGTTGTCCGCAGAAAATTACCATGGGTCGCCGTAGTTAAGGCTCGAACCTGGGACCTCCGGAATAGCCAACACGTTATCACCAATCGACGACTTTAAGGATGTAACAAATAGATAATTAAGTTCAGGAGAGGCTGAAAAAATTCATTGGAAATATATTTTATAGGTGATTATAATAAATTTTTTTCAGTATTTTCATTATTTTTCAATAGTTGCACAAAAAGTATTCTTTGAATTTTCTGTAAAAGGCCAATTAAAATTAAAACTATAATTTTCCCTTTACAAAATATTTGAGGAAGACATTTTGTACGAGGTAATATTTTTACACCAAAATTATAATTTGCCTTTTCTAAAATATTGGGAGAGTGTTAAGCGGAGTTGAAGGTGGGGGGAGGGGTGTGTGAAAATTCTTGTCCAAATTTACACCCTCCCCCGATCCATCCACCCTATCTACCTTCTTTTTACCTTTTAGTCGAATGAGTGTTAGTGAAAAAAAAATTGTTGTATTTCTAAAACTTTTTTTTTATAAACAATTGTGAAAAGTGGCCTCCCCCACGAGAAATTTTCTTCTCATAAGTAGCAAAAAGTCCTCCGATGGTTAAAATAATTTTTTCAACACAATAGGGTTGGAGCCCCACTTATGCATAATTACCGATTATTTATTCACCTCTAAAAATTTTTCTAAATATCTCTAATAGGTTGCTCAGAAAAAATTTACAAAATTGCCATTTTCGAGCGTGCAAAATAAAATGATCCCTTAAAGATAACCCTTTGCTTAGTCGCATAAGCGATATGATAGAAAAAGTGAGGAAAGTTGCCGCAACAATGTTAAATTACCCTTCCAAATCCTACAATAATTTATATATCTCCACTAATACTATCGATCAGATCCCACAATTAGTAATTCGCATTTATTTTGGGACATCCTGTATAAACTTAATATTCCGAAATGTACAAAAATTTCGCACTAGCAAAATGCTGCTATTACCTACTTAGTAGTAAAAAAACTGTTGAACAAAATAAAGCTGAAAAGTTCGGTTCATTCTGATAATAACTCGATCAATGCAAAACAATTTTTTTCTTTAAAAATAAAGCTACATACCTTTATGTAAATAATCCACGAAGAAAAGTGAAACAAATATGAATATTGCTACGTTGCTAAAAGTTGATTTATTGTGGAACAGAAATTGCACAGGAAAGTTCTAAATGGCAAACTATTTTTGTGGAACAGGTCTCAGGTAGAACCGGAGCCATAAACATTTTCGTGGACAAGAAATGATAACATCGCTTTTTCTATTCTTTTAAAATATGCTAAACTTGTATAATTGATTCCCAGGTATCTCAAACTACCTAAAGGAATAGGTTTCATGAGTTAAATGCATTCTTCGGAGTTTGTATCTACGTGCCTTAGGCGAAGATTGTAATAAATTTCATTTACTCCCAACTGAGGCCAGAGATAACATCAAAGTCCTTATTTAAGAAAGTTAAATCTCGAAGATGCACTGCAGCATCCACCAGCATCATGTAATGTTAAGAAAGCCTTTTAACGTGGCATTCTCGTCTCTAGCGAAGCCGATTTCCTGATGAGAAATGCAGAAAAAAAGTTTCTATGTTACATTGATGGGCACCAAAATGCAGACGACATGGTACTTGTCACTGACAATGAAATTCCATAGTTGAATAGAAAATCATACGTCACATCGTTGGTCTAAGGCATATACGGGTTGTTGGGGATAGTCAAAGTTTGCTGTACCTTCCCGTTCTTTATGTAACTTACGTCGACGTCCACAGGGAAAGGAATTTCCTTAATCTCCTCAATCGTATTTTCAGTCGGATTTTTGGCGAGAATAAAAAGAAATGAAAATAGAAAATAGGATCAAGTTAGGAAAGAGAAAAGTGTTCCTTTAGGGCGATGAGGGGATCAGTTTTTCAGCCAATATATGTACATATAAATTGAAATTTTGTTTGAGTTAACTATTCAACCCTGTAGGCTACCTCTCACCCTTTCTACAGTCGCATTAACATTTTCTTTCTCGAAATTCCAAAGAGAAACTTCTTATTTTGTATAGCGTATGTTCGCATTTGTAAGTGGAAATCCTTTTCAATTGCGCTCCTAATACTAGAAGTACTTATAAATGTTCAAAAGAAAGTGTCTATGCATGTTGTAAGAGAAACTTCGTCAGGGATTTTCGAAAACTACATTCTTCTATTCTTACAGACTATTTACATTTAAAATTCACTACTCTTTGCAGGTAGGAATAGAGATACGTTTTGTAGTGTTTTGTGATTTGCATTCTCAAACGAATTATCCCATAGAGTGAATTATGTGCACTATGCTTTTATCTCAGACATTACCAAAGGCTTAAACACTCTTTACATGTATGATACAATGATGCAGGTAGTATTCTGATAAAGATTCCTTAAATAACAAATTATTTCTGTTTTTAGCACATTTCTTAAAAAAGAAAAGAAAATGTTCGAAATAATAAATAAGTTGACAATTTTTGAAAAATGACATATTATTTAATAAACTGGATTGCAAGATAAAGTACCATAACTCCACCCACTTTAAAAATTTTTGTCAATAACTTCGACCACTTAGAAAAACTTTCGTTATAAATTTGTAATTCTCTGGTCTTTTTAAAGAAAAGAAGTCAATCGAGACCACGTGGTCTTTTAAAATTTAGTCACCAATTTACATTACTGATGCTTCTTCGGTTTATTTAATATTATAACCTGAATGTGTGTATGTTCAAAATATAAACAAAAACACTGTAACCCTACTTTTCCTTGAGACCTTTAATATCGCCCATCAAAGGTTGGTATTCAATATCGAACCGAAAGCGGAACGTTAAGCCGGAGTAGGCATTATCGATGTGGCAGTCGATTTCGAAGCTATTTCAAGCCTAGATGAAGACTTCAGTATGACTCTTGAGGTACACATAATCAACTTCCCAGTACGATGTATTATGAATGAAAGGAATGAATATTAATAATTGTTGTCTCTTTATTTGCCACAAGCTTTAGAAAATAAACATCCTAGAAACTGCTAGCTTGTATAAATATTAAAAGTCAAAGTAGTAAAATCAAAAGAATTCAAAAAAAAATATTCCACAATATATCAAAAGTTGCACTTAAATTTAAATAAAAAGTGAGTCTAAAATTTGAAGGTAAAAATCTGAAAAAACCAAAATGCACCAAGAAAATTTTTTAATGCCTGCAACTGAACCCCCAGAAAATAAAAAAAAAAATCCGAAACTAAACCTAGAGCTAAACCTAAGCGAATGAATTAAATGAGCCGAAACCGATAAAATCAAACAAGAAAATCAATTTTGAGCATTCCGAGAGGGTAGATGCAACACTGATCGAAGTCCTTACTTTACTTTTCTAGTCCTCCTCCCTAGCACTCATCTAAATGGAGAAATGAAAAATAAAAAATTATTTTTTTCACAGGTCCATAATACGCACTCAAAATCAGTTGAAGTATCCACATTCTGAAAAAATTAAAGTTTGAAAACAAACCTGACTACGTAAAAGTTGAAATCGAGCATAACATGTTTTAGAGGAATGTCAAAAGCAAGTCAATAACAAAGCTCTTGAATTAAAAATAAATGTAGTCGGAGGCCAAAAGAATCCACCAGTCCAAAGGACGGTCTTCAACTACAAATATTTTTAATCCAAGATTTTTGTTATTGAATCATTGTTCTGACCTTCCTCTAAAATATTTCATTTTTTTATGAAGCCAGAGTCCAGGGGACAACCCTATGATGTGATAACACGGATATGTTCGGAAGAAAGTTAGGGTAAAGGTAATGAGGAAAATTGAAGACGTATTTTTTTTTTGTTCCGAACTCGGCAATAGCTCAGAGACGGAGTGCATTTTTATTTTATTGCAATTACAAGATTTGTTTTTAGCTTTTGCGTAGTCGGGTTTTCGTTTTAAAACTTCTATTTTATTTTAATTTTTTTTATTATTTATAATCAGTATATCGTATTTCTGAATGTAATATATATAAATATTTAAAATTGGCTCATCAAAACCTCCCAATTGATGCCAAGTACGATACATTTATCTTAATTCTACTTTTAGAGCAAGGAAATTTATTTTTATAATCCACCATATTGGATTTAGTGAGATATCATATATATGTCACTTAGAGTAGAGACGCCTTAAATGACTTATTTGCCAAAATGGGAGAAATAGTTTGTAATTTATACACTATTTATAACTATTTTTTCATACTACTAACAATCATGAGATGTTATTTGATAAAAACGCTATGAAAATATCTGTTATTTAAATGTGTGGATTTCCACCAGACCAAATTAGATCGGATGAATCTTTTTCCAGACATCTTCAAATCCAGTTTTTTTTAGGTACTTTAGATGTCTAGATCTAGAATATGGGCATCTCGCAAGGTCCTTTAAGAGTAAATTGGCCCGGTAATACCGATGCACAAGGTGGGGTGAAAAGTAGCACATGGCAAGAAGTTTTAAAGGGGAGCCGGAGTGCAAGCTCTGCAAGAGCGCAGGAAGTGACAACAGTGCGCACATGTCCGTCCTCAAGTTAGACATAGACGTTGCTATTACCAGCGAGCCATATAAACGTCTAAAGTGTTGATGTGGGAAACTGAAAAATCTTGAATATGAACATGTTAAAACTAACCATCCCACCATTATGAGGACGTCAGAGAAAGGCTACAACAAAACCAAAATAGTCGGGCTTTTTATATACAATTGTTACACTGCTCCGACCGACTCGGGTGTACTGTAAGAGATCATACCAAGCAAATTTGTGGCAAGTTCGGGAGGGAAAGCTACACTTGTCGTTGCGGGGGACTTAAATGCGTGGATCATAGAGTGGGGAAGCAGTAACGCAAACCACAGGGGTTGTGCACTGTTTTAAGCCTATTTACCGCTTTGCGGTGGCAAATTTCTGCAATATGAATAAAAAATAACTTTCGTAGAACAGGAGCTAGGTCAGATATTACCTTGGTGATGCCGGCAATATGCCTAAATTTCTGCTGCAGAAAATCGTGACCACGATTTTTCCTTTCTAATTGGTATACACGATCCCCATCGAGGACGTGCAGGTGATAGAAACAATACCTGCGGTAACAGCATAGAAACTATTCAGGCTGTGCCAGACCTTGGTAATACCCCCCACAGAGTTCTGAAAGCAACGATTATGCGAATGCCAGAGATGTTTGCCTTAACTACTAATGCATGTATGGATGAAAATCAAAATCCAGTTGTTCGTGCTACTCCCGAAACCAGCAGAATTGTTATATTGCCCAATATATTTTTTGGACACAATTCAACATTATTTTTAACGGCTCTGGTAGAGCGTTGGAATCATTGTCTCCATAATTCGTAGCTATTGATATTTCAAAGGCTTCTGATGGAATCTGGGATGCTACCCTTCTAGCCGATCTTCAAGTATTTGTAATATTTCTTGTCAGACCATTCAATTTTTATGAACTAAATCACCAACCTTATTTCTTATTTCATTAATGACCTTATATATCTCACTTTAAATTATATTTATAATTTTGTCGAATTCACTCTGGACTTCAGACTCCCTTTTGAATATGTAATAAATTCTCGTGGGAACGCTACAGAAATCAACCGACAACGCATGTTTGGCCCACTAAACAACCACGTTGACATGGAGTTGGAGTGGTACGATCAAGACTCCATGAATGTGGTTTGAAGCCTCGAAGTAACTGCGCTGACATAAGGCCTAGACTCGAATATAATTCTCATATTTGTACAGGGGCTCAACATGCCGCATTGTCCGCGCTAAATAAAATCAAAGAAAGGCTATTACTCTTATTGCTGACTCCACAATCTGGAACATAGAAGAATTATCATTTGTCTCTATTATTATTTCTACGGCCATTGTTTTAACGAAATTGCTAGCTTGTTCCTTGTAAACGCATCAATATTCTCCAGGTCAGGAAATTGAGGGAATCCTTCCTAAGCAGAACAACACGAACATGGAACAGTTAACATACATATGTATATGGAGTATAGAATAATTTAAAAATAAGTTTAAGTTCTAAAACTTGAAAACGATGCGTATATCATCACCTTTACTCAACCTCTTAATTTATTTTCCTTCCCTTAATTCATTTCCTGCCAAGGCTGTGCTTTAGCATCATAGGGCATGTCATGTAAAAACATTAAAAATCATAAAACAATTGGAGAAACTACTTGAAAGAATCATATACAGCAGACTGCTCCCGATCGTGGAGAAAGTAGCTGGTCTTTAGGAACATCAATATGGACTTCGAGTGGGTCGTTCCACCATTGATGCAATTGACACGGTAGTACATCTGGCTAGAAATTCAATAAAAGGTAAGAAGTAAAAAGAGGTGATGATAAATACTACGTTGGCATCACTCTCGGTGTAAAAGGCGCTTTCAACTCTACTAATTGGGAGCATATAATAACATCTCTGTTCCAATGGCTTAATAGAGAGACAGTAGCAGCACTGATACATATGATTCAAAACATCGGAGGACCTAGACCACCGGGAAGACTACTGCTAGCTAGTCTCCTCAAAACAACAACACCAATCTGGGTATAAGCTATGGAGGTGAAGTGCTACAGGATAAGAATAACTATCACTTCACTTCACTTCTATCACTATAAAGGTGGATGCATATATTAATTCCAAGGATCCAGCCTTGGATAACACGGCGCCTTAGTGATGTGAACCATCACCTTACTCAGTATTATAGTAGGCATGATGGTCGAAATTATTTCCTCTGCGTTGTCCTCAATAGTACCACATTAATTGTGCAAAGTCTTGCATCAGCTAGGATGCAATCTCTTGATGGCTGTAATTCAGTAAGTGATACTTTTTGCTGCATTCATGGTGAGCTTAGAAGGGCGGCAAAACAGAGAAGAACGAACAATACAGATGGAACCGGTTAATCTGAGGAGCTGAGCCTTTAGAGCTAATACCCGCCGCGCGAAGTAAGGTCTAACCATATTTTGGCGTGGAAAATCGGTTGACAATTGGAAGTGGTTTTAGTGGGTTACAGTCCCTCACATGGATTTCGATGATTTCTATCTCGATATATAAAAAAAAATACGAACGCTTCTTTTTAAATATAGTTTAAAAACACTATAATGATTTTGAAACCTAAATCTATATTGAAAATTTTGATTTCTGTTTTCGGGTCGATTACAACAACTTCCCCATATACTATATTGGGAAGTTAACAAATTTTCCCACAGTACTTTAATACCAAATTCTTTAAAAAACAGAATTATAATATTAGTTACCATCTAAACTTATACTTTTACTATTTATACTACTACTACTAACTACTAAATTTCACTATCTATACTAATACTACTACTACTACTTATACTATGAAGTATACTTTGTCGACTTGTTATGAATAACAGAAAAAAAATTGCGCCGCCCTTTTCACTAAATCAACCAGTTCAGGATTGAAACGGTTTGATTTTTCATATGACTGGAAAACAAATGTAATATTCAAAAGAGACAGCTAAAATCGTATCAGCCTTTTAACATCAATTTAATTAAAAATTTCAAATGCTGCACATTCGTTTGAAAGCGAATATCAAAGTTGAAGATTAATATCGAGAGCAAACGTAAAATGAAGTTTAATTAATTTAAAAACGAGAAACCTTTTAGCGAAATATAATTGAACCTCGTTTTGGCATATATGCAGTCTATGAAAGTTTCATATTGTGTTTGATTACCTGCAATGGCAGACAGAAACTCGTTGGTCGCCGATAGCATTGTTACTTAATAAACATTTGAATTATTAACGTAGCGCTTCCTTTTTCGAATTATTCAAATCTCGATAAGACGTGTATTGCCTTTATACATACATGCCGCTACTCTCTTTCTTTAAACAAAGCCCAAAACAAGGAATTCCTCGCGGTAAAAATAACTTATCTAATGCGAATGAGTTTTTGCAGCTCCCCTTATCAGGCATAAAATATACCAAACCTCAACCTGAGGTTATCGGCGGAGTCTTAAATAAATTTGAAATCATCCTTTGTCTGCTTTAAACGCTTCCTTTACATGACTTTTTCAGAGATTCTCGGAAAGTTGTGAAGTAAAAAAAACACAAGAAAGCAGTAAAGACAAAGGGACGACACAGCCGATGGGGGATGAACACTTGATATTTCTTACGGGCTCAAGAATATGTAGAACTGTATGAGGAGAGAGGGGGCAAGTTAAAAAGCCCTTGGTCGATGATAAACACCATAGAGGAAAGTGGAAATTCCCATTTGTGCATGTCCTTGCCAAATAGTAAAATACGAACATGTCGGCTATGATAACATCCCAGTCGATACTGATGTAATGACGTACCAAGAGCAAAACATCTACTCGAGCTAAACCTCATCTAAAATTCATGAACATATTTTAGTCAATTTACTTAGATGAAAATTTCAGAATAAGAAATTGTTAAGCTTCTCCTTCTACGACTCCCGAAACGCGTTATTAGCTTCAAGATGCGAATATGTTACTCGAGCAAGACACACCTCCTGCTCCATTACAAAAGCCTACAAAATGATTTACAGTCGGAGTTCATCTTCCTTCAGATATTCGACTTAGACTAAGCAAATCGGGCAGGAGCCATACCTACATAGCAACAGGAGGAAGAAGTTTTCGAACTTGTACCATGTCACAGGAGTTTCTAAAGTCAACCTAACTTGCTTGCACTGACAGCGTGCACGGGCGAACAGCTACAAGCCAGCTACTATTTTCTCACCAGGCTGATAGCGCTCCGTAATCGATTTATCTTCATCGATGCCGAGATATGAAACTTACCGAACAACGTGCAGTGAATTGTTATTGATTTTGATGGAAATTTATTAGTTTCATGAAGAATAAAAATTTTATCTCAGGTCAATGTAAGATGTTCCTGAGAACGAGTGCAATTTTTGTGTATCTGGATAACTTCACAAGAGTCAGTCATGCAATACTCTAGAGAAAAAGATGGAAAACTTTCTTAGAATATCTGAAAAATTTTATAGTATCATCTAACAGAATTTTTCTGACACACCAGCACTTAGCTAAAGAAATGATACTTCAAGCAGGACGAACTGATGAGATGATTATCAATGCGCTCCAATAGCTAAAATTGATTTCGTCATTGGAGAATTTTAACCCATTGAGGCCCAGGCTCGGATTTTACTAAAATAGTGGAAATGAGCTACGTCTTTTGAATGAACAAGTGAGAAATTGTTCCAGTTACAATTTCAGATATAGAGAATAAATGAATTGACAGTTCTGGAACACTACAATCTATCCCAATCCCAACGGACCATATCTAGGTTACGTGAGGTCGATTGATTTTACTACTAACCTAACACTACAATCATCTGTGATAAGGTTTATTTTATCGTTTCTATATTAAAAGTTGTGGTTAGGCAGGCAATAATAAAAGTGTCTTCCTCCTCTTTGTGACGACAGCCCGCACGTAAGGAGGTCTCAGGGATATCTTATCATTGTTAAAAAACAACAGTTCGGTTCATTATAATCGAATCGGAAAATTACTATACCAAGTATTTCTAAGTATTAGATCAGAGAGAAAGAGAAATGAAGAAAAAAAAAGAGAGCATAAGAGAGACTAATACTCAATGCGTTGATGGGGTGGAACCTAACTTTGTAAGACGTGGATCGATTTGGATGGTTCTTTTGCTGTTATATAAAGTGTGATCACCCATTGCTAATAGAACAATAATTTGTCCCATGGTGGGGGTTTGGCGAGGGAAGGAGTAGTCTAACTTCGTAACGCGTGGACCGATTTGGATATTTCTTTTTCTTTTGGGTAGAGTATGTTGATACCACGAGAAAAAAAATTGCTGGTGTGGTTGTGGTGGGAGAAGGGGGATGGAACCTAACTTTGTAACGCGTGGACCGATTTGGATGGTTCTTTTGCTGTTGTATAGATTGTGATCTCCCATTGATAATAGGATAAGAATTTGGTCCAATGGTGGTGGTGGGAGAGGGGGAGATGTAGTAACTTCATAACGCGTTTACCGATTTCGATGATTCCTTTTCTGTTCGGTAGAGTATGTTCCTTGATTGATACCATGAGAAAAAAAGTTTAGTGGAATGGGGGTGGGGTAGGGGGTTTAAACTAACTTTTAACGCTTGGACAGATTTGGATGGTTCTTTCTTCGTTGTGTAGAATCGAAGACACTAAAAAAAGGAAATAAAATAGTTTTTTAAAAAAAAAGTTGAACCGACTTCATAAAAAGCGGTAAAAGGCATAAAATAATTTTTAATTTTATATCTATTACGAAATTTTGAAGTCGGTGCAAATTAAACAAATAAAACAACTACAGTACCACAATTGAAAATAATACATAATACTACCTGAACGTTTCAGCTTGCGGGATCATTAGAAATGACGATTAAATATTTTTGTTGCAGTTGTTTGGTTTGTTTGATTTGCACCGACTTCAAAATGTAATCGTAATAGATATAAAATTAAAAATTATTTTATGCCTTTTACCGCTTTTTGTGAAGTCGGTTCAACTTTTTTTTTTTTAAACTATTTTATTATTCCTGAATTTTTTTTTTTTATTCGTTTTCATGTTAGTTCAGTAAGTTAGCTTTTGGCATTCAAAACTGTAGCGCGGAACAAGATCCGAAATAAATTTGAATTGCTTAAAATATCCGATGTTTTTCTAGAAAATTACCACCCAGTAGGGGTTTTTTTCCACAGGTGTTACATATCACTCACACCTTCATCCTTAGGGATATCTTCTTCCCCACAGTACCTTACAGCATCAGGAGTGTCATTAGTTATCTCAACGACAACAAAAACCACGGATTAGATACTAATATCGACCGTTTTCCATTATTTCTACATGTTCCTTTCTTTCCAAACCCAACCCTAGGCTGTAACATACATACATACCCAAATCCATTGTTATATATAGTGCAAACACACACATATACAAATATAAAATAAATATAAACAAGGTTGCCTTATTATTTTTCTTAGTACAACATTTGACATTTGTAGAAAAATTAGGCAAATTTCTCTACGGAAAAATTAATAACAGCAAATTAATTGGTGAATAAGGGATTTTCAAACGGTCAAATTTTAGAAATCGAAAAAAAGGCCGAGTCTTTGACATAATGAGGTTTTCAGGGTCGCTGATCACGAATTCGGCAAATTCAGACCGACCTGAGTTGATCTCTTACAGATATTCAAGGTCAAATTTTCTAATTACAGCAAAATAAAGGTAAATAAGGGATTTTCGGGGCCGGCGAACACCAATCTGGCATAATGCGGTACATCGGAGTTTGCCCCATCCTGATGCCACGGATCGAAAAGCCAAAAAAGGTGTATTCGCTGGTTTTGGTCTATAGTCTTAATTTCTTGCAGCTTTTCTTCATAAATTGAATGAAATTGTTTGTTGTTTGTACAGAAGAAATACTATATTTTTGCGTTCAAGTCCACACCAATCATGAGGTAGAATGCAAAGCTCCTTTTTTACTTCGTTTCCCTGGGAGGATTAATCTTCGGTATTCAATGACTCGACATATTTTTTCCTACTTTATTGGCCCTCGAAATTTTCTACATCATCTTGATTTTCCATCTCAGCAATTCTTTAAGCAATATGTTATGATGATAAATTATAGCGTCCTCATAATTCTCATATTGGCAAAATTTTCGGCATTAGAAGATCTATTTCAATATCGGCATTCTCAAAGCGCTCTTCTGGCGGTATTTCCTGGATGTTCGAACAACATTTGCTCCGATAAAGACCGCAAATGATAATGGAGCATTACAAACCAGCTTTTCTGCTACGACAGCCTGCGTTGTAGCCTTTCTGGCAATTGCAGAATATTGATTGAGAAGCTGGTTCAGCGCTGGGGTACTATTGTTAAGATTGGCTGCAGTATGTTGTTTTTGATAATCGTTCTGGGAAATGCTGGCATTTTTTATACTTTCTATAATGCAAATGCATTACTTTCGGTCCTAGGAACCATATGAAACGGTTTTACCTTTCCGAAAGATTGGACACAAACTGTGCATTAACTGGAGAAGTATCTACCTATTGTTAACTGTGGGTAAAGTCCTGCTCCACTTCATGTTGTCGAGAGTAAGGGAGGCAGTAGATCGAATGAGCAGAATGCAGAAAACTGCTTTTAGGAAAGGTCGCTCTTGTGTGGATCACATTAGCAGTTTAATGATCATTGCAAAGTAATTTACCGAATGATGGTCCTCCCTCTACCCATCCTTCGTAGATTATGAAAAAGCAATCACCTCAGGTTAACAGGAGTTTTATATAGAGGGCATGTCAGCAACAGAGATTGCAGAAAATAATAATTAAATTGATAAAAATCGAGATTTAAAGTTCTCCACAACTGTCGTAAGCTTTGAGTTCCGAAATTTGACAAGGATGTTTATTCAAACTATCGATAGAAGATCATGCAGTATTTAATTGGGACTGTTTACACATCTCGAACACTTGAAGTTCCCTTATAATATTGGTTCACTGGTCCAACGGCATTACCACCTTAACAATATCAGGCTAAGAAATTCATTAACAAGAAAAGAAATGCTGATACACACTAACAACTGCTTCTCACATGGCGCTGAATTTCCAAGGGATGGAGGTGGTTGAAAAATTATGTTAGCTCAGTAGTGTAGTTACTGAAGCCGGTGGAGCAAAAGAAGACATCAGTTTCTGAATAAATAAAATGAGAGGCACATATTCTCAACTATTTTGATACCAAAATCAACAGAGATTTCAGTTAAAACGTATTAATGGCGGTTCAGTTCTGGCAAAAGAAATGTACTTCTATAAGGTTAAAATGTGGAAGGTCATCCACTCCATCACAAGGCACCTTCAAGTTTTCATCAATAGATGCTAATCTCATATTCTTAAGCTATGCTGGCAGAATAAAGTAAGAAATTGGGAATGGTCACGGACTGGCAGTGAATCTCGATTGGTCACACCCCCGCGTTATGACAACGACAACATAATTGAATTGGCCTTAACTAGAACCCATAATGCGTCGAGTTCCTTAGTTGGCAGGCCAAATGCAATATGAAACAAAACAAAGATACCAAAGACCTGAGCTACCGGGATATCCTGGACAGAATTTTAGACTGCCTCCAAAACCAGAGTTCGTTTGAGAATAACTATTTTGCTCTATGAGAGGGTTTGAGGACAACTATAAGGTTAGCAAGCTTTCATAAGCAAGAGGTTTTCAATTTTAATTTTTAAAATTATTATATCCAAAATAACTTTTCACCCGCCGAGATACAGCTTTCTGTTGGTTTTAGGGTTATATATTATAAATTGTGATGTATAACCATGCTTCAAGACTGTTTAGTGTAAGAGAGATCAGTTGGAAACGATTTAGAAGAATTTAGTAAAATAAAATAAAACCAGTAAATACAGAAAAAGAGATGTTGAATATCGAAATAATAGCTAGTTGCGATTATGTAGAATGTTTAAATATTTCGTCGCAAATTTTGATTTAAATTTACTTTACGATAAAATACGAGAACTCATAGAAAATTCTGCACATTAATTATTTTAGCATTTATATGGTCTAGCTTGTTTTTCTCATATGATTTAGTCGCGGTTTATCGCAAAAAAGAGAAACGTTTCCATTTTTAAACATTTAAAACGAACAAGGACCACCAGACACAGACACTTAATGTAATTAGGCGACTTAAATGCAATGGCCATCGTCCAAGATTGTTCACCCTTGAAGAAAATTTAATTCAGATAGGGCATGAACTTTTTATGACATGTTCCGGTCGAAAAACTTCAATGTCCCAAATTGTATATGTATTCCTGAACTCAGGTCCTATCAGCGGCAATCATACAACGCACACGCAACTTTGTTTAAACTGTCATCCCTTGTCCTTATCCTTGCTCCAAAATACATCCAAGTAAGACAAGTACAAGTAGCCAATAGGTGTCCATCTTCTATAAATTCAACATGGACCCAACGGACCCCTCAATTAACATTGAAATAACTGAAAATCCTGCCCGACAGCAGGGAACAACGCCAGCAAAAAGGATGGACTAATAATCCCAGTGGGAAATGAGGGAGCTTTTCATTTGATGAGACAAATAATTAGATTTTTGCAATTATGGCGGCAAAATAAAATTCAGCTCCCTTTGGAATACTGAAGGTACTACATTAATAGCTGAACGATCCGGTTACCTGAAAGGTTCCCTCCTGTAAACCGAGGCCATGCTTATGTAGCAGCAGTTTTCAGAAATGTTTCTCTACATATCCTTTTTGCCCTCACAGTATAGCAGTACGGGTTCGTAATCTTTTATTACCGTTATTTTATCTCTCAATAAAAACATATACACATAACATATACAAATAAATTGGAAGTTGGGCGAACACCTTCACAACAAATGGATCGGTCCTAAGGGTTAGGTAGCTACGGAATTGAAATGAAAATTGTTAAATAACCAATTCTGAAGTGCACTTGAAATCACCTGATAATTTGTGTGAAGTCGACGTTTGCTAGCCAATTTCCTTTCATTGTAAGAAGCTTAACCTGGTTATGTTAGTACACGAACTATGTGAAAATGCGCTTGAGAAATCATAAGAATAGGTGAAGAATAGTTGTAGAGTACTTTTTATAATCTAGGAATAAATCACGTTAATAAAATGAAAAAGGGTAGTCTAACAGCTAGTAACGCTTCATTCAAAATGAGTTTTTGCCGGTTGAAATTTTATAGGAAAGTATTTCATCATACGTAAAAATGGTATCGAGAATCTTGCTGGGCATTCTCCTATGCGTCCCCCCAATATTTTTAAAACTACAAAATTTAACAGAGATCTAATATGTTTATGTTACCAATTCGAATTTAGATATCCCTTATCGTGCTATTTAATTAATGAAAAATCTACGTATCGGCAGACGTTTGGATGCTTCTTTTTTAGCATTTTTAGGGGATCAAGTAATATACAGGGATCAAGTAATATACAGGGTGTAGATGAGACATCATACAAACGCCACAAAACTACTAACCCAATGACCTTTCTATTTGTAATCAATGTTAAACTAACTTCTATCATTTCAAAAAATGTTTTGCAATTGCCGAAGGCTGAAACCGCTCTACGCTCCGTCTTCGTTTACAAAAAAGTAAGTGTGGTAGACAATATTTTTATGTTTATTTATTTTGTTCGTTATAGCTTACCACACAATGTCCACTATAACGATTGAGTCTTCTCTTTCAGTTTTGTACTTAAAAAAACAGAGAAAGCAATTCATAAAGCGATAGGGCTCATTTAGACAGGTTAGTCAAGGAAACACTTTAACAGTTTATTAAAAAAATACGGAAATCTAAAGAAATTAATATTTTCAATGCTATTACTAGCTAGTTTTCTCACTATTTGGTATGATGAACAATTGTACCAATAATATTGAAAGTTGATGAGATGAGGGAGAGTTCAGCGATAGAGAGAACCATTTTCCAAGTGTCATTTTATGCTAAATATAGATCCCTTGGTTACATTTTAAATATTTTAATTTCAGAAAGAT
This sequence comes from Leptarthrus brevirostris, assembly GCA_964036015.1. Taxonomy (NCBI): domain Eukaryota; kingdom Metazoa; phylum Arthropoda; class Insecta; order Diptera; family Asilidae; genus Leptarthrus; species Leptarthrus brevirostris. The sequence goes on along the minus strand of OZ038372.1, from coordinate 115,264,985 downwards.
CATAATTCAGATCAAAAAATTTGTAATATTTATTCGAATAAAGATCAATTTAAAGGATTCCGTTTTAGAGCTTGTCAACTGTAATTATCTTGCAAATGTCAGCTACCTTAATTTCTATAGAAGAAGAAGAAGTAAAATTTCCTGAAAGGTTAGCCCCAAGTATCTGTTCGTTTCAAAATACATATATTCCGAGCAACACAATAAGTTTAACCGTCCCGTGTTGTAAAAATTGTCTATGAATACAATAAAAGTTACTAGAAGGTACGTAAATTTTATAACGCGTCTGCTTGAGTTTTGACGAAATGGAAACTTGCCAAATCGAACCGATCCTTTGCAGGACCCAGAGTTTATGGGTCGTAAATGGTGAACTTCTCAGGAGCAGCTGAATAGGTAAGGTAGGGGGGGGGAGGGGGTCTCTGCCCTTACGGACTGATAAATAAATAAAATTACAAAATTTGAACTTAGCCGATTTGGTTTCTGGCAGTGTTGTGCGTGTAGATTACATCGTGTAATTTACACGATAATTTACGTGTAATCTACACGCGCTCTACATGGGATACTTTACATCTACACGTAAAGTAAATACATAATTTTGATTTTTTACAAGATTTCATGAAAAGGTATTAACGTTTATATAGCCCATAATTTTTACTTTATTAATTAGTATTTATTTGTAACATTTGAGTCTGCGAGTCTTAGGGTAAAGTATACCAGTAACAATTTTTTTGAATCTTCAAAAGATAATCTATTCCTTGTTGGTAAGTGAACGTATGCCCAATTGGAAAAGGACATCTCCAGTTCAGCCGATTAAGCTGAAATTTGCAGAAGTTTAATGGCTAATTTGGATAAAGCTGGATGGTTAAATTCAGCCATGCTCCAAAATGCAATAGATTTTTCAACATTTTTCTCTACTAATTTTAGAAAAACAGGCCCTGATTGTTTCTGAAAATGATGCCAGTCTTCAATACCGTTGGTATCTAGATGGTCAAAAAGAAAATCGTTTATAATGTCTTGTTGTTCAATAGTCAGAAACGCATTGTCATGTGAATAATGAAGGTAATATGCCACTAAAGAGTACACATTTAAAGCCATTTCCTTTCGTTTCTTTTTAAATTGTCCTTGAATTTTTCTGGTAATTTTAATTTTAGCCACAATAATGCTGAATTTGCGATAGAAACAGAAGAGTTCTGGGAGAAATTGACAAGTTCGCATTCTGGATCGGAAAGCTTATTGAGTCCGTAACCTCCTTCATGAATTTATCATCAAATAAGAATAGTGAGACACTTTGTTTAATTTTTCTGAGACTAGGATCGGCTGCTATTTGCTTCATAATATCTTTGTTTTGAATGAGACAAGAAAAAGAATTAGGGTAGAAACACCATCCCTCTGTAAAGACTCGCTGCTGAATGCATCATCATGTTTACGCAGTCGTAATTCGCAATTTCTATAATCTACACCAATACTCTACATAATACAAACTCTACTTAATTCACAGATACATACTCTACACGTCGATGTAGATTATTGATTTACACGTGTAGACGCACAACCCTGGTTTCTGGTCCCTTCATAAACCTTGTAAATGTACTAAATTTATAGTGAAAACGCTCATCTGATCATTCCGATGCAAATTACAACGTGGGGGATCTAGCTAAAATAATCTTTGTTCTAGCTAACGTTAAACATTTTATATTAAGCGCATAAAACAATTCCAATGTCATCTAAAGTATAAAAATTAGCTACTCCAAAGTTTCGAAGTTTCTAACTACCGAAGGCTTTAAACAATTGTTGGCAATTTTAATTAGTTTTGACCTTTGAAGGTTTGAAATAAAGCTTCAAAACTTAAAAATTCAAAACCTTTGAAGGAATGTTGAAGCCCCAGTTTTTAAGTCCTTCAGAAGTGCTTACATAGCTGAAAGGAAAATGTGTTGAAAAACAATTTGTTTGCTTTCTCTAATGTGTTTTTATAAAAAAGGTAGTCCTTTTTTTTGACAATCACTGGTACAATGAGATATAGAGTCGCTACTTTTTGTGATAAATTAATTATTCGTTATCGTTAATTAAAATAAAAAAATTTATAATTGGAATTTTTGTTCTGTTTATTTGGTTTTATTTTATTTTTTCTTAAAAAATGTATATATGTAGGTTTGTGTTAGCTTAAAATGGCTTCTAGATGCAATTTATTTCATTTAGCTGGTATTTTATCTACTCCAATACTTGGCACGCTTTAATAGCATTTTGACATATGTATAATGTATATGCGGCATAATATCATCATATCGCCTTAGATTTGTAAATTAATCGCCTGTTAAAAAATGTAATCGATTTAAGAGATATAGGGTGATTATTAAATTTCAATATTTGAGGGCTTGTGCATTTGTTTATTTTTAATATAAGCAACCAAATAAAAGGTGACTAAAAATCTTTTAAGGCCTTCGTACCTTAAAGATCAAAAGAACCCTTATGGTGAGACTTTGGCGTTAACGGAACTAAATATGGAACGTAATCTAACCCTGGGAGAACACATGGTATACTAAGCTGAGATGTGACTCCTATTCTTTGCTCTGTATCATCTGAAAAAAATGAGGTCTTAGGCACTTGATAATCAAGCGGTGAAACAAACGGATCTCTCACTATCTGAATGTGGTGACACTGGTTTGGGTAACGGGACACCTAGAAAGTGAAGGAAACGAGAAGGCAAATAGTCCCGCTAAGCGAGAATATGACTTGAACTTTCAAGGCCCGGAGCCAAATATCGCCTTAGGAAGAGGCAAGGTTAATGCCCTAATTGAGATATGGGCCATATAGGAACACTGGAGACCGTTGGATGAAGTGGACTCATGTAGATAAACTAAAATGGCATTAGGGGCGTCATACTGTGCTGTGTATTCTGATATTGTGCTGAAGTGGTTGACAGAACTCTTGACAGAACATGGAATTTCGGGTGGCATCTGAAGAAAATGGGAGATACTGGAGCGAAAGATCTTTGCTCAGCGACCTTCAAATATATGATGAAAGATGAAGTACTGGGGAAATTTAACCATTCTCGTTAATTTTGCTGTGACAAGGGACGAAAAGAAACCCAATAGAGGTCCGTTTTTGAAGTGAGGATTTAGTAGGTAAGAATCCCAACTGCTTGGAGGTACGGGCCTTTCGGTGGACTTTCTGGGGATCTCAACCGTTTTGGAGTTACAGGGTGATTCATAAATTTCAGTTTTGCATGGTATGCACGTTACTATTTTATTTTTATCTTTTGATCTACTCATCATAGCGACATCAAACAAACGCTAAACAACTTCTATCCCAATGGCCTTACCAAAATTGTCAACAATGTTGATCTCACTACTACCACTGCAGGTACAGTCACGGCCAAAATTGAAAAAAATGTTTTGAAATTACCAAAATTTCAGCATTTTCCCAAATTTTCTCCGAAATTTATGTAATTAGTATACCTCTTTTTTATTTTTATTGGATTGCCCTTCTTACCTTTCCAAAAAGGTGCAACATGGCAAGGTAGACAAAGAATTAGAAAAACCGCATCCTTAGAAACCTCTGACTACCTAATTATTTTACTGCACTTAAGGTAGGAAATTCCTTAAATAAACAAAAAATTTAAGATAAAGGGTCGAAAATGATTGTATTGGGTTAACAGGTAATTAATTTTAATTATTGTTCCAAAAATGTTAGCGTTATTTTGTTTTATTGTCGATATTAGCATGTGTTAGCTAGAATTCACATCCTGGTATCCTGGCGTTTTGTTACTCGTACCTGATGGAAATTTTGCTATAAAAAAGGGTCAGTAAGCAAGAATACCTGTCATAGTTGAAAAACAAATCAATAAGGACGGGTGTTTTTAAGCAAAAATTAGTAAAAAATGGCAGAATTTAGTTTTGAGTAATACGCGGATATTCTTTACATTTATGGTTTAGTAGAGGAAAAGAGAGAGCGGCTGTACTAGAATACCAAAGGAGATTCCCTAACCGGCGAGCACCCCAAAGAAAGGTATAAACACGGACCTTCAAAAGGTTCAGAGAAACAGAAAGTGTAACTTCACACGAACTGGAGACATGACCTGAAACTTTGAGAACTTCTGCCGACGTCGAGCAATAAATAATCACCATCGTAAGGCAGGACCCTGAGAAGAGTACTAAGCGAGTCGCAAGGTGATTAGGAGTGTCGTCATCTAAGGTTTTGAGGGTTATTCATCGGGAGGGATTACGTCCATATCATCATCATCCAGCCCAAGGACTACTGGAAGGAGATTCCGAGAGAAAACTGAAATTTTGCACTTGCCTTCTGGAACGCGACATTGACGACAGAGCATTTCTGGACCGAATTCTGTAGACAGATGAATGGCAATTCACCAGGAATGATATCACCAACTTCCATAATCTGCATACCTGGTCGAGCACTAACCCACATAGGGCAAAGGTGACCTCATTCCAGCAGATTTCAGTGTCAATATTTGGGCTTGTATCATCGGCAAACATTTGGTAGGACCATTCATTTTGCCGCAAGTGCTTAATAGTGAAATTTATGCGAATTTTTGGACAATACACTGCCACATCTAATAAAAGAGAACCCTATGGATAATGTTAGGGGAATGTTTCACCAACACTATGGAGTACCAGCGCATATGGCTAACATTGTGAAGGTCATACTAAGTGAAAAATTTCCTAACCACTGGATTGGACGAGGTGCACCGATTCCTTGGCCTGCTAGATCTCCAGAAATTACCCTATTGAACTTTTTCTAATGGGGAACACTAGGGAGGATTTAGTTAGCCGAATTGGGAATTCAGCGACGAAAATACGGGATAGCTGCAATATGCCTTAAACAGGGAGATTGTTGAAATGCATCGAAAGTGGCGGTGAATATTTTTAGCGGCTTTTGTTACTTATCAAAATTAATTGTAATTATTTTTAAATTCAATAAAAAGCATTTTAGAATTAATTTGAGTTTAAATTTCTTTAAATTGTTGATTTTGATAATATTCTCCGATAGCATTTCTACGTATAAATTTCTAAATACTTTTCCTACGTGAACATATTGCACCTTTTTGGAAATGTAATTAGACGGGGAATCCAATAAAAATAAAAAAAGGTACACTAATTACATAAATTTCAGAGAAAGTTTGGGAAAATGCTGTAATTTTGGTAATTTCAAAACATTTTTTCAATTTTGGCCGTGACTGTACCTGTAGTGGTAGTAGTGAGATCAACATTGTTGAAAATTTTCGAAAGGCCATTGGGATAGAAGTTGTTTAGCGTTCGTTTGATGTCGCTATGTTAAGTAAATCAAAAGATAAAAATAAAAGAGTAACGTGCAGACCATGGAAAACTGAAATTTATGAATCACCCTGTAACTCTCAAACGGTTGAGATTGCCCCCCCCCCCCCATACCATACAATTTTTTGTTTGGCTAGGTGAGAGCTATCATTTGTATTCGTATTGATCTCTAGAAACGTTACACCCTGTATTGCGGTTCCTTCATTGTACTACTGTGATCAAAAAATAGTAAGACTTTTTAAATAAAACACAAACGGCTTATTTATTATTCTTCCAAATTTATTTCATCCCCTTCAAAGTAATCACCTCCCGATACAATACACTTATGCCAACATTTTTTCTAGTCTTCGAAACAGTTGTTGAAGTCGATTTCCGGAATGGCGTTCAAAACCTTCTTCGATTCGGTTTGTATCTCTTCAATCGAGTCAAAACGATGTTCCCGGAGCGGGAATAGCCAGAAGTCAGACGGAGCTAAATCAGGTGAATAGGGCGGTTGCGGAACGATATGAGTCGAATTTTTGACCAAATAATTGCGAATAACCAATGCAGTGTGAGAAGGTGCATTATCGTGATGCACAAACCAAGAGTTTTCGACCATAATTCTGGCCGTTTCTGACGAATAGCTTCACACAAACGACGCATAACGCTCAAATAATATTCCTTGTTAACAGTTTGGACCGGCGGAAGGAAGTCATAATGCACCACACCACGAAAATCGAAGAAAACTGTCAACATCACCTTGATTTTCGACTTGCTTTGACGAGCTTTTTCCGGTCTTGGCTCACCTTTGGCACGATATTCACTTGATTGGTCGGCGGTTTCCGGATCGTATGCATAGATCCATGTTTCATCTCCTGTAATAATGCGTTTGATGGCGTTTTGTTAGTCAGCAATCATTGTTTTACAGACATTAACACGACGCTCTTTTTTGAAAAAATTGGTTTTTGGAACAAAACGAGATGCGACGCGTCTGAGGCCCAAATGGTGTTTAAAAATCGATTGTATCGACCCAAACGATATTTCCGTAATGTCAACAAGGTCTCTTATTGTCAATCGACGATTCTTCAGCATCAACTCCTTGACTTCCTTGACGTGGTGTTCATCGGTAGACGTCGAAGGACGGCCAGGACGTTCGTCGCTTTCAACACGTTCTCTGCCTTCTTTGAACAACTTATACCAATCGCTCTCGCTCTGGACAGTGCATTGTCACCAAAAGCCTTTTTCAACATTTCCAATGTTTCGGTAGCCGAAATTCCTTTTTTGACGCAAAATTTAATGCAAATATAATACTATAGGTGTAAGACACCCTAACAAACGCAGGGCTGGGGGTGACAAGGGCATGCAAAAATAATCGAAAATTACCAATATTAGTGTCGAATCCATAGTTTTCGGGTGGGGTGAAAAACGAATCATGTTATAAAATAAGAAATATGTATATTTAGATAAAAACTAAATGATTATTTCACGCACAATTTTTCATGATTAAATCCTACTGGAAGGGGTTAACTGATTCATTTTTCGCAGTCTCTGCTTGGCAATATGTGATCCAAGTCAACTCTTGCCACAAGTTCCGTATTATCTTCTTATTTCCATTTTTTCCATTATGTTATATATCTATTTATTAGAACTAATCATAGAGACGCATGTCAGTAAGTGCAAAATCAATTAAGTGAAGCCGACTTTAATAATTCAATTTCCTCTTCTCTTGTTTTGTATATAAATTGAATTAAAATCGTCCTTTTTCTCTTCCGAAGCTCAAGCAGAAGGGAAGAGTAAACTTGTAAAATCCACCGCCATTAACCGATAGATAAAATTTTCTAGCAAAGATAAAAATAACCCTCTTACCCTGAATACAGCGTATCCCCCGAATTGGATTATAAACCACCAAAATTAAAGCCTCGAAAGATTAAAATCCCATTAAGAGGCTGTCTGGGCTGCAAGAGAACCGCATCGCCAAGAAAATTATATCTTTTGAGAAAAAGTGCATTTCCTTGCTAAAAACGTCTAATTGGCTTTCATTAAGGGACGTCAAAAGTTCGTTAAGTGGATTCATAACACGAGCAAAATTCAGCTAATTACTGGCGACTAATCGCACTAGCGCCAAAGTATGATATAACTTAGTTTGTACAAGGATAAAACAAGAAAAGAAAACACAACCCGGGGTGGAACCCGTTTCATGTAGGAATAATATCACGACCGTGTTTTCTAGTCTTGCGATGTCCTAGTTTCAACATAACTTCCTCTCGGAAGCTGTGATACTTCCGCTTACAGTTTTTTTCTACTTTTTACCGTGCCAAATGCAAGATGTTCTTTATTTTCTTATGGAATTTGGTTCTGCAGCCAGTGCAAGGTAGATAGTGTGTAATTTTATACAGGATGTTGCCTAGCCAAGACGAGTCTTCCTTCATCACTACTATCACCAGAACAAGTGCAACTGGAGAACGAAATTGATGTTGAACGTTTTAAAGTGATGGCAATAAAAGTTTGTCGTTTTTTGGTCGATAAAAGTCTTCAAGTTTTAAGTAAAATTTGCAATACGATTTTGTAGCACACAACTGAAATCGATTCTATTAATAGTGCTTGGACTGGATGATAAGCTGGATTTTCGAGTTCCAGAAATGAACCAAAGAATTCTAGAGTAGCGCACTTTTAATGAACTGCCATTATCATTATATTAATTAATTTGTTTCGAATTACAAGTTTATTGGCCCAAGTTATTTAATTTTTGTTATTATAATTTTCAACGGCGATAATGCTTATATTTAAAAGAACTCTGTTTTCAGTCTGACCCTAATTAATTCTTTTTTTCCCAATTTTCATCGAAAATATTATTTATTTAAGAAAAAATAAATATTTGTACACCTGCACCAAAAATCCTTTATAACAGAAGTAAGTTTCCACGCTTTCCTTGGATCCTATGTGGGTTGCAATACAGAATTTGTTGAACGAAGTTTGCTTGGCTCATTGCTTACGTGTGAATTATCCTAACCCACATCCTCTCTCTCCCTCTCTATGGTTCCTCTAATGACCTGTAGGCCAATGCCTTCAACTCCTGCCAAGTTAGTTGTTAATGGCCTCCGGCCAATGGAAGTTAGAGATGCGTTGTGGACACCGGTTGTAAGGTCTGTAGCCTAGATGTTGACAGGTCACTTTCTAAGTTGAACAAGCGTATAAAAGTGCATACTTTACATTCGATTCAAAATCTCGGGGTTTGGTGCATCTGGAGATGTTGTTACTTTGTTAATCTCAGTGAGATTATAAAATGTAACTCGCAACTATGCTTTCGAAATAACAAAATGTATCCATATTTCCTTTTCAAAATAAATTCCATCTTGTCTCCTAATTTGTTGGTTGATTTAAGTTTTGAGTATCATATTTATGATAACACTTCTATTCACACTGTCACATCGGCCCGCAAGTGATATTTGCAATTGAAGTTCTCGAATTGTTAAGCAGTTATGCTCCATGTTGTTGGCGACCTCTATCTGAACTGTTTTATCCCTAAATACAGCGAAGGAAATTCGCTTCCTCACTTTCTAGAGTCTTTGTTTATACGACTCGAAAAATGCTGCTCTTACGAACAACCCAATTTCAACAGTTGCAGAGGTAGTGCACTCTATAGAAAGGCAATCCGGCATCTGAACTCGAAATACGACAACATATTACGAAATTATTCACAGTTCATACCTTTTCCTTATATGCAAAATTTTTACCATCGCGCTAGGGCACCACCGTACTCTATACAGCAAGAGAGAATCATCATAGTCAGAGAATCATCGTAGTCGCTCTAGGTAGAATATTTTAATCATTTACCAATCAGGAAGCATATTCTGTACAACAGAATCGAAATCGGTATACGCCTTACGAAGCTAGGCGTCGCCCTCCTTCAACTCTCAGCATAAGCCACATTTTTTCATGACACAAATAGATACTCTATGCATTCACAACCATCTTAATCAGTCCACGCGTTTCAAAGTTAGACTACCCCACCACGACCCTTGGTCCAAATAGGTCTTTGCGTTAAGAGGTTGGGTAACGAACCCTTCCCATTCCACCCCATCCCATACATATTTGTTATGGTCCCAATAGAGCAACATATTCTACACATCAAAAGGAGAATCATCCAAATCGTCTACGCGTTAAGAAGTTTACATTCACCACCACCCTAACCCTACAGTTTCAAATTTTGTCGCAATACTAATGGGGCAACATATTCTATACATCAGAAAAAGTATCAATCGCGTCACGATTGTTAATATCGGTCCACGCGTTACGAAGTTAGACTACTCCTCCCCATCCCCCTCACCCCTAACCCTTTGACCAAATTTTTTCCATTACTAACAATGTGGAATCATACTCTAAAGGGTGTTTCAGATCTGACGTGCCAAAATGAGTGGGGTGATAGATCTCACCTAGCCAAACAAACAATTGTATGGCAGAGGGGGGGGGGGCAATCTCAAACGTTTGGAAGTTACAGGGTGATTCAGAAATTTCAGTTTTTCATGGTATGCACAACATTACTCTTTTATTTTTATCTTTTGATACATGCAACCCAGCGACATCAAACAAACGCTAAAAAACTACTATTCCAATGACCTTTCGAAAATTGTGAACAATGTTGATCAAATCCCTACCATTGCAGGTACAGTCACTTCCAAGTGAAAAAAAATGGTTTGGGATTACCTAAAATTCAGCATTTTCCTAAATTTTCTCCGAAATTCATGTAATAAGTACACCCGTTTTTTATTTTTATTGGATTTCTCATCTTGTTACCTTTCCAAAAAGGTACAACATGCCCAGGTAGACACAGGATTAGAAAAACAGCATCCTTAGAAATCTCTGACTACCTAATTATTTTATTGCACTTTAGGTAGGAAATTCTTTAAATAAATGAAATTTTTAAGATAAAGGTTGGAAAATGTTTCTTTTGGGTTAACAGGTAATTAATTTTAATTATTGCTGCAAAAAAGAGAAGGAAGTGTAACTTCACACGACATGGAGACACGGCCCGAAACTTCAGGAACTTCTGATAAAAGTATTTAATTGAGGCCTACATCAAGCTAATTATCAGTAAGAATAACTCAATTCCACATGAAATTTTTTAATTTCATTACGTTTTACTCTGTTATTCGGTACCATAGTGCATCTGTTCGGAAGAATTTCTAAAAAAAACTTTGATAACCCTGCGTCCTCCGAATTTAATTTCAATCGTGCAAATTGCAATTTATGTGTGGAAAGTCCTGGTTTGCTGAACAATCAAAACAAAAACAGAATTCTTTTGGAAAAATAATTGATATTCGAACAAGTCAAAATGGCGAAATGGACACATCCGCTCACCCCTCGGAAAAACTACCAATTTTCCGGGCTGACGTGCGAGCTCTGCGGATGTTTGACATCGCGCCATAAATTACAGAAATATAGTCGAACCGTGATGCAATAGTTCGCGATTTTCATGCCGGACCCGAAAAATTCATTTGGGTTCCGATGAGCATTTTCTCAAATATATTCCCTTTTTTATGCCAAATTTCCGGAGCTTCGATAATTTCTATAGCAAAATGCGGCCCTGGATGGAAACTGAGAATTCTAAATCAAAACATTCCCTCCCGCTTCACGTTTCTGAATGGTAAATACCAAAATGAGTTTGGTAGTCACGTCAGAATTCTATCAAGTCGCGATAATCGAGGGCTTTAGCATATTCTGGAAAATCAAAATTGCGATAAACGAACGAATACTGTCGCGGCCTATCCTGGAACGTCCCATAGACTTCCGAAAGCGAATTATTTCACAACAAATCGATTTTTAATTATCTCGAAGGATGGCGTTGATAGCACTTCCAAAGGCACTTCACGCAATGGAAAAGATCGAAATTTTCTATCTTGTAGCATAAACGCGGAAATTTATAAAATTTCCATCATCATTGAATTCAAAGTCTGGAACAGAAATGTGGAATGGAATCAGGTGGTAAGTATGGCGTGGAGACGATTTCCGGCAATTGTCATGTTAATCAAGGACACGTGTCACGAAAGAGACTTCTATTACACCGAAGAAAGTTCCTTATTTGAATTTGAATGTTGCGAAAATGTCCCATTCAGGGTCCTCGTAACCAACAAATGCGACAGCATGTGGAGACGACATATTTATGTAAATAATGCTGCATATTTTCTCCCCGGATAAACTACCTGGGTCCTGTCCAGAGAGTTCGTACGCTTTACTATCATAGGTGGTTTTCCAATCACCATACCGCAGATAAAAGATAAACGACGAAAGTAAGCATTTGTTGAAAAGTGAAAATCGATTTAATCCCCCACCACTTGGCCAGTTCTTCCTGTATGCTTCTGTTTGGTATGCAATTCGGTATGGGACGCTTGCTGTGTTTGAGATAATGTGAGGCTGGCCCAAGTTGCTTTGACAAATGGCGCTCTCTGGTTGAGAAATTGTTCAGCATTGAAGTGACTGTTTTTATTAGTTTACTGTCATTTTGCCTAAACCAACATTCACTGAAAACAACCCTCGGGTATTTCTTAGGCAAATAGATTTCTGTGATGGGGTGATATGTTATTCATTACCATTTGGTTTCCACACCATGCCACCATAGAGTACTGACAACGGCAAAGCTCTACTTAGAAAAATGCTTAAAGTACCATTGACAAGCCCTTGTGGCTTCTATCTCCTCTTTAAAGAAAAAAATAAATCCTTCAAAGTTCCTGGTTTTTTTAAAAATCTCTGCTGTTGAATAGGTTCTTCTTGAACAGGAATATTGTGACCTCAAGTACGTTATGACTCAACTTTTTGTGATACCGAAAGTGAAATAAAGATATAGTACAAATACTCCAAAATAGTTCTAGGAATTAGCGCTATATACTAAAGTTGTCGCAAAACATTTTGCAATACTTAAAAAGTTGAGAGCAGAAGTCAATTTTAAAGTGAAGCCTGTAGTGTAAGAGTTGGTGAGCGTTTTACCTTAATTTCTTTAAGCAGGTGCAGGAAGATATTTTTTAACCAAACTGACTATATCACATTAAAATTAGCAACCCTGGGCCGAACATTTTTAACCGACTAAATCAAGGACCCAAAAACAAAGAGATTTTAAGTTCGATGTGTATTTTGTTTTGTCTTTTTTTATGTCTGATGTTCACCCATTGGTACTATGTCAAAAAATATCTGGTTGGGTTGGGTTGGAGAGTGGGGGTGAAATCTAACTTTGTAAGGCGTGGACCGATTTGGATGGTGCTTTTTCTGTTGGGTAGAGTATGTTCTCGTTCTCGTTTTTTTGTACAGAGTAGAGGACACTAAAAAGTGAAAAATAAAATAGTTTTTAAAAAAACGTTGAACCGACGTCACAAAAAGCGCTAAAAAACATAAAATAATTTTTAATTTTATATCTATTACGACATTTTGAAGTTGGTGCAAATCAAACAAATCAGAGACGGAGTTGGATCAATTCGTTGAGCGGCAGGAGCACCATGCCATGGGTCCCGGGTTCGAGACCAGGTCTCCCCGTGGGTTTTTATTAACAAATTAAAATAATCCACTTCGTCTCTGGGCTGTTGTCTAGCTCGCAGTAATGCAAAAACAAGACATTTAAGTTTCCTCACTTCTAATTCTCTTCCGGCCAAAACCATGCTAACGCATCAAAGGGTTGTCCCCTAGGCTTTGGTCACATCAAATATATATATTTATATATATATATATATATATATATATATATATATATATATATATATATATATATATATATATATATATATATATATATATATTTATAAAATACTACTTGTAATGTATTATCTTCAATTGTGGTTGGGTAGCAGTCAGATGGCTACCAAACAGGACTGGTGCATAACCGGCTAGACTTTCATTTATAGGTATCATTTACAGATGTCATCTTTTTCTTTAAACCCCGGGCACAGATGTGATCTATCCTATAATCTTACAAGACAAGCACGGTGTGCTTTCTCCATGCGATATGCATTAGCTTTTAACTTAAAACTAGTTCGTTTAAACTACATATACACCCGCTAAGTACAACTTTAACCTTATCTTAAGTAAATAAGTAGCTAGGAAATTGAGCGTGACCTTCTATCGATGGATAGACATGACGCTCAGGTCATGTGACCTCATAGCGAGTGTTCTGGGAGGATGGTTCCTCCCAGAACACTCGCTATGAGCTATGAGCGGGCTACCGCTTCACGGTAAGGCTATATATAAACTTCTGTGGTTCCTTGTGTTAATAGCGCTCCTGATGCTGCTCAACGAAAGAAGCTCCTTTGCCCAAGGCTACTCTGACGACATTTTTGTAGTGAAATTTGGCGACATCGATAACAGTGTTACCGAACCTCTGCAGGGATTCGTTTTCAAATAATTTATTTTTTATTTTTATTTTATATATTTTATCTGAAATGCTGATTTGTAGGCTTAGAAATGTACCCTGGATATCCTGCCCCTTCCTTTAACCCCCAACAGTTCTAAATTCTGCCGCGCTGCCTTATGTTGAACGTGCCCCAATTCTTAGCATTTATTTATGACCAAAATTGATGACCCTTTTGATCGTCTTTGTCATGGTCATTGGCAAATATACTGTCGATTGAACTACCTACAAGTCTGGAGAATAAATTGGTATGGCCTTATATTTTAGGGTTGCGTACCCGAGGGTTCTCCAACGGAATCTTATTGCTGTGGCAAAACTGTCTGCCAGTGTGAGATTCGCACATATTACGTAAATCCTTGGGTTCCTGGAGGATGGATGGAAGAGTCAACAGACTTCGAGGTTATGGTAATTCTCATAGGACATTCTCAAAACCAACTCGAACTAATGCGGGAGAAGATAACCTCTTGAAAAATCGCCAACTCCAAGATTCCAGTAGGCCATGCCGAGGGAGTCTACAGTGGCTCCAATCTTTGCAGGACGCAGGAGCCAATGGATCGCACATTGTGTCTCCTCAGGAGCAGCTGAATCTCCTCTTGTATTATAGTTGAGTAGGGTGAGTATGAAGGGATCTCTGTCCTCCTAGTTCTTTTATTTCTCCCCCAAATCGTGGTAACATTTATGGGTAACTTTAGAAAGAAGAAACCAGGAAATCCAGGCACTGCAGTAGGAGTGGAGGTGTAGGGGGTGGCAGATCCTGACAGCTTGGATATCTCGATGGTACCCACAATAGACGCAGCTATGGGAAAATTGCCTTCAGAAGGCTCTACTGAAGCTATGGAGGCTAAAAATTCGTCGGATAAAAGTTCTGCAGCAGTCCCTGAAGAAGGTGATATTGGCAATGTAATTGCTATCACTTCCTCAGATGCGGCGTTGGCAGAGATGGTAGACTCTCAGGAATTGGCTATCTCCGCAGTACATACACCAGTACAACATACAGACCTGTCCGCTGAAGGATTATCTACAATTAATCCGGAACAAGGTACTTGTTCTGGCGCTGTGCTAGAGACTAAAGCTGTCAAGCGTAAGAGAAGACATGATAGGAAAAAGCAAGGAAAGCTCCTAAGAGGGATAGGAAGAGTCAGGCAGTGAACCAAATGGCCGAGAGGTTCAATCAATTACTCTCAACTGACGGCGCAAACTTAGGGACTGTAAAACCGGGAACCTCGACGGATGGTGTAATTCCATAGGGGGATCAAGGTGGCAGGACGACTAAGATGGAAACTACCATCTGAACCAAACAAGAGTGACAGAGCGGTCATCAACATTCCTGCCACCAGCCCAGACCAGAGTATATTCTCTGCATAACCCTATCCAGATGACCATAGCACTTCAGGCTAAGGGTAAGGGTAAGGTGTCTGCAGGAGTACGGAAGGCAAAAGTTCGCCAGCCTTCTCTCTGGCATGGCAGCGGAGAATGACCTGTGTACAGGGGTCATGGTTACGAGAAGGGATGGGGGGATAGAGCTGGTTCAACTAGAGACTTTTAAAGAGGCCATATTGAAAAATCAATCAATAAATGCCAAGAATTTAAACTTTGACTTTTTCTTATATGCTGAAATGTCAGATCATTTTTAGAGTTCCGTACCAAAATGGTAAAAAGGAACCCCTATGGTGCGCCTTCGTCTATCTATCATAGTTGCTTAGTTCAGCAACTACTAATGCTATCGACTTGAAATTTGGAAAAGTTTTAAATAATGCTTGCCCACCTTTATTTTAAATGAAAAAAATTGAAAATATTTTTATTTTTATTAAAGGGAGGGGGGGGGGGTTACTAGGCAAGTGGGGTATCATATGAAACTGCTTCAATTTTTTTTTTATTTTTTATACGAAGTGGCCAAATTTTCGGGGACAACCCTTTGATGCGTTAGCATGGTTTTGACCGGAAGGGAATTAGGGTAAGGGAAATATGGAAACTTAAATTTCTTGTTTTTTACATTGTTGCGAGCTAGACAACAGCCCAGAGACGGAGTGGATTATTTTTCACATTATAAAATATATTTTAATTTCCTTTTATGCCACATAGTTTTCGATTTATGATGCAAAATGTCTAAAAATACCATCCCTCTTTAAAAGCGAAAAATCTGGAATAATTAGAGTAGGTAGAGGTTTAGTAAATATTCCAAGAAAAATAAAACGATGTTTCTAACAAACAGTTTCGTAAGAATTTCATGTTGTTTCATCTGGCAACGCTGGTGACCACATATTGCAAAGAAAAGAGCCCTAATACCTATGACCGCTAATCAAAACCTTTCTATGCTGGATAATATATTTAGAGAAAACCAATAATATGACAATATAATTTCTCGCGATTACACGCTCCACATCAGCAGCTTTTGCAGAACTTTGACTTCTTAATAACTGTAAATTTTACTCATTAAACTGTATTAGATGCAGTTTTACCCTATGAAAATGCAGTTTTATTGCAAATGCACGATATTTCCGTAACGACATTTTCCAACTCTAGGTACATAGAAGCTACACTAAGCACATACCTTCTCGAAATTGTCTTTTGTGATGGCAATAGCAATTTGTGGGACCCCCCAAATGAAAATGTTCAAAACTCGCACCCAATTTAAGTGGATTAAAGTCGGAAATTTATTGCAAAGGTTTTATGTTTCTCCGTCAATGCCCCGCTGGTTTACCTCGATTCTGGCTTATTATACGAAAACATGTGCAAAGTTGAAAATCCTTTTGCAGATAATTATTTTAGAATTATCTTCATGATTATTATCAGAATTTACATATCCCAGCCATTTTCTTGTCTTCCTGAACTCCATCTGTTTCTTGTTACTCTCAAATTCGGTGGGGGATATAAACGAGGCATCGATTTGCCGCCTGTGCTCACCTCTAATGTTCAAGAAATGACGAAGTGAAGGGTGTTTGTGAAGATTTCTGTAACCTCAAAATTGCTACTGAGAGCGCCATCTGGTAAATTTGGTGGCATTCCCATTGAACGTATTCCACAGTATTGTGTTGAGACCTTGCTTGCACCGGATGCTGTAGGTATAGTTGTGTTCTTGTGCACAGGTCTCACAGGAGTGCCTTTGCATAATTCGTGCAAGCTTAGAATCCTACACGTTTTGCCTCATCTCACAGGAGCAAACCTGGCTGCCAGCATCCTTTCTTTTGTTAGCCGTATTCAAATACCAACCAAAGGGTGTCAGCACGAACGAAGTAGTCTCTGGGCCAAGGGTGCGGGATAGACACATCCGTGCTCAACTGAAACTTCTTACAATACCTACTTGGGCCTCATTAATTATTAACGAATACTAAGTACTTGGATTATTTTCCAGGTAGTAAAAGTGCTGGTAGCAACTAAATCTCAGGGTGCCCCATCCAATACAAGGTGGAGTACAGGAGCTCACCCAGATTGGTCTCTTTTTCGCTTGAACTAGTGCACTCGAACCCAAAACCTTTTTGATTTTGGAATTTTCTGTTTGCTAATTTGGTGTCGGCTCAGCGCTGTCGCAAATTAATGAGTTTTGCTATCACTTAATTATGTGCAGTTTCTCGACTAGAAACAACTTTTTAATTGGTCGTCCCGTTTCCCTTGACTGTTGATTTTTTCCGACCGACCCACTTTTTGACTAAAGGAAATTCTCTGTCCTCCAGCTATACTCCGTGTGCAGTGGAGCATTTTTCTCAAACACTGTTCGCTGCATTTTCATTGTCTTCTCGGTACCACTTCAGCTTACCTGGAATTAAACTTTTAATGCAAGTGCACTTTGGAAAATTTCAAGTGCTCCCATGAAAATACTTTGTCTGAGTTCAGTTCGCCTCAGATACGGGCACACGGGCAAGGTAACTTCGGCATCGCTATCTTAGTTAAGCCCTTGTCTAGTTTTTTCCTTCATTTCTAAATTTGATGTTTTAGATTAACAGACGGTAGAAGGAAGGGGTAATGTGAAATGACAGCGTTATTGCTATGGCTGATCCTTATCATCGACTTTTCATTAGAACATGCTCGAAAGACGACGTGATTTTTAAACTGCTTCATCACGAGTTAATGTTTTCATTTTTGTATTCATATTACTTAATTAACTCTAATAGATACTTCAGATACAATAGTTAAATCAGCCGTTAGTCTGTGGTACTTGAAGCCAATGCAGGAATCGGAAATCAAGTCTACACACATGAGGTTTAGATCCAAAAAGCACGTATATTAGTCGACGGCAATAGAGGTAAAAATCCTGGCATTATTAGTTTAGTCTCTCAGAATTAGTAATTCCGATTAGTTCCAATAATAGTAATGAAAGGTCATAAATAGAAATAGTCTAAATATACACACAATATGTAAATTTACACTTGACCCGAGTGAATTTGCAAAATAGAAATAGTCTATTATGAAATACGGAGCGATTCTTATTTCTAAGGAGCGTGCCGAAGCTAGCAAACTTAAACCATAGATAAAAACTATTCAAAAGACTTTAAACAATTGAATATTGAACTCAAACTAATTTCCGAGTCAATCTCACAAAAATACGAGAAAAGAGCTTCGCTATATGACACGCTTAATGCTACAATAAAACCTGTCACAAAATCTTTCTGGTCGAGGTGAGAAATAGGTGCTTGCTTGCCCCGAAATTTTACTAAAATTAATAAGTGGGTGCCATCGAATTCCATGATTTCTCAACAAAACTGAGAATCCTGTAAGCTTTTTCTTTACGATAGCTTTAATACTTGCATGTTAAATTAATGTTAAAGACGTGCAGCAAGATTTGGGTTCTGTTAAATCTCATCAATAAGGATGAGACTAAAATGCGCTTTCAGCGTGTTGTCTGTAGAAAAAAAATAATGGTGTGTCGCTAGTGGGTTACGAACCGAAGATAATCATATGGAATGCCTCCGACGGCTAACTGACCCTGACGCATGCATGATAAATTATTTATTTATTTAGTAATTAGACATGCGCTATAAAAAGAAAGTAGAAGTGAGCTGTGCCTATATTCTACAAAATCTTCTCATAAATCCGGGAAGGCAAGCAAAAATAGGATATTCAGAAACTTTCTGTTTTACGTCATTATGAACTAGCTTATAGTGAAGAAGTCTCTTTGGAAAAATAAATTTTGACTATTGAAAATGAAATCGAAAAGAAAAGTAGCCACCACAGAAAAGTGGATACTCGTACTAATTGAAGTTGAAAAGCAATGGTCTACGAGAGATAAAATCAAACGTACATCTGAAAAAAACCCGAACTGTCAAACCAGGAGATAAGACAACCATGTCATGAGGAATTAGATCCAGCGCTTCTTAACTGCTTCAAACAGCAAAGAAGTTGTAACGTTCCATTCAGCGGTCCAATTTTACAGATAAGAAGATCAATAATGAATGGGTGAGAATACCAGATCAGTATCAAAATGAAGATATATTCAACGGAGACAAGACATGACTTTTCTTCAAAACGAGTCCGAATTCTACTCTCTGTTGATGTCAAGATGTCCAAGAAACGCATAACATTTTTCATTTGCGCAAATGCTACTGGTACTGAGTAAAGACAACTAGCCATCTGCAAATCCCAGAAGCCACGTTGCTTTCAAAATGTAAACAGGTAAAGTACACAGTCAACAGAAAGTCGTGGATGATCTGTTGCACAAACGCTCACCCACACCTCCAGGTATTAGATCCATCCTGAAAAAACCACTAGCGTTCTTTAACCAATAGACTACGGTGTGATCAAAATTCTAAAATAACATTATAGGAAAGTCTATAGAATATTCTCTTCATCTCTCTAAAATATCGCCGTTTTCCGTAAAATTCAGAAACAGAGTGAGAACCTTAATCTCAATAAATCTTCTTGAGCGTTCCGCATGTTTCTAGTACAGAACACATGCGGAACGCTCAAGAAAGCTTGCATCATAACTATACGAAAAAGCTTCGCCAGTTAAGGCCTGCTTAGTGAACAGTTCGAAGAAAATAACAATCTACGCCTTTTCCACTGGCTGCTTCGAATGAACTGCTGTTAAACCTCAACGAATTCCTCTATACTATGATAACATTTCATACACTACCGCTGAACAGACTGATCAAGACATAGTTTCATCATTGCTGGCGTATTACAAATTTTATCCCAATAGGTTTATAAGGGAGAGGATGGATGATAGGGCTGGGGATGGGCAAACCGAAACTATAATGGTTCCTAGTTGCTACGAAATCTTAAAGCTAAAACCTCACATTAAACTTCAAAAATTACATACCATGTCAAAAATTCAAACCTCACAGCCCTACTATGTCAGAAATTGGTAAATCCGAATTACCTAAAGGAATATTCGAGCACATTCACCAAAATTTCTTCCTCCCATTTTTCATCTCTTCCACCTCAAAGGATTTACATATATCCTTACAGAAGTTGATCAACTTATTCGTTGGCCAGAAACTTACCCCATTAAAAATATATTAGCTATTACGGTTATTAAAACGTTATATGACCAAAATTTGTCGCATTTGGTATTCTATTAGAAATTACTATTGACCAAGGTACCTTGAATCCAAATACCTCACAGAACTCGTACCATTAACAATTGACAATTGAGTTTTATACCTACTGCAATCCATTTAGGTTTTCGAACCACAGTAAAATTAGATTTGCAATGCTCTCCTGCTGAACTTTGGTATTATTTTTAATGATGTAGCCAAAGTCTATCCCTTTTATGCGTTAGCATGGCTTTGTCCGGAAGGGAAGGCTAAGAGGAATCAGGAAACTTGAATGTATTATTTTTGCATTCTTGCGGGCTAGACAGCAGCCTAGAGACAAAGTGGTTTTTCTTTAATCTTTATTAAAAGCTCACGGGGATAGCGAGGCTCGAACCCTGAAACCGTGGCGTGGTGATCGCGCCATCATCATCAAACTCTATCTCCAACATGGACACACTCTACATATTTCAGGAGGATTTCTCATTGATACAATTAAAGATTTCAAGATCCATTAAATTTTATCAATAATCTTAGATATTACATCAATCATTTTAAACCAACTAATTCTTGCAAACAAAATTCTAATATCTATTTTAGAATTATAGAAGTAATAGATACTGATTTTGTATTTGTAAGAATCAATAGAGCCCTCAAAGTTTGAAAAGCAGGATAAATATTTGCTCATTGATTATAATGGAAAAAAAGCAATATCTCCATTGATCGTTTAAAACCTTCTTTCATTGAGCATAAAGATAATTCTTTTAAGCCTAACTACCACTAAAAACAGTATAGCAGTTACTACGAAATTATTTTTAATAATTTTATTTAAAAGACTTAATTTTATTTTTATAGAACTAATTGAAAATATGAGAAGCAGGCTGTAACGAAAGATAAAAATAAAATTTTTATTGCAGCCTATATCCTTTAACCTTCCCGACGATTTTGTCAATATCCTTGCTATTAGATTTTTTACAAAGAATCTTACGATATTCTCTCGCTTATCTTGTTAGGCCATGCGATAATCTTGGGAAGCATTCAACCGCGAAGTTTTTTTACTCGGTACCACTTCAAGAGGGATTTCTATAATTTGATAATTAAGCGGAACCTGTTTTGTATGCTATCTAAGCGCCGAAAATCCTGTTTGCTTACAATTAACCTTCTTAAAGTTTCGAAAAACCTGCAACTAACTGCACATTAACGGACATTACCGATATTAATATAGTTCATTTGATACTATGTATTATTTTCATTATTTTTTCCTTCCTAAGATTTTGGATTGTATAATGAATAGGTACGAAAAATTTCAGAGATAAACTAGTAGAATATATTTTAATAATAATTTCTTCTCTTCATTCCATTTAGCAGAGTAATTGAGTAAAGTAAATTAAAGCAATTTAAAGAAATGAGTTTTAAATTATTTAAACTCATTGGACTCCTCGAGTCACCTAGCCACATTAAATTTAGGAATAAACTTTCATCCGTCCTTAAACCGCTTCTCCACGATAGTAGTAATTTTATACGGAAAGGCAAATAATTGCAACTAAGGTGCAAATCTATTCAATTTTGAGCTCAACAACCTGAAATGAGTTAAAGTTACGCTATTAAAATAATCAAAAGATCAGGTAAAGTCCAAAAAAACTACAATATACACGAACGAACTCATTAAAAGTCATAGATAGTAAAAGCATAAAAACAAACATTACAAGTTACTAAATGAAAAGAAATAAACGATATAAATCAAAGCCGACAGTATACTTTAAAATCCAGTGGCACATAGTTCAGAACAAAATATTCACCTCAGCGTATCGAACAATCATAATGTTAAAATATCATCAATAATATTGTTGAACGAATTGAGCACCTACCGGAAGTAGAAAGCTAAAACCTGCGGAAGCGGGCAGCAAAAGGTGGGGAATTGACGAATGGTTGAGCAGAGAAGAAGATGCGGGCTATCACTTCTCATACGAACGAAAAGGTGAATATCAGCTGGATCTGGTCCCCGAAAACTTATTTAGAAGACATCAATATTATAAGTTTTATTTTAAAGTCTCGCGTAACAAAAAAGGTTAGTGACAAAAAGTAACGATTAGTAGTGAAAGAGTTAAAGGAAAGAAACGCAAAACGTCGGTTTTGCTGGAGAGGAGAAGGATTTGAACGACACTTGGCAGGATTGGGGAATAAAAGACAATTAATTAATCGGCGAACAGCGAAAAAAGGACCGAAATAAAGACAACATAAATATAAAGCTTTTAAATTTATAAAAATTACATTACACTGTACTGACCCAAAGCAATGTTTCAATCTTAGATTTTAAAGTATTGAATTTTCGATAGAAGTTCTAAGCCGGATCACTTAAATTCCAATCCTTTGATGAGACTATTCCACATAAAAATGTTTAACCTACATCCCTGCGGTGTTACGGAATGAACATAATTTCTTGGAACGATTTGGATGATTTTTTTCCGTTGCATAAAATATGCTCCCTTTTTGGTACAATGATACAAATTTTTTAGCTGGAGGTGGGGGTGGGGAAAAGTGAGTCTTACTTAGTAGTGCGTGGACCGATTTGGATTACAATTTTTTTTGTTTTATAGTGTATATTTCACATTGCTGCTATGAGAAAATATGTTCAACTAGAGTGGGGTGTTGTACAGGCCCGTGCGCAAGATTTACTCGGGGGGGGGGGGGGGGGGGGTATCTAATTTCATAAAAAAGGAGCTATACAAAAAAAACTGTTAAAATATGGTCATATATATTTTAGGTTGTTTTTTAGTATTTCAGTAAAATTTTTCCTTCAAGAAGTTCAGAAAATTTTAAAAACCCTCCTTTGGGGTGTGGGGGGGGGGGGCTGGCTGGTGTTGTATAAAGTATCTTTCCCCTACAATGACCAAAATGTTGCTCCTAGTGTGATAGGACGTAACAATTTGTACCTATGATGGGGATGTGGAGAGGAGAAAGAAGTTACCTTACTTCGTACCTATGCAAATTTTGTAATGGCTTCGATCAAACGAGCAGCATTTTTCGAGAAATAACACTAAAATGTGGAAAATAAATTAGTTTAACTTAATTTAATTACAACGACCTAAATATAATAAAACATAACATATGAAAGTACCTAAACATATTAACTCGTGATAACATGATTTATGTATGTTTCTATGAACATGATATCTCTCATTGCCTCATGTCATAAGGACATAAAAATAAATATTATTTCAGGATTTTTGGCGCTGTTTTAAAGTCAGTTCAACTTTTATTTTATCTTTATACTACAAAAACACCGAATAAAGTTTTCCTTTATTTTCAAGATTCTTCACTTATTTAAGTTAGTCATTTTAGCAGGTCGTGTATAAATTGTAAATATTATATATCTTATTTGTACTAAAATATACAACATTTACATTAAAACTAACTAATTAGTAAAATATTTTTAATTTTTAAGAAAATTTGATTGATTAATTTAAAATTTTTTTCAATCCTATTATCTCAGAAAAATTATACTGCTCTTCAGTACAGTACAGACATTTCTCTCTGTCTCCCTCTCTAGTTCCCGTAACACTTGTGGGGCATGGGGCGGGAGAACAATTTCGCCCGATTCGAGACAACGATTGCAAGTGGACCTACAATTTAAAGTGGATTCCAACACTGACATTTTCTCAGCAACCCCATTGCCTTTTTATAGTAAAATGTTGTCAGTAGAAAACAACTACGGATCGCTGTCAGTGGGATTCGACCCTAGGACCTCCGGATTGATAGGCCGACACATTATTACTTACTCCACCGCCGACCACTTACTCCACCGAAAGACATTTGGCTTCTCTAATTTCCCCAACAATAGGTCTGTTCTTAATACAATTGTTGGAACAGCGCATTCGCATGAGTTTGTGGGAACTTGCCCATTTTCTGCTCCGTACATTTCCTGGGCTCGAAAAGAGGCTTGAATTTTGTGGAAATTATAGTTTCCCCTTTAGCACAAAATTTGCCTAAGAAATTAAGCTTGTGAACATTATTGCACTACTTACTTGAAAATATGTCTTTACACACTTTTGAAATATAATATTTTTTTATTCGATTTAATGGGGGGAGGGGGGGTTAATTTTCAATATTTTAAAAAGATTTTTAAATAAACAAACAAAAAATATGGTAAATATAAATTTATTTTTAAGTTAAGAACATAATAGTACATCATTTCAAGAATCTTCTATTAAATTTTTGGGTAAAAATATTGTGAATCGAGCGACTGACAGGAAATCTTCGTATACACAAAAGATACATACTTTGTGGTGATCATCATAACTCATCATATGTTAAAAAAAAAACCAAAAAGATTTCGTTAGTTTAGGAGTTGCTCGAGATAACAACGTCGAGATTTTGTTTATTTTATTGATTTTTCAATTTTTAGAAGTAAGAAAAGACGAATTTATTTAATTTATGAAAATTTTTTGATAAAAATTTGCGAATTTGTTGTTGTAAAATTAATTTTAATAATAATGAATATAAATTCTCGACGTTGTTACCTCGTGCTTTATGTATAAAAGAAGTGTGCAAAATTTGAGAAGGATCGGATGTGTAGTTTTTGAATTACAGTGATCACCGACTTTGAAAAACTAAATCTGAGAAAAACGTGTTTAAAGGTTTAACACTGTTCTTTTGTATATGGGATGTATCGAATGGAGGGAGACCCGAGGCACTGTATCTTCTGACTGTTTTGCTCCAATCAACCTCAAATTTTAACTAGATACTCTTGAAGAGTTGTACTTACTACTAAATAAAAAAAAATGCGAAAAAAAATTTTAATACCCTAAAAGTGCCGTATTTCGCACAAAGATGATAATCGACCAAAAAATTAATATGTGTATTAAATATGTCTATTTTTATCTTCGAAGCACTTACTCAAACATGCAGTGAACACCTGGTTTTATTCGTGTTTGTTGAAGGATTTGCTTTTATCTAAGCATATTCTTTCACTTTACGTAAGTAGTAAATGCTGCAGATCCAAAGATCATATACTGTAGCGTGCGCAAATGTGCAGTAAAAGCATTTGCTTCTGTTTATTGATGGCACGTATTATTTAATTGATAAGAGCCAAATGCTATAACTTCGAAGCATTTGCTTATAACAAATGTTTCAATTTTATTCATCAGACGGAATATTTCCTCTTACTAGCTTGGAAACTCTTTCGAGGAAAGTGATTGTTTTCAAAATGTTCAGTCAACCATTCCTTGAGCAACTTTATTCAGTTCTGTGCTAATTCAAAGTTACTGCGTTCAGATTTCTATTTTGTCTGGGTAAAGATAATCAACAATCTTATTATGTTAGACGATTTCTTTGCTCAAAGATTGTAAAAACTTTTCAAAGTAATTTCATGCAAATGAGAAAATTTGCAATCAGGTGCCTTCGGTTAAGCGATGCGGAAGAGCTCCTTGATAATTTCTCAATCAAAATTCACTTGACGGGAAGTAATAACACGTACATACTTGCCGGGGCGAAGGGTACTTGAATTTTAACTAATAATTGCGCCCCTGGCGGGAAGAGTACTAGCATTGAAACGTTTTATTGTTTCCATTAGCGTTACCCATGCTTAATAAACCGGCTGACGATGGAGTAATAGACCAACTAAGGGGCAGGATACAGCGAATTCTGCCGACACGCCTTTAGAAGACTAACGCTCTGGATACCCTTTTGTATGCTTCGAGCTTAACCCAATTTCGTGGAGTATCCTGAAATGCCTTGCCGCATAATTGAATGTTAAAAATTCTCACCCCAGCGCTTAAAAGGTCTGAACAGGAACCCTCCTAATAACGACGCTCGAGGAGCAATTCCCTCAGTCGGCTTAATGAGCAATTTTTGTGTCATACCAAACCAATTTCGTAAAATGCTAAGCCATCCGACATTAAACTTAAATTGACCTTTGAGTTGAGGACCCGAAGCTGGGGCCGTAGGGCATGTAAGTTCACTCACTTAAATTACTTGAATAGAGGCCAACTCAAGTTTCCTACCGCGGTAATTACTTGAAGCAGAGGAACAAAACTACCCTCCGTCAGCACATTATAAAACCCCACATGCGGCCAGTTATGCCATCGAAAGGACGTCAAACGTTAACAAATTGCATTATCAATATGAAAATATTCCGCAGTTGTGGTGCCCTTAGGGAATAACGTCCACTTGGGGTGGGCTGCGAGAGGGCTCGAACGCAATTACCATTTGCCAATATTCGTGTGCTTGACGGTTCTTCGTGCAGTTAATTTGCAGATTTTCTAGAAAATCAAAATTGGGGCTAATCATATTGGGGGTTGGTATGGGGATGTTAAATTTTTATTATGATAATTTTGTTGCGGGGATGTTAGTGAGAGTAATTTGAATTCCGATGGAGGATATTATTTAGAGAGAGTGCCCCACACTGCGTTACGCAAAATTAAACACCCCACTAGAATCAAAGTTCCCCCAACAACTGTAGAGCAGTACCTACATTCGAAAATTCTTTCCCTTGCAGGATCTGACATTGCACGTGACTGACAACGAGATCTGAAGGCAATTTCTAAGAATTGCAGTACCTAATCCAATTATTCTGTCTCTAATGAAACCTTCCCAATTTGCAGGCATGATGAGGTATTGATAGAGGTAAATCGTAGTTTGATTGTCATGGCAACTTCCTAATCCGAAATGGTAATTATCTTGTTCTGAAACTTTATAAATGCCCAAGTTTATGAAGGTAACAAAATTAATAAATCCTTGAAAGGACAAAACAAATGTTGTCGTTGCATGTCCTGCTATCACTGATACTCAGATTTTTCAGTGTTATGATGACGTATGACGAGGCGATTTCAATATGTGTGGAAAGAGAAAGAGCCTTTGATGAAAAAATATTCATTTTTTTATAAATTCTGTAACGAATTTATATATGCACGATTGCTGAAGGATTTCGTAAAAAAATCAGATTTAATAAGTAAACATCAGCGACTTAGTTCGTAAATTTTCTGTGTCGACGTATATGCACATGCACTGAGACTCTTCTACTAAAGTTAACTTTTCCCTCTGCATCAAGTCCGTTCGGTTTTACAACGATAAAACTCAATTTTCTGTAAATAAAGTGAAGGTGTCGGGGGGGGGGGGGGGGGGGGGGGGCAGTTAGGGGATACTAACATAATCTTCGTTGTACTGAAAAGGTCGTCTGAGCAAGTGCGATTTGTAATATTTGTTTCCTCAATTATCGCAACAAATTCAATTCAGTTAAATTTAGTTAAATTGCATTTAATTAAATGAATTGAAGTGAATTGAATTCTATATCCATATTCGATTTAAACTTTTCGAGTGTTTTATTTTACTAGTTTTTCATTTTCACCCTTTCTGTATGGCCCAGGACGCCAGGACGCCCAGGACGTGTCAGCTATCAGCCTTATTAATAGCCGAAGGTCATTTAACTAGCGAGATAATTTCCAAGTTATTTTAGATAATTGAGCTACTAACCTATGGGCAACGACCTTTCGTTATTAACAAAAAAAATAAAATTTCGGCTTACATTTACGGTATCAAAAGTAAGGATTCTGTAAGGATTCGATAAGGTCATAAAGTTAAGCAGGAGTTAAAGCAGTACGATTTTTACATTGCCGACAGGCGTGTTGAGAACTTCATCGATCAGTCTTGTTTACCAATGAAAAGATGTCCAGACTGATGACAAATTCAATCGTCAAAATGATAAATGACTGCCGAAGTAGTTCCAAGGGACCTAAGCGATTTAAATCAAGCACTTTCACTCCACTACATCCCCCCCCCCCCTGATCTCAACTTTATCCCAATGAGACCAGAGCAAATCTATCAGGTCTAGAATGCTTCCTTACTAATTGTACGGACCTATTGTCACAAGAAACAAGTGATAAACGATCTGACTTCGAAACACTTGTCAGTCATAACTGATCTATCTATTAGAGAAACCTTACGTGACATACTACGATTTCGTTCAAAAATCCCAAAATGGGAATCCTTCCACAACGAAATAAAACACCCGTTGGTTATTTCTAATCTCGTCGGTCGCTTTTTCAACACTGCTTGTTTTTATAAGAATCAATATGTTTTTAGAAATTATACTGTTTTTTGCGTCTCCTGGAAAGTTGGGTTTTTTCCAGATACATACGTTCCCTCACACTTAAGCCGAAGATATATATGTAGAATGAATGTCCCTAACTTGGTCATATACCATTCCAATACAATCCACATACCGAATGAATCTCGAAATAATAATGTAAAAATGTTTGTAATTGCCGCTTACAAAGTTCGAGACAAATTTTCCAAAAACTGCACAAAAAATGATTTGTTAGAATGGCGGCTTATACAAAGCTTTAAATATTTGTCAATCAATTACTTCTCACGATACTGACGCTTTGAAAATTCCAATTAAAAGAGAGGGAATGCCTGTTTGACACCTCCTTATATAGTAGCTGGGCAACCATTTTTTCCAGTCCGAAAGACCATAATTGAATTTATTCTACTTTTCTGAATAAATCTTTCTGAATAAATCTTTGAATATAAAGTATTGAGAAGACAATTTTGTTGACAATTTGCTTTTTTTATAATGCAAAGTTTTTAATGAAATTAATGCCATTCCGAAAATGATCATAAAATGGCGACCACAATTTCGTGCAAATAAAATTGAGAGATTTCAATATGAGATAAGTAATTATTTATCTCCCTCTCACACAACTTCTCTCTTTAACACATTGGAATAAATTATTTTTTGAAAAATTGGTAATGATTAATTACACCTGTAGAATTTCGCGAATCTGGCAAATCCGGCAATTGAATTGCCCGTGAAATTTTACTCTAATTTCAAACGTTAAATGTCACAAAAGAAACAAGACGTTGTCAGTTCGCGGTTTTTAAATTCGCAGTGTAAAAAGTGTTAAAGCATTTGTTAACGGAATACCTTTACACAAAATGGTAGGTATTGCATGTTTTCTAGCATAATTTGTCTGTTGTGAAGTGTAAAAAGTGTAACAAATTGAAATATTTGTGAAAATTCTGCTTTTGAAAGAGCTGTCAACAGGTGTGAATTATTGCGAATTTTCACCTGTATGGGCCTTAGTTGCGTAAATAGTGTACATAAATATCTTCACCAATACCTGAGGACATGTTTAAATATATGCAACAGGTATTAGTGTATATTGAAATTCATGTGAAATTTCGAGCAATTGTTTTATCTCTGTGTAGTTGGTGTTGTACATGCAAAGAAGTTCCAGTTTGGGGTGATAACTTCTTGGCAAGTAAACAAATGAATTTCTTCATTTAATTCAAAATAATTTACTTCTTTTTCTTTCATTTCAGATAAATTGCTTTATAAAAAAGTACCTGTAGTAGTCCCAGGTACAAAGTTTCCACCGACTTCTCTTCAACTGAAGGATCTTATACTTGTCGAAGCTACCATCTTAAAACACTTCACGAATTTGACCAATAGCTTCTCGAGCGTCCTAGATGGCATCCCAGCCTCCTTTCTGAAAACATGAAGCTCGTCCCTTTGTTATTTATTTAACTTATCTATTAGATGTGGAATATTCCCGATGCCCTGGTGGCATTCTATGATTATTCCCCTGTATAAAAGGGGCAATAATTGTGACATAATAAATTACCGACCTATTGCTAATTTATTGCATTGCCAAAGTTTTTACATCTTTAGTTTGTGACGTGTTTCAGTTTCAATGTAAAACCTTTCTGGGCTCGTTTCTACATGGTCTCATGAAGGGTAAGTCTACTACAATCAACTTATTAGAATTCTTCAAATATTCCGTTTCCGCCATTGAATAAAAATAAATAATAATTCCCATTCATAAGTTGCATGCTCTAGGTTTTCCTTCGGTCTTTGTAAACTGGGTGTTTGGTGTTTTCGTATCTATCTGATCGTACACAGCGTGTTTTTTTTTCATGGTGTGCTTTCTAATAAAATATCTAACACCTCAGGGGTACCCCATGGTATCCATATTGCATTTTTATCATTTACGTCAATGATGTATCTAGGACCCTGTCAAACTCGAGTATTCATTACTATGCTGATGATGCTAAAATTTGTCGTACTGTTGCTAATGAACAGGATTGTTTACTTTCAAATTTTGAATTTGACGCCTTTCATAAATGGTGTTCTATTAACTACCTCCCTCTAAACATCCTGAAGTGTACTACTATGTCCTTTTAACGCAAAAATAATCCTATGCACTTTAACTTTGTTATTGGTGGTAGCTTATTAACCAGAATTAACAAGATCGGGGATTTAAGCGTAGTACTTGACACTCACTTTTCCTTTGAGGGCCACATAGATTCTCTTGTAAATAAGGATAACGCGTCCTTAGGTTTTATTTAAGGCTGGTCAAAAGAGTCTCGCGACCTTTATATCACAAAACTTCTGCATTGCACTTTTGTTAGGGTTATTCTTGAATACGCTAGTAATGTTTGGCCTCCCTTTTATGCGGTCCATATCAACCGCATCGAGGCCGTCCAGCATATGCTCCCTGCGAACTGACAGCTTTTCCCAAGTTCCTTATCGTCGCACTAAATACGGTATAAATGAGCCGCTAACATCGGTGTTGCGGATTGATTATATTGACTTTAATCTTTCGAGAAATCGGATAAAGGATCAGCTTTTTTAAAGTTACTTTATATCCTTGTTGTTGAGTGTTTCACTTTGGACTAATTTGTAGTAAATTAGATATTTGATGAATCTTTGAATGCACAAATGAATAAATAAATAAATTGCTAGTAGAAACATTGCAGCACGGAGGTTATGGATCCGTTGAAGATTTCCTTCCTACAAAAATGAAATATCACACATACATAAAAAAAAAAACATCGGAGATATAACCGAAAAAGTTTACTACAAACGGCATTGTTTCTGCTAACTTTAACAACCCTCGGACAAAGGAACTAGTTGTAGCGTCTGTATCCTCAAAATGTTGATAGATGGTACATTCGGCCTAAAGAGGATATATATATATATATATATATATATATATATATATATATTTATTTATATATAATAAGAAGCTCTAGTGTGCAAAGAACGCGCACGGTGCTGACGGCACCAAAGCACATGCCTAAAACCACTAGGTAGAGCTGGACTTGTGTATCTCACTTTCATTATCACTTCATTTCATGCCTGAAACTGCATTACCTGCACTGCCTAGCAAGCCCCCGAGGAGCCAACCAACTACCGGAGACTAATAAGTTGCTGAAGGTATTTGGGTAGGGTGAGGGTTGAACGTAACTTCCTAATTATTATTTAGATGGTTCTTTTTTGATGTATTGAGTATGATCCCCTCTTGCTTACTATAGAAAAAATATGGTCCTGGGGTGGGGTGGAGTGGGGATGGGAAGAGGTGTAGTCTAACTTCATAACGCGTGGACCGATTTTAATGATTCTTTTTGTAATGTGTAGAATGATAAAAGTTTATCCGGTGTTGTGGGGATGGGGAGGGGCAGTACTTAAGTTTTTAACGCGTAGACCGACCCCATTACTACTACAGCGAAACCTCCCTTTACGGACCACTCCGAAAAGCGGACATCTCTTAAAATCGGACGCTTTTTCTAGTCCCAAACATCAATTAACGTCAAACTTCCACTTCTGAAAAGCGGATACTTCTTAATAACGGTCATTTTTTATGAACGAACAGTCTCCGCTTAGGTTTCACTTTATTGGAAAAAATTTGGAACTTATGGGGTGGGAGGGGTGGGCTAACTAACTTCTTAACGTGTGAACCGATTTGGATCACACTGTTTTGAAAGAATAGTACATTGGTATCATGACAAAAATTTACAGGGTGGAGTGGGGTTGGTGGAGGAGTACAGCCTATCTTGCTCTATTTTTATCTCGACAAACATTGTAGCTTCAGGCAAAAGAGGGTAGGGCGTAGATCAACTTTGATAATTTTGTATCGGTTGTACAGAATACATTTCCTCATTCGTAAATGATAAAAAGTACCTAAACATTTCAGCTCACGAGATCATAAGTAAGGCAAATGAAATGCTTTTGTTGTTGTTGGTTTTTTTGTTTAGTTTGCACCGACTTCCGAATGTCCCAATAGAAATAGGATTAAATACTATTTAAAGCTATTTAGCGCTTTTTGTGAAGTCGGTTCAACTTATTTTATAAAGACCTATTTTTTACAGGTAGAAGATAAAAGTGAACTCGAATAAAATTAAAGCCGTGTTCTTCGCCCGCTGACGAAATCGACGTCTGCTATTAAGTCGCAATCTACCTTCAATGGCTCTATAATTGCTTGGTCGGATCCTTTAAAAATAACATTTCATCAGTTTTTAACAAGGCAAACCTACTAATACAAATTTTGTATCCGTTTACAAATAGAAGGTCTACAATAAACCTAACAAAATTTTGATTGCCTTCAGATGAGTGCTTACTCAAGGAAAGTTGCTACAAATTTTCTAAAAAATTTGAAAACCAAGTCTAAGATAGTCTAAAGAACGAATGACAGAAAAACCGAAGCCGAAAAATGATAGAATACCCTTGTTTGGGTGTTCTCGGAAGGTTGATGAACTAGCACGGACTAAGTTCCTACCATAAGGAAAATGTTTTTCCATAGAAATATTTGCCACTTTTCTAATCCTCTGGGAGCACCTAACCAAAAATAGTGTAAACGATCGAACAAATATTTTGAAATCATTCAGCAGGATCAGTCTGTAGAATCACCAATATGCAAACTGCATATATCATTCTTCCAGTTCTATGAGCCCAACGTGAGCATGACCTTATTGCAATATTTACAGCAATTTAAAAGTATCGGTTTTATGCAGCAACCATGTTTAAAATCATCATTTTCTTGATTTAAAATTACCCTAATTCAAAACTCTTATCTTTTATTTTTGGTTTAAATGAGATTATTTTCTTGCCATTATAAATCAATTTTCTTTAAAAATAGTCAAAATGTCACTTTATCCAAAAAAGAGGGCTTTACAATTATTTCCAATAGGTTCGCGTATGGAATTAAAATTAAGTTGCCCCATTTCTACCTGCTGTATCTTTTTTTCTTATTTCAAATATAATATTCTTAATTTTTTTAAATATTGAATTTAATTCAAAATTATTGTAAATTTAAGCAGCACCACCGAAATCTCCGGGAAATTCAGCTCTGATAATGCGCTACATATTGGTAGCATGTGAAGTTGACGTTTTGTTTGTTGTAAATTTGTTTTGTGTTTTGCAGTCGTCGGGGAAGTAAGTGATAACGTCGGCATACCAATCCGGAGGGCCCAGGTTCCACTCCCGCCGGCGACGACCTATGATTTTTTCTGTTGACAACAGATTACGATAGAAAGGCCATGGGGTTGTAGAGAAAATGCGTAGTTCGGAATACACTTTGAATTGTGGGTCTACTTGCAATCGTTGTTTTGCATCGGGTGAAGTTCTTCTCCCGCGCCATGCCTCACAAGGGATTGACGATAACTAGAGAGAGAGAAGCACTTCAATATTTTGTTTTTAATTTCACATATATTATAAATAAATATATGTAGAATTTTTTACAACCTCTTTTTAGTGTTAGGTGAGATCAGCATGATGGAACCATTTAAATGATACCGCCAGTCAAATAGGATTGAAAGTAAAATAAAAGGTAATTAATAAAAAGAAGAAATACAATTGGTGATAGTACTGACCTCTGAGGTACACCGGCATTTATTTCACAGAGATCAGAAGTATCTACATCATCCCCCATATCCAATAATTGTAAATGGTGAGTGTGCAGACCAAATGTTTTAAATTTGGCTAGAAGGACAGCAAGGCAATGTTATGCTTCCAACGATACGCCCGATCCTTTAAAAAGTCTCCAGTAGAGCGACCGGCGTAGAACCAGCGAACTGGAGATCGTCGATAAGGTTGTTATTTTCTATACATATTTCGCTAATTGAAATTTCATGAATGATTCAAAAACTTTAGATAAAACTGAATTAAGAGCGTTTGGTCTAACATTAAAGGGGTCGCATGACTCTCCGTTTTAGACATCGGTTGAAAATGAGTCAAAACAGAGTCGTAGCACTTTAGAGTACCTTAAAAACTTACCGCCTTCAAAAGTGTAGGAATTGCTGAGCCTTTCTTGTGCCCAAGTTCATTTCATCGTAAATAGAATTTTTTAAGAGAACTAAGTGTACTCTTGCATGACTACCTCAAGAAACCCACATCCTCGGAATACATTTTTTTGTGACAGGACAATCGCTAGAATGGTTGTTACTGCAGACAACTGAAAATCGAGAAATCTTTCTCTGTTGTGACGAAAATAAACGAGGTATTATACATATTGTATACTATATTAGGCATTAGCTGCATGCGCCCGGATTTGCTCATGGTTTAGGTAAGTAAGCGTCGTAATCAATTGTTTTACATACCACTTTCTTCGCATCCGCCCGCCCCTAGAAAAGTGAGGGGATTCTTATTTTCTACACTATCTAATTGCATGGGGAGTGTCAGTATTAATTTCGGCGACACCGAAAACTACGGATTCGACACTTCTATCGGTTAAATATATATATATATTTTACATGTCCTTCGATTCCTATTCCCAGCCTTAGGAACGCTAGGGGTGTCTTATCCTCACATTAATTTTTCTTAAATTGTTTGGTGTATATTGCTCCAGGCATCCAATATTTATATATACTTTATAGCTTTTTGATTACCCCGCGAGAACTCCTTTTCTTGTATCCTATATGTTGACCCTGCACGTAAGCTACCAATATACAAAGTTTCACTTAAATCCTTCCAGTAATATTCGCTTAATGTGTCGCTTCTACATAGTAGCTGTCTAGACAAATTTCACATAAGTTTAAATTGAATTAGCAATTTAAAGACCAAATGTTGTATAGTTGTAAAGTTAACAGAAAGGCAGGGTATATATACATATGTGTTAGTATAGGGAGGTGCAGCTGTACTTTTCGCACGATGCACGCACTGCAGAGTCCGGTTTTTTGTGGACTTATACAATATAGAAGAAAAATAGTTATTTTTAATTATTTAGTGCGTTACTCACAAAATCGCTCCTTTTCAGTGTTCTTTAACGTTCATTTTTTGTCTGCACTTAGTAGATAAAAGATAGCATTTAATGCTTTGTTTTTGTTATGCTTACAACATTTATTATAAAACATTTTATTTAACTTTATATATTTATGTTATTAATATTTTTGTATATTGTTTAAAGATGTAAATTTATTGACTAATATATTTATGGTTGATTTTGGGCTACTGTTGTTAAATATAAACTGGCAGCCGTATCTTCGGGGTAAACATAATTAGCGTTAAAATTATAGCAAGTGTGGAGGTGTTATTTTAAGTTACTTTTAAACTGATTAGTTGCAAAATGATGAATGATAAAGCCGTCGGTGAAATAAGTGATAACGTTTCGGACTTCCATTCCGGAGGTCAACGATTCGAAGACCACACGCTGCGACCGAGAGTTGTTTTATGTTCATAATAGATTAGAGCAATGTGGGTGGTTTGGAATCCACCTCAAATGATAGGTCAATTTTCAATCATTGTATAGAATTGGATGAAGTTCGTCTCTTTCTCCATGCCCCACAAAGGGTTACGGGAACTATAGGGGGTGCTGCACAATAGCAGTTACATTTTTCAACGATGCCTTCGTACAGAGTCATATTTAAAAACTGTATTATTACCTGAATTTTTGCAGGTGATCCTTGAAATATAATAAAGTCTTTCACTTGCAACAAAATACTATTCTGTGAAAAATTATAACTAGAGTTCCTGTGCAAAAAGGGCAAACATATTTGAAAGCCACTTGATTCCCACTGCTGCATCCGGTTGTAACAAGCAGAAATAAGAGCAACGCTCAGGTTGATATTTGCCGTGCGATGTGTTCCCATTTACACTAATCTGCTTACGCCCTTTTTCTGCACACTATGAAATTGCTATGAAAGGAGCCAGGAAATGTAGGAATTTAAAGAAAATGAACGAAAGTTTCCATGCACTTAGTTGTTCATTCAGATGAATAAAAGTATGAGAAAGTGCTGTAATTTCATGGAACAAATGAGGATAATGTGATTTTATAGCAGGATGAAATGTGCTAGAAGCGAACAAGAGCCGCGCTTTGTTGGCATAATAAATAAAGCTTTCTTGTTCGCATTTCGAGTTTTCACGAGGAAACGTTTTTCCGCATTTGCCGTTCTGATTTTTAAAAAATTTCTGCATCACGGTATGCTGCTCCATCATGCTATGAATATATGCACGTAATCTGTGTAGTGTAGCAAGAATGGAAATTGAAGGCAAACAGCTTGAATCATCCTTAGAAGGTTTTACCCAGTGGCATTTCTTAATGTAAATTCATAAGATAGTGCTGCTTCTCAAGCGTTTTTGCTTTGTTAGCGTCTACCCGAATACTGTTGAACGAATATGCGAGCGAATGCGACTACCTTAGCAACATTGAAGTTTGTTCAGGAATAAATTAATTTCATAAATACCGAATAAATTATATTTACAGAAAGAAACAGCTTAAGATGTGTAATATGTAATGCAAAATACTACCATTGTTCTCGCATCTTAAGAACTCAGGCAATACTCATTATATGATAATTTGCAGAAGAGGAATATGCCTCAAAGCTGTTGGAAAATGTATAACAAGTTATGAAATATATGTACTCGTAAGAAGGAAGAGAAAATATAGAACTTCTATGATTTGCGAGATAATTAGCAAATTCTAATGCTTAAATAACATCAAAATTACTATTAATAGAATTAGCCCTTCTTACTCATAGGGCGCACTTCTCAGGCATAAGCATAGAATCAGTTCACCTATTCACCAGAATGTAACAATATATTCAGGTGAATGATACTCCCACACCAACATGCAAAAAACATAAATAATTAAAACTAGACTACGCACACACATAACAATCAGGAGTGCATAGAGAACAGAGATCATTTCAGCAAATCTTAAGTAAGGGTTAGGTCGAAAAAAGGGCACACATTCACGGCTCTACACATGCGATTTATGGGCTCGTGCATACCATAGTTAGACCGAGAGTGAACGACATGTAGTAAAAGCGGTCTCCTGAAGCTGTACGGGGTATGTATATAAGAAACCTTATCTGTGAGGGCACGAGAATCTATGGTCGAGTTCAGAAGCTGGTGAATAAATACCAGGTAAGCAACTCTGCATCGTACCTCCAAAGAGTGCCTATTAAGCAACCGGAGGCGATCCACATAAGGAGGAAGCCTGAGTGAATCATTCCACGGAAGGTCTCTTAGTGCGAACCTTACAAAGTTCCGCTGCACCGACTCAATGCATCTATGAGCAGCATAGCAGGAATACCAAACCTGAGATGCATACTCTAGAATTAACTTTACCAAAGAAAAAAATAAGTGAATTAAGGTCTGCCGATCAGAAAACTTAACTTAAGCACCGCTTGAGATAACCCCGAACTGAATTACTCCTAGTTAAAATATAGTTTATGCGCAGAGTGAAATCAAATTTTTGACTAGCTTCACAACAAGATCAGTAACGGACTGCACGCTGCGGATAGTAGTAACCACAAAGGTATAATCAAAGACGAGACACATTTACCCAGGTTAAGTTACAGGCCATTTGATCCACACCAAACCTTGAAGGTATTTAAGTCATCCTGAATGCAGGAAGAATCATAACTGTTTCTTACGCAGGAGAAAATCTTCATATCGTCTATCGTCTGCATAGATTAAGACTTTGGAGTGTTTAATCAGGGAACAATGTCGCCAATGACAAGAATAAACAGAAGCAGACGAATATGGCTACCCTGAGGTACACCAGAAGAAGCCCTAACGAATCTAGATAAAGTGTTACGAAAATATATTCAATATGTCCTCGTATCTTTT
This sequence comes from Leptarthrus brevirostris, assembly GCA_964036015.1. Taxonomy (NCBI): domain Eukaryota; kingdom Metazoa; phylum Arthropoda; class Insecta; order Diptera; family Asilidae; genus Leptarthrus; species Leptarthrus brevirostris. The sequence continues at coordinate 115,227,014 of OZ038372.1, read as the reverse complement.
AAGTACGAGGAGATCCAGTCGAGCAGCAAAGGCGGGAAACCCAACTTCCTAAGTTGGAGCATAATCACAGAGTGAGAAAGTATATCAAATTTCTTGCTGTAGGAGCTTTTATTATAACTGATACTTTGCCGGCATATCGGTTATAATCGACATACCAACTACGATACATCCTTTGATAAGGAATGCCAAATTGCTTCAAAATAGTAGTAAATTCACATAAAACGTAGAGAGTGTAAGTGTTTTCAATAATTTGAAAATACAGTGTACAGCTTCGGGCAATTGGGGGCTTAAGTGAGACTTCTATCTTGGAGCACCACTTTTCAGGTGCTCATATTTAAATTTGTTGATGGGAAATGAATAAATATAGACGACTGAGGTTTTTTTATAGTTATTATTAATTATTTATGGCATGTAAACAAATTGGTCGGTGCTCTCCCAAAAGGGTTCTGCAAATTTACAGGAGGAAACGGTTCACATCGCTCATTGATATTTTCCCGTTTTTTTCTTATAAAAACATTAACAAAAAATGGAAAAGTTAAGTCATTGAAAAAATTGTCTTTCTGTGTCTTCATGTTTCCCGCGTATCTGGGAAAATTTTCAAGTTGGTCGGTCAAATACAGTAATCAGGAAAGTGTATTTTCGAGGAAAATGAATTTGAAGTTTTGCAACGTGTGTATTCAGAAGTGACCATGCCGAATTTAAATGCGTTTAAGGTACTCAAATTGATCAAATTTCAAAAAATCCTTTTTCAAGATGAAGCCTATATGTTGACAGCTTGATTTTTTATTTCACCCCCTGTCTACAGTATCCATAAACTATGGTAAGTCAAATATTATAAGTACGAACTTGTTAGTATTAACTGTGTAGACATGGCAATAGTCTTAATAAAAGGAACTTCCCAAGGTCATGTTAATTTTTCCATTGAAGATTGAATTGTTCGTAAGTTAATTTTACATTACTTCTTTTATTTTGGGATTAGCAGTTATACAGAATGCGCTGAAATTTTTTTGACTTTTTGTGGCTATGTTATATTTTAACCTTTTTAAACTTCCCAAAATCAAAGAGGTTCTAATTTCGACGCGTATTTTTTTTGAATTATTTGTTTATGTCTGACCCGGCATAATTTCGTAACGCCTTAACCAATTTTGAGAATAATTTTTTTTTTGGGTAGAGCGTGATCCCCGATTGGTATCAGTCAAAAATTTTCTAGGTGGGGGTTGAACCTAACTTTTTTTGCAGTATAGTGTATGATCCCCAACTGCTAATATAAGGAAAATGTTGGTGTTATGGGCGGGGGAAGGGAGAACACAAACTTTATAACATTTTATATTAATGCTATTGTGGACGTAGTCTTTGACTAAAAATTCACATCTATGCTGATGATGTTCAGCTCTACATAAGCAGACCTAGAGGCCTCGGTGAGGATTGCGTTGCCCGACTTAATGACGACCTGCGGCGAGTGTACCGTTGGTCAAGGAAAAATTATTTGAATCTTAATGGGTACAAATCTGAATGTATCCTATTCTCTCGAAATGAGATTAACATGGAGGGGTTTCCGGAGGTAGTCTTGGTCAGTTTTGGAGTTTAGAGACAAGGTCAAAAGTCTTGGCGTGGTACTGAGTAAGTCAATGTCATGCTGTGACCAGATTAGCTCAAATTTGAATAAGATATACGGTACTTTGCGCAGGCTTTGGCTTTTCGGAAGCTACTTGTCAACTGATACACGACATAAACTTGTTAGAGCTCTGCTTCTACCAATTAATACTTATTCTTGTGCTATTTTTTCATCACTTTATGCCAGTTGTTTTTCTAAAATGCGTGTAGTCTTTAATGACTGTGTTCGTTTTGTATATAACTTAAAAAGATATGACCATATTTTGCACTTTATGAACTTGATCTTGGGTTGCTCAATTGATACTTACCTCAATATAAGGATTTTGTACTTATTGCATAAGCTGGTTTATACTCGCGAACCTGGGTACTTATTGGAGCATGTGAGCTTCCTGCATTCATCCAGGCCAATGAACTTATCTTTGCCTAGAGTAAGAACAGTTGTTGTCGAAAGATCTTACTTTGTCCAGGCTATTCGTTTGTGGAATACTCTTCCTTTAAATATTAAAAGCAATCGTTCGGCTGGCGGATTTAGGCGACTCTTGGAACGCCACTTTGGCATGGATTAGATATGTAGTGGTTAAATTGATGCATACTCTATTCTCTTTCAAGTAGAGTAATGTTCATTTTATTGCATATTAATTTCTTTTAGACTATTGTAAAAATTTTATCGTCATCTTATCATATAGTATTTATTTATTTATTTATTATTGTATTTTCTTTTAATAAGTGTAATTTTTTTTTTCTATGTATCTTTACTTCTTTTAGCTTTTGCAATTTAGATTTTTGGAAAAATTTTTATCATATTGTATTTATTTTCACAATTCTTTACGGTAAACTTATAAGATTATAATCTTTTTGTACTTTGTCTGCAATAAATATTATTATTATTTTATTTTTAATTTTTAATGGGGTTGGTGGGGGTTTGAAAAATTGCAGAACTAAAATCTTTAACACGTAGATCGAATTGGATGATTTTGTTCTATAGAATATGATACCTCATTGCTACTATGAGGAAAAAATTTTACCTAGAGTATGAGTGGGTAAAGGATAGGCTAACTCCGTAGCCCCTGAATCGATTTGGAAACCCAACCGGGGCGGCGACCAATATTATTTTCTGCTGAAAACAGGGTACTCTAAAACGCCTTTGGGCCTTGTATAGTAATGTCAGTTTCTCTATCTTAAACTGCAGGTTCACTTACCATCGTTGCCATCAAATGGTGTGGACACTTTTTCTCCTACCAAGTATGAGGGGTATGGTAACTTTTCATGTAAATGAGAGCGTGATATACATATTGAACATAAAAATATTCAAGAGTATCATCAATATAGCTGGCATCTTCAAACGCGGAGTTATATATTATAGTTTTACAGGTCAATTATGGACGGACCGTTAAATTTCGGGAATCCTTTCAAAGCCGTACAACACGAATGTCGAACACTTTATCATCTTCTTTTCTTCTTGGTCTTATGAACCCGAATTTTTCGAGGCGTATATCGATACTTCCTTGACTCAACCTCTTAACCCATTTCCCTCACCCTTTATTCATTTCTGCCGAGGCTGTACATCCCCTGAGCTTTGGCAATATCATAACTAAAAGCACACCGATCGCGTTTTCTTGCAGCTCGCCCGGTTTAGATTGTACCAGTTTTATTTCAAGGTAGTGACCCCACAATGATAACAGAAATAAAAAAGGAAAAACATCAAAGAGGCATTTTTGTTGTCTGCTTATATTTTCTGTCGTTTCTGAGATATTTATCTGAAACTTTTTATCTATCCCTTAGTCAGCTGGTAGCTATCCAGCATATCCTTAATATCCCATTGGTCGGAGCCCATTACCAACGGAGACTTACACGAACTTACTTGCCAAGACGAGATAAACACTAGTATTCGCACGCGAAAGTGGCAATGGATAGGCCAAACACTAAGAAAAGAGCCACATAACATCGCACAAGAGGCTCTAGACTGGAACCCGCACGGGACCCAAGGAACACGCCGAATTGGACGGCCGCGCAATACGTAAAGAAGATCCGCAGAGAAGGAAGGTGACCAGATTAACAATCCGTGGCCACAAATGAAGGTGTTGGTGCAGAACCGAACCAGGTGGCGAACCGGTATAGTAGACGCTAAATGTATGCCCCACAAGGGGTTAAAGGAACCAGAGAGATGTACGCACCGATTATATAGCGTTTTCTGAATTAATTCTCTATTTACATCTAAAAATGACCACAGAGCGTTTTCTTCAAATTAAATAATACCTTTTTATTACAGCTATTAAAACATTACAATTTGGGCCTTTTTAACTTCAGCTAGCTTATGTATTTTATATAGCTTATATGCCGGACTCGTAATAGAATAAAAATTAATTGATCAAATAAATTTTGATTCATTTTAGTTTGCCAAAGCATTGAAACGCTTATAAGCCTATGTGGAAACAATTTAAAGCTTTCTTGTAAAAAGCGTCGCTTATTATTGTCATTAAGATTTGGAAGCTTGAAGTCGAGAAGTTTATTTCGTAGTATGTAAGCTAAAATAGAAATAATCGCAGAATACCATTCTTGAATTTTGCGTAAAATGAACTGAACGAAAGACCCTTCAAATTTTATTTAACTCGGGATATAAGTTATACTTAGTCTAAATGCAAGAACCATTTATTTAAATGCAGTTACGTAATCTGCTGTAACTTAAAGCAACCGTAGATGTCACGCTAGTTTGAAGCTGTTACTCTCCTGATTAAAAACCATCACCATCGATGGGCTTTAATAGGTTACGAAACCTTAAAAAAATGTATTATACGATCATGTAGAAAATATGTAATTAACAAAATTCGTTTAAATCTAAATTGTAACTCAAGGTATTGCATAGCGGCTCTGATTTTAGTCCCCTCACAAAAATTTGAATCCCAATCCTACTTCGGCCTTTCAGATTCAATGCATATTTGGATTAAGAATTCTGCAAATGTCATGTACCCTTTTTCAGTGACCGAACGTATTTTCAAAAATTTAATTACCCTTTGCAGGATTCCTATTTAAATGTATTGAAAGGGTTGACTACACATCCAAGTCTGTCCCAGCATATTTGATTTTATGACAAAAGCAGGGTTAAGGCACCGCTAACCACAAACAAAAACACTTTTGTGAGAAAGAGCTGCTTCCATTTGGGGTTTCCTAATGTCTTCTAGCGTGTAAAGGCTTTATTTAAAACCCTTTAAGGCTTCTGACATAATAAATTACAAACGGGGGCACAAAAAGGATGCCGAGGCACAATCGAAAATGCAAACCAACCGGACAGGGTTGCCACAAACCTGTGTATTTACATTAAACGGCATCAAGTCTAACAAAGCGCCTCGTTATACACCAAGCAAGTCCTGCTTTCCTGATTTAACTTTCGCCCAACTTCATTTCCATCCCCACCCAACATAATACGGATGAGGTGAGTTGACTGATGGCTCCTGCTATTTGACCATTTAGTCTGGAAAAAAGAAGGAAAGCAAGACAAAATCCTCAGTACAATGGTGAAATGTAGTAGACAAAGCTCGCTCTTTATAAATTGCACGTGTGTGTCATGTTATTCCCTAAACTGAAGTAGCACCATTTATAGCTAGGACGAGACACTGGAAATGGAAACGAAAAATCTGTGAACGTTGCAAAACTGTTTTTGCGCAATGAAATGTGAAACATAGAGAAAAATTGATATATGCGATAATCGTTTGACGTGTGATTTTTGTATTGATGGCGCTTTGATAGCAAGCGTGTTCGCCTGTTTTTCTGACGGAACATTATCACGCACAACATTGAAAGCATAACTCCAAGAATATAAATCAACTCGAACATTAAAGCGTCTTTTCGCACATTCACGGCTTGCTTGCTGGCAATAAATTTATTAGAATTGATGAAAAATTGATGTTTCAATTATGTTTGTTGCGACTAAGTATTGTGTTCTATATTGGAAAGACTGCCGTATTTGTGTTTTGTTCATACGAACTTCATTAGCACAAGAGTTATTACGTCTTCAAAGTAGAAGCAGTTTGATAAGGTTTCTGCCATTGTAAGAAAGAATCGTACGAGAAAAGGATTAAAATCAAACTAGAAGGAATCACATAATAGAAATGGTTGTAATTGGTTACTTTGAAAATTCGAAACCTAAACAGTAGGAAAACCTTAAGGTCGGTAGATATCGTCGGTGAAGTGTGCTGGTCTTCATGGGTATCGAACCACATCGACGGCGACAGTTGGGGATTGCAAAGTTATGTAAGTGGTCCCAAATCAACCATAAATTGTTCGTCCACTTGCAATCGTTATCATTGAGTTGGGTGAAGTACTTTTTTCACCATATGCCCCACAAGCGATTACGGGAACTATAGAGGGAGTAAAACTTGTAATGCATTATGAAATCAATTACATTACTCTTACAAATCACAGGAATGTAAATGCCCTGGGCTTAAGCTTTTCGCTACGCTCATTTCTTAGAGAAACTAGCTTAAATTGGCAATCTAGTTTAAACTGAGTTAGCTCGAACTATTATGCTGGTAAGCTCAACAGGTTCAAATCTGAGCTAGCTCAAACTTGTTCAGATTGCTCAGATTGTTGGCCAATCTCAAAAGTAAACTAAATTAAATTCGAAACCAAATCATTAAATGTTTGTGTCCTAATCATACAGTTGCCCGAACACTAATGCACTAAAATCCTTTGCCTTCTTACTAAGCCTAAAGCCGGCTTCCTAAAGTGCGTTAACTTAAGGGGGATTTCTAGTGTAAAACCTACTTTCAATATCTAATTTCGCCAATTTTTCTGGGAAAGGTAAGGTAGGGTAAGGGAATGGTAAGGGATTTTTGAGTCTTTTTATTTTATATGGAAGGTACAAAGAAAGTATTTTTTTACAAAGGCCGCTGCAGGACGCTGAACCTGCCCCACAAAAAAAAAAACACACGGCTGCAAGTCGTGCAGCAGTGTATCAGCCCTTCCAGTTATCTGAAATCAAAAAATCTTAAGGTAGGGGCTTGTTTCTACTGTTCTGACCTGATTGAAGTCAAAATTTCTAAAACTCTACAAATGACGCGAAATCCAAAAAGAGTTAACAAATTTTCAATGTTTTTTTCGTCTTTGAGCGGCCGTAACTGTGACAAATCTGAATCAGCTCAAGACAAGAATCACATGTCTGTGAATATGTTAAGCCCGAGTTTGTTCTTTTCTAATAATTTTTATCTATCGATGTACTGCACACTAACTCAAAAACACTCAAGAACACGTTTGAAGTTTTAAAAGTGGTTTGGCGCGATCCGAGCGACCCTCATGAAACTGCGTACAACTCCTTTTGTAGAGCAGATAACATAAAAAGGTTTACATAGGTTTAGAGGCTTTAGAATATTAAAAAATGCAAAAGAAATAGATTTTTTGAAGCCAATACAATAGAAATCCCCTTTAAGAAAGCAAGCTAGCTTATATTACGGAAAAAGTTCTACTAATCGAATTAGCTTATCAATTTGAACTAAGTCACATTGAACTAGCTAATCCATGTGAGATAAAATGAGCTTGAAAAGATCCAATGAGCCAGCTGAAATCATATGTTGGTTGGTCCTTGCAAAAGCATATACAGATTATTACTTTTACTTTATTAGTTGGAACAAGAAAAACAACATCAATAAAATACATGAAATGTCATTAATTAAGACTGGACCTCCTGGATCCAATATCCAATGATTGATTGTTAAAGTGAGATTCCTAGGATTGAATTTTTCTTGCCGTGGTGGCTAAAAAATGGAATGATATACTAAGGTTTGAAGGAGGCCAAATATCTCAATATATTTCTGATGGAATTAGCTATGCTGCACTAACAATAATTTATCTGTCCTTGTTCACGTGCTTATTGTTGATGTGATTGTATGTGGTTTATCCGCAAGTAGTTTGCGTGCGACGTGCCTGATATGTTCTCATAAGATATGGCGGGGATTGTTGTCATATATTAAATACATAAAATAAGAATTAAACCTTTTATTTTGCAACAGATATATATACAGATCTTCGATTGGGAGTCAACGTATATTAAGGTTGTATATTGATTGAGCATTGGAATTGCATAACTACAGGCCAATTGCACTTCCTTCGGTTTTACCTGAAGTTTTTAAATCACCCATTTACTCTTCCCTGATTAACTATCTATAAAATAACAATCTCACTAATGGTATTCTTGCTGGTCCTAAAACCGTGAACTTTTTATCGACTCTAAGGTATCATTCGAATCAGTGTCTCTATAATTTTTAAGAGCTCGAAATCTTCGCTCTAGATATTTCAAGGCGTTTTGACGGAGTCTGGAATGCTGCCCTTTTTGCCAAACATCAATTTTTCATGCCGTTGAATCCGTATAATAATAGACGAAATTACATGTGATCTCTATGACATAAATGCCGGTGACCCTCAAAGTTTAATTAGTTCACCTACCTTATTTCTTCTTTTTATTAATTATTTCTTACTTCCAATCTTATTCTTACTTCCAATCTTATTCACAGCACCCTTGATTTCGCGTATTTATTGCACTGTACTGAATTGTTTTGGGAACTCTACAGTCATCAACTGAGAGCGCATGTCTGGATCGTTAATCAACGACATTTCCACGATCCTCGCGTTCGGCAGAGCAAATCGTCTTATAATATAAGAAAAAAAAACTTTAACTCCTGGGTATCGAAATATACAGTAGATACTGGGTTTTCCGCAGAGATGTAAGAAATACATCTGACTTGGTGCTACAAGTCCCACAGTTACGAATATAATTCCCTTATTTGGGCAGGAACCGGTCATATCGCATTGTCCGTGTTACGCAAAGGTCAACGATTAAAACTTAAGCTTATTCGCGATTCCACAATCTCTGAGAGCTTTGACTCTCCGAAGCATCGACGGAATGTCGGTTGTCTGTAATTTTTCTATCGCATTTCCACGGCTAATTTTTTATAGAAACTTGTAGGCTGATTTCTTATAGACGCATTACAACACGCAAACACCTCCTTTATTCAACCTCTTAATCGATTTCACTTTCCCTTAATATTTTTCCTGCTAAGACTGTACTTTAACATTATCACCTCAACTTTCGCATTATCATAACAAATAAATGGCATGTGTGAAGAAACTTCTGTTTTAAATTAGCGTAAATTGAGCGATTGCAATGTAACGGCGAGAAGAGGTGTAATCTGTGCGAAAGTCAGTGTTAAACTAAAGCTTAATATTGAGCTGACCATGGTGCTAAGAAATCTTAAAATCGAACAGTCGAAAGTAGAATACTAGCAATTACAATTTAGAATTAAGAATTCTTTATTGAAATATTTAAGGCCTTGCAATTAACCTAGAATTGAGAGAAGTTACCCATACGAGTGATTGTGAAATAATAGGACTTTTAGAAACACAATTATTTGTCGTAGTGAAGACTTCGAAATCAACTTAGGAATTACTTTATTATAAGGTGTTCCATGTTCTGATAAAAACAGTATTTCAAGCCCTCCAAAATTCTACTTGATAGCGAATACAAGGCGATCCCAGAAATAGCAGGGGCCCTTAATAACGTTTGCTCTGAATCGATCCTTGATTCTCTCCCCGATTTTGATAAGACTAAGATCAAAATTAATACCGTTTGAACTGGGTACCAGATTGTAAGGTAAGTCTGTAGGCGTCCGCCTCAGGGTTGTGTTCTGTCTCTTCGACAAAATTAAGGCTATCGCCTCCGTCGACGATTTGGCAATCCTGGTATCGAAGAAAATGTTTCCCATAATTAGCAACATTGTGGAAAGCTAAACAAGGTCAGTAGATTGTGCGCTGTCAGTGAACTCGGGAAAGATCGAGCTTATGTTCTTTACTACTAAAACCAAAGCACCCAAGTTTGTACTAGTGTTAATCGTACTTTGCCTTGCATGTTGCCCCATCTCATCTTCCAGAGTCAAGTAATTGGGTATGCTTTTACACCCGATGTTGAATTGTAAGCAAAACATGGAAGAAAGAGTCAAAAAGACCAATTTTGTGCCCTGTGTTAAAAGGTGCGCTGCTCCGATGCAGAATTCCCTTAAAAGGTAATTCTTCCTGCACTTCCTGCTAAGCATTATATGGAGTGCTTTCTTAGCCTTCCCTATAGCGATCTAGCCAAGCTTTCACAAATATAGAATATCAGAGCTTCTTCACAGGACAGGCTAAGCGCCACATTCAATACCCCCTATCGCATTACCAGCGAAAAGGAAACCATACTTTACCTTGTGTACCACCCCAGCTCTGTCGGGCACAAAGAGGATGTCACTGGGAGATCACTTCCTTAAAAACTTTAAAGCAATCTCAGGAGCAAAGATTAGGCGGTGATTAAGGAAACAAGTAGCGAAATAAGGAATAAAATAACAAATTAAACAAGGGGCTATGGGAGCTGTAGAGAACAGTGCTTAGATCTGTACTGATATTCCTTAAAACTGCGGAATAGATCTTGTGAGCAGTACTTTAAAAGGATAAATTCCCATTGCACTATTTAGTACAAGAGACCTATCTGGTGGACTAATTCTCGCAGTCTGTAATTCTATGGAAGCTCCTATCTAATTTTAACTAAAAAGTAAAATCTATAATATGAATTTGTACGTGGATTGTGAAGAAATAATAATACTTTGTGAATTTTCAATTATCAATTAGTAACATAAATAGTTCTTAGTTATTTCGATCGGTGGCTTTAGATCCATCGGATATTATCTAAAAGTGCAACAATTTCTACATTGCAAACTGCAAATAAAACGATTTGTAGAGTTAATATATTTTCTGTCAAAAACTCTCGTAAGAAGTTCAGTAAATTTTAACAGTAAATCAGGATAGTATCTACCTCAAAGGCTTTATCTTGTAAGCACAAAGTTATGCTAGGTTTGGAGACAATTATGTTCGGAATGAAAACGCATTTAGAGAACCAAAGGTCGTTTACATTTGTAAGTGTTTACCTGCCCTTCATTATGGTAACTAATATTGTACATTAGCTTCCACAGAGAAAACCATATTCATATATAGACAAACTCTGCCCAAGGGAAAATGTCTTCCAGAGGAATAATATTGCAATTGCACAAGTTTTCGTTTACATTTTTTATATCATACAAGAATGGAAACATTAACAGTTAATATTATGTAAGTTATGAATTAAATTAAAAAAAAATAATTAATTCGATTTTGCAAATAAATTTACCATCAAAATTTTCCTGCCAATATCAGATTTAAATTTGAATTTTTTGATTCAAGAAGACGACAAAATTATCGAATTTAAACCAACATGGCGACTAAATTTCGAAGGCAAACTAAGTATCTCTCGAGGTTGCTGGATGATGGACGGATGAGTTGAAGCCTTCTATGATACGGCGATCCTCATCTGGACATTTTCAAGTGTTAGTTACACCTCCAAACGGTAGCAACCGGCCCATGCATCCTAGAACGTAGCCAAGTAACTAATGCGGAAGGAGATAACCTCTTGAAAATCTCCAAGGTTGTAGGTTGACTATACCCACGGTACCCACAACACAAGAGCAGCAGCTTTGGGAAAATGGAGGCTGGCTTGCGCCGGCTGAAAGTGCTGAAGCAGTCCTGGAAGATGGTGCCATTGGCAAAATAATAACTAACTCTTCCTCAGGTGCGGCATTTCAGAGATGAGGCTAGCTGCGGTTAATCCGCTTTATAGCCTGGAACCCTTCAATGCCGTGGACAAAGAAGGGATGAAGGTTGTAATTAATGCATGGACCAGGAAGTTAGTGACGACAGTGGAATACCTGGGTACTCAGTTGCCCTCACTAAGGGAGACTGGGAGGTGACAAAAAGGGACCCGATTATATGTGGTCTGTTTCGGCTAATCCCAGGAGAGGTGTTTTTGGTGAGTGAGACTCTCACACTACCGGAGGGTACGGGCTGTCCGGTGTCTTTTGGAAGGTTTTCACCTCTCCTGCTTTTCTTTGCAACCCTCATGGCCTTTATCGTCATCTGAAAACAACCATAGGTCGCCGTCTGTGGAACCTTACTCAACCGACGACCGATTCCATCAATCGCTTTCCTTTAAACATAAATAAATTCACATCTCTTCCTATCCCTAGAAAAATAAATCCTGTTAAGTTTTTTAACCACTAATGGCTGCCGCTCAACGTTGCTTGAAAAAAGAAAAACAAGGCTGGATGATTGGCTGAATTCTCGTATGGATTACATTTATAACATAATTAATAAGGCCAGCGCGAATTTTGGCTTCGTCTAGCGTAAGTGATAACATTGTTATTTTCTGCAACAGATTAAGATAAAAAGGCCAAAAAGGAATCTATTTTAAATTGTAGGTGCACTTACTGAACTTACGTTGAACTGAATCGAGTCAAGTTCTTAACCCGTCATATGCCCCGCAAGCGGTTACGGGAACTAGAGACAGGAGCGTTGATCAAAAAAGTTTCGTGACCCGCACCACTTAGCTTCTCTATTCTTCTTTCGTTAGACATATTTTATAATCTGTATGTCTCTTTCGTTTGGTCCCTATTCCACACGACACATATCAGTCACATTGAAGCAGTTCGGCGGAAGTTGATTCGACTCGTCCTACACGACCTACTTTGGAACAACCGTACTACCACCATACTTGGGTTGTTATATCTACCCTGATACCCTTGAAAAAAGGCTCTGCAAGTTTTGCATTTTCTTCGCCTCTTTGAATTTTTGGTCTTTCTTAACATTCTCTTTGACGACTAACGATTTCTTGCACCGCACTAATTATGATAAATGCGTACCAATTAGATATGGCACGGCTCTTTAATTTCTCCTTTCACTCCATTGATTTTTAGCTCTCCTAAGAGCCGGGATTTTTATGATGTAGCCCAAAGAGCAGCCCATCTCCGGCTCTTGAGGAAATTCTTGAAAATTCAATAATCTTTATTTAAAAGAAAAAAGAAATCAATCGGTTGAACGGTTCGACTGCAACTCTGCACGGCGTGTCTAAAAACATGGTTTTGAGAAAAATGCGTTTGAAGTTGTTTCTTACAGCTAGTCAGCTCTTCCTGGTCCAAAGAGCAATCCTTCATCTTCCCGGTGAAATTGATCTTATTATATTCAAGGAACATTATGTTGTCCAAACAGAACATATAAAAGAATTTTTATACCTGCGGCGCGCTTGCATTTGCCTTTGGCCCGACCGCGTATGCATGATTTTCGGCCGGTACGCCTTCGCACTAAATCAGCTGTAACGTATAACGATTTAAAATATGCAAAAACAAAAAAAATTATTTTTTGAAATTGCTCGACTATGTAGGGCCTACCCTTAATTAAGATTACCTTAATAATATTGCTATACCATGCTATCGCAGAAACTAGACCTTGTGCTTGTAATAGTCAGAGTCATTTCCGAAATGTGGAAGTAAATGATAAATTAAAAAACAAAACAAAAACACGTAGACAAATTCGAATGATTGGGCATTGGTGTAACAAAAGTAGGTAAACTCCGAAAATTACTAGAAAAAACCTACCGTTCTCAAAAGGCGGAAGGCCTAAAAAGCTTACTCATTAGGATAGCAGGCAACTGGCGAGACTACTACATGCTACACTACTGTATGTTACAAACGCCGCAACAGACGGCTATAATTATACGAAAAGATGACAGCGAGTGGACAGTGCTCTGTTCTTTGAAAGGAATCGGTCTCAATCTTGTTGAGAAGAAATAGAAACGTGCACTTCTAAAAATATTAATGCATGGATGGAGATTGCTACTAGGCATAAATTTCGGGCTGTAAATGACTGGAAGCGCGCAAATTAACTCAATAAGGTCAAGGTCGGATCCGCGCCTAAGCAGTTTGATTTAAGACTTTGAAAATACCGACCCGCTCTGGAGCGATATTGAATCTATTCGGAGCGATTAGAATGTCGCTCCTCTGAATCAAAGGCAGAAATATGGGTGTCTTGTACTTAGAGGACTTTCATAGTTCGAGTGGATGGTGCTGGGTAGAAGTGAGTTGTATGGTGGATGGGTGGACGGCGTTCAAGGAGGGGTCCGGATCGATTAAAATTAAAAATAGTTCCAAATTAAAAATAGTATTAAAATTAATAATATTATCAAATTTTAAAATAACGATTTGGTCCGGAGCATTTCGATATCAGACATGGAAAATAACGATCCACTCCAGAGCGACTCGATGTCAGACTTAGAAAAAAGCTATATTTTCATAACGCATAACATATTTTCATACGTGGAGCGGGATGGATAAAATGTATCGATTCGAAACTCTGATTTCAGTAGAACGCAGATGCAGCTAAGATAGTGTCTGATTGGTTTAAAAATCAAAATTTTAAGGCCCTACACAGGGCCCAGACATGAACCCAATAGAGCATCGGAGAAGGTACATTAAAAGAAACCGGTGTAATTATTATGAAATATCTAACGGTGTAAATGAACTCTGGGAGCGGATCGAGGCAGAATCACAATCAGTCATTGACAATCTCATGGCAAAAAGGGGCCAACAATTAAATAAAGGTTACTTCACAAAATTGTGCCAATCATATTGTTTATGAAAATATAAATTTTTTTAAATATGTTAACGAGAATTTGATTATGTGTGAGGTGGTAGAAGGAGAGTCTAACTTCGCAACGCGTGGCCTTATTTGAGCGTTACTATGAAAAAAAAACTTTGCACCTAGGGGTACGATGAGGGAGGGCTGTACGCCAACGTCGTAATGCGTCGACCAATTTAAATGATTATTTTTGCTGTATAGAATACTTTGCCGGCACTATCGTAAGGAGTTTGTATCTAGGGTGAGGATATGAAAAGATAGCGGCGACTAATTTCGTAATGTGCTGCCAGAACTGTCGTAATCGCTTTATTCATACGAGCAGTATTTCTCGGGTAGAATATCTGAAGACGTCATAGTCATCGGTGGAGTAAGTGGCAACGTGTCGGCCTACCAATCCCGGAAGGTCCAGGTTCCATTTCCTCCGGCGTAGTGACCCATGTTCGTTTTCTGCTGACAACATATTACGATTAAAAGGCCATGGGATTGCAGAGAAAATGTCAATGGTTCGGAATCCACTTTAAATTGTAGGTCCACTTACAATCGTTGTCTCGAATCAGGTGAAGTTCTTCTCCAGCCCCATGTCCCACAAGGGATTTACAGGAACTACAGAGAGATACCTGTAGACACTAAAAAATTAAAAACAAAACATTACTTTAAAAAAAAAGTTGATGCGGCTTGACAAGAAGCACTAAAAAGCATAAAATAGAATTTAATTTTATGTCTGTTAGGACAATTTCGGTTCAAGTTAATCGATCAAAACAACTACCTCTCTACAATCAAAGATACCATATAAACTAACTAAGCATTCTTCTCGAGATCATAAGGAAGGAGAATTAATATCGATTCAACTGACAAAATCTGTAATCTAAACTTATATAGTGGAAAAAGCAAAAATGCTGCCATTTAGGAAATAGCTAACGAAGCGTTACTTCCAAACACTAAAATTGTATTCCTTTGCTACACCAACAATTCTATAATTTTTGTTGTCAGTGATAATTCACCTAATTTACTACAAACGAAAGACAAGTTTTAAATGACTTTTTGTTGGTTTTGTTCAAAACAGATTTGCTCTGCCAAAGTAAATTTTGGAACAAATTTTGACATGCAAGTATAATAGCAAAGCAACGTCAAAAACAATTTTGATAATTAGTTCTTAAATTCGCTCTAAAGAAGTACTCCCGTCGTTAACTTACATTTCAGTCATATAAAAGATGTATGCAAATCTGTCACCACACTTTGCAAATAAAAGGAAATATTTGGATTTTCGTTTACTTAAAGTTTTCCTGCTGGTAACATAATATCCTTCTCCTTCTCCACAACGCTATTCCACTGTACTCACTTAATAATGTTTCCTTTGCATTTTCAGATCGAGTATTAAGTGCGGATCGTAGGAAACTATGATGCTATAAAATTTAATCCTACTTCAGAAGTTTACGTTCCTTAAAATATGCCAGCACATTGCTCCCCACCAACGTGATGATAGAAATAAATTTTCGGTACTGGCACTCACAGTACACCCCAAAATGTGATGGTAGCCGGGCACATCCTGGCAGCTTCTTTTTATTTTTGGGGACGAAAAACGGTTCCGAATATGAAAATAGCAACTTGGATGGATATAAAGACCAAATGTTGCAGAAAACTATAAAAGGAAAAAAAATATTATATCCTTTGCCTTTTGCCGACAAAGATCAGTTTCTCGGTTGGATATACAAGGGTTCGTTCGGTTTATCCTTATTTAAGGGTGTCGGGTGTTGGATGCCGGCCCGGCATTCGCCATTCACCAGGGTTATAAATTTTTATCACGAAATAAATCATAAATGCGAATCCGATCTGTTTGTCTGTCATTTGTTAGCTGGACATTAAAATATTGTGACCATAAAGGAGATGGTCCCGAATAATCGACGCCGAGATAGAGAGTTCATTTTTCCAACGTTTTATTGCAGAAAGTTGAGAGAATTTAAAGCTTGGATAGTCAGTCAGTCAGTCCATCCAGAATTTTAAAGAGTGGAATTGCAATGGAAAAATTTGTGCATGTATAATGAATGACTTTGTGTGAATACCCGTTACAACTGAAGACTGTGCTTTTATTACGAAACTTCTGACGTTTCTCTAAAAACAAAAAGGAGGACGTAAATATTTACGATACCAAGCACTAGGTTGGATTTCAGTCTGATTCTAAACAGTAAAACGTTCATTTAAAGCAACACAAAAGAATAAAGTTAGTTGAAACTTAAGTCATCCGTTTAAAGATTAAACTTTTAATTCAAAGCAAAAATGTCGTTAATTGGCAGTCATTTACTGTGGAACAAACACCCTTTTTTTGTGACATTAACCAAGTTATGAAAGGGTAAGAATTTTCGAGAATTATTTCGTCAATATTTTTACAATAAATTATCATCAGACATGCTTCACAGGCATCCCTTTTATTTAAAGGGATAATGGAATGGCGGTCGAGTTAACAAAGGACCTCGGAGTTGCGTTCGAAAAACCACATTCATTTCAACCGACACACAAAAACTCGGTTTAACTCAATAAGCTGACACTCAAATAAACTCGCCGCAGAGCCAATAAAACTGTCATCAACCCGGCAGGTTTTAGAATGTCAACCGCATAAATTTTATTTGCTCTACCAGCCCGAACGAGCACGTATTCACATCAACGAATGAGTGGTGGGGTGGTAACGGGATGTAACGGGAATGACATTGGCACAACCATCGGTTCGAGCTCTGCAAATATATGACGACGTTGACAGCGCAAATGCACCCTTTCATGTCGAAAGCTGACGACATATGCAAATGCACAAGCATGCACTGGTGCAGTTCACCGAAGAATTTTGAGCTTTTAATAAAGCAACCTTGGGCACCCCCTATACGTTCTATCCTCAGGACAAGTCCTGCTATTTAGAGCATGTTTGCAACACTTTCCGGAAACCCCTTTATTCAAAAGGTGCCACTCTTGTAAAGTCGATTTAAGATCCCGACTTGTGCAGGCTTGTTTATCAGGCGGTTTTGACATATCCGGTGATGAAATAACCTCAGTACAATTCTTATGAGGTTGAAAAACATTTTAATAAAATTCCGTGGATATTGAGAGCGCCTCTATAGGAATTTATTTACGATGATGGAGTGAAAACCTTGGAAAGAGTAATCAATTTTGTTCGAAAAAATGTTAAAGAGATTTTGTAGTACTATGACTTATGGAAATTCATATATTTTACATACCTTTAAACTAAAATTGAAGTACTCATAAATATGTTGGTACAAGTAAATATTGCAAGTTTGCTTTTAAAACCTTCACAGAGTTTGGAACAATAATTTTAAAACATTTCTTTTGGTTTAAATTTTACTTATGGCAAAAATACTTTAAGTGATTAAAGAACTCATATGTAAAGGTGAAGTAAGTGATAACGTGTCGGCCTACCAATTTGAAGGTCCCCGGTTCAAATCTATCCGGCGGCGACAAAAATAAAAAACAAATTAAAGGTGCGTTTTTCCTGTGAAAGCAAAAAAAAGTAATTTGATTGTAATTTGACCGAAAAGAGCACTTTCTTACACTCGAAAATAGGACGAAGACGTTTTATGCCCCCTGGTGGGAATTTTTTAAAGTATGATAGAGGCCTTCTACCATCATCTGGGCGACACCTTTGACAAGGCTCCTAAAAGTGATATTAACATAGAACTAAGATCATCGGCTTGGAACATGTAATAGGGAAGTTTGGATTCGAAAGCAGGACTGCAAATGGAGAGTTGTTTGTTGAATTTTGTAACTATCGGCTACTGGTCATCAGTGGATACGTATTTAAACAGAAGAAATGCTATGTAATATCCTGATTTTCCCCAGTCAGCAAAACTGAGAATCAGATTGACCATATTGCCGTTTCGAAAAGCTGAAAATTGTCTTCTCGACATGAAGTCTACACGCGGTGATATTCGTATCGATAACCATCTTGAAAAAACAAAGTTTTGCACATGCATGACAACAGAATGCCCACGTAATACAACCATTAATATGCCACAGCTTAATGTCCACAGGCTTAAAAAGCCGAATATCCTCAGCGCATATACCTCCGCATTGCACCAAAAAGCCGATGAACTGAGTCATAACAAATACATACTACTCGATCGACCGAAAAATAGAAAGGGCGAAGAAATATTTTGTAAGGTACAGAACACGTAGTCCGATTAGAGAGCGGGAGGCGACGATCAGTGACACCACATGGTTGAGAATACAGCGGAATCATATTAAAGACCACATCAATTCTGACTCCCGCCGTTGCAGTTAAACATATCATAACTGCATAAGGCGTTCAAAAAAGTTTAAGACGTGACGGTCGCAAATACATTAATAGGCTAGCAGAAAAGGCAGAAGATGAGGCCTGCCGTCATGACAGTGTAGATCTACACAAGATTGCCAAAAAACTGGCAGAAAAGACTCTTACAGCACAACATCCTGTAAGAGATACTAATGAATCCCTTCTTGCCATGGAGGAACATCAACTGTAGAGGTGCAGAGAACATTTTGTTAGAGTCCTAAACAACACCTTTAGACCGCTGGCTGCGGTCAACATTAACATCAGAACTCCAACAAGATTTGAGTTGGCTGACGCGATTAAGTTGGTGCGCATCGGTAAGATCCCAGGGATTGGGCGTGTATCATTGCCGCGGCTGATAGTCTTCCCGTAATACAGGAGTGTTGTGAAACCGAGAACTATTCAACTGAATGGAAAACATGCGTAATTGTGAAGACTCCTAAAACGGCGATCTTAGAAGTTGTAGCAATTGGCGCGGTACCTTTCTTTTAGCTGCAGTCTCCAAATTAATGGCAAAAATCATCTTAATTCGAATGAAGCGAACAATTGAGCGCACTCTAAATGATGACCAGGTAGGCTTTCGCGATTATTTCCCCTACAGCGATCACATCAACACCCTACGAATTATTATCAAGCAATACGCCGATTCCAGGTCCGCTTTACCTATGAGAGGCATCCCAGAAAAAAATATCGCATGACGTATTGTGTAGCGCCCTAGGGACCACACATCGCGAGGGATTATATAGAAACATCTGAATTATGCCGATGATGTATGTCTTTTATCCTATAAACAGAGTCATGCAGCCGAACTGTCCAAAGCCCGGAGTGATGAAAAGATCGCAGAGCAGGGCTTAAGATCAATGCTGCTAAAACCAAACGTTGAGCTTGGACTCCAGGAGTCAAATAAAATTTAGTTTGAGCAGCAAATGGACCAAGTGGATACATTTTGCTATCCGGGTTGTAACAGATGGCGGAGCTGAAGTTGATGTACAGGCTTGCATCAATAAGGCTCCATTTTCATTTAATACTTTTACTGAGATTTGGCGCAATACAACATCGCCAGATGCACAAAACTCCGGATCATCGAATAGAATGTAAAATCTGTCTGTTGAACAGCTGTTCAACAGGAAAAGTGACCTGTAAGATATCATCTAAACTACAAGCCTTTGTCAACTGGTGTCTCCGGTGCATCCTTAACATCCACTGGTCGGAGGTTTTTACCAACGATGACCTACATAGACTAACTGGCCAAGACGGGATTAAACACCAGTATTCGCAGGCGAAAGCGGCAATGGATATGCCACACACTAAGCAAAGGGCCAAACAACATCGCACAGCAGGTTATAGATTGGAATACCCATGGGGTCCACAAAAAACGTCGTATTGGACGACCGCACAACACATGGAGAAGATCCGTCCAGCGATAAGGTAGACATATCAACAAATCGTGGGCAGAGTTGAAGGCCTTGGCGCAGAAACGGACCAGATGGAAAGTCAGTGTAGTACACGCCCTAGGCTCCACATGGAATGATAGAGGTATATTGAGGAATTACATGTAAACCGAAGTCTAAAAGCAAAGTGATTTCTTTTGTCGAGCGCACTTTATCAACACCGTCTGGAATCATTGGATAAATGGAAAAAGTTCCGTAGCTGCTTTTCGATAGAGGAAGTGGATTTGTGGACTTTGTAAGCCGAAGTGAAAAAGCTGATAACTGTCCAGCAATTATTTGGGAATTTCAGGGAGGCAAGTTTGTTTAGGTTAATGTTTTCATTATTATAATTAATGTTGTTTACTTATTAATAAAATAAGATGATCAATGAATTCGGGAAGGCGGACGAAGTTACAAGGTTATCTGGAGAAATAGATACAGATAAGATAAAATAGTTTTACTTTTGTTCTCTGTTGGGTTGAGGAATCAACAGTGATATTAAATTATTGTGAAAACTTTGCATTGGCTTCAAATTTAATTCATAACTGTCGGGGCAAATCTTATAGTCTTTTATAAACGCGGGCGAAACCTAACTTTGTAATGCGTGGACTGAGTTGGTTGCGTGGAATGAGTTGATGGACTGAGTTAAGCAATGGTTACTTGCAACCACACCAGACGATTCCGTCTTACATCGCTCCGATACACCATGAGTCGAAAGGACCATGCAGTCCATGCAGCTGGGGTAAGCCCGAAGGCTAAAGTGGTGGAGCGTCTATAGGAGCGACCTCTTCAACAAGAATTAAAGATCCTGTTTATGCCTTATATACTCCGGCAGCGAGTCAACCATCGACAGGCCATAACGTAGTGGCCATTATGTCTTTGGTCGGGTGATTCATTCCGGTCAGAGACCTACATCTTCCACAGCGAATGCAAATACAAACGCCTGTCTTATCCATCTACAGCCTCTACGAGTCCAAACCCATGTGAGCGAGGTCTGGTTAGCCGCACCAGACTGTTCTACATTTTGCCCACCCCGTAGTATCAAATTTCTACCCTAGGAATCAGTCCATCATGCCTTTTCATTTGCCTAAGTTGCGGAAGGCTTTGGTAAAAACATGCAGAACTCCGTTCTGACGGTACCCAATGGATGGATTTGCTCTGAACGATCAATTTCTAGGCTAATTCTATGTATGCGCATACCTAGATATACACATTAATATGCTATATTCGCATAAATTGATCTTTAATTCTACTAGTAGAATGCCTCCTTACGTACTCCATAACTACTTTCGAATGAGTGACATCTCCAATCAAATCGAGGTAAGGCCCGGTAAGCCAAGCCTTACCTTACCGGCGGGAAGCAACGAGGAGTTAAGAGTAAGCACGTCTATATCTCGCCTAGAAATTCGCATCTTTGACCTATCAATTCAGGAATCGGTGCTACTCCGTTCCGCCACATGTAATTACTTTAGGAAAACATTACAGGGATGACACCTAAGCGAGACATAGTTCCCTAGCAACTAGCTCTGCAAATAAATACATATGTAATATATAATTTATTATAAGGGGATATCATGGGGTCTTCATCGGTTAGACTGCCGGGGCAAATCCATCATTAAGAGAGTGATAGTTACTTCGTACTTTGTGCAGCAATTATATGAGACTTTTTAACCGACTTCACAAATGCGAAACCGAAGGAGGGTTTCAAAACGCGTGGATTGATATTTTTTATTATTATTGTATACATTATGGAGTGGAGCCTCCCATTGTTTGACACAATTGTTTGTTTGGCTCGATGTAAGTGATTGTGAATGAGTCAACAGTGTGATCTATAGGTATTTTTTCACTTTTAACTATACAGCAGTATTACGTTGCTAGATCGATTCAATTGAAAAATACTTAAAATAAACGGGTTCACTCTGAAATATTGGAATTTAATTAACTCAATGTAATTCCTAACCAGTTAAGATTGCCCCTTCCATTCACCGAAAATTTGATTCGTTTGAGCAATTTCACCTTCAATATTGACTTCTCAAATGAAAACACCCTGTAGATGAAGATATTGGAAGCGAAAACATGCCCTAAATACAAATTAAATAAGTTTTTACTTTCAAAATCAGGAAAGTTATACCTTTCACATCGAATGTCCCACTTCCGCCTACTGTACTAGATGAGAAGGAAAAGTCAATCTACCTACATCTTTTTCTGTCTATACATATAATTAAACTGTAACGACCCTGTCTGTATGAAATCTTTTTTATTTTTATATTCGCGGTGGACATTATTACCAATATGGAGGACAAAACATAAATGTATGTTTGTGAAATATTTAAAATAAACTTTAAATTAAGCTTGAAATGTTGGCAGCTTATGTGCGGGGTACTTTTTATCTTAACCAAAACATTGGAGTTCCCGAAAAAGCTCAATGGAATAAAATGAAACCTTAATGTTTCTGTTACTCACCAATAGACGCCGCCAAAAATAATATGGTGGGTAGCAATAAATGTCGCCACGAATATTTTAATATGCGTGAACGTTTTGACTTAACGAATCTACATAACAGAAAAGGTTGTGGAGCCTTGCATCTGACTCTCTCTTGTTTCCGTAACAGCTTGTGGAGTATGGGGCAGGAGAAGAATTTTACCCGATTCGAGACAACGATTGGAAGTGGATATAAAATTCAAGGTGGATTCTGAACAACCGACATTCCCCAATGGCATTTTTATCTAATCTTTTGTTAGCAGTAAATACCCATGGGTCGACGCCGTTTTTTTTTTTTTTGTATACGATGTGGCCAAATCCTATGGGACAACCCTTTCATGCGTTAGCACGGTTTTGGCCGGAAGGGTAAGGGAAGTGAGGAAACTTGAGTCTTGTTTGCATTGCTGCGAGTAGACAACAGCCCAGAGACGGAGTGGATTATTTAAAACGACGCTCCATTGCCAAAAATCCAAGTAACGCCGAGCACTCGCAGCTGGTTTCAAGTATTATCCAGGATAAAATTCTGTAAATGAATGACACTCACAAATGTCATGTCACAGCTTAAACTAAAGGTGAGATATTTTAAGATTATTGCAGAACAACATTTTGAGCCTCTTTTCCATGACAGACTAAGTAAGCAACTTAAAGCTGCTGATAACTAGAATAGCGTTTTATTTTGTTGCCTTTTTTTAACGCTTGATCTTTTCCCTCCTGCTTTTTTCCGTGGACAGGTTTCTGTAAAATTCACTGCCCGTTTTTGTGACATTTCCCACCTGAAATTATCTTATCTTCTATTTTAAATCTTTTAAATTTTCTGAATATTTTAAAAATAATGAAAAAAGGTGCCAATTACGTAAGTTCTGAGAAATCCTTACCTGTTCTTCAAAAATGTTCGTCATACACCTGTATTTGCCCGAAAATAAATCCAATTAAGGCGGATTACATTAATCTACCAGACAAACGAAATCGTATATTTCGCTCTGCTGCCAAAGACATTAAAAAATCTCTGAAAATGGAACCGACGTTGAGTGGCTTAATACAAATCCACTTTGAGGACTGTTCCTGCTAAGTGGGTGCTGAAACGAAACATTTTGATGGATAGCACATGATATAGTAGAATATTACGAGGATTTCATTAAAATTCAATTGCAATTTATTTTCTCGTTTTTTTTGTCTTTATTATTTCTTACAATATCCTGGACGCTCTCTTGAGCGAATGACTTCAGAAGAAAGAAAACGTTCAGAAAATCCTTTCTTCACCAACATTGGCAGGTACGAGAAAAAACAGGCTGAATGAAACCACCTACGTTTCGGTACGCATATTTCCATGATTTATAGAAAAATTTATTTTCCATTTTCCTGACAAACAGATGTGGAAAATGAAATTCTCTGAACAGGTCCCTTTTAAATTGCAATCAGTCATGTATCCCGGAGCGAGCTGAGAATGTTGATCCGCACAGTGGGTGCTCACGACAAAAGTGGAGTGTTCAAACAAACAGAAGCCAACTAAAGGAGTTTCACCAAGGAAAAACGAGGTAAAGACATGGCCCAAGTAGATCGATGTAAAGTAAACTTAGTTATGCTTTGCGGTACTTACCTTTGACAAGCACTCCCACGGTTTGAAGCACTTCAAGTTTTTTCTTGTTGCTTGGTGACTGCCCGATACACTTGTACGTTCCTGCGTCCTGGTAAACAACATCCTTCAGAGAAAACTGTCCTGTGGGTGTTGAGATGCCGACTCCAAGACCACGAAGTCGTGCAGTTACTGGATCGAGGTGAGACCAGCATCCCAGAGATCCTGTTTCAATTATAGGGATATTTTGTTAGTAGCTTTAGAGACTCCACTTTTAAGAAATATTTATAGAGACTTTTCTGCAGGGCCTTAGAAGATGCTATGCATACATAGATAACTGGCTTTTGGGAAGCAACATCTTTTGATTTGTTATGCATCGCTTGAGAGATATTCACTTGAAAATAAACTGAGTGCTTGAAGCATTTCTATTTATTCTTATACATATTTGAAATGTTGGAACCCAAAGGGGTTGAAGGAAATATTGTGAAGTGGTTGAAAGAAATGTTGTCTTAAGACAACAGTCTAGAAGCACAACTTTCTGTCTCAGGCAAGTAAACACAGGCACAGAAGCTTTAGCGATGAAGCAACAGCTTGCAACCAAGTTAAGGGAACGAACAAACTGCTCTGCTTAAAATAAATGTTATCTCAATAATTTAAAAAAAATAAAACATCACGTGTGAATTGTACATTTATAATTTGCTGCCCAACATTATACGAAAATCTCGAATATAAGTGCGGCTATGACGGTAGACTCCAGTGCCCATGTAAAATAGAAGCTGTTTCTGGGAGACGGGTGATACTAATTTTTGGAGATTTTGTTTCTAAACATTCTGTAGAAAGCGTAACAAACAGGAATTAAAATAGGCCTGATGAAAGTGAAGTAGAGAAGTTTAATAATTGTGAGTCATGAAATTTTTCCAAATATCTGCTGAAGTCCCATTAGCTGATACATGACATCGTAGTTATCATTGAAAAAGAAAATAGAAAATTCAGCCAGACTCGCAGATCCCTTGTTTATTTAAGTGGCGTCGTAAGACTAGAATTTGAGAAGGTTTTTCTAGAAGCAGGTTGATGGAACACCATCTGCGAAAAGTATCCAAATCAAAATTTAAAAAAAGACAATTGGAAATGTTTGACACAGTATAAAAAATCTTGGCACCGCGACAGGATAACAAAGGATTTTTAAGGAAGACAGAACTAATAAAACGCCGTTAATGTAGATAATACATGAGAAGACGTAACGGATAAAGATGTCTTTCTTGTGGTACACCAGTAAGGGTGAGCTTTAAAACTATTTTTTCCATCAAACTCCTTACTGTAAGAAAGGAAACGTTAAGGTAAAGCCCATTACAAATCAAGGGATCCAAAATTTTAAAATACACGAAAGATTACCAATTGGTATATAATTCGACATATCATACTTATCGCACTATTTATGTAGAGCGATCATTAGATTTATTGTCAAATAAGAAGTTTCTGAATTCAAGAAAAGTTAACAGAAGCTTCGTCAAATGTGTAAAATACTTAGGACTTATATTAAAGCCCTTATCCAACAAAGTTTTTGAGCTTTTATAATTTTAGGCATATAAGCATCGCCTTAAAAGACAAGGAGAATTGCTATCCAATGAAGTTGCGCCAAGAGGTAATCAGTCACCAGAAATAATAGTGGTGGAAAAATAGGATCGATTTAATTCTGGTAGAAAATTGTCCAGTTTATATTTTAGGCTGAAGCGAACCTATATGGAGAATAAGAGAGTGTACATCACCCACATCTGAAACCGTGCTGTACTTTGGCCAGAAATACTGGCATGGCAGACTTAGGCTTGTTGCTTACCAAGGGCCACCGCCATTCACTACTAGATTGGTCACCAATATCCGACAGAATTTCGACGTGCGTAATATCGTAGGAATTCAGTACTACGCGCCGACTGAGCAAACGATTATAACAACTACAGAGCAATTCTACCAACTCCTTGACGACCCCTTTATTAAGACTGCTAAGACCATATTGGTTCTTTGTAAGGCGTGACAGGCGTAACGACATCAACGTGCTGGTGGAACAGACCGCAAAAGCAGACTGCCGCGGAGATCTGCACAACTTGGCTAAGAAACTGGCATAAAAGAGTCTTACAACTAAAAGTCCTGTAAAGTTTTCCGACGGAAACATACTTGTTACTCAAATACCTCCGACAGATTGGATGTGCCGGATGCATCTGCGAGGTCGACGCACCTCGGTAAGGCCCCAGGGAATGACGGAATACCAGCGGAATTACTTAAAGCCAATCCCATTGCTGGGGCTGATATTATTCTTGCCGTAAACGAGGAATGAGGCGTAACTTGATGAATGACAAACAGGTATCAAGTACATATGGACAGCTTTACGTAGAAGGGGCATCCCAGATAAAATTATCACAATCATAAAGTAGTCCCATTCATCCTCCAAAACTGTCGAAACGCTGCCGAGTGCTAAATGGAGTGAGACAACACTTTTGCTTTTCTTGGTCGTCAACATTTTATATTGTGCAATGCCCTAGATGAGCACCCATCACGAGGATCTAATCACGAGCAGCTAATAGAACATGTATAGCTGATGTACATGTTCACAGTAAGAAGGCTCAGGTTGTATTTAATACTCTTGCTGAAATATTTTTTTGCGATGTGGCCAAAGCCTAGGGGACAACTCTCTGATGCGTAAGCATGACTTTGGCTGGAATGGAATTAGGGTAAGGGGAGTGAGGAAACTTGAATGTATTTTTTTGGATTGCTGCGAGATAGATAACAGCCCAGAGACGGAGTAGATGTTTTAATTCTATTTTTAAAACCCACGGAGAAACTGTTTCTTGAATCCGGGAACCATGGCGTGGTGATCGCGCCGCTCAACCAGTTGCTCCAACAGCATTTAGACACAGAAAACTTCGGATCTTTGAATCGAACATAAAATCAGTTCCGCTGTACGGCTCTTGAACATTAAAAATGACCTGATAAATAACATCTAAACTTCAAGCGTTTGTCAACCGCAGATCTTTGACATCCACTGGCCGGAGGTCATTGACAACGAAAACCTACACAGCCTCACAGGCCAAGACGAGATACATCGGTATTCGAAGAAAAAACTGACAATGGAAAGACCTCACACTACGGAAAGAGCCAAACAACATCATTCAAGAGGCTCTATATTTAAAGCCGCACGGGATCGAAGAAAGAAGCCGAATATATGGAGAACATAAGTGCAGAATGAGGATACCTACATAGATCAAAAAATAGTGGCAGCAGTTGAAGGTGAGGTGGAAAAACGGTGTAGTAGATGCCCTATGTCGCACAAGAGATGGAATCCGACCGATGGGGGGAAACCTCCATGAAATCAAAGGAGTCTTCTAACCTTAAATACATGTTATAACTAGTCAAACACTTAAGGCCGGAGAGAGAGGTGAACTAAAGCAAGTGCAAAAATATTTAGCGGTCATTTTATGCGAATGCTAAGAGCTCAATTGATCTACACGTTTAAAGTGCCAATAGATCGAGCGCGACAAATTTGGCTAAATTTACGCTGACAAAAATTGCAATTTGTGGAAAACTAGTTCATCAACTAATAAAATTTAATTGTGAAAATTTTAACTTTTAAAGTATCTAGAAATTGGAAAGTGTAGATAAATCTAAAGGGAGAAAAGGGTAACACAAGACGAATCAGAGAGAGCGCAAAAGAGCGGCTCCGCACAAAAAACAAGGAAATTCGCAAAATTTAACAGTGTTTAGAATTAAATCTTTTATTCAATTAAAACATTTACTGTATGATGACTCAAGATCAGGAAGATACTGAAGATACAAAATACAAAATTTAAACTTTGTTTAAAAGTTGGCCCAAGAATTTTCCTATCAGTTGAGGTAGAAATGGAAAGATATTTCGATAAAAATCGAAACAAATTATTATAAAAAACTACCAGCGCCGCTTTAATATCACGTTGGCGATGAAGTTTAATCAATTGGTTGACTGGCACGATCACCATGTCATGGGTCCATGGTTCGGATTCGTGATTTTTTTAAATGAAATTTAAAAAAATTCAGTCAGTCGGTATTCGAAGAAAAAACTGACAATGGAAAGACCTCACACTACGGAAAGAGCCAAACAACATCATTCAAGAGGCTCTATATTTAAAGCCGCACGGGATCGAAGAAAGAAGCCGAATATATGGAGAACATAAGTGCAGAATGAGGATACCTACATAGATCAAAAAATAGTGGCAGCAGTTGAAGGTGAGGTGGAAAAACGGTGTAGTAGATGCCCTATGTCGCACAAGAGATGGAATCCGACCGATGGGGGGAAACCTCCATGAAATCAAAGGAGTCTTCTAACCTTAAATACATGTTATAACTAGTCAAACACTTAAGGCCGGAGAGAGAGGTGAACTAAAGCAAGTGCAAAAATATTTAGCGGTCATTTTATGCGAATGCTAAGAGCTCAATTGATCTACACGTTTAAAGTGCCAATAGATCGAGCGCGACAAATTTGGCTAAATTTACGCTGACAAAAATTGCAATTTGTGGAAAACTAGTTCATCAACTAATAAAATTTAATTGTGAAAATTTTAACTTTTAAAGTATCTAGAAATTGGAAAGTGTAGATAAATCTAAAGGGAGAAAAGGGTAACACAAGACGAATCAGAGAGAGCGCAAAAGAGCGGCTCCGCACAAAAAACAAGGAAATTCGCAAAATTTAACAGTGTTTAGAATTAAATCTTTTATTCAATTAAAACATTTA
Organism: Leptarthrus brevirostris; assembly: GCA_964036015.1. NCBI lineage: Eukaryota > Metazoa > Arthropoda > Insecta > Diptera > Asilidae > Leptarthrus > Leptarthrus brevirostris. The sequence continues at coordinate 115,198,335 of OZ038372.1, read as the reverse complement.
CTGTATGATGACTCAAGATCAGGAAGATACTGAAGATACAAAATACAAAATTTAAACTTTGTTTAAAAGTTGGCCCAAGAATTTTCCTATCAGTTGAGGTAGAAATGGAAAGATATTTCGATAAAAATCGAAACAAATTATTATAAAAAACTACCAGCGCCGCTTTAATATCACGTTGGCGATGAAGTTTAATCAATTGGTTGACTGGCACGATCACCATGTCATGGGTCCATGGTTCGGATTCGTGATTTTTTTAAATGAAATTTAAAAAAATTCAGTCCATCTCTAGAATGTTATCTAGCTCGCAACAATACAAAAAAAACAAGACATTCAAGTTGCCTCATTCCCTTACCATAACTTCCTTCCGGTCGAAGCCATGCTAAAATGTCGAAGCTTGCACCTCGGATTTTGCCACATCCTATAAAAAAATGTTCACGAAAAACATTGGATAAATTACAATGTAAAAACAAATCATTCAAAAAATTGAAATAAAAGTTACTTTGAGTAGTGTCAATTTGTCATGCTAATTGGAGTGTTTTCTTTACTGGTTAGCACTCGCCACTTAAACCAATCAAGCAGACCAACCAGTGTAAAGTTGTAGATTTTGGTCATCACTGTGAAGACTGCAGTTAAAGGACAGATACCACGCCAATTACTATGACTCCTTAGGTTACCTTTCTAGGAATATTCACAAATCCCCTTTAGATCCAATGTTCTTCAGTTTTGAGAAATTTGCTGGTACATACATATGATTAGCATATCAAAAATAATTATTACCATATAAACCAATCCTGGGCTAGGATGTCACGTCTTTCGCAAAGGAAAGCTATACAAGCTCTTCCAAGTGCTGAACTGAGTGTGGTAAAAATGGCTGATGGATTTCAAACCATAACCATAGTTAACTTCACTACTAAGGTTTGAAAGTTCGTCGGTTGTGAATTATATGCGAAACTACATTTGCAGTTTTCTGAACTTCAATTAAGACCAATTATTATTGAAACCGCGAACGATATCAGATTTTCAAGAAAAATGTATTAATTTTTACGATTACTTTAACGTATGTAAAAGTGTATTATTTTGGTCAATTTATAAAATATGAACAATACCTTACGTATTTTTGAATTGGTTATAGCCGAGGAACTGATGATCTGACTGTGCATCGATAGTTTTAGCTGAAAATTTTTGCTTTATATTACTTTACTTTACTATTGGGATGTTGACATCAAGTTACACAATTTTTAGAAGTACCCATTATTATCAACCCTGAGTTGCGACAGTTTCGTTCCCGTAAACAATGCCACCGGCTTTGCTCCCCAAATTTATTCGTTAATCCACCACGAGTAAAAGTGAAACACAAAATTAGCGCAAAGCCATCTAGTTAAGGGGAGGTGATTTTTATGCTCTATTAAAAGTAAAGTCCGGTGTTCTCCTTTTTATTTTTCATCCCGCAGATAAGATAGTACATCACTTTATGTCGTACTTCTTTGAATAAAATTAACGGTTCTCCACTGCTAAGCCTTTTCCTGCTTTAGTTCCAATCAAATTAGCAGGTATAACTGACCCCATCAAGGTAAATTAAGGTCATACGGGACCATGAAAAAGATCTGTTTTCATTTTGTATGCTTATCCATCGCTTCCGATATCAAACGTTTTACGAATTCCAACGTGGCCCTGGTCGTGTCAAAACATTATCTATTTCTATGGGCGGTGCTGTTCTTAATATTTTGCCTATATCACCCTCTGCGGGTACTCCCCCGCCATCAAGACGTCGCTGTGGGAGATGTTTACGAAATTTGTTTCTCAAACTCGGCTTAATATTGCAGCTTTTCTAAAAACGAGTTAAAAATATTTCCCTCAGTTACTCAGTACTTATCTCTATACTAGCTCCAGCGGTTTTTCTGTCGACGTGGTCAATTTCACTGACACCTGGCCATTTCTCACCCCGCCCTTTGTGGGGTGAGTTCTCTATGTAGTTCGATTTTGTTCATTGACATTGGTGTACCTCAAAAGTACGTCTACATAGCTACATTCCTCCTAGCTTGCCCTCCGACGATTATGATCGGCTTGCCTCCTGGTTGGATACCCTTTGCTGTACCGTGAGACCTGCTTATGATTTTTTTCTGTTTGGTGATCTCAACTTACCTCTTGTGGGCTTTTGCAAGTCACCATCCTGTACTACACACTATTCCATTCTAGTATCAGGTTTTGACGGCATTTTATATTCCAACTGGCTTTCTGATTACGATTGGAGTGGTGCCTTCGACGAAATCGACATTAACAAAGCCGTGAGCTCTTTCTGTAACTTAAGGCTCAAACAGATTGCATACGACAGTGCGACACGGCAATGCGACGAAATTTAGAAACCATTTATTTATACTGGTTGTCACACATTGAATGCGTTACGACGATGCAACGAAAGTTTCTGTCGTACGCCCATTTCTAATTCTAAAATCCGTTGGTCGCATTCAGTACTGCCAACAATGAAATTGATATTTTGCTTGGGCAGTCATGTTATTTGAACCGTCAAGTTTCTCGTCATATGTGCTGTCATGCAATTTCAATCTATTTCACAGTGCGGTAAAACCATTTCGTCGCATTACCGTATCGCACTGTCGTGTGCAATCTGTTATTGTCCCTCTGTTCTACTCATTGTGCTCGAACTACACAATCTTAATTGCACAAAATATATAATAAAATAAAAAATAAAAATAATGGAAAGTCCAAGCGTATGTAACTCTGATGGTTCACTATCTTCTCTTTTGAGCATTGCGAGAGCAATAATCCTATGACGATAGCCAAACTTTTCACAATTTTTTTGCAATATTTCGGTTTTGGATGACAACTGTGATATTTGCATTAATAATTTTACCCAATTTGACTTCTCTCGATTCCAATGACCTTTTATTTGACCAGGCCAAATTTTTAAAGCAGATTTCTACCTCAGGTGATTGCTACTCAGTTATTCCTGATGGTTTTCCCACCTCTGTTGAAAAAAGTGTAGTTCGTCTCCTGCACTTATTTTGTGTTATTTATTTAATCTATCTGTGCACCGCAGCGCACCCCGAATGTCTAATAGATCTCCCTTATTATTCCTATACATAGAAAAGGCGACAAGTGTGATATGGGGCATTTCACGCGAAGCGGACAGCGAAAAAATGTCAGGTACTGGATTTTGTTCATATTTGGTTTAATTGTATTTCTATATGTCCTGAATGAATGTGCATTTTTATTTTTTTTCTATGAAGCCTAGTTGCCCTTTTATAAGCCTTTAAAGAATTGACAAAATTTGAGGAGTGGGTTTTTTGAAAAAAAAGTTTGCTATTATTCATAGTGATAGAAGAAAAGTAAATAGTGTTATCTTAGAGACAAATAAATGTGTTTCTTGGCAGTTATTACAGAGTTGAAAAAAAATTTTTTTTTTCGTATAAAAAACCGGAAGTAAACATATCAAAACAGATTTTACTTAACTTCGGTATTTTTAAAAAAATTTATTTTTATCTCAAAATGTATCTTATAGTTCATAAATAATATGTGTAAAATTTTAGAATGGGATCTGCATTCGTTTCGGAGATATAGAATTTAAAGTTAAATTTTTTCATGTCTCCATACAAAACAATCGCACTGGTCAAACGCCGACTACGCGCTGCACTGTGTTCAAATGCAGATCCCATTATGAAACTGAACAAGCAGTTACTGTACATTTGAAGTTATTTTTTGAGCTATTTAAAAAAAAAATTAAAAATGCCGAAGTTTGTCAAAATTTAATTTTAAATATTTATTTTGGATTTTTTACATGAAAAAAATATCCAATTTCGAATTCGATACCACGACTGTGAAGAGCATACAATTTCCTATAAGAATCACTATTTTACTTATTTTTATATAAGTTTCTTAATATGATTAATTACCTTTGAAACAGGTCAATCATAACTTCTTCAAAATTGTTGGTTGTCCGCTTCGCGTGAAATGCCCCATATATCAAATTATAGACTAATCGCTAATCTTTGCTGTAATTTTTGAGGCATCGATTTGTGACGTCCTTTATTTTCATTACAAACCTTTCTTGCGGTATCTCCAACATGGCATCATGAAAGGCACGTTGACAACCACCAACTTATTGGAAGTCTCCTATTTCTGTATTTCTGCTTTTGACTGTGGTAAACTGTCTGGATAGTCTGTTTTCAGGATAGAATAAATCGCATAATTTTTTTTTCTAAGCTCTCTCTCCTCAGGTTTCATTATGTTTTTGTCAACGGGTTATGTTCGTATCTGTCTGATCGTCCTCAGCGAATCGAGTTTCGTAGAGTTCTCTGCGAGCCAAACTTTAACAGTTCTGAGATGCCACAAGGCAGCGATCTCGACCACTGCTTTTTATCATTTACATTGTCACATTTTAAAATTCTTTGTTACGCTGAAGACGCCTTTTGCTAAATTCTGCCGTAGATGGCTTCCATAGCTGGTGCTCTACCAACCGCCTCCCTCTATACATTGGAAAATGTAACTATGTCCTTCTCTCAGAAAAGGAATCCTGAAATGTTCAAATTTACCACCGATGGTTTACCCCTACCGTCGCTAGGAAAGACCAGGGATCTTGATGTTTTTCATTCAGCGATTACTTTACTGCCTTAATGGGCTTCATTAAGCATTGGTTAAAAGAATTTAATAATCCGTACATCACTAAGCTTCTTTACTGTATTTCGTCAGACCCATTTTTGACTACACCTCTTCTCTTTGGTCTCCATTCTACTCTATACACATCAATCGCATTGAGGTGGTTCAGCCGAGATTTCTTCGTATCGTCCTGCGCAGTCTACTTTGGAATAATTCCCTTATTCAACCCCTTTATGTTAACCGGCTTGGGCTGCTTAATCTCCAGTATGCTGAAAGAAGACGCTGCAACTCCAGTGTTATGTTTGCTTTAATTGCTTACAGCGTTCTATTTATTCTTCTGAACTGTTGTTGTTCTTTTAACATGTTTATTCCTGGTCGCTCTTGGAGGAGTCATAACTTCTTGAATGCGTCTTATCGCCACACTAATTATGCCAAATTCACACCGATCTTATCGATGGCACAACTCTTTAATTTCTCCTTTGACTCGATTGAATTTCACCTGCCCAAGGCTAGTTTGATGAAGCATCTTTTTTAAGTTACCCTGCATACATTTGTTTGCTGCATTTTTCAAGTTATTATTTGCTTGTATTTTTTTTTTTCTTTCCGCTTTATATTGTATTATTGTCATCTTTATTTTATTACTATATTCAGTTCATAGACAAAATTTGAATAAATCATTCGTAGGCTTAAAAGTATTTGGCAGGAGTTGGATATAATTTAACCTCCTTCAATCAACCCCTACAACCGTGTTCTATAGCATTAGAGGGCGTCCATTGGGTAAAGAGCATCCATTATCTTACAAAAAAAAAACCTGAAAATGTGAAACTGCTTAATATTGCCTTCGGGCCTGTCATAGGATTTCTGTAACCTAGTCGAGGAATATCTTCTTTATTCATCTTCACTTATTTGCATGCATCCTTTGCTAACTCGACTCGAGATTTCTATTTGTCAACACGAATTTAATAACTTATTATTCAAGCCTAGTAGCGCAAGTGATAATGGGAAAGAATACCTGTCGGAATACTTGCCATACGCACAATTTCACGCAAGCGAAACTCTTTTTGGGCAAGTGACTGTCATGAATGTGACGTTTAGTGGTTAATGCCGGCGTATATTTTTTCTTACTTCTTCCAATAAATGTTTACTAATTTCCGCGAAATCGACAACCGAAATCCCAAGCGAGTTATAAGCCGTAATTAACATAATATGTGGGATTTATTAATAATCCATGACATCCTATTCAATGTCATCGTTAACAGCTCTTCAAAAAATAAATTTATTCTTAAACAAACTCCCGACATGAAAGATTATTCTCAAAATTACCCTTTATCCCTCATGGGAATCTTTTAGCTTTCATCATTTGAAATTCCTGAAACATTCTGTTCTCTCACAGGTGATAAAAATATTCCTCAAGAACATATGTATGGTGACATACATCATGAACAAAACAGGTAAATCCTATTCACCAAGCCTAAAACGTGTAAATTTGTCAACTCTTTTGCCGTGGCGTAGGGGGTTACATCACTTTCCTTGAGTGCCACATCGGATTTCACAACTTTTTCTTATGTACATATTGTAGCGCGACGTCCCGCAAAGAAATAAACTAATTAAGGTAAGTAATAAATGAATATTCTTACCTTGAGGACATTGTAGAGTTACGGCACCACCTAGTTGAACCTCCAGTTGGCCCTTGTTGGGATTGTGGGAAGCAGCTACTGAAACCTCCTGATCGTCTGGTTCCGATGTCACATCCACGGAATCGTCTGTAAGAAAAAGGAAAGAAAAGATGAAGTAAATTGTGTGTGACACGTCGTCAAACCAGTTGAGGAAGTAATCCACTCCCCCGACATGAATGATAGAGTAATTTCCAAATGTAATCCACAAAGTGTTTGTCGCAATGAAAACCGGTTGGCAGTTTCATTTTATCAGCTACTCACCCCATCTCTGATACATCTGTGAAAGCTATTCTCACCTCCCATCCATTGAGCATTTTCCACATAAGGAACACTTGTCATCTTGAATATATAAATTCTTACTCGTTTTCGCATCAGACTTTAAGGAGGTCGCCCGAAGGAGGTTACGGGGCTCGGTGGAGATGCAGGCCTAGATGGGGCAACGTAGGCGGGAGACAGCATAAAAGAAAGAAAGCGCGCGTAATTTATTATGAAAACATTTTCGAGATGGGAAAGAGGCTGAATAAATTATTTTTCTTGAGTGCTAAGTGCACTTGAGAAACATACTTAAACGCCTTAAATCACAATCCTCCAGTTTGAAATGTTTTTCAAGCAAGGAGATGTGACGCGTTGACGTTGCTCGTTGTACGTTTGCCTTTTTTGCTCCCGCGAAAATCTTTTTCAATGCCCTTTCAGAGCTGGTGATAAGAAGAACACTGGTGGTGCGATAGCGTGTCATAGCGGGCGCAGAGATGACAGAAAAGGCGATAAACAAGAATTATCTCCGGCTGTGGGATAGAGGAAAGGGCAAGTGGGCATTGTGGGTTGATGCAAATTTAACGGTAAAACAACCCTCGGCTCCTTTGAGATATGATGCAGACATGTCAAAGGAATCGGCACGGAATGCCGCCATTTTCTGGATACAGTCCGCTCTCAATGTATTTAATTCTGCACGACCTAATTTTGCACAATGGAGTCCTCCAGGCGTTAAATCGGCTCTAACGACACGAAAATGTTCTTTTAATGGCAACTTTTAAAACGGTTGGCTTCCATCTTCCCAGCTGGGTGCAGCAAAGGGGGACCAGGTACGTACCCAATTTGAAAAGAATTTAAGTTTCCTTGTACAGGAAGTATTTGACACAAGCGAAAAAGACATTTTAATGAGGGCGCATGGGTTGCAATCGCCCATAGAAACGTAACGTTCCTTTGCATTTAGAAAATTTGTCTTATTTGTGCAGGAATGGAAAAATGAATTTTTAATATACTTGACAGCAGTTGACTTAAGTATTTCAATACTAGAAGGTAACACACAAATACATATATGGGAAAGTTATCTAGGAGAATACCCGCATTGTGACAAAACTGCAAAAATGTAAGAAAATTGTAGGTTACCATTAAATTTATTTGCATTGGCTGCATTCATGTAGCAAAGAAAGAAGCTGGAAGACAAATGAGTCCTGAGTTAACCCCAAAATTTGGTCAGCTTCGACTTAAAAATATGCAGCCACTAAATTTGAATAAATATTGGTTGAATTATAATTTGGATCCAACTATTTACTTATTGAGCGAAGTCATTTCCATACATTTAGTTGTAAATTATCCACGTAGTAGAATACAATGAAACGTTGATTAGAACCGTTTTAATGCAGATTTTCCGAGTTGCCAACAAAATACCTCTCCCCTGCGACCTCGACCATCTCTACCATTCCCTACGGAACACTAGAATCACAGGCCTCCGATCTTTGATAAGATCGGATTCGTCGCTTTGGATAGATCAATGAGAGAGCCTGACACGCTGCTCTTTCGGCCAAACTTCAAGCATTATCCTTCGAGGACCATTATCCTTCGTAGACTTTGTGCTAGGAAGGGCTAATTCTACGCTCTGTTTCGTGAAAAGTTAGCAGGAAGCCCGACAATCGCTACCTAAGCTCCTCCTTTACACAATCGTAAGACACATTCTGGAAAACGCTTACCCAGTATGTGATGCCTACTTTGCTGCCTACCTTAACCGGACCGAGGCTGTTTAGCGCAGATTCTTCATCTTGTTTCTTATACTTGCTAATGAATCAAATTCTAACAGACTTCCCTTGGGACTCTTATTGCAGAACTATGTTTTCAAGTTTTGCCCGTGTTGGTCGCGTTTCTCGATTTAGAGGAGCTAACTCTTTTCAATTTCTAAAATATTTTAAAAATCTTACAAATAAGGCTTGGAGGGGGTTTTGTCTTTTTTGGAGTGACGAAAATTATCTTGTTTATTCGACTCTGCGTGGCCGTTTCAGTGCTGATTCCGAACATGCCTATCGTGAACATTTTCCTGAGGCCAGGAGATCCATCTGTCATAACCAGAAAAATTACAGAGTTTCGTTAATTGTAACTAAGGAGTGATGGCTACCCCTCTATAATACGATTCGGTGGCCGGAATACTGGTTACCCTTTAACTGCTGGTAACCAGTTTATTCGGAGTTGTGATATTAGTTTAGGTAATATTAATTTTTTCACAAGCAATCCTCTGACTTCGTTAGCGATTAAGGTTTTTTTGACAATGCTTTGATTTTAATGCACATCATGAAATTGTTCAATTGTTTTTAGAGTGGTCCTGGTACAGGACCTGTGTCTATCTTATAGAATTGCGGCCAGTGTTTTGCTCCTGTCCTTCTTTATTTGTCTAACTCGTCCATGTCTTGCGGTATATTTCCTAAATTGTGGAAGTCGTCTACCACTTCTCACATCTCCAATTACAGACCCAGTGATAATTTATCTGCCCTTGCAAAATTTCTCGAAGCAATGGTGTGTGATATTCTTAGTTTTCACTGAAAAACTTTTTTGGTGTCCTTCCAGCATGGTTTCACTAAAGGCAAATCAATTACTAGCATTTTTCTGTCAAACTACTGTACTTCGGTCATCAAGGCTGGTAAACAGGTTGCTTGTATTTATACCGAATTCAGTAAGGCCTTTGTTTATATCGATATATATTAGCGTGTTCTGTTTCGCAATTCTCTCTCCAGTAATATAACTACATATACATACTTACTATATTTCTGTTGGACCCCAGTGCAGTCATTTGGGCTCCCTTCTTCTTATTATTTTTATTAGTGCCATGGGTTCTATATTGGTGAACTCTAAAATTTTAGGTTTTTCTGACTAAGCTAGGATTTTTGTGTACTATCTAACATTAATAATTTTTCTGTACTGAACTCTGATCTGCAGTCTCTCAGTTCTCTCAATATGCCATTGAAGGTTGATAAGTGTATATTTGTCTTGTATTCTAGGAGGAAAGATCCATTGATCTACTAATATTCTGTTAGCGGCAAATTACTAACCAGATTGAACACAGTGCAAGGTCTTCATGCTGCCTTTGATCCATATTTGGCTTTCATTAATCATTTTGTACCTTTGTTCGGTCTGTGTTGGGGAATACCTGTCCTGTTTGCTCTTCATGCTATGTGGCACATTGCCCGTATTGACGAATAACTATTATTCTCCCTACATATAAGGACAGTCTTGGGCTGCTCTATTTACACACGCCTGAGGATAGGCGCAGCAGATGTCGGCCTTCTTCTTCGCTGAAGATCAGTGTTCCTATTCTGCCGTTTATTAAATGCAATAGCAAATTATATATGAAATAAGAGATTAAATAATATCTTAAATTCAACTGATCATAAAAAATCCAAAATCTTTAAGTAGAAGTATGAGCAGTTCCGAAAAAGTTAAAAACATATATAAAAATAATAATCATCAAGTAATTCGAAAATATGTACAATTTATGGTCGATGGCGCATATCACAGTGCCCGTTCCGATTCCGGGCCCAAGGCCCGTTCTAAGTGAAAGTCTTGCTCACTAGAAATTGACTGATTTTTTTTTCACAAATGAAACAGAAGAAGAAAGCTTTTATTTTCGTCTCCAAAGCGGTTACTAATACAATTACTTATTTTAGTGTACAAAAGATCAATTCTAAATAACTAGTGCGGTACGTTGCTCTTCCTGCTGAAACCAAATCCCGTTCAATTGTGGCCACGGAACATCAATTAGGATATCTCCGCAGCGCACTGTTGCCAACTATATTTCGAAAGAAGTAGGTGACAATTAGTTAAAATAGCCACCCTTTGAAACCCAAAATTCTACGTATATTCCCAGATGAATAAAATCAGCTTCGTTTAAAAAGACCCCATTTCGGCCAAAAGTTCTTTACAAATTTCGCACAGCTTCTGCAATGCTGCACTTACTTTGGAAATAAATTGTCAGTACTTCCTAGTGTTGTTCAAGGGTAAGCCGATCCATATCTGATCGCTAAGGTTTGATACTACGCTTCTGTCAATATTTCAAGCGATTTCATGTTATCAGCTACGAAGAAAAATACTAAACGGGAAGGCTATACCGTGTAAAAAGCATGAAGCATTTCATTTGAGGACGAAGTATCGTTTAAGAAAGGGTGACTTCTGGCCTGTTCCCGAACTTTCAGTAACAAAAAGTTCAGAGATTAAAAGTGCTAGTAGGTGGGGGAAACACTGCACTGAGTTGTGTATGTGCAGATTGTTTTTAAATGTCAAGAATTAGAAACGTCAACTAACAATTCAATTCAATTCAAAACACATGGCACTGAATACCACTGACAAAATGTTCAGTGGCATAAAGTGCTTGAGGGAAAATTGATTTGACAGTACAAATATTGAGCACTGAAAGTGTTAACTAGTGCTCGTTGGGGAACAGTGCTTTGAAGTTCGTCAATAAGAAGAAGATATTTTAATTGTCAATTTTAATGTAAACAAGTGCCGGAAAATTTTCTTTTACGTGATATTGATTGAAAGAGTGTTAATTTGTGAAATCAACTTAATAAACTCAAACATAAAGAAAGTTGAAATAGTTTCCAGTACAAAATATAAGCAATAAAGTGTTTTACATTGTTCAAAATTGTGGAAATCAAGTCCATCGCCTATTGCATGGAATACCTGTTCACGTGCAACTTTCTTCCAAATATTTGACTACAGATATAGGGCAAATAAGGTTCTTAATTTGTAAATTATTGTAAATAAAATCAATTATTAAGAAATTGTAATTAAAGGTTTTCAGTTTACATTAGGTTAGATTTTATAAATTTTCCTTTAACTTGGTTTAATCTGGCGCAGAGACGTCGTAAAAATAAAATGTGTGTGGGTCTATTCTAATTTAAGTAATATCTTACCCAGTAAAATATATTTATTGCGGTCATGATGAGACTGTATTTGTAGTGGAAAGTGTCTTAGTAATTATGAGATGCTTCAAAAAGTTGCGTTTATTGCCATTCCTTTAAGGTACAGTTCCACGATACTTTTTTCTTTTGTGCTTAAAGTATACGCTACGGCGCACGCGCCCGAAATTAATAGGGCATGCAATAGCGTACGTATTCGCACGGTTGATGGGAAAACTTGTGATTTATAGTAATAAAAACTACTACTCGCAAAAAACAGGTAATTGGCGAACTCATGCGAATGTGTAATTACAAATACCCTTTAAAATTGCGACTCTGATGAAATATTTAAAAGAATAACTTTAGTATCAGTTTTTAATTTTCTTATTTAATGTTAGTAATAATGTAAGGACAATTTAAAATATATAACAATATTAAGGAAAAACACGAATGCTCCAAAATAGTTCGTAAACGTTAAATTTAAACAAAATTTCTTAAAACAAGTAAAGCAGCTACCACCATTACTAATTATTCCTTTAATCTAATCAGACATTGCTTTAAAAAGTTTTGCAACCTCCGCTGGTCCTATTGACTTCACACTTCCATAAGTTGTAATCGCAAATCTTTTATACTCTCTGCAGGTTGCTTACGTAACTTATTTTTGATTTTTCCTCACAAGGATTCAATTAAGGACAGAACTTGTTTGTAGCCAGCTAGGTTTTTGTGATCTGGCCTGCTGGCAAATATGTATGTTCGTCTTCAGGAGATTCCAACAATGTAATCGAAAGGAGTAATTCCTTTTCGAAAATATTTTGATATCTCACAATATTGACTGTCCTATGAGTGAAGTGAAGCCGTCCAATACCCCTCGCTGATATGTATCCTCAGACCATTCTAGAAGAAGGAAACTTTGTCGTCCTTTTTAAGCAATCTTTATGAACAACTTCCTTCGATGTTCGAATTGCACTTTTACGGCTATATCTTGCCATTGCCTCACGGTCCATTTTTTATAAGCTATATTGAATTTAAAGCTCTTCTGTGTTCGGATTGTGTAAGTACTTCATCGGGCAATACCTCAACATAAACTAACAATCGGTATAGGGGATCATTAAAATAAAATGCATGTCATTGAAACTGAAAATCGCATGCTTCTTGAGGCATGCCTTTTGTGCATGAAAAGAATGCAACTTTATTCCTTGCTTCGAGCGTTACGCGCATGACAAAAATGAATCGTGTGAAACCGTACCTTTAGTTCTTTCTTCGTAGGTTGTCAGTGTCGAAATATCACGTACTTCGAAAGAGAAACCAACATATGGCCCACCCGTTAGTACCTGATTATGCGCAGCAAACTAAAGAATTTCCTTGAAATTTTATAAAAATAATATTTTTTCATATAACCTTTATACACAGTGCATTGTTTCGATTGTAAAAAAAAAACTTTGAAGACAGTATATTACAAAAAAAAAATGTATTACTCCATAACATTAAATGTTCAAGAAGATTTAGTTTACGAAAAAAATTCACTTTAAATTTTCAAGTGGCACCCGTAGACAAAGTGTTAATAAAAGATGCATTTCAAATGCAATTCTCTTTACTACTACTGTCAATAACAAAGGACATCCCTAAGGAGAAAGCGGTAATAAACTGGAACAGAACTCAACTTTGTGCGGCATTTAATGAACAGCTGTCGTGAAATCTGAGAAATGCACTTAATCTCGTTCTATCTAAAATTGGCCATCTAAATTGCTCCTGTACTTTATACGGTTGGTAGGCAGTTAACGGGAGAGGAACGCCCTACCCTTTTTTAATCCCACTCCGAAGCGCTCTATCTCGCTGTCCTTCTCCCTATTATAGCCCACAATACAATCAAGTTACTCGATAGCCGTAAAATCCCAACAGAATGAAATAGCGATGGGCTCTGATACGATTACATTCTGTCATTTTAGATAAGTGGATTAGTTGATTGTAAACGGAAGTTTTATTGCTCCATTAAGACTTACGAAGAAAGAGATTGCCAGCCGTAAAAGAATTCGTGGTTGCTTTCACTTTTATTGTACCATAAAGGCAAGGTTTATCACAAATATTGACTTTAAATATTTTGCTATTTTCGGATCATTGAGAGGCTATGAGAGAACTCCTTGGTTTCTAAAGACCCTTTCGAGATCAAATCAAATTGAACTGTATCAAATGCTCTTTGTGGTTCACTGTGTGGCTTTCAAACCATAATCAGCTAGAGTAAATCAAGAATTTAATGGATTAACCTAAATGTTGATTGAGCCTTAACCTTTACTTTAGTCAATAACAATACGTCCTCAAGTCACCATTACAGGGGAATTCAAAATTATGTCGCTAATTAAAATCTAATTTCCGCAAATTCAAATCAGTATAAACCAATTTTCGAGGCATTTGCATTAAGCCTCATTATGATAATTCTGTTAACTGAAGCGATAACAATTTAAATCAGCGAATACGACTTATATGATAATTACAAATTTAAGGTTGTAATTATTTATCTCAAAGGGACAATAATGTAATGCTTTAATTGATTTCTATGTTGACCATTTACACATTAGTTACAAACTTTGGTAAATCTAAGGATACAAAAGCATCTATGTAATTCTTATACTGCACTTATGTTTTTCCTAAGAAGGTTTTTAATACGAAATATTTTTATTAATTAACTTTGCTTGGCGAGAGTATGTTCCCAACCCACCTCCAAAATGTATACTTTGACGATTTTATATTTAAAATATTTTCAATTTTCTGCTTTATATAAAAAATAGGACAGTACTAAAGCAGCTCATAATACTCACCGAAACAAATAATATATTGTATTTTAGGGTTTGTAAGCTGGAAGTATCCGGATTTGAAAAATTGGGAAATCCGGCTTTTAAAAAAATGGATATGCATAATCCGTGTACAAATCTGACAAAAGTAGTAATAAAGCGATTACTTTTTCCATTTTTTAAATGTTCTATTAATCGAAAGAAGCAACCCTTGACTATATTTTGACACTATATAGCACACATCTAATGTAAACCATCTAAAATAAATAATATTACAATTTTTAATAAAAGCATTTATCTTGATAAAATGAAAGACACTAAAAATACTCTGTGGGATCCGACAGAAAAGTATAATAACGTTATTGTTAATATAACCAACGTCGTCGGTGGAGTGATAACGTGCCGGCCATTTAATCTGAAGGTCCCAGATTCAAATCCCATCGGCGGCAATCCGTGGTTGTTTTCTGCTGCCAACAGAATAAGATAAAAGTGCCATGGTATTGCAGAGAAGATGTGGGTGGTTCGGAATCCACTTTAAATTGCAGGTTTACTTGCAATCGTTGTCTCGAATCGAGTGAAGTTCCACTCCCGTCCCATGCCCCACAAGGGTTTACGGGAACTAGAGAGAGAGATAGCCTCCCATCTACTCTAGTATTATACGGCTTTCCGAAGTTAGGCACAATAGACATGCCTTTTAGACCTGTGTCTACCTCTTTTAACTCTCCATTTAAAAGTTGTTCAAAAGCCATAGCAAAATAATTCCGCTGCACATTGATTTCATTACTAAACCCAACAATTCTAAGGAACTAATTGAAAGATTAAAAATCTTAATATACGATGCAATGAAAATCTTGTATCTTTTGAAGTTGCTATCAAATTTCAGTCGATTCCAATTAATAAATTATGTGATCTAGACAGTATTAGCTATACATTCAAGTGGTAGCAACCGGAATAATAAAACTACCTGCCGAAGGTTCTGCGGCGGCTATGGGAGCTGACCCTGCTTTCACTGACCTGACGCCTATCCTGAAGATGGAAGTCCGGCGAAACGGTTATGATACGAGGTGTACGTTTAGAGACTCTAAATCCGGAAACTAAGCGGATGATGTAGGTCCGAATGTGGATCAAAGTGTAAAACCGCAGAAATGGCATTCGATGGGATGGCAGTCGGCAATTTGATGTTGATGGGACTTTCACGGGGAAATTCGGTATTTTCTTAGGCACTTAATAGGTTACTTTGAAACAAGGTGCTGATATGTAGAATAATCGAAACGAACGATATCAGAGTTGAGGTCATAATTTTCGGGGTTTACTATGTATTCCAGTTAACCATCTTAACTTAAAGTTATATGTTAGTGCTTCGCCTATGATCAGTGACCAAAGAGGGTTTTATATGTTGTGATAAGTATAAAAATAATAAAAAAAAAATATTATTTACCTTAAGTTTGACTTGAATAATTTCTTTTACTTATTATATTTATTCTTTGTAAGATTAACCCAAGGAATTTGCCACTGCATGATGTTATAAAATCATCATTAAAGGCAACTAATGCTGCTAACCTTTAATTTACTACTTAGAGTTTGCATGAAACCAGTTATTATCAATAAACTGTTGTCGATCAACATCTTAGAGAACAGTCGCAGCCGAATAGTAATTTATATATTTTTGGAGAGGGGATGACGTAAGAATTTTCAGACCTTTATTTTCTATCTAGATTAGTGTTGACTTCTCAAGCGAAAATAGCGTGTTTGCTTCTACACCTAAGTTACCCGAACTAACTTATTTTCCGTTTTTCCGTTTTTCTTTTACTCTCTCGGAATGATGAAATAAAGGGTATTTTCCAATCATCATGTCTATCTCTCTTCGTGGAATTTTAGATTGCTAATTGTTTGCGTTTACGAAGATGAATTGCTATAGATAGATTAAATTTATTTCTGTTTACAAAAATGGAGCAATTACAACAGTAGCATTTACCAAAGGGCAAACATAGGCACGTGCCTAGGAGCCGCAGCTCAAGGAGGGCCCCAGGCCAGAATTGAAAAAACATTATGACGAACTTAATTTATTATTTATTAGTATCTATTTATATGTTTATAATATAATATCTGCAGAAAAAAGATGAGATGGTTCCCTCCAAGGTTTCCCCCATACGCTTTTTAATTTTTAGGTATATGGCCACTTTTATTTCTTAGGTATATGTCGTTAAAATAAAACTTTCGATTCTTTTTACAATTTTATAAGTAACTCGAAGGGGACTAAACTCTCATTCAAAAGAAATGTCTTAATTTTTCTAATTATTGAACACATTTTTAAGATAGCTCGGAAGCGCCGCGGGTCCCAAATTTTTGTTTTTATACGATGTGGTCAAAGCCTAGGGAACAACCCTTTGATGCGTTAGCGTGGTTTTGATCAGAATGTCTTATTTTTGCATTGCTGTGAGCTAGACAACAGCCCAGAGACGAAGTGGATTATTTTAAAAAAAGTTCTCGGGGAGACCTGGTCACGAACCCGGGGCCCATGGCATGGAGGTCGTGCCGCTCAACGTATTGATCCAACTCCGTCTTCAATAAGAGAGATAAAATCACTGATACAAATGCAATGGAGATAGCACCCGTAGCAAAATGCGCTGATTCTTCAACTGATTTATAACATCGAAGTGGGAATTAAATAAACGAGACTTGAAGGGAACAGGATCATTAAAGTCATAGTTAGTACGGTGGGAAGGTACGTGGAGGAAATCATGATTCCTCAAGGAGCCTCTCGGTGTAGATATGTTGAAGGCGCGCAGAAGTTTCGAAGGTAGTTCCCATCAGTGGAGCAGTAAGGTGACCGGGAGGAGTACTCGAGAATGGGTCTGACAAAGGTACAATAAAGCAGTTTTGATGCATCGGTTGTTGAATTACTTGTACCATCTCTTTACGAAACCTATAGTAACGTTGGCTTTATTCAAGATTTTTTTATTAGGATTCAGCAAAAGGAAGTGCAACGCAATTCCAGTCTTGCCTGGTTGGGATCGTTGATCTGAACCGCTTGGTAAAATAATGTTTGAATAGCAAGGTTTTCCGACGATAACAATAAGGAAATCAAAATTATAGAGTGTCGAATGTGAGCAGTAAGTCTAATGGCAGTGCTCGCGGCATACTCCTTGCCTATAAAATCTAAGAGAGGTAAAGGAAGAAGTATTTGCAGAGCAGCAGTGGGTGTCGTCCGAAGTGCTCCACTAATGCAGGCTCTGATCTCTGAACCTTCTGAGAGTAACCAGCTATCGTTGCTTTTATAACCCTCTACTGAATATTCGGTTTCCAGCTAACTTAGTATGCAGGATAATGCCGAAACACCTAGCTTCAGCTGTGAACACTAAACAAGTGCCTTGTAAAAGTGACCAGCTGAGTCTTTTTGGGGTTGATCTCTAGCCCACACCTGAATGTCCACATAGATAGCCAAGTGATGGAAATTTAGAAGGGGGCTCTCAGCACGGACAAGTACTTTCCGGAGGCAGTTATAGCGATGCCATCTGCAAAAGCAATAACCTCAGAGCCATCCCCTTTCAGGATTAGAAGAAGTTTATTGACCACCGACACAAGGAAACAGACAAAATAACCAAACAAGACGAAAGTCAAAGGGCATCAAAGACAAAAACATAAGGTTATGTCGTGTTATGTATTGTCCAAAGAAAACTCGGCGAAAAAGCCCTTCCCTGTCAATACTAGTATTCAAAAGTTAGTGAATAAATGTAATATTGACAACTTGACGTCGTTCCTCGAGAGTAATCAGGTTGAAAAGCTGAACACAATCCATGTGAGGAGTAAGCCTTCGGGGGAAAGATTACGAAGAGCAAACCAAAGGAAATCACGTTGAACAGCTGCAACAGAATAGAATAGAGAATAAAAAAGTAGAGGTATTCATATCAGAAAATTTCCTTGACCAACCCTTTATGATGACATGCGTGAAACATGAGATTGCCCTCAGAAATAATTATAGCTTATGTGAGAGCCAAAATTCAATTTCATAGCAAGTATATTTCCAGGTCAGGGCCCGATTACGACGAATCACGGTATTTGAGGAAGTGTGAGAGAACGGAAGAGAATTCTGACGCCTAAAGAATGTCATTATCGAACACTTGTCAAGATTAAGTTGTAGACCGCTGTCGCTTGCCATCCCCAAATAAATTGAGGTGATCCTGAACCCGAGAGATGCTGATCAGTTATACTTGAGAACTTCATGTCATCTGTATATACAGTTTCTTTGGCAGGTAACCAATATCATAAATAAATAAAGTAAAAAGAAAGGGACGAAAGTGGCTTCCCTGTGGTACCGCAGATGTCAGCCTGATTAATCTTACAGTTAATTTGCGAAACCAACATTTATTCTCTATCAGTCAAATACAAAAAAAAACGGATGAGAGTAGAGGGAAATCCAGATATTGGAATGAGGAATCCTATCAAAAGTTTTACTAAAGTAATTGCAGTTAGTTTGTGGACCCATTAGTTTGTATACCCGTTCGAAACAGTTTCTTTAGACCTTAGTTACGGTAGATCTTAATCACATTATGCACAAAGTCATAACAATCACGCACAAAATCATCAGAGGCAAACGAACCCTAAAAAAATAAGGCAAATTTGTTACAAATGACGACAAGTAGGACATAAACTCTTGGTAAAAGTCAGCTTTAATTTTCATGTAAACTAATTCGAAAAACCAATGTGGATCATTTAAGAAATGTTCATGAGTTTCAGTGATATTCGCTGTATAATTAGTTGCAGAGCAACTTAAATTCATTGTAGCAGACATATAGGTAATCCCCCCGCCCCTCAAGTAGGCCTTCCAGAGCTTCTTTTTTCAATTTCAAACGGAAGAATTCCTTCTCGGAGGTTCCAGGTTCTACTCCTACTAACGGCGATCCGTGGTTGTCTTCTGTTGTTAATAGTTTATGATAAAAAGGTTATGGAGGTTGCAGAGAAAATGTCAGTGGTTCGGTCCGCTTTAAATTGTACAGACCTGTGCAGAAATTTAGCAGACTTGAAAAAAGTGCAAATAATTAAAGATTTAAGCAACTTTGACAAATCAATAGAATGTTTACAAGAATGATTACGAAAATAAAGGAAACCCCACTCTTGGGCTGTGCAATGGCTTTATACATGCGCTAACGTTACGAAAGGTATTTGAGTTAGTTAGACAATAACTTGTGTATGTGTACCACTTAAAGGGCATATAAACTTATTCATTGTAAAGGGGTTTTGGGAACTAGAGAGAAAGCTTCCTCAATGCAGGTGGCTCCACGCTGTATCATGCAGGTGACGTAGGTGATCTAATAAACTTAAATGGTATGGCATGCAGGCGCCGATCCCGTTTATACCATCTCGTAAGACAAGGCAACATCATTTTGAGAAAGAATGAAAGAACCGTCTATTAAAGATAACTTACTTGTAACTTGCACTTCTAAAGTTATACGTTATGCCACCAATCAATCAAACACTATCATAACAAAAAGAGATGAATGGTGGAGTATAATAGGAGTCGGAAGTTATTAGATCCAATAAAAGGATCCTCGACAGAGATAAAAATCAAATCGAATAAAATCTACTCAAAGCAAAGAGCGTTCAAGAAATCAAGTTTACGAGATGTTGTCCGAAGAATTATAAACATCTTCCCAATCATCCAACATCTAACTTACATTAGGCAGATTAAAATCAGTTACTAAAACGACCTTATTCTGCGGTTTCAACTGGAGAAAGACAATCAAAAGATTTAATCAACAAGTCATAGATAGATCAGGATGGAAATCAGGTTAGGCGGAATGTAGCAACAGAGCAACAGAGATGGAGGTTGATCGATGGATGAGTGGTTCCGGGGTTCGAGACCTTGTCACCCGGTGAGTTTTAAAAAATGAAAATTAAAAGAAAAATCCAATCCATCTCTGGGCCATTGTCTTGCGCGCAACAAAGCAAAAGCGAAACTTTCATGTTCCGTCATTCCTCTTACCCTAATTTACTTCCGGTCAAAGGCATACTAACGCATCATAGGGTTTCCCCTGAGCTTTGGTTACATCATAAAAAAACAAAGAATACATGTTTCTAGAGGGTAAAGAACTCAACACAGGTATATGCTCAACGGTAAGCAACGCTGTGAAGCAAAGTACGTTGAAGTCAACCACAACGCCACCACACATACTATTCACAATTATTGCTAATGGATTCAACCGCATTAATAGTATCTAAGTAGAAATAATAATTCCACTTCTTCATCAACGCTCTCTTTTTCAGGCAGGCTGAAAAGAAAGCATGCCAGCTACCTTTTTCTTGCACTTAATAAATGTTACCAATAAGTTGTCTTGTCCCTACATATCACAATCATTAAATGACATTTGATTCTACTTCGTTTTTGTAACGAAGAAGGAATTTTGTTCCTATAATTTTTCTTTTCTTGCTAAAAATCCACACATCCCCATTGGGTAAGTTTTTATTCGAAACTTTTTTGTATAAAAAGTAATCAGACATACACCCTTCACCCTATGGGGATGAGCTTTAAGAAATTGCAGGTAAATAGTCATTTTTAACTTAATCTTTGGAATTTTTGCTCTCTCTTGAACCTTTAATTTTTAATAGAACATTGAAAATGAATTACATTTCAATTCTAGTGGGTGCAGTCATTGGTTAAAAAACTTATATATAACTTTATGATAATTGGTATTGCGGTGTAGGAATTACTCTGATCTCTCTTTTGCTTGTATTTTTCTTCCGGTACTTAAGTTTAAGATTTTGATCTGATTAAAGTTTTTGCGGTCTGATCATAAATAAAGACGACACTATATTTTTCACCTTCTCTAAGTTTTCAAAGCGAATATAGCTAATTCTATGTACACTTCAGAAACCATAACCTAGAGGAGCGAGTTTATGATCTTAGCACCCATGAAACTTATTTCAGATGCAATTTTTAAAAGGAAAAGCTTTAAATCTTTAATGCCTTCATGGGCCATGAATATGGCAATCAATTTTAGTGATGATGGTGAAAATGTGCAAAAATCCCCAGATCCAATAAAATTTTGCCAATAAAATTTCCCATTCAGAATTCGTCTACTACACCCGAACTCGCCAGATGAAGAAAAGCAGTGAAAGTCTTATGGGGTGAACAAAATCGAAGCGAACAGAGTAACAGCTAAAATCCACTCGTACACCCTTTTCTTATTAATTCAGCAAAACCAAACAAATTTATTCCTCCCATTTTATGCTACCATCATCTAGAGGAATAACTTGCTGACGATGTGGGTATTAAAAACAGCTGTATGTAGATCGGATTCATTTTGAGTTCCATTTTACTACTTCCACTTTTCCTATCACGAGTAGCAGCCGAGGAATCACTGAATTCAAAAGAATCTTTACACACTTGCCTACAGACGGAGTCTTTTGGCTCACTTACGACCCTCTTTAATGGACAAGTAAACCAGTAAACTAGGAGCATCCTTTTGCTTCAATTCAGCCCCTTTTAGAGCTCCGGCATCCAATCACACATTCGTTACCTATAATGGAGTTTGATGTATATAGGAAAATTTATTTTTGTTTCTGTGAGAAATAATTCTTGATTATGGATGACATTTGATATATTTGTTTACGATTTTGTCTTTTCACCCCAATTCCGGCTAATTCCGGTGGATACACCATCCTGAGGAGTCATCTATCATGCGACACAAGCCAAATCAGGCCAGAACCACCTTGTTTTCTACGCTTAATGGAGAATAACCCACTTTGAGGTGTCTCTTGCACAATGCTCACCATGGCAATGTATCACGAGATGGAAATCAAATGCCATAAAATTTTGTGGTGAAAAATGAGATTTTGGAAGTTGAGTCATATACGGAGGGGAAACCAGATCGGCATTGTTTTGTATAAAGAAAAATGTCACATATGTCCTGTTTTTGACAAAAGAAATGTAAGGTAAGTCCCTTCCTGCAACTTCTTTGATCTTGAAAATGTAATAAGATTTGTTATTGGTTGAGCAGTGATATGAAATACATTGACTTTTAAATATTATATGAGAAAGTTGATACATATACATATGTAGCTAGTTACCTTGAATTTAAATAATACTTTAATCTCAAGGTAAATAATATGAATGTCTGGTTTTTCATTCAAATGGAGAAAGGTAAACGTCTCAAATAATTGGTTGACTGCCTACTACTTAGAACTATCCTTAAAATCAATTCAATCTTAATAAGAATTAAGGATTTTCGCAATGTAAAAACGATATAAAGTAAGCATTTTATAGTAATAGTACTAAAAGTAGCAAAATACTTCCAAAAGAGGAAAGGATTACAGCATCACATGCAGCCGTTTAATTTAAGAGTTAAATTAAAGTTAAGTACAAGGTTAAAAATATCAATTGCGGTAATAGTTGGGATATCTGCTATACTTTTTCTATGATCAGTATATGTCCTTCTGTACACCACAATTTGCATAAGTTCTTCCATTGTATAGTTTCCCAAAAGGTGAGATAGTGATCACTTCACTGGACGCAAACCATGCAATACAAATAAGAAAAATACGTTTAAGAATTCAAAAATAAAAGGTATGTCAAACGGAACCCTGTTTGCATGAATGAAAAAAAGATTTTAGAGTCCTTAATAGTCTCCCTCTACGAACAGAAACTGAGAGAAAAGGTTGAGATTACCCTGCAAATTTGGCATTTGAATCTGCACCATATTAACGTGGCATCAGATATGAGCATAATTTTTGGAAGAGAAGTTCACATAGCGCTGTTAGAGGAACCCTGAATATTAAGGAGGAGAATAAGAGGGCTATGATCCAGTTGAGAAATTCATGTAGTGCGCCATAGATTGCAATGGTTCGTGTGGGGTCCAGGGCAAGCACCTGGGATCTACGTCAATGTAGGGCGGGGGGGGGGGGGGGGGTTAATAAGCAGGCAATCTCACTTAAAGTATACACTCATACATCTCGGTCGGTGATCTGATGGATAAGAGCATCAAAGATCACTTTACAAGGGCAATTGGATAGGGTTCAGAAGCTGGCCTATTTGGGTATAACACTTCGACATCGACGTTGGAAATGCTGCTACGATTATTGCCATTAGATTTATGCATATATGAAAAGGATGTCAGTGTCAATTGGCATAGGTTAAGCGCTGGATACTGGCATATCAGAATGCTGGACCTTATCAAAACTAAGATACCGGAATCGGAAATGCCTGTCGGCGGAATAAGTATCGATAAGAATTGATAAATACCATAAGCCGCTACTGACTAACTGACGTCATAATGTTTACTGATGTATCCACAATTGCTGAAACGGCAAGAGCTTTCAGTTAGGACTAGAATCTGAATAACCAGTAAGCCTAGGGTCATATACCTCAGTGTATGAGGCAAAGATATTCGCTCCGGTGTGTTCTTAACTGCTGGAATCTGTGGGTAACCTGAGGGGTGAAGCAATAGCTTTGTCACAATTAGGTGGTGATGGGATACGTGAACATTACAGAGCTCAACAGGGCAGCACTGGGAATAGTGGGCCTTAGTACACATATTATCTTGTTCGAGTTTCCCGCTTAAACAAGCAAAGGATTCGGAGTTGAATCAATTCGATGAGCGGCACGACCACCATGCCATGTCTAGCTCGCAGTAATGCAAAAACAAGACATTTAAGTTTCCTGACTTCCCTTACCCTAATTCCCTTCGGCCAAAACCATGCTAACGCAACAAAAGGTTGTCCCCTAGGCTTTGGCCACAAGGGAGGATTCTGTTGGAACACCGCTGAATGGAAACCGACGAGCTCGGAGAGTTGTCTCATAAGCAAATGCTTGCATTTATCCGGAGAATCTAGGTGAGAGAGGATAATTGGTTGAGCCCAGGTACCCCTCGTTGAGATGACAAATCGGACCCAAATAAAGTTGCCTGACTCGGCTAGTCCCTAGAGACGAACAAAACTCGTGCAAAAATGTCAGGAGATCTGATTGTATCTGATGCCTTTGGAAGATTGCCACCTGTCACGCAAAAAAAAGTGATACAAACAAATTAGCTTTATAATCATTTAAAATGTTATATCAACATAGTTCCGAAGATATATACCATTATATATTTTTTCTATGGTGATATCAAGAGGATGACATATAATACTATAACACAGCCTTGATAGAAAATGAAATGGGTTATATGAAGAAGCCGATATAACTTCACTTGGTAGTTGGGGGGTCATAAGAAGGGGAAAAGCATAAGATGGTAAACTGTTCCGCATTCGTGTTCTTTTGTTTAGAAATGCTTCCCGCAACTTTAAGCTACGTCTAAATCTGGAGGGAATTAGGTTGGGAACAATTTGATGCTTTTTTATTGCGCGTTTCGTTAGAACAATGGTGTCGGTGTTGCAGAAAACTAATGATTGGAAAGATTTGTGAACACGGGCGACGCGGTATGTCTGGTCTTTGGTCAAATATTGGAATTATGTCACTAAAAACACTGATTTAGATGGTAACACTCCATTTGATCAGGTAAACAAGCTTGCACTGAGGCTTATCAGCAAGTACATTAGCTTCGCTTTGTCCAATGAGCTAGTATTAACATTATTAAAACGTAGTGATACTGAGCAACTAGTATACTATTCCTAACGATTTAAGCGAGAAACCAACAGTTCTTACGAATCGCCCAAAAACCAAATAACACCCTTGTGGGGTAGGGTGGGGTGAACTCCAAAGCCTACATGTCGTTCCAAAGGGGAGGGTGGCTTAATTATTATTGTTTCGTTATAATATGTATTTCCTACGAACCAATGAATTCTAAAAGATTAAGATTATCCTTCTCAGAAAATCTGTGTCAATTGGTTACGTTTTAGGTGGTTTATTCTCTCTTCTTTTTTCGATTTGGCTATGCACGTCAAATGGCTTATAGAGGAGGAATTCGATGTGGTGCTGGTGAGTTTACTTGCCAGAGTGGGCGCAGCTCTACAACGTGACCCTATTGAAGATATTCGTATTCCACTAGAGTCCCTTAAGAGGGAACTCTTTCTGAATTCCTTGGCGTCAGCAAATACCAGATGGAGCGGCCTGAAAGCAGGTAGCATATCAAGGGTCCTCATTTTGTCAGCAAACCCATGGCACGATCTTAATTTAACAACAAACGAACTAAATAAATAGCACTAACCTTTTCCGTTATCGTCTATTCTTTAAAATTGCATCGAATGCACTTCGACGAGCATTCTCGTCATCATCAGCGAAAACACCGACTGAAGAGATTTTTCCACTCGATCTCCCAGAGCAACCTGGCCAAATTATATATATGTAGGACATCCGATCTGCTTAACAGACCGAGAGCTGTTATCGCAAAACTGCAGCTAGGCTGGGCGCCCCTTAAAATACACACGGTCGCAGCTGCGACGACGTGAACGAAAAAGAAACCATTATTCACCTTCTCTGTAAATCTCCGGTCCTTGCCACAGTCAGAAAGAGGTCTATGGGGGAGAACTTCTTTGAAAACCTGAAGGCAATCTCGGAAGTAAAGATTAAGGAAATAGTCAGTTTCTTAAATTTCTCTAGTTGGCTTTAGTTCCTTTTTCCCATAATAAACTCAGTCGACCATGATTTCAGATAAGAAATCAGAGTTGCGAGTGAACTGATTCCAACAAAAAACCGGGTCTTACTGGTTCTGGAATTTAAATGGCGCTATAATAGTGCTAATTGGAGTGTTACTACGATGACGACGCTCACCACTTAAACCAACCAACCAACCAACCATTATATAAAACTTCTCTAAAATCTCTGAAATTGTATTCATATTTAATGTGAAAAGGTATATAAACTTAAAGAGGAGGGAGGGAGTAATAGAGGCTTTCCCCTTAATAAAGAGATATAAAAAAAGTAAAAAGGTTTCATGTATTTAAAGCTGTGAGGGATTAGGCGATGCATCCAAAACAATGGGATGTTTAAAACTTATTCGTTTAAATGATCGCTAATGGTCGCTAATGTAAAAGCATACCATGGCTCTCTGATTAATAAATTTCAGGCAAAAAAATACGGGTCGAATTGCGAACTTTCTCTTTCTTTTGCCGGTCGACTAAAAAACTGTGAAAGCTGTGTTCGTCTGTCCCAAGAATTACCCGTATGACCAAGCATAATTCCGAAACTGACTTTAATGATTCCTGTTTTAGTGAGGGTAGGGTTGGGTGGTTAGACGGATTTGGATGATTTTATTTTTGTATGTTCCCTCGGACAAAACTCCGGATCTTCGATTCGAACGTATAATTTGTTCTGTTGTACAGCTGTTCAACATGAACCATGTGACCTGTTAAATATCTAAGCTACTAGTCTTTCCCAACCGGTGTTTCCGGCGCATCCTTAACATCTATTGGCCGGATGGACACCAGGCGAAAGTGGCAATGGATTCACAGGCGAAAGTGGCAATGGATGGGCCATACACTAAGAAAAAAGCCATCGCGCAACATGCTCTAGATTGGAATTCGCACGGGATCCAAGGAAGATATCGAATTTGATGACCGCGAAAAACATGGAGAAGATCCGTCGATAGGGAAGGTACTCAGATCAACAAATCGTGGTCATAGGTGAAGACGTTGGCGCAGAACCGGACCATGTGGAGAGTGGGTGTGTAGATGCCCTATGCCCCACAATGAATTAAAGGAACCCCAGATAGAGAGAGAGAGAGAGAGAGAGAACTCAGCACCAAACTAAGTCAAGCGTTGCCCGATTTGGGCAATGTGAGAGTATTGGATAATGTGAGAGTATGGAAAGCGTTCAACGATTAACTTCGCAACGCATGCCGGGATTTTGCATATTGCTTTTGTCTTTGTATAGAGATTGTCACTTAAACCATTTTGTTGTTCACTTTTTACTTTGTTTGGATATGATACTAAAAAAAGATCATCGTATGAAAAAAGCGATTTTAACAGTTGCGGAATTATTCTACTCTATAAGAAAGAAGGAGAATAATCTAAATCCGGCTACACCTTATGAAGTTAGTCGCCTCCCCCTCTTCAGACCTACAACCTAGATACAAAATATTTTGGTTTTAACCCGATAATGATTTCATACAGCAAAAAGGAATAATCTAAAAATCGGAGCACGCCATTACGAAGTAAGATGACTGATTCCTCCAATCTCGGTCCCCACTCTTGGTACAAAATTCATTATGAGGAAAAGTATACGTAAGTTGGCGTTGATTTTATATGCTTGGGATTGTTTTTGAGAAAGGTACACTTTATTTTGATTTAGTTGTCGCTGACTTTGATTTGGTTGCTCCTGATTTTGATTTGGCTGTAGGTATCGTTGAAACTATTACATTTACATTACAAGTCTAAAAGCAATATCTTAACTTCCTATCAACATTTTCATTAACCTATCGAATTTTCTTTTCAGCTAAACCTCATTAAGCCATCTGGTTGGAATATTTAATTTACAGGTATGTACCCACAAATTAATCTAGCAAATTTTAACAACGTACCTCACATGTTGATTGTGAGCAGATTCTAAAGTGGCCATCAAATCAAAAATTTATCCTTGTCGGTTCTTTTGATGAAACAATTTATTACAAAACCAGAAAAAGTTGGCAATTCGCAACATTTACGTAATCGCATCGTTTTCTCAGTCTGTTTCTTGAAACCACTCATCCCGTCGTAACTACCAAGTTTAGGATATTTTTCAGCACATTCGAAAAGGGCCCCATATATACATCATAACCTAAAAAATTCTGAGATCTCCAGATTTGAAGCAACTACCCATAGATATATGTTCCATAAAAAACCTTTCCTGGTGTTTGTGTAAAAAGTTGAATAATGTTTGTATTCATCCCCAAAGGAAACGTAGGGTTTATTTTTTGAAGGCCAGCTATGCGAAATTGCCAACTATTTTTTACCTCCGAGGGATCACGCCCCCCGCCTGGTTGGTTTTGAGCCCAACATTTGAACTTTTTGCATGCACCCACCATAATTTAATAAAGTTCTTGGTCTATCCAAGCTCTGCACAGGACTCTTAAAAGACGTATGTCGGTAGAAACTTGGTTTATATCAAACACTCTCTGCAGACATTCATATATAAGGTTGAACCAGGTGTTTATAAATATGACTACAGTCTCCTATGTTGGTGACAATCCTTTCGAAGTGGAGACGAAAAGGACGCCAGAAGTTGTTTTGCTTATAACTAAGTACTTAACTAAATTTAAATGAGTGTACCGAGGCCCGAGGTCAGGCAGACGGAAGCACCCTTGAACTAATACTTACACCTGACACTTAAGTAGTAGCCGATGCTCGAGTACTGGAAATTTAGATGACGTGAAGTGCACTTGTACCAGCCGGAATGTTCCCTTCGGATTGAAGTGAAATTTAGGAAGCCATCACCGGTCTGCGGGACCTGAAAGAAAATTTGTATAGAAATGTGTTAATAATTCGTCACAAACGGAACATTGATATTGATGAATAAAATACTGTAAGAGTGCCTAAGTATGCTATAAAATACTTTGCGGTGTTGAAGGTCGTCTGTTCGGTTTTAATCCAACACGTTTTGAGGTGAGAAAATTTATTCTGTCAAATGTGAGAATTTGCGACGTAAATTTTGTGTGCTTCCGAAGGGATAAGTAGGGGATAATGGCGGATTTCGTTGGCAACTTATGGATGTATTTTATTTCGTGTATGTGAGTTAAGGGAGCTGACACACTTTGTCTTGTTCGGAAAGACACATTTTCGGCTAATGTCAAAGAAATCTTTCTCCACCCACCAGAATTCGTTAGAGAAACAAGTGAGAAGACATAAAACACTCAGGAAAAATAAACATCGGTTGGGAAGGATAGTTTTATTTTGCTTCAGGTCGCATTTCCTATACTAAACTTTGTCACCAACGATACGCCCTCTGCTAAGTTATGTGAAACTATTACGAAATGGTACAATAACGACGCCTCCCATTTCTTGGAAATGACATCCTCTTTACTGCAGTTACACCTACAATGTTAAAGGTAATTTTGCTGTTAAGGTCATGGTCTGATAAGATATTTCGTGCTCAAATATAACATTCACTGTTAAATAAAATTATCTACAAAATGCGAATTATTTATTTAAAAAGTTATTTCGAAAAGTTCTGGAAAAGTCACAGAGATGGCGCCAGAAACAATAGACTCCTACAAATTTAAATAATAATGTTGGCCTTCTTCCATCGTGAGATTCTCAGTCCAACGGGGGCGACTTATAGTTGTTTTCTACTAACAAGACATCATGTTTAAAACAGCTCGGGTTTGCAAAGTAACGTCGGTAATTCGGAATCCACCTCGGGTACAGTTTTTTTTCTCGCTCCATGCCTCAGAAAGGGATGAGAGAACTAGAGATAACTGCTAAAACATACGACATAAATTCTTGTACGGAGCAAAATGCTGCGGTTCAGAGTACCTACGTGATAACGTGTTGGCTTTCCATCCCAACTATCAACAACACTTGGTTGCTTTCTGCTGGCAATAGATTAACTGTAAAAGGCAATTGGAGGTACGAAATCCACTTTAAATTTTGTAGGTCCACTTGCAAATGTAGCCTCGCATCGGGTGAAGTCTTTCTCCCTCCCCATATTCCGAAGAAGTTATGGGACCTATAGAGAGAGAACAAATTGAGTGCGGTCACGGTCAGTAAATATTTCACTCACTGACCATATGCATCCTAAGTGCAAAAGTAGCACTTAGGGCGTGCGTGGCTGTGATCATGAGTAACTGGCAGGACTATTAATGCGGAGAATCAAGGGTAAGTACTTTATTTTATCGGATAGAATAAGTAGTATATTTATGAAAAATTTAAGATAATTTTGTATAAATAGACTAAGCAAATAAAAATAAACAGTGGTAGTAAAACAGACTTCGTTGTTGTCATTTGGGAGTTAAGCTGTTTAACTGCTCCCTTAAATAGATGCCTTGTGTGGGGAAATCAGAAGTCTGCCTTGTTTTTACGATTATGCCAAAACTCAGCCTATGCCCTCTGATGAAATAGTGCAGCCGTGACAAGAAAAACAATTAAGGGTAGGGAAAATGCGTTAGGGAGTTGACTGAAGGACTTCACTACATAAGCTTCGTTTGAACATTCAGGTCCCACAAGACGAAGGGAAAACATCAGATGGTAAACCGTTCCGAATCCGACCTGTTCTAAAAACGGAAGATTCCCGAAATATAAATACCCTACAAACTTGAATTTTAGCGTAGGGGGCTTAAATATCTGCTATCGCGTGTCGTGATTTGCCTAGCAATTTCGTCAGAACAATGGCCGTAGAAATAGCGATAGAAGAGTGCGAGACAACGGACATTCCACCAATGCTCTCAAAGATTGTGAAATCGCCAATATGTTTAGTAGTATTTTTTTTGTTTATGGTGTAGCCAAAGCCCAGGTGAAAACCCCATGATGCGTAAGGATGGCTTTGACTGGAAGGAAATTAGGGTATGAGGGAACTTGAATGTCTTATTTTTGCATTCCTGCAAGCTAAACAACAGCCCAGAGACATCGATACATGAAAGTAAAAACACAATTCTACTTTTAATATCTTTTGACATACGTGGTACATTTAACTAATTAACCAAATACTACTTAAACACTGTTTAGTCTTTAAAAGGTCATAGACTATTTAGTTTTAGATTATTACGTCCTCTTGGGAAACGTTCAACACTTCATTAGAAATAATGTTTATGTTTCAGCTTTCACTTTATCAAGTTGGGGATGGTGTTGGTATTTGCACTGATGAGAAGGCTGACGACTATGACGACGTATAGACAGTAAAACTTTGAACCGGGTTTAGCACGCATGTAATATTTGTTTATCTACTTTGTAAATAAAGGAAGTGAAGTAGAAATTTCTGACAGCGAATTAGATAGTGGAAAAGATGTAAATGTCTAAGAGCTTCTTATACTGAGAACGACGGTTGAAATTATTTAATTATTAGCCTTTCCAAAATTCCTTGGATTAAAATGCAATTGCAAAGATTTGCTGATCTGGTGTAAACTTTCTGTAACTTATTGCCAAAGATTCAACGAATACATCTGATTCATTCCTTTCTTTGGATTTGCTTAGGGCTTCACGGCACCGAGACAAGACCGAGACTTTGGCAGATCTCGGTCTTGGTCTCTTCAAGATGAAGACGATTTCGCTCTCGTCGCAATCTGGGCGAGATAAAGGCCAGTCTCGGTGCGATCTCGCTCTCGCCAAGATAAAAAAAGGGTACTTCGGTGGGATAAGGGGGACCGAGGACAAGTGATATATCTATGTATATATGCCTTTTCTTCATATTCCCATCGCCAAAATAAGGTAGCAAAGGCTCTTGTTTGCTATTGGGGATAAAGCGAAAATATCTGAAGAAGGAAATAATGTAGAAAGAAGCGATTGAGCAGAGCAGTGTATACTTCGATGCCCCATAAATCACACAACTGAAATTTTTCGGAACGACATAAAAGCTGAAACAACTTAAAAAAATTTTCTACAATAAAATGATAAAAACTAATATCTCGCCCACTCTCGTCATCTCAATCTTGCTCTCGGTATCGCACTGTTACCAATGATATTGGTCTCGCTGCCGGTCTCGGTACCGTGTCGAGACCGATACCGGCAGCGAGAATTATCTCGAGTATCGTGAAGCCCCAGATTTGCTATTACTAATTCCGTGCAAGTGGGAAAATGAAAGTAAAATTTAAAAATTATTTATGTTACGATATCTGTATTGACGTCGTCGGTGGAGATGTGATAATGTGTCGGCCTGTTGGCCCCTTGAGGTTTGAGCCAAAATCTATTCCTTCTGGTAAAGTCTGTAACTGTCGAAATATATATTCAAAGATGACCAATCCTTCACTAAAATAATTTTTTAAGAACTCAATTAAATCACCAATGTCTTAGGCGAGAGAAGATTTTCACGCGATTCGAAATAACGGCCCTACAATTTAAAGCGTACTCCAAACCACTGGCATTTTCAATCCCATGGTCATTTTATCATAATATGTTGTCCGTAGAAAGCAGCCATGGATCTCCGACAGTGGGATTTGAACCTGGGACCTCCGAATTGGTAGGCCGACACGTTATCACTTACTCCACCGATAACTGCGTCGCACCTAGTGCAGGGGGGGCTGAGATGCTCGCCCTATGTAACCTTCCTCCTCTCAAGCTGGCGGGTGTGATTACGGAGTCCAAACTTCGGTGGGCTATAGACAGCTTCATGCCATTCAAGTCTCCGGGTCCTGATGCTATAGTTCCTGCCGAGCTCCAACGCAGCTCCGATCTTATACTGAATTCACTGATGGTATTGTATAAGGGATGCCTTGCTTTGACCTACATCCCACCACTGTGGAAACGAGTCAAGGTGGGGTTTATTCCCAAGGCGGGCAAAAGCTCGCATGTCACTCCTAAGGACTTTAGACCTATAAGTCTATCATCTTTTCTTCTTAAAACTTGAGAGACAAGCTGTAGTATCCCTCAGCATCTACTATCGGCGTCCCAGCATGTGTACTGTAAAGGGAAGTCTGCAGAGTTGGCCCTGCATCCTTTCGTGGGCACTATAGATAAATCTCTTGATTGCAAGGAGTTCACACTAGTGGCCTTAATTGACATTGAGGGAGCTTTTAACAATGTTAGTCCGGGGGCAATCATGGATGCACTCTCTTCTCTGGGTGTGAATACCAATCTTATGGCGCTGATCGGTCAGATACTTCATAGCAGGACTAACGGCTCAAGGCTAGGAGAGACTCATGCTACCAGGACTGTAAGCACGAGCACACCGCAAGATGGGGTCCTGTCTCCTCTTCTCTGGAATCCGGTGGTGAATAAACTGCTTCTAATCCTGGAAGGGGGGAGTGTCGAGTGTTTGTCTATGCAGACGACATCGCTATAGCTATCTCGGACAAATTCCTGCCTGTTTTAAGGGATCTTATGCAGAATGTCCTCACTAAGCTCACCAATTGGGCGGTGGGGTGTGGGCTTTGCGTTAACCCTAACAAGACCGATTTGGTTATCTTTACCAGGCAATATAAAATTCCGCATGTTGATCCTCTGTATCTGAATTACATCCGCCTGGCTTTTACTGAGGAAGCTAAATATCTGGGTATCATCCTGGATAGGAAGCTCAGTTGGAAGCCTAATATTCATGAGAGGGTCAAGAAAGCAACTGTAGCTATACACTCCTGTAAGAGGGCCATCGGTGAGAAATGGGGTTTTCAGCCCAAGTTAACCCACTGGCTCTATGTTGCAGTCATGAGGCCAATCCTGTTGTATGGTGTGGTCTGGTGGCCATCACTGGACAAGGTTACTTACCTCAACGTTTTCAGGAAGATAAAGAGGTCAGCCTGTATCTGTATCACCGGGGCACTACGGACCACTCATACTGATGCTCTGGAGATACTTTTTCATTTATTTCCATTAGATCTGGTGGGTAAACAGATGGCTGCTAATGCTGCCGTGGTCCAATACTACAGTGGGGCATCTTGACTACACCACTCCTAGCTACGCCTTTGTCAAGCGGTTCAGATCGACGATCCCAACCAGGCTTGACTGGGATGAAGACACCATTCCCAGCCGTTCAGATTTACACGCATGGTTTTAAACTACGGGGCAGGGTGGGAGTGGGGTTTTCTCAGTAGCACTGAACATTAGCCTGTCCTTCCGTCTTCCGGACTACTGCAGTGTGTTTCAGGCAGAGGTCATGGCTATTCAAGAAGCTTTGAATTGGTTGAAGAGGAACGAAGCTGATTCTGTCCTATCGACATCTAGTGCTGTTAATATAGTAGCTGTCGCTCAAACTTAAATGAGTTGGCTGTGCGGTATCAAATTCTCCTGTGCTGTGTCCCGGGGCACAGGGATATTCCAGGAAACTGCGTGGCAGTCGAGCTTGCTAGACGTGGTGTCACCCTGGAGATCCAGCCGGATAAGACTACTCTGGCCGCCTGCAAGCTGTTGCTTGGTGCGAGGGAAATCAACCTACCGAACGACAGATGGGCAAACGGCACTAAGTGCCATACTTCCAGACAGATCTGACCTAAGCTAGATCTAAGGCGCTCCAAGTGTCTGATTTCGAGGGGCAGATCTGACCTTGGTGTAATTATTGGGATTATCACAGGTCATTGCGCTATTGGCTTACACGCGAAGAGACTGGGTATCTTCTCAAACGATTTCTGCGAAAGCTGCATGGACGAGGAAGAGGACGAAACTATTTTCCACTTCCTCTGCCGGGCCCTGCACTGGCACGCAGGCGGAAGTCCTTCTTGGGTAACTATTTCTTTGATTGTCTCTGCGATCTAGCGGCGATTGACGTTGCAGATCTCTGGCGCTTCATCGACAGCTCCGGATGGTTCCAATGAGGAGGGGATGGGAATTCTTTGATTCCAGTGGCATCACAATGGGCCTAATGAGATCTAAGTGTGTCCTTTAAGGCAGCCCAATGAACCTAACGTAAACCCTGTAGGATAAAAGGTTATTCTAGACTGTCGCATCAGATGTTTTAGCGAAAGAAGGCTAGTAGCTTAATGATCCACAGATAGACAAATCGATAGGCCAGCCTCTAATGTCAGTAAAAATAGTTTTTAATGATTAAGTTCTACCGACTTCATAAAAAGCGCTAAAAGCATAAAATAATATTAGTGCTTCACGATACTCTAGATAATTCTCGCTGCCGGTATCGGTCTCGACACGATACTGAGACCGGCAGCGAGACCAATATCATTGGTAACAGTGCGATACCGAGAGCGAGATTGAGGTGACGAGAGTGGACGAGATATTAGTTTATATCATTTTATTGTAGAAAATTTTTTTAAGTTGTTTCAGCTTTTATGTCGTTCCGAAAAATTTCAATTGTTTTCTCTCCTCAATCGCTTCTTTCTACATTATTTCCTTCTTCAGATATTTTCGCTTTATCCCCAATAGAAAACAAGAGCCTTCGCTGCCTTATTTTGGCGATGGGAATATGAAGAAAAGGCATATATACATAGATATATCACTTGTCCTCGGTCCCCCTTATCCCACCGAAGTAACCTTTTTTTATCTTGCCGAGAGCGAGATCGCACAGAGACTAGCCTTTATCTCGCCGAGACTGCGACGAGAGCGAAATCGTCTTCATCTTGACGAGACTACTCTGCGATCATCTAGAAATCTTTCGATAATGACTCCGCATTTTAATTGTATTATTACCGAGAGACAATTTTTTGTTCAGGCGATCAGAATGTGGAATGTGGAATGCGCTACCGCTAAATATTAAAAGGTCATACAACAGCAGCAGGTTCAAAGACATTTTGTTTTCTTATCTCTTAAATGAAGTTGAATAGATATGTAAGCTCTTTTTACTTTTAATTTTTTATTTTTTTTCTCCTCAATGTATTCTACAACTTTCTTGATGAAAATGAAATGAAATAAATGAAAATGAAATGAAATAAATGAAAATGAAAGACCGAGATCTGCCAAAGTCTCGGTCTTGTCTCGTTGCCGTGAAGCCCTACTAGCAGTATACTCGGGTCAATGTTCTTAAGGCCCGCGGTCTCTTAGAATGGTTCACTGTAAGCGGTTTAAGTAGTCTGAAATGTAGCCGCCAAGTATAACTAACAGGCTAGGAGTAAAAATGACCTATCTGCAAGGTCCGAGCAAAAAATTAAAATCCTCCGCGCAAAAACGAACCGCGTGAGATTTCGGGCAAAAACCAATAAGAGAATTAACTACAAAAAGTAATACAAATATAATGCAGTTAAGTAGTTGAGAGTTTTTCTCTAATTCGGCTTTGACCGGAATCTCACGCGGTTCATTTTTGCGCGGAAGATTTCCTAAGCCACTTTTGCTCGGACCTTGTAGATAGGTAATTCAGCCTGTCAACTCTGATCCGATCTTTTGCGAACTTGAATCAGCGTATACACTTTTATTCTTCTGCAATTAAGGCTCATGTTGATATCCTCTACTTCACGCCTCATCCGTAACTTTGAACCGTTTGTGCCATCCTGTAGAGATCACTAAAGCTCGATGGTAGGTGCTATCGATAGTCCTATATTAAGTAGTTGCCACCATCGAAAGCTATGGATGTAGGAATTCACTATCGATAGTACTATCGTTACTTAGAAAAAAAACCAAAAGGCAAATCAAGATAAGAATTTCAGGGAATCAACAAAACAGGAAAACCTTCTCCAAATGTAATTTTTTTTATAGGTCGACAAATTACACAGGCCTGCGAGGTTTTTCCGCCTGAACAATGAATGGTTGTTTCCGAGGTGATTTTTCCCGCTGAAACCGAATCCGGGCTCAGAATTGCTCTATCACGTCAGGTTTTTGAGATATTCTACCTTAAAAGTGCAAAAACACTGTTTTTGTCATATTTGAGGTTATGTAGCACGGCGACGTTAATTGTTTTAAAAAAACTATATGTGGAATCTTATAGTACAAGTGTTCCTCTTTTAAATTAAGTTGAATTTGCTCCAATATCTTTTATTTTCGCCGAAATATCGCATTTTGAAATTTTCATGTTCATGAATTTCTCGGTATATGAAAAGTTTATGGTCACTTTATTCAAGTAACCATAAAGTTTTCGACGGAGGAATCACAATTCACTAAATGTGGCATAGTGAATTTACATAATAATTACTTTTGGGGTGCAGTAAACCGAAGGATTGCTCTACAGACCTCATCTCAAAACAGATTCTCCGTAAACTTGTGGGTAGGAATTGTAGGTAATCGACTTATTGGTCCACATATTTTACCGGATAGGTTAAACAGCAAGAACTATTTAAACTTGCTGCAAAACGGTCTAATCTACTTAATGGTTAAAGGACATATCCTTGGAAGTACGAAGAAGTATGTTATATCAACATGACGGGGCACCGGCCCATTGCGGAAGAAATGTATTCCAGTGGTTATATGGTAATTACAGGGGTAGGTGGATAGGGCCGCATAGTACTTTTCCTTGGCCAGCTTGTTTTTTTTTATGGAGGAGCATGAAAGAAATGGTATACGGATCAGGAGTTGCGACAAGAGATGAACTAATAACAAGAATCTTAGAAGTCAGAAATAAAATTAAAGAAAATCTAGCAACAATTGTGGATTCGAAGTGACAGAGGACATTTTGAAAATATATTAAATTCTTAATTTTATTTCTTTTTTTCAGCACTATTTACAACCTAGTGCCGTTCAGGACTCCTAAATTGTAACACAAAGAGTTAAAAGATCGACAATTTAGGAGGCAGGTAGAATTTTTTCTTAGGAGGGCAGGTAATAGCTGTACGTTTTCTGCTGTAACTTGAAACTGAAAAATTAAAAAATTAAAAATAGGGCAATTTTTCAAGATACATATTTTTTCAAGATAAAATTGATTTTTTTTCCGAATATTTAAGTTTGAAAATCATTTTTTTTAACTATTAGCATTAAAAAACACAATCAAAATCGACTAAATTTTTAGCAGCTTTTGTATCCCTGGGAATGAATTTTCGATTTGCTTGAACAGTTGCACAGGCATAATACCCTTTCTTTTTAATTCAACCATAAGATTGTATGATGTGAAGGAATTGTCAAAGGAGAGTTTGTGATCGACTGAATCTTACTGGTGGTGTAGTAACATTGTATCTGAGCGATTCATTGGCGGGGCGTACTATTTCGCAGTCAGCACCAGTGTCAGATGTCGAATATATTTTTAAGTATCAAGTCGGAACTATTTACAAACTACTTCACATTTCTTCTATGGATTTAGTTGAAGTTTCTATCCCGCACAATCATGTCATTGTTGTTGAAGACTTTAATGTCAACTTGCTGAATGATAATCACCTTACTCGTCGATTTACCGACTTGATTACGACTATAGATTTGTCTGTCGTTAATAGCTTCCCTACTAATTTCGCAGCTACAACTTCTTCCTTACTCGATCTGTTTTAAGCTACCAACTCTGCATCTGTGATTTTTCATGATCAAATATCATTTTCAGGCTTTTTTAGCTACGATCTCATCTTTTTAACTTATGATATAGATAATGCGGATCGTCCTAAGAAGACTTTTTCTTATTTATGATTTTAAGTCCGTTGATATAAACTCTCTGCAAAATGAGGCATGTTTTTTGATTGGGAGCAAGTCTACTATATTACATCTGAGCAACTGTGCTATTTTGAACATCTTCTAAGTGAACTCCTTCATAAGCATGTACCAATCAGTGTGCGAAGAGTTACGGATGATAGCTGTCCTTGGTTTAATGCAAGAATTACATCTTTGATCTCTCAACGCAATAGTGCATATGCTCGCTGGAGGCGTTTTCGTACATCTGAGGTGCGTGAACGTTTCCACTGCTTACGATTTAAAACTTAATTTTTAACGCCGAACTAGACATCAAACCCACCACAAATAAATTGTGGAATAATTTGAGAAATGTGCGTATAGGTCGATCAAAGGATGCTCACGTCTCTAAAGACGTTAATGAACTTAATCGAATGTTCACTGGTCAATCTTCGATCGGCTATTGTAATAATGACAACATCCAAGTCGGCTTTTCTTTATCAAGTAATTCTAATGGTTTTAGTAACCACTCATGATGTTACCAACGCGTTTTTCTCTATCAAGTTTAAGTCGGTGGGATTGTGCATCCTACTTTCATTAAAATGCTCTTGCCGGTTGTGTTACCGTCTCTTACATACATATTTAATACAGTAATTGTTACTTCAATTTTCCCCCAGAAATGGAAGAGATTCGAGCTAATCGCCATACCCAAAAAACCGATACTAATGCTAAAGATTATCGCGCTATTGCCATTTTTATCCAAAGTATTTTAAAGACCTTTACACACGCAGATGCTGTCCTACACAGGCCCGTAGAGACCAAATTCGGGCCCGGGGGTACCACATACGCCCCCCCCCCCCGCGAAAGGAATTTCGGTCCCGGGACTAACCGTTTACGGGCCCATATACAATCGAATGAGTGACTTTCAATTTAAAATCTGTCTAGTATATTACACTTTTTCGATCGTGAAACATTTTTTTATGTATAATTAAAATGGAAAAACATTTTCTGTTGATGCCGTAGATGACAGGGCCCCTTTTGAAAGCCCGTGCCCGGGGTTTACCCCCTTCGCCCCCTCCCTGTCGGCGGCCCTGGTCCTGCATTAATAAGCAAGATCTCTTGTGCCCCGCATGACAGCATCAATTGGTGACCTGATATTCGCTGCGCAATTGATCGTGACTGGTTATCATTTCTTTAAGGTTTTTGACAGAGTTGATCATATTTCTATGCTTCAGAAGTTGTCTAGTCAGTTTTTCTTTACGGACTCTGCCTATAAGTTGATCTGGACTTATCTTGGAGGCCGCATGCAGAAAGTCTTCTGTTACGGGTTACATTCTAGTTTTCTTGACATGCATACTGGTGTTCCTCAGGGATCTATATTGGACTCCTATTCTCCCTTTATATCAATTATCTCCCAACATTCATAAAGAATATCGGCTTTATGGAGGATTCTGTCCACAGGTTGAATGAGCATATTTCATCTATCAATGATTGGGCTCTTGATAACAAACTACTTCTCAATTAATTCAAGTTCAAATTGATTGTTATTTATCGACAGTGCATTGATACAACGGATTTTCCAGAAATCTTTTTGAATGGCATTGAAATACTCTACGAAGATACGGCAAGAAACTTAGGCATTATCTTTAACAAAACTCTATCTTAGTCTCATCATGTGAAGGGCGGTAGAATATATGGAGCTCTTCGCCCTTGAGTCGGTTGGACTCTGACTGACGAAGAAAGCTTTATATAGCTTTTAATTCTGCAGCACGGTACTTTGGTGTCCTATTTTTAATATTGTTGCACAAAAACAAAGTAGTACGAAACTCAATATATTTTAGTATGGGGCACCCAATGATAGAGTTAGTGTAAGAGGACACATAATCAAAGTTTGCGTTTCGTCCTACTTTGTTTTTGTGCAAAATTATTATAAATAATACACCAAAGTATCTTTCTGAAAAAAGTTAGTTTTACTCAATCACAAAAAACTGCTTCTTTAATAGTACCAGAATTTCGTTATCGAATAACTGAGCGCAAATTTGTTGTACAAGGTATTAGAATGTGTAATATTCTTCCAACTGGCAGCTTCCATACTTTTCAGTACATGTTTGAGAATACTAGTATAAAACGGGTGAAAGGGGTGAGGGACCTGGGAGTGTATCTTGATGTTAAATTGAACTTCATCTCCCATATTTATAACGTCGTTGCTAGGGCAAACTCTATGCTGGGATTTATTCTTCGGTGGTCCAAGGAATTTCCAAGCCCTCAAATAAGACTCCATCTTTACACGTCACTGGTTAGACCCCTGCTTGAATATGCTAGTCAGGTTTGGTCTCCGTTTTACGGATCCCACATTAAACGTATCGAGTCCGTCTATCGTAGATTTGTGCGATCGACCCTGCGTTCTTTGCCTTGGAATGACCCTCTTATTCTATCACCTTATGAGGAGCGCTTAGGGTTACTGCAACTTGTTACACTCGAGAAGCGTCGTTGGGTTGCAGATTTGTTATTTTTGAATCAGCTTCTGCAGGGAAAGATAGACAGTGTTGAACTTGCTGCCAAAGTTTTGCCTAGAGAACTGTCCTATTCCCTACGTAATCGATCACTTGTACAGATTGCTTTTTCGCGCAATAATTACGGCATGTTCGAGCCTATAAACCGCATGTGTAGGTCTGCTAATGATAATGGAGACGTTTTTGATACTATTATGGACAAAGTGACACTTAAAAGGAATATCTGCAATTTGTAATTCAGTCCTTTGCTCGCACT
Organism: Leptarthrus brevirostris; assembly: GCA_964036015.1. Classification (NCBI taxonomy): domain Eukaryota; kingdom Metazoa; phylum Arthropoda; class Insecta; order Diptera; family Asilidae; genus Leptarthrus; species Leptarthrus brevirostris. Next base: position 115,157,385 of record OZ038372.1, on the reverse strand, counting down.
GGTTTTCGTTTTAATTTCTCGGCTTTGTTTGTTTTGCATTTTGATTCTTTTGTATTTAAATGGAAACACCATTATTATTATAAACCGCATGTATAGAGTTGTAAAAATGTGTCGTCTTTTTGACCTGACTCTCACCAAGGATTTGCTTTAACGATCTCTGTTGTCTATGCACCTCTGATTGTTGTGTGTGAGCGTTTTTAAGTGTGTTGGCTACTAATGTTTTTTTTTTGCATGTTGGTGTGGGAGCCTCATTCGCCTCAATATAAAAATCTCGGAATTTCGGCATTTTTTGACTAACTACTATAATTAACTAACCCCTCTGATTCAGTATCAGAAGGAATGTGAAATTCTACATAATCACATATTATGCACACCAATTTTTTTTGGTAAAATTTGGAAAAGAAATTTCAAAATGGGCAGCGGAATAAAGCCTATACCACGAACTTGACTTTCTCACAAAAGCTTTAATATACTGCGCTTTAAATTAAATTAATTCAAATACTTGTTTTTCCTTCAAAGAACGCAATGGACGGAACATTATTGTGTGGTATTTAGAATATATGTATGTACTAACGACCTTCTTGGGAAAACTTAGAAATAGTGGTATATTCAATATACCACTGCTTCGGAAAGAGTTAATATAATTACCGGAATATGTTCTTTGTTTTGTTTATCCTTAAGTAAAGAGTAGCATACTTAATATAATCCTATTACAAACAATTTTAATCATTTTAACTTACCGGTGTATCCCCATCATCTTTTTGCCAGCGGGGCGTACTTGGTGGGTTCGAGTCAACATCGCACTTTAGGGAAACTTCAATTCCTTCTCGCAAAGGATAACCGAAGCCCGGTGTACGTGAAATTGCGAAAGATGGCGTATCTGTAAGTAGAAAAGTAAATAATCGTTTAGGTAGGAACAAGCTTCAAATTACATACAACACGTGCTCACGTGAGCAGGATTACATACTATGCTAAAATATTGGCAGATAGCAAAACAGAAGTAGGAAGTTCTTGGAGAGTTTGTTTGACGAGAATCTTCAAGATCAATAAGCCCAGTTTATCGTAGAAAATGCTTTCCAGTTGCCACCCTCATAGATACGGATACAGTAAATGTTGCTGTATTTATGTCGATATGAATTAAAAACGGATGGGACCACTTGTTCCGAGGAGGGTAGATAACCATTTTTTCAATTTAAATTACGCTGACAGCACCCTATCCAGCAGTATCCAACGTACAGGACTGCGTACAGTAAAAGTTGATTTTCCTGCCAAGGAAGGGATGCCAGAGTGGCAGGAAACACAAATTTTATTGAACATCGGCATGTGTCTGACAAGCGTTCACCACGACTTTAATTATTACTGTAAAAAGTCCAAAAGTAGCAGCATGGAACTCGGAAATTTTAAATTAATATTGGGCAAATCCAATACGACGTTAAAGCGACGCGGGCGGGCTTTAAGACGCAAGATTAACGTTAAAGTTGAAATAACTTGCTCACATTATTGGGTCTGTCATCCCTGTCAATGAGGGAGATGAGCTAAATTAAGCGCGCGAATTTCGATTAAAGAAATTCCAGCATATCTCCAGGCCCTGGGACTAAAGAGAAGGCAAATGACGAGAACTAGCCGAGCAGAAAAAAAAATTCTTGAACATTGGCTTAAAGGGATCGGAATGGTAACTAGGGTTCTGAGGGATGCACAAGAAGTTTGAAATCAATTGATCCATCAATTCTTTTTAAATTCCTCTGCCGCTCCTTTTTATAGTAGCTTTCTTTGTTCCTTTCGAGGCAGGGTGAACGGCAGGCGAACTCTGTAATTTGCGGACTTGGGAGTTGAAATTGTTGAAATTTGTGGGCGGGTGTGCGTTTCATTCGCTTGAAAGGACTTGGTATAGAAAATTGCTTCAGTTGATTGCCTAATGGCTCCAGGACTCTTGTGCTCCACATAATGAAAATCGAATAGAACTGAACAAGTGTAATTTCGTGCTCGTCCCTGAAACAAAAGTCACTCGATGACTTCTTTAACAGATGTTTGCCTGATGCTCTGTAAAAGGGACGGAAGTGTGTACGTACTAAAACTTTGTTACAAGGATAAAAAGGATATTCAATTCAGGATGAACACTAAAGTAAAATGGAGAAATAAATTCATTGGCTTTACAAAATGTCGTTTGCTTTTTTGTGCTACAATGTCTGTGTGTGAAACACAGTTCTTTTACGATATTGGGGTGAACTGCCTCAAGAATATTTTCAATTAAAAAAATGTTTTTGGGAAACAAGTCACCTAATGTGATTTCGTTGGAATTTGAATGTATAGAGGTTTCGAAATTATAATTAAAAAGACCTTTTAGGTGGTTTGGCTGTTTTTTCTGGTACGGTTTCTAACCCCGTGAAGGACAAAGGATGTCAACTAGGACTTTTATTTGCCATCTGGGATACCCAACAATCTCTTTTTTAATTCAAATTATTTATTTCAATATTTAAGTACGCAAGACCTCCAATCTTATTTTGTACTAAACAGAATGGAAACAATAGCGGTAATAAACCTATGAACAAAGGTAATAATAGAATGGATAGAAGAGAAAAAAAATCATAAGAAATATGGAAAAGTAAAAAAACAAAACTAAATAATTACAGATCAGAGGAGACATACTTATAGTACTTAAATTCAGTATTCCAAATTATATGCTTAATGTAAACTAATATAGAAGTCAACTACCTGAGTAGATATAACTACATATAAACTAAAGAGAACATGAGACTGCTAAATCCGGCTATGATTTATGGTTTGATTGAAATTTAAATTTAAAAAACATAAACTTTTAATTTTAATTTCCCAGTAAGTTGGGTTACGTTATGTTACTGTGGCGGTGAAAAAGGTTCACATAGACCACATCGGGTCCGTAGCAAGACCCCGAATTAGATGGACTACGTTTTGCGATAGTTGGAGAACTACCCTATTAGTATTATATTAAAGGTCTCCGTTGACAACTTCAGAATTCGTTGCATGTTAATTTTCAAGGCTTTCTTTAAGCCTTCAAAAACAAGGTTGTCGAGTTTTTCCTGCTTCTTCCTAGCAAGCGCAGGACAACGACATAAAAGTTGCTCTGCAGTTTCTTTTGTATTGCGTTCTTGACAGTGCTTACACAAATCAGAATAGAAAACACCAATTCTTAGCGTATCTACCCTCGTAAGACAGTGGCCGGAGTCGATCCATCGAGTCCAAGATAGGTTAAGTAGGCAGTTTGTCTTCTTTTGATCATAGGCTCATCACATGGTCTTCGTAATTTGACACGTTGTTGGCTCTTCCCATATTCTTTTCGAAAGATCTAACAGCTATTTATTCGAGGAAGTACTTGTTCCGCTTCCTGAGCGAGAATATCTGCTGCTTCGTTTCCGGCGATGGCGCTATGCCAGGTTACCCTTCAATTCGTGTTTTTGATTTAAATTCGTTGGACCAAGAGCTTTTAGCGCTCTGTTGCTTGAATTAAATTATATTCTCTATCTTTAGTGCCCTTAACCCCTTGTGGGGCATTGGGCGGGTGAATAATTTCACCCGATTCGAGAGAACAATTGCAAGTGGACCTAGAATTTAAAGTGGATACCGAACCACTCACATTTTCTCTGCAACTATTTTATCGTAATATGTTGTCAACATGAAACAACCACGGGACGCCGTCGGTAGGATTCGAACCTGGAACCTCCGGATTCGTAGGCCGACAGGATATGACTTACTTCACAGGCAACTCTTAAAATATATTTAATTATATTAAATTAGAGACCAAAACTGCGACTCTCCCCACTTCGCTCTGCAATATTGAAATTACGAAGGATTTAAGCTTGGATTTAAACACTGACAGTGCCCGAATCCTGTATATTTCCCAGTAAAGAGTTCCGGAATCGCACAGTCTGAATAGGATATCTCTCCATTACAAATTTGCTTAAACGAGGAATAGTTAGATTATTATTTGGAGAGATGGCGTAAGTTGAGATAGACTTTGCAGGTAAGAAGGTTTCCTAGTATGGATTAAGTTGAACATAAAAGTGACGTGCCTTCGATCCAAATAAGTATCAAGGGAGTAACCCAATACTCGAGTTTTGTATAGAGTAATATGTTCATAAATAAATAGGATATAAAGAGCTTCCATAAGTAAAGTGGGGCATTAAGTGAGCTTTTATTAATTCTAGACAGGTGTAAAGAGATAGAATAACTAACACTAAGTCGGAGCTTCCTGAGCCCAGCATATATTATATTTAACATAAAATGAACATGATCATAACACTTAATGGCTTTTACAATAACTATACCAAGGTTGGTAACCTTTTTCATAGATTGTAGTGCGACACCATTAAGACTATTTGTAGAAACAACTATCCCGTTAAGAGGACTCTGGTAGAAATTAATTAGCTGAGATTTATCATCATTTAGGATCAGCTCGTTCGGATCAGCCCATTTACCCACTCTACTAAGTTCATTGCTTAAACGCGCAATTCAATCTTCAATGAGTCCAATCGGTTTACTTAGGTAAAGTTGCGCATTATCAGCATAAAGATGAATCTTCACAATTTCAGCTTCTTTGAGCAGGTCACTTATAAATAAACAAAATAGCAGAGGACCTAGCACGGACTCCTCTGTGCAGAGGCAAGATATCAGACAGACAGTCCTTTATTCTTGCTAGCTGCATCTTTGACATCTTTGCTTATGTTTTCCACGCACAGTTGTTTTAAGTTTTCCTTTACCATCATAACAACATGCATGCAACAAAGTCAGATTCCAATTTCATATGTACGGCAGTAAATCTAAAGGATATACCTAAGATAATGGCGTAGTTATGTGCAGTTGGGAGGACTCTTGGACAACTCTCAAAATCGGCCGAAATAGATCTCTAATGTTCTTATCGATGGAACCTGTTTAGAATATTCATGTCATGGAAAACTATTTATTCCGCTCTATGGAATAAAATTGCTTAAAATGTTATTTTTATTGGTTTTATAAGCTTCATTAATAAACTTTTATAATTACAAGTAAACCGTACAGTGTAATTTTAAATAGTTATTTTATTTCTGACGATATTTTGAATTTTATCTAAGACTTAGACTACAGTGCAATATCAAAATGAATAATAAATTTACAAATTCTTTATAACAAATAAGCATTAAGTATGTAAGTCAACTAAGAATATTTAACTATTTACGGAGCTATTAACCTTAGCAAGTTACGAGAATATACATTTTATTAAATATGTCTTTAAATTTCGAACAAATCCATGACAGATTTTATTGGATTTTCTAGCATAATCAGTTGTGATTCGTGCTGGCTATAGCTGGTACGAACGGTAAAATTTACAGTAGACTATGAGTTCTAAGAAAGGTACCAGACCAATTCTGTGGACCGAATCTTATAGCACAGTATTGAAAACCAATTAGTTTACACCTAGAAATATGTATATGAGGGTATATTATCACATTTCCAATAGAAACTAAAAACCTTACAACTGCTTAATCTTTTTAAGAAGCACACGTCTAAAAGTCATCATCATATAACAATATAATTGCACAGAAAAGAAGATGCTGGCTACATCATTAATAAAAATTATGAACAAAAGTGGCCCTAAATGATTTCTTTGTGGCACCTGAGATAAAGTTTTGAAAGTGTGAGATTGAAGCAAATCAATTCCAACCCATTGATTATGACCATTAAGATGAAATCCGTTCCAGAAAAAAGAGGAAACCCAAATGCATTAAGCCCGCTTATAAACAAAGATAAATTAACACGATCAAAGGCCTATTAACCTCCTATGCACCTCCTTCTATTTGACCTAAAACATAAAGTTTCAAGAAGACCAAATTAGTAGACGTCCCGCTCACAAATTACAAATAAATAAAATAAATTCAAAAAACAAACTCTAATTTATTGTTGCTTTCAAAAATTAAAAAATTAGAATCAATTTCTTGATTTATAAGTACTACTTAGCGGGATATTCCCCACAATAGTAAACTATTCTTATAGCTTTACTTGCTGATTGAAATTTTAGCTTTAATACTTAACACTTTCAATAAACAATAAATTTAATAAGAACGTGCTCTTCCTCTCAAAACGTATGCGTTTAGGCACACGCTTTTATTAAATTTATTGTTTATTGAACATGCAAAATAATAAAGCTAAAATGTCGATCAGCGGTAAGTAAAGCTAAGAGAATAGTTCGTTATTATGGGGAACATTGAGTTAACTAGTACTTGTAAATCGAGAAATTAATTTTTTTTTAACTTTTCTAGGTAACAACGAGATGAATTACAAAATAGTTTTTTCTTTGTTTTTATTATATTTATAAAAGCGTTGTTTTTAATTCTTTAAACCACAATTATTTGGCCGTTTTTTAGTTTTGTAATCATTGCATCGCCCTCTCTTAAAACTCTTAAGTTATCCGGCATCTTGAAGCGTCCGCTATGTAAGATGTAGAATATCGTCACATGTTTTATCGTATTTCTCAAACCCTTTCATTTAATGCTCATGTCAAGGCGGTTGTAAAGAAAAACGTAAGCCGCCTTGGGGCTTCCGCCATATTGGGTTCAGAATGACGTCACGTAGCTCATCGTATTCTACGTCCGCCATAATGGTATTAGAATGACGTCATATAGTTTATCGTATTCTTCTCGTCGAACTCTTTTATTTAATACCCACATCAAAGGGGTTGCAAAGAAAAGGGTAATCCGCCATCTTGGGGCGTCCGGCATATTGGATTTAGAAAAATATTAGGTATATTAAGTATTGCATTGTCACCGGACTTACACACGTGCGCAAAATTTCAGTTTAATCGGCTTGAAAAATTTGACGACGAACGGACAAGTGAAGGTAAGTATAAACTTGTAAAAATAATCGCCTATTTAATCGGAAACAACAAATTGTGCTTGTGAAAAATGTCTTACCGAAAATTCGGTGTGACAGTTGAGTAGGTACAGCCGTCTAGATTGGTATTTATTTTTATTTTGTTAGGTCAACATCTATTTTTCGGTATATTGAGGCGTCCAGCAGTGAAACGAAAGCTAACCTTTTGGTCCTCCTATTAAGAAGAGCAAATGGAATTTAGGTTTCCTTTATTAGAAACACCGATCGTGTGAAAAAATATTTTAATATTTGATTCTTTGCTGGAGTCTTAAACGAAATTTTCTTTCAATTCTAATTTATTGATATTTTCATAAATTTTGTGTTTAGCCAGGCTCTCGAAACTTTCAGGTAAAACTTAGGAATTGGTGTATAATTATTAACAATCTGACTCGGGCCTGTCTTATTCAAAACGGATTCAAAACGGAGACGGAGTTGGATAAATTCGTTGAGCGGCACGACCAACATATCATGGGCCTCGGGTTTGAGACCAGATCTCCCCGAGAGCTTTTATTAAGAAATTAAAATAATCCACTCCGCCTCCGAACTGTTGTCTAGCTCGCAGCAATGCAAAGCCTCTAGGCTTTGGTCACATCATATATAAAAAAACAAAAAACAACAACGATTGCAAGTGTAATACAGTTTAAAGTGAATTCCGAACCACCCTGATTTTCGTCGCAACCCCCAATGGCCTTTTTATTGTAATCTGCTGCAGCAGAAAACAACCATTGGTTGCCGAAGGTGGGATTCGAAACTGGGACCATCGGATTGGAAGACCAACACATTATCACTTACTCCACCAGCGACTTAAACCCACAATGGTTTAATTTAAGAGAATTTTCATTCATCCAGGTCGCCGGCCATTATATAAGTCTGATTAAAATTCAAAAAAATTTTGCAAATAATTCACAAATTCGGCACGCGAAATAAGAAGAAAATGCATATATATATATATATATATATATATATATATATATATATATATATATATATATATATATATATATATATATATATATATAAATATATATCACTTGTGCTCTCTCCACATTTTCTCACCGAGATTTCCTTTTTATCTCACCGAGAGTGCGACCGGACCGAAGCTGGACTTTATCTCGCCAAGATTGCGACGAGATCTATTTCGCCAAGATTGCGACGAGATCGTCTTCACCTGGACGATACCCGGACGAAGATATGCCAAAATATCGGTCTTGTCTTGTTGCCGTGAAGCCTTAGTTTAATGTTATTCTCTTGACCAAATATACTGCCTAAAGAGATGTCTGTGCAAACCCAAGCTCTAACCAAGCTTTAATTGCTAATCTTTGGCGTTCCAGCCTTTACCTGACTCTAATCCAGTCTCTTGAAATACCTAATATTAGAATGTTATAAGGGGTGTTCCTAAATTTTTTAGCTTTTCAAAGAACAAAACTTGAAAAACATTGGACTTTTTAATCGGACGGAAAGGAAGCGCATAAAGGAAAATTCAGTCAGATTCCCTGTAGTTTTGCTCTCTTGACATTTTTCTGTTAACGTAATCACTTTATCCAAAAAATACGATTTCGTCTCTAAAAAACGGGTGGTTTCCATTTGACATTTAAAAGTTTCCCCCGCCCCACCCACTGGGGGGATTGGTTGGTCAACTCTGATATTATTAAATAAGAAAAAAATACTTTCATTTTTTGATTCTATGCGTAGTTTGCGAGCTATTCAACCGTTCCGGACTTTTGGGACACCCCGTATAAGTCAGGAAAGATGTTTTCTTATTACGTATAAATTGCGAATTGGGTATTGCGAAAAAACTGTGTGCGTTAATATTTATTAGACTGATTTTGTATCACAAAAAATTTTCTGACAGTAAGAAAACTCAAAGTTCTTGGTAAATGTGTTGTTATTGTGTGTTGTTGTTTTTTCGAAATTTCCTGATCGGAGCAGTTAAAATATACGCCTCCTTATACTTTTATTTGGGATGTGTTTACGTTTATTTTTGCTTCGTCATCTTCAGTAGTAACGCTGCTAAGCTAAGATTATTTTTCAACCACCGCCACAACTTGGCAATCCAGCATCGTCCGTGCAGTGATGCTTAAATTTATCTGCAATTCTTTAATCATGAAAATTTAAAATGAAGAAATGAAGTACTAAAGCTCCGCGAACAATTAGACCTCTAGTACTAACCCTACCTACTCCTTAAGTCAATCTGATCCTTTTGAAAAGTGAACAAAGTTCGTGCAGTGAGCTATTCTCTACTTCATTGAGATCCAACAATAGCTTCCCAAGGATCGATATTCTGCGCCTGGCAATGAATGAGCACTCACATAGGACGTGGAAGTAGTGAGAGTAGTGAGTAGTAGACACAATCGACAGATGAGGTCAACTGTTTTACTGATTTTTGCTTAGTGCGTTTTTAGTTGGCAGTACTTGGTCATCAAACTCGGGCTCAGTCTCATGTATGGTTTGCTAAACCTTAGGAGCTCGTTAGCTTAACTCCTTAGACTCAGTGACAAAATGAGTTTGCCCCCACAGGATTCCCAGTAGGATATGTGCTTCTCGCATGCCAATTTTGATTTGCTTACGGAGGAGCCGATTGCTTTGATTGCCGCTTAACCGCCGGAGAAGATAAATATGTTCCTAATTGAGTAGGCCCTCTTTAAGTTCTCCTATACACAAGACATAATATACTGCGACAAGCTCTCCTAGCAATCATTTATTTTATGATGTAGCCAAAGCCCATGAGAATTAGGGTAAGGGGAATGAGGGAACATTAATGTCTTGTTTTTGCATCGCTGCGGGAGACGAAGTGGAGTTCGACACTGGAACCCTGGAACCATGGCGTGGTGATCGTGCTGCCCTTCCATCGGTCCAAACCTGCCTTGAATTTAGCGGACTAGTCCAAGATACACGGCCCTACCCCTGCGTCGGTTTTCGACCCGACCGAATACCAAATTAGTCCCCCATGGCGGATTATGAGGGAGTTCAAGGCTTTACTTTTCTCCACCTCTATGTTGGCTGGTTGAAATGCTGAGAGCGTAGCGTGCATGGCATTGGAGTAAGTTCACGCCAAGGAGTTCTAACCCCCTCTAACTTTTAAGTGATATGACAATCAACATCCCCTCCACCTCAATGTTGCTACAGTTGATGAGGTACGCATGACTCCAGTGTTCCTTAGGCAGACCATGCGTTATAAGCTGCTCATTTTGACATTAACCACATTCAGCTAGCTCTATGCTAACATGGGTCAAATCGTCGTTTTGTAAATCCAGCACATTATTTTTGGATTCAAACCAAAGATCGAACCGCAATCTCTTTGACAGTCGTAGAAGGTTTTTTTCGCTTTCCCGGTGATGTTATCTAAGGGTAGGTTCCAGTATTACCCCTAGATATTTTATCTTTTCACTAAAGGTTAACATGCCTTATTACAAAATCCTTATACGTGCCGTTTAGTTCCTGATATTTGTAGGACAGCAAAGAGTAGTCAAATTCTTTAAGGCGATGTAGCAGACTCTATTATAAGCAGCTTGGTAAACAGCAACAGTAAACAATGGCAAAAGTAAACAACAGTATCGTCCTCCGATGCGCAGTTTAACCTGTTGGAAGTTTACCTGCATTAAGAGTAGCCTTTCTAACCTCGATTATTACTTAACAAAGATCCCGAGAACAAACAACTCGAAGGTGTTAATGTGATCAACAAAGAAGCAATATTTTCGTAATCCGACATATTACCTTCTTATCGTTGGACCTCCTTATTTTTGATAATATTATATCAGGCAGCACCGCCCGCGGTTGACATTATGCAGAGCTTCCCCATATATCGCATACCGATAAATCCCACTGTTTAGGTACTACAAGTGTGACACTTTTCGTCTAATCCTCCGGGAATGTAACATGTATTTCATACTTTTTCCACGATTGGTTTAGTACATGTGCTGTGAGACTTGAATCGGCTTTCAACAATTTTGGCTAATTCCAGCTCCGTTACCATTGGATTCATAGGATTTTGTGATAATTTGTTCCAATTTGTGGCAAGAAGATTTTTCTAGCCTTCAGCTCAATCGAGAAATGCTCGCCATCCTACAAAAACAGACATTGCTGTTAAGAGGATTACTAAAGAGTTCGGTTACCACCCTCATATTGCAGTGTACTTTACGTGTACACTGAAGTACAAGGAAATACACGGAAAGTACGTCACATTTTTGTTAGAATTTTTGAAAGGAAGAGGTATTAATCAGGCTTTTAGTTCCTTTATTAACTGGGGGGGGCTGTTGTTCCTTTCGCCCCCACCAGGTTTGTATCTAGAACAGGCTGTGATAAACTATTACCAGTAATATGAATATTGAAGTGACTATTTGCACTTATCATGCACTTACGTGTAGTTCCGTGTATTTCCGTGTATACGGAAATTTCACGGCAATTTTACAGTGGTAAATAGACAATTCCTTTTTGGAAAATGGAAGGGAAACCGTGAATGTATCCATATAACAACGAAGGCTGAAATATTACTATAAATATATACCTGTACAAAACATGTACGAAAAATGCATTGACCCGAGTGAAGTTTTTTTTTATACGATGTGGCCAAATCCTAGGGGACAACCCTAGGATCATGCGTTAGCATGATTTTGGCCAGAAGGGACTTAGAGTAAGGGAAATGAGGAAACTTGAGTCTTGTTTTTGCATTGCTGCGAGCCTTGTTTTTGCATTGCTGCGAGCTAGACAACAGCCCAGAGACGGAGTGGATTATTTTAATTTCGGTCTCGAGCCCGGGACCCATGGCATGTTGGTCTTGCCGCTCAACGTATTGATTTACGAATAATTTCAAGTCAAAATCAAACAAACATTTCGTCATTAGAAGATCAAAAACAAAAAATTTTATCAAAAGAAGATTGTCCCACCTTCAAGAGTCAACACAATCTATGATATACTGTAAATTGTAAAGCTGGAGTTTACAGCTAAAGTGATGTAGAACAAGTTTTTCTAATGTAATAGAAATTTTAATTAATTTCAAAGTAACTGAGATATTATGAAAAACCGAAAAGTTTTCATTTATGTAGAAAACATATGTCTGTAACGCGAAAAAAATTAAATACATCGTAAGCAGTCTTTTACTTTCTTATCATATCCGAAAGTTTCAAATCACTTACTTGTCATCCTGTTATCTGAACCTAGGGAAGATGCCTTACAGAAATTTATTAGATTTTTCTGGACGATCTACAGCCAACGCCCCATATTCTCCCTGCTTTAATATCAAGCCTTGAATCTGCCTGAATTTTCAGGTTGGGAATACCCACACAAATAATCAAATGTTGGCTTAACTGGGTCAGTCCTTTAAGCAGCAACATTATGAGCCAGGATGGCAATATTGAATTAATTTATGTTATAAAACAGGTCCTGTGGGCAATAAATCAAATCATCCAGAAATCTCGGAAACTTACGACGCATTCAGAGCACACAGTCAATTTGCATACGGAAACATTTTAAATTCTGACCACAAATTCAGGTCCCCATTAAATAAGACTTTGAAAGTCGTAGCAGCGGTAAGTTATGTCCCTAAGCCGAAGCATTCCTTGAACTTTTCCAGGCAAAAAGCAAAGTAGCAAACAAAAAGTCTAAATCCAATCCTGAGTCGAATGTAAAAGTTTAAGGAATTCCATGGTGCGAAGAAACGAGCGTCTGGGCACTGCCTTAGAGTGATTTCTGCAAAGTTGAAAGTCATTAAACAGTCGTTATCTGTACGGTCCGATTTTTGTTGTTAGTTCGCTAGAAAACCCTTTCTTTCTTTGAATGCCAAAAGCCATCCTTGGTATCCAGAAGAGATATGACGATGAAAAACTTTGTGGGATCTGGCAGTTATTTCTGATTTCGCAGATCTTTGTTTCCATCCGCCGAGGATTTTTCTTCAATTTTGGCTTACGTAACACAAACATTTAGAATACATAATACATCTGAGTGGGAAGGAGTCTAAGAGAATTGGAATCATAGCCAGTTTATATTTCCTGAGCTTGTGTCAAAGCCTCAACAAAAAGTTCTATGCTCCCATTCATTCCCAAGAAATCCCTGGCTAAGAAATCACGTATGTAGTCTGATATTCTTACATTTCTGGAAAAAATAGCCAACAGGCAAAGGGAATTGAGGAGCCTTCTGTCTTTTTGCTATCCTCTCCAATCACCTCGGGCGTTGTGAATCCTATGAGAAGACAAAAAGTGTCCGCCAACACTTGGATCCATATGGTAAGGATAGCCTCACTGAATTTCCAAAGGATAAGAGAGGGGGCGGCAAGGGCTGAGGTCACGACAAGTTGGAACTTTATTATTCAATGCACAACATGATTTTATGTTCGGCACATAATCCTATGCAGAAAGTTTTCGTGCAGCCGCCGCCACTTTGCCAGCTCTCGTTATACGAGTGTTATTCTTCCCCTGGTGCGGACTATTTTCGTGGTTTCTTTTTTTACATCCCCAGCATATGAACAAGCCTCGGATTCTGGAAAGTTGTAACAGATGCAAAAACAAAACTTTTCCCTACCCGGCATTAACTGGCAAAGGTTTGTGGAGCAGTCTTGCTGCTATTGTGTTCTATCCCTTCCGCGTTTCATTCCTGGGGCAACCCAAATTGAAGCCTATTGGAGCATGATAGTCATAGTAAACGGCATACAAATACCAACTGATAGCAGTGCTTTTAGTAATAGACATGAAAGTTCTAGTGGTAAATGTAAGTTTGTGACACTCTTTATACCCTTCACAGGACGAAGACACATGAGGATAAGATAAGATGTGCTTTTGTTTACAAGTAGAGCATAACCAATTGTAATTAGAAACACTGTACATTTGACATAAGAAAACTTTAAAATTCCACTGCAACACATTGTGAAGACCTTTTATAAAAGTGAATCGTACTCAGCCTTGAAGATGCCTCCACAGAGACTTAATTATCTTTAGTTACCAACATTGAAAATCTGATTAAACTACAATAAAAAAGCAAGCATATTAGCAAAATAATTATTATAAAAAATTAATATTTGCGGAAAGTACGCATTTAATACGATTGGGTAATTTAACAGCAAAACAATTAACGTCAAGGATGTTATACACAAAAAAAATACTGAGATCAAAATTGCAAGTAAATTGAAACTAAATTGAAACTTTAAATACGTTTTTCTTGAAACCATGTGCTTGGTTATTAAAATTTGCAAAAATGATTCGACCGATTTCAACATAGTCTCTTTCCTTCAAAAGTAGGTAACATTAGCTAGTCCGCTTCGTAGGGCTTTTTTTAAACCTAACAATTTTTTTTTATTAGGTGGCCAAAGCCCTTTCGATAACACTATAATTCGTTTGGCATGGCTAGGACGAAAGGATATTAGAGAAAATGATTGTCTTGTTTTTTGCTTTCCTGCGAAAAAGAAGTTTGAATTCCTTCAGTTTAGTGGCATTACTGTGGATATCTAGTGGAGCCAGATGAAGCATTTTCTCCAACGCAGCAGTTGGCGTTATACTTACCGCTCCTGAGATACTCTCTCGATCTCGGAACTTTAGTAAGCTTCTTAAGTAGACAGTGCCTTTCCAGAGTACTACACCAAACTAAGACTCCGAAAGTTAGGATGGGTCGCACTATTGACGTGTAAATCCAATGACCTATACGGGGACTAATTCGCCATTTTTTCTCTAGTCTGGTTGGATCAGCAGATCCGATTCGTCTGTTCCTTAAGCCGTTAACACAATGAAGCACTTGCTGCCAGCACCAGGATTGAAATTAAGTGCTTGTCAATTCAAAACATATGAAACAAAATGGCGCATCGCGAAATGGTTGGTCCATATATGAATTATGCACAGAGTTCTCTCCGTTTATTCGCTTTTGGTGCTTTGGAACTGTTCTAATACCTGTAAGACCACACCAACTTCGTATGCTACCACTTTTATTGAAATTCTGACTAGCGAGACTAGAACTTTCTTAACAACTAATACCAATCGGCATAGAACGCCGCCTTGTGTGGTTCTTTTACAAACAGCTTTCACTATCTCGTGGATACCAAATTTTCCGTGTATCTGGCGGCTCCTCAGCATTGTCTCGATCCATTGACAGGCGTATAGGTCTACTCATTGATGGACCCAGTTTTACTGTTGTTAAAGTCGCCCTCTACATCCAGAAAAATACCGAATGTGGATTGTTTACATCTAAGTTTTTGGTTGCTGGAGGATGAACAGATGACTTGAAGCTGTCTAGGTTATGGCGATCCTCATCTAGACATTTTCAAGTGTTAGTTCCACCTCCGAACGATAGCAACCGGGCATGCATCCTAGAACGTAGACAAGTAACTAATGCAGATGAAGATAACTTCATAAAAATCCGCCAAATCCCCGACGGAGTCTCCTTCTCACTGCCGAACCCACGGGTAATTGGGTTCGTGACTAGTGTCTCCTAAGGTTCTCCTACGAATGTCACATCCAAAGCCTCCGCTATAATGCAGCTGCAAAAATTTGTTTGTAAAATAAAGTTAACAAGTACTATACTACCCCAGATGATGTGGGTGAGATTAGCATCGCATCGTAGAATAAGATTTTGCTTCTTCTTGTCAGCCATGTCCGCAAAAGCTTAGCTTTGCCTCTCAGAAGATTTATTAAAAATCACTTCTATACTTTTTGGCGGATGCTGTTGCATTTAAAAATCATTTACATTACGTCTTGGAGTTCAATATACGAATTTAGTTTGAAGTATTAGAAGCTTCCACTTGTCTAGTTATTGGTAAAATTCTGACTGCCTCCACGTCAGCGAATGGTCCTTTCAATCTATGACAAATAATTGCTGCTTGCTACAAAAGCCAAATATCTGCCATAGAAAAAATATGATATAAAAGACAACCGTGACAGAAGCTTATTTACTCTTGATTACGCGTGCAGTAGTGAAATCGTATTGTATCTTGTATTATTATTTGATTTGTTCATAATATCAATGTAGATCCATTTGAAATCGTCTTATCAATACATTTCCTCCGATACCCATATCCATGTATTTGGCTAATGGTCGCCATGTTTGTTTTCTTGGCATCTAATGACATGCCATTTATTAAAATAAGTTCAGCCGTAGGACGTAAGCATAAACCTTGCCTTTTCAGTCGGCTAATAAACCACATAGACCAATAGTAAAAAAGCCTTTAGTGGCCACCCTAATATGGATGACCGATTTGGGGAATTGATGATGCATTCGTTAAAAGCTATTGACTTTGTTAGAATAGGCAGCGTCCGTCGAAAGATGTATTGTGGCCAATGATTACACAAGATAAAATGGGGAGAAGTGGGTCAAAAAGCCAATGAAATCTTAAAGTCTCATACGCACTCTGCCTAAGATCGCATTGACATTGTCACAACAAAAATTGATTATGGTTAAGCACTATCCCCAGATTCTTATCTTTTTCTACTCGACTTAACGCCATATCATACTATATAGCATGAGAAAAGGAGAATCAGATGTAACAAGATTGGCTCTCGTGAGAATGATATAATTGGATTTGGTTGTTATTTGTTCAGCAATTTTTCACGAATTTGCAGGTTAATTAATCTAGAAGCACAGTTCCCGACCCAGCCGATAAATCACGTAAAGTACAGTTCGACATCGTCTGCGTACATATGGATACCAGAATTACCAACAACCTCCGGCAAGTCATTGATAAAGACGCTAAACAATAGTGGCACTAGAATGGAACCTTGGCGTACGCCCGAATTGCTAATGATTACTGTGGACAGAGAGTTCTTTGTATTTACCTGTTGCGAGCGCCCGATAAGAAATTCAGAAATTCGCCAGAGATTGCATCCGTCATGTACATGCCTTATTTTTAGCATTTGCAGCGCTACTTTTAGGACACAAGTCATACTTACTTTGGTTGAGCTTTCTTAAACCCTAGAACAAAATTTTACAAAGAAGCCTTTCTGTTCGTATGTGATGTAAACTTCACAATAAATAGTGAATTACTCATTTTTTTCCAAGCCTGACTAGAATGAAATGTTAGTGAGCGCTTATTGACACTGTTGTGGAGTAAGGCGCGCTCTTTATGATAGTGTCCCTTAGATGATTAAGACATTGAAGATCATCGATATCTCGCCGAAATTCACTGACTTCATTTCGGAGATCGCTGACTATATTTCTCACACTGTTGACCTCAACATTAAGATTTGTCTAATTTCATCCAGTCGTCTAGCGAAAAACTTCTTACGTTCAGTTAATTTCTCATTAATGACTTGTGTAAGGTATTTTTCCCGCTTTTTCCTTTAGCGTTTCAAAAGAGTAGAGGAGTTGATTCGTTCACTTTTCCGTTCAGTATCAATAGCAGCATGGAAGAATAAGTTTTTTTCGAACTCTGTTGCCATGCTGCAGCAGAATCTTTCGTTATGATGGGTGTCCCCTGTGAGTCTGTGTTGGTACAACGGTTAACTTTTGTCCGTTTTATATTGTTTTATGATTGATTTTTTCTTTTAAGAATGTCAAGATACGTGCATCCTTGTGGGAAAGAAACCAATTCGAACACAAACGACAACAAATTACGAAATTGAACCTTTTACTTTGGAAAAATACATAGTTTAAACAGAAAATACTTCATAGCTAGCTCACAGTATACGTTTCACGTTTCGGAGTAAGCATAAATAGTAACATAGTGGAAGCATTGTAATTACAGATGACGGAGCTGCAGCTATTTTACAGGCTCACATTAAGACGGTTTGGGTTGCATTTAATACACCAGGTGCACAAAACCCTCGCCCTTTGAATCGAATGTAAAAGCTGTTCTGTTGTATGGCTGTTCAACCTAGAAATTGATGTGTCAAACAACATCTAAGCTACAAACCGTCAGCCGGTGTCAACAAATTGCTGCTACTTTAAGGAGAAATTTCCAATTGATTATTTCTGTAAGAACAGTAAGAAGAAGACTGCAAGAGGCAAAATTAAATGGTAACATGGCAAAGAAGAAGAGTTTAAAAAAATATAAGTAGGCTTGAGCTTGCAAAATAATTTAACTTGTTAAGTTCCTGGAAGGTGTTGGTTCCATTTGCGGAATTAATGCCTTGATGGACCAGTGTAACATAATCGGCAAAGTAATTAAATCATATGCGAAGGTCAATTTCTCTGTAGTTTGAAAATTTCAACATTACAATGATCCGAAGCACATGGCGTGAGTGGCAAAAGACTGTTTAAGGACTAATTACATAACGAAAATAGAGCGGCCAGAATCAAGCCGTAACCTAATCTCCATAACAAATCTATTGACGTAAGGTGAGTAGGGCAATGGTACCACACTTCGCAAAATGAGAAGCTTGGCATAACAACAACATCTTCAAAACTTATCTGGGGTTTTTTAAATCTAAGATATCTGGAATAAAGTACTTATTTATGTACATTAATAACCGAGACTATAAAAAAATTAAATGATTGTTATTTAAATTATAATTTGCTTTTTTTTAAATCGTCTTTAATTAGTTGCCCAAACTCTACTTTTTTCTTATTTATCGGTTTTAGTCACGATTTGGTGTTACGTAATCTGATTTTCACGAAGTATCTGGGGTGTTTAAGGTGTTTCAGCATACCATTCATTGAATTCTTTGTTTAACATATGTGTATGTGTATCAGCTTAAAAAGGAAATAGCTGTATCTGGGCAAGATGAAATTGACTGATTGAGACCAAACGATAGCCTGGTCAAGAACGGGCTCGTCAAGATATTATTTTAAATATCATTACTGATTGGTCACTATTATAATCAAATCAAGCCAGATATGTACCTGATTACAGCCATAAAAATTCATAAACGGGTACATGTGATAAAATCGGAAAGGACGCCACTTGACTTGGTTTCTTCAAGTACAAAAGAAGAATTTCAAAGAGCTGTATAGGTCAATTTCTAGATAGATAATAATCAAACGTCATTGTAAATAATTTTAACATTTTCCAAGGCAATAAATTGAAAATTATTTTTAAAAAAATCAAGAGTTTGATAAAACACGCAACACATTTTGATTTTAACTTAATACTTAATGAATATATGTATTTCCATTTAAGCTTACTTTATTTTCGAAAGTTACACGATTTAATCCGCACACATTTTGACGTTAACGAGTTTTTTGCAGTGAAATCTTAATATTCAGGAAGAACAAAAGTAAAGCAATTCCCCCTCCTTTAAGGATTTAAATTTCAATTTCCACACGCGCTCTTCACTTTCACAAGGCGTACAAAGAATGTTAAACCTTGGGAAAGTGGGCTGCTTGAAATGCGTTTTAAATTGTGCTCTTTTGAAAAACTTACTCCAAGTGGAGCTCTTAAAGCTTTGAAACCGTCAGCATCTCTTTTACCTGAAGTGTTTGCAATTATGTCATTCAACTTAACCAAGGTTCAAAGGTTAATGAGTCATAAAGACAAGACAAAGTCTTCCTTTTTTATCCAGGGTTATTCAAGAAATAACCCAGGAGTGTTTTTACCGTCCTTTCCCTGAGGGATTCCACCACCGTCCTGAACCCTTTATTTACTCGCTCGACTTATTTGCCATTAAAGGATTGGATTGAAGAATAACATTGATGTAAATAACAAAAAAAAATGAGCCCATCATCACAAACATTGAAATTCTGATCCTTCCCGGACTCAGTCGAGGGGAATTCATTTCAAAGTTGTTACCACTTTGCGAGCTCGCCCCGAGGTAATTACGGAGTGTTTATTTTTGCCAATGAATTTTTCATCTCGGGGTATTGATATCAACCAAGCCTTGTTTCTCGAATGACAGCACGAAGGGTTCGCTAGAATTAAGTGGAAGACGAAAGAAACTGAAGGAATCTGTCAATGTTTTAATTAAAGATTTCCTCAGATATCTATCTACACTGGATATCGCGGCTCAAATGAAAGCACCATCAGTTAGCTCGGGTTGCTAGGATGATTAATAATTGATGTCCCACTTTTCAATAATAAAGAGACAAAGTTAGATCACAAAAAAATTGGAAGTTGACATTTGAAGTCATATTTATTAAAAGCACTCCATCAAGTTTTTTGGAGCGGTGCCGCGGGATGGAGAAATTGACACCCGGTTTTGGGTTCCTCCTTTTTCGCAATCAGTCACGGTTATTTGTCATGCAGACACGATTCGGTGAAAAGGCCAAATTTGCCACGAGAATTTCCTTTAAGATGATGAATGGACTGGATGGAGGTGAAAGGAACTTATTCAAAAGTTGGATTTTAATTAAAAGTTTTTTAATTTGATCTACATAAAATTAATCGTATTTGACGAAAACAATTTAAATTCGTTTCAGGTTATTTATACCACAAAGCTTTTCCTGTTCGGTAGAACTTTGTACATAACATTACTTAGCCTCGTGGTGGTAAGCTTTAATGTATCAAGGAAGTATTTCAAAACATGAGCTATGTATTCCATAAAAGTTACTACCATATAATTTTCCTTTCATTTATTTCTACTACTACTTTCTTAACTTGCTTCACCTAAACCCTAAGATTTTAAATTCCCAGAATATCACGGTCTAAGCAAGCAAGCATCCGAAAACATATAACTATATTTATTTATTTATTTAAGCTTAATACAAGCTATAACATAATAATAATAATACAAAAATAAATACAAGCTATAAAATAATACTAATACTATAAGCTATAATAAATGATGTCAAAATAAATAAATAGTATAAGCTACAATATGAGCTATAATTATAGTAAATACAGACTGGAAGGAAGAAGAACTAAGAAAGGCGGTCAAGATGGGCGGAATCAAGATATAAGGCTTTGTGAAGGGATCATTTACTCAGATGGAAGTCAAAGGAGGAAAGTTCGTTGACTTTTCGTAGCATCCTGGTAATTTGTTTGCGATGACCGTAGTTTGTGCGATGGCGGTCGAGTCGGAAAAGTGAAAAGGACCTAAGGTTGCGAGGATTGGTATAGATGGGTAAAGATTGCAGGATTGAAGGGCAGTCTATGGCACCAGTTAATAACTGATAAATGAAGAAAATGTCGGAAACATCACGACGTTTACGTAGGGGTTGTAAGTCGATCAGTTTTAGACGGTTTTCATAAGGTGGAAGGTTGAATATGGCTACCCACGAAAGATCACGTAGAGCGAAGCGAATGAACCTACGCTGGACAGATTCAATCCTGTTAATGTGAGTTGTTTGTGTAGATGACCAAAAATGGCTGGCATATTCAAGGAGAGGTCTAACGAAGGAGATATAGAGAGATTTGGAAACATAAGGATTGGAGAACTCTCTAGACCAGCGCTTCACAAATCATAGCGCGGAGTTATCTCTGTTAATTATGCTGTCAATGTAGCATATTATTCCTTGTTCACACAAAGAGGAAACGATAGGGACTGGTACGTCGGTTAACATGTAGAATCTCGGGGTGGTGGTAAGACGCTTACGGGAATAAGAGATGGACTGGCATTTGGAGACATTGAGCTCAAGAAAGTTTTTCATGCACCACGTGGTGAACGAATCAAGGTCTTTTTGCAGAAGAAGAGAGTCGGTTGTGGAGGAGATATGTTTAATTATTTTCATGTCATCAGCATAAATGGACAGCTCTAAGTGTTTGATGACACAATCAACATCATTTATTGTAAGAATGAAAATCAATGGACCGAGGTGGCTGCGCTGAGGGGCGCCGGAACTAGCGACAATAGAAACATTGTACTGACAGCTGTTGAGGTAGGATTGAATCAAGGAAATGATTCTGGGAGGGAAGCCCAGACGATCAAGTTTAAACAGGATCATGTTATGGGAGATCTTGTCAAAGGCTTTACTAAAATCGGTGGCGATAACATCAACATCTTTACCGCTTTCCATAGTGTTATAGACGAGGTAAGGTTTGTGGTTGTAGATCTACTTTTGAGGAAGCCATGCTGGGAGAGGGAGAGTTTAGACTTACAGTTGAAGAACATGGAATCATAGACCAATTTTTCGAATAGTTTAGGTATAGATGACAATATATCAATGGGTCTGTAGTTGGACACATCGTTCTTGCAGCCTTTTTTGAAGATGGGAATAATATACAAGTTTTTCCATAATTGAGGGAAAACCCCTTGAGTGACAAAGAGGCGGAAAAGCAGAGTAAGGGGTTAAACTAGATGCATGACAAACTTTTTCAGAACGATAGCCGGAATGCCATCTGGACCGGGGGTCGGATATGAGGCTAGTTTCCATCCGTTGGAGGTACTCATAGTAGAGGGTATCGCAAGGTTCAGAAAAAGAGATATAAGCTGATAGGTAGGAAGAATAGTCAGACTCAGTCTGGGTTAGAAGAAAAGTTTGCCAAAGTTTATTTCGCCTGTTGCGGAGAGAGCGTAATTCTTTGTCGTACCATACCGGGGATGAGTAGTTTTTACGAGGAAGAAGAGGGATAGATTGTGTAAGACAAGCGTGTATTTTCCAATAGAACGCCTCTAAAGCAACATCAATTGAAAGATATTGAGGGATAGTGCCAATGTTAGAGTTGAGGAGCAAGTGATTTAATTTTCAAAGTCGCCTTTACAAAAATTTAATGAAAGAGAAGACTCGGAGCTTGAAAGGGCCTGTGGGGAGGATGGTGGCGATCGAGGGAGGAGTAGAGATGGTTTTTTCCGCGACAGCCGAGTTAACTGGGTCTGAAGAAAAGATTAAGTCTAAATTGAGTTTTCAAGAAATGATTAAATTTAATAAAACTACTAGAAAGAAGGGTCAGTAACAGATAAGAGCCATGTGCAACACTGCGATATTTGTCATAGATTAAAATATAATAACTGAAACATAAGTTTTGTCAGAAAAATGTTAGGATCAAAGATATACTAAAATTTACCAATCCAAAAGTCTAATAAGACTTTATAAAATTTCATGCTTAACGAAATAGTCACAAAAATACTTAGAGGCAGTAAGAAAGATCCACTTCCTTGAGCTTCTTCTTATTCTTGGCGGCATTTCCAAATTAGCTTCCCCTCCGTTCAATCGGTCACGAACTTCATATAATTTGAGACCCTAGCCAAAAAATAGCCGGCGTTATGACACAGTATAAGATCAGAACAAATCGTTATATCATCATCCTTATATGTTTGCATATTATGTATATTGATTGCACTTCGATGACATCTGCGTTAATAGTTTGCTCTTACACAGTACCAATGAACAGCTCTGAAATTCGGCTGATGAATTTCGGTAACAAACTGACACCGTTGGTTCGAATTAAGACATTCCTTTGTACTTTACTTGATTGCGTGTGGCATTATAAGTGTAGACCGATTTGGATGTCTCTTTTGTTGTTGTATAGAATATACCCTCCATTGCCACTGTGAGGAAAGAATTGGTATTTGGGTGGGGGTTGGTAATCTAATTTTCTAACGCATGGGCCGATTTAGATGATTCTTCTCTTGATGTATAGAATATGTTACCCCATTATTGCCATGTTAAAAACGTTGGAGATGTGTTGGACAGTAGACGGATTTAGATGACTTTGCTTTTGTCCTTTTATTGGCCCACTATTTCAACGATGAGACAGAACTGAGTGGCGTTGGGGAGAGGTAGGCTAAATTCTTAGCGTATGCCGGTCCATGGATGATGTATGGAATATATTACCCATTGGAAGCATTGTGGAGTGGGGGGTTTTGGAGGAGGTTAGCCTAACTCCATAACACGTGGACCGATTTGCATTACTTCTTTATTGCTTACTTGATATCCTTGCTATATTTGTAACATTAAAAAAATTTTGGTTTAAGGGGAAAGTGATGAATGATGAATTTCTCTTTCTATATAGAGGTAAGAATCGAGAATCATATCTTCATCATGTCCAATCAAATCCCACTAGCAGAACCCATATCAAGGCCAAGATGCGATAGGCATCTTTATTCGCAGGCAAAAGTGGCAGTAGATAGGCCACACATTAAGAAAAGAGCCAATCAACATCGCTCAACAGGTTCTAGAGTGGAACCTGCACGGAACACAAGGAAGACGTCGAATTGGACGACCGCGCAACACAAGGAAGGAAGGCACCGAGATCAACAAATCGTGGCAACAGTTAAGGACGTGGGCGCAGAACCAGACCATTGACCCCACAATGGGTTAAGGACCCGAAGAATAGTAAATCAAAGCCGCCATAGTGGAGTACAGAACTGGTGAAGATTAGAGGAACTCGCGGAGACTTTTCAACGCGTCCAAACCAAGTAGAGATCAGACAGACTGCTCCAGGTGTATATTTAATTTCAAATCATTTATGAAGGCAATAAGATCTGCAAAACGTCCCTAGTGGGGGATGTTTTGCTAGTCTATATAAAAAAAGTGAGAGGCGTCCCGAGTCCCAAGGTTCTTATCTATTAGATTGAAAGATGGTCCTGGATGTCCCGAGGCCCGAAGAACGTATTTTAGTTAAAAAAGATTGGGGCCTTATTAGGTCTATAGTCGAATACAAGAAACAGCGTCGCAGTCAAATCCGTTGACCCTCTAAAGTCCCAGGGTATGGAAGAAATACGGCCTATCATACTCCAGAATGAAGCATAGAATGGTTAGTCCCCGTATATAGAAGCTGTCTCTGGATTGGGTATATTCCAACATCCTGGAGGGACGTAAGAGTGAAAACAGTTAAAGGGAACTGCATGCGGTAGTGTCTGTCGTGGAGAGACCCCTTGAGTACAGGGTATAACTGAGTCTATATGTTCGAATCCAGCAGCGGCACTAGAGGTGATGCTTGGTATGTTGCCGATTAGTAGCGTCCAGCGCAATCAGGATGGGGGCTCGGACATTATTAAAAAAGCCGGATGCGTTGATTACATGAATCGAGTGGTAGTGGCATGAATCATACAGACTGTCGGAAAAATGTAATGTTTTTCAGGACATCTGTAAAAATACGTTCAGAAGAGCTAATGTCTGGTGACAAAACAAGGACACATTTTGTATTGCCAAGCAAATGTGGCCTGCATCTAGTAAGAAAAAGTTTCCTCAAGGGAAACACGAGCGATGCTCGAAGTTTAATAGGGGCACTAACAGGCCACTGGACCACAGGTAATTGCGCAAATTGATGGGGACTTGTTTCTAATTACCTTTGTCGTAGCTGCAAGGATCCAGAGAAGATCCAGTCAGTTTGTTTAAAAAAAATTTAAATTAAAAAAATCCACTTCGTCTCTATGCTGTTGTCTAGCTCACAGCAATACATAAACGAGGCATTCATGTTCCCTCATCTCCGTTCTCGTCAAAGCCACGCTAACGCATCATAGGATTGTCCCCTGGGCTTTGGCTACATCATAAAAAAACGTTAACACCTCCGTTTTCATAAATGCTGATTACAGAAACCCCACATTTCAAGAACTTTCATGCTCGGCAAGAGGAAAAGGATCCAAAAAAATACAAGCGGAATAATAAGGAAGGGGAATAGACCAGTGAGTTTTAGGACAACCTTCAGGGGTTGATTCTACCAGGGAGTGAAAAAATGGTTTTATCTATCTTTTGAATTTAAACGTTTTAGGAAGAAGCATTTTTCGAGTGCTTTTTAATAATTTAGGGGAATATCAGTGGCTTGGTATTTCTCAAGCCAATATTTTGGGCAATAATAATAATAAATCTCTCGTGATCGCCAAATTATCAGAAGCTTTCTTCGACGCTGGTATAGAATTTTTGCAAACTAAGGAAGACGCGGATTTGCTAGTTAATGCTGTGGTAGATAAAGTTCAAAATTTCCAAACCGGTATTATTCTTGGGGAAGTGTTCATTTACTTATTCTTTTAACCTATTACCTCTGAAAATTCCAAGAAAAAATGTATCTGCCGCGAATCTTAACAAAACCAGAGTTGAGGTAAAAATATTCTATGTACTCAAGAACCCATTTTTTATAAATAATTTATTATTTGTATATATATTATGTACCGATTTCAGGAAAAGGAGGTAAAAGGATCAATTTCCACCCCTGCGAGGGTGGTGCCAACTCCCAAGGATTGTCCCAAATCTCCCATGCCTTTTCCCTTTCCTTATGATCCCAGTTCTATAAAATTTGAATCCTTCCCATTGTAACCAAACAACGAACTAGCTTTTTGTAATCAGCATCCTCGAAAACGGATGCTTAGGTTAGGTTAAAGTGGCTGCCTGAGAAGGCACACTTAGGCCTAAGAGGCCCTTTGTGCTACCACATTCAGGCTTGAAATTAACAACCCCATAAAATTACCTAAGGAATAGGAGGTTTAACATTCTGTCCCCTGTTCACCGAACCGGTTTCTTGCATCTAGTGGAACTAGTTCACGGGAAGTCAAAATTATTTTGACTGGGTTGTGAAGGATGTTCATCCTTAGTTCGTCGTCGGGAACCATTTTGAACTCCCGATAAATCGAGTCAGGAGGACATCTGTGGAGCCCAGCTCGGTTAGCTCTTTGAAGTAGGCGAGCCCAGAAACCGGTTCCTACGGTTGGCTAGAGCCGGACAGCTACCGAGGAGGTCAAGTATGGTTTCCTCTTCCTCCTAGTCGTAGCAACTCCTACAGAAGTCGTTTGAGGGCACGCCCAGCCTATCGGCGTGCCTACCTATGAGGCAGTGACCCGTGATTACGGCTACTATTGTGCTAATTATTTTGCGTCCGAGTAGGATGAGCCCTCTTGACCGCTTAAGGTCAAGCTTTGGCCATATCTGTCGGGTAATCAGGCAGGTGTGTTCTACTTGCCAGTTATTATTAGCAATCTTGAGAGCCTCCTGTGAGAGCTCCATTTTGCATGTAGCTACATGTGGTACCGATTCTCGCTAGTTCGTCGGCTCTGCAATTGCCCGGAATATCACTATGTCCAGGCACCCAGATGAGCCGTACTTTCAGATGCTCAGCTATGTCATTTAGTGTTGAGCGACATATTATAACCGTAAACGGGTGGTTAAACGTTTAAAAAAACGGTGAAGGGGGGCAATTTGTCTTGCAGGTACCCGCATTTCTTACATACTCGTCCGACTCATTGGCCCTTATGCAAAAAAGTGAGCAAAATCTCAGACTCATTATTTTATATGAAAAAGTCAGATTCGTCTCGAGATCAATCTTACTTTTTCATGTAAATTTGACTCCACTAAACAGTGAAATGTTAGTTGATATTATTTCGTACGGTAAAGATTTAATTGACGACGATCCATATGGTGAGAGCTCCTCAACGCAAGTGGACCTACAATTTAAAGTGGATTCCGAACCACTGGATTTTTCTCTGCAACCGCCGTAAAATTTTTTTTATCGTAGTCTGTTTCAGCAGAAACAACCATGTGTCGCCACCTGTGGGATTCGCACCTGGGACCTTCGGATTGGTAAGTTACACAGTTTAACTTCCCGACTGATGTCAATTACTAAACATGATAATTTATAGGACATATTACTTTCATTGAGCGATCAAAATCAAGATAGTTTGCTCATTAATGCAAATCATTATTGATCCAATAAGTATGGTAAAAATACTCGTATTATACAAAGTTCTTTAAGAAATTATTAATTTTGCTCTGTCTAGGCTATAAGAGTTCTAAAAATTATAGCGAATGTTTTGTTTAAGTAAAATGTGTTTGTTTCGGAGACCAATTTTATGGTACGTAGACTTTTACGGCTCCATCTATTTTGATTTTATTGATTTAAGAGGCAGGTCTGTATGAGGGACTGTGTGGGACTGGAACTAATTTGATCTGCATTAAGCTAATTTCAGTTATATAAAAGTCACTATCTTTCCGTTAGCAATAGCTCAGTATTTTATCGATTAAAGTCTAGCAAAATTGTATCAAAATCTCACGCATTAAGTAATTTAATAAAATCAAATTAAAATATTTCCAAGCTCGCCCCAGTGATTTTCAGAGTCCCATTAAACTCAAAATAGCACAACAACCCTCTTCCGTTCTAGACTTGAATCTTGAATTTCACAAACCTCGAAGGAACCGTCTACAGCAAACTCTTGTTGCACCTCCCTTTGTTCTTGGTGTTCACTTAAAAGAGTTACGTCCCTGCATAGGCTACAACTTATGTCTAAAGTTCGAAAAGAGCATTCAGAAGAGCGTGTTTCTCTCAAGTACTTTTATTCTTGTTTTTTGCAGCCGGAAAATCGCATTTTGCATTTTATACCGGCGAACAGGTACATGTTTACCCCACCGTTAAAGCGCGAGGTACAATTCCGCATACCAGTGGGAAAGGAGCAGCAAAAAAGGAGCAAATTATAAGTATTAACGCTCGAAATAACTCGAGACTTTTCTACGAATTTTTACTCAGTTTCCAGTCGGATTGCATTTACGAGTCCTCCTTTCAGGTCCTTGTTTGCTTTAAATAAGTCACCTCAGCGTGACTTTCTTCTTTTTATGCGGACAAACTGAAGCGTATGGCAAATCTTGCGGTGTTTTCTTACTCAAACCGTAATTATTTCGTCCTCGTATCAAGTGAAATTTGATTTTTCCTGCGGTTAGACGACAGTAGCAGCAGGATCTTTTCAACTCAATTTACGAGACAGCATCAAGTCGATAAATTCTCCAAGGTTTAATTTTTCGCAGCTCGACTATAAATTTTAAGGATTCGTCCTTTCTTCTGAATGAGTGCGCAGTAATGGTATAATGTTGGCTGGGTCCTGCCGTCTTCTTTTCCATTCAACTCGCCGCGTACAATACAAGTACCCAAAAAAACCGGATAATGAAACATTTCACTTTATATCGATTTTGCAGAGCGTGAAATTGGAAAAATGGACAAATTAACTGCGTCCGCTAAGGGGCGATTGCGTTCGCTTGTGTAAATTATATGAGTAATATGTTGTCCTGTCTAGTGAGTCATTTCGCTGGTGTCCTCTTTCGGGGAACAATATTTATGGGTACCTAGATTACGTGGCACAACCATAAATTTCGCTTTAAACATTATTTCTTTTTATAACCAGCTCATGTATTTCCGTCGTTTTTGAGTAAAAATGGAACCCATAACTTTAAGCCCCGATAGTGGCTAATTTACTGTGAAATAGTTCGTTAAGGTTTTAATTTAGACAAGCTAAGTGATGATTGAGAGAAATATTGTAAACTAGTATAAATATTTCGGTATGATTCCCCATTGCTAAAACATTTGGTCTTAAGATGGAGTTGTGGGAAGGGGTAGTCCAACTTCGCAACGCGCGAACCGATTTTTTCTGCTGTATAGAGTATGTTACCATTTAGTAACTTAACCTTTAAGTAGGGGAGCAGTTTCCCCCTCGTCTTTTCGTAGTCACTCTAGGTGCAACATTTTAAATCATTTCTCAATGAGGAAACGTATTCTGTACAACAGAATCGAAGCCATCCAAATAGGTCGAAGCCTTACGGCTAGGGGCTGCCCCTGCTCTCACTTTCACCCTAAGCGACAATTTATGTCATGATACAAATAGAGCAAGATACTCTGTCCAGAAATAAATATATCATTCGAACCGGTCCATGCGATGCGAACTTAGGTTCAACTCCCACTATCCCCACTTCACCATGAAATTTTTGATATATTACCATTGGAGGAACGCATTTTATAGATCAAAAACACAATCATCCAAATGTATTTGTTGTACAACTCAGAGTACGACAAATAGACGGAATCGATCTTTGCGGAGCAAAACCTCCTCCAACCCTTATTTTTTACGTTCTTCAGATGACTTGGAAACTTATTAAGCAATGGCTTTGAAATACAGGAGCCATTTGACCTAGTAATCGGGACACATTGAGCATAGCATAAAGGGATAATATTATAAAATGGATTTACAAATGTCTATATCAAGCGTCATGAGCAAATGGAAAACCAATCACTTAGTAATAATGGGAAGTTGTAGCAATAAATGCCCGCATCGCCTCATCCTGACTGCCTGCAGGATCGGTGGCAAAAATAAGATCGAAGAATCTAACCGAGTCGTTCGAAACACCACTAGCCTGCGTTAAACCAGCAGAAGCAATATCGTCCATAAACAATGCATCAAACCAATTCACGGCAAGCATCTTGAAGTCATCAATCAGCAGTAATTCATCAGGATCCATCATCGATGTTCTTAGTTGGAAGCCGCAGGACAACGCAAATTTACTGCAAATCATCGAAGGATACCACATCCATCATATCAAAAGGATCATGGCGGATAGCACAGAGAACTCCACCACCAACCGGGCACAAAATTCAGAGTGACGATCTCGACAAAGGACCATGAAACCTGGACTGATAATCTCAGCATTCGGTTATGCTACGACACAGGCAGGCTTTCCCCAAACAAATCATATCAAAGCAAATGTTAGTCGCGCCGATCTTAAACCGGTTACATCGGTGTAGTAGATTGATATCGTGCGATAGAACAATAAAAATAAATATACAATCCAAAAATATTTTTTCCGTTTAGGATCCTTGGGAAAATTTAATGGAAAAGGCGCCAACGTCATTTGCGGAAATAAGTTGAGCATTTCCTTTAAAATTACGTAATTTTATGACCCCTACCTAAAATTCCTAAAGTAATTAGCGTTACCTAGTAGGTATCGATCACCCCTTTAGTTTCCTTAAGAAAGAAAGAGTCTTTAGTTAAACATTGAAAAGTGGCAAGTAGTATTGATGATTTATTTAGTGATTAGAGTGATTGAGATCAATTATTATTAATAATTTTTAGAGGTGGGTACTATGTAGTGTAGTGGGTATTCATAGTGGGTACTGTGTAATGGGCTATATGTACTGTGTAGTGGGTAGTGAATGCTGCATAGTTGCTACCGTATAGAGGGTACTGTGTAGTAGATAGTGGATAGTGACTGGTAGTTCGTTTGAGAATTTATGAAATAGTTATAAGTGGTAGTTTGTCTATTATTAAATTATGGTTTTATTAATTGTAACACCAGAATTTGTGTGAACGATAATGAATGTGAATATGCTCCCCTGCGGAACGCGGTGCGTCCGGTGAAGTTGGAAATATATTGTGTTTCTGCCAATAGTGCTTGTACGTCCGCACGGGATACGACTTCAGCGGATCGTGGTATGTCCGGTGAAGCTGAAGCGCTCTTTTGAATGAGCTCAGATTTAGCTCGTGTATCCACTTATTAACCGGGTGATCCAACTGTCAATGTGAATGAAAGTTTTGCTATTTATCTTTGGTATGTCCGGGATTTCAGTGAAACCTGAGTGTTTGTCAGTCATTCGGTATGTCCAATTACCTCTAAAAATCCTGATGATCATCTGGTACGTCCGAAGAAGGGATTAATTAAATTGGTATGTTCAGGTATCAATTAGCTCTGCTGGTATGTTCGCTTTGCTGGCCTTATATGAATGAAGAGTGAATTAGTCATTGCGAAATTTAATCAGTTAACCCATCGAGTTGTAAACTCACGAATCGGTTTCTTCCTTTTTCGTTTCCGGAGAGAAAATAGTTGGCACTAACGTTTAAATTACCAGACAATGTTTAGTTCTGTGATTTTTCCGATAGACAGCTTTAGGAATAAACTCACGTACAATAGTGTTAGTAGCCAGATCGCAGGAGAGTAAATAGCTGCAAACATATCCTCATGACAAAAGCCTTGAAGGATGCAGTGAAGGTTTCAGGTGGTAAAAGCCTTCTGTAGGTAATAGCATCACTTGAGACTCCAATGTGGAAATAAATATGAGAAATGACGCTTGGTATGCCTTAAAATAATAGTAGCAGGAAAGGAAACCACAGTGGGCCCAACAAAGACTTGGCTCGATGGCGCAACATCAGAAGTATGCACGACAAACACCTGAAGAACATTAATACTCACAGAGATCACAGCTTCATTTGACGATGGGCGACGCCTTCCACGACTTAGAAAGCAATAGGCTGCAATAGATATTAGCATCGGTAGCGATTGTATCGACTAATGCAGAACTAATGGAAACAGCAGTAACAGCAGTTCCCACATCGCCGTGAACCTGTTCAATACTGCGTCAAATATCCTCTACAATCGGAAGAACAGATACAGGACCAACATCCGACCAAAAGTCCTCCAAAGCATCGGGCAAACGGATGACCCTGGAACGGAACTCAAGGGACTTTTACAGTAAGCTTTCAAAACTCGAATTAAGTGCATCGCACCTCTGAGGAAACTTATGTATTTGCAACCAAATGACAAAGTACCACAAAAACTGCAGCCAAATTAATAAGATTTCGTCATTTTATTTATTTTTTTCATTATATGTATGTTTGACTTAAAACGTAAAAGCTAATTAGTCAACACGGTTAAAATTAATATTTTAATATTTCTCTTCTGCTATTTCTTTTTGTGCTTTTGCTGGTAATCTATATCCATTGCTGAGCGTATGCGACGTACATACCATACATACCATAATGTGATAATTGACTAATTAACCCAAAGAACAAAAAAAATTTATTAAGATGTCATAACCACCTAGACTCATTTACCTGCTTTCTTAGAATGGTTTATTGGGTAATAAAAACCCTTTTAGTCCCTTTGTACTACTGTTTACTTTTCGATATTTGTTTTGTTTATGCATAACAATGTTGGCGTGTATGGAAGTGTCAGTGTTTTTTAATTAAACTGGATATTTCCATATATGTCTGTTAAAAGATCTTTACGAAAGTATTATTCCGTTTATTTAATTGGACACTATACTCCGTAAATTGCCTTACATTAGGCAAGCATTACTAGTGCTATTTTACAACATGTGTGAAGTGAAGCTTAGTTTACGTGAAAGTGCCACATTAACTATTAAAGAAGTTTCTATTTTTTGGGACAAGTCTCGCATTTCGACACGAAGAGACGACCATTGTATCGACAAGCTTGAGAAGCTGCATGCAGATTGGAGGGCACTACAAAAGTCAGCTAAAAAGCCTTGTTCAAAATATAAAAAAACAACTTTTGTAGAAAAACTTGACGACTTATTTGATACAGCACATGCAAATGTTTTCGAGTTGTTGAAAATAGATGAAGACAAACTGTTTTTAGTTAACCAAAGAAAAAAAGGGCGACCTGCCTATATCCATGGGATCAATTACCACCTTGCTTCTAAAAAAAAGCGGCTATAGGTAGATCTGAAAAAGTATCAGAGCGACTGAATCGAAGTGTTCAAGAACAATCCAGATTAATGGAAGTTACCTATTCTTCTTCAAGTAGTAGTAACGAGTCCAGTAGCAACGAAAATCAGGCTGTTGAATTTCAACAAGAGGTCTTGCAAGGAGAGCCTGGCCCATCACAACCGAAAAAACAAAGATTTTATGGAACGCATAACATCATCACTCCAAGAATAGTGCCTAAATGCTTGCAAAATAAGTGACAGACACGGTGGCCATATTTTGGCAGTTGTTGAAGAAGCATTAGAATATGACACTGCATCTTTGTACATAAGCAGATACAAATTACGGCCATCTAGACAACAAATGCGTAAAGAGAGAGATTGTTAACATTAAAAACGGCAATCGAAAATCATAAGCTCTTGGCACCAGTAGTCCATTGTGATGGAGAGCTTTAACCTTCTTTAATTGGAGTGGAAAATTTCGATTGGCTTGCTGGCTTGGTTACCAATTGGTTGAGCAATTGCTTGGAGTTCCCGCTTTACCGAATTCCACATGAAAAGAAGAGGCCGCTGCAGTGTACGACGAGCTTGTCGACTGAAATTTGGAAAGTAAAGTAATAGCGTTCCGTTGTGACAGTAGGGCATCTAATATAGGATATTTAAATGGCGCAACCACAAATATTAGAGAAAGAGAGAGATGCTTTGTACTTTCTATGTAGGCACAATATATTTGAAGTTGTTTTGATAAGTGTGTTTGAT
This sequence comes from Leptarthrus brevirostris, assembly GCA_964036015.1. Classification (NCBI taxonomy): domain Eukaryota; kingdom Metazoa; phylum Arthropoda; class Insecta; order Diptera; family Asilidae; genus Leptarthrus; species Leptarthrus brevirostris. The sequence continues at coordinate 115,123,838 of OZ038372.1, read as the reverse complement.
ATAAAAATGCCTTCTTCATCTGGTCCAAACGAACCTTTATTCAAACATTTCAAAGAATTTTGGGCCAAATACACCAAAATCAAGTAAAGACTTTGAACATGACGATCCTCTCATCAAACTTATTGACCTCATGCTAAAAAGCAGGGTCATCGTCTCAAGTTTGGGAAGATCCAATATCCAAACAGTCGTAACTAGAGGTACCCCTCAGGGAGGAATCCTTTCACCCCTCTTATGGAACTTAACTGTGGATGAGTTACTCACAGACCTGGAGCTGTCCGGTCACAAGGTTATCGCCTACGCCAATGATATTGCCCTGATATGTTCAGGAAAGTACCACACTGGCTGAAGTGTTACAATACAATACGATTTTATCATGGAGTGATGGGTGTGGACTGGGCGAACAAAATACTCTTCTCTCGGAGGCATAAAACACCTCCTATAAATTTTGAATCAGGTTAAGTATCTAGATCTAGTCCTAGATAGAAAACTTACCTGGAAGCCTAACGTCCAAGAAAGAGTAGGGAAGGCTACAGTAGCGCTATACTCGTGTAAGAAGGCTATAGGGAAAAGATGGGGTATGGAGCCACGCATTGTGCATTGGCTCTATACAAGTGTCATAAGACCTATACTTATGTATGGGGCGATTGTCTGGTGGCCGGCACTAAATATTTCAACCCATCACAAAGCAATGGATAAAGTTCAGGGGATGGCAACACTGCTGATAACAGGTGCCCTTAGAAACACACCTTCTAAAGCCCTAAAAACTATTCTCCATCTTCTACAGTTGGATTTCTGACTTCGGTCACTCCAAAATATTGGACAGAAGAATTGCCAGCAATATCGACTATATGTACCTCGCCCAAGCCTTTCTATGGAACAAAATTCGAATTCTTCTTTCCCACCAGATCGGAGTGGGAGGATGGTTCTCCCCAATGTGGAGAGTCAGTGCATCTCTACACTGACGGCTCCAAATTAGAAGGCAAAGTGGGTGGAGGTAATCTTCTCGGAACATTTGGACCACTCATTCCGCTTACCTGGCTACTGCAGCGTGTTTCAAGCGGAAATCATGGCTATAAAGGTAGCTGCGGACCGCCTGAATAATATAACACTACATACAGACAGCATATGTATTTTCACAGATAGTCAGGGTTCAACACCATGAATAGCCGCCATGGAAGTTATTTTATAGTTTTTGGATTTTGTTTTACTTTAGTTAATGGATACCGTTAAATTTATTTTGAAACACAGAATTTATATTTTAAGTTAAATAAATCGATTAGTTATGGAAATCTTTCTTTTGACCAGTTTATGTTTGTGTCCCAGTGTTTTCCATAAGTTTTTTCTGCTCCCGAAGAAAGAGGGGGATGTAACGAAGTTACAAAATTACAAAACCTGTTAACAGTAACCCATCGCCCAAGTCAAAAATTTTCGAAATGCCTCCGCCGCCAGATCTCCGCCGGGCTATATAAAGAGGACCGGCTCAGAAGCCGACCAGATCAGACCGATCAGAAGACAGAAGCAGACCTAGTCGACCAGACCAGACCGACCAGAAGCCAAAGGGAGTCGCAGGCCAGCAGTCGACCAGACCAGACCGACCAGAAGCCAACCAGAGGTAATTGTAGGATTTGTAGAACAGTGGACGACGGCCATATAAGTCCAACCGGCAGAGGACTTAAGCCAGTTGCAGTCCGGTGGTCGAGGAAACCACAACCAGCTCAGCGAGTGGTAATATTTCAATTTCAGGTGTCTGAGCACTTGAAGCTATATTAGTAAGCCCAGTGAGGCATTTAAGTCAGTCCCTGACCAGCCACCAGCCGGACCACATCGAGCAGCGAGGGAGTCCCCAAGTGGTAAGAGGTACACAGGTTATTTAAGTTTTAAGTAACCAGCGTGCTTCCCTGGTTACCTAGCTATCGCCCTCACCAGTGCGCTTCCCTGGTGTTGGCCACTATACTGTTACCTCTTGTACCAGCGTGCTTCCCTGGCGTTGGCCACTCATACTGTTCCCTCTTGCACCAGCGTGCTTCCCTGGTGTGAGACACTCGTCTAACCAGTGTGCTTCCCTGGTTATCTAGTTACTGCCTACCCAGTGCGCTCCCCTGGGTACCTGGCTATATAGGTAGCCCCCTCTTACTGGTTTATCGCCCTGACCATAATAACACGTCCTACCCTTCTAACCACATTGCCCGTCGTACTCTAGGCCGTATTTGCTCGGTACAGATTGATCCTTCTTTGTCTCTTTCTCTCGTAGGAAACTTTCTTGTTTCTCCCGAAGGCTAGTCAAAGCCGAGAAGAGTTCATCGATACCGCACCGACCGATCGGAATCAGAGTAAAAGCAGCTGGACTCCTCTGGAACCGTATTCATCGTGGGACAGAACAGACCAACGGTAATGCATAGCAAGGGAGTACGAACCATCTATGGACAGAGACCCGTCAGACAGAACATAGTGTTTTAAGGAGCTAGAACAGCATAGACATAAACTATAATAAAACTAGTATAAGTGTATGAAGTGACTAGAATATAAGTGTAAGTGACTAGAATTTGACATTGAATAAAGTGAAATTCTATTTAGGCAAAGGTTTTGTTTCTTTCAAAAGCCACTGACCCTGGATCCGGCGAGCTTATCCCCTGAAAGAAACCAGTAACCGCCTATCTACGAGGAAAACACGTTACAGCCTAAGTGTGCCTTCTTGGGCAGCCAACCCCGTGACGACTATAAATAGTTTTTATTGCTAACATAAATTTTTATCGTTCGTGTGCATTCCATCATGCACGTTGGATGGCTAAGGATGGTCTAAAAATATTGTTTTTTTCAACTCTAAATTAGTAGTGTGAAAAAATAATCGGTATCTTATAGTTAATAAGCATCCCACGCAAAAATTTCGTTCGGTGGTTCCAGCAATTGTGCTCCTCAACTGAATTAACATTTCTAAGATTTCCATCCATTATTTATCTACTTAAAATCCTTACGATAACAGCTTTTATTCAAACTGTAAAAAGTGTAAATACCTCAACTACTGGGCCCAAAATAAGTCAGGTTTCCGCAACCCTACATATTTTACGCAAATTATTTCTATCGAAAATAAAACAGGGCGCAAAGTAGAAAGCCACAGCAGTACATTTGCATGCCTAATAACGAGCCTTCTGTCCATAAAATCGCCCCATTTGGAATTAATTCAAACGTTCAAAATGTAACACAAATGAGGTTGTGAGGTTTAATTAATTCGCCCACAATGTAGAATTTGATCGACTCTTAAATTTACATTGAATCAATTAAGGCTGAAGTGGACGCTTTTTGTACTTTTCGCAACACTACGCTCCCAATGGACCCCCAAAGTCTCATGAATTTATTACCTTTTGTATTGCCAGAGGAGGACCCATTTTGTTCTCCGCCCTAAAGCATCCTTACCAAATGTCAGTATTCAGCTAAGCACTCGTTTTAGAAAAGTTAACAAAACAGGGTGATGAATAATGCACGAAAAAAACTAAATCGATTTCAAGTTAACTTCATTGGACTATATGTCCCCAAGGATAGATGTAGAGCATGGCGAGCAAACGTGGATAATGGTACATGCATCTCGCAAACAATGAATTCACGTTTTCTCATGGGAGCAAGAAATTCTCATGTAGATGCAGCGCAAATTCAATTTTTCTTGATGAATCCCCTTTAGAAATTTTTTTCGCACTACCCTCCAGCAGAGATACACTGATGACAGAGGTGCCTCGTCGCAGTATTTTACTATAAATCAGGCCCTTTTGTTCCAAGTATTGCTTTTGTCCGCAATTTAAAGTTGGAGTTGTTACCAAGGACAAAAGTAACTTCTTTAGTAGAGTATGGATAAACCCTTTCATCGTAACCCTTTTGTTTCTAGAACCTAGCAAATTGGTGGCCAATTGACATTCAAATGCAAAACGATGTCTTTTTTAGCCTGAGTTTTAATTATAGATGATCTGTATGTGTTTATGTTTCTATATGTATGCCGACGCCCAGCTTTCTAAGAAGAGTATTCATTTTAAAACCATTTCCATGATGTTTTATACTTTGCCTGTTCAGGCAGAAGGATATCAAAGAAGAACTTTCGACGGAAAATTGTTTCGTCCTCTATAACATCCTCTTTGTTTATCGAAATTTTAAAAAAGCATCAAAACTCGTTTGAGTTTTCTTGGATCCCAGTCAAAGAAGGACACTTCTGAACGATAAATAAAAAAGAAGATACTTACACTGCACATCTAGAAGCAATGAAGCGTTCTGTCGCATCTTTAACGTTGGATGTTCCATGACACAGAGAATTCTGGCATTGTGGTGAGCTCTGTATACTGCGGGTAAACGAGCTTCACTTTTTGCACCACTGTTGATTTTATATGGCTCTTTATCCTGAAAAGAAGATAGATTTATATAGGACTGCTAAACATTAAGTTAAACATTCTAATTTGAGAAATATGGGGTGTTTTTAATTACTTAGTTTTAATTATTTTAACTTAATTTTTTAGTCTAGTTTCCATTTTAGCTTGAACAATAACTGCGCTATGGTGTTTGCGATGTTGAGTATATCTTTAAATAACTTCAGTTTTCTTTAAAATAAATTAAATGAAGGACACATTGCCGTTGCAAGAACTAAATCTTACATAGGGCATCAGAAATTTGCGTCTGGGCATCAATTTTAATTGGGTGCATTGAAAACAAGTTCATCGATGAGTTTACTGCTGATTTCATCAATGAATTTATCGATATAATCTTCTTGATGAATATATCGATTACTCCTCGATGAATTCATTGATAAATACATTAAACTCTCACTCACTCTAGTTCCCGTAACCCCTTGTAGGTCATGGGACGGGAGGAGAATTTCACCCGATTCGAGACAACGATTGTAAGTGGACCTATAACACTATAAATAGTATTAATGTATGCAAATCGGATAAAAATTGATGGATAAATAACTGAGAAAAGTGCCAAATAACGGATTTTTTGAGAATATCTCGAAAACGGAGGAGTTCCCTGAACAGCCTTCGACCAAAAGGTCGAAGAAGGCCCATGGGCGGCCTATCAAGCTCACTTACAGTCAGGAGGTGTAGGCAGTATCAAGCTAGGCTTAATATGATCTGACGTGTTTAATGAATCTGACCATAGAGAAAATGGCTCTTCTACAAGAGGCGAGTACAGACTTCACAATTGAACATGCGGACAAGGATGTCAGACCACTTCTTCACGTGCGGCCTTGACATTTCCCTCGCAGAAGGACAGTTCCCCCGAACACACGTGATCCGAGGTTACTTTCTCCACAGCCTTTTTCTGCCCATCGAGAAGGTTATGGCATCAATTGGTACCCAAAAGCCCGTCGCAACCGGGCAGTGGAAGGTAGTGTAGTACTTGACGCATTGTCAGCTCCTACACATAGTGATGGTGATTGACGAGGCGACTGGTCAAGATGACCCTAAAGACAATTAGTCTGCCAATCACTCGATCGCGGAATGTAGGAAATTGTCCATGTGCCTACGTTTCTGGAGACAGCCCTTGCGATCCACCGGATGAGGTCAAGTACTTATCGGCTTCTGTCAATGGACGAAGCGACAGTTCATCATTCAATTGCAACGCGAACTCTCATCATACAGTTTGGGGCAGCAGCAACGTCAATGAAAGAGGTTAGTACCTGCTTAGTTATTTAACCAATGTTGACATTATTAATAGGGGATGCAAACTTACTTTCATCACTACAGCCAGAGAAGAGGTTCTAGATCTCACTCTGACATGCTGTTCTACACGATTAGCTCGAATGGCGACTTCTAGTTTCAGCAAAAATAACTTCCTTCTCATTTCCTGACAGCACTGTTTCAGACCCAACCAATGTGGTATGAAAGATAGCAGAATGAAGCGAACGGCTATCTGAAATGCGTGTGCAAGGGAGACGTCTATTCAACAGAGCTAAACGCTCCAAACAGTGGGATGAATACAGGTTCGCGGCTCACTGAATATAACAAAGAAATAAGACGCTACAAGCGTGAGTGAGGCGATGCGAAACCATTGAAACCTTACTAGAGGTAGTCCATCTACAAAAGGTACTATTCAATGACACCTCAATTGAAGCAAGATGGTTGCTAGATGCTGCAGATGCACTTCCCTAGATCATCTTTAAGAACAGACTCAGTTTATAGCGTGGCCAGTTATGTACAGTCCCCTTTTAACCCTAGGACCTCAAACGTGTCTAGCGTGAGAACAAGGTTAGTTTGGCAGTGGCTTCTATTCAACCACTTAAATCCTCTGTGGGCACGGTATCTTCCCAGTCCTCCAAAACTGGTTAGATACCATCCTTGTCCATTCGGTGAATTTGTGTACAGCCAGCTTTAACTGGGGCTACATACCACTCTCATGGAGGAAAGTAGTTGTAGTGTTTATCCCCAAACAAGGAAATAGGCCTACCTTCCTACTTAAGACGATGGAAATGCTGCTAAACCTTCATATTAGGTTCAAACTGGACCAATGATATCTTCACTCTGCTCAGTTTGCCTACACAAAAGGAATACCAACATAAAGCCTTACACAATTTTGTAAGCATTATCGAAAAAGCCCTTCACCATAAAGAAAAGCTATTATATGCTTCTCTTGATATGGAAGGTGCTTTCCGTAACATAAAATATAGGTCCATATCTAGAGCTCTTATACGGAAGAGTCTGGATTCTCATACTGCTAAGTGGGTGGATGCTATGCTAAAAGCAAGAAATTACCCACTCTTGGTAACACCTCTGTGTGCTAAAAGTAGCCCTTGTGCTCTGGTCGCAAGTAGTAGATGACCTCTTTAGTCAGCTTCGTGCGCTTGGTCACCAGGCAGTCGGATACTCGGACGACCTTGCAATTATTATTACTGGGAAGTTCGACTCGACTTTAACTGAGCTAATGAGATGAATTCTTCATATGATTACAAACTGGTTCGCTAACGGCCTCACTATTAACCCCTCTGTGGCCGCTTTTCTGCACAAGGCACCATTTTAATCCAAGACGCGAACACCGAATACTCCAAAGAAGTGAAATACTTAAACAGAATGCTCTGTAAAATATTTAATTGCAATGCTCACCTTGACTGCACCCTAAATAAGGTTACTCGAGCCCTACGGGCTTGTTGAAAACTCTTCGGAAGGATTTCGTCCTCACCCCGAAGATGATTTTCTGACTACATAATGCGATCGTAAAACCAGTTGTTAATTTCACCGCCTTGGTTTGGCGGCCTAAAGTTCTACAACGGGCGGCTTTCTGGCCGCTCCTAGGAGCAATTAGGGCTTCTTCAATGGCCGCAATGGAGGCAGTAGTTGTACTTACTCTCTCGCAACGCTCTATCATGAAATCGGCGGCAATTAGCGCCCTGAGGTGAAACTTACATCATCGGCGCATTCCTGACATATATGTGAAAATTCAGAACCCTCGATCCTGAACGATAAGACTGGGACAGCGGTAATCCAAGACTGGCCTCTAATATATAATAATAGTAATGATACTGGTATCTTTGGACCCAACACTAGGGTTTCGATTGCATTAGGTAGTTTTCTAAGAGTATTTCAACCCGAAATCCATGCAATCGAAACTTGTGCCCTTATCAACGTCAACAAAGGACTGAAGGGGGCTAATATAAATATCTTCTCTGATAGCCAAGCAGCCCAATAGGCTATATTCTCGCGGTGTACTTCAACGAGGCTTTCGAAGGAGTGCTTCGACACCCTCCAACAACTGGTCACCTTTGTTGGATACCTGGTCACCCCGGTTTCAAGGAAAACGGGACCACCGGTGAATTGGCCAAGAATGGCTCTTCCTCTCGGAGCCGAGCCGATCCATTTCGCATTCGTCGGCAAGAGCTCTGATTAAATACGGGGCTAGGGGTCTGTAATACTGGAGAAATGTTCCCGAGCTTACCCAGGCTAAGGCTCTTGTTAGACCCTTTGCTTATGGCGATGCCTTAAGTAAGGCAGCTGTAAGGATGCTCTTAGGCTACCTATTTGGCCACTGTGGGCTGAGATATCATCTACACCAATAAAACGAAGTCTCGGCTTTGTCTGGAGGACGATGAAACTACCATGCACATAATCTGCTTTTGCCCGGCCTTGGCATGCATGAAATGTAGGATCTTCAATCGGGAATTCCTTAACCTAGCTGATGTTAGATCCTCCACTATTTAAGACCTCAGTGCGTATCTAAGGGTGGCAGAGCATCTTTTATAGTAGTAGGGGTTATGACATGCTAGGTCGCAATGCCCACCATTCAGTTAACTCATAGATAATAATAATTAATAATCCGTTGGTAGCGGCGTTTTCCTAACGATCCACAAACTATTGCTATTGCTATTTGCGAAACAGAGCCGCAAACAATCGTCAATATTATGCCGAATGGGGTTTACAGGATGGTTTACCGACGAGGTAGCAGCGGCAGCCATTTCAATAAAATGGTTTTCTATAAATAAATGTACTCCATTTTAATAAGGCAACACTCATTGAAAAATATTGAACAATATGGTTTTAATTGCAATTTCAAAATCAACCAGCAGATGACCAACCTTATTTCACGATATTTCAATTTAAATCAATTTTAGACTAGTCCGTTGAATTTTTTTTAATTTATGCATTTTTGTAAAAAATAGAGTTGTGTGAAATAACATAATACACCTCTGGTCTACTCAAAGAGCTGATTGAATTTTTAGCACAATGTTCAGCGCTATATGTATCTTTACGGAAAGCTTACAAATGTTCATAAAAGAGATCCTAGCCTCAATGAGTCTAATCACAAACTGAAGGGAAATTCGATTGCGTGCTCTAAAACCTACTCCCGGCCGCTTCAGCCAATACCCAATTACAATCTTCCAACGTCTGTAATTAACTCCATCGGGAAATCAAAGAGCAAATTCCCAATTTCGCTCGAAATTTCAAATTGAACAATTACCACTGACGAATAAATTAACAACTTACCAAACCCCAAATAGCGCAAGCCGCTTACAGAAGTTTCCAGGCTTTATTTGAATTTATATGGAGGCGTTTTTTTGTCTACGTCACTTGGCAACTACTCACATCGGTCAATGGAGTCATACTTGTCATAACGATACGTTACTTGATTAAGGGCTTTCATTAGCCGAAGCTGTTAATTAAAACTTACTTAGGGCATTAATTAACAGTTTCCATCAACAGGGTAAACCTGTAGTGTATTTATCAGCGGTGTCGAGTACGAGAACAATCGGCTCATGAATACACCGCAAATGGTAATTTGTGGTTACAAAGTGACTTACTTATGGTATCCATCCCCTGGCCGTCTACTTGGACACAATCTCGGTGAACTACTGCCCTGTTTTCCTATTGTTTTGTGGGTTAAGAGCGGGCCAAATTAGGGGTTCCTCCGGGTGTTATAACCACAGGCTCTAGTTGTCCTTTAAGTGTTGATGCACGTATCAGCTAACGAAGAGGGACAAACGAATTTTCCAAAAGCGTTCCCATTGTAATCAAATATTCATGTGGGAGTTAGATGAAGCCTTCTTTAAGTGCAAAATTACAGAGCTGTGTAACGGAATTGCTGACAAACGTGAAAATTTGTGCACAAAGCACAAAAGAGCTTCACGTAGGTCGGGTACAGCCCAGGGATGAAGATAGAAAAGTTTCTCGCCGGAGCTACAAAATACCTACCTCTGCAGACCAGAAAAGTTTTATGGCGTAGATTTCTGTAAGAAGAAAGGAAGTAGATCGGGAGAAAAATTCTTACCTTTTCGTTTTTTATTTCCTCCAATTCCAGTACTTCCGCAGCCACCTTTTGTGCATGACGATCAACACCAGGACTCAGGAGTACTTCCCATGTCAAGGTGGGTTTTGGATTTCCACCCTCGCTTACACATGCTAAACTCAGTTCGGAATTCTCTTTCACAGGTACAAAAATATTTCCCGCATCTAAGCGACGTGAGTCTATTAACAAGTAGGGAGGTTTTGGACGGTCTGTAAAGAAAAAAAAAAGAAAAGAATTTTAATTTCTTGCTGGATTAAACGGGAAAGTTAACGTAATGATAATGAGCACTGCACGCTAGTCTAGATGCTTTCGTCGTGGTAACCTATTTAAGCGACAAACGTTTGTGCGCTCCCACTTTCGCGGATTATTCAAATTAATTCTGCGAGCTTCTATTTTTTAACGATTATCGTCTTAATTAAGAATTGTTAACGCGCTCTCTTAAGTACTAGGAAGACATAGTTTAGAATAATTATTATGGAATAATTTAGTAAAGAGGGTACTCCTTGCACGTTGTGCTTACGGTTATCAAAACACTTTTGTTCTTAATTGCTCCGATTTTCGTCCTGCGGGTTGCATTGTATTATCGTCGATTTAATGGACTTTACAAATCCTTTAGTAATTTACAAGAACTTTTCTTTCAGTTTTGGTTAGTTAATTCCAATTTACGAGATTCAAGGAAAGTACTCAAACAGTGTAAAAAAAATCTGGTTCAAAATAAACGTTGCTCATGCGCTGAGGATTCCGCAATTACGCCGGTTTCAAACGAAGCTTTGTTCCTTTTTTAATATTTTTTTGGAAATAATAAAAATATAAGTCAATTTTTTTAATGATATGGGGTATCAAGCTACCCCAAAAATGCCAAATTGGATTTTCAGAATTACGGATATCGAGTCTTAAAGTTAGACACGTGTCATATTTCTAATTTTTACTTCCAATAAGTTAATGACTAGCGCTCCGTACCAGAAAAGGAGAAAGTGGGTTCTTATAAGATCACTCTTGCGTCCGTCCACCTGTCTAGCAGTAACATATGTTTTTCTCAGAAAGGACGTGACGTAAAAATTTTAAATTTGGCTTAATATTAGGTCTTTGTGACGCGCAAATATTTCTACAGTCAAAGATTATAAAATACGTATTGTTTAAATTTTAATGGGTAGTTGGGCAGGAGCTTGTAGTTTTGTATCACATGGGGTATCGTTTGAAAGACTTTATTTTAGGGATTCCAAAAACATATAGTTTCTTTAATTTTTGGTAAATTGGTTATACACTCCGTTTCATATTTATAACCCACCTAACAATTTTCAATTATTTTCGCCTTAAAATATTTTTTTTCCCAAATCTAATACAAAACAGATTGAGAAACTGTGTGCAATGATTTTTCTATGAATAATTTTCTATGAAGAATTTTCTGGGAAATTCGTCATTCATGTGCGTTTCATATTTATAACCCACATGGTGATTAGTGCAGTTAGAAGTCGGCAAAGTGAGTGAGTTAAGTTGTTATTAATAAGTGTCTTTCCTAATAAACTTATTATTTAAAATGCCGCGTGGAATTCGAAACTTTTTAAAAGATCCGGAGTCTTATGGGAAAACGAAGCGAAAGGGAAGAAAAAGAAAACTTTCTTCGCGGGATGAGAGGAAAATTGTACGGGCAGCACGCAATTCGACACTAAGTTCGACACTAACACAATAAAATGGCAGCTCTTGTCCAAACGCAGGTTTCAAAAACAACGGTTTGGAGAACGATTGAACGTGCTCCTAACATATGTAGAGGTGAAATGAAGATTGCTCCACGACTATTAGATCGCCATAAGAAAGCTCGGATGGAATTTTCAGAAAACAATATGGCTACAGATTGGTCTTCTGTAAGAAATACTGGTTTTCATATTTCTTCATTGTTTAAGTTTTATTTCCATGTTATATTTTCTGATGAAAAGAAATGGAACCTAGATGGACCAGACGGATTTAATTCTTACTGGCGAGATCTGAGGAAGGAGCCTCTATATTTCTCGAAGAGGAATTTTGGTGGCGGTTCTGTGATGTTGTGGGGAGCAGCAGGGTGTTTGGAGTTAAAATTTATTTCATCGCGGATGAACAGTAGAGATTACATCCAAGTACTCGAAAACAGTTTACTGCCATTTCTGGCAGAACATGGCGAAAAAAACTGGATTTTTCAACAGGATAATGCCAGAATTCATACCAGTCGTGAAACAATGGGTTGGATGGAGACAAATTCCATTACTGTGATGGACTGGCCGGCGTGTTCACCCGATCTGAACCCCATTGAAAACATTTGGGAGTTCTTGTCAGACGGGTATACGCTGAAAATCGCCAGTACGAATCATTGGAGGAACTGAAAGCTGCAATTTTTGATGATTGGCGGAAACTCGACCCTGAGTTGTTAAATAAATTGATCCAGTCCATGATCAAAAGGATTTTTGTTACAATAAAGTCCAAAGGAGGCCCTATTAATTATTAAGTTTTTGTTACTTTTATATTTAATTTATATTTAATTGAAATAAACACTTTATTTTGTTGGAAACTTTATCTGGGTTATAAATATGAAACGAGCGAAAAAGGGCTATAAGCAGGAACTGTTGCAAAAAAACGAGTCCTTGCAATAATTTACATACAAACCATTTCATCTCCAGGCTTTCTACGTTTAGCAATCAATTACAAACGCATAACTACTTTTCGTGTGAAAATAACTTAAAATTTGTTGGTGGGTTATAAATATGAAACGGAGTATATATATATATATATATATATATATATATATATATATATATATATATATATATATATATATATATATATATACAGCGTGTATCATATAAAGTGTGGCAGAATAAAAGGCTTAATAGACCTTACCTAGCAAAAACAATTGTTTGTCATGAGTGGGGGGGGGGGGGGGGGGGCAACCTCAACCGTTTCGGAGTTATAGGGTGATTAAAAAACTTAAAATTTTCTTGGTATGCACTTCACTATTTTATTTTTATGTTTTGATCTACTCAACATTCACGGCAGGTACAGTCACTTCCAAAAGTGAAAAAAATGTTAAAACAAGATAAGTTTATGTAGTTTGTTTTATTGTTGTTATTAGCTTGTGTTATAAAGTGTTCACATCAAAGTATCGTTCTGTTACTAACACCTGATGGAAATTTTGCTAAAAAGAGGGTCAGTTAAAAAGAATACCGATCACACTTGAAAAAAAATTCGATAACTACGGGTGTTCTTAAGCTAAAATTATTTAAAATTTACAGATTTTATTTTTCAGGAATACGTGGATATAATTTACATTTAAAGCCTAGTAAGCGGCAACGACTGGGTGACGTGCTGAAATAACAAAGAAGATTCCCTAATCGACGTACACCTCAAAGAGATGTATTTTCCCGAACTTTTCGGAAGTTAAGAGAAACCGGTAGTGGACGGATGAATCGTAGTTCACCGGGGATGGTATCACAAACTTCCACAAACTCCATCCCTGATCGAAAACTAACCCACATCGGACAAGGGTGGCCTCCTTCCAGCACAAATTAAGTGTCAATGTTTGGGCTGGTATCATCGGCAACCATGCAATAGGACCATTTCTTCTGCTTAATAGCTTAATTGTTGCGGAATTGTACGCTGTCAAATGTACTATCAGGATAATATAATACAAGAGGCAATAATCTACTCATAAAGTATAGCCTAACAGCATTCTACCAACATTGTAAATGCAATATTAAATGACAATTTTCCTGACCGTTGGATTGGACGAGGTGTACCGATTCCCTTGCCTGCTAGACCTCCAGACCTTATTCCATTAGATTTTTTTCTTATGGTGAACAATGAGGAATGACATATTTTCAAAGCCTGCAAACGATAGAGACAAATTAGATAGGAGGATAAGGACTGTAGCGACAAAAATACGGGAGAGGCTGGCTGCAATACACATTAAACAGAGAATTAGAAGAAGATTATTATGGAACATCTTTTGTAGCATATTAACATTAATTGTAATAAGTTTCGAATTCAATAAAAAACATTTTAGGGTTGGTGTGAGTTTAATTTCTTTAAATTGCAGATTTTTATAATAGTCCGCAAAAGGTTTTTTATGTTTCAATTTATATGTCTGGGCATATTGTGCTTAGATGGATAATTAAGTAAAAATAAAAAAGCAAATGTACTAATTATATGAATTTCGGAGAAAATTCGGAATTATAGGTAATCGCAAAATATTTTTTTCGCCTTCGCAAGGGACTGGTAGAAGCGAGAGTAGTAGAGAGTAGTTTTTCACCGCAAGTTTGAAGTCACTGCGTTAAGTAGGTCAAAAAATCAAAATAAAATAGTGATGTGCATACCATGAAAATTTCAAATTTATGAATCATCCTGTACCCCCAAATAGTTTAGGGTGCCCAGCCCCCCCACACATCTTGCAATATTGGTTTTGTTTTTGCTAGGAAATACGTATGACCTCCCTTGTGTTGGCATACCTTATGCGAAGCACTCTGTAGAGCTCGAAATGGCCGGAAAATACAGTTCACCTCTGATGACCTAGGCAAAGTTTACTTACTACTACATAACCGGCTCCCTAAATTACCCAGCTAATTTGAAAAGAGTAACACTGGCATCATAGTAAAACTAAATATAACCAGCTTTTAAGATCATAAGAATGCAAATAAAGAGTACAGGTAGTGTGCAGTCATTTACTTCTGTCAACATTATTTGAGAGAATCACTTACTCCTGTCAAAATTCTGTTCTCATCCGGAGAGAATCACAGCCTTCTCTCAAAAAAGTACCGCCGAATCTTGTCGAAGAGAAAAATGTACCAAAAAGTACCACCAATAAAAAGTATTCATGTGAATCACATAACTGAGTAGTAACTTGTGCTCGTAAGAAACTTTCAAACTGTCAATGCATTCTGATCTTTTAACGAGTGAAGTACATTTGACATTTGTAAATGCACATAAAAAAAGCATACTTGTCTCTTACCCACAAAACTCTCCCGGAAAACAAATTTTTAGTTCTGACTAAAAAATCGGGAAGGGTTGCCCGATGCAGGAAATATATAAAAGCAACCAAAAAATGTTCACTACTTTGTTCGAAGCCGTTAACCTAGTAATAGTAATCTTTGACCTAGGTTTACAGAGATAATCAAAATTAATATTACCGCACAAATGACAGAAAAACGGGTAAGGTACACTTAGCCTAAAGACCTATCGCAAATGGATATTTCATACCCGGACATTTGGCAAAAAAACACATTTAGCAGAAAGACATTTCACAAAATGGACACATGACAAAAAGACCTTTGGCTAGTGGACACATGGAATTCGCAAATGACTCACTTTGCAGGAATAAAGAATTCCATGTTTCCATCTTTGAAAATAATTCTTTGTCAATTTAAAAAGGCCAAGTTTTCATAAGAGAAATCATCATCCTGCATCAAAAAAAGGTGAAAGATTTAACGATTACAGTTCATTTGAATTTTTATGGAATTCTTTTCAAAAATCCAGAAATAACAAAAATTTAGCATACAATTTTTACGTCTTTTTCTACAATTGAGAAAATTATTAACTTCCCACACATAGGGAAGTTATTGTAATGGGCCCGATTTTCAAATTTGTTAGTTTTAAAATTTTTTTTACATTTCAAAGTCACCATAGTGTTTTACGCATGTTTTTGAACACATGTATGGATGTGTGTGTGTGTGTGTGTGTGCGTGCGTGTGTGGGTGTGTGTACGTACGTTCGGACACACTTTTTTCGACAACGAAATCTCGCGAACTAAAAATGATAACGACTTCGCTATGGTACCATTCGAAGCGTATTATTGTCAGTAAGAGCTGAAAGAAATTTAATCAATTTCGGTTCAGCCGTTTTTTTTTTAAGCAAACAAACTAAAAAAAAGTTGATTTTAGACTTTCTTGAAAAGGATTTCTTCGATATAATTTGTTCTGATGACGATCGGGACATCAAAAAGACGGATAATAATTTATTATGAACATTTATTATGAACAGAAATTGTTTATCATGATGAAAAATTGTTGTTTTAATCATAAAAAATGGTTTTACCTGGTTGAAAATTGATTATGAAAATTGGAAATTGAATACCAAATTGAAGATTGTTCATAGAAATTAAAAATTATTATAAACAATGAAAAATTCTTATAAACAATTGAAATTTTTTTTACCACAAAAAATTTCTTTTATGAATAAATTAAAAATGGTCTATGACAATTAAAAGTTGTTTATATCAATTATAAATTGCTTATAACCATTCAAAATTATTATTAACAAATGAGTTCCAAATAGAGTGCATTTATTTGGTTTTCATTAAAAAATAGTGCTATAACGGAATAATTTTTTAAAATTTTTTTTGCATCTAATTACAACGAAATTATCATGATAAATTAAATTCATTAAGTTATTTAAATTTAAAATATCAATTTTTTAAGTATCTTTAAATGACATAAAAATGGGGGAAAGTTTTTTTTTCAATTAGATTTATCTGATCTAATTGGTTCTGATACAACTTGATACTTAAAAAAAAAATCAGATATTTTTATTCAGAACT
Organism: Leptarthrus brevirostris; assembly: GCA_964036015.1. Classification (NCBI taxonomy): domain Eukaryota; kingdom Metazoa; phylum Arthropoda; class Insecta; order Diptera; family Asilidae; genus Leptarthrus; species Leptarthrus brevirostris. Next base: position 115,107,535 of record OZ038372.1, on the reverse strand, counting down.
TTTATAGCTTTTTGTACCATAAAAAAAGGTAAAAAAAACCATAAATAGTTTATATTAATGATAAATAAAAGGATAAATCGAATAGTATGAATTTTATTGAGTTTCCATTTACTCGAAAATTGAAAATTGTTATTAACCGGGAAGTTGTTCGTGTGGACCTCAAAGGTCGCACCAATGATGCGACACCCAGAATCTGGACCCACCCCACTAGTTATAATTTTAAATTCGTTGCTAGTGCTATTAGAAACTGTACCATCATATTCACTCTACCTTTGCGTCACTTTGTACATATTTTTTTCTCTTCGGTGCAGGCGATGCACCAGTCTGTAACTTTCCAATTTCAGCTTTAACGAATAATATCTCTGTTCGCAATTCTTCCAATAGCTTATAAACACCAACATGTTCAGCAGCAATTATCTTATGGATAAGATGATGCCAAGATTCAGCATAATTTTGAGTTCAAAGCAGCTTCAAAAAGTAGGCGACTATAAGGTACTTTTATTTGATGATCCATATATTATATATAATTTATTTTGAACCAATCAGCAACCTTTTTCCCATCCTCATCAAGACTTTCGTATAACTTTTCGAAATATGTCGGGATTTCAGATGATAGTAGAAAACTAAGTGAGAATAAAGCTAGCATTTTTAACGAAAAACTTGCGTTTGATCCATATTTCGATTGAAACCCATAGCTTGTACCCATCTGTATAATATTTGGCCCAGGTGCAAATGGCAGCCTTTAGCTTAAATTTCGGGAAAACATTTCCTTACACTATTTATAGACACTTTCTCAAAATCTGTAATAGATATTTTAGGCTCTAACTTCACGTTTATTTCGGAAACGTAATCAAGCAGCATTTTAAATATTTTGTCATAAATAAATTCAGACCTGCCGGAACAGAACACAAATCCGAGCGGATAGGCTTTTGATTCATTTGCAATATAAGAATGAATGGTATACAATCGCTGGAAAATGCAAGGTACTATTTTAAAAGTACCACCATCATCAAGTACTGGCCACAGCTCAAAAATTTAACAAATTGTACAGTTGTTATTAGCATAATCCGATGTTCCGCAAAGATACTTTTTTGCGAAATGTCCATTTTGCTAAATGTGGATTTTATAAATTGCGAATTGTGACTTTGTTAAAAGTCCATTTTGTTAAATCTCCATTTGCTAAAGCGGTTTTTTGCAATATATGTTTTTCTCAAATGTCCATTTGGGCAAATGGCATTAGGCCGAATAGTCGCTTGCTAAATTGCACTTGCAAAAAGACCGGATACCCAGAAAAACTGCATCTTTTTTGTCTCATAGGGGCCGAACAAATAAATGTATTTAAGTTAACTTATAAAACCAGATCAGATAAAAGAAGATCATACAGCCGTCGAATCGTTCATCTGTTTGAATATACTTTAAATTTGACAACAATGGTTTTTTCGGGAACCCTGATTGTATGAGCCCGACTCGCTCTTGCGAGACTGTTTATATAATATAATTAGTTCTATTTTTTCTGGTTTTGCTACACAATCGAATTTGGCAGACCAGCCAGTCCGGCAACTGTGCTGGTAATCGTAAATAAGATGGTTATTTTCCAGTTATTTCATCAACTGAGGAATGATGAGTGATTCAATAACTTTAGATAGGACCGAAATTAAATCCTTGACCTGCTAGTTCACCAGACCTTAATCCATTGGAGTTTTTGTTATGGGGAACAATAAAGGCTGAAATTTATTTAAGGCATGTTGACGATAGACATGAACTATTTAGCAGAATAGAGACAGTAGCGACTAAAATACGGGAGAGGCTGTCTGCAATATTCCTTAAACAATTTGTTTGCAGTTATTGGGGTCGCATGTCTTTTCGGGTTTGTGTATCGACTAAAAATGAACAAGTTCTTATGTAGTTGGAAATAGTCCAACGGATTATGACAAGTGAAAAACTATGCGCAGATTAATTTGTAAAATCAGTAAGCATATTAAAACCAGGGGAAAATCATCTGGTCTAGTAGCTTTAGTAGCTACAAATATTATTAATTAAATTTATTTAACATATTTAGTTTGACTATACTATTCTGATAAAAAGTATTTTAAATCCACTTTGATTATTTCAAATCAGGCACTGTACGAATAAAATAAATCTCAAACATCTTTAGTCAGCCTGTACACTTCGATAAACACAAAGCCTCTAAGAAATACTCTATGCAAAGTAGGTTACAACAAATTTTAATTTGTAATCTAGTTAACGAGAGCACTGGGAGTATACTAGAGTCACTGGTGCTTTGAAATTTCTTAAAGATAAAATAGTTTTTAAAAAAAAAGTTTGTTTTTCACTTTTTAGTGTCTTCTACTCTATGCAACGAAGAAAGAACCATCCAAATCAAGAAACATACTCTGCCGAACAGAAAAGGAATCATCGAAATCGGTCCACGCGTTAAGAAGTTACTAACTCTCCCCATCCCCCACCACCCCCATAGGACCAAATTATTCTCCTATTAGCAATGGGGGATCACACTCTATACAACAACAAAAGAACCATCTAAATCGGTCCAGCGTTACAAAGTTACTTTCCACTCCCCTTCTCCCACCCCAACCACATCAAAAAAAGAAAAAGAACATCAAAAAAAGCAAAAGAATTATCCACATCGGTCCACGCGTTACGAAGTTAGACTACTCATTCCCCCCCCCCCCCCCCCACCCAACCCCCCACCATAGACCAAATTATTCTTTTATTAGCAATGGGTGATCACACTCTATACAACAGCAAAAGAACCATCCAAATCGGACAACGTGTTACAAAGTTAGGTTCCACCCACCCCCACCCCCACCCCACTAACATTTATTTTCTCGTAATATCAACCAAGGATCATATTTTACCCAATAGAAAAAGAATTATCCAAATCTGTTCACGCGTTACGAAGTTAGACTACCCCTCCCCCCCTAGGACCAAATTATTCTCCTATTAGCAATGGGGGATCATACTCTGTACAACAAAAAAAGAACCATCCAAATCGGACCACGCGTTACAAAGTTAGGTTTCACCCCCACCCCCCTCCCCAGCAACCGCAACAGCTGCAAATTCACAGTAAACTTTGGAAATTAAAATTAAACACTGAAAGTAAAATTGAACTTACATGAAATAGTTTATAAGTCACTTCATTTTAATACATCTCAGTGAACCAAAAGTGTTAACAAACAAACAAAATAAATAAATAAGTAAAATATTTAAATTATTAACATAAAATTAGCTTTTAAAATAATCATATTAAAATGCATCTAGCCCACATTTAGGTAAGAAGAGGTTTGGAGACTCCACAAAAAGGGACTACACCGCATCAACAAATATTCATTTCAGCCTCAACCTCAAAGATGCTTTAAGTAACTTAAAAACTTTTCAAATGCGAAAGTTAAGCGGCTTTTGCTTGCTATTGCACTGCAGTGGAGATGGAACAGGTTGCGATAAAGGTGGAAAGTGGGGTGTTATAGCCAGTATAAATATTCCAAAGAGCCAGCCTAAAAATTCCCATTATAAATGAGCGGTAGTATTAAAGAACTGGTAAAATTGTTCTTTATAGTTTTGACAAGAGAACAGAAGCCCCTTTGGGTTTCAAATACCTTCTGTCTAGCGCTCTGGTAGAAGTTGAACTTAGCCCGACTAATCACTAATTTGCATATATTCCGCGTATATGTAGATCCGCCCAATTTCCTCTGATGGGCACCATTTAAATGCCTGGAAAGCGCTTTTTTGTTTTGAGTGTCAGTTGTTTTTTGGTGTTAGGTGATTTTACGTTTTTGGAACTTTGAGGAGCAAGAAGAATCAGACCAACCTTGATCTCTAAGATATTTATTAAGTTCAGCCCAATCAGGATTTTATAATCCCAATGGATTATATGGATAGAGACGGAGTTGGATCAATTCGTTGAGCGGCACGACCACCATGCCATGGGTCCGGGGCTCGAGACCACCTCTCCCCGTGTGTTTTTATGAACAAATTAAAATAATCCACTCCGTTTCTGGGCTGTTGTCTAGCTCGCAGCAATGCAAAAACAAGACATTCAAGTTTCCTCACTTCCCTCACCATAATTCCCTTCCGGCCAAAACCATGCTAACGCATCAAAGGCTTGTCCTCTAGGATTTGGCCACATCGTATAAAAAAAATCTTTCGGTGGAATTTTGATTAGCAGTTATGAGTTATTGTAAATTAAAGGACTCACCAAATTCGACTTGTCTTTCAGACTAGGTTGAGATAAAAAAAAATTCTGAGCAGCAAGAACGATTTCAGAATATTAGGATACTTCTATAATCTTAATACACCATAATACACTCAGCCGACTTCAACCGTGATTTCAGAAAAAAAAGAGATCTTACTGGTTGTGGCATTAAAATGCCGCCATAATAGTGCTAATTGGAGTTTTACCATGATAGCGACCTCCACACCTAAACCAACCAACCAATGTTTTTTATGTTATAAAAGCTGTTTGAAATGTCCTTCATCTATTTCGGTGTATACTAATAACCTGCTTTTAATTTGTTCTTGTAGCCGACCACTCCTGTCTTTTCGTTACTGTAGTCCCAATTTCACTAATTCATATCTATCGTTAACAGAACTTAAATAACCTTCTTGCTTCATCGTCATTCATTAAAAAAAAGTTCAATAGAATAAGATCTGGAGCTCTGGCAGGCCAAGGAATCGGTGCACCTCGTCCAATCCAGCGGTCAGGAAATATATTATTTCATATTGCTTCACAGTGTTGGCAGTATGCATTGGGGCTCCATCGTGTTGATAAAACATTGCCCTCAGATTATGCAAAGAGATGTCATCTAGTATATTTAGTAGTGTATTTCTCAGAAAGTCCGGATAAATTTGGCTTTTAAGCGCTTTAGGCAAAATGAATGGTCCTATTAAATACCTACACATCAGTTTAAGCTTCGGCTTCTGCTGTTACTATGTGTCCTAAATAAAAAAATATATCTTCATGTTATGATAATGAAAATAACGTTTATCATCAACAAGACACGTTCACTATATGCTTATGTTTTTGAGAGTATTTTTTATAATGTAGCCAAAGCCTAGGGGACAACCCTTGGTGATGGCCGGAAGGGAATTAGGGTAACGGGCGTGAGGAAACTTGAATGCCTTGTTTTTGTTTTGCTGCGAGCTAGACAATAGCCTAAAAATGGAGTAGATTTTTTAATTCTATTTTTAAAAACCCACGAGGAGACCGAGTCTTGAACCTGGGAAACATGGCTTGATGATCGGGCGGATCAACCAACTGATTCAACTCCGTCTTCTAGTAGCCTTCGGAAGAATATTACCAAAGAACAGATTCGAGAATCACTGAATCTTAGTTTTCTCTTAAAAGACTCGCAAAACATCCTCCAAGGGGCTCTCTTTGCGCAAATTACTTCCAAAAAAGATCTAAGACTATCCTTATATTTAGTTCAGTCTGTCTGATCTCTACTTTGTTTAGCGGAGGCTTTTACTTATTATGGATTTTGCTACTAAGACATTTATTCTCGAGAGGCTTCACTTAGCAAATTGGTGACAGTATTGCTACTAAAAGTAACTGATGAAGGTTTGTCTAGCTTATAGTGCTAGAAGTCTACAACTTTAACTAATTTGGGTTAGTCTTGAATTTAAAAAAAATAATACGATTTAATCCATGTTTCTGGGTGGTTGATAGTTGATAATTTTTTATATTTCTTAAAATCGTCTCTATCCTTCATATGTGAAGCTGAAATTTTATTTACTTATATAAATTGTTGAAACATGGACTTAAGAGATTTTGCGAGAAAAAATGAGAATACGGTCAAAAGTTTTCTTATATGAGATTGACAGAGCTTGAAATGAAGATACAACACCCGTCATATTAACATTTTAAATAAATGGACTTAGTGGTGATTCCGGGGAACCACAGATTAAATGTCGAAAAAATATAATTTAAGGTTTCGCTCTGTCATTCACGACAGGGCTAAATGAGCCATCAGTTGCTTTGAACCATACAAGTCACCAGGAATAAATGAAATCTTACTCGTCATGCTTCAGGAAGCTCAGGCATACATTATTCCTTGGCTTATGGTGATATATAGAAGCTACCTACTGAACTCTTATGTCCCTCTTGCTTGGAGATAGGTCTATGTGATCATTATCCCCAAAGCAGGCAAAAACGGACAAACAATTGCTGGGAACTTTAAGCCTTTCATCGTTTGTCTTAAAAACGCTGGTGCAAGAACATAGGGGAAAGCGCGAAAAAGGAGTCGGTAGTGTCCTATAGCTGCAAGAAAATTTTTGGTAAAAATGGGCCCTAAGCCCTCGTATTGTACACTGGATGTACATTTCTATTGTGAGACCAATCGTTATTTGCAGAATATTAGTCTGATGGACTGCTACAGAGAAGCAGAACAACCTTAGGAAGATAACCAAAATTCAAATAACTGCCTGCCACGGTATCTCTGGAGTAATTACGTCAACTGCGGCGTTGGAGACCATGCTCCACTTTCCACCACTTGACCTCCACCTACTGTAAAAGTATAGCTGTATGCAGCGCTATAAGACTGAAGTAGTCTTAAAAAAAATTCTGACCACGGCCATAGCAGTATGCTTAGGATCTATCCTGAAGGCTGCCACCGATAACACTACGCCTACACTGATTTTTGGGAAAATCTTCTCTACTAGAATCCCAGACAGAGAGGAGTGAGTGAGGATGGTGGTGTCACCACGGCGGATATAGCGATTTTCACTGATAGATTGGAAGTTGAGGTCGGGGTGGGCGCAAGGCTAAATTTACGTAATGGTAGCGATACGGGAATTTATATAAACAGTCAAACGGCTTTAAAGGCGCTGGACTCAAATGTAATGAAGTCACAGCTGGTACGCAGTTGTCAAAATAATTTCCACAACTTAGGAGCAATCCACAATGCACTCTGCTGGATTCCTTGTCATATATACGGGTGAATGAGGTGGCTGACACAAGGTTCTCAACTAAACGCTTTCTATAAAAATAGGTCGATCGGCCGGCCTCTAGAGTCAGTAAAAAATTAAGTTGACTTTAAGGCTATTCAGCTTGCCTAGGAAAGACGGAGCAATCTGAAAACATGACAGCCAGCCCTCCCAGCTTGGCATATAAAGAAAACTGCTCTCCTGCTTAAGAGAAAGCTCATCGATCGCCGAAACATTATGACTGTCCCGAGCCTTGGGGAGGGGGAGGGGCGGTCTGGCCAAGAGAAGGTGCAAAGCTCTAGGCGCGTTCTTCTGCAGAGAACTGGGCGATGTTCCTAAAATAGGGCTGAAGCAGATGTAAAAACTGAAACTTAGTGCTATCTGAGGCTAATCCGCTCTCCGATAGCCGCCATCCTAACCTGGCCTAACCTTCTCTATAAAAGAAATTTGGAATAGATAATCGTAAACAGATTTCATAGGTAGGTAGGTCAGTTGTTATGGTTTTGTCTGAGAAGGTACATGTTCATTATTTCGATGATTATAACATGTTTAATGTTATATTCTCGTGACGTGACTATTAAGTATATTTTAAACTCGAACCTAAACGCCTTCTATAAATAGTGTGCCACAGAAATAACTGCCTTCCTCCTAATCTTGATAAATGTACAACTGTGTTATGTACGCGTAAATCTGTTCCTGTTGTTCTAAAATACCTTCCCTCTCTTTCTAATTCTCATAACTATTTATGACGCATGCAGCGCGAGAAAACTTCACCATAGTCGATGACAACGATTTAAAGTGATATGGTAGATTCCGAATCAGGATTTTAATCTGCAAACACCAATGGCCTTTTAGCGTAATTTGTGTCAAAAAATAACTATGGCTCGCCGCCGGTAAATTTCGCACCTAGCACCCAGATGAAGATGTTATTCATTACTCCATCGAGGACTAATTTACGATATGTGTAATTTGCATTTTATACGGTAACACAACTACATACAGTGTAGTATATGCGTAAAGTGCAGCTAAGGGCTTCAACGCACTTTTTGGGATTATATATATTTTCTAGAATGATTCCCTTTTGTTGTGAATTTAATAAATGTCTTACTCTAATTCTTTTATTGGGTTTTCCGGAAGTTGTAAGGTTCGGATTTTGTAAAGGGTGGAAAGCTGTCTCTCTATTATTTTTTAATCTGTTGAATGCAATTGTAAACTGAAAAAATGTTCTTGATTTCTTCCACTTTTGGGTATAGGTATGTAAGCCCTAATTTTTCTGCTATTATTTAATTATTTTATTTTTTCTTTCCTAAACCACACTTGAATTTTTCTGTTATATTTTTGTAAGGTTCCGCTTTTCTTTAGTTCATTAACTGGATAAATACTGCATCAAAAATCATTATCGTGATGTGAAACTTTCGAATTTGTGAAGCTCCTTTGGTTTAATTTAAAACTTAGATTCCGCCATAATTATATTTCCACCCAATTGAAGAGCACGTATATTTTCTGGTGCATCTCAAATACATCCAAATAACTTTCCATATATTCCACCTAAGTCATGAATAACTTGATTTGAACATTTTCCTATTTCCGTACTATATGTAGTCATCGTCGGTTGCATAGTGCAAAATATTCTTTGCCAATAAGCCCGGAAAAGGCAACTTTGAAAAATTTGCATATTTATTAACTTTTCCAGTTGATGGACGGGTTGATTCCTGGATATCAAACATGTCACTTCCTGCTTCAGGGCATTTTTCTTCCTTCATTTTCTAGCATTGCAATCATGAGCTTAACTTGGCGAAAAAAAATTACCAAACTTCTGATCCAGTCTGTTCTTGAAAGTTTATCGTTGACACATTTTTAGAAACTTTTTTGATTAAAATCCTCTGCAATCGAAAGTTTACCTAAGATTTTTGCTATTCGAACAAAATCGAGGCGAAAGAATCTGGAAGTGACGTAACCTCCCAATAACGATGAAACGTCCCAACCGGGAAACTTCTTTCATTAATTAAAAATTTCTACATACCCCAAAGGTTTTTTTATATTCTTTAATGATATGCATTAATACAGTAGCTTTGAGGAAAGTTTCGTCGTAGTCGATATCCTCTTCCATACAGAAATCAATTCATGTTAACATTTTAAGATGCATTATTTTACCGGCCAACTTTGATGATTTACAAGTCTGGTAAATACGATGCTATTTCAGCACATAGAATTTTGTATGATATGAAAATGTTGTAGTTACACTACAAATATTTACTAGCCATTAAATTTAGTAAAAAATGGGGTGGAAGAGACAAAAGAAATATTGCACAATTGTACGAGTATAAATATACAAAAACACGTTATTGCTGATGAATCGTTTTACCAAAATCCTTTTTAGCAATATCCTTGTACTAAGAAAGGTCAGTGTCGCACATTCGCAAACAAAAGCTTATGTATAATAAGGACAAATGCTGTTAAATAGCTTCTAAAAATCGAATAATAATAATAATAATGAACTTGGGACCTTCACTTGGCCGATTGGTCCATATCAATTCGGAGGATATTTACACATGCGGCAGCTGCCGAAAAAGATTGCAAAGTATCAACTGGTTTAGCGTTAAGCGCGCGCTCGATTATTTGCTTAATTAATTTTAAGATATCTTTTGCAATAAGGTAGAGACCGTACAACATCTTAGATCGCTTTCTATCAGGCATCAATAACACCTTTTTTTTCATTTTGTTCGATAATACCTCTCAGTTTCTGAAGATGGCTGGATTACGGGAGAAGAAGCTAGACATAGTTCTGATGCAAGTGCACTAAGCAGACCCAGATCATGTATTTTAGTGCGACATGGCGGTCTAGGCGGCCTTACTGTCACAAATCTGCACGGCTGACCTTGTGGTCAAAAGAATAAGAGCAGGCGCTCGAGAATTTATTCTGGCATCGGGGTACATCATAATTCGGTGGGGCCGCCTCCATGGAGAGAAGTGGAAGCTATAGTTCAGAGATGAGCGATGTTGGCAAAACATCGATAATCGAACACAAAACATATTTAGATATTTAATATCTATATTATCTAGAGTTTAGTTTAGCTGGATTAACATCTAATTTTCGATTTGTTGCGTCCAGAAGCTAAAGTAATGCCAACCCGTTGGTGCTGAAGAGCCGAATGACCGGTCGTGTAAATATATTTTAATATTTCCCTCTCAACTCGTTTCAATTTGTTCGTTACATAGCATAAATTTATAGAATGGCGATAAAAAGACAAGGTATTTGAATGGTATGGAACTCTCCGTTATTTTTCCGTAAGACAAGAAGATTAAAATGAGCGATGTACGTTGCTACGCTCTCCACGGATCAATCCTACATCGCAGATAAGGTCAATGAGATCTCCACAAACTTTGCTGGACTGCAAATTTTGTCCGATGACTGCGCTAGTCTAAACTTAAAACTGGACAAGCTGCTTAAGATCGCTGAGGGTTTGACCAACGACTCATCGCTTCTTTCAAGCAGGATTTGCGAGCTTTCCTTAAAGCTGAGCGGCCTGGTCGCTTCCTTGGATGACCTCCGCGCTGGATCACCATCGCCTTCCATCGGCCAACCTGCGGAATCTATCATGCCAATCTTAGACGACATTCGGCGCGGTGTCCGGCACGTCAAGCGGGATCTGGATTCGTGCTCAACAGCCATTGTGAAGAACTTGGAATTAATTGGCTCAGTCGGCTCTGATATTAAGAGTTTAACCACTAGAAGCTATCTCGGCCCCTCTTTTCCTCGGTCTGACACCTCAGATGGTTCTGGTGTGAATTCTTCTTCTTCTGGACCTGCATCTTCTGAAGGGGACTGCTCCACTCTCCGGGATGCAATTTCCGCAGTTCCGCCTCAATCTACCGTGAAAGTGATTCCTCCGCATTCCTCCTTGTTGCAGCCTGCTTCTGATGGTGATGCTCCTGTTGGTTTGCTCAAGCCCGTTATAGAGAATTCTTCTTCTTCTGGATCTACATCTTCTGATGGGGACTGCTCCACTCTCCGTGATGCAACCTCCGCAGTTCCGCCTCAATCCACCGTGAATGTGATTCCTCCGCATTCCTCCTCGGCGCTGCCTGCCTCAGATGGTGATGCTCCTGTTGGTTCGGTCAAGCCCGTTATAGAGAATTCTTCTTCTTCTGCACCTACATCTCCTGATGGGGACTGCTCCACTCTCCGGGATGCAACCTCCGCAGTTCCGCCTCAATCCACCGTGTATGTGATTCCTCCGCATTCCTCCTTGGTACAGCCTGCCTCAGATGTTGATGCTATTGCTGGTTTGGTCAAGCCCGTTATAGAGAAGGTTGCTGATGTTGCCATCAATGTCTCTCCGCGAGTGTCATCCCAACCCACTTCCACCACATTTACGATCAACAAACTTGGCACCACCTGGACAGTATCGGAATGGGAGCAGAGACTAAAAAGGCTAGGTAGTAAACATTTATCTTTATCAAGCACAACTCCATTCCTTCTAAAGGGTGCACCTCATAACGCCAACGATTCCTGGGCCCACAGTTTTTTTTCCCGCAATTTTGGATTCACCCCCGTTAGCTGCCTGAAGTTACTCTCGTCAGACGAAGGGAAATCCAGCAACTTCAAGATCTTCATCCCAAACAAATATGTCTGGCTCATCAGTAACCCCTCCAGCAAATTCTTCACTCTCGGGAACATCACAATTTCTAAGTGGACTACGAAGTACGTTAAGTTTAACCCTAAGCCCTCTGCACCTAACCCTAAATTAAATACTAAAAAACCTAACCTTACTAACTACCCCAAACGACCTTCTCCCATACCTAAATTTAGTATTCACCCTAACCATAAGAATCTTAGAACTAGTAGCAACATAAGTACTCCTCACTCTTCCGCACATCTCACCATTAATCCTAAATCTAGTAATCCTAACTCCAATTGGCAGTTCAAAATGGGACTATTTCCAAATTTTAATCTAAGTACTCCAGTCAAGTATCCCAACTTTATATATTCTCACACCCTTAACCCCCCTGTTCCAGTTACACCGAATCCCTCGAACGCGTCCATTCCAACCGTCAACCCAACCAATACTGTTTTGAGTTCCGTATGTCCAGCGCACCCACCTAACCATGCACTCCCAACTTCTTCCGCTTGCCCTTCTAACCTCAAGCCAACTTCTTCCGACCACTCCACCACCTCTGCTCCGATTTCCGTCTGTCCCACCTCTCCTCTATATACGCAAAACGTTGCACCCGCTACTTCCTCCGCATGCCCACCTAATTCCACGCCGTCATCCTCCTACACTGTCGCCCCGTCTCAAACAAATTCTACCTCCGTTAACCCGCCCATTCCGCTAGCCAAAACTCCTATATCCGAACATCATTCATTTATCGATCCCCTTCTCCCACCTACAGTTAAATTGACTTTGCGCTCTGCTGATTCTGGCGATGGACGATACCTCTTGTCCCGTTTACGGGACCGTCGCATTTATGACAACGTACGTCTATTTCTAGCCTATCTCCACGACAAACCGAACTCCGTCTGTGTTGAAGGTAAAACCAGCACCAACGTCATGTTAAGTATACAACAAGAAGGCCTGCCCACAGACCCATCAGTCTTACTCCAACTTTTCACAAAATACCATGAATCATTCAATATACCTTCCCATAAAGTTTCAGAAGATCTATCCACCTATGCTGCGTACGTCAGTTCTCGCCGTATTTCCCATCTTCAAAAAAGTCGTAACGACTCCTTAAACTACTTTCGTTCCTAACCCCCTTGATTTCCCTATTTCTGACTTCCCCTCTATTTCACCCGCGGTTTCCGATCAAGATCCTCTCCCCAACAGCTTGTCGGTCTATTACCAGAACGTAAGAGGACTTCGTACAAAAACATCCAATATTTTTCTTAACTCCCACAAATTCCCGCACGATATCTTTGCCTTAACTGAAACCAATCTAACACCAGGAATTCTCGACAACGAACTATTCCCTCCAAACTATACCATTTTCCGTGTCGACGGTTGTATAGGCACCAATGATCCACCAGGTCGCGGGGTTCTCATAGCTGCTCACAACCGTTATGACGCCACCCTGCTAAAGACCTCCGACTCTACAATATCAGAATTTGTGTGTATAAAAATAGCACTAAATAAGTGTCTTCTGTACATCCTCTGTTGTTACATTCGCCCCTCTCAACCTTTAGACGCCTACGAGCCTATAATTGAAGCGATCGATACCCTGCTTGAGAACGCTAACGCGTCCGATGAATTTATTTTATTGGGTGACTTTAACCTCCCCCGTATCCAATGGTCATTGTCCGAGGACTGTTCTCACTTTGTCCCCCTTAACGCATCTTCGGCCAAAGAAGCCTTCTTTACCGATCAGCTCTCCGTTTCAGGTCTCTTTCAAGTAAGCGGAGTCAGGAACTTCCTGGACAGACAATTAGACTTAATCTTTTCTTCAGACCCAGTTAACTCGGCTGTCGCAGAAAGCAACCATCTCCTCTCCTCCCTCGACCGTCACCATCCTCCTTTGCTCCTCGTTTTCTCCTACGAACACCTTCATGCCGTTTCAGGCTCCGAGTCTTCTTTATCCTTCAATTTTCGTAAATGTGACTTTGACAAATTAAATCACTTGCTCCTCAACTCTAATACCTCTAAGCAAACGTCGTGAAGTTCCGACATTCTCTTCATTTATCAATTATTAACTGGTGCCATAGACTGCCCCTCAATCCTGCAATCTTTACCCATCTATACCAATCCCCGTAACCTTAGGTCCACTCCCCTTTTCCGACTCGATCGCCATCGCACAAACTACGGTCAAAGCGAGCCAATTACCAGGATGTTACGAAAAGTCAACGACCTTTCCTCTTTTGACTTCCATCTGAGTAAATCATCACTCCACAAAGCCTTATATCTTGACCCCGCCCATCTTGATCCTGATCGCCTACTTTAATTCTTCTTCCTTTCGCCTTCTGCCAGTTACCAATATATATAGCTCATATTGTAGCTTATACTTTTTATTTATTTATTCCTAATTATTCATTTATTATATTCTGTAGAATTAGTATTAAGTTATAGTTTGTATTTAATTTTTTATTTTTGTATTTTTTATGCAATAGCTTGTATTAAGCTTAAAATAAATAAATAAGTATGTAACTATATAGAAATGGCAAAATATTTGAAGCAATTCTTTCTGATTCGTTGTATTTCTACTTTAAAGAATTTATACGTGCTTATCTGCTGGAAGGCTTTTTTAAAAGTAAGTCCACAACTATCAATTTACTAATTTTCCTAACATTGCGTACCTGCTTTTAAGGTGGGTAAACAAGTCGACTATACAGATTTTAGAATGGCATTTGATGGATTATTGGGTGCTTTTATAGAACCTTCCTCTCTCAGGTTTCCGATTCATTTTGTAAATTGAGTAAGTTCCTACCTGTCCTAAACAGCGTGTTTCCTCTCAGGGTGTGTAATTTTATGTCATTCCTATGGGGTGCCGCAGGGTAGCCATTATTGACGATGCGAAAATATTTCGCACTATCTCTAATGACGAGTACCGCATTTTGATTAATTCTGACTTGAATACTCTTAGTGTTCTAGAATTTTCTTCCTCTAAATACTGACAAGTGTGTTATTGCTGACATTTGATATCCTCGTAAATTTAAAATTATGCACTATAATTGTTATATCAACGGTATCTTATTGCCTAAATAATAATAATAATAAATTTATTGCTGGTTACAGTACACAAGATTAAAAATCTTTTCTATGTTCTAACTCAAAACAGGTTGTAGATGGTATGAAATTATTGAGAAGAGTATGAAAATAAAAATAAAATAAAAATTAGATTGAATAATTGAGAAAAAAAATTAAATACAAAACAATTACCTACTGATAATTCCAGACAAAGATTTGATGATAAGAATTATAAAAAACGATCTTTAACGAGTGCCTTGAAGTTGATGATGGTGCCCGATGTTTGGATATTAAGAGGCAGACTGTTCCAGAGGTGAATAATTTGGACAGGGTAGGAATCTTCCATGACCGATTTGTAGAAGCGTGGTATTAAAAGATTTCTGTTACGCTGAGATGCTGTGAAGGTGAAGAAAACTCTAAGGTAATCTGGTTTATTAGAATGAAGCAGATTGTACAGAAAAGCAAGAGCCCTTTGCTTTAAATATGAAGATAGTGTGCAACCCAGTACTTTCATCGGGAACGGTGAAACATGATCGTAACTCCGTAGTCCGAAAACAAACCGAATGCAGTCATTGAAAGCGACTTCCATTTTAAGCGCACAGGTGCTATCTAGCTTCGGGAAGATCATACCACTAAAGATAAAATGGGGCATAATTAACACCTTAACTAATCTTAAACGTGTGCTAACGGGTAAAATATGCGCCGAGAAACACAGCCTACGAAGGCCACCATAAATCATGCCAAGCTTCCTTTTAGTATTGTCACAGCACTTCATATGTTGATACATAGTAGTCCCAAGATTCTTAACTTTTTCTAAAACTGGTAGCGAATACCCGTTTAAAACCACCGACGGAATATTAGACGGATCAATTACGCTGTTGGAGAAAATGATAAGTTGCGATTTCTTAGCGTTAAGCTGCAATCGATTATAATGGTACCAATGTGCATATAATATCAAGGTCAGAATTAATTCGTGCTATACAGTCCTCTATATGTCCCATCGGCCGGCTTAAATATAATTGTACATCGTCCGCATAGGGATTAGTCGCGGATCACCGACGGCAGATCATTAATAAATAAACTGAACAACAAGGGACCCAAAACTTATTCTTGAGGCACGCATTGCCTCAGATATACCCGCGAGGAGAAGGTGTTGTTAGCCTTAACCTGTTGCGAACGGCCCGAGAAGAAATTAATAATCATTTGTACTGCCATTGTATCAAACCTTAAATAAGAAGAAAGTTTGCGGACGAGAATAGAATGATCACCACAATCAAAAACCTTAGAAAAATCAAAAAGAATTAAGGTAGTTAATTCATTTCTATCACGAGCGCTTCTTATATCTGAAGAAACTTTAGGAATGGCAATTTCACAGGAGTGATAGGCTCCGAAGCCAGAGTGCCAACATTATAACAAGTTATATTTTTCCAAATATACCAGTATTTGTCTATACATAAGCTTCTCCAGAACTTAAATAAGCTTAGTAGGCCAATACGGCGCAGGTCCGATGGTGATTCTGGATAGAACTTCTTAGTTATGGGAAGAACTATAGCAGTCTTCCAGGTAGTGGGAAACGTAGATCTAGTGAGACAGGAACTTATTATATGGTAAATATACCTACCGATTATAGGGAATATAACTTTGATCAAGCGTGGTGAAAGGTTATCTGGTCCTGTTGCACCTGATTTGATTGAGCTAATAGCTGTTACGAGTTCATCCAGATCGACCGCACGAAAAGGAAAAATTTTTGTTGAATTACCAATCACATGAAGATCGTCAGGTGTAAGGGTGCATGGAATTCGGTCCTTGCCATATACTCCGGCCTGCCGTTGATTGCGCCATAACGTACTAGAGTCAAGATCCGTACTCAGTTTGGTGCTAAAAAATTGTCGTTTGGCACTTCTTATCGCCGTATTAGTCCTGTTGAGCGCGAGCTTGTACAATGATCTCGCCTCATCAGTTCTAAGTAGGGCTTCACGATACTCGAGATAATTCTCGCTGCCAGTATCGGTCTCGACACGATACCGAGACCGGTAGCGAGACCAATATCATTGGTAACAGTGCGATACCGAGAGCGAGATTGAGGTGACGAGATATTAGTTTTTATCATTTTATTGTGGACAATTTTTTTTAGTTGTTTCAGCTTTTACGTTGCTCCGAAAAATTTCAATTGTGTGATTTATGGGGCATATAAGTATACACTGCTCTCCTCAATCGCTTCTTTCTACATTATTTGATTATTTCCTTCTTCAGATATTTGTGCTTTATCCCCAATAGCAAACAAGAGCCTTTGCTACCTTATTTTGGCGATGGGAATATTAAGAAAATGCATATATACATAGATATATCACTTGCCCTCGCTCCCCGTTATCCCATCGAAATACCCTTTTTTATCTTGCCGAGAGCGAGATCGCACCGAGACCGGCCTTTATTTCGCCGAGATTGCGACGAGAGCGAGATCTTCTTCACCTTGACGAGACCAAGACCGAGATCTGCCAAAGTCTTGTCTCGGTGCCGTGAAGCCCTAGTTCTAAGCCTTCTCCAGCGTTAGTATAAATATTCCCGCTCGGCGATAAGGGATTGCCTAGAGTTGACAGCATGCACCAAAAACTTTGGTGTAAATTTTAACATGCAGATTTCCTTCGATGATCACGTTTCGTAACTGGTTAATAAGGCAAATGGCGCCTTGGCCTTCGTAAAGAGATAATCTCGTCAGTTTGATGAGTCACCAACACTATTTATTACTCTTTTGTTAGACTGATTTTAGAGTATGCCTCGCCGATCTGGTCACCATTTTATTCGGTTCATATTAATGGGATCAAAGGGGTACAACGCAGGTTTCACAAATTTACGCTTCGTGATCTTCGATGGAGCAATCCTGTTATATTGCCCCACTGCAGGGGTAGACTTAAGCTTTTTTCCATGGGCACTCTTGTGAAGTTGCTTGCAGGATACAATTAATTCCTCGGAGCTACTTAGCTGTCTGAATATATTGGTTCCTTCTCGCCCTCTCAGAAATTATGACTTACATTACATCACTTGCTGTCGCGTTAACTACGCTTTTATAAACCTACCAATTGTATGTCTTGTCTTTTGAATACTCATTGGGCTGGACTTGACTTAAACTTGTCTTAAGCTTAAATAAAATGATATTTGGATAGTCAGTTTGTTCAATGTAACCTCTTTGTTTTCTGAATTGATTTTTGTGTTTTATTTATTTTATTTTGTCTTTGGATTAAGTTATTAGTTGACAACAATTGCAAGTGCATTCACAATTTAAAATGGATTCCGATCCACTGACATTTTCCACTGCAAATACAAATACTTTGTTATCAGCTGTGATGTTAACTCCCATAACACAGTATATGGAAATGCCAGTGACAGCTGGAACTGCTGGAACTTGCAGCAGGGTGCAACTTCACCTTCCTAAACAGAGGAACAGAACCGACCTTTGTGGATGCGAGATGGGGAGAGATAATTGATGCGACTATGTGTAGTGAAGTAACAGAAGTGCTTTGAATATCCGATATGGGTCACATAATAAGCGAAGACGTAAGATGATCACGAAATCTAAGAACACAAAAGGAAAACTAAAAACAGTTCCATTAAGAATACCCAAAAATACTTTACAAGTGGAACATCAGCTGAATGTACTAAATGAGGCTGTGGAGGGAATCATTCGAATGTTCCGTACCCGAACCGAAATGGGGGAGCAGAATTTCGACCTGAAATCTCTTAAGGAGGAGATAAGGAAGACTTTTAGCCATGCTCTTGGAGGGAACGACCCGGAAGCCGAGAATAAATATAAGTTCTTAAAGAGAACGATGAGAAAAACTATGCGAAGAAAGAAGAGGGATTCATGGAGTCTCTCGGCTTCAGATAATGGTCTCGAATGATACCATCTTAGACTTGTAAGAGACGGTACAGGTAAAATAAAGGAGGCCTGGGATCAGACAGATGAGGTGAGGAAAGAAGACGTTGGAGCATCTTGAAGCAGAAAGGATAGTGATCTTGAATTGAGGAAAACATGCGATTGACATACTCAAAACAGAGGAAACAGATGGTATATTCCTTGCCCTATTAAAATGGGGAGCTGAAGTCTTAGCTCCGAGACTAAAGGCAAGTTATATTGCTTGCTTAATAATTGGCTACATTTCGGTCTAATGAAGAGAGGCAAAGGTCGTTTTCTTACCGAAGCCGGGAAGAAAAGACTGTACTGAGGCACCTTACCCAACAGATTTTCGACATGGTACCAATCGAGGAACATACTGTAAAATGAGGTGTTAAGTGCCAAAACTTTTTTTTTCAATTTAAATTGCGCGAAACTATGCGAAGCAGCTGCCACTTCAAGTCCTTGATTGAAAGCTAATATTGCTGAATGTTAAAAATAATGTTTAACAGTACTTGTGGTAAAAAAGGATTTCATTTGACTCCAGTACGAAAAAGAATAATGACGGATTTTCAAAACTTCCATGAGCTTCATTTCCGATCTGTTTAAAAATAAGTGTGTGAGTGTGCGTGATAGTTCCAGCCTTTATGATAAAATAATGGGCTTCAGATTAAATTTATCTCTTTAAATTTCCGAGACATTGTAGTTTAGATGAAAAAAGTCATTGCACTACAAAGGAAGAGGCGATTGTCTACTGCAACTAGAAGAAGCATTTCAGCCGAAGAATTGTATTGAGACCCAGTTTCAGGAGTGTCTAATACCATACTCCTGGCCCTTCAAATAAATCATAAAATGCTCAACGAGGACGGCCCAAAAACCAACATCAAAACCCGGCGTTTCCGGCATTTCCTTTCGATAAAATGCAAAAAAGAAGTTGTCGTAGAAAAACGGTTGTAGATTCGGAAGACAGCGAATCGTTTACGGCATCTGGTTCCGACTAAAATCGTTTATTGTTGTTTGAAAATGTTAAATTTATGATTTCTTATGACAAAACAAAAACGAGTTGGAGCTCGGGAGTATTTTTTACTGACCATTTTCTATGAGTGGCGCTTAACACCCCATTTCGACTTCCGTTGTGGTCGAAGAAGAAATTATTAAGCTGAGATGAGACAGATGACCTATCGGAAGTACAGATTTTTGAAAACTAATGCAGCAAGAAAAGTTTCCATGCCTATGAAGAGTAGCTCTATATTTGACAGCGTTTTTTGCATCCACCTACCTTTATGAATCAAGATTTTCTTCTATGAAAGCGACAGAGTCGAAACATCGATCACGGTTAACAGACATTCATTTAACTTCCTGCTTGTGGATCACAGTTAGTTCTGACACTGATATTTTGAAGTACAAAGTAGACCTCACTATTATTATTAGGGAGCTGATCAGGGACTGACAACATCCCTTAGTCACTTCGACCAGAATGATCTTTTGTGACTTGATCCAGGTACAGTACTAAGTCAAGCTTTAGAAACTTAATTAGACCTAAGATCTCTTTGGGGGCTGCCTTAGCTATATCTGGTGGTGATGGGAAAGCGCCACCAAGATATCTGAATCTGATACGGCCAACGGCCTCACAGTGACAGAGGATGTGTTCCTCTTCCAAACATAAGCGACAGGTGTCATCTCCAGCTAGCCCCAGCTTTTTTAGGTGGCAGCCCATGGGGCAATGACCAGTTAGAAGTCCTGTTATCAGCCTTAAATCTGATCTGCTGAGTGAGAGCAACACTTCCGTTTTCTGTTTTTAGTAGGTTATGAACTTCTTTGCTTGTCTTAAACCTGGAGTATTTGTCCACTGTGGGTGCTTGCGTTCGTCATCGCATGACCTGAAACGCATTGCATGTCGACTTTTCGAGTAGCCGCAGAATGGCTCAGGTCCAATAAACTGAGAATCTGCACCTTTTTCGCCATGTGATCCGCCTCCCCGTTGCCTTCAAAGCCCTCATGCCCTGGTACCCATGCCAGATTAACGCTGTTGCTCTGAGGCAGTTCTTTAAGAGCAGCGAGACAGTCCCAGACGATTTTTGATTCAAAGGTGTAGGACCTCAGAGTCGGACATTATCTATACTTTAGCACCGCGTATACTTCTATTAGTAATTTCACGTGCGCAAATTTCGATGGCATGAATCTTTGCTTGAAAGATGGTTGGTGCAGAACTGAGGGATTTATGCAGCCTTGTTCTTGGTCCGTAGACCCCGATGCCCGTTCTGTTTTCCATCTTGGATCTATCCTTGTACCAAACCAGAGATCCCTTCTCAAAGATATGTCTATTGTTGAGCCAATAGTCTCTGCTCTCAAGGATCAGCTTGAATGGTATGTCAAAGTTCTGTCTTTTCGCATGGCATCTGAGATTGAGTTGATCACCGGATCATCAATCCATTTTCCTGTGACCAGTCCAATTACCTGCTGAAAGGAGATTGGTGACATATAGACCGCATACCTCAATAGTTTGGCAATCAGTGGTCAATGGCAACCCATTACAGAATGAGAACGATACAAAAATTCATCGCAATATATCTAATTTACTGCGTTGAAAATACACCTATATACGGGTTCTCAAATCCGGAGAGGATATTGTGTTCTTAAGTGATGCACCACAAAAGCTACAACAAATGATCCATTATTTCGAGAGTTACTGCTCCATATGGTCGTTAACAACAAATCTCACAATGCCTAAAATAATGATATTTAGTAGGGGTGACGGCAAACGACGGGAATCACAAAGATGGACATACAGTGGAGATAATATAGAGATAGTGAACCAATATAAATACCTAGGAGTAACTCTTACACCTAACTTATCGCTTGGGAAACATTTGGAAAGAAGACAAGAACTAGCAAAGACAAGCATTAATGTCACCTGGAATAACTTCATTTGTAACCCAGGAATCCTCCCTGAGAAATTCAATTTATATGCTGTTTCCAAGTCCATTATGTGCTATGCTTAAGAAATGTGCGGTTATAATGACCAGGTCTGGAAGCTACAACGCATATTTATAAAGAAAGTTTTTAATCTTTCTTAACACATTCCCAATTATATGTTACATCTCGAAACTGGTCTTCCGGCTCTGTATCTGTCTATGCTTGAATCGCACTTGAGGTATTTGCTTAAGGTACCTGCAATGAACGAAGATAGATTACCGAAAAAATTTTCCACAAATGTTGTGTCCCGTAAGGTTAGTTGGTATGAAAACTTCTTACTCCTAGCCAATGGGCATGATATTGATGTAACCAGCATAACAAGCAATTGTTTGATGCGAATTCTAGAAAGTGAGCACGAGTTTGTCAACATGAAATATGTATATAGAAAATGCTAGACAGGGCGTGAGGCATTGTTTGTATAGTGACTTAGAATATGATTTTAAGGGAAACAATTATGTTGTGGACGAAAATTGCATTCAAAAAATTAGTTATATATTTAAGTGCCGGGGCGAGCTCTTCGACTTAAACGGGGTTTCTTGGAATGTACAGGACTCTTCTGAATGCTCACTTTGTAATCTTAAAGAAGAAGAGAGTATCTTTCACTTTCTCTTAATATGTCCAAATTTTATAATATTATATTTAAAAAGCAGAACTTTAACTTTACATCAAACACTAGATATTTTTAATGGAAAAAGTACTAATTGGCAGAATTTATTTAATTATTTGAAGGTTGCATTGAAATATAGAAAATTCCTTATAGATGAATATAACGTTTAACAATTAATATTAAGCTAGATTGCATATCGAATTTTTCTGTAATAAATACCATGTAAATAGGCATTAAAGAGTTATTGTATTCCTGATTTGATATACAGTCGAGCTAGCCAATTATTGTTGGTGTTGTTTATTTGATCCCTACGCACCTACTTTTGAAAGCAATATCTATTTGTAAGCTTATGCAGGGTGTTTCAGATCTGACGTGCCAAAATGAGTGGGGTGATAGATCTCACCTCGGCAAGCAAAAATAGGATGGCAGGGGGGGGGGGGGGAACAATCTCAACCGTTTGGGAGTTACAGGGTGATTCATAAATTTAAGTTGTTCATGGTATGCACATTACCCTTTTATGTTTATCTTTTGATCTACCTAACACAGCAACATCAACCAAACGCTACAAAACTACTATCCCAATTAGCTTACCCAAAATTGTCAACAATGTTGATATAACTCCTACCAGTGTACTGTTTAAGGCGTATTGCAGCTAGCCTCTCCCGTATTTTCGTCGCTGCGTTCCCAATTCTGCTAACTAAATCCTCCCTAGTGTTAACAGGGCTTAAATAAACTTCATCCTTCATTGTTCCCCATAAGAAAACGTCCAACGGGGTAAGATCTAGCAGGCAAGGAATTGGTGCACCTCGTCCAATCCACCAGTTAGGACATTTTTCACTTAGTATTGCCTTCACAATATTAGCAGTATGCGTTGGTGCTCCATCTTGTTGGTAAAACATGCCCGTTCGCTTATGCTTTGGGATGTCCTCTATTAGATCTGGCAGAGTATTCTCTCTATGAATGGTCCTATCAAATGGTTGGTTGGATGATACCAGCCCAAACTTTGACACTGAATCTCTACAGGAATGAGGTTATTTTTTTTTGTGGGTTAGTTTCCGACCAGGTATGGAGGTTATTTAAGTTCGTGATACCATCCCTGGTGAATTGAGATTGATTCATCCACAGAACTCGGTCCAGAAACGCCCTGTCGTTAATGTCGCGTTCCAGATGCCAAGTGCTAATTTCCAGTCTTCTTTCGGAATCTCCTTCCAGTAGTCCTTGGTCTGGGTGATCATGATATGGACGTAATCACTCTCGATGAATAACCCTCCAAACCTTAGCTGAAGACACTCCTAATCGTCTTGCGACTCGTCTCGTGCTCGTCTCAGGGTCTTGCTTCACGATGGTGATTATTTGCTACTCGGCGCCGGCAGAAGTTCCCGAAGTTTCGCGTTGTTCTCTTAACCTCCGTGTAAGTACCCCTCTATGGGGTGCTCGCCGATTAGGGAATCTCCTTTGATATTCAAGTACAGCCGCTCTCTCGTTTTCGTCTTCTACACCATAAATGTAAATAATATCCGGGTATAGGTACGAGTGAAAAACCGCCAGGATACAAGGATGTGAATTATGGCTAACAGAAGCTATAATCGGCAACAAAACAAAATTACACTAACATTTTATAACGGTTTTGCAGTAATAATTAAAATTATTTACCTGTTAACCCAAAACAAAAATTTTCGACCTTTTACCTAGCTAAAGTGCAATAAAATAATTAGGTAGTCAGGGATTTCTAAAGATGCGGTTTTTCTTATCCTTTGTCTACCTTGCCGTGTTGCACCTTTTTGAAAAGGTAATAAGATGGTCAAACCAATAAAAATAAAAAATAGGTATACTAATTATAAGAATTTCCGAGACAATTTGGGAAAATTCCGAATTTTAGGTAATCGCCAACTATTTTTTTTTCACTTTTGGAAGTGACTGTACGTGCAACGGCAAGAGTTAGATCAACATTATTGACAATTTTGGAAAGGTCATTGGGATGGTAATATTTTACCGCTTGTCTGATGTCGCTATATTGGGTAGATCAAAAAATAAAAATAAAAGAGTAATGCGCATACCATGAAAAATTGAAATTTATGAATCACCCTGTAACTTACATACGGTTCTGATTGCCCCCCCCCCCCCCCCCCCCCCCCCCGCCATACAATTTTTTGCTTGCCTAGGTGTGATCTCTCGCCTGATTTTGGCACGTCTGATCTGAAACACCCTGTACAACCTGAAGAGACAAAATAAATATTACTATTTAACATTATTATTATTAGTTAAAAATATTATTTTGCAACTTATATTGCGAAGACTACAAATACTATACTTTGCAATTCTATTAAACTTCATTCTTAATGTTTGTACCATTTTAAAACAGTTTCTTTTCGTATGTCGGTCTCATTATGTTTTGGTTTTTATTTTTCTGAGCGTTCAGAACAACCAACATTTAAGTTGTATGTTTAAAAAAAAACAATTTTTTATTTATAAGATAGAGTTTTAGTAGGAATTAAAGCGAAGTTATCAAAACAATGACAACCACTAAAGCTCGCAGAATAATTTAAACAAATTAATGAAAAAGTAAGATACTAACTTTATTTCGAAAAAGAGCTTGGTACTTACCTAATACAACTAATTTTACAGGCCTAGCATTCTCCACATATCCTCGGGAGTTTTCCGCTTCACATTGCCACTTTCCGTCATCCTCTAGCATGACATTTGTTATTGTCAAACCACCGAGAGGTTCCTTTATGAAACGATAATCCGCAACACGCGAGTTCCGGTCCATGGTGTGGACAATCTGAAAAATCAGAAAAAAACAAGATGAAAATTGATTCTGATTAATCAAAATAGCCATTGGGGTCGGGCTGCTTTTGAATCGATCCAAAAGAACATAATTGGATGCCGCACTCCTGGCATGTATGCACAAACTCAGTGAGCATGACAAACAAGTCCAATTAAATTTGTGGAGAAAATTGAAATTTGCGAACAGGGCCAAAGTATAACTCCCGGCAATCGACTTCTACAGAATAAATGTCAATTGCACAATTAAATGATATTGAGAGTATAAAGGGAGAGACGGGAACACAAGGATACATTGGTAATCACAGAGGAATACCGATTTAATGATGTCCTCGGGATACGCTTGCATTATTTCCTGGACTTCCGTCAAAGCCATAAATGACAGAGAAATCTTCCATTTTTTTTATATTTCCATGTCTTTACGTCTACGTCTACGGTCTACATTGATTTTGGCTTTAGCACGTCAGAGTGAAGCCTGTAACGCTTACCAGAGAAGTGTCAGTGCCAGTAAAACCTGTCGCGGTTGGGGTTGCTGCAGAGGATGGGCACCTCTCACCAATTCCAATCGTAGCATCTCTTTGGTAAATGAATCCATGTCAGGGATCGAATAGTTTGGCGTTCTAAAGTGGTGGTTGCCATTGCAGAGGCGGCTTTTCGGCTGGCACGTTATTTTTCCCCAGAGGCTACCAATAGACGGACCAGTGTGTTATACCATTTCTATCCGGTCCCTCGGCACTTTAATTAAATCTGTGACACAGAAATTAATGACTGGCCAGGAAAGCTTTTTTCCATCGCCCGGATGAATAGTTTTGCGTGCCCGCGAGTCGATCGCCAGAGATTCAGAAAGCCTCGAAAAGTTTTAAAGCCTATGGGAAAGCAAAATAATTGATACAATCTGCGTCGACCTGAAAATCGAAAAATGGAAGAGGTCTTTGAAGTTTCGTGATAGCAAAAAAAAACTCAATACGGTTCACCTGACGTTTTTTGAATTTAATTGGAGCCAAACTGATGGAATGAGGAGTGATATCAAAACGAGCTATGCATTTCTTTGAGAATGGATACATTCAATTAGTATCTGAAAGAGGACTTTTCTCTGCAGAATAAAAGGGTGCTTCCATGCGAAAGCAAATGCATTGAAGTTATAAATATTATTGTGTACCTCAGCTTTTGGAATTTCTTGGAATTTGTAAAATAATTTTCTGAATTGGGTAGGTCACAGAATGATAAAAAGTAAGGTTGACAGTCTGTTGAATATTAAATCTTTTTGAGGGTACGACGGTAGACAAACTTAATGGCAGGACTATAAATTTTAAATGAAACTACAACTATTATTTTTTTATTGATAAACTTCATAAGAACCGGAAGTACGATTTCCACTGTCGGCCAATCACGGTAACTTTTGTTTAATTTATTTCTTTATTTACAAATTCATCAAATTACTTATTATAACAAATATACGAAATAGTTAATATAGTTAGTTAACTCCTTCATAGACGAAAGTCAATACTGTCAGAGGAATGGCCAAAGCGATGAGACAGTGATAATAACCAGTCATGACTACCATAGTTAGAGGGATGGTGAGGAATATGGAGAAAATCATGCCTCCTCAAGAAGCCCTGTAAGCAGTCAAATGCAAATATATTTGTATATGTTGCGTCTATAATCAAGAGTATTCAAAGCGATGAGCTTCAGCCTATTCACATACGGAGGCGGGACGAGAGAGTTGCTCCTAATTTGCTGATTGCTGACGAATCTTCTTCGGCGTTGTATTATCGTTTTTAGGATTCAACGTCATACAGTAGTACTGAGGACGAGCTTATTGAGAATTTCCCACCTCGCATCTGCTTTCGCCCTCTCAAATCGCATGCAGATTAGTGTGCGTGTGGCCGATCCTTCACCGCCTTCAATAAGGTACTCGTTGCGGAAGATAAGTTCCTGGTAGATATTTGGCATAGCAGTTCGATTGTTTGCAAGTTCATTCCCAGAAATCGGCCTGGGATTCGTAAAATAGGTCAATGAGATCTTATTCTACTGCACGAAAGAGACTGGACATCTCTTTAAAACGACTACCCTTTTTAAAAGATTACCCTTTTCTTTGCCTAACTGAGACCGGGCTCGGTAGAAGAATTGAGACACTCTTCTGGTCTGGATGAGCCTACCAATGGGAGAGTTCTCTGCTCTGTGCGTTTTGACATTCCCTGTGGACTTGCTAATGTTTTTGGTCTCGATGATTTGGAGCTAATGTGTGCTGTTCTTAGCTTGCTCAACAAAAATCTTGACTTAATCAACGTCTAAATTTTATCACACTCATCTCCACATATCTATGAAAGTACCACTTGCTTCATTAGTGATCTTGGGGACGGTTTGCTGCCGTCTGAGGAACTCATGATTTTCAATGACTTCAATCTGCCTGGTGTTTGTGCGGGAGTCCTCCTTCATTGACAACGGACAACGGATTCGGGAACGACTCTCGCAGATTCCTCGACATTGTCCTGTCTACGGATTCGGGTGATGTAGTTAAGTGCTATTTGGTCTCTGTGGTTCCGTAGTCTTATCTTCATTCTAGTCTTCACGCTGTTTTATATTTACTCTTTTTCGGCTCCTAGATACTGTGGCTCATGGTTCTCTACTTGTCTTTGTTTGCTGCTTCCGTAAAGGATTTAAAGAATTTGAATAACAAACTTTGCGGAAGGTTCTGATCCTCGAAGAACGGCGCAATGACTAGTTTGATTCAACTTCGGTGTCCTCATACAATGGCTTCATTAATCGGGTGAGTTTGGCATTGTAGGATAACACTAGAAATTCAGTCAACTTAGAAAGTGGAAACATAAAACTGCCGGTTACTCCTTTTAAGTGGGCCTGGGTGACAGAGTACTGAACCTCTTACGTTTTCCAGCAGTTGTTAGACTATTTCCCGTTAGTCTTTGCCAGAAAGTAAACTGTATTATAATTGAATCAACAGTACTATTCAAATTGGAGCCCAGGAATTTAAGGATTCATCAGTGTTTACCTAAAAACGCCAACTGTACCTATATTTTAAGAAAGTTATTAAAGTTTTTCGAATTGAGTAGTGGACAGTCGACCCTCGTAAATCCTTTACGAGGAAAAATATTGGATAAGGTGAGCAACAGTGATCAAGAGGACCTACTAGATCCGACACCCTTGTAGCTTTCACAAGTAATGCTTGAAAGTGTCAACCTAGAAGAGTGAACTTTCCACACAACAATGAGGCTAGCAACTGTAATCCACGTATTCACCACTTTGGAATTCAAGAATAAATAAGGTATCATCCAATTTGGTCCAGGGTTTCTTCTACAGAAACTGTGGAAGGACCTGGCATTTCAAAATTGCGTCGACATTCGAGGGCTTTTGTTAAAAAACCATACCGACAAAATATTTAAAAATAAACTGATTAAAAAAAAACTTGTACAGAAACCTTTAACATTATAAGTTCATTGAGAAAGAAATGAGACTGCACTGGCTGCTACGATTAGTGTGTAGATCAAATCATAGAAATGTTGGTAGATCTCAGTAAGTAATCCTCTGTATAAAAAGGAAGCAAGGGTGACATCACCTACTGCAAACCTATTGCAACCCTGTGTTGTATTTTTAACTTATTTGAAGCCCTAATTGTTCATGCAAACCTTTTCTGGGCGCTTTTTAGAGCGGTTTTATACGGGCAGATCAACTGCAATCAACTTACTTGAGGTTTCAAATTTCTGCATCTCTGCCCTTGAGGCTGGTAGACAGATGATCTGCACTTTTACTGATTTCTGCAAGGATTTTGACAGAATTAATAATAGGATTTTTATACATAAACTTTATCTCCACGGGTTTCCCTCCGTCTTTGTTGATTGGTTATGTTCCTACTTGTTTTATAGTACACAGCGAGTTTTATTTCGGGGCACTCTCTCTGATAATATCTTTAAAACCTTGGGTGTTTCAGAGGGCAGCCATTTGGGACCACTACTCTTCATCATTTATATTAATGATATATCGACTGGCTTTTTTATCATACTGACAATGCTAAAACTTTCCGTTTTGTTTCTGAAGAGCCTGGTTGTGCCTTCCGAATTGCAACCTGGAACTTTCTGCAAGTGGTGCTTCCACAAGCGATGACAAATGCACCACTATTTCTTTCTCATGTAATACGAACCCTGTGGGTTGCAAATATGCCATCGCTAGACTTGAGAAGACCAAAACTTGGGGGCTTAGTTAAATAATTTTTTTTTTTAAAGATTCTGAGGAGGGAGGATTGCCAAATTATAATTTATCTTAATATTTAAGGTTCCTATTTAAAAATTATTCAATGTCTTGAACATGTAGCCAAAGTTAAAACTTTCTTCCTCACAATTTATTTAAATGCATCACTAACATCAGCATTACTTTTTGTTTTTGGTTATGCAAATGCGCATCTATAACACACAGAAAATATTAAAAAAATTATGAGCCTATGTGTTGGATTTGAGAACTTATCGCGTATCTGGTGCAAAAAACTCAACAACAAAATATTTAAAAGGAAGTGCATACCAAAATGATGGAAAATTAAAGTTGTTTGCCTAAATAAGCATATAGTTTTCCATTTGTAAGTATAGGTATATTTTAAAGGAACTGTGATGGCCTATATGATTGCGAGAGTTTATTTATATAAAAATTAAAGAGCAGCCGCTTTTCAAACTCCCACACGGATAACATTTTTAGAATTGTTAGCTTCTTTTTGAAAACGTATCACAATTTGTTAAAATAAAATATTTCTTTTCCTATAAGCAGATACTTGAGAAGGATGTTTTCCTACTTCAGATGAAAGAAATTTACGGAATATTGAGAATTGAAGACCTTAAGCAGAATTTTCAATAAGCCAGATTATTGGGTATTGTTAAAAAAAGACTTCTGAAGACAGGTCACCTCAATTACTTAGTTATGAAAAATCTCCGAATTTTCTCTGACAGACTCAGATAAAACCTTCATATCTTGACCTTATTTTTGAGTTATTTGTTCAATTTCAGAACACGACTTCTTTGAAAAAATTTTAAAATACAAGCAAATGAATACATGTATAAATTGCAAAGAATAAGCAGATGAAAAGTTTTGATATTCCTTCACATTTCAAGCATTAATAAAAAGAAAGTTGAAGTGCAAGTAGAGAGAAATTGCCCCCATCAACCCCATCCTGAAGTGATGGCATCCATCAAATTTTCACACTTGGGAACAACTTCTTGTTAAACTTTAGCTGCCTTGTAGCCATTATCCAAGAACTGGTCGCAACACTGTCAGGATGGAACTTAATTTCCGACATCCCAAGAATTTCTGCGGGCATGTACAAGAACAAAGAGCTACCTAAAAGCAAAATGGCCTCATAAAATCCGAGCTAGTTTCATGTCGGCTAATTTTGGTACTTTGTATTACCGCAACAATGTTACGGAGCTTGTCTCCACGTGTGCGACATACATGGTGCACATTGTATGAGAAAAGCGCTACATGTCATTTCGGATGAAGCCTTTCGTCCACGTCGGATATCCTTATCATGTTCTCGCTGGATGAGGCACTTTAAGCTCTATGTCTAGTTTAAAATTAAAGAGTTACACCTACCATTTACACCTGGAATACCGGAAACTGCAAAACCCAAGAATTTACACCAAGTACACATTGAACTTTCTTAAGGTAAGCTGGGCTATGCTCCAGAAAGCAGTTCTTTTTCTTGCTTCCCAGACTGACCACGACCCTGGCAGGTTTTCAAAAGTAATTAGCTAAGTGGGAATGGCTCTGTTAAAGTCAGAATGTACCATTAGTTTGTTCTATCCTCATTTTATTAGGCTTGTTATAGCCGGGATAATGTGCTCATAAAAGGTGTAACTGCTACATACGAGAATTTTGGCTTGGGGTATTTACGGTGAAAACTTTGAGCCTCTTTCACCAAGCCTGAATGCGTTAAAGGGAATACGATTAGGGGCGACAATTTATTTTACGACAACACTCCTCCTTAGTTACCCTCACGTACGGGTCTTATCTTAAGTGATGGCGTTCTGTTGGGCAGTTCCAAACAGTAGTATCTATAAAAGTTTTACTGGGAGCAAACCCACAGTTTTCATTATTACGTAAACATTCCTTGCCCATAGACTCTCTTCATAAACTCGGCTAACTTAGAAATGTGGTTATACACTTAATGAGAAGATCCATATAAGCGGGATAATAAGAAGAGTTAAGTGATATGCGAGATATGTTCAATGGAGCACTCTATTTGTGGGTAGATATTATGGAAGATGATAGTGTAGTTTTATGGTCATGGAGGAAAAATTTATGTGGCTGATGTAATTCCAATACTTATGCAACATTTTGTAGGAAGTTTATCTTAATTTGACGGCATCCACATTTATATATTAAAGATTCATCAATGGTTGAATACTTAACAAAACCTTTTATAATACAAGACGACAAAATATGAAGAAAACTGCCAAAAAAGCCTTCATACAATTTTTAGATCAAAATTTATTTTGGAATTAATTAATCTGGTGGTGGGTTTTTAAGAAAAAAATCAAGGTTTCTCAAGGCAAAACAGTTTTGGATTTGTTTCCTAGAATTTTGAGAAAATCGAGTTTTAAAAGATTGAGTTTGTCCATAAAGTCAGAGATAACGTATCGGTCTTCCGACCCGGAGGTCCCAGATTCGCATCCAACCGGCGTCAATGTGGTCGTTGCCGTTGAAGTGACTATTGAGCCAGACTCCCAAATCAATGGTTTTGTCAATTTTCGTTAGAACACATCAATTTATAGTGTAGTTGAAGTTATAATTGTATACTTACTAATATTAAGAAGTAGGTTTGTAATCAAACACCACTTAGGAAAGAAGTTTAAGTCGCAATTTAAAATTTCACAACCACGAATGAAGTAAACAGCACGAAAAATCTTGGCTTCGTCAGCATAACATAGAATTTTCGAATTAGACATTGTTGATATAAACAGTAAATAAGAATGGACCAGCGGTATTGTGTATCTTATTGGAAAGGTAACCACGAAACAATACTCGCTGAATGTGACTCGATAAGTGCGAGCAAATCCAGTCAGCGAACAAAGACGGAAACCGGAGAAGGGCCAATTTATAACTGAAAATTACATGATTTATCTTTTTTAATACTTTAGTTAAACCACTGAATATGCAATCAACCTGCTTACCAACTTCGACTGCCGAGATATAGAATTAAGCATCGCTGACCTCCCTTTCATAAAACCACCAGTTATACCCAGGCCGGTAGCTCTTTGTACTTTCAATAGCGCAGACCGGCATTTTTTTCTACTTTCAATAGCGCTTCTAAGCTGCATCTCTTATCCTGTGTTGTCCGTCATACTAATAAGTAGTAGTAAAGAATCAGTTTGACTACTTCGATATATAACTAATGTACTTCCTTGTGTTTTAATCTCCATTTGACTCCAAATGTTCTCTTACACGCATACAAGGCCACACTTGCTTTCGCTATGTGCTCTTCTATATTCCCCTTTCAGTTAAATTTAAAGTCTAGTATTAACCCAAGGTAATTGGCCTCACAAGAGTTAGACCTTTTCTACCAGCTTTAAGAAGTTGTAATCTGGTATTTTCTTCCTTCCTTTGAAATGCCGCCATCTTTGAGAGGTTAACGCTGAATCTACCATTCGAGATCAACTTTTCCAACTTTCCGAGCACATATTCAAGTCTCTCGCTGCTCGTGTCAAGAATCTGCCTACATACGGCTCTCCTCACAATTGAGTCGCCTATGTATGAGATAACCTTTCTGCTGAGGAGCATAGAATCGATCGACCGTCTTAACGCTATTGAAGGTTCCCTCGACGTCCAGAAAAGCACACACGGTGTAGTCCCTTAAACTCCAGAGATCTTTCAATCGTCGACACTACTGCTGGCAGCATCTTTGCAACCGATTTCCCTTTGGTATAGACTGGTTTTTTGAAGTACGACAGTCCCGAATTACTTCTTTTATGTGCACATCCAGTAATCTCTCTGTAGCACTTGTAGCATGAAGGATGAAAGACTAATTGTTCTCCTTTGCTGCTAAATGTGTCGTTTTACTCGCCTTCGGAATGAAAATCTCCCTCACTTCTCGCCAAGCTCTTAGTATGTAGACTAGCCAGAGATTGGTTCTGTATAACGATACCAGTTATTATATGACTTAATATCTTCTGGAGCATAATCGGTCAACTCCCGGGGATTTCAGCGGATCGAATAAGTTTACTACCTATATTTCTTTCGCTGACTATGAACTTTATAAGGTCCTAATTCCCTTCAATCTTAGAGCCTACAGAAAGCATTTTCTCATTCTGGGCAACATCCACATTCCCGGGAAGTGAATAGCGACGTGCAGACTCCATTTTTCCTTCATTTTGTAGGCGGAATAAGCAGATTTTAGACAAAACCCATCTTAGTCTTTTTGCATCGGTATTCGCTTCAATAGATCCAAAGAAATTCCTTCGTGAGGACTTTTTTGCTGATTTTATCGCCGTTTTGAAGGATCTTAGACTATCCTTATATCTGCACCAGTGTATTTGATCCCTACTTCCTAGCATATTAGAGCTTCAAAAATCTTAGCAACTCAACATATGTTAGTAATTGGTCGCTTCAGAGAAGTTGGGTTTCCGTCAGTCCTACGCTTAGAATTCAGAAATCTTCAAAATTGTTTCGGTTTGACTCATTATGTATACTTGCAATCAATTTCGATATCAATGTTAATTAGAATAAATATTAAAATCAAATCGATTTCAAGCTTTACTGTTTCAATAAGCTATTGATCCAAGGGAACACGGAATACATTGCAAGAAAAAAACAAACAAATTATAATTTTTTATGACTGCCGTATCTGTGTCCCTTATGTGAGAATCATTAGATCAGTTACAATTTAATAACAAGTCATTAAGATCAAAATAATCAACCTTTCTACAAATTTAAACAATTAATTACTGTGGGTCGGAAAGGCCGCAATCAAAGAATCAAAGAAATGGGCAATCTGTAGATCAGGATGATGAGACTTCTCAGAGAGTCTAAGGAACCCAACATCGCTTAATCAAGGAATCAATGGTCTC
Organism: Leptarthrus brevirostris; assembly: GCA_964036015.1. Taxonomy (NCBI): domain Eukaryota; kingdom Metazoa; phylum Arthropoda; class Insecta; order Diptera; family Asilidae; genus Leptarthrus; species Leptarthrus brevirostris. Next base: position 115,073,599 of record OZ038372.1, on the reverse strand, counting down.
AGTAGTGAATCCAGGAATATACCGAAGTCGTTGGCTATATCAAAACATCGTGTCAAACCAGAGGAAGTAAGGCAGTCGATGATACCCGAAGGATGTAACGGAATTAGTCAATCTTCCATCATCATAAGACACATAGTTGACAGTCAGCAGGTGAAAATCACCAAGGAGTAACAAATGGTGGCTATTGCCGCAAGGCATTGATAACTCGTCAACGGGGCCGGCGTGATCGGAGCCATTCCCGGAGGAATGTACACATCGATAATAAGGAGGCTTAGTATGTAATGAGTGACTTTGATCAGATAAATTAAATAAATAAAATTCATAATAAAATAAATCGATAAATTAATAAAACAGATGTCTTAGGGGGTGTTAAATAAAAACCTTTAACTTAAAACTTTTTTTTAAAAATTTTTTAGGGATGGTAGATGTGTATTATCCCGTAGTATCCAACGGCATGTATATGCGTAATTCATTTCAGTGATCTGGAAAACTTTGAATTCGACATTAACATCGGTAGATTTCGATAATTTTTTCTGTCCCCTCCTTCCCACCCCCACGCCAAGTGATGTCTTACTGCAGCAGTATCAAACGGCATCAGGAGTGTCATCATTCATCTCAGCGAGGCCGAAAACTATAGATTCGACACTGATATCGGTCGTTTTCGATTGTTTGTACATGTCACCCACAAACCACCCAGTGTTGGCAACCTTTTTTGTAGAGAATCGCATAAATTTAAAATCTTTTTTTTAAACATATTTTTTCAGCTTTTTATTAAGTTTTTGTTGATTTTCTCAAATTGAAAAATTACTGTATTTTTTTTAAATACCTAGAAAGATAACAATTTTTTAATTAATTCAAAAGTCTTTCCGAGCACACAACAACATGCTTAATCAGATTGTCACTCTTCGGCATGTGCAACACACACTCAAACCGTCTTTGAATTCATTACCGCGATTTTGAAAGCATTTTCTTGAAAGACAGAGAGGAAAAGGAAAACTTAACAGAATTTCAGTTCATTTTACGCTAATTTCCCTTCAGTTGATCACATTGTCCTCAACAAGGAATAGAGATTCTCTAGTAGCCGCAGGTCCTCGTGATTATCTTAAGTGGAAAATTTAAAGGAAAGTCATTAGAAGTGCTTTCCTTAAATAACTTGTCTAACAAGCCCGAAGCAAAATTAATCTTTTTTTTAGCTGCCGCAGAACGACGATGTCATTAAAACCACCTTAAAAGGTGAGAATATCTTTCGCTAATTTCTCCTTGAAGATGATAAAAAAGTGTCGGTTATGTTTATCTAGTTATGAGCGATATACATTTTTTCTACGGAATATTTTCATACAACTAGGGAAAGTTTTTGGGAACAGCAATTTTTGGTTCAATTGGAATTTGCGTAAATAACAAGAATTATTGAAAACCCCTAAGGCTCCCCATAGTAGAATACCCAGTAAACGATCAGAACGATTTACAATGGAATTGTCAACAAATTGGCAAAATTACAAAAATGGAAAAAAAGAAATGGGGAAAACGAAATGACTTGATTGCCCTTAAGCTATCCACATGAATTGGAGAATTGCCGAATTATTGCCATTGCGTTCCTTGCCAATAAACCGCTCTCGATTGAGTTTATAAGGCGCTTCCGGAAAAATAAAGGTCCAGCTTATTACCTAAAGCGACAACTAGAAGACAAACGGAGCGGAAATAGATACCCAGATCTGTTCGCCTTCTCCCAGATCTAATTAAGCGCAAGACCTAATGAACTCGGAACCAAAGGACGAAGGCACTCAATTTCTAAGACGAGACATAAATACTCGGAAAGCTCCACTTAGTTTCACTGGGAATTGGCAATTTCTCGCCTGTCGTAGATGGATTATCCTCGTGGTGGTAGTTGAGAGCTGTTACCGCTGCAGAACAACAATTTTTGAGAAATTGCTCCTGGGGGACCCCTACCACCCGGCGTCCCAACTCCTGACACTTGACTCGGATTTATTTTAGGGAAGCACAGCTAAGTCGAAACTGATCGAATAAATTGGCCGAACAAATCGAAACTGCTACGACACTGACGATTCCTTATGAAAGCAAATCAGTCTAACTCCTGAATTTTTAAAATGATGTATTGTGTCACCATGAATAATGGACTCCTTTCCGGGGCTACGTGTAGCATGATGTCGTATGTTCCTCTGTGCAATTTTTTATTGGGTTTCACATGAAAAGTTTTGAATTTAAGACACGCTACTCAGGAAACTGTATAAGTGGGGGTGTTTTGTTGCCAAGAACAAGAATAAAAGACGCCCTCCAGTGACCTAAGAATGAAAAACAACGACCACAATTTTTTCGCGAAACAATCTGGCAGCAGCAGTAGATTTTAATTTTCTACTGAAGGCACTTTTTGGTATGATTTAGGGTTGACCTGTTTCTGATTACAGACTGAAAATAATGTTACTTTTGTGTTACACAATGAGACAAAAAGATATATTTTATTGCAACTTCGGCTTCTGCTCTATATTATTTGCTTTGCTTAAGTTTTTACTATAAAAGGTAACATCAGAGATGTTCAATTAAGAATATGCCGTTCATTCCCAGGAGGTAAACTAGAAGAGATGGCGAGATAGCCAACGTTGTCTGGATCTGGTTGCAAAAATGTAGAGAGAGAGCGCGAGCAGAACTAATTAGCAACTACGCTCACTGAAAGAGCAGCTTTCGTCTAATATGCCAGTAAGTCACAAGGGTCACATGAGATTCCTTCAGAGAATTCACATATCGACCATAGGAGTCTTAAAAGACCTAAAAGTGCTGATATAACCATCTCTGATAGCTTAGCAGACCTCAAGGCTCTATCCTACTCTGTGAGAACTATGAAAGCAAATTGGGATATCAGTCAACAGCTATTACACTGAAGAAATGTACCCAAGCCAAGGCACTTGTTAAACCCTATGCTTACAATAATACCATGGCCTTAAGTCAAACGGACCTCGGATGATATCAGGCTATCTATCTGGCCACTGTGGGCTAAAGAATTACATACACCAGATAGGTCTCTCTATTATGACGGAGTATAGGGTTTGTCTGGAAGACTATGAAACTACAATACACTTTATGTGTTTTTATCGTTCATTAGCTTGGCTGAGCAGGAGAATCTTAAATCGAGAACTAGATCCCCTCTTTGCCTACTTAATTGTGGCTGAGCGCCTTTTGCAGCACTGGGGTTCTTGCACAAAGGACTTTTTTGGCCGAAGTGTCCACCATATGAGCCACCCTTCCATAATATTAAAAAAAGATTTACGACCATGGAAGGAAAACGAATAAAGACCAGCTCTGCGAGGTAGGAGTTAGTCAAAACAATCGACGATATCATCGTCAATCCATATTAAGAAATTGCAACAAACTGACTGACCGTTGTCTCGAATGGAAGTTGCAAAGATGGAGGGATTTAAAACAACTGGCTTAACAACAAAAATTGTATATTGTGGACTGCTGCAGAAGAATCAGTTAAAGTTTAGGTGGAAATAGTAGTGGTGGCACTCGGTCTTCACATATCTCGGTAGCAGATACAATAGATGGGTAGATACCAGGAGTTGATTTCATAAGAGCACCTAGCAGATATTGGAAGAGGAGCCATAAAATACGACAACAGAGAGATTCTTGTGGCTCTCTGATCAAATTGTTACAGGAAGCTGAACTTCGCAGCATATGAAGACGTCAAATTACTCCTCAGATTGAAGAAAGGTAAGTTCTTGGGTCGGGGTGAAACTGCTGAAGAGGGTGTTTTAGAGAATTATTTAAGCTTATAGGAAACAAAATGACTACAGAATGACGTTATAAACCTAACAGATGTTATACTTCCATCTAATATACTTAGCCAAATGTAGTATCCTAAGGCAGAGGCGTTAATCAAAGAGATTGCAGATGCTTGCGCATTAGAAGATGTTGGGCTTTGGAAAAAAAGATATACTTACCTAGTGCAACATAGAACCGGCAAATGAGACACCCTATATAATTTTTTAAGCTTTCGAGGTTCCTCATATTCATTTGTAATTTTCGGATTAGCCGCGAAAATACTTACAAATGAAAATGAGACACCCGACCTACTCAGCACTCAACAACAAGACTATCACTAGCGACACGAGAATAAAGAGAGAATACAATGCAAGGATGCATGGGTATCTCCGGGATGTACGACACTTTTATCTGCCATTTTTCTACATTGTTTCAACCATGCTGTCTGTTTCTTCTCACATGGCTAGTGGTGTTGGTAAACAAATAGGATAAAATATTCTGCGCAGACTACCATCGACTAAATGTTGTTAAAAGGTGAGGTAGTTATTAAATTGAACCCTTTATGTAAAAATTCACAAAAATCACTTGTTTAAAACTCGAGCAGAGAAAGAAATGTAAACTATTTCCGCAATTAAATAAGCAAAAATCATTACTATCCAAAACATAGTGTAATGATTTTCTACAATATTCGGTGGTCAGAGCTCACAGAGTCTACATTAAGTGTCACAAAAAAGTACTGACTTTGTTTTACTCCTACCTTGAATTTCACATAGAATTTAAAAGTAAAAATAAAGTAATTTAAGAAAAACTATTTTATTTTCATGAAAGTCGTGCACTAACCGGTATAAAATAATTATTAGAACACTTCATACCATATATTAGCATAATATAAGTAACCTTGCATCATTATCCCAGGGAAGTTCGACTGAACTGTCACTGATCTAATGAGATCAGATATGCAAGCTGATGCTAAGTGGTGTGCAAATGAAGACCTTACTATAAACCCTGCCACGGTGTTATTGTGCCTTCCACCAGAAGGAACCGTTCACACTAAAGGTAAATCCGTGGACACAGTGTTGCATGAGGCTACAAGAACGATTAAGAAATCTCTCCGTGATAAGGAATGTATATTGGCTGCTTTGCTCGATATCGAAGTAGCATTTTATAATGCATTAAATCCATAGAATCCGTTAACTCCTCTATGGCGAAAGCTGGAGCGAGAAAATTTCTGACGAACTGGATAAAGACGATGTTAAATAGCAAAGTGATTAACACCAGTTTAGGAGATTTCCCCATTAGGAAAACAGTTAACACGGACATGCCATAGGAAGTAGTCATATCACCAGGAGCGTCTCTTTTCACAAAATCCTCAACAAATCTTGACAATGTTTGCCCATTCTTCATTAAACTAATCACGCCTTTTATTTTGCCAAGCCTCTTACATATTTTTAACACCATAATCCTTTCTGTAACTTTTCCTGAAAGATGGAAGCGGGCAATGGTTATTCTTATTCCAAAGAAACCCGGTCACAATTGCAGAAGATGTAGGCCCATATTGATTTTGCCGTTCCTTTAAAAAGTTTTTGAAAAGGTTCTATACTCGCAAATATACAGATATTTTAGCGATCAGAACCTACTATGTCCGCTTGAATCTCGCTTTAAACCGCGACATAGCTGTACAACAGCTCTACTCAAGATATCGGACGATATTCGCTCGGCCATAGACTCTGACAGGCTTACTATTCTAGTACTGCTCGACTACTCTAAACCCTTTGATAGCAATTTTGCAATTTTAATTAGAAAGCTTGCCGATAAGTTTCACTTCTCCAGATACGCTTGAAAGCTTATTTGTACACATCTACATGGCCGTGAGCAGACTGTATTCGCCAATGGATTGTTCTACGACTACCTTGTTCTTCATGCTGGTGTTCCACAGGGTTCTATTTTGGGGCCCTTGCTTTTCTAAATTTTTATAAATGACCTTCCATGCGTGATTAAAAATTGCAGATTTCATATGTATGCTGACGACGTACAAATATATATCTCCAGACGGATTGGCTCGATATAGGACGCAGTCTGCAGAGTTAATGAGGATTTGCAGTCGATATCGGAATGGGCTGAAGATAATAAGCTCTCTCTCAATTCCTCTAACTCAGAGTCGACAGTGATTTTTAAACATTAGGTTGACACTTCTTTGTTTCCGCAGATAATGTTAAACAGATCAATAATTTCATACAAGAACTCGGTAACAAATCTGGGAAAAATCTGATTTCGTACGGTTGCGAAATCTTCTGCAGAATCTATTCAAACGCGAAAATAAAACTTAATGTTGCCTATAATTCTGTATAATTCTGCAGTGCGGTATGTTTTTAATCTAAGACGCTTTGATCACGTCTCTCCTGAATGTGAATGTGAAACAAATAGCTGAGAAAATTTTTAATAAGGTAGGTCATGTCACCACACCATTCTATGATGCTTTTAGCGTCCCAAAGGTCAACAACCGGCAAGGCAACGGTACTTCTGGGAACTCATTTCTTTAGCGGTTCCGCCTCCTTACTTGATTTGATAATAACTGCACAAAAAGATCTTGTATTATTTAATAGTCAGATTTCCCTGAATGGGTTAACAGATCATGACCTAATATTTCTGATGTATGATCTGCAAATACAGAGCGATATCACAAGATGTAAATTCCTTCGTGATTATAAAAACATATGCACTTCTGATCTTCTTCAGGAGTGTATGAGACTACCGTGGAGTGATGTGTTTTACATGCTTAATCCAGAAGATCAAGTTGAACATTTTAATAACCTATTCCTTTACTTCTACGAAAATACGTCCCACTTAAGCAAAGAAATGTTAACACTCAACCACCCTGGCTTAATGCAGAAATAAAAAGATTGATTTGTGAGCGTGACGAGTTAGCTATCTCCGCGTGCACCAGAAGAAGATGCAGACTTGCCCTCCAAAAAATTAATTACAGCTAATCTGAAAGAAGGTATTTATCCCGTCTTTGAGCTTGAGACTTAAGATCTGAAGCGTAAAAGAAGACTGGAAAGGAAAAGGCGACAAAAAGGCGCTCAGATGTAAGCAGAGTCAGGATGTCAGCCAAATGGACGAGAGACTCAACGAATCTCTCTCAACTGACGCGTCACCTGAAGATCCGGGTCCGAGGACCAAGGACCAAGATGACAGAACGAGAAAAATGGAAGCCTCATCACACGGCGTGGAGAAGCGAAAGCTGAGACAAGCAAGATCGGAAGAACGGTCATCCAAAAGTCTAGCACCAGTACACAAAAGAACGTGCAAAAGTGGACTGAGAACTTTAAGCAAAAAGCGACCAGACCGGTCCAGGAAAATGGTAAAATATCTCTGGCAGTACCCAACCCAAAATTTCAGTAGCTTTTTCTGTGGCACAAACAATTTAAAAATTTTGATGATATCCAAAATGCCATCTCCAGAGATTTTGTTTTAAAACCAGTGGATTTTAATCGATCCGGAATTGGATCAATTCGTTGAGTCGGACGACCACCATGCCATGGGTCCCCGTGAGCTTTTATTAAGAAATTAAAATAATCCACTCCGTCTCTGAGCTGTTATCTAGTTCACAGTAATGCAAAAACAAGACTTCGAAATTTCTTCACTTCCCTTACTCTAATTCCCTTCCGGCCAAAACCATTCTAACGCATCAAAGGGTTGTGCCCTAGTAGTACAAGATCCCAGGGCCCCCAGACCTTACTTATTTTCTGATGGACGAAATGTATACGATAGAGTAGTGTTAGTGTATACAGTGAACGCATACATACCTGCTAGCTTGGTTTATTGAATAAATTGAAAATATAAATAAACTATAAAATTATGCAAAGACTCTGAAATTCAATCCTTATAAAAATATAAGTTTTCTTAATATATTTGATATAGAACTTTCGTCCGTAAATCAACAACGAAAACATGAAAATTCTCATAAATTTGGCGTTGTTCTGCAATAACTTAATAATTGGATATTAAGAAATTATTTATTTTATATACGCACCTGGTACATGAGAATTGGCCGTCGGCCCAAGCTAGCAGGTATGTGTGCGTTCACTGTACACACTAACACTACTCTATCGTATACATTTTGTCCATCAGAAAATAAGTAAGGTCTGGGGGCCCAGGGATCTTGCTCTATAGGATTGCGCCACATCGTATAAAAAAAAATTTATGGCAAAAGATTTTGGATAACTAGAGTGATAACATCATCGATTAAAAATAAAAATTTCAAAGTACAGCAGCAAATTTCTAACCAAGTATAGGATGTTAAACCCATTGCTTCCTACGCCGCCTTGGTCTGGTGGCATAAAGTTCAACAATGGTTGTAATCCGCTGCAATTAGCATTCATAGAGTGCAGCTCACGTCTGACATGCCGGTTTGTGACAAGAGCCACATGAGCTCTTATAACGCTAACCTGCCATGAATGTTAACACCGTAACCGACTACATGACCACGGATCTGTAATTTGGAAGAAGATTCAGGACTTTTTTTCTCCCAACAATCAGACTGGGACAATGGTGGTCCAAGTTTGGACCCTAGATTCCTAAATTAATTCAAACATGGCTCAAAAATGAAACACGGGTCTCGATTACACTGAGTGGATGGTCCAGTTTCTTTCAAAGCAACATCCATGTCATTATAACTTTCACCCTTATCAGCGTCAATTAAGGACTGCAACGTGCTTATATAACTATCTCCTTTGATAGCCAAACAGCCCTCAAGGCCCTTCTGAAAACTAGGGTACCAGGTCACTCAGGAGCTTATTGCGATCATCGAAGAATTGACTCCCTTTGCCAGAGAGCTAGTCGTCGGCAAGATATGAAATATGAGATATAAAGGCTAACAGCTACTGTAGTGGAGAAATGTGCCTGGGCTTACCCAGCGCAAGGCATTGTTAGACCCTATGCTTACAAAGATATTACCTCCTTGTGTAAAGGAGAGCTTAGGCTGCCATCTTTAAATTGCGGGTTAAGGTATCACGTACACTATCTAGTGTCGGCTCTGTCTGGAAAAAGATAAATCCACAATTAAAATTTTGTGATTTTGTCCTGTATTAGCTTAGCTTAGAAGGAGAATTTTCAGCTAGAATTTTTGAGTCCAGCTGATCCTCCCCTGTAAAAGAACTCTTTGTGTACCTCAGTGTTGGGGTTTCAGTAGAAAAGACATCCTCGGTCATAGTACCCACCATATTAGTATCCCTCCCTTAATAAATAAATGAAATAAATACTACAACCTCTACTGTCATAAGTGTGAGTATTACAGCAACCTACCCGAAAATATGTTTAAAAAAAATAAAGGAAAGAAGTGGAATACTGTGGGTTCATAATATATGTAGATTATAATTTTGATAATTTATTTTGGATCAAAAACGGGGCCGCTTACAAAGATACTACTTCATTTGAAACTAAGCGAGACATCTGAATTACATTAATCACATTTTCAGTCATTAATAAAGCCTATGATTTTATAACCAAAGTAAATTATCAAACTAACACTACATATAAGATGAACCCATATTATGCCACTTTTTTCGTTTGTTTTTTAACATATTTTTGACAATATTTTCATGGGTCTGGTAGCACATCCCGAAAAACAAAATCCCGAAAAACAAAATCCCGAAAACAAAATCCCGAACGGCAAAATCCCGACAAAAAAAATCCCGAAAAGACAAAATCCCGAAAGGTAAAATCCCGAAAAAACAAAATCCCGAAATGACAAAATCCCGAAAAGTCAAAATCCCAAACACAATCCGGAAAGCCTGTCGTGGGGGGGGGGGGGGGGGGGACAGGCCAAGAAGAGCAATAAGCTTATATAGACCCAAATGTGGTCTTCCAGCTAAAAGTTTTAGTCTTCGGTGCCACGCCTTAACACTATTTTGCGTCCGCGGCAAATTTTCTTCTAAAAGTTCGGAGACACTCCATTAGGACGGTTCATAAGAGGGTTTACTGACTATTGGAAGCCCATTGAATCTTCTTTTCTTTGTAATTCCTGATCAAAATTAATAGTATTTAACCTTATAAGTATTATAGTTAATTATAAATTTTACCTGCTAAATAATTCTTCGAAAACCATTTGCCTACTTTTCTGGCGTCCTTGTCAAAAGTTTTTTCCAAATCTTCATAGTAACTCTCAATTTCAACGGGTGGTAAAAATGCTAAGCTTTTTTAAAATTCTTATTTTTAAACTAAAATCTAAAATCGCACTTCATTATTAAGATATCATTTAAAGAGCTACGATTCTTTAAGCCAGTAAACGACTTTCTTAAATTGCATAAGACAATAGTAAAAAATAGGCTAATCCGCCGCTACAAAAACATTTAGTAATAAATTTATGAATGTACCTTCATTATTTGCATATTTTCTTTGCAATCCCTCAGCTTGCACTCGGCGCCAAATTATTTGGCCGAAATGAAATAAACAGCCTTTGCATCTTGTAGATGGAAACGTCTCTAGAGCAGCTCTCACACTAGCTTTTTCAAAGTCAGATATTATATAATCGGGGGCTAATGTAATTCCCTTTTCTCCAGAAAATAGCACTAATTCCGAAAAAAATTCTCGGTAGGCTTGCAGACTCTTGGACGTCATAAGGCCGTACACTAAAGGTACAATTTCGGAACCAACTTTTCCATGTATCGAAAAAAGTTGCTGAAAAATTGCTGGAACTACCTCAAAAGTACCATCCATAAGCCATACCTTGCAGTTTGCTAACTGTCTTATATTGCCTAAGGTGCCTAGAATAATAATTTTCTGAGACAGCGCGAATGTTTTTTAACCGACTTCCCAAAAACAAAGAGGTTCTAAGTTCAACGCGTATTTTTTTAAAATTTTTTATTATGTCTGACCGGGCATAACTTCGTAACGCGTCGACCGATTTTGATGATTCTTCTTTTGTTGGGTAGAGTATGTTCACCGATTGGTACCATGTAAAAAAAATTTTTGGCAGGGTGGGGGTGAAACCTAACTTTGTAACGCGTGGTCCGATTTCGATGGTTCTTTTTTTGTTGTACAGAGTATGATCCCCCATTGCTAATAGGAGAAAAAATTTGGCCAAGGGTGGGGAGGGGGGGGGGGGGAGATAGTCTAACTTTGTAACGCGCGGACCGATTTGGATAATTCTTTTTCTGTTGAGTAGAGTATGTTCCGTGGTAAATACCAGGCGAAAAAAATTTTGGGGGGATGGGAGTGGGGGGTGGGGGTGGAACCTAACTTTGTAACGCGTGGTCCGATTTCGATGGTTCTTTTTCTGTTGTATAGAGTATGATCCCTCATTCCTAATAGGAGAATAATTTGGTCCTATGGTGAAAGGTGTGGGTGGTGGAGGGGGGGGGGTAGGGGTAGTCTAACTTCGTAACGCGTGGAAATCGGATAATTCTTTTTCTATTGAGTAGAATATGATCCTAGGTTGATACTACGAGAAAACAAATGTTGCTGTAATGGGGGGGGGGGGGGGGGTGGAACCTAACTTTGTAACACGTGGACCGATTTGGATGTTTCTTTTGTTGTTGTATAGAGTGTGATGCCCATTGCTAATAGGAGAATAAGCTGGTCCTATGTTGGTGGTGGGGGAGGGGGAGGGGTAGTAACTTCGTAACGCGTGGACCGATTTCGATGATTCCTTTTCTGTTCGGTAGAGTATGCTCCTTGATTGATACCATGAGAAAAAAAGTTTAGTGGAGTGGGGTTGGGGTAGGGGGTTATAACTAACTTTTAACGCGTGGACCGATTTGGATGGTTCTTTTCATTGTATAGAGTCGAAGACACTAAAAAGTGAAAAATAAAATAGTTTTTAAAAAAAAGTTGAACCGACTTCACAAAAAGCGCTAAAAAGCATAAAATAATTTTTAATTTTATATCTATTACGACATTTTGAAGTCGGTGCAAATTTAACAAATAAAACAACTACAGAACCACAATTGAAAATTTACGTAATTCTACCTGAACGTTTCAGCTCACGGGATCAAAAGGAAGGACGATTAAATACTTTTGTTGTAGTTGTTTGGTTTGTTTGATTTGCACCGACTTCAAAATGTCGTAATAGATATAAAATTAAAAATTATTTTATGCTTTTTAGCACTTTTTGTGAAGTCGGTTCAACTGTTTTTTTTAAAACTATTTTTTATCCAGATTATAGGAATAGCCATCTATCACTAACTTAACACCTCCTTTATTACTTTTAATCGTTGATATATTCATCATAGCACAATAATTGAAGCATATATAATCACAGAACCAATAAATGACTAAATAATATCAGCAGAGCCAATAATAAAAACAAATTTGTGCAAAATCTACACAAAACGTCATACAAAAATGTCATGAAAACCAGTGTTGTGCGTTAGATTACATCGTGTACTCTACACAATAATTTACGTGTAATCTACACGCAATCTACATGGGATACTTTACATCTACACGTAAAGTAAATACATAATTTTGATTTTTTACAAGATTTCATGAAACGGTATTAACGTTTATATAGCCCATAATTTTTACTTTATTAATTAGTATTCGTTTGTAACATTTGAGTCTGCTAGTCTTAGGGTAAAGTATACATGTAACAATTTTTTTGAATGTTCAAAAGGTAATAAATTTCTTGTTAGTGAGTGAACGTACGCCCAATTGGAAAAGGACATCTCCAGTTCTGCCGATTAAGCTGAAATTTGCAGAAGTTTAATGGCTAATTTAGATAAAGCTAGATGGTTAAATTCAGCCATGCTCCAAAATGCAATAGATTTTTCAACATTTTTCTCTACTAATTTTGGAAAAACAGGCCCTGATTGTTTTCAAAAATGATGCCAGTCTTCAATACCGTTGGTATCTAGATGGTAGAAAAGAAAATCGTTTATGTTGCCTTGTTGTTCAATAGTCAGAAACGCATTGTCATGTGAATAATGAAGGTAATATGCCACTAAAGAGTACACATTTAAAGCCATTTCCTTTCGTTTTTTTTTAAATTGTCCTTGAATTTTTCTGCTAATTCTAATTTTAGCCACAATAATGCTGAATTTGCGATAAAAACAGAAGAGTTCTGGGAGAAATTGACAAGTTCACAAACTGGATCGAGAAGCTTAATTGAGTCCGTAACCTCCTTCATGAATTTATCATCAAATAAGAATAGTGAGACACTTTGTTTAATTTTTCTGAGACTAGGATCGGCTGCTATTTGCTTCATAATATCTTTGTTTTGAATGAGACAAGAAAAAGAATTACGGTAGAAACACCATCTCTCTGTAAAGACTCGCTGCTGCTAATTCGCAATTTCTATAATCTACACCAATACTCTACATAATACATACTCTACTTAATTTACACACACTCTACACGTCGATGTAGATTATTGATTTGCACGTGTAGACGCACAACCCTGATAAGAACAAAGGTATTGTGATTGCATTATCTGCATGAGGAAAATGTATTTGTTTAGTCATATAGTTAGAATTTCGTTCTTTTTGGCCATTTCGTTTGTCCATATGTACATATAAACAACGTGTAATATTTTTGCTTTCTGATTTTTCGGGATTTTCTCTTTCGGGATTTTTCTTTTTTGGGATTTTGATTTCGGGATTTAGGTTTCGGGATTTTATTTTTCGGGATTCTAACCTACTCCCTATTTTCATCTATGTATATACCTACATTCATAAATAGTATGAAATAGTTAGATTGTCATAAGTATTAAATCGTTTTACTTAAAACTTTTTCTCATTTTTTTCTATTTGACCTTGGCGAAAACTGTAAAAATTTCCTAACCCTTTCAACTAAATTGACATAACCTTAAGAAGAAAACAATTAAAGTTATAAAAAAAATAAGTGCTACGAAAATTTGCAATAATTTTTTTTAAAACTAGACAGCTTTATAGTTACACGATTGGAAAAAAGTGAACTGATTATGAAATGTGTGCCAAGTATAGCTCTTCCTCGCGACATTACATTATACCGGATAAATTAGCCCCATAATAAGAAAAATTACATAACAATTTACTTCTTATAAATGGCGACAGACAATTTCCGCAAACTTCACCGTTCCGCATAACGATGGTCACGTAATCGATTACTATTATCCGGAATTGGACTATTGTAAACGAGAATGAAAATAATTTCACTGGAATCGTAGTCACCTTTTAAAGAAGGCGGAAAATTCCTTTTCCATGTTACGCCAAAAGTGGATATATCTTGTCCCTTAAGAATATTTTTCCAATTAAAAGTTTATCACCGCAAGCGGCAGGAATGATAATGAGGGAATTTTAATTATACTTACCGCCGGTATGAAAATTGTGTCATTTACCTGAACAGGGCGAATATTTCATTTTGCAACTCTTTCCGGTAAACCTAGGTAACCCGTAGAAATTTTATGAAGGCGCAAAGGGTTAAAGTGTTCAGGAAATAATTGAAATTTCGGTTTCAAATAAATTTAATTGATGGCCAAAGAGGTTGGGTTGGGGGATGCTTTATTGCCCCAATATTGATTAATTTAAATTAAATCATTATTAACTGATTGAAAAGGAACGAAATTAATAATACCGAGATCATGAGCCCATGGAAGAAGCGACTCTAGAATGCCAATATTCGAGGTCATGGTAATGAGGTGCGTAAGGCTTCATCGTTATAATTTCGAAAATAGGATAGAGCTGTCAAATTTCCGAGCCATTGACTCAGAAGAAACAGCGATTCCGGAACATCGTTCCGAATCTAATTAAATTCTTCTTCTTTTCTTGTACTAAGTAATTTGAATTCCCTTCTGTCTGAATGGAGCCCAATTGTCTCCCAATCGCTAGAAAGGATGACGATAATCGCTTTAAGTCCCTAATCGATAGCCCGTCATGATGGCAGCTTACTTGATTCTTGTTGTTGTTCTCGCTGTCTAATTGCATTCCACCGCGGATCCTTCCAGATACTAACAAATTAGAAATCACTCAGTTTGTAGCCCCGTTGAGCAATATTTTCTTAATCAGCGATTCCCGTCCACTTCACTCGTATACGTCGTGCCGTTTCATTAAATTTTCATCATCGTACACATAAAATGATAAGTCGCGTTCCATTATCTCCCGCGAATGGCTCTTGGGCTCCGATATTTGAGTATTTTCGACCGTTAATCGCCTTACCGGCACTAAAGAGGGCCTTCACCCTTCAAGCTCGCAGCACCGCCCACGGCAAGGGTTGAAAATGAATTGTCTACAGTTAGAGGCACCCCCATTCTGCACAAGTAGACTAATGCCGCCCCGCGACGAGTGTTTTATGAACGCATTCAATCGTGAATTTACGATCCAAAATTGTTACCGCCGTGATAAACTGGCCGCCGATCTCCATAGTTGTCGCAACTGGCGGTTTCGGCGGATTATTCAATACCACCGTTCGCCATCGGATTATTCCGCACCTACTGCGCGCCAATTAGGAAAGAAATGGAAATATTTTCCGCTAGTTATTTGTTTGTTAGTTTGGGATTAAAATTCTGCCTCGATGGAGATTAAAACAGGCCGCTGCAGCGGGAGTTTACTGCAAATTTCATGTTTAATTGATTTCTGTTATTTGCGATTTTACATGACAGTAGAACGAAATTTAAGGCCGGCATATCTGTAAATATTTGCACTGGTTCGAATTTGTTTGAAATTTAATAGAATTTTTAGTTAAGCCGTAATTCTCATCAATTTTCACGCCAAAGTATTTTCCACCTGAACGCTACTAAGTTTGCAGGACTTTACTCAGTAGCCATTGAATACAGGTGTGTATTTATTTAGTTTCATCAAGGATTAAAACAAATATACAATAAAATCCCGCCGAAGTGATAATTATCAAAAAGTCCTTGTTCCTGTAAAATTTGTACACCAAGGATATCATTTTTTTTTCCTTAAGAGGCTCTCAGGAAGGTCTTTGCAACAAAAAAGGGTTATCTCGAAATCTGCAGCCATTCAAAAGTTATAGACATTTTTATACTGCTCGAAAGATACTATTTTTAAATTAAGTGTTCTGCTCTCGAAATAGGAGACCTTTTGATGACATCTTCAAGTCTAGGTTAATTTCTGATTTTATCACAAGCTGTACAGATTTTTTGCCACAATTACTCTACTGGTCTTATTTCTGAACCATAGACAAGGTCTTTTAAATGACTCAATAGATAAAAGTCAAATAGATTCTGATCCGGAGATCTTGCTGGCCAAACACAGGGTCCGCCGCGACCAATCCATCTCGTTCCATTAGCCTCGTTCAGGTACTGTTGCACCTGAACCGTGTAATGGAAAGGAGCGCCACCGTGCATAAACCACATATTTCTTCGCAAGGCTAGTGGAATATGCTCGCCTAATTCGTCTTCAAGGGGGCCACGTCAGAACTCCAAGCCTTCAATTGCCTCAAGCGCAATAAGACTTTCAGCAGATAATTGGACTGGCCGCAGGAAAATCCTTGAAGAATTCATGGATGATCAAGTGATCAACTCAATCTCAGATGGCATGCCGAAGAGGCACAGCTTTGGTATACCATTCAAGTTGCTTCTTGAGAGCAGAGATTATTGGCTCAACAGTAGACATATCTTTGAAAAGAGATCTCTAGTTTGGTACACGGATGGATCCAAGATGGAGGACAGAACGGGCATCGGGGTCTACGGACCAAGATTAAAGCTGAACAAATCGCTCGGTTCTGCATCAACCATCTTTCAAGCAGAGATACATGCCATCGAACTCTGCGCACGTGAAATTACTAACAGAGGTATATGCGGTGCTAAAGTATATATTATGTCCGACAGTCAGGCGGTACTCAAGGCTTTGGGGTCCTACACCTTTAAGTCTAAAATCGTTTGGGACTGTCTGACTTCTCTTAAAGAACTGGCCCAGAGCAACAGAATTACGCTGGCATTGGTACCAGAGAACGAGGGCATTGAAGACAATTTGAAGGCAGATCCTCTGGCAAAAAAAGGTGCGGATTCTCAGTTTATTGGACCCGAGCCATTCTATGGCTACTCGAAAAGCCGACTAGCAATGCGCATCAGGTCATGGGAGGACGAATGCAAACACTCAAACTAGACAAATATTCCAGGGTGTAGACAGGCAAAGAGGTTTATAACCTACTCAAATTAGAAAACGAAATAGCTGCTCACACACAGCAGACCGGATTTAAGGCTGATAACAGGACTTCTAACTAATCACTGCCCCCTGGGCTACCACCTAAAAAGTTAGGGCTGGCTGATGATGACAAGTGTAGCTTCTGTTTGGAAGAGGAAGAGACAACGGAACACATCCTCTGTCACTGTGAGGCCCTCGGCCGTATCAGGCTCAGACATCTTGGTGGGGCTTTCCCATCACATTCAAAAATTAAAGCTTGGCTGGGTAGCTTAATACTGAACCTGGATCAGGTCACAAAAGATCAACTTGGTCGAAGTAACTAACGGATGCTGATAGTCCTTGATCCACTCTCTAATAATAATAATAAGAACTCCAAATAAGTATTCCCATTAATAACGGGTAGCTGAATTGGTACCAATATTCGGCCACCAATATTGGTGACTATTTGGGAGGATCGCCCTAGGATTTTCATCAGCCCATAAATGGAGATTACATGACAAACCCATCATTTGTAAATGTTGGCCTCGTCAGTGAAAAGAATTTTTGAGATAAATTCTCTATCACTTTACGACGATTTAGCAACCATTCTCAAATGGGATTTCTACTTGCTCAAGGCCCTTCACCGGTTGGAAATGATATGGGTGATACTGGTGCCTTCGCAAAACATTATGAACTGTGCTGTTTGATACACAAATCCTAACGGTAATTCTTATTGTGATTATGCGGGGATTGCCAGCAACTAACCCTAATACACGGTCTTCTACCCCAGGTATTTGCTGCCTGCCTCTGACATAGGAACGGTCACGAAGAGACCCAGTTTCTGCTAACCTTCGGCGGATAGCCTCCAATGTTGAGCTACCTGGAAAGCGTCTACCGGGGTATCTTACTCGATACAATTGTCGGGCTAAAGAAGTACTCTTTCCAACCTCACCATAAATGAGCAGTATATCCACATACTCTTCATTTGTGAAGGAATTGTTAGCCATTATGTTAAATTGAAAATCGTAATCCGTATCCAAAATCGAAAACCAAATCCGTAATCCGATTGTCGTTACCGAAAATCTCAAAAACCAGAAAATTCAAAAACTAAAACCAATAAAAACCCAAAAACAATCGAAATACAAATCATTAACAAACTCAAGCACAAGTCGTAACGAATAAACACAACAATCCAAAGAACGCATTAATAGCTCAGAAATAAGTGTCCTCAATGTCGTTCAACAAGAGAAGGACCACAAAATTTTTGTGGGGACGCAAAGCACTCTTGATATTCTCGAGCAGCATAAAAATGTTAATAACTTTTGAATGGCTGCAGATATCGAGTTAGTTAAAATTTTTGTTGTAAAGGGTTTTCTGAGAGCCTCTTAAGGAAAGAAAAAAAATTATATCCTGGGTGTAAAAATTTTACAGGATCAAAGATAACAAACCAAAATTTTTTTCCAATATTCATGTAACTCGAAAATTTCCATGTAGATTATACAAATATCAGAGTTTCTTTGACCGCTAAACATATATTCAATTAAACTAAAATCATGGGCTTTGGTCAGATGATTAGATTATAGAATGTTGGGTACCATTAGAAAGTATAAAGTTTCATCTTTCAAAAAAGCTAAATTTTGGGCTTGCAATATCCTTGAAAGGACTTACGAGAATTTAACTGAGCACACCTCCTTTGAAGGTACCAACATTTTTAAACGCGGTTTTGATGGACAAGGGTTCATTTTAGGAAGCGGCGGGGGTATGGAAGAATATTTTGATCAGGACACTTCAATGAATCCATTGGGATGGCTTCCTTTCTTGCGCATAACGTCTCGGTAGTTGTTTTACTATCCTCAGAGGCATATACATAATTATCTGCGAATCACCCGAATACATTAAAATATAGGACATTTATGGGATCACTACTAACATTATTACTAAATCTCTAATTAGTGTAGCATATCATCTTGCCTTCTTCATGCCATTCATATTCATATTCATTTATTACCGGAACAACTACACGATTAAATTATTCAATTTATACATTTCTGTAAGAATGATATTAAAAAATAATTAATACTTCAGAAATATATGCAAAATAACATAAAAAAATTAATAAATACCTGCTAATTAATTAATACATAGCTAAATAAACTAACAAACTAAAAAATAATCATCAAGAATACTAGAAGCAAAATGCAAAATATAAATAAAAAAAAGTAAAAACTGAACAAATAATTACTAAGTATAAAAAATACTTAATATTATATATCTATATTAACTCATCTAAAAAATACTGACATATGTATAATACTATTTAAATTTATCATACAGAAATAGTCTAAAATTACGGCCGTTGCTGCAGCACTTTATAACACGAGGGAGGGCGTTCCACAGTCTCACCGATTGGACAAAAAATTTACGTTCAGAAACACGACAACTAAAACGTGGCTGAATAAAGTTAAATGTTCTTACAGATTGAACAAAATTCAATTTATTAAATAAGTAAATAGGTTTCTGGTTCTCAATAATATTTCGTATAAACCAAATTACTCTAATTGCGAGATATGATTTAATAGTACAACCAAAGACAAATTTCGAGAATTCTGAGAAATGGTCAAAATATCTTAAACTATAAATATAACGAATAGCAGCATTAAAAGCCACATTAAGTTTTCTCCAAGATAAAGAGTCAAGTGCATAAAAGATCTCACATCCGTAAGTGATGAGAGGAAACAAAAGTGATTTGACCAAGAACATTCGAGTCCTTTGGGGAGTATATGCTGCTGATGCTGAGAGTGCACGAAGAGTATAAAATACACGATTAATATGATGATTCCAGCTTAGGGCTTGATTATTAATTGATTTATTCTACGGAATGATCTCATCATTTAACATTAAGCCGGGAAAGTGGGACACATCAAGCTCATCTTTAAAGATCACTAAAGAGGTAGACTTCGAAGCATTAAGTTCCAACTTATTGAGCAATGCCCACGATTGTATATGCATCAGATCCTCATTAGCGCGACAAACCGCATCCTCAATCAATCCAAGTGGTTTGGAAATATAGAGCTGAAAGTCATCAGCATACATATGAAATTAACAATGCTCGACCACACAAGTTAAGTCGTTAATGAACATTGAAAAAAGCAATGGTCCTAGGATTGACCCTTGAGGAATACCAGAATGGACAGGGAGAACACTAGAGACTCTACTACCAATAACAACTTGTTGAAATCTGTCTGTAAGGTATGACCTTATAAGCTTACAGGCGGGAGAAGAAAAGTTAAAGTAACCTCCAAGCTTATTAATCAAAATTTTGTGGTCAACCCTGTCAAATGCCTTGGAAAAGTCGAGTAGAATAAGTATTGTCAGAGTATTCGAATCAATTGAAACACAAACATCATCACATATTTTAATAAGAGCAGTAGTACAGCAATGTTTAGCTCTAAAACCTGATTGCAGTTCCGATAAGAAGTTATTATTTTCCATGGTATGTGTTATTTGCCTATGTAAGATTTTTACAAAAACCTTAGAAAAGAATGAGAGGATAGAAATAGGCAGATATGCCAACGAGTCGGGTGCTGAATTCTTCGGTATAGGTATAATCTTGGCAGATTTCCACTTAGTGGGGAAACATGACTTAGTTATAATAGTATTAAATATGAACGAAAGATACGGAAGCAAAACTGGCAAAATCATCTTAACAAATCTAGGATGTATTCTGTCCATACCAACTGCATTATATTTAACACCAGCTCCTGCTGCAAGCACCTCTAGACTCGTCGCCTGCACAAAAGAAAATCCCGCAGAAGGATCACTGGCGATGAACTCAGCAGA
Source organism: Leptarthrus brevirostris (assembly GCA_964036015.1). Taxonomy (NCBI): domain Eukaryota; kingdom Metazoa; phylum Arthropoda; class Insecta; order Diptera; family Asilidae; genus Leptarthrus; species Leptarthrus brevirostris. The sequence continues at coordinate 115,052,924 of OZ038372.1, read as the reverse complement.
ACCGCCAATAGTATGATCATTAACCACACTAATAGGCGAATAAACAAAACTTCGATTCAGTTCATCGAGGTCAGCGTTTACTTCAAGAGGCTTAGATTTACCCACACATTCAGCTAAAAAAAATTCCTAATTCAATAACAATTCACAAAGAACGCACTGATTAATTTCCTAATTAATAATAAATACCAGATGTAACGAACCTATCCACATTGTATATTTAATAATATATAAGACTAATCACAATATAAAATTACATATTAGACTACGTATAAATATAATAAATTAATACACAAGGACGGATTTGCCCTAGTCAAGATTTAAAACTATGGTCTTGCAATCTACACTATTTTTGCTCACAATTTTTTAGCTTTATTCTTACAGAGAACGCTGTATATGAAGCTCAGATTATCCTTGTCGGTTTTCCTGTTCATATTTATCAGTGTCGTTTGAATGTGGAGAACTTCTAATATCAATCTTTTGTTATTTCTTTTACGCATAAAATTTTTGTTTTTTTTTCATAGTCTGGACTATGATTTTTTTCTATGCAGTGGGCTGATAATGCATTTTTTGTCGCGTTTCTTTTTATTATGTCAGATTTGTCCCCACTAATCCTATTTTTCAGAAATTGTCCTGTGGTGCCAATGTATTTTAGTTCACAGTCTGTTTTACAGCATGGCATTTCGTAAACAATGTCCGACATATTGTTTTTTTGAACTTTGTGTTTTAGTTGACTGAAACTAGATCTGGTTCTCTTTCCTGTTTTGACTGCTAATCTGACATATGGGTTGTATGTTTTTGTTATCTTGTTAATTTGTTCTGTTAGGTCTGGTACATAAATATGTTACTACTTTATATGTGACGAATTGATAATGGCTTAGCTGTTACACTTTTCGAACTACATTCTTTGCTGAATTAAGTACCTTAAAATGTAATAGTCTGCGGGATGAAGGCTCTTTTTGATTCCAATCGGCTATTATTTTATTTTTGTATCTGATCGCTTTTACATCAAGATAAGCCGAGCTTCCTCCCTTCTCCAACTCACATGTGAATTTCAGCTTCGGCTGATAAATGTTTAATTTATTGCTGTATTCGTTAATTTTATCTTTGGATACTATAGCGAAGGAATCGTCAACATATTTTAAGAAAGTTCTTGGTTTACCTTGTAAAGCACATAAAACTTCGTTTTATTATGTAGCAAACGGAAACGATAAAATGGCTGTACTCGAGTATCAAGGGGAATCCCTAATCGACATGCACCCCAAAGTGGGATGTTTTCACGGGCTCTCCGAAGGTTAAGATAAAAAACCAGAAATGTAATTTTAAACAATACGGAATTGTGACCTGAAATATCAGGAGGGGGGGGTATGATATCACTAACTTCTTCCACAACATCCATTCCTCGTCAAATACCAACCCACATCGATCAAGGGTAATCTCATTTAAACCGAAATTGTGTGCAACGTTTGTGCGGTATTCATCGGCACCCATTTAGTAGTTACCATGTGAGTTAGCCCTCAATGAGGGTTTTTAAAATTTTCTGTGCTTCTTGATTAGGAAAAATTTGACTGAAATACTAAAAAAAATAGCCTAAAATGTATATAACCATATTTTTTAATTGCATAATATATCATATTTTAGGTACATCCATTTGTTGATAGCTTTCTTTGTATAGCTCTTTTATTTTTTTTTAATTAAATTATATACCCCCCCCCCCCCCCAGGAGCAAATCCTGCGCATGTTCCGGTCCTATACCAAATCTAATAGACAACATTCCTCTGCATAATCTTAGGACAATGTTTTACCAAAACGGGAGCCCAAACGCATACTGCCAAATTTGTGAAGGCAATATTAAATGAAAGATTTCCTGACCACCGGATTGGACGAGGTGCACCGATTTCTTGGGCAGCTGGATCTACAGATCTTACTCTATTGAAATGTTTTTATAGAAAACAATGAGGGATGAAGTTTGACCTGTTAACGATAGAGATGAATTACTTAGAAGAGTTGGGGCTACAGCGACAGAAATACAGAAGAGGCTGACTACAACCAGTATGTTTACATACATAGTTCAAGTAAACTTCGAGTAACCAAAATATTATGTAAACGCGTATTAAGTTCAAGTTTACTTCACTCTAGTAAATCACAAAATTTTGTTTGATAGCCTTGAAATTTATCATGTAAACGTGACTTGAGTACTTGAGAAAATGCTAATCTGAAGATGGAGAATACGAAAGATATAAAAGAAGAAGATAATAAATTATGATCGGTTCTGCGTTTTGCGATTTATAGGTTTATTTAAGCTGAATAGCAAAAAGACAACACAATTTCATAATAGAAAATGTCAAATGTCACTTCAAGAACATTTAAAGTAAATTAATTGAAGTAAATCAGTCAAAAACCCTATTTGGTTTTTGAGTAAATTAAAAGTCAAGTACTCAAGTATGGATGTTAACATACTAAAGACACCTTAAACATGAAGTTATTGGCATGCATCGAAAGTAATGGAGGACATTTCGCACTGCTTTCGTAACGTAATAACATTAATTTTAATAATTTTCCAATTCAATTAAAAACATTTTAGATTTAGTATGAGTTTAATTTTTTTAAATTGTAGATTTTTATATAATAATATTCCCCAAAAGGTTTTTTTAGTATAACCCCTTCACTTATTTTGGCATACCTTATGTGAAACTGTGAAGCACCCTATATATAAATTACAAAGTGCATGGGTCTAGAACGACTTAAACGAAGCTAATACCTCGCTTTAGATGTTGAAAAATAAAAATCGATACGGTTATAAAAGCGATTAAAAAGGCGTGATATTGACGTCAATGGCTAGCGTCAGACCATAGTTAGTGGGGCAAAGAGGAGCCCAGAATAAAGTCGCCATCTCTAACGGAACGAAGAGGAACTAGAATGTTCAACAATGACAACAGCTCTGGTGAGTTAATAAATACTTGTTCTGTTGCGCCTATTTTCTGGGGAGTCCAAAATGAGCAGCTCAAGTTTTTCAATACACTCGGAAAGAATCAATGTACTGCAAATATCAATAATATAGCATAAAGATAGCACTTTATAGAACAGTATTCAATCATGAAATCAATTAGGTAATCCCAAACCATCCGTTTTCATTCAGGGGTGGATCCAGAGGATCTTCTCGAGAGGTCGATCAGCAAATTTTACTTTGTCGTATGGAATTGTTACTTAATGGAAACCGCGCCAATCCTGTATTGAGTAAAAAATAAATAATATAGTTAAGTCATTTTGGACTTTGTAATGCAGTCATCTCTCTAAAATTTATCCATCATTCTGGCAGGCTTTAGTAAATAGTTTATGCCTAAGGTAATGTGGTAGAACTTCACAAAGTTGTAGCTTGATGAGAGTTTAAGATATTTTGATGGGCGTTTACTGCAGGGCGGTTTTGATGATCAACTGAAGATTTATTGGTAGCTCTTGTTCATCTCAAAAGACTCGTGCAACTGAACATCCTCTGAGAAATACCAATGGACCCTTTTGTCGCGGAGGAGCATCAACTTCAAAGGTCCTATTGTGAGTGTCGATTTACGTTCGACCCGACTACCCAAGGCTCCTTTCCACATTTAAATTGTGAGTACAGTGTGCATCTTGGTTGGTCGAACTAAACGCTAATCGACATTCACAATAACATCAGAACACCGAGAAAAATTGGGTCGGCTGACGCAATTAAGGGGGACTTACACCTTGTAAGCCAATTTTGGAGCTAGTTTTTCACAATTTATTGTAAAGAAACTAGAAAAGATTTTCATTTGATTTTTTTTTATTAATTAGTAGAACAATAGAATATCGCACATGATTTTTTTTTCCATAGTCATGTTGACTTACAAGACCTTGAGATGACATTAACAGCGCGCGCCTCAAAAGTGAAGGGTTGAACGGTGTACTTGATTAGATCGACCCTAGTTATCTGAAATCAAAAATTCAAGAAGACTTTCAATTATTGTTACATTAGTGAGGTCCCGATCGTTCACTTTTTCAAAATTTCGATTTTTCACAAAATGGCGGGTATTTGTTCACAAAAGTCATTTTCGTACTATGTTTTTTGTCTTATGTAAAACTGTCAAAATGCAGTAAATCAAAATTTCTTAAAAATGAACGATCGGGACCTTGCTAAGTGTTTTCTGAAAAAAATTAAAAGATATTTAAGCCAATACGTTGTTTTGTTCTCTCGTAATCGTGTACACCAGTTTGGAACATTAAAGTTTTGGAAAACCGCGTTCAAAGTTTCAGAACAGTACAACACGTGAATCATGGGACTTACGTGAAGTATCGTTAGAAACTGAGTGACTCGAAAAACCCTTTCCTTAAAATATGCATACACACACATTGACAATAGAATACAGGAAACGCGTGAAAACCATTGACAGAACGAGTAGCTACACGTGAAATCATGATTAACGCGGAGGCGGTCCAGGAGCGAGCGAATCTGACGTCACTTTCTATTTTTTTTGAGCTATACTCTCGAAATAGAGACGAATCCTTTTACAGGCTGATTTATAAGACCCTTTAGATCAGAAAAATGTAAAAAAAAAAATTGATTTTTTGAAAGTGGCAAGGTGTAAGTCCCCCTTAAGTCAATGGGCCTCGGTAAAGCGCCAGGGATTGATGAAATACCAGTGGAACTACTTAAGGCGGATCCCATTGCTGCGACTGATATTCTCCTTCCCCTAATTTAGGAATGTTGGGAAATCGAAACCTAGCCCATTGAATGGAAGACGTAATTGCGAAGATTCCCAAAAAAGCAAAGATCACCTTATTGCCAACGAACAGGCATTCTTTCGTGAGGACTTCTCCTGTAGCGATCACATCAACGCATTCCAAATTATCATCGAGTAATCTGCCGACTTATCACTTTCGGAAGAGGCATAAATTGCGAAGGTGGAGATAATATTCTCTTGAAGTCCTAAACAACACCTGTAGGCCATCGAATACCTCTTCGTATAAGCCTGAAGAACCGTCGTGGCCGACATTAACATCAGACCTTCGACAAGATTGGTGGTGACGGGTGGAATAAAGTCAATTAACCTTCGTAAGGGTTCAGGTATTGATGGAATACCAGCGGAATTACTTAGGGCGGAGCACGTAATTGTGAAGATTCCCAAAATGTGCGACCTGAAGAGTTGTAACAATTGGCAACAACTTATGAAAAAAATTTCTTAATGCAAATCGAGAAAGTAATCGAGCGCATTCTAAACATTCGAACAGATAGGCTTTCGTGAGGGTTTCTCCTGCAACGATCATATCAACACCTTTCAAGTTATCATCAAATAATCCGCCGAATGCAGGCACCTTTAACATCTAATGCTCGAGTAATCAGATCATCGTAAGGGCATACTCAGAAACCTAATTTGACGCCCTTCGCAAAGGGGAAACTCTCGGAGCCTTTTCAATTGCTGTAAAGTGTGAGACAAGGATGCATACTGTCACATTTGCATTTGTTTACCGGAATTCATGACGTATTTTCCAGCACCATAGAAGACCATCCATCGCGAAGGATTAGATAGAAACGTTTTGAACACCTTACGCGCCTGGACTATGCTGACAATATATATGTGTTCTGTCCAACACATAGAGCCACTTAGCACAATATCTTAAGTCCTGATAGAGTTGCGTATGGAAAAGATCCGTAGAGGAGGAAGGTACCCGGATTAAAAAATCGTGGCAACAGTCAAGCGTCATCGTAACACTAGATCAGGTGGAGAATTGTTTTAGCAGACGTTCTATGCCCTATGCACAAGGTGTTAAAGAAACTGGAGAACTTTTTATCGATTAAAACTTTTGGCAAACAATTATTCACTTCAGACCTTGTAAATATTTTCAATGGGAATTTATCGTTGCTGCTATTTTAAAACCCATTACTGGATTAGTACTGTAGTAGATTGTTTTCTGTCGGCATTAAAAGGAGAGCCATCATCGGCCCATCGACGTGAGTTCTGTTAAGTCTTCCCGTTGTGGCCTGAACTCAAAGAGTCCAGAACTCAAATCTATCACTTTCGATTCAGAATATGTTAGATCAGCCTTTAATAATATTACTCATAATATCGCGCATAACGGTCGTCCAAAAGATTTTAAGTTTTACAGGCTTTCTCCAGACATATTTGATGCTGCTTAAAAAAAATGTGATGTTCTATTAAAGCAAGGAATATGTAGACCTTCGAAATCTGTTAAAATGTAAATTTAATGTTATCTGTAAAAAAATGGTGAGTATAGATTTTGGGTGGTTACCCCCGACTCAATGCCGGTACTGTTCCTTGCCGCTATCCAATTTCGCTGATACATGGTTTTGTTTATTATCCTGACGATGGTACAATGCTTTTAAGTTTGGATTTAGCTAAAGCGTATCACCAAATTTATATTTAATCTAAGGACATAAAAAAAGGGTGACACCGTGTGGTCTTTTGAATTTTCACCTGTGACTTTCAACTTGTGCAATTCTGCTCTAACATTCCAAAGATAGATTTATTTAGATAGATTATATCGTACCCTCAAATTATTCTGAATTATACCATTTAAAAATTAGTTTCGGATCCCACCGGCGGCGACCTATGACAGTTTTTAGTTGACAATATATTACTATAGCGAGTAATCCCAGAGTATGGTTCGGAATCTACCTTGAATTGTAGCTCTACTTGCAATCATTGTCTTGAATCGGGTGAAAAATCTTCTCTCGTCCCGTACCCTACAACGGGTTACGGGTACTAGAGAGAGAGCGAGAGAAGTTCAGTGATGCAAAAAGTAAATACGGTGTTTACGCTAGGGACATTTTAGGTGTATATAAAGCATAAAGTAAGCCGATAATCTTCTCATTTAAGCACAAACCTGAACAGACCTTTTTTTGACAATTTGTTACAGATATCCGGCCTATCCCTGAATTTTAAATTTTTAATTGCCGATGTTCCTTAATTTAGCAAGTTTACGTTCTTTGTACTCTTGGCTTTAGGTGCAATTTAAACTTTAGAAATCAGAAACCGAACTTCAGCCCCTCCGCCAAAATTCTAACTACAAATTTGTAAAACTTGAAAATTTTGGCAAAAGCAAAAGTATTAATTGTGAAATTTTAGCAAATACAATAAGTCTTCGAATCGCAAGGTCAACAAATTAAATGGTCACTCGAAATTTTTCTGGCTCTCCAAAAAAGACAATAATTCTGGGATACTGGCTTGTTTTTTATGTCGAAGGAGCAAAAGTTCTCGTCATATTGTCAGCAATTTTAAAACATTTTCTATAAAGATTCAAAATCAATTATGTTGACCTGTTATATCCTCAGCCAGTCTTTCAAAACTTCAGATACTATTATTGACAGATATACCCGTTGGCCTGAGGCAATTCCTTCGTCAGGCATCAGCAAGACCATTGCTAGGGCACTTTTTCGTGTATGAGTTTCTCTAACTCTGGTGTCCCTAAGATTATAATCACGGATCAGGGCTCTCAATTTGAATCATTACTTTTGTCTGGATTGGGTGAGAGATAGCATCTTACTTTAAAAGCATATTAAATGGGTTGGAAGAAATTAAATTGGGTTGGGAGAATGTTGTGGCAACTATCACTTACTTTTATTTCTTTGCAGCTTGATAATATTCAATTTCAATAAGGACTTTCGAATGTCAATATAAATAAATAAAGGAGGAAATTCCGAATTCAAGTATTCGTGGTCCCTGTTCTCGTTAAACACAATATCGCGACTAAAAAAGTTAGCGAAATCTTTAAACGGAACACAGGTTTTTGTGGAAATTGATTTAGTTTTATATTAAAAAAAACATAAACTATATTTTCGTTTAACTGTAATGCAAGTAATGTGTTTTCTTTAAGTGCTTCCATTTCCCTACTAGTGGAAGTGATTTTTTCTCATTGCTAATGTAATTGGTTCTGTCGCAGTCCTGATGTAAGTAGCTCTTCTTTCTCCAATTCCATAGCATAGGGCGGCAGAAGAACTTAACACCCGAATCGAAGGCAGCTATTGCCTATTTATTGATAATAGAGAGCGTAGTCCCTTTATTTGTAGAGCCTCCTCAATCCTACAGTCTTCTTGAATCTAGTGATACATATACCACGGTAGTCGATTTGATAATATTTGTCAAGTTTGTTTAATACTTTGAAAGGACCTTCATATGGGTTTTGTAAAGAAGATTTGCTTCTGTCGATTCTAACAAAAACAAATTCTGTATCTTTAAAATCTTTAGGTACGTAGATTTTAGAATTTTGCTTTCGAGAATTTGAGGGTTTGTAGTTACTTATGCAAGATCTGCCTTTACTTAAGAAATTTAATGGATCTTGAATTGCTGAATTGTTGTTAATAATAAATTCTCCTGGAACGCGAAGAGGTTGTCCATAAACAAGTCCTGCTGGAGAACATTGTAAGTCTTCTTTAATCGTGGTTCGGAAACCTTAGAGGACTGCAGGTAATTGTGTGACTGAATTATTTTAGCCGTCACGATCGCGTATGGCTGCTTTTAATTGTCGGTGAAATCGTTCTATCATTCCGTTTGATTGTGGATGATAAGGAGTTGTGCGGATTCGATGTGATCCTAAAATTTTTGTATATCCTTCGAATAATTTTGATTCGAATTGAGTACCCTGATCTGTGGTAATTTCTAGTGGAATACCAAAACGTGGAAAATATTGTTTGTACAATGTCTTGATAATTATGCTTGCCTGAATATCTTTGATTGGGTAAGCTTCTGGCCACCGAGTAAATCTACCTATTATTATTAGAATGTAAGAAAATCCATTTCAAGTCGGTAAAGGACCTACCAAATCTAAATGGATATGTTCGAATTTACCAATTTCTGATTTTGTGTGCTTGGTTATTTTGGCTTTTTGGCAATTTACACAATTTCTAGTCCAATTTTTAATATCTGTATTCATTCCAGGCCAAAAGTACTTAGAAACAATAGATTTTTGTGTTGTTCTAATTCCTGGATGAGATAAATTATGAATGGTATTAAAAATAATTTTTCGAAGTTCTTTGGGTACATATAATCGTGAATTTTTAGTAGAAACTTTGCACCAGACTCAAAAGTGTTTAATTTAATTTTTACAAGCTTATATTTTGAATTATCTGGTCTATTATGCTGAGTTATCAAAATATGTGTAAGTTCTTCGTCACTGTTTTGGTACTCAGCAACAGTTTTTAAATTAAATTTGGTATTGTTATGTTTTGAATGTTCGAAATTTTCGGTAGAAATTCTAGATAAAGTATCTGCTACTGTATTTGATTTACCTTTGATATGTTTGATATCGGAGGTAAATTGGGTTGAATTTAAGGCGGATTCCGACTCATCGTCTAAATCTACCACCCCCAATGGCCTTTTATCATAAACTGTTGTCAGTAGAAAACAACCATGGGTCACCGCCCGTGGGACTCGAACATGGAACCTACACTCACGAGGTTCACCCATAATTTCTTTACACTTATAAAAGCAACATAACTTTCGAGGCCATGCAGAACTTGCCAGTATTTCTGATATCACTCTGGTATTTTTTTTTATATACGATGTGGCCAAATCCAAGGGGACAACCCTTTGATGCGTTAGAATGTTTTTCGTCGGAAGGGGATTAGGGTAAGGGAAGTGAGGAAACTTAAATGTCTTGTTTTTGCATTGCTGCGAGCTAGACAATAGCCCAGAGGCGGAGTGGATTATTTTAATTTCCTAATAAAAGCTCACATGGAGACCTTGTCTCGAACCCAGGACCCCTGGTATGGTGGGCGTGCGGCTCAACGACAATTCAATATCCAACTCCGTCTCCTGGTTGACGACATCGCTCGTGGGCGGGTTCGATGACAGGGTGGATTATCAACCACCGACTGTACTTTGCCACCTTCAATGGTCTTTAAGTGTAATATATTATCAGCAGAAAGCAATCACGAATGGCCACAGGTGGGATTCTTGTTACTTCCGGGTGAAAAACCTGCATCTTATCCCTTACCTCTCTGACGACATATTTTTTGTAGGCTTTTTTTAATTTAATTATCAACTTTGAAAGCTTTTCTTTCGTTCCACACTTCTAACTTTACTTAGAGTGCTCAAATTTCAAATATTTTCCTTTTATAAACATATTATTGAAAAAGTGCTAACCAACACAGGATATCAATAAAATTCTCCATCTTTTCCCGCTTTGGGGAGCAATACAAGAAATAAAAACATTTCGCTCGAATTGAATTTTTCTGGATAAGTGCACTTAAAAGCAAAATTCAACAAATAACTTTTTATTATAAAAATAATTTTAACATGCACACAGCACAGAACCAGATATTCTCTTCGTCGCTATGCTCGCATGTGAAAGTTGGACCATTCACAAAACCAACGACTGACAACAAGTTCCTCTTGAAATTTTCCAGTTTCATTAGTGAGAAGCTCTAAGCATCAGAAGTTTAGCTAGTCTCGAATTGAATGCAACTTGGTTCCCCCACCTTCCAGACTGGGCAGATTCGCCGGTTCCCAATGGAAATTATTTCCTGAAACTGTAATTAGAGTTACTGTTAATTTTGTTAGAGTGGAAATGCTCAAGTAGTACAACTAGAATTGGAGACATGTGCATTAACCTGTTCAGGAAAAGATACATTTGTACAAAGGTAAATCATCTTCGCTAACTGCGTTAATCAAGATGCCGTAAAAGCTCAATAAAGTCACCTTGCCACGCATGGATATGTGAAAGAAATTAAATTCCGCTTTATTTCAGGAAGAAATTTATGGAAAATGGTAGAAAGTAAAAGGTACCTGATAGTTGCGCAATTGAGTTAATAAGGAATTACTTGTGGAATTGCGATGAAGTCATTTTCTTAATACGAATTTCAAACCGCGGAAAAGAAGCATGAAATTTACTTTTCCTGCAACTATAAATTGGCACTTAATACTTATTGAGAAGGAATGTGGCTAGGAAGGTGTTACATTTTTACAAATAAAAGTAACTGGAAAAATTATGTTAACGAATAAGCAAATGCAATAAACTTATTTTCAATGAAAGTCTCCAAAATGGTGTCTCCTTTTCCTTGAGCGGGTGAACACAAACATCCAGTAACGATAAGAATTTGAATTTTTTTGAAACTTCACTGTTGGTAGAAAAATTTTAGAACATGAATGAAAACACGAAGAATAAAAAATACCACCAAAAGCATTTCATGTAAAGAAGGTTGCCATGCCTTACAAGCTCATACCGCTTTCACTCTTAAAAAGTTATCAGATCTCATGTGGACCCAAGCCTTTAACTCTACAAGGCCTAACTCTACAACCCCTAACTCTAGAAACCCTACATCTTGGTCAAAAAGTATGGCTTGGCAGTTTCGCGGCCGTCGCACAGTCACACCTATGAACTTATGGTAAGCAATTAAGTCACTGGTTTATCCGCAAAGCTTCATACAATAAGTCTTCGAATCGCAAGGTCGACAAATAAAATGGTCACTCAAAAATTTATCTGGCTCTCCAAAAAAGACAATAATTCTTGGATACTCGCTTGTCTCTTTATGTCGGAGGAGTAAAAGTGTTGTGTCATGCATTATATCCATGAAACGGCCAAGCCGTACTTTTTGACCTAGATGTAGGATCTTTAGAGTTGGGGGTTGTAGAGTTAGGCCTTGTAGAGTAAGGGACTTGGCTCCACAAGAGATCTGTTAATTCTTTAACAGTGAAAGCGGTATCAGCTTGTGAGTCTTGGCAACCTCCTTTACCTGAAATGCTTTTGGTGGGATTTCATTTCTTTTTGCAAGATGCTCTAGTTCTTTTTATTTTTTTGGGATATATTTCTTGTACGCCAGCTATTCCTTTTTTTCATAGCCCACTCTCTATCGTTGCCTCTTTTCCTTGTTGGCTTACTATTTGCAATAAGTGATTAATCAGGTTGGTACTTAGCTATTAACTGATTATATTCAACTATAGCTGACTGTTTTGCTTTATTTATATTAACTTAAAGCAGACTAAATTATCTTTCCAAAAAAGTAAAAACATGTACACTTTATTAACCGAAATAACAAGAAATCTCTGATTAAACCTGAAATTTTAGTCGCAAATCAAGTTTTCATATAAACGCAAGCAGTAAATTATGGTCCCACCATGTTCTGGTGCTTGTATTTTTTTTAAATTTCTCCTTCCGTACAATTCCGCGCTTTTCGGCTTAAAAATGCTTGTTAGTTTCTTAAATACGGTATGACTATTTTTACTTCTTTCAAAAGATTGTTTTGTTAACTTCAAGTAGAACAAAATAATCTTTTCTCAGAAGCAATAGATTAGGCACTTGGACGACTTTAAATAAAAATCACCCCCAGGTGGCCTTTCCTTTGGGCGTAGTAGTAGTAAAGAACGTATTTTTTGCAAGCCACAGTTCATTTCATCATATACTCTCACTTTTTAGTTGTATATGTACTAATAACATCTAGCTTTGAAATCAAATTTCAGCTTTCTAGAACGTTTGGAAGTATCTCCCCAGAAAAAATTTTATATACAGACCTACAAACCCTTTGTGGGTGGTTGGAGGGTGAAAGTTACAGATATTTTCATGTTTTCGTTGTTTCTGTGCAGATCCTAGTCTGCATACCAAATTTCAGCTTTTTAGGGCTTTTGAAAGTTTGGAAATTATCTTCTGAAGTATTGTTATATAATATAGAACCAGATCCCCTTTTCGAGGGGTTGGAGGATGAAAGTTACATATTTCTTAACTTTTTCGTTGTTTGTGTGCTAATTCTAGCCTGCACATCAAATTTAAGCGTTCTCAATAAGAAATTTTATATACAGAACTGCATCAACCTCTATGAGGGAGAGGGAGGGATTGAGGATAAAAGTTACAGATTTCTTAATATTTTCGTTGTTTGTTATCAAAATCGACGTATTTTTTCAGGTATTAATAAAATCTAAAGTATAAAAGCTGTACAAATGAAACTTAGTGTGTTTCATAAGTCTGGTAACTACATCTTATTCTAAGAATTTGCGCTCTCTGGTATTTTTCAGACCGAAGCTATGAGAGTTCGAAAATACTACGAAACTTTTCGAGAAAAGGTAGGGGCACGGTAGTTATTAAGCATGTGAGTCCTAGGCATCCTAACTGACAGTGAAGACTTTATAGCGCAAACCGATCCAGTTTTTCGAAATAGACTTGTTTTATTGGCATTTCAATCTGTTAAGTGGCTGTTTTAGTGGCTATTTCTAATTTCGAAAATTGCTTTCTATCTAGATAGAATCTTTTAAATCGTATACATTTCCGATCTCAGAATGCACCAAAAATGGCAATTTTTCGACTAAAAATTCCTCTGTAATTATAAGCTCTATTCAGAAATAGTTCTTTAACCTAAACGAATTCCCAAATAAATTGAATTCTTTTTAAACTTTGTTTAATGTATTATATGACCGGGCATAATTTCGTAAGGCGTGGACCGATTTTGATGATTCTTGTTTTGTTGGGTAGAGCATGTTCCCCAATTGGGGTGGAGAGGCGAGGGTGAAACCTAACATCGTAATACATGGGCCCATTTGCATGATTCTCTTATTTGTTTAGGGTTCTGTATTTTTAAACGAAAGAAATTAACCCTTATAGGATCACTTCGTTGTCCGTCTGTCTGCTGGCAGGCTATCAGTCTGTCTGTCAAAATCCTTTTCCTCAGAAACGCATGAAAGTATCGAGTTGAAATTAATGTCAAACACTAAGGCCCACGGTCCCTTATAGCTCTAAGTCAACACAATCAAAAAATACGGCCATATATGTATGCCGCGTATTTTGACTGTCGCAAATAAATCAAAACCTATAGAGTACTTTCCGTTGACCTATAATCATAAAATTTGGTAAAATGCAAAATCCGAAAATCGATAATTTGGAGTTATATAACATGAAAAAATATTTTTTTGTCATTTTACAAACGCATTCTTTATGCCTATGAACGGTAACCACCCCTTAAGTACGAAACTCTCGAAGCATGAACAACGTTCATACCTCCTTACTTTTATATATATTATTACCAAAACTCAGGGGTTGCCCTATGATGCAAAAGCACAGCCTCGTCAGGAAAGGAATTAAGGGTGTGGGAAATGGGTTATGAGTTTGAGAGAAGGAAGAGTGAAAGCTTGAAAGTTTCGGGTTCATAGGACAAGGGAAAATTAGAAGATGGTAAACAGTTCCACATTCGTGTTGTTTTGCTTAGAAAAGATTCTCGCAATTTTACCTGAAGTGTATAGGGGTGGGAATGTCGTGAAGCTCTTGTATTGCGTATCTACAACAAATCAGGCTAGCCGTGGAAATAGCAATAGAAGAACTAGCGAGAATTGCTACAACTTGTCCCGACCCGGGCATTGATAACCGCTGGCCACTTGCACACTGGAGATTTCACAGGCATCCATAAGTATTGTAAATGTTAGATGATAGGAGGGATACCCCTGCCTTATCACCCGACAGATATGGCCAAAGCTTGACTCTAAGCAGTAAAGAGAGCTCATCTTTCTCGGACGTAGTTTAATAAGCGTTATCGTGGCCGTTATTTCGGGCCACTCTGCAACTGCCTGGTTCTAGCCAACCGCAGGAACCTACTTTTGGGCTCTTTTTTAAAGAGTTAACTGGATTAGGCTCTACTTATGTCAGGGATATAGTTCGGTTTACCAGGACCTCTAAATGGGTACGTGATAGAATTAATACCGTTTTGCTCCAGCCAATAATGTATTTTGACACACCGAGAACTGAATTTCACTAGCGACAGGGAGCTCGCTCGGTCTCATAGAGTGTTATAGATAGGCTAATCTCTTTCCTAGGGGTTTATAGGATTTGAATACACAGCTTCAACTGAGGTTTCACAATGGACCTCTTTGGAATAAGTGCGCCTTTTTATTTCATTTTATTTATTTAAGTTTAATACAAGCTATAATATAATAACTACAAGCTATAAACATAATACTAATACTACAAGCTATAATAAATGATAAGTCATAAAAAATAAATAGTTTAAGCTACAATATGAGGTATAATTATAGTAAATACAGACTGGAAGGAAGAAGAATTAACAAAGGCGATCAAGATAGGCGGGATCAAGATAGGCGGAATAAAGAAGGTTTTGTGAAGGGATGATTTACTCAGTTGGAAGTCAAAGGAACATCCTGGTAGTTGGTTCGCGATGACCGTAGTTCGTGCGATGGCGGTCGAGTCGGACAAGGGGAGTGGACCTAAGGTTGCGGGGATTGGTATAGATAGGTAAAGATTGCAGGATTGAAGGGCAGTTTATGGCACCAGTTAATAACTGATAAATGAAGAGAATGTCGAAAACATCACGAAGTTTACTTAGGGGTTGTAAGTCGATCAGTTTCAGACGGTTTTCATAAGGTGGAAGGTTGAATCTGTCAACCCACGGAAGATCACGTAGAGCGAAGCGAATGAACCTACGCTGGACAGATTCAATCCTGTTAATGTGAGTTGTTTGTGCAGGTGACCATTTTCTTGTTGGCTTACTATTTGCAATAAGTGATTAATCAGGTTGGTACTTAGCTATTAACTGATTATATTCAACTATAGCTGACTGTTTTGCTTTATTTATATTAACTTAAAGCAGACTAAATTATCTTTCCAAAAAAGTAAAAACATGTACACTTTATTAACCGAAATAACAAGAAATCTCTGATTAAACCTGAAATTTTAGTCGCAAATCAAGTTTTCATATAAACGCAAGCAGTAAATTATGGTCCCACCATGTTCTGGTGCTTGTATTTTTTTTAAATTTCTCCTTCCGTACAATTCCGCGCTTTTCGGCTTAAAAATGCTTGTTAGTTTCTTAAATACGGTATGACTATTTTTACTTCTTTCAAAAGATTGTTTTGTTAACTTCAAGTAGAACAAAACAATCTTTTCTCAGAAGCAATAGATTAGGCACTTGGACGACTTTAAATAAAAATCATCCCCAGGTGGCCTTTCCTTTGGGCGTAGTAGTAGTAAAGAACGTATTTTTTGCAAGCCACAGTTCATTTCATCATATACTCTCACTTTTTAGTTGTATATGTACTAATAACATCTAGCTTTGAAATCAAATTTCAGCTTTCTAGAACGTTTGGAAGTATCTCCCCAGAAAAAATTTTATATACAGACCTACAAACCCTTTGTGGGTGGTTGGAGGGTGAAAGTTACAGATATTTTCATGTTTTCGTTGTTTCTGTGCAGATCCTAGTCTGCATACCAAATTTCAGCTTTTTAGGGCTTTTGAAAGTTTGGAAATTATCTTCTGAAGTATTGTTATATAATATAGAACCAGATCCCCTTTTCGAGGGGTTGGAGGATGAAAGTTACATATTTCTTAACTTTTTCGTTGTTTGTGTGCTAATTCTAGCCTCAAATTTTAGCGTTCTCAATAAGAAATTTTATATACAGAACTGCATCAACCTCTATGAGGGAGAGGGAGGGATTGAGGATAAAAGTTACAGATTTCTTAATATTTTCGTTGTTTGTTATCAAAATCGACGTATTTTTTCAGGTATTAATAAAATCTAAAGTATAAAAGCTGTACAAATGAAACTTAGTGTGTTTCATAAGTCTGGTAACTACATCTTATTCTAAGAATTTGCGCTCTCTGGTATTTTTCAGACCGAAGCTATGAGAGTTCGAAAATACTACGAAACTTTTCGAGAAAAGGTAGGGGCACGGTAGTTATTAAGCATGTGAGTCCTAGGCATCCTAACTGACAATGAAGACTTTATAGCGCAAACCGATCCAGTTTTTCGAAATAGACTTGTTTTATTGGCATTTCAATCTGTTTAGTGGCTGTTTTAGTGGCTATTTCTAATTTCGAAAATTGCTTTCTATCTAGATAGAATCTTTTAAATCGTATACATTTCCGATCTCAGAATGCACCAAAAATGGCAATTTTTCGACTAAAAATTCCTCTGTAATTATAAGCTCTATTCAGAAATAGTTCTTTAACCTAAACGAATTCCCAAATAAATTGAATTCTTTTTAAACTTTGTTTAATGTATTATATGACCGGGCATAATTTCGTAAGGCGTGGACCGATTTTGATGATTCTTGTTTTGTTGGGTAGAGCATGTTCCCCAATTGGGGTGGAGAGGCGAGGGTGAAACCTAACATCGTAATACATGGGCCCATTTGCATGATTCTCTTATTTGTTTAGGGTTCTGTATTTTTAAACGAAAGAAATTAACCCTTATAGGATCACTTCGTTGTCCGTCTGTCTGCTGGCAGGCTATCAGTCTGTCTGTCAAAATCCTTTTCCTCAGAAACGCATGAAAGTATCGAGTTGAAATTAATGTCAAACACTAAGGCCCACGGTCCCTTATAGCTCTAAGTCAACACAATCAAAAAATACGGCCATATATGTATGCCGCGTATTTTGACTGTCGCAAATAAATCAAAACCTATAGAGTACTTTCCGTTGACCTATAATCATAAAATTTGGTAAAATGCAAAATCCGAAAATCGATAATTTGGAGTTATATAACATGAAAAAATATTTTTTTGTCATTTTACAAACGCATTCTTTATGCCTATGAACGGTAACCACCCCTTAAGTACGAAACTCTCGAAGCATGAACAACGTTCATACCTCCTTACTTTTATATATATTATTACCAAAACTCAGGGGTTGCCCTATGATGCAAAAGCACAGCCTCGTCAGGAAAGGAATTAAGGGTGTGGGAAATGGGTTATGAGTTTGAGAGAAGGAAGAGTGAAAGCTTGAAAGTTTCGGGTTCATAGGACAAGGGAAAATTAGAAGATGGTAAACAGTTCCACATTCGTGTTGTTTTGCTTAGAAAAGATTCTCGCAATTTTACCTGAAGTGTATAGGGGTGGGAATGTCGTGAAGCTCTTGTATTGCGTATCTACAACAAATCAGGCTAGCCGTGGAAATAGCAATAGAAGAACTAGCGAGAATTGCTACAACTTGTCCCGACCCGGGCATTGATAACCGCTGGCCACTTGCACACTGGAGATTTCACAGGCATCCATAAGTATTGTAAATGTTAGATGATAGGAGGGATACCCCTGCCTTATCACCCGACAGATATGGCCAAAGCTTGACTCTAAGCAGTAAAGAGAGCTCATCTTTCTCGGACGTAGTTTAATAAGCGTTATCGTGGCCGTTATTTCGGGCCACTCTGCAACTGCCTGGTTCTAGCCAACCGCAGGAACCTACTTTTGGGCTCTTTTTTAAAGAGTTAACTGGATTAGGCTCTACTTATGTCAGGGATATAGTTCGGTTTACCAGGACCTCTAAATGGGTACGTGATAGAATTAATACCGTTTTGCTCCAGCCAATAATGTATTTTGACACACCGAGAACTGAATTTCACTGGCGACAGGGAGCTCGCTCGGTCTCATAGAGTGTTATAGATAGGCTAATCTCTTTCCTAGGGGTTTATAGGATTTGAATACACAGCTTCAACTGAGGTTTCACAATGGACCTCTTTGGAATAAGTGCGCCTTTTTATTTCATTTTATTTATTTAAGTTTAATACAAGCTATAATATAATAACTACAAGCTATAAACATAATACTAATACTACAAGCTATAATAAATGATAAGTCATAAAAAATAAATAGTTTAAGCTACAATATGAGGTATAATTATAGTAAATACAGACTGGAAGGAAGAAGAATTAACAAAGGCGATCAAGATAGGCGGGATCAAGATAGGCGGAATAAAGA
Organism: Leptarthrus brevirostris; assembly: GCA_964036015.1. Taxonomy (NCBI): domain Eukaryota; kingdom Metazoa; phylum Arthropoda; class Insecta; order Diptera; family Asilidae; genus Leptarthrus; species Leptarthrus brevirostris. The sequence continues at coordinate 115,034,273 of OZ038372.1, read as the reverse complement.
AGGTTTTGTGAAGGGATGATTTACTCAGTTGGAAGTCAAAGGAACATCCTGGTAGTTGGTTCGCGATGACCGTAGTTCGTGCGATGGCGGTCGAGTCGGACAAGGGGAGTGGACCTAAGGTTGCGGGGATTGGTATAGATAGGTAAAGATTGCAGGATTGAAGGGCAGTTTATGGCACCAGTTAATAACTGATAAATGAAGAGAATGTCGAAAACATCACGAAGTTTACTTAGGGGTTGTAAGTCGATCAGTTTCAGACGGTTTTCATAAGGTGGAAGGTTGAATCTGTCAACCCACGGAAGATCACGTAGAGCGAAGCGAATGAACCTACGCTGGACAGATTCAATCCTGTTAATGTGAGTTGTTTGTGCAGGTGACCATAAGATACATTAAGAGATGGACTGACATTTGGAGACATTGAGCTCAAGAAAGTTTTTCATGCACCATGTGGTTAACGAATCGAGGTCTCTTTGCAGGAGAAGAGAGTCGATTATGGAGGTGATATGTTTAATTATTTTCATGTCATCAGCATAAATGCCCAAGGCGATCAAGTTTGAACAAGATAACGTTATGGGATATCTTGTCGAAGGCTTTACTAAAATCGGTGACGATAACATCAACATCTTTACCGTTTTCCAGGACACATAGTGTTTTGGAGACGAAGTCGATAAAGTTGGTGATTGTAGATCTACCTTTGACGAAGCCATGCTGGGAGAGGGAGAAGATAGACTTACAGTGGAAGAACATGGAATCATAGACCAATTTTTCGAATAGTTTAGGTATGGATGATAATTTAGCAATGGATCTGTAGTTGGACATATCGTTCTAGCAGCCTTTTTTGATGATGGGAATAATATACGAGTTTTTCCATAATTGAGGGAAAACCCCTGGAGTGACTGAGAGGCAGAAAAGCAAAGTAAGGGATTGAACTAGATGCATGGCACAGTTTTTCAGAACGATGGCCGGAATGCCATCTGGATCTGCGTGAAAGTCGTCCTGAAGCCCGTTGATACAGGAGACGATTAGTTCGGGATCATGGTCGAAAAATGTAAACGACGTTTGAGTGCATTTTTCCATAAATGAAAAGTAGTTAAGGTCAGGTTGTAGGGAATTGTCGCTGAAAGATTTACTGAAAAAGTGTGCAAAGACGTTGGCGATAACCTGAGGATCAGACGAAGAGGTATTCTCGAGCTTTAGGGTAGGGGGGTAAGCATTGGATTTCTTCTTGAAATTAATAAAGTCATAAAAACGCTTGGCTAGTTTCCATCCGTTGCAGGTACTCATAGTTGAGGGTATCACAACGTTCAGAAAAAGAAGTATAAGCAGATAGGTAGGAAGAATATTAAGACTTAGTCTGGGTTAGAAGAAAAGTTTGCCAACGTTTCTTTCTCCTGTTGCGGAGAGAGCGTAATTCTTTGTCGTAGCATACGGGGGATGAGGAGCAGTTTTTACGAAGAAGGAGACAAATAGATTGTGTAAGAAAAGCGTGTATTTTAGAATAAAACATCTCTAAAACAACGTCAATTGGAAGATGTTGAGGGATAGTGTCAATTTTAGAGTTGAGGGGCAGGTGATTTAATTTTTCAAAGTCGCCTTTACGTAAATTGAAGGAAAGAGAAGACTCGGAGCTTGAAAGGGCATAAGGGTGTTCGTAGGAGAAAACGAGGAACAGGGGAGGATGGTGACGATCGGACAAGAGGACATGGTTAATTTCCGCGACGGCCGAGTTAACTGAGTCTGAAGAAAAGATTAAGTTTAATTGTCTCTCCAGACAGTTCCTGACTCTGCTAACTTTGAAAGAGACCAGACACGGAGAGCTGATCGGTAAAAAAGTCTTCTTTAGCCGAAGAGGCGTTCACGGGAATAAAGTGAGAACAGTCCTCAGACAATGACCATTGAATACGGGGGAGGTTAAAGTCATACAATAAAATAAATTCATCGGAGGCGTTAGCATTCTCAAGCAGTCTGTCGATCGCTTCAATTATGGGCTCGTAGGCATCTAGAGGTTGAGAGGTGCGAATGTAACAACAAAGAATGTACAGAAGACCCTTATTTAGTGTTAATTTGATACATACATATTCTGATAATGTAGAGTCGGAGGTCTTTAGCAGGATGGCGTCATAATGGTTGTGAGCAGCTTGGAGAACCCCACTACCTGGTGGATCATTGATGACTACACAACTGTCAACACGGAAAATAAAATAGTTTGAAGGGAATAGTTTGTTGTCGAAAATTCCTGCTGTTAGATTGGTTTCAATTAAAGCAAATATATCGTGCGGAAATTTATAGGAGTTAAGGAAAATATTGGATGTTTTTGTGCGAAGACCAAAGTCGAGGGTGCATTAGGGGGAAAGTCAGGCAGCCACTCTAACCTAACCTAACCTATACCAGTGATGTATACAAAAACTAAAACATGTTTATTCAATTTCGTAAACTCTCCATTTTTGTAAATTGCTACAACCTGACTTTGACATTCCAATTGAGTCACTAACACACATCGTTTTTTTCAGATTGGACCGTGAACCAAATGGGAAAAACGCAGCTGTTAATATTTATTCCTAATTTCTACAAATTCAGATATGATTCTATGTAAACATGACAAATTGCCCATTTTTCTTAAAGAATTTGTTTATAGTACAACATTTATTAAAATTTGTAATAAAAATCAATTACTCACCTGTCCATTCTTGAACCAAACGCTTGATGCCACATCGATGTCCACTTCGCACGCAAGCTTAATTTCTGTATGTTGTTCGGCATAAACTACGGACATTTCGTCGTCATGCTCCTCATCATAAGGACCTCTAATTATGGGTCTTAAAGGAAGAACACGAGGCTCATCATGAGAATACTCCTCATTACTCCTGCTGTCACCGACGGAACTTATACCACTGTCGAACTCCTCGTCGTCATCAATGATGATGATCGGTTCATGGGAGCCCACTTTTGGGTTATTGATAACAGTTTTATCTACGTTAACACTAAAAGTAAAATTTGACACGTCCGTTTTAGGTAACGGGGAGGGCAGTTGGGGGACAAAAAGTTCGGAGGACTTGACTCCATTGGAAGTGGACGTTGAGGGAGGATTCAAGTTAGGCGAAAGTGTATCGTTATAACTAATATCACTTTTACTAATATCACTTGAACTAATGGCGTTACTTGGCTCCCGGCCGACGTCTTTGCCTGGAGCAATAGAGCTGACGGGGTCTTTTGTTTGAGATCGACCCGTGTCCCGCTTAAACCGAGAATTCACCTCCTTTTCACTGAGTCTACTTTCCGCTCCAAGATTACCGTCATTTTCATGCAGTTGCCATGCTTTATTTGCATAGCTGTAGCCACTTGAAGTGTCACTCGAGAATTTCCGGTTCCTTAAATCACTTGTCGGAGGAAATTTATGAAAAATGTTAGGAGCAAAATTATTTTCACTGGTATCTCCAGTGCTTTTAGGACTGACGTCAATAAATTCAGCTGCAATGTCCTTGTGTTTCCGTCCTTCCCAGAGGCTATTGTCTGACAGAGATCTAATTTCGCTGACTCGATTTGGTGCAGTCGTTGCACTCACATCTATGCTTCGGGTGGGTGAAGGCAATTGAGGTGGTGCAGGTAGATGCTGTCTGCTATGGCGATAAGCTGCGAGAGTCTCCCTTAATGAATCATCCTCATGTTGAACATTCTCTTTATGGCTTTCAGGTAATTCTACGTTGTTTACCTGTTGTCCGTCATGAAACTTGTTCGGATGATGACGATGTTGATGAGGTTTTTGTTTGTTCTGTGTGGAATGTTCATGGCTGCTGGTAGACTTCTGTCGCTCTTTTATGACTTCACTATAGCTGGATGGTAGCCGACTACAATTGGCACACTCCGAGAGAATTCTAATATTTGAGGAGTCCCTTATATCAGCTAATTCCCGGATTTTTTGTCCAGAAACTTTTTCTAAAGTGATTTGCTGATCTGTCGGGGGAATGCCTGAAAAGATAAAAAGAACGAAATGAAAAAAAAATAATTCATGTCGCGGACTAAATTCAAGGAAATTAAACGGATTTTAAAAAAGCAATGCAATCAGAGTGATTACATTTGGAAAATGAGAAAATTCACTGAATGGTCCAATGGCTCAGACTACATCAATTACCCTTTGCCCTATCGTCCTGTGCTGTCATGCATAAGCTTTGTATCTATAGAAACTTTTCATCTCCCCTCCGCTCTTTAATTTGGCTAATTGCTTCCAATAGTTCCATTGAATGGCAGGTGAGACACATTCCAGTGCGAGGACCTTTAATGTCTTTGGCAAAGGAATTTCCAATTAACGAGAGAAAGTGAAAAGGTGTCTACTGTAAACCTTCATTAATTTTGCCCTGTCGAGGTATGTCAGTAAGGAAAGCTTTGTTTAATCGAGGACATGTTCCTAGCGAGCACCTATATCTTAGAAAATATGAAAAATGAAGAACCTCGTTCTTGATTAGTTGTTGAACTTAAGAGCTTTTTTGGAATTTACGAAGAATTGTACAACTATAGTGTAGAGAACTTGGTTCTGCATCATGCGAGATGCTTCCAGTTGTAATGAGGACAAAATCAATTAAGTAAATGAAAGAAGAGTTATGGAGTTTTAAGCTTCATTTCAGTTCTTTTGAAATCTGAAATCACAAAAGAACTTTTCATCTTTAAACGAAATTGCATTTCTTGTCCTAACTAGGAATCTATTTGAAGTACGTAATTGCAAAAAAGGATAAGATTTCAGTAACGTAAAGAATTGGTGGAATTTAATTCAAATCCATTTACAACGACTATCGTTTAAAATTACAAAACGAAGTTTAAAGCGACAAACGTGTATTATATCATTACCGAAACATGCCATAATAAACAATAGGAAAAGATATTATTGTTAAAATCTCAACTAGGAATTTTCTTGAGCTGAACATACAAATGTTCTGAACATGTGGTCAGAATAAAAAGTTTCACCTTTAAAATTTTCATGTATTTTAAAACGAAAACCTTCTTTTGCGTTCGTTTTGTTGAAGCATTGAGCTAGGAATACGTCAATGACGTCAGCAGTTTTCGTTAGTTAGTTAGAAAAGTGGGCCGTTTTATTTGTGTGCAAGGATTGGTAATTCTGTAGTACCAATTCAAGAAAAATGACATTTTCGTCAGTCGTTGTCAGTTGCTCAGCCTAGTTGTCGCAATTCTATTTACACCTTTAAAAGTCTCGCTCTTGTCCGTCCATTCACAGCCTACTCTAGATACAAAGCCGAAAAACATGAGAGTTGGGCCATGTTACTACCAAGCATGTCGACATTATGTATTTTTTTTTGCCACAGATTAACCAATCCTTGCTTACAAATAAAAACCCACACTCTCCTAAACACCTAAACCAAAAAGAAATGCTGATGTCATTAACGCATTTAAATCTCAGTAAAACGAACACAAGATATAATCTTCCCTTTAAAACACATACAAATTGTAATAGAGAAAAAGGGCGGTAAATACTACAAGAAAGTAGAACTCCCCAACCGTTTCCTTTTTTCATCATGGCAAATTTTGGTTTGAAACTGAATTAATCATTACGAGTTAGGTCCCTCCTCTTCAGTATTCTATTTTTAATCTCCGGATTGTGTGGTAACTTAGTGGTAGCCACTATCCTTAAACATGCTGGATGAACGCCGGCATACTAGAGCGGGGAATGAACTGCAAACCCAAAAAAATTTCGCTGGATCGTTTTGATAGAGCAGACGTAAAAATTTTGGTTTAGCTTGCGCAGAACGTGAACGTGTAACACTTGTAAAATGCAGGTAAAATATAATTAAATAAAATTGTGAACAAAATACGGGTCTTTCCCGTAGAAGATACATTACCGCGAAAGTGACTGCAAAAATACTATACTGCACCGGAGCAATGAGGGCAGTCAAATATAGACTTATTTATTTCCAGGAATCAACCTGTAAATTTTACAGTACATTTAAAAAATTTACTTGATTTATTAATAAAATTTCTAAGTTAATCTACAAAAAGTTAATTTTCCCATTATAAAAAAACAATATTTTTCTGAATAATAAAGTCTTGTTGTTGCGAAAACCTTCCCTGCATTGGGATAAAAAGAAGCAGGCTACTGCGCATACGAAGTGGCAAAACGTAGAGCTCAAAGCCGTGTTCGGATTCCTTAGGGAATTAGGATGGATCTGAGAGCAGGGTAAATGAAAAGGGCACAATGGACCCATCTGGAGCTTTAAGTGAAGCGGGCTAAGAGTATGTCAGCAGCACCGTTCTAGCTTAACCTAACATTCCTGATTTGCCTCAAACTTAATATTAAATAATTGATAGGGATTATTTTTAGAATAGAGTTCGATATTAATTCTTATCTGAACTAATCATATGTGTGTTTGCAGTCTCTTGGCTTAGGTTTTCTACAGAGATGTAAGAAATACTCCTTCTGATTTGGCACTGATTTACAGGTCCCACATCAGGCCTAGACTGGTATAGAATTTCCATACTTGGGCAGAGGCCGCATATATTCCATTGTCCGCGTAAGGTAAAGTTCAAATGAAGGCTATTAAATTTATTTGTGATTTCACTATCTCTAAGAAGATTGACTCTGTAAAGCATATACTCTAAATACCTAAATTCTAGAGGACAAATTCGGACAGATTTTACCAAATTTCAGAAATCTTTCCTAAGCAGAAAAACATGTGGAATAATTTTTCATTTCTTGTTTTGCTCCCGTCTCATAAGCCGGAAACTCTTAAAGGAGACGTACTTCGTCGACTCCTTCACACAAACCACTATTAACCAATTTCCCTTATCCTTAATTCCTTTCCTACCAAAGCTGTGCTTTGCATCATGTGCTTTGGCATTTTGATAAAAAAAGTTAATATTATCAAATACTTTTATTAATAATGTAATAAAAAAGTTGGTTAGGAATATGGTGGACACGCACGTGATATGTTTGAGTAGTTATTTCTCAATTTTTTCTAAAATATTATAGTTTTTTTTAAATCGTAACTAAATACTGCAATCAGGAAATATTGAAAATGTTTTGCATCAATAGTGTAAGAATTAGAGTAGGAGAGGGGTTCTAAGACAATCTTGCATTTAAGGAGACCTATTTAAGTAAAAAAAATGTCAGCACACCAAACCTTTCACTTTATGAAAAGCAGGTTCGAATCAATAATACCAAATTTCATCTTAATGGGTTTGTAAATGAGAAATGTCTTGAGTTTTATATTAGCTAAATTTTCGAATACGTTTTGATGATGATTCATTTTATAAGAGATACAGTAGCTATTTGAAGAACGGGGGGGGGGGGGGGGGGGATTACGGGGTTGTCACGTCGGTCGTATACCCAGTTCTGCTAATGTCACGTATAACTCACATGTGACTCACAAATTCCTACTTATGTCACAGTGTAAATGTAATATAGAAGATAAGCTTCGAAAAAAATTGCAAAAATTTACTAACGTATTATTCCATTTTATTAACTACTCAGGTATACAAAAATGGGGCCATGATTGTTCTTGAGCAGTTGTGGTTCATTACCATAGTTATTTGCTACGTAGAATCCAAATCTGAGGTCAGAATTGGGTCATCACATTAGGATTTTGAGATATTTGAGGTTATGTACTCGAAAAATTGATTTTTTGGCTACTTTCGCAAAATAACCTATTGAAAATGGTCGTAACTTTGCAAGAAGGAAGTAAAGGGTAAAAGTAGTATTAAATGATGCAATTAGAAAAAAAATAGCAAAACAATTAGCCAAAAAAACCCATTTTTAGTGCATAACCTCAAATATCTCAAAATCTTGACGTGATGACCCAATTCTGATATCGCCCCAGCTACCCAACAACAGAATCTTGTAGAACTGTATTATTACTCTTATTTTGAGTTTATTATTTAGACACGGTTTTAACTTTTTTTTTGTATGTACCCAAAGCCCAGGTGGCAACCCTATGATGCGTTAGCATGGTTATGGTTGGAATGGAATTAGTGTCAGGGGAATGAGGTAAGTTGTATGACTTCTTTTTTTGTGTTGTTGCGAACTAGAAAAAGCCCACAGACAGAGTGAATTTTTTATTTATTGCAATTTAAAGTGAAAGCATAACAGGTAGGCCGAGGCTGGAACCTGCATCAACGACGTGGTGATAGTGTTAGTCATTCATTGATCGAACTCTGCCTGATGTCTCACGGTTCTCAGTGGTTGATGGAGTAAGCTTTTGGTAGTGCTTCAAGCACCGAGACTCGGTCCCGGTCTCGCCAAGGTGAAGATGATCTTGCTCTCGTGGCAATCTCGAAGAGATAAACGCCAATCTCGGTCCGGTCACGCTCGCGGCGAGATAAAAACAGGGAATTTCGGTGGGAAAACGGGAAGCGAGGATAAGTGATATATATGCATTTTCTTCTTATTCCCTTTACTCTGAAGGAGGTAACAAATGGTCTTCTTTGCTATAGGGAATAAAACGCAAATGTCTAAAAAAGGAAATAATGTAGGACGAAGCGAATGATGAAAGCAATGTATACTGATTTGCCCCATAAGTCATACAATTGACACTTTTTGGAGCGACATAAAAGCTGAAACAACTAAAAAATTTTCCACAATAAGAGGATAAAAACTAAAATCTCGAACAGGCTCGTCCCTCCAATCTCTATCTCGTAATCGCATTGTTACCAATGATATTGGTCTCGCTGCCGGTGTTGGTCTCGTGTCAAGACCAGCACCTGCAGCGAGAATTATCTCGAATGTCGTGAAACCCTAGCTTTTGGTATTTATCTGTTCATGGTATTATTCCTTCCGTTTTTGCGGCAGGCAATGCTTGATCCAGGATTTCTCGCTGTTGCTGATGTTTGATGATATTGGCTTGGGCGAACTACGACGGCTGCTTTGGTTCGCATACTTAATGATTAGTCTGATGGTTTGAACGTTTTTAATATGATTGCTAGCAGTATCTTGCCGCATATTAAAGGAACACGTAACGTTTTCTGTGACTCGTGTACCGAGGTCCTTTTAGTGAGTGAAGCCTGGTTAAAGGCGAGTATAGTCGATGAATTTGATCAAATACCCGATACTAATTACATATTCTACGAACTTGGTGTGGGTTTGCAGAAGTGCCTAATTGGAAAGTGAAAAATTGTAAGCTTGATGTCAAACAAACATTCGTAAAGGAGGCTTACAAAATGTTGCAAATGGTATATACCTGTCTAATCCATCGTCAGATGTAACCGTCTTTCGACCTAAAGCGGCTTAAAGAGCTCATCTCGCTCAACCGGTTTATTATTAACATAATCGTCGCTGTAATCATGGGTCATTACCACATAGGAAATCAAGATGAGAAGGAAGAGCAAAATATTCGCCATCTGCTCTGCATCTTTCTGGCTTTAACCAACCGAAGGAATAGGAGCTAGGCGAACTACAGAGAGATCTAGTTCTGTTAATTAGGAGCTCAAAGTGGTTCTAGGAATGGGATTCGAACCCCAACGTGGTATCACAATGGGCTTAAGTGTGCCTCTCCAACCTAACGCAACCAAATATGCTTATAATTATAATAATTCAGAATGTTTCAAAGATAAACGAATCTAATTCGAGCATCTCAAATTGAAGCAATACCAAGCCAGAGGCAACATAGCCAAAGAAAAGAAAAAATTGCACATCCCTAAAGACGAGTAAGTGCATCAAAGCTGTTTCTTTGTCTTCTTGTGTTCTTTCACTTCTCGTTCCCGTAAGGAAATGTAAGCAATACCGCATCGGAACTATCATCGATGAAAGTAAGTCATAATGCTTACATTCTCGATGAAACGAGGGATCGATAATGCCTACCCTTTCCATTAGCTGGTAATGGGCGCATTCAGCAATAGGCGGGAACTGTTGTAAACACTGATGAAAAGAAGCGTTCGTTTCAATATTTAATTTTCGTATACTAACCACAAAACCCCTCCCCCCTTCCCTTCAGGATTATCAAAGTTAAAATGAAAGGTTTTTTTAAGGTTCAAATCTTTTTAATAATATATCCCGTTCTTCTTTAATTACTCGTCGCAGATTACGTTTACTCTTTTATTGATTTTTAGAAAACAAAATAATAATGATATTAAAAACCATTTTTACAATACTCACAATATCAACACTTTTTTAAATATATTACAAAGGCACGTATTGATTGAATGCACTCTCAATTTTTAAATTGAACTAAAGCCTACGTCGTCGGCGTGTACAGCTTTTCAGAATAATTAGCCACGCTTTACATTGCTGACTTTATGCGTGATTCTAGCATCAAACCTTCATCTATACCTATTGTGAACATTTTCATATAGGAATTCATCGAAGCAAAATGGAATCGGTTCTCACTTTTCCTACTGGGTTGGAAGATTATGCACTCATTTGCATGCTAAACATTCTACAAATGGAAACAATTTATGTGTGTGAGCTAATATATCGCACACCACTCATTGGCAATCCTGCACAACGCACATGTTCGTGTATTTTTATACTTCGGCAAAGCTGAGCAGAAAAATGATAGTAATAAGCCAACCGATCTCGTTATGGGAGATCTCCAAACCAAGGTTGAAGTTGGCAAAGGCCAAGGCACCATCACACCATAAAGTTTCAGCTATTAACTTAACATCACTTTCAATGATTTATATTACGCAAGGTGCCTAGTTTAGGGACAATCAACCCAAGAACGTCTAAAAACATCCACTGATACCCTGTTATAATTTCCTTGCTATCATTAAAAAAAATATATGTATAGACATACATAGTTCAGTGATCATGCGCAGTACATACTTTTAATAGCAATCAATGAACTTTTAACGTTCTACGAGCTTTATGTTTTTTTCTTGTCTAAAGCTCTATACAGGTGTGTGTAGGCGTAGATAATACTTATATTGGATAAGTTCCTTTTCCAAATTCTCTTACCACCAAAATCTTAGATAATTCAATTATATCCATAAGATCCATTAGTTTTTAAGAAAAATTGAGAAAGATAAAGAATTTTTAAAAATACATAAATTCAACTCAATTTCATCCAGAAGTTTGTACAAATCCTAAAGTGCTGAAATGCTATGAAAACTTTGTCAGTCAGAAAATTTCAAATTCAAGATAAATATGTCTTAGTTCTTTCAAAGAATCCGTCTGACTTCATGTAATAATCCTTCGGGAACTCTCAGTGATTTTTTTTATTTAATTTCAACTTCAATTTTCTCAGTTATCCTGTATCTTCTTAGATCGCCTTGAACCCCAAGATTGTTTCCGAGATAGTGAAAATCCCTCGAAACTCATATTTTATAGCGCTACCCATATTTCCATAGATCCCGGCCAAATAAAGAATATTATCTCTGTGCCACGAAAAAACATATCGATGTTTCCTCCTAGAGATATTACAGGAAACTTTGTGCACACACATTTCTACAAATAACTGCGGAGAAATCCCAAAACTCACTTAATTTAGTGTTTGGAAATCCGAAGCAAAGTGGCTGTTTACCTTAGAGCAACCGAAACATTTCTTTGATAGTCCATAAAAAGGAACTTCTCCAGTCGTAAATGAGTTTCGTTCTCGGAGGTGATAAGATCAACTTTGAAAGTTTCATTTCATCTGGCGGGTGAAAGTGCTGTGTACTGCTTATGGCCACCCACTTTTCCAACGCAAGCAGCACAACTCGCAAGGACACATTGTTGTTATATTAAACTCCACGAGATAGTACAGTTGAAGCACTCGGGCTCCTTGTTATGTCCTGCGGCTCAAGCTCGCACAAATGTGACACTCAAAGTCGCTTAAAGGAAATAAAACCCCGAAATAATTCCCAGATAAGATCTACTTTATGCCCTGACATTAACTTTGGTAGCTTACAGTGCAGCTTTATTGTGTGATCTCTTCGAAGTTGAAATGAATGTGCCTCCCCGACTCCACCTTTCAACTGCTTTCAAGAACAATATCCTCGAGGACTTATGGCAGATGGCCCAGGTCTGAACTAGCTTCTTAATTGGACGTCAACAGAACTCTGAAGCTGTCAGTTTACACTCTCGGATTCGCATAATCTAATCATCTTTCCCAAATCCATGAACTGGATAGGATACGAGGGGGGTCTAAGACCCCTTTCAAAGTTTAGCTTGGCAAATCACCTGACGGAAAATCCAACGTCAACAATCACCAACTCCTGACAGGAGAGTAATAAATGTCCCTTGTGCGGCCAAGTAATTATTCCCGCCAACATGACAAGTGATTAAAGTCTCACTGACTGAACGAATTTAATTATGTCATCATAAGAATTCCCGACTAGACTGAGGAGATTTACTTTCTCCATCCTCTAGTTGAATATTATACTGTTATACTTCTTGTCCATTAAGCTAGTCAACCACTTGGATAAAAGGCACACCGATTTCCGCTTCATTAGGCAACACTTCCCCGTTTGGAACGTTATGAATTTTTGATTGCGCTGGTTCTGCGTACGAAATGTCCTCTCTGATGCAAAACTTTTCACTTTTATCCTTGAGAAGATTCCGATTAATTTGAAAAATCTCCTCAGGCTAGACCAGCTGGCAGTTTCCCCCTGATCCTGAGTGGCCACGCACCAACCCTGAAAGATGCCCAGTGGAATATTAATTACCCTTGAAGGGCTGTCATGCAGGATATTTAGGTTGGATGGAAATTTATTGACCGCATTACATCGAACACAGGGCCATTCCGACCCGAGTGGCACTCAGCCACGCTGTACCTATTTGATGAGTCGTCCTTATTGAAATACCCAACAAGGGTTGATGCTCGTCGATATGGGATAATTATGATAAGGATGACGACCTCGGGCACTGCTTGTTACTGTGTAATGACATTATTCGGAATTTGATACAGCAAATGGACACTGAAAGTGATTTGAGGTTATCGCACCCATCCAGAAAGCGACATAAATGGCAGGCGCTCAATCCTTAGGAGGGCGGTATCTATAATTAGTTGGAGCCAGACATGTGTATTAAGATGAAATCTTGATTGGAGATGCTGCTTAGAAATAAAGTGCTTCCATCTTACTTTTATTGGATATTCGGTCAAGAGTATAATCAAAGAGGAACTGAGCTAAACCTGTGAATAATTTGAAAGAGTTTTTGTTGCGAAGAGACTCTAATTGGTTTCCTTCATTCCAGTTTTATTTATAATTTAATTTACCAACAAACAAACAATAAATTCAGGACTCCAATAAAGGGCATCTTTATTGGCATTGAAATGCATACATACTGTATTATACGTAATGAAGAACGTCTCTACCACTCGAAGTAATGAACGTGCCACTCAAGCAAAGAAGCTCAAACTGCGGCCTGTGAAAAGCTTTGCTGGAAAATGGTTTATTTGACAAAATGGAAGGTTGCTGCTTCTATGGTCCAGGCATATATTTATACACATTTGTTTTCAAACGATTGTGACCGTTTGAAAACGAATGTGTATAAATAAATTTCTTGTATGTTTTAGATAAGGTGTGCCAAAATAAGTAGGGGAATAGATATCACCTAGCCATAGAAAAATGTGTAAGGCAGATTGACCAACCCAACCGTTTGAGACTTACATTTTATGGTATGCACATCATTATTTAATTTTTATCTTTTGATCTACTCCGCTACATTCAGCTACATCAAACAAACGACAGAGAGCTAATATCCCAATGACCTTTCCAAAATTGTCAACAATATTGATCTAACTCCTACCATTGCACCTGCAGTGACCTGCGCAAGTGAAAACATGTTTTCTGCTGACCCGAGGGTCATCATTTTCACACATTTTCTCCGAAATTCATGTTCTTTCATGGTTCTTGTCTTTATTTAATTACCCATCTTATTACCTTTCTAAAAAGGCCCAACATGTTCAGGTGGAGAAAGGATGTAGAAATTTATACGTAGAAAACCCTTTGGGCAATATTGTAAAAATCTAAACTAATACTAACCCTAAAATGATTTTTTTTGAATTTGAAACGTATTACAATTAATGGAATCATGTTACAAAAGCTGTTTAAAATGTCCTTCGCCAGTTTTGCATAACATTAACCTCCTTCAAATTTCCTATTTTAGGTGTACTGTAGCCAGCCTCTCCAGTATTTTACTCGGTGTAGTATCAATTCTGCTAATGCGTCTCAGGCCTTAAGGGGTCACACCACCTTGGTGCTCGTAAAAGTATGTATAAAAATAAAACAATTTTCATTCAGCTATTAAATATATAAAATAAATTTTACTTTACACATATACATAGTAGTTTTATTAATAATTTGAAATAATAACAAATTAAAAAAATTACAAAATTTTGGAGATATGAGCCATCAAATCAAATCCAAAATTCTAATTTTTTCTTCGAATCTCCTTCCAGTAGCACTTGGAATGGGATATAATTATATAGATATAATCCTACTGCATGACCCTCGGGGGACTCGCCTCGTGCTCGTTTCAGAATCCTGGGGTCATTTTTTGCTACTCTAGGTCGGCAGAAAATTCCGAAGTTTTAGATAGCGATTTCTTCCTGTTTAAAGTTGCACTTCTGGTTTCTCTTAAACTTCGAAAAATCCGCGAAAATACCCCTCTTTGGGGTGCACGTTTAATAGGGAATCTCCTTCCTTATTCCGGTACAGCCGCTTGATCATTTCCGTCTACTACACAATAAATGTAAATTTTATCCGCGTATTCCTCAAAAGAAAATTTTCCCATTTTTTTAATAATTTTTTCCCTTAATTATATTATCGACTTTTTTCAACTGTGAACGAAGTTCTTGCTGGCTCCTCTTTTGCAGCAGATTTTCCATCAGGTGGGTGTGAACACTGGCTAACGCGAGCTAATAACGACAATAAAATAAATTGCCGGTGTACCCTAAACAAATTAAAAATGTTGTTTATTTTACGAATTTCCTAACTAAAGTGCAATAAAACAACTAGGAAATAAAGGATTTCTAAGGATGTGGTTTTTCTAATCCTTTCTCCACCTTGACAAGTTGTTCCTGTTTGGTAAGGTAATAAGACAATTACATGTCTTTTGGAGAAAATTTCGGAACTTGATAAATTTTAAGTAATTAAATAAATTAAGGTAATTTTTTTTCATTTTCACAAGACACTATACGTGTAGAGGTAGGAGCTAGATCAACATTGTTAATATTCTTAGAAAGGACATTGAGATGGTAGTGTTTTGGTGGAAGTTTGATATCTCTGCGTTGAGTATACCAAGAGTTAAAAATCAAACAGTGCCTGCCATGTAGATTTCAAATTTATTAGACACCCTGTAAGTCTCAAACGGTTGAGTTGGCGCCCCTGCCATACAATATTTTGTATACCTAGGTGATATCTATCATCCCGATATTTTGACTTATGTTAGCTCCAATTCACCGCCTTTTGGTTTTATGAAGAAGCCAAAATGTCTACGTCATAAAAGCAGTTATTTGTAGAAGAGACTTTGTCTGTTAATAGTATATAATTTATACTTACATACATACAACTTACAGAAAGCCCTATGTTGAGTTAACATGTCTATGGCCGGAAGGGAGTTTGGGCTAAGGGAAGATGGAAATTGAATGTCTTATATATTTCTCTTGCATTGCCGCAAGCTATACAACATCGCCGATGCGCAGTGGATTTTTTATTTATTGCATTGCAAATGAAAAACAGGTAGGCCGAGGCCCGAACCCGCACCAATGGCGTGGTTGTCATTGAAAAGCAAATTTCCAAAAGCCATCTAAAAATTGGGCGTCAAGACAATACTTATCCCTTAAAATAAATCTGTGGAACGGGCGGAGTCCTTCTATGGCACAAAAGAGGTCGCATACACCAATGATGCCGTTATATTAGTGCCTCACTTAAGTGTCTGAGCACGATTAACGAACTCACGGAAAAAGCCATAAGGAAGCTAAGCTCCTGAGCAGGAAGCAAAGGACTTAATATTAAAAAAGATGGGACTTATTCCAGACTGTTAAATTTTCTTTAAGCTAAATGTAGAAGAAAGGATTGCTTAAGCAGATAAGGCATTTTACACATACAAACGACTCTTCGGCAAAAAGTGGGGACTAAGGCCTCACATAACACCCCGATCAATCCTGTATTATGCCGTTATTGTTTGGTGGTCAGCATTAAAAAAAAAAGAACAAAAAAAGCTATCTCTCCTGGTAAGAATTGGAATTACGGGGCAATTATATCCACGCTCACATCACATCACATGCTATAGACATGATTTTACACTTCCCTCCTGTGAGTGTGTTGGCTAAAAACCCCGCGAAGATGGCAATGCTGCGTCTTATTGAAGTAAAATTCCCCGGAGGTAAGGTCACAGTAGTTCGGGGAAAGTCTCACTACTAACACTGACTAAGAGCTTTCTGGATGTGTTGAAATGCTATAGGTAAAGTATGGGGACTATCACCCTATATTATAAAATGGATATACACATGTGTAATCAGACCCATGATAACGCATGGAACGATAGTCTAGTGGAAAGCGATAGAGTTGGGCAGAAACCAGAAGATGATGGACCAGGCCCAACGTATGTGCTGTCTAGGCATAACAGGGGCGACCAGGTCAACGCCGACAAAGGCCTTGGAGATCATTCTAAATATACTCCACTAGAATTCTACGTTAAGCGAGTGGCACTCAACTCGGCTATACGTTTACGTTTGAATAAAATGTGAAAGATAAGGGTAATGCAAATCCAGCATGAAAAGATCGACCGATTATATAATTGTAATACGGTCAAGAGACTGCTTGAGGAAGAAGACTACTGGGAATTCAAAACTGATAATCCAAATTCCCGAATAAAAGTGAATGGATCAACAATGGGGTGATCCAAGAAAACTGTTTAGCGATTTACACAGACGGTTCAAAATGCGAGCGTGGCTGTGGCTTTGGAATATCGTGCGAGGAAATTAACCTGGAGTTATGGGGAGGGGTAAGCGACTCCTCCGCGGTTCTTCAATGTGAAATCGCAGCGATAGAGATAGGAGCTAAACAGCTAATAGAACGGGGAGTAAGATCCTCTAGGATTGCAATATGCACGGATAGCCAGGCGTCCATGAAATCTCTAACTAACGCCGAGGTAAAATTCAAAATGATAGAGGGACAGACGTTAACGGAGCTAGGGAGACAAAACGATGTCACCCTAATATACGTGCCGGGGCACTGTGGCATCCCAGGAAATGTAAAAGCAAATGAGCTGGCGCGGAGAGGCGCAAATGAGGAGACTCCAATAATACTCAACCTGAGCATACCCATCCATGAAATTAAAAAAGAAACCATGGAATGGGTAACAAGGAGGCACAAGGAAAAATGGGAGGGATCCGATATCGCCAGACACACAAAAGCGTATTGGGGAACTCTCAATGCACATGAATCTGAAAAAATCATTAAGCTTAACAAAGCCAAACTGAAACTTCTTGTTGGCCTTATGACAGGACATGCAAGACTAAGGGCGCATGCCACAAAAATGGGAAGGGCGAACACTAGTCTGCGACTTAGCTCAAATGGGAAATGCATGTGACATGATTAAATTGCAGCTTTTACTTCTCAGGGATCTGCGACTGAACTTGGACTTTGCTCAAAGTACAAAGCCGCAGTCACAAAACGACAGCTGCAGCCAACTTCAATTCAGAAATTTGACACTCTCTGAAAATTATATAGAATCTGAAGCAAATCTGAAGCTTAAAATTAATTTCAAATTTGAATTCGGCGTTCACTTCGACTGAAGGCTCAGTTGCAGTCAACTGATCAGTCGGAATTATAATTCACGCCTGAATGTCGCTAATATATTAACATATGGCTCTGAAACTGCATCGGAAGTAGAGACAGCAGTGTACTGCCAGGAGTTAAATGTTTAATCAACCTACAGACTTCCCAGTAATTATAGCATATTTCAAGCCCAAGCCGTGGCCGCACATAACGCATACGCATGCGCATGCACACAGAATCGGAGTCTCGAACCTGTGCAGACACTGTGAGTAACTCTACAAAAAAGAAATAATAGCAGATCTTCTGTGTCATTGCCCTGCGCTTGAAAAGTCAAGACACAAATATTTAGACAGGTACTTCCTCAAGGATCTGGAGGCGGCTTCTACGTACAAAATTGATAGTATTCTGAAATTCGCAACTGAGACAGGTAAATTTAATTTAAACAAAGGTAGTGCCTTGAGGATCGCAGTACAACATCTCTATGATAAGGGACACCCAAACGTGGTAACGCTTTGACCCGGTGCGGTTTGTGCGGGGCTTTCGAGGCCACCACTTTAACTCAACCTAACCTAACGGGTATACGGAAAAATTAATATTTGTTGCATAAGATTACTTCTCTTTTATCAGCAATATGTCCCTTTTTTGTCTCACGCAAATATGGTCACACTTTAAAAGGATCATAACCTCTCCTATTCTAGTGTAGGAGGAAGGTTGCTTTGCTTATCAAGGCGTATAGAGGAAGGTAGAACTACTACAAAATTCGTCCTTTATGTACTTTGAATTATTATAACTTTTAAAAGAAACTCTTTATTAAGATTTAATTATGTAGTCTACTTAGCTAACTCCAGGCAGAGATTTGGATATTAAATTTAACTGTAAACAATAATTAATAAAGAAATACAACACTGGTCTTTAAAAGAGTTTAATGCCTTTTTTTTATTGCTAGAACTTTCTAATGTACTTTGTTAGGGTCGACAGAGTTCTTTCGGGATGATTATGACAATATAAATTATATTGAGTTGGTCTAGGAAATAGTTTATCAGATTACAGTTTTGTCATAATAATCTTCTCATATAAGCGGAGTCAAATTACTCTCGATTAGTGCGCAATTAATTTCTCGAAGCAGCTTCACGTTGTGGCTTCTGAATTCTGCTTGTTTGTTGATGTACCTTCCTCCACTCAATATGTTTTCGCACTAATAACACTATGTTTGAGTGAAGAGTATCGATATTTCGTCTCTATAATATTTGTTTGCTTGGAATTAATGTAAATAGGCCATAGGAAAAGAACATTATGTTCCCTCGTTTTTAGCATAACAAAAAAGATTCCTATTCTTCCAATACGATTTCCCGAGTTTAATAATTTTCGTAGTTGAATACTAAAATGTGGACTATAAAAATCTATCCAACGTTGATATCATTTTACGCAATAGACTGAAAAACTTACTGTTAACAAAAAACTGCTATCAAAATATTTCCAATGAAATAGCATAGGATCAACTTTCCTGACAAATACACGATTGTCGAGGAACGTGATGTCCTGCTCCGTACTTTCAGAATTGTAGGACCATAAAATCGACAAATTTCGGCGCCTCGAGTGAAAGTTTTGTTTTGTTGTCGTCTAGTTTTGCTCCTTTCGAGAAATATTCTTGTAACAGGATTTTTCTGTCGAGGAAAGCTCTTGAATGGACAGTAATTGGAGTTTTGTATACATAGCTCCTTAAAAGAATTCAATACAGAACAAAAAGGAGAAGTTGACCTGTGCCATAAGATTATAGAAATCAATGGCCATAAGATGCCCTTTTGTCAGTTGTCCCCATCAAAACAATTCCTCAAGGAGTTTTTGTAGAGGAATGGATGAATCAACAGAAGACGTCATTACACTGTCTGCAACAGCAAAGTACTTGTACAAATGTTCAGGAAGTTCGAAATGCTTGCTGAATGCATGTGAGCCCTTGACTTCTCACATGTGCATAGATGGTGGTCAAAGGGTCCTTCGGCTTCAATCCCTTTGTCAGCCGGTCGCACACTCATCCGGCCAGAAATTAACTTTTCACATTTTAATAATTATTCTCGCAGGATTTCCTCTACTCCAACCCTTAGAACTAATAATTTCGTTGGAGATTGCTTCTTGGAGCGTAAACAAATTGATTGGGTGCTCGCATTTGCGCTTATATTCCTGTCGCATCTATGTGTGCTGATGTCAGTGTCGATGGTATGAAATTTCCATACTCAGCACTTTTCATATCAGTGCATGGCATGGTTGAGAGCGCTGGTGTAAAATGAACGCTCGGGTGAGATCCTTTTTCCACTTCGTCGGAAAATAATGCTTCTCCATTGTTTTTGATTTTTGACTATGGTTACCGCCATATATCCACGGATAGCCTCCTCGTGCACTTACTGAAGTGGAGGGGAATTTCAGCTATTTCATTGTTCCCCATTTATATGGGAAACCCTATGAATGGAACTTTCTGCCGCTTTAACTTGAAAATTTCCTATTAATTTTCTACTATGCTGAACCGTGAATGATGATATGGTGAAAGTGAGTGTGCTTCTGGGAAAAAGTTTAGAAACTTTCAATTTAATTTTTAGTTTTTTGCTTTTTACTTAAATTGAATGGTTTAAAATGTGTACATCCCACTTTCAATTCATTTTGTGAAGAGACTTTTTGAGTGGAAATTTTGGAAATTAGATTTGAACCTGAACAATGAAAATTTTATTCGAAATTTCTCAAATTTCTGATGGTATTAAATATTGACAAAACCCATTTAATTGCGAAAGTTTGCTAAGAAAACATAAATAAAACAATGATCTTCAGAGTACAGGACTTTAATATCAAATTCCGTAAGTGATAATATGATCTTGGCCGTAACAATATAAGCTTTTGTCCTATAATGGCGTCAAAACATTTGTTATGGAATTTCGTTAATTTCCATATCATGTAGGCATCTTTCTTGAATTAAATTGGAAGATCAGTTTTGATTTCTTTATTTATAATTGTCTTAGAATTAAGAGTATTAAATTTGACGGGTTGTTTTAAATATTGTCTTTTATATTGTGGTAATTTATCCTCATCTAATAAAGAGGTGGAGGATCCTGTATCAATAAGGCATTTGGAATTGTCCTTATCAACAGTCAGCTCTACTATTGGTAAGTGTGTTTTTGAGGTGTTAATAGAAAATGTGCTTCATGTTCTACCTCTTGGATATGATCTGCATCCATTGGCTTTGGTCTGTTTTGTGCCTGATTTTGAAAGTTATTATGAAAATTGTTATGGTGATTTCTAGATTGGCCCGAATTATAATAATTTCGAGATTGACCTGAATAAGACCGTTCCTGTCCGTTTTCGCATTGTTGGGTCTATCTAAATTGTCCTGAGTTTGTCTGTATTTGTTGTTTGGGTTTTGTCGATCGTTGTGACCATTACTATTGTTGTAAAAATTATTGCGTCTACTAAAGTTACTGAATGAATTAGAATAATCACGATCGTTCTGACCGGTTTACGATCGTTCTGACCGACATTATTATTGTATTTTATTTTGTTTCTTATTAAATCAAGACTATCTAATAAATTATATGCTTCTCTTAATATATTGTAACGTAAATGGGGCACTTCGGGCTCGACGGATTAATTAAGACACTTATTATAGTCACAAATTTCCACAATTTTTATTCACTTTACTTCATTAATTCGTTGCACAATTTTCTTGACAATATTTCTTCACAATATTACGTTTCACTTTAATAATTAAACTCTTATCACTCCACTGGTTAAAATACTAACTAACTCACTAGGCTGCTACTCAGCCCTATTTATACTACTTAGCTTAATTCTAGAAAGTTCGGCAACTTAGTTCTAGCAATTTCCGTTATACTTTTCCACCACACCAAGTCACCACAGGTTTGAGTCAGCCTTGACTTCATACGGCATCTGCGTTTTTCTGGTTTCCGAAATTCGGGACATGCACATTGCACGGCTTGATTTCGTTTTCATCCCGTAGCCTATGCCAGACTACAGTGCATGTTACAGTATTAACGTTTTTATTTAAAATCACTGAAGCTAAGTTACCATCTATATTATTTAAAAATTTTCTTAATATAATTGATTTATTTGTCTTAGGGCAAAACACGGTTGGTTTTCCGGTGTCGTACTCATATTTTTCCTTTAGTTTTGCTAAAATTTCCCTCAATTTAATAAAGTACTCACTTTCTTGATAATTTCTAAGTGACAAAGCGTTCTGATATAGTTGGTGGTATGTTTCTTTTACCGCAAAGTTTCTTATTAAAGTTGATTTTTTTCATCGCATATTGCATTGATTCCGAAGGTACGAACAACGTACAGTGCCTGTCCTTGGATTTTGTTGATGATGACTCTTTGGTACACATTTTGTTTAGCCTGGGGATGTCCCTATAGGTATTTCAGAATGGAATCAACCTCTCGTTAGAAAGAAATAAAAGCCACTTGTGTTGGTTGCGATGTTACTGTTTGCTGTCCTAATTGTGATGGTCGCAAAATGCTTGCTGCTGAATTCTGTTATTCCAACATTGTATCTTTATAATTTTCTAAAATTTCACTCTCACTTTCTGTACCACTTTCAGTATAAGTTATTCCAGGTGAATTTGGTTTCGCAGGTCTTTTCTAATTTTGCTTTATTGTCTATCCACCTGCTTGTCTGTCTGCCTGCCTGTCTATCATTCCGCGAGAGGAAGATATCTCGTAAACTACAGTGCAGTGAAGAGCAAAACTGAACCTATAAATGGGTATTTTATCATTATATCCTTTGAAAATTTAACTGATTCAAAAAAGAACTTTGCGGTATAATCGTTGGTTTTCGAAACGCGGATTTTCTTAATTTCTCACACTTCAAAGTCAACGCTCCTATGCTTTCACAAAAGAAGATGTGAAGTATAGATGTTGGTGTCCAGAACGATTAATTTTTCAATGAATAATTTGGTCAGACGTATGTAAAGTGAATATATACTTTTCGAATGGATGCTCTTGGATGTCTATTAGGAAGTTTACTCCCATGAAACCAAAACACACGTCACAAAACTGTTAAACACGGCGTCTGATCCGTTATAGTTTAGGGCTGCTATTCAACCTACGGAGTTGAAACTTTGCATTGTATAGAAACCCTAATGGGCTGTTATATTCTTTAATACTGCCTTCTAGAATTAACCCCAGAATAAAAATTCAACTTTAAATTGAATCACATCCCAATATCTTAGCTGAGGTATTTCAACATAACGTTTATAAAGTATATTCCGGAAAGATCAGGTGTGATCTGCGGATAAAACAGAGCTGATACTCTGCCCAACACTTGATTGATTGATTGATTGATTAGATTTGGAGGTGTGAGGTTCTCAAGCGCCGCGGCCACTGGGGCCTATTGTGCTAGCCCTCTCAACTCCTTATAGTAAGCCGGTCCCTCCGAAGAAGTTCAACAGCTCCCGCAGTTGGCAGTCATTCAGCCCGCTCGGTACCAGGGTTGGTTTCCCGAATAGGCTAAATCTGCTCCCGGCTACTGCAGGGCATTCACATAGCACATGTAATGGGGTCTCATCCTCCTCCAGACAGAGTCTGCAGGTGGGGTCGATGGCTCTGCCTATCCTCACCAGGTGCTTCCTTAGCTGACAGTGGCCCAACACTTACTGGGGAGCGCTATATTTGTATAAAAAGGGTGGTGTTTTCAGTTGGAAGGGTTGCTGCAACCAACAATATCAAAATCCCTCAGGACGATTCTCTCGGCACACTGCAGCAGCAGGAGCAAAATGTGTCAGATATTATCTTCCAGTAAAATAATGATGGAAATATAAAGTTCGTAGGACCACCGATTGGCTTTAAAACCATGCTTTTGAGTTAGTCCGGAAGGCAAGATACAATACTGTAACGTGCACAGTGCATAAACTACAAGATCAAAATGAAACCAAGGTGAGAAACGCGCACGTGCAGAAAAATAAAATTATGAAACGAACTAATCAGTGACGTGAATAAAAAACTGAGAACATTTGGAATTGGAAATAAGTGCCTTCATTAATCTGCCGAGCGCGAAGAGCCCCAAATACGTTACAATACAATGCAGTATAAAACAAAAGACAGTTTTTTCTTCGTACAAATCCTTGTAATGTTAATATTGATTCTGTATATGTAGTGTTCTACTAAATCCGGATAAGTACATTTGAACGTCATCAGTGTAAAGATGTAAGCTTACAGTAGGTACAGCAGCAGCAAATCATTAATATGTAAACTAAGTACTAAGGATCCGAGAATAGAGCTTTTAGGTACCCCAATAATCAAAGAATTCCAGCAAAATAAAAATGTCAAATATCCACTGCAAGAATATACCATATAAGAAGGAGGATGTAATTTCTCAGCATGATGATGATCCGAAGCTTTCGTCAAACCTGGTAAAAAATTGGTTGAAAGCACGGAAAATTCACGATTAAAGAATGGCCTCTGCAGAGCATAGACCTGAATCTGATATGGAATTTGTGGACTAATCTTTTAAGGATACGGTAGCTGAGCATGACTCACTTCTGTTCTTTGGGAGAGAATTAACCACGTATAGAATTATATTTCCCTAACCTACTGCGAAGAGCTCTAATTAAATCAAAAGGATTACTTGCAAACAAAATAAATACAGTATTACTTGCTAACAAAATAAATACAGTTCGGATCAGAAACATTTTCGGGAATGAGGAAGTCTATTATTTATAACTCGTTATTTTATTTCTAGGAGAACTTAACAACAACATTTTGTTTTAATGGTTCAGTTTTGCGCGTCACGATAATCGATCAATAGTCAACTGCGAGGAAACATGCAGAAAATTGCTAAAAGTTCGACTTCTACGTTTTAAAATTTTAATATTTTACATCAACTTTGGAGGAGCTTCGTATATGTAATATCTGACGAGAGCCTTAGTAGTACATTCTTGGAGAGCACTATACTTAAGTTAAACGAACTAAATGCAAGCTGGAACTAATTCGGCATACAAAAGAACAAAGTCTACATTTAGACTTTCTCAATCTTAGGACATATTATTCAAGCAGATTTTGTTTTGTGCATTAACCTGGATCCCTTTCATTACAAATCCCCAAATACCCCCAATAACGAACTGTAGAACAAGATAAACTAAATGCAAATTTAAGACAATAAAAATCATCTCTAAAAGATGTGCTGCGCCAATATCTCAGTTAAAAGGGGCAGAAAATTCGAATCCCATCGTCAAATCTATTAATAATTTGGTTATGTTCAGCTCTTTTCGCAAAAACCTATCTTCAGAGCAACTCAGCCCTTAAACGCGTTATCTCTGGCTGATGGGACATAAAAGTCAAAGCCGAACAACAGTCGCCTCGAAGAACAAATTCCCATCATTCAAGTTCCAATTCGCACACATGGCATACTTCCTGGTTAAAAATAAGAAAAGGAATTTAAATCTGAATTTCCAGGGAAACAAATAAGGAGTGGGCGGAAAAAGTAATCTTATTTTCTCGAAAACTGTCGAAGTATCTAACATCTGAAGGATATAGGCAACATACACATATGTAGACAAACAATACTTCTCGCTTTTGGCTTTTCAATTTGACTTCCACCCAAATATTTGAATTCTTTTGCTTAATTCAATCTTTTTTTCGAAACGAGGACGAAGGGACACATCCCGGGGCACAGA
Organism: Leptarthrus brevirostris; assembly: GCA_964036015.1. Classification (NCBI taxonomy): domain Eukaryota; kingdom Metazoa; phylum Arthropoda; class Insecta; order Diptera; family Asilidae; genus Leptarthrus; species Leptarthrus brevirostris. The sequence goes on along the minus strand of OZ038372.1, from coordinate 115,008,963 downwards.
GTTTTACATAAAATGTGGATAACTCTAGAAAATGGATGGGCAAAATCAAGAATGAAACTTCAAAGCTTTTCATGGAAATCACGTTAAAAAATAGCAAGCCAATTTCAGATTTTCGAGCTTTACTGTAACGATAACGAGAGGATCTCCCCGAAATGTTCGTGTATGAATTTCAGCCTTCGCATTACCGTCGCCATCTAACCCAAACTAGATGCAGATAACCTTCTTTCACCGTCTATAAGTTATCAGGGTCGTAAAGATGTGTAAGTTGTGGAAGCAAACAGTTCCTGTTCCTGTCGGTGATATCAGAAGGACGTTGGACCCATTTTGCTCGTTCCCTTTCAAATGAGAATGTGTATGTAAATTACAGCAATTGCTAGCATTTGCATTAACATATCGCCATGGTTTTGCATTTTACGAGCTTAGGAAGCCCTTTGTGCGATTTTACTAGTATTTCGAGTGGGTATCATCCTCGACTGTCTATTCTTCCGGGCGCGTTTATATGATACCACCATGAGGCTATTGGACGCTTTTTTCGATTCACTCAATCTTTTTCCTACATAGCAAGCCAGTTTCTTCCTTGGCTTGGTTTAGTCCATAGCCTTATGCTTCTAAATGTTATCAGAAGGAGCTAGTGTCTGGGGGCGTTGCTTCCGTTCATATATTTTGTGGCTAGTGTTCTCGTGTGAAACTGTGAAAATCCGCGATGCAGAGGAAAAACGCTTCTACGAAGGTAATAAATTATCTTAATCCAGACCAACTGATGGGAACAAGGAAGATTCGCAAATCCTATTCCATTTCCACATTGCACACGTCCTTGTAAATTCACTACCGTCTATTGAGTAATAATGTCTCCATAAACACTTTAATATTCTTTAAAAATTAATTTAGGAGAAATTTAATCCTCTTGTCTGCTCAGTAGTTAAAACTACTTAAAAAAAACTTAACTCAAAAAAAATGTCCAGACAGTTGTTTGCCGCCAGAGACGGAGTTGGATCAATTCGTTGAGCCGCACGACCAACATGCCATGGGTCCCGGGTTCGAGACCAGATCTCCCCGTGGGTTTTTATTAAGAAATTAAAATAATCCACTCCGTCTCTGGGCTGTTGCCTAGCTCGCAGCAGTGCAAAAAACAAGACATTCAAGTTTCCTAACTTCCCTTCCGGACAAAACCTTGCTAACGCATCAAAGGGTTGTCCCCTAGGATTTGGCCACATCGTATATAAAAGAAAAAAAAAGGTTCTGTATGGTGGTATTGTGTGTGCACAAAAGCTGGAAACAATATTTTACCAAAGTTCTGAATGCTTTTGGGAAATTTTATATTAATTGATATGAAATTTAAAAAACTAAAGTATTCCTATTTATTTTTATAAAATTCATCACTATTCTGATGCTTAGGCTTTATGGAATTTTTCATAAAATTTAATACAAAAAGAATATGGATTTTTCTCGAATGAGAGCTGGTAAATCATTTTTCAAAGCATTTCATACCTAGAACTTTTTATAGACTGATTTAAAGACCTATTTAAGTATAAAACAGAATGTTCTGGTTAGGTTTTAGTCATTGTCAGGCGATTACAAACTTTCGTTTTAATATTTTGCAGTTAAAATGTTTTATACCATCTGCAACTTTAACAGTACGTTAAAAACACTTTAAATATAATGTAACCTACACGGTACGGAGCATAGACTACATGATGAAAATGAAACCAAGGTGAGCAGTGCGCATATCCCACATTTCAGAAAGTAGTCAGTTGCCGTATGAGAGCAAAGCCTACTCGAACCACACGCGTTAGAAAATTCTATAATAAAAAGTAAAAATAATGCAATGATGCATATACTAAGCAAAATTCCATGTCAATTGAGCATATTTATATCGTAATCTATAATGAAAACAATAAATTCACAAATTTTAAACCTTAATATATAATAATATGGTATTCTACAGAAATTTTTGTATTGTTGAAAATTTTCAGAAGTTGGGTTCAAATTTAATAGTTTTGACAAACGAGTAAAACCAGAAAATATCGATTTTGGTGTTGAAATTAAAAAAAAAGTGCTTTGGGGTAATTAAATTTCGAGCTCCAAAATTCAACACCACAAGTGAATTATTCACTCGTTGTTTTGAATTTTCGACCCCGAAATATGACAAGTAGAAACAGCTTACATCTAATATGCCGGTTGGTAGCAAGGGTCACATGGGCATCCTTCAGCGCATTCTGACATAGATATGTGCACCGTAACGGACCACATAACTAAAGAACTGGGATCTGGCAGAAGATTCAGGATTCTCTTTCGTGAGCGGGCAGACTGGGAAGGTGGGGGTCCAAGTCTAGGCCCTAGTAACCTCAAATAGTTCACTGATGGCTCAAAAATGGAAGACCCAACACAAGGAATTCAATTGCATTGGGTAAATGGCCTAGTGTCTTTCAAGTCATCGAAATTTGTGCACATATCAACGTCAACAAAGAACTGAAGGGTACTAAAATAACTATTCTCTCTGACAGTCAAGCGACCCTCAAGGCTCTATGCTCGTGGATTTTTTCTTGGAGACTTTTTTTTCTTGTACTCTTTAGTGATCGACATCCTTTAACAACTAGCCGCTTATAACAGGGTAACGATCTGTTGAATACCTAGTCTCTCGAGTATCGAGGGTAATGAAATCGCTGATGAGCTGGCCAGGAAGGGTGGATTTTCTTGTTGTCAAGGCCCCGAACCTTATTCCAGCCTCAGCTGCTCGTCGACGAAAACTGTTATATAGTAGAAGAGTTCTCAATAGCCGCTATACTGGAGAAATGTTTCCGGACTTACCCGGGTTTAGGCGCTTGTTGCACCTTATGCTTACCGCCTTAAATAATTCGAATCTCTAGTTGCTATCAGGCTTAATATCTGGTCATCAGGGGCTAAAATATCATCTACACCAGATAGGTCTGTCTAATGAGACGGAGTGTCGGCTCTGTCTGGAAGATGGCTTTCAAACATATTTAGAATACCTTATTGATTTGAAAATGGAGCAACCACTTTGCATAACACTTTTCCATGAACCCTTATGAAGCATAGAGCGGATGGGCAAGAGGACCTACAATTTAAGGAGAAACCCTAATGGACTTTTTGCCGTAATCTGTTCTCAGCCGAAAATAACCACGGGTGGGCGCTGGTGGGGTTCTAATCTAAAACCTTTGGGATGGGAGGCCGACACGTTACAACTTATTCCACCGCCTACTAACTTTGCAAACAGCAAACAAAATTCTTCAGTAGTTTTTCGCTTAAATATGATAAAAAACATTACATAAGAAAGTTTTATAATCTTCCCTACTTTAATGACAAACCCCCAGGAAACGGTCATTCGGAAAATTAAAGCTTGAATGTGTTATTTAATTTTTGGATACAACAAATATATAGTTCATAGTTTTGTCAGGAAGGTTGCTCCCCCCTTCCTTTATTAGAGACATTGTTATTAGGGCAGGGTAGTAGGAGAAACTGAGAAATAATCTGAGTATGATTTGCAAAAAGAGATAACGAGAATAAAGAAGCGGTTGTCTTGCTATTCACAAGGCCTAGAGTTACTCTTCAAAACCGCTTTCAGCATGGGACAAAGAAGCGAATATTTGAACCTTCTTCAGTTTTTAATGTATCACAAAAAGTGCGAACTGATTTCTTTGGAGAAAGCATGATGTGCAAACCGTAGTAAAAAAATTTCTCCGGGGTAAAAAAATGTTCTTACGACTTCGCTAGTGAAAAGTGGTACCTGTTTCTTTTTCGATATTCGAAAATGGTTCGACCAAACGTTTGAATTTGGAACAAATACGAAGCGTAAGGTGCCAAAATTGTACTTGAAGGTAAGAGTGTTTCATTAGTTATAAAATCTTGAATTTGGTAGGTTGAAGAAATATATTAGAAGCTGACGAAAAAAACGGTATAATTACACACTTTACCTTAACTTTACAGGAGGAGCAAAAAAAAATTTGCATTTTACAGTATGAAATAGCTAATTTATGACTCAATTTTAGCAGACTTTTAGGGCGATTTGATAAAAAACGTATACGGAATTAAATGAATGGATAGGTGAGGAGCCTTATTAAGGGGTTATATACAAAGTTGGGGCTCAAATTTTTTGATTACATATTCTGAAAGTACATACTTTCGAAAATATCTGTGTGAAATTTCATCCAGATCGGAGCACTAGATTTCAAATGACAGCCGTTCGCAGCGCGCTAGTTCCATCCATAAGCACTTGGCGAGCGGCGTCCAAAAACTTTAAACGCGATGATCTCGGAATAGAGTTTTTTGAAAAATACCGTTGCGGTGAACGTGATATCTCAAAAACTTTTCAACCGATTTTCATAATTCCTTTTTTAAATTGTTCATATTTACAGTCTCGTGTTCCTTTTTCATCTAAAAATTTTCGATTGTTTGCAATGAATTTTTGTTTAGATTTTTGAACACCTCAAAAATCGATTTTTTTGTCAACGTGGTTTTTTTATTGGAAAAAAAGTACACCACAATACATTTTTCTTCAATAATTTTTTTACTCTTTTGATTTAAGTTAAGCGGTTCGCCTTGGAGAGTGTTCACCGCAAGCCTCTGCAAAAAAAAAAACGCGCTTCGGGGGAGGGGCCATAACTCCGAAAATTTTTCATATTTTTTTATAATTCAACTTGTTTTTTTTTTTCGATAGTACTACCAACAAATTATCTTTCGCTTTTTCTAATAAAATTTGCATAAAACCCTTAAAAAATCACCAACTTAGCTCACTTTTTCCCCTCAACTTTGTATATAACCCCTTAAAGAAAATGTTGTGCATATCCATATAAAATAGTCTTAAAGAAATAGTTAAAACGACTTCACAAAAAGCGCTAAGTAATATAACTAGGGCTGAGCAGGAGCCTGGTTAGTTTTAGTCGTGATTTAGACTGCGAAGTGTTTACATGTGATAATGTGAATAGTCAGTTGTATTTTAACCCGTAAAGTGATAACTGATAATTAGAAAAGTGAAACGTTGCTATACTGCGAAGAAAACGCGTAAAGGAAATTGTAACTAATTAAGTGAAGACTAATAAAATTGTGAACATTTGTGACTGTAAATAAGTTTCTTAATTAATCCGTCGAACCCGAAGAGCCCCATTTACATTACAATTGGTGTCAGAAGTGGGATTAATTAAGAAAGACTAAAGAAAGAAAGAAAAAAAAGTGAAACTGGAAAAAAAAGTGTGACTGTGAAATTAAAGTGAAACAGTGCAGTGAATAATTTAAATATGGGTCGCAAATTGAAGTACTTACGTGTTCAAGACTTGAAAAGGGAATTAAACAAACATTCACTACCTACATTTGGAAATAAATGTGCCCTGGTAACGTTACTACAAGAAGCTATGGAAAAGGAAAGAAAGGATCCAGAGGATTTTGTTTTCGAAGACGGGCCAGAAGAAGAAGCAAATACTCCAAGTATGACAGATCTTCTCAATGCTCTGATGTGTAAGATGAAATCTTCTAAGGAAGAACAGAAAACAGCATCAGCTGAGTTGAAATCGTCACTGGAAGGTTCCGTAAATGAGTTAAAAGCGACGATGGAAGCGTCCGTAACTGAGGTAAAGGCAGCGCTGAAAGAACAAAAGTCATTAGTAGCGAAACTTAAAGCCTCCGTTGAAGAAGTAAAAGCTGAAATAGAAATGTCTGTGCAAAAAAATCGGAGAACTTAAGTCGGATATAGAGAAGAAACTGAAAGGACAGATGAAAGGTGATGTGGACGCAATTAGGAATGAACTAGAGGTTGTCAAGAAACGGCAAACGACGAGTTAATCTACGGATGTGACTGTAAACAAGACACTTCATCCTCCCACTTTTGATGGCCAAACTCCCTGGCAGACATAAAGACTACAGTTCGACACAGCAGCGGCAGTAAATGTTTGGACTAACGAGGAAAAAGCTACAGCTTTAGTCATGGCACTTAGAGGCGCAGTAGCAGAACTGCTACAGACTATACCGGCAGAACAAAGGTATAATTATTCATCTCTAATACAAGCTTTAGAATTGCGGTATGGAAACCAGTACATACAAGAGGTCTACCGTCTACAGCTACGGAGCCGAATACAGAAGCATGGAGAGACGTTGCAGCAGTTATGTGCGGATATAAAAAGGCTGACACATTTGGCTTATTCCAAATTTAGCCAAGATTATGTCAATGAGGTAACCAGAGAAGCATTTATTGATTCACTTGCAGATCGTGGCCTACAGCAAGCAGTACGAATGGCTGAAAAGAACAGAAAGGCTGAGGTTTTGGCTTACGCTCTGGCTTGGGAGTTTCTTAATTAATCCGTCGAGCCCGAAGAGCCCCGTTTACGTTACAATATTTATTACGACATTTTGAAGTCCGCGCAAATTAAATAAACAAAACTAGGTACCTAACTACAATTGAAGATTTGTTAAAACTACCTAAACATTTCAGCTCACAGTGCGATGAACACTATGATACAGTAGCATCTAAAAGCAAAGACATTTTAAATAGACGTTGAGGTATATTAATACTGATTTTGGTTTTTTTATTAAGTAGCCTAATGTACAATGACGGGTTTTCCATATGTATGTTCAAAAACTTTAACAAAGAAGACATGTGAATTGAGACGCAGTGAATTGTTGAGTTATTAGACTATCTAGACCAGTGATGTCCAAACCTATGCCCGCGGGCAAGTGAGCTTTTGAGCTTTTAAATTCGTATATGCACTTGTTTGGCTGTATTCGGTTTCCTATTTTTGCGTTTTTTAATAGTTAAATCATACAAAAGTTCAAAAAAATCGTCATATTTAAGTAGTTTGGTAAGCAATTATACAATATCTTAAAATATACAACCTTTTGCAAACATTTCAGGGTTCTAAATTAAACAAACAGTACGAAATGCTTCTAAAGCTTTTAAGCATTTCTCACATTAAGTAGTGTGAGTTTGGCCATCACTGATCTAGACACACCGCAAACTTCGGTACTACTTTTGCGTATATAAAAGTACTAATACTCAAAGCTTGATTAAGTCTTCGGCGACTTTCCAAAAAGCACAAGAAATAGAGAAAGAAAAAAACTTGCTCCTGAAAAATTTCAAGAGAAAAGACAATAGAAAGTAACAGTCATAAAAAAAGGATGAGAACGCAAAGCTGAACAAGTAGCGAAAAGAAAACAAAGAATTATTAAAGCAAATAACTAATCACTCAAGCTTGAAGAACAGAAAAGTAAGGCAATTTTTAAGATAAATATTAAACCAAATGCGGCAGTTACGTTATTGAAAGTGGGCTGTAATAGAAAGTCTTCATTAAAAAAATTTGAAGATTTATCGTCACACATTCGCTAGTTATTTAACGAAGAAAAGACTCCTCAGGCAGTCACTGCACAGAAAAGCTTGTTTGAAAATGTAGCCTTTGACTCCGAATTACGTTTTGAATGGCTAAGCCATAGTACACAGAACCAGCCAGGAGCAAATTGTTTTCTTTGTAAAAAATCATATCATATCAGAGTGCCTTAAAATTATATCCTGTCTATAAGGATTTTAGCTGTAAAACTTGTTTCATGAAACCTAAACCCAAGAGCACCCCGAAGTTGTGCAATATTTTTCCCTATTTGTTTTATAATTTGTTATAGCTTTTTTATTTCTACTGAATTACTTAAAAAGAATAAATGTTTTTTAGTTTTAGAAACAACTGTGTCTTCTTCTATTTTATAGGACGTAAAGGACATCTAAAGGCATGCTGTTAAAAAAAAGTTGAAGGTCTGAAGACCGGAAAATTCAGCGGCTCGTAACTAGTACGGAGGAGCCCCCTCACTGACAAATGGTCGCCACAGTAGGTTTACTTTTTTTTCTTAATTAAAAGGCATGGGGCGGGAGAATAACATTACCCGATTCGAGCAACGACTTCAAGTTGACCTACAATTTAAAGTGGAATTCGAACCACTAACATTCTTTCTGCAAACCAGCGGAAGACAACCATGGATCGCCGCCAGTGAGATTCGAATCTGGCACCTCCGAAATACTACGTTATCGGGTATTAAAATGAGAAAAATATGTTAATAGGAGGTCGCCATTCGGTGATTTACTTAACTTTTTTTTAACCTTAAGTAAATTAAATTCAACCCTCTTAGATTGGATATCCCTAATCCAAGTTATAAATTTTAAGAAAGTGTAAATAAAAAATTTAATGTAGGTAGGGATCACCATCTTGTAACAGATAAGTTCTGCTTATCCGTCGCGTGCAGTCCGTTACTGATGCTGGTGTGAAGCTAGACAAAAAGCTCGATTTCACTCTGCACATTAACTATATTGTATTTCGGAATAATTCAGTTCTGGGTTATGTAAAGCGGTGGTCAAGGGAGTTTTCTGATCGGATGACCTTAATTCACTTATTTTTTCTCTTTGGTTAGGCTAATTCTTGTGTATGCCTCTCAGGGGTAATCTCCCTGTTATGCTGTACATTGTAGACGCATTGAGTCGGTGCAGCGGAACTTTGTTAGATTCGCGCTAAGAGACCTTCCGTGGAATGATCCACTGAGGCTTCCTCCTTATGTGGATCGCCTCCAGTTGCTTAATATGCATTCGTTGGAAGAAGGAGTTGCTGACCCAGTCTTTATTCTCCAGCTTTTGAACTCGAACATAGATTCTTGCACTCTCACAGGTATGGTTTCTTATAGGCGTACCCCGTATAACTTAATCAGATTGCACTTACTGCATGTTGTTTACTCTCGGTCTAACTATGGTATGCATGAGCCTATAAATCGCATGTGTAGCGCCGTGAGCCGTGAATATGTGTCCTGTTTTTTATCTGACTCTTATGCTTATGACAGACATGAAGTATTAATACCATGGTATTGCAATACAACGTACATACTATATATGTCACTCCATACCATATCAACACCATCTGAAACCACATGGTATTCCCACATATCGGTAGTATTGAAATTCGCAAATTTGACCTGGCATACCACGAATCTAGTGACTTCAGCGCCATCTTCCCTCTAATGTTTTTAATATATTGTCTGCTTACTGCCGCGTTACTAACATTTAAAAGAAGAAGGTTTTAATTTTTCACACAAAAACTCTGGAAAATCTTTTAAAAGTTGTACGAATTCAGTCCTTAAACACAATATTGCAAAGAAAGCGAAAAGGAAAAGTTGTACGATGGTAAAATTTTTTTTAGAAATGGAAAACAAAAAACTTGACAATAATGACAACCGCTAGTGAATGACAACTCCATACCACGAATAATGTGTGTCAGGGGTAGTCTCATACTATAGTATGAGCGATACCATGGTATTGATACTATGGTCCGATTCTATACGTGTTTTAGTAGTATTACTAAGGTTTTACTGAAGCGATCTCTGTTCTCTGTACACCCCTGATCGTTGTGCGTGAACGAGTTTTTGGTTATTTGATTACTAATGATTTTTTGCATGCTGGTGTGGGAGCCTCATTTGCCTTAGTATATTGTTATATTCTAGCGAATCGCGAATAGGTCAATTGATTCTGGGCGTCTGCCTGAGAAGTGCGCCTTCTGAGTTAGAATGATTAATTCTATATATCATACACGTCAGCAATACGCCCATGTAACACAACATCTAATATGCCACGGCTTTATATGCAGAGGCTTAAAACGCTGAACATCCGCAGCGCATATAACACAAAAAAGCCAAAAAGCTGATGCACAGCGTCATAACACCGACTACTCCATCAACAAAAAATGGTAAAGGGCGAAGGAGTGTTTTGTGAGCTGTGGTACAGAACACGCGGGATGATTCGAGAGCGGAAGACGACCATGGATCAGTGACACCATTAATTCTGCTAGCAACGCACGTTGCAGTTAAACAACATCAACAACAGAAGAAGCGGCCTACCACGGTGACAGTGGAGATTTAGATAAGATTGCCAAAAAAACTAGCAGGAAAGGCTCTTACAACAGAACATCCCGTCAGAGATACAAAGGGATCCCTTCTTATCACGAAGGAACATCAATTGCGGAGGTGGAATTAATATTTTGTTGAAGTCCTAAACAACATCTTTGCACCGTCGAATACCTCTTCACATGATCTTGAACACCCACCGGCTGCGGCCACCATTAGCAACAGAACTCCGACAATATTGGAGTTGGCTAACGCAATTAAATCGATGGACCATGGTAAGGCCCAGGGATTTATGAAATACCAGTGGAACTACTTAAAGCGGATCTCATTACTGCGGCTAATATTCTTTTCACCGTAATCCATAAATGTTTGAAAACCGAGACCTATCTCACTGAATGGGAAACAGGCGTAATTGTTAAGATACCCAAAAAAGGCGAACTGAGTAGTTGTAGCAATTAGCGTATCTCTTTTAACTGCAATCTCTAAATTAATAACAAAAATGATTTTAATTCGATGGCGATCAAGTGCACCCTTAGCGATGAACAAGTAGGCTTTCGTAAGGGTTTCTCCTGCAGCTATCATATCAGCACCCTCCTAAATAGCATCGAGCAATCTGCCGAACGGAGGTCCCCTTTACATCTTATTTTCGTCGATTTTGAGAAGGCATTTGAAAGCGTTGATTGCGAGTATATATAGACTGCTTTACGTAAGAGAGGCATTCCAGAAAACATTATCACCATCATAAAGGAATCCTACTCTGGTGCCCGATTTCACATCATACCCAAGGGAAAACTATCGGAGCCCTTCCAAGTGCTGAACGGAGTGTGAAAAGGATTTATACTGTCCCCTTTGATTTTCTTCATCGTCATTAATAACGTCTTGTGCAGCGCTCTAGATAAACACCAATCGCGAGATGGAAACTGTATAACCACCTTACGCACCTGAACTATACCAACGATGTATTTTCCTATCAAACAAACAGAGTCATGTAGCCCAAATTTCGGATAAGGTCGCAGAGGAGGACTTTGAAGATCAATGCTGCTAAAACCAAACCAATTAGCTTGGATTCCAGGACACAACAAGAAATTTATCTGGAAGAGCAGCAAATACAGCGAGTGAATAAATTTTGCTATTTCAGAAGCATAGTTACAGCAGATGGCGGAGCTGAAGTTGATGTACAGGCTCAATAAAGCTAGGGTTGCATTTAATACTCTTGCTGAGATCTGGCACAATAATAACATCTCCAGACGCACAAAACTCCGTATCTTCGAATCGAAACTAAAATCTGTTCTGTTGTGGAAACGGACCTGTCAAATATCAAGATGGAAGAGACATCAATATTCACAGGCGAAATTAGCAATGGATAGGCCACACACTAAGAAAAGGTCCAAGCAACATCGTACGACAGGCTCTATGTTGGAATCCTGACGGGATCAAAGGAAGACGCCAAATTCGATTGGAGAAGATCAGTCGAAAGGAAAGATAACCGTATCAACAAATCATGCGCACAGATTGAGAGTAGTCCTATGCTCCACAACGTGTTAAAGGAACCAGAGAGAAATGTAAAAGATCAACAAAATCTAGTATTAAGCGTAGCTAAAAAATTTTTAAATCAGCAATTCGAAAAAATGCCTACCACAGATTGTTAAGCTAATTTTGTTATATCTTCAAAAATCAATTTTAAAGTGAAATTTTGACATTAGGGTTTGGTTGGGGCAATACCCCCGGAGTTCAAATGTGACATTAAGACAAAATAAAATACCACCAGTCTGTTTGATAGTTGAACTATGAAAGTGACCGCGACGTCCTCTTTCCATAGATACCTTGAACTCTATATCTGTTTAGGCCCGTTCAGAATTATTACTCTTTGAAGACCGCCTATAAACATTTACATTCACACAAAAATATCACTGTCACAAAACATCAAACACATAGTTGTTGTCCTTTTTATTTAGATCAACGTTTATTTGATGAAAATCAGACATTAAGTGCAAAATTATTCTACTTTGTATTATCTAAATTATGTCAAACAAAACCAGAAAAACCGAATTTCATTAAAATATCCCAAACATACCTCATACCTTGACGAACGTAATGAAGGCAAATGATGAAACTGATGGCCAATGCAGTGAATCAGCGTGTGTGAAATAGCAAAAGCGACATGATGACAGCAGTGCAGAAGACGTTGTGCTCAGAGGAAAATAAAAGTTCAAAGTTGAAATCTGCATAGTGTCTGTATTGGATATGTTGTTTACAGAACTGTCATTCCCTTTTTGGATTTTTGACACACTTTTCGAAAAAGTCTGATGATGAAATTGAAAATTCTTCCAAAAGTTGCATAATAATCTTACAATTAGACGACGCCAGAAAAGATAAAATAGTGCATTAGCATTACTTCGGTCGGAAGGGAATTAGGGTAAGGGGAACGAGGAAACTTGAATGTCTTGTTTTTGCATTCCTGTGAGCTAGAAAATAGGATTTTTTTCTTAATAGTTATTAAAAACTCACAGGGATACCGAGGCTCGAACCCTGGAACGATAATGTGGTGATCGTACCACTTAACCAATTGATACAACTCTGTCTCTTAAAACTGATTTTTGGAAATATGTCGCAATAAATTTTTCTAAATGTAATGGCAGCATTGAAAATATATAGAAGTCTGATCATCAAAAACACCATCGGCGAAAATGTAAACGTCTAAAGTATTGACTCGATCATCAAGGACTCAACAACGCAATAAATGCACTTGCAATAATAGCCATTGAATATGAGATCCTTGAAAAAATGCGTTTTTCAAGATATATTGGAAGCAAATAGTGTACTTTGCATATGCACTACTCTACACGGATTTTTTTTATGATACTGACAAAACTCAGGGGATGCCCTATGATGATGAAGCACAGCGGGTTATGTGGTTGGAAAAAACGAGGGAAGGTGATGACGTATATGCCTCGCTTAAAAGTTTCGGGTTCATAACACGGGGGAAAACACGTCCAAATTTGATCTGAAGAGTAGAGGGGTGGAAGCAACTTGAGGCTCTTCTGTCGCGTGTTTAAATGTACCTACAAGTAATCAGGCTAGTAATATCTAAGAACCACGGCCGTAAAAATAGAGATAGAAGAGTGAGAGACAACCGACATTACACATTGATTTGCTCTGCCCAAGCGAGGATCGCAGAACTGTCGTTGTTTACTGATCCAAACATGCGTTCTCGGTTGATTTATGTAGAGCTCCCACGAGAATGTAATTAAGAATCAAAAGAGTTCACGAAATCAAGGATGCTGTCGGCGAAAATATGAATATAATATTTTGTGTCATTAACAAAACGAAGAGTTAATAATTCCAATGCCCCGTTAGACCCCATAGTAAGCCTCCGGTTGAGCGGTAAGGGCGAAAAACATATTAGAAATAGTTAATAGGTTATTTTCTAGATATTTCATCAACTGAGAGATTCAAAACCAGTTTTCATGCAGACGGAAACACTTCCATTGAAGACTTCAGGTGAAAAAATTTGCGCAGAGGTTTAGCCTAAGCAAAGGAGCAGCATTTTGAAGCTAGTGACGAAAACCCATAAGGTCCAGTAGCTTTTGTCACGTCGGGCTGAGAGTGTACCTTAAAATTGTTACGGTAAGGGTTTGGGAATCCATGCTCACAGGCAACCAACATATGGCTGCAGGTGGGCATGGATTGGATTGAGGGTTGTGAGCACCACTAAGTTGATATTAGTACTCACAACCAATAGGGATTGGGAAGGTTATGGGGACTACCGGGGAGAGTGTAAGTTGCCGTGCAGGCTTGGTCGTTGACCGAAGAGGTGAGGGGCCCGCCTAGCGAGCCGTGCTAAGCTCGTCGGACTGGGGTGAGTTCTTGCCTCACGCTCTACGGTACACTCACCCGAACTTTAATGCGGGCACTCTTAAGTCCTTATAGACTGAAGACCAAATAAAAGGGAATGCACAAAGATACTGAGGGGAATAAAATAAAAGGATAAAAAGAAAACCGATATTATGCTCCTGACGAGAAGCAACCTCAGCCTCCAGCTGGTATGAGGCATATCGGGCTAACCCTCCCCATCCTATGACTATGTCACGCCCTGTATTGCGACATAGTCCCTATTGCCTCGGATAGTTGTCCGAACTAAATTTTAGAGAGAGAGATCGCCCGGAGGAATCTGGCTAATGTCACTCACTCCATGATTCCTGGATGGATAGGGAAAATTAAAAAAAAATGTGGAGGAAAATGCGCGGGGTTAGTTTGATTTACTTTGAATTCAGTGTACTGCTCATATACGCTATGAAACGTTTTAATCAATAAAGGGGGGGGGGGCAATTTATACACGGAGTTCCAATGAGATCACTAGCTAGGGATTCGGATTATAGCGCCCCAAAACAGAAGAGCTTCACCCAGTTCAAGACAACGATTGCAAATTGCTATATGATCAAAGGAAATATAAAGCTAATTTAACGTAATTGATTTAATGAAATCACAAAATCTCTATTTGATTGTCACCAACTTGTTCAATTTATAATGTGTATGTCAACAACAGTCAATCCCCATTTTTTTAAAAATATTCAACAAAAAAAAAACTTACAAATACATTGATACTTTAAACGATTATGAGATCAAACAATAAATGCTAGCAGAATTCAATTTTGTTCGCAGAAAGAAAAACTTCGAGAAAATTTTCACCAAATACATATATCTTCAAAGACTAAAGATATTCAGCAGAAAGAACTTTTCAAACTAAAGTAAAATTTTATTCAAAAATATATATATTCATTCAATTGCTACAAGTTAAGAAAGTGCGACTTGGAAGTCATGATCAGCACCGCTCTATTTCACGCAATTAAATCAGATTTCAGCTGCCTTGAAGTCTCACTTTCTCAAAGGAAAATTTATCAAACACAAAACGTTATAACTTAGTGCTATTGGCACTCTCCATGTATTTCATATATGGGTATCATCTATATGTTTTAATTTATGGTGTAATTCATGTAAAACATGCCATTGCATGTGAAAAATTTTATATTGTAAATTGTATTTGAAAATATCGATATTTATTTCATTGCCATAAATTTATATACAAAAAAAAAGGAATTTGATTACCTTGTATCCATTTTTACTATTTGGCTTTTCTCACCTGTTTTCTTCCTTTGAGGAATTCTCCGCTGCTTACCACTTGCTCGAGCACGTGCTGTCCTCCAAATCCAATAAAAAAGTGGCGATCCGCTAAGTCGCCACCTCTTTAGGGGTTTTTTTTCGGAACCTTTTTTCTTTTCGTCCCTGCCACCTTCAAAGTTCTTCCTTCCTTTCTCCTTTTTTTTTTGTTTTTATATGTCTCTAGTCGATTTCCTTTTTCCTTCTCTCCGCCCTACTTTTCGTCACCACCGCTAAAAGAAAAACTCCCGAATCCCACCTTCACAGTCCTCAACCATCCTAAAAACTGACTTATGCCGGCTTAACCTCTCTTTTTCTCCTGTTGTCGGCCCACACCCCAGCCGTTCCACTTTTTATGTCTATTTCTCGTGTTAGTTTGCTGGATATCGGACCAGCGGCGCGATGATCGCTGGATTCCTAATTCTTTCTTGAGATGTTTTTATTGCAGAACTTCCGGCGTAAGGAGCCTCGACTTGATGCTCACATAACAAAATCTTCCCGCGTGCGAAGGTGTAGCGACTTCTACCTGCTAGTGCGCTGTGATCAAGATGGAAGGGACTGCGATGGAGGTGGTAAGTAGGAATTAGCAGCAGGCATATTGCTTTTGTCCAATGAGCCAGTAAAACCTTTTCACTTTTCTGGGAATTGTAAAATTTATGAAGGAAGTTAATTTATTTTAGCTGCAGATTCCTTAAAATTTCCTTTGCTTTTATTATTCCAAGGAATGGCTCTATATAAATTTATCATCGCATGGTAAAAGTAAGTGTATAAAAGATGTCATCCCAGTACCTAATTCTTAGTAAGTTACTAACAGCTCCAGTGCACTCTTTATTATGTGTCCAACATCTTTTTTTAACTATTTATTGCGATTTTTCAAATGAAAAGTGTTTAGGGACGGATGAGTTTAAAAATCGGTCATTTAAAGGGGAATTCCAGAATAACGTTAAAGATGAAACCCATATTAGACTGGTGAGTGATAATGGAAGGTGAAATACATAAATCAGAGTACAAGAACACAAAAGAGTGGGTGAGCCGAAGAGAGCTTGACTAGATTTAATACGGGTGAGTGTTCAGCACAAACGAGAAAGAAGCCAAGTCGGGATGTGATTTGTTACTATTTCAAGATCGAATATCTCGAAATTTAAGCCAGATATAAAAAAAAATTATTTATTATTTTCGTTTTATTTTATGGTGTTTTATTCATCGAACTTCATCGTCAAATCGGGGCCACGGAAACTAAAATCGTGCCGTGTACATACTTATGTTAATATCAATATATGTAATTATCAACAAATTTTACATAATACATTTTTTTTCACCCCTTCCCTTTTGAATCGCCAAAAATCCTTTTAGGTACTGTCATCTAGATAGTAGAGTGCTTGGTAAAAATTTGAAGCCAACCATTTTCGGAACTCCAGCGTAATAAATTAATTAGTTATTACATACATTAGTAAATTAATAAAAATCAATGACAAATTTAATGAAAAAAATTAATATGTAGAAAAGTTGAAAATCATGTGTCCTTTTTTATTTACTAAATTACTCCAAAATTCTAATAAATTAACATATTATTAATTAAGTAATTATATTACAACAAATTTAGGATTTAATGCAATAAAAAAAAACTACACAACTAACGCAAACCGCTAAAGAAACTTCGCTTCTTCCATGATCTTTTGTGTGGGTGAAACTCACCGTTTTTTTTTTAAATAAAATTATTACCAAAGAAGCGATGACTTGTAGCTGGATCAAGGAAATTGATAATTTATACTTTATTGGTCTGAAAATTTTGTTAACCAAACGCCAGAAAGTACATAAGCACAGATACAAGCCCGGAAAACATGACAATTCGGCCATTTTATCAACAAGCGTTTCGTCATTATTTCATTTGGTTTTGTATCACAGATTAATCAATCATTGCACACATATAAAACTGCACCAAACTAAAGAGAAAACAAACACAGGAAAGAGTCTTCTAATTAAAACACATAACAATTTATTGTATTTGAGAATTTTTTATCGTGTCCACATGTTCAGAATATTTGTAGGTTCACGTCAAGTAAATTCCAAGTTGAGACTTTAAAAATCCTGCGAGAAATCCTACGAAAACGTAGAATTCCCCAACCTTTTCCTATTCTTTACTGTAGTCAGGGTCGGTTCGTTAAACAAACTTTGCTTACACCACCAATTCTCAGCTGCTCGGGTCACCTTCCGGCTGTGACTTGAGTTGAGAACTGGAAAAAGTGCGTGTTATGTGTAAAAATTGTCCCATAAGGGTGCAGCTGCTGAGTGGAGATTAGACAATGATCTTAATTGCCGAAAATAGCCCTGATCAAAACGGAGTATTTGTCTGGATGCTATGTGTGTTAAAAAAGATCTCACAAATGCGAATTTTGCCCTATTGTATCAAGAGCACTAGCCGGACACTCGCCCAGTTGTTGCAAATTAAAGTCCTCGCTAAATAACTCGACGTGTCTTCCAAACGCACTAAAAGCAGAAGAATGTCTTAGCACTTATAGATTGAAGTTATTTTCAGTGACAGCAAACCAAAAAACGACTAATCGTCAAGCCATAAAAGTTGTACAAATCAATAGAGAATTTTTGCTTGGTCCCGTATTGTCTTAAATGCTTCAGAAAATTTTTGTTTTCTTTTCATTTTCTGAAAGAACATAGTAGTTAGAAAAAATTTCCAGTCAAAAATCAAGAATTTAGCAAGGTTATAGCCGTTTACCTCAGCGCAGAGAGCGCCCTCATCTCTGCCTCCCGCAGGTTTTGCATGAGAAAAAATAAATTCTATAGTGGCCCCACTGTATTTGGGCCGGAATCAACGAAGTTTGGTAAATATCAAAATTTAAATTTTTTTTTATGACGCGTTTACGACGCGATTTACGAGATAATTTCGGTGAAAACTTCTTTTCGTAGACTTAAACTTTCAATCGTGTTTTTCTCGAAACGACTTTTGTCGACCTGGCCGGATGCTTAACTCATTATAAAACTGGTCGATTTTAAATTTTCAAACACAAATATTCTTGAAATCGCAGTTCCCAAGACTACATAGGGGGTTTCCTTCTTAAATTAATATTTTTTTGAATCCCCTAAATATAAAAAAAATAATGTCAAAACGAAATTTTGTTGAATGCCCGCTATTTTGTGAAAGATTTTCTTTTTTTTTTTGACAAAAGGCTATGTACAGTAAAAGTTACACTTATATTGAATATAAAACATTTTTGGTTTGTTTTTTCAGATCAACTGTTCTCAAAGAATCAAGCCGGCCGTTGAACTTTAGAAAAAAACCAAGAAGTCCATGTTTTTCAAAGTCATGTTAAAAATTTACTTGCGTTAATACTACGAAATTTTAAACAACATTAAAGGAACGTATAACTTTGTAAAAAAAATTCTTTATTTATGCAAAATATCAGCAGACTTTGCGCGAAGGCCTTCAATTGGTGGGCAGACTATCTCGACTTCTACTCAGACAAAAAAATTCAGAAACTTTTAAAAATTTACTCCAAAATCTAGGTAATCAGGGAGTATTTAAGAAAACAATATAAAATTTTGCAAAACCACCCCTTTCTATTACATTAACAATTGTTTAAACAAACAACTAAAATTCTGGCTCCCAGATGACCTAAATATAATATCTTTTAAGATATCTTTCATCTATGAAGCCCTTTCATGTTTAGATGAAGCCCATACATACTTGGCCTAGTAACCCCACTTTAAAATCGCAACCACCCCCCACCCATCTTCAACCCTTTTGCAATAAAAATAAAAGTATTAAAATTTGTCCATTTAGAATAAAGGTGGGCAAGCATAATTTATAATTATTCCAAATTTGAAGTCGATATCATTAGCAGTTGCTGAAATAAACCGCTGTGATAGACAGATAAATAAAGTCGCACAATAAGGGTTCCTTTTTTAACACCCTACGGCACCCTCATTAGTTGTATTAATATCTAGTTTTTGGTTTTTTTTCGAAGGCGTCCAACAGCTAAAGGAAAGTTAATTTGTTGCTGCTGCTATTAAGGAAGAGGCAAAGAAATTTATCTTTTCCTTATTAAAGACGACGAGTTTTGAACGGTTTGTACTTTGCACATTTCGAAAAATATTTGAATAATTTTTTATTAAAAGGTTAGTGGAAAAGTGGTCTGCTGCTTAGTTCGGTTTTTGATACCCACCGAACTATGATTTTTAATAGAGCATAAGAGCCCCTCACCTTAACGAGATTTCAGTGCACTTTACACAAATCATTCTTGAATTATTCATTATTTACTCGACTGGGTTAATAGGGTAAAATCAATTAGATACAGATAAAATTAGATTAGATTCTTGACGGTTTTTTCAAAACTCCTAGATGCGGCCGATGATTTCGGGAATCCTCTAATCCCAGGTGAATCTATTTCTTGATGTTAATAATAATTTATTTCTTGATGTTAATTACAAGTAGCTTTTAATCGGAGTGCTTTCGAACTTATTAAAAATTATAAAAACGACAAGTAAAAAAGAAAAAAATGACAATATTTTTTTTTTCGTTTTTTGTTTTACGAAAAAAGTATTTTGTCTAATAAAATTCGCGAAACATTTTAGTTCATCTAGAAGACAAAGGTGTTGAAAAGCTGTCTTCCGAATTTCATGAGAACCGGTCGAGCACTTTAAAAGTAACCTGGATTTTAAGTGACGAAAAATTCATTTAAAAAAAATTGCTGTCAAAGATTAAGTAACGACGCGGGATAAAATCTATACTGATACTTGAAAAAGACTATCATAGAATAGTGACCGTTTCTTTTCTCTCTAAGCGACCTCTGAAATACATGTCCTTTCCTCAAATAGAAAATGTGGAGTAAATTCAAAGAGACAGCCAGTTCGTGGCTCACACGCGCCTACTTTGGGTACATCGGTCTTAAGGGATTTTGATAGGGATACCATTCCAACTTCGGGGAAAATATTTCCTCACGTGTTCTTGAGACCCCAAAGTTAATATTTACGTAAAAAAATCTATATTTTAATAGATTATACCCCGTTAGTGTAAATAAATTTATATAATTTCGCAACTAAACTTCAGTAACTATTTGTCGAAAAAACTTACTTTTGCAAAAATATTTATAAAATTTTTAAATTACTCTCTAATTACACGTATGATCTCAAACCGGGAATTTTTTCTCGCTTATGGAGGTTTTTCAGTTAGTCAGTTTCTGACTTATAAGAGCGCCGGAGCGACTTCTCTCACTTGAAGAGATTAAAGGCAATACTGTTGTAATATATGTAATTTAGTGCAGTCTCGTCTATCATGAGCTATACACACACATTAATTTCAACATGGCAGCAGAGCGTGGTTAACTGTAGTGAAGCTTTGACCAATAAAGTCATCAATCCAATGGCTAAGAAAAAGTGAAAATTCAGTGCCTAACTAAATAAATGGAAAATAAACTAGATAAACCCAATGAAAGTGAGTACAAACTAAAAAAGGAGGATATTGAACATTTGAGAAAAAGATTTACGAAAATTACAAGGGACGTATTAATTTTTAAAGCAATTATAAACGTGAAAAGTGAAAACAAAATGGCCAACCAAACAAAGAACAACGATATGGGTATACCAATATTTGATGGCGAAGATTATAAAAGTTGGAAGTTTAGACCAGTGATGTCCAAACCTATGCCCGCGGGCAAGTGAGCTTTTGAGCTTTTAAATTCGTATATGCACTTGTTTGGATGTATTCGGTTTTCTGTTTTTGCGTTTTTAATTGTTAAACCAAGCAAAAGCTAAAAGAAATTGTCATATTTGAGTAGTTTTGTAAGCAATTATACAATATCTTAAGATATACAATCTTTTGCAAACACTTTAAGGTTCTAAATTAAACAAACAGTACAAAATGCTTCTGAAGCTTTTAAGCATTCCTCAAATTAAGTAGTGTGAGTGTGGCCATCACTGGTTTAGACTGATGATTTTCCTAGAATATAAAGTATGTAAAGATCAAGCGACAAAATCAAGGACAAATCAAGACGAAGAAGAAGCGTGAAAAAAGAAAGATCTCAAGGCCAGAGCAATAATAACAAACTCAGTGTCGAATAAACAGCTAGAGTATATATCCGAGTATAAGACAGCGTATGATATGATAAAAACGTTTGATAAATTATATACAGCAAAGAGTACTGCAAATAATAAACATAAGCAAAATCGAAGAAATTAAACTAAATAACTTTGAAAATGTTGAGGAATTTTTCGCAAGTTTTGAGAAAGCAGTAAACGATTTTAAAGCTGCCGGAGGAAATATTGAAGAAGCTGAAAAAATGAGCTATCTACTCAGAGCATTGCCGTTAAGCTACAGCTACATCGGAGATTTTATAGATGTAATACCCGAAGAACAAAGGACAGTAGAATATGTAAAGTCAAAAATCATCATCATCACAACAACAACAAGAATCATCGGAAGCCTGGACTACGCAAATTCAGCAAGCAAATGACAAGCGAGTTTACAATATAGGAAATAGGGTAATGTAATAAATTGGTTGTTAGATATTGTAGCAGTGAGGATCATTTAATAAATATTGATAAATATTTTTGCGAGTATATAAACATAGAGAAACCAGTCGAAGTTAGTTTGCCCAATGGAGAGAAAATAAAAGCCACAAAGATAGGAAAAATATGTATTTTGATAATTATACACATAAGTCGAAAGTAGAGTTAAACAATGTTTATTTTGTAAAAGGCTTAGAGAGGAATATACTCAGTGTATCGAAAATAGCTAAAGCTAGTGAAATTGTAGTAAAGGAAAATTTTGCAAAAGTATATTCTAAGTCTAAGAACGAACTAATGGCAACAGCTAAAGTAGAAAACGGCTTGTATTATGCGAAAAGTTTTGTAAATAGAGATATTAAAAAATGTGTCAACAGTACTGATAAAAATAAAAATAATATTAATAATGAAATATTAACAAACAAAGAGAAATGGCACCGAGCGTTAAAATATGTGAATTTTCAATATTTAAATAAATTAGTTAAAAATAAAATTATCGATGGTATGCCAGATAAACTAGAAAATATTGAGATGAAATGTGCAAATTGTATTGAAAGCAAAATGGCAAATAAACAATTTGAAAATAATATAAAAAAAGGCTAAAGAAAGCTTAGAAGTTATACATACTGATTTGAATGTGGCACACAAAACAATAGGTTACAAAGAAGAAAAATATTTTTTAACTTTTATTGACGAGTACAGCAAGTGTGCAAAAATTTATTGTATTAAACAAAAATCAGAAACTATTGATTGTTTAATAGACTTTGTGAATTTAGTTGTAAATAGATTTTTTTAAAAAATTCAAAAATTAAATTTCGATAATGGAAAGGAGTATCTTAACAAAGACATGTATGATTTCATTAAATATAAAGGAATTGAATTATTGTCATGCCCACCATATGTACACGAATTAAACGGTGTTGCAGAAAGATACAATAGGTCAGCTATGGATATGGGTAGATGCCTAATGAGAGAGGCACGAATGAATTTACAATATTGGCCAGACGTTATGAAGACAGCTGTATATTTAAAAAACAGAATAATTGCTAATACATATGAAAATAAAACACCTTATGAAATATTTTTTGGCGAAAAGCCTAATGTAAAACATCTGAAAATCTATGGCTGTAGAGTATTTGTAGGAAAGCCAGAACAAAAAAGACAAAGTAAATGGGATGATAAAGCGCAATTATTAATTTTAGTTGGATATGCAGAAAATGGTTATAGAGTTTTGTTAAATAATCAATTGCTAGACACGTAGAGGTAGTTGAAGATAAAATAAAAATAATTTGTTTAAATAAAAATTTTGAAAATGAAAATTCTGAAAATGAGTCTGAAAAAGAAAATGATTATTTAAATGAAAGTGAATCTGAACATGATGATGATAATGAAATTATAATTGAAAATGAAATGAACAACAAAGATTAAATCCTAGACAAACAGACAAAAAGAATGAATTACCAATTAGAAAGTCAGAAAGAAAAAAAGGTCCAATTGAAAGATACGGTAATCTAATTACACACGTTATTTATGTAAATTATATTAATGCTAATGTACCCGAAACATTCGAGGAGGCGATAAATTCAAAAGAAAGGAAAAAATGGCAAGAAGCTATGAATCTTGAAATAAAAAATTTAAATAAAAATAATAATGGGAAATTGTTGAAAAACCAATTGATAAAGAAATTCTAGACGTTAAATCGATATATAAGAAAAAAGATAACAATACGTATAAAGCTAGGTTGGTAGTAAGAGGTTTTCAGCAAAAAGAATATATTGAAAATGTCTATTCACCAGTAGGAAAAATGCAATCATTAAAAGTCTTGGTATCATATTGTTGTCAAAATGATTTATTTATCGAACAAATGGATGTCGAAACAGCGTTTCTAAATGGAAAAATTAAATCAGAAATATATGTAAATCAACCTAAAGGTTATGAAATTAATGAAAACAAGTCTGTAAATTAAATCGAGCGTTGTATGGATTAAAAGAAAGTCCTAGAGTATGGTATGAAACATTTCATGAATTTATAAACAAATTAAATTTTAAACGAAGTAATTCCGACTTTTGTCTTTATGTTAATAACGAAGGATTAAATCCAATTTATGTATTAATTTTTGTAGATGATTTATTAATTTGTTGTAAGGATTTTGAAAAGATAAAATTAATAAAACAAAAAATGATGAAAAAATTTACTATGAAAGACTTGAGAAGAATTAAAAATTACATTGGTATCGAAATTGATTTTGAGAATGATAAGCATGTTATGAAACTAAGTCAACAAAAATATATTGAATCATTGGCACAAAAATATAAGTTATAAAATTCAAAATTGTACAACACACCTATGGAAACAAGTTTAAAGTTAGAAAAACCTGAATATTGTGAAGAACAAATAAAATTTAGAAATTTGATAGGAGAACTTTTATATGTAAGTGCTGGTACTCGACCTGATAGAACATATAGTGTTAATTACCTAAGCAGGTTCCAAAATTGTTATAATGAGATGCATTATAAATATGCAATGCGAATTTTAAGATATTTAGTTGAAACGAAGGAGATGAAACTAATATTCAACTGTAATAAAAAAAAAAGAAATCCTAGATTGTATGGTAGATTCCGATTATGCTGGAGATAATGTTGATAGGAAATCCACAACAGGACAAGTAATAAAATTGTATGATAATGTAATATTTTGGAAAACTCATAAGCAAAACAATGTAACAAAATGTTCAACTTTTGCGGAATACACAGCATTATCAGAAGCGGTCACTGAAGTATTGTTCATTACAAATTTGTTAAGTGAAATATTTGATGTAAAATTTGATAAGCCTATTAATATATATGAAGATAATTCAGGTGCGGTTGCGATATCGAAATTTGGTAACTTTACAAAAAAACTTTACATCGAAGTGCAGTATCACTAATATAAATGAAAATTATGAAAACGAAAATATTGATATAATAAAAATTGATTCTAAGAATAATTTAGCAGATATTCTAACAAAAAGTTTAAATAAAGAAAAATTTATAATGAATAGAAAAATGTTAAAACTAATGTGAGAATAAAAGAAAAATAAAAAATTATATTTACATTGGGACAAGACTGTAAATTTAAGGAGGCGTGTTGTAATATATGTAAATTAGTACAGTCTCGTCTATCATGAACTATATACACAGCGTTTAGTTATACACGTATGTTCTATATACAGGTGCGACTTATTTAAGGCAGTAAGCCAGTCGCTCACGTACTCGTCATATGTAAACAATGTAAAGCCCATGTCTTTATATTAAATTATACTAATTTTCATTTATCTTAACTTGTTTGCTTATATCACCAACACACACCTCATTAATTCCTCATTTACAAAAATAAAGTTACGTTACAAAAATAAAGTTACGTTACAGTTGTCTCCCTTAAGTAGTTCTCACTACTTACTACAGCTGACAAACATGTTTAAATTGCCATGCCAATTTTCTATCATTTAATAGGTGGAGCTTTAAGGAGATTTCGCTCCAAATCACCTAAATTTTCAGTGGTGTATAGTTCCGGAATCAGTAATGCGATTTCAGCGCGAAATCTCCATTTTAAGTGATTTCGGATTTGGTGTGTCTACGGCATTAATCACTTTTATTTGGAATAATAATCGATTGATCTTTCCTATTTTTAGATTTTGAAGTCATCCTTTAACTAATCATAACATTAGTTGACGGGCTGAGAGTAAAAGTGACCTATTTATAAGGTTCGGGCAAAAGTGGCTTAGAAAATGTTCCGCGCAAAAACGAATCGCGTGAGATTCAGGGCAAAAACGAATCGTAGAAAATTTCCGGGCAAAAACGACTTAGCTACTTAACTACATTAACTTTGCATTACTTTTTGTAGTTAAATCGTGTTTGCCCGGAAATTTTCTATGATTCGTTTTTGCCCGGAATCTCACGCGATTCGTTTTTGCGCGGAACATTTTCTAAGCCACTTTTGCCCGAACCTTATAAATAGGTCACTTTTACTCTCAGCCCGTGAGTTGTTAATACAGAAATTAAAAGGGTTCCTACTTCTACACGTATCCACTCCATCCCGATGCATCCAGCAAATTTGTTGCCGTGCAATTTGAAAACAGGAATAATGTTTGCACTAATTTATCGTACTTACCGGTATTTATTTCCTTTATTCAGGATTATTTCAAAACTGCAACGCATACAATTTTAGTTTCGTCTTTTACAACAGAGAAATAATTGGTTATCTCTTTAAATGTACTAGGTTTGACCATTATAAGATAGTAGATCCAATTAAAGTCAAATACAACAAGGAACTGCCGAAACATTCTTGTGGTCCTTTTATTAAAAAAAAGGATATCATCTGCGTACATAAATATGTTCATATAAGCTATAATTTACACCCATGTTGCTATATTTCTTTACATAATTTCATGGTGACCCAATTTTTCGCTAAAAATGGCAATTTTGCATCGTCAGACATTAAAAGCCGCGGAAAGGACTACTCTCGTTCCGGAAATGTGAAACTAGGCGTGCATGAAGAGCGAAATTATCGAAGCAACTAGCGAAGGCTCTTTTCCAGGGACAAACCAATTTCGCTAAAATTATTCAACCTTTTTTGAGTTATGCTCCGCTTTGTCAAGTTTAATAAACATGTGTTGCACGTATTCATACAAAAATGCATTACTCATGCATGCGACACGTGGAGATGCAACACCGCCTCGCCAGCGGTGTGCACAGCGCCAGAAATTTGCATTATTCACAGCGTAAAATGTAGACAAGTTAAACGAAAGATATGTCACTGGCTCAGCATTCAGGATGGAACTTCGAGCAGTGCCACTGCTAGATGGCAGCAACTTGTGCACAAATGGATGTGCTGACACAATGACTGATTGGGGATTATTATGGCAGCAGACAGTTCCCGATTGGGGCAACAATCTTTCCCCGAATAGCCCTTACCGAACGCTCAGCATATCCAACCACTCCACTTGCAGTGCACGACTCAAGTAATTTTCTCAAGTACAAAAGACTCCCAAGAAATTGATGTCACTTCCGAAAAGGGCTTACGGGGCGCTTTCAGATCCGAATCTATCAAACTGACTTTTTCGAAATTGGCAGCCGCTTTAGAAGATTTGCAAGTGTCAGTCAAACTAGTTTCAGAAAGGACGTAACACCGGCAGGAAAATTTAGAGTAAGAAGCTAAAAAATTGTATCAACCAGGCGAGGGTGGCGGGTAGTAGAAGTTCTTTCATGACGGAAGAAACGATTCACAGCGTCATTGAGATAGAAAGCTCCTTCAGCTGAATAGCTTTCTTTGGAAAAACATGAAAGGAGCTGGAGATTGAGTGGCTTTCGTTGGACGATTTTCGCAACCCAGAAAAGTTTTGCAAAACGTGCTATCACTTGGCGTGAACACAACTTTTTAATTTACTTTGAAATTTAATTTTCTTGAATAGCTTTCAGTTAGTTTCCTTTCAAAGGATGCGATGCAGGCAAGCTGACTGTCGTTAGCTTTCGGGGATTACGGCATTTTTGCACGGTAACTGCGTATTTCTGTTAGTTTAGTTGTCGCTTTAGAATCAAAGTCGAAACTTTGAGAATTTTATTGGGTGATGTAAAGAGATAACGAAAATTCAAGAATGCTGAAATGAAGAGATTTTTAGTTCCTCTGGTTTTCTTTTGGGAATTCTACAAAAACTCTCACATCTAAAAAGTAAAGGTTTGATTGAAACATTAAGTATTAATAGAAAATAATATTTCATAGAGATAAAAAGGATTCGTCGGAAGTAAATAGTATATTCACGCGCTGTGCATAACGACTCTAACAGGTGAAATATCTAGGGATTACATTTGAATCTTAACTATACTGGAACCTTCACCTAGGCTACGTAACCGAGAAAACCCTCTTAGGTTTGCTGCATAGCTTGCTACCTGGGGTTTTGAGCCCAAGACTATGCACCTAATTAATTAATCTAATCTAATTAGACCCATAATTACATAAAACTAAGCTGAAGCTAAATTGAGCAGCATTCAACGGAAAGCCTGCCTAAGTCTCCCTGCAGTAATGCTCACCTCACTCACTGCACCGCTAGAGACCTTCCTGAAAGTCTTACCTCTTCATAATAATATAAGGAAAATCGAATATAGAATGCGTGAGACGCCTTAGTCACTTCGACACCATATCGTCCAGGCTTTTAACACTCCAACAACCCACTACAAAGGTGGAGAAAACTGAAGACGGGAACTTCCCCAGTATTCCACAGGAAGGACTTGTCTGGCATTTCGACGATTCGGAAACTAATACGTTGGTAGGAGGGAGGGGGGGCACTAGCGATAGGTCGAAAAAAGGAAACTTTCCTGTGTGCTAAATAGCAAGAATAATTGAGTTTTCAGTGGCTTTAGACAAGCATGGTGACGTCGTAGGTAGTAAAATTCTTAGTGGAAGAAAACTAAAGTGGGCTATATACAGTTTCGGGGCTTTCAAACCAACTGGCTTGCACAACACAATCGCTACTAGCTTCAAAGAGCTTTCAAGCTATTTATTAAGTTCCCCAAAAGCTCATATTCTGGATTCGTGGACAAAAGTCAAGGTGGTCTTCATTCCCAAAGGAGGGAGATCATCACACGGTAAACTTGAGGACTTTATACCAAAATGTCTCTCCTCCTTCAATCATAAAACCTTGTGGAGACTTATTTAGGGCCATATGGAAGAAATAATATAACCATCTAAGCTGTTTATCTCTTCACACGCATATAACAAGGGTAACAAGTTAAGAAGATCAATCAAGTACAAGTTATTCAAACTTCAGAGGTTTTAACGCATCTTTATCAGAGAGTTCACTCAGCGAGCTGTATAGATATTATGTTTAAAATCAGGATTGTAAGCTCTTGTTTGGGAGATCTACCATATGTAGATACAAAACAAGAGGCACTCCCCGAGGAGGGATTCTCTAGCCGTTTCTGTAGAATTCGGTCCTCAATGATCTACTTCTGGATCTAGATTATCACGGCTATAAGATTATTGCTCACGGAGCTATATTAATTTCAGGCAAGCATCTAAATCACCTAGCTAAGGTGATGGAACTTGCTCTCTAAACTAAACCAAAGTATTTAAGTTAAACATCTGAGTCTTATTCTGGATCATATGATTAGCTGGATAAGATGATTACTGGTATGTACTCGTGCAAAATGGCAAAAGGCAAAAGATGGGGCACGGAGCCGATAACTGTGCACTGACACTCTGTTAGCGTTATTAGGTATATACTTAGTTTCGGGGTGGTCTAGCACTAGAGAAAGTTCAGAGAAGGGCAGAATTTCTGATCACGGGTGCCCGCGGAACAGTACCTTCTACGCTCTTCTTAACGCCATGTCCCACTACTTTTCCTCCAGGTAGGAAAAGGAGAAAGTATCCCCCAACGGTGATATCACTGCACCTTTACACTGACAGCTCTCTGTTGGAAAGTAAAGTGGACGGAGAGGTGTACCCGGAAGACCTGGACTTAAATATTTCGTTATTGCAGTGTTTTCAAAGCAGAAAGCAGGACTATAAAGCTACCATCAGAATGTCTGCAGGGCAGCGTAGTTGCGTCGAGCGCTATCTGCATCTTAAAAGACAGTGAAGCTGCTATTAAATTTCGAGGTATAGTTATAGTTGAGCTGGCTAGATTCGGTGTCACTTTACCAAACCAGTATACATATACCTAACTCACAATAGCAAATACAGCAAAAGGAACTGATATCACTGGAGTGAAAAATTGTAAATTGTAAAGGAGGAGCTCTTATCGTGACCACATTTCAGAACATTTGTAGGTTCACCTCAAACAAATGTCAGGTTAAAACTTAAATAATATCTAAAAAAATATGACAAGGTAGAATTTCCCACCCTTTATCTAAAGTTTACTACGGGAAGCATCGGTTTGTTTACAGCTCTAGTGAATATCTGTCTGAATTTGCATGCAGGCTTGTATCCCGAGTACGCTGTGCTCATTGGCCTCATAAGCAGATCCTGAAGCAGACTCGGTGTAAAGTGTAAATGATTTCTGTGGGAGTAACCAAAATAAGGAGGCAGAGGAAACCATTCCTCTTCTCTTATGTAACTGTCCAGCTCTAACCAACCGCTAAAACCGTTATTGAGGCTCGCCATATTTTCAGGTTTAGCTGATCTATAGATAGATGCTTAAACCTTATGCGGCCAAAGGCTTCATGGTGGCAGAGGATATACTTTGCAGGCTCGTCCTCTCCAGACCTGTCATAAGTCTCAGCTCTGTTTTGCTATGTGTCTTTTTTCATCCTTTGATTGATTGATTGATTAAATTTGGAGGTGCTAGGTTCTCAAGCGCTGCGGCCACTAGGGCCTATTGTGCTAACTCTCTCAACTCCTTATAGTAAGCCGGTCCCTCCGAAGAAGTTCAACAGCTCCCGCAGTTGGCAGTCATTCAGCCCGCTCGGTACCAGGGTTGGTTTCCCGAATAGGCTAAGTCTGCTCCTGGCTACTGCAGGGCATTCACATAGCACATGTAATGGGGTCTCATCCTCCTCCAGACAGAGTCCGCAGGTGGGGTCGATGGCTCTGCCTATCCTCACCAGGTGCTTCCTTAGCTTACAGTGGCCGGTAAGTAGGCCTGCCAGGGTTCTAACAGCCGACCTGCTCAGCTTGAGGAGCTCCCTGGATCTACCCGGCGACGGTGAGGGCATAAGGCTTCTTGAGTGAGCGTGCCCCTCAATACTGTTCCAATACAGCCTATGTCCCTGTATGTTTTCATCCTTAGTTATAGGTAGATATAGTAGTTTGTCTCACGAACTGGTCTCTGAGCAAAACTACACACACACACACACGCACAAACAGCTTCTTCAATGCGGCCCGAAATTTCATTTCCTTCAATTCCTCCGTGGCCTGGCACTCAGGCTAGAATAATTCTGTTAGTTTTTGCCAATTTTTCAAATACATGGAAATAGTTCCAGGTCGGCTCAAATTCAAGGGTAGATATCCTCAGTACTGTAAACGCCGCTTGAATATCGGACAATTTATACATATGCATATCTTAGCACCACGGATACCCCGCCAGAGTAACTTGCATGCGCAGAGTACGATAGCATGTATTTCTTCAAGTGATTGATTATTTTGATCCCAAAACTCTCAGGTCTCTACGACTGCTTTAAGTAGTATTTCAAAGTTATACTCTTTCGGCATTGCGTCCAATATCGAATTCACTGCTGGGTCATATATAAACTCCGCGAGGATTCTTTCAGGAGACCCCCCTATGAAACCTAATAGCACTAAGAACTATCTCTTTCCTTAGAGGGAGGTCTTGAAAGGCGTCTAAGGATAAGGTTGGATAGGTTCATAGACATGCAAGTCACCATACCAGCGCTGCGTATGTGACCACGGGTATTAATATCACACAGGCACAGAGTAACATTTTGGGCTTGAGTCCCCAAATATTTGCGAAAATCTATCGGCATGTCAATAACGCCGCTGTGCTTTTCTTAAGGCTTAGGGTTCCATGTGATTTGTTGATCCAGAATCATGCTTAGGTATTTAACCTCTTTGGACACTTCTAGTCCTATGTTATCGAAGGCCGGAAGATTAGAATGATTACTCTTTTGTCAGGGTTGGCACAACGTCCTTCTTACCAGCACCACTTCTGGGTTATATCTAGGGCTTTTGCATTCGTTTTGCATTTTCCGATCACTCTTATCATTGATTATGATAAACAAGTCATCTGCATATGCTTGATTTTCAAAGACGGCATTTGTAAGCTTAGTTAGAAGCTCGTCAATCAGAAGTGATCCAAGAAGGGGAAACAGGACCCCTTCCTGATACACTTCGTGGACTTAACAGTGACTGGCTCTTCTCTCAGGTTAGCTGTGAAGCGCTTTGATCTATTTTATGGTCAAGAGTTATATTTTCCTCTCAACGGCCGCCTCTCCCAAGGCTTGAAAGGTGGTCTAATCAAAGGCACCTTCAGTATCCTATTAGGCTATTTCTTTTTTCCGCATTAGGTAATTTCTTCTTTTCCTAATTTTTAATCTTTTGATCAGATGGTGCAAAGGTGTGATTGCAGATATGCCGGCTTAGTATACATGCCGATATTCATGCAAAGCTTTCGTCTTCAAGATCCCAAATCTGATATGTTGATCATTTGACTTTTCCATCTCTTTAAAACGCACTAGATCCTCCAGGCCCTGCTGTAGTAGAGCTAGGATGATACCGTCACCGCCAGTGGATTTATATGTTTCATTGTGAAGATACGCCAAGAGGAGCTTCTAATCCAATTTTAAGGCCGATAATCGAGTGAATAAACTTCGGAAGACCTTTCTGTATCCTCACTTGCTCTGGAATGTAAGAAGTGAGGTCCAAAGAGTAATTGTATGGTCTCTGAATAAAATACCATGCTGTTAGAGTGATCCTCAGTTAGAAATTTAGAGACTTAATATATGCGTACGCATTTCCAGATTATAAAGCCGATTGATGTTTTCGTTTTAGATCATTTCTGGTCCATTATCGACTTACCCCACCCGGTGACTTATCTCAAATAACGTATCTCGAAGAATTTTGGTTTTGAGTTAAAAGTTTGGGAAATTTATAGCTAACATTTAAAGCAAAGTTGAACTTCAAATTTCATGAAATTCCCAATAATACACAACATTTTATTAAAAATGGAGATATTGTTAGATTTGGTTGTAAAGAACTTGAAATTTGTGTCGTTAATGTACAAAATTTGTCAAGTCTATTACTTTCTATGGATTCTACTTAGGCATATAACGTATCGGCAGAATGAAATGTAAGCCCAAAGAAGTTATTTTATCCAAAAACCTAAAAGTTCTACAACATTTGTGGACTCCATTTTGTTACTCTATATATTGAAGATAAAATAAAAAAATTTTGTTAGTGGTCCGTCCCAAAAAAATCCTAAATATTGTAGCTAATGGAAAGAAACAAGGAGCACAAGAGAACACTATTTTAAGACAAGGCAAATTTAAGAGTTATGAATGTTGATGAAGACATTTTTATTGACTGCTGCAAGGAATAGTAGTTAATGTATGGGATCAATGTCGAATATATTGATTTGTTACTGTTGAAAGTAAAGAAAAACCGAATTTATGTGACTACATGGTTGTCGTAAATAAACTGAGTCTCAAAGACGTGGAAATGTTTTAAATCATGCCCCCATAACTTTTTCTCTTGCATTTGTATGAACTCTTTAAACCTTCATAGTGTATACCTGGATCCCAAGCGAGCCATCGAAATCAGATATGAAATCGCGTAAAATTCACTTTTATAGCAGCAGATACCTTGGGTTTCGACTTTAAGTCGACGATTTTCCAAAAATCTGAGGTAGTTGATCAAAACAATATCGTCACATGTGTAACTGCAGGTACATATCAGGTGACGTTATCGCAAATTGTTGTTTCCAAAAAGTTTCCCGATACAGCTCCCCGGGGAAGCTTATTTACTTTTCTGCTTGGTAAGGTTCGCAGATAATAAAACATTTTGTGCAGTGATTTTTGTTTACTTTTTGTGCCAGAAGCTTCAATTGAACGCACATTTCACTACACAACCCCTTGATGGGGATGAAATATTTAGAAAAGCTAAGCATGTGAGCTCCACAGTTCGTAGGGCCATGGCTGGATGCTGGATATCAGCAACTGGGTCTGGAGCTCTGTGACTCTGAATAAACAAACCACAAGTTCTACCAGATTCAATAGTGAGCATGGGTCACTGTCCCCAGGGAATTGGTATCCTAGCAAAGAAAATCCTTTCACATCGCGATTTATTATTCATGTTTCTCAATTTTTCCACTCCCCTGCGCATATTTGCTCCACATCCTGGCCATTAAGTAGCACTCAGTGTTCGGAACAGACAGTCTTCCTCCCATTATCAATTGATGAAATCTTGATGACTTTCTGGATGATTTATTCCGAGGTATTTAATGCGGGGAAAATTTTCTCTTCTTTGGCTTGGGCGTTCCACTTATTCTGGAATTTATATGAAAGTTGCTTTTGGCTGGAGGACATGTTTCTGTTATTTATGTCCCCGCTTGGGGCGATTTCTTCTTTTACGTGTGACCAAGCCAGCATCCAGCCTAATGGTCGGTGTTCACATTTTTTCCTGGCAATTGTCACATTTTCTGGAATTTATGTTCGTTACGCCGGGTGTCAGTTCTAATCTGATTTCTTTTACGTAGTCGGTTTGGAATTGCAGATAAATCGGGGTTCGTTGACTTTATCGGCGATAGTTTTTCAGCCAATTATATGCTTGATGAAACTGAGCTGCGGAAAACCCAATTTTATTTAGACAATTTGCTAGATTTACCGTAAAAATAAAGTAGTTTGATGGGTGTTTTCACCTGATACAATAAAGTTTTGTCATTTTCTAGCGTATGTTGGTTATTGGAGCACAGACATATAATTTTTAGAAACATCAAGCTAAATACATTGGAAGGGCAGAGAAAGACCGTTCATCCAATTCAATGCAAACACTCTAAAAAGTTATCTTTTGGAGTATCACCTAAGTTTGAAACTCTTTCTAACAAGAAAGAAAGAACAAAGTGGTGATTAGTAATTCAAAAGGTATACAGGATGTCCCGGTTTAAGATGTTGATCCTTTAAAGGGGGATTCCTTGGCAGTATCTAAGAAAAAACAAGCCATTTAAGATCCATTATTTTCCAATCTCTAATTCCTATCGCACCATAGGATTGTTCTTGGGCTTTGGAAACATCATTAAAAAAATCCTAAATTACAAACCGTACCATCGCGTGATCGCGAAGCTAAGGAATTGCTAATTCTGCTGACGAAAACCAAGTTACTTTAATTTGTATGTGTTTAAATTTATTTTATGTGCTAAAGGTAAATGGACGACACATTTGTTGCTGAACACCTATTTAATCTGCCAGATTGTTTCTCGGGGGCCCCTGATGGGATTGCGCCTTCCATTTTGAAAAAATGCCCATCGTCTCTTGTTCGTCTTCTCTGTTATTTATTCAATTTATCATTGTTTTTCGGCTATTTCTCTGCGAAGATTTCTCTGATATTTTCTCTTCATAAGAAAGGTAATATTTTTATTTTTACTTACCCATCGATTGCTAGCTTGTGTCACATTGTAAAGATTTTCGCGTGAGTGATGTATTTCGCTCTCGCTGCAAGCCTTTAACGGGTTATTTCCAGCATGACCTCCTCAAATTCTTCAATTACTCTTTGCTTATTTTTCAATTACTATTTGTTTATTGTTGAATCATGCAAATCGGGTCGACTGTATGGAATCCTTGCTGGCTTTCCTTCTTCTTTTGTCGACTCAATATCTTCTTATGTGACGGGTTGTAAGCAGCGCATCGTATTTCGCGGGATTCTTCCGACCTAATTTTTGGCGAATCAAGTGTGCCACAGGGCATCATCCTCGGACCGCTCATTTTTATTATGTATAACGCTAAAATTATTTCTTATACGGACGATTTTGTTATGTCTTGCGATTGGTGTTCTCGCAATCGTCTTCCCTTAAATGCCAGCAATGCTAAGAGTCTCACTCGTAGAAAACGTCCTTTCCTCTTCGACTACTCTGTAGATGGCGTTGTCTAGAGTAGAGTCGACAGGGTCGAGTTGTGGTTCTTAACTTTCGTCTTTCTTTCGAGGATCATGTTGATTAGCTTATTGGTAGGGCTAGTTCGACACTGTGCTCCGTAAAAATATGGAGGAAGAGTTCTTGAAGACCAATATTTAATTAAGCTTTTTTGTTCTACCTTCGAGAGACAAATTCCGGAGTATACCAGCTCAGCTTCCTTAGATTTGCATTCAGTGGTTTTCCATTGAGCAATCCTGTCAGATGCGGGATTTGTCCAAAATATTATTCATCTCTGATTTATAATAGGAAACGAAAAATTCACCCAAATTACTCAGGGCTGTGAACATCTCTATTCCGCACCGCTTCTTGACTTCCTTCATGTTTCTGGTCACCAAACACTGTATGGTACGCACGAATCTATCACATCGATGACTCGCCTCTGAATTGAGCACTTCGCTAACTTTGATCTTAATTTCTTAAGGCTGTGATTGAAAAGCCAGATTAACTCATATCAATGTTGTGTTATCCGTATTTGATCCGGCTTTGTTTGATTTTAATCTAGACTTATTTAGTGTCACTAAATGTTATTGTACTGATAAGCATCTGTTTCGAATCTGTTTTGAATACATAAATAAATCTCGTTAATATATATATTGAAACCGGCAAAGGTTAGATCCTTGTGGAACATCACATCCCAGGGTAGAAAGTTCGAGTAATTCCATTGTTCATAATTTGAAATGTTGACTCAAAGATTCCCTGAATCGAGAAATGAAATTAAAACTCAAGTGACTACTATAGCCTAAAGTGACTAGTGTTTCCTACCTAACGATAATAACTTCCACACACCGTCTCTTATCGCAATGGATCAATAGAGCATAAGACCACATAGCAACCGAAAAGGATATTCTGCTATTACCCCAAATTAAACAGATTATCATTTAAGTATATTTTTTCTAGGCCTTTACTTTAAAGTCCCTTTGTATAAATTTTGTGGTAACTCTAATAAATTTAAATTTTTATCCTTTAGGTTTCACTTCTAAGCAAACCATACTTTACTCGCCTCAAATTATTTGTTCTTCAAACGCATCCATTTAAGTAATTGGCTTAAAAATTTATATTGTTTGGATAAGAAATGGGAAATGAACGTACCATATTTACTATGGCAATAATCTGAAGACAAAGCATGTCAGATGGTGTACAAAAGTCATTTCTATCATCCACGGAAATTCGGTTAAATTTCACTGATCCAATCCCGTAGTGTAGACTAGGTCCACCACGTTCTGGCCATTTATAACGATGGGCGAACGCCATAAGAACGAAAGGACTGGGTGACATATTTCATATTCGATCCGGCTGCCCAACCACAGCAGGCCGTGGTAGTGGTACTTCCTAGTGATGGTCCTTCTGCTGCTAACTTCATGTACGTGACAAAAGTAAATTTCTGTGATACGCTTGGCTAGTGATGTTCGTCAGGAAATATTTTAGTGCATTTGAATTCTAAACGCAAAGCAAGAGGAACCTAAGTAGATACCTCATTCAGTTCTCCGATTCTCCGATTCTCCGGAGATCAAAGAACAAAGGGGAATAGAAGTGGCTAGTGGAATGGATATCTGTCGGTCCATCTAGTCGTGCATCTCCAGGCATAGTATTGTATCTACTTTTCAGAGGATAGTGGAAATGAACGATCGCATCCTGACACTGCAGTTTTAGGTTGCTTGAGGTATTTGAGTGCTTTCGTTTCGCTTGACTAACGAAGCCGATTTCTCACTTCACTGACCCTATCGTGACTATGGGCTTGATTTTGTGATTTTTGCTTACTGAACCTCAAAAGGATAAAAGATATTTTTACTCCTGCTATGGTCTTTTTTTTGTAGCTTATTGTAGCATTTTTATCTCGACCATTTTTCTCAGGCGAGTATGTTAATAGACAACCACCAGAACATGAAAACGTGGGAAGAGCAGTGTAGTAGGACATGTTCTGGAAGGTTTATGAAACTTTTATGAAATTTTCTAAATTGATTGAACTTTTGTTAGAGATTTCCCTCTATTTACTTAAACCCGCATAGATAAAGCTGCACAAATACACTTTGTTCCAGTTTTCATTGTTCGATGATTGAAGAGCTTACAAGAGACCTTCATATCCCTTCCAAAGGAGATTCTTCTCCTTTTGCGACAATGGAATTGTCCTCTTCAGCTGAACCTTAAGATGAAAAGCGCAAAAAGTAGCGACAAGTAGGATTCAACGTTTACGAATCCTCGTAAAGTAGAAGGCTCCAATGGTGGGTGATGTCGCCTTATTGGGTAGCACTGTTGGAATAATCAAGTCGGGCAATTTGACAGAATTGTATAAATGAAATATGGGGAGTACAGCAGAAAAACAAGCACCAGAAAAGCACCTAAATGAGATACAAATCACGTTTTGCCTCCTGTCCAATTTTCCAGAGGGCGCCGTTCCAATACGTTTTGTTTATATTGCGAGTGTTTAACTAATACTGAAGTGACTCAATTCTCTAGAAGAAAAAGAATCCTCTTCAATTGGCAGCGACAACAAAGGAGAGAAAATCCTTTGTAGTCCTCGTCTAAGAACATTTTCTCGTCAACCTATTCAGACAGGGCACCCGTCTATTTAGCTGGGGGGTCTAGCGTATTCTTCTTCTGAAAGGGCCACATTAGCCGTCCTGCAAGGCTCAAGTGGTTGCGGAGTGAAATCGATCAGACTCCTTCTGTTATTCCCGTGTTGACTAATTGATGCTATTTCCAATAAAAACTTGTGATAAAGTTTCTTGTCTTAGTATTGTTCCTCCGACCAGAGGAAAACGCAATATGAGCCTATATAGCAAGTGAATAGGTAAAGGGTCTTCAGGGGCCGCTGAAAGAAAATTGCTCCACAGAAAACTCTACACCTCGTCCTCGTCCAGGATATTACTTGGATAGCAACTACCTTTGTCGAACATACATGTGTTTTCTGTCTGGTTGCTCCTGACACCAGCAAAGCTGTTACCTACATATATGTGGAGTTGGTTAATTTGTTGTTTTGCTCTTGGGGAAAATTCAATTTTTTCTGGGATTATACCCTGCACGTTACGGGTAGTAAGGCATTTATTGCGGCCTCTGTCTGGATAAAGCCGTTCCCTTGAATGTGTCCCTATCACGGCCGGGAAATGGTTTCAAATTTCCTGTGGATTTATCTCCTGAAGTGTCGAAAGGTTGCAATAAAATTACTTTGCCAATTACGCTTTTCTCTTGCGCTCAAATTTCCCACTCGGAGTTTTTGTTTCCCCCCAAGTTTTTTGGTTTTTTTTCAGGGTCTTTATTTATTTTCCCGAAGGCGGATTTCGAATTATTGTAAAAATGTTTCACGTAATTTTTAATGTCTCAATTACGAAGAAAAGTTAGTCTGGACGTTGTTTCATTATTTATACGAGTGATGAATTTGCAATGAGGCAATGAATTTAAACGTTTCATCCTAAAGCAGTTAATTTAGGGGGGCATTCGGCATTCGTTTTATCAAGGACTCAAGGGATAAGCCTCTGAAAGCAATTAAATGTTTGCATAAGTATGCTAAAAGGTTTGATGTGGTATTTTCGTTCGAAAATTCGAAATTTAAATGATAATAGAAAACGTTATTTTCTTTAAGATTCTATTATATTAAAATGTGTATATAGTATGCAATGCAGATGTCTTGAAATTTAAAAATATTGCAATTATGTAAGGTAGGCCGTCGAACTATATTACATTTGTCAACTAGTCATTCTTGTACCTCGTTGTGGATATTTACTCATCATTGAAAAGATACAGACCCGTGCAAACGCATGTTTTACTACTATTAATGACAAAAAAAAAGAAAAAAAAGTAATTTTATGTTTGTTTTTTATGTAACTAAATCGAATTTTTTTCCACGTTCCAAAAAAGTAGTCCGTGAAAAGGATGCTTTTACCCCGAATTTTCTGCCAATGCAGCTCGCCCGTTTTCGATGGCGGGAAACACGATGGGTACATTAACTTTTTATTCACCTTTATGAAACTACCCCAAAACCAGTATCGACACATTAAGTGAATATAGACCAGTGAATGGCCAATCACTAAGGTTAAAATTAACTCCACCCATAATATGTATGTACAATACTACAAAAACTATAATAATGGACAAAAATAATTTCTTCTTGGTTTTTGAGAGCGCGAATCAACTACAACTACCCCCCCCCCCCCTCCCCCCCACCCCAACCACCACGATTCTACTACAACTATTTCTCCCTTCATCTAACCAGACCTGCAGGAAACGATCATAGAAGGTGCTTCGACCTCGTTCTTTCTAGTTATGTTACCAGTGCACTGGTAACCCGGTGCTTGGGCTCCTTGATCCTCAATCGAGTCACCATCCTGCGCTACAGACATGTAGTTCTATTTATTTATCCGGTTATGATGGCATCTTGTGAACTTGCTGAAGCTTTTCCTTGATAAATAATTGGCTTTCAACGAACGTGACACTGATAAAGTCATTTATTGCTAATTTTCACGATCTAACCAGCCTTCCTTCGATTGTTAATTCAAACGTCTAAAAAATTTTAAAAATAAGACCCAAAAGAGGTCTTGCTTCTCTAGGAGATACTATTATGCGACTTAGTGTCTTCGTGGCCCATTCACTGCTATACCCCCTGTTGTTCATTGATATTTAGTACACTGGCCTTCCCCATGTTAAGGCTGTTAAGGATACGCCGTAGCCATCGGTTGACAGGGCTTGTAGCTTTCGAATTACTTGACAGGTAAGTTTTCATGTTGAACAGCCGAACAAAGAACAGAATTTACGATTTAAAGTTCCGGAGTTTTGTACATCTGCGGCATTCCTCTTAAGCCCTTCTCTGTGTCCTTTACTTCGGACATTTGGGCTTCATGAATCGAGTTGTTAGATAGAAACCATATATCGTCAGCATAATTCAGGTGTGTGAAGGGTTTAAAAAGTTTCCATCTAATCCCTCGCGATGGATGAACGTCTAAGCTGCTGCATCAGGAAAACCAAAGGTGATAATATACTGCCCTGTCACACTCCGTCTAACACTTGGAGTACTGACAGTATCCTTTCGTAAAGGAAGTGACATTGTAAGTGAGTAATATTCCATCAATCCCTGCGGCCTTACTCTGGTCCGTCGACTTTATTGCGTCCATCACCTCCAATCATGTCTGCGGTGTGATATTAATGTTGGCCACAGACGGCGTTTCTTCAAGCTCATATGAAGAGGTATTTCACGGTCCAAAGGTGGTGTTCAGGACTTCAACAAAATATTCGCTCCATCTCCGCAGTTAATGCTCCTCCGCAACAAGTTGGTACCTTTTACAGCATATTCAGTTGTAACAGCCTTCTCTGCCAGCTTCTTAGCAATCTTCTAAATTCTCCCGTCTGGGAAAACCAATTATATTAAATCGCATTTTTTTGTGTTTAAACAAGTGAATATTGTTTAAATGAGTTACAAAACTCAACAAACAAGGCCGCATCTACGCTCCTGTTCCCGAGTCAAAATTTCCCCATTACATGTTCCAGGCCGATTGTGTTTCAGCTTATCTTGGTGTTAAGTTGCCATCACTATTTTTATATCACCATTAAGAGCTTTATCAAAGGTGTCGCCAAGGAGTTGGTAGAAGGCGTCTTTGGTTGTACTGAATTATTTAGACATTACGTGCTCTTGTCCGGAATCTGGCGATGGATATTGGTGATAGTAGTGATTGGTGGGCAAGTTTAGCTAACAAATAGCCAACACCTGGACGTAAAGAGTAAACTCTTATAGACTCGAGTTATATTCCAAACCTTTCAAATTTTGCAGTTAATCGCCTACATTTATTTAAGAAATTGTCATACTTCGTCGGATTTCTGAAGAACTTAATATAACAAATCTCTTAAGAGCAAAATAAAGGTTGAACAAATATGAAAAACTCAAATTAAGTTCAAAATAGCTTCTTCCACGCTGAAAATATGCTATAAAGTTCAAAAAGATTTCATAAGTGAATGCGAGCCTCATAAGTTGGCATTGGCAGTGATTGACGACTGTCTAGAGCTGAGTAAGACCAAGAAATTCTTCCATAGCTATGTAGACGTTAAGTAGCCTTATCAAGTACTATACTGAAGTCATTGACTATTCAAATGCATATGCGTAACAACTTCACCTAAGTTGCTTTGACGATTTAATGGTTAACTTTTATAAAATGGAGAAATGAAATTCAGTTCACATTTCTCCATGCCAAAAGACAGAACATTCTGCTCATAAATATCAAAGAGAAGTTAGTGAGTACCTCCACAAAGTCGGTTGGATATTAATGCAAGTGGAAAACGAAGGAATAACTACGGGCTGAATACTTGGGGATTTCAAATTCCATAGAACTCGATTTCTTGCTCTAAGTAGAAAAGCACTCAAAGACTTAAACAAGCACGCGACATAATACAGGTTTTCACTACTTTCAATTCAAAGCAGGTTGAAGTGTATCGCTAGTTTTCTGTCTGAGCTGCTTGTCTCAATGCATTGCTGTCAAAGGTGGATGCAGCCGTTAATGTAGGCTTACCATCCCAATGTGGTCAAAACAATAGTTATCAATACAAGAATCTTACTGGAACGTCCAGGACTATTATGCAGATCAACATAGCCTACTTTTCCTAAAACACAGAGAAAAAGCTTCCAACATTAAGAGTACGTTCACACCGTCCGCTGTGATGAATTAATCTTAATGTACACTGAGATAATTAAGAAGAGAAAAAATTTTCTATTTTCACTTCGCTGGAGTCCCCCAACTTTTAACTTGTAGAAGTTAATCGTTTCCAGAGCACTTCGGTAGTCCTTCAAAAACATTTCCAGACCTTAAGTATTCTTAAAGGAAAAGCCCGAGAACTTTTTGCTGCTCTCCTTATTCAATTTGACGACCTGAAATTTCGGCTAAGCTCCGGCATAGCCGACCGATTCAAGTGAGCCCTGAGCAGTGCTAACAATGCTCAGCTTAACCGTATTTCAAAGGTAGGGAAAAAAGTAATTTCACCCTGTTCTGCATTAACGGATTTACGCATTTTCCTCTGTTTACGTAGATCCCAGACATTTTAGCAAATTAACCACGCAAACATAACTTCATCCCATTACAAATACAGCCGCAGTTGAGCCGAAGGGAGAGCGCCTCCTATTGCGGATGAATTTTTATTCATCTTGAAATTTGTGGAATGGATAGCTATGAGCAAGGAGAGAACTGCAGAGCTGCTGGGAATAAAAAAAGGAAGAATTCGGGAAGGCTTTAGGAGTTTTCTTTTCTCTTTAACATCGCCTCATACTACACCCGAAGGGTAAAGACTTCAGCTTTGTTGTGTTTTATTGTTATTGCCTGAAGGAATTTGCTCAAGAGTTATGGGGGGTTTATTCATGAAACCCATCCTGATATCCTCCCTGGCGACCATTCTCCCCGGTTAGTTTGCATTTCTTATTTTAATTTTAGTGTTCATCTCAAATCTTCCTTTTTTAGGTTTCGAATCAAGGAAAATTATTTTCCATCCCCTTTGTTTGTGTCTATATAACTTGCTCGGATGTTTTTCTGTTAAATGAATGCAGACCCTGCGGTCCTCTAGTCTTGTGTCTTGTCAAGGATACTACGGATGAAATTGCTGCTTGTCGCAGCTCTTTTGCTCGAGTGCAGTCTTAATGATATCCGTTTTTATTGCTGATATCCACTTTGATACGAAGAAATAAAATTTTTAATAAAAATTGCAGTGGAAAAAGTTTTCATGCTTTTGTGTTGCTATTTTTTTCGAATCACAGCAATGGGATCAGCCAACGAGTTTGCTGTTTTATACCGTTTACCTTATTAAGGTATCTCTTCTAAGACTCCTTTTCAAGATACATGTTTTCATTGTAGACAACACAAATTGCGAAAAGTTAAATTTTTGTATGGAAATTGGGTTTCGTCTTTGGTAAATCAAACAAAAAAAGATTTTTTACTTGCGTGCTTGTCTTCCTATTTTCTTACTATGCACTCTAGAAAGATAATCTTGTTACAGTAATGCGACCCTCAATCAATTGATTGGAAAAGCGGATTAGTAGAGTTTATGTAAAGCCCCAGTTTTGAAATAAAGTGGAAAAAAGACTAATTTCATGAGACTCAATATTTTATAAGTGAAATATGTAGAGAGGTTTTTGAAAAGGTTGGTAAAGAAGCAAGTCATATAAATATCTTGGAGGATTTAACTTTAGTTTTTAAATTCTCCATCGAAATTTATATGGTTGGTTCAGCGAACTTGCAATTTATTTTTACTATCAGAAAAGTACGTTTTTTTCAATCTCTCTCAAATTGGCAGAAACGACGTTATCCTAATTTGAAAAGATTTCTTTCATCAAAACAAATTTTAAAGTTGGAGAACAAGAACTGTACCACGTCTGGAGAATAAGGTGTTGAATTTGCGATACTCGAATTATACAGGATATTTCGCACAAGGTGTGCCAAAATAAGCGTGGTGATCAGTCTCCCATAGGCAAAAAAATTGTATGTTAGGTAGGGGGGGGGGGGGTGGTGGCAATCTCAACCGTTTGGGAGTTATAGCATGATTCATAAATTCCAATTTTTAATGGTATACACATCAGTGTTTTATTTTTATATTCAGAAATGAAACTAACGTCAAAAACCTCAATCCTAACGACCTTTCTAAAAACTCCTACCTTTGTAGGTACAGTCACTTCCAAAATTGAAACAAAATGTTTTGAAATTACCCAAAATTCTGCATTTTCCAAAATTTTCTCTGAAGTGCTCACCAAGAGTGATGGTAGTTGGACTTTATCCAGTCTTGAGTCGCTGGAGCTACTTGTAAACACTCACTTTCCGGGTTGCTCTACGAACAGAAGAGTAGAGCTGCCGGATACTCCAAGCGACCATGAACTGGTCCACAAGATACTTGATACAAGAAAACTGAAATGGGCGATACGAAGTTTCAAGCCCTATAAATCACCGGGATTGGATAACATCATCCCAGCTGAACTACAACTAGCCTCCGAGATACTTATTCCGTAGCTAATGGTCATCTACGAGGCTTGCCTTAACCTCACCTATATTCCATCCTCATGGACGAAGGTGAAGGTGGTCTTTATCCCTAAGGTAGGAAAAGCCTCACATTATAAGCCCAATGATCTAAGGCCCATTAGTCTCTCCTCTTTCTGCTCAAAACCTTGGAGAGACTCCTAGATATCTACATTAAACAGACAATCAATCATTCCAAGTTGTCTCTCTCGCAACATGCTTATACTAAAGGTAAGTCCGTAGAGACAGCCCTACACGAACGTACCACAATCATAGAGCATTCGCTACTACAGAATGAATATTCACTTGTAGCCTTCCTTGATATTGGGGGTGCTTTTAACAATATTAGATCAGAGGCGATAATGGCATCCTTGAGGAGGCTTGAAATCGACGACCCTCTCATCAAACTTATTGACCTCATGCTAAAAAGCAGGGTCATTATATCTTCAGGGAGGAATCCTTTCATTACTCCTATGGGACTTAACTCTAAATGAGTTGCTCATAAACCTGGAGTTATCCGGTCACAAGGTTATTGCCTACGCCGATGATATTGCCCTGGTATGTTCAGGAAAGCACCCCAATACACTGGCTGAGGTTTTACAACACGCCCTCTCCAAGACTTCATCATGGAGTGATGGGTGTGGTCTAGGTATAAACCCTAACAAAACAGAGTTGATACTCTTCTCTCGGAGGCATAAAACACCTCCTATTAATTGCCCTACACTAGACGGGGTTAGGCTGGAACTGTGTAACCAGGTTAAGTATCTAGGTTTAGTCCTAGATATAAAACTTACCTG
The DNA here is from genome assembly GCA_964036015.1 of Leptarthrus brevirostris. Taxonomy (NCBI): domain Eukaryota; kingdom Metazoa; phylum Arthropoda; class Insecta; order Diptera; family Asilidae; genus Leptarthrus; species Leptarthrus brevirostris. The sequence goes on along the minus strand of OZ038372.1, from coordinate 114,964,042 downwards.
GAAGCCTAACATCCAAGAAAGAGTACGGAAAGCCACAGTAGCGCTGTACTCGTGTAAGAAGGCTATAGGGAAAATATGGGGTATGGCTATATACAAGTGTCATACGGCCTAGACTCATGTATGGGGTGATTTTCTGGTGGCCGGCACTAAATATAGCAACCCATCTCAAAGCAATGGACAAAGTTCAGAGGATGGCAGCACTGCTGATAACAGGTGCCCTGAGAACCACACCTTCCAAAGCCCTGAACACTATTCTCCACCTTCTACCGTTGGATCTCTTTGGTAAGCAAACCGCATCGTCAGCCGCCATTAGGCTTAACTCAATCCAGACCTGGAAGCGAACTGATTTCGGTCACTCCAAAATATTGCACAATAGAACTGCCAGCAATATCGACTACACCTCGACCAAGCCTTTCTTTGGAGCAAAATTCGATTCCTTCTTTCCCACCAGATCGGAGTGCCCAATGGGAGAACTCAGTGCATCTCTACACTGACGGCTCCAAATTGGATGGCAAAGTGGGTGGAGGAATATTCTCGGAACACTTGGACCTCGATGTCTCATTTCGCTTACCTGACTACTGCAGCGTGTTTCAAGCAGAAATCATGGCTATAAAAGTAGCTGCGGACCGCCTGAATCAACTAGCGCTACCTACAGGAAATGTATGTATTTTCACAGATAGTCAGGCAGCAATTAAATCCCTTTCGGGATTATACACAACCTCCAAAACGGTCATAATATGTCGCTCAACACTAAATGACATAGCTGAGCACCTGAAAGTACGGCTCATCTGGGTGCCTGGACATAGTGATATTCCGGGCAATTGCAGAGCCGACGAACTAGCTAGAATCGGTACCACACGTCCTGATTCGGACATTAACCACCAGCAGGGTAAACCGCTAGCTACATGCAAAATGGAGCTCTCACAGGAGGCTCTCAAGATTGCTAATAATAACTGGCAAGAAGAACACACCTGCCTGATTACCCGACAGATATGGCCAAAGCTAGACCTTAAGCGGTCAAGAGGGCTTATCCTACTCGGACGCAAAAAAATTAGCACTACAGTAGCCGTAATCACGAGTCACTGCCTCATAGGTAGACATGCCGATAGGCTAGGCGTGCCCTCAAACTACTTCTGTAGGAGTTGCCACGACGAGGAGGAAGAGGAAACCATACTTCACCTCCTCGGTAGCTGCCCGGCCCTAGCCAACCGTAGGAACCGGCTTTTGGGCTCCCCCTACTTCAAAGAGCTAACCGAGCTAGGCTCCATAGATGTCAAAAACCTGACTCGATTTATCGGGAGTTCAAAATGGTTCCCGACGACGAACTAAGGATGAACATCCTTCACAACCCAGTCAAAATAATTTTGACTTCCCGTGAACTAGTTCCACTAGATACAAAAACTGGTTCGGTGCACAGGGGACAGAATGTTAACCGTCCTATTCCTTAGGTAATTTATGGGGTTGTAAATTTCAAGCCTCAACGTGGTAGCACAAAGGGCCTCTTAGGCCTAAGTGTGCCTTCTTAGGCAGCCACTTTAACCTAACCTAACCTACTACCTTTACAAAAAGGTGCAGAAAGGTAGAGAAAGGATGTTGAAATATATATGTAGAAAACCTATCGGGGAATATTATAAAAATCTGCAATTTAAAGAAACTAAGCTCATACTAACGCTAAAATCCTTTTTGTAGAATTTAAGACGAATTACAATTAATGTTATTATGTTACAAAAGCTGTTCAAAATGCCCTCCGTCACTTTGAATGTATCACAATAACCCCCTAATTTTCTCTTAAGATGTATTGTAGCCAACCTCCGTATTTTCGTTGCAGTAGCACCTCTGCTAACTAATTCGTCTTTGTCGTTAACATGCCTTGAATAAACTTCATCTTACATTGTTTTCCATAAAAAAAGTTAGTAATAAAGTATGATCTGGAACTTGAGCAGGCCAAGGAATCGTTGCACCTCCTCCAATCCAGTGGTAAGGAAATTTTCATTTAATACCTCGAAAAGTTGGCAGTATGCACTGGAGTTCCATTGTGTTGATAAAACGTTGCCCTAAGATTATTCAGAGGGATGTCCTCTCGTAGATTTATTAGTGTATTTTCCAAAAATTCTGCATACATTTTTTGAGGTAAAATGAATGGTCCTATTATATGGGTTCTGATTATACGAGCCCACAACATTGGCTGAAAAAATTGGGCTAGAAGGAGGTTCAGTATCCGACCAAGTATGGGGGTTGCGGAATCTCCTTCCAGTAGTCCTTGGACTGGGATATGATGAGATAAACGTCATTCTATGGGATGAGTAACCTTCCAAATTTTAACTGAAGACTCTTCCAATCGTCTTGCGTCTCGGGCTCGTTTCAGGGTCTTGCCCGACCAGGGTCCGTGCTGTTTAAAGTTACATTTCCGATTTCTCTTAACCTTCGAAAAGTCTACGAAAATACCCCTCTTAGAAGTGCACATCGATTAGGAAATCTCCTTTCATTTTCCAGTAATTTGGTGGCAGTGGACAAAACTGTGGTAAAAATCAGTGCCGTTAAAGAAAACCTACAAAAATTTCTGTTCTGCCACTATTTTGTTCACTTTTGGAATTTACTTTACCTGCAATGGTAGTAGTTACATCAACATTGCTGACAATTTTGGAAGAGTCATTGGGATAGCAGTTTTTCGGCGTTTGTGCGCTGCCTTGAATTGATAAAAAGATGAAAATAAAAGGGTTATGTGCATACCATGAAAATTTGGAATTTATAAATCACCCAACTGTAACTCCCAAACAATTGAGATTGACGCCCCACTGTTTGGCTCCAGTGGGGCCACTTATTTCAGCACATCTTACGCGAAACACCCTACATTGAGTTGTCAAGTTAGAAACTATTTTTTTCGTTCTTAATTTAAAAAAAACAGTATTCATCACTTTATCAACTAAAAACAAAAATTCCATTAACAGCCATAAATCGACGCAAAAATCTACCCCGCTGCATTATCAGGAGATTTTATGCAAAGTCAAAAATTGCGGCGCCCATCGAGGGCACAATTTCCTTGTATACGTATACATACCTGCACAATTCTTTGCTTTAGTAACAAAATAATAAAAAAAATTCAGAAAATTATGGTTTAGGGTAGGGATGTCCGATTCAAATGAAATATTTTTTGTTTCATGCACGATTTAATCTAAAACAAATAAAAAATTTTTTTCCGTACATTTTACGTGTGATGGGCCACCCCTTATGTCGAAATGTGCCTATCAGATGTAAAAGCGCCCTTTGTCATTTTGATTTTCCCTTGATTGTTCTCTTTGATTCTGCCAAAAGCAGTGTGAGTTGAATTGTTTTGGTAAGTGCGGACTATAAAAGGATTTTAGGAAATTTAGTTTTCTTTCCAATACCGTATCAAACTACAGTAGAACTCACTTAAAAAATCGCAATGAGAAATTTTCATCATTGCAATACAAATTATTTCATTTGCTCAGTTTGCTCTTTCCTTATATTGTAGGAGAAAAAATTTCTTGAGTATTAGGGGTTTTCTCAGAATCATTTGTAGTAGTCGTTTAGCCAATGACTTCAATTTTTTAAAAATTTTGTGATTTTGTGTATGCATTTTTTCGATAATGGTGAAAGTCAAAATTCTGGAAGGTGGTGACCCTGGAGACAAGACGAAAAGAGAAGTTTGCAAAGAATTTGGAATTAGGGTCCGAAAAAACGTCAAAACTGACAAACAGTAACAAGAATTTATCTAGTGATTATCGATTACATAGAATATCAAGGGAGGAAATATCGATACATCGATATATCTCATCGGTATCGCCTACCCCTACTCCAGCCTATATGGAAAAATTATTGTACCACTCACCTCGATCACTTGCAAAACTTTTTTATGGGTTTAATATGTGAAACACGAGAGAGCCAGCTGTATATGTTTCTGTTTGACGTCAGCATTCAAATAACGGGAGACGGTGTTGGATCAATTCGTTGAGCCGCACGACCACCATGCAATGGATCCCGGGTTCGAGACCACATCTCACCGTGGGTTTAATTAAGAAATTAAAATAGTCCACTCCATCTCTGGGCTGTTGTCTATCTCGCAGCAATGCAAAAAACAAGACATTCAATTTTCCTCACTTCCCTTACCCTAATTCCCTTCCGACCAAAACCATGCTAACGTATCAAAGGGTTGTCAAATAGGATTTGACCACATCGTATAAAAAAACAAATATATATATATATATATATATATATATATATATATATATATATATATATATATATATATATATATATATATATATATATATATATATATATATATATATATATATATATATATATATATATATATATATATATATATATATATATATATATAAGTATCCTTTCAATACCTTTGGTAACACTCTCTATTAAACGGAATTGAAAAGCGAATCTCTGCATAATTGAATGGACACTTTAATTACGGCGCGATCTTCCATTTTGAGCTGCAGCTTGGAGTATGTACATTTGGAAGTAATGAGAATGATATCTAGTACATCTAATAGTATAATTACAGGGACTCTGTTGTAGATTTCAAACTACATCATCATAACCTTGTGTACCTAATCAAAGAGCCTATGCGGTTTGTGGTAGGGAAGGGACTGTGTTACACATAAACTTCATTTGCCTAATTGTGCGATATTCCAGATCTTTTTGCCGAGATGTGTTAGCTGTCTAAATTACATTTAACATAACAATAATGTCGCTTTTGTTAGGTCGAAAGACGCGCAACTATATGAATTGTTTAATTAGATTTTCTCTAATACTTTCTAAACCAAAATTGCATCTATTCTGTTCATATACGATACGCAGTGAGCCTTAAAACATTACCGAGTAAAACCGAGATACAATAGTTTTTCAGAGTAATTGCAAAGCAATTATAATTCAGAGCAAAATTAATATAGAAAACAATTTTGAGCAAACACGAGTTAAGTATTTAACTCGTTTTTGCTTGGAAGAGAAAACTCAAATTTTCCCGAAGTCTTCTTGTCTTTTAAATAAATTTTATACTTTTAACTCTATCAATTAAATGAAACTAATACATTGTTCAACCATTCATATCTTCAATAAAAAGAACACTTATTGCGGATTTTCGCTGCGAACAAAAAGAAGTTATCTTTTCGCGGCGGCCAAAAACAAGTTCGGTAGATAACTTGTTTGCTTGAGGTTTTTCTATACGACTTTTGACCTGACGTATTGTTGTTCTGTATTTATGCTCAACTATTTCTATCCCGCTTTTCGACTCACTTTTGATTTCAGCGTGACATATTGTATGCTGATTGAGCATGGATAACATCCCAGTGACCTAAAATTATACACACGTACACTTAAGAAGCACCTTATTTACTGGATTGGGGAAATGAATTTGTTTAGATTCCCTGACAACGATGGCCCAGACATTTGAGACGTAGACAAATTACAAAGGTCCATAATAGTTTGTTGTTGTGCAGCTGGGGATGTTTTTCGAAGTTATTTGCTGCGTAGAATCCGAATCCGAATTGGGCCATCACGTCAGGATTTTGAGATATTTGAGGTTATGTACTTGAAAAATGTAATTTTTTAAATACTTTTGAGGTTAAGTACAGGATGCACAAAATTGTTTGCTCTTTTTTCTAATTGCATCGTTTTATACTACTCTTACCCTTCAAAATAAGTTATTTAGCCGTCATATACGATTTTTTTAAGTTATGAAATATATCCCAACAATAACGACGCAACTAGAAAAGATGACAACAAATTTTTTACATCCTATGTATAACCTCAAAAGTAGCTAAAACAAACCCATTTTTCGAATACATAACCTCAGATATCTCAAGCTCCTGACGTTATGGCTCAATTCTGACCTCGCATTCGGATTCTACGCAGGAAATTACTTCAGAAATGACCCACAGCTGCCCAACAACAATCATGACCCCATTTTTTGTAGATCTGCCCCGCAAACCTTATACCGGTCACCCTGGTTATATCGGTGGCCTTGGTAACACTCCAAACTGACAGTGAAACATATTTTCATCATTCTGTAGCGATGGTTTTTTGTTAAACTTTGTGTGCACTGAAGTAAACATATGTAATTTATACACATTTAGGCTTGGTACAGTAAGTACGTAAGTTTTACATGGTAATACCAAGTGCAATGGGTAGAATGAGGGTTTTGTCAAAGATTACTATTACTAGATAAACGGCTTCGAACAAAGTAGTGAACATTTTTTGGTTGCCTTTATATATTTCCCGCATCGGGCAACCCTGCAGTCAGAACAAAAAATTTGTTTTCCGGGAGAGTTTGTGGGTAGGAGACAAGTATACTTTTCTTATGTGCATTTATAAATGTCAAATGTACTTCACTCATTAAAACATCAGAATACATTGACAGTTTGAAAGTTTCTTACGCACACAAGTAACCATCTCAGTCATGTGATTCACATGAATTCTTTTTATTGGTGATACTTTTTGGTACATTTTTCTCTTCGACAAGATTCGGCGGTACTTTTTTTAGAGAAGGCTGTGATTTTCTCTGGATGAGAACAGAATTTTGACAGGAGTAAGTGATTCTCTCAAATAATGTTGACAGGAGTAAATGACTGCACACACCCTGTAATCTTTATTTGCATGAATATTCTTATGACTTTAAAAAGCTGGATATATTTCGTTTAACCGTGGTGCCAGTGTTACTTTTTCAAATTAGCTGGGTAATTTAGGGAACCGGTTATCTATTAGTAAGTAATCTTTGGTTTTCTCACCATGAAAAATCGCTGTAGTGTAAGGAGAAATATCAGCAAAAAAACCGGTCAGCCAAATAAGTAAATCAATAGATACCAGAGTAAGCTATAGTCAGTCTCGAGTGGGAAAATGTGGTCGAAAAAAGAAAATAACAGAAAGCCTACAGAGAAAACTTATTATTTTACGCATGCGTAATAGAAACGCCACTTCTGGATTAGTCGAAGACTATGAGTACTTTTTTTTATGTTTAATGAACGGAGAAAAGCAAATATAGCTGCAAGGCAAAGAAACGTAAAAACAAATCAAGGAATGGAGGAAAGCAAGTAACAACATTCAAATTTAAGACCACCGGGCTCTTTTTAATCATAAATCCTGTAAAAATCTATCATATAAATGTTAAACCTTTATCGGATTATTTTTACAACGTATGTTTTTCTTTTGGCCTAGATATGCTTTAGCGATGAATCTATTTTCACTGTAAGCAAAGAAACTTCACAAAATGTAAGCAGGACGAAAGGTGAAGCGTTCAATATTAACTATGTACAGCAAAATGTCAAGTATCCTGAATCGGTTATGATTTGGAGCGTTACATCCATGCATGGTCATGGGAGCATTTATATAGTTAATGGTACCATGCGGAAGGATCAGTACTTAACTGTACTGGAAAAGATCTTAATCACTTAAATTCGAGAATGGTTCCATGATCTGGGCTGTATTTTTATACAAGATGGTGCGCCATGTCTTAGGGCTAACAGAATTATTAATTTTGGCGGAAAAAATATGAAAGTACTTTCCTAGTCATAGAACAGTCCTGATATGAACCCAATAGAAAATATGTGGGCTATTGTTAAAAGTAACAAGGAACTCCTTAATAGAAATTCTTAAAGAACTTTGGTACAATGACCCAGAAATTAAAAGATAATGTAAAATATTAATTGATGGTATGTCAGCTAGGATTATGATCTCAAAATTTAATAATGGAATCCATCAAATATTAAAATGTAATATTTTAGCTAAAGATTTAAAAAATTTGCTTGAGTCTAATAGTTTGCCCACGTCTGCAGACTGCACCTGTCACAGTCAGCGACGAAAGTCGCGCCCTTCACTGCAAATTACAGGCCGTAGATTTACAGTAGCTTCTCCGCGGAACTTTACTTTGGAAGTGATATTATTAATTGCTTTTTGCCGGAAGGGAATTAGGGTAAGGGAAGTGAGGAAACTTGAGTCTTGGTTTTGCGTTGCTGCGAGCTAGACAACAGCCCAGAGATGGAGTGGCTTATTTCAATTTCTTAATAAAGCCGCACGGGGAGACCTGGTCTCGAACTCGGTACCCATGGCATGGTTGTCGTGCCGCTTAACGAATTGATCCAACTCCGTCTCCTTAAGTAAAGCACGTGTCTGTTAATTGTATCATAACTACCAAATAGTTCAGCTGCGAGAAGAGGGATTGTAAAACTGGCAGGGCGATGGGACCAGCTTGCCAACGCCGAGGACTCTGTAGACTGGTCCCGCGGGGCTCTTTGAACGAGCGTACTCAGAAAGGTGGCGAACAACGCTGTGAAAAGTGTTTCTGCTAACGACCAGGAGTTCTCGAACTAGGAACTTCAACCAGTACTGCATCTATCCTCTGTAAGCACTCCGATAATGACGTTCCAGTTTGACGTTTTCGATTTCGGTGCGGCGTTCGTGACCGATTTGCCACTTGACGGAGCGTCGAGTTGTAGGTACTTGGCGCGGTAGGTACGAGGAGTTACGGATCCCTGGCCTAGTTAAATCGAACGAGTAGTGTCAATAATTTATCACAAGAAGAAACTTAACATTGTTGAGTTGAAAAACATGTACGCATAATATTGAGAGATTTCCCATGTTATTTTAAGATTATAGACTTCTTGTAGGTTTTTCTGTAGACTATAAGTAAAGAACTATTTTATGTATTTTGTTTCAGTAGTTTCGGAAATAAGGGAGGGAGGTAAATTTTCATCTATTTTATTAAATAACTTTAAAACTATTTGTCTTCAAATTATAAAAATAATATATTTGAGATATTCACAATAAGCCCATTTATTTGATATGTCACACGGTACAGTTTGTATAACTTTTAATTTTCTAATTTGCCCCCCCCCCCCCCCCCCCCACCACTACCGGCCAAAAGTAATCACCATATTCAAGGTTCATTTATTTACGTTACACACCGGCGTTTTGGTCACAGAAATTCATATGTGTACCAAATTCCAACTTAATCGGTCCAGTAGATTCGTAAAAACTTGGCTGTGACAGATGGACAGACAGATACATGAGATGAGTGATCCTGTAAGTTCCGTTTTTTTCATTCAGATGTAAGGAACCCTAAAAAGTACTCGTATAATATGAATTCAATTAAAAGATTATTGTGTATCAAAAGGAAGGTTATAACGTACATTACAAGGAAAATCGCAGTATGGCTTTATTCATTCATATGAAATCAAACTGCAAAGAAAGGGTAATCTAGGCTTTATGATGCCATTGTCCCACCTATTTCTGTTAATTTATATACTAAACATGTTTTCGTTTTTAAAAATACACCATGAGTTCATGTGGTGAATACCTTGCATGTATAAGCGCCAAAGTAAACTCCTGGTACGAAAATCAATGTTCCCAACTTTCAAAGAAAAATTTAATCGGCAATCCTCTCAAAATTTACTCACAGTACACACACGCAACATTTAAATGATCTGAAATTGAATCTGAGCCAATTTCGACAAAGTTATTTCCTTGAACAAGCGACATGTACGTACTTGTAAGGAAAATCCTATAGGGGATTTACTAAAATGGCAAATAGATTCGTTCTAATCTGCATAAAACTACTTTGAAGGAATCGTTAATCCATCAAATGAACAACATTCGCCAGAGTACTTTCAATACCGTGTTTCCTTAACTTGAGTAAAGTAATCAAATCCAGGAAAGGGCTTTTTCTTGCTGCCGAAGTCGTTATCGAAAGGAGCTGAAATCCACAATCTACGCAAAGGACTATCGCTGTCACAAGTACCAATGATAGCCGGGCAGGCTGAGCCGGCACACAACGAAATGAAGAAATAAAAAGCTCAAAATAGCGAAATACTTTCAACAAACATTCAATTCGAGAAGTTTTCTGTTCACTCAGCCAAATCGAAAGATCTCATTTCGATTGCTCGAATTCAATTTCGTTTGAGGAGAGGAGAAAAAGCTAAAATAGAAAAAGTCTGCACAGATAGGGATTCGCAAAAGAACAGGAATCTGGGAGGACATAATCGTTTACCATTTTCAATCAGATATACCACGGGGCGACTATCTGGCCCGGGCCCCGCCCGGTCTCTCGCCAATCTTGCAATAATTCAACGTATGACTTCGTACAATAAAAACTGAAATGGTCGGGAAAAATTTAAGAAGATCCCAAACAAGAAAATCATAAATTGCTTGTTCCATTCCATTCTTCGAAATAACATCACTTTCCGCGTTGGTTCTCGTCCTGCCGAGCTTGATCTATTTCCTTTCCGCACCGGAGTTGCTTGCTACAGTTTGAAAAAAGAATAAGGTCCATATCCAGCCCCACCACCCAAGGTTATGGTACACACAACTTCTGAGCTTTTTATTTAATTTGATTACATTAACCAAAGTAAAGCCGAATTTATGGCTGTGTTTATCCTTGTAAGTCCTTTCGCTTGATAAGTTGTCCCCTCGGCAAGATTTGATGTGATGCTTTCTTCTTAGGAATCTTCCGCGACAGATTCGAGAGTTTTCAATCGATGGCAGGCGAAGAGTTTTTTATGATAGGCGAACATCGCTGAAAGGCTAAAATCCTTTTACAGGATACGGGGAATGGGTAGGCTCCTGATTTATATAACATGAATTGATTGTTTTAGAAGGCAGGGCATAATGTACCAAGGCAGGCGTACATATATTAGGGTGTAATGGGATTTTGTTGACGTTGCTGCGGAAACAACATCCGGCTCTATCGTCTGTTGTGGAAGCTAATAGGCCTTCTGGCAAAAGAACGCAGCCATTCCATCGTCATTAAGGAATTTCATCGGAAAAGTTGATGATTTTTGGGGTTTTTTGTAATCAGCTTGTTTTGAAATATTGACAAAGACGCTTACGTAATAATTTTCAGTTGATATACTTCGTTCATCCTTGAAGATACTCGTTTAATGCCATTGCTAAGTAAAGAATTTTCTCGCACGTGTGTTGAGGTTTTCGAATTGTAATCAAATTTTCATTAATTATGGATTTCTGTTAATAAATAATTGGGTAGTGAATGCTGTCGGAAGCGTTCCTTCTATGAGCTTAGAGAGAAAGTCGAAGTAAGCAAAGTATTTTTCGGCGATTTATAAAGCGAAAGGAAGGTACTGTAAAACGTGGTGTAATTATAAGCTCATTGTATTTTCGAATGCAATCGTCACACTCAGTGCTGGTGACAGTTTAAGGCACTTGCTTACACTTTAAGCCCGAACTTTATATTGAAACGGGTGTACCTGCATTAGTGTTCCTTTGGAAAGCGTGGAAAGACAAACTTACAAAACTAACACTTAAAAAAACAAATTTAATTTTAAGTTTACTTTGTTTTCTTAAAATATCAAGATTTTATTTGCAAGTCGTAGGGATAACAAGGTACTAGCGTACTTTCCTAATTTTTCTAAAGTCAATAGGTTATAATGAGAGATATTCAATATATGCAATCATGTATTAACCCTCCTTTCTTACTATCCCGCGAGATGAAAAGCCTGAAACACTTAGATGGTTTTATATATTTTTGATTGTGGATGGGTAGTAGTTTTCTTGGCTTATTTAGCACCGACTTCGAAATGTGGTAAAAGACATAAAATTATGCCCTAAAAATGCTGTTCCTATTACCAAAACGATTGTAACAGTTGATGAAAAAGAAATCTCTATTAAATACAAGTAAAAGCATTCATATCCGGCCACACGCTACCAAATTAGTCGATTAGTCCTTTTCCATACCTTTATCCTATAGATACAAAAAATTACTCGGGCCATGCATTCCAAAGTAAGGCTTCTACCCTGCAAGTTTATCGGCGGTGGTCACAAGCAGGTTGGAAAAATCTCCACCTGAGAGATTGCCAATGGGACAGGCAGTGGGCCCTGTACCAATACTTGTACCGAGGTGATAAATGAAGCATTCCTGAAATCCTGCCCTATTAGCAGAATACATAGTACATCCCAGCTACCATGGTAAAGTTGGTAAACCTTAGTGCGCAATCACGAAGACTCTTTTTGCGGCTAAGCGAAGAGATGAGATTAAATTGACAGGTGCGGACATATGGATAGCCTAAGATCCTTTTAGGCGATAAAATCAGCAAAAAGATCCTCATGGAGGAAATTTTGAGGATCTATTGCAGTGAACGCCGAAGCACTTAGACTTGGAAGGGGCTTTCTAAAGATCCGCCTATTCCGTCATTAATCAGAGGAGAAAACGGACTGCAACAATTTCATTGGTGCAGATTTGTTTCCGAGCAGATCTTTATCACCGAAACAAAAGTAACACCTGTTGTTAATTTGCTTCTGAAGAAAAACACCAGAGAGAAATAAAGTTTCTTCATCGAAGAGAGAGAAATAAAGTTTCTTCATCTAAGCGGAAGAAAAAAATGGAATAAAACACAATGTTGCATCACGAAGAGCTATTAAGTATATTCCCCGATTCACACTTCCCGGGTGGAGGGGGCGTTGCCGAGAATGAGAAAATGCTCTCAATAGACTCTGAAGTTCACCGGAATCGGGACGTTATAAGGTCAGCGAAAGACCCATATCATCGGCAAAAAGCTCATTCAATCTACTAAAATAACCGCGAGTTGACGGGTTAAGGCCAATTATGCTCCAGAAGGCACTAAGTCCTATAATGACTTGGCTGGTGTCGTTATACAGAGGCTGCCTCTGGATAGGATACCTACCAATAGCTTGCCGGTAATCTTCATTCCGAAAGCGTTTAATGGTCATTCACGAAATCCTGCATATCTTATTGAAGAAAGGTTTCACAGTTTCTGCGAATGACCTGGCGATATTGGAATACGGCAGGCTCTTCACAACCATCAGCAAGAGGCTCGAAGATACCATCGTGATGCTGGAAAAATTATCCTCGAATAGCGTATGCAGCGTTAATCTCTTAAAGACCGGACTTGTGTTTTTTCACAAGAAAGAAGAAAATACCAGATTTCAGGCTCCCGATGCTGCAAGAAATAGGTCTAATTCTTTCTGTTGAAGCCATATACACAGGGTTAATATTAAACTCTAAACACATGACAAACATGACTGGAAAAGACAAATATGTCAGACTTGCGGCGCACAGCGAATATCTTTGGGCCCAGCCACTATAATGGTATTTTATAATTTCAACTATGCATTATTATTAAAAACAAACCATAACGTTTGCCAATGGCCAAAACTCTAACTACTTCCAAAACCATGAAACAAAAGTTTGTCAGCTCAACTTGTATTTGTATTTATGAACTTCTGCAATAATACAATCTAGCTCTGTCAAAGTTTACTTCTATAGCTACAAATAGAGCTCCTTCAATGACAGCACAAAATCTTGAGTGTAATGACGGATTCGAATCCATTATATGCATTGTATTATACTTAATGACAAAACAATAATTGCGCTGCATATAAAGAGGAAAGTCCAAAACAACAAACAAACAAAATGTCTTGTTATTTTTTGAAAATTAAGGCTTTATGTGGTTTTTGCGGCCCACATAAACCTAATAGTTGTTTATTTTGCCCATGTACACCCTGAGTTTGACATGCTCGGTATAAGAGAACCTTTCAGGTAAAAACGAGAGTAAATCCCAAAGTGGGACATTGGTTATACATCGCAATAGTGAGGCAGATTCTTTACTACGGCCTTCTAGTCTGGTGGACAGCGCTAGGTAAGAGATGTAGTCTGGAAGCGCTATCGAAAGTATAGAGAACTGCCGGTCTGGGACATCCTCAATAGCAATATCCCAGGCAATGAGGGGCGAATGAATCGGGAAGAAAGCGTACTGAAATGGATAGCTCTGACGCGATCAGCTATGTGAAAATTCTGATCAGCACTCTTATGGTAGACATCACTCTTAAGGTAGGTATCACTGGGCCTACAAAACGGCTAATTTATCGATGGACAAACCGTTACCAGTACACGTGTTACATTGTCAGACAACTGTAGCCTGAGTACAGCAAAAGGAGAACTAAAGTAAAGTAGCAGAATCAGCACCAGGAATCTATAAGGGATTTTATAGGAAAATTGAACTATAGGTTACCAGGCCAGAACGCTGGGTCGGGCGGCAAACAATTTCTGCGAATCTGTAGGGATCCGAAGGAAATCGAAACAGTTCGACATGTTCTCTAAGAGTGCTTTGCCTTGGTAGCAAGAAGAGGCAGGCTACTGGGTAGTTATTTCTTCCCATTGCTTGCGGAGCTGCGGAACATAGAGATGGCAAAGTCAGATTCCCATGTCATTGTGCCAATGAGGAAACATATTCTATGCAACAGTTTCTCGAAATAAGAAAAAATCGATTCCTCAAACCAAGTAAGTAATAAAGTGTCGGCCTTCCAATCTGAAGGTCCAGGTTCGAATCGCACCGGTGTCGACCAATGGTTATTATCCGCTGCCAACAGATGAAAAGTTCATTGAGGGTTGCAGAAAAATTGTCGGTGGTTCGAAATTCACTTTAAAACTGTCGGTCTACTTGCAATCGTTGTCTCGAATCGGGCGAAGTTCTTCTCCCGTCCATGCCCCACAAGAGGTTACGGAACTAGAGAGAGAAAACAAAAATGCGTGGGTCATTTTTATTAATATGTAAACCGGGACAGTGCAGGGAAGTACTAGAAGATTCACTAAGAATATTTATTTCGTAGAAGAGGACATTTGATCGGTGTCGTGAAGTTAAGGAACTATACATAAAATACATGCGTGAATACAAATCGTTGAACCACATGTAGGAAATAAATCCCAGAAAAATCAATAAGCCACGTTACTTCTTGCCACACCACTGTATCATCAAGTCCGATAATAGTGCAACCAAGCTTGGCGTGGAATTGGATCAGCCAAAACACCAACCAATATGTCACTATCCGGTATATTATGAAAGGGACCAACGACTCAAGATGAGTTATTCTTTATCCTCATTCCTCATCCGATTTAGATTCCGAAGAATTGTATTCACTGCTGACATCTATATAGATGTATCGACAAGTCCTAGTAGCAACGGATGATCAAATATGCCAATTAATTATGTGGAGAGGAGGCGCTCATCAGCCAATCAAATCCATAAGTATTTTGCTCATGAACAGGCGTATCCTGTGGGCTTGGAGGCATTAAAAGTTGGTGATATTATGACTGTGTCAAATAGCTTCAAAACTTTAAAAATAGATTGGCGTGCATCTGTACCAATGGAAATGCATACAAATTAGTCGAGATTTTGTGAAGAGCTAGGAAAACTCAACATTAGTCAAAAAAAAAACAATAATATGAAACACTGGAATTTTACGCATTCTCTGACTCTTAAGCAGCATACATAATATCAGTACATGTTAGAGTAAAACATCACAATGGCATCATTTCCACACGTCTATTATGTGAGAAACCACGAGTTATTTAGGTATCTCAAATCAAAACTATAACGCAACCTCGCCTGGAATTACATATGTGCTCCAAAAATTGCAGCCCAACTAGTCCACTGAGTATCAAGAGACACTAAAACACCTCATGTAAAGAAATGCTTCTCGACAGACTCAGACATCATTTTAGCGTGGATACATTCTGATTCTTTATCATATCACACCTTTGTGGCCAATCGTCTTGCATTCAGCCAGCGTCTATCAACTCCATAACAATGGAGACATCATTTCAAGTGGAGTGGCGAACAGAACCATCTGGTTCTATGACCAAGTTTTTTGCACGGATCTGATTTAATCTGGCCACCAGAGTGTCGTAAGGTAAAAACTGACTAAGAAAAACGCAAACCCTCCAAAGGTAACATGCATCTCAAACATTAACAGAAGTTAACAAAGAATTGTGGCATACATGCTCCGTTTTATACGTCTCATAAAAGAACTACACAGTTGGATAAAGCGCTTTCTCTAATCTTCACTCCATCCACTAACAACACTAATAATGACCGAGCTTCATCTTAGCATTCTCCATGTTGGTCCACAAACTTTTTTAGCAATAACGAAATAGCGATTTCGGCCAATAAAAGGTAAATCCATTGCAAGCAGCAATGCCCAGCAGTGCGTCCGCTGTACAAAGGTAAACCCCAGCCTTATGACTCAACTCATGGGAAATCCTCCGTCTAGTAGAGTTCAACCTTCAAAACTATACATAAATTCCAATACGAATACATTTCAAAAAAAGAGGGTGCACTAAAACGATTCGTAGAAAAGCAAGGAAACTCTCCGAATTTAAATTGTGATAGTGCAAAAAACTTTGTGGGAGCAAGGAATAAATTGAAGGAACTATAGGATTCTATACCGCCTCCACATTTTGGCGATCTATGTGAGGCAGCAGTAAAATTAGCAAAGTCTCGGCTACAACGATCAGTAGCTTCCGCTTCGTTAACATTTGAAGAATTATCAACTCCTGGATACTTCCTGATCGGAGAGCCAATAACAGCTGTTGTCGATCCACAAGCAGTTCCTTAACTGGTAAGTCTAATCAAAAGGTAGAAACTGGTAACAGGCATAAACAACAATTTTGACGTCGATTGTCCAATGAATACCTTCGTGAGCTTCAATGTCAACGACAAAGCGACACCTAAACATCAAAGAACCTAACTATCCAGTTCATGCTGAAACTAAGAAGAACCAATACAAACCTGATAACCGAGATAACAACATCTCTAATCTACACCAGATGAAGAAATTCAAGGAAGAATCGCCAATTAACCTACCCAGGACAATCTTACTTTCACAATTCTACATCCACATCGATGAGGACAATAAGGCCAAAAGCGCTTATTAAGATAATTCTAAACATATTCACTTAATTTAAATTCACTGATTGAACTCGGAAATATTGTAATCCAGGAAAATTAGACACTCAATTAGAAAAAAATTAGATACTGCTTAGTTTTATTGTTTTAAATATTGTGCGGAAGTTCCCCGTCGATCTTAGTGTCGCGCGATTAATTTGGCGGGGTCAGAGGCCTCGAAATTCGGGTTTTCGCCAATATATCGATAATAATGGACAATAAAGGCTTAGTAATAAATTGTGGCTGAGTCAGTTTTCTACGAAAAAGGCCTCGAGTGATTATTAGTGAAGTAAAGCGCTTTAAATAATCGCGAGCATTGCCCTACTCACTGCATGTACTCTCTTCCGCTCTCTTCATGTTGATGTTCATGTTGAAACAAATAGTCGCAGAACTTTTTTTTTTTCTGTAATTATAATACGAAGACCATATTTTTCTTTAAACTTAATTTTAATAGTCTTGGCGTTGGGAGGGTCATTTCTGCAGATTTCTTACAATGCATTTATAGTGAACTGGCAGTCATCACTGCCCTCAAGATATTTATAAAAAAAATTTCATCAAAGATCATCACCACGTTGTTCAGTATACTCCATTATTGAACTTCGAAACGAAGATGCTGATACATTGCGTATAGCACGGGGAATTTCAATCTATTTTTTTAATCCTCTACAGAAGCCTCTTCCCCACAGAAACTTTTTTATTTATTGTTTTTTTTATTTATGATGTTGCCAAAGCTGAGGGGATGCCCTATGATGCTAAAGCACAGCCTTGGCAGGAAAGGAATTAAGGATGAGGGAAATGGGTTAGGAGGTTGAGTGAAGGAAGTGTCGATGTACGCCCCGTTTGAAAGTTTCAGGCTCATAAGACGAGGGAAAAACAGAAGATGGTAAACTGTTCCACATTCGTGTTGTTCTGCTAAGAAAAGATTCCCGAAATTTGACGGAACGTCCAAATTTGACCCGGAGAGTATAGGGGTGGGAGCGACTTGTAGATCTTTTATCGCGCGTTGTAATGAGTCTACAAGGAATCAGGCTAGCAATTTCGTTAGAACAATGGCCATGAAAATAGCGATAAAAAAGTGAGAGACAACTGACATTCCGTCGATGCTCCAGAGAGTCAAGGCCCTCAGAGATTGAGGAATCGCCAATAAGTTTAACAGCCTTACGCTGAACTTTGTCTAACGCGGACAATGCGGTGTGTCCTGCCCCTGCCCAAATATGGGAATTATGTTCACGTCTAGGCCTAATGTGAGACTTTTAGATCAACGCTAAGTCGGGTGGGGTGAAATATTTCTTACATCTCTGTAAAAAACCCAAACATTTCATCGCACTTTTAGCGATTGCAAATATATGATCAGTCCAGCTAAGATTGCTGGATATCTCAATACCCAAGATCTTTAGGGAGGGTGAATTGGGTATATTGACTCCGTCGACTGAAATGGGTTGGGGGTGAACTGGGCGTTTTTTAAGGGACATTAAACAGCATTGAGTTTTGGATGCATTAAACGTAACACGATTTGCTCTGACCCAAGAGAGGACCATAGAAATGTCTTTGTTTAATGATTTAAACATGCGTTCCCGATTGACTTCTGTAGCATTTCCACGTGAATTCATTACAGAATCAAATGAGTACGCGAAATCAAGGGTGCTGTAGTCGGCAAAGCTATGAAAAGGATTGAGAGAAAGGGATAACAGATCATTAATAAAAAGAAGAAATAAGGTTGGTGATAGAACTGAACCCTGAGGTACACCGGCATTTATTTCGTAGGAATCAGATGTAACTCCGTCAATTACTACACGGATTGAACGGCCTGACAAAAAGCTCTCTATCCATTTAACGAGGGTAGGGTGCAGACCAAATGTTTGAAGTTTGTCTAAAAGGGCAGCATGCCAGACTCTATCAAAAGCCTTTGAAATATCAAGAGCGACGTTTCGGACTCACCGAAATTATGGAGACAATGATTCCAACGCTTCGTTAGAGCCGTTAGTAAGTCTCCAGTTGAGCGGCCAGCGCGGAAACCGTACTGGCAATCGTTGATAAGATGGTTATTTTCTAGATATTTCAACAACTGAGAGTTGATGAGTGATTCAAAAACTTTGGATATGATCGAGGTTAGTGCAATTGGTCTGTAGTTAGAGGGGTCGCATGCCTCTCCTTTTTTAAGTATCGGCTGGACATGAGCAAGTTTCCATACACTTGGAAATATTCCTGCTGAATATGACAGGTGAAAAAGTTTGCGCAGAGGTTTAGCCAAAGCAGAGGCGCAGCATTTTAAAACAAGGGGCGAGAAACCATCAGGCCCAGTAGCTTTGGACACGTCGAGTTTCGAAAGTACTCTAAAAACTTCCCGAGTGCGAAAGTGTAGCGGCTTTTACCTACTAGTGCACTGTTATGGAGATGGAAGTGGCTGCGATGAAGGTGGCAAGTACGAGTTAGCAGCCAAATTAGCAGCAAACAGGTTGGCCTTGTCCAATGAGTCAGTAAAAACATTCCCATTATAAATGAGTGGTGGTGTTGACGAACAGGTGAAATTGTTCTTTACGGTTTTTACTAGAGACCAGAAGCCCTTACTACCCTTTTGAGTAGAAAATACCTTCCGTCTGATGCTCTGGTCGAAATTGAACTTAGCCCGGCTAATCGCTGAATTGCAAATATTTCGCGCATCTCTATAGATACGTCTCAATTCCTCTGAAGGGCACAATTTATATGCCTGGAAGGCTGCTTCCTTCTTTTTAATGGCTGCGAAACAGTCATTATTGAACCAATTGGTGTTAGTTGGTTTTATGTTATTGAAGCTATGAGGAATAAAGCGATGCATTCCAAACCATAGGATGTTCAAGATATAATCGGAGCTTCTGTCAACGTCCTTCATAGAAAAGCAATCAGACCAATCAAGCTCTCTGAGATATTTATTAAGTCCCGCCCAATCAGCATTTTTATAATGCCACACTAATCTTTCGGTGGAATTTAGGTTAGTGGTTGTCAGAGAGGAGCTGGAGAATTGGGCGGAGATAAGACAATGGTCCGAATTACCCAAGGGAGACGTCACCAAAACCGAGTATTTCTCTGGATGCGATGTTAGAAATAGATCTAAAAGATGCGCGTTGTGCCCCAAAGTATCAGGAACACGAGTCGGACACTCAACCAGTTGCTGTAAATTAAAAGACTCACTAAATAACTCGACGTGTCTTCCAGACGGGCTTGTGGTAGAAGAATGCCTGAGCTGTGTAGTGGACGTTGAAATCTCCAGCAAGAACGATTTCAGAAGAGGGGATAATTCCAAAATCTTATCGATATCGGAAGACAGTTTATCGAAGGAGCACACAGTGTCAGTGTCAGACATATTCGGGCTGCGGTATAAAAAACAGAAGTGAATAATGTGTACACTTTTTCAAAACAAAAATGATCTGGGAGATGGACTTAAGATGGACCTGCTTCGTCAGCATCCCTCTTTCGCTTAAGCGCGGCACGACAGCAGATGTCAAGGTCACATTCATTATAGAGAAGGGCCTAACCTTGAAACGAGATACTTATGAAATCATTGTGGTGCTCAACCTCCTAGGGAATGCGACAGAGAGTACGTACAGCGAGTAACATAATACTCGCGATCCTTTTAAGCGCCTTATTACGAGAATATTCACCTTTTTTCTAGAGAATTGACCCAGCTACAATTTATTATTAAACCTTTATTGGAAAAAGTCCATCGTTTTCGAGATATTGGCGAAAAACTATGTATCGCGGCCTTTGACCCGGCGTAATTGATTGCGCGGCAGTTAGATCGACGTGGACCTTTCACACAATATTTAAAACACTAAAAATATACTGCCTCTAAATTTTCAGCCCATATCTAATTCTTTCCCACTTTCCTGGCAAATGTAATTCTTGCATGAAATTCAAACTAATTATTTCGTTTATGTAACAATAAAATCAATTTCAATATTGTTTCATTTATGTTAAGTTAGCAATTTATATTATTATAATTAGCAGCTGCCCCCCCCCCCTCCCTAGGCTTTGGTTACCAAATAGATTTCATAAAATATATCAATTAACCATCATAAATCATTTTCATAACGGCAAGTGTATCTACTACAACTATTTAAGATGGATTCCGAACCACCGACATCTTCTCTGCAACCGCCATGGCCATTTTGGCGTAATCTGTTGTCAGCAAAAAACAACCATGGGTCCATCGGTGGTATTCGAAATTAGGACTTCCGGATTGTTAGACTAACATGTTATCACTTACGCCACCGACGACCTAGCGAACTATCAAGAAAACAAGTGATTCATTGCAATTAACCACTTCCATACTGCACAGATTAGTATTTCGGCAGTGAAAATTTGGTGGTTAATAAATGCATGTCATATCAGGGTCGGACTGGGCCAAAGGGGCCCAGGAGGCATTATGATTTTAAGGGCCCGCCGCCCGCCTAGCATCATTAGCGCAGATTATGGTGAATATCAGATCAACCAACGAACCAGATAACAATGATAGTCAAATAGGCAAGAGTTTTTGGAAATTTTTATTTTAAAAGACAAAAGTTTTCATGTAAAATGTTTTCATCTGATTATTAACAAGCTAGCGTAGTAGGCTATACGCAATTTAACTGGAACCTCTCTTCTTTATTGGCTAGCCCATCAAAAAAATTTTCCTGCTGCAGTATAGAGCAAGCCTCGTCTTTATGCTCTTCAGCGCGGAAAATCGTCTTTCGCAAGTTACTCGCGTAAACGAGGTTGTGAGAATTACACAATAAACGACGTATAAGTTGAAGTACGTACTGATGTGCATGTTATACTGGGACAAAAGTTTACATGCACATGATATGCAACTTCGACAGGCTTCCGAACCTTTTCGAGATAAACAAACAGCAGTCTTTGCTGTTTGATCTAAACCAGTGATGTCCAAACCTATGCCCGCGGGCAAGTGAGCTTTTGAGCTTTTAAATTAGTACATATATGCACTTGTTTGGCTGTATTCGGTTTACTGTTTTTGCGTTTTTAATCATTAAAGCATGCCAAAATTAAAAAAATCTTCATATTTAAGTTCTTTTATAAGCAATTATACAATATCTTATTATATACAACCTTTCGCAAAGATTTTAAGGTTCTAAATTAAAGATAAAGTACGAAATGCTTCTAAAGCTTTTAAGCACTCCTCACATTAAGTAGTGTGAGTTTGGCCATCACTGATCTAAACTATCTTCACCGATCCCTTCTTGCTCTTCATCTTCTTTCTCTCTCTGAGAATCTGAATCATCTGAGTGTTGCTCGTAGGTGGAACGTGTTCGTCCCAAATACTTTTAGAAAGTTTATTAAAACTTTTTGAAAAAGATTCGAGTTCCTTTGAAAGCAGCTCTCGATCGAATTGCTCGTTGCAGTTGAATTTGTTATCAATTTTTAATAAAGCATTGTTGATAATGACTTTGTACGTGGTTATGAAAAAGCATCGTCCAGGTATGACTCATGTTGCTTGAATTAATTCTTGAACTTGGGATACAAAGAAATTTGCAGCACTGATAATAAATAATGGCTTACCGGAGTTGAAAAATCGAAGATTTTCTTGAATGTTATGGCTGTGAAAATAGTTTCAAATTTCAGAGAAAGGAATCTATCAACAGGCCTGTGCGCACGGTCGGACGGGGGTGGGGGTTATGTGGTTTACCCCCCCCCCCCCCCCCCCCCCCCCACCCACCCCTCGAGCAAATCCTGCGCACGGGCCTGTCCATCAATACCTTTGCCTGAAATTAAACCGCGCTCGCAGCTATGGCACATAAGGTCTTTATCAATGCAGCGTATCGAGTTTTATCCGAGGCTTTGTCTTTGGCCCCCCATCTCGTTATTCCGATGTTATGCAATCGTGTTAACTTGTCTCTACCAGCTGTAATTTCCGCGATTTTCTCCACCCAAACAGAGGTGCGCTTAAATGATTCGTGAATAAACACACTTGTAGAGTCCAAGAGTCCGAATAAATTCTTTGCCTCAGTACAGCTTGACGTGGCGCCTACCAACACTAAATTCAAAACGTGCGCATAATAATGCGTGAAAATTAATTTTGGCACTTCTTCTCTCAGTTTAGCTTGAAGACCAAGATATCGGCCTGCCATATTTCCTGCGCCATCAAAAGACTAGCTGATAAGGCCTTGCACATTCAAGCTTAACTGAGTTAATTCTGAGGTTACAAGTGCTCGGTAAGCTTCGCCTGTTGATTTCCCTACCGGCATCATGCTGACCAACCGCTCTTATGGGTTTCCATTCTTAACATAACGAACGCAAATTGCAACATCCTTACAAGAATCAACATTAAGGCTAAAAGATTTCGCCTCTTGGATTTCTTTGACTATCTCTTGTTTGACTTCACGTGCGCATATATTTATAAATTTATTTATTATTTTTTTTGACATGAAGGTTACGAGACTACCTCTACCTTTACCTTTTCCTGACTCTCTTCTTTTTTCACTGTCAACAATGGCTTCGGATATATGGGTCTTCAGAACCGGATCGTACTTCGATAACAGGACAACTAAATTTAAAAAGTTTCCGTGATTCTGGTTCTGACCCTCATCGATATCCCTCAAGGAGTACAAGGCCTCACTTTTTCCACAATAAGCGATGCCTTGCTTAGATATAAATATTACTATATTAATGATTCTTTTCAGAACGAGACGTCTATTGGAAATCTCTTGCAAATATTTTTGCTTAAAACGTTGTTCAACATTTCCTTTCTTTTTTGCTGTTAGCAAGGCAAATTTGTTTAAGTGATATGTAAATAATCACAAGTATTAGTAGTAAATTTTTTTTTCATTTTTCCTAAAATGAATTCAAAGTTATAACGTTATCAATAATGTAAAATTTGAAGCAAAATTGAAATTTCTCCAAGTCGAAGTTGAATTTCAATTTGCTACTACTGCAACTACATTTATTGCGCATCCGTGAAATTCATTACATAAAAAAAGTATGATGTCGATGAGCACATTTGAAGTTGCATTTACTGCAGTGAATGTATCACAGTCTGTAGAATACAGAAATCCCAACACTCACTCTTTATTTTAAGTTTTCTGAACTGGCACGCAGTACAGTGTTGTCTGGGGGGGGGGGGGGGGGGGCGTGCCTGGGGGACCCGCGAAGACTAGGGCCCGGGTGGCAATCGACAACCTGGCTCTATGGCCAGTCCGACCCTGGACGATATAAACAAACGGTCTAGAAGATGGTTCGAACATCTGAAATTCACAACAGAACCGGCTACATTTATTATTAACCATGCCGCACTACGCTAAGACTGGCGCTTCTTGTAATGTTCTGGACCCGGTGTTGTCTATACGAGGCCTTAACACCGCAACTATATGCTTTTTTAACTGCTTTTCTATGAGATTAGAGAGGAAAAAGCCAAAAATTATCCTAATGCTATTTAGAAAAAACACACACACATAATTGTCGTGAGTTGAATTTAAGAATACCCAAAATCTGCATAAATTTCAATCGTATGTTTTCCTCAATGGATGCAATTAAGGAATAATTCTGAAGTATTTCCACTAAATAAATTCATTTTCAATAATCAAACTGTATTCAGCATTCGAACTCGATAAAACTCGCTATTGCGTACCTTTGCGCCAAATTTTCTAAATGAAGATAGGATGTGTCATTAAATTATCCCGAGGGATTTGAATTCAAGCGTAGACTATATATATACGATCCGACTTGAAAAATTCGAGGAGAGGTTGAAGTAAATGTTCATGATCATTTGTATCTGCCAAGAGTAACACTTGCTCCTGGTGTCAGCTCCATTCGGAGATATGAATGGAATTTGCAGCATTTCGACGCGTATTCAAAGGGTAATTGCTCCAATTTTCATGAATGAGGAGAACTCCTTCATTTGAGGCGCACATATTAGGGCACCTGGGGACCATTCAACTCAGTCAATTTGAATATGAAATCATGAGAAACCTTAGAGCTCCCAAAGTAAAGCACTCTGAACTGATCGATATCTGTAATTAAGGCTGCATTCAGATATTATCAAAGGAGCCAGTCCGTATAGTACTGACGTGTTGATTTGCACACAAACGTGAAATATTTAATCAGGCTGCCCTAAAATAATAGGCGTTTTAGGGCCATCGTTTCATGGCATAAAATCTGGTTGTCCTTTGAGTGCAAAATCAATTAAGTCCCATATTGCTCCAGAAATGTCAACTTTTTAGGCCTTGTACTAAAAGAGATTTACAATGCACAAAGCCGCGATTCAAATTTTTTACCATAGAATTATGTGCAGGCAGAACAGGAGTGTACGGAACAGCCCAGAATGCATGGCTGGCAGTAATCCAAAGTTTGTCCCGCAGATAGAAGAAGAAGTGGCACATTGTCCTCTACACTAGGGTTGCGCTCTTATCTTCAGGCCACAATAGGGAGTCAAATGTAGGAATAACATTTTCTGGCTCTTACCGGAAAAAAATTACTTACGGTAACGTCCAATATTGAACCAAGGAACAGGAGCTGCATGCCAAATGATTCAGCAGTTAATTTTGTGCATTTCTATCGGAAATGATTTAGAATCCTCGAACTGACACAAACAGATTTTTCTTCCTTGCCTTTATAGTTAGTTATAACATAGGAGGTGCAGTTACACTATAATGTGTGGTTCCATTAGCCAATTGGATACGGATGGAGCAAATGTTCATAGTTCAACAAATTTTCAACGATGCAAATGGATTCAAAATTGATTTACTTACGCAAAAAGTTTCCATGAATATTCACTTACCTGGAAAGAAGGAAAAAAACATTATAGAATATTTTCAAACATTTCAATTTTGTATATCACTTACAGAATGCAACTTTGTTATTTACGAAAAGTGAAAAATGGTTATTAAAAATTTAGTTATGGTTTGATAGAAAATTTGTATCCTGTTATTTGAAGTGTTCGAATTGCCAGGTGAAAATAAAATGCGGGTAGATATTTTCTAGGGAAATGGAATTATTAAATTAAAACAATAAAATGGCAAGCCAACTGAAATCAGGAACACTTATCGATATGACAAAAATTTTGTATCTTCACCTTAAATTTATGATATTAGAGATTAAAAGCAAAGTAAATACCCATATAATACACAAAATAAATACCTTCATAGTATTTAACATAGTCGAAAAGAGTGTAGACTAGGGATAGGCGTTCTTCAATTCGATATCGAGAGATCGATCTTTCAGCCTCCGCTCGGCCGATTTTTGAATCGATTTTACGCGGGACCGATTCAGCTCAAATCGATTTATTTATTTCCGATTTCGATCTATTTAAGAAGTGCCAAAAACTAAACAAGCTCACTCGTGATTTTTTTGCATTTTATTTTTAATTTGTGTAATAATCCGACAAATGTAAAAAAAAGTTTAAAAGGATCGTAAATGTTAGATGAATGTGTTTGTAATCGTTATAATATTTTAGTGTTAACTGTGCAGTTTAGTTATTATTGTATGTTTTGGCATTGGTGGCTTGTTATGTTTTATTTCTGGTTTGGTGATTCCCCAACGAGAAAAAAATAATTTATTTAAAGAAAAATCCAAAATAAGTGATATTCGAATGTGGGATTTTAAGTTTTTTTAAATTGTTTTTTGCTACGTAGTCAATCCAGTACAAAAAATAACCTAGAATACACGATTCGACGTGGAATTTCTTCGAAAGTAAGTTGAATTTTGTATACCGATGGCCTAAACGTTATGCATATTAGTTTACGCCGAATTGCCACATCAACTCCAAGTGGAATATAACTAGTGAAATAGACAGGTCTATATGCTGTCACATATAATCCTTGCAAGAAACTCATGTGGAATACACGTGGATTCGACGTATGTAGATCTTAATCTCCTGAAAGAAGTGTATATATTTTTTGAGTTCTGCACATTTTTACTCTATCAAAGATTTGACACTTATTAATAGTTTTTTTTAATCTAAAGTCTGAAATTTGACAACTTTTATACTTTTAAAATAATATAAATTTAGATATTTAAGCAATGGTGAGTGGTATAAAAAAAACTTTTCTACAATAAATTAAAAAGACGAAAAATTTATTTTGCTTGCTTTAAAATCTTACATAGTCTTTTATTAAAACAGTCTTATATGAAAAGACTGCATTTTGAAATTTTCAATTAAGAGGTAGTCATATTTCTCTTTTCACTTATGTAATTGTCGAAAAGAGGAAATAAGGGTACACTTTTAGACTTTCAAGAATCATTTTGAAAACAAAGGAGCAGGCTCCTCAAATCTCATCTTTCACAATTATCTTTTTTGAATTGAACATGTTTGAATTTATCGAGGCAAGATAAAGACAGGGAGGAAGGGGAAGTTGAACTTTCAACTTTTACTTGCGGTGACTTCCGTTTAAAACGAAAGAATAAAACACTCCCAGTATATTTTCAAAAATCTTCCCCAAGATATACATTTTAAGATTGAGACCAGAAACCTTCCCATTTAAGAGAATAAAATGTTCTGGAATCGCTTCTGAAATCAGACATAGAAATGCTTTGGGGTCGTTTTTTTAAAATATTCCTGGAATGTTTCTGCAATTAGTAAAAATAAACTTTGCGCCTGCAAATGCGCGACACAAAAGTTATGCTTCCCTTTTACTTTTGGGGTGTACATTTTTAGTTGTGTTCCTTTAATTAAGACGAGTCAGTATTAGTATGTACTTTCAAAAAAGGCTCTGTTCCATCGCAATTTGTTTTTCGATTAAAAAAGCAATATTTGTGAAATACCTTTTATTTCTTAATCAAGATTTATAAGCTATAAAGGCTGTTTTCTATTATTTAATAAATCGGTTTACTTATGACCCTATATTTATATCGATCTGTTCGATCTATGGATATCGATCTTTTAAAGGCGATTAATCGATCTACGAAATCGGAAATAAATTACAGATCGATCCTTACTGAATCGATTTTTTCAGTTCGATCCCCCCTCCCTAGTGTAGACTAATAGCAGAGGAGTGGGGAGGGGTGCCATAAATTTGAAGCTCTGAATTGTATGTAAATATGGCCAGCACCAAATTTGTGCCGAGTTCATCAGACTAAAAATTGTGCTGCCACATGAACGAGACAATTTTTTTTGTAGATTTCTTTTATTATGTGGTTGATAAATAAGGACTTTAATTGCCACATTTTTTCAAGATGTTATATGAAAAGAAAATTATCCGATTTTTTAATTTAAGTAACTTAGATGTAGTGTTAGTGTACTTCATGCTTCATTGCATAGAACTAAATAAGAGCAGATAAAATTATAATTAGACCTTGTGTAATCACATCATTCAACTTCTATAAGTTACTTGATTTGAAACTTTACTGCTGTGCATCTTTAATATAAACTTAAACAAAAGTTTTCTAAATGTTCTTTTGTCTTTTGGAAATTCAAAGGTCAACGCAATTAGGTCGACTAAAAAAAACCGAAAACGGAGTTATTTAAAATTTAAATTACCTAACATGCTATATAAGTATGGAGATACAAAACTGTCAAAATTACAGCAAAGTGAAAAACGTTTAGATATTTATCCTTTTCTGTATCAGAATCTTTCATTGAACTCTAATAAGATTTTTCGCGCATAGTTCAGTAATTTGTTCAGTTCTAGCAAGATACAAAATTGGAACTGACAACTTTGATATTTCCTTTACATGAACTGCCTTTCACATAAGCATCTCTCAAATTATTTTAAAAATATTTCAAATAGCCGCCTCTTAAACAATACCGCCCGTATTGTTGATATTTCAGCAAGCACTTCTTAACAACAACAAATCCGAGTAATGAAATAGATGAACGTATAAGAATATAACTACTCTCTCTTTCTGGTTAAGGATCTTCCAGAGCAAAACAACCTTTACTTTTTAAATTTTCTAATTTGTCCATTTGAATACATTGCCACAAAAAATAACAATTGATTTGTATATATTGCAGATTTTTTCTCATTATATTTCCAAGAAAATACTGAATCCACTGATGATAAAACTTATCTCAAAATGTAATAGCAATCACTCTGTCCATAGTTAGACGTCAGTGCTCATCACTCCTAAAGAATTTCCCATTCCCAACGCATAGAGAAAAATTAATGTTTGGCACGGACATACTCATAAAATTACTTCTAAATTTTTCGTAAACTATTTCTACTACAGTATTCGTTATAGTTTTCATTGAAAATACTAACTAAAGGTTGCATTCAGGAATTTGTTCAGATATTTTGCATCAAGAATATAGAAAGTATAGAAGATTGTGGGAGGGGGGGGGGGGGGGGGGGTTGAGGGGGGGGGGGTACCCTTTAATAATAAATTTAAAAACAAATATCTTGGAACGGAACGGTGAAAATAAAATAGTCTTAAAACATTTTTGTTGCATTTTAGGAGAACTGTCCTTAGACGCCGAAATGGACTAAAATAAAAAAAAAATTTAGCACACTTTTCACTATAATGGGAGGGGTCCAAAAATATTTTTCGGAGAGTTCCATCATTTTTGTTTTTATGTCAACAATTTACGTGTAAGGAATTTTCATATTTGGTATTGTACAAGTTATTAAGGTAATCTCTTACCACTAGTGGGAGAGATTACTTATTGTACCGCTATTGCTGGAACCGTTACCGCTGGTGGGGGGAATTGGCAGCAATGAAACTAACGCTTCAGGGAATGAACAATCAGTGACCACAGTCAATTTTATTTCTCATTTCTATATACAAATATTGCTGAGTTAGCTATAATCATAACAATAAAGTTCATATTTGACAATTCCGTATACCTTGCAAATATTGATTACTTAGCTATAACAAAGTCCATAATTGATAATGCAATACATTTTGCATATATAAATCCATAATTACTTAATAGGCAATTGACATTATTTTTACTGCAATATAAACAAAAAAAAGCTCAATTGACGCGATCATCATTACGTAGTCGGGTTCGTGAACGCCTGTAGTGTTTTGCTTTTGGTTCAGGTAATCTGAATTAAATTGGTCACAGCATGATCATTCTGATCAGGTATATAAATGATAACTTAGATAAAAGCATTGCTCTGACTTACAGACAGACCGAAACTATAATGGTAGAGATATATCGAGGTATCAATAATACACTTCTAATATATTTCTATACTATAATCGATATTTTTTCATCGATACTTAGATAGTATAAAAATTCGAAACAACTTTGCAATTAATAGAAAAAAATCAGAATCTTGTGATATACGGCTGATATAGAAGTCTGTGATATACGGCTGTTGCCTTTCATTTCACGACCACCCAAGACTAAGCAAGTTTCAATAAGTATGGTAAGTATATTTATCTTCCTGTGAATCTTTTCTATTTCGTAAGTGATTTTGACTGTTAACATATCTTTCTGTTTCGTTTAAACAAGTGATAAGTAACTTTGGTTATATGACTGGGTTCACTGTTTCATGGAATTGAGAGATTTGGAATCGGGAAAATTACGAAGAAAAACAAGGCTCCTCCAAACAACGAAGCATGGGCAGAGTTAAAACGACTCGACGGTACACGAACACAATGCAAGTGATCCAAGAGATGTGAATAATACTTCCAACATGTGGAAACATTTTGAAATTAGATAGCCATGGAATTTCAAAAAAGAAATCGTAGGGTCATATTGACTATAATGATATACATTTGGTAATTAAATAATTTGCAAAATTAATTCTGAATCCATAGTAATTTGTGTTATTTAGTAATTTGATATTTTTTATTAAATTCTAGGAATGTAATCATTTGAATATCGATAATTTCAAGTATCGATAACTCTTTTACAATTTATCGATACTCCAGAATCGTAACATGCCGATACAGTGCAATCCCAAGTATAGATAATTTTGCTTTCGATTCCCATCTCTATATAATGGTTTCAAATTGCTACGGAACCCTGAAAAGGCATGTAGGTGAAAATTTTCTTGCCCAACCATTTCTTTTTTTGAACCAGTTTACGATCATGTGATACATTAAAATAGCTATGGCCGGAAGGGAATTAGGATAAGGGAGAGAATGAGAAGATTTGAATTCTTTTTTTTTTTTTGATTGCTGCGAGCTAGACAACATTCCATAGACGAAGTGTCTTTTTTATTTATTCCAATTGTAAATGAAAAACACACCTTGGGCGATTGGTAAAAATTTATATTAAGTACTATTTAACAAGCCTAGGGGAAAATACCGGCACGCACGAAAATTGGAGGTTCAACTTACAAGCCGCTAATTCTTTAAACGTGCGTCTTCAAGTTGTTTTTACATTTAAAAAAAATCATTATAAAAAATATATTTTTGACAAAAGTCAAGAAAATATAAGGAAGGGTCTATTTACCACTCTCAAATTGCCGTGTAATTTCCGTGTACACTAAAATACACGGAACTACACCTAAGTACACAATAAGTGCAAATATTCACCTCCATATTCATATTACTGGTAATAGTTTATCACAGCCTGTTCTAGATACAAACCTGTCGGGGAAAGGGGTGGGGGCGGTAGTCCCAAGTTAATAAAGCAACTAAACGCCTGATTAATACATCTCTTCCTCCCAGAAAGTCTAATAAAAATTTGACATACTGTCCGTGTACTTCCGTGTACACAGAAATTACACGGCAATTTGAGGGTGGTAAATAAATACTGCCAAAATATAAGTACTTTTCCACTTTATTTATCACATAAGATTTCAGAGTAACAAAATAATAAAGATAACGATTGCTTCGCTTTATACTTTTCGTGTTAAATCTACTGAAGTTGAATCAAAACAGTCTATGATTCACTGAAATCTAATTGTTTCGCTTATGCTGATTCTAAGTACAGGGTCCAGATATACGTTCTTGTGTGAAACAAGTTCTGTGAAAGTTTTGAATCCTTGTCACGCCCCTAGAAGAAAACTCAACGCAACGCTAAATGGTTACGTGAAAAATATCCTTTAAGCTACACAAACATTCGGGTAAACAATGTCAATATTATCAAGGTAAAGAAAATTTAAAAGTTCGAATGGAGAAAGGTTTTTTTTTCGGAATTTTCTTTGTAAATATGTTGAATATAGATCATTTGGCCCGCCAATTCTTTGGAAACATCGGCATCTTATTTTTCTACAAAAAATGATGTTTCTCCAATTTTCTCCCCACGTCGAATTGATTGGTGACTTTTGCGATGATCGATTCCGCAAGAACCAAAAAAGTATTACTCTTGAACTCATGTTCTTCTTTTGTTGAACTTGCAGAATTTTTATCTTCGTGGAGGTAAAACGCGATTGTACGTTTTCTGTTACGGCTCGGCGGCAAAGATGACTACACCTTTGATTCACTTATTATACATTTACACAAAATAACGTTCCATCGATTTCGAATCTGAAATAAGACCATCAAGATTTTCAACTTAGACGTTTTTCGTAGCGTTTCTTGACTTAAGAAAAACGATCCTTTCATTGATAGAGTTCAAAATTTTAGACCATAAAGATGACAATGGAATGCAGTAAAAATAGCTATGTACTTTTGAATGCCATTAATATCTCTCAATGCAGCGGATCTTGTGGTTCCAAAACGTGTTTTGAAAATGGTTAAATGACATCAATTCTCTCAAGCCACCACAGGTCAGACAATTTGTGGAGTAAACTAAGAATCCTGTAAATATGTTTTAATGTTTTTGAACTAAACTTAACATGTTATGATGCTATGATAACATTCATCGAAATCAACTACACATAGATTCAGCCTATTAGCTGCACAATAGACAGCATAATAATGTTCTCGGAGAATATGGTTCCTTCGTATATGTTTTTCACTTTACTTCTCTTACTATATCCTTGTCCCCGACAGTCAATCAAATGTCAATCAAAAGTCCTTTTTATAACTAGAACATCAAGCTCTCACCAAAGGCAATATTAAAATCCTAGAGAAACAACAGTTTCTCTAATACCTTTGTTTAAATATCTGTTGGTTCAAAGGTATTTTTTAAAAATAAACCAACTCTCCAAGTGCAACTCTTAATCTTGAATAATTTTTTTATAGAAATTCATTCTACTAGTGAAGTTGTAGTATCTTCTTTACTAGATATGCACGCTAGGGGTAGTTGCTAATTGATATTTTAGGGGTCGATTAAATTCTTATAAGATACAATAAAATCAATAGATATTTAATGAACAAAAAAGCATGGTTGTTTTAAAAATTTAAGAGTATAAAAAAATTATTCATGATTGGTGGTTTCATTAGGGTGCACTTGAAGAATTGGACTTATTTGTAAAAATACCTTTTAACCAATAGATATTTAAACAAAAAAAATATCGGGATTTTTATATTTTACGTAGGAAAAAAATTATTCAATCTCAACGGTGGCACTATTGGCTGGTTTCTGATGCACTTAGAGGGTAGCATTTATTTTTAAGAAATACTTATCTAATCAGTAAACTTTAAAAAAAAAATTGCTGAGTTGTTCTATATTTTAATGTAGAAAAAAATAAATTAACGTTAAGTAGGGCAAGGGGTGGTTCTGATGCACTGACTCTCAAATTACCACCAATTTTATTCGAGAACCTAGTATTTCATAATGTAAGGATTATTTAAAAAAAAAGTTTTGTTGGTTGCTGTAGCGCCTTTTAGTTTAAATATCATTTTAAAATTTTTTGTTTTTCCTTCAGAATATTTGAGGTTTGAGCTGACAACGACTGCACCATTTAATAGATATGTTGCCAAATGATTTTTTTTTATTCTGCAGGTTGTTATAAATTATTGTGATATCATGAAAATTGCCAAAGTTTAACTTAAACTGTGTCACTACCGCTACAGTTCTCGGTAACGCAAAAACATCTTTTTCCGTAAATTCTTCTAGTACGAGATCCAGCTACAAGATTACTACGTTCATCGAGTTTTTAATCAAAATCTAATTTTTACATATATTTATGAATGGGGGAATATATTTTTGCCGGGTTGTCTATGAAAATGTGGCCGCTAGTATTTTTAATTGAAATAATATTAATTGATTTTTCGAAAAAAATTACGTTCACTTGGTTTTTAAATAAAATGTAATCCACTTCACAGCAACATTTGTAAAGAACTTGAAAAGTTATGGTTGCCATTGCTCACTTGGCCTAACCTCTTCGCAGCCAGGTGTAAACAGGTGTTACTTTGACATAATTATACGTTCATAACGTATATTTATAATATATATATATCAAATTAAAACTAATTTTATTTTGTGAATGATGGAATACGTCTGCCTATGTAAAAGTGGCCGCAAAGAGGGTTGCCAGCTGTTAAATATAGATTAGAGTGAAAGAGAGCTCGCGCGCAACACCGCTCGTCAGACGATTATGGCGATTGCCAGCTGTACGAGTTATTAAAGAATAGAATCTCGGTTATTTATGGAAAATAAAATTATTCTACAATTAGTTACAAATTAATTAAATATTCATACAGAAAATATCACAGCCTCTTTTAGGTGTACAAATTAAACAGAACATTGGAAAAATTATTAAATAATTAATAAAACCTATGTTACGTTTTCGTGCCATTTATTCAAAATATGATTCACCGCTATTCAAATATCGGAATCATCTTCATTATTCGGAGACGGAGTTGGATCAATACGTTGAGCGGCAAGGCCAACATGCCATGGGTCACGGGTTCGAGACCAGATGACCCCGTGAGCTTTTATTAAGAAATTAAAATAATCCACTCCGTCTCTGGGCTGTTGTCTAGCTCGCAGCAATGCAAAAACAAGACTCAAGTTTCCTCACTTCCCTTACCCTAAATCCCTTCCGGCCAAAACCATGCTAACGCATCAAAGGGTTGTCCCCTAGGAGTTGGTCACATCGTATAAAAAAAATAAAATTATCAGAACAATTGTTCATGGACATAGCACACTCTCAACTTGCATTGGCGTTGATTCTCCTAGGAACCATGTTGGTTTTAGAAAACCATCTAAAATCCACCATTATTTTCCGCGCTAAACTTAATACAATCCGGCTCAGGGCAGTGGAAATCTTTAAAG
The DNA here is from genome assembly GCA_964036015.1 of Leptarthrus brevirostris. NCBI lineage: Eukaryota > Metazoa > Arthropoda > Insecta > Diptera > Asilidae > Leptarthrus > Leptarthrus brevirostris. The sequence continues at coordinate 114,929,350 of OZ038372.1, read as the reverse complement.
GAAAAATTGTTGCGGACGATCTTGTTAATTCAATGTGGCTAAATGCCACTAAGCCGGATTGTATTAAGTTTAGCGCGGAAAATAATGGTGGATTTTAGATGGTTTTCTAAAACCAACATGGTTCCTAGGAGAATCAACGCCAATGCAAGTTGAGAGTGTGCTGTGTAATTCCATGAACAATTGTTCTGATAATGAAGATGATTCCGATATTTGAAGTGATGAAAGTGAGAGTAGCGATGAATCATATTTTGAATAAATGACACGAAAATGTAATATAGGTTTTATTAATTATTTAGTAGTTTTTCTAATGTTCTGTTTAATTTGTACACCTTAAAGGGGCTGTCATATTTTCTGTATGAATATTTAATTAATTTGTAACTAATTGTAGAAAACTCAAATAAAATAAAATATTTTCTCAAACATTACCTGCATAATAAATATAATTTTATTTTACATAAATAACCGAGATTCTATTCTTTAATAACTCGTACAGCTGTCAATCGCCATAATCGTCTGACGAGCGGTGTTGCGCGCGAGCTCTTTTTCACTCCAATCTATATTTAACAGCTGGCAACCCCCCTTTGCGGCCACTTTTACATAGGCGTATTCCATCATTCACAAAAAAAAATTAGCTTTAATTTGATATATATATTATAAATATACGTTATGAACGTATAATTATGTCAAAGTAACACCTGTTTACACCTGGCTGCGAAGAGGTTGCGGCCAAGTGAGCAATGGCAACCATAACTTTTCAAGTTCTTTACAAATGTTGCTGTGAAGTGGATTACATTTTATTTAAAAACCAAGTGAACGTAATTTTTTTCGAAAAATCAATTAATATTATTTCAATTAAAAATACTAGCGGCCACATTTTCATGGGCAACCCGGCAAAAATATATTCCCCCATTCATAAATATATGTAAAAATTAGATTTTGATTAAAAACTCGATGGACGTAGTAATCTTGCAGCCGGATCTTAGACTATTGGAAATTAATATCTCAAAAAGTATTCAGGATATCACAATAAAATTTTATATGGTTAATAAGGATGTCTAATGAAAGATAGAAAAAAAAATCATAAAAATCTGAGACCATGGATTTCGTTTTCATCTTTGACTGGATGATTTGAAATGGAATGACCCTTGGGGGTTGCAGAGTAATGTCGATGCTTCGGAATCTACCTCAAATTATTAGTCCACGTGTAATCGTCGTACCTTAAATTATTAGTCCACGTCGTCGTTGAATGGGGCGATGTTTATCTCCTGCCCACAATAGGGATTAACTGAAGCAGCCGCAGGTATTGAAGAACCTGATTAGGTCCTTCAGCTCGACGCTAGCAATTTCTTCAACTCCATTATGTAATGATCCTGACCCTGGCCAAACCTGTGAAATCTTTAAGTTCTAAGTGTCTTTCTTTTCAAACAAGATTTCTAAACATTATAGTGAGCTAATACAACTATAAGTTCTGTATGAATTTTTAACATTCTTTAATGTTATAAAATATTAAATATTCTCAGTTTTTAGTTTAAAAAGTACATTAATACAAATTTATATGCATACACTCACATATACAAATGCCTACCCAAATATTATACCGCATAAAGATTGTCAGCTATTGCTAGGCTTTAAAATGATCCACTTTTCGAAGTGCTTTTAACTCACCAACCCAAAATACAATCAAACATTCAGTCCCGGTTCAGAGCTCAACTAGTGTCACCGAGTGCAAAGCTATAAAATTCCATTAAAATTTCCTATCTCCGGTGGATAAGTGCAGATGCCTACTAGAAAATTTGATGAAATTTATATTGCCTGCAATATTTACAAAAAGCCCTGCATAACAACAATGGAACTAGCTATTTCGGGTAAACTAAATTTTTCAAAGTGTTCTGCGAAATTTTGTGCTATCATTGCTTTCATGTCCAGTTGATTCAATTCCCAGCCCATTACAATATTCAATCTAAAAGGGGGAAAAAAAAGGAATGACTCTAAATAATAGGAAGCTCGTACGAAATCCCTAGACAATTATTCACAAAACCAATTATTGCTTGTCTCCATTCAGCCAGCTACAGAAAAAGGATCCGCCCGTGGAGGCTAGCAGTCTTTCGTATAATGAACAAACGATTTTTTCCCGACAGGAGAACTTTTCGGAAAGTTTTTCTTTTCCAATAAGCCAGTGTTAAAGTTAGTGTAAGAACATATCACCAGTCCTGATTAAGAGCTGCAAGAAGGGTGGATCTGAGTACGGATGGCCGTCTACGTGCGGGGATACCATTTCCAAACCGTCCAAAAACTTTTAATTTCGCTTTCACGCCACGGATCGTCCCGGATCGATGTGGGATACATAGAAAAAGGACCGAAAAGAAAGGACTGCCAACAAACCCACAATTGGGTGTCATGTGCAGTGGAGCACTCATCAGGCAAGTCTACCCTGGTGTAGGGTATGAAGCGAATCCGCATAATATCGCAAGGGACATGTAATTGGAATTAAAACATAGAAGGACACATAAGTAAATATCTACAACTTGGCAGAGTTTGTGAACTTGGCTTGCATGAAACGGCCGGGTGGGAAGAAGGCAGCTGAAACATGAATGGAATTTCAACGTCGAGTCAACTGCATTTGGTGCTGGGAAAAATGTTTTCCAACTTTCCATGTTTTGCGATGTTTCCCTCAATTTAATTCCCACCCCGACGTTTACAAGAAAAACTTTTTCATCGTATTTCGTTATTCTGGAAAATGCTCAACTTCAAAATGGAGCTCTGGTCCATGTCGGCATTAAATGCTCTTTTGGGAATTCAACGCAAACCTTTTTAGTGGCGACGCACGGACGATACTAACGCCCGCTGGAAGTTATATCAGATACAGTTATCCAAACACTGCAATCACTTCAATAAAAGGGATCCAGTCTCCCTGGAAATGTTGATTGATGATTTCACGCTCTTTACAGAACGGTCTCACCTCAATAAGGAACGCATATTAAGACAAATGTGCCAAAAGTGTGGACACGTGTCGTAACCGTCACAGTTCAGTTGAATTATTACTGACAGGATCAATTAAGTGCGATTATGCAAGGAAGGATTATATAGTAGAACAGGAAATGGGTCAGGATATTATTTCCGTGAGTAATTAGATGCCTTAGGGGATATTTCCGGTTTGCTCTGGGTGGTGTAAAACTCCCATGTACGTGCTTTTAAAGAATAAATTAATTGTGTATTATCTTACTAAAGATAATCAATCTAGAGTGTCAATAGGTTGGAGCTCTCAGTTATTTGCTTGTTCCGGCGGGTTTTTCCCAGTGCCGCGAGCCATGTAACAATAATTTATTAATTAAATCTGATGGGCGAAAAGGGCAGTTAACTAACCCTGCTCTCATTTTAAAGCCTGCAAGCATGTTGATGGCATTAGTAATTTTCAACGTTCTTAATTCGCCTATCCGGTATTAAGGCATTAAAGTTTTTAGTAAAATGCCTGATCAGGTGAATATAGTCATTATTTAAATTCTTTTCTAAGTTGTACCAACATTATAACCATCGTAGTGCTCTTTCTTTACAGGTCGATAGGGGAAAGTTAAGAATATGTATATTAAGTTTTCAGTGCGGCAGTAATTCACCAGTATAACCGCTATTCTTTATGTTTGCTCCGTTTCTTCAAAGTAGCACTTCTTTTCTACATCTGGCCAGTGAACCAAATTCCAATAAAGCAAAATTGGCTATAGATTTAGCAATTACTTATTTCACTCTTTGCTTTCAGGAATTTAGTTTCAGCAAGGTAATCAAAAAAGTTGCGGTCACTACATTGTTTTTAAGGGGATTTTTTAGTTTGTTGGGATGGAAATTAAGTCAAATTTAAGGAATTTTAAAAGAATGAGCTATGGAAGATAGACTAATGAAATTTAATATATATTTACTAAACAAAATGGTTTTTTTTATTACTTGAAATCGCCGAAGGAGAGGGGAGTGGAGTGTATGTCCCACGTAGTCAGACCGGATAATGAACTTTACAGGGCCTTCAGAAATGACTTTAAACGAAAAAATCACTCAGTTTTGTAAATCTGCAAATGCAAAAATGCCTACAAATGTATATTGAAGTAAAATAATACTTTTGTTTACTCAAAAGGAGTTTTGTTTTCATCAAAAATTACTATAGTTTTTTTGTTATAAAAAAAATTTCAATATTCCTTTTTAAATTTTAGTCTAAGATTTTAAAAGTCCCTTTCCGAACATTTAAAACCAATAAATACTGGAATTGTACAGAGCATCCATAAAATTGAAATAGTAATTTCGAGAAAACCATGCCTAAAGTTTCGGCCCGGAAAGATGCAACAATGCCCGGCGCAATGAGGTACCTTAAAACTCAGTCGATTTTTACCTATTTATATGACCTTAATTTTCTTAGACATGAAAAAAAATTATTTCTTCAACACAAAAAGTAGAAGGTATGCATACTTAAACCAAAGTAACCTACTATAATACCACATTGGGGCTAGATTCTCAACATTATCACATACCAGAAAATCATTTGGAGCTAACTTCTTAAACAAGGAGAAGTCTAAATACCGGTTCCTCCGGGCTGGTCTCCTCTTCTTCCTCTTCTTGCCAACATTTACAGGCGTCATTCCTATTCGCGTCGAATCTGTCAGCATTAGGCATTGACCCGAAATGATAGCTACGACAACGCTGATAATATTTCGCTTGAACGAATTTAGCTATCTTTAGGTCAAGGTCGGTCAGATCTACTGGGTGATTAGGTTGGTGTATTCCCCTTGCAATTGAGCCTTACCAATATTGAAGAACGCTCGTTTAATTTTCAGCTTGCATGTGGCTAGCGGCTCACTAACATGGTGAGTTATGACCCAATGTAGTAGAGTAGTTCCGATTCTCGTAGCTCATCGAATTTACAGTTGCCCGGGAAATCACTATGCCTCGGTACCCATATGGAGTGTACGTTATGGTGCTCAGCCATATCATTCCCAGTTGAGTCGCATGTACTAGCAATATTAGATGTCGTGTATACTCCCGTGAAAGATTTAATAACTGCCTGAGTGCCTGTCAAGATGTCATCTGAAGACATTGTTCTGCTCTTCTGACAATCTAATGCTACCTTTATAGCGATGATGTTTGCTTGAATAACACTAGTAATATGACGAACGAAACCAAATGCTGAGGTCCAGAGTAGACACCTCCAACCACTTTATCTTCCAACTTAGAGCTTTCAGTGTAAGTATGCACTGCTTCTCTACGTTGCGGAGGGTCATTCTTCCATTCCTTCCTAGTAGGAATAGAGTTGTCGACGGTGCAGGCCATCAAACGGCCATTTTATACGTAAGTACAGGCCTTAAAACGCTGAATAGAGCCAGACAACAATGCGCGTGTCCATGCCCCATCGTTTTCCAATTGCTACTCTTACACGAGTATAGCTCTACAGTTACTTTACGTACTCTTTCTTGGATTTAAGGTTGTCAGCTAAGTGTCAGTCTGACCGGAGTAAGTGTTAGGCAGCTGATAGGAGGAAGTCTATGTTTCAGTGAGAAGAGTATCCACTGTGTTTTGTCCGGTTCCATACCCAGACAGATAGTTTCGAGGGGGCATGTCACATCACCTTAACTAAGGTATTATGGTGTTTGCCCTAGGTTACCAGGGCAACGTCATTGTGGGGCCAATCCCGCAGGACTGGTGAAAAGATCTCTCCTTGAGACGTGCCTCTTATTGCCAACCAAGAGCGGTGGATCCTCATAAGCTGGTTTTAATGTTACTGCTATTAAACATAAGATCTTATCTTATCCTTAATTGCATTAGACATGGCATTGCATGTATGTGCGTTCGATATCTCAGTGAACATGTAATACCCATCTATTTGATAACTGCGATAAAAGATTAGAGTTATTGACCCATCTTTCTACGCAAGCAAATCGCAAAGGTGCAGTTGAGCATCATGACGCATTCCTAATTCTTCTAAACAAGGTTAAAGTTCTTCAAATTATTAGAAATACCTGTTGATCAGGAAAATGGTCAGAAAAATGGGGATATGGATAGGCACCATTTTGTAAAACGGGTGCAAACAATTTTTACATCTCGGTAACGAATTTTATTCATGTAACTTAACAAGTAACAGTTTTACAACAGTTTTATGTAGATGCAAAATTGTGGGAAGACTATCTTTTATATTTAACACTAGTTGGGTGTCCTTGGCTTTTCTCGGACTTCTGGTAAGTGAGTGTCGATTATTTTTACATCACAAACGCATTCCTACACCTATCCCTAGGGGTGCTAGATGACCCCATAGTATCCAACAACATTTAGAGTGTGATTGTTCATCTCAGCAATCCCGAAAACTATAAATTGGACATTGATATCGGTCGATTGCGAATATTTATTTTTTTCCATTCCTTCCTAACGGCATCGGGGGTGTCATTATGCAACCCAGCGACAACAATAACTATGAAGTCTCACAATAATATAGGTTGGATTCGATTATTTGTAGATGTCACTCTCCTCCCACCTCCCTCCCTAGGGGTGTATTAACAAAACATTATTTAACGCCAACGGCATCCGGAGTGTCATTATTCATCGTACATATTATGGATTCGACATTAATATCGGTCGATTCGATTAATTGTACATGTCACCGCCCCTCCTATCTTCCATTCGTTGTAGCCTAAACTATGCCACAGAAAATACTGAACTTTCCCGTGAAAGTCCCATCGAAATCGAATGAGCCCGGGTCGGTTTCAATTATTTGTACGTGTCACTCTCTTTCGTTCCACATCCATAGTAATGTCTTATCACAAAAATATTTAACTGCATCAGGATCTTCATTATTCGACTTACTGACCCCGAAAAGTATGAATTTGACACTAATATCGGCCGTTTGCGATTATTTTGCCTTCTTACCCCTCCACACCTCCCTTCCACACTCCACTTACCCTCCCATCGCATCATAACTATGCCTTGGAAAATACTGAACCTTTCGGTGAAAGTCACATCGAAATCGGATTAGCCGTTTGCGAGGTTATCCCGAACAAACAGACAGACAGACAAAAATTAATTTAAAAATAATTGAGACACTCCAATTTTATTAATATAGAGAAGATAGACATTTTTATGAAAATTTTCCCAAAATGAATTTTTCACGGTTGTTCTTGCAATTATCACTATTTTTATTTATATATTTTATTTAAAACCAAACTTATGAGCTTGGACTCCAGGAGACAACATGAAATTTATGTAGAAGAGCAGCAAATAGATGAATTGGATAAATTTTGCTATCTCGGATGAATAGTTACAGCAGACAGCGGAGCTGAAGCTGATCTACAGTCTTGCATCAATAAGGTTCGAGTTGCATTTAATACTCTTGCTGAGATATGGCGCAATAACAACATCTCCAGACGCACAAAACTCTGGATCTTCGAACGAAACGTAAAATCTGTTCTGTTTTACCACTGTTTAGCATGGAGAGTGACCTGTCAAATAACATCTTAACTACAAGCCTTTGTCTCTGGCGCATCCTTATCATCCATTGACTCCATTGCCAACGAAGACCTACACAGACTCACAGCCTAAGATGGGATAGACACCAGTGTACGCAGGCGAAAGTGGCAATGGAAAAGTTACATACTAAGACAAGAGCCATACACAGCAGGCTCTAGATTGGAATTCTCACGGAATCTAAGAAAGACACCGAATTGGACGACCGCGCAACACATGTAGAAGATCCGTCGAGAAGGAAGGTCCCCAGATCAGCAAGTCGTGAACACAGTTTGAGGCACTGGCGCACAACCGGACAAGAGACGGTGTTGGATCAATTCGTTGAGCCGCACAACCACCATGCCATGGGTGCCGGGTTCGAGACCAGATCTCCCCGTAAGCTTTTATTAAGAAATTAAAAATAATCCAATCCGTCTCTGGGGTGTTGTCTAGCTCGCAGCAATGCAAAAAACAAGACTTTGACGCCGACTCGCTTATTTCCCTCTATGCATCTGTGACCTGGCGCCCAAAGCAGGCAGCTCATCCCGACACTAATCCACCAGTTAGTTTGGAGGATATGGCAGAAAAGATAGCGACACTTCGGCCAAGAGTTGTGTTTTCTTCGTAGTCTGACAAGCCTTTGGGATGGAGAGCCACTAAACCTGCGTCTTCGTGAAAATACTCCGACCGACATCGCAGTTCGTCTTACAGCCATCGGTGTATATTGTTATGTTGAAAGTCTCTGTAAAGTGAACTAAAGATCAGCTTTTGGGAAATGTAGTCAGTTAGAGATGTGGTCAGTTCTCTTGGTAGCGAATCCAAGACTTTTCTGTGGCCATAAGGTTTTGGCCTCCAGTTCCCCCATTCTCTAAGCCTGACCGACCCACAAACTCAAGAACAAGATTTCACAAAAATTGTGTGCGCTTTAAGGTATATGAAGCACAACGAAATATTGAAAACAAAAAATTGACTTCTCATCACTTTATCAAATTCTGTTTTAGACCCACATATCTGTAACGGTTTGTAGCATCATTTATACCTGAAATAGTATAATTAAAAGATACAACCTTATAAGATATTTGCTGACAATGATAAAACCTTTGTTGTGACAGTCTTCAACTAGACAAACCACTCCTGTGTACTTGTGGATTCTTTTGGAATCTATCCTTTTATTCTGTTCCATCAGTACACCCTTTTTCGAATATTTTCTCTTAAATTGCTTTTCAATATTCTGAAGTTGATGTCTTTGAATCCAGACTTTAAGTGCTTAATAATGCACTCTGTGTTCGCCCAAGGGCTCAAGCTTAATTGCTTACCCTAATTAGACATATGAAAGAGTTTTGCCCCATTTCGAAAATGTCTTCTGCCTCTGCGAAAATTATATGTTCCATTCCCCGCAAAATTATGTTTCCAACTCCCCCCTGCTCCGTCCATTTAAACTTTTATCATATTTTCGCTTAGAAAAGCTGCATTTCATCTACTCCTGGGTGAAATGTTTCTTATTGCTTTAGTCAGTTCCAGTGTTTTCAGTTCTGCTCTTAATGCGTTTCGCTCTTGTGCTGAAAGCTTAAATTTGGAAAAGTTTGCTTTTGGCAGAACGCACCATTATCACAGAGCAGAGCTACAATAATTCAATTTTACCATCTCGTGGAGATAAAACTCCCAGCAACCTGGGTGCAGGGCTGAGACAAGGGCTGGAAGACTGGGGCCCATAATTCCGACGCTAAGTGTAAATGGCAGCAAAAACGACGACACAGAAAAGGAACCATCCGACCCATCACACATCGAATCTTTAGCAGAAAATTTTTATATTTATGACTTCTTGATAAGTTTCGTGCCAGGAAAGTATTTTTCCCTGGTTTCTTTCGAGGCTCCAAAGTGGCCGGGATTTATTGTGAGGGAGTCTCACAAGCGTCGTCATGGAACGTTTGCCTTTTGCGTTTCTCAGGCTTTGTTGATCCCTATGCCTACAAAGAGCGGTCGAAGCAAGAAGGGAGTCATTAAGTGATTTTTTATGGATTAAGTTTTATCTGAATTTAATTCCGAACAAAAAAGTTCCGACGTTATACCCTTTTCCGTACAAGCCCTGCAGCTCTAGTGCAAATCTCCGACTTTATCTGGGTCTGTGGTCCTGCAACGGGAACGTAGAGGACTTGGACTGTTTCTTCGGAATATGAGATCTGTTACGGATGGCAAGAGAGATTAAAAACAGATTTAGAAATTTAATTAAAGGGTTTAATGAAATGTGAATGCATGGTCGTGATTTCGCTGCCCATAAGCTCTCAAGATAAATCTTTGTTTTATATGGAGCCAACTGCATTAATTCTTGAAAACGACCTGGGTTTGTCCAAGTCTATGGAATACGCCTTGATCCATAAGGGCTTGGACAGGATTCTTTTACGTATACTTTAAACAATCCAGGTCTCGGCGGTCAACTAGAATGCCAAAAAGTTTTGTCGAAACTTTTTGGGCAGTGGCGTCTGCTTTTTTCTAAATTTATTACGATTTTGGGGGTGGAGCGGCGAATAAGAAAAACTTTTTTGTGCCAGCAGATAATCGTACATTCGGCATTTGGTACTTCATTTCATCGCTTTATGCAAATTTTGCTTCATTCTATTCCACAATTCGTTCTCATTAGTAAGGACGACTTTTCCAAACTTTAATGCGAATGAAGCAAAATATAATTTTTTCCCCTTGGCTTTCCATTCACGTTCCAGTTTGCTGCCTCTAGAAATTTTCATAATTTTAATATTTCATTAGAGAAATGGTCCTCATGGAGATGCAAATTCGTCTCTACTGATTACAAAATACGAAAAATTAAAAATGCATTATCATGGTAAGAGCCGAACGAAATGAGAATTTTTAGGCGAACGAAAGTGTCCAGAAAAGTTTAGTAACTTCCGCAAAATTTAGAATATTTGAATATTTTCGTATGGAAATTCAGAGTTTCTGACAATCAGTGTCACGAATGGGTCTATAACAAGTAGGTACAAATCATATTCAATTATGTGAGTTTATGCAAAGAGGATAATAGCAAATTCGGAGAAGAGATTAACAGGAATATTTTAAAAGATAAAACACCTATCCTGAAAGTGTAAAGCGATTGCTTAACTGATAATCCCACTGTGACAGATCAAAAATTTCGAAATTTCCATTTGTTAAAATATATACATATTTCCGGTAAAATAGTGTAAAAATCACAAAAATTAAAAATGTCTAGCATTTTAAGTAGGGCAGGCAGAGCAATAAAACGTTAATTGCTGATACACCACCGTTGGCATTCAATCGCCGATGAACCAAGTTAGCAAGTTTGATAATGCCAGTTGAACTGAGGCCAAAACTAATATCCAATATTGATCCTGCATTTTGCAGACCTGTCAGCTGATATTATCTTGTCTGGACTGTCAAAAACGCAATAAGACGAGGAAAACGTACATCATGCCTGAAATTTTGTGAAATTATGGATGGTATAAACGAAGGCGGTATACTTAGGAATTTTCTCGCAGGCAACTTCAGTGTACCTATTTTTTTGATTCAAAGTAATGGTTATTTTATAGACTGCGCTGGGGATACACTGGAATTGCTCATGAGCTCTAACTCATCTCATCCACCTTGCTACTACACCGCCCCAAGTTAAATAGTTGGGTACCATTCTTGATTCAAAACTAAACTGTGGCATGGATTTTAAGGAGAGATAGTTTTGTTATTTCAGACGTCGGTGTCGAATGAGTTAATTTACGAAAATAAGTTTATAGCTTTCATTTTAAATTTTAGTCCAGAAAAATTTTGCGAACCGTGCTTGGTTTGGACTATTTTGTGCTTCTTTTATTGATACGTGCCTGCAGCGGAATTGGCGAGTCTTATTTTTACTGGGATGAACACAATTCTTAGATAACTGTTCTCGTTATGTTAACAAAAGTATAATTGCAAACTAAAACGTTACGCAAAATAGTGAGTTTCTCTAAGCAAACTAAACGCACGGTGAGCCGCTCTGGGGGTCGGCATTAAAATTACTGGAAAAAAGGACTCAGAAATCTGTAACGAAGATCGACATGATTCATCAATGGCTGATCATTTACAAAGAGATTCAAAAACAAAACACAAAAGAAGAAAAAATACACAACTTTTAGATAATTGAAAATAAATTTTTTAAATTTTTTATTTTTAAAACAACGAGATATTGGTAGAATAGGCTGGTGTAAGCCATAATTTGCCCGATGTTTAGGTATTTTAAAAAAATTGCAATTTCTTAAGGACCGAAATGAAATGAATGAGTTATTAAAGTAGAAAAACAGGGCAGGTGAACTAATAGCACTATGTAGGCAATCCAAAGCAAAAACAGTTTTAGGTTTCTTCTGTCGAGTTTCGAGAGAAACAAATTTTAAAAGATTAAGTCTACTGATATATGGGGACAATAGCAGTAGTTTGTTCCCAGGTAGTCCACAAAATGCAGGCCCACAAATCGACGCTGGACTGCCTCAATACGATTCAAAATTATAAAATGGAGATCAAAAGCAGCAAGCATCCTCAAAACATTGGAAGGGTCGTCAAATTTCTTTCTTATCCCACCTTTTAACGAAACCGCACGTCGAATTTGCCTTGTTAATAATCGCATCAATATGGTGGTCGAAGGTAAAATGATGAAAACCAGACTCCCAAATCTATGGTTTTGTCAAGTCTCATTAGTGCACAATCAAGTCTAGTGTAGTTGAATTCTTTTTAGACTGAAAAACAGGGCGGTCAACCTACTGCATGATTAATTCTGCCAAATGCTTTACTAAAATCAGTAAACATGCAGTCAATCTCTGACTGCCGAGATACAGTTGTTAGAAAATTCTAAAAAATAGTTAAGATAGTTTGCGATGAAAATAAAAAATAAAACATGGCACACTATCACACACAATATACTTTACCGGCCTTCATTGATATTAAAGGTTCCCATTAAGTTGTCGCCGAGCTAGATCTGGAGATAACTATGCAGTGGACTTATTATCTATTCTACTACTTGGTGTTCCTAGTTTCAGGAAGTTTACCCTCTGTAATCCGCAAGATCATGGAGGGTGCAGATGGACTAAGTGCTGCGGAATCTTTGTGCATCCTGCCACAACTGGTTCTGACCACAAAAACGAAATTTAAAATGTTGCCTTATCAGAATAAATGGGCAAAAAGTCTCTAACTTGCCAACGTCAAATACCTAGGTATAAACCTCGATCCCATTAAACTAAATGAGAAATATAGAGAGCGAGGCGATTGTGTTTCTTTTTCACTGCATTCGAACTATCAGCAAATGTGGGTTCTGCAGTCTATGCTGGCATGGATGTACACTGTGGAGCGTCTCATTTTTACTCGGGAGTATTTATTCTTACGCCTTTAGTTATTCAAAAAATAAAAAAAGAATTAATAAAATCGGTCCATGCAATACATAGTTAGGTTACCCCTCTCCCCACCACAAGTCTAACGTTTTCTCATAGTAACAATAAAAAGAAAATAAGGGAACATACGGCGAAAGAAGAATCACTACGAAGTTACGTGTTGTAGTCATACTAAGAAAAAGTTGGCATCTGGTTTACAACTTGTGTAAATTAATAACGATCTAATGTTATTCACGGGTAAAACTAAAAGACCCAATTTCAGACTACAAAATTAGGATGGACAAACATTATCTTCAAGCGCAAAGCACCTGGGTGTTATAAGTACTATATTATAACATGGAAGAACGAGTCAAGAAAGCGTGCATAGCCTTATATGTCTGTAATAGAACCTTTGGTAGAAGCAGGCCCGTTGAGACAAAATTCGGGCCCCCGCGAAAGGAAGTTCAGGCCCGGGACTAAGCGTATACTGGCCCATATACAATCGAATGAGTGACTTTCAATTTAAAATCTGTCTACACCTTTTCGATTGTGAAATTTTTTTTTATATATAATGAAATGGAATTTTTTTTTCTGTTGATGACTTAGATGACGGGGCCCCTTTTGAAATTTAATTGTTCAACTTCTGTTTATTGACCTAAATATCATCACATCGGGCAGGGCAATTAGGTCCAGAGAATCTGGGTGTTGAGCCACCAGATCGTATAGCTAAAGTAACATTTTAAATCTGTTACCACAGTATGTCATTTCAAAGGCGGGCCTCTGCGAAAGCGAACCGCCAAACAGGGCGGAGGGAACCTAGGGATATATGTAGAAATATTCACATATGGCCCCAAAATGGACTGCAGTATCGGTGCAGGAATATAATCCGAAGCACTAAAGGCCTCTATTACATACCGACTTCCAGACTACGCCAGCGCCTTTCAGGCAAAGGTACTGGGTAATCTGAAGGTGTGCGAGATCTAAGCGTAGGAGTTAGCAGGGCGCGGCAATTTTATAGGAGAGTCAGGTTGCTATATAAGGTTCTTGACTTAGCTATTATCACCTCTAAATTGGTTGAGAATTGCTTCGAGGAACTTATCCACCTAGGCGACCGGCTCACCATCACGTTGATTTGGGTCCCAGGACAATGGCACATCAAGGGGTATGACAGGGCTGACCAGCTAGTTAAACGGCGTTCCGGTCTTTCTGGCTCCCTTGCATAGTACTTCGCTTGGAGCGGTTCAGGGGAATATCTTCTCGCACTTTTTATCAACAGCAGCTCCAGGTGTAGAGCACTAACTTCTTATGCTATATCTAGGAAGATATGGCCGCATATATGTTAAAATAAGAAAGGAGCGAGAGAGCTACTACATAAGACTCGAAGAGATGTCTTACACGGGTTGTGGGACAATCTGGCACTATGCGGCAAAAACCTGCCATTCCTTTAATGCATATTGTCGCAGCTCCAAGGATGAAGGCATGGAACAAATTTTTTATGTACGGAATTGGGTATCGGGCATTCGGCAGCCTCTTTTTCAGCGAGTTAAGGGACAAGAGAGATTTTGAAAAAGTCATTAACTTTCCGAATGCTTCTGGGTGGTCCTGATAGCCTTCTCTCGATAGCTCACCTCACGACTTATACCCTATAACCTCCAACAATCGAGTCACGAGTTTCCGTGTTTTCAAATTGGACTTCCACCGCTATGGCAACCACCACTATAATTATCTAACTATACATAGTCATTATATCTTTTTATATTCCATGGCCATATAGTATAAATTGTTTGTGTGTAATAGAATAGTTCATTTGTTGACCATAAGTTTGAGAAACTTGAGACCTTCGTAAAAGTAAGAGTTTATTAATGTTTTTGCTTTGTCAGCTTGTTAGTTGCAATTAAAAGTGTTACTTAGAACGAAATTTTATTTTAACTAAATTTAAAGATAGATATAATATGCAATAACTGTGAATAGTAATTAAATTTATTTGTAATTAAACGTTAATTAACTAATTTTTCAATCAATTGATTAATAAACTAAAATTTTAACTGATTAATACCAAACTATGATTTTACGTCAATCGCAAGTTATAAATAAATTTTCAAATAGAATTGAAATAAGAAATTCTTCAAAAACAATGTCCTTACATGATAGTTGAGCAGTTCATTCTAATGTGGAAACAACGATAAAATAAAATTGCTTCATCGTAGAAAATATGAAAATTTTAAATGTTTCCATATTTTCATTAATTTTAAGATTACCCTGTGTGGGAATACAGCGACAGCAAACATTACGTAAAGTGTGAAATATTTTCATTAAGCCTATAACAGGGAGAAATCTGCTCCAGGTAACAGCTCCCTCGAAATCCTGGCTCCGGTGAGACATTTAATAGGAGAAAAGGTAGCAGAGCACACGTGAAACCAAAATATGTTAACGCTTCCCAAAACATTCCCCCGGTCCCGATTATTATGAGCTCTCGTTTTCATTAGGTCTGCTTGTAACCTAACTGCGGGGGGTGCTGATCCGCTGTATGCTTCTTACGAAAAGCCTTACAGCAAAATTCATTCGAAAGCCAAAACTTTTTATCCCACGGGGAAATATAAGGACGACACTCTCACATTAAAGCTGTGCACAGGATCCGGGATACACATAAATATTTCAGAATGAATTGGTTTATTGTGCCCTTCTAATCCGAAATGTGCCTCGCTATCTATTCCGTCGTGAATTGCTGTGCCAGGGGTCGTAGAGATGAGCGTGAATTTTTGATAAGATCCCTTTCAATCCCTTATCCATTTATCATTGATCTATTGGTGTACGCATAAACACTACCTCATAGTATAGGGACAATAGGGCGCTGATGATTGCGCCCGGACATATGCGGGACAAAACAGTTTTGTCACACACTGCTCAGACGGTCCAATACACCTTGATTCATTTATCGTGAGAATAATGATATATCACTGCGGACACGTGCTGATAATGGATTCTTCCTTGCTTCGGAACAAATCTCGGCACCGCACCCCATACCATAGTAGCCGGGATGTAAATTGCTTCTGAAAAATTGCCAATACAGCTCTTGAGAAGGGTGGCTCCGGGACAGATAGGAATAGATGTGACCACCCGATGACCGTCTCCCTCGCCTTACTAAGATAGTACGCTGGTAGATTGAAGATTTTCTTCCCACTTAAGTTGATATTATCGTTTGTTTATCTATTGTTATCGGCAGGATAAGGGAGGATAAAAATAAATTTTAACGATGTCATCACCAATAAGTGTTTAAGCAACTTACATGACACTTTCGATTATGAACTACCTTGGGATGTGGGGTGTAGCTCGGTTGTCCTGAGTGGCACCGGGGACTGAAACCAAGGCGGTTTTATTTGCTCGCTTTTCTGAACCATAAACCACTTTTATTGTCAATTTTATGTTTATTTTGACATTCGAAATGAAATGGGAGTGTATTCGGAATTGCATTTTAGAGTTTCGGGTTTTTGTGGACCCGACTTAATGGCCTTTGATTTATGGAAAAGTCACGTCCTCCTTTGATGGGGTTTTTACTATCAATGCTGCAATGTATTAGATCTTTAAAGACTTATTATGTTCCTTAAATTAAAGATAAATAAAACTAGTTTATCGCTTCATTTTATTTTGTGTATAAAATCTATCAGTTTTGAGATGTATTGGTAGAATTTTATGATCTCTGTGACTAGGAAAGGAATGTGCTGGGCAAAATTTAAGGTAATTGGCGTTTTTACTCAATTGAGCGGATTATTTGTGCGACAAACAAGTAATTTATAAGAAACATAAAGTGAAGACATTGGCTAAGAGAGCTTTCAGTTTTCAATACGGTCATTTTGTTAGAGAAAAGGAAACGAATGCCTTTTGAACCGGAAGAAAGTCAAAGCCGCAGCTGACTACAATAAGAATATTACTATTTATTTATTCTTAATTAAAGGAAATGAATATAATCGTATAAATGTAAGTAATATCGCTTACGTTAAAAATGGAAAAATTCCTTAGTTGCGGCTTCGGAAAAATGGAAACGGTCGAGGTTCTTGTTGAGGAGCCGAAAATGTCATAAAACGTGCGGTAATAAGGCACGTGAAGAAAGTTGTTATTGCTTAGGGAGCAAACAGAAACTACAATATACACAAAAGAAGCAATTTGGAAGGGTTTATCAATCTCTGTAAGTAACCACAAGAAAAATAGTCCTTGCAAAAATGTCTTTTTTCAAAAGGGTTCAAACAATATTTCTGACACGGACACTGTGTGCTCCTTCGATAAACTGTCTTCCGATTTCGATAAGATTTTGGAAATATCCCCCTCTTCTGAAATCGTTCTTGTTGGCGATTTCAACGTCCACAACACACAGTGGCTCAGGCATTCTTCTTCCACAAGTCCGTCTGGAAGACACGTCGAGTTATTTAGTGAGTCCTTTAATTTACAACAACTGGTTGAGTGTCCGACTCGTGTTCCTGATACTTTGGGGCACAACGCGCATCTTTTGGATCTATTTTTAACATCGCATCCGGACAAGTACTCGGTTTCGGTAACTGCTCCCTTGGGCAATTCGGACCAACCACTAACCTAAATTCCACTAAAAGGTTAGTATGGCATTATAAAAATGCTGATTGGCAGGGACTTAATAAATACTTCAGAGCGCTCGATTGGTCTGATTGCTTTTCTATGAGAGACGTTAACAAAAGCACCGATTATATCTTGAACATCCTTTGGTTTGGAATGCATCGCTTTATTCCTCATAGCTTCAAAAATATTAAACCAACTAACACCAATAATGACTGTTTCGCAACCATTAAAAAAAAGGAAGCAGTCTTCCAGGCATAGAAATTGTGCCCTTCGGAGGAATTGAGACGTATCTATAGGGATGCGCGAAATATTTGCAATTCAATAATTAGTCGGGCAAAGTTCAATTTCGACCAGAGCGTTAGACGAAAGGTATTTTCTACTCAAAAGGATAGTATGGGCTTCTGGTCTCTAGTAACAACCGTAAAGAACAATTTCACCTGTTTGTCAACACCACCACTCATTTATAATGGGAATGTTTTTACTGACTCATTGGACAAGACCAACCTGTTTGCTACTAATTCGTACTTGCCACCTTCATCGCAGCCTCTCCCATCTCCATCACAGTGTACTAGTACAAAAAAGCCGCTACACTTTCGCACTCGGGAAGTTTTTAGGGTACATTCGAAACTAGACGTTTCCAAAGCTACTGGGTGTGATGGTTTCTCGCCCCTGCCTCTATATTGCTGCGCCTCTGCTTTAGCTAAACCTCTGCGCAAACTTTTTCACCTGTCATATTCAACAGCCGATACTTAAAAAAGGAGAGACATGCGACCCCCCTAACTACAGACCAATTGCACTAACCTCGATCATATCTAAAGTTTTTGAATCACTCATCAACTCTAAGTTGATGAAATATCTAGAAAATAACCATCTTATCAACGATTATCAGTACGCTTTCCGAGCTGGCCGCTCAACCGGAGACTTACTAACGGCTCTAACGGAGCGTTGGAATTATTGTCTCCATAATTTTGGTGAGTCTGAAATCGTCGCTCTTGATATTTTGATAGAGTCTGGCATGCTGCCCTTTTAGCCAAACTTCAAACATTTGGTCTACACCCTTCCCTCGTTAAATAGATAGAGAGTTTCTTGTCAGACCGTTCAATTTGTGGAATAATTGACGGGGTTACATCTTATTCCTACAAAATAAATGCCGGTGTACCTCAGGGCTCAGTTCTTTCACCAACCTTATTACTTCTTTTTATTAATGATATTTTATCCCTTACTCTCAATCCTATCAATGCTGTTTAATGTCCCTAAAAAAACGCCCAGTTCACCCCAACCCACTTCAATCGATGGACTGAATATACCCAATTCGCGCTCCCTAAACATCTTGGGTATTCAGATATCCAGCAATCTAAGCTGGACTGATCATATATTTGCAATCGCCAAACGTGTGATGAAATGCTTGGGTTTTCTGCAGAGATGTAAGAAATATTTCACCCCACCTGACTTAGCGCTGATCTACAAGTCCCACATTAGACAAAGTCCAGCGTAAGGCTATTAAACTTATTGGCGATTCCTCAATCTGTGAGGGCCTTGACTCTCTGAAGCATCGACGGAATGTCGGTTGTCTCTCACTCTTCTATCGCTATTTCCATGGCCATTGTTCTTACGAGATTGCTAGCCTGATTCCTTGTAGACACATGACAACGCGCGATATAAATATCGGGAATCTTTTCTAAGCAGAACAACACAAATGTGAAACAGTTTACCATCTTCTGTTTTTCCCGCGTCATATGATCCCGAAACTTTCAAACGGGGCGTACATCAACACCTCCTTCACTTAACCTCCTAACCTTAATTCCTTTCCCGCCAAGGCTGTGCTTTAGCATCATAGGGCATCCCCTGAGCTTTGTCAACATCATATATAAAAAAAATTACCATGATGTATCAGTGAGCCAAAAAAATTCTGAAAGAACAAATTAATTTCCAGGCTTCAAAGTGTTATTCCCACTTAACACTACTAGTACTCCATATACCTAATTAAAGATAAAAGAATCATATCAAAGGTCTCAAAACAAAGCATTTTAAGTGATACTAAAGTATCATAACTACTTCAGGGGCTACGCACAACTGCAGCCAGAAAAGGATTAGACTTCGATACGCCCATCACATTGACAAACAATGATTACTGGCGACTGACTGGAACTCGTATTGAATATTTTAATAATCTGTTGAACATCAAATAAATCAGCATTAAGAAGTCAACGAACAGAAGTGCTCGCAGTTCATTAGCGGTCTGTTTAACAAAACTTCGAACTGGACTCTCTTACCACATAGATTAGTTCTTACCTAGGCATCTTGGCCAAAATAACAAAAACTATTTTAGCGCAAGAAAAATACAAGATATTTTAATATTAGACGGCACCTATATCCATAAATATTGTAACGTGCACGAGGTAGGCCACGAAAAGAGAAATAGTGAACCGTGTAATGCGAATGCCCCAGGTGGCCAGAAATTTAGGCAAGGAAATATCACACGTGGAAGGAAATTGTTAAACGAACTAATTAGGTGAAATGAATAAAATTGTGAAAATTTGTGTCTTTAAATAAGTGTCTTAATTAATCCGTCGAGTCCGAAGAGCCCCATTTACATTACAATATAGTGAAGAGTTTTAACCTGTGACGAATCTACGATTTCACTATGGAGGGGGTTTTTTTAAAATCCTTCAGACTGTAAATTTAGCACTTTGGTACATTCCAAGAATTATATATTAAACCGTTGTGATGGATATTTAATAATCTGTAAGCGAGTATTTCTACTTTGAAGCAGAGCTCCCCCCCACCGCAAAAACTCCCTGCTGCGATTTCTTCCTCACTCAATTATTGAATATAATTTATGTAAGGGGAGGAAGTTCTCTCCTGAGATGTCCTAGACGTCGCAGTGAGCTGTATTTTTACAGCGAACTGATACCTACCAAGCAGAAATAAATACTTTTTCGAACCTCCATCATAAGCTGGTTGTCTGGAAGCACTACCAGGTGGCAGCAGTGATGCTAAATGAATTTATTTGTTCAGTGCAAACAACAGATTTTGAGATGATGAATATTTCTCAAGTTGTTAACTGTTTGCTAAATACAAGCTCTAGAAACATACACTGTGTTGATACTGAAAAAATCTCTCAATCATTTAGAAACAATGTCAAGTTGACATCAGGTGCAAAACGCTTCTCTAAAGATAAAAGAAATTTTTCCAATTCTGCAACATAATCCTATATAAGCTATTATATTTTCTGAATTTTTCTCAGTCCAACCAATCAATTTTTAGAAACTCTGCTGAGATACTTTTAGATTGCAAAGTTTCAAAAAAAGGTTACATTTACGGTTTCAAAGCTTCTTTTCAATAGTTAGTTACCGTAAATTTTCCTGTTTCATTTGAGTAAACGAAAAGAAGCCCAATTAATGAACACCGAGACGGCAAACAAAACATGGAGCAGTGCAGGAAGTTCATTAAGAAAAGAAGCTGACCTCCGCAGTAATTTAGCACTTGGTAGAAATATTTGGAGATAATCTTTTTGACTAAAACTACCAAGCGGAACTCAATTATTCAAGTTTTCTGGTTATAAATGCTGGAAACGAAATAAAGCAATTCCTGATTCGTTCAGAATTTAAATATACTTTGCTGAGCAAACAAAGCCAGCTAACATCTATCTCATAACAAAGCAGTACGCTATGGCTACTGAATAAAAATTTTATGTCCTTCGTTCTTACTCTAGTGCTCGTTACTGGATTTGAAGTTGTTTTGTTTTTCGGCGTAGACTCCCAGGGAGTTCCTCTTTCGATTGCGCCCACCAGGATTCCAGGAGCTGCAAGGGAATGAGTAATCAGTTTCTGTGGCCGCAAGCCAAAGTCTCTAGCAACCTTTCCACCTCCACCATCTGAAACACCCGCCATGAATACTGAGCGGTTGGAGGAGAATTGACTTTCCACAAGAAATAAGGCACTTAAGGGTCAGGAGCAGAGTAGAAATGAAACTCAGGAGCAATAATTTTAACGAAAATCTCATTTCTGTAAGAAAACGTTGAGAAATAATTTCAATGAGGATAATTTGTACTCAAGAAGGCACTGCTCTGCAAATAAACTCTTTTCAAGGACTCTTCGATATGGTCTTGCGCCTAATCATCGACATCACATTATCCCGCACCCCAACAGATTCTTTTCTATTGACAGGCTTCTCCCGGATGAGCCCTCTGAATCTGATTCGGGGCTTCTGATTCTGATTTGAATAAGCAAGAAGGGCAATCTGAAAGCTGGCAAAAGTCATAACGGTACGATTTCCAGTAACATATGTACCAAAGGGCCATTGAGAATTGCAGATTGGACCCGATAAAAGACAGGAGAGCCCAATTCCAGTCAGGTCTCCCTGCCTTGTTCGTCTGAATCACCACATCCCAATGTCCACTTAATAAAACTCTTCAAACAAAATATTCTGACCCGAGTGCCGACTGCCGAGCGACCTTTTCTTTTCTGTCGACCGGTTTAGTGGAGAAACGTATTAAGGGAACCTTCTCGACATATTAAATTCCTTCTTTGGCCCGTGATACTTGTCGAAGAAGGTGTCTGTGCCAGTCGGGAAGAATGGGAGTCGTCTGCGGATGTGTGTTAAGCCGTTTTCAGCTTCCTTTTTTCATTTCATCATCTTATCCGGCTTGTGCGTTACTCGCACACATAATCCCGGACAAGCCTTTTGAGTAAAATAATTGGTGTTTCCAGCACTTTCTCCAATGAGTACGGGGGGCTCACACACATGCACAAATGTACCCAAATACAATGCGCCACTTAATTTTATCTTACTGCCGAACACAATGTGGCACAGCACTATGGCAGACTGGGGCGAAAGTGCCAAATGAGATTTCTTTCATACGACTCCCATCAGTCCCACCGAGTTGTTTTTGTGTTCCTGTGGATTAATTAGAAGACATTTACGCATACTGAGTAAGTAGCCTTTGAGGGAATGCCAAACTGTGATTGAAAGGGTGTGGGGGCGGAGGCGGGTGGTAATAAAGTTTAGCAAACAAGGTTGAGCGATCTTATGAGATAAAACTAAGGGCGCTGTACCATATACGAGAATAATGGTTGCAACGAAACCGAAATTTCCTGCGGGGATAAACCTAAGTGGAGGAAGTATACAGTTATAAAGCAAATTGATTGAGTGCGCTGCATGTCAAGTGGGGATTGTTTAGCAAAGGGTTGTAATGAGGTCTTGTCGATGGCAGGGTTGTTCTAGCTAGGTTAAGATGCCGTAAAATTTTCTACTAAACAAATTGACCTTTCATAAAAGGGCGCTCGACATAAAACCAACGACTTTAACCGTAAAGTGATCGTTTGTACCTAGTCCTACCGGAAAACTACTTGTTCACAAAGGTTATGACTTCATAATTGCTCTTGTGGAAGTTAATTGTTCAGGGAAGGAAGCGAAATTCATTTTTTAATGAAATTTTATGAAGTTTTTGAATAATTACGGCTCTTGCTTCTCAAAGGCCATTTAGAAGTTCAGGTACCTAATAAATGTTACTGAAAACGGTGAACTATAAGAAGATCCCAATTACCTACATTTAAAGCAGTAAAATCAATATTTTAGACTAAAGAGAAGTTGTATATCAAAGTGAGACCAAAGTAGTAAACCAAAAAAAACATATTTGTCAAATAAAAGCAATTAACTGCTTCTTTTATGTTCCAAGTATATGTTTTTTAAATATGAAACTCTCGCTAAATGTCCTCTGAAATTGTCCGTAGAGTTATTTCCAATTTTGTCACAAACTAGTTTTGCTACAGTTTTCGCCTTAATTTTCATTGAAAGTACTAACTAAAGGCAACATTCATAAGACGCTTTAATAATGATTTTGACTGAATGATTAAAATTGAAAGGTCCAACAACATTTGTTGTTGCATTTTAGAAGATGTATCTAAAAACATCGCAATCAATGGGGTATGCGAAAAAGAATTTTGAGTAAACTTTTCACTATGTAGGAGGGGGTCCAAAAAATTATTTTTCTGTCATTATTTCGATTTTAGAATCATCAATCTACATTCGCATGCCAAAATTCATCCCAATAAGAATAAAAGTGACAAATGATCATCTATTTGCAATATTTCTATTTGCTACTTCCTTTTTTCATTCTTTCTCTTTGGCAACACAACCGATTTCTGTCGTGCATGCGACACACTCTGCATTCTAGCCCCAAACAGTTTTGGAGTATTATTAACTCTAAGCGACACTTTGACGGCTACCCTTCCTGTCTCAGGCTTGGCGATCTTGAAAGCAGCGACCCCAAGGTTTTGGCTGATTTTTTTTGCAGATTTCTATTTTACATCGTTCTGGGATTCTGACTGTGATACTGTTTTACCGGATTTTACCAACTTGACCAGGCTTCCTCACACTTCCCTTGAACTCAAGGATCCCTACGTCTTTTTTGAAAGAGTGCTGTTCTTCGATTTCTCATGTTATTTGTTATCTGTTTAATAGGTCTGTTTGTTTACTCGAAAGTTTTTACACAAAACCGAAAGTATTCGTCTGTTTACTTTTGGACTTTTACTTTTTACAGTAGAGTAATTTCCCCTTCTGTCCAAATTTTACAGTGTGGACAAAATTTCTGCTGTATTCTTCTTTTTTTTTATGGTTGACAACTAACAGCTGATTGATGTTTGGCAAGTTACAGCTTAGAAGTACAAATTCAAATAGACACGGGGAACTATTAACTTTTTCAGTAAATTATATTAATTTTTATTTATTTTTACGTTTTCTCGTAAACGCACTGATCTTTGCACTGAAACTTACTTTTGACAGTTCTTCAGTTGCCATCAATTTTCCCAGAAAGCGTCTGTTAACTTTCGCAATTTCATCCCCTTCGACAGAAGAACGATTTTTACCCACATTTTACAAACAAAAGTAAACAGACAGACCTAATCTGTCTCTATGCTGCGGCCGTTTCCCCTCGTATTGGAAGGATTCTGCGCACAAGAAGCGTGACAAGTCTGACATCTCCAATTACCGACCCATTGCTAACTTGTGCCATGTTGCAAAGGTTTTTGAGGCCTTAGTTATCATTCATCAAGGGTAAGTCTACCACAACCAATTTGCTCGAATTCGTACATTACTGTCTGCCCCTGATTGAGTCAGGCTTTCAGGTTGACTGGATCTTCACTGACTGGCGTGTTCTGTTCCGCGGAGACCTATCCAAAGAAATTTTTGTTTCTTCTGGGGTGCCTCAGTGCAGCATTCTCGGCCCCCTTCTTAATTTCCGCCTTTCATTCCAGAACCACGTGGGTTTCTTAGTGAGTAGGGCTAATTCCGTACTCGGCTTCGTTAAGCGGTGGTCTAAGGAACTCGATGACCCTTACTTAACAAGGATACTCTATTGCACCTTTGTCAGACCCCTTCTCGAATATGCTTGCGTTGAATGGGACCATTACTCTGCTGTCACATGAACCGTATCAAGGCCATCCAGCGCAGATTCCTGAGCTTCGCTCTTCGGGGCCTTCCCTGGCGCAATCCTTTTTCCCTTCCCCCTATCATGATAGACTCGAATTGATCTCCCTCGACTCACTCGATATGAGGCGTAGGGTTTTTAAAATCACTTTTTTGTTTGATCTCTTGCAGGGTACAATCAGCTCCGCCGAACTTCTCAATGATGTTGGTATTTGCGTCCCGGCCTGGTCCTTGAGGAGCTTCGACTTTTGACATGTTCCATTCCACCGAACACTTAACGGAATTTTTTAAATAATGTTTAGCTCTAGTTGTTGCCTTAATATTTTGTAAATTTCATTGTAGTAGCCAACTTGGGCGAATCTGTTTAAATAAAATAAAAATAAAATAAAATAAAATAAAAAATACTAAATTTATAATTATCTTTTCACTGTTGTTATCATTGTTATCATTAACATCAGTACAATATCAATTGAGCAAAGCGTTGAAACTAGTCAGACTGGCTTTACTCTCCTCCTAACGTTTTCCTATACATTTTGGTGCCGAACCCTTGACCGTGGTGCGGTAATTGACCTTAACGCAATCGTATGGCTGGTGATGATTTTCGATGGATAATTCTATGCGAGATTATCTATTGATTAAGAAGCAAATACATTGCAACAAGATTCGAGATTCCGGTATTAATTTGTGATTGTAAAAAACAAAACTTCTTGTTTTTATGCCTTCGGGACTTATTTATTAAAATTAACTAATTGTGCTTATCATTGCTGTGTAAGATTATTGTGCAGATTGTTTTCGGGATAATTGGATTATTAAAAAGTTTATAAATTCAAAATACAGTTAAAGAAATTGTGCTTGTGTGTGATACTAAAGCAACCAGTTTATAGAATAGTACACTGGAAACCTCTGGGACGAATCAATTTTTTCAACTAAGGTCATTTAGTAAAACTTTTGTAACTAATAAAGAAAAGTTTGGCAAAGAAAATATTACATCGGATTACTTCAAAGCGCGTTTAACTCTATTGGAAACATATTGGGATAAGTACCAGTCTAACCATGATAAGCCTTTAAAAATTGCGATAACAAAAGATCTTAAAAAGGATTACTTTTCTTACGATAACATCTGCATACTAAGATGGATAGGTATTCATTCGCGTCAGAAAAGGCTTATTTAAGAATTTGCCATGATTATGAAAACTTGCAGGAGACTCACACCAATTGAGAAACTTTCTATACCTATCTCGCCATATAGACCATATCTTCTAGCTCGTCTTTGACAGTGAGTTTACTCACTGCAATCAGTCAAAGAGTTTGGTAATCTCCCAATCTTTTGTTGGACTGACTGCCAGGTTGTCCTCTCTTGGCTGAAGGCTCATCCATCCAGATGGAGAAGCTTCGTGGGAAATAGATGCAGTCAGATTCATGAACTAGTTCCATCTCCTCATTGGCGTCATATCTCCGGATCCTGTAATCCAGCAGATTGTGCCAGCAGGAGTATAACACCATCAAGATTCGTTCATCTTTCCCTTTGGTGTCCTACAAAAAATTTCCAATCCTTACACGATTTCGACTTGGGAAAAAATCATCAGGGAGTATTTGCAATTTTACAATAAAAACCTCCATGATCCGTGAACTGATTCATCACTACTCAAGACTCAATCGTCTATTAAGAGTAACTACAAATTGCCAGCGATTTCTATCTATGCAATACCCGTTAAAACAGTCTCGCGCGAAAAACTGGATTCTTGTCAGCAATGCAGATTGAGCTAGCCCTTCTCTTTTGGATCGATCAATCTACTAAAGTTTTTAGAGTGGGAGGAAGACTGCTAAATTCTCATCTGCCTGTTGATTCAAAACATCAATTCACACTTGCCAAACATTGTCGACCGAGCGAACTCATTATTGACCAATCCCACAAATTAATTCTTCTTGGAGGTACTAATCTGATGTTTAACCATATTAGGCAACGTTTTTGGATATTGTCAAGCAAAGATAAGGTACGACGCATCATTCACCTCTGCATTGGTTGCTATTGACAACGAGCATCATCCAAGACTGAGATAATGGTAATCTTCTCAAGGACAGAATTAATCCATTCAGACGCATTCTTAACACTGGATTGGAATATGCAGTTTGGTCCTGATCTGGAAGAGGACGCTCAGTTCCCAAAGCGTATATTGCTCTCTTCGTGTGCATGTCGCCTAAAGCAACTCATGTACTAAACTGATAACACTGAAGCATTTAAGGCTACTTATAAGAGATTCAGAGCTAGGCGCGGTTATTGCAGCTGGATATATTCAGACAACGCCAAAACGTTTCTTGGAGCGGATAGAGAGTTGCAGCGGTTATTCTTTCTTCTAAAAAGCCAATTTTCAGAGGACCTCTTCATCAAACTATTTGGTAATTCATTCCACCGAATTCATCTAATGTGGGGGGATTGTGGGAAGCTGGAGTAGACGATCAAACATCATATGAAACATGTGATGAACATGTGAAACTCAAAACTCACATTTGAAGAGCTGTATAAATTTATTAACTCTTATCGAAGCTTGTATAAATTGTTGGCCCAATCATCCAATAAGTCCTGATGACATAGATCCCGAAGCGCCGCCTCCAGAACATTTGTGAATGGGATCTGCACCCTTTACTCCAGCAGAACCAGATCTGCACGCTCAAATATACCGCCTATTTCGATGGCGTATGGTTCAAACGCATTAAAACAAGTCAGTCTCATTTTACTCAAAACAACTTCTTCTCCTAGGTCTATCCCAAACAATGAGAGAACTGGAGGGCTGTGGCATACAGATAGACGGACATACCGAAATTATAAGGAGACTTAACTTGTTACTGCGGAACACTAAAAAGAATACAATAAGCGGTAAATAAAGCGGGAGATTATTCATTAGCTTAAATGACCTTCTATCATGAGGATCCCAGGTTCGCATCCCACCGACGGTTGTTTTCGACTAGCAAGATATTTTGCTTAAAAGATATCGGGAGTAACGTTGAGGATTTCAAATCCATATTAATTTGTAAGTGGATTTAGCAATTGTTATCACCGAAAGTTCTTCGACGTTTTTAATACGCTACACGAGGTTTCATTCATGTGAGGTTAAGTTCCGATACTTTAGATACAGATACGAAAGCACAAATAACAGACATATTTATATCAGCTAAAAGCAAGGAATAAGAGAACTGACAGTACGTAAAAAGAGATAAATATAAATAAATAAATAAGTAGAATTGCATTAATAACACATGCAAATAGCCACAAAGAGATAGTAATAAATGGGATGAATAGAATTTAACAAAAGGTATATTTCAATACGATCGAAAAGCAAGATTGCATTCTCTTTCGGAGTCTTTTAACCCGTTGTGGGGCATAGGCCGTCTACCACACCGACTCTGCACCAACACCTTTAACTGTTTCCACGATTTGTATCTACGAAACTTACGTACATGCTCAATTAAGATATTATATCTGCGATGTTGTGTAGAAAACATATCGTAGAAAAATCAACAATCGCCCGGTATTTTTCCTATTTTATATGCCTCAATAACAAAATCTTTGAAACTTCTTACGACTGCTTGCATCTGAATGCAGTGGAGAATTTCGAAAAGAACTGGCGAAAAGTTTTTGGTTTTGGTGACGAAATGGAGGTACCAAGATTTTGGATTTTGGCTGTAGAGAAGTGGTCGGAAATTAAAAGAATCTAAGACCAACAAATTATTGTAAAAAAGCAAGAAAGTGACAAACGCGAATATTAGACAAAAAAAAACAAAAAATATATACTTGAGACAAGCACGTGCAGTGGCAAGAAACAAGAAGGGAAAACAATCCTAGAGTTGGACCTTGGAAAGTGGTGCAGGTATCAAAAGACAGGATCAAAAAATGGGAATAATTCATAAGGAAAAATATCAAATAAACTGAATGAAACTACTAAGAAGAAAAAAGATTAAGAATTGTATTCTATTTGATTACTCTAGTTAGATACGGCAGCCGCACAATTAATAAAAGATAAGTTGGCAATAAAAAACACGTTTATTGTTTCTGTCTCCTCCGTAAGCCGTTCCCAATAGTGAAAAATTTACGGACTCAAGGGATAAGTTCTTGTTGCTTGAAATCCATTCACAGCTATTCTCTCAATTGAACTTTAAAGTATGCCTCACCAAATAGTGCACTAGAGAAGAAACCGCAAGACCTTCGTTAAACATGAATAGACGCACATGTTTACTGTAATTGAACTTAAACGGACCTAAAAAAGAGTTATCAAGCGGTATAAGTTTATGGATCGAGTGCGGCGGCAAGGAAACTATGTATATGTATACATTTTTGTTGTATTGTCCGTTTGTCATTTTTGGGGGTTCCGTACCAAAATGGACCCTTATAGTCCGACTTGGTCTGTCTGTCTACCACAGCTGCTTCGTTCAGCTACTACCGTTCAGAAACTACTAATCCTATCGACTTGAAATTTGGAATAGTTTTAAATAATACTTATCCATATTTACTGCAAATGGAAATAAAAAAAATTTTGCTGTTATTGCAGAAGGGGCGCAAAGAGGGGATCAACATTTTAAAATGGGGCTACTAGGTCAAATGGGGTATCATATGAAAGGTCTTCATTTGCACATGCTAAAATATAGTTTCATTTCATTTTGTGCCGCATACATTTCGGCTTACGACGCAAAATGTCTAAAAAAATCATTCCCCTCACCTTATCCCCGAAGTTTGCAAAGCGAAAAATCTGAAATAATTTTAGTTGATCGAAGCTTATGTAAATATTTCAGGAAAAATAAAACGATCTGTCTAGATTAGGTTAGGTTAGGGTGGCGGCTATCAGCCCTACAGCCGATCAGCCTCACATAGACCTATAAATGGTCCGTTGTGATACCACATCCGTGGAACCGTGCCTGATTGCCGGGTTTAACTAAAACCAGCCGCAGCTGTTAATAAACCTTAGGAGCTGCTTCAGCCCGATGCCGGCTATATCGCCCATGCCACCTAAGAAGTACGCGCCCATTGCATTGTACCTTCTTTTTGCTAGGCCCGGACATTCGCAGAGTAGGTGCTGAATGCTTTCCACCTCTTCCTCGTCCATACAGCTCCGGCAGAAGTCATTTGTGGGAACGCGCAGACGTTCTGCGTGTCTACCAAAAAGACAGTGGCCAGTAATAACTGCCACAATGTTTTTGTGTGTGTGTTTTGAGGTTTATCCGGCTTCCGTTTAGCAGGAACGCGGTTTTCCTCAAATCCCATTCAGGCCACAGCTGCCTTGATAGGCTGCATGTGGTTAGATTACTCCATCTCTGCTTAGCGAGCTGAACAGCCTTAAGGTCAATTTCTCTCTTTACTGATTCTAGCGGCCAGCCGATCGATCTGTCAATAGAGGAATCATCCAAATGTGATCCCTCCTTTGCCAGCTCATCAGCTGCCTCAGTCCCTTGAACACCACTGTGCCCAGGGACCCAGCATAGAGTTACCTTATGTCTCGCCCCTAAAGTCCGGAGACCAGCCAGACACCTGCCGACCAGCCGTGACCTGACTAAGTTTGAGTCCAGCGCATTGATAGCTGCTTGGCTGTCGATGTACAAGCATATCTCGCTACCCATTGGTAGGTTTAGGCGTCCGTGTATTATTTCTGCCGCCCTTTCTATGGCCAAGATCTCTGCTTGGAATACACTGCAATGGTCCGGTAGCCGGTACCTACTGCATATGCCTAGGCAGTCCGAGAAGACCCCCGCTCATACTCCGTCCTCCGCCTAAGACCCATCCGTGAAGACCGATATTTCTGCACCGGTGGCATCCCCCCACTCTTCCCATCTCTTCTCTCATTCTGTCTAACTAACACAGTTTTTTAGAAATCAGCAACCATCTAAAGTACGGAACCCTGGGTGCGCGAGTCTGACTTGCAGTTGGCTGGAATTTTTTTCCATAGAGCGGTTTAACTAAGTTGTGAATAAGTTGCTCTGTATCTAACCAGAAGGATGGCTAGCTAGAGTACCCTTCAGAAATTTAATACTCTTATTTTTCCGGGTAAATATTATCATTGGGTTGCAAAATCACCACTTCCGCTCATTGCCATATAAATTGTAACTTAAGTATCTCTCTGGTATTTTAGATTGAACAGTAGATAGGACAGTCTCGTCGACGTTATTAAATTATTAAGTTGAGATTAAATATTTTAAGGGGGTGCCCATGTTTCATATAATGTTGGTTTGGAACGGTGAACAAAATGACCACTGAATGTGATACAAAAAGTGACTACTGAGTGTGATTATCTATCAGGTTCAATGAATGTTTATTTAACTTGACTCGTTAAATCCAGTATGACGTACACTTTTTCGTTGTTCAGATTATCCGATGCCGTCGATGAGGTAAGTGATAACGTGTCCGCCTCCCATCAGAAGGCTCAGAAATCATCTCAGCTGCAGCATACTGATTACAAGAATCAGTAAGACCGACAGACATTCAGTGACGATTCGGTAGTGCCTAACAGATCCGCGGGATCAGTGCTTGGGCGAAAAGAACGTAGGTGGAAACCGTATGTCACGATCCCAGCATACTGCTAGGGAAGATCTACAGACACCCTCTTCGTGAAATTGTACGTTGACGCTCATTAAAATACAAAGAATACACTTTAGCAGTGTTTCTAGAAGGGACCTTCAACAACGTACCCTCTGAATCTATCCTTGATACTCTAGCCGAAACTATAATTTTAAGGATGTTAATGACGAGATAATATAGTCCGAACGGGGTACCCGCCATGTGGTCAGGCACGACTGTAGGGGTACGCCTCATTGTGGACTTCTGCCTTCTCTACTTTGGCGGATTGTGATGAACAAAATACTGCCGACATCCGACCAGGACTGAATCTACGCTATCGCCTATGTTGACGATTTGGCAATCCTGGTATCAGGAAACTTCTTTCTCATAAGTTGTTACATTGTAGAGAGTGTGCTGAATAAAAACAGAAGATGGTGCAAGGATTGTGAATTCGTAAAAGACCGTGCTGATGCCCTTCGCCACTAAAACCAAAGTATGCATGCCCAAACGGACATCAACTCTCATTTCTTCCACAGCTAAGTACTTCGGGGTGTTTCTAAACCCAAGTTGATATGGAAGCAAAAAATTTAAAAACAAGTCAAAAATACGAGACTGGCTCTTTATACCTGCAGCCGCAATTTTGGCAAAAGGTGGGGGCTGTGGCCTAGAATATACGTACGTATGGATGTTCACAGCTGTGGTACATCCTATCCTAATCTAAGATTCCTTAGTGTAATGACCAGCCAAATTTATGCTGCACCTACTCCGTCTTGATCTCCACAACACTGAAAAAGTCTGGTTTCTGGGACTTCCTACTACGGTGTCTGATTACACTATACCGTACCTTCATTTCACGAGGAGGTTTAGTATTCGTTTAAAAATGAATGGAGCAACATTGAACTGATGGAATGTAGTACCGACACTAAACGGGGTGACTTTTTTGATACACCAAATATATGAGTGCCCTATAAACTACAAGGTGCTTGCAATCCTGAAGGCATGCTCTTTGCTGGGACTTAGTGAGTTATCAATGACAAGCGTTGGCACTTTTACGGACAGCCATACTGCGATAAAGGCACTTGACTCAGTAACCACCTCCACAAAGCTAGTGAGGGGCTATAGAAAAAGTCTCATCTTCCTTGAGGTAGACTCAGTATCCCCCTTTTCTGAGAGAGCGGAGGAACTCGCGAAAGACGGCTCTGCTCTTCACTGCTCAGGAGCAGAAGCGGTTCATATAGCACCAAATTGTTGTTGTTGTAAATCTTAAAACGTTCAAAGTAATTTTAAGTGTTAATCTTATGCTTTGGATCTTTGTCAACCCATTTCCAGTTGTACCCAATATGTACAATGAGAAGTTTTCGGGGCTAATAGGATCTCTTCGTGGAATTGACCTACTACATATATATAAAATAAAGTTATAATTTTGATAGACCCCCCCCCCCCCCACCTTTTTAAATTAATGAGGATTATTCACTGCAGGCTGCTGTGCGTTACTTGAAGTCTTTCCTGGATCTTGCCAATCCATTCAGAAAGACCTAAAGTTATTTGTTTGGACTCTTGCTTACAATTATCACAATCTTCTAGGCTCTTTTAAGTTTTTATTACCCGTACGTTTTTGAGGGCGCATGATCCGCCATTTTACTAACGTTGGCTTTTTGATTAAATCTCATAGATGTACTTTCAATGGCCGCTCTGATTTTGTTGATTTCCATTTGCCGAAAAACCACGTCAACTTTGTAAAGGTTTCGTTTTTACTCTGCTGCTTATAAAATAAATGTTAATCTGCAAATCGGCTCTTTGTAAACTAGAACGCATAAACTAATTATATTTTGATTTCAATTTTTAGATTATAATTGACAAACTGTCATGGAGTTATATTTGTTTACTGGTTGTGCTTGCAAAGAACTTAAATCCAATTTTTGTTGCTAATTCTCTTGCTCAACCTGGTAGTTACCCGACCGAATCAAAATTAATTAAACCCGAAAAATTTTTACTCTTATTTTAAAAATTAAAACAAAAAAACAATTTATTTAATTTTCTGTTGTCCCTTCCACACTGCTACCTGATTGACATTTGTGTAATGAGTAAAGATAAAACTTTTTGAAAATCATTAGAAGATTTTTGCCAACTCTCCCCAATGTTTGTCGAAATAGTTCGTTGTTTTCGTTTAGTTGCGTTAACGAAATTTCGTCCAGAATAGCAATTCAATTCAAGTTTTAAATAACATGCCAAACACAAGTCCGAGCAGAGAGAAAAGCTTAATCAGCCTGATTGAATTAGGAAGCAGTTTTTAATGCAGAAAGCGAGACAGACACACAGAAACGCCCGCTTTGGGAATGAAACCAGAGCACTCATCATTTCGGACTTCTTAAACTTTCTAATTTGATCAGATGTAATTGGGTTCGCGAAAATGAAGTTCACAAAGTTCATCTCTCAGAGCTTGTCTGGGAGTAGTACTGAGCATGGAATATAACTAATGATATTTAAATTAATAGCAGTCATCACAGAATACTGTTGTCAAGGATACGTTGGACCGGATAAGGTTTAAGAGAACCCTCCCGACTTTATATACAATGCCAGGTCGAAATTTTATTCCATTTTGTCACCCTGAGAATATCCGCCAATATTATCGACGGCTAAAAAGCAAGTCATGTAAGAGTACTTTGTCATGCTTACTACACCCTTCCTTCGCCTGGTGGAGCAGTCTTACATATCGACCGTATCCTTTGTATAATCCACTTTGAGTCTGCAGGAAGTACCCAGCCAAGTGAGATTATGCCTCACAGGCGACCGGTAATGGCTGCTGAACCAAAAGATTTTTTTTGACAAATGATGATATCTGCTGATTAAATTTAGGCTAGACTTAAGAAGTCTTTCCGTACCCAGACTCCTTAGGATTGGCTTAACTATTTGGTTCTACGCTGCTTGTTTCCTATCCTATTTGCAGGAGATGGATTCTATTGTGGCACTTTGTGCAGTGCGGATAGAGTATTTTCCAACATTTGAAGTAGAAGCGGGGAGAATTCTATAATATAATTGCAATCAGTTAAATTATCTCAGCTTAACAACCTTTTCACTTAAATACAACACTTAAAAGTGGAATTAAAAATATTTTAAAACAATTCCTGGAATTAGGGATTTTTTCGTAACTTAAACGAAAAAACCTCTAATTCCAGGAATTGTTTTACAGAGCTAAGAAATACGGGATTGTTACCAAGGAGGAGATCTTTGTTAGCTGTCAATTAGTGACCCCTACATTAACTCAATTGTTCTACATATTCCACTGTGATAAAAACATAAACAGGATACAGTGGAAAATTTTTTGCAATAACTTAACTCGTGTCCTTAATTGAACCACTCGCTTCAGCTTTGTTCACTTACTTCAACTACTTCTACAAAGGCAAGACTGGCCAGCTGGTGGAGCCTGAAGTCGTTGGACCCGAATTGCAATTATTTTTCCCCGAGATAAATGATGCCGACATTTTTTATGGCTCTTTTACATAAAATTAGTATGCAAAATGAGGGTAAGATGAGATTGTAAATTTGCATGATTGAAGAACGGGATAAAAAAGAATTCCCTCCCACAGGATGAAGGGAGGACGTGTATGGAGTGCTTGTGATTTTATTGTGGTGATACAGCGAAATGGCCCTTTTTATGGAAGTTATTGAAGCCGAATTTTCATGGGTGCGGATAAAAAATGTTTTGTTGTTGCTTCGTAATTAAGCCGTAAATTTGAAATGAATAGGGTCACTTTTTGCGCGTATATGACAGTTTGAAAATATTTTCGCTAGTGGTGAGCAATAAAAGGCACATTGACGCATAAACTCAGAGCACTGACTGACCACGAGGAGTCCGCCATTAAAGTGAAAATTTAAATTTAACAATGTTCAGAAAATTGTCCCCCCAGAAGCGTGAAATTTTTCGCAAAATCCTCTATAATATTTCGTTCTAATTAATTCAGTTCTATTGTTGTTAATTGAATTTTATGCATTCAATTTTATCGTAAAAACTGCTGTCGATACGTACAGTTCGAGTCCTTTTTACTGGCCCTGCACAGCCTCCTAAAACATTTGCAGTGCGCATTATGCAATTGATTTACGAGCAAGTGGTTGTTAGCGCTGCGGGATAATCCATGAAAATCATAAATTAAAACCTACGCCAAAGGCTAGAATTTAAACAAGAGGAAAAATTAGTTCACCGCAACGTTTAAATTTAAAACTAAATTCAAATCACAAAAAATATTGGGTGCGAAGTAGTATTTAGGGGAATATTAAAACAGTTTTAATGCCTTGCTGCACTAATTTACATTATTTTAAAGGCTACAGTATCACAATTAATAAACATAACAAATATTATTTGTGGATTTTAGCAGCATCTCTTGTTTGAGCTGAATTTGGTGAGTGTTATTGTATCAAAATTAAATTTATTATTATTCCAACATTATAATGGTAGGCATTATCTTCGGTCGGACTAGGCGTAAATGCCTTATTATATATCATATAAAGACCTATCCGAATCCATATATTTCTCTTGAACTTTATTTATTTCGGATTCTCAAAGCTGACTACTGCTATGAGGTAGGTAAAGAATACAGTAAGTCTAAACCTATGGAAAACAAACCTAAATAATAACATAGTCTATGTTATCTTACGGAAAATGAACTATATTTTAGTGAGCAACTTGCAGGAGTTCAGGTCGAAGCAATTGACTCAAGCA
Organism: Leptarthrus brevirostris; assembly: GCA_964036015.1. Lineage (NCBI taxonomy): Eukaryota > Metazoa > Arthropoda > Insecta > Diptera > Asilidae > Leptarthrus > Leptarthrus brevirostris. The sequence continues at coordinate 114,893,265 of OZ038372.1, read as the reverse complement.
TGCTATACAGAGTTCGGTGATAAGAAACGTGAATGAAGTTCTTCAGGAAGGAGGAAGGAAGGAACTGAAGTGCTCACAAATCCAGCAATTCGGGTGAGTCTACCGTTCCTCGTAGCAAGTCGAAAACAAAGACTATACTAGAAGTTTTACCCCTCTTTTCAAGGGTATCCAAAGAAATTAAACATAGTCTGTCACGATAAGAAGGATGGGCAACGGGATTATTCCAAGCGAGGCCACGAAGTGCCAACCTAAGAAATCTACGCTGCAACGTCTCGATGAGATTAATGTGCACCACAAAATGAGGAGCCTAGGTAAGGCTAGCTTACTCCAGAATCGGACTGACGAAATTGCAAAATAGAAGCCTAGTTAAGTTAGAGTCCTCCCCGTGCAATCGTTTCACGGAGCTCAATTTCGAGTATACGAAACCAAAGATAGGGTCTACATGAACCTCGAATGATAACCGGGAGTTAAGAACCACGACAAAATACTACCATCTATAGAGTAGTCAATAATAGGAGGTTATTTACCGAATAAGGTCATAACAGTGCACTTATCAGGGTTCAGTGGAAGATAGTTTCTTGAACAGCACTGGTAAAACGTAGTTGGGTCAATGATTAGAAAAGCACAATCAGTGTCCCGATAAACGGTATGAAATATTATAGACTTCATTAATATATAGTACAAAGAGGAGGATCCAAGAATGCTGCACAGTGGTACTCCAGAAGAGACAGAGTTATCAGTGGAAAAAGCTCTTCTAAATAGAACGATAAGGTGCGATTAGTGAAGAAGGAGGACAACCAATCAACGAAATGGGGAGTGATCCAGCACAGGGAAAGTATGTTAGTTAAGATACTATGGCTGATCCTGCCACCTTATTATCCCAATAAACAAATATCACTACTATAAAGTACCAGATATAACAAAATTTTGTGGCTGGAACCATGATTTGCTGTCTTAAAGAAGCAATTTTTTTAAACTCTACATTTAAAACCTTACAGTTCCTGAGCGCTACTTTATTGTACCGAAGTAGAACTTAATTATATTAAACGCTTCTTTAATGTCCCTGCCTTATAATTGAGACTATGAAGCATTCTAACAAACGAAGAGCTGGCAAAATTTGGATTCCAGCTTACAGCTTACGTTTTCGGTGTTGCTCCCAATATAACCTCCTTTAAAGTTGTTGCAACAAAATAAACGTGCAGAACTGATTTTGCAAATATTCCAAAAAGGTGGGAATTAAAGCGGCTTCATAATTTAAGTCATACTCAAAGAGAAATGTTACTCTCTAATGCATCAAGTTTACTCCAAAGTACTTTGAGCCAGTACCATTATGTTTTGAAGTAATTTAAAATACTTATGTTGACATGGCAATAACGATACGGAATTGAATCAATTGATTGAGTGACACAAAACCACGCCACAGTTGCAGATTCAAGCTCGGGCCTGCCTATGAGTGTTTTATAAAAGGAAAAAAAATTTACTCCGTCTCTGGGATGTTGTCTAACTCGCAGAAATGCAAAAAAAAACAAGATATTCTTCATTCCTAATTGCTAAGCGCATCATAGGATTGTCCCCTGGGTGTGGCTATATAATAAAAATAAAAACTGACTCGTACGTGTAATTTAAAGTTGCGCACTATAAGGTTTTCTACACTTTCATTGCCCAAATTAAAGTTTTTCCTCAATGAAAATTAAATAAAACTCGGAACTACGTAGTTTAAATTAAAGGGATAGAGTGGTTTTCGCTACTAAAACGGCCACCATAAATGCAGCCACTGTAAATTACATGTAGCAGCTACAACTATATAAGTTGGTCATCTATGTTAAAGTTTCCATTTTGGTCTCCGTAACGTATCAGGCACTTTGCTTGCATCCAAATATACTTCAACTCAGTCATTGGGACCTAAAATGCTGCTTGGTTAGTTTTATTACAATTCAATTCAACCACCTTCCGGTAAACTTCCTTTTTATAGGATTTAATTTGCAGGCATATCGCCTAAACATCAACGTAACCATTATCTCCATAGAAAATGCCTTTCGTAGCTCGAATACCGGTGCAGCGTAATCCGTGTTCACCAGGATAGTGGTGAGTGGCAGAAGGTGTATTCTTTATAGTTTATGAGATGAACTCAATTCGTTTTCAAACATTATTTCTTATTAAAGACCTTTGAGCAGGTGTAAAAGTTGTTGACTTTTTAAACCTAGAACTCGCGGGCATTTTTACATTATTGTTTATAACTGAAAAAACTTTAGATTAGATATCTGCACGAAGCTACCAGGGTCGCGCACGGATTACTGATTTGGGGGGGGGGGGGGGGGGAGGAGGAGGGGCTTATCTAATTTTATAAAACAAGGAGTTATACAAAGAAAACAATCAGCAAATGGACGCACAGATAATATGATATACAATTATATACATATACATTTTTAGGTAATTTTTTAAATATTCTAAGTGAAGATATAACACTTTAAGTGAACTGTTCTTTTAATAAATTTATGTATCGGGCCACAGTAATTTAACAACCACTTTTCATGATTTAACTTTTAAAATATACTAGGGTGTTTTAGTTTAAGTGTAAGACTATAAAAAAGTTTTGGCAAAAGTAAAAACTCTACGATTAGATCTGGAATATGGGGGTGATTTCTCATCTACATACGTTCGATTGCCTAACGATAGATGTTAATTTTCGGACCTATCTGACTAACTTTTTATACAATCTACACTCAGTAACGAAAGTGTTCGTACACACGACAAAAATCCTGTTTTTACTACAAAACAGGGATGTTTTTATCCCAAACTTATTTTAATACATTATTATTCTTAATTTTATTAAAATTAAGCAAGAAATTGTAAAATTCTTTTAAAACACAGAAAGAAAACAATGAAATAAGAAATGTATCCCTCACGAAAGTCTTCGTACAGCTAACAGTTTTGTAACAAAAAGTTCCGTTATAAGTTCAGAGCATGCACTCCCATGAATTATTGTATCCAGTTGTTATCAGTTTGTGCAGCATGGGTGGTAAATTTGGTCTTCATTGAAGGGAATATGGATCGCTTTGGTTACCTCGACATTTTGAAAGAAAACTTAAAGGACAGCGTACGAAAATTGAATCTTCAAAACCTGTGGGTCTTTCAACAAGATAATGACCCCAAGCATAATGCGAAAATCGTAAAATATTGGTTGGTTTATAATGTCCCTCAAACCCAGTCACCGAACTTGAATCCCATAGAACATTTATGGGACAAAATTGAGAGGAGAATAAGAAATCATAAAATTACGGGAGAGCAGTCACTGAAGGAAGCCATATTAGAAGAGTGGGGGAATATTCCATCAAATTGTACAGCAAACTTAGTCCAGTCAATGTCAGACAGACTACATGTGTATCTGTGGTGGTTCTTTTGCGACCACTACTTCAGATTTCGGGGATGGCAACCCGAAACAAACAGAAATACGCTAATCGATTAGTGACCAAATTCGCTTTTATTTGATCCCTTACTCCAAAATAACATTAACAAGCAAAATTCAACACAGTTTACTCAAACTCGATCTGATTATTCGTTTTCGAGTTCGAAGCATTCAAAAATCCGGGAAATGTAATAGTTCAAAAATCTAGTCAGAATAGTTATTACCAGAACTAGATCGAGTCCGACGGGAGCTTGGGAATATTATGCCCAAAAAAATTTCTCACGTAATAAATAATGTTAGGAAATGTTATACATATGTTGCATATGATATTATACATGGAGATGGAGTTGAATCGACGGATGGGTGGTACGATCGCCACGCTATGATTCTAGGGTTCGAGCCTCGGTCTCCTTGTGAGTTTTTAAAAACTCACTCCGTTCCTGGGTTGTTGTCTAGCTTGCAGTCAAGTTACCTAATTCCCCTGTTCCTAAGTATCTTCAGGCCAAAGCGATGCATTGGCTAAGAAAAATTTATAAAAGACAAAAAACAAAATTATATATGCTTACATGATCGTGCTCGATTCGTGGTCTTTTACTGACAAATTTCCGAATATCCATTTTGATCGGTGGGTGTTCCGACTTGATTTGCCGTGCACTGTTCACCGAAGTCTGAACTCGAATGTTCGCCAATGTCAATTGTCACTGTAAAGTGACACCTAGCAGATTAATACAGTCGACTGTAAAGTCGGTAGGTGAAATGAAGGAGAGAGGAAAGCGCTATAGTCCAAAGTTACCGAACGTTTATCAGTCGACCCATGAAATAATAATTATAAGTCGATTCGCTCAATGAAAGATTTCAATCTAAAGCCCTACCGGCTGAAGACCACGGCAACGAGAATTACGATTCGAGCTTAAAAAGTTCACGAAAAAAAAACTAATATTAACTTTTAATATTTTATAAGATAATTTCAACAACACGTCTTAACTAACGTAAAGCAAACCGAAATAGAACTGCTCTAATCTTTTATTTCTTTTCCCTCGATTTACAAAAGTGCTTAAATTGACATTTTATAACTTAATCACAAAAATATAGAATCCGCATGGAGGGCTCCACTATAATGAAATCTAGGGGCATGGCAGTGTCCCCGCCAAGACTGGGCACTACCTATCTTTTCTCGAAGCGTTTCGTCGTATTTTCGAACCCTTATAGCTTCGGTCTGGATAATATCAGAGAGCCCAAATTCTTAGAATAATATTACACTACGTTTCATTTGTCCAGCTTTTATAGTTTAGATTTTATTAATACCTGAAAAACGTCGATTTCACCACTCATGGTCATCAAAACCTGCGTCATCAAAACCTCTAGGGTACTTCCTGAAGTCTTGGAAAGCTGAAATTGGGTATGCTGGCTAGGATTAGCACACAAACAAGTAAGATATTAAGAAATCTGTAACTTTTACCCTCCACCCCCATAATCAATAATTCAGGTCTGTATATACAATTTCTTATTGGTTGATACTTCCAAAACTTCTAAAAAGCTAAAGTTTAATGTGCACACTAGAATTAGCACACAATCAACGAAAAAATTAAAAAATCTAGTTTCATCCTCCAGCCCATCGAAAAGGCGGGTCCGGTTCTATATTATATTACAATTAATCATAACATAATTTCCAAACTTCCAAAAGCCATAGAAAGCTGAAATTTGGTATGCAGACTAGGTTCTGCACGCGAACAACGAGAAAATTAAGAAATCTGTAACTTTCAATCTCCAACCCAAATAAAGGGGCGCTGGTCTGGTAAAATTTTTCCAAAAGTTCTAGAATGCTGGAATTTAATATCAAAGCTAGAAGTTATTAGTACGTAAACAACTAAAAAATAAGTGTGCTATAAAGAAAGGAACTGCCGCTTGCAAAAAATACCTTCTTCTTTCGACTACGTCAGAACGAAAAGCCGCCGGGGGGGGGGGGGGGGGGGGGCGTGATTTTTGTTTAAACTCGTCCTAGTGCCTAATCTATTGCTTCTATGAAAATATTGAATTTGTCTACTCGAAGTTAACAAAACAATCTTTCGAATAAAGTAAAAATAGTCAAACCATATTTAAGAAACTAACAAGCATTTTTAAGCCGAAAAGCGCGGAATTGTACGGAAGGAGAAATTTAAAAAAAAATACAAGCACCAAAACATGGTGGGACCATGATTTACTGCTTGCGTTTTGGATGAATAATTTGGTTTGTGACTAAAATTTCTGGTTTAATTTAAGATTTCTTGTTTTTTCGGATAATAAAGTGTACATATTTTTACTTTTTTAGAAAGATAATTTAGTCTGCTTTAAATTAATATAAATAAAGCAAAACAATTAGCTATGGTTGAATATAATCGCTTAATAGCTAAGTACCACCCTGATTTATCACTTATTGCAAATAGTAAGCCAACAAGGAAAAGAGGCAGCGATAGAGAGTGGGCTATGAAAAAAAAGGATAGTTGACGCACAAGAAATACAGCCCGAAAACATAAAAAGACCTAGAGCATCGTACAAAAGGAAATGAAATCCCACCAAAAACATTTCATGTAAAGAAGGTTGCCAAGACTCACAAGCTCATAACGCTTTTAGTATTAAAAAGTTATCAGATCTCATGTGGAGCAAAGCCCGTAACTCTACAAGGCCTAACTCTACAACTCTTAACTCTAAAAACCCTACTTCGTGGTCATAAAGGATGACTTGGCCGTTTGATGGATCTAATGAATGACACAACATTAAAGACGAGTGACTTACCATAAGTCCATAGGAGTGACCGCGAAATTGCCAAGCCATATTTTTTACCAAGATGTAGGGTTTCTTGAGTTAGGGGTAGTAGAATTAGGCCTTGTAGAGTTAGGGGGCTTGGCTCCACATGAGATCTGATAACTTTTTAATAGTAAAAGCGGTATGAGCTTGTGAGTCTTGGCAACCTTCCTTACAAGAAATATTTTTGGTGGGACCTGCTGTTCGGTAGAATGCTTAAGTATGTTAAATAAAAAATGCGCATGGCAACCTTGGCTCTATGCATTAATTTACAGTGTAAGAATTTGCTTTCGAGGTTTTTACAATTTGGTGTGAACTAAAAGCTAAGGCGTATAATGATATGAATTTTAATGATCGGATGTATCTGTATCCGTAACTCGCGCGCGTTTTCAAATGATAAAGCAGAAACAGATAAGTGGACGGGTATTGTGTTGCTTCCGGATCCTTGCGCACAGTGGTGGGAGGGGATCAACCCCTCCCACTACGTTATTTAGTATAAAAGGAGACTAATTAAATAACATCAGCTTCTGTAGGACAGTGACTGCGCCGAATCCTCCGAACTTGTTACAATAGCCCACAGTATATTTTCTTAAGAGATTCTAGTTTAGAATCATTAGGGTGAAATTCATAAATTTTGATCTAGAAAACAAGTTAACCGAGGTATCTAGAAGGCACATATGTTGAAGAAGAAACCTGTTGATGGCCTGGATGTTCTAAAGGCACCAAAAGGAAACAGAACTTCAATATCATAGACAAATTTTCCATTAAATGTATCTTTAATTCCCACATGGTGTGAGAATAGAACTTCACTCAAATAAATCACTACGATTCGACCTACAATGGATTTTGAACCACCGGTATTAATCTGCAACACCCAGTGGTTTTTTAGCCTAATCTATTGGCAGGAGGAAGTAACCATTGGTCGTTGTCGCCGGTGAGATTCGAACTTGGGACTCTCCCAATGGAAGGTCCGACTTATTATTAAGTATTATAAAGTTGTTACTAATTCCCTTTTCACAGTAGTTATACAGGTTGTTTGTTTGCTGAAGAAATATGGAAACTCTTGCCATTTACTAGAGAACACACAACATGTTCACTTGTTTCAAATGACAATTCTAGCTGTATTGAGTAGCGGTAATGAGAAATACGCTTATCTTGAAAACAGCGCACTAAACCCGCACTATATGATCAAGTTCTAATTTCCGAAATGCATGTATCACGGTTGGTGCTGATTTATGTGCCTTCTAGGAAACCTGTATATTTCCACATGCCCCTTGCAGTAATCTGGCAGTAAATCAAAGATAAATTTGAATAGGAAGCCCATTAAGGTGGGCGCTTCGCAATTCTCGTAATTCACTGTGTCACAATAACACGTGCCAATTAAAATATCTCGTGTGGTAAACAAAAATGCCATACGTTTCGGAGGGGGCGTAATGAGTTTTGTTAAGTCCTGTCCCTGGCTTTATGAAAAGGTTGGCTGCGTATGAAATTGATGCCAGAGCATGCACAATGGAGATCTCTTTTCTACGTATAATCCCGTTATATGCTCGGATCAAAAGGATTCTGAAGTAGCTTAGCAACGTAATTTATGTCATCTGAGGACCATGTTCACCCTAAGCCTTATTTTGCGTTAAATTAACGCAAAATAAATGAGTTGCCCCCTCTTCGCGAAGGACCGCTTGATTTTGGGGAGTGCAATCATATTTTTCCAATTTATTTTGTAGCAGTGAATAAAAAATTCATACTCATGTAAGGCTTGAAAGAACTAAGAAAAGGGGAGGAAGACGACTTGTGTCGTTCAGTGTAGAGTCCAGACGAGTATATAAAATGATTTACACTGGCATTCATGCAAGTACGAAGTTGGAAAATTTTCTATGACAATCAAAAATAAATTTAACGACATCATTTCCTTTTATAGGATATTCTTGTAAAACATATAACAAACGTCTGGGTCAAAATTTTAGAACTAGAGACCAGACCGTTAACGAACACGATTCAGTTCGTTTCAAATAAATTTCAAACACTTAGCAACATCCTTTCCGCGACTAATGAAACTTTTGATGCACTGGAGAAAAGTCCTGACCGGTCCTTTCAATATTGTTCAGAACTCTGTCTATAACTGAGCAATGATTTGACTTTACCCTATGAATTTGTGTCCCCGAAGTGACACATTATGTCGAACTTTAGTCCATTTTGGGCGGAACTTTGAGAACGAATTGACCACACTCCGTGAATGGTTCATGTGGAAACTTTCTGCTCCCGGTTACATCTGGAAATAATTTTCCTCTCATTATAGTCCAATCCCACTTGAATGCGTCCGGAACCGTAAAGTTGTGGAGCTTTAGTACTTACATCCGATATGTGCCGCACCATTTTAATATCATTACGAACCCCATGTCTGTAGGTCCTCTTAGTCCAGACACAACTTGGTCGTCAGACCCACTCCAGTGGTTATAGTGTTTCATAACTGGTAACGAGTCCCTTTTACCAAAAATTTTTCCTTAGGTATTACGTGGCATTAAATAATGCCAGGAAAAACTTTTTCACTCGCTGGCTTTCCAGCAACGTGTTGGAATTTTTATTCGTTGTGTAGTTTCACTTTATGGAATGGCGAATATTTCACCGCAAAGTCTCTTTGACGGCATTCGTCCATTTCTAGTGCCAGAATTGCTTCATGGTAAATAATATTTTATGCTTCGGAGCTTTTATGTGCTTGTGTGAATTTTGTTTGCGGATTCAAATGAAAGGCGTTTGTCCATCTGCACCAGTGAATGATGATTCTTTCTTCTAATTACCACATTTCGCGGAGATGGAATCTTCCGGTATTAGGTAAACCGAGTCTGCACTATTTCGGGTTCGCTTTTTCCGAAAACACCGGCGGAGTTTTTAGAGCACAAAGGACTTTTAAAGGAAAAAGAACTCCCTGGTTTATGCAAATGGGCAATATGGCTCCTTTCGGTAGAGTCTGTTGTTTTTAATTTAGATTAATTAGAAGAGGTTTTTTGCGCGAAAGCATGACATACTTTTATTGTGTAGTTGTTTGAATAGTCACCTCTTAAGTATAGAAGAGAAATGAGTACAACGAAATCGGCTATTTTAATAGCAAAGTCTATGGTACTTAAGAAAACCAACTTTTAGGATATTGGAGCAATACTAAATGTATTAATGCTATTGAGAGCTTTAATTGAGTCATATAAAACCAAGTTTAATTTTCTTAATTCAAGTCACTGTAAAATTTGCACCAATAGCCATATCGTCGATGTATTCTATACCGGCTCCGATTGTTACTACGGACATAGGCTCAAGGTAGCTTTCAACGCCTGTATCAGATTTGCATTTCAACTAAGAAGATTTAACCTTGTTTGGACCTTCTCACATTTCATATAGAATTAACCCTTCTAACTCAGAAGGCGCACTTCACAGGCAGAAGCCTGGAACCAATTGACCTATTCACCAGAATATAACATATATTAAGATGAATGAGGCTCCCACAACCCATGCAAAGAAAAATATTAGTAAACGAAAGCCCAAAACACGTCCAAACAAAACAATCAGGGGTGCATTGATAACAGAGATCGTTTAAGCAAATCTTTAGTAAGAGCCAGGTCAAAAATAGGACACATATTCACGGCTCTACACATGCGATTAATAGGCTCATGCATACCATAGTTAGAATGAGCAACATGTAGTAAAGGCAATCTCCTTAACCTATACGGAGCATGCCTATAAGTAACCAAACCTGCAAGAGAGCGAGAATCTATATTCGAGTTCAAAAGCTGGTGAATAAATACTAGGTCAGCAACTCTTCGTCGTTCCTCCAACGAGTGCATATTAAGCAATCGGAGGCGATCCTCATAAGGAGGAAGCCTTAATGGATCATTCCACGGGAGGTCCCTTAGTGCGAACCTAACAAAGTTCCGCTGCACCGATTCAATGCGTCTAGAATGAACAGCATAGCAAGGAGACCAAACCTGAGATGCATATTCGAGAATTGGTCTAATTGGGACTATGAATACGTATCTTAACTTTATCTGTGCCTTCATCGACTAAGGGATCGTGATCCAAAGTACTTTGTAGATAAACTTATTTCGATGGGCTCGTCTAGCAGATCTGTCATATTCTCCTGCGTTACACTTGCCTGACAACAAGGTGGTGTTTTTCCATATAAAACGTGCGGGCAGTGCAGGTATGAATTTTTTCTTGGGGCAGCCATATACGATTTCTCTATTATTTTTAACCGAGTTCCCAAAAACAAAGAGGTTCTAAGTTTGACACGTATTTTTTTTTAATATTTTTTTATGTATGGTATCATGTCAATAAAATTCTTTGTGGGGTGGGGATGGAACCCAACAATATAACGCGTGAACCGATTTGGATGATTCTGTTTTGGTTATACACATTAAAATTGTAAAATTCCCTACAAAAATGGCGAAAACTTCTTCGAATAATATCAAATTAACACTCTTGTTGGAATAAAGGGTATTGTAGTAAGAGATCCAGCTACCTATATCTTCAAGTATCGATCATGTTGATCGAACCTAGTTAAAATGAAAATTGGGACATTGATGAAAACACCAAAGATTTTCGGGGAAATGTGAGTGGGATTTTTTTTTTAGACCTATACTTCCGGAGTTGAAAAAATACAATAGTTACAGGTATCGCGCATGTCGACGGGATTAGCACCAAATTGTAGATTAAAACTATAAAACACCATACAACAAGGCTCGCGGAAGGTTGGTGGGTAGAAACTGAGAGACTTGTTTTTAGCCAAAAAATTTCTTTTTTTGATTTCGAAAAAAAATTCAGCAGGAGATTAGCGGATATTGCGAAAAAAATTTCCAGCATTTATATAATTATTTTATTATTGGCTGAAGCCAATTTCATAATACGTAAACTGATTTGAATGGATATTTTTTATCTCCCATTGCTAATAATGGCAATACGTTGGTCCTTGGGTGTAGAGATATGTGGGTTAACTTCGTAAGGCGTGGACCGATGAGTCTTCTTTTGATTTATAGAATATGTTCCCCTATTGATACCGCAACAAAAAATTTTGGGGTGGAGTGAGTGGAGGCGTTAACCACTTAATAAACATGTAATCCGATTTGGATGGGTTTTTTTGTCGTTTAGAGTAAGATTCTCCATTACTACTATGAGAAAAATTTGAACCTTGGATTGAGGTGGGGGAGCGATATTCTAAATTTGTAACGCATGGATCTATTTAGATGATTCGGTTTTTGATGTATAGAATATGTTCCCCTATTGGTAGCATGTCAAAAATGTTATGGAGACGGAGTTGGATCAACTGGTTAAGTGGCACGATAACCACGCCATAGTTCCAGGCTTCGAACCTCCGTCTCCCCGTGAGCTTTTATTAAAATTAAAAAATCCACTCTATCTTTGGGATTTGTTCTAGCAACAACAAGATATTCAAGTTCCTTGATTCCCCTTCCCTAATTACCTTCCGGAGAAAGCCATGATAACGTATCATAAGGTTGCCCCCTACGGCTACATAATAAAAGAAAATGATAAGGTGTAGGTGGTCGGATTACATGGCCCGATTTTGATGATTCCCTTATTGCTGAACAGAGGATCTTACTCCATCTGTACCATGACAAAAATTAATACCTAGCTTTGTAGACCGATTTTGATGATTTTGATTCTGTTGGACAGAATACGTTTCCTAATTGGTAAATAATGATAAATGTTGTACCTAAAGTGACTACGGGAAGAGGAGGAAAGAGTACCCTTACATTGTAATGCGTGCCCCAATTTTGATGATTACCTATTGCTGTATAGAATACATTAGCATAGTAGCGCCTTGAAAAGAATTTTGTTTCTAAGGTGAGGGTATGCATGGCTGACGTTGACTAATTTCGTAACATGTTGCCGGATTTAAATGATTCTGTTTAATTTCTATAATATGCACTATTTCTGCAACTGTCGAAATTGCTTTGTTCAAACGAGCCGTATTTTTCGAAAAGCATGTCTGAAGAATGAATTAAAGAGAGCATGATAACGACTGTATAAGTAAAAAGCAGTCCTAAAATTCTCAAGCAATAGGAAATGCTGAAAGTATACACAATCATCTCGTTTCTCTTTCAGCGTGAATGTTTTACAAAATAATAAAACTTTATAATTATTACTTTTATTTTAATAAGAAGACATATATTTTTGCCACCATATAAAAAGAGCTTTTATTGACATATGTAAATAATTGTGTATATAGTATAAGTGCAGGCTGTTTTGAAGGCGTGCGAGATCTTAACGCAGGAGTCAGCAGAGCGAACCGTTTCTATTTGATCGGACCGTCAGCTACTACTATTAGGAATCAGCTACTATCACCTCTAAATTTGCAGAAAGATACTACGAGGAACTTACCCACCTATGCAACCGTTTGTGAACGTTAAGAGGGATAAAGTTTTGCACTTTCTAAAGAAGGTCTGGCATTCCTTTAAAATCACATTGTCGTTGCTACGACAAAACGAAAGAACGGAAAAAGCTCTTTTTCACTTCCTTTGCAAATGTCAAAGTCAGAAAAATTGGGAAAGTCATCCACAAGCTCCTTCAGTGAAAGGAATTATAAAACGAATTGCAGAGTAAAATTAATAAAGACTGGGAAGGGGAAGCCGCAAATACATTACAATATATAATGATAAGAAATTTAAAATTGTTATAATAATTTTCATAAAGATTGGTATTATTCTAATTAAACTTCAATCAAATTACGATTTTTTTTTATAAAATCAAATAAGCAAATAACCGAATAAAATTTAAGCTAGCAGTTAACATATTTGATGTTATTTACAAATAAATTTTAAATCGTTATTATCATATCATAGGTTTTAAGTTCCATTCAAAGATCTCTGGCTATGTGCACCTGGAGATGTTATTATTGTATCTGGAGATGTTATATATCTCAGCAAGATTATTAAATGCAACTCGTTGTACGTCTCTTCAACGTGGCAAATGTCAGATAATAGCTGGGCTATAACCCTTTGTTAACAGGTACCTCCGGCGTATCTTTAAGGTTCAATGACTGCAGGTCAACAAGCCAAGCAACATCGCTTAACAGCTCTAGATTGGAACCCACACGGTACCTAAAAGAGATGCCGAATTGGATAACCGCGAAACAAATGGAGAAGATAAGTAAATTGGGGGCGTAGTCGAGGGCACTGGCGCATAATCGGTCCAGGTGTAGAATCAGTGTAGCAGTGTTCGGTCTTCTGTCTGTATCTACTATATTTATAGCTCATATTGTAGCTTATACTATTTATTTATTTATTATTACTTATCATTTATTATAGTTTGTAGTATTAGTACTTTGTTTTAGCTTGTATTTTTTGTATTTTTTATGTTATAGCTTGTATTAAGCTTAAATAAATAAATAAATAACCGATTATGATATCATAGATTAAATCATAATTTTTTATTCGATCGTACATAAGCTGAAAATGTAAAAAGAAATTAGTTAATGTCTTCTTACTTACTGTTTGTTAAGCTAGGTGTATAACAATAATAAATGAATAAATGTATGTATATCTATGCCTTTGCATTAATCAGGGTCTTGCTGCCACCATCACAATTTCAATTTACATAGTAGGCTATGCTAGCAACTAATCATTAAAATTACTTTATTGTAAACTCGTATTGTGTAGCAAAATACAAAACGTACCTGGTGCGTTTTACATTATATATACATTCTAGGTTAATCTTAATACACACAAATTGAAATAACGTATAAAGAGCAGTTTTCATTAGAATTTAATATATATAGCCATATTACTCGTGTTTCATTCCTTCAATGGGACGAGATCCTGTTTAGAACTTTCTGAATAGATATGGAGGCAAAATTAGGAGATGACTCCATGACAGCTCATACATAACTGCGTTGGACAATATAAAACTATTACTGATCACGGTACATTAATGGGACCACACAAGGCTAATACACGCTAAACGAATTCTTATAAAAATTGGAGTAAAAGAATTTCGTAACGGGTGGATAAGAAGTTGTTAAGGTGAGGAAGAATAGGAAACCATCCCTCATTTCCTCTGTAATTGGCGGTAGGCAACCGCAGGCTATCATTGATAGGGATGGGAATCGAACCCTATCGCAATGGTCCATTATGTTGTAAGTGTGCCTTTCCTCTGGATAAGCTATCACTATAACCTAACATATGGTTTATTAAATTTCTTACACCACTTTTTAATGAAACCCTAATTCGCAGTGCATTTCCTAGCAATTACTTCGATCGGTAAAAATGGTATTGATTACACACACACAAGCCTGCGAATTTAAACTTATAATTTCCCTTTTTAATAATAATATTTTTGTAGGTAATAAAGTGTGCACCTTCAAATATAATTTTGGGTTTTTTGTATCACATCAGATTTTTTGATTTTTTTTACAACTTGTTTGGTTTTTTTTTTTTTGATAATTATTTATATTTATATTTTGGTAATTACCAAACAAAATCTGACGTGATAGAAAAAACCAATAATACTTTTGAATTTAGCACACTTTATTACTTAAAAAAAATTATTATTAAAAATGGGAAATTATAAGTTTAAATTCGCAGGCTTGTGTTTTGTTAAATATTGCTAATCGGCTGGCTACTACTGGTAGAGTTGTTGTAATGTAAAGGGTTCTTCTTGAAATTAAACTAGACGGAGATGTTCTTGCTTATGTAAAGATACAGAAAGTTAAAAAATCACGTTTTTGTGACTTTCACGTGAGATTTTAAATCTACATAGCCATTATCACAAGGAACAATACGAATATTCTCGGATTATGACTCTACTGTGTAGATTCAAACTGTCACGTGAAAGTCACAAAAACGTGATTTTTTGACTGCTTTGGAAAGGTAGAAACAGTAAAGATGCAATCTTTTCGATGAAATTGATACAGTGATGGAAGCAATCCAAAAAATTATTTGTGATTGCTTTTTCTAAACATGTATTGTTATTTCTTAAGGAAAGATTTACAATGATAAAGAAGAAAACGTTACGTTCAACCTAACCTCGCATAAGTGATAATGCCTCCGTCTCTGATGAGAGGGAGTTAGTTATAAAGAGTCGACCATCAATAGAGGTGTCTAATTTCAGTGGTGGTTTGAGCGTATGTTTATAAATAAAACCGGCCCGATGAATATCAAACCGGGGACTAAACCTGTCCAGACAGATATGCTGGTGAAACCGATCTCCTCGAAGATCATCCCCTCGTTAGAAGGCAAATTATTGGTCTGCAGCCTGCAAGCCAGTGAATTTCATGCTGACAAGCTCAACCAAACCTAAGCAGACCAAAGCAGTCCCCAGGCATAGTGAAAAGCCAGAGCCAGTAAAAAATCTTGACAAGATTGCAAAAAATAAGGCTAATGGTGTTGTTAACCACCGGGACAGGCGGACAAAGTATAGTATTTGACATAGTGGCAGAGTTCATAGCCTTGGCCTCTTAAAACAAGTAAGCCTGCTGGCACCCAAGATCCGAAGAGGCTGCTAAACGAGGTGGTCGGAGACCATTTAAAATTGGCTTTTGTATATCAGAACCCATCGGGTGTTAAGATCTCTGCTGAACTGCAGATGCGTGTGGAAGCAAAATATTTCAGATGGTTTTGTTTGCCTACTTCTATACCTCGGAGATCGTCAAGGGTTTCGCGTTTATTAAATGCGGGGATCAATTCTGCAGGGATTTCTACAGCAGCTACGTCACTAAGATTGGCGGTTCTTGGGAGGGCTCCAAGGTTGAAGTAATCCCATCTGGGGAAGTACCCATGAGATCGAGATTTCGACCTTATGCAAGAACCTTGGGTCAGAAATTTTACAGTTAGGAGAATTGATGATGCCAAATACATTCATAGCCAGAACGCAAATCTGGGAGGTAAGCCTAAAATCTGCACTCTGGCTAAAAAGAACCTTACAATGTTCTTTTTCTTAATTACAGCTCAACAGACTTGACAGTTGTCAGACTGGAGGACATATATACCACCAGAAGTGGAGTTGCTAACAACCGCTTCTAAGGCGAAAGGGTAAGAAACCTGACGTTGGGTCGCAACGCAAATGCGAGACACGCATTATTAGGCTGCCCTGAACCGTTTGAGTCTCTTTTTGATTTCATAATTAATACTAACCACCTAGTCTGCAACAAGGGCGTCTCTCCTACTTTCAAGTTTCTAAGGACGGATAACTTCGTCAGTTTGGAAGAAATACTTGATGTTAGGAAGAAATTTAGTCAAATTATCAAATCAAAATTGTCTGACATACCTACCTAAGTTAGGCATTGAAACAATTCAAGAAGTAGAAAAAAAGGATGAAAGCCATGAGAGCGGCTTTCTCCTGTATCTTAGAGTGCAGTAAAAAATCCCTACCGGCCTGGTGAAATGAGGATCTCTCCAGTCTGAGGAGGATTACTCGGGACATCTTCAACAGCTGCCACAGGCGTACTATTACGAGCTTTATAAGGGTTCCCTTAAGATATTCAAAAACATACAGAAGCAAATATTGAGAGCTGTAGGAAATTAGCTATACTCAACCCCACCCCCCCCCCCCCCTCCTTAATAATAGAGTATGAAGCGTAGATACAATTCCCGGCGGACACCCGGGAGCTTCTTATTGATACTCACTTCCAAAAAGCACAAAGCCAAAGCACAGCGAGAACTGGCAACTTGGTAACAAGATACATTCTGAAGAGCGAAGTTGAGGCTATAGTCATCAGATAAAGAACTATCTGGGCTTTAAACAGCTTCACCTCCTACAAATCCCCCGGGCCAGATGGAATCCTTCCAATCATACTGCAGGAGCTGCCTGACTTAGTAAGGAGTGGCAGGTCGCTACTTTTAGTGGTTACATTGTTTTCAACTATGGTAAACGGGGTCGCAAGCTCACAAAGGACTTCAGACCAATTAGTCTGACCTCCTTTTTGCTAAAGACCCTGGTGCATTTACTGGAGGTTCACAGTAGAGAAACTCTCGATGACCACGGAATGCTAAGCTCTCAGCACGCCTACTGTGACGGAAGATGCACAAACACGGCTCTTCAGGAAGTCATGCGTACTATAGAATACTCACTAAAATGCAAGGAATACATTCTGGCGGCTTCAAAGGGACTTTTAATAATGTTCGTTCCGAATTTATCCTAAAGCCTTTCGTGGAGTTGGGCATAGAACAGGGTCTCGGCCCTTATATTTCAATGATGTTAACATCAAAGGTAATATACTCAGAGATGGGTATCAGCCGTGTTGTAATGTACGTCTACAGGTGCACATCTCAAGGTGGAGTTATTCTCCCTTCTTTGGCGGATTGTCATGAATGAAATACAACGGTAAGCTTGGCTCTTTATTTCTGAAACCGCAGGCTTGGTAAATGGTGGTGCTGCGATCAAAACTGACTCTGTAGATGTACATAGTAGTGGTACGTTCTAGCCTCACTAATGGTTCCCTAGTTTGGTGACCGGCTATGCGGAAGGGCTATAACAAGGCCAAATTAAATTAAATAAGGTGCAAAGAACTGTTTCCACTGGTGTCACTTCAGCGCTTCGTACATCTACAGCCGATGCTCTTAATGTTCTGCTGCACCCTTCCCCCCCTGACCATCACACAAAGTATTAGGCGTCGTGCAGTTCAATCAGTCTAGATGCTAGTTTGTCAAAGCATAGGCTCACAGGATTATAGCCATAGAGCCACAGTAGTACCCTCAACCTAACCCCGAGAGGATTATCTATCTACTAGGAATGGATGAGCATCTTGAGCATGAGCTGCTCTGAGAGAGCAAAGTCCCTCCTCGCGAGTTCATCTACTCTCTCACTCTGTTTCAAAGCAAAAGTTGTTCACATACCGCTTAATTCCCATATAATAATCTCTTTTAGCGCTTCTTAACGAAGGCTAACCACAGGTGAAGTACATCCTCGACCTTTGCAATTTCTAAAACCACCTGAGCCAGTTTTAACAACATCAAGACAATGCATGCTTAACAAGTCTCGTGTTGTCGTTGCGAATATAGTCGCATATGGCCAGCATGCGGCCAAGCTATTTTAGCTGCAGCGATATTAACGTTGCCTATGATAAGCCGTGACCGGGTATTACAAGTAGTGGGCAGCGCTTACCACTTGAACCAAGCAATCAACCATAACCTTAATTAGCAATGCGTCAGTTGGTAGATGTGGCAGATTTGCTACCCTCTTTGTGTAAACGAATAATCATGGAGTTTCCAGAATTTAAATTAAATAGATAACAAAATGTGGGAGCAAGGGATACTATACACTCTTTTAGGAAGAGGGACCGCACGAAGACTTTTGATAATGCTCGACATTTTTTTAAATGGGAGCCTCGTTAAATATCTCTGTAGATGTAAAAGAAGCCGGTAGAAGCATCGTCATATTGGTTTAATCGCTAAAACACAGTCATTCACCGAAAAAATAATCTGGAAAAATTCATCAAATAATTAGACACGGTCTGAGGTTCACTACTTTCTGGGTCACCAAGCCGTATCCGAAACAACTGCTCTTGTAATTGGCGAAACTCCGGAAACCTTTCGGCTCAGAACGTTTACCTAATCTCACAATATTTTAAATTCGAGGTGAACTGATTAAGCTAATTAACCATAAATGGCCATCATCACTCCTTGAGTAACGAAACCTCTCCCGAACCTTGCTTTGTCAAATTGTAAGGAGAACATCAGTCGTTCAATTTGGAGGAATTAGCAAGTTACAAGATTTCTGGTTACTGGAGAACTGAAAGCTACTTAATCAAAAGTATAAAATAGGATGAAACCAGGATTTGAAACCATTTTGGATATACAACGCATCACGAAGAAACCATGTCGCTTCTTCAAAAAGCTGCGACAGATCAGAAGAATCGATGTTTTCCTAAAATCACCGAAGAGCAACTATTCATCAAATGACAACATTTAGTTCGGATATACCGTATATTCTTGACACCCCACTCACTATAGTCTTTATGAGCATATTTCTTCAAAGACTTAATAACCATTTTTAATTTATTGCCTTTAACTTTCTAAAACTCAAATCAGGGTTCAGCTTGGTTAGAGTTACTTTCTCTTTTATTGTTATTGTAATCGTTATTAGATTTCTTAAATATAATTATATAAATATTATTTAATTAATTAATCAGTAAGCGCTTGTAGTATTCAGTTATAATAAATACTATAAAATTCTCAAAAGAGAGGTTCCTTTTTGTTTAACGTAGCTCCATGCCGGTCAAGAAATCTGAACTCTTTTTGTACTCCAATAAGTAATTTTGAAGCATTCTATTCCAAAAGAGAACTAGGAATGTAAAAGGACTGTAAATATTTTATTTTAATCGCGGCTTTTCTCTCAACTGAAAAATTACCATTGAAGGCACCTGAAATGGTACATACAAAATGCCCACAATCCGATTACTTCTACACCCGCAGCGCAAGCTAAATTTGTGGTTGTTGATGGTGCGACGTACACCTCAACAGTATTAAAATATTTCATTTTGGTATCAAGGGTTGTGGCATTTTTTTGCAAGAGCTTTAATAATTTTCTTAAATTAAAGAGACTTAAATATTTTCCATTTCATTAATTGAAAACATTTGGCATCGCTCTCTTTGTATTGCTTATCGCTAGTCTTGAAGATTAGAATTCTTGTTCGAATGACTTGTTTCAAAACGCTGACACTCAAACGTTAGTAGTATCCTTTTTCGGTTGGTATATAACAGAGGAGCCCGCAAAATCATTACGACACTAAAACAGAATTCTCTGAAAGGCATCTCTTGAAATCCCATTTATTTTTCTAGCAAGACATTTATCTCCACACAAATAAGACACTTGACGTCAGTTGTAAGATATTCAGGGGATGTATCCACCTCAAGGATAATCATCCCTTCGTCATATCACTCAAAGAGACCGGCATCAAGCATGTCGGAGGGATATTTGTTTGCAATTAATCATTACTTTCCTTCCTTTCTTTGATAATGGACCCTCGGTCGACTTCTTATGATTATTAATATGTCAAGTGCGTCTCCCACCGTTCTCTCTCTCCGATTATTGTTGTATAGCATACCAGCGGGAGGATGTAATACGTCCGTACCGTCAGCAGCTATTGTGGAAGATTGATGCTGCTAGGGCATTCCCAAAATGCGTCCCTTCTGTACTTTTTCAGCTAGGCGTGCGCAATTTATTCTATCTGCAGGCTCCACCGGGGCCCACTCTTCCTCCCAAGGGTGAATGATATGTTTTGCAGCTTCGTGAAACATAATTACGTACGAGTATAGTATATCTTGTGGTATTAGATTCTACACATGCTTTGGAAATCAAGCGCCCACGCTTAAGGCCATATCCGCTTCGATCGGCGTTCCTCCTGTATTTCACGTGCACATAAATTTACGCTAAAATTTCTTTGAGGTGTCGTCTGCCTCTGCCTTTTTCTTGAGTTTCCTGTAAATCGGAAAGGTGAAAATAGGGTCCTTTTATCTGTGCTCCGCAAACGTGGGGCGAACCGAGACAGAGTTATCAAATATTATCGTCTTTGTAGAGTATTCTGCCCGCTAACGCCTTCCTAGAGCGACGTGCCGATGTGCTTAAGCCAAGTGGGAAGTGGGCGAGGGAGTATTTATTTATCATACTTTGGGGTGTACATGGCTCTGACACATGTCCCACTCCTAAGTGTGTTTGCGTTTGTCATGCCAAAAAAAAAGGAAAATCCCAAATTGACATGTTTATTACTGGTGCAAATCTGATGGTGTGAACAATCTTCTTCCACTCTAGCACCTTCTGGCTGCGGGAACCAGCACTCCTGAGTCATGAACTTCGGTTTGGAAAGGGCACTCTTAGATTTCGGAATGGAATTCCGCCTTTTTCGCATTTTCACTTCTTTCTGTTTCCGAGAGCTTATCGTTTTCATTTGCAGCTTTTCCCATAACTTTCACAAAATCTTTTGTTCCTCTTGCATGCCGATCTTAGCGGGGAAACAGTTTGTTTTGTGATTATGCCAGCAGCATGACCACCAAGAGCCTTTTGTACTGCGTCGAAGAGGCCCTCAGGACAGGACCAACTCGAAGACATTTCTCAATAGAGTGGCACCATGTCACTTGAGCTTTCCCTTCATCTCAAGTGGCTTGAGGCTATCGAAACGGAGATTACGGTCTACGACGAGATTAAGAAGGGTCTCAACAATAGAAGTAAAACCGATGGACTCCTGCCCCTCGTCTACGGCCCCATTTAAATGCTTTGTCTTGCAATTATTTTTAATGAGACACCCCTCAGCCATTGACATTTTTAGAGATTATCTCTGACTTTTCCAGGAATTAAAAATAAAAAAAATAATAAAAGTGAAAACTTTTCTCATTAGAATTTTATTGCGTTCCGAAAAAGTCAGGGAAAGTTTTGATGTTCTGATAATACTACAGGTGTCGGACTGGGCGGAATAATTACTCGCGAGTTAGTGCTCGTAATTATTTTCAGATTATAGCCCATTTTCGTATGACTTTGAAGCGCTTTACGAATCAAGAGGAAGGGATTTTATGTACGTGTAAAATATTTCTGAGATAAAAGTTATTTACAGGAAAACTTTTCTTTTGTTTGGATACTTATTTCTGAGTTATCTCGTTTAATTAGTTCCTGCGTGCGATGAGCAGATGTCTAAATTCAGCAGAGTTTTATTTTATCTAACGCGAATACAATAAATTTGAAACAAAATTCAATTTTCTTTGTAGATAGATTCGAAAATTAAAAAGTTTACTTAATTATGAAGTACTCCCTGAACAACCTGTTAATTAAATGCGAGGCATTGCTTTTTGATGAGGTTTTGTGATCTTTTAGTTATTACATTTTCATGACATTATATTAAATACGTTTTATATCTCAGAACTTGGTTGAAAGACCACATATCAGAGGCTTCTTGATTGTTTTAAATAACCGCAAAAAATGAATTTGTCAGAAAACAGAAAAAACGTTGTAATTAATGTATTATTATGTCGAGAGTATATCCTTGCGGTTTTGGTATTACAGGCAATGTACTTTTAAATGTTCAATTATAAATGTGACTAATACCGTAGTGTTGTAGTCTTCATCTGAGATTTGCTTGTTTTGTATGCGTTACAAATATCACATTCGTCTTTCATAGGGGTCTACTTCGTCTTTTCTTCTTTTTCTTTATAAAGTTCACAAAGTTGCGATTTAATTTAAAATTTTAGTTCCAACTACACTTGAGAACAAATATCGAAAAACCTTTTCAAGTGAGTTGTTTTAATTTCGCTCTTATGAGTTACTTTTCTGTATGTTGATTTCAGCATATTTTTCATTATTCCTGTTTTACTATCTTTAAACCAGGAATGGGCCATTTTTTCTATTAGCTCCAAAACTCCAATCGATGAGGACTGTTTGATATGTCACTCATATCCGATAAGCACTTTATGGAATCAGTAGACAAACCTGATGAGGCCACTAACTACTCAGGGAAGTGTCCCGAGGAAGTAATGGACACCAACAGCTCAGAGCGTGAGAAACTCAAAAGTGTTACAAAAAAAACTTTTCAAGTGGCTTCTGGCACAGGGACACGACTAGAAGGCAGCTAGAGAATTAGCGATGGCACCTAGGGAAAATCCAACCAGTTCCAAAAGAAATCGTTAATAGGACTCCCTCCTGGACCAACTAAGGCCAAGCCGAGGAGGACTGGGAAAGGCAATTAAGCAGGAGCCACCCGTGGAGGGAAACAAGGCTCACACAATCCTCTCATACACGAAAGTTGTTGTAGGAAAGCGATTTATCCTTCCCGACATATGTTCTCAGATCACGCTTTCGACCGACCAGCTCATTCTTGTGCACAAGACGATCCTCAGGAAAATCCGGGGAAACAAGGACAGCGAGGTCAAACCCGCAAACCCCCTTGGCCCTCCATGGCTAGCAAAGAGCCAGGAAAAATTTAGTAACAATGGCCGAAAAAACTCCATCAGCCACCAACAAAACAAAAAGCCTTGAAAAGTAGGTGAACACAGGCCGTCGAAAATCCATGGATCCGAAGGTAAAGACCCGTCACACTCTGCAAATGGCAGCCAAATTCAGTTTAATAAAAACTTCACACCCATACGAAACCAATGGGATTAACAAGGATCTTACAAGCATAAAACGAGTAACTAGAGGCATATGAGTTGCAAATAAAGACAGCTTTCGCAGGGACCCATATACTTTACCAACAACACTGTTGACATGGTTTAACCAACTTAGAGACCTATCAAAAATATCGTCAACATTTTTAACTGAATCGCTATAGAAAATTAACATATTTTTACTTGTAAATGAAGAAATCTCTAAATTGGATTTGTAGATTATAATAGCGTTTGATTTGGAGAGATCAGATTTTAACAATGCTGACCAGTTTAATTGGACACATTCCCCAGATCATCATTAAATCGACAAATAGCTTCCCCCATATACAGCTGTATGGTATATCATCCGCATAAAGATGACAGTTGCAGTACCGTATTAATTCCATTTATTCAAAATACATATATTAGATATGAGCATAAGCTCCTTAGTATGTAGTTACTCTGTACAGAATTTCAAAAGAAAATGTAAAACAAAAAATAACCCAAAACAGACAAATACAAATAAAGACAAGTAAACGAATAATTATATTAAATTGAAATAAAAAGGAAGTGTAGATTTAACAACAGTTTAAAGCAAGAAAAAATTTAGAAATAAAGAAGAAAACAAATAAAATAAAAAATAAATAAGAAAATCGTGTGAACCTTTTCTTCTGCACAAGAAAATAGAGATGGGAAAAGTAATTTAAAGCCGACTCTTGAAATCGCTGATGGTTCTTAGTTGCCTAAGATTGACAGGTATTTTGTATTCCAAATTTTAACTCTTAAGACGAAGAATGATCTATCACTGATTGAAATAATTGTATTTTTCTACAGCAATAATTTGACATTAAATTTGACATTATTTTGCAAACCGTAATGAGTGCTGGTATTTCACAAAATTATCCGGTGTTCATCCTAATATGTCGTAAACGATCGATATACCTTTCCCACAACCTTTGCTATTTGCATATCCCATGCAAGATTAGAAGAAACAACTACACCCAAATTGACAACTGAAAAAAGACTCCGACTAGACTAGTATTAATTTTGGAAATGCCAAGGGATATATTATTGACCGAAAGTTGGAC
The DNA here is from genome assembly GCA_964036015.1 of Leptarthrus brevirostris. Lineage (NCBI taxonomy): Eukaryota > Metazoa > Arthropoda > Insecta > Diptera > Asilidae > Leptarthrus > Leptarthrus brevirostris. Next base: position 114,868,927 of record OZ038372.1, on the reverse strand, counting down.
ATTATTTGCATACATCTGGATGCTAGAATTCTGCAATAGCCCAGTCAAATCATTTCAGTATAATAAAACTAACAGTGGGCCCAGAATGGAGCCTTATGGAACCCCTGATAAATTCTGCCTATATTTCGAATGCGACAAGTGAATCACACTTTTCTGATACCTGTCCGATAGATGAGAATATACGAATTTCGTTTCCCTCATAATTGATGTTATTAACATCGAAATATGAGAAAACTTGCTCACTTTCTGACTGCAAGACTGCATTACATCGTGGTTAGAGAAACATGGTAATAATATCTGATTTGATAACAGTATTTTAACAGGGTCATTAAGAATTAGCAAATCAAGTAAAGTAGAAGAAGTTGTGATAAAATACGGTGGATTCGGATTTACCACTGCCAATCCATTTAGTGTGTCAATAAATCAGTTAGTGAATTGGCAGGGATCAAGAAATTGACATTGAGATTGCCCATTATGATTATGTTTGGATAATTTTGGACCAACTCGGAAAGTAATGCTTCAAGACGAGCAGTACCTATTTTAGGTGGTTTATAAACAATACTCAAAATATATTTCTCGAAATTAATATCTAGATCGATAAATAAATATTGAAGTCTTCAGATTGAGCTATAATGCGTGACCTGAAAGTAGAAATAAAATTTGCGGCAATACATGCTTCCAATCAATCAGTCACCCATACATCAGGTAATAAAAGAAAGAAGATGGAAATGGAACCCAGAAACCATACCAAGACAAGCTCTGGAGTACAACTCTCCAAACGGAAGAAGGAAAATAGGCAGACCTTGACAAACGTGGAAAAGAACGGTCGATGCATAATTTGTATAAATATGGAGTTTAAGCCATTTTTCAGATATACAGATAATATCCATGTATGTTTCGTTGAAGAAGTTGTGGAATTCGTCAATTTTAAGATGAAGATGTTGAGCAAATCTTCGGTGCAGGTTACTACAAATTAAAATTTTGCATTACTTTGCATGTTTTCATCATCTTCCCCGCTTTTTTTCACTCGATTTTTCCTTTCTCATTTGTTCATTCATTATTTTCAGCACCTGCAATACAGACAGGATCACTTTCATCGTACCTATCAAGTTATTTTGGAGAATTTAACTCAGTACTAAGTTCATTAGTTGCCTGCATCCTTTCCAAATTAAAAAAAATTATTACATTTAATGTTACTTAAACTGAGACTTATGAAGCTGGTGATATTGTTTCGTGCAAATAATTGACCGAAGAGCAATTTATATAGACTTATTTAAAATTATGTACTTAAATATAAATAATAACACAAGAAATCTCAAGAAATATCGTTCGTCGTGTGAAATAAAATTGTTTAAAAAAAAAAGTTGAACCAACTTCACAAGAAATGCTAAAAAACATAAAATAATATTTAATTACATATATATCACGACATTTTGAAGTCGCAAATTAAACAAACATAACAACAACTAAAGTATTTAATCCTCATTTCTTATGATCCCGTGAGCTGAACTATTTAGGTACATATATTAGTATAGCGTAGCGTCTTCGATTGTTGCAGAGGTACCGTACTCTATAGAAAGGAAACACAATCATCCAAATCCGGCAACACGTTACGAATTAATTCCACCCTCCTTTTGACAATCTCACGAAAGACACAAAATTCTTACCATAGCGCTAGTACGCTAACGTACTCTATAAAACAAAAAAGAATCGACAAAATCGGGGTAGAATGAAAATCATTAAAATCGGTATACGTCTTAAGAAGCCGGGTGACGCCCCCCAGCATAGCAAAGTTACCAAACCTGAGATGCGTACTCGAGAATTGGTCTAACCAAAGAAAAATATAAGTGAATTAAGGTCTCCCGATCAGAAAACTACCTTGACCACCGCTTGACATAAACCAGAACTGAATTACTCCTAGACACAATATAGCTTATGTGCAGAGTGAAATCGAGCTTTTTGTCTAGCTTGACACCAAGATCAGTAACGGACTGCACGCGGCGGATAGTAGTATCCACAAAGGTATAATCAAATACGAGCTGACTGAGGTTCCTAGAGAATGACATAAATTCACATTTGTCCAGGTTAAGTTGCAGGCCATTTTGATACACACCAAACCTCGAAGGTATTTAAATAATGGTGAATGCAGGAAGAACCATAACTGTTTCTAACGTAAGAGAAAATCTTCAAATCGTCTGCATAGATTAGGACTTTGGAGTGTTTAATCAGGGTAACAATGTCGCCAATGATAAAAATAAATAGCAGCGGACCAAGATGGCTTCCCTGAGGTACACCAGAAGAAGCCCTAACGACTCTAGATAAAGTGTTATGAACAGATACTCGATATGTCCTATCTTTAGGAGAGCCAGTCAAGCATCAAAGGCGGGAAACCAAACTTTCTAAGTTTGAGCATAATCACTGAGTGAGGGCGTTTATCAAATGCCTTGCTGTAGTCGGTGTAGACGCAGCAGTCGGTCTGCAGACCCAATTGAAAGGCAGAGATTATGTGGGAGGTTAATTCAAGCAGGTAAGTTGTTGTCGATCTACCAGGCAGGAAGCCATGTTGATTAGACGAGATTAGCCCCTTACACTGCCCCACAAGCTGTGAATATATAACATACTCGAACAACTTGGGTATGCAGGAAAGCTTCGCGATTGACCTATAATTTTTAATCAAGTTTTTATGGCCCTTTTAATAAACAGGAATTATAAAGGAGCTCTTGCATAGCGTGGGAAATCTACCGGCCTGAAGAGACTTGCTGAAGAAGAGTTCCAGTGAAGTGTGTAATGCGTCAGAGCAGGACCTAACGAACGCAGGTGGAACACCATCAGGACCAAAGGAAAAGTCCATTGTATGTTCCCGGATACTATCTATGATAATATCACGAGATATATTAGGTAAAGGAATAGAGGCAGCAGGACGCTCCTGGATGTGATCAAACTCTTCCAAGGAAGGCGCAAAATTGCTAGGAGGACCCGTTATACCACTTTGTAGATGGATAGTTATCAGTTTTCTTCTTCATATTTATAGATTTGAAAAAGGAACGAGGGTCACTATGCAAGTTATTGCGAACACTATCAAGGTATTCCATGTATTCCATTGTCTATTTTTTTTTTAATGAAGCAAGATACTCTAGCCAGCAATAAATGAATCATTCAAATAGGTCTGCGTGATACGAAGTTGAGTTCCTCTCCGCCACCACCCACACTACACTCCAAAATTTTTTTGTCGTGGTACCAATGGGGACCCATACTATATATATCGTAAGAAGAATCATTTAAAATCGGTTAACGTGTACGAAGTTAACATACCCCCACCCATACTTTAGGTAAAATTTTTTCCTCATAGTAGCAATGGGGGATCATGCTTTATTCAACAACAAATAATCATCCAAATCGGTCTACGCGATAAGATGTCAATCAATGAACATACTCTACTCAACGAAAAAAGAATCATCCAAATCGGGTGCGTTACGAAATTTTGCTCCGTCATACATAAAAAAAATACACGTCGAACTAAGAACCTCTTTGTTCTTGGGAAGTCAGTTAAAAAGCATATCCCACTGCATATGAGTTTGTGTCTGCTCAGGCAAAGTTCCAGAAAGAATTTCAGATAAAGAAAAATAAATTTACTGATTCCGAACATGAACTTCAAAAGGAACATAGCAAAAAATTATTTACGAAAATGACGAATGAGACACGAAGACTCTTAGAGGAATCCAGCGAAAGATGTTGTGCTCATTTTAAAAATAATACTAAAGAAAACAGAATTGTTTATGACGGGAGTGGAGAGTTATGTCGGATTTACTCGAGTGACATATTCGTAATAATTAATGTCATAAATTGTTATTAATGTGTAAACGGCCCTTTTCTTGTCAATATTTCGATTACAAAAAATGACGAAAAACTGTTGTCACTAAATGTTAACACCATACTGAAATCGTGTAAATGCCGTGTAAACTCGTGTGACTGCTACTTTACCGTAAACGTGTTAACAAAAATTGCTGCTATTTTCTATTCTCCCATTACCGAAATCCTCATTTTTTCACAATCCGACTTGTCACTAGCTGTCCTTCGTGTAATTACTCTGATTGCTACGCTTGTCATTGTAAAATTTAAATTCGTCATAAAATTATGAAAAGTAATGTCAAAGCTCTCAGAAAGTAATTATTTGTCATTGTAAATGGTAAGTCATCATCAAATGACAAGAAGTCATAATGATTCACAATTTGCGTCATTCGCCGGACATAAAAGTAGTGCTAAATATAATTCATGTATCTTTAAAATATCCGAGAATTTGATTAGTTTTATATTAACACAGTTGCATAAGTTGAGAACATATCCTTTGCACCATTATCTTTCGGTGGTCATGCGCTGAGGTTGTTGTTTTTTTTACGATGTGACTAAGGTCTAGGGAACAACCCTATAATGCGTTTGAATGGTTTTGACCGGAAGGGTATTATTGTAAGGGGAGTGTGGAAACTTGATTGTTTTGTTTTTGCATTGCTTCGAGCTAGACAACAACTCAGAGATGGAGTGGATTTTTTAATTCCAACACCCACGGGAAGACCGGGTCTCGAACCCGGGGACCTTGACGTGATGGTCGTGCCGCTATACCAATTGATTCAACACCGTCTTTTGCGGAAAATGTAATTCTATTTCCTAATTCCTGCAGTCAAAAAATTTGAAATGCATCTCTATTTATTTCTACTGTATTAAGCAGAACACATCAAGTTGCAAGTATGTGTGGTACGAGCAAAACGTTCATGTTTAATCTCTTACATAATATCCTGCAGCAAGCTTGCAATCTGCCATAAACATTTTCCACAATTATTCTCGCCTTATTGCAACACACGTTAAAATATTCTTCAATTGTGTTGCAGCCACGAGGGACATTTTTCAAGAGCCAAGGTTTTAAAGGGTACGCAGAATCTCCACAATGCAGTAAGGAATACTTTTTCCATCAATTTCAACTTTTACCTAAAATGTAAGAAATTTATGCAATTTGCTAAACCGGAAATATAACCTTCGGTATAATCATAATGTTATGTACACTTTTATAAAAGCTTGAATCCTTAAAGACACTTTCAGCATGCTTACTTGCAGTATGTTTAACATTATACATAAGAATAACTATTTTTAGCATTAAAGTTCAAACTGCCTGTAATTGCAATCAACTACTCCTTGTAGAATAATAGGTGTCCAACATTTCCGGTTAACAAGGACGTTATATACGTCTGAGCGTACAGTTACTGGAATATGGCGTAACTCGTGCTTCTGAGAGTATCCCATAATTTGTAAATGAGTTTCCATTCACATAAGGTGATGCACTAAACTTCGAGCCGATATCTTCCGAATATATTGATGGTTAATGGTATCTCCAAGCATTTTGATTTTGAGTTGAAAGCTTTGGAAAGTTAAAGCCAACACGTAAAGAAAAGTAGAAGGTTAAATTTCGTGAATTTTCTGTAATAGCCTTTAAATCAACGAGATGCTAACTTGTCAGATATAGAAACTGTTAGTACGTGTTTATTGATAATGTGTCAAAAAATAATAATATGTACCACAAAATTAAAACAAATATGTTTATTAATGAAGAACATATATTGAAATATGAAATATTAAATTTGTCCTACTCCCCCTTACTCCAAGGTTGTGGTAGGCCATGCCAAGGGAGTCTGCGGTGTTATCGTCTCTACTGCAGGACCCAGGGGTAATTGGGTGGCGAATGGCGTTTCCTCAGGCACTTCTGCAGGAGTGGTGGTGAAGGGTATGGTAGACCCTAACAGGTTGGCTTTACCCACGGTACCCACAACACAACAGAAGCAACTTTGGGAAAATTACCTTTCGAAGATTCTGCGGCGGCTATGGAGGCTGGCTTGCGCCAGCTGACAGTGCTGTAGCAGTCCTGGAAGAAGGTGCCATTGGCAAAATAGTAACTAGCACTTCTTCAGGTGCGGTGGTGGCAGAGATGGTAGACTCTAACGAATTGGCTATCTCCGCGGTACACGCACCAGTAGAAGATGCAGACCTGCCTTCCCAAGGGTTAGCTACAGTTAATCCGGAGGAGGTTAATTGTCCTGGCTCTGGACTAAAGCTGTATGACCTAGAACCCTTCGATGCCGTAGATAGAGAAGGAGTGATAATAATAACGCATGGACCAAGAAGGAACACTGGAGACGGTGGGATAACATGGATTCATGCAAATAGGCTAGGATTCTAGCAGTGACCCAGGAAACCGAGGATAGTGGCGACAGTGGGATAACTGAATACTCAGTTGTCCCCACGAAGGGAGACTAGGAGGGGACAAAAAGGGACCCGATTCTGTGGTCTGTTTCAGCTAATCCCCAGAGAGGTGTTTTTAGTGAGTTAAAGGGCACTGGCTGACCGGTGTATTTTGGAAGATTTCACCTCTCCCGCTAAAAAAAAATGTTTAAAGAATTCTTCACAAAGCCTTTTTATAATGACTGTTAACTTGGCCCCGCCACTTTTCAAAACCAAAATAATTAAAGTTGTGCCGCAATGCGCTGTAATGTGCTGCTTCGCAAAATTTTAGAAAAAAATTTCAGAATAATTAAATAGTTATGCTAGGAGATAGCACTGCCATTTTTAAAATAACTTCATTTGTAATTTTTTCTGTATACTACTCAAGTTATGCTGTTTTATGCGCATTCCGAAATCCTTAAACTTGAATGGCAGTGTCTATTTACCACCCTCAAATTGCCGTGTAATTTCCGTGTACTTTCCGTGTACTTTCCGTATATTTCTGAGTACTTCCCGTGTATTTTCGTAAACTTTCCGTGTATTTCCGTGTACACGGAAATTACACGGCAATTTGAGGGTGGTAAGTAGACACTGCCAACTTGAATACCGAAAATTGACCCACCCACAACATTTTTGAAAAAAAATTCACATAAATTTTTTTAGAAAATGGTAGGGCTAATTTTCTAAATAAATTTATGTGAACTTTTTTTTCTGTACTACTCGGATTGTGCTACGGCGTGCTGCTATTAAAAATTATTTTTTACTCATGCAAGAAAATTGGAACATTATCTAATTTTTTCACAAAAATCGTTTATTGAGGTTGGTGTTGCGCAGTGATGTTTTGTGAAAACCGATTTTTTTGCATTCTTTAAATCCTTAAAAATGTGGGGGTAAAGTGGCTTTTCAAAGATTCGTTTATTTGAAATTGTTGACCAGCCAGCTGCGACCCGCGCTCTGGGTTGGACATTTTGTTTTTCATTTTTGGAAAAGATTTGTTTAGAGCAACTTTTATTAGACATATATAAGAAAGGTTCATTCAAATATAATAGATTCCAAGAAAAGCATTCTCCAATTCATAACTCAAAAATCGGGTGTAATTCAAATCCTATCGAAAATCACTGTCAATCATTCACTAACCACAAAAAACAACAAATTCTAAGATAGTTAAATTTTATTTACAATAAGTTTTAACAACACTAGTCAACACATTTTTTCAAAATTTTATTGCGGCAAACAAATATCACTATTTCTATGGAAAAATTGTTCGCTGAACCCGAAAATTATATGTAGTAGTTTCGCCGGATCAGGTCTGGCTTTCAAAATAAATAGCAAAAACCAAAAAATGCTCCGTTCCGACAGATAAGCCATGCCAGAAGTAAGATGTAATTTTACATTCCAAAGCGTTTTACCTAAAAGTAGAGAACACAACAAACGATTTAAGGTATTACGAGTAAATGTCACAACAGCATCATCAGATCAGTTGCTACAGCATAAAAATTTGCATTTTTTCAATTTTTCAAACAATTTTCAACTTTGGCAACCTATAACCGAAACAAATTTTTGAGACTCAAAAGTGAGCTTCCCTATCTTGTAGACAATTTAATTATAAAATATTTACTTATAGTGGATCCATATTTCGGCTTCATTTTGCAAAGGTTATGTTAAACAAACTTAAACAATATAAAAATCTATTTATTTATAGAATTGGTATTATGTATATATACAAAACATTATATTTAAGACTTCTGCATCTTTAATTTATATCAGATCAGATCAGAAGTAATATAGTAATAATTTGATCAGAAAAATCTGATCAGAACTTTCTGATGATAAGTTTCTGATCAGATATTACTGATCAGACAAATCTGATCAAATTATTCTGATCAGAAAAATCTGATTAGACAATTCTGGTCAGAAAAATCTGATCAGAAAATTCCGATCAGCAAAAACTGTTTAGAATTGTCTGACCAGAATTATCTGATTAGAATAATATGATCAAAAAATTCTCATCAGAAAATTCTGATCAGATTTCTGTGATCAGATTTTTCTGGTCAGATTATTATATATTTCTGTTCAGATTTTTCGGATTATAATTTTCTGATTAGAATTGTCTAATCAGATTTTTCTCATCAGCTTTTTCTGATCAGATTCTTTTATCCAGATTTTTCTGGTCAAAATTGTCTGATCTTAATTTTCTGTTCAGAATTGTCTGATTAGAATTTTGTAATTAGTATTTTCTGATCAGATGTTTCATCTTAGAATTTTCTGATCAGAATTTTATGAAAATTATTTTATTGAATTTTCTGTAATTTATTTAATTATTAGTTATAATTATTTATATTATATTATCTTAATACTAAGTTACATTATTTATTAAAAGTGTAAAAATAAAAACTTCATTAACATTTATTGTGTGTACTTTTTTTTTTTTAAACCGTATGCTGGTAAGCTTCGTATGCATGTTCCCATCATGATTTCGTCATCATTTTGCCATATATCGGCACTGCTTAATTTTAAAGTGTCTAGAGTAGGGTTTTCTCTTGTATATACCTTTCTTTTCAGGTAACTTAGGTAAATATAATATTTGGGCGCAGCGATGATGATGGCCTCGAAAACATTTTTTTCGCATATTTCGTGACTCAATCAAAATTATTGCTGGAAGGGGCTAGCTGCGCACAATTATTTAGAGCTCCTAATAAACCGAGCTAGATCCCTGACATCAGTGGAGCCTAATTCGGTTAACTCCTTAAAAAAGGGGGAGGTGTGAATGATTTCCCCTTCCTCCTCATTTTGGAAACTCCTGCAGAAGACATTTGAAGGCTCGCCGAGTCTGCCGCCGTGTCTGCCTACGAGAAAATGGCCCGAAATGACGTGTAATCAGACAGGTGCGGTTCTTCTGCCATTAAAACATGGCAACAATATTGACCCTACAGGCCAAAAAAATTGTTTCACAGAGTTTTACAGAGTTCAAAAAAAGTTTTTCGCCATTTTCGAAATATAGCAAAAAAAGTTTTTTGTCTGAGTTTTTGAAATGGAGCCTGCACAAAAAAAATAATCTGTAAACAAACGTGGTCTAACGATGGACAAAAAAAATGTCAAACTTCAAAACGTTTCAACGCTTTTTGTATAAATTTTTTTCAACGCTTGGACCAACAATTTAATAATACATAGTGAAACTTTTAAATTTATCTCGTTTTCAAAATGTGGGTTGACATAATTAATTGGCGGGTCTTTCACTGCTCAAACAAATAAGCTATTAAAATTTAATTTTCGTTCGATTCGGTGCCTGACCTGATTTTTTTTCGACCCACCTTGGTGAACTTAATTCTTCTTAATTAATTCTTAATTCCTTAATTCTTAATTCCTTTCCTACCAAAACTGTAATACGCATCATAGCGCATCTCCAAATTTTAAATATTAAGTAAAACTAAAAACATTTTAGTTTGAACAACAAAACATTTTAGTTTGATTTTATTAATTATAAAATAAATCTTGCAATCTATGTTTTAAAGTCCCATATTTACTACTATACCGTCACACCTCTTTAGTTTCACATATTTTATGTATTAGTTTTTTGAATTATGTACCTGAAAACTTTCACGAATTTTCTTTTTTAGAATATAACTTTTCGTACTTATTTTTAAAATTAGTTTTTAATTACTAGAGATCCAAAATCTTTGGGTGATCTTCTGAAAGTTCTTCCTGCTCAGCAGTTGGAACTTGAAATTCTTTTCTTTGATTAATACTTTCATACGATCTGTAATAAAGCAATATCCTTCCTCGTCGTAGCAACAAATATCACCAGTTCGATACTACCTATCTAGATAAAAATTATTTCGAGTTGCTTCTTCGGAGAAGTTTTTGTTAAACCATATCCTTGAATAAGGTTGACATGAGACACATAGAACAATATTTTACATTATATAAGTTTTTGATTACAGTTTTCTGCAAGTAGCTCCATTACTCAGTTAAGAACCTTTTATCGTCTACTGCTTCTATGGAAGCAGCACAAGACATTACAACTCTCAGATTGTCTGCCTGTTTTGCATTTATCTTGTCACTATTGGTTAAAAAGGGTCCTGTAAGTGAACTCACAGATTTTTTTTGAATAATTAGTTGACTCAAAATTAATTATTCAAAAAACTAGATTAAGTACACTTCCTTTATATTCATCCACGGAGTTTTTTTTTACATGTATTGGGAAATGCTTTTTTTTAATCTATTTAGCATATAACACGCATATTTTTTATCTATGAATGTCTAGTAAAACTTGCTCTAAATAAAATCTTTTTTTACAAATTTTGTGTATGCCAAGTTGAAGGATTTTGGAATGCAGCACATCACAGCACAACTAGAGTAGTATACGAAAAAAATGTCGCGTAAAATTATTTTAAAAATAGCGGGGCTATCTGCAACCATAATTATTTAATTAGTCTGCCAAATTTTTCTATTAGTGATAAAAAAATTTGGGAAGCAGAACATTGCAGCACAACACGACACAAATCTAATTTTTTATTTTTTCAAAAATGGCAGGCCCAAGTTAACGGACATCTTTTGATAGCCTCAGACTTACTTCTTTTTATGGTTCAGGGGGTCTATTCGCGTTCTGTGATAAAATGAAATGAAAAAAACTTTTTCACTGAAGTTTTCACCGCCACTTTTCACTGCAACTTTTCATTTTGTTCAGCATGCTGATTCTCGTTCACTTTGTGAAAAGTTCCGCTGAATGCAAGTGCTGAATCCTATATTTTCATTTGAAAGCTGTCAGGTGAATAGTTGTTTCAGTAATATCGCAACATTTGTAATTGAGCTATTGTTAAAGAAAGTACCATATTTTGCGAACTTGAGAAGATAGTCATATCTTTGGTGAAATACTTACCCTGTATACTGTGAGACATCAATAAAAGCAAGAATTTTAACATAAAATGTCCTCAATTTTCATTCGGATTCTTTTAAGAGAAATTAGAAGAGGTTCTCAAACTTAATCAATATTTTTTACCTAAATAATTATATATTTTACACATGAAAATATGGAAATAAAATAAAAAATTCCCGAAGTTTTTTTAATCATTTATTATTATTATTTTAGGAAAGCTTATTTATTAATAATTTTGAATTATTAGAATTGCCTGAAATAAAATATGTATTTAGTAATTATTTTGAAAATTATTCATAACCTTAAGTCCTTAAGTCGAGCCAAAATTTTCTCCACTTCTATCATGAGCTAAATCAACGTGCAGCTCTAAATAATCAATTAGTTGATTCTTTTGCTGCTCACTCGCTCTTTTTCCCCGCTTTAAATTAATTTTATCCATTTTGAAAATTTCTTGCAACTTTAAACTACACTTTTCCAACGCCATCTTGATAACAACAGGCCGTAAGGTAGAGCCAGTTGTGACCCGTGACATCACACTATGAGGAAAAACGTGAAAAAGTCGAAATTCTGTCACTCGAAGTTTTGTTTAATTATAAGAAGTGTGATTAAGTTTTAAAATCGTTCTAACCAAAAACTAATAGTGAACCGTATAAAGAATAATTTGCGGTAAAAGTTTTGTGACATTCAAGTGGCGAAGTGTATATATTTTTTAGTTAAAGTGAAAATTTCGGCTAATTCGCCTCGGACTTTAAATTAATATTGTGTGAGTTTCAGACATTATTTAAGTGAAATAACTAGTGTGTGATAAAATTAACTTGTAAGATAATATCGTGAGAAAGTTTCATTTAGATTTAATTAATTATGCGTGAGTTATCGTCGTTCAAAATATATTGGCAATACCCAAAAGAAATGTCAAATGGAGGGAAGTAATGACGTCCGCTCTTCAACCTAGCGGATGTAAACAACTCTCAATTGTATTAAAAAGTGAAATAAATTACGTTTATCTTTATTATAAGTGATAATATAATAGTTTTGTGATGTTGTGAGAATATGTGGTACTCGTGATTCGAGTTTTGTTGGTAAATGGGGACAAATCTACTGACAACTTTTACATTTGAAGAGTTGGCTTAGATTTTTCTCTAATTGCTGGCATTATACAACAAATTGTACGATAAATATGAAGTGATCTGATTTAAAAATGTATTCGGGAGAATATGTGAAAACAGTGATTTGCAATTCTTACAATTTGTTGGCAAATGGGGATACATATATTAATAAATAATGCAATTGAAAAGTTGGATAAGATTTTTTCTAAGCTGTCACTTGAACAGCTGATAACTACTTTTCATTTGGTCGTATAGACGGCGCTGGTGTTGTGTCCTCATAAGCTGACGTCATCGTTTCTACCTTACGGCCTGTAGTTGTCAAGATGGCGTTGACTTTTCCAAACATTTCACAAAAGAATTTTGCGGTGAAAAGTTTTTACTCGAATGATAAAATTTTGACAGATGTTTTCATGTTTACACAGAACCGGAATCGCACCGCCGTCAAAACTTTTTTCACAGTGGTTATCACAGAACGCGAATAGACCCCCAGTTGCGAAAATGTTAATAAGGAAAATAAATTTTTTTGCTGGATCGAAATAATGTTTTTCATTTCTAAAATGCGGAAACGCAACATTTTTAAATTCACTTTAATAATTTAAAATTTTTTTTTTACGAAGTGGGCAAAGCCTAGGGGACAACCCTTAGATGCGTTAGCATGACTACAGCCCAGAGACGGAGTGGATTTTTTTTAATTTCTTATTAAAAACCCACGGGGGATCCCATGAAACCAGAGACCCAAATTATGAACTCAGTTGAAACTGAATTCGTTTTACATTGAGTAAGTAATGTATCTTAGGTAATTGTCGTCGTATATGGGGCGGTCCAGATGAGAACCATAGATTTGAAAAACTATACATTTTTCTATTGAGCATTTTAAGCGATATAAAAATAAGATGAATTTTCATTGCCCTGTATGCTCCACGAAGTAGTGTGTTTAATCGGATGAGATTGCTGATATTTTTTATTTGCCATATGATCATTTTGGTTTACATCTTTATAAACGGGGTCGTACTAATAATGAAGAATTAGAGAAAAATAATTCAAACACGCTGGGAAAATACCTGCAGAAGTTGGTACGTTTCACCTGATAAAGAATGTGAACTTCTATTCTGAAAGCTTATACTATTTACTACAGATTGTCAAATTTCGTAATACAGATTGGTGCGCTTGACCGCGAAAAGCCTTGTTCAAAATACTCCTGATCTTTTTTTCCCGGCGTCGATAAAAATGAAACAAGTTATCAGTGAAAATTGATATTTTATGAATTTAAATATAAAAATGGATGTAGAGTGTAAAGGATTTTCTCAATCTCCAAATGACTATTTTGGTCCCTCTGGCAAGCAACAACTTAGTGGTATTATATGCCGTCAGTGTGGTTTTTACCTTTTTGCCTCTTAAATGTCTGTAAATTTTCACACGAAGAACGTGCGTAAATATTATTATTATAATTATTTGGGCTACCCACATTGTGGGCATTGCGGTCAAGTAGGTCTTTTCAGCCAGAGCCCATACTACTGCAAACTACGATCAGTCACTTTTAGACAGGCAATGAGCTTTTTAACAGTGGTGGGTCTAACATCAGCCGGAATTAGGAATTCTGAAGATCCCCATTCTCAGCCATTCCAAGTCAGGACAGAAGCACATTATGTGTATAGTGGTTTCATCGTCTTCCAGACAGAGCCGATAATCTGTCTTACTGGCTAGATCCGTCCGGTACAGATGATGTCTCAGATCAATCTGGCCAGATAGGTAACCTGAAAGCAACTGCACCTACACCTGCTTTACTTAAGGCCGTGGAATCCTTGTAAGAATAGGGTTTAACAAGTGTTATTTCCTGGGTAAGCCCAGGGACATTTATCCAGTATAACAGCTGCTGATACCTAACCAGTCTTCAATCGCAACACTTGCCGTCCACCAGCTTAGGCTGCAAAAGGACTCGGAACGTTCGAATAGCCTTTCCTGACTAGCTCATCGGCGATCACCCTAATCCCGGTACCCGAGCGTCCAGGTATGCAACAGAGCGTGACCCTATTATGAATGGCCAGTTGTTGTAGGGTGTCGCAGAACTGCTTCGTAAGTCGCGCGGAAAAACACCACGAGGATAGAGCCGTAAGGGCTGCTTGGTTATCAGAGAAGATTGTTATATCAGCACTTTCTTGGTCATGTAGTCCAATACGGTGAACAAATCTATGCCAGGAATGCGCTGAAGTAAGTTCATGTGACACATATCATCAGCCGGCATTGTCAAGGCGTAACTGCAGCCAAATTCATGATAGAGATGTGCAGGGGAGTGAGTCCAATCATCGTCTCCATTGCAGCTGTCCCACATGTTCTCATTGCCCCTGTTATAAAAAGACAAGCAAAATACTGCCGCTGAGGCGGCGCAAGTAGCAATCCATTGGATAAGCATATTGCATAACCAGGAAATCATCGTCAGGGTGAAACTTCTTCCGAAATGTTTTCGACAGGCGCACAGGGCTCATGTAGCCTCTTTTAGGGTAAATCAATTAAGTCTTTTACCGAGCGTAATGTTCAAGTATTTCGACTCATTGCAGTTTCCAATAATTGTGCATTGGATCGAAATTGAACCCAGGTCCAAATGGTGCCTTCTGGTGAACGTTGTAAGAACAGCCTCGGAAGGGTTAAAGGTGAGGTCTTCTTAATCGGACCAGTTGGTGACCGTGCGCAGGGCTGATCGCATATGCGACGGCTTGATAACCAAGCTCACTAAGCTAATTTAAGAGGTCGTCTACTACTAGCAACCGGTGTAGTATATTTATACAGTACACTTGTGAAAACTTTTTACTAAGAGTAGAAGTAATTTTAATTTTAGCATAAAAACCACTCACTTAACCGTATTAGAATCTATACTGCTATGTGCGAAAGCTCTAGATATGTTGTCGAAAGCACCTTCCTTGTCAAGAAAAACACATAATGCCATTTCTTTATGGTAAAGGGCTTTCTCGATCTGATCTACCTTTTGTGTAGGCAAACTGAATAGAGTGAAGGGGAAAGGATTGGTTCCGTTTACACCTGATATGAAGGTCTAGCAGTCTTTAGTAGAAAGGATGTGACACTGATTTGTTTAAATGATTTAAGTAGCTCTGAAGGGGTTTTTTCTTGCTTGCGGATAAACACCACAACTACTTTCCTTCATAGTATCTAAGCAGTTTTGGAGAGGCCCTGGGAACCTGCCAACCTAACCTTGTAATTGTCAAAAACGATGCCCTAAGCCCTACCAGCCCATTCATCAGCGACCACGTGAACTGAATCTAGTCGTAGAGATGTTCCAGGGAACTGTACCTGCGATATTCCAGGTATTGAGGTGTTCTTTGCTAGTACCTTTTGTAGACGAGTTGCCTCAGGGAACATTTCAATGCATTCGCATCGTCTCATCCAGGATACACCTTGGAGCGCCTTATTTCTTTATTATATTCAGTGAGAGAGCGAATCTGTATTCATCCCACTGTTTGGAGCGTAAGCTCTATTTAATAGACGTCTCACCAGCTCACGCATCTCAGACAGCTGTTCGCTTAAACTGAGCATCTTTCGTACCAGTTTGGTTTAGACTTAAATGATGCTGTCAAGGTAGGAGAAAATGAGGACATAGTTTTGCTCCATTAGAGTAGGCAGGAGCAAAAACAATTTTCTGCGTATCACCTACTGTGGGGGTCTCTGCCAGGGTTGTTATAAGATCCCTAGAAATGTACATAAGTATCCGGAATGTAAAACTGAAAAAATTGCGCCTTGCGTATAGCGCACTAAAATTAATGTGCATAATCAGGGATGCAGATTAAAACGAAGAAGCTATGGCTAAACTAAGGTGACTGACACAAATTCAAGGCAGATATTTGAAAATGGCTTATTTCTTTTTTACTGACGTGGTTAGTCTAAAGATGAATGATTCTTAGTTATTCAGTTTAAAAGTTGTTCTTTAATCTTAAAAATAATTTAATCGGTTTTGGTTTTGACGTTCAATAAAACAATTAAAAGTGCTTCTGACATTTAATCATTTTCCTCCCTATAGTAAATTTACTTATAAAGGTGGGGGAGGATAGGTCTAAATTAACTGAATTATAATTGAACGCCACCTTATTCCTTTCCTGTCATGAAATGTCTCCTGAGTTTTAGCATATTTATTAAAAAAATTTAATTGCAATCTTCTACTTTTTTGACATGTTTGATAGGTTCTAGCTTCATAAATAACGACTTTGCTTCTTCCCAATTCACACAAGTTGTCGATACTTTAGTTGGCACCAAACTCAATTCCGGTGGTCAATTTCACTTCCATTCTTTTGATTTCAGTAAAAATGAGTTGATCCGTATGAAACTTTTCTCTTCATCTTTCCAATTATCTTCTTACGTGCGATTTCACCTGTCAGCAAGCAACTCCAGAGTCGCAAATTGAATACTCTCCTCCATTTATATCTCGTTCTCTTCTAGAACCTGGAACACTCCTTCAGGTGCAATTGCTTCTTCGCTTTCGAGGTCCATGTTATACACGTCGATATAATGTTTCTGTGCATCGTTTGTAAAGTTTCTTGCCATGTTTCGTTTTAGTACAACCATTTAGAGTAGTCATAAGGTCTGACTGAGCAACAGCAATTCTATTCTGCTGACTGACAGAAAATTTAATAACATGTCGCTGCAACTCTAAACGAGTGCAGAGAAACTTGCTGCATTCGACAGTCTTTTCATTTCTTTTGTTGGTGCTTTCCAGAGCAATTTTTCACCTTCTTTTCGAATTCTGGCGAGGCGTTTGCTATGCCATTTCAGCGAAGGTTACCATTACTGGAGTTTCTAAGTAGAGCAAACCTTGTACGGCGTCCTCCATTAGGGAACTTTTATAGTTCGACTTGAACTTTTATATCTTATGCAAAAAGCACTTCAGATCCACTTCCATTCCTCATGTTTATCCGTGTTGAGGATTGAGTGCAAATGATGCGACCACCCGCATATGTTTGACAAAACCACTAAAATCGGACCAGAGTAACCTGACGTCATATAGTATACTACAAAATTTATTCAATTCGCGAAACAATATTCCGGAAATTTTGCGTCTGGACGTGTACTGCAAATTGCAAACCGCAAAATGCGGCGAGTTCTTTGGAAATTTAATTTATTTCCTGAATTGAGGTGAATTATTACGTCAAGCAAACAACTGTACCGAGCTAATTAATATTCGGCTCGAATTTTGCTTATTTCCTCAGGGTTCCCGCCCACTAAGGTTAAATTAGAGCGTGTGCGTTTGATATTTGTTTGTTCACGCTTGTAATTAGCGCAATCCAAATCCTCTATTGCCTCGCACAGGTAAATATCAAAAATTATATGAGAGAAATTTCACCATTTGGTATTGTTAAACCAAACCCGCATAAAATAGATCCTACCTTAGGTTAAAAATTACGATTTCTGAATGAATTTGTCAAGCTTACCTTTAAAAGATAATGAACTCTAAATGCTGGTAACAGTAATTTGGTTAAATAAAACTAATAAAAAATGAAGGGGAAAAGTAAAGATTGTTAATCAGCCATACGCAGGGCTTTACTTTTCCCCTCTATTTTTCAGACATTTCTCAGATACTACAAAATTAGAAATTTAAGAAAATGAGAAATTAGGATGAGTATGACATCAAATAAACCATAGTAAAATGATTCTAGAAGTATCTTGCAATAGTGGCAATTAGCAACAAAAGCCATTGCACATTTTCGTACTTTCCTTTGTAAATAAACGTATGGAAATCGGAAAAAATATTTTATTCTGAGAGTTAAAACAAAAGTTTAATCTAAAGAAGCCTCGAAATTGCATCCTAATTTTTTTTAATTTACTAAATTTGTTATCTAGCGATGTCCTTGACAGAAAATAAATTAGCGGTCAGGAAAAGTAAAGAGGTTAAGTGGAGGGGCGACAGAATGAGCCTCCTACGCTTCCCTTAGAAATAGCGATAGAAGAGTGAAAGAAAACTGCGGATCCAGAGACTAAATGATCTCAAAGATTGTGGATTTGCAAATAAGTTTAGTAGTTTTAAACTTTTTCTAACGCAGCAGTGAGGTAGTTCCAACCGCCACCCAAATATGGGAATTATGCGTCTGATTTTAAATTTTTAGATTAGGGCAGGTCAGACCAAATGAAGTATTACTTACATCTTTGTTAAAAACCCGAGCATCTCCTCGAATTTTTACCGATTGTTAATATATTATCGGATATTACTATGTGCAAGATATTAAAGAAGTCATTGATGGTGGGGTGGGACACGATTTGCCCTTTCCCCAAGTATGGATCCTTAGCGATTAAATCATACAGTATCGGTTGATTCCGACAGACTCAAAAGAATTACAGAAATCGAGGGTGCCTTCGTCCGTCAAGCTAGGACCACAACCTACTCTACAGATATACAAGCCTGTACGCAAATATGAACAGCTGTTCATTGGAGGTGCAAAACAGACCGAACTTCCCATAGTAAACCGTAGGAATCGATTCAACTTGGAATTTATTTCGCTGAAATATTAACCTTGAAATGCGTAAATGACATCAGTACTTATTTTTGCTTTTGGTTTAATCGTGTGTAAGGATTGGTTGATCTATGATACAATATAATTGAGTTCCTTCATAACTGCCTAATCGATCGGACGCGTTGCGTGATCGCTCTTGTCCAAGTTTTTCTGCAATTCTTTCGGTTCGTGCATATCTCAGTAAATAATCATTAATTTACCCGACACAGTTTTCTCAGTGACCTCTTTTTTAGTGCGGCTCAATTTGTTTGTTTACATTGTGACAGTTTCTGCATTGTTTACATATTTCTCAGTGACCTTTTTATTCTGTGACTCAGTTCTTTATTTATATAATTGTGAATTATTTTTGCTTTGCACGCGGAATTGCTTTAATCTGGTGTAAATCTTCTTAATCTACTTAACTTTATATTTCTGTGACAATAATTTTCACGCGTAATGGCACTTTGCAAAGCGTGCTCCAGTGAGTTGATCAATGTTGGTGTGGCTTGTGATGGCATTTGTGGTGATATTTTCCATGACACTTATCTTAAGGCCGCCACTGGTCTATCAACCTGTAAGGATTGCTTTAATATTAGGCCATGTCACGTATTACGCCTGATGAAAGAAGTCGTCGCTACGCTCTCCACCGAACAAACATTTGTTGCGGATAAGGTCAAAGAGATATCCTCAAACTTGGCCGGTCTTCAGATTTTGTCCGATGACTGCGCCGGGTTAAATTCAAAGTTGGACAAGCTGCTTCATATCACTGAAGTCTTAAATAGTGATTCGTCGATGCTGTCCAACAAGATTTGCGAGGTTTCATCGAAGTTTAGCGGGCTGATAGCTTCCCTGGATGATTTTCGGACAATGCAAACTGCGACCGGTTCACCATCTTCCTCCAACGGACAATCTACTGAATCTATAATGCCGGTCATAGACGATATTAGGCTTGGTGTCCGGCACGTCAAGCGGGACCTAGATTCATGCTGTACAGCCATTGGGAGAAACTTTCAACTCATTGACTCAGTTGCCTCTGATGTCGGGAGCCTAACTTCAAAAGGCTCTTCATCTTCTCATCTGCATGACGACATAGCTACTTCTAGTTTAGATGCTGCTTCTTCAGAAACTGCATCTCCGAATAGGAAATGTCTCACTCTACAGGATTCATCATCTGCAGCTCCTCCTCAATCAACCGAGAAACCGGTTCCTATAGACCCGCATTCCTCCTTGGTGCAGCCTACTCTAGTTGCTGATGCTACTGTTAGTCCGGTCGAGGCCGACTTGGCGACAGGTACTGGTGTTATAATCAACTCTGGTCAAGCAGCTCCTCCTCAATCAACCGAGAAACTGGTTCCTACAGACCCGCATTCCTCCTTGGTGCAGCCTACTCCAGTTGTTGATGCCACTGTTAGTCCGGTCAAGGCCGACATGGCGACGGGTTCTGGTGTTATAATCAACTCTGGTCAAGTTGGTGTTGTGATAAACTCTTGGCCAGTATCATCTCAGTCCACATCCACCGCAGCCATGGTTAACAAATTTGGCACCACCTGGACTATAACGGACTGGGAACAAAGACTACTAAGACTAGGAAGCAAATACACATCTTCATCAAGTGACCATACTCCATTCCTTCTTATGGGTGCCCCTCACAACGCCAACGTTTCCTGGGTACATAGCTTTTTCACTCGGAATTTTGCATTCATCCCAGTTAGCTGCATGAAGTTACTCTCGGACACAGAGAAACTCAGCAACTTCAAGATCTCCATCCCGAACAAGTACGTGTGGCTCATCACTAACCCCTCCAGCAAAATCTTCACTCTCGGGACGATCGAAATTTCCAAGTGGACTAGGAAGTATGTTAAGTTTAACCCTAAGCCCTCTGCATCTAAGTCTAAATTAAATATTAATAAACCAAATCCGACTAACTATCCCAAAGGTAATTCCAAACGTCCTTCTCCCATACCTAAATTTAGCATTCAGCCTAATCGTAAGAACATTAGCACTAGTAATAACACAGTCTCTCATCACTCTTCCGCAGCTCTCACCTTTAGCCATAAACCTAGTAATCCTAACTCCAATTGGCAGTTCAAAATGGGAGTATTTCTAAACTTTAATCTATGTACCCCAGTCAAGTATCCTAACTTTATATATTCTCACACTCTTAACACCTCGGTTCCACTTACACCGAAGCCCTCGAACACGTCCATCTCAGCCGACAACTCCACCACCACTGTTTTGAGTTCTGTACATCCAGTACATCCGCCTGACCATGCACTCCCAACTTCCTCCGTGTGTCCACCTTACCACAATCCATCATTTTCCGACCACCCCACCAACTCTGCTTCGATTTCCGCCTGCCCCACCGCTCCACTGTATACACCTAACCCTGCACCCGCTACTTCCTCCGCATGCCCACCTAATTATAAGTCACCATCTTCCCTCACTATCGCTCCATCTCAAACTACTTCTACCTCCACTACTTCCCCCCTTCCGCTAACCAAAACTATTTCATCCCAACATCACTCATTTATTGATCCGCTAATCCCACCTACAGTTAAATTGACTTTGCGCTCTGCGGATTCCAACGATGGACGATACCTTTTGTCCCGTTTCCGGGACCGTCGCATTTATGAAAACGTACGTCTATTTCTTGCCTATCTGCACGACAAACCGAATTCCGTCTGTATTGATGGCAAAACCAGCACCAACGTCATGTTAAGTTTACATCAAGAAGGCCTGCCCACAGATCCAACAGTCTTACATCAACTTTTCACTAAGTATCATGAATCATTCAATATCCCTTCCCATAAGGTTTCAGAAGATCTATCCACCTATGCTGCGTACGTCAGTTCTCGCCGCATTTCCCACCTCTAAAACTGTCGTAACGACTCCTTAAACTACTTTCGCTCCTAAACCCCCCCCCCCGCTTTCTCTATTTCTGACCTCCCCCTAATGCACCAGCGGTGTCCGATCAAGTACCTCTCCCCAGCAGCTTGTCAGTCTATTACCAGAACGTCAGAGGACTTCGCACAAAAACATCCAATGTTTTCCTAAACTCCCACAAATTCCCGCACGACATCTTTGCCTTAACTGAAACCAATCTAAGACCAGGAATTCTCGACAACGAACTATTCCCTCCAAACTATACCATTTTCCGTGTTGACGGTTGTGTAGGCAACAATGACCCACCATGCCGTGGGGTTCTCATAGCTGCTCACAATCGTTATTATGCCACCCTGTTTAAGACCTCCGACTCTTCAATATCTGAATTTGTATGTATCAAATTAACACTGAATAAGTGTATTCTGTATATTCTTTGTTGTTATATTCGTCCCTCTCCCTAGAAGCCTACGAGCCCGTAATTGAAACGTTAGACACCATGCTCGAGAACGCTAACGCCTCCGATGAATTCATTGTACTGGGTGACTTTAACCTCCCCCGTATTCAATGGTCATTGTCTGAGGACTGTTCACACTTTGTCCCCCTGAACGCCTCTTCCGCCAAAGAAGCCTTTTTTACCGATCAGCTCTCTGTTTCTGGTCTCTTTCAAGTTAGTGGAGTCAGAAACTTTCTGGACAGACAATTAGACTAAATCTTTTCCTCAGACCCAGTTTACTCGGCTGTCGCGGAAAGCGAGCATCTCCTCTCCTCCCTCGATCGTCATCACCCTCCCCTGTTCCTCGTTTTCTCCTACGAACACCCTCACGCCCTTTCAAGCTCCGAGTCTTCTCTTTCCTTCAATTTTCGTAAAGGCGTCTTTAAAATAGACGTTGCTGTAGAGGCGTTTTATTCGGAAAGACACGCTTGCCTTACACAATCTATCCCCCTTTTTCCTCGTAAAAAGTGCTCCCGCCCATGCATCGCCCGTTTGGTACGACAAAGAATTACGCTCTCTCCGCAACAGGAGGAATAAACGTTGGCAAACTTTTCTTCTGACCCAGACTGAGTCTGACTATTCTTCCTACTTGTCTGCTTACACCTCTTTTTCTGAACGTTGTGATACCCTCTACCATGAATACCTCCAACGGATGGAAACAAGCCTCATATCCGACCCCAAGTGCTTATATAGCTTTATTTATTCTAAGAAGAAATCCAATGGTTACCCTTCCACCCTAAAGCTCGAGGATACCTCTTCATCAGATCCTCAGGTTATCGGCAACCTCTTTGCACACTTCTTCAGTAAATCTTTCAGCGAAAATTCGCATCCAACCTGAACTTAGCTAATTTTCAATGCACTCAAACGTTGTTTACATCTTTTGACCCTGACAAATCGCCGCCAGTATTAACGGGCTTGCGGATGACTTTCACCCCGGTCCTGACGGCATTCCGGGCATTCTGAAAAAGTGTGCCATGCATCTAGTTCAACCCCTTACTTTGCTTTTCCGCCTCTCGGTCACTCAAGGAGTTTTCCCTCAATTATGTAAAAACCCTTATATTATTCCCATATTCAAAAAAGGCTGCAAGAACGATCGTTCCAACTACAGACCCATGTGCCCTGGAAAACGGTAAAGATGTTGATGTTATCGCCACCGATTTTAGTAAAGCCTTCGACAAGATCTCCCATAATGTTATCTTGTTCAAACTTGACCGCCTAGGCTTCCCCTCCCGATTCATCTCCTGGATTCAATCCTACCTCAACAACCGTCGCTACAATGTTCTTTTCAGTTCATCCATTTCTAACCCTATTGTCGCTCGTTCCGGCGTCCCCCAGGGCAGCCACCTCGGTCCACTGATCTTCATCCTTACAATAAATGATGTTGAATGCGTCATCAATCACTCAGAGCTGTCCATTTATGCTGATGACATGAAAATAATTAAACATATCTCCTCCACAACCGACTCTCTTCTCCTGCAAAAAGGTCCCGATTCCTTCACCACGTGGTGCATGAAAAACTTTCTTGAACTCAATGTCTCCAAATGCCAGTCCATCTCTTATTCCCGCAAGCGTCTTACCACCACCCCGAGAGTTTACATGCTAACCGATGTACCGGTCCCTATTGTTACCTCTTTGTGTGACCTTGGAATAATCTGTGATAGCGAACTCATGCCGAACTATGCCAGCCAGGTATGGTCACCTACACAAACAACCCATATCAATAGGATTGAATCCGTACGTGATCTCCCGTGGGCAGACAGATTCAACCTTCCACCCTATGAAAACCGTCTGAAACTGATTGACTTACAACCCTTAAGTAAACGTCGTGATGTTTCTGACATTCTCTTCATTTATCAGCTATTAAGTGGAGCCATAGACTGCCCTTCAATCCTGCAATCTTTACCCATCTATACTAATCCCCGCAACCTTAGGTCCACTCCCCCTTTCCGACTCGACCGCCATCGCACAAACTACGGTCAAAGCGAGCCAATTACCAGGATGCTTCGAAAAGTCAACGACCTTTCCTCCTTTGACTTCCATCTGAGTAAATCATCCCTTCACAAATCTTTATATCTTGACCCCGTCCATCCTGATCGCATTTCTTAATTGTTTTTCCTTCCAGCCAGTTTGTTCCTTAATGAGAGCTCATATTGAAGCTTTTTCAATTTATTTATTATTCATCATTTATCATCTAGTATAGCTTGTAGTATTAGTATTATATTATGTTATAGCTTGTATTAAGCTTAGTTAAATAAATATATAAATATAAGTACAAACGAGTAAATCATAACAACACGCTTGCTGGTAAAATAAAGACTGAGATCACACAACCCCGTCGGATCCCTAAGAAATTATCGTCAGCATGCCACAGGTTCGGTTCTTTAATCAACCTTATCTCTCGTTTCAAACCCGTTTATAGCTTTGCCGATTGATTTTGCTTACTCTTTTCGTTCTATTATGCAAATATGACAAATAAACAAGTATTGTGTTTATATGGACCGCAAAAAACAAAAACAACAGAATTTACAACTTTACACTACGATAAATAGAATATTTTAATGAAAACAAAAGTAACAAATAAGATGCAGAAATTACGAAAACATAGACAAAACATAAAGTAGGAAGAAAAAAGTGAAAGGAAACGAAATAAAAGAGAATTTTTGGTACACAATGAAAAAAATGGGAAAGGAGAGGAGCGGAAGGATAGAGTAAAATAATAGTACTTGGTCTAATCAATCTCAACCGTTTGAAAGTTACAGGGTAACTCATAGATTTGCAATTTTTATGGTGCGCACATCACTCTTTTATTTGTTATTTTGATCTACTCAACGCAGCGATATCAAACAAACGCTAAAAAACTACTATCACAATAACATTTCCAAAGGTTTTGAAATTACCAAAAATTCAGGATTTTCCAAAATTTTCTCTCAAATTCATGTAATTAATACACCTAGTTTTTATTTTCATTAAATTGCCCATCTTATAACCCTTCCAAAATGGTACAACATACCCAGGTAGAGAAGAGATGTAGACATTTATAAGTAGAAAACCTATCGGAGAATATTATAAAAATCAGCAATTTAAAGACCCTAAATTCCTTTTAATTGAATTCAAGACATACTACAATTAATCTTAGTATGTTACAAAAACTGTTCAAAATATAACCCGCCACTTTGGATGCATGGCGACAATCTCCTTCTAAGTCCTTGTTTAGGGCGTATTGCAGCCAGCTACAGCATTTGCGTCGCTGCATTCCCAATTTTGCTAACTAAATCCTCCCTAATGTTAACAGGGCTTGAATAAACTTCATCCTTCATTGCTCCCCATAAGAAAAAGTCCATTGGGGTAAGGTCTGGAGATCTAGTAGGCCAAGAGATCGGTGCACCTGTTATGTGGGTTAGTTTCCGACCAGGTATGAATGTTATGAAATTTCTTCATACCATCCCTGGCGAATTGCGATTCATCCGTCCACAGAATTTGGTCCAGAAAGGCCTTGTCGTCAATGTCGCGTTCCAGAAGCCAAGTGCTAAATTCCCGTCTTCTCTCGGAATCTCCTTCCAGTACTCCTTCGACTGGGTGATGGCAATATGGACCTAATCCCTC
The DNA here is from genome assembly GCA_964036015.1 of Leptarthrus brevirostris. NCBI lineage: Eukaryota > Metazoa > Arthropoda > Insecta > Diptera > Asilidae > Leptarthrus > Leptarthrus brevirostris. Next base: position 114,843,214 of record OZ038372.1, on the reverse strand, counting down.
TCGATGAACTACCCTCCAAACCTAAGATGAAGACACTCCTAATCGTCTTGTGACTAGGGTGATTATTTGCTCCTCGACGTCGGCAGAAGTTCCCGAAGTTTCGGGTCATGTTTCCCTGTCGTGTGAAGTTGCACTTCATGTTTCTCTTACCTTCGGAAAGTCCGTGTAAATACCCTTCTTTGGGGTGCTCACCGATTAGGGAATCTCCTTTGATATTCCAGTACAGCCGCTCTCTCTTTTCTGTCTACTACACCATAAATGTATTTCCGTATTTCGCGTATTTCTCAAAAGTAAATTCTACCATTTTTTAATAATTACTTATTGATTTGATTTTCAGCTATGATACTTATTCTTGCTGACTGACCCTTTTTTATAGCAAAATGTACGAGTAACAGAACACTAGGATACAAGGATGTAAGTTCTGGCTGACACAAGTTAATATCGGCAATAAAACAAAATTACACTAACATTTTTATAGCTTTTTTTGAAGCAATCATTAATTACCTATTCACCCAAAATAAACATTTTATCCTTTGCCTAACTTGCTATAATGTGCTTTTTTGGAAAGGTAATAAGATGAGCAATACAATAAAAAAAAGGGGTGTACATGACTTTTGGAGAAAATTTGAGAAAATGCTGAACTTTAGGTAATCGAAAACCATTTTTTTCACTTTTGGAAGTGACTGTACCTACTATGGTTGGAGTTATATCAACATTATTGACAATTTTGGAAAGGTCATTGGAATAGTAATTTTTTAGAGTTTATTTGTCGTCACTGTGTTGGGGAAAGATAAAAATAAAAGAGTAATAACCATACCATGAAAAACTGATATTTATTAATCACCCTATGCGTTAAATGCCAAATTCGATTCGACGTTCAGATACCGATCTCAAGTTTACCAAGCCAACGTCAAGATAAATTAATAGCAGCAAAGTTAGAGTCCTATATAATAATTCATAGAAGATGTAGCTCGATATAATCATTCGTTCGGCAGACGCAAACCTCAAATAAACCCACTGGTTTAAAAATATAAAGTTTAACATAATCTGTATAGAGGAGAAAGTTAATTGAGCCCGTCGCCTCAGCGATGTCGCTGATGTTAAGGGCAAAGAATATAGTGCAACTACCGAGCCTTGGGAAACCAACTTAAACAATTGCCGAAATTCAGAAACAGCGGCATTATCAGCGGTTCTTTCTATGTATTACATAGCAGTCAGACATACTCTTATATGATAAACTCTCTCCTTTGAACCCCAGGTTCAGCTTAAACAATTATATTGTACTCATTTACAAGCAACACTAATTAAAAATCTTGCAATTTGGTACGCATTCCCCTACGTGGATAGTTGTTTTTGAATGGAACCTTAGCAGACCCTCCCCAGCGGGAAATAAAACAAGCGTTTCCAATTGAAGTGTAAAAGAAGCGCTTCGCTCTCACTGCTTTGAGGAACACACTGGAAGCGACATTTTTTATTGAGAAGTTTTTCGTAACTGTTAGTGTCGTCTTACTTTCCTCGCTTTGAAAGAAAAATTTTTAGTTTTATTTTGCAAGAGAAGTTGTAAAGTTCGTGGACAAAGTTAAATTTACTTTTTCTTGTAGTGTATTTTAATAAACAAAAAAATAAATGGTTGGTTTTATTTCAAATTCTGTGTCAGTTCTGATTTTTTACTCGACAGGAAATAATTATCTGAAGCGCTATACGCTATAATCAGGGGGAAACGAAGCGTTCTACTTAGATAGCTCGATGCGCTTACTATCCGTATGTTGGTTCATTTCGTTTTAACATGTCCGCAGAAGCAAGCGCTCACATGTTACTTAACTCCGAGCGCTAGTTAAGCGGCTTAAAACAAGGCAGAGCGAAGCACAACACTTGTCGCTTCCCTCTGCCTTCTTTTGAAGCGCTTTACTTGCGCTCGAAGTGAAATAAAATGGGATCGCTTACTTCTGCGGACATGCAATGTTAAAATGAAATGAACCATCATACGGATAGTAAGCGCATTAAGCTTCTAAGTAAGCGCTTCGTTATTTCTTATAGAGCGCTTCGTTTCCCGCTGGGTCGCTACGCGATTAATTTAAAAAATGACTTTACGCACAAATGCGCCAGACGGCAAGATATCTGCCACTAACAGTTTAGGAAGGACATGCAACTGGAAGGAAACATATTTTAAAAGCGCCAAGTTAGCATCTTTCTTTACCAGTCGTTTGCAGATTACATAATTTGGCGATTGATTGACTTTGGAACCATTGCAGCCTTAGAAACCATTGCAGCCTTTGGAACCACTGCAGCATTTGGAATTTTGCAGCCATTCAAAGCAAAAGGTATTCAACTGTAAGTCCCAATTTATACTAGAGGGTTTTTTCCCCATGATAGAGGAAAACGGATTTTTTTTGGCGAGAGAAATGAGGTCGGAAGAACGTAATCTTCCAAGTAGCACAAAGTCTTACCATAATCTATACGACGTCGTGGCAACTGCTTCTGTACGACTTTAAAGTTATTATTTCACGAAAAGTTGTATAACTGTCTGATATCGGTAATCAGGTGCTGGTTGTTATGTTGTCGTCATTAAAATCAGTACATTGCTATAAGAACTTAATATACGACTTCCTACAGATTAGTTGTAATTCTAGTCAAACTAGCCACTTAAAGACCTACATACGACTAGTTAAAATTTAAGCCATAAGTCAGTTAAGCCAACTACATACATTATAATAATATAATAGAACTTGAGAATATAAGTCATTACTTGTGTTGTAACAACGGTTGCGAGATAACTTATACACGACTATAAAGCTAGTAGTTGTGTGTCGGTATTAACATAGTTATAATTACCACACGAAATGTGTAATTCACAAAATGGAGGAGCTAATTTCGAAAACAAATTAAATTAAAATACTTCTAATCTAATAATGTTATTGACATTTCCTGGCAATTTTAATCTAATGTATGTAATTATAAAACTTTTTTTAATACTTAATAGCAGAAAGTATTCAAAATTGGAATCATGAAAATATACATAAATACAAAATTTTAATAAATGAATATAATTTTGAGGCGAATGAGTATTACGCGGCTAAAATAGTAATTATTACAGAAAATATTGCTTGGTATATGAAATTAAGGCTTCGTTTGACTAAACGTTATACGCAAAATGTTAGATTAGTTTAGGATTATGGAGTACTTTTAAGATCTTCATTGAATTCATTTCACATTCTCAAAAACGTGGAAGTTGTACAATTATAATGATAATGTGTATAGAAAACTGTGCTAATTCACAGCTGTCAGTGTTGGTTAAGATTGCAAGGGTTTTTCATCAACCTTTCCTAATTTGTTTGTGTTCATTTCCGGTAATTTCTGCAAAGCACTCAATAAACCAGTCTTTTAAAGTCAATGACTCCAAATTTCTTTCCTCAAGCCGGTTTTCGGATGTGAATCCAAAGTACACTTATGATGATTTGCTACGACTAACTTTTATTTCAGAATTGGAGTTGATGGGTATGATTACTCAGAAAACTACGCTGTGTTGTATGAGACAAAATATCCACTCTATACTTATAGTGGTGTTTTGTGCCCGAGAGATAAAAATCATTTCGGTGGAAAATGCAAAGAACTATATACTGTTCCCTGCGATCCTTTACCAGGAAAACCCAGTGTGAGTAAGTGCCTGTTTAGACGGTTCAATCTGTCTTTACCTTTTATCGCTCCTCAAAATGGGAATTTGTTCACACGTGTCGCTTTGAGTCGAGCGTTGCCATGGCAATCAGTATAAACGAAATGGATGATTCCAACGATTACCCAACATTACAATCAAATGCACCAACACGCCGATGGAAACAGTCACGTGACCGGAAAAGTTGAACGTGAGTCCAGTTCAGATCGAGACGCACTTCCTTCCTGCCCGAAGTTGCCCCGCACCGTCGAATTTCGTGATGAAAGTTCAATTCGTCGACTCGTCTGAACAGGCACTACTCAAGAGGAAAGCGCGTGTTGGCTCAGTCACATTCAGGAGGTTCTACTTTCGCACAAAAGAAAATTGCCGTGAGTCATGGGGAGTCCTGTTAGGCAGGCCGACACGTTATCACTTCCACCACCGACGATTTGATAATCTCTTAATAATCTGCCAAAACACCAAGAATGTATAGATGTACCAAAATTATCTGTCATGTCTATTTACGGAAAACTATGACAGTTATTTTTATTTGCTTTTCTACAATATTTATTGTAATTTACTATAGTTTTAATTGTATTAGTGAGATTTTTTAAATAAATAAACAGGCCTATGGTTAGATGCTTTAAGCAACAATTGACAACCTCTAGGTATTCACTTCTGTTCCCACATAATTTATAATAGAGAAGTTTTAGCAGCATTTAAAGCTATCAAATATTGATACAGTTCGAATTCCTTGTGCTATTGATCCTTCGATCTTCGAATCCGATTCTTTAGTTCAACATCTACGTAAAAAGATACAGTACAATAAAAACATTTTAATTTAGATACCAACAACAGCAACTTTTGCGAAATTTCACTAAAAGTGAATGCTCATTGCTTCATTGCGTCATTCGAGCGATGAGGATTCGTGCTCTGACGGATACACGACAATGGTTTGCTAAAAATTGCACATCTTTTCCAATTTATTCAATTTTTCCAATAAGTTGTCATAATTCACCATAGCAACCGCCTCAAACAACACGTAGGTATGCTCATTGGCATTGAAGGAGCTTGCAGGGACGTAATTCATGCAATGACGGTAGGAATGATAATTATACCTATGATGTGATGACACACAGGCTGTGCAATGATCATTCCTCCGCGAATAATCATTCATGTTTATCGTGTGTCTAACATATAACATAACATTTTTCTTCAAATGAGTCGACAACTTAGGTTATTCTGGTGGAAGGTCACCCAATAAAATAGTACCACTAACATTGTTTGCCCTTCATCATCGTCACATAGTCAACAATTTTGAAAAACTTCCAATTTCTGACTGATGTGCAACTAATAACATCGACCTAATCGGACCTTTCGCAGTCTCTTACAGTCAAAAGCAAATATTGACTTGCCAACATAGACACATATTACTACTCTTTAGCATGAACTATTTCCCTACCAGACATCAACGCAGATATTGTTAGGAAAAGAATTTTTCGTATACGGAAAGCAAGGTTTTGTGTACCTAAGACTATAATCACGGGCAGATTCGAATCATTACTTTTCGCCAAATTATCAAACCTCGAGAGACACGAAGCTGCAGCATACTATTCTCAATCAAATGGATTTCTCGAGAGATGGCTTCGCATCTTTAATGCCGAGTAAGGAAGTAAATTGAGTTGAAGTAATAGGTACCAACTATTCTGTTGGGTCTCTATTTGGTCTTTAGGAAGGAACTCTCCGAAACTCCTGCCGAATTAGTTTATAAACGAGGCCCACCATTACCTAATGACTTTCTAATACTCGTTTCCATTCATATACATTTTCAAAGCCAACATGGAAATTATTTTGGCTGCTTTCTAAAATTTATAGGTATAGAAACGAGACTTGACACAATAAAATTTCAACAAATCCGTTTTTAAATTTATCGACTTTTTTAAAGGGGTAATTTTCTAATTTGACACAAGTTCCTAGTCCCAATTAAGCTTTTTTATAATTTTTCATAATCAAAGATTTGGATTCCTAGTCACACGTTCTTTTCACGAACAACGAAGATCGTCACACCTTGCAGCCGTCTTGTGGAGGACTTTAAGAGAGCCTTAAAACATATTTCACTGTTAGCATATAAAGATGTCAATATTTCTTCAAGCCGTTTAAGGTCTTGTTTTTTCGACACTCCTAAGGCAAACTATTCCTTATCATCATATCGGTCGATAGAAGAGACTTCAGCCAGAACTTTGTAAAAGCTCTCAAAGGCTATCCAAAAGTTGTCTGATGAAATGCCATTTCAACTCTTATTTAAATGCGATGCGCCACGTACTTTGAGAGGGTGGAGCGATAGATTTTATTAATAAATAGGACCTACTTTTTGAATATTTTAATTATTCAAAAGGTAGAAATCATCATTATTTTGGAAACAGCTCCCGCTGGTTGTGTTTTTTTTAGCAAAGCCCACAGGTATTTTGTTCATTCTTATGACGAGTCCTATTCAATCCTTTTTTTGTTGACCAGCTATTTTGGGGTGACCCTTTAGAATAGCACCACTTTTACTCAGATTTCGGTTTCTGAACGTCATCCAAGTTTCCGACTCTATCAATGTTCGGGCTATGACGAACGGTTTCGGTTGTGTTTTTAATTTTATTTAAAAGAAAACTTAGTAATCCGACTAATTTCAAAAGTTCGAAGTGTATTTTTGCGCTAGACCACTAGAAATTGTGAACAATCTTGACAGTATGAAAAAACTTAGTTTCTTGAAGTACTGCGTATATACAGCACCTTTGGCTAATACCACTTTGGAAGCCAATTGTGTGAATACATGGGTTTTGCACACCCGAAATGAATATAGTGTTAAGTTTTACTTGCGAAAAGCAGTTGGTATTCCTAATCAAAAACATTAAGGTTCAATATTTAGGGTATTTTTCTAAAGTGACTGTTTATAAAAAAACTTCTAACCCTTCAACCAGCCTAGTGACACGTTGCAATGTAACCCTTTTCGTCAAATCGGACGAAATTCTTCTCTCGCCCCATGCAGGGGGTCAGAGGAAATTGAGATTGACCAGAACTTCTTTTTTTTACTTTTACTTCCTACAAAAGTACTTTAGTGTAGCTATAAATTACTTAAAAGTTGTAATTTCTAATTCGTTGAAATACTTTCAATCCTTCTTATTAACTATGACATGATGCATAATAATAGCAAAAATAAATAAGAGTTGAAAATTCAACAAGGATATTATTTTTATAATCATATATAACAATAGTACTAAACTAAACCAATTAAATTGAGTAATTAAAGTGATACAACATACAGAAATTTAATTTTGTGATTGAATCAATAAAAATATTAGATCGATTTTTTTTCAGAAAGTAGTTAAAAACAATACTGTTTATGCTTTGTGCATAAACATATTACTGAAATAACCGATGTGAAGGAATTTTATATTACCATTTTGGTGAATAATTACGATACCCAGCTCAATTTTCATAAATTCAAAACATTCGTCTTTTTTTTACTTCTAAAAATTGAAAAATCAATAAAATAAACAAAATCTTGACGTTGTTACCTTGAGATACTCATAAACTAACGAAATCTTTTTCGTTCTTTGTCAACATATCGCTCAATTCACAATATTTTGACCCAAAAATATAATAGAAGATTCTTGAAATGTTGTACTATTATGTTCTTAAAGAGGTCGTGGTCCTGACAAAAAAAAAGCGGATCCCCTCGATCCTCCCTGTGAGGGTGGGAGAGGAGACTGTAGTGTCGAAACCGGCGGCGAGATATCTTGGAGTGACGATTGACACAAAGTTGACCTTCTTCGACCACATCAAGCAGACTGCGGATAAAGCGGCTAAGGGCGTGACAGCGCTCAGCAGACTGATGGCGAACGTCGGAGGGCCCAAGTCCGGCAAGCGCCGACTGCTTATGTCAGCAGTGCAGGCAACCTTGCTATATGGCACTGAAGTATGGGCGGAAGCCCTAAGCAAGGACTCCTACAAGAAGAGACTATGCCAAGTGCAAAGGCGCGCGGCGCTGAGAGTGGCCTCTGAATATCGCACTGTCTCCGAGCCAGCCGCGCTTGTGATCGCCGGAGTGATACCCGTCGAACTGCTTGCAAAAGAGAGAAGGGCGATCTACCTTAGGAAGACGCAAGTAGGGAATGTAATCGTTAGCAGAGAAGAGAGGCTACATACCCTAGAAAAGTGGGAGAAGATGTGGGACGAGTAGAGCAGGGGAAGATGGACCGCTAGGCTTATAAAAAATATAGGCCTCTGAGTGAACAGAAAACACGGTTAAGTAAACTACCACCTCACACGGGTTTTTTCGATCGTATCTTTACCGGATGTGGAAGACAGCCTCGGCAGAGTGCATGTATTGCCCGGGAAAAGTTTACAAAGCAGAGCACACCTTTTTCGAGTACGAGAAATGGACCGCGCAGAAAAGAGCCATAGAGGCGGCTCACCCAGGAGGGGTGGTCTCTCCGGACACTATAGTGGAAGGTATGATTGCCGACGAGGAAGTCTGGAACAACACAGCCAGGTACGTGAAGGACGTTTTTCGACGAAAAAAAAACGACCTGGACCAGCTGGCAACTGATGAGGGAGTAGGTGCCTGATGGGCAAAATAACAGGACGTAGCCCGAAGTAGTATGCCAAACTGTTCCAGGCTAGTGTCCGGAGAAGCAAGGAAGGTGTTTTAGTCGGTAAACTGTGCCAGAGGAGTCCGACACTGTTGGGAAGTAGTTCCCAGCGTGCATAAAGCATTTCACCTCACCTCCCTTTCCAAAAAAAAAACAACTATTATCTTCTTAACTTAACAAATTTATATTTACCATATTTTTTGTTTGTTTATTTAAAAATTTGTTTAAAATATTGAAAAATTCAAGACTACGCTAAAAAGTTATTATGGTGAAATTTCTTATAGTTCGTAATTAACAGCAGCTCTAAATGAAAGCGTGTTCCTATCCAGTGCATCAATGCACCAACTTTAAAGGAGTCTTTCCTAAAACTACTCTTTTTCGGCTGGCACTGTTAAAAAAAAGAAAACCTCAAATTGGACATAGTGTTCTTCACAGTAGTAGCTCCGTCTGCTCGAAAAAAACTCGAAACAATGATAGTTGACGAGAATTCGGCGCCATTTTGTCTATTATAAAAAAAATAATGATTTCAATATTATTTATATCAAAAATAGGTCAAACGCCGGGTAGAGAATATTTTCTTGTTTCATACTTTTTAGTTCCGTACATCAGAATGACAACAATCTTTATAGGATCAAGTTGTTGACCGTCTATCTGTCAGTCAAGACACTTTTTCTCAGAAAAAGCTAGAGGTATCGAGTTAAAATAAATAACAGATACAAAAGTGTACACCTTTAACCATACACGCAACAACCACAAGTTTCTACCCCATTGCAATAAAAACATACGGCCTTTCAAAATGTACTTACTATACTGGCCCCGGTTGACCTAGAAACTTTAAATTTAACACGAAATTAGGTTTCATTGCACAAATAAAGAAAAAAACTCGAAATTCATTATTGTCTAACTCTATGTGGAATTATTAAATAACAAGCTTGATTTTAAGGTTTCATTAATATACGCCGCACCCTAATATAATCCATACAAAATTGCATACACCAACCCACCAAACTAAATGCACAACCAAAATAGTGTTGCCAGATTACTCGACTTCAGCATCACATGAGTTTTGGGATCTCTATAAAAAACATGAGATTCTGGGCATGAACCCGCCCAGCTCACCTTTATGAGGCAAAACTAATAAAAAAACTGGTATTTAAAATAGTGTACATACGGAATCCTCGGCGCATGAATACGGTATCATTCATACTTGGTCGGCATTACTTACAACTTTTTAGATTCAGATAATACCTAGTCTACAGGTAAGTAATATGATGACAAGATTTTAACAGGAAGCTCATACTCATACCTATTTTTTTTATACGATGTGGCCAAATTCTAGGGGACAACCCTTTGATGCTTTAGCATGACTTTGTCCGGAAGGGAATTAGAGTAAGGGGAGTAAGGAAACTTGAGTCTTGTTTTTGCATTGCTGCGAGCTAGACAAGAGCCCAGAGACAGAGTGGATTATTTTAATTTCTTAATAAAAGCTCACGAAGAGATCTGGTCTCGAACCCGGGGCCCATGGCATGGTGGTTGTGCGGCTTAACGAATTGATCCAACTCCGTCTTTACATAATGACTTCTAACGTCCTCCATATTAAATTTCCTGCGACGTCGTATGGTTCGCAGTATCGGTTGAATAGGTAGGCTCTACGAGGTAACCTTTTTTCCATCGCGGTAGTAGGGTAAAAATAATTATTATAATAATTATATTATCATTAATTTTCTTCATATTTGAGATTCAAAGTAAATGCAGGTACGATATTTTTGCATTACTGACAAAAGATTGTGCACGAGACAATGACAATAGAGAATCTGACAAGAAATTGCTTTGTTATTGAAAGGTAGATTATATCATAGTTATAATGCCTTCAAATGTTGACGTTGTCTTGAAAATGTTTCAAATGTTAATAGTAAGATTTTCACAAAATAAATCCGGGCTACCAACTTTATTGGCAATTATTAAGGGCAATGTATGTCATAGATGTGAGAGTAGAAGATGTGCTTCATAAATCAGGTTTAAAAGTTAGAGCAAAAGTTTAAAATAATCATTACGCACAAAACGCCATAGAAAATTGCGTGGATAATTCGGAAGGAAGTATTAATCTTTCATAATTTATGACTGGACCAACGTTATTTTCTCAAATGAGACGAAAACAAATCGGCTTGGAACCGATGGTTATGAGTGAATGTGTAGATGAAAAGGAAGTGGAGAAAATTAATTGATATTGGTCTGGGATAGCGGACGGAGTTGGGATATGCAAGAGATTTGAAGGACGTATGCCAAGCCAGTCATTTGTATTTCGGAGACAGGATTAAAGCCTAATCAATGCGACAATGACCCGAAACACACGGGCAGGTGCAAAAAGCAGGCTTATTTTTCACGGCTTTAACTTACTGGGCTGACCTTAGTTAACAGATTCAAATACTAGCGAGCAACTTTGGTCCCTTCGAAAACTCGTATCTCTGCGAATTTTCAACCAGCGAAAACATTTGACGAACAAACTCGAACTAAATTCCAAGCAATAAAAAATTATGATTATGTTTTGTCTAATAAAAGTTTTTTTTATTTACCTTTGGTTAAATTATTCGATCGAACTTGTGAGTCACTTCAAATTTACAATATTCTGATACATCAAGTCGGAAGTGTGCACTCACACGTAGGTTTCGTTTGCATAAGTTAAATTATAAAATAAAAATCCAAGTCAATTCTGTATTTTAATTCTTCTTATATTTCCATTAAATGTTAACTTGATGTAAACTAGACAAAACTGTGCATGGAATTCTTTGCCATCATAATAGGTTTCTATTTAATTTATTTCTTAAGCATAAATTTAAAGTTGAGCTGCATTCTCTCTTGACTGCACTTCTTGCAAAACTAGCACACAATTAAATTGCAAAACTTTCAAGAAATACAATAACGGAATAAAGGAAATACAAGGAAGTGCACCAGAAACCAAAATAGAAACCCTGAAAAAGTCAAATGGAAACAATTTAAGACTTGGCTTTGCAAAACTAAGCTATCGAGAGTGGTATTAACAACAAAAACCTGAGGTTTCGAGAATGCTGTTAAATGGCGCTGAAGGAGGGGCGAGCAAAAGTAAAAGACAAATACCAAAAGAATAAAATTGAATCAATTTCGTGTTAAATTTATTGAAGTTAAGTAGAAAGTTGCTTCGTTGCCTGCGCCTCACCACCCCCTTGCAGCGCGTAATGTTATTAATATTTAAGCAGTCAAAGTGGCTGAACAAAAGAATGAAAAGCTGCGCCAGAATACTTGGAAACTTTCAAACTTGAACCAAAGAAAGAGCAAAGAATCCAAGGCGTCCGGAAATTGCTAAGGATGCGAAGCAATTGAAAGAAGTGAGGAGAAGGATACAGGCACATAATTTGCCAAAAGATCAAAGCAACGAGGACGTGCTTTTTCAGAGTCCTAAGTGGGTTACTGAAGGAAAAAGGACAAATTACGTCCCGTAGAGGCAATTAGCAAAATACAAAGGCCATTTCATTTTCGAGCAATTGCCGTGTCCCTTCTGAGCAATATCCGGAATTGATGGGTAAACCAAATTTGTCATTAGTCAACGCTCACTGCATAGCCCCGAGCCTTCCTGGCACTTTACGAATAACGTAGGCCTATCATCCCCCATGGCAACAAGACAATTTGTGAAGGGAAAATCAAATGATGATAATGACTGCATCGCTGACAATAGTGATGCTAATAAACGTCCCCGAGAGTAAGATAATCCGCAAATTCACTGACAATACATCATGGCGTAAAGTGAGTACTGGGATTTTCGGATAAGACCGCCTAATCCTTCCGTGTCTTAGGGGATATTAGACGCAATCAACAACCCTCACAGCTCGGGTGAGATGTGCTGCCATTCTGCCCGCCGCACACTTTTCCTGTGACGAATTTCGACCCAATTCTAATTCTAATTAATTGTGCTCATCGATTTCCTCCCTGAAATAGTCAGAGATTCTGAAGCTCTTGCGGGACTCATGAAGTTCTTCATTGATAAACAGCACCCACCTCGTTCGGAAGTTAACTTCGGTGCACCATGTGGCACCGCGACAGCTTGTTTCGACCTCTGGCGCACCCCCTTTCCACTTTCTACAGGATGTAGGAAAAGTGATTAATCAGGAGATCAAAGCGTTGGATGCCGCATTCAGGAGCAAAGTTAATGAAAGTGTTTGCCTTCTGCTTTTATGGAGCTTTAAAGTTCACAAGAAAAATTAAAGTTTTTATCACACTTCAAATAAACTGAGTTGCTGTTGTTTTTTTTTTCAAGCTGCTTTTAAAACATGCACTTAATTTTTAATATGATCAAATAATAGGAGCTTTGTATAAATATTGTCGTAAATTTGTTGATTTTTTTACAAGCGATGAGGTCGTTGAGTGCTTTAAAGAGCAAAGTTGTTAACATTTTGTTTGCATTGATGTGTGATGATAAAATAATTTAGAAAGTCATTAAAATTTCTTGGATCTACCAAAGGTGTTTATTCAGGTGTATTTTCTCGATAACAATTATTACTAATTACATTAATGGAAGTCTGAGATTAACGATGTTTTCGAAACGTTTTATAATAGCAGTTATATTCAAAATTGGCTAAGCAACTAATTCAAACTTTCTACCCCGTTGCATAAGAGTTGATCCAGCCGAAAATTTCGGTAAAAAAATGCAAATGGGATATGCAAGAGATTTGAAGGACGTATTCCAAGCCAGTCTTTGTATTTCGGAGACAGGATTAAGGCCTAGTCAATACGACAATGACCCGAAACACGCAGGCAGGTGCACGAAGCAAGCTTATTTTTCACGGCTTTAACTTACTGGACTAACGTTAGTCAACAGATCTATTTAAATCTGTTGATTAAGGTCAGTCCAGTAAGCGAGCAACTTTGGTCCCTTTGAAAACTCGTATCTTTGCGTATTTTCAACCAGCGAAAACATTAGACGAACAAACTCGAAAATAAATATTCCAAGCAATAAAAAATTATGATTATGTTTTGTCTAATTGTTTAATAAAAGTTTTTTTATATACCTGTTTTTTTATATAAAAGCATTGTCGTGATGAAAAAATATATTTTTATGCCACTTTCACAAATTCAGGTTTTAAACTTTAGTTGATAATAATATTCATATTTTAGTTTTCTTAAGGTTGTAAACTAAATATTCTTAATCTACATCACTTGATTCCTCTGTAAGGTTCAATAATTTTAAGCAAAATTTTAATTAAAAGTAAAATTTGTTGGTTCTAATTTTATTTCCTCGACTGTTGTTTTAATATACTTGAAGCTTCGGTATTCTAACTATGTTAAATCCGTAACCAGCCCTTTGTAGAATAAGGCACTCGAAAAATATTCTTCTTGAACAGCATTAATTTAAAGTAATAATACAATTCAATCAAACTTTTTTTAAAGTCATTTTCGACTGGATGAACTTTTATACAAAAGCTCTACTGCCCTTTTGTGTTTTTGGCAACAAAATTAGAAAACCAAATGTGGGAACTGGGAATTCTGCCCTAGGATAACCCACTGGTCCTATATGGCGGCTCAACAAGGCCACGAACTTTAATTTTAATATTCTAAAGATTGTTCAGAGATTGGCGGGCCACACTCACGACTGCTCTGGAAATACTTTTCATCTATTTCTCTTTGATTTGATAGGCACACAGCTAGCAGCGAGTACTACCATCAGACTCTCAGCCACCTGTCCGTGGTCCAATGTTCGTGTTCGTGTTCACAGTTCTGAACTTCTTAGCCTGCTCTATAGGAAATCTTGCTTATATGGCTAGCGGTATAGATCGACGATCCCAACCAGGCAGGACTGGAAAAGCGACGGACAGTTCTAAACTGCAGGCAAAAGTGGGGTAACAGGCTTTCTCGGAAAACCTGATTGTTGATCTGTCGCTCCGGACCACTGTAGTGTCTAAGCAGAAGTAAGGCAATTCAAAAGATCCTGGTTTGGCTTAAAAAATATTTGTACGACTTCAAGCTGAACACAACTAACGCTAATAACTAAATGAGGTGACAGGGCAGTATCACACCCTATAACATTACGTGCAACACAAACTGGCAAATCCAGTTTAAGTTAGATCTTAAGAGTTCTAGGATTATAGTTTCCATGAAGAAAACCCAAACCAGATGCAGTCATATGTGCGATCAGTTGTCACTGCCTTATTTGTATGCACGTGAATAGATTGGAACTCTTCTCAATTGACTTTGGCAGAAACTGGAACGGGGAAGAAGGAGACTATATTTCATCTCGTCTGCTCGTTCTCTGCCTTGGCACGTACGGAAGGACTTTCCTGGGTGATTATTTCTTGAATAGCTACTTCGATCTCTAGCCGACTAACGTAATTGGTGCTTTGTCGTCATTAATTAAATTATTTAATATATCTTACAATTTGAAAAATGCATAATTTTTCAATTTACCCAAAATATAAAATCTGATTGAGTAAGTCCTAAATCTTGAGTTTGGTAATAATTAGTTAACATAATTTATTAAAAGGCACGTGCTCGCCTTGACTTGGGTAGTTGTACGTTAGCAACATGGCATTTTTCGCCACCTCCATACCATTCAGTTCTTGGCACGTACAAACGCCAGTTTCGTAAATTCAGCTAATTTGTTTTGATAGTTTTGTTTATTTACCAATTTCACAAGAGGAAGGGTTTTTTATGATCTATTAAATACAAACAGCTCTGCATTCAGCTTTCGATGCAATCAAAGTAAATAAAGTAAAATGTAAATGAACAAAAGATTTAAACTTAGTTTTTGGCCACCCCCCCCCCCCCCCCCCCTCACACACACGCACAGGATTTCTCGGCCACGGCCTCGGTTCACAGTTACGGGGTTGTGATTTTAATCGTGTTTCTGTCACGCCAGACATAATTGATTATTTTCGTAGATCAAAACTATGTGTCCCGGCATACAATGTGATTTTCTCTCTCTCTAGTTTGTAATCTTTTATGAGCCGTGGACCGTTAGAAGAAGTTCACCGGCTTTGATAATAGAGATGCAAGTTAACCTACAATTTCCGGTGGATCTCGAACAACCCACCACCCACGAGACTCGAAATCGCGACTGTTGAAAAGCCAAAACGTTATCACTTACACCACCGAGGATAATATGTAATACGTTTCCGGTAATAGTTAACTAAAGAAGAGTAATCACTACAAGATCGCACAATTATAGTTTTTGATAGTTGCGAATTTATTTTAACTGAAATTAGGTTCCACAATGTAAGTGTTCGGCTGACAGTAAAAAACCTAGACAGCCGCTTAAATCGCAGTAGAGCCGAAACTTTCAATAGCAGCTTTTGTCTTCTTTAACACAAAACCATTTGAGTATATAATTAACGTTTACATGTATAAATCGTTATTTTAACCAAACAAACAAACTAAATTTCAAAGTTCAACACTTCATAAGTTCTGTTTCCGACTATGTTTGCAAATGTTGGTGGGCACTTGAAATGAAATTCAACTTTGAAACGGAGAAGGGTTTGAAGATCCACTAAAAGTTTGCTTAGTCTCACTCTAAAGAGTATTGCGATAGTAATCTTGAGCTGCAATTATGTATGTATTTGTACTTTGAATAGCTACTAACTGCAAAAACAATCAATTGTTGTGGTCATTTTGCGCAAAACTTCGCCTTGAAAAGTTCCCCGGTAGTTTCAGGGCTCACAAGTTTCGTTTTTCTTTAATTCAAACATTTCTAGGAGGCAAAAAGCTAAAGCAAATAGTTGGAAAAAGAAAGAAAAATGCTTTGCAAGTGTTGAGGATAACCGCAAGCCAGAAAAACAATTTTCGGCTAGAAGTGCGGTTACCTAAATCAAATACAGAACTTTACGGAACTCAATCTTGAGCAGCAACAATCCTGGGTTGCAGCATTCAGATGACTTCTGTCTGGCTGACAGCAAGTTTCTGGTCATGGACGTCGCTTGGCAAAAACTTTGCCATTAGTCAAATTTCTTAATCAAAATTTGTTGAAAGGTTGTAAAATTCCCATTCATTGGATGAAAGTTATTTGTTTTGCGGCTTCAGAAAAGACTGGGATATTTCTTGCAAAACCCCACACTCAGCGGGAACAAAGGCAAAATCATCATGCTGAGTGTGCATAGTGAGAAACAAGGTGTGCCACAAGGTAGCAGAGTAAAACGTTTTTATAACACTCCTAGGGCTAAATTCGGTGGGAAAATTAATTTCGATAAGAAATTAACAAATTACGGTAAATGATGATTCGCCGAGCAAAAGGAAGTCTTAGCACAACCATAAATTTACGTTTAATTAAGTTCCTTAGAGTTTATTCAAGCGTACGTCTGTATACAGCGCTATAGCTAAAAAGTATAGCGAAAATTTCATTCTGACGATGTGTATGTACATAATTCTAGTAAAACTGTACACAACCATCCGCAGTTTATACAAGCATCCTAATCACATTTCCTGTACCAACCAGGTACCTTCTTAAGGTAAACTTTCACTTGCCTGCTATTTCCGGTGAAGACTTGGCAGGCAGAGCCAGCAAGAGTGCATTGAAATGATACTGAAATGATTGACTATGAAATTTTAAAAAGGAGCTTCCTGGACCAGATTCTGCAGCAGCCAGGAGAAGAAAGACGGATCCAAACGTTCACTCAATTAAAATTTCAGGCTAAACGGCACTTGTCTGAATCTTCTTTTTCTTTACTTTACACCAGCCGCCGGTTGCTCTTTTACTCCTGTCACCCGAAATGGTTATGACTCGAAGAAATGTTAGAAGCCCAGAGTTGAGTTTTGAGATTTTTGCTTCCTTTTAGGGGCATTTAAACGTAAACGTCTTACCAGGTAGAAAGGTGGCTCAACGGTTGTGTACTTTGTGTGTCCCTAAATAAGAACAGACATGAATCCCACTCAAGCGCCGGATGCTGTACGATGATGATGGCGATAATAATGACTATATTTGAATTTCATGGGCTTTTAGTGCTACCTCTTAGCACATTTGCGTTACACAGAAAGCGCTGCCGACGCCTTCTTGCAATAAACGACGTCGCACTGATAAACGTTTGTCGGTGTTAAATGGAGTTCAAGTCAGTTAGCAAGTGGCAAAGAAATTGTAATTTTCACTTAATTTTAATCCTTTTAGGTAAGTTGCCACATTTTCAAATCCAAGAAAGGAATGATGAAAAACTTAATGATGTCTGTAAAGTACGATCGTTCTCACTAATAAAATGCCACTGAGAAAAGCAATTACAAATCTGATAATGAGGATAATCGAGGAGTCGGCAAACAAATCGTATGATAAAAAAGTGCGTTAAAGTCGAGTCCGAAGTTAGTGATTTCGATCAAAAAGGTACAATCACAGTACCTATAGTAAGTTCAAAAGTCTTGAATACAATTTATGAGCCAAAAATTACTTCACAGACCAGAATAGCACACTAATGGTAGAGGTTATTTTTAAATGCGGAACTGGTATGGTGCAGCTGAACGGGAGTTCATTTCTTAGAGAACTCTGAGTGTTCGATGTGTATCTTGGAAGAAGGTGAAGACATTAAGTCACTTTCTTGCGACAGGCCCTATACTTTTGGAATTTACAAGATTTACACCAAAAGATATTTCTATTAAAAGGCGGGCTGATCAACTTCCTCCAGACACTGTATTACCTGGTAAATTAAACTCTGTCAAACGTGCTTGCGCTATGAACCGGACTGAAAAAGTTGGAGATATGAGCCCTAAAGCTCTGTCGAAGAATTGTAAATTTAGTAAGTGCAAGCAAAGCGGAAGAAAGTGATTTCATTCGAATTTTTGAATTGATTGCTCCGGAAGTTTTTAGTTAAGTTAAGTCTTATGAAATTTTCTGTTTACTCATGTTTAAGAAGAACACTAAAATCACTTCAGTAAATAATTTGAGGGTTACAGCTTATGGTGGATGAGTGCGTTGAAAACATCTCTATTTGGTAGAGCTAGAGACGTCTCATTGATGTAAAAAGAAATTGGTTACAAAGGCAATATCAAGTTTTCTGTGGATTAACAATAATATACTTATTGAGTTAAAACATCAAGCTCAAAATATTTACCTTATTCCAGCATAAATAAATTGTAACTATTGGGAATGCGATTTTAATGAACTTGCAGAAGATGTAAGTAAATTGAAAAATAATAATATTGCTATATTTTGAGATTTTAAAGATAGAATAGGGCAAGAACAATCCTTACCTCAAGAAATAGCAATTGGCCCTCATATTCCTGTTGTAACGAACTCACATGGAGCCGCAAAACCTGACGACAGCACCGGAGGAAATAATTTCTTTTCCAACACTGTTTTACCTCCCCACGCGCTAAACTCGTTTAGTTATACCGATTCGCACAGCGTCGCAACTGCCATGAAAGTCTAAATGGCTCAAAAGCTGTCAACGACAGGCTGACAAAACCTGTCAACAGCACTGAATGAGATAAGGGTATTTAAGTATTCCCCGATACTCCCCGAAACTGACCTCATGGAATTAGGCAACTCGACCACAACCGACCTATATAGATCGACAGCAAGTAGTCGTCATTCGGTGGTCAACCTGACCACAACCGATCGATTTGGACCGAGGCTAGACCGACACCGGACAATCGTCATCCGACCACAAACAACCGACCCAGGACCGAAGCCGATCGAACAGCACGAGGTAATTCAGTCCGAGTAGGGAGTTTGCCACCACAGAGACCAGCGCGGGAGCGCCTCAAGTTGGTAATTGGTAAGAAGACCGCAGGTAAATTTAAGTTTGCGTAGTCGGCGTGATTCCCGACTACAACCGAGTTGTTCTGTGGATCCGAATGGATCCGCTGGTGCTGGGTAAGAATTAAGTTTGGCTATTTCTCTTACTCTAACCAGCGTGATTCCTGGTTATCGAGCTTACTCTTGTATTGGCGTGATTCCCAGTACAAGACACTCTGCCAACTAGCGTGATTCCTAGTTATCTTACTCACTCCTACGACGACTTACGACTCCTACGACGACTGTCGACTTGCGTGATTCCTAGTTATCTCGTTAACTTACGCTACGTGCGTCATAATTATAATTTATCTGTCAGTGGCTGTCCATAATCTTACGAATTATCTGTGTCCATCCTTTCTCCGCAGGACCCTACCCATCCTAGTCACCGAGGAAACCAGGCAGCCAGTGTTCCGTCTACAAGAGTCAGCCGAACGACACCACGAGCCCCCACCTCAAGACATATCATAACCTAAAGGGAGACTCCAGTATTTACATCTGGACCGACGCATCCACAGAGGAAAGAGCGACAACGTCAAGTACACACCGAGGTTACGGAGTAGGAAGAGAGTATTAACGATGAGAGTATTGAAGAAGATTTTAGAATAAAGGTAAATTATAGTGAGGAATCGGGGCGTTTTCTTCAGAAGCCTTGACACTGGAACCAGCGAGCTTAATCCCTTGGATAAAACCAAAGACCTTCCTGACTATGAGGAAAACACGTTATAAATTGGCGTCCGATCAGGGACACCAATATAACGCGTTACACTTACTTAACTATAATCGTATGATTCCTTCTTAAATCCATAAATTAATAAAAATAAAAAATATTTATTCTAAATAAGTATTTAATTTTTACTTTTAAAATATTCTTGTAAAAAATAAAAGCAGATAAATGAATCGACAGGCTTTTCAAGGAATTTATTTAAATTCCTACGAAAGATAACATTTCTTTTTCGCTTATGGTAACAGATGTATAGCACCACCAAAAATTATATCTGTTGAGGGCATCATGAGATGTCCTTCAAATTCTTGAAAAATAATATTCCAGAATATTCACCGAATTACGAAACCTTTTCATCAAAATATACGATTAGGAAAAAGGTAAAGATCCAAATCGGAATTAGTTCTAGTGGATGGGACTTAGATTTCATAAAAATCACTTCGCATAAAGAAAAAATCCCTGACAACAACTTCCTTGGGAGCGAATATAATTCCCCTGAAGAAGTTCAAATGTTCAATTTAAAATAGAGAAAAGCCATCCAGAGGATCTGATGTGTGCGATAAGCGCTCCATAGTGACCTGATTCAATTTATAAAAGTCCCGTTTACACCGAGTATACTTAATTTGAGTCTCCTTAACCCATCATATAGACGTGAGGCACGTTTCTGTGTAACTGTCGTTTTCCTTTTATTTTTATGTCTCTGCCCAAGATAGCGCTTATTATATGAGAAGAGCATTAGAAGACGGGGATATGGAGTTGGAGCCTCTAGAGCCGGAGGTGGTAGGAAACAGCCACAGATACTCATACAGTCTCGAAGCTTATCTTCTTTCCAGGAAAATTGTTTTTTAATGTCATTCTCCCAGTTCAGGAATGAAAAGTCGCCCGGGGAGCAAAGGGCGCACAAGGAAAGTTAATAACTCTTATTTACCAGACTCAACTCATTGCTGGTGGGCATTGTCTTCCAGTGTGACTCACAGTGTTATTTACAGCGCTATCAAGAAACTCTCATTGTCTTCGGATTCACCCTGAGTTTGTTTCTTAGCTCCACCAAGGCGATAAGAAGTGCAGCTGGAATAACCCTGAGGTAAATCTTAGATAGCATCAGTTCTTACACTTGCGAAAGGAGACACAGTCAAGGTAGATAAAATGTAGTCCTGGCAGGACTAGGTACATGCGAAACTTTTTCTCCATTGTTGTTGGCAGCCGGTTTTTGGATGCAGATCCTCCGATTCTGTAAAAATCGATTAAACTTTTCTTCACGTGGAATGTTTCTTTTTTGCCGTACTTTCTTGATGGTATAAAGCTTTTCTAAAACTTTAATTGATGTCAAACTTTTTTAATGATGTCTGTTGGCGGATTCAGCTTGAGTGGCATCTTGAAAGATTTTTTACACTATGATGGCAATTTCCTGACAGTAACAAGGCCTAATGGTTAAGGGGAAAGTAAAGATAGATTAAGTGAAATTTTCGAAAGAACTTTACATTAATTTACAGGTTTTATCGCTCTACATGTGGAAGTTTTTAGGGACCGTTAAACCGTTTCAAAGACTGACTCAACAATTTTCTCGCCCAACTGACGGCTCAGGTAGCCCAATCGGTGAGAAATCGCCCGAATTGGCAACTCTGGCTTATTGATCCATCGACCTAAATGATAACGATAACGATTCGATGATACCGAATTAAACAATAGTAGTTCGGCTGGTATGTAATTAAATCCGTTAAAAAGAGCAGAAATAGGGATAAATTTGAGCAGCACTTTACGTACGGCGATGAAGGACGCGGAGGAGATTGAAAAATTAGGTTACCTCGGTAGAGTTACGGAAAATACTGAAACAGAAAATGACAACAGTTTCGGGTAAATTAATTCAGAGCCACATAATCTCCATTGTTTCGTATACTGAGGTTTAAAATAAATTATGAACCTTCAACTCCAATTGTAGGCAGTACTTTTGTATGGCTAAGAAACATGAACGAGAACGCAGGCAATCACGAGGCGAACCACAAGTAGCCACTATGCCTTTTAGCCTAATCTGTTTTCCAGCAGAAAATAACCACGGGTTACTACCATGCTAGTAGAATGCGACCCAACTCTACCGATGAATTTTCTTAACAAATGCCTACGTAATATTCTATAAGTCCTCTGCCAAGTTAGAGTGAGTAATTAAATATTATAGTACCGAATCGGGCAGAAAGAGATCAACAACAATATTTGGCGAGGGAAATGGAATAAGCTTGGCTACGCGTTTAGTCGTAACAAGTGACAATATAGCTAAATAGGCCCATTGTTAAGACCCTTAGAAACACCAAGGGCAATGTGCAGAAAAAGTATAATAGCAAAGGCCGGAGCAACTGAACTTGATAAAAAGCTGTCGATACAGAGTTTGTTGAACGGTTTTCTGCCCTGTATCCCGCGACCATACCACCATAACAGGGCGACATCAAATATTATGCGCCGGTATTTTGTGGAGGAGAAGCTAGACATAGGTCTGATACAAGAGCTCTGGATTTTTCGTATAAGATGGGAATTTCCGGAGCGCGTTGCTACTCAGTATTATGAAAAATCAGGGAGCAGACCCAGATCGTGCATCTAGGTGCGGTGGAGCCGCCTACAGGGAGAGAAGTGCAAGCTCTTGTAATACACTGCAAAGACGAAGATAGTGACCCTGTAATCAGCTGCGATGCTAACACCCATATCACCAGTGGTAACAATATAAGAGTAGAACTACTGGAATTTGTAGCAAGATACAAGTTGCCCTTTCCAATCAGGCGAACAGTAAGGACCTTTGTCAGCGCGAAGCGGAGAAGTGCAATTGATGTGACAATGTGTAGTGAAGGTTTGTTAAAAAAGATGTTAATCCGGAAAGTGGCAAACGTGATCACAATGTCAGATTACAGAGCCATTACTTGCAATACCCGATATTATTCCTAAGAACACTAACGGGGTGAAATATCAGGAGGTTTTAAAATGAAAAGTGGAAATACTTGCACTAAGAATACGCAAAAATACTTAAGAAGAAGAGGAGCAGCTGAATGTTTTAAATGAGGACAGGGCCTTTAGGAGGACCTGTATCCCACAGAAATAGAGGAGTAGCATCTGACCCCATGAACAAGAAGACGAAGAAGAGCGATGGAGAAAACTCCGCGAAGAAAGAAGTGGAAATGTTGAGAGACTTCTGTTCGGGTACTAAGAATATTTCTGAATTTCCTCGGCTTTAGAAAATGCTTTCTAATGATCACATCTTGGATTTTGTACTTGTTAGAGATGGTACAAGTACCATAAAATGACGGAGACTTGGGATCAAACAAACAAGGTGCTGCTTAAGACTCACCTTTCCGAACAGCTTGGAGAGCCTTGAAGCAGAAAGGATAGTGATGTTGTAAGGATTAATAAGTGCGATTGAATCGATTGACCCATTCAAGACAGCGGGAATATATGGTAAATTCCCTGCTTTATTACAATGGTGCACTAAGGTGATAGTCCAGCTGCCATCAAGAAGCTCAACTCCAACACGACTAAAGCACAGCTGATGCATAGTTGGCGGAGCAGTCTCCAAAGCTTAGGTACTATTCACAGGGTGATTCCCTGCTGGGTAACCAGTCGTAGTGATGTATCCGGTGTTGAGGCGGCGGATATTCTGGCGAAGAAAGGTCGGCAGATGAATGAATAAAAAATCTGACAACCTGCTACCTATCAAGAAATATGTAGCTTACATAAGTCAAATAAAAGAGAATGTTGTTTCTATCAGGAGTAAACCGCCAGAACCTCCATAATATACATAATACCAACGACTTCTACCGGAATTGTTTGGACCACGGGAAAGTTAAAATCATTCAGCATTTACTGCCGGGATTTTAGGCCGTTGAAAAATAGTTCCTTAATGGTCGTAAAGAGTTTTTGAGCGTCGCGCTAGAGTACCTAACCAGGATCCTCAATATATGCGGCTGGTTCAGTTAATCACTGCATGGCGGTATAGGTGGGATTCTTACGAATTGGTATAACAGCAGCCCACAATAAGATCTTTGTGAGGCCGACCGGTTACAACCCGGTGGCCACCAACTTACCTAATCTAAGAGAAGTAAATAAACAAAAAGGAAAGCAAGCCAAATATTGAAGGTATTGTTGTAGTTAGAAAAGAATAACTTTCTTTTTTTTGTTCAAATTTTGTATAAAGACGAATAGTTTTTTGCAAAAGTCAATTAGAGAACTATTTTTTTTTGTTAAGCAATATAATAGAGAATGTGTATATTTTTCCTTGAATACAAATATAAATTATTAAAGTTTATTTTGTGTGTTTTATGACAATCGAAAATTTAATCAAACATTTACCACCATCACAAAAAACTTTGTTGACTCCTTGTAGAGAAATCTCGAAAAAGTAGAACACCTCCTTAAACTTTTTAACGCCTTACAAAATTTTTTAAAACATTTATTAAAATTTTATTTTATTTCTGTAATAAGCATAGTAGGTTAGGTTAGAGTGGCTAAGTAGTTGGTAGGTACAGCAAGTGCAAAAATATTTCAAAGCTTTAAACATTTACAGGAGCCACAAATCATTACACAAAAAGAACCCTATCGATTACAGTAATGTTCACATCACGCTGATTACTTTCAATATAATGTGTTGAAGCAATTAAATTAATTAAGAAGAAACAAAAAAAAAAGGTTGAACAATACTTACATTTCAGTATGAAGGACCAAAATAATAATATCCAGAGGCGTCGATCGAATGTAGGTCTCATGACGTCATAACTTCAGTTGATTATAATCCTCCTAGTAAAAGTTTCACAACGGAATTTTCAAGAAAATTTTTTTAAAGCTTTAGTGAAAAACGCGAACTTCTCTGAAGTGAAGTTAATTACAAAAGCACGATTAGCACATTTTTGGCATTACACGTACACACCCTGACGTGGTTGCTCATTGGACTCTGCTCTGCTCTGCTCCACTCTGAAAATATAAAAGAGTAATTGTTAAACACCGTTATTCCGTTAAATTTAATATGGTAGGGGGTTAGTTGAACAGACCCGTTGTCTGATACTAGGAAGAAGGAGAGGGTATTGCAGCGGTCGCTTGCATAAGACTCTGTGAGACCGGAAAGACTCTAGGACACGACAGGATGGGCTCAGTCTTGACGTAAGTCGTACACGTAAACTGGTGTAAAACATTTTGTATTGGAATTTCGGAGATGTTTGCATGCCAGTGTGCCACTACCCATTGTGTTGGGAAGGTAAGATATGCACGACTGCAATCTGCATGGAACCCCCGGGGATGTTCCCTGCCAAGTCATGGACCTGTTTGCTGTGTAATGTAATCCGTCTCGATTACAGTGTTTGACAAATTGATCGCGTGATGGAAATCAAGTTATGTGCAGTGGCCTCGTGTAAATACGTAGATTAGAGCTGCCAGCAAACAAACAGAAATTGTTGATGCAGCGTTAAATAAACTTAGGCGTTGGCGTTAACTGGATTTAATTCTGTCATCCATTTATTTTCATTTAGATTGAAAAATTATTTCATTAAACATCACAGACAAGTGGAGGGTTGCTCTGCTCAAATATACAACACGTGGTAATTTAAGAGCTCTTTGATGAACAGAACATGCCCAGCACCTTTGATGTTTTGGTGTTTACTTTTTACTTTTTGGAAAAACGTAACCTTAACGAATATTTGTGCAGCTAGGTTGAACATTCACAGAAATTTTCTTAGTAAACGCCTACAAAGTTCCTTCAAACGGCTTAATTAATTTTAATCCATTTCTGTTATAGAAGAAACGACAGGTCCCTCAAAAATGTAATTCCTGAAAATACACGTGAAGCAATAAAATGTAGCCTGAAAAATTATATTAAGGGAAAAGTCGTAAATTACATAAAGGAAAAAAATTATACAATCGTTTAGATTCGAATATATTAAGCCAAAGTAATAATGCTACTAGACTTCCATAGAGCGTTGGTTGGTTGGTTTAGGTGGTGAAAGTCGCCATCATGGTGACAATCCAATTAGCTCTATGATAGCGCGATTTTGATGCCACAACCACTAAGATGACAAAACATCGATATTGACATCGATGTAAACATCGACGACTGAACATCGATGATCGATAATAATCGAACTCAAAACATCGATGTTCCTTAATATTGATGTTAAATAGAATGAATTTGTAGAAGGGCGTAAGAAAACAAGATGCTTGAATGTTATAGAAACACTGCGATTTTTCTGGACTATATGAAGTGCAATTAGAACATGTAACTAACAACTTGTTGATAATTATAAATATTATAATATATCTAGAGTTGGAAAGTTCTTTCAGGCAATTATTTCTGATTCGCTGTTTTTCTCTTTAATCAATTTATGGGCACTTCCAATATGGCTTTTCGAATGGTAGGTTTACAACTATTTATTTATGTGGGATCGAGGCTTTTCCAGGAAGAATATTGTGGGACGGAGAATCAGCAACAGCTGCAGGTGCTTTATGGAACAAAATTTGGGATGATATACCAATTATACTGACCGGCGATTTTAACGTGAAGGCCGAAGACAACGAACTAAAACTAAAACTGAACAATGATCGAACAATATCGAATACAAAATGGGAACAACTATTGGCGTAGATAGAGTACAATTAATACCCTGTACAATTAATAAACCTGTCTGAATATCTTAGTTCCTTGTCCTTGTCTTTTGACTTCCTTTACATTTGTCGGCCTCATTCCACAGGTATGCAATAAGAACAGCAAAAACCAAGTGACAACTTTTAGTAATACTATCAACCCATTATTGCTTAATCGAAAATGGCTTTATTGTTTTTCAAAACATTCTTCGTTTCCATGCGTTTGAACCTCCAAAAGATGTGATTTAAAATATTATATTTATTTAAGCTTAATGCAAGCTGTTACATAAAAAATACAAAATAACAAAATAAAAACTACAAACTAAAATAAACAATAATTCATAACAGATAATGTAAGCTACAATATGAGCTACGATTATGATAAATATAATCTGGGAGGAAGGAGAATTAGGAAAGGCGATCAAGATGGGCGGGATAAAGATTTGTTAATTTATTATCTATAAATTAG
The DNA here is from genome assembly GCA_964036015.1 of Leptarthrus brevirostris. Classification (NCBI taxonomy): domain Eukaryota; kingdom Metazoa; phylum Arthropoda; class Insecta; order Diptera; family Asilidae; genus Leptarthrus; species Leptarthrus brevirostris. Next base: position 114,816,397 of record OZ038372.1, on the reverse strand, counting down.
AATATGATTCAAATAACAAATCAGCTGAAAACGTATTATTCTAACTCAGAATTTACAACTTTTGTCTGTTGCTTCTACTGCTGATATCTAAATAGAAATTCAGTTTTCCTCACTATGTGGAAATCAGTAGAAGGGAGCATTCGACTTACCAAAATTCTGAGTTACTTTCTTCTCATTCGAACTATACATATAAATATGTATAAAGGAATTTTTAAATCTCGTATAATTATAAAGCAACATACGCTAAGTCTTCAATATAAAAAAAAAATATTTTTGAATTTGGATCCGGTTCTTTTTCGTCAACATCGAAGGTCGATGTTATGTCATTGACATTGATTGTGCGATACTTAAACATCGATATTGATGAACATCGATCATCCCTACTCGCAACCCTGACTCTGATATGAAATAATTGATGAAGTCGGCTGAGTATATTATTGGAAAAAGAAACTACAGCTAATCGGAGGAATTTAAGAAACTATTTCCTTAATCTTATACGTAAGTTGCTACTTAAGTTTTGAGATATGGCAACACCAGTGTGCAAATATCAAATCTGACACTGTTATCGTAAAGTTTAACATTATTTATGGTAATCGTACTCATAACGTTTTGCCATAGGAGTGCTATTTGTGTTGCTTACAGGTACTTGAAACATTCATCTTGCTCAAAAAATGGAATTAAATCGTGTACATTTTCGTGCGATTATACTCTATGACTTACGACGTGAATGAAACCTACAACAGTGTACCGATCAACTCGCTTCGACTTTTGGTAATGAAGCACCATCTCGAGGCACCGTTTTTCGCTGGCTTTCCGATTTCAATCGTTGTCGCACTTCGCTACAGGACGAATTTCGTGAAGGTCGTCCTAAATCGGCTATTGTCTCAAAAAAAAATCGTTGCTGTGCGTGACCTGATATTGCAAGATCGTCATGTAATATATCGATATATGTACATTCAATATCGCATGAGCATTTGGCGCTCAAAAAAGGCAAGCGTCGATTGGTGCTAAGAAATGTTGAAAAAATTCAATCGGGGTGCTTCAAAAGACGTCTATAAGATCGTTAAAGGCGAGGAAACATGGATCTATGTATTTAAACCCGAAACTAAGCAACAATCGACTGTATGGGTATTTCAAGACGAGCCAAATCCAACAAAAGTGGTTCGCGTACAAGTATTTCGAAGCAAATGGTCACCTGTTTTTTCGGAACAATAGGACAAATCGCTACTGTGCCATTACAGCAACAGCAACGTAGAACGGTCAATTCTGAATAGTACACCACCAATTGTTTACCAGAGTTTGGAAAAATAAGAGAAACCAATCGCAGAAGACGAATCATGCCAACTCTCACAACATTTTTTCAGCCAGTCAATTCAACGATACCACGTGGAGGTGTCCTGGTCGCATAAACACGGAATTGTTAATTGTTGGCATACAATGAAGAGTCTTAATTACATGGTTATAGAGGAAGAAATAGTCATAAACTGCATGAAATGAACATGTTTGATGAACCCCCAACAACATCTTCTTGATTCACATATAATTGTGAACTTTTCAGCAAGTCTAGGAGATTTCTGTGAGGAGCAGGGAGAACGGTTTCATCAGGACAAAACGGATATGGAGGAGAGATATCAAGGGCGATGGAATTCTCACATGATGACTGAGAACGCGATATCACAGTAAAAAGAAATAAATTAAATAGAGAAATCGACGATAAAAAGACAGAAAGAGAAAAAAATACTCATATTCATGTGATAGACCCTTTATCAAAAATCCACTGCTTATACTGCTTATATACATATGTATCTACCCCCAAATGGAGGTAAAATGGGGCGACAGCGTTCAATTGGCTGGTTGGAGAATTGTTTCATCATAATTTTGGATACCAGCGCATCAAGATACATAAGAATAGCGTGACATTTCAAATTTTTACTAAGAATGAATTTTCAACCCGCATATAGTGGTAACGGAAAATTGACACGATAAAAAAAAATTGTTATGCCGAAATTCGGATTCGGCGCATCAAAATACATAGGGGTAGGGGGGTCTGTCTTCTGGGTCGAAAACTTTTTTTTTGTGTGGCTGTGTTATCTACGCAAGTAAAGAACGAGCCATGGACGTGACAGAAAAAACGATCACAATTTTTACAGCAGTTATTTATAAACGGAATAACGCCCAACACTTTTTAGAAAGTTAAGAAGGTCTGCATTAACATCCAAAAAATTTATAATTCCTGAAAATATACCTATAAACCAGATACATTTAGCGTGGAAAATAAATAACGACACAATGACACAAAACTCACAGGCCACGACGCGTGACTTTTCTTTATATTTAATTTAATTATGAATTTATTAAGGTTATATGTTAATTTTATATTTATACGGTATTTAAAGAATAGAGTGACATCTTTAATCTTGCATAACTACTTTTAGGACTTAATTACAAATGAGGATTTTACATGTCTGAAAAACATTTTTTTTTTAGAATTAACCCTTCTAACTCGGATGGCGCATTTCACAGGTATAAGCCGGGAATCAATTGACCTACCCACCAGAATATAACAAAATATTAGGTGAATGAGACTCCCACGCTTACATACAAGAAAAACATTAGTAAACCTAAAACCAAAACACGACAATCAGGGGTGCACAGGCAACAGAGAACGCTTAAGCCAAGCTAATACAAAACATACACAAACCAACATACAAAAACCCTACAAAAACGAGTGAGTATAACAGGATGGTTATAAGTTGTGGAGATTCCTCCTTAATGTTACCTTGTCCACGTTAGTGCTAAAAACATCACCAACATCATTAGCAAACCTACACATGCGGTTAACTAGTGCACGAGAAAGAGGAATATGAAGTTCAGGACACGTTCCTTAGATGAGGGCGATAACGCCGCAAAAAAGCCACGTGACTCCCAATCGAGCTCGGCTAAGGGCAGACCTGACACGCGTTCAAGGAAGAGTATGTCCCAACACTTAAGCTTTGCGGTGATTTACACTGACAGCAAAACTTGAATATTAAGCACAGATCGATGGATATACCGCTAGGAGTACAGAAGCTGATGTGTTTACTGATGGAATACGTGACAGGTAAGTTGTTGGGTCAGATTCTCCAATATGAGCCATCTGGTTGACTGGTTAAGGGAGACGATACTGCTTTTCTATAAAGACCAGTTCCTGCTCGATTTTCTCAGGTCGAGCGTCCCAAAATTAGACAAATTGTGGGAGGGCTTCGATGGAGCTAATCCCCGGTTCGGACATTCCCAAAAGTCCGAGAAAGAAAATTTGTCTACCACAGTCTTGTCTAGCGGTAAAGGACCTTCTGGCGGTCCTGAGACTGCAGAACCCTATTATTCCCTGTGAGGACTGATGAACCATATCCGACGGACGAAAATGTCCTTCCGCAATTGACGGAGGAATGATCGCCGCTTCTATAAGAAACTAGGTTTAAATTGCACTGTGGCTTCAACAAGGTATCAGTGCATATCTGTCGAGAGGTGAAATACGATGCATTGAATCTAGAGTCACTGAGAAAGGCTGATTCCTCGGAAGCTGATTCCGCGATCTTGGTAACCAAAAACAGGGCAGAACTGTCAGAAAAAATTGTCGGCTCTTTTTCCTCTTTGGCTTGCTTAATAGCCATTATTATGGGCTCTAATTCTGCCTCAAAAACCGAGCTGTCTTGATGCAGTACCGTCCTTTGAGCTTTCACGTTCTGGTCTTCTACCGGGGCTTTCGAAATCATGGTTGCCGTGACTTGCCTGTCAGTTTTTTACACATCCCACAATAAGCTTCGAGATATCTCCTCTATGATCCTAATAGGAAAGAGTGCGAAAGTTGTCAGTAACTGCCAATACCTGGTATACTGATATTTAAGAATGGCTCGAAAGTGAAGAATGAGATGGGTGTCTGGGTTCTTTCCGAACGCCTTAACTTACGAAACTCATATCGACTGCCCGACCACTGCAGTATCTTTCCTGCTTCCGCTTTATGTTCTTCCAGGGATTAAGGAAGAACGAAATTTAAGTTGAAGTGAAATACATAAATTTTGCTTTGACTTTGATTGTATTTTGCCTACAAAATATAAATGGCTCCACCCGCCAGAATAAGTAAAATCACATTTAGATAATATTCTGATGAACTTAGGCTTTATTCTTAATCTTTGTTTATATTTTCAAACAAAATTAAAAAAACTATAACGTTTGGTTTACGAAACCATAAAAGGTTTGAAAGTACATCTGTTTTATTAAAAATATCGATTATCGAACAAGAAAAGAGCCGTCCATGATGAGCCCTAGCCTCGTATAATTTTTCACAGTTCGCTTCGCAATAAATATTCAAATGATAGTTATCACTTTTCCTGACATTTATTTGCCCAAATTCATACATGATATACAATAATTTTGACGAATCAACAGAAGCAGAAATTCCGTTTCAGATAATCTTCTACTTAAGTCGGCACTGACTAAACTGGTACTACCGCACCACACCGCAACACACCCACCCACCAGCCTCATAAATGCGGAAGACCAATTGGAATGATTTGCGGTTATTCCTTGATAACGTTGTTCGATAATTTCCTTACGATTCACCTTATTTCGAGAAAGGAGAAGGAACGAAGATCGATTCATCTTATGGCAGACATTTCAAAGCCTAAAACGGTTTTGGGACATTGTAAGAAGACCTCTCAATTGATGGAGTCGGCCGTAATCATTAGGAAATGATGGATGAGATTCCCACGCGACATTTTGTAGACGTGCCTTTGTAGCACATTTTTGAAGCATTTCCTTTGAAATCCCTAGAGCAGAAGTGGCACTAACTCGGGAGATGCTTCTATTTTGATGGGGGAAATCAAAGACCTTCGCAGATACCACCTTATGTTTGGTGGCACTAAGAAATGCTTTTCGCCAAATCCTACAAAATTCTGTCTAATAAGACTATGATTATAACGATAATCTTGTGGAAAAGGTGAAAAGACTTTTGCTATTTTATCACATTTCTGAAAACTTTTCCTTCCTCAAACCCTTTCTCGAGGTGCTCGTAAAGAATTTATAGACGGTTCATCTTCCGCACATCATCAATCAATCAATCAACTTTTGCGTAGGGTTAAGGAGTTTTCGTATTCCTTTATGGCCCCAAGGGCGCATGAAAGGGTTAACCCCTTCAAATATTTACGAAAATAATAAAAATAGCCGCACAAAGGAACGCTTCCCTGTAAAGGGTTAAGGTAGGCCACAGGTTTCAAAGCTTTTGATCACATTTCCCATCAGCATTTTTAACGAAGAAAATATGTGGAGCACATCATATCGCACGGATGTTGGGGGCTAAAATGTGCTAAGAAAAGGTGTGCTGGGGATGATTGAATGGAAGATAACATTTTATTTCACACGAAGCATCAAAAATCAAATCAAAAGGGAATTCTAAAATCCGCTTTTCACCCCTTTTCAATTCAAATTGATTTGAAGTGCACAATCTGCAAACTACGCTATGGCTTTGTGGAATCTAGCGCATTTTATGGCACAATTTGAACTTGGAACTATATAGTGCACATTCAGTCGTAAAATCGTGAAGTTCATACAATGTAAGCGTTTTTAAAAACTTCAAGAAAATGCAAAGCATTGGAAAATGTAGACGTTCGGAAATACACCTTCTTGCTCCAAAATGAAACCTTTCAGCTATCTAAATGCAAATACATAAATTGTGGTTTTGGGTCGGAAAGTACAAATCCAAACGAAAATTTCAAACACAAAGTATGAATACAATGTACCGCGAATTTTAAACACACGATTATAAAGTTGGAATAATAAAATATCTCTAATATTTTAAATGATGTTTTATTTCAAATATAATTTAGCAGAAAACTCAAACTTACCTGCCTGTTTTATCTCGAAGACTTCAAAGAGACTCCGAGTTTAAATATCAGTGGTAACTTTATCAAGGACATAGATTAGGTAACCTTAAAAGACCAGAACTGAAAAAGAGCAGGAAAGGAAAACAGTGTTCCATATCACACCCAACATACATCTACTATAGAATAAAACAGCGTAAACATAAGTGCTATCTGGCGTTCTTCAAAACTAAGCACACCGACCTGCACGTAAAAATGTGCCTTACGTTAAAACAATTATCAGCACAGCAAAGACCAATCATCATCAAATACATTTTAGGAAATTTCCTCATGCAGTTTTAAGCTATTTCGTTAGGTCTTTGGCTCATAATTGGTCAAATAGATCAAATAAAAATATCCGTTGAAGTAAACCATACATAGGAAAAGTAGAATTCAAAGCATTTGATTTGAATCTACTTGTGTGTGTCGGTTTTCATTACCAACTGAGTTTCAACACATGCGCTTTATCTTTTAGTTACCACCTGTTCATATGTTCTTTTCACTGCTCTGCTGCATTTAAGCGATATTTGTGTATATGGTTATGAAGTAGCTTATGATCTGCTAATTTTTAAATCGCCTCAATCTCCTCATAGTATTTCTATATAAATAATAGTGGCATATATGTCATCTATTACAACTCGGCTGCGAGCGTATGGTAACGTACACGAAGTTAGCCACGAAAACAAAAATAGTGAACCGTTCCAGTAGGAAATGTAAGCAATACCGCATGAGAACTCTCATCGATGAAAGTAAGTCATAATGCCTACTTTCTGGATGAAAGCTTCGATGACTTTAACATTGAGATGGCCTAGGAGGGATCGTTAATGCCTACCCTTTCCATTACCTGGTAATGGGTCAATAAAGCAATTGACGGGAACTGATGTAACCACTGATGAAAAGAAGCGTTCGTTTTAATATTTAATTTTCGTATACTTCTAACCACAAAACCCACTATCCACTTCCCTTGGGGATTATAAAAGTTAAAATGTCGAGTTTTTTATTCAATTATTTACATAATTTTTATATATTTATTTAGCTCAAACAATTATAAATATATCGGATTTAATTCATTCAAAGATTTAAAGGTATAATATGTTTTATTAAAAAAAAAGATATCCATCTGCTAACGAAATATTTAACATTAGAAACAATGTTATTAAACATTTTTAATTACTCGTCGCAGATTACGTTTACTTACACCACTTTTATTCATTTTTTTAAAAAACAATATCATAATTATATTAAAAACCTTTTTTACAATACTCACAATATTACAAATTTTTACACTCGCGTACACAAGGACAATCACGCTGTAAGGCATGCCTATTGTGAACATTTTTATATAGGAATTCATCGAAGCAAAATGGAATCGGTTCTCACTTTTCCTACTAGGGTGAAATGCCTATATGCCACTGACATGTACCAATGGACCGACCGTATGCCATTTCATTTTGAGACAACTTTTGTTAACAGTAGTGGGAAACCTTTTTTGCCTGCATTTTTATTTCGAATATTTTGCTAATACTGTTGAGAGCAAAAACCATTATATATATATATAACCTATGGAATGTGCTTAAAAAGAATAAGAGCAGAGATATTTTCCTGTACGTGTGTGTATTTTTATTACATATACTTTCTTGTTTTGAATGTGCTTACAAATCTACCAACATAAGAACGCAATTGTATTTTCTGACGGCAATTTAAAATCAAGATCGAGAATTTAATCGAAAATATTGTAAATCGGCGGGAACTCCTACATATATCTCAAATTATGAATGTAATAAATATTGTCGAGTCTTAAAGAAAGAAAATTCGCACTTTCAAACAGAACATTCCCAGAGTCTTCATGTTGCTATACCCTGTTCCAAAAAGATTGGCAGTACGCAGTCAATGGCAAGTTATGATGCCAAATTTCTCAAACTCGCCAAAAACCACGTACACCCATCATTTCGATCTTTCTTAGTTGAGAAACCAATAGGCACTGATTGTGATAAGAACAATCAGCAGCAAGATGCTATTGGACGACCAAAATCCTGAATTTTTTTGACCACATATATAGAAGATATATTATCAATATCTTCTTCCATTAATCCTCTGGTAGTTAGTACTGGAGTTCCTAAACGAATTCCTGAGGGACTCAGTGCGAATTTATCTCCAGGTACTGTATTTTTGTTGCAAGCTATGGAAACTTAGTCAAGAATGTATTCTGATTTTGCACCAGTTAATCCTACCGTTCCCAAATCTACGAGAAATAAATGAATATCAGTACCACCAGTTATAATAATATCCCTTCTCTACAAAGTCGCTGAGCATTCTTAACTACTTGTTTCTGATATTTAACAAATTCTGGTGTTTTCGCCTGGAGCATTACTGTAGCAATCGCTGCTATGGTATTATTATGAGGACCCCCTTGCAGTCCAGGGAAAACAGCTTGGTTTATGCTACTTTCCAAATCGTACATGATTGTTAATCCAGTAGGTTTTACTTTTTTTAATTCCTTTTCTGAAAAAACTCACCCCAACTCTAGATCCTCGTAATGATTTATGGGTAGTCGTGCTTACGACATCTGCAAATTTAAACGGACTTGGCATGATTCCAGCTGCCACTAAACCAGAAATGTGAGCCATATCAGTGAATAGGTAAGCATCGTTATCACTAGCAATTTTTCTTAAACGCTCGTAATCCAAACATCGGGAATAACATGACACTCCAGCTATTATCGCACGTTGTTTAAACAATTTCGCATTTCAATTAGCCCATTGGCTGGGTTGACTTTATATGGCATGCTTTCGAAAAATATCGAAGTTGCGAAGATTTTTTTATTTGCCGTCATAAAACCAGGAGTTAAATGACCGCCGTCTGGAAGATCCAAACCCATTATACGATCATGGGGTTTACACAAGCCAGTGTAGACTGCAAAATTAGCAGTAGATCCTGAGTATGGTTGAACATTGACACCCCACTCTTCTGGGTTTAAATTGTAAGCTTCGAGTTCACCATGTTATGCCAACACCTCCACTTGGTCAATGAATTCATTTCCACCGTAATATCTCTTTCCTGGAAGTCCTTCGGAATGTTTATTATGAGAGCAGGAACTTAAATAATCCAACACGGCCAATGAAGTGAAATTTTCACTTGCAATCATTTCTAGTCCTTTGTCGACTTTTCTCGTTGCGAATTATAGCCGTAAGTTCGGGATCAATTTCCTCTAAGGGTGCGTGTAGAATCTTTGCATTTCCCGACATTTTTTACAGTGATTGTGAAAGAGAAGCAACGCTGTTGATGCCGAAACTGATCAGCACTCATTGTTGGGTGGTGGGTGTTTTTACATGCGAAGTTCTCCGTTGCAATACGAATTGGAGTGACTTTAATGGTCGGACAGAACATTTAGTGTAGCCAGATTATATCTTTTACTTATTATAAATTATTTTGGATTATTTATTTCGAAATATGTATATATTTTTGGTTCAATGTTGCACAGATGTTAATAAAAAAATGCCCTAATGAATGGTTATGGATTCATCAAGAAACTTTTTATATTTACATGCTTTTTATATGGCAATCCGCGTCCACGAGGAAAAATTAGAAAGGCAGGGATGCATAGGAAAATGATGGGAAAATAAAGCAGACAGGAATAGTCCATATGAGCGTATACTGCCAATATTTTTTTAACAGATTATAGGTCCGAAATATCTTAATAAACTGTATACGAATTTACCTTTTAGAGTTCAATGCAATGTGCTTATAGGAAAATGAATGAACCACTGAGATATATAATACTAAAGTGATTGGTTCTCTGACATTTCTGCAAGAAAATGATATTACCTTTCGATAGTTGTCCCTTTCTGCGTAAGCATATTTTTTTTGAACATGCTTTTCTTAATTTGCAACGTCATGTCGCCTTTTAAAAGCTGGTGGTAGAAATAGATGACAATATACACAATCAATTTATATCTCTTTCTGGGTAAGCATTTTGCAGATTAGAATGACTGATTCCACTGATTTTTACATTTTCCTTACAACAATATAAAAGATTAAAATTAAAAATGTCATTTCGTATATATGTATATGGTTATTTTATTCTGCTTGGAACAACTGCAAATTCACAGTAAACATTGGAAATTAACAATGGTTTTCCTCCACTGAAAGTAAAAATAGTTTTTTTTAAAAAAAAGTTGAACCGCACAAACAGCGCTAAAAAGCATCAAATAATATTTAATTTTATATCTATTACGACATTTTGAAGTCGGTGCAAATCAAACAAACCAAACTACTACAAACAAGTATTTAGTCGTCCTTTCTTATGATCCCGTGAGCTGAAACGTTCCGGTAGTATTATGTATTATCTTCAATTGTGTTAATGTGTTAATGTTATATCAATTCGACTTCAAAATGTCGTAGTAGATATAAAATTAAAAATTATTTTATGCTTTTTAGCGAAGTCGGTTCAACTTTTTTTTAAAAAACTATTTTATTTTTCACTTTGTAGTGTCTTCTACTCTATACAACGAAAAAAGAAAAATTCAAATCGGTCCACGTGTTAAAAAGTTAGGTTCAACCCCTATCCCACCTCCATCCTCAAAATTTTTTTTTCTCGTGATATCAATCAAGGAACATACTCTACCGAACAGAAAAAGAATCATGGAAATCGGTATACGCGTTACGAAGTTAGACTACCCCTCCCCCTCGCCACCCCCACCCCCACCATAGGAACAAATTATTCTCCTTTAAGCAATGGAGGATTACACTCTTTACAACAGCAAAAGAACCATCCAAATCGGCTAACGCGTTACAAAGTTAGGTTTCACCCCCACCCCACCAAAATTGTTTTCTCGTGTAATCTACCAGGGAACATACTCTACGCAACAGAAAAAGAATTATACAAATCGGTCTACGCGTTACGATGTTAGACTACCCCTCCCCCCCTCCCCACACTCTAGGCAAATTTTGTTTCTCCTATTAGCAATGGGAGTTCATACTCAGTACAACAAAAACAGAACCATCCAAATCGTTCCACGCGTTAGAAATTTGAGATGGTACCAATCGGTGAACATACACTTCGAACTTGAAACCTATGTTTTTGGGAATTGCGGTTAAAAATTTTACCCATATGAGGTAGGCTATAAGTCACTCCATTTTACATCTTAGTGGGATGAACATACAAAAGTGTTTCACCTTGCGACAAGTAATTTTGGCAGCAATATCTATCCGTAGTTATAACGCAGCAGAAAATCTTTCGCTGTGGATAGTCGATGGAAATTGTAACCTTATTTCCTCTCTTCGAAAATTACGAAATGGACGCAATTTTGTTTCACTCCAAGTGGTAATTTTTTTGTGATTAAAAAAAGTTGTAATTAGTGAGCATTTCAACTAGTTTGGAATTTATCTTGTGAGTAGGTATTTTATTATTTTATTCATTTTGGTAAAATGGTATCAAAAAGATATTTTCGACGACTACCCAGCAGAATTTCAATCACATGGAAATTCGGTGGAAATTGTACAAAAGTTCCACTTAGAATTGATGTAACAATTCTCCGTAAACTAACATGCATAACACCTAGGAGATTGGAATGCAAAATTCAACTTACTTTCGATGTAAAGTTTCGAAGCAGTTTCACGTGGAATCATCGTGATTTTTTTTTACTCGAAAGTCATTGATATACGCCAAGTGGCCAGAAATCGAGGCAAGGAAATGTCAATTGTAGGAAGTCCAGGACGACTCGAGCCTATGGTTAATTAGTGAGGTGAAAATGTATAACAGAAACTTTTAGAACTAAGTCGCGAAAGTTTCTAGAATTCAGGTGAGTAGTATATATAGGGCTGTAGTAGCCTGGTGAGTTATAGTCTTGATTGAGACAGCGAATAATTTACATGCGATTGATACTGTGAAGAATTAGTTGTGTTTTAACCAGTAAACCGATAAACTTAAATAAGTAAAGTTAAGAAGAAAAAATTTCAATGCAATTGTTAAGAACGTATTTAACTTCGTCTCTAAGCTGTTATCTGTCTCACACCAATGCAAAAACAAGCCATTCAATTTCTCTCATTCTCATCGATCTACGTCCGTATACCAAATTTCATAATGTAGATGTATATAAATGAGAGGTGGAAGGGCTGTAACCTACAGACAGACGAAAAGATCGAAACTACATATATGATTTCAGTTACTGCAGAACCCTAAAAATAAGCAAACATGAAAGTCAATCTGAATCGATATTATTTGTCTTGCTTCTTCCAAGTTTATATAATTCTTATGAATAAATCAAGGTTCAGTTGCTTACAGTTGCTCCCAGCGAAAAAGTAGACGTTTTCTACAGAAAAAGTTGGTGTTTTTCTTTTTTTTATAAAAATTCACAACAATCAATGATTGCATTCAAACACTTAAGTTTACTTATTTATGTAAGTGATAAAACGGTAAACAATTAAACAATTTATTTCAATTAAATAATTGAAAATTAAATTAGCTTAATGTTTCCTTAAAATCCTCTTATAATTTAAAGGATTGAAAGGAAGCAGAAAACATTTCAGATATATATAAGAGACCCTTTCCGAATATTTTTTGTAGTTCTGAGTGTTTTTATGTCTACAAGAAACAGACCTCTCATTTGATCTAGGGCTTTCGAAATCCTGCCTTAATTTATTATCTGCTGAATTTTTTTCTTTTTAAAGGACATTCACTAGAAAATTCTGGAACATTTCAGGACAAAAACTGTAAACTTTCCTAATCTCCCACTCAAATTAATTGGGGTTTAATCGCAGTTTACTCGTACTTTAATCTCTGCAATATTTTAGTCGCAGAAATATTGCGAACTTTTTGAAACAAATTTTCTGATTGAAATAGCAAAAACATTACGAAATCCGCAATAAAGGTGAGTAGGGGAATACATTTTCCTGGGCATAATTCTTAAATTACGCTTGAGTTTTTTTTACGATGTTTCCAAGCCTCAGAGAATATGATACAGTACAACATTGGCAATCGAAGAGGTTGTTACGGTAAGGGTTTCTGAATCCATGCTCACAGGCAACCAACAGATGGCTGCAGGTGGGCATGGATTGGATTGAGGGTTGTGAGCTCCACTAAGTTGTTGGTCACAACTTATTAGTACTCACAACCAATAGGGATTGGGAAGGTTATGGGGACTACCGGGGTGAATGTAAGTTGCCGTGCAGGCTTGGTCGGTGACCGAAGAGGTGAGGGGCCCGCCTAGCGAGCCGTGCTAAGCTCGTCGGACTGGGGTGAGTTCTTGCCTCACGCTCTACGGTACACTCACCCGAACTTTAATGCAGGCACTCTTAAGTCCTTATAGACTGAAGACCAAATAAAAAGGAATGCACAAAGATACTGAGGGGAATAAAAAAAAGGATAAAAAGAAAACCGATATTATGCTCCTGATGAGAAGCAACCTCAGCCTCCAGCTGGTATGAGGCTTATCGGGATAACCCTCCCCATCCTATGACTATGTCACGCCCTGTATTGCGACATAGTCCCTACAACCTCGGATAGTTGTCCGAACTAAATGTTAGAGAGAGAGATCGCCCGGAGGAATTTGGCTAATTTCACTCACTCCATGATTCACTGGGTGGATAGGGACAAATAAAAAAAAATTGGAGGAAAATGCGTGGGGTTAGTTTAATTAACTTTGAATTCAGCGTACTGCTCATATACACTATGAAACGTTTTAATCATTAAGGGGGGGGGGGGGGCAATTCATACACAGATTTCCAATGAGCTCACTAGCTAGGGATTCGGATTATAGCGCCCTAAGTTGAGCTCGAAAACAGCGTTTAAAATATGAAACAAGTTCAATAAAAAAAATTTCCCAATTTTAAACAGCTTTTCTTGAAAAAAAAAATAATTTTTGAACGTTAGATTCCGTTTGTCCTTCGAATTCACGTAGTGGTTATTGTAGTTACATCAAGTGCACCTTGATTTTTTTGAACTCAACATAAGCCTATGAAAACTATTAGCAATAACCGGTACCGTATATTATCAAAATTGATAAAAAACCAAAAAAAAAACTTACAATAATCTAAGACTAAAAATTCCAAAAATTATAAATCTGAAACCGTATGCCGAATTATTAAATGAAGTTTTAATTGAATTCCATATACTATAAAAGGTCTAAATGCGGAACTTTTTTATTTTTTGTTTAAACATAAAAACAAACAAAATAACTTGTTATTCCTCTCTACGCTCCCGTAACCCCTTGTGGGTCCTGGGACGGGAGAAGAGCTTCACCCAATTCAAGACAAAAATTGCAACTTGTTATATGATCAAAGGAAATATAAAGCTAATTTAACGTAATTGATTTAATGAAATCACAAAATCTCTATTTGCTTTTCACCAACTTGTTCAATTTATAATATGTATGTCAACAACAGTCAATCCCCATTTTAAAAATATTCAATTAAAAAAATTACAAATAAATTGATATTTTAAACGGTTATGAAATCAAACAATAAATGCTAGCAGAATTCAATTTTGTTCGCAAAAAAAAACTTCGAGAAAATTTTCACCAAATATATATCTTCAAAGACTAAAGATATCCAACAAAAATTTTTAAACTAAAGTTTAAAAAAATGAGACTGAGAGGTCATGATTAACACAGCTCGATATCAATTAAATAACTCCGATTCCAGCTGCCTTGAAATATCACTTAAGAAAATGAAAATTTATCATAAAAACGTTATATCCTAGTGCTATCGGCACTCTCCATATATTTCATATACTTGTTTTCATCTATATTTCTTAATTAATCTTTTATTTCATGATAAAATGTTATTGCATGTTAAAATTTAATATTGTTAATTCTATTCGAAAATATCGATACTCTTTCAATTGCTACAAACCTTTATAAAGAAAAAAAGAACTTTGTTACCTTATATCCATTTTACCACCTTTTTTCCAACCTATTTCCTTCCTTTGAGGAACTCTCCTGTGTTTTCCACTTGCTCGAGCACGTGCCGTCCTAAAATCCAAAAAAACCGCGGCGATCGGTAAAGTCGCCACCTCTTTAGGGGTTTTCTGTCGGCACCTTTTTCCTTTTCGTTTTGCACCTTCAAATTTTCTTTTTCTTTTTTCCATTTCGTCTCCAGTTGATTTCCTTTTTTTTTCTGTCCCGTCACTACTGCTGAAAAAAACTCAAGGAATAGCCCACCTCCGCTATCCTCAACCACACACCAAACTGAAACTCGCCGGCTTAACCTCTCTTGTCTTGTCTTCGTGTTGTCGGCCCACACCCCACTTTTCCACTTTTTATGTCCATTTCTCTGCTGGATATCGGACCAGCGGCGCGATGATCGCTGGATTCCTAATTCTTTTTTTGAGATGTTTTATTGCAGAACTTCCGGCGTTAGGAGCCTCGATTTGATGCTCACATAACAAGGTGACGATGTACGCTTCGCTTGAAAGTTTGGGGCTCATACTACGAGTGAAGAACAGATGATGGTTAATTCTTCCACATTTGTATGGTTTTGCTTAAGACGGATATCCAAAATTTTATGATACGTCCAAATTAGACCTCGAGATTTGAAACGGAAATCAGTACATTAATTTTGTTACAACAATGGCCACGAAAGTAACTAAAGAATGTTAACTGAGTTCCTCTGGTCCCAAACTTTTTTTGTAGGCACCAGTTTTAAGATCCGATTTTACTCCAGCGATCCACAAATAAAACAACGGGTACATTTAATCATTTTAATCTCTCTCTGCGCTGTGGTCGTTTTCCGGGGCTAAGGGAGGATTCTGTGATAATTCCCTTTCACAAGAAGCGAGACAAGACAGATATATCTAGTTGTAATTGGATGGGTCCAATTTCTCCCATGTTGCGAAGGCTTTCAAAACTTTAATAAGCGACGTGCTCTACTTTCATTAAAGCCGCTTTATGGGCTCTTTATTTCTTCCACGGTTTCATTAGTGGTAAACTAAGCAATACCAATTTACTCGAATTCATGCAGCTCCGACATTCGCAATTTCAACGATTGGTGCTCTAATTTACGTCATCCAATGAATGCCAGCAAGTGGACCGTTTGTCTCATTTTCTACGACTATTCTATGGGCTCTGGGTCGGGACGACAGGGTCAAGGACTCAGCAGTGGTTTTCAACTCCCGTCTCTACTTCGAAGAGTACGTTGACTTCTTGGTTGGCAGAGCCAATTTAACGCTCGGCTTTGTAAAAAGGTGATCTTAGGAGCTTGGCAATCCTCTCCAAACGAGGCTTCTTTTCTGCACTTTTCTCTTCGTGGCCTTCCCTGGCGATACCCTACCAGCCCAGAGATGCCAGACGGTATGGAGCAAAAGTCGCCGAGCCGTGATGCTGAAGTCGCCCAAAGTCGCCGCTCCAATATTTGAAATCGCCCAAAAATCGCCTTTTGATTTTATATTCATTAAAATTGTTGTTTTTAAAACTTTAATGTAATATTAATTACAAAATAACAACAACAGATACAAGTAACACAAATTTAAAATTTTGGTATAGGCGTCGTGAAAAACAAAAAATACCCTTAATTATTTAGTAATGGAAGTGACTACTTGCACTTACGTGTACTTACGTGTACTTTTGTATTCGGGAAAGTTCCGCTTTTATGTACTACTATACAAATATATTCCCTGGCGGAAGGGCAGTAAATGAAGTAACTAAAAGTGTGACTCTTCCTCCCAGAAAATCTAATAAAGTGTTGCCGCTAATACACGTAAGTACACGTAAATACATGTAATTACAAATAGTCACAGTCTTAAATAATTCACGAATTATTATTTATATAAAGGAAAACGAAAATTATTATTTATTGAATCGTGCATTCCCCTTTTCAAAACATAACCAAGAACTATCTTTGTTCAATTGGTGGGATTAAAAATGAACATATTTCAGATATAAACACGACGGCATTGAGCATACTTTGAGTTTGAGCGAAAAAATGCCATTTCGATAAATATCAGTTTGGACTTGTTCGGAGTGCAGTTAAGAGTTTTTCGCGCAAAACTAGAATTTGAGATGACTCGATAGAAAAAAATTTTCAACTGTGACAGCAAATAGCCCAAAACCGCCCAGCAAGAATTGAAAAATCGCCCAAAAAGTGCCTAGTCGCAGAGAGCAAAATTTTGTCGCCCAACTGATGGCTCAAGTAGCCCAATCGGCGATAAATCGCCCGAATTGGCAACTCTGTACCAGCCATCCTTCCTGTTCGCCTAGGCTCAGTCTGATTTCCCTCAATTTACTTGAAAGGAGAAACAAGATCTGTAAAAATTTTTTTTTAAGCTTTGTTGCAGGGGTCGATCAACTCCGCCGAACTGCACAACGTCGTAAGCATCTCCGTCCCGGTCCGCATCTTAAGGAGTTATGAATTTCTCCATGCGTCCCACACTCCTCCGCATCGATTTCAGATGTTCCATCCAGCAGTTGAAACCCCATTTAGCTAATCATCGAATCATGATCACTCTAATTTTAAGTTTAAAGTTCTTATTGTTATTGTTGTAGCCAGCCTTGCTGAATTTTTCGTGAATAAATAAACGTACTTATGGGGCTTCGTCAGAGTGACCACCTGAAAATGTAGGGTAACTTTGTGAATATTTTAAGTCGAGCTGTACAAATTATTTAAAATACCAATTAAGGCCTTTATTGTACATATCTTAGAAAGCATTACAGTATCTTTTCTAAAGATTTCCTTGAAAGAAGGCGATTTAATAGCATCAAAACTGGGCCGTGTTTTTTCAAGAGGACCTCTGGGGCTTCCAGCTGAAGTGTAGTCCGCCTTTTGTTGGAAAAAAACGAAAGCATTTTGTAATCTGCATTAGATTTACTAGAGAAGTACACAGGATCATTGTTTTGTTGATGTATGCTTGTTAAACACATGTTTTAAGCCTCCAATTGGTGAGAAGGTCTGTAGGGGCCGCTAGCAACATTTGTGAGTTCATAATTTGTTGTCCCATGCTGCTACCTGTATTTTATAAAAACGACATGCTGAATCGATTGAAATAGGTCCTCCTTGCCTTGGTTGGCAAATACATTGGCCTTGGTTGTATAGTATGGAAGCACCAACATTATTGATTGGACATAATACTGCGTTTGTTGGAGCGGTGCGTGAAACAAATCATTCTTTCCACCTCAGCTTCTCAGAAGTCCTGTGCGTCCTGTGCCGAATAAGAATAAAGCGGTACTATTACTGTCTACTATGCATTACACTTGCGGCGTAGATAATCTAAAAAAAACCAATGGCTATTCTGGACTACATTTCCCATAAATCGGTCATGGACACAATGGATCAAATGCTTGGCGCTTATACGTGCATACGTTCAACATGCAATGTTAAACAAGATGATTAATATGCTGCGTTTCATAATATACAATTAAATGAATCCTCTCCGAAAATCAGACAAGCGACGAACGTTTTAGAAATCATTGACGAAACAATTAGCTGTGCCAAACATTGATGAACGAGCCACCAATCCACGCATAGCTGCTGTCTCAAAATTAGAAATGCTATGGAAGCATTTTATGTTGTGGTAAATTGAAATAAATTACACTTAAAAGAAACTCTTTCTTGTATTTCCAGGTATCCCGAGTAAAAATAATTGAGTTCGTAAATTCACGGTGGTATTATGCACGCTCCCGCTACAGACCCAAAAATTTAAAAATACCTCCGCCATACGGATATACACGCTCCCGCTACAGGCACAAAAATCTAGAAACAGGCCCGCCATAAATGTAAGCTTCTGTTACTGCTTCTGGCTTTAACACATTTGAGATTGGTGAATCAACGCGTGGGTTATGTAAGATCTATCCCATAAAGAGGCGTGTCATCGGCCATCTGATATTAAAAGTGTTCCCAATCGCCGATGACTCGCAAAGGTGAGTCATGACAATAATAATGATAACAATTACATGAAATTTTTTATTGTTATTTTTATATCTCAGTAATTCGAGTAAAAAGAAGACTCAACTATGCAAACGTTGCCGGCTACTATGCAGATAGTTTTGTTATTTCAGACGTCGGTCTCGATTAAGTTAATCTACGAAAATTATTTCATTGTTTTAATTTTAAATCTTAGAATAAAAAAAGTGTTAGCGTGCTTGGCTTGGACTATTTTTTTTCTTTTTTCTTTTTTTCTTTTATTGATACGTGCCTGTAGCGGGCTGGCGTTTGGAAGAGTATAATTTTTATTCAGGCGCACCGTGCCTTATTTGGATGCCATTCAGGCGTTTTGACGTTGTGCGTCCCTGTTTCAGGCTAATAATTGGAGAGTGTTATCTTCACTCGGGATTACGGATACCATAGCCGGGAGCTTAGCCTGGGTTTGCACCTCGTGCAAATCGTTCAACATGCCATTTCTGTCGAAAGCATCGCCAGTGCAATCATTGTGCTCTGTCATCGATCAATAATCAATACATAAGCCTTCAACACTAAAACTTACGTCTACAAGTCCATTTTAAATATTTTTTTTATCAGAATTATATGCATCAATGAACGTATTAATACCTTTGTATTAGCATTACAATTTAATTCAATTTATATAATTTGTGTAGTTACGATAACTGTCATTGAACTTGAAGCCCTTTCGCAGATACCATGTGTGGATTTTATAATTATTATATCTTGTAGTTTCACCGTTGGAAAATACCAAGGTCCATTGAGAATCATCTTCATTTTATTATTATATTTATCTTGTATTTATTTATCTTGTCTTTTATTAAGGTGTGATTTAGCAAATTTAGACTGTATTGGAGGAGCATAAGTAAGGACGGGTTGAAGGATCATTTTATAGATCGTAAGTTTATTTTCTTTTATTAATAAAGTTTTGTTTATATGTAAGCTAAACGTTAGTATTTTGTCAAGGTAAATCCGTAAATACCTTACTTTCATTCCACGGTAGTATTGTTAAAACAGATTTGTCTCGCAAGTAAGAATGTAGCACTTCTTTTCCTGCTAAAGACATACTTGTTGCTTTGGTTGGGTTACACTTAATTTTCCATTTATGGAAGTATGCTGACATTTTATGTAAGTTGAACTCTAAATTATTGATTATTTTTTTAGGATCACTATAAGAGTAGAATAGAATCGTGTCATCAGTAAACTGGCTGTAGTTACATTAGGTTGGATCCGAAGTGTAGATATTGAAAAGAATTGGACTAAGTACTGAACCTTGTGGGACCTCTGTTCTACTTTTATAGTAGAAGATGAGCTACCAATGTCGTCGTTCGAGTAAGTGATAAATGTCGGCCTACGAAACCGGTGGTCCCAGGTTCGAATCCCACCGGCGGCGACTCATGGTTGTTTTCTGCAGAGGAAAATGTCAGTGGTTTAAATTATAGGTACACTTGCAATCGATAAAGTTTAGGGTGTCAAATGCGCAGTAAAATGTTTGGCAAGTAAAAGGGATAATGCCGAACTAAGGTTTTTCGAAATTTCCGACCGCAAGCTACCTATTTTTTGAAAGGTGGATAGTGGCTTGTTCTTTGAAGGGTCCATTAACAACGAAAATTTCATATGTATGTTCTCGTCATTTTGAAAGAACACCATAAAGAATAAAAAGAAATTTGTGAATGACACAATTGATTCTCTTCCTGCAAGCAAAAACCTAACACATTTTCTAAAATGATTTTATTAAAAAATCAAAAACGTCCACTCTGGAAGTCCAAGGAAAAGAATTTAGCTTTAAATTAGAGTTTAAGCTTCCATATGTAAGTTACATAAGTGGCAACCAATTAAAAATATTAAACCCGGATTTAATAGTAATGTTACTATTAATTTGGAAATAATATCTTCTCACTTAAGATGATATGAAAGCAACAGTTTTAATATTTGATGAAATGGCAATAATACAAAATTTGGTTTACAATTCCACCAAAGATGAAATTATTGAATTTGTTGATTTAGGAAATTCAAGGACTTGCACTTTGGCAAAATATGTCAGTGTATTTATAATAAGGGGTATTTTTTTTTTTAATTGGAAATATATTTTGACTTATTATGCAACGAGAACGGCAATAGCTGGATAGGATCTGAAAAATAAATTATTAGAAAATCTTAAATATTGTCACAATCTTGGTATCAAAATTAGAGATATAGTGTGTGATCTGGGTCTAGTAATAGCAACTCTTTCAATAGATTAGAAGTTACCTCAGATATACCATATTTTCACTATGTACATGTCGCAAAAAATGTATGTTATTTATGATGCCCCACATTTATTTCAATCTGTGAGGATAGTCTCTTAAAAAAAGATATAAAATGTGAGAATGGACTTAAATAGATGGTTTGCTTGCTTAAATAGAAGCGAATCTTTCTCTAGAAACTGCAACAAAAGTGCTTTAGAAAGAAATAACGAGATCATTCTTTTAAGAAATGTTACCATATGTTAAACGAATAACTTTTGAGGAAGATAAATCAATCTCATTGGGTTAATGGTCTTCAACAAACAATACCTTCGCTGTCTTTAGAACTTTTTGATGACTCAGATAACAAATTTCTATTGACTTATAAAATGAACCAGAACCCAATTGAAAATTTGTTTGCTACAATTAGAGCGAAAGGTAGACTTAATAGGAATAAATCGTTGTACAATTTTGGGCATATAATTGCAAGGATTATGTCGCATAGGGTTTTGAAAATATCCTCCCAGTGTAACAACTGTCAGAACGACAATGAGAATTTTCTTTTGGAAACACATTGTGACAATGAAGTATTAACTATGAATAAAGATGATTATAAATGTACTTTTTAATGATAAGAAATTTTAGTGGAATGTGAGAAAACGGAATATGATTTTATAGAAAACGCTATTTTAGTTGAAGACCCTATATTACGATATTTTGTTGGATTTCTTATTTTTAAGATCCTGCCCAAAATAGACTGCGAAACTTACAGCCTTAGTATAAAACGGTCCGGCGAAAATCAGAATTGTTCCTCTTCCATAAAAATTATTCCAATAAATTAGATTTTGTCAAAATATGCGCCCCTCACTGACTTATTCTTTGCTATTGTGAAAAAATAATTAATGAGTAAATACAAAATACCAATAAAGTCACAGAGTTTTCGTTTTGATTTTCTTCCGAAAATTCAGGCTCTAACCACCATAGAAGAATATTGGACTATTTTATACTTATATTAATGAGATAGTTCTGTCTAATGGGAATCGACTTCTGAAAATCCCACAAAGAGCACACATCCAAAATTAAAAATAATACAGCGGGAAACATAAAAGATAATTTTCAAAAATATGTAGAGCCTTTCGTATTTTTTACCCAACTTCCCAAAAACTACAAGGTTCTAAGATCGACATGCAACAAATGAAAAAAAAAAATTGGCTAGGGTGGGGCGGGGAGGGGTAGCCTAACTTCGTAACACGTGGACCGATTTGGATGAGTCTTTCTTTTTTGGGTAGAGTATGTTGCGCGATTGTTACCGTGTCACAAAAATGTTTGGTGGTTGGGGGGTGGGGGTGGTGGCGAAACCTAACTTCGTTATGCGTGCACCGATTTGCATGATTCTTTTGTTGTTGTATAGAGTATGATTCCTCATTGCTAATAATGAAAATATATGTTCATAGAGTGGGGTGGTAAGAGGAAGGGGTTGTCTTTCTTCGTAACGCGTGGACAGAGTTGGAGGATTCTTTTTCTGATGTGTAGAGTATGGTCCCCCATTCGTACCGCGACACAATTTTAAACGGTGGAGTTATAGTAGGGGTTGGATGTCAACTTTTTAACGCGTAGACCTTTTTGGATGATTCCTATTATGTTATATGGATTATAATCCTATATTGCTAATCTGAAAATAAATGTAACACAAGGAGGGTAGTGGGGGAGGGGTAGACTAACTTCGTAACGTGTGGACCGATTTGGATAATTCTTCTTTTGATGTGTTGAATATGTTGCCTCACTGGTATCACGACCAAAATGTAGGGGGGGGGGGTTGTCTGCAAAGGGGGAGTTACCCAATTTTTTAATGCACAGACCTATTTGGATGATTCTTTTTTGTCGTATACAGTATGATACCCCATTGCTACTAAATAGAAAAATTTTGATCTAGGGTTGGGGTGTGGGGAGGGGTAGTTTGAACTTGTTTGTGTATCCAAGCTAGCCTGGAGGTATCACTGTTAGGTTGATTTTTAGAACATACTTGTAAAATTGTTCGCACTGTAATCTCTATTTAACTTCTCTCTGGTAATATAGGATAAAAGATCTTAATAAATTGTTATGTGGTTGATAGGTTGGATTACTTATGTATAATATTGTGAACAGGTATGTTGATGTTAGGGTATTTAAGTGAATTACCACAACTGTTTGATAGTTTGCAACCCCAGCTTTGATTTCGAGAGTTAAAATCTCCCCCTATTGGATAGTCTAGTTAATTTTTTAAGGTCATGTACAAAATTATTACTGTTAATCTTATTATAGCATGCAAAGCAGAAGGAAAGGATATTGTCATCCATTTGCAAGTCAACACCAATGTTTTCTATTGTTTTTAATTTGCCGACTTGTTTTCCTTCATGTTGTATATTATTTTTAAGTATATTTAAGTAAGAGCAGTAGTATGGTCAAACATTTAGACTTTGAAACCCGCGAAGTTTAGAGTAATATTCGGTTTCAACCAAGTATCCGTAATTAAAACTAAATCAATATTTTCCTTCCTCATATAGTCCAATAATTCTATATATTTGTTTTTTATACTTTGAGCATTCCATAGCATGATTTTTAGTTAACGTAAGTTGTTAATTGTATAAATATTGAATTGCTAGAGTTGTGATCACCTGAAATTGGTCTACCCTACTTTTATAAGTTAAACATTAACTCGGTCGTAATTTTTATGAGTTTATCCGCTGTGAAGAGCTTCTCATTTTTGGGTGCACTTGAGCTTGTGGAAAGTTTCATTTGTTGAACTTCGAAATTCCTCAAGAAGATTTCTTAATTTTTAAATATCTCTCTTAATAAGATGTTGTCTATATTGTTTGGGCAGGTTGGAGAAAAACAATTTTGATCACCTCTTCAATTTTTGCATTGTGCGGTATCAGGAGATCATTCCGTTCTTATATGATTCCATGCACAAATAGCACAATGCGATTTCCGATTCCAAGTTTGACAATTGCTACTTTGCGTGGACGTTTTCCTGAATGATCTGATGTTCGGGAGTTCTCTGACCTTTACAGAATCTTTGTAAAAATACAATAACGTTTACTTTTAAGTTTCATAGGTTTTTATATCGGTGCAGATAATTTCTTTTCCTTTAAGTTGCTCCAAAAGTACAACTGTGGAGATCACGTGGAGACCGCTCAAAACTACTTTGAGTGGCTTCCGATTTTTTGCAATATAGGAGAAGAATTCAAATTTTTCTTTAATAAGCGCCTCTTCAACGATGCTATATTTTTCTTCGGAATAAGTAAATATATTAAAACACAATGATGTCAATTTAATAATACACTCATCTCCGCAGTTTAATTTTGAAATTTGCTCGCGTATGTAGCCGGCAGTTTTATTTAGCAGGTTTTGATTTACTTACATCCTCTGTTGTTTTACTAGTTGGTTGGTTACTTCATCGTCCTTTGTTTGCTCCTCCAAGACTGCGAAGGGATTGTCGCAGTTTCATCGACTTTCTGACATCTCCTTATATTTGTTGTACTTCAAGGCGCGGCGTTTAATTTTTCTCTTTACGTTAATATAATTTTCGTCATCTCCGCATTCGGTTAAACTAGAAATTTTTGTTAAACTGTTTGCACTGGCAATACGTTTGTTTTGTCGAAGAGAATTTACGATCCACTCATTACAGCTGGCTGCACTAGACTGAACATGTATTACTTTTCAAGGATATCCACGTGTTAGTTATAATCGGGTAGTAGGGTAAAGTTGTCGGTGAAGTAAGTAATAATGTCGGCCTACCAAACCGTTGGTCCCAGGTTCGAATACCACCGGCGATGACCAATGCTTGTTTAGTGCTGACAATGGATTACGGTAAAATAGCCATGGAGGTTGCAGAACAAATTTCAGTTGTTCGGAATCCACTTTAAATTGTAGGTTCACTTGCAATCGTTGTCTACCGGCCCACGTCCCACAAGGAGTTACGGAAACTAAAGAGAGAGTAGTAGGTAGGGCTTCACGGCACCGAGACAAGACCGAGGCTTTGGCACATCTCGGTCTTGGTCTGGTCAAGGTGAAGACGATCTTGCTTTCGTCGCAAACTCGGCGGGAGAAAGGCCAGTCTCGGTCCGATTTCGCTCTCGGCAAGATAAAAGAAGGGAATTTCGGTGGAATAACGGGGAGGAAGGAGAAGTAATATAATATCTATGTATATACGCATCTTCTTCTTATTCCCCTCTCCAAAACAAGGTAGCAACGGCTCTTTTTTGCTATTGGGGATAAAACGCAAATATCTCAAATGTAGAAAGAAGCGATTGAGGAAAGCAGTATATACTTATATGCCCCATAAATCACACAACTGACATTTTTCTGAGCGACATAAAAGCTAAACCACTAAGAAATTGTCCACAATAAAATAATAAAAACTAATATCTCGTCCACTGTCGTCACCTCAATTTCGCTCTCGGTATTGCACTGTTACAAATGATATTGGTCTCGAGTATCGTGAAGACCTAGTAGTAGGTATATGGAATACCAGCTTCATACATTATCGCGTTATTGGTGTAATGCATAGTTTTTTTACTGGATAGGAATTTAAAGATTACGAAGTTAAAACTAATGTCGCATTCAGTATTAAAGAGTAATGGAGAAATTCCCAATGATTCTAAATAACTTGGTTTCAGGATTACATATTATGTATCTACACTAATATGTAATCCTGAAACCAAGTTATTTAGAATCATTGGAAATTTCTCCATTACTCTTTAATACTTAAATCTTTGATGAATTCATTGAAGTGATTGTAAGGGTTGAGCACTATTTCATAATTCACAAGCAGCTCAACGTAGCCAGGTTACCCTGCCATCTACATTACCCTTAAATCGATAGAAACAAAGTGTCAAATTCTTTGATGAAATAAGTCATTACAATATTCACTAATATTTTGATTCCTACTAGACTACTATTCTGTTCGCATACTTATTACGTTCAATTAGAAAAATTCTTACTAGAGATCAATTATAATGTCAAACTCAAAACTACGAGTATCAGACGGTTAGGATCTTCCCACGAACTAAGCCGAAAAACTGGTGAAGCTTAAGTAATAACTGCTGCTCCTACTAATCTACAACCTATTCCATTTCCTGCTTTGTTTAGAATTTACTCCCTTCGTAAAGGTATAGCATGAAACATATTTATAAAAAAAAAAACATAAATACGTGAATGTAATTTCATTTCTTCGTCACAATGTTTTGTAGCAGAAAGTTTTTTGTGTTTCCCCAATCGAGCAATTCGCCCAACTTAAGCGTTAGAAAGAGGTTGTGTACCATCGAGGGGAAAAGTACTTATCCAACCTAGCATGAAGGCAAACTTACATTCCTTCTCCATTACAGTGCAAGGCATGCTTTTAGCACGTTACCACTGATTCGTCCCCAAATGCATTTATACCCCAGTGTTTTCACCTTTTCGCCTGATTTATGTAAATAAAAGTCGTAAATGCGCTGTTTGATAAAGCTGCCAGTCCGCCGTCACATACCAACATCACTCTCCGGTAACATTTTAGCGACAACATAACTGCTGCTAGCGCGGAAAAATTCTATCAATCATCCCCCAATATGTCAGATTTTTCCCGTTTTGGAAACAAAACCTGGCCACGAGAAACAATAGCGGAGCAAGAGGGCTCTCGTTGGCGAATACCCAAAATTGTTCTTTAACCACACACCAATAATAATCAATGCGGAGTTGCTGGAATCAATGTTTCCCTTGAAACTATGCGGCTGGGGCTGCTGGAGAGTCTGGCGTTGTGGTATGACCCCATTACAGCCTGAGGAAGGATACCATAAACATTCGAGGGCATAAATGTTGCACTTCCATAAATTACAGGAGGCCAAGGGCAGCCGTGGGAAGATTCGAAAATGAAAAATCATTCCCACTTGGAAGGGGTATGTGCCAAGGCTGCTGCTCCAATGCTCTCGCGATTTGTAGCAGGATAAGCTTTCCTTTTATATGGCGTTGTAACTGGTACAACTTAGTTAAAGTAATAGCAGCAAATTGCAGTGCCGTAATGAGGGAAGCATGTGTTGTGCTGTTGTGTATAGATTTCCTTCATCCTACATCATAATCTGCGCTGCAAATGAAAAATGTCGAATATTTAAGCGGGTAGCACTCAAGTTGAAGGATTAGTGGGAATTTGTGCCAGTCTCCTGCCCTCATTTCTCTGCCCTCCATCGGCATGCTTAATTCTGAACTGTTTGGGAATTATTAGCAGATTAAAAGTTTTCTTCATTAAATTTTAGTCAAAATAAAGCACACAGCAAATTTTGAAATAATTATTTTGAGAGTCGTTCCCTAGTCTATCCGTATTTTCCAAAATGGTTGGCTGTTCAACCATCAGCACTGCAAGCATTACAATTTTATGGTTTAGAAGATCCTCCTATAAGATGTAGCAAGAAGGAAAACAATATCATCACAAATATAAAAGACGTGCATGTCTTAAGGGAACTGTTTCCTTATTTGCATCTAAATTTAAAAGCTCCTTAAGTCAGCTGTGCATAAGCGGAGTGTAAAAGCCTTTTGACACAAATTCAAGTTATGTCTCAAAAGGTAAATTCCCGTAGAATGAACTAAAATACGACACGTAGCTGGAGTAGATATCTTAGCCAGATACGATAGAATCGTCCTTCGCAGAAAGCTTTTACTTCGTTTTCTGATATGCTTCATCTCCTGAATTTATCTGATGCATGTATTCGCTAATATGCAGAAAAATGCGACAATGTTAAAATTTGATGAGTTCTATTACGTTTCCCATTGGCGATGGTTACAAGACTTAGCATATGGACATACGTAGCCTGCAATTTATTATACGTGTGACTGATTGATTACCGATGACCCAGGCTTGTATATAAACGTTTGGGCACATATTCTTTTGAGACTGTTTGAATAAAACTTCCGAACACTTTCTATAGAAACATTGAATACATTGGCTATTTAAGGTGAAGAAGAAACCAACTTACAATTTATTGGTATACAAGTCACCCTATACATGTTGAACACATGTTTATAGAAACATTTAGTGGTTGTTTATACAACACAACTTCACCAATTAACTGATTAATGCAAATATTTACAATAATATATAATAAAAGACTCTAACCAAGCTGAAGACTCTATCCAAGCTGAAGACTCTAGCCAAGCTGATTCTTGACTTAGGCCTTATGGCTGTCATGCGGGCGACAACTGTCGCGCGACTACTAACTCGCAACTTTAGCATTACACGCATTTGCATGATGCACGTTTTAAATTTCAGTGAGTAATGCATAGGGTTGTTCCATAGGTATTGGCTACATCATAAAAAAATAGCCTACGGTAGCACATCAGCAGTCGCGTGACACCTGTCGCCCATGTTAAATGACCCTTAGAGCAGTGATGGCCAAACTCGCACTACTTAATGTGAGGAATGCTTAAAACCTTTAGAAGCATTTCGTACTGTTTGTTTAATTTAGAACCTTAAAATGTTTGCAAAAGGTTGTATATTTTAAGATATTGTATAACTGCTTACAAACCTACTTAAATATGACGATTTTTTTAACTTTTGTATGGTTTAACGATTAAAAAATGCAAAAACAGGAAACCGAATACAGCCAAACAAGTGCATATACGAATTTAAAAGCTCAAAGCTCACTTGCCCGCGGGCATAGGTTTGGACATCACAACTTATTCGCTTGGACTCTCTCGATGATAGACAAAATAACTCCAGAATTGTTTTTGCTTCATCATGTTCCACGTCGTCGCTTGAGGAAGAATAACTTTTTTCGTATTCCTCAACACACTAATAACTACAGTACGGACGATCCTTTTTCTTCAATATCTCATCCCTTCAACTGCCAGTTTTATTGGTTAAACTTTAATCTCTCTAAGGCCTTAGAGAGATTAAAGTTTAACCAATAAAACTGGCAGTTGAAGGGATGAGATATTGAAGAAAAAGGATCGTCCGTACTGTAGTTATTAGTGTGTTGAGGAATACGAAAAAAGTTATTCTTCCTCAAGCGACGACGTGGAACATGATGAAGCAAAAACAATTCTGGAGTTATTTCGTCTATCATCGAGAGAGTCCAAGCGAATAAGTTTAAACGTGTCTCGATAATGTGGTAGAGCGACAGGGTTGTTCTAGGTAATCGAACGAGACTCCGCTGGACATCAATGTGAATCGCGTAGAAAGGAGGCTAAACTGAGCTGGCGTACTCCAAAATTGGTCTAACAATAGTACAGTTATTTAAGACTATTGAAAAACTTTAAATCGATGATTTTTTTAAAGAATTCAAACTTGTAACTAGCTACTACTGACATCCCAAACTTGAAAACGTAACTCAGAACAAATTAAGCAAGAAAAAAAAATTTTATGAATAAAAAATTAATCAAAAATAATTTTGTAATAGTGAACCAGTTATAAAAAGGAACCAAACTTGACGTAAAATTTTCAGCAGGCAAATTATGAAGAATTCTTTTCTTTCATTAATGATATCGACACAGGTAGGCTGAAATAAAAACACATTTTTAAAAACACGCATGAGTTTACCCTATCTTTTATATATAATACATCAGTTTAACAACCCATTGTGATGGATCTTTGAATTTGCTTTCCGTACCAACTTCTAATTCAATTGATGGGTTTTCTATCACAGCTGTAACACCGTATGAATTACATAAAGCACTCTTCGGTATAAAGTGTAATGCTTACAGCCCGGATAATGTCCAGCCAAATGTTATTAAAATTTTTTCGGTAGTATATCTGTCTTAATCGAAACAGGCTAAAATTATTCCTATTCCAAAAGGGTCAAGATCTGCTGTGAAGGAATACGGACCCATCGCTATTTTGCACTATACATTCATCAAAAATGTTTGAAAACTAATGTGCAAACCGATGCCGAAAATTCCTTGAGTCAATATCAATCTGGCTTTAGACCTGAGCATATCTGTGTAACAGAATTTATCAAAGCTTAAGATGACATTCATGAGGCTATTCCATTCCTCTTTTGATGGGCTTCTACCTATCTAATAAAATTGGATTTACGCAATCACAAAGAATTTCTACCTTATCTGCACCGCAGTTCCGTTTCGTATGCACTGAGAGTCAATTTATTGTTCAGTTCCATCAGGATGTGGAACTCTCTTCCCGTCCACATCAGAACGAGTGATCGCAGCAATAGCAATAAAAATAACTTTAATTTTGATTTCAAAAAGATTGTATGCACTGGATTTAAACCTACACGAGACCTAAGGGAGACACATAAATTGGACAACTCAAAACACAGAAAGAACCGAGATCAACAAATCATGGCAGCAGTTGAAGACGTTGGCGAAGAACCGGAGAGATATGTATTTATACAGTAAGTAGTTGGTTCCTTTTTTCCTAAACTCCTGGATGATCGTTTTACTTTATAAGTACATAATTATTTCAGTTATTTACTTTTGTGCACAACATGTAATGAATTCTGGCATGTTTTTTATTTTATCTTTTTTTTTCTTAATAAATAATATTTACTATATCCTACCTCTTGTAAGTGGTTAAAGAGAACTGGTCACAAATGGTTCCCTTTGATGTCCGGGCAAGGTCGGTTGTATAAGTGCATACTTGTGGGAGCAACAAAACAGAACCTATTACAAAAAAAAGCAACTACACGGACATCAACACCTCGACAAAAGACGAGCTGCTCGCCTCCAGCCTGGAGAACATTAGAAGTAAGGATTGCGTTGCGGGTACATGTCAGCATCTAAAACGACTGTAGCGGCTAAGAGAAGTATGGCTGCCATAACGGCCACCAAGACGGTAACCAAGCAGCCTGCTCAAACACCGGCTCCTGCAACTGGACTGAAGGTAAATATCTGGGTCGCTATTGAGGTGAGGCTGTCAGAAATGGTGATTGAACATATTCTGACTATCCAGGGTGGACCTCCGCCCTGTTTTGCCTCCACTGAAGTTATCAAGGGATACAGGGTAGTCAAGTGCAAAGACCAGTTCTCCAAGGATTTTCTTGTCTCGTGCGTCACTAAGGTCAGCGACCCCTGGAATGGCCTGAATCTCAAGCTTATCTCAGGAGACCAAGGGTCCGCATTTGACTGTTCAAAATGACACTAGACAGCGTAAAGCTTCTGAAATGTCTACGCCTCCACAATCCTGCGATGTAAATGAATCAATCACTAAGTCGGGCATCCCCAAGTTAGTGTCTATGTCCTACATTCATCAACAATGAGTGTCTGGAAGCACTGAAGAAGGAAGGCTACAAGTTAAGATTTGACATCAGGCATGCCAAGCTCAAGATCTTCCGCACATCAAATCCAGACGACAATTTAGATCCGGTGAACGCAGCTTATGAGTTGTTGGACGATATGCTGATTGAGGAGGACACCCAAGACAAGTCAGATGCTGAAAGTTGTGCACATTAACTTACAGCACTAAGGGCTCGCGTACACTGAAAACGGAGCTGATCTGAGCTTATCAGTGCATAGGAAAATTGTTTAGTGCGTACATAGAAAGCGGAGCTGATAGGTGTGTGTTTAACTGAGTGTTAATACAGTTTTGAAATAAATTTAAAAATGCTTTCAAAAGTTTAACATAGTATTTTATTGGAAAATAGCTTAATTCAAAAGGGAATTTTCTTTAAAAAAAAAGAGGATGTGGGTTCATGAAATTAATAAAAAGAGAAAATTATTTGGTGAATTTCACCATCGATATAAAGAATTACGAGAGCATACAGTGAAATTTTATGAATATGTTAGAATGGAAATGGAAACATTTGATTATATCCTGAAAGAAGTAAAAATAGATGTTGAAAAGCAGCCTACAAATTGGCGGGAACCAATAATATAAATAATAATAAACTAAATATACCTTCAGATAGAAACCTACCAGGAAGTGATATGAAAGTGCCTTTTGTTTTTGTAGCTGATGAAGCGTATCCATTAACTTCTTACTTGTTGAGGCCGTATCCAAGAAAGAGGCTTAACGGTAAAACAACTTTATTTAATGAAAGCCTTTCTCGCGCAAGACGATGTGTTGAGTGTGCATTTGATATTTTAACTGAAAAATAGCGCCTTTTGAAAAGAGAAATTGACACATCCACTGAAAGAGCAATAATCTTTATTAAGACGATGTGCTTGCTGCATAATATAATTGTTGACATTGAGAAAATAGATGATTACTACTACATATACATCTGATCCCGATGAAAATATTGATGAAGATAGAAGTCAAAAACCTACAAAGAGTTATAATAGGCAAAAGAAATTGCCAAGTAGGCCCGTGAGAAATTCGCTTTATTTTTTTAAAGAAAGAATTTAACATGAGTTAAATCTAAATATATGTATATATCTGTATAGGAAAATAACTGGTAAAAGCAAAATAAAAAAATATTTACTTACTATCGATTTTTATTTGTTCCGCTATTTCGTCCCACACTTTATTTGTGATTATTCGATTAAAATAATTTCTATTGCACTTTTCCCACAATGCAGGACGCACGCAAATTTCACTGATTAAGGATTCGCAATCCATTTGCATTTCACTACTTTCATCGAATATCACATGAAAACTAACGTGCTGATAGCTTATACGCTTAAACAAACCAAAGTAAGCAACCAAATTCAGCTCTCGTCAGCTGCATGCTGATAAGCTCCGCTAAGCTTGCTGTGTGCGCATTTGCATTATTGCACTATGTTTGTTTGTTTCAGCGCTGATAAGTTCAGCTCAGCTCAGTTCAGCTCCGCTTTCTGTGTGCGCGAACCCTAAGAGTGCCTCGGATAATCTGTCAGTCTTCCTCAGGGGGGAAGACATATACATCAGCCTGATACAAGAACCCTGGATCAATGACTCCAACATCAGACGACTCCAGGATAAACACCACCACCTTTTTTATAACCAAAACCCGGGTAATGGTAAACCTATAACCACTATCTTAGCAAAGAAAAACATACATTTTTGTGTGTTCTAACCTTAGTTCTGCTGATTTAACAGTGGTTAAGTTGGAAGTTGCAGGAAGAGGGGACCTCTTAATTTCCATTCTCTATATGACGCACGACCGACCATCACCTCCGGACGAACTCGAAACCTTAATAGTCAACACATCATTAAAGGGAACCAGCTTGCTAGTGACAATGTCAGACACACGCTTTTGGGCAGCTCAGAAAACAACGAGCGAAGTGAGTCCTTATTCGATTTCACAATAAATAAATGATCGGGTAATTTTAGTGGTTGTCAGGAAGTCCTTGATAATACAATGAAGTTTTTTGTGTGGAAAACTGGAGAGTGCCCGATTTAAGATCATTCTAAGATCACAACTGGATTCTCTTAAACGTGAACGTCATGAACCAGGCTCTCAAAGCCTACAGGAACCCTAAAAGAATTGATTGGAACGTTTTTGGTCCTACTCCGCTATTAGCTGGAAAGAGGAACTACCCGTCAAAGTTGAGACCATTGTTCGATGAAACGCAGTAAAAAAATACTTCCCCGTCGGGTTATAGTCGGGGTCAACTGATGAGTCCTTCGCGTTTCTGATGAATACCAACCAGCGTTGAACTGTTCATATTTCCATGGGAGCTGCAAGGTGTGACTTTCTATCGTACTTCTTATTCATGACTAACTCCAGGTGGAGTAATCTATCCAGAATCGTTTAATCAATTTACAGATCTCACAGAAACATTGCTAGGCAGGTCTCAGCAATAACGGCCGATGGGAACTGATGTGGCTAGAATGCTTATTCCCTTTTAACGCACACTGCCGCACTTGTTCACTCCCTTTACAGATGTAGAATCTGCTAAAAGTTTGTTCAAGTTTGTTTGTTTGATTTTTGTTAAATTCAAAATTCTCTTGTTGTAGCCATATAATGCTTCATTGAAAAACATGATGGTTGATAGAGGTTGAAAAAATAGGCTTTTCTGGGGATTTTTTTTCAGAAAAACTACAAAATAATTCGAATTACAAAAAAGGGTGTTTATCATACATATCATGACAGTTTATCATACATATCAGTGATCAATTTCAAAATGGCGGCTGTGCAGCGTTTTTGCGATGACGTCTCCATTTTTCAAGGGTCCACGGCCGGATAAACCGCCCCTGAGCCAATGAATTTTTTTCGATTATATATAACAACAGCTATAGATGTACGTGCGATACATTGATTTTTGACCAAATGGCGCACTTCTAAAGTTAAAAGTGAAAAATTTGCGTAAAAATCGTCAGCAAATTGCTAATAATAAATGAACTATGCAATATAAAAACAATCCTACTTTCAAGTGAATCGGTTGAAAATTGTCTGAGTTATGTTTCCGGCCAGATAAACGCGTTAGAAGTTTTGAGTACCTTCCGTGTACTTTCCGTGTACTTCAGTGTTATTTCCGTGTACTTTCCGAGAATTTCTGTGTATATCCGTGCACTTTCCATGTATATCCGTGTTTTTCCGTGTACACGGAAATTACACGGCAATTTGAGGGTGGTAAATAGACACTTCCTTATTTTATTTACATCTCCAATGAAATTGAAACCGATTCTATGTGTACTTGTAAAGGTCATGTAATCCAACTAAATAAAATTATTATTATTATTAATAAATTGCTAATGGACCGAGCTCCATATAGGCAAATTGTATCATTATTCTATCGACAAAAACAGCAGTCCAGGGCCATCGGCAGAGTTCAAGACTATATTACAGTATCTGTTGGTTGTTGTATTATCTGGATGCAACAAAAAGTTACTTTAATTAATATGAATTCTTTCATCAAGTTCCCAAGTTTTCTCTGAAGAAAGTAGAGAATTCCTGAATAGAACG
This sequence comes from Leptarthrus brevirostris, assembly GCA_964036015.1. NCBI lineage: Eukaryota > Metazoa > Arthropoda > Insecta > Diptera > Asilidae > Leptarthrus > Leptarthrus brevirostris. The sequence continues at coordinate 114,781,615 of OZ038372.1, read as the reverse complement.
CTTACTCTCGATGATAAGATTACCGCAACGAAGGATCTTCGACGTCATATTTCTCCTGGTTATGATGGTCTAACTCCAGAATTCTTTGTTCGTTTTAGAAATCTTTTGATTCCGGACCTTTTGGATGTCTCTAATTCTGCAGTAGTTGGACATACCGAATTTCCGTCAAGTTGGCGGAGATCCGTTATGCGTCTAATACCTAAGAAGGGTCATCTTCAGAGGATGGGAAACTGGAGGCCAGTTGCTCTGTGTAATGTACACAAATGCACTTAAGAGCCACTTTGTTGCCAGATTGAAGAGGCGATTACGTCTAGAGTTCCTCGCAACGAAGGCCGATACATTCAACTGCACCTGGCAACCTTTATCTTCGGTGCGGAACGGAAGCCTCGTCTTTCACTGGGAATAACAGGCTGCAGACTTGCAGCAGCTTATCCACGAAGCTTCTCTTCCCTTTGGTATTGCTGCAAGTGCTGCGGGAAGGACAAGTCTCACGTTGGAATCGTAGAACTGGGAGGAATATGGAGCAGTTTGCAGACGTAACTGACTCTGGGAACACTCAGACAATCATGTTCTAGTTTGATTTTTCGGTTTCGGTTCATTTTGTTCGTTTGTTTTAGGTTTAGCTTTAGGTTTTGTTTCGGATTTTTTTCAAAATTTTTCTGAACTTTTCTTAGGCTGGCACTCGCTTGGAGGCATTTCAAAATTTTTCTGTATTTTCTTTTTAACAGGTTTTTGCCTTCAAGTTTTAGAGTCCCTTTTATTTAACTTATTTTCAGTAACGGTGGCTATTGAGTCATTTTTGTTATGATCTTTTTGATCCTTATTACTGTGTCTTTTTAATGATTGTGTGATTTTTAGGGTAGCTAGTTTTTGTAGGATTTTTACGCTTTATAACGATGAGTCAAATAAAGAGCCATATATGCATAAAAAAGAAAAATTAACTTAATTAATATTAGTTATTTAAAAGATGTCAATTACTTTCTTAAAATCTGTAATTTTAATAGTCACTTTGATTTGAGAGTTTCTTCGGTTAACCATCTCCTTAAGGCCTAAGGAGGGCATTTGGATAAACACTCATTCCTTCTTTAAGGATCACACCGCCGTAATAGTTAATGCAGCTAATGCACCCATAGATTTTATTAAAAGATGGCCTAAGGAATTTGACAATTCTTATATCAGAGCGATTTTTTAATATTCTCCGTCTATATTCCTATAATCTCTAAGTTGAATTGAAGCATCTGTATGGATGTATGTACAACTTATTGAATGCACTAAATAAATAAAATCGTCATAGCAAATATTTGCAACCCTTCTGTTCGTAACTCCTCCTTTCCTTTAACCGCGACTATTTTCACGCGTGTTGCTCGTTTATCCTTAATTTTCGTCCTGTAGTTTTGATATTCTCAATATTATTTGATGAGATACTTTCTCTGTTTTCTCGATTTTTGGATTTATTGCCTTTAACAGGGCAATTTTAGCTGACTTCACTACAAATGTTTTTACGCTTTCCCATTTTTATATTATTTTTCAACAAATTCCTTCAAATTACACTGCACTTTTCAAGTGTCCACAAAATAAGCTGTATTGAATCGTACCCGCGTTTTCTTCTTATCCTCATTTATCCTCCTCATGACCTTTTGCACACTTTCAAAACAATGTTGTACTTTGAGTTGTTTCAATAAATGCACACAATAATCGAAATCATCAAACAGGCAAATATTTCAATAGTTTTAAAAGCAGACCATATCAGATATCGGATACTCGGTTTAATAGACATCTACTAAAGGCTAAAAGAGGAGCAAAATTAACAGAAGGGTTCAATAACAGCATAATTATGGAGTAACCATCCTCTATAGCTGAAGATATAGGCTTTCGCGAGCTACTTAGTAAATTAGAATTACCATAAGAATCAAATTGCTCTCTATCTCTCTCTATATATCACTCTCCCTTTCTCTTTACATGCCTAGCAAATCGATCTAACTGAACTGAACCATCTTCAAAAGTTAGAATCTCTTTAAAATGGGCTGAATCCCTAACTAAGTTCTTTATTAAAATAATGTTTTCATTTAAGGACCATCGCTTATATAAAAAACTTAGTACGAAACTAAAATAAATTACTGATGTTAGGGAGAGTAGCACAAAAATTCAATTTGTAATAATTAAAACGTAGTAAATATGAATATTTAAAGACACCCAGGGTATCAGGGTAGTAAAAAGTAAAATTAATACACCCTTTAGTCTATGAAAGGGTATCCAAAACAATGAATTCTTCAAAAAAATTCATCGTTTCTGATTTTTGGGTTATCATTCTATGTCCGTATGTCAAATTCCATCTTAATAGGTATATATAAATTGGACAATGGGAAGGCTGAACATGCAGATAGACCGAAGGATAGACCGAAACCATAATAGTTCCTAGTTCCTACGGAACCCCAACAGGCCATTTTAAAATTTCGAAGGCTTTTAAAGTTGAAAATACTTTAACTAATGCATTTAAGGAATTCAAACTAACTGCTGGCTCCACTGATTTGACGACTAACAAACATTTAAGGAACGACTTTCCAAAAATAAAAAACTAGTCGGCGAAATCATATCATATCTAGAAGATTAACTCGGTCATATCTTGCACATTATTTGGTTGATCGATTAGCTGGGTTAACTGACCTGAACAGCGAAAAAAGATAGTCATCATGACGGACCGGTGCAAAATTCAATGCTTTAAAACTTAGCGTTTCGGTAAATCATAATATGTCGAAGGATAAAAAATCTGCGCCGTCAGAGCACAGTTACATTTGCATAAGAGATCGCTGAGAAGCATTTTGACGCACTTAAAATGAAGAAAATCCCAAATATTGTTTCGGGTTCATAAGACAGGATATGGTAAACTGTTCCACATTCGTGCTGTTCTGCTTAGGATGAACTCCCTAACTTTGAAAGTACGACAAAATTTTCCTGAATATAGGGGTGGGAGCGACATGAAGCAGTTCTAGCGCAAGTTATAATGTTCCTCCAATGAATTAGGCTAGCAATTTCGTAAGAACAATCCCCGCGAAAATAGCGATAGAAGAATGAAACACGCTCTAGAAAAATTAAAGATAACCAGCATTCCATCGATGCTAAAAAGTATCGTTGTTCTTAGACATAGTGGAGTCTCCAATAAGTTTTCTACCCAAACGTAGGAATTATATTCCAGTCTAGGTCTGATGTGGGACTCAGCGCCAAGTCAGATCTACAAATATATCGATGGTTAAATTCGCAAAAGTTTTATCTCCAAGAATCTTGGTTTTAAGTTGAAGGCTTTGGAAAGTTAAGGCCAACATGTAAAACAAAGTAAAAGTTCAAATTTCATGAAACTTTCTACAGTAGTGTTTGTCGTTGATTCGAAGCCTACTAATCAGATATAGAAAGTGTTAGTCCTTGTGCATTTTCTTACGATCAGGCCAAAGCCTTGGGGACAACCCTTAAGCATGGCTTTGTCCGGAAGGGAAATAAAGTAAGTGGAGTGAGGGAACTGGAAAGTCTTGTTCTTGCATTGCTGCGAGCTAGACAACAGCCAAGAGACAGGGCGGGATTTTTAATTAAAAATTAAAAACCCACAAGGAGACCTGGTTTCAAACCCGGTCCAACTCCGTCTCCGCGTTGATTATTTGACAAAAACTACAAATTTATTAAAAATGTAGATATGTAGAAATGTAGATATAAAGTACCTGTAATGTGTGTCGTTGATGTGCAACATTTGTCAAGTTTATAACTTCCTATAGAGTCTACTTAAGCATATAACTAGGGTTTGCAATCTCACACTATTTTCAGTCCGACGGGATCCCCCATTTTCAAATTTGCGTGATTCCGCGCTTTTTTCAGTCCCGCGGGACTCCGCATATTTAAATTTTCGTAGATCCAGTATTTAGTTTTATTTTTTAATTTGTATTTCAGTTTTTGTTTTGTTTTGATAAATGAATGTAGTAGTCAGAGAAAAACTAGCAACTGGCGAGATCTGATCTTGATCTGAACTTTTTTTCATGGAGAAGAATCGATCCCACATGTATTTATTTGTAACATGGTTTTGATTTATTTTACACTAAGCAAAATTTACCTTGTCTATTCCTTATAACTATATAGGATATTTATATAGCCAGCTCTCCGATTAATATTCTACCAACATTGATATATATTCAATTTATTAAGTGTAAAGTAAACTGCAATAAGATCTTGGGCAGAAGAAATACTTTATAAACCCTCATGGCAGCTATTTTAATAAACATTATCTTAACCAACATTTCTCATTCATTACTGCCAAATATTAATTAATTAACGTTCTATTAATTTGTTTATATATTCAATTTATAAAGTGTAAAGTAAACTGCAATAAGATCTTGGGCAGAAGAAATACTTTATAAACCCTCATGGCGGCTATTTTAATAAACATTTTCTTAACCAACATTTCTCATTCATTACTGCCAAATATTAATTAATTAACGTTTAAATTAGATAGGACAGGTAATTGAGTCGCGCCGTAACAATTGCTCAAAACATAAACGCATTCAAACATTCAAATCTTCGCGATGGACTAGAAAGTTTTGGTTTGGAAATCGAAACTGACATAATCGGAATAACGATGATCAGAGCCCTGTAATGATCAAAGTTGGCATGCTCATGCCTATGCTTTATATTGTAAAAAACCGCATAAGTAAAGCACTGATTGACATTGGTTCGGAAATCAATTTTACAGACGGGGAATTACATAGAATAAGTAGTCTAAATAATTACTTGCATGAAATGAAAAGTGGTTCAGAGGATCGTTCAAGTTCATGGTTATAAATGTGGACACGGAAAATAGATCCACCAGCTAGGCCCTTTCTGCGACATCTGACGAACCTATTAAAACCAAAAAATTACAAAAAGGCTATTAAATCATATGATGAGGCGGTCACAGCACCTAAAAAGGTAGTTATCATAAGAGCAAAAGAAACTCTTAGGGTGATTGTACAAACAAACGTTGAACAAAATAACCCAAAATCCCAAGCGGGACTGAAAATCGTGCGAGATTGCAAACCCTACATATAACATTTGAATAAAATAAAATATAGACCCAAAGGAGTTGTTTTAACCGGAATTGTTATGATCAGTTCAGTTAACGATTAATATCTAATTTTATTCTGAAAATAATCTAGTCAATTATTATATAGCCGAATGTCTTATTTTTAAGAAAAATATATTTCTTATAATGGGAAGTTTTACTTTTTGTAGAATAACTAAGAAATTTTATTATCAAGCAAATTCTTTAATTATACTGTAAAAAGTACGGATTCATTCCTCTAAATAAGTCTACATTTATAGCTCCGGTTCGATATAGTACCTAATTTTTGTTTAATTAGGGATTACTTTATAACGATTCTTGTGGACAGTAGAAATTGTAGGCTCAGGGCGACAATTACACCCATTGCCCGCTACCCTAAATCCGTGCACGTACAGTGATGTGCATTAAAATAGCAGTGCCGGAATCAATTTTAAAAAAAGTGAATTTTAATCATCCCTCCCTTAGTGATTGGAAGGACAGCTCTTGTAATTAATCTCCTTACTGTTTAAAACCAATGTGTGGTGGCAACACTTCAAATAAGAATGCTTTTAGGGTATTCCCCGTTATATTAATAGCAAACTGCAAAATTTGATGTGCATTAAAAAAGCAGTGTTACTTGGTTTCTGTGATAAATTTGTTGGAAAATTCGAAAATGACTTTATATTTTTCATCGGTGTATATTTCAATGTAAGGATAATTCTGAAATATAATGTATAGTATTAAGAAAAAATGGGCCGGGCAAAGCATTACACACCTGGGGAAGGGTCACTTATCAGGCAGCTACTTAGAGATGGCAAAACGTACAAATTTATACAAGAAACTTTAAAGTGTTCAGCCAAAATGATTAGTAATGCGAGAAAATGGGAAAATGTGACTGAAAAACGGGGACGGAAAAAGGAAAACTACACCTCAAGAAGACAGGAATATTATAACTTCTTCAAAAAAGCAACCGTTTAAGACTTCGACACAAATTAAGCAGGATCTGAATCTTTCAATCAGTACTTCATCAATAAGAAGACGCCTCATAAAAGCTAATTTAAGATCGAGACGTCCTAGAAAGGTGCCATTATTAAATATGAGACAAATAAAAAACCGCCTATTATTTGCTAGAGAGCACGATATGCGGCCCTCTTCTAAATGGCGTAATATTTTGTGGAGTGACGAATCAAAACTAGTTCTTTTTGATTCTAGTGGATGCCAGAAGTATGTTCGGAGACCAATCTGTACAGAATTTAATCCAAAGTATACCAGAAAAACAGTCAAACATGGCGGTTGCAGTCTTATGGTCTGGGGCTGTTTTTTCTTGGTATGGCGTGGGTCCGATCCATTGCATTAAGGGAAAAATGGACGCAGATGTTTATGTAAACATATTGCAAAATTTAATGCTTCCATTTGGTGAGGAAGAAATGCCTTTACGATGGACTTACATGCAAGAAAACGATCCCAAACACACTTCCCGAAAGGCCAAAAAGTGGTTTGCGGAAAACAAAATTAACGTTATGGTGTGGCCTTCACAATTGCCAGACCTTAATCCTATCGAGCATCTATGGATAGATGTTAAAAAGACAGTTTTAATTCAGTCATCGTGGAAGTCTATAAATGTAAGCAGATGCCGTCAATTAATGGAATCCATGCCTCGTAGATGCACAGCCGTTATTAAAAATAATTGTTACGGGACAAAATACTAACGTATATAACGTATATTGAAAATTCCTTATTTGTTCCTGTTTTTTCATTATTTCGTTATTAATACAAAAAGACTGCTATATTAATGAACACTTTTATAAGCATATATAATTTACGAAGAATTATTTATTTATTTAAATTATCAGCGGATAATTTTATGTTTTTAATTCTAATGGATGAAATATGTAATAAAGATTATTTTCATAACAATATAATATTTTGCACATCACCTTTATTGAAAATTTTTTCTAATGCGTGTAAATATTTCAAACACTGCTATTTTCATGCACATGACTGTATGTGTAGTATAAAAGCTAAATTTGTATACAACTCTGATAATGTACGTATCGAACCTTTCAACGCGGTGAGAAATTTCCAAGAAAAATTACGATTCTTCTCACCGTAATCATATTGCAAGTAACACATTCTGCCAAAATATAAGCAGACACACTCTAAAGTTTAAAGTTTCCATTATTTTTTAATGTATTATTAGGCAAAATTTACAGAACAGCACCGTAAAATCTACTGACTTGCGTTTGAGAAATAATTTACCTCCATACCATTTTTCGCGGAATAACACGCAAATTTTATGATGATGTTCTGTAAAACTTTAGACAGCTGACAGCATATACAGTTGAGAACCGTAATATTTACCGGAATTTTCGTATAAAAAATTCTGAAACTTTTTTCCCCGTGCAGGCTTATATTAAGTTGATTGATCTGAACCATAAAAAGCCATAAGCCATATTTTAAGTAATCGGTCTAATGTATAAGTGCCTATATGTTAACATGCTGCGGAAAGCCATAAGTTTGGGTGTGAATTCTAGCATTTTGCTTTATTCTTCTTTTCGTTCCAGATTTAAAGGTTTTATTTGATTTCGTTATTGTTTTTTTTCCAAGGAGAAAACTCATGAAACCAGAACGTTGAAATTTTTTAAGATTTTATTAACAAACGGTTGAAAAATTAGACAATAGTCACATTATTATTGTTTTTTGATTTTTGTATTTTTCCAAAAGCTATTATAAAGCAAAATTTTCTTATTCACTTTTCATATATTGGGAAGAACCAAAACTAAACTTTTTTTACAATTTATTTTCACGATTGTCTGGCATATACATAACTACTAGAAACGAACTACTTTGAAGTTACACCACAATAAGTGGTAATCCGAATAAGCTATTAACATGTGATACACGGATAGACGGCCGACATGATGAAATTATAAGGATTCATAAAAGCAGTGGAACCTCTCAAATCAACTGGCATCAAAGCTCAAATCTCAGTAACGTTCATAAAAAACAGATTTAAAAATACATTTTTAAAAAAGATTTATCTGTCGTTTTGCTGTATCTTCTAGTGCCAATTAGCAAATAGAAATTATTTCCAGGAATCCATCATTCCAACTGAGAGATGGCTCGTAGGCGCAAAAGGAATTTTTTTAAAGGTATTTCAAAGCCAAGCGCTTACCTTGATTAAAATCAACTTAAATAATATTTGTCCTTCAAAATACTTAAAAATTCTTTGGCGGATATTAAAGTCTTTTTTATATTATGTTTATATATTTATTATATTGGTATGGCCATTTATAATTTCTGCACTATACAAGAAGAATTATCTCATCTAATTTATATGTAAATACATTTAAAGGAATGAAAAAATTTTCGCGTTTTCTGTGTCAGGAAAGTTCCAATACCACCAAATCTAATTTTGTGTGCATACCTATCATAGAGCATCACAATTCCAAAGAACATTCCTATTATTGTCAGGAAAAAATTCGTAGGCAACAACACATCCTGTGCATGATTACGTATATACATAGTAAAAAACTAAACTTCTCGCACCCGATAAAGTCGAGACAGCGAAATAATTTTGGATGATTATGTAATTCTAAAAAATCCAAAATATCAGAAAAATATATTTGCATTCGCAAATCCTTTTTTTTAACATTAAGATAACAAACACTCCATCAGGTGTGAAAAGTAAATTACCTGAGCTAGTTAACAGCAGTCCACGTTTTGCTGTCTCTTTCGGCAGAAAGGTCAAAAAAGCAACACCACCACCAGACAGTAAACAAGTCACGCTCACATTATACAAAAGTGCATGCTCTTATGATATAGCGAAACAAAAACATAACGAAATTACACAGCATATGCGAAACACTGGAAAAATGTAAACAAACTTGTAAACAGACCAGGTAAGAGAGGAAGGCGACAGGTGGAAAACACTTGACACTCGCGTTCCTGTATCGTTTTCGTTACACTAATTATGCCATCACTGCTCCACCGAATCAGCTGTCACACACGCAACTTTAAGTGAACACACCTTGGCATGTTGCTTTGACATTTAACAAGTATAGAAGAATGGGCTTTAACACGGCAATTGATGGTAACGGGACACGCACTAAAATAAAGAAGGGTTAATCGCGGGCCACGAGGTTGCTAATCACCTGTGAATTCACTTTTAGTTGCGAAACAGAAACTTGGGGCTGATAGGGTCTCGGCAAGAGTTGCACAGTTTACACTTAAAGTCCATCGTGATTTATTTTATTAATCGATGGACCTTGAAAATATTTTTGAATCACTTCAGGGAAATCACCCCTTTGAGAAATTTATTTTAATACCGGAAGCAACGAACAACAAATTACGATTAAGACTGCTTCGACAGATTGCAAACGGACGACACAAATATTCCACGGAAGGTGATAGTCTGGCTGATAGCAGAAATTTTTGCAATAATTCAAGAAAATAAAACTTCAGGGATCGTCAGATCCAGATACGCGTGACCGAGAACGTCCGTACCGGATGAACGCGACTCTAGGACTGATATCATTCGACTAACTACTAAAATCTATAAACTGCGGATGGTGTGGTAGATGGGATCTCTCTTTCGACCTCTAAATCTCTTCCTTGTGCACTAGACTCTAGACACACAGGAAAAAGCCACCCCTTGTGAATTCATCCCGAATCTCGAACCCTTGTCTAGTCAGATTGTGTCTACACTGCCAACCAGCACCCGAAATGGATAACGAATCGCTTACGATTCACTCCAGTCTTCCTGCATCCCTACGTAACTAAATGCTTGCCTCTGGCAATGGCTGTGCGTGTCCCTCTGTACTATAGTGTGTCCAATCGTCCTCCTTCTGACCAAGTATGGGGCGACGATGAGATGACATATCTTGTTAAGTCCCGTTAATCTCTGTGAAAGATCTTATCGCCACACCAAAGAAAATTTCGAACGGTCCTGCGACGGTTTTCACTACTTTTGGCCAACATCCGCGTCAATTATTCAACAGAGACCATTTGATGATGGCGCTGCCATAAACAATTATCTCCAATAAATAATTGCCGCCGGCGAAGAGAAACACACTTGTTCTCTTTGAAATCCTTTCGAAATTTCATTCAAGGATTTCACAGCACAGGGGGTTGCCAGCAGAAGCCCGTAACCCGTACCTCTGCAGTTGTAAGAAAAACAAAAAGTAAAAGAAGAAGCTTTTACAGTCTGCGCCGGAAAACTACTACCGACGTCTTAACGTTAACATTTTCCCAGAACTTTAATTAAAAATATTTCGTGTTTCCTGAAAATCGAACAACATTGTCGTGCTACATCATAAATAAAACTCAATGAAGCCCGGAGATCTGTGGGTGCAACTTCATATTGAATTTCCAGTTTTCTGTTAGGTAACAAATAAACAGTTAGAATGATTCTAAGGGTTTTCGTGCTTTATGAGCGGTAAAGGACAACCTTAAACTGTTTACATCCTGAATTACTCTCTATATTGCCACCTGAAATTCGAAATAAACGTGGCAGCACTCTGCATCTCAACGAAACGCATTCGAAAAAAGGACATGTTTCTCTTAAGCCGTTACCACCTCAAGGAAAATTGAACTCCTGCCAATTTATTTTCGCATTCGCTCAATTGCGCAATTGCACCACCCAACAGGATCATGCGTGGTGAGCGAAACCAGCAAACACATGGTTGACACAAATTCGTGTCGTGGAGTGGGTTAGAAATCGCCACCCCTTAAGTGAGAAAATTGAGCAATAAGGGTGAGAGACACGATTGCGTAGTATAATAATAGCAAGAGTGGATAAATGAGCAAGTGCTGAAGAGACAGAGATCCGCACAAGGAAAGGGTGTCGAGACCAAAGTTATGGCAACATGCAGAGGACGAGATTTAAATGGTGGAAATGATATCGAAGGAGGATGGGTGATTTGTTGTGACATGTGCCCTGACTGAATCCGTTTAAAGGGTGGCTGACACTTGTACAGTGCCCTTTGCCTCTTGTCTTCCTCTTCCTATTCTTTTGTTCATTTTTTCGCGGTTTCTTATCCCTCACCGTGTTTTGCTTTTCGAACACTACGTATTTCGCACGCTGGCGTATTAACCATTCATGGACATGGCGCAAATCACGAAGGTGCTCTTTATGGCCTCACCCAGTGTCAATATGTGTACACAGGCACACGGGTCGGCAGCTTCCCTTGGGTGCTTCCACCACAGCAATGAGGAAAGGGCTGCAGACAAAAAAAATTATCGCCCTTGGAATTAAGCGCAAATTGTGTTTGCTGATTGAGAGCCTGTTTGTCCTTAGGGAACGGATTTCTGAAATATAGCGTTAAGCGGCGCTTAAAATATTAATCCTTCAGCAATTTGGTGCCATCAGTTCTCTGACTTACTTTCTCGTGATTGTCCTTCTTCGGGGATGAATAAAATTTTCGTGAACGTCTTATTTTTGTCTTCAACAAGGGGCGCTTACAACAAAGCGGATCATTTGAGAAAATTAGAATTTTTCTGGTTAAGTGAACTTTTCCGATTCACAGTCCAATAAAAGAGGAACTTTGGGTTCAATCGGCCATTCATATTCCTTCGTTGGAACTAAAGGAGATTTCCTTGTGCTTGTTATATCACTTCCTTACCATCCTAATGCAATTAAGTTTTATTCATCGTTGGGATTTGGATCCTTTTAATTTCTTTTACGCTGGGATATTTTTGATGTAGTAATTTTACAGGAGTTCTTTCAACTAGAAATAATTTGTAGAATAGTGGCAACATCGAAAATCAATGAAGAAATTTAATTTGAAAGTCTGTTATAATGTAAAGAAAGAATTTACATTAATGAAGTGCCAAGAAAAACGCAAGTTAAGGACCTTTCCTTAATGCAGAAAATCATTGCAATGAATGCAAAATATTATCTAAAAAGGGTTAGGCTCGGTTAGCAAGATTGTCTTCACCTTGACGAGACCCGGACCGAGATATGCCAAAGTTTCGGTCTTGTATCGGTGCCGTGAAGCCCTATTTAAAACTGTTTAGCGAAAACAAGCGTTTAATGATTTCAAAATGCTCTGTTATCTAAATTTTAAACAATTGTATTTCACATAATACAAATTAATTAAAATTGTGACTTTATCACAAAATTAATTACGAACACATGTGAGAAGATAGAAGATACCCCGAATTATAATAATGTGTGGATATAATATTTATTAAGGAGTATAGGTTAGGTTACACTGGCGGCTGGAAAGCCACGCATAAATATAAGTCCATAGCCATAATTATGATCATGTTTTTAATTATTTAATTCACAAGTTAATATCATGTAGATAATTTTAATTCTGTCAAATTAAATTCTTCAATTAAAATTATGTACCAAGGAGAGGAATAAAAATTATGTTCAAAGAAGAAAAAGGTTAATTCCAGAATCTTTTTTTTATGCGAGTTGAAAAATTTGTACAGGCGACAGGGACAGACAGCAGGGATGTAAAAAGACCACATACCTCGCTGATTTTTTGTATACGGTTTAAAAATCCAAATGGAGAACTTAGAAGAGCTTCTGTAAAGCTATTTATGGCTTATCTACCATCCCACGATTCCAGAAGGCTCTATGTAAAGACCACTCCATTGGGATTAGTTTTATACAAAAGGCTAAAGATTGGTTGCTTGGTTTGGCGATTGCTATCTACCAAGGTAAACACTCCAATTAGCACGTTACGCACTGTTTTAATGTCATAACCTAAAAGAAAACGGTAGTCCACGTGCATGTCATAGGCAATGGGTAGTAGAATATTAGCACATCAACAGGGCGTCAGAGCACTGTGTTAGAGCCAACGCGAAGAGATGAGAAATTGAGCTAACTCCCTAATCTTTACTCCTGGAATTGCCTGAAGATTTTCTAGAAAGTATTCTCAGAGTGTCCTCCTTCGGTCACCTGCCAGAACTGAATATTTCCAGAGAAGGTGAAGCACGATTTCTTTTTCACTAACATCGCCGCAACTTCGTCAGGGTGTATTATAAGAAGCGCCATCTCTGGCCGCTAGTTCACATATTAGGCAGTGTCGTATGCATGCATACCGCGACTAATGGCGCGATTAAAACACGAGACCTGCCAGGCAGCTCCGAACTTCTGTTTTTACTAAGGCTTGGCCATGTCATTCTAGAGTTGGCACAGGTTGAGGACGTACTCTATCTACGGTTAGCTTTAGTTAAAAAGCTCTGAAATAGTTCCCTTTTAAGGCATTTAAGCGGGATATGAACATCCTCTGCTCTGGATGAGTGAAGATCAGAGCCATTCCTCGCCAGGTCATCTGCCTTCTCGTTCTCTGGAATGTTCCTGTGGGACAAAACCCAGAGAATGGTGATAACGAGTCTAACTCCTAGGGAGCCAAGATCCCCTTAACATTCTCTGATTATCTTTGCGGAGATAGTGGGTGACTCAAACGTCTTTATGGCAGCCGTTATTGAAGATTCACTTCGTCCGAACACAGAGCATGCCTTCAGAATCGCAAGCACTCCCGCTTGGAGTACACTTGCATTGCTTAGCAGCCTGTAGGACTCCGATACGTTAAGTTTCGGATAGAACACCCGCCCCCGTAACCGCAGTCCATCTGCGAGCCGTCGGTGAACAGGACGGTGCTGTAGTAATTAAGGAGTCCCGTGCTCCTCAAATTCCTTACTGGTTGGAATTCTGACACTTGTAAAGTTAAGATCGGGTATTATGTAATCAGACTAGTAGCACAGCTGGCCTAATTCTTAGCAATCTTGCCTCAAATGAACTGGGCCTCTTTGTTCTACTTCCTGAGCGTATTTCCAGCCGGCGTTCTCTTTTTTTCTAGCTTCAGCTTGCACTATGTTTGGTGGCTGCCTCTGGCGGTTTCTGGTTGGATTGCTTAGGTTTCACGGGAGCACTATGGCTGGTGCTCGCCAATCAACTAGCTTTGAAGATTAATAATAATTGGTCTCCTGACGATTCGGTGATCTCAGAGGAATTGGAATTTAAGGCTGTTGATTGTTTTTTTTTATTGTGATTCGTTATTGGTCCAGCGAGTATATCTTGAAGGAGTAGGTCTGCCCCGGCAGAGCCAACATACTGAGGTAAGGCACTAATACAACCGACCTTGCCAGGGCATCGGAGGGAGCTCATTAACGGCTGGTTTAGCCCCCAACATTCTTCCGCACGGTTTCGTGTACAAATGTATGCTCACAATTCCACTGAAATTAGGCACCTCCACACATTAGCTGACCCCCTCGCTAGAGGGAGTCATTCTTCATTTGACGGTATCTTTAGAGGAAACCGAGGAGAGACAATAAAATTACTCTTATAAGCTCACTTCCCAGATTCCACAACAAGTGAAGATAAAGAAAGAACTTCCGACTAAGTTACAATCACAGCCCTACACCATATGTTCGGAAGATACAGTCAAGAGGGAAATGAAATTGTCGAGGGTAAAATGGACCAAAGCGATGCACAGTTGCCGGAAAATCACAGCTATCCTAAGAGAAGAGTCACTTGCTGTTAAGGCCAAGAAGGGGTGCACCCAAGGAGGGTTCACGTCCCCCTTCTCTGGACACTTGTGATTGACAAGCTACTAATTAAGCTGACAAATGCCGGCTTTAAAAACCAAGAATATGCAGTTGACTTGGTTATCATAATTAAGGGTAGGTTAGGTTAGATTAAAGTGGCTGCCTAAGAAAGGCTCACTTAGGCCAAAGAGGCTCATTTTGATACCACGTTGAGGCTACAAAAATTTTAGCAATCCCCATAAAAATAACCTAAGAAATAAGAGAGTGGACATGTTGCCCCCTGTGCATCGAGCCATTTCCCTGTCTCCAGTAGGACCAGCTCTCGGGAAGTCAAAGTAAGTGTGACTAGGTTGGGAAGGGTGTACAGCCTTAACTCGTCGTCGGGAACCATTTTGAACTCCTAATAATTCGAGCCAGGTTCCTGACATCAGCTGAGCCTAGTTCGGTTAACTCTTCAAAGAAGGTAGAGCCCAGAAACCGGTTCCTACGGTTGGCTAGCTTTGGCCATATGTGTCGGGTAATCAGGCAGGTGTGTTCCTCCTGCCAATTAGTATTTAAAATCCTGAGAGACTCCTGTGAGAGTTCCAGTTGGCATGTGGCCAGCGCTTTACCCAGCTTCTGGTTAATGTCCGAATCAGGACGAGTTGTACCGATTCTCGCTAGTTCGTCGATTCTGCAATTTCCCGGAATATCACTATGTCCAGGCACCCAGATGAGCCGTACTTTCAGATGCTCAGCTATGTCATTTAGTGCCGAGCGACATGTTATAACCGTTTTGGAGGTGGTGTATACTCCCTAGAGGGATTTAATAGCGGCCTGATTATCTGTGAAAATACATATTGTCAGTAAGTAGCGTTAGATGATTCAGCTGGTCAGCCATGATTTCCGCCTGAAAAACGCTGCAGTAATCAGGCAAGCGGAATGAGACATCGAGGTCCAAATGTTCCGAGAAGATACCTCCACCCACTTTGCCTTCCAATTTGGAGCTGTCAGTGTAGAGATGCACCGACTCTCCCCATTGGGGAGGACCCTCTTCCCATTCCGATCTGGTGGGAAAGAAGGAGTCAAATTTTGTTCCAAAGAAAGGCTTGGGCGAGGTATAGTCGATATTGCTGTCCAATATTTTGGAGTAACCAAAGTCAGTTCGCTTCCATGTCTGGATTGAGTTAAGCCTAATGGCGGCTGAGGATGCGATTTGCTTACCAAAGAGATCCAACGGTAGAAGGTGGAGAAGTGGATCAGTGTTGCCATCCTCTGAACTTTATCCATTGCTTTGTGATGGGTTGATATATTTAGTGCCGGCCACCAGACAATAACCCCATACATAAGTATAGGTCGTATGACACTCTTTTCCCTATAGCCTTCTTACACAAGTACAGCGCTACTGTGGCCTTCCGTACTCTTTCCTGGATGTTAGGCTTTTTTTTAATCGTAGGCCAAATCTTAGGGGACAACCCTTTGATGCGGTAGCATGATTTTGGCCGGAAGGGAATTAGGATAAGGGAAATGAGGAAACTTGCAGGTCTTGTTTTACGTTGCTGCGAGCTAGACAACAGCCCAGAGATGGAGTGTATTATTTTAATTTCTTAATAAAAGCTAATGGGGAGATCTGGTCTCGAACCCGGGACCCATGGCATGGTGGTCGTGCGGCTCAACGAAGTGATCCAACTCCGTCTCCAAGCTTCCAGGTAAGTTTCCTGTCTAGGACTAGAGCTAGATACTTAACCTGATTACATAGTTTCAGCCTAACCCCATTTAGTGTAGGGCAGTTAATAGGAGGTATTTTATGCCTCCGATAGAAGAGTATTAACTCTGTTTTGTTCGGGTTTATACCCAGACCCCACTCATCACTCCATGATAAAATCTTGGAGAGCATTATCAAGATGGATGGTTGCTTGGATACCTTCCACTCTGTTATTAAGTGGGCGGATTGTTCCGAGGGTAGGTAGAATATAAGACGACACAGTCCAAATCTAGTGCTGGCAAAAAGGCCTGCGTGCAAAACAGTTATCATTGCATTCACGCGGAAGAGGTAGCTGAATTTAATAGCTCCAAAACTTGAGAGAATAGAGCCAATTTTCTAGGAAGATTAAATACTAGGCACAACCCTTGAGTAACATGCCGACAGGTATTCGAAAAGACTTGGGGACTCACGATTAAAATGGTCCTATATAAGACCACAGGACACATACAGAGTTGCGGCCAAAACAGAAAAAGGACGAAACTGTCTGCATGTCTAGAAGAAACAGGTGCCATGTGCAGCTGTACAATTTCAGCCTCAGAAACGCTTCTAAACCTCCTACTAGGACTACACTTACATGTAAGGAATGAATCAGCTCTTACTTCTATTAGGCAACTTAGGACAGATCTTCTGAAATCTAATAACCCAGCTGCACATGAAAGAATCCTCCAGGAGATATCGGACGTAATGCCGAAATAGTATTACTTTGAAATACCATTTAGGGTCGTTATGCCAGAGAGTACTGACATCAAAATAGTAATCACTCATTTGAAAGTGGAGCCCTAAAATTGTACACGGACGATTCCGAAAGGGATGACAAGGCTGGCGTTGGAGTATTCGGACCCAATTTCGAACTGCGAAAGGCACTAGGTACCGCGCCGACCATTTTTCAAGCAGAGATACACACTATCGAACTCATTTGAGATATTCTGACGGGGTATCAGCGGTGCAATCCGACAGTCAGGCGGCACTTAAAGCACTCAGGGCATATACTCTCGAATCTAAGCTGACTGCCTGAATGTACTCAAAGAACTGGTAAAAACTAGATTGCATACCGCTTTTCAAAAGTAGGCGTTAAATACTGTTTTAACGTTATGTGGCTACTCAAAAAGGCAGATAGTGAAACAAATCAAGTCCTGGGAATAAAGGAGTAAACAAATATCTTGGGAAAATCACTCAGGACTAGAGAGCTATGCCTTTTAAAAGGTCTTCTATAATGCAGGATTAGGCCACAAAAGATCTTACTGGTCGAAGTGACAGAGGTGTCCTTGGTGGATGTTTTATAATTTTTTTGATGATCGACTATCTTAAATTTTTTAAAGTTTATCTTGTAATTTATAAGTACACTTTCAATAGCTATACCAACTTTAAAAATGTATTTTAATAATTGCTGATTTTATACCACACCTACGTATATCATGAAATATTTTTAAATTTATTTAATTCTTCAGACAAATTGGTTTCTATATCGTCTGTTTCTTCCGGCACCCATTATCGAATTAGCTTTGCACACAATGCTTATCATCTTGTCACTTCAAGACTCAAGAAATTTATTACATTGTTTGTTTGAAACTTTAAGCTCCCGTGAATAGTGTATTTCGACTTTCTCAGAAAGCTTTTGTTCCAGTCAAATATAAATCCTCGTTCTCCTTGTAGAATTGTAATCCAAATGTGCTCAAGTATCTCGTTCACTGCTCCTTGTTTTAGCAAAATTTGTTTTGGAAAGCCAAACGTACATAAATCGGGTACTTGATGAACGAGACAAAAGTATATTCTGTGCATGAATAAAATATGGCAAACATACAAATAAGCAAAATTGTACACTGGCTTAACCATGTTTCGTATGTATTTCAATAATTTTTATAAATTTCAAACTATGTAAGTTTCTTAAGACGTGCACACAAGTTATAAAAATGTTATTCTCCAATATAGCATTACCAGCATGTCTAAAGTGGAAAGAGGTAGGTAATCAGGAGCTTCTGACAAGCGGAGCTAAAACTCTCTCACCAGTAGAAACTAGTTCTCGGGAATCCCAAAAATACTGTTGGCTAGTCGACAAGGTTTTCGACCCTGTCACTTGACTAAAAATCATTTAGAGCTTTTAATAAACCGAACTAGGTCCATGACATCAGTAGAACCTAATTCTGTTAACTCTTTGAAAAGGGGGAAGCCCAAAACCCGTATTAAACAGTATTATACCTGCCCCAATTAATTCTTTGCCTAGTTTTGTAAGAACGGACCTGCTTGTGTAATGCTAGTCCTAATTCATTGTAAGCGAAGTCGGAAAAGGATGGGTCCTTGAATATCCTCCACTCGGTTATAATGTAGCCGGATTGTTCAAAGATGCCTCACTCACTGGCCCACTTCTTTTATTGATGTCCGAGTTGCCCCAAACTATGTGGTGCCATTGGCGTCTACTCCGATAACCAGCGTCATCTTTCTTCCACAACCGCCTTTCTTAGGGCTATGTTATGAATATCGTCTAAATCACGAGTCAAATAACTGGAGCTCAACCCCAAAGAACGGGAGTTCAGTTCCAGCGTGACATCTACAGGTTCTTTATGGGTAAATTGAGATAGGATAAAGGCATTAATGTAATTTTTTATGAGAGTACAAAATCTGGGTTTACCTACAGCTTGTACATAAAGGAGCTGAGCTTGTATCCTTTTAAACCGAGTCGTCCACAAACCCTATCATTAACAACCCAAGGTTCTTGGACTAGAACGAACTCCTCTCCTTTCTGTGCCAGGCGAAGGAGTCGATCAGCCGAAGCTGCTTCTGAGTGGTAGAGCTGAATTTTCACCACCCGCAGCGTTCTTATTTTTGGAAGAGGTTAGCTCGATTACTGTGGCGTCGTCGACTTCCTCATCATCGCGGATGTTAATCTTCGGCCCTTCGTCGGGGATCGAGAAGAGAGTCAACTATCATCTCGGAAGTGGACTGCGCATCACCATCCCCCTCATGTGAGGATGAGAAAGTAACAACGGCGGGACATTCGTCAATGAAGTGACATTCTCTGCATTCGATTTCAGGTCCTTCTGATAAACCTTAAGGCTAAGGATCCGAAGCCATAACTTATGACGCCGTTACATTCAGCGAATAAAACGAGGGACTGTTACTTAATAATACAAAATAACAAAATAAATACTACAAACTAAAATAAACAATAATTCATAACAGATAATGTAAGCTAAAATATGAGCTATGATTATGATAAATATAACTTGGGAGGAAGGAGAATTAGGAAAGGCAATCAAGATGGGCGAGATAAAGATATAAGGCTTTGTGAAGGAATGATTTACTCAGACGGAAGTCAAAGGAAGGAAGGTCGTTGACTTTTCTTAGCATCCTGGTAATTGGTTCGCGTTGACCGTAGTTCTTGCGATGGCGGTCGAGTCGGAAAGGGGGAGTGGACCTAAGGCTGCGAGCGTTGGTATAGATGGGTAAAGACTGCAGAATTGAAGGGCAGTCTATGGCACCAGCTAATAGCTGATGAATGAAGAGAACGTCAAAAACATCACGACGTTTACTTAGGGGTTGTAAGTCGATCAGTTTCAGACGGTCTTCATAAGAAGGAAGGTTGAACCTACGCTGTACAGATTCCTTCTGTTAATGTGGGTTGTTTGAGTAGGTGACCATTCCTGGCTGGCATATTCAAGGAGAGGTCTAACAAAGGAAATATAGAGAGATTTGGAAACATAAGGATTGGAGAACTCTCAAGACCAGCGTTTCACAAACCCTAGCGCGGAGTTAGCTCTGTTAATTATGCTATCAATATGCTATGGGGAAATTGAGTTCGCTATCACAGATTATTCCTAGGTCACACAAAGAGGTAACGATAGGGACTGGTACGCCGGTTAACAAGTAGGTTCTCGGGGTGGTGATAAGACGCTTGCGGGAATAATACATGGACTGGCATTTGGAGACATTGAGCTCAAGAAAGTTTTTCGTCCACCATGTGGTGAACGAATCGAGGTCATTTTGGAGAAGAAGACAGTCGGTTGTGGAGGAGATATGTTTAACTATTTTCATGTCATCAGCATAAATGGACAGCTCTAAGTATTTGATGACACAATCAACATCATTAATTGTAAGGATGAAAATTAATGGACCGAGGTGGCTGCCCTGAATGGCTTTAGAAATGGATGAGCTGAAAAGAACATTGTACTGACGGTTGTTGAGGTTGCATTGAATCCAGGAGATGAATCGAAGTTTGTCAACGTTTACTTCTCCTTTTGCGGAGAGAGCGTAATTCTTTGTCGTACCAAACGGGGGAGGATTAGCAGTTTTTACGGGGAAGAAGAGGGATAGATTTTGTAAGACAAGCGTGTATTTCCGAATAAAACGCCTCTACAGCAATGTCTATTGGAAGATGTTGGGGGATAGTCCCAATGTTGGAGTTGAGGAGCAATTGCTTTAATTTTTCAAAGTCGTCGTTACGAAAATTTAAGGAAAGAGAAGACTCGGAGCTTGAAAAGGCGTGAGGGTGTTCATAGGAGAAAACGAGGAACAAGGGTGGATGGTGACGATCGAGGGAGGAGATGGTTGCTTTCCGCGACAGCCGAGTTAACTGGGTCTGAGGAAAAGATTAAGTCTGATTGTCTGTCCAGAAAGTTCCTGACTCCACTAACTTGAAAGAGACCAGAAACAGAGAGCTAATCGGTAAAAAAGGCTTCTTTGACGGAAGAGGCGTTTTATGGGGACAAAAGGATCACTACAGCCTGTCTTGAGCTGCGCTTGATCTCATTGACCTGAGCTATCTTCCAGTCTTGGAATTTCCTATTTGAATAAGCTGGAAGATTACTCTTGGATCAGAAGGCTCCGCCGGAATCCTATTTCTATACCCTGGTCTGTTCGGTATCCGGCTCTTTGGAACATTCTCGATCTTTGAGAGACATTCCATGAACGTGACTTCTAACAACTACCACTATCTCAATGTGGTGGTATCATCGGCGTTACAACGGCAAATGACCACACTGGTGAAGCTGTCTTTCGCGACATCGTTAACAGACTTATTATTTGAGGGAAAGGGTAGGCCACCTTTGCTCTTTTGGAAGATAATTGTTCTGATAGCTGTTTGATAGCTGTTCGTTCCGCTCGAGTTTTGAATAGTTTGTTTTGAATTTTTTCGTAAATTTCACTCGGGTCAAGTGATTTTCTGTACATTATTTGTACTTTTTGCTAAAAGTATATTTTAATTACAAAAGAAGTTATAAAATAAGGCAAAAAATTATACCCTCTTATTTAAACACCTCCAAAAATTGCACTTTTCAGTTTTTTTGGCCAGAGTTAAGTTCATGTACGTAGAAGAAAGACATGTTTTTAAAGCAATCTTCAAACGTTATTGATTTCAGATGAAAACTGTGGCCTCCGGAATGTAGGTATCACCATTGTGTAAAGCACAAATTACAATCGACTGCAATGCAAATTATATTGGAAAAACGGAAAGGAATATTGAAGCATAATATTAATAACACGTATCTGCAGCAAAACACAATCGCCTTCTTCCACGTTTAGCAGACATTTATTAGAAACTACAACATCAATCGACAAATTATAATAACGATATAATATAAAGGATTACAGAATTTTGGGTAAATATAAAGCATTTAAAATTAACAAAATTAAGGCTCATTTTTGGTAAATCACCAAATAGATTTTAATAATAATAGCTCTCATTTAAAAATTAAATTTTAAAAGTTTTTAACTTTCATTTATTTATAATGAAAAATGTTGGGTTAATAGGCAATTACTGGCACCAACATACTCAGTGAAAAGTTAACTAACTTTATTCTATTTAATTTTTCTATATTTAGACTAAATTTCTTACCTTAATCTGTACATTAAAACCCTTGGGAAAAATATAATTCTCGGGAAATGTGAGCGGCTTGGCCAGATGGGAACTACGAGGGGAAATCCAAAATTCCGTGGAATGAAGGGGAAGGGATGGGGTGTGTTTACATATTAAGTATCACGCTAATTGGGGACTAATTACGGGTATATAGGTTGAATTTTAATACTCCGGCGTCAGTCGTTAATGTGCCGTTAAAAAAGTAAATCCGGGAGTGAACTGCAAATATGGAGCAAATCTAATTACATGCTGTTGGTAAGAAAAAATTAATCAAAACATAATGAGTGAAATAGGAGCCGTTTACGGAGATCACTGGTAAAACCATGGTTTGCAAGTGGCAAAGTCATTTTAAACAAAGTCGAGACTCAATTGAAGACGACCCTCGCCCAGGACGGTCGATTGAGGTCATGACGCCGGATATCATAGAAAAAGTTGAAAAACTTATATTGAAAGATGCTCACCTGAAAAAGAATTAACTTTCCGCATTAGTAGTTGTATCAGATACAAAAATTTTGCGGATTTTACACGACCATCTTCGCATGACAAAAGTCAACGCAAAATTGGCGCCGAGAATGCTTACACCGCCGCAAAAGCAGCAATTAGCCGAAGCGTCTAAGGAGTTTTTAAAGATGTGTCCCGGTAAACCTACCACGATTTTGAAGCGAATTGTAACTGGAGACGAGACTTGGGTTCATCACTTTCAGCCTGAGTTAATGTAATTGGCATAATTTTATGGCCACGATTTTTTGGGATTCTGAAGGGAATTTAATAATCGATTACAAAGAAAAGGATAGCGACTGCTACGCAATTTTATTAGAAAGACTGAGGGAAGCAATTAAGGAAAAGAGAAGTGGAAAACTGAAGAGGGGTGCGTTGCTTTTGCAAGACAACGCACCTGTTCACAAGAGCAAGCTCCAATGGAAACTCTGCTCAAACAAGGCTTTAATCCGCTAGTTCATCCACCCTATTGACCTGATCTAGATCAAAACAATTTTTATTTATTTCCCAACCTAAAAGAAAGAGTAAGAAAATTAAAGGCCGATAATGAAGTGGAGGAGGCAAGGGGATGGGGGCAATCTCAACCCTTTGGAAGTTACAAGATAATTCTTAAATTAAAAATTTGCATGGCATGCATATCACTCTTTTATTTTTATCTTTCGATCTACTAAACGCAGGGAAATCAAAAAAACGCGTACGTTAAAACTACTATCCTAACGGCCTTTACAAAACTCTCAACTATGTTCATCTAACTCCTACCATTGTAGGTACAATAACTTCCAAAATTACTAAAAATTAAGAATTTTCTCAAAAATTCATGCAAGTAATACATTGGTTTTTTTATAAAATTGCCCTTCTTATTATCTTTTCAAAAATGTGCAACATGTCCACAAAGAGAAGGGATGTAGAAGGTTATACGTAGAAAACCTATCGGCGAATATTAAAAGAATTTGCAATTTAAAGAAAATTGCATGCCGTCATCCTCCTAAACTGTCGCCCGTCTCAAACAACTTCTACCTCCGTTAACCCACCCATTCCACTAGACAAAACTCCTTTATCCCAACATTCATTTATCGATCCCCTTGTCCCACCTTCAGTTAAATTGACTTTGCGCTCTGCTGATTCCAGCGATGGACGATAACTCTTGTCCCGTTTACGGGACCGTCGCATTTATGGCAACGTACGTCCGTCTATTTCAAGCCTATCTGCACGACAAACCGAACTCCGTCTGTATTGACGGTAAAACCAGCACCAACGTCATGTGAAGTATACAACAAGAAGGCCTGCCCGCAGACCCATCAGTCTTACTCCAACTTTTCACTAAATACCATGAATCATTCAATATACCTTTCCATAAGGTTTCAGAAGATCTATCCACCTATGCTGCGTACGACAGTTCTTGCCGTATTTCCCATCTTCAAAAAAAGTCGCAACGACTACCTTAAACAACTTTCTTTCCTTACCCCCTGCTTTCCCTATTTCTTACTTCCCCTCTATTGCACCCGCGGTTTCCGATCAAGAACCTCTCCCCAACAGCTTGTCAGTCTATTACCAGAACGTAAGAGGACTTCGCAAAAAAACATCAACTCTCACAAATTCCCGCACGATTTCTTTACCTTAATTGAAACCAATCTAACACCAGGAATTCTCGACAACGAACTATTCCCTCCAAACTATACCATTTTCCGTGTTGACGGTTGTATAAGCACCAATGATCCATCAGATCGCGGGGTTCTCATAGCTGCTCACACCCTGCTAAAGACCTCCGACTCTACAATATCAGAATTTTATGTATAAAAATAGCACTAAATAAGTGTCTTCTGTATATCCTTCGTTGTTACAGTCGCTCCTCTCAACTTCTAGACGCCTACGAACCCATAATTGAAGCGATCGACACCCTGCTTGAGAACGCTAACGCCTCCGATGAATTTATTTTATTGGGTGACTTTAACCTCCCCCGTATTCAATGGTCATTGTCCGAGGACAGTTCTCACTTTGTCCCCTTAACGCATCTTCGGCCAAAGAAGCCTTCTTTACCGATCAGCTCTCCGTTTCAGGTCTCTTTCAAGTAAGCGGAGTCAGGAACTTCCTGGACAGACAATTAGACTTAATCTTTTCTTCAGACCCGGTTAACTCGGCTGTCGCAGGAAGCAACCATCTTCTCTCCTCCCCGACCGTCACCTTGCTCCTCGTTTTCTCCTACGAGCACCCTCATGCCGTTTCAAGCTCCGAGTCTTCTTTATCCTTCAATTTTCGTAAAGGCGACTTTGACAAATTAAATCACTTTCTCCTCAACTCTAATATTGGCGATATCCTTCAACATCTCCCAATTGACGTTGCTTTAGAGGCGTTCTATTCGGAAATACACGCTTGTCTTACACAATCTATCCCTCTTCTACTTCGTAAAAACTAGTCCTCATCCCCCGTATGGTACGACAAAGAATTACGCTCTCTTCGCAACAGGAGAAATAAACGTTGGCAAACATTTCTTCTAACCCAGACTGAGTCTGTCTATTCATCCTATCTATCTGCTTATACCTCTTTTTCTGAACGTTGTGATACCCTCCACCATGAGTACCTCCAACGGATGGAAACTAGCTTCATACCCGACCCCAAGCGCTTTTATAACTTTATTAATTCCAAGAAGAAATCCAATGGTTACACTTCCATCCTAAAACTCGAGAATACCTCTTCGTCTGATCCTAAGGTTATCGCTAACCTTTTTGCAAACTTCTTCAGTAAATCTTTCAGCGACAATTCTCTTTGACCCTGATCCTGAACTAATCGCAGCCAGTATTAATGGGCTTGAGGACGACTTTCACCCAGGTCCAGATGGCATTCCGGCCATCGTTCTGAAAAAGTGTGCCATGCATCTAGTTCAACCCCTTACATTGCTTTTTCGTCTCTCGAACACTCAAGGGTTTTCCCTCAATTATGGAAAAATTCGCATATTATTCCCATCTTCAAAAAGGCTGCAAGAAGGATGTGTCCAACTATAGACCCATTGCTATGTTATCATCCATACCTAAACTATTCGAAAAATTGGTCTATGATTACATGTTCTTCCACTGTAAGTCTATCATCTCACTCTCCCAGCATGGCTTCCTCAAAAGAAGATCTACAACCACCAACCTTACCGACTTCGTCTCTAAAACACTATGTGGCCTGGAAAACGGTAAAGATGTTGATGTTATCGCCACCGATTTTAGTAAAGTCTTCGATAAGATCTCCCATAATGTTATCTTGTTTAAACTTGATCGCCAAGGCTTCCCCCCCCCCCCCAGATTCATCTTCTGGATTCGACCATGCCTCAACAACCGTCAGTACAATATTCTTTTCAGCTCATCCATTTCTAACCCTATTGTCGCTCGTTCCGGCGTCCCTCAGCGCAGCCACCTCGGCCCATTGATTTTTATTCTTACAATAAATGATGTTGAATGTGTCATCAAACACTCAGAGCTGTCCATTTATGCTGATGACATGAAAATAATCAAACATATCTCCTCCACAACCGACTCTCTTCTCTTGCAAAAAGACCTCGATTCATTCACCACATGGTGCATGAAAAACTTTCTAGAGCTCAATGTCTCCAAATGCCGGTCCATCTCTTATTCCCGCAAGCGTCTTACAACCACCTCGAGAGTCTATATGTTAACCGACGTACCAGTCCCTATCGTTACCTCTTTGTGTGACTTAGGAATAATCTGTGATAGTGAACTCAATTTCCGTTCCCACATTGACAGCATAGTTAACAAAGCTAACTCCGCGCTAGGGTTTGTGAAGCGCTGGTCTAGAGAGTTTTCCAATTCTTATGTTTCCAAATCTCTCTACGTCTCCTTCGTTAGACCTCTCCTTGAATATGCCAGCCAGGTATGGTCACCTACACAAACAACTGACATTAATAGGATTTAATCTGTCCAGGTTTATTCGCTTCGCTCTACGTGATCTTCCGTGGGTTGACAGATTCAACCTTCCACCCAATGAAAACCGTCTGAAACTGATCGACTTACAACCTCTAAGTAAACGTCGTGATGTTTCCGATATTCTCTTCATTTATCAATTATTAACTGGTGCCATAGACTGCCCTTCAATCCTGCAATCTTTACCCATCTATACCAATCCCCCGTAACCTTAGGTCCACTCCCCTTTTCCGACTCGACCGCCATCGCACAAACTACGGCACAAAGCCTTATATCTTGACCCCTCCATCTTGATCCTGATCGCCAACCTTAATTCTTTTTCCTTACGCCTTCTGCAAGTATCCACTGTATTAATAGCTCATATTGTAGCTTATACTTTTTATTTATTTATTATTACTTATCATTTATTATATGTAGTTTGTAGAATTAGTATTATAGCTTGTATTTTTTTTTGTATTTTTATGTAATAGCTTGTATTAAGCTTAAATAAATAAATAAAATCAACACATAATAACCCTAAAATCCTTTTTATTGAATTTAAAACATATTACAATTAATGTATGCCAATAACCTGCTTCTAATTTCTTGTTTAAGGTGTATTGGAGCCGCCCTCTCCCGTCTTTTCGTCGCTGTAGTCCCAATTCTGCTAACTTATTTGTCTTTAACGTAAATATCCCTTGAGTAAACTTCATCTTTCATTATTTTCTAGAAAATAAAGATCAATAGAGTAAGACCTGGAACTCTAGAAGGCCAAGGAATCGGGGCACCTCGTCCAAGCCAGCAGCGGTCAGGAAATTTTTGAATTGCCATTCATCCGTCAAATATAAAATTTTAATTTTCTCTCGGAATTTCCTTTCTGTAGATTTTGGACTAGTATATATGATGATATGAATGTGACCCTGCTGGATGAGTAACCCTCCGAACTTTAACATAAGATATTCATAGTAGTCTTGCCACTTGTCTCGGGCTCGTTTTAGAGTTTCGCCCAACGAGGGTGATTATTTACTGCTCGACGTACGTAGAATCTTTTGATGTTTCAGATCGTAATTCCGTTCTCTTTGGAGTTACACTTCTGGTTTCTCTTAACCTTCGGAAAGTCCACGAAGACAACCCTCTTTTGGGTGCACGTCAATGAGGAAATTTCCTTTAATATTACAGTACAGCCACTTTTTCTTTTCAGTCTATCTTTGTTTGCCGTTTTTTATGCTGCTGAGTTGAATAGATCAATAGGTAAAAATAAAGGAGTTATGTGAGATCTATCATCCCACTTATTTTGGCACACCTCATGCGAAACACACTGCAGAATAAATTTATGGAATGGCGACCAATGCCGTTCGAAGACAAGACACTTGAATGTTATGGAAGCCATCTGTAATTTTTTCATACTATCAGAAGGGCAATAGCAACGACGTTACTAACTGTCGACCTGTTGTCAATCTATCTGGAGTTGGCAAGTGCTGTTAAGAGAATATTTCTGATGCGCTCTATTTCCAGAGTATGCAATATAGGTTTTCACAAATACCAATTTATTACAGTTTTTGAAATGAAACTTCTTTTGTCACGGCAGGGTAGGGTAAGTTTACATGTTGGAAAAAAAGCAGCGCCACGAAAAATGAAACGCTGATAACAATATTGGTTCTTTCTCAAAGTTCAGTGCAGAAAATGGAAAGAAGGGATGTGCCTGGTTTTGATTCCGGTGTTTAACAGCGATTCCAAGACGTGCGATCTGGGGGAGCCATCTATCATTATAATGGGTCTTTTCCCCTGAAGCCTCAATAGAGGGGTTGACGGGAGCTCTGAATCGTTTAAGGTTCTAGCTAATTGAAAAGACTCATTTATAAAATAAATATAAAATTCAAGTTTACAATCAATGTTTCTTATTCCTAGCTCTTTATTTTACGGCTAATGCTACGGGAAAGTAGGTGAAGAGAGACCAGTTATGGTCGACACTTGCAATGAGAGAGAGATGCGATATGGTACGGACGGCGGTTCTGACTTCTTCTTAATAATCGGTATCCGACTATGTTGGGTACGCCGTATTCTTAATATATAGGGATTCGGATACAATCTTGCTGAAGACCAACAGGTTAACATCACAGATGGTCGATAAGGATGGGTAGATTGACAGGCTAACACCACAAACAGAAGGTCTTGTACGGCTAAACGGGCACGAACTACTATTAATGACCAACAGGCTGACACCACAGAAGGTCTTGTACGGATAAGCAAGCATTAACTACTATTGCTACGGATGATCAACAGGCTGACACCACAGAAGGTCTAAGAAATGGACAGGTTACTAACTACGGCCGGTGAGACTTTGTAGCCCCAAGAACAAACCACTAGAGTTTGTAAAAAATTAGCCTGAAGCTTTAGTTTTAAGCGCACTTAGGTCCGAACTTGATTACTGTCGTAATACTTCTGCTCGAGTTCCCTAAAGTGATGTGAGCTTTTATACTTTTGGCGAGGCCCACAATTATGCCCCACCATATATTTTCTGACTTTTTATTATGAACAGCTTGATACAACGGAGATGCACACACCTAACTGATTATGGGTTGTTATGCAGGGAAAGAAAATGTGTGCAATTCACAAACCCACGCTGCCAGTAGAACATCCGGTTTTATCTGGTTATCGCGCACAAGTTTCCTATGACTTGGCCATCGGATGACGTCACGCACATGTGCGTGCCCGTTCACTGGAGCATCTTTGTATTGCTTGAACAAACGATTTACAACGGAGACGCATACACCCAACTGATTAAGGTTTGATGTGCCAAGAACTTAATATGACAACGCAGCTAGTGGGAACTGGAGTTAGTGGAACTGGAGTTTTTATGGACATGTACAACGAAAAGTTTGTACAAAAAATAGAATGTCGAGAAAGTGACATGGAGCAAAATGGATGGAAAAACTTCTGTTACTACTTGCAAAGATTTTATGTCAAATCAAATGAACGACTATAGGGACAGACTAAAGCCTCTTTCCGTGGGCACTCTAGAGAAGGGACGCGAATGTTGGTGATCCTATTGCTTCATGAATGCTTTCAGAGTACAATTAATTCCCCAAAGCTACTTAACTATTTCAATATATTGCGTCCTTTTCGCCCCCTCTAGAATTATGGCTTTCTTTACATCTGTTGCGCTAACTACGCTTTTAATGAAGCTATTAATTCTATGTCTTGTCTTTTGATTTGCTTTTGTATTAAATTGAATTCATTTTTAGTGTAATGGACCTATGACCACTTTGCGAAACGCCATCTACCCATTATTGCTTTGCATATTTATTATTATCTATAAATTAAAATATCATTCAAATGATTTATTTGAAAACCAGCTTCATATGTATTTACTAACTCAGAATTTACAAGTTTTGTAGAGCTAAGTACTCTAAAATATACAACAGTTTACAAAATATCAGTGCTTAAAGATTAATCTAAATTTTAAGACCCTTACATGAGAGAAAGCAAAATTAAGACTACGTATTATTACATATTTGGAGACGGAGTTGGACGAATTCGTTGAGCGGCACGAACCATTATTCCCTTTCGGCATAAGGCGTGCTAACGCATCAAAGAGTTATCCCCTAGGCTTTACCATTTATTAAAAAAATTTAAAAAAAGGATTTAAAAAAAACTATTTTATTTTTCACTTTTTAGTGTTTTTGTATTTACAACACGAAAAATTCTGCTCATACGTACAAACCAATTTCAACAGTTGCAGAGGTAGTATAGAAAGGAAATCCGGCAGCTGTAACCGAAATTCTGCAACATATTACGAAATTAGTCATTGTCATACCCTTCATCACCTTTTCAATGAGAACGAGTCCAAACTGACTTTTATCGCAATGACATTTTTCGCTCAAACTCAAAGTATGCTCAGTGATGTTGTGTTTATATCTGAAATTAATTTTTAATCACACCAATTGCACAAAGGAAGTTAATAATAATATAATAATATAATATATATATTTCATGGATGATGTACACAAGATTTACAAATCTTTTATACGTACCTACTAATAAATAGAAACTGGAACTAGAAATTGTTGAATTTTAGGGAAAATATACTAACTAAGATTTCATATGTAACCACTTACATTGCAAGAAAGAAAAAATAAAAAACTAATCGATAAAAGCTAAACAATCAAAACTAGACAATAAAGATAAAATTATTAAATTATTATATATAAAGTAAAGTATAAGTCAATTGACTCGTAGATAGGCATATAAAAGTGTTTACATACTGGGATGTAAGACAACGTTTAGGGAATATGAGCTTTGAGCAACGTCCTAAATGCATTGACAGAGTGTGAAGACTGAACGAAAGAAGGAAGACCATTCCAAAGACAGGCAGCCTGAACAGGGAAAGAACTCTCCATGACAGCTTTACTGAACCTAGGTATTATAATGTTACGGTGACGTCTAGAAATAGAACCCTGAAAGAATTCTCTGAGATACTCCGGCTCATTACTGTTCAAAATATTATAAAGGAGAATAAGTATTCTATGTTCTAGATAAGAGCCATAAGCCATAGTCTACGTAAACCAGCATAAACCCTACTGAGCATTTGATTAATGTAATCACAGAATTTCATGCTGCTATTCAGAACAATTCCGAAATCCGTAACTTTGCTAAATTTAGGCAGGTCAAAACCATTCAGGGTAACAGGTGGAACATCAATATGATCCAATGCATTACTATAGAAATGCATGCACTGTGACTTTGCAGGATTAAGTGATAGGCCGTTTAGCACAGATCATTCATATATGTTACCTAAAGCTATATTAATACGTGCAATGCAGTCCTCAAGCAATCCGATAGGTCTACCCAAATACAGGTAAACATCATCTGCGTACATATGAATCTTGCTACTCTCAACAACCCGCGCGAGATCATCAATAAACAGGCTAAACAGCAATGGGCCAAGTACGGAACCTTGCGGAGCACCATACTTTATCGTCAATGAACTCGAAAGAGAGCCACTAACCCTTACCCACTGATGACGGTCCGAAATAAATGCCCTTATCAGAGAAATTGCAGAGCTGCTGAAATTGTACCTGGTCACAAGCTTTCAAAGGAGAATTCTGTGATCAACGCTGTCGAAAGCTTTGTTCATGGTTATGTTTTGAATTGAATAAATAATAATTTTAGTTTTCCTTTATATAAATATTAATTCCTAAAAGATTAAAATGTGCGTAATAAATAGATGGAAGCAACTGGGTGAATTATTAAGTAATTAAGGGTATTTTTTGTTTTCCACGACGCCTCTAACAAAATTTTAAATTTGTGTTACTTTTGTCTGTTGCTGTGATTACTGCAAAAATTGTAAAAACAACAATTTGAAGAGGGACTTGATTGATTATAAAATCAAAGGGCGATTTTTGGGCGATTTCAAATAATGGCGCGGCGACTTTGTGCGACTTCGGTGCCACGGCTCGGCGACTTTTGCTCCATACCGTCTGGCATCTCTGGCTGCCACTTCTTCAACTCTCGTCATAAGCCACACTTTTTGTCATGTCACAAATGCATTCAGTATCATCTAAATCAGTCCATGCGTTACCAAATTAGACTACCACCACCACAACCCTTGGTCAACATTTTTCCTTATAGTGGCAATGTATACAATGAAATAGAATCATCCAGATAGGTATATGTGTTAAGTTGTTGGGTAACGACCCTTTCTCACCCCTTCTCGTGGTACCAATAGGGCAATATATTCTGCACATAAAAAGAAGAATCATCCAAATCGGTCTATGCGTTAAGAAGTTGATTGATATCCACCACATCCCACAACCCCAACCTCTCCGTTTAAAATTGTTTCGCAGTACCAATGCGGTAACATACACATCAGAAAAAGAATCGACTAAATCGCTTCACAGGTTACGAAGTTAGACTGCCATCTCCCCCATCCATGCCCCGCCACAGAAGATTTTTTTCCATTATTAAGAATAGGCGATCATCTTCTATACAACAAAAAAACTATCCAAATTGGTCCAAGCATTAGGAGTTAGGGTTCACCCCCACCACCAACCCACCTCCCCAGCAACATTTTTAACATAGTACCAATCGGAGTACCCAACAAAGAAAATAATCATTTAAATCGGTCCACGCGTTACGAAGTTAGACTCCTCACCCCACCCTTGCACCGAATTTTTTTCATTGCTAGGGGGTTCATATTGCATACAAAAAAATAATAATCATTAAAATCGGTCTACGCGTTACGAAATTATGCCCGGTCGTACATAAAAAAATAAAATAAAGAAAAATTAATAAATATGTATGTGTCGAACTGAGAACCTTTTTGTTTTTGGGAAGTCGGTTTGTCGGTTTGTGTGATTAAAACGATGAGACATTGACGTTACAGGTTATGTGTTCTTAATCTCCTATAATTATATGACAGGAAATATCTTCAATTTACAAAAAAATACATATTTTTGAATTAAGATCCGACATCCAACATCAAAGGTCGGTGCTTTGTCTTTAACATCGATTGTGCTATATTCTAAAAACTTCAATATATTTGAAAATTACTGGGAAAGAATTGAAAGCTTTCCCTGTGTCGCAATTGAAAAATTCCCCTATAAAAAGAACGAAAAAAATTAAAAAATTTAAGAAATCACTTGTAAGTTTTAGTTCCATAAAAGCCCCCCCCCCCCCCCCCACAGTGGTAAGGGCTCTAGACTCGCAACTTAATTAATTATTATACATATATGTATATTTGCAACCAGGCATATGTTATCTGAAAACGTGTGACACAGTATACAAACCCAGTTAAGTAAACAAGTTATTTGCTTTATAAATTTACACAAGTGGCAACATTTGCAAGGCAATATTCTCAAGCCAACTTCAAATTGGACATTGTTCTATCTATCAGTTCGTTTCTTTCAAACCGTTGCGTGGAAAAGTTTATTACAAAAATTTTACTCTTCGTTAGACTATGTTTTTTCGAATATATATACTCCTTGGCCTGAGAGTACTTGTTTTCTCTCAAAAGAAATTTCGGATTCGTGATGGTATACAAGTCGGTACCCAACCTTTTTCTGATCACATTGCAAATTTCGCAGAATTTCCGTATATAGCACATTTGAAAGTTTTTATAAGGCGAACTGTCGGAAGGACAATTTTTGAAGCGGAAAAAATATGTGGAGCTACGATTATTGGAAATGATGTTCTTCTGACCGCTGCGCATTGCGTTAAAAGTGCAGAACCGGAGGACATCATTGTACGGGTCGGAGTGATACATTCAACTTTGCCCAACAACGGTTCAAAAATATTTGTAGCTAGGTCGTATGTAGTACATAGGGACCATAACAGTCCTTATATTTACAATAACGATATAGCACTTGTTTGGCTAAATGAATCATTGAGTTTAACTAATCTGATTTCAAATATACAACTTCCTACTGTAGACGATTATATAACTGGTGAAAAGGCAACAACTGCAGGTTGGGGTTTGGATGAAAAAGGCGACTATTCATCCTTTTTACGAAAAACGGAGCTCACAATAATAGGAAATGACGATTGTCAGAATTACACTTTGAGTCAAATTACAACAAATATGTTATGTGCTTCTGGAGAAGAAGGTTCATTAACTTGCAGTGGTGATTCAGGCGGCCCATTGATATATAATAATCGTCTAATAGGTATAGTATCTTGGTCCATGGATTTCCAAAGAATTTCTAGATTTAAAATGACATGTAAAAAGGACTTACCAGCAGTATTTGTTAGAGTTGCTTATTATCTATCTTGGATAGAAGAACACATTTTGAAAGAGAAGGAAAAGAGAAGTGTTTAAAATAAATTGTTGTGTAAATTTATAAATTGTGATTTTAAATAAAATAAATAAATTTTTGAAAATGAGTCACTAGGCAGTTTTATAAGTCCCGGACCTCTAATTTAAATTCCACGCTGTTACAGAATGTTATTCGAACGAAATCCCACATGTATCCATACACAGAAAATCGGGAAATAAATATACCGCGCCGTTTTGATACTACAGCATCTATAAGAACCCAGTTGTTGGTCAACTGGCTGTCCTATAATCTGTTATAAAAAGATTGGCAGTGCACGCTCTTATGGAGTATTGCTGTCTGCTTTATTTTCCCATCATTTTCCTATGCATCCATTCCTCTTCCTCAGCAACAGCCACGATTTCAACTCAGAACATTTGCATGTTTCTTTAGCCCAGTCATATTAGGGGTTTCACCTCGGAATGAAAGAGTATAAACCTTTGTTTTGTCGTTCTAAATGTTGTCTCAAAAGTCACAAATGTTTTCGTGTCCGCGTCTTAAGATATTGAAGGTCAAAGGTCATAAAAATCGGTTTTTCGCGAATATCTCGCTTTCTATTGCTTAAATGAGATTTGCACCTATTATAAAAGTTGTAGAGTATA
Source organism: Leptarthrus brevirostris (assembly GCA_964036015.1). Taxonomy (NCBI): domain Eukaryota; kingdom Metazoa; phylum Arthropoda; class Insecta; order Diptera; family Asilidae; genus Leptarthrus; species Leptarthrus brevirostris. Next base: position 114,746,653 of record OZ038372.1, on the reverse strand, counting down.
AAATTCTCTACAACTTTTGTTTGAACTTTTTTTTCATACGATCAACCGTTTTTGCGGTAGACCGCGAAGAGTGCGCCGCGTACAGTCATATATGGCCTAATGCTAGGTCAAGCGTGAGTTACGGTTATCAGTACGTTGTATAAAGTTAATTATTTACAAAATTATAATTATTAAACAATGCCCATTATTTATGTACTAATTATTAATTATTTATATTTAACTATAGTATATTATTAATTTTGGATTATATATTTTAATTATATTTTAAGTTAAAACGACATGACAGATGTTCTATTGTATTCAAGGCCACTTTCTCTTTTAAGGGGCCACTTTGTATTAGTCAAGATTATTCGTTAGTTTGAAATTGTATCTTCAAAACGACGGACGTACGGTTTTAAGAGCTATGGCTGATTTGTGTTTTATATGTGGTAAGTCACTTTCAGAAGGTGTTTCTGTGAATGTCGTACGTGGTTTACAAACTTTAAAAACTGTAAGTATTGAAAGGAATGATGGACATATAGACTATTTAAATACTTTAAGTTCTGTGAATGTGCATTCCGAGTGTCGAAAAGTGTACACTAGTAAAAATGCTATTGTTGCATCGAAACGACGCACAGAAGAGGGTGAACCTTCAACGTCAAGTGCACCTCGTAAAAAAAGAAATGAAGTATTTGATTTTAAAAAATTGTGCTTATTTTGTGGCCAAGAAGCTAATGAAGTAGCAGAAAGGAAAAAAAAAGATAAGTATAGACGGACAATAAGTAATGTAAGTACTCTTGCATTCAAAGACAACGTAATTAAAAAAGCAGAAGAACGCAACGATTCCTTAGGAGAATTAGTAAAGGAACGTATACTTTACGAGTATGATTTGATTGCTGCTGAAGCAAAGTATCATACTATTTGCTATACCGACTTTTTAACCCGAGTACCATCTGCTGATAAAAAGCCTTGCCAAATTGATCAAGTCACTCAAGCAATGAAGGAGATTTTTTGTTATATAGAAAATAATGAAGATTCTCAATTTACTTTGAAAGACCTGAAAGATGTCCTTACGGAGTACGTACCAGACGATAAGACGATTATTACAAAACTACAACAAAAATATTTAACTGACATTATAATCACAAAAAAAAATAGGAGCATTTACAATTATATCTTTCCGTGATACACAGGTTAATGTATTATCAAAAGCTTGGTACGAAAATAAAAAAAGCACTCCTGCAGAAGAACGTTTTCCAAAATCTGAGGACAACATTGATCATTTCCGCTACACGCAATTCATCAAATTAACGAAACTAAATAAACCTGTACAATTGTCAACACTTCCACCAACAAGTGTAGCAGCTCATCAACATATAAATCGTGTCTACTACCAGATTCAAACGTGGTTAGGAAAAGACTTAGAACCTCAAGAATGGGGCTGGGTGCTTGAAAATGAAATCCTGGAGCCCATAAGAACGTTATTGCCTCCAGCACCAGCCGAACTACTAAATATAATATTTTGCAATTGCAAAAACGGTTGTGGTTCCCGCTGTGGATGCAGAAAATCAGGGCTACTATGTTCTTTAGCTTGTGGCCAGTGCAATGGACAAGCTTGCCTCAACGCGTCACTATATCCAAGTAATCCCGATGAAGAAAGCGCATACGATCCTGAAATTCTGGAAGGTTTGGAGATGAATAACACATGGGCTGAAAAGTCCCGGGCCTAACAAAGAAAACGCGGTTTTTTTTGTTCAAAATTGGCTTTATTCATCAACGTAATCTCCATCAAGAGCCACACAATTATTCCAGCGCCGCTCTAACATTTCAATACCACTTTTGTAGAACGATTTATCTTTTGCCTCAAAATAGGCCTCAGTTTCAGCGATAACCGCTTCATTCGAGCGAAATTTCTTACCGGTGAGCATTTGTTTGAGGTCTGCGAACAGCCAGTAGTCGCTGAGAGCCAAATCTGGCGAAAACGGTGAATGTGGGAGCAATTTAAAGTTCAATTCATGCAGTTTTGCCATTGTTTTGATTGACTTGTGACACGGTGCGTTTTCTTGATGAAACAAAATTTTTTTCTTTGCCATATGCGGTCGTTTCTTTGCAATTTCGGCCTTCAAATGCTCCAATAATGCTATATAATATTCACTGTTGATGGTATTTCCCTTATCAAGATAGTCGATGAATATTACACCACGCACATCCCAAAATACCGAGGCCATAAAGTTTCCAGCCGATTGTTGTGCTTTCGGGCGCTTTGGACGAGGTTCATCAGTTGCTCTCCACTCAGATGACGATCGTTTTGATTCCGAAGTGAAGTGATGGATTCATGTTTCATCCATTGTTACATATCGACGCAAAAATTCCGGTTTGTTACGTTTAAACATGGCCAAACATTGCTCAGAATCATCAACACGTTCTTGTTTTTGGTCAACAGTGAGCAAACGCGGCACCTCCTTTGAACAGAGCTTTCTCATAGTCAAATGCTCATGCAATATAAAGCCAACACGTTCTTTTGATATCTTTACGATGTCAGCTAACTCACGCAACTTCACTTTTCGATCATTCAAACGATTTTGTGGATTTTTTTATGTTTTCTGGTGTTACCGCCTCATTTGGACGTCCACTGCGTTCTTCATCATCGGTGTCTCTACGACCACGTTTGAAGTCAGCAAACCAACGTTTTATTATTGTTTCCGATGGAGCGGAGTCCTTATAACACTTTTGAAGCCATTGCTCTGCTTGAAAGGTATTTTTTCCCATCAAGAAGCAGTGTAAAATTAAAACACGAAATTGTTTTTGATTCATTGTTCCCAAAATAACAAAAGTAGTGTTACTCTTAGCACAATAACTCACAAACTTATAAGTAGAATATCATGAAATTTTAACAGCTTTCTTTTGAAGGTTAGTATTAACTGAAAAAGCGGTGAATGCAATAAGACTAGCGCCATCTATGTGTTAGGCCCGGGACTTTTCAGCCCATGTGTTATGACCGATAATGAGGATGATGACAATGAATTGAACATTTTCGTGCGACAACAAGAAGAAGACGACGAAGAAGAAGAAGATAACTAGCTTTCATTTACAATTTTATTATAATTAAAATCAACAAAAATTCTTTTAATATTTGTACTCACATTTCAATAAATGTATAATATGCTATATTTAATGATAAATAAATATATGTATAAAATATATTCCCTAACTGTCTTTTTAACTTAAAATATAATTAAAATATATAATCCAAAATTAATAATATACTATAGTTAAATATAAATAATTAAGTCACTTATTTTAATTAAATATAAATAATTAATAATTAGTACATAAATAATGGGCATTGTTTAATAATTATAATTTTGTAAATAATTAACTTTATACAACGTACTGATAACCGTAACTCACGCTTGACCTAGCATTAGGCCATATATGACTGTACGCGGCGCACTCTTCGCGGTCTACCGCAAAAACGGTTGATCGTATGAAAAAAAAGTTTGAACAAAAGTTGTAGAGAATTTTATACTCTACAACTTTTATAATAGGTGCAAATCTCATTTAAGCAATAGAAAGCGAGATATTCGCGAAAAACCGATTTTTATGACCTTCAATATCTTAAGACGCGGACCCGAAAACATTTGTGACTTTTGAGACAACATTTAGAACGACAAAACAAAGGTTTATACCAATTTACAGCTTATTATCTTTCATTCCGAGGTTGACCCCTTTTTATACCTAATATGACTGGACTACTTGGTGAATCCATCCATAACCATTCATTAGGGCTTTTTTTTATTAAAAGCTGTGCAACATTGAACCAAAAATATATACATATTTCAAAATAAGTAATTCAAAACAATTTATAATAAGTAAATTCAAGCATTTCTACAAACCTACTGCTAAAAGATATAATCTGGCCGACCATTCCAGTCATTCGAATTCGTATTGCATCAGAGAACTTCGTATGTAAAAACACCCACCACCCACCACTGAGTGCATCTGGCTGCTGACGCAATCAGTGCCCAGAGTTGCCAAGTCGGGCGATTTTTCGCCGATTGGGCTACTTGATTCCTCAGTTAGGCGAGAACATTTTCCTCTCTGCGACTAGGCGCTTTTGGGCGATTTTTTAATTCTTGCCGGGCGCTTTTGGGCTATAGGCTGAATCAGAATGCAAGGCAGCCTACAGTATTGGCTAATCGAAACCACATAACCCGACGTAACAGTAAAAAAAATGTTCCTGTCGAGTCATCTCAAACTCTAATTTTGTGCGAATAAGTTTTTACTGACTTAGAACGAGTCACTGACGCTTATCGCTCAAACATAAAAGTATGTTCAATGCCTTCGTCACGTCGTGGATATCTGATTCTGATACAGCCGACATCAAAATTGTTTTTCTGTCGTCCCTGCGGTTGCTTTTGTTATCCTTTGTATATATATTAATTCCTAAAACATTAAAATGAGCGTAATAAATAGTTGGAAGCGACTGGGTGAATTATTAAAGGCTGTGACTATTTACACTTACGTGTATTTACGTGTACTTACGTGTATTTATGTACGTCAAAAATTTATTAGACTTTCTGGGAGGAAATCAGGTTTTTAATTGCTTTATTAAATGATGAGTTACCGCCCCCCTCCCCGCGCTAGGGAATATATTTGTATAGTAGTACATAAAAGTACATAAAGTACGTAAAAGCGGAACTTTTCTGAATTCAAAAGTACACGTAAATACACGTAAGTGCAATTGGTCACTCCCATTAAATACCTACTTAATTAAGGGTATTTTTTTGTTTTTCCAGTTGCTATCTATCTATCTGTTGCTGTGGTTACTGTAATAAATATAACATTAAAGTTGTACAAACAAAAATTTGAAAGACGCCTCGGCTCGGCGACTTTTTCTGCTTTTTCGGCATCTCTGTCAGTGCCTCTTGTTTTTTTTTTTTTTTTTTGATGCGTTAGCATGGTTTTGTCCGGAAGGGCAGTGAGGAAACTTGAGTCTTGTTTTTTGCATTGCTGCGAGCTAGACAAACAGCCCAGAGATGGAGTGGATAATTTTAATTTCTTAATAAAAGCTCACGGGGTCATCTGGTCTTGAACCCGGGACCCATGGATTGTTGGTCGTGCCGCATAACGAATTGATCCAACTCCGTCTCCTTTATACGGTTTTTGGCGAGTTTGAGAAATTGCGGCATAATAACTTCCCATTTACCGTGTACTGCCAATCTTTTTGGAACAAGGTATAGAGCTGGCACAGGTTGGGGAAGCACTCCACCTAAATTTGGCTTTCGCTATGAAATGCTGAACCCAGCAGTATGTGAACTACTTCTGCTCTGGAGCAGTGCATGACACAACTATTTCTCGCCAGTTCATTTGCCTTTTCATTCGCTGGTATATTCCTACAAAACGGAACGGAACCAAAAGGGTTCATAAAAATTATGCGTTCTTCCTTGCTGGCCTCGTCTTGTCACTATGCCTGTTGACTGCCTCCGTCTGTTTAGTATGGGATAGGCTTGCTTGACTTTCACGGGAGTACTAAGATTGGTGCTCGCAGATCCAATAGCTTTTTTAATGGTCTCCAGGCTAAAGACCACTAACTTGTCTTCTAAGGAGATCAAAGATATGTGTTTTGCCTTTCAGTAATTGATTGATCCTTTTTGGGACCCACTAGTAAGGTCGGAAGAGGTAGGTCCGCCCCGGAAGAGCCGACAAACTCATGTAAGGCATACAAACGAACTTGCCAGGGCATCGAAGGAAGTTCATTCATGGCTGGTTTAGTCCCCAAACTTTCATTCTTCGGCACGGTTTGATTTACAAATGAATAATACAGTATTATCAATCAATTCCTGACCATGCTCCTAGCGATGTTTTGCAAAGAATACACTCAGCCTATCCTAATACACATGCCTGTTAAGTGATCCACTTATGGAGGCTAATTCTCACACATACCCACACATAGAACATTATTTTCCACTTTCATAAGTCCTCAAGTTTCTTTGATATAAAACATCCATATCTAAGGCTTTTTAAAATTATAGGAAATTGTATGATGTGAACAAAGAGGCCTGAAAGGTACAATTTTTCATTCAATTTCAACTTATTCAACGAATTTCAATATAAACTGGTTTAGGTTATCTGGTTTTTTTATTAATAATTGTTTAATTTGTCTATTGTAATAATATTGGCCATAAAGTCTGCAACGATCTATTAGGCAAAGGCAAGCCGTCTACACCTATATCAATCTCTATGGTGTCGAATAAAATTTGGTAAAGACCAATTTAATTTTCTAAAGTTATCCTCCAAACCCAAATGATAGTAGACAGTTCCTGATGGAACAACAATTGTCTCAATTTGCCTATTGCAATTTTAATGAAGTAAAATGTTTGTTTCTACAACCACATTTGCGTTATTTAAAATTTGTAATAGCTCGTCACATGCACTCTTTGTTATTTTATGTTTAATACACCTCCCAGCTAGGGAATCAGAAAGACTATCGATCTCTTCACGTATGTATGAAGTATAGTAATTATTATCATCCTCAGTCAAACGGTGATAACCTATTTCCACATTAGCAATGTCACTGCTTCGTTTATGAACAAATTTATAATTCGCGGAAATTGTAACGAACACTGGGAAACAAGTATTTGTTTTAAGGATAAATTTAAATGTTAACATTTTTATAAAAATGGTCACTGAACGACATGAGAATTCTTCTTGATTTTTAGATTCCGACACAAAGATTTTACACACAATTACTTGAAATGATTTTTGATTATATCGCCTGATAATTATGGCCCCAAAAGTAGATAATTAATTAATTAATTTAATTTGAACAATTAACTAAAGCGAAAATTTGTCGATAAAAAGCAATTTTATAAAACCCTCCGAACTCTCCGAAATGAAGCAAATTTTTAACCGACTTTCCAAAAACAAAGAGGTTCTAAGTTCGACACGTATTTTTTTTATGTATGACCGGGCATAATTTTGTAACGCGTGGACCCATTTTGATGATTCTTTTTCTGTTGGGTAGAGTATGTTCCCCGATTGGTACCATGCCAAAAATCTTGCGGGTGTATAGGAGTGGGGGTGGGGTTGAATCAAACTTCTTAATGCGTGGACCGATTTGGATGGTTCTTTTTTGTTCTATAGAATATGATCACCTGCTGTTAATAATGGAAAACAAATCTTCTGCTGTGGGGCGGGGAAGGGAGAGATGCTGTGTCCAACTTCGTAACGCATGGATCGATTTTGTTTATTCTTTTACTAATGTATAGAGTTTGTTACTCCATTGGTACCGCGACAAAAATTCAAATGGTTGGGCTGGGTGAGTGGTGGATGTCAACTTCTTAACGCGTAGACCGATTTGGATGTGTAGAATATATTGCCGCATTGGTACCACGACAAAAATTTATGGGCTGGGGTGGGAAGGGGTGGGAAGGGGTCGTTACCCAATATCTTAACGCATAGACCTATTTGGATGATTCTTTTTTGTTGCATGAATTGCAACTATAAGAAAAACTGTTGACCAAGAGTTCTGGTGAGGGTAGTCTAACTTTGTAACGCGTGGACTGATTTAGATGGTTCTGAATGCATAGAGTATATATTTATGTCATGACAAAAAATGTGGCTTATGGTGAGAGTTGAAGAAGGGGTGGCGCCTAGATATGTAAGGCTTAGATCGCTTTCGATGATTTTGATCCTGCTGCACAAAATACGGTTTCGATGCGTTGATTCTCTCTTGCTGTATAGACTACGGTGGCGAACTAGCGCGATAATAAAAATTTTGTATCGAAGCAAAGGGTTGAACTGTTGAAGTTGGGCGATTAAATACTTTTGTTGTACTTGGTTATTTTGTTTAATTTACACCGATTTGAAAATTTCGTAATAGATATAAAATGAACAATTATTTTATGCTTTTTAGCGCTTTTTGTAAAGTCGGTTCAACTTTTGTTTACAACTATTTTATGTTAAATAGCTTTTAACAAAATTGCAGCTCACGAGATCAACAATTCTTAAATTTTAAAGTACAAGGCAGCTGGACATGCTTATATGTAAGAATAAGAATTCAATTTTAGCGAGCTGCGAAATTTAGCTGTTTATTTTATTAATAAGAATCAAGTGCCGTGCTGCAGAGATTCAACTCCTGAATATTCTTTTCAAAATTTCAGTTGAAAAATTCGCAAATAATAATATAATTATCAACTTACTAATACTTTTAAATTAAAAGGGTCAAAAATGCAATCAAAATGAGCTTCTACCGTATTCGATTGTAAATATATATATATATATATATATATATATATATATATATATATATATATATATATCTAGTTCCCGTAAGCCCTAGTGGGGCATGGGGTGGGAGAACAACTTCACCCAATTCGAAACAACGATTCCATATGGACCCACATTTAAAGTAGATTCGGAACCACTGACATTTACTTTACAACCCCAATGGCTTTCTTTTTATCGTAAACTGTTATCAGCAGAAAGCAAACATGGGTCGTCGTCGGTGGGATTCAAACCGCGGTCCTTCTTTGTTTCCCGAATTGATCCATTGTCTTCTGTTGACGACGGTATTGACTACGTGAGGGAAAGGAGTGGTGCTGAAGACTCTACACTCCTCCGTTGTCAACTTCTAGGATCTCGTCATTCTCAAGGACTCATGTCGTCTTTTAAGTTGACATCATCGCCAGAGCTTTTTGAAATAATGTCTGCCCCTGATTTTTGGTCCGAAAATATCATTGCACACGATTTGTGCCCCGTCGTAGGGTCGCGGGAAGCTCTCAAAATAGAACCACTACTGGCAACCAAAAAAACAACGTACACTATCCCTTTATTACCAAAATGTAAGGGAATTAAGAACAAGAACAAGCCGGTTATTTCCGGCTTCTCTTGCCTGTTACGACTTCATCGCTCTGACCGAGACCTGGCTTCAGAAATGATGCAGAAATTCTTGACGAGTCCTATCAGATTTTTCGTAAGGATAGATACTCCGACTCCATGGCTCGTGGTGGTGGCGTCTTGGTTGCATGCAAATCGCATCTCTGGGGAAGATGCATATTTTCCTGCTATGTTGTTATATCCCTCCAAACTTGACAAACTATGCTGATGCAGATGGTCGAAGACTTTACGATATTGTAATTCTGAGCAGAGATTTTATTAATAATATGACAAACCCAGAGGACGAAATCATCCTTCTTGGTGACTTTAACTTACCCAGCGTTCAATGGGTATTCAACGCTTATGACGATGACTACCTTCCCTTAAATTGTCTTAATGCTAAAGACTCCCATTTTCTTGACGACATCTCCTCCTCTGGTTTACACCAAATGAGTGATGTAAGGAAGTCTATGGGAAGACAGTTAGATCTTATCTTTTCTTCTGATTCGAGTAACACTATAGTTGAACAGACTTCTCGTAACTTATCCGCTATCGACAGTTTACATCCGCCCATTATCATCTCTTTTTGTTACGATGGTTCTAATATTGCTGACCACAACGTAGATCAGTACGTTCTTGATTTGAAAAGGGCGGACTTCTCTGATCTTTTAAACCGGATCGTCTCAATCGATTTCCGATCCCTTTTTTATGATAGCGATATCGACGATTGTGTTTCCGTGTTTTATGATAAGATTTATGATCTGTTTAAATAGTGTGTACCACCTAAACGGTCGAGATCATCCTCTGATTTCCCCCGTGGTATACTAGAGAACCTCGGAGCCTTAAGAATAAAAAAGTTGGTTGTGGAAAACCTTCTTACGCTGTAGAAGCACGTCTGCTTATTGTGATTTCGTTTATTGTTATGACATGTTTTTAGCGTTGTCATCATCTTTATACAGGGAATACATTGATAATGTTCGCGATCGCTTGTGTAATGATCCTCGTACCTTTTTTAAATTTGTAAATATGAAGAAGAAAACTGATAATTATGCATCTACAATGCGGTACAATTGATCCTCCAGTTGCAGCGCGCCCGATATAGCCGATAACCTTGCATTGTTTTTTGAGGGCGCATTTTCATCAGGCAACTTTGTGCCTTCGCTGGAGGAGTTTGCTCATATCCAGGATTGCCTCACAGCCTCCATTGCTTTGCCCAGTATAAGGGAACTTTAAATAGACTTTTCTTTTGGTCTTGATGGTAGTCCACGTACATTCTTGAGATCCTGTTCTGACGCCTTACTCACTCCACTGGAACTCATCTTCAAGAAATCTCTTCAGGCCGGTAGATTTCCTACGTTATGGAAGAGCTCCTTTATAATTCCTGTTTATAAAAAGGGGCATAGCAACTTAATAACAAATTATAGGCCAATCGCGAAGCGCGTTGTTCGAATCTGTTATATATTCACAGCTTGTTGGGCAGTGTAAGGGGATAATCTCATCTACACAACATTGCTTTCTGGGGAGGTCGACTACAACAAACCTCTGCCTTCCCACAAGGTCTCCAGACTGACTGCGTCTATACCGACTTTAGTAAGGCGTTTGATGAGCTCCCTCATTCTGTGATTATGCTTAAATTTAAAAAGTTGGCTTTTCCGCCTTTATTGCTCGACTAGATCTGCTCTTGCTTAAAAGATAGGACATATCGAGTATCTTTCCGTAATACTTTATCCAGAATCGTTACGGCTTCATCTGGCGTACCGCAGGGTAGCCATCTGGGGCCGTTGCTGTTCATTCTTGCCATTGACGACATTGTTCCTCTGATTAAGCACTCCAAAGTTTTAATCTACGCAGATGATATGAAGATTTTTTCTTGCGTTAGAAACAGTTATGACTCTTCTTGCATTCAGGATAAAATACATTCATGAACTGGTGTGGATCTAATGGCCTGCAGCTTAACTTGGATAAATGTGAGGTTGTGTCATTCTCTAGGTACCAAAATCAGCTCGTCTTTGATTATGCCCCTGCGGAAACTAATATCTGTCGTGTGCAGTCCGATACTGATCTTGGTCTGAAGCTTGACCGTAAACTTGATTTCACTCTGCACATTAACTACATTGTTTCTAAGAGTAATTCAGGTCTGGGTTACGTAAAGCGTTGGTCAAGGGGATCGGAAGACCTTAATTCACTTATTCCTTTCTTTGGTTAGGCCTATTATCGAATATGCATATCAGGGCTATGCATTCTAGACGCATTGAATCGGTGCAGCGGAACTTTGTTATGTTCGCACTAAGAGACCTTCCGTGGAATAATCCACTCAGGCTTCCTCCTTATGTAGATCGCCTCCATTTGCTTAATATGCACTCATTGGAAGAACGTCGTAGATGTGCTGACCTAGTCTTTATTCACCAGCTTTTGAACTCAAACATAGATTCTTGCACTCTCTCAAGTATGGTTTCTTATAGACATACCCCGTATAGCTTAAGGAGATTGCCTTCACTGCTTGTTATTCATTCTTGGTCTAACATGATGCATGAGCCTATAAAGCGCATGTGTGCATTTCGCATCCGGCACTATTTCCATTGTATTTGTCTCAGTGGTCAGTAATTTTATCTCAGTTGAGACCCGCGGTCACTTTGAGCTACCTTAAAAAGTATCCAGTAATCAAAAAGTTTAAAAAATGCATTGAAAGCTTTATTTCAACGACATATACCTAAGAAGTAAAAGGGGTCAGAGGACATATGTAGATAAGAAATAAAAAACCGATGAGGGAAAACCATTTCATCTTTTGTCTTGAGGTATTATGGACCAGGGAAATTGTTCTAATAAATAGCAAATTAAGTTCGTCATAATTTTTTTATGAGGCCTGCGCCGCCTCAGGCAAGTTCCAATGTTTGCCTTTGGGTAAATCCGCTGCTGCCTTCTGCCTTCTGCCTAGCTTCTATGCGAAGAATCATTCATGCATTGAAAGTGCAGGGCTGACTCAATTTCCCGCTGGGCTAGAATATCAAAATACACCAGTCCTATATAACATAACAACAGGAGGATAGACGAAATCTTACTGAAATTCCGAGGTGGAGTGGTTAAGATGGAGGGGGATGGTGTGAGTTTGCACGTATGTCCGACATTCGTGGTAAATAGTGCATGCCAGTATTCGCGGGCTATTGGCGTCTTGAGAAGACTCCACACCACCTATCCGAACTAATATAATACTACATTACTGCAACAATAACGATACCGCCGATAACATTTCCAGCGCACAGCTGTTATGTTCGGTATTAGATTAATACGCGGTGTAAGTAACAAAGTATTTGTTTCAACATTTTCTTGACTTTTATTGAATTATCTTTCTGTTATGATTCTTAAAATTTCTAAATATTAGTGATAATTTTTAGTGAAATATATCAATTAAACTATTGTGAATAATTTTTGAAACTTATTTTTATTATCGAATTCTGTGAGAGCTTCCAATTTAATTATGAAAGTTTATTTTATCCGTGAATTCCTTTTTTTAACAAATCTAATATTTCACACTAACCTGTTTTAGTGTCGCCCTCTATGTAGCGGATAGATCAAGCCTATTCCATGGGACTAGTCTTCTCTACAAATCAGAAACAGATTAGATTTATTTAATGCTTTTAAACGCCCTATTTAAAATTTAACATTACTTAAATAAACCTGGTATGGTGACGTAGACGAAGTGCAATCAATTTACAATGAGACTTTAACTTTATTTTGTTTTAATTTCTAATGCTTTCGGAATGACAAGTTTTTCCTCGAAACAAAAGTAAGCCCATATTCCCAACAATTTAGCAAAAACTTTTTAGCCAAGTTAATTTAGTGAAGGGATGAAAATCGTAAAGTTTATATGTTCAGTAACCGCAGAAGGGCATCACATTAAATTCAATTCTCAAGGATAAAGTGGGTCGAGGGGTCAGAAAAGACCAAATTTGTCCTGTTTTCCACTACACCTCCCAATATGAATGTTACTAAATTGGAATCCTCTTGATCCTCGCATCAATCTTCCACAGCTATGTCACTCTGCACAGCAATTTGTTAAGAGTAGGCAATCCCCTGCAAACTATCATCCCGCAGCCAGAGCATGGCACAACATAGCGTCAGAGAACACAAAACGGACCGAATCTCTTCCTGCAGGAACATAAATTATGGCTTCATTAAAAATTTTGTAACATTGTGGCCCGTAATTATACGAGGAATAAATTGTAGCATTACTAAGGAAGAGCCCTGACGAAGAGAGTGTTGTTGCTATTTACACTCTAAGTGGTAATTAAAACTTTTATGGGCTAACCCTTTAAGACTGGATTAAAAACAAAATGCCACCAACAGGGGGCCGTGCCAACGCTGGATGGTCCGCTGCTAAAACTTTGGTTGGGCTTTTGCTCGTAATGACAGGACCTTGTAGAGTGCATCGATAAGTATTCGCAAGCCGAGTCAACTATTTAATTATGTTGTAATTTATTCCCTAAGGAAACTTAAGTACTATCCCTGTGCTGGCGACTGCTTCCACTCTTGACTTACATACTTTATGGAATCACCTCAATTAAAATCCGCCCTGTTTGCGGTTTACTTCTGGAAACAGCTCTCCTGAACTAGTTTTCCCAGTGGAATCTTTGTTTTTGCGGTTTAAATAAAGGACGCAAATGAAACTGTGTTAGGCAAGGGTTCTGTGCTAACTTAATTTGACACATGTGGTTGATGAGATTGGAAACTTTGCGCGTATGTTCTAACATCCGACTTTGGAGCCTTTTCGGCATTGACTTATTGTATTACATGATTTTTGCCCAAATGTCATTTATGTAAACATGTTAAGCGCTTTAGTAAGAGATTTGATTACTTAATAATTTTAAGGCTGTATAAGTTGTGGGTGATGTTGTAAGAGCTAATGGGTAGGCTTTCCAACATTCAGTTCGCAAGTTCTATGTATAACAATCTGATAACATGTAACCCTAAAAAGCCATTAAGTATTGCAAAGTGGTATCGATGGTTCGAAATTCAAGCCTTACAGACTTTGTCATTTAACTGGTGAACTCCATCTTCGCAACCATGACCCACAGGGGATTACGGAAAATAATAAACAGAATAAAGTTTCGTAATGTATGCGACACTTTTTTTTTTATTTGTGATCATATTTATCATTGACATGTTATGTTTCTTATACTAAAGTCTTTAAATTTTTAGACCTTTATGAATTCCTAGCTGCACGTTCCTGGCGTTACTCGGACTTTTGGTAAATAAGCGTCCTTTTCAATTATTTTTACATGTCACTCCCATCCGACCCCTATCACTAGGGGTGTTAGGGTGTTTTAACACAACAGGGTATTTAACAGCATCGGGAATGTCATTATTCTAGGGCTTTACTCGTCAAGGTGTACACGATCTTCCTCTGGCCGCAATCTCGCCGAAATAAAGGCCAGTCTGAGTCCGATCTCGCTCTCGGCAAGATAAAAAAAAGGGAATTGTGGTGGGAAAACGGGGAGCGAGGATAAGTGATATTATTATGTAGATATGCATTTTCTTCTTATTCCTCTCGCCAAAACAAGGTAGCAAAGGCTCTTCTTTGCTAATGGGGATAAAACGAAAATATCTTAAGAAAGAAATAATGAGAAAGAAGCGATTGATGAAAGCAGTGCATACTTACATCTATGCCCCATAAATAACAGAATTAACAATTTTCGGAGCGACATAAAAGATAGAAGATGTCAAAAAAGGATGGAACCTAATTTTGTAACGCGTGGTCCGATTTCAATGGTTCTTTTTCTGTTGTATAGAGTGTGATCCCTCATTGCTAATACGAGAATAATTTGGTTTTATGGTGAGAGGTGGGGGTGGGGGGAGGAGTAGTCTTACATCGTAACGCGTGGTTATCTGTCTTTTCCTTTTCTTGCTCTCTCTCGTAACGTACATTTTCTTCTAAAATATCTTCTACTTGCAACGGAACCAAAGCGGATTCAATTTATCTTCCTTAAAAATCCAACCACATTCTGCTGCATCTAAAGATGTGCAAAGTGGAACTGCAGCCTTTTTCCACGTTGATGTAACATAAATCGTACGACGAATCTTTTGTTCCAAGGAAACTAAACAAAGAGGAATTAAACTTGAATCAAATCCGCGTATTTTTTTCATAAATTTTTCGTTATCACGCTTAAAGGAATAAAGCTTAGTAAAAATGCTATGCCTAGCGTCGTTAACATCGCTACAATATTTTGACTCCGTATATTTCTGCAGTATATTTTTGCATTACTTTCATTTTCTCATCGTCTGTTGAATCTTCGATTGCACTTAAATTTGCGAAAACTTTCTGATAAGTCTTATTTCTTTCTAAAATTTGGAAAGGTTTTTCTTGCGTTTTCTGTAAAAACTGGCCGTATAGTCACAGTCGGTTAAGGCATGAAAACCTGGTAAAGCTTTACATAATTCCGTTCCAAATTTTTCACCGAGAACCGAGCAATTGAAACAAAAATGTGCTCCGCAATTTTCCCAAATGTTTGGGGTACTATTTGTCCTTATACGTGTAGAAAATAAAATCCGTCTATAATTTCAATTGGTTTGGAGGGCTCAATTTTCGACTTTAAAATTTTTGCGAGAACGGACTTGTCGGTTTTGAACATTTCTCCAGAAAAGTTGGCAAGAGCCGGGGAGAGAGGGGCCAATGGATAAGCATCCATCCATCCATCTTCAATAGGGCAACCTTTTCCCCATCCTTAATTTTTATTACTGTTTTAGCGCATTCTGAGGCAAAATTTCTAATCGCATTACGTGAAAGCGGGTTTGTGAAATGGTGCGGGTTCCCAGAACATTCAGAAATAACAACTTCTTTCTGTTTTCGGCCAATGTCATTTAATGATAATAGAACTTAACTCGGCAACAATTGCTACTAGAGTGGAACTCTTCAATTCATGAGAGGTATCGTCTTTTCGCGTTATACCAAGCTGGTCAAGAAGTAGCGATACAAGTCTTGTCCGTAAACTGTGACTCAAGGCCCATCTTAGCCGTGCACTTGAAGAATTTGTAAAATTAGAAATCCCAGTTAATGAATTTGCAGCATCCGCGTTTATTGTCTGTTCCAGCGCTAGATCAAATAGAGAACGCGCAAAACTTTAATCCGATGATAAGATGGAGTAATTTTTAAGTTTACTATAAGTCGTTGTGTTTTAATTTTAAGAAATAAAGTCGTATGAAATACATTAATGACTATGTGTGCTCATGCCATTACATAAAATTTGAAATATACTTCCTTTTATCTATTCTTATTATTTAATACAATAATAATGAACTATTAATCAGTCTATAGTGCAATTGATAAGTAAACGAATATATGAATTCAGTGATTAATTTTGAATTTAGGACAATGCATTTCGTACGAGGAAAGCCCTCCCATAGCGAGAAAAAGCATCTTTTAGTGCGGCAGTAAATTTTTTTTAACAACAAAAGGACCGCCAACCCACCGCAAAATCAAAGAGAAAATGAAAATCTTCCATTTCCATTTTTTTCATCCCCCTAACACATGGGGTAGATTTTCCCTTAGCAAGCGCATTTTCAAGCATTTTCAATTAAAAAAAATAAAAAAAATTCTAACACATTGTCCAAAAAATCGTTTTTGGAGGGACCCAAAACTCCCTTATTTTTCAGGCCCGACAACCTATACGTTACTGGGTTCACCACATACTTACTTTACCTGAGAGTGATAAAGTTTGCTTCTAACAGATGACCGAGGCTTTTGTGTCACCGTCTCTTAGACTATTACAAAAATCAACAAATTAAAGAAAATAAACTCAAATTAATTCTAAACTGCTTTGTATTGAATATAAAAATAATTACAATGGTGGTCAGTCCCCTAAGATTATCCATAGGACGTAATCTCCCTCGATGGATAACCCTCCAAACCTTAGATGACGACACTCCTAATCGCCTTGCGACTCGTTTCGTGCTCGGCTCAGGGTCCTGCCTCACGATGGCGACTATTTGCTGCTCGACGTTGGCAGAAGTTCCCGAAGTTTTGGGTCGTGTCTCCATATCGTGTGAAGTTACACTTCGTGTTTCTCTTAACTTTCGTAAAGTCCGTGTAAATACCCCTCTTTGGGGTGCCCATCGGTTAGGGAATCTCCTTTGATATTCCAGTACAGCCCCTCTCTCCTTTCCTCTACTACACCATTAATGTAAATAATATCCGCGTGTTCCTCAAATGTAAATTCTACTATAGGAATTCTTGCTGGCTGACCCTTTTTTATAGCAAAATTTTCATCAGCTACAAGTAACAGACCGCCAGGATACAAGGGTGTGAAAACAAAAACAAAATTAAACATTTGTATAACTTTTTTGCAGCAATAATTAAACTTAATTACCTGGTTAACCCAAAACAAACATTTTGAACCTTTTATCTTAAAAATTGTGTTTATTTAAAGAATTTCCTAAAGTGCAATAAAATATTAAGGTACTCAGGGAATTCTAAGGATGCGGATTTGCTAATTCTGCGTCTACCTTGTCACCTTTTTGGAAAGGTTGTAAGATGGGCAATCCAATAAACATAAAATAAGTGTATTAATTTCATGAATTTCGGAGAAAAATTGGGAAAGTGCTCAACTTTAGTAATTGCAAACAATTTTTTTACTTTTGGAAGTGACTGTACGTGCAATGGTAGGAGTTATATCAATAGTGTTGACATTTTTTGAAAGGTTCTAATGACCTGTTGTATTTTAGCGTGTGTTGGGTAGATCAACAGATAAAAATAAAAGAGTAATGTTCATACCATGAAAAACTGAAATTTATGAATCTGTAACTCCCAAACGGTTGTGATTGCCCCCTCCCCCTGCCATACAATATTTTTTTGTCTAGTTGAAATCTATCATCCCGCTCATTTTGGCACATATGATCTGAAACAACCTATATATGAGATCAGAAACATTTAAGCCTCTGAACTTAATGAGCCGTAGTAGGGAGGGGACGAGTGAGGATCCCGCCTTGGGCGCTGAGCCAGTAGTGCGCCAAAATATTACGAATAAGTGGTAAATTAAAAAGCTAAGTAGCTCCATAGTATACTACACTGAATCGTAACGAATTTTTGAATTTACACAAGCACTTACATTAGATTTATTTGATGGGCTCATAGTACATAGCGAATGAGCCTACGCTGGACAGATTCAATCCTGTTAATGTGGGTTGTTTGTATAGGTGACAATACCTGGCTGGCATATTCAAGAAGAGGTCTAGCGAAGGAGATATAAAGGGATTTGGAAACATGAGGATTGGAAAACTCTCTAGATCAGCGCTTCACAAATCCTAACGCGGAGTTAGCTCTGTTAATTATATTGTCAATATGGGAACGGAAATTAAGTTCGCTATCACAGATTATTCCTAGGTCACACAAAGAGGTAACGATAGGGACTGATACGTCGATTAACATATAGACTCTCGGGGTGGAGGTAAGATCCTTTCAAGAATAAGAGATAGACTGGCATTTGTAGACATTGAGCTCAAGATAGTTTTTCATGCACCATGTGATGAATGAATCGAGGTCTTTTTGCGGAAGAAGAGGGTCGGTTGTGGAGGAGATATGTTTAGTTATTTTCATGTCATCAGCATAAATGGACAGCTCTGAGTGTTTAATGACACAATCAACATCATTTATTGTAAGGATAAAAATCAATGGACGGAGGTGGCTGCCCAGAGGGACGCCGGCACGAGCGACAATAGGGTTAGAAATCGATGAGCTGGAAACAACATTGTACTGACGGTTGTTGCGGTAGGATTGAATCCAGAAGATGAATCGGGGGGGGGGGGGGGGGGGGGGGCTAGGAGATGAAGTTTGAACAGGATAAAGTTATAGGAGATCTTGTCGAAGGCTTTACTAACATCGGTGGCGATAACATCAACATCTTTACCGATTTCCAGGGCACATAGTGTTTTGGAAACGAAGTTGGTAAGGTTGGTGGTTGAAGTTCTTCCTTTGAGGAAGCCATGCTGGGAGTGGGAGAATATAGACTTACAGTGGAAGAACATGGAATCATAGACCAATTTTTCCAATTTTTTATAGCAATGGGTCTGTAGTTGGGTACATCGTTCTTGCAGCCTTTTTTGAAGGTGGAAATAATATAAGAGTTTTTCCATAATTGAGGGAAAACCCCTTCAGTGACCGAGAGGCGGAAAAGCAAAGTAAGGGGTTGAACTAGATGCATGGCACATAGCACAGAACGATGGCCGGAATGTCGTCAGGACCTGGGTGTAAGTCGTCCTCAAGCCCGTTAATACTGGCGGCGATTAGTTCGGGATCAGGGTCGAAGGATTTAAACGAAGTTTGAGTGCATTTGTCTAAGAATGAAAAGTAGTTAAGGTCAGGTTGTAGGGAATTGTCGCTGAAAGATTTACTGAAGGAGTGTGTAAAAAGGTTGGCGATAACATTAGGATCAGACGAAGAGGTATTCTAAAAGCTTTAGGGTGGAGGGGTAACCATTAGATTTCTTCTTCTCCAGGAAAAATTGAGGGATTCCCCAACTGTATGAGATCCATTGACGGAAGAACGTTACAATTAGGGGTCCTGCAAAATATGGAAGCATACACTTCAGTTACAAGCACTACTTCTCAGTTATTCTCCAGCCGGTTCTGTTTAAGCCTTAATTGACTTAAGCGAAGAAAAAAATTTAAAATATTCAAGACTTACCGAAAATAAATAATAATAAAATGAAAAATAATGCAAATAAAAGAAAATAAAAATGGAACGGAATAAAAAAACATAATAAGAAATACTTCAAAATAGCAAAGTAATAATTCCAAAATGGATTTTTTTATTTCTTCCATTACGGGGAGGTACTCATCGAACGATCAGAAAATAAAGTGGTTTTCTTGAATTTTTTTTTCATAGAAGGAAGTAAGTAAGCAACTTTAGATTTTAGACACATATTTATTAAGTCGTAAAGTAAAAAAGAATTTTTTTTAAGAATAATAATGTCATGGGAATTGTTTATGTGCATTGTATCGTGACCGTCTAAAAAAAAAGTGACTTATCGGTCTCAACTGCACCATTTGAAAAAATTATCTGAAATCAAAAAACCAAAATTTTTTATATAAAAAAATATAATATTTGTTGGACGTTGTACTAACAATATCACTAAAAAGTTGAAAATTAAAAAAATGGCGGACACGCAAAATTTCTGTACCTTTTCTTCGCTCTTTAAAGTGCTATAAAAAAAAGAGCAAATATTATCTGCATTTATCCTCCAATAAATTAAATAAACTTCAAAATATTAGAAAAAGATAGTGATCCATTGAGCAGTTTTTGAGTTATCGTGGAGAAGGAGATAAAAACATCGTTTTTCAGGAAACGCATTTAAAGATTTTGTTATCGCGCCTTTCTTTTTTCGTGTAAAAAAGTGGGTCAAATTATTATGCAATAACTTTTTTATGAAATTTACTTCAGTCAAACGGTTTGCTGAATATATTCTACACAGAAAAGGCTTTCAAAAAATGAAATCAAGAAAATTTAATTTTAAAATCGGGTTTAAAGCCCACGGGGAGACCGAGGCTCGAACCCTGGAATCATGGCGTGGTGATAGTGCCACTCAACCAATTCATCCAACTTCGTCCCCACAACTTGAATACTGTAACGTAAATGGGGCTCTTCGAGCTCGAAGGATTAAATAATACGCTTATTTACAGTCAAAAGTGTTCACAATTTTTATTCGCTTCACTGATTAATTCGTTAAACAATTTTCTTGACAATATTTCTTCACAATATTACATTTCACTGTAATAATTGACACTTATCACTTCACTGGTTAAAATGCAACGAACTATTCGCATTATCACATATAATAATAATAATAATTTATTTCCCGTTTTCCTGCTTACACAATTTTTACAAATATTTCAAAATTTTTAAAAACTAGTCAAATAGTGTTATGTGTATACTGGATAAGAATGCCGTTAAGGCGCTGGGATAGTTCACTATCAAATATAATGTTTTAAAACATAGAATCCATTGTTGAACAAAAGAGAACAAAAAAACATAAACAAACCCTTCCTTACAAAGTTAAAATGGTCGAATAGTATTCTTCAAGATTATAAAATATATATTTCACTAAGAGTTCTTTTAACTTCAGTTTAAATTCACTTAACTCCAGATTTAACAAGCTTTGCGGTAGATGATTATAGATGGACAGTCCCTCGTATGTCAAGCTCCTTCTTGTTATGTTGAGTCTATACGATGGTAATCGAAGTACCTCCGCTTGTCTTGTACTGTAGGTGTGTATAGATAAATTATTGTTGAATTGCGTTCGGTGCCGGTGCACCCATAAACTCATTTTGAATATATACAAATTAGTCACTGTCATAATCTCCAAATGTTCAAACCATGGCCGACAGCTTTCTATATTCCGTAATTTACAAATTGTTCGAAGCGCTTTTTTTTGCAGGCGTAATAGTATTTGTAGGTTAGAAGAGCTACAGTTTCCCCAAAATTCAATCCCATAGGTCAAGATGCTTTGAAAATAAGCAAAATATATCATTTTGCCCGTTGACAGGTTCATATGTTTAGATGCTTGCTTTAGAGCATAGATTGCAGAGCTCAGCTTTGTCGCAAGATGCTCAATTTGTTTGTTCCAGCTTAAATGTCTGTCCAAATACAACCCTAAGAACTTTTCGTCAGGTACTGGTGTTATGTCCCCTTCATCGGTGGTTAGGATGGGTGTTGTGGCTTGTTGCTGATGGGTATGAAATTGTAACAATTTAGTTTTCTCGCAGTTCATATGTAGCCTGTTAGTTCTACACCAGGTGAGTATGTTTCCTATTTCCGCTGTCGCATCTTTTAGTATGTCATCCTGAGTAATTCCTTTAACAATTACACTGGTATCGTCTGCAAATAAGCAAAAGCTAGAGCTCTGAGTTGTGAGGGAGAACACAATGTCATTTATATAAATTAGAAACAGTAGTGGTCCAAGAATCGAGGCCTGAGGTACTCCTTTGGTTACATTTCGTGGATTTGACGTTAGGTAGTTTAGTTTCCCGCTCTCAAAGGTATGAGCAATCTGAACATACTGTATCCGTTTTAGCAAGTACGATTCCAGCCATTGTATTGCAATACCTCTCAATCCATAATAGCACAACTTATCCAATAGAATCTTACAGTCAACACAGTCAAAAGCTTTCGAGAGATCGCAGAAAATACCAACAGTACGCTCACCATTTCCAGAGATTCCACTACATCTTTTAGGACATCTGCAACTGCATCGGTAGTAGATTTATTTTGGCGAAATCCATACTGATTATCTATTATCACTTTATTTTGTGTAAAAAACTTCATTAGTCTGTTGTACATCAGCTTTTCTAGCACTTTAGATAGTGTTGGCAACAATTAGATTGGACGGTAATTATCAATTGATGCTTTGCTTCCTTTATTATGTATTGGTCTCACGATTGATATTTTAAAAACTTCCGGGAATGTTCCATTACTAAATGAACAATTGAAAAGATATGCAATAACTTCCGACAAATAATATATGTTATGCTTGATTATTGTGATAGGTATAGAATCATAACCGCAGAATGTTTTATTAGGCATTTCATTTACAGTATTTATCAGCTCGTTATTTGTGATGGGAGTAAGAAACATTGATGCGCTGAATACTCTCGGGTTCCTTTTCACATATCTCATAGGGTCTTCATCTTCGTCAATTACATCACTCATTTTCTCAGCTATCTCAACAAAGTAAACATTAAACACTTCGCAGTCTAAATCACGACTAAAACTAACCAGGGTGCTACTCAGCCCTATTTATACTACTAAGCTTAATTCTAGAAACGTCTGCAACTTAGTTCTAAATGTTTCCGTTACACATTGTCACCTCACATATTCATCATAGGTTCATAGGTTTAAGTCATTCTTGACTTTGACATTTTCTTCCTGGCCACCTGGGGCATGCGCATTACACGGTTCACTATTCCGCTTTTCGTGGCCTACCTCGTGCACGTTACAATACATTTATGTATATGTTTCAAGTTGTGTACTAACTACAAAGATTAACTCGAGTACCAACTTTAAATTGACATTTGTTTATATTTTAAAGCTGACAAGAGGAGGATTCACGTGGCGAATAGACGTGACCGTGATAATTCGAAATCGTTAATAGCAAAGTTGGTGGATATGGTAAACAAAGTGATGGTGGTATTTTTTGAACCATCTTGTCTATATTCACTAAATGTATCGGAAAATGAAGGGACATGCCCAAGCCAGGATGCCTCAGAGAAAGTGATGTTGAGGATATTATAAAATGTGAACATAATGAAATGTGGAATCTAAAGAATATGTTCAAAATTAATCGAAAGCAACACATGATTTAAACTAAACTTTGTACACAATAAAAACAAATAAAGATACTAATTTGAAACTTTTAAAATATTCGCCATTTCATTACAGATCTTTCCTTTCACACTACTATTGCTATAATCCCTTTTGAACCTCACTTATATTCCAGCTTCGTGGACAAAGGTTATATTCTTCCTTCCTAAAGGAGGAATTGCCTCACAAAGCAAACCTAATGACTTCACTCCAATAAGTCTCTCATCCTTCCTTCTCAAGACCCTGGAGAGACCTATACATAGAAGTCTATATTACAGATACGGTCAAGTAATCTGAGCTGTCCCTTTCCCAACATGCATATAATAAAGATAGGTCCGTTGGGTCAGTCTTGCATAAATTAATCGTTAGTATAGAACGACCAATACTGCATTTACGGTCAATATTCACTTGCAACCTTCCTAAAGCCGGATCTAAATAGCTCTCACTGAGCTAATTGACATATCCTCAAAAGCAAGATCGTAAACTCCAGCTTAGGGGAATGGGATCCACTATACAAGGACTGGTAACAAGATGCGCACCCCAAGGAGTAGTCTCACCGCTATTATGGAAACTCCTGGATCTGGAGCGTTCCGGCCATAAATTTATCGCCTGCGTAGATAACCCTGCCCTGGCATGCTCGGGCAAGCACCCTAATACCTTGGCTGATTTGTTGCAACATGGAGGTGGCTGGGCATAAAACCGGACAAAACAGAATTGATACTCTTCTATCGCAAACAAAGAGTTCCTACTATCAACTACCCAACATTAAAGGGGGTCTGACTGTAACTAGGTGACGAAGTTAAATATCTAGGCCTTGTTCTGGATAGGGAGCTTAGCTGGAGCCACAATATTCAAGAAAGAGTAGATAATGCAACAGTAGCTCTGTACTCGTGTAAAAGGGCAATAGGTAAAATATGGGATATGGAGCATTGTGTAATAGCTCTACGTTAGCTTTATCTGACTTACACTTACATATAGGGTGGTTGTATGGTGGAGGACACTGGATAAATTTACCTACCAGAAAACAGCAGAGAAGGCAATACTACTGATTACTAAATCCCTCTAAAGCCCTTAACAGCATTCTCCACCTCCTTCCTTAAGATTGGAAATAATAGATGAAAAAGGGAACACACCTGCCTTATTACCCGGCAGATCTGGCCGATCCTTCACCTAAAACGGTGAAGAGAGGTTATTTCGCTGAGGCGTAATATTATAGGCGCTCCCGTAGGTGTCATTTCGCGCCATTTCCTTATAGGAAGTCTTGCTGACATACTCGGCGTGACATCTAATGACTTCTGTTGGAGTTACCAAGATGAGGAAGAAGAGTAACGAATCTCTCACTTTCCTTGCAACTGCCAGGCTATAGCCAACCGGAGGAGCCGGTTTTTTGGGTTCCCCCTCTTTTAAAGTGTTAGCCGTATTAGATTCTTCCGATGTCAGTGACCCAATTCAGGAGCTCTAGATGGTTTCCATTTAGGAGTTAGGGCCGAAAGCTTTGTCGCCTCGTGCTCGCCAGATGCTCCTTCTCCTTTTTCTAGATGTTAAATAGGATTGAGCACATAGCCTCAATCGTGGTTACATAATGGGCTACTCTGGCCTAACTGAGCCTTCCTTCCTGAAATGGCAGCCACTTTAACTTAACCTAACCATAATCCTTTAGTCTCATATCCTGCTTCTTCTCTTCATGGATTTTAAATACTTGTATTAGTGCGAATAAACAAAATCGACTTGTTGCATTTGCCCATCACCATTGCCATAATTCGTCCCATCTGCGACGAATTGATTTTGACCGCGCTTATTAGAATTAATGATTTCTTCTTATTCATTTCATTTCATGTTCGCCTCAACTTTTGAGTATTTTGAATAAGGAAACTAAGGAACTTTGCAGTTCTCTACAAATCACGCAAATTTTTGAAAATATACCTTAACGTTTGGCATCCATATCTTTAAACTTTATATTAATCGCGGGAAAGGGAATATGTGACTTTTACTTTCACTTCATTGACTTTGCCGGAACTGCTCCTCCTTTACGAAAAATATTTGGAGAGCCTTAAACAAATCAAAGTCTTATTTAAGTACAAACAACGGCTTTAGAGCTATTTGCAGAATCCTTTAATAGACAGCATTGATTTTATTGTTGTTTCATTTGTAATTAATTCAATACATAATTTAGAGACCGTTCAGAGATAGCCAAATTAATTTTGCGTGGCTTTGAAACCTAATAAAAGGACATTCTATATTTTATAGCAATTAACTCTCACACACCATTTAATGTATACTTTACTGCACATGCTGATGAAAATCAAATTCGTGAAACAATTACACACATTTTGTCTAATTTAGTTATGAAGTTATCTCAGGATCTGCAAGATTTAACACCCGAATTTGACCCATCTTGGGCAACAGGAAGCCATGAAGATGTGACAACGTCCGGAATTAAAAGAGAAATTTCGACTCTTCGTAGGCTAAATTAGTTCCATCGTCTCAAGAAATTAGTCCCTTGCCGGCACATGTGCTACATTGTCCCGGATAGTGGCCGGGAGTGTTGGATCTAATTGTGTATTCGGGTCCGCACATCGTCGCCTTAATTAAAATTCCTTGGGAAGGCGTGAAGTGTCAAGTTTGTATTAATTTGCATATTTATACACCGTGATCACATAAGGAGTTGAATGGAGCAGGTTCTGGTACCAGCACAGAGGCAGATAATGTAGTATGGAATGTCTCAATTTGCGTCTTGGATCAATAATGCTTCACGGATGCTGTCGATGCTATGGTGATAGCAAGACGAAGCATTAGCATCATCAGCCGGAATAACCAGCAGTCCTTACAATGCTCCACACCCTGGCGGCATTAAATCCGGAATATCAGAATATCGGAAATCCTTTTTCCTTGCTTAAGTCGAGAGATAAATATGAGGGAATGTAAATGTCATGGAGAATCGGGTAAAGCCCTGCAAGGATGTTGCGGCTGTAATGCTAATACAGACAGACTTAGTGGTTGTCTCGCTGGTACTGCTCCAGAGTTGTGTCATGTGTCTAAATTAACCTAAATCTTTCCACAACATGAGTTGACGTGAATATTTTAACAGCTTGAATGTGAAATGAAAATTTTATAAGATGAAAGCGAACCAAACAACTTTGGGCATTTTGTTATGCACCTTGTACTGTCTGTACGCACGGAATTAATGGGGGTAAACTCCCTTATGAATTGGTTTTTCAGAACATGGATGGAGCAGCGAAGTACCGCAAATGGGCTTATAATGGAGTATGCTCAGATTTAAGGTCGCCCTGGGCATCGATGTTAATTAGCAATCGCTTCATTGCATTTAATGTTATTTGCAGAATAGAGGAAAAAACAGTTTCAACATGAAAAAACATTTAATGCTCGTTTGCATTTATGGGGTGGTCTGCTGTCAGAATGTTCAATAACACAATCGGATTTCCCCAGGCAGTTAAAGTGGTTATGTTATTCATTTTTAAATTTAAAAAGCAGGAACCGGAAAACGACAGCTACCACAAATTGGACGATATTAGCCAGTGTCGGTAAAACCCACAATTGCTGTTTTGAATTCAACTTTTAAAGAGCTTTCAGAGTCGACGGCAAATTGACTCAGATGCTCAGACTGCACCCGTTCAGTGATTAAAATATGGTCGGACGAATTAACTATTTTTCTAAATACATTTAATTGAAAAAATCAAGCCTAGATTTACCTAATGACTTAAAAAAAAGTTAGTTCAGGGGTTACAACACTTTAAAATCCCAGAAAAGAAGGTTTTATTGGAGATTTTTTTCTTCGTAATGAATAATGCAATCAACATAAAACTTTTTATAGTATATTATACTGGATCTGAGGTAAACAAAAAATTAATTTTTAACTTCCTTCGCCCAGGTTCATGGTGGGCAGCATAACAATTTTCAAGCAGCAGCTAGAATAACAAAAATTGTTTTCATCATTTACATTAGTTTTACAAGGCAGAACATAAGTTTATTTAAAAATATTGATTTTTCGCTAAACAGCACCAGTTTGAAAAAACAATTTAAAATCGATGAAAAAATCGATCTTAATTTATTTATAAAAACGTATTTGTTAAAAAATTTCAAATATATATATATATATATATATATATATATATATATATATATATATATATATATATATATATATATATATCTATATATATATATAACGCCCTAGATAATCTATCTAAGAAGTTATAAGTAAAATTTTAAGTCAATCGGATGTTAATTATTGGAGTTCTCGTGAGTCATCGTTTTGGAAAACATAGTTTCGAGAAAAAGGCGGGTAAAGTTTCAAAACGTGTTTACTGCATGACTTCTTTGAAAAATATGCATGTACATTTTTTTAACCTTCACTCTGCTATCTCATGACCATATATTAATCCTTCCAATTCCAAATGTGTCTACTCTGTTTCTTTTCTGGCCGATGGTAGCTTAGAATATAAAACAAAACATGAATGGCGACGGCTGAAATTAAGCGACCACCATCCAAGTTGTGTTGGAAACAATTTGCATTTGTATGAGAAGTTCAGTACAGGTGTAATTATTAAGAAGGTAAGGAGCGGGGCATTGCAATTAAATTTGAAAGTTATTCAAAGTCACTAATTTACTTTATATTTTTTAATTAAAGTAATAATCGACATCACTTAATTTATTTATTTATTTAAGCTTAATACAAGCTACTCCAAAAAAATACAAAAAAAAATATAAGCTATAACTTAATACTAATTCTACAAACTACAATAAATAATAAGTAATAATAAATAAATAAAAAGTATAAGCTAAAATATGAGCTATTAATACAGTGGATACTGGCAGAAGGCGTAAGGAAAAAGAATTAAGGTAGGCGATCAGGATCAAGATGGGCGGGGTCAAGATATGAGGCTTTGTGAAGGGATGATTTATTCAGATGGCAGTCAAAAAAGGAAAGGTCGTTGACTTTTCGTAATATCTTGGTAATTGGGGGGAAGCCTAGGCGATCAAGTTTGAAAAAGATAACGTTATGGGAGACCTTGCCGAAGGCTTTACTAAAATCGGTGGCGATAACATCAACAGTTTTACCGTTTTCCAGGGCACATAGTGTTTTAGAAACGAAGTCAGTAAGGTTGGTGGTTGTAGATCTACCTTTGAGGAAGCCATGCTGGGAGAGTGAGAAGATAGACTTACAGTGGAAGAACATGGAATCATAGACCAATTTTTCGAATAGTTTAGGTATGGATGATAATTTAACAATGGGTCTGTAGTTGGACACATCGTTCTTGCAGCCTTTTTTGAAGATGGGAATAATATACGAATTTTTCCATAATTGAGGGAAAACCCCTTGACTGACCGAGAGACGAAAAAGCAAAGTAAAGGGTTGAACTAGATGCATGGCACACTTTTTCAGAACGATGGCCGGAATGGCATCTGGGCCTGGGTGAAAGTCGTCCTCAAGCCCATTAATACTGGCTGCGATTAGTTCAGGATCAGGGTCAAAAGATGTTAACGACATTTGAGTGCATTTGTCCATGAATGCAAAATTGTTAAGGTCGTGTTGTAGAGAATTGTAGCTGAAAGATCGGTATCGATCGCTTCAATTATGGGCTCGTAGGCGTCTAGAGGTTGAGAGGGGCGAATGTAACAACAGAGGATGTACAGAGTTGTAGAGTTAAGGAAAATATTTGATGTTTTTGCGCGAAGTACTCTTGCGTTCTGGTAATAGACTGACAAGCTGTTGGGGAGAGGTTCTTGATCGGAAACCGCGGGTGCAATAGAGGGGAAGTCAGAAATAGGGAAAGCAGGGGGGTTAGGAACGAAAGTAGTTTAAAACGATATTATATCATCTGTAAGGCGGAATATTAGAATGTTTTAAATAAATTTCAATCAATTTAAGAGTAAACCCCCACCCCGTTTGTGAACTTTGGGGCCTGCTTTTTGACATTTGCAATCTCGTAAATAAACAAATCTGTATCTTGATTTTGCAAACAGAAACTACTTGTTTTCAGCTGATATTTTCGTTAATTTGTCCACTTAATGCTGAAAACTATCAACTAGCATTATAACTTAGTATTTAAAGTAGTTTACTAACCTAAAACCAGATTTTCCTCCTGGAAATTTATAGTTATTTCTACAAGAAAGCACACTGTACTTTATGGTCTAATTTAATGAATATCTACGAATCTCTCACAACTTTAAAGGTAAAACACACATTATCCACAATAACCACTGCACTTAGTAATAGTTTTTAAGTCAATTAGCATTTTATATCATTTTAAAACGCTTTTTAATTTCGCTTACACTCCGCATTCAAAGCCAGCCAAATTAGTTTTGGGAAAGATGGTCCCTTAAGTTCATTCCATCTCACTTTTTCTTGGATATTTGTTCTCATCTGGAAAAAAACACGCTCATGTACATGATTCATATACGCTATCGTCATTCCTGTTTTGTTTTATATTCTAAGGATGAAAGGTCCTTACGAACGGGGTTTCTATTTTTGGACAATGAATGATTTATGGCTTTGACTCTTCTTTCATCTATTGTCATGCAAAAATTTTAAATTTCTGTACTATTTTTTAGTCCTAGTAATAATAATAATAGTTTATTGAGAGACTTCATAAATACAAATCCAAAACATTCTCTGCTCTAATCCTAAACATCAACAGAATTACAATATAATTTATTACTTTATGTAAAATCACTAGAAAGTTGCTATTAAAATGAAAAGAATAAAAAGAATAAAGAAAAACCTATAAACTACGAATATGGTTACCGAGGCCGTCTGTCGATTTTGGTAAATGAGAACATAATTAACTTATGTATAGTAAACTATAAATTCAAATCAGATTTATTTAAAGTAACAAAGAACACAGTTCAGTGATAAGGACACAACACAGCCATACTCAGGCAAAGGCAGCTCGGACGTCAACGAAAGGGGTGAGTTACTTTTTGATTTTATTCTCGCAACTAACCTCCAGATTTGTAATTTGGGTGCAGAACCCACTTTTACTAACTCAATTAGGCGGGAAGTTCTAGACATTACCTTAGTCTCAGAACAATCCGCCCACTTAATAACGAAGTGGAAGGTATCCTAGGAACCATCCTTCTCCGACCATGCCTATACTGAATTTGGTATAACACTTCACAAGATGATGTGCCCTCCCTATAAAAACAGGCTAAGGACAAACTAGGACCTCTACAGGATGGTCCTCAGTAATAGCCTGCCTACTACAGGTCCACCCGTAATTGACAGTAAACAAACCCTTGACAAGGTGGTGGACACTTTAACGCTTGACCTAAGAAAGGAGTGTCGTAAGCTTTTTAACCAAGCGAAGAAAATTAATGTCTGGACTTCTTATAAAGAATGCCTCAAAAAGTTTAAGAAACTGATTAGTAAAGCAAAACGATCCTCATGGGAGGGCTTCTGTAATAAAACGAAAGCTCCTCTGAAGCGAGTCGTTCTTCTACACTTCTAAAGCCCTGAACACTATTCTCCACCTTCTACCGTTGGATCTCTTTGGTAAGCAAACCGCATCACCAGCCGCCATTAGGCTTAACTCAATCCAGACCTGGAAGCGAACTGATTTCGGTCACTCCAAAATATTGCACAGTAGAACTGCCAGCAATATCGACTACACCTCCCAAGCCTTTCTTTGGAGCAAAATTCGATTCCTTCTTTCCCACCAGATCGGAATGGGAGAAAGGTCCTCCCCAATGGGAGAACTCAGTGCATCTCTGCACTGACAGCTCCAAATTGGATGGCAAAGTGGGTGGAGGAATATTCTCGGAACACTTGGACCTCGATGTCTCATTTCGCTTTCCTGACTACTGCAGCGTATTTCAATCAGAAATCATGGCTATAAAAGTAGCTGCGGTCCGCCTGAATCAACTACCGCTACCTACAGACAATGTATGTATTTTCACAGATAGTCAGGCAGCTATTAAATCCCTTTCGGGAGCATACACAACCTCCAAAACGGTTATAATATGTCGCTCAACACTAAATGACATAGCTGAGCATCTGAAAGTACGGCTCATCTGGGTGCCCGGACATAGTGATATTCCGGGCAATTGCAGAGCCGACGAACTAGCGAGAATCGGTACCACACGTCCGGATTCGGACATTAACCACCAGCCGGGTAAACCGCTAGCTACATGCAAAATGGAGCTCTCACAGGAGGCTCTCAAGATTGCTAATAATAACTGGCAAGAGGAACACATCTGCCTGATTACCCGACAGATATGGCCAAAGCTTGACCCTAAGCGGTCAAGAGGGCTCATCCTACTCGGACGCAAAATAATTAGCACTACAGTAGCCGTAATCACGGGTCACTGCCTCATAGGTAGACACGCCGATAGGCTGGGCGTGCCCTCAAACGACTTCTGTAGGAGTTGCTACGACGAGGAGGAAGAGGAAACCATAATTCACCTCCTCGGTAGCTGCTCGGCCCTAGCCAACCGTAGGAACCGGTTTTTGGACTCCCCCTACTTCAAAGAGTTAACCGAGCTGGGCTCCACAGATGTCAGAAACCTGACTCGATTTATCGGGAGTTCAAAATGGTTGCCGACGACGAATTAAGGATGAACACCCTTCACAACCCAGTCAAAATAATTTTGACTTCCCGTGAACTAGTTCCACTGGATGCAAGAAACTGGTTCGGTGCACAGGGGACAGAATGTTAACCCTCCTATTCCTTTGGTAATTTTATGGGGTTGTTAACTTCAACCCTCAATGTGGTAGCACAAAGGGCCTCTTAGGCCTAAGTGTGCCTTCTTAGGTAGCCACTTTAACCTAACCTAACCTAACAAAGAATGAGAATGTTTCAAGAAGATAAAAAAAACGGCGCATCATCCAGTAGAAACGGAAAAGAGGGGTCGGGTCAATCATATAAGATATAAGAAACTTTCTGTATGACCAAGCGAACTGTGAAAATCGATATAGTACGGATAGATCTGTAATTTTTTCCGGTTTCGTAGGTCGATTTATCGCCTTAAAAAGATCGATATCCATAGATCGAACAGATCGATTCAGTTTAATTTGACATTTATAAGAAACTTTCTGTATGACCAAGCGCACTGTGAAAATCGATTCAGTACGGATCGATCTGTAATTTTTTTCCGATTTCGTAGGTCGATTAATCGCCTTAAAAAGATCGATATCCATAGATCGAACAGATCGATTCAGTTTAATTTGACATTCAAATTTATTTCAGCATTTTGAAATTACAAGTAATTAAAATTGTTTTTATATATAAAAATATAGGGTCATTAGTAAACTATTTTATTAAATAATAGGAAACAGCCTTTGTAGCTTACAAATCTTGATTGAGCAACAATGGGTATTCACAAATGTTGCTCATTTTAAGGAAAACAAATTGCGATTATGGAACAGCCTTTTTTGAAAGTACTAATACTGACTTGTCGTCATTAAAGGAACGCAACTCAAAATGTACACCCGAAAAGTAAAAGAGTACTAATAGCACAACATGTCCAAGAAACATTCCAGGAATATTTCAGTTCAATTTCATCTTCGTCCCTGTCTTCACCTTGCCAAAGAACGAAATAGCCAACGCAACAAGTTTTTTTTTTTTATATATATATGATGTTGCCAAAGCTCAGAGGATGCCCTATGATGCTAAAGCACAGCCTTGGCAGGAAAGGAATTAAGGTATTTTAGTATTTTAAAAACGTAATTGAGAAAGATGAGATTGGAACAGCCTGCTCCTTTGTTTTGAAAATGATTCTTGTAAGTCTGACAGGTGCTCCCAATAGTTGCTATAATTCTATCAAATACCAGCAAAAAACCAGTCACCGTCGATAGTCGGTGGAAAGTGTAACCTTATTTCCCTTTTTTTACATAAGAGGAGAGAGAAACATGACTACCTCTCGTTTGAAAATTTCAAAATAGACGCAGTTTTGGTTTACTATTCAAGTGAAAAAACTTAAAGACTTTTCATATAAAACTGTTTTAATAAAAGATTATGTAAAATTTTAAAGCACGCAAAATAAATTCTTCGTCTCTTTAATGTATTGTGGAAAGGTTTTTTACACCACTCACCATTGCTTAAATATCAAAATCCATATTATTTTAAAAGTGTAAAATCTGTCAAATTTGAGAATGTAGGCTAAAAAACTATTAATAAGTGTCAAATCTTTGATAGAATAAAAATGGACAAAACTCAAAAAAATATATCTGCTTCTTTCAGGAGATTAAGATCTACGTCAAATCTACGTGAATTCCACATGAGTTTCTTACTAGGATTATACGTGGCAGTAGCTACACATACTTGTCCATTCCACTATTTATATTCCACTTAGAGTTGGTCTGGAAATTCCGCGTAAACTAATATGCATAACATCTAGGACATCGGTATAAAATATTTAACTGACTTTCAAAGCAATTCCACGTCGAATTGTGCATTCCACTTGATTTTTTTACTCGGATTGACTTCGCGGCAAAAAACAATTTTTATAAAAACTTAAAATCGCACATTCGAATATCGCTTATTATAGATTCGTGAACTTTAATAAACAAACATTGTTTACCAGATAACTCCTCCAATATTTGAATTTCATTTAAAGCCATTTTTTTCACTACCTTTTTCAAACATTACTGCACAACCGCACTTCAAAAAGCTAAATCACGTCTTTGTTATAAAAACTGAATTTCAAAGAAATTAGGGTTACCAGAGAGTACTTTTTTAATTGGTACCATCAAATGGAATTGTCTCAGATCAAAAAGTCGATTTCTCAAAATTGTTGGTTAGAACCATGTCATTTTAAGGTCGGGATTTGTCAGGCAATTGTCAAACAAAGCCGGTCATAATTGAAGTGATTTTAATAAATTATCCGACGATTCACACATAATTTCTTGCATTAGAGTCGATAATATATTATTTTCCGTTTTATTTGTGATATTAAAAAATTGTATTAACCAAAACACGTTCCGTTAAATATTCTTGACAGAAAATTACACTTAAAATGTTTGTTTCGCTGACGTTAGTGTAGGGCAAATTCCTACACCTCTGACGTCACATCGATTACACTCTACACTACTTCTGCAATTTTCATACAGCGAAACAAACAGACCTAGTAAGTCAGTGATTTGGAATCACTGGGAGTTGTTTAGAATTTCGATATCGATTTAAGGATTGATCGGGAATTGCAAGCATCGATACAAGATATCGGTATATTAGAAGAGAATTATCGGTACTACGATTTATCGAGGCAGTATCGCTCATCTTTAATCAGTGCCTTTAGAGAGCCTTTAGGTTTGCGCAGCAGCTGCACAATTCAGCTGAATAGAGTGTATTGCTGAATTATGCAGCTGCAGTGCAAACCTGCGTTTATGAATTGGCCAAACCTGTACTCGCTTGCAGGAAGAATCTTTTTATCCAATATAAGCAATAAGTTTTGGGATAGTATTACCAAGTCAAATCTGTGACATCTGATTTCACACTGGAGCATCTTTGTTCTTCTTTTCCAATATAAGCCCTAGCATTCATTAAACCGCGTATTTTTGTACAGTAAAAGCGAAGAAAGTTAGAATAATATTGTCATTGCTATGTTGTCAAACGAAATCTGTGAAATACGATTTAGATACTGCGTCACCGGTGTGCAGGTATAATTTCAATACTTTCTCTTTTTATTGGCAAAGAGTTTTTTTTTTGGCTTTGCAATATTAAAGAAATTATGCCTTAATGTTTTGTTTGCTGTAGCCACAGACAATTTTTTGCTTGCTGTAATTTTAATTGATTGGAATAAATTTATGTTACAAAACTAACTGAGAAAAATAATTAAACGTGTCATAATTGACTTGTGCTCGATTTATTTATCATTTTTTACATTGCGCCTAATAATGTGCTAAGTACAAATGTATTTACAATTACGATTGCTGGTATACTATTTTTATTCATCTACTGAATTTGAATTGAAATTTTACACAACCATATAGTTTTTTTTCACTGTTGGTGCGGCATGTCATTTTCATGAAATTAGGTCGTACATCCCATAACAACATCATTCCCAGACCGTGCTATCTTGAGCGAAACATTGACAAATTCACGGTGATTAAGTTCGAATATTATTTGGAAAATCAAAATGGGGGATACACCGAAAGCATTCAAGTCAAAACCACATAATATCTGGGAATGAATTTAAATTGTGGAATTGATGGTCATTAATGTGGACATAACAGCCGAAAATATCGATCAAACAATTAACGGCTTTCAATTTGGGGCTTACCGCCACAATTACCGAAACATTCGGCCGGGCATGGAGAATTGCATCATATCCAGGATACCCAGGTCAGAGTGGTAGGGTGTCATAGTAAAATCAAGACCAATCTCTGGTTCGGACTGTACCCTTCCCTTCATATTACTGTGAGTACTTAAAGAGGGCGGATTAAAAATTTAATAACGTTGACGTGACGAAATACCACTTGAAGGAATTAAGTCAACGCATTACCATTTAATCCGCAATTATTTTGCAAATTTCAAATTAATTGGTAAAAACAGCCACAATTGCTGGAGTTTGCAATTGAAATCTCCTGGACAAAAATTTTAATGAGCGCCATTGTGAGCTGCGCTGCAATTTCATGTTTATTCAATAAGGTCGGCAATGATTCTTAATGAATATGCTGCCTGATTGCAGCTACGACTTGCACAAATCCTTGGATTTAAAATGGGTTAAGATGCTTAATCGCTAACGCTTCAACAGCAGTTTGATTGGATAAAGGAAGAGACGTTGGAACTTTAATAATTAAATCAAGGTGTCGTAATTGGCAAACTAATGGAGGTATTTTAAGCGATAGACAAATATTTTACTAATTAGGGCTTTTTTGTCTCATAAGTTCGTAGATAACCACATAAATTTCATAGTTTACAAATAAAAGTGTGGTCTATATAGATCTATATAGATTTAAGATAAATTACACTTCTTCTTGAAATTCAAAGGTGAATTTTTGGGCGATAATTACAGCAAATGTCCAGACTTGAAGAGTTTTCCAAAAAATATTTGTGTTTACTGTTAATACGATGTAGTAATATATAAAAGACCTTTGAAAAATTAGTGGAATTTTAAATCCTTATAAGTTGTTAATGAACTCTTCTAAAATGAGCAGGCTCTAGCTGGAAAATCGCGAAGAGTTCAATATACAGAGTCTGACATGCCAAAACGAGGGGTTAAAAGATCTCACCTAGCCAAACTAAAACTTATATGGCAGGGGGGAAGGCAAACTCAACCGTTTGGGAGTTACAGGGTGATATAAATTTTAGTCTTTCATGGTATGCACATGACTATTTTATTTTTGTCTTTCGATTTACCCAACACAACAACATCAAGCAAACGCTAAAAAACTACTAGCACAATTAACTGTCCAAAATTGTCAACAATGTTGATCTAAGTAAACAAAATATTTTGCGATTAACTAAAATTCAGCATTTTCCCAAATTGTCTCCGAAATTAATGTAATTAGTACACCTCTTTTTTATTTTTCCTTTCCAAAGGTACATTAGAAAAACCGCATCCTTAGAAATCCCTGATTTAAGACAAAGAGTCAAAAATTTTTGTTTAGGGTACTAATGTAATTAGTTTTAATTATTGCTGCAAAATAGTTATAAATTTATTACCGATATTAGCTTGTATTAGCCAGAGTTCACACCCTAGTATCCTGACATTCTGTTACTAATACCGAAGGAAATTTTGCTATTAAATTAGGTCAGTCAGCAAGAATATCGATCATAGTTGAAAAACAACTTCATAACTATGGGTGTTCTTAATCTAAAATTATTAAACATTGACAGAATTTACTTTTAGGGAATACGTGCTTATAAATTACATTTATTGTGTAGAAAACTGAAACGATCGACGCGCATCCCAAAGAGAAGTATCTTCGTGGCTTTTCCAAAGGTTAAGAGAAACCAAAAGTGTAACTTCAAAGAGCACGGAATTGCGATCTGAAATATCGGAAGATTCTGGCAATGTCTAACAGCAAATAATCATCCTAGGCAAGATCATGAAGCGAACCCCAGACGAGTCGCAAGACGATTAGGAGTGTCTTCAGTTCAAGTTTGGAGTAGGTTGATGCTCATATCATCATATTCCAGTCCACGGACTACTGGAAGGAGATTTCGTGAGAAAATTAAAATTTTTCCTTTGGGTTTTAGAATGCAACATTGAGAACGGGGCGGTTCTGGGTCCTGGCTCCTTCCAGCCCAAATGAGCCAATGTTTGGACTTGTATCATCGGCACCTATTTTGCCGCAAATGCTTAGAAGCCAAATTTATGCAGACTATTTAGGAAATACCTCACTAAACTTAGTAGCGTATATCCTTTTGGATAATCTTAGGGCTTTGGTTTACCAAAACAATGGAGCCCCAGTGCATACTGCAAACATTGCGAGGTAATATTAAATGCAAAATTTCCTGACCGCTGAATTGGACGAGATACGCTGATTCCTTAGCCTACTAGAACTGCAGAACTTATGAGGGGTGAAGTTTGTTCAAGGTCTATTAACAATAAAGACGAATTAGTTAGCAAAATTGGGACTTCAGTGACGAAAATACGGGAGAGGAAGAATTTCGAAAAGCTCAACGAGAATATATCTCCAATTTTGGCCGTTCTCTTTGAAAGGCCCCATTGAAAAGATATTTCAACCAGAAGTGCAACGTTGAAGAGCTACTGGGCGCAATGGAGTTCGATGTGTATTGCAGAACGAATATTAAAGCGCAAATGGGAGACACCTGAAGCATGCAGGTGTTAGTTCCCAGACACAAGATTAAGGATATTCTGGAGGAATTCCATAACGGTGCTTCAGGAGGACGTCTATAAGACTTCGGAGCAATTAAGAGGACGATTCTACTGGTTACATATACGGGAGGATGTAGAGGACTTATGTCGCAAATGTACTGTTTGTACCTGTAGCAAAGGATCTCCCATCAAAACAAGGGGAGCGATTCAGCAAAAGTTGGAGCCATTCAAGAGTCAGATGGGGGCAACCAGTACATTTTAGTGGTAATGGATCTTTAAGGAAATGGCCAGAAGTATATGGAATCCCAAATCAAGAAACAAAGATTTGACGTCCCTAATGAGCTTCATTCCGACCAAAAACGAAACTTTGAATCTCAAGTATTCCAAAACGTTTTCGAAATTCTTGGAATAAGAAAAACGCGTACATCACCACTTTATTCACAAGCTGACGGGTTGAGCGATCTAATAGAATAGTGGTCGGACATCTCAGAAAAGTAGTAGATGAACATTAACGGGACTGGGATAGCCCCAATTTTGTGTTTGGAAGACAGATTCGACTACCCATTGAATTGAAGTTCGGAACACTTGAATGGGATACTGAATCCACTAAAAAGTATATAACCATGCTTCGGAAGCATCTTGCAGAACTCCATCAACTGGCAAGAAGTAACCCGAAGACATCCAGCGATAGAATGAAAACACGATATGACATCAAAGCTAATTCAAGCGGATTCAGGTAAGAAAACCTCGTTTATAGTTTAGCCATAGTTTAGGCTACTTTCGAAAAGGAGGAAGATGAATTCTGACACTTTCAGTCGGTAAATAATTACGTGATAAGGCTTCCCTAGGGATCGGGTTGGAAAGCCATGTACAATTAATCGAAAACGACCAATACTATTGTCGAATCTAAATTTGAGATGAATAATGCCTCGATGCCGTAACATAATGTGGCAATAAGACAACCCTGAAATTTGATATGCACTAGGATTAGCACATAAACAACGAAAAAGTTAAGAAATCTGTAACTTTCATCCTCCAATGCCTCAAAAAGGCGGGTATGGTTCTATATTATATAATAATTTCTCATAACATAATTTCCAAACTTTCAAAAGCCCTAGAAAGCTGAAATTTGGTATGCAGACTAGGATCTTAACACAAACAGCGAAAAAATTAAGAAACCTGTAACTTTTACGCTCCAACCACCCATAAAGGGGGTGAAGGTCTGTATATAAAATTTTTTCTGCGGAGGTACTTTCAAAAGTTACCTTCTTAACCCGACTACGCCAGAACGAAGGGCCGCCCGGGGTGATTTTTCTTTAAACTCGTCCTAGTGCATAATATATTGCTTCTATGAAAAGATCGTTTTGTTTTACTTGAAGTTATTAAAACAATCTTTCAAACGAAGTAAATATAGTCCTACCGTATTTAAAAAACTAACAAGCATTTTTAACCCTAAAAGCGCGGGATTGTACGGGAGGAAAAATTAAAAAAAAAGCACCAGACCAAGTCCGGACCATGATTTACTGCTTGCGTTTTGGATGAAAATTTGGTTTGTGTCTAAAATATTAGGTTTAATCAGAGATTTCTTGTTATTTTGGTTAATAAAGTGTACATGTTTTTACATTGTTGGAAAGATAATTTAGTTTGCTTTGAGTTCATATAAATAAAGCATAACAGTCAGCTATAGTTGAATATAATCGGTTAATAGCTAAGTACCACCCTGATTGATCGCATATTGCAAATAATAAGCCAACAGGGAGAAGACGCAACGATAGAGAGTGGGCTATGAAAAAACGAATATCTGACGCACAAGAAATACAGCCCAAAAAAAAATAAACAGAACTAGAGCACCTTACAAAGAAGGCTGCCAAGACTCACAAGCTCATACTGCTTTCGCTGTTAAAAAGTTATCAGATCTCATGTGGAGCCAGGCCCCTAACTCTACAAGGCCTAACTCTACAAACCCTAACTCTAGAAACCCTATATCTTGGTCAAAAAGTATGGACATATGGTAAGAAAGTCACTGGTCTTTAATGTTGTGTCATGCATTAAATCCATGAAACCTTACCTTCTCAATATAAAGACTTAACTCGGAGCAGAAATTGGCAACGATCACCATCTTATAAGCGCTAAGTTTCGCTTATACAGAACAGTACGCTCACGAAATGCAATGTGCCTCGGTTTAATGTGCAGAGGCTTAAAACAGCGAACGTCCACAGTGCATATTCCACCATTTTGCAATGAAGGCTGATGCTATGATCCACAGCATGCCGTTCTCGTCAAAAGGAAATTCAAAGAAGTGTAAAACGTGACAAGTGCAGCAAGATCAACGCGCTAGTAAAGAGGGCAGAAAAGCGGCGTACCGACAGTGGAGATGGAGAGGTTTTTATAATGTAGAAAAAGCCCAGGGGACAATCCTATGATGCGCTTAGCATGGCTTTGACCGGAAAGAAATTCGATTAAAGGGAATAAGAGAAATCGAATGTCTGGTTTTTGCATTGCTGCGAGCTAGACAACAGCCTAGAGAGGTGATTTTGAAGTTCTGAACAATACCTTTGGACCGTTGTATACCGGGCAAAATAAAGTTGATGGTAAGGCCCCAGGGATCGATGAAATTCCTGCATGCCGTTTTCGTCAAAAAGAAGATCATAGACAAGTGCAGCAACATATACGCGCTAGCAGATTGAGCTGAAGCTGAGCGGTGTACTGACAGTGCACAGTACAAGATTTTCCCTCACGTACGTCAATGACAGATTGAGCTATGCCGGCGGCAGCTAATGGAAAGCTGCTGGCAGGGTCAGCCATGCCGGACAGGTCATTCTGGGGATGCCAGACTAATGTAGATGCAATACCGGGTAGGAAATATAAAATGCGTCGTATGGGAAATGCTCAATAAGATGTCACCTCGGATAGGGATATCTATCCAAACGTCGGCAGGAGTCAGTGTAAGCTCATCATCTTCTCTGCGTGTCACCATAGCTATCGCTGGAAATCCTTCGACGGAGATGCCTGGAGCAAATCTCAGCAAAGTTACTATGACTGTCTCTACAATCAGCGTGGCGGGTTCCTCAGGCGCAGCTGATAGTTGGACTACTGGGCACAATTATAAAAAATCACGTAAAGACGTTAAACATCTTGGGGATACTCATCCCCCAGAAGATGCGTAAAGAAGGCAAATCAGCGGTAAAGAATCAGAGAGAGACAGAAATGCGCACTTTTGATGTCAACGATTTTGTATTGTATAGTGACCTGATCGGGTAGGGGTTTTAAAATATGCTTCCATAAGAAATGACACTTTAAGGTTTTAGGAGTATTTTGCGTGTTTATTTTTTTCATACAATTGACCAGTCTGTCTCGTTGTTGAGCATTTCAACTCAAGTTAAACTATCAGCCGAGCTCGTTATTTCAGCAAAGGTTTAAGCCAATTAGCATAGAACATAGAAATTAAAGCACATAGTCATACGTATTTCTTTGAAAAA
Organism: Leptarthrus brevirostris; assembly: GCA_964036015.1. Lineage (NCBI taxonomy): Eukaryota > Metazoa > Arthropoda > Insecta > Diptera > Asilidae > Leptarthrus > Leptarthrus brevirostris. The sequence continues at coordinate 114,705,229 of OZ038372.1, read as the reverse complement.
AAATGTCGTTTATGTATCTAATAAATATTAATTTTTATTTTTTTAAGGTGTTTTTATAAATAATGATTTATGTTCCCGTAAGCGGAAAAGTCCTCTAATTGTTTTCCGTATATTGTTAACTGACTGAATGAATGAATATTGTTAACTGAGTGAATAGATTCGCACAAACATCCCTTTGTGAATCGCAGATCCCTACAGAGAATTAAGTCTTCCTTCGCCTTAATTAAATTTTTATCTACACCCGACCAATATTTATGACATCGGAAATGAGAGCTGGAATGGTCTTCGATCGTTTCACTTAACAACATAAATTAGGTCCCGATAGAAGGCAACATAACAAGTTAATGTGTCAATGTCTAATCAATCACTATTGACATGAAAGACAGGACAAAATGGTTTGACAGAAATCCTGATGATAGATGATAAAACCTCCCTACCACCGAGTGGCATCTAGGGGTGCAGGAATCTGACTGGATGACAGATAAGCCGACTTGAGGGTGAGCGCCTTTAAAACCGAGGCTACTTAGCTAAAGAGGAAAGACATGTTTGCGCAATTGGGTTAATGTGATACGTTAAAGTGATTATAGCGACACAGCTTCAGCAAATGCCAAAAATTCGTGGAATTTACAGCCAATATTGAATTCCGTGGCTGGCAAATACTTGACAGAGTAACCTGTACGTGTGAAAATTTAATTAATCTTAAAGGTGCACTAAGCATGTACACCATTTGAACTCATCCCGAAAGATAATCAGCGTAAATTATATACTCCTTGCAATGCAGGGAATGTTCAAACGGACACATAGATATATCAACTCAAACTAACATACCTTAATGTGGGCGGCGAACAATGGCTCTTAAAGGTGTTAACAATTGAAAGGTTAAATGCAATCAATAACAGTTATCAGGTCAAAACGGATACTTAATGTAGCAATGAAGTGGGCAAGGGTGTTATAATCGGCTTAGACCAAAATCCCAGAAATTCTCCGGAAACTGATGCCACAAAGTGGAGAAACTAACTGTGCGTTATTCCCTCACTTAAATGCCTAATATTTGCCCTATGTATGCTACCATTTTCTGATCAAAAGACACGAGTAATGATTTCTCTAGCTACCAAAACAAAAGATGGCGCAACGTGGGGAGAACGAGGGAAATCCTTGAGAACGTTGCTATTGAGCTTTGCTCTTTGGGTTAATTTTAATTAAAGTAAGTAGACACCTTCTGTTTATCTGATTAGTTATTTTAAGATAAAGAATTCCCAGGAATGTTAGTGTTGAAATTCATTTTGAAAATTCGAATTTGAAGGCGGATAGATTTTCTTAATTGGAAATTACAGCGCCAAACAACAACATATTTTAGTTCGACTGATGAACTGTTTTGTAAAATAAATTCGCCGCACTCTTTTACAGCAGAAGAGCATGAAAAACTCAAAGGGCCTATTCATTAACGCAGGTTTGCACTGCAGCTGCATAATTCAGCAATACATTTTGTTCAGCTGAATTGTGCAAATGATTTGCAATCCTGCGTTTATGAATGGGCCCAAACTTTCAGAGAAAAAGTAGTGATGTCGCGAATCAGAAAAAATTCTTGTACGTGTATCCACAACTTCTAGCAATGGATTTTCTGGGAAACGACTCAAATAAGCTCAATTGGTTGTAACTGCCGTACAGTACAACCAAATTCTCTATAAATTAAAGGGTGTTTTCTTAATAGTAATAGTACAAGCGATAGGTAATAATATCACTTGACAAAATACTTACAACAGTTCCTTTTAACATTTGTGCTAAGTAAATTCATTTTAATATTCGTATAAACCTACGATAGCACGGTGCCTCAACAGCGCGGCGTCGCAGAATCTAAAAATTAGGGACAGCGATGCCTATGCGATATATCGATGTATCGATACTTTCTACTTCGGTATCGAGGTTTTTACCTCGATATTCTATTTACTCCATAATCACGCATATCGATAAACTTTGTTTCTGTATAAAATACATAATAAGCAATATATGTAATCAGAGTCAATATAATAAACGAAAACATTTATTTTCTAACTCAAGAAATTTATGCTGAAGTAATGGGGCATAAGTCAAATAAACGTAAATTCTCTGAAGCAAGTTTAATGGATTAAAATTTATTTTAATCATGTTACATCACATCTAAATTGAGAAATAAAATAATGGTTTTCCAGTAAAAAGCTCTGTTACAATAATGTTACATTACGAAAAAACTTTTAATTTCTTCGATCTTAAAATAATATAAAAATAACTCTATGTCAACAAAACTAAAAATTAAAATTCAATTGAGCAAACGTATAAAATCATATTTCACTTGGTAAGACCATTCCAAATTTGGTCATTTATTCTGGACAAAAATGAATGAACTGGAACTGCATGTGTAAAAGTCTAGTAAATTATATTATATATTCTTCCTTTCTCTTTTAAATACTTTCCAGACTGCACATTTTGAAAACGTCATTTCACCTCTGCATTGAGTAAATATTCTTTTTCTAGTCCTAAATTCCTAATATGAAATAGTACAGTCAATATAGCACGAAAAAATAGGGTTGCTCCGAAAAACGACCTAACGGAATTTGACTTGATAAATCGATAGGGGGGCATAAAAAAAGCTTAATGCTAGATTTCCGAATTGATCCCCCCCCCTTTTTTTGAGAAAATCCAAAAAAACTTTGTATGCGTTTTTCTCGGAATCTATGGGTTTTAGAGAAAAGGTTATTTAACAAAAAATGTTCAGGACAATGTTAATTACATTTTGTCATTGAAGCCAAGTCGTACGACTTAAATTACAAAAGGTAGGTAGCGCTAAATTATCAAAAAAGTGGTTTTTTGGTATTTTCGTTAAGAATAAATAATTTTTTCATATTAATGTAAATGGGAAAGTTGTTCGTCACAAAAATATCTACATTTTTATTTAAACAATTTTTTTGTAAAACTTACCGTTCTCGAGCTGGAGCTTGCCAAAGTCGATAAATTGTACTTTATGTGCCGCGCCGATGCGTGTATTTCATAAAAGTATATTTCATAGAAAGTAAAAAAGAACCGTTAACTACGCTGCGCTGCCTCTTCTCGCCTACAGTTCGAGAACGGTAAGTTTAAAAAAAAAATTGTTTAAATAAAAAATGCAGATATTTTTGTGACGAACAACTTTCCCATTTACATTAATATGAAAAAATTTTTTATTCTTAACGAAAATGCCAAAAAACCACTTTTTTGATACTTTAGCGCCACCTACCTTTTGTAATTTAAGTCGTACGACTTGGCTTCAATGACAAAAAATGTAGTTAACAATGTCCTGAACATTTTTTGTTAAATAAACTTTTCTCTAAAACCCATAGATTCCGAGAACAACGCATTCCAAAGTTTTTTTGGATTTTCTCAAAAACAGGGGGGGGGGGGGATCAATTCGGAAATCTAGCATTAAGCTTTTTTTATGCCCCCCTAACGAGTTATCAAGTCAAATTCCGGTAGGTCATTTTTCGGAGGGTATCTGCTATATTTACTGTACTAAAAAGAAAATCTCGAAAATAGCGTAAATAAAGTAAATAAACTTTAAAACCTACGATTTATTTACGCGATCATCATTCATCTGATCAGGTTATGTTTCCCTTGAAAACTTGCAAAATATATATGTATGTATATATTTACAGCAATTCCTTTTAAGGCCTTTTAACATTTTAGCATCAAACATACGCTGATAACTAATCACTGGGATTGTTTATATTTCCGATACTATGTGATACTATGGCTAGTATATTTTCATCTCATCAAATCTTCGAGAAAAGCATTTAAAGCACCAAAAAATGTTCGATATTATCTGCACTTATCTGTTCAGTTCACTTCGCGGTCAAACGATAATGTTCGCGATACTATAATAATACCATAATTATTTATGGTTCTTTTTTGCATGATGTAGCCATAGCCCAGGGGTTGTCCCCTATGATGCATTACGCATGGCTACGGTCGGAAGGGAATTAGGGTAAGGGGAATGCGGGAAAATAGAATATCTGATTTTTTGCATTACTGCGAGCTAGAGAACAGCTCAGAGACGAAGTGGATGTTTTCTTCTTATTTATCTTATTATCTTTTCATTTCTTATTATATTTTTCATTTCATAGGCCAAGATTCGACCTTGCATCTATGGGTGGGTGGTGCCACTTGATGCAGCTCTGCCCCCGAATTTGTGGTTATTTAATAATTCAATATTTCATGTTAAATTGTATAAATGTAATCATTTTAACACTGATACTTTCAACTATCGATAATTCTTTTTTAATGTATCGATACTCAGGTTTCGCAACATTCAGATACACTGCAATACCAAGTATCGATATTTTTGCTATTTTTCATCACTAGAAAAATGTATTTCCGTGGAAGAAATTGAAGAGTCGCGACATCGATGTTATCGACTCATCGCGATGAAAACGGTATCTGAATAGTCTAAGCGCTCTCGATCACTGGATGAGCAGTCTGGCTGCTCGCTTAGGAAGATTATGGCGAGGCCGGACGGTCAAAAATGTTGTGGAAGAAAAAGGGTCAGCAGACTGCAATAAAACAACGTTTAAAAAAAAGTGATAAGCCTGATAATTAAAAATTATCAGTAATAATTACTAAACTCTTAGCGAAGCTATGCCCTAAATGGCAGACAAAAAAACTGAGAGTAACATCGGAAACTTTGATGAAAATCGTAGTCCTGACCGTTACTATGAAATGTTATTTATATTTATTATTTATATGAATACACTACGTGTTTCTTTTTTTCATTAATGGATTCAGTTTTTATTTATTTTTATGTTGAATCAAATAAAGTATTCTCGGTGGTGCTTGTACCATGATAATTTATTGAAAGTTCAGGAAACACATCCAGATTTAGAAATTCAAATTCGAAATGAACTTTTTGTTGTCAAAAGAATAGATCAACCTTTCTACTAAAATCCTGTAAATTTAACACTCAAACAAACGGTCAATGGGGATGCTGCAAGAAGATTAACCAGAATAACACACTTAAGGCACCTGAACTTTGCCGGCGATGTACATATGTCTCGTTTCCAACAAGCAGAGTCATGTAACTCTAATGGTCGAAGCCTTATGTTCAGAATTTCGCAGAGCAGGGCTTAAGATCAATGCTGCTAAAATCAAACTTATGAGCTTGGACTCCAGGAGACAAAATAAAATTTATCTGGAAGAGCAGCAAATAGAGCAGGTGGGAAAATTTTACTATCTCGGAAACATAGTTACAGTAGACGGCGGAGCTGAAGCTGATGTACAGGCTCGCATCACTAAGGCTCGAGTTGCATTTAATACCTATTCTTACTGAGATCTGGCGCAATAATAACATCTCCAGACCCACAAAACTCTGGATCTTCGAATCGAACAAAAAATCTGTTCTGTTGTATGGCCGTTCAATATGGAATGAAACCTGTCAAATAAAATCTAAGCTGCAATACTTTGTCAACCGATGTCTTCGGCGCATCCTTAACATCCATTGGTCGGAGATTATTACCAAAGAAGACCTACTCCGACTTACAGGTCAAGACGTGGTTGACACTAGTCTTCGCAGGCGAAAGTGGCAATGGATTGGCCACACACTAAGAAGAGAGTAAAACAACTTCGCACAGCAGTTTCAGATTGGAATCCGCACAAGATCCAAGGAAGATGTCGAATTGAATTACCGCGAAACACATGAAGAAGACCCGTCGAAAGGGAAAGTACCAAGATCAACAAGTCGTGGCCAAAGCTGAAGACGTTGACGCAGAAGTGGACCAAGTGAAGAGTCGATGTAGTAGACGCCCTATGCCCCAAAAGGGGTTAAAGGAACCAGAGATAGAGAGAAAGATGGCCAAAAAGACAGCATACACCAGCATTGATTTCGCATACATACGAAGAAACTGGTTTAAAAATACCTCAATTTATTACCCGAGATTTCGAAAAGCATCAAATAAAAACGGATTCCGTTTAGTTGCAAAATTTCATAAATTTATTAAAGCCAAATGTTAATCCGTTTAACAGTGAAAATATGGAAAGTGATTTTTTGTAGAAGGATAGCTGCGTGTGCTCGGCTTTGCTCGTAAAAGTAAATAAGTGTCGCATCCGATTATTTTTACATCTCACTTCCTTCCCACAACCATCTCTTGGCGTGATTGATGTGTCTTCACCCCATAGTATCCAACGACAATTAGAACGCGACTGTTCATCTCAGTGATCCCGAAAGATAAGAATTCAACATTAACATGGCACAGTGGTAAAAATCTTTAATCTACCTGGACAAAATTAAAATTTCTCAGGTATCCCTACCTTAATTAATTTGAAAATGGTTATTATAAAGTAAACATGTCCAAACTATTCTAAGAAATGCAATGTCTTATAATAACAGATCTGAGCATTGTATTGTATTAATCGTTTCTTTGGAAACATCATTGTTTCTAAGTAATTAACTAAAATGATTATTTCTGAAGTGCATTAAAATTAGAAGTAGAATTTAGATTGAATTAGACGCAAAAACAATAATCTCTTTAAAAAAAGATTAGTACATTAAGCTTATAGTTTGACTCCAGCATCCTGTAGTATTAATTTTTGATAATTATAATCCCTGTAGTGTAAAATGCTTAAGAAATATTTGCTGCCCCAACTTGCCCCTTACTCACTACTCACAAATTTTAAAATTTCAGATAATTATAAAATTTCACGACAATATTGACAAGGAAATGAAAAAAAACAAAGAAACGGCGAGTACAATCATTACTGCAAACATATATAAATGACGAGCTTGTATATGCTGCACGACGAAGTTTGAGGTCATAATTCCACAATTATGCTTCACAAACATTTTAAAAATATTTGGAACTATATCCGTGGTATCTTCTACCACCTACAGTACAGACATTACTTGTACATGGTTCCGATATAATTAAAAATGCTCTACTACCAATTGGTCAGCTCACCAAACAAGAGGATATCTCCTTTTTGAACTTGTATATAGTATATAGGTCGTCGATGGAGTAAGTGGTAACATACCGGCCTACCAATCCGGAGTCGCAGGTTCGAATTCCACCAGCGGCGACCCTTTTTTCTGCTCACGATCAAAAGACCATTAGGGGTTGCAGAGAAAATGTCAGTGTCTCGATTCGAATGAGGGTCTTCTCCCGCCCCATGCCCCACGGAGACTAGAGAGAGTATATAGAAAATTTATTGTAATGGCTCCAACAATTTGAATAAAAATTTTCAACATTTTTTCTTAAATTTTTATTTGATTTTATTATCACTCCAGCATTCCTAATTCGACTGAATATTGTCAAATTTATTATTGTACGCTTATTTAATAATAAATACAATTGGGTACGCTTAAAAAATTCAATATTAAAGAGCTTCCAACCTTAAATACCCCGTCTTACCCCATCCCCCGTACTTATTTCAAGAAACCTAACATGTTCAATCAAATTGAAAGTAAGAAAAGAATTTTAAGAAAACCCATGGATAAAATCACTTTCATTCCCAAAACATTTTTGTTATTATTACGTTTTGAGAGTGAACTCTTTATATATAACATACGGTTGTGTGCGGAAATAGTGCCTCTGTTTATCTTAATATTTATTTCGCAAATATTTCGATAACAAACTTCCTTAATAAAGAAAGTCACGTGTACTTAATTTCCAGGCCTTACATTAAGAGAAGAAAGCGTTCCATTATCTCCTTGTCCAATTCGAGAAAAGCGCTTCAGGGGCAAAAACTTGCCGACTCTTCTAATCCAGGATAATCAAATAATTCGTCAAGTGGAGTTTTTAATAAAGGGGAAAACTGTAGTGCTATTAACCGCATAAAGGAGGCACTCATTTATCTTGAGAAGGCCCATCATAGGAGATGAGTGGAAAAATCATTCAGACAGACTTTAATGGGTTAATTGGAGCGGAAGGCAACACAGAGTAAAGTTTTGCAAAGAATAATTATTTTGCCAAGTCTAAGAACCCTAATATTTGACCCGAGAAAACTTTGATTCCCGACAGGAATGACCCAAATTAAACCCTTAGAGCTAAGGACATCGTTTTAATGCTGCGTGAAACCAATTGCCCGGAATTTATTGCTGGCCCAAGGATAAATGAATTCTTAAGTGGAAAAGGTCGTCGGAAACGGTCGATAAAGTTTGGAACTTGTATCTTATTATGGTGCGCTATGTTGGATTATCCTTAATTGAAATCAGAAACTTTAAAGGACTCAAAGAAACCATGTAAGTGTATACTGAACGGAAATCCACGACATAGTGATTAGGTTTATTGCTACTGTAGCCGGCGGCAAAATCCGAGGTAGTTGTGTCACTCCTCCTGACCCAAATTACATCTCTATGTCGAGGAAAACATCTCTTTGTTTGTTTTCACATGTCGGGTGGGAGAGTGTAAACATGTTTTATGTCGCATAAAAACATATAACTGGCGTTTGTGGAAATGTTTTTACAATTAACATAACTCTATTGTTCTCTGATTAAAGTGAGAAGCTGTTTTATAATGAAGAAATGCGATTTTATGCTTAATGGCATTCCGTGATGTGAGAATTATTTTAGTTTATAGCGAAATGTGTTCATTTTTTTTGTGATTATATTTTATTCACAGAAAAAGGTCGAACGCAGAACTAAATTAATATCACGCGCTCCGTACGATTTCCTAGTTGTTTAACAAATAATAAAAGAAATTCTTATGCTGCATACACCAAGGATATCCGCAAAGAGTCAACTCACCCCGTAGCCTATCAGTTTGCCCTCCCTTTAAGGAGCTCAATTCGATGCCTTACGTTCTTCTGAAACCGACTTCCCAAAAATGAGATTTTATAAGTTCGACTTGTATTTTTTTTTTTTTTAACACAAACCCGAAATTTTTTTTATATATGTCTATTCCACTAATATTTATTTACCTTGTTAGGTTACCGCGGTTTCGCCTCACTCCCGTAGGCATCTTCAGACCGACTGAGCCAACTACATCTCTGAGTGATCACATCCATGGTTGAAGGAGCGGTGAATTTAACACAGGGTGATCATTTAATGTCTCCAAACTATGGTCCCTGAATAGTCTATTGATTTCCAGGGTCTCAAGTGCATCCATTTTATACCCCTTATTGATCACGTGTAGGACTTCCCAGTTTTCTTTATTTTGACTGTGGTTTCTTTCAGTAATATGCTTAAAGAAGCTTGAAGTGTGTCTGGTGTGGTGCTCCTTAATACGGGTGGCAAAGGATCTTCCTGTTTGCCCCACATAGGCGGTTGGACATTTTTCACAAGTTATTTTGTATATACCATTTAATTTGCTTTTGTCCTGTTGAGTGGTTGGTTTTAAAAGCTTGCCGAGATCTTGAAGACAATAGTACGCTGGACTGATGCTTAATTTCCTTAATTCTTTTCCCACTCTATCTGAAATACGGCCTATGTAAGGAATTTTGCGCCAGTTATGTTTTTTGTTTCTTTTGTTAGAATAGGGTGCAAAATATTTCTAACTTGTTTCCTTTCTTTCTGTTTAAGTATATTATTTACCAAGTCAGGCCCATAACCGTTATTGGTAGCTATTTGTTTAATCGTTCTTAGCTCTTTCTGGTAGTTAGATTCATCCATTGGGATCCTTATTAGGCGGTGTAGCATAGAATGAAAGGCAGCTAGTTTTTGGTTCCATGGATGTCTTGAGGTAATCGGGATGATGTTATCGCTATAGGACATCCATGGAACCAAAAACTAGCTGCCTTTCATTCTATGCTACACCGCCTAATAAGGATCCCAATGGATGAATCTAACTACCAGAAAGAGCTAAGAACGATTAAACAAATAGCTACCTGTAGCGACCTCTTATAGTCACTACAAATAGGAAGAGGAAGAGTTAAGGTTCTGTTAAATTAAAACAGGAAAGTCAGCTTAAAATACGTATATTTCCCTATTGCTACAATTCTACACTATAACTAAAATATTGCTAGTTAAAACTATATTTCATTAACTAAAATTTTAATTATTTTACTTCAAATTAATACTATTAATCCAACTCTGTAAAAAAAAAAGAAAGAAAATTATTACTCGCAGTTCAAGTATTCATACACAAACAATACAACATTTAGACAATTATTTGTTGATAAACAATTATCTAGTTCCACTGTCACGTTTTATTCCTGAATTAAATTTGTTGTTATCTGACACAAATTATTAAGATTCAAGTTATAAAGATGTTCGAGAATTATCTGTATGGTAATCTGCCCAATACACAATAATTCTCTACTCTAATTAATCCCTTTAAATGTTCAATTTAACCTTACTGAAACAATTAATTACCTGGTAATGACCCAGAGTAATTAATCTCCTACTCGTAATTCACAAAAAAAACCACATAGATCAACGTTCAAATTGTCGGCTTGGTAATAAACCCAACTCCAACAATTTGATTACTTATTTGTTAGTAATAATTCGAAAATTATTTGTTTGGTAATATGCCCAATATAAATAATTCTTTACTTGACCTAGTCCCTCCAAAATGTTAGATTAACCTTTATGTAAAAAGTAATTACCTGGTAATAAACCCAGAGTAATTACTTTCTTGAACCTAACCTTAAAATCCCACACAAAACCACGTTCAAAATTATTGGCTTGGTAATAAGCCCAATTCCAATAATTTTTACTATTTTTACATAAAATTAATTACCTGGTAATAAACCCAGAGTAATTAATTTCTTACACCCAATCCGTAAACAAACCCCAAAACTGGTTATATATAAAGAAAAAAAAGAATTATTGGTTTGGTAATAAGCCCAACTCCAATAATCTTTTCACTGTGTTAAGGTATACTCACTCAAATCTAATCCTTTCAAAAAAATCGCTTTGTATTCAGAACACCTCTTTACCAGTTGACAATCGAAGACTGAATAAATCTTCAGGCTGGACTTGGTATTTAAGTCCACGGAAATTTCTCCTACATGACATCAATTGGATTTACTGAAAAGAGACAACATGCAAGCTCCTATAATTCCAGCTTTAGGTTTCGCTGTAACTGAGCTATGCTTTGCTTGGAAATGTGGATGCGATGACATCCGATCCCTTCACAATTTGACAGTTGAGAACTGTCACAAAATATTTCTAGCGAGTTATTGTGTATTTATATTTTTGTTGTTTTTTTTTTGTTGTTGCCAGTTTAAGGGATTATTATCAGCGGTATGCTGCAACATTCTCCCCCCCGTTGAGACAACTAGATTGTATCAAATAAGATGAAACTATTGTTATAATTCATTGTTTTTATTTATCACAATTCAATACTTATACTCGTACTTATAACTACTTAGCTTTAATTCTGGTTTTTGCTGATTCTACGGTACCCTGTCCATATCAGCTTATTCCTCCTTAACTTCAAGCGCACGCTTTCGCCTTTGGACAGGAACACATTATACCGTTTCCTTTTTCCGCTACGAATGTGGTGAAATGGTATTTTCTGCATTTGGGCGAACGTTATTTTAAATGTTTGCCCTTCGATGGTAACCATTTCGTACGCCTTGTCGTCCAGCGATTTTGGCTTTGTCGATAGTGTCGGTTGACGAGCTATGCACGGTTCTGCAGGTTGTGTATGAGTTATACTTTCAACAGTCGCGGCCGATTTTTCCTGGGATGAGTGTGGTGATGAGCCCACGTTTATTTTTGGGAATGACTCCGGTTGGGGAGTTACGGGAGATGATGGTGGTGGACCGTCCTCCACTATGGGGGGAGTTATGGTACCTGAGCTGATACTGGGCACATCATCAATATCCAGGATATCATCACCCAGTAATAGCTCTTCCTTTCTTAATACTTCGTCGAAAGTATCACTCATGTGGTCGTTCTCGTTCAAAAATTCGTCCAGGATTTGCAGAAATGCTGTTGTTTCTTGCTCCATTTTATCTGTGAACTATACATAATGTAAGTAAATTGTCATTATGTTTTCCTCCACCAGATTGGACCAGACGCCACGATGTGAAACTTGGACACATTGAACATTTACATGTAGACAACACGATCACATTGATAATAATACCTCAACCTTAGTTTTGTAGGGGTAAAGGGCAGAGTTTACTAATTGGTCTTTTCATGATAGCTGAATTAGTTCGTAGAGTGACTACTCTCACCTTACTATCTTGTCCGGGATGAACCATTTCAACCCTAGCTAGTAACCATTTTGAAGGCGGTATTTTGTCGTCCTTTATGATTACTATTTGTCCAATTTGTATGTTATGCTGTTCTGTGGTCCATTTCTGCCGCTGTTGAAGCTGAGAAATGTATTCGTTAGACCATCTCTTCCAAACTTGACTGTGAAGTTGTTGAATATGTTTCCAACGATTAAGCGTATGGACTTTGCTGTCATCAACGCTAGGTTCTGGTGGCGTTTTTATAGCCGTACCTATTAAAAAATGTCCAGGAGTGAGTGCATCTACACTTGCAGGATCTGAGGATAAGGCACATAGGGGTCTTGAATTTAATGAGGCTTCTATTTGCACAAGTAGGGTAGAAAGCTCTTCATACGTAAGTGTTGTCTGACCTAAAACTCTTTTGAGATGATGTTTTATGCTCTTGACACCAGCCTCCCAAATTCCACCGAAGTGTGCCGCAGCTGGAGGATTAAAGTGCCAATTTATTCCTTCATTGGCTACCACAGCTGCGGCGTGAATATTTGCTTCCTTAATAGCTTCATTATAACTTTTCTTTAAAATTCTTTCAGCTCCCACGAAGTTAGTGCCGTTGTCCGAGTATACATTTGTAGCTAATCCTCGTCTGCACGTAAATCTTCTAAAGGCCGCCAGGAATGCTTCAGTTGTTAGATCTGAAACTAATTCGATGTGTATGGCTTTCGTGGCCATGCAAACAAAAATGCAAAAATACCCTTTGTAAATTCTAGACGCTCTATGTCTAGACATTTTGACATCAATAGGACCTGCGTAGTCTATGCCTACATTCTGAAATGGTCTTGCCTGTTTTACCCTGACCTCTGGTAAATTTCCCATGATTTGGGTTTTTGCTTGTTTCCTAAACCGTGTACACCTTACGCATTTGTATATTCTGGCTTTAACTGCTGCCATTCCGTTTATAATCCAGAATTTATGTCGAATCGTGTTTACCACGAGCTGAGCTCCACCATGTTTCGTTTCCAGGTGGAAATGATCGATAATTATGTTTGTCAAATGATGACCTTTTGGTAAGATCATTGGATGCTTCGTGTTAAACGATAATGACGAATTTTGTAGTCGACCGCCTACTCTAATTGATCCATCCTGGGCTAGAAATGGAGATAGTTTTGTCAGTTGACTTTGTTTCATAATTGGAATTCCCTTTTTCAACTGGGTGTATTCATTCGGAAATTCCTGTTTTTGCATGAGCTGTATTATTGCTCCTGTTGCCTTGGCGAGTTCATCTGAATGCAAATGCTGAGCGCGTTTTTCCTTGGGATTTCTACAGTTATAAGCAAAACGTAGACAATATGCAACTATACGTGTGAGTTTTTTATACGATGAAAACTTAATCAGTAGGTCTTCCTCTTGAGTTTCCATTGCTAACAAGTTCCCTTTTGTAATTTTTGCTTCTACAACCGTCTTTAAATCCTTAATTGTTTCGGATGGCCAATTTTGTTCATCAGCTAGTATCCAAATTGGTCCATTCCACCAAAGCTGATTTTTTATGATGCGAGACGGCATGATGCCTCGAGACGCCATGTCCACAGGGTTTTCCTTCGTAGGTATATACCTCCAAGTGTTGTTTGTCAAATTTTCATGGATTTCTACCACTCGATTGGCGACGAAAGTGCGCCATTTGTTTGGATGTCCTTGTATCCAGGCCAGCACTATTTTTGAATCTGACCAACATATGCTATTGACATGTTCCTGTTGCATGTCTGTCCTTACTGACTTGATCAGTCTACTTAGTAGTACCGCACCACATAATTCCAGCCTTGGTAACGATACTGGTTTAATTGGAGCTACACGCGTTTTTGCGATCAGTAGATTACTATGTACAATTCCCTTTTCATCTACTACTCTTAAATAAACGGCAGCTGCGTATGCCAGAGTGGATGCATCGCAAAATCCATGTAACTGGCAGCTTTCTTGTTTGTTGGTTATGCTCACCCAACGTGGTATCTTTAACTCGAGTAGATGGCTCAATTGATCCTTGAATTGAGACCACTCTTGGTCCAATTCTGTTGGAACAAGTTCATCCCACGAACATCCCGACATCCATAATTTTTGCATGAGAATTTTGGCGAGTATGACGCAAGGCGCAATCCATCCTAACGGGTCAAATAATTTTGCGATTTCTGACAGTATCTTTGAGCTTACGCCTTTACTAAATTGATTTGGCTTAAACGAAAGTGTAAAATAATCCGCTGCTGGATGCCAGTAAATTCCTAATGCCTTTATTTGATTATCCTCGTCAAAGCTCAACGGTAATTGTAATTCACGTTCGCTGCTTGGAATTGACTTTAGCAATCCTTCGTTGTTCGCAGCCCATTTGCGTAGGTGAAACCCCCCTCGCTTGAGTAACTTAATGAGTTCTTGTTGTAGCTTGATAGCTTCTTCTAATGTACTTGCCCCTGTAAGAACATCGTCTACGTAAAAATCTTCAAATATACTTTGCGCTGCTCTAGGATAATTTATTCCTTCGTCTCTCGCTAGCTCTTGAAGCGTCTTAATGGCTAAATACGGGGCAGCTGTGGTACCAAAAGTAACCGTATTTAATTCGTATTTTTTAATTTCTTCGCCCTTATTGTTTCTCCAGAGTATGGTTTGAAAACGCCTGTCTTCAGGATGAATGTGTATCATCCGGTACATCTTTTCTATGTCAGCCGTCATGGCGTACTTAAATTTTCTCCATTTCATGAGCGTTGAAAATAATTTAGGTTGAACAACCGGGCCAGTCATCATTTGCTCATTCAGGCTTCTACCATTTGATGACTTAGCGGAAGCATCAAAAACAACTCTTAGCTTCGTTGTTGTGCTTTCCTTAAATACCGCGTGATGTGGCATATAATACCGCAAAGGTTTCTCAGGGTTTCCTTCTACTAGTGTCATATGTCCTAAGTTAATGTATTCGTTCATACATTTTACATATTCAGTTTGGATTTCGACATCCTTGCTGAATTTCCGTTCCATGTGAAGCAACCTTGTCATAGCTTGCTTCTTTGAATCCCCAAGTACTGGACTTCTATTGTCCTGAAATGGTAATCGAACTTGATAGCAACCATCTTGCCTCCTGCAATGTGTTTGGTTGAAATGTTCCTCACACCTATCTTCTTCTTTTGTGAATTTTCGTTTTGGTGTTACTTCCTCGTCCTCCCAGAATTTTCTCATCGGATCATTTAGCATTTGGATGCTAGGTTGTTCCTTTATCGCGAATGCTGAAAACCGAGTTTCCACCGTGCTAGTTAATGCTGGCAATTCTCCGAATAGAATCCATCCCAACTTAGTGTTTTGAGCCACTGGTGTATTTTTGGGCCCTTCCAATAATCCATCACGTATAATCTTGGCATATATGTTGACCCCCAATAACAGGTCAATTTTTCCTGGTTCTGAAAACCTTGGATCTGCCAGCTGTAAATTTTGAATATGTCTCCAATCCAGTAGAGAGACTTGCCTTGGAGGGATAATACTTGTTATTTTCTTAATAACATAAGCCTCCATCGGCAGCTTAAAGTTTGGATCGATGTGTGATCGCAAGTGAAACTTTGTTTCCTTTGTTGAATGTGCTACCTTAGTAGACCCAAGCCCTGTAATTTGGAGCGATGTTGTATTGCCCTTTGTTTGCAATGCTTGAAATGCTGCTTCGCTTATGAATGAGCTTTGCGAGCCCAAATCAATTAGAGCTCGAAATGAAATCTGAAGCCCGAACTCATTCTCGAGCTTTACCATTGCTGTCGCAAGCAACGATTGTTTGGTGATTTTATTACAGTGGCAGTTTATCACCTCTGGTTCTGATGCAGTTTTTGCCTCATGGGCAGATGGCGTATCCTTCTGATTTTTGCGTGACGCATTGGATGTTGCCTTTTGATTGTCTTCATGTAAAGATGTGTGATGACGCTTACCACACTTAAAACAACTGCTGCGACTTGGGCATGCCTTACTGTTGTGTGGTTGTAAGCAATTAAAACACAAGTTGTGTTTTGATACGAAATCTCGTTTCCCTTTATGGTTCAGCTGACAGAAATCGTGGCATCTTTGCAAGGCGTGTGTTCCTTTACACATGTGACATTTCTTTATGTAATGACACTGTTCGTTTGAATGCTGTTGAAAGCAAAGGTAGCAAATGCCATGTTCAGATAAAGTCATGCGTTTATCATTGACTTGTTTTCTTTGAAAATTGAAACACTGTTGCAATGTATGATTCCCTTTACACAATAAACAACCACTCCTTTGTTTTATGTGGTAGTTGTTTGTATGTTTGATTGCTTTGTGTAACGCGCTATTGAGTTTGACTGACTTGCTGTCAATCATGGCTTCTAACGCTCTGAATCTTGATTCCAGAAACTCAAGTAGTTGAGTGAGACTGGGTAAGTTATCTTCATTGGAAATTTTCTGTTCCCAAAGGTTCCGTGTTCCTTCCGGTAATCTCTGGATTAGTAAATGAACAATCATAGGATCCCAATTTGTTGTATCTACGCGATTGACTAAAGAGCAATTTTAATTGCGCAGAGACTAAAATTCTTCGATTGTTATAGCGTTTAACTAGGAGTTCCCATGCTGCGTTGTAGTTTGTAGATACCATGTCGAACTGTCTCAAAATTCGCTCAGGTTCTCCGGTCAAACTTGACTTTAAATAATGCAGTTTTTGGACAGGTGGTAACCTACTATCCGAATGTATTAAGGAGACAAACATGTCGTAGAATGATCTCCATGAAGTATATTCACCATTGAATTTTGGTAAATCGATTCTTGGTAGTTTTATTTCTACCTTTTGTTCCGATTGATTCGAAGGCGTTTGGTGTGAGCATTTTGACTCTTTACTTTGTGCTGTAAGATTGGCAAGAGCATCTTGTAGGTCTCCTAAAAAATCGAAGTATGCTGCTTCAAAGTCTGAGTATGCACTACCTTCTTTATACTCTTTCACTGATGCTAATACCTCCTTAGAAGCATCTTTAATTTTTTCGGTTGTGCAAATTTCTAAATGGGCAGTTTCGAATTGACCCCAAATCTTTCCTACACTCTCTATCCTACCAGACAAATAGCCTTGAGTGCGTCTAGCTGGACCAGTCTTTTTATAATTAGATATCGACTGGTCTAATTGTGCCTTACGGGTTGCTTGGGCGTAAATTAGGGACAACATTTTTTCCTAAGTATCGACACGACAACTATAGAATACTTGAACTGTGTTTTTGTAATTCAATGAATAACGATAGTAAAATAAACGTATTTGGCTGACTTATCCGGCTCGAAGGACCAATGTAGCGACCTCTTATAGTCACTACAAATAGGAAGAGGAAGAGTTAAGGTTCTGTTAAATTAAAACAGGAAAGTCAGCTTAAAATACGTATATTTCCCTATTGCTACAATTCTACACTATAACTAAAATATTGCTAGTTAAAACTATATTTCATTAACTAAAATTTTAATTATTTTACTTCAAATTAATACTATTAATCCAACTCTGTAAAAAAAAAAAGAAAGAAAATTATTACTCGCAGTTCAAGTATTCATACACAAACAATACAACATTTAGACAATTATTTGTTGATAAACAATTATCTAGTTCCACTGTCACGTTTTATTCCTGAATTAAATTTGTTGTTATCTGACACAAATTATTAAGATTCAAGTTATAAAGATGTTCGAGAATTATCTGTATGGTAATCTGCCCAATACACAATAATTCTCTACTCTAATTAATCCCTTTAAATGTTCAATTTAACCTTACTGAAACAATTAATTACCTGGTAATGACCCAGAGTAATTAATCTCCTACTCGTAATTCACAAAAAAAACCACATAGAGCAACGTTCAAATTGTCGGCTTGGTAATAAACCCAACTCCAACAATTTGATTACTTATTTGTTAGTAATAATTCGAAAATTATTTGTTTGGTAATATGCCCAATACAAATAATTCTTTACTTGACCTAGTCCCTCCAAAATGTTAGATTAACCTTTATGTTAAAAGTAATTACCTGGTAATAAACACAGAGTAATTACTTTCTTGAACCTAACCTTAAAATCCCACACAAAACCACGTTCAAAATTATTGGCTTGGTAATAATTCCAATAATGTTTACTATTTTTACATAAAATTAATTACCTGGTAATAAACCCAGAGTAATTAATTTCTTACACCCAATCCGTAAACAAACCCCAAAACTGGTTATATATAAAGAAAAAAAAGAATTATTGGTTTGGTAATAAGCCCAACTCCAATAATCTTTTCACTGTGTTAAGGTATACTCACTCAAATCTAATCCTTTCAAAAAAATCGCTTTGTATTCAGAACACCTCTTTACCAGTTGACAATCGAAGACTGAATAAATCTTCAGGCTGGACTTGGTATTTAAGTCCACGGAAATTTCTCCTACATGACATCAATTGGATTTACTGAAAAGAGACAACATGCAAGCTCCTATAATTCCAGCTTTAGGTTTCGCTGTAACTGAGCTATGCTTTGCTTGGAAATGTGGATGCGATGACATCCGATCCCTTCACAATTTGACAGTTGAGAACTGTCACAAAATATTTCTAGCAAGTTATTGTGTATTTATATTTTTGTTGTTTTTTTTTTGTTGTTGCCAGTTTAAGGGATTATTATCAGCGGTATGCTGCAACATACCAATAACGGTTATGGGCCTGACTTGGTAAATAATATACTTAAACAGAAAGAAAGGAAACAAGTTAGAAATATTTTGCACCCTATTCTAACAAAAGAGACAAAAAAAAAAAAAAAAAAAACATAACTGGCGCAAAATTCCTTACATAGGCCGTATTTCAGATAGAGTGGGAAAAGAATTAAGGAAATTAAGCATCAGTCCAGCGTACTATTGTCTTCAAGATTTCGGCAAGCTTTTAAAACCAACCACTCAACAGGACAAAAGCAAATTAAATGGTATATACAAAATAACTTGTGAAAAATGTCCAACCGCCTATGTGGGGCAAACAGGAAGATCCTTTGCCACCCGTATTAAGGAGCACCACACTAGACACACTTCAAGCTTCTTTAAGCATATTACTGAAAGAAACCACAGTCAAAATAAAGAAAACTGGGAAGTCCTACACGTGATCAATAAGGGGTATAAAATGGATGCACTTGAGACCGTGGAAATCAATAGACTATTCAGGGACCATAGTTTGGAGACATTAAATGATCAAATATCGGTTACGTCAATTAACTTGTATTTTTTCGTAATCATTTGCTCTTAAAGAAGATTTTAGTAATTTTTTCTTAAATTTATTCAGTCCTAAAACGTTATTTTTAATTTTCCTATTTTTTAAATATTTAGATTCACAAAAAATTAAAAGGGAAGAATACAATTTGCTCATACCTTTCTTGAATTGGGCTTAAAATACAAAAATCATCAGCGTAGTAATTTTCTTTAATATTTGGAACTAAATAACTCAAAAAATAAATGTCCTAGACATTAAGTATACATATAGCATTCAAAACGTACTTAAAATATGCACCCTAATATGAGGTATTTAAAATTTTTGATGCAATATACGCAGATCGGATTAAAATTTATGGATAGATGGGTAAATAACTGAGGAGAGTGCCAAATAAGATCTTAAGATGAGGCCTAAATTTGTAAACTAGTGTTATTACTCCCCACATTTTAAACTCGGTTTTGGTATTAAAAAGTTGTTTATTTCTACCATCTCGCCAACAGGAAAGGTTTCTATGCTATATTACTCAAATAGCATCGCCTGGGGAATCAGTTCCTTTTATGAACATCCATCATTCAAGGCAAGATTTATTAATAAAAGATTAAAATTAATAAAAGTTAAGGTATGCGATAAAATTATTTTTGGAAAACTACAAAGTGGAATCGATATCAAAAATAAAATACATAATATGTTCACTTTGTACGGGGATGCTGTATGTTAAAAATAAAAGATTTAGTGCTGATAAAGGATAAAGATTATGAGGATGGCAGTTTTTGGCGGTTGTTTGATGTCGCTGCGTTGATTAGCTCGAAGTATAAAAATAAAAGAGAGATGTGCATACCACGAAAATTGCAAATTAATAAATCACCCTCTAACTTCCAAACGGTTGAGACTACCCACCTCCTGCCCTAACATTTTTTGTTTCCCTAGGTAAGATCTATCACCCCACTTATTTTAGTATACCTTATGTGAAACAACCTGTATATCTTGGCAATTCCCTTCAATAAGTCCCTTCAAGCTGGTAAATTTTTTGCATTGTGGAACTTCTCCTTTATAGTTCCTGTTCATTAAAAACAGCCCTACAAACGTTATAATCAATTATACACCAATCGCGAAGTTATCCTGAACACCGACGTTATTTGAGTCGATAGTGTATTTGCAGGTTATTGAGCGTTGTAAGCCCTTAATCTCCCCGGAAGATCAATCTTCTAACTTCGTGGCATTTTCCTCCCACGTTATTTTATTGAGGCATACAAACGGACTGTTTGTAGACTGACATCAGAAAGAGCTTTGATAAACTTCCTCATTTTTTTAATTTGAAAGGCTGAGCGTTATGAATTATAAAAATAAATGTCCCTTTACTACATGGGCTGAAAAATCTATTCGATATTTTTAGTGAAAAAACTGTTTTACTCTTCGACATAATCTCCATCTAGAGCAATGCACTTATTGTAATGGTCCTCTAACATTCCATTTGTTTCCAGTTCGACCTCCTCATTTCAGTAAAATCTCTTGCCAGCAAGCCACGTTTTCAATCTGGAAAAGAGCAAATAGTCGCTGGGGGCTAGGTTTGGAGAATGCGGTGGGTGGGGAAAGAATTTGTAGCACAATTCTTTCAATTTATAGGTCGTATCGCGAGCAGAATGAGCTGGAGCGTTGTCGTGATAAAAGAGCATTTTTTCTTTGACATGTGCGGCCGTTTTGCCTTGTACTCGATGTCTAACCGATCCAGTAATACATAGTAACATTGTGTGTTGAATGTATTACCATGTTCAAGGTAGTCAATGAATATTATACCGTATGCATCCCAAAAAAATACTGGCTAAAATCTTCCTGGCTGATTGTTGCGTCTTTGGGAGCTTCGGACGACTTTCACCGGGCAATAACTACTCTGTGGACTGCCGATTGGACTCAGGTGTATAGTGGTTGATCCATGTTTCATCCATTGCCAAAAATCGCCTCAAAAAATCCTTCTTGTTGCGCGTAATCAGTGCCAGAGTCAACTTCGAAAGTTGGACACGTTGGTCTTTTGATCAATTGTTAAGAAATGCGGCTACCGACGCGCGCAGGGCTTAAGCACGTGTAAACACTCATGAATGATATGACCTACATGCTTCTTTGAGATGCTTGGGGCCTTAGCTAGGTCACTGAACCTAACTTTGCGGTCAATCAGCACAATTTAACCATTTTTTTATATTTTCTAGCGTCTCATTTGGTCTTCCTGCATCACTTATGCTCGGTCACAACGAAATTGAGCATACCAATATTTTACGGTTGAATTAGCTGGGGCAGATGTTCCGTAACACTTATCAAGCCGTTGCTTTGCTTGAACGGTTTTTTATACCCATCAGGAAACAATGTTTTATCAAAATACGAAATTCACTTTTTTCCATGGTAAATAAAACTAACAGAGGTAGCGTCACTTCTAACACAATGACTTGAGAACGAGTAAAGGAAATGTCATGAAATTTTGGCAGTATTCTACTTAAGATTGGTACTCTATGGTAAGCATATGGACTTTTGATTTGTGGCGCCATCTCTAAGTCGGGCCAAAAACTTTTCAGCTCATGTAGTAATCTCAAACTCTCATGATATGATGATCTTCTCCTATGTTAAGGATAGAAGTGACTCTGCTCTTATTCATGAGGACACAGTTTAATGTTGGGCTTTGTAAAACTTTGGTCTATAGAGTTCTCTGATTTACCGACCTTGATTCCTTTGTACACACTTAGGCCAATGTGATACATTGTGATAGATTTTTCACTCTATTACATACTTAAAAATCATTTGGAGCTACTGATAAGCCGAACGAGATACCAGACATCAGTAGAACCTAATTCGGTTAACTCCTCAGAGAAATTTTGGATTTATAAAAGTTTGCAAATTCTCTTTCAAAGGCTCGTAAAGATTTTGTTTTTTGCAATACTAATTATGTCTAGAACTATTTGTTCTGGTGTTTGTTTATGTTAATTGCTTTCTTAATTACAAGCGCCACGAAACAAAATTCCTCTATGCATAAGTCAGCTGACTGGTTGGCAGAATTGTCAGCAACCATGTAATAGAAAGGACGCCAAGAATAAGCGGTATATCGTTATCACAAAATTTTTAGTTAAAGTGGATTTTTAAAGTACTCAATTCAGTGATTATAGAGATAAAGTTTGTCACACTGAAATACATATATTCAAAAGTTCCCAAAGTAGTCAAAAAATGTGCATATAAGTTTAGTTAAAGCTATAGTCTTTTATATAAAATTAATTAAGTCTACATAAATTCATCTGATATATTCTTAGGTTCCAGTATCATAACTTCTATTCCAAGATACGCGCAAGGGAAGGAAGCCGTAGTTCTCACGGATAACCATTGGAATAATTGCGTGAGGTAGATTCCTCGTCCCTGAGCATACAAGACATACCTTTAGGATACAGTATATACATCAACCAATCTCAGAGGAAAACTTCCCGGTAGTATCCTTGACGGAAAATCTAAGGAAAATCTTCCCAAATATTACAGACTTAACTGAAGACTTAACTTTTCCCATATAGGTAAATAAAATGAAACTGCAAGTTCGCATCGCGTTGTGCTTGCTGTGTTTCAACGCAGCCAGAACATATCAGGCCCTGTCGCCTTTGTCCGGTCTGCTGCAATTGCCACAAGACACACGAGACCAGTGATAAATCCTGTCCCCTCTTCCTCGAAAGGAAGAAGGCGAACAATATGGAAATTACAAAGCAAATAGAGACCACGTGGAACAGTCAACTCCAGCAAACTTCTTTCATCTTGAATTAAGAAGACTTCCCAGCCATTAGTGTCCGATCTCCAAAGAGTCACAAGCCTCAGACTATCATAACCGCTTTCACGGCAAATGTATACACACCAAATAATTTTAATTTTCATTTTAATTATAATAAAAAATAAAATTTATGGAGACCACTACTCCTAAATCAACACTACCTAAAACACAAATCCCAACAACACAAAATAAACAAAATACAAAACAATACAATTCAAAATTCTGAAGTGCTTTTCAACTCTGCCTGGAAATTTTTGATCATAACTTAAAAAAAAACCAATTCTCAAAAACTTACCCTTCTTAAGAAAACAAATCATTCGCATATCAAACACCTCTATACCACCCCAGAAATCTCCTGAGGTTCATACAGGAGAAATAACTATTGAAATGGAAACCTAATGGCTCCCACTACTATTGCCCACTGGAATTGTTGGAGTATCAACAAAATAATTAATGATCTGATAAATTTTTCCGCTGCAGGAAACAGGACCGTGCGCACGGGAGAGGGTTTTTAAAATTTTCTGAACTTCTTGATTAGAAAAAATTTGACTGAAATACTAAAAAAAAATAAACTAAAATGTATATGACCATATTTTTAATTTCATAATATATCGAATTTTATGTACATCCAAGTTTTCTTTGTAATGAAATTAGATACCCCCCCCCCTCCCAGGAGCAAATCCTGCGCACGGGCCTGGCAGGAAATACAACATAATTAATCGCGGCTCACTTGGAGGTGGAAGTTAGCATTAGTGAGCACCTCATATCGATATTAACCATGTACATCCCTCCTCACAATTACAAGCTTTGATGGATCAGCTACCAACGTCATCATATGTGGTGATTGCAACGGACATATCTCTTTGTGGGGTAATACCTACTCTGACAATAAAGGAAGACAAATAGTCGATTTCCTCAGCAGCAGTAATCTGAACGACAATTCCCCACCTACACAGGATCAGTCAATTCAACTTAAATAGATTTTCTCGCCGAACCTATCACTAACTCCAGACTCATACACAGTTAACGACACTTTGGAAAGCAACAATCTATCTAAAAACATCTCTCAAACCCTCTTCCTCTCCCAGGCACGAATCCAGAGGAAGCGAGGCAATGAGTGCAATCCCCCCTCGCTTTATTGTGTGTTTTCCCACAGTCCCCCAGGACGCGACATGAAGATCATCATCAAACATCGAGTACTTAAAGCCTTCATTATTTCCTTTAAAATCGTGTGCTGTTCGTTGGATGACAAATTTTAATGTTGCCAGTAGTGTTCTTAAAATCATTCCTAATGTATGCCAATATGTATGCATGCCCGTGCGCAGGATTTTCTAGGGGGGGGGGGGGGGGTTCTAATTTCATATTCATTTTAGGTTATTTTTTTAGGGATTTCAGTCAAATTTTTCCTAATCAATAAGTTCAGAAAATTTATTTGATGATTTATTATTAGATTTATTATTATTATTAGAAAAACAAAAACATTCCGGTCAAGTACGAATCAAACTCGCGCACCGGTGGTTCCGTACCTTGGAACGTTGTTGATTTCGAAAAAACTGTACCAGACCTTCTTTTATTTTTCCTGCAATATCTACATAAAACTTTATCAAGTTTAATTAATTCCGATTTTCACTTAGCAAACTTCGATCATGTAATTGTAATTTTTTTCAAGTTGGGCAAACATTATTTCAAACTATTCGAAATATCAAGTCGATAGCATTATTAGTTAATGAAATAAGCAGCTACGACAGACAGTGAGATGAAGTTGCACTATAAGGGTTCCTTTTTTACCGTGTTGGTACGGAGCTCTAATAGAGAAACTATTTTCAGCAAAATTTGTATTGGTATTTTTCAGTATTTTTCAAATGTTTAGTTACTTCTAAATCATAAATACTCTATTCTTTAAAGCAATTAT
This sequence comes from Leptarthrus brevirostris, assembly GCA_964036015.1. NCBI lineage: Eukaryota > Metazoa > Arthropoda > Insecta > Diptera > Asilidae > Leptarthrus > Leptarthrus brevirostris. The sequence continues at coordinate 114,680,193 of OZ038372.1, read as the reverse complement.
AAATACTTATAATTAAATTTTTAGTTCGAAGTCATTAATATTAAAACACAAATTAACGAATCTAGTCTTTTCTTTAACAATACCTCCCTGACTCGACAATTCCCTACCTAGAGGGGTGATTTTACTGATCAAAAATTCCACACTACCAGAGACAAACAGGTCTCCTGGTGTCTGGAAGATTTTCAATCCTCACACATAAAAAACTGCCCATGGGTATCACGAGACCTGTACCAGTTTGTGCATCGATCCATGCGAAGATCTGTTGTTGCAACAGTTCTCTTCACGTACATGTCTAACGGCAGCAAACCCAGTATCATCTCTTACGCTATTTTCGGCGTGGTTCGAAAGGTCCCTGTTATCCCTCACACGCTATAATCTGTTCCAAAAAGATTAGAAGTACATGCTCTTATGATGTATTGATGTCTGCTTTATTTTCGCATAATTTTCCTATGCCATCATCCCTCTCCCTCAGCACGCTGTTACCACGATTTCATCTCAGAATATTTTCTTATTTTTCCTAGTGACATACTGCTAAAAGATATAATCTGGCTACACTAAATGTGCTTTCCGATCATTCCAGTCACTCGAATTCGTATTGCATCGGAGAACTTCGCATGTAAAACCACCTACCACCCACCACAGAGTGCTGCTGCTGATCACTGTCAGTCGACCAACAGCATCTGGCTGCTGACAGTGCTGACAGAATCAGTGCCAGTGATGCCAATTCAGTGATTTTGTCACCAAATCTGGTGTTTTCGAACACCTCCCTAGTGACAGAATTTTGTTTTCTCAGACACGTCTAAAAGTTGGTGATTTTTAACTTCCACTGCGGTGACTTCTGGTGACTTTTAATGTAGTGATGCCAAATCATGGACTTTGTCACCAAATCTGGTGTTTTCGAATACCTCTCTAATGATTGATATGTTTTTTTAGCGACACTGTGATTTTGAAACTCTTCTGATGACACCAAATGTTGTCCCACTCTTTAACGTTTGAACGAAAATATTCGGCATTTCACTTTGTTTTTGTCTATTTTTGTACATATTTGCTGGGGTACTACTTAATTCAGTTACAACCGGTGTTGCACCACACATTCAAGAGGGCCCATTTAATGCTTTTGTTGTTAAGCTAAACGCATGTGTAAAACAACTCGAACAATTTCCTGTGAGACTTCATGACTTTCCAGCGGGACCCTGAATCTTTCAACGATACTCATTTTCTGTCGCTTACGATAAGAGGATCGCCCACAAAATTAGAATTTTATCACATTCTAATAGTTCTCTGTTTCCCCTCCCTTTCCTTTTACAAATTGAAAAGAAGAAATTACATGACGCTTAAGTTAATGAGCACCAATTAAAGGTAAATACGCTTGTGATTCAGGTAAATATAGTCTTTTATTGAGTAGTAGTATTTATATTTTTGTTACTTAGCAATTTCTAATATTATATTGGAAGCAATTTTGAAAAAAATATATTATTGTGTATCTGGTGACTTTTTTAAAAAAAGGTGTCTTTTTTTAGTCCCTATCTAGTGACATTCTTCATCGACGAATTGTCACCACTGATCAGTGCCTCTTGGTTTCTCGACCAAGAAATATCGAAAGGATAGCTGTACACGGTTTTTGGCGCGTTTGTGAAATTTGGCATCATAACTTACCATTTAACATGTACTGCCAATCTTTTTGGAATAGGATATAGCCTCTGAACCTTACTTAACTGCCATGTTACGGTGGGGCGGAAATGCCCCGCCTTCAACCACACACCCTCCCACATTGATGTAGAGCCCAGTTCGCTCTTTGGATTTTTTCCTGAACATGCCTTTTCCAGGTAAGTCTTGAATCTAGGAACCCCAAGATACCTGACCGAACCCGAGACAGTAAGTTCTTTTCCAAAAAGTTCTACTGGCCTATTTATGAAGAGCCCCTGTTTCATCACTCCCAGACCTCTCCTTGTGCTGTCTGCTGCGGTGCGTTTGAACCCTTGCCATAATTGCGATGTCGTCGGCATAACCTTCCTTGAGTCTGCGTAGTAATGAGTCAACAGTAATGTTCCACATAATGGGGGATAACACCCCTCGCTGTGGACATCCTCTGCCAACCCTCCCGCGCAATCTCGATTCATCTCTCTGGATATTTACTGCTGTTGTCTTTAGTATATTACCAACCCATCTCCTCAACTTATTATACTTAATTAGTAAAGTATTTATCAGAACATTTTATGTAATGCCCATATGTATTTAAAAGAAAAATTCCACATGAGACAACAGTATGGCGGCTTACTTCCGACATATATGTTTTCTGGAAACTTCATTCATCCGTGTCACTTTCGGATTGAAGATGAATCTAATGACACTATATTTATTAAAGTGCATTTATTTGGACATTTCGAGAGACCTAAGAATCTAGCAAAGTCCAAAGAGACCTAAGAATCTAGCAAAGTCAGATAGATTGTAGACTGTGAAGAAAGCATCAATAGCGTTCTACGCCTGCAAGAGGATGTTTGGCAAGAAATGGGGTATAAGCCCTCGTATTGTCCACTGGATGTATACCTCCATGGTTAGACCTATTCTTACCTATGGCATAATAGTCTGGTGGACCGCAATAGAGAAGGAGAGCAATCTTAAGAAAACAAACAAGATTCAAAGAGCTGCCTGCTTGGGCATCGCCGGAGCTAAAAGCACAACGCCAACGGCTGCAATGGAGACTATGCTCCATCACCTACCGCTCGACGTCCACGGCAAAAGTATAGCTGCACGCAGTGCCGTAAGACTGAAAGAGTCCAATTGCTGGAAGAGCTCTGATAACGGCCATAGCAGTATACTAAGGACTTATCCGGGAGGCTATCTGCAGACGAACACCGATTACACCATCCCACTACTTAGTTTTGGAAAGGCCTTCTCCATAAAAATCCCAACTAGAGAAGAATGGGAAGAGTGGGGGGATGCCACCGGTGCAGAAATATCGGTCTTCACGGATGGGTCTAAGGCGGAGGACGGAGTGGGAGCGGGGGTCTTCTCGGACTGCCTAGGCACAGGCCCGTAGAGACAAAATTCGGGCCCGGGAGGTACCACATACGGGCCCCCCGCGAAAGGAATTTCGGACCCGGGACAAAGCGTCTACGGGCCCATATACAATCGAATGAGTGACTTTCGATTTAAAATCTGTCTAGTATATTAGACTTTTTCGATCGTGAAACATTTTTTTTATGTATAATTAAAATGGAAAAAATTTTCTGTTCATGACTTAGATGACGGAGCCCCTTTTGAAAGCCCGGGCCCGGGGGGTTTACCCCCTTCGCCCCCTCCCTCTCGGCGGCCCTGCCTAGGCATATGCAGTAGGTACCGACTACCGGACCATTGCAGTGTATTCCAAGCGGCAGAAATAATACACGGACGCCCAAACCTACCAATGAGTAGCGAGATATGCTTGTACATCGACAGCCAAGCAGCTATCAAGGCGCTGGACTCAAACTTAGTCAAGTCAAGTCTCCGGATTTTAGGAACGAGACATAAGGTAACTCTATGCTGCGTCCCTAGGCACAGTGGTGTTCAAGGGAATGAGGCAGCTGATGAGCTGTCAAGGGAGGGATCACATTTGGATGATTCCTCTATTGACAGATCGATCAATGCTACTGGAGTAACTAATAGCCAAATTCAGGATTTGTTTTGCAAAACATGAAGCTCGTTCTCAACAGCAGCATCAAAAGGTTAACTTTTTTCCAGCTGCTAGACGCCTTCGCGAGAAAACGAAAACTAGATGAAACTCAAACACAAAATTTAATACCGATCTAGACAGCTGCATCAAATTATGATCACTTACACTGTCCCATAAACCTTGCGGTAAAAATATCTTCAAAAATGCACAAAGTGTGCAGGAAATATATTAACATGACCCGAGTGAATGTTTTTGTTAAACTCGAGCAACGTAAGTAATATAAAAATTTCTTAACACGACAGTGGGACAGTGTAAGTGATCATAATTTGATACAGCTGTCCAGATCGATATAAAATTTTGTGTTGGAGTTTCATCTAGTTTACGTTTCTCGAGTTTAACAACAGTTTTGTTTTTATTTTTATTTTGAAAATGCAATCGGGTCATGTGAACAGGGCCGCCGAGAGGGGGGGGGGGGCGAAGGGGGTAACCCCCTGGACCCGGGCTTAGAAAAGGCTCCCCACCATCTAAGTCATCAACAGAACATTTTTTCCATTTTAATTATATGTATAAAAAAAAAATTTCACGATCGAAAAAGTGTAATATACTAGACAGATTTTAAATTGAAAGTCACTCATTCGATTGTTTATGGGACCGTAAACGCTTAGTCCCGAACCCGAAATTCCTTTCGCGGGGGCCCGTAAGTGGCACCAACAAATGAATAAACCCTTTAAAAGCAATACCACAGTTAGTTTTGAAAAATCCAATTCTGAAAAAGTTGCTAAAGAGGGCTGAGCTATCCAGAGGCTCATTAGTTTCCTTATATCTAAAACGTCAAATCACCATAATTATATGCAAATAATCATTGTAAGAATCTTTCAAAGCAGCTCGAAGCCGGTCGCTTAAGTGAATAAGTTGTTCACAATTGCTCCTTAAAAAACACTTCAAAGCCTCGATCTTAAAATTTTGTAAGTATTTCGTAAAATTGTCAAGCCAAAAAATCCAACTTGGATATAAGGGCACAAACAGAAATGCATACAAATAAAATCTTGTAAAATGAATTTACAGCTTTATCAACGTCGTGTGCATTTAGAACATTCATCCTATCCAAGGAAGCAGCCAGTCTTCGCCGTAAGACCAGGAACTTAGGGCCAAAAAGTTACGCAAAGCCAAATCTCAGCCAAAGAGAGCAAACAATAAAATAATTTTTAAAAAAAAAGTTGAACCGACTTCACAAAAAGCGCTAAAAAGCATAAAATAATTTTAACTTTTATATCTATTACGACATTTTGAAGTCGGGGCAAATCAAACAAACCAAACAACTACAACAAAAATATTTAATCGTCATTTCTTATGATCCCATAAGCTGAAACGTTCAGGTAGTATTATGTATTGTTTTCAACTGTGGTACTGTAGTTCTTTTATTTGTTTAATTTGCACCGACTTCAAAATGTCGTAATAGATTTTTGTGAAGTCGGTTCAACTTTTTTTTTTAAAAACTATTTTATTTTTCACTTAGTAGTATCTCCTACTCTATACAACGAAGAAAGAACCATCAAAATCGGTCCACGCGTGAAAAAGTTAGGTTTAACCCCCCACCCCACCTCCATTTCACTAAAAAAATTTTCTCATTTTATCAATTAAGAAACATACATTCCGAACAGAAAAGGAATCATCGAAATCGGTCCACGCGTTACGAAGTTACTACTCCTCCCCCACCAACACCATAGGACCACATTATTCTCCTATTAGCAATGGGGTATCACACTCTATACAACAGCAAAAGAACCGTCTAAATCGGTCCAAGCGTTACAAAGTTATGTTCCACCCCCCTTCCCCCCTTCCCCCACCACAATACCACTAACATTTTTTTTTCGTGGTATCAACCAGGGAGCATACTCTACCCAGAAGAAAAGAATTATCCAAATCAGTCCACGCGTTACGAAGTTAGACTACACCTCCCCCCACCCAACCCCCACCATGGAACAAATTATTCTTCTATTAGCAAAGGGGGAGCATACTCTATACAATAGCAAAAGAACCATCAAAATCGGTCCACGCGTTACAAAGTTACATTCCACCCCCCCCCCCTAACCAACATTTTCCTTCTCGTGTTATTAACCAGGAAGCATACTCTACCCAACAGAAAAAGAATTATCCAAATCGGTCCACGCGTTACGAAGTTAGACTACTCCCCCTTCCGCCCTCATCCCTCACTCTAGGACCAAATTAATCTCATATTAGCAATGGGGGGATCACTCTATACAACAGAAAAAGAACCATCGAAATCGGACCACGCGTTACAAAGTTAGGCCCCCCCCACCACACCAAAATTTTTTTCTCGTGGTATCAACCACGGAACATACTCTACTCAATAGAAAAAGAATTATCCAAATCGGTTCACGCGTTACGAAGTTAGGCTACCCCTCTCCCCCCTCCCCACACTCGAGACCAAATTTTTTTTCTCCTATTGACAATTTGGGATCATACTCTGTACAACAAAAAAAGAACCATCCAAATTGGTCCACGCGTTACAAAGTTAGGTTTCACCCCCACCCCCCACCACCACCCTACCACAAATTTTTTTGGCATGGTACCAATCGGTGAACATACTCTAATTAACAAAAAAGAATCATCAAAATTGGTCGACGCGTTACAACGTTATGCCCGGTCAATCATAAAAAAAAAATAAAAATACGCGTCGAATGTAGAACCTCTTTTTCTTTCGGTTAAAAAGAGGAATCATTTTAGGCTTGCCTTATCTGCGAGTCGCCAGATCCCACTGAGATGATAGGAGCAGGTCACATAGCGTATATAAAATCACTGCCTCCAAATAAGGAAGGTGCTCCAAGCAACTTTAAGACGCACGCTACCGGTGACGAAGTCGAAGTGCACTCGGATCAGATAACCGTAAGCACCTTGGATGAGGAGGAGCTTTGGCGATTCCCCAGCCAAGCAGCAAAGCTGCTGTGAGGCTAATAGAATCCCTGGGCAAGAAGCAGCGCTGCACTTCAGAGGAGCAGGAAAGGCTGTCTTGAGCAAGGGATACTGTGAGCTTTCTTTGACACCAGAAGGACTTTCCTGGCTGCAACAAGTGGAGGAGAATGTAGCGAATGTAGAGGAGAATGTAGGAAATATCGGTAAAGAGGAGACGGAGGTCATCTGAGGATGGTTACTCCCCGGCTAACCCCGCTAAAAGGCCTAAACCGAGACAAAACACGCAAAGCGCTGAGTCAAGGTCGGCAAAGGGACCATCGACGCCCACGGCACCGGTTAAGTTGGCAAGTGAGGTTGAGAGAAATATTCTCCCCGTGGCGATAAACGCACGGAGCGACACCCTAGCAAGATGTCATTGGAGAGGTAGTAGTTTGTAGAGATGAGTTTGCTAGACAAGCTGGTCGGGCAATTGAAGAGAAACGCGGACCAACCAATGACATCAAGCAAGCACAGATGCTGAGGATCATACAGGTAAACCTGCAGCATAGTACCTCAGCTTCTGCAGAGCTGCTATACCCGATCAACAAGGAAAAGGTGGACTTGACGCTTATCCAGAAGCACTGAATAACAGCAGGGTCAGCATAAACTGATTTACATCAAGGAACTACAACCTCTTTTTCGTGCAGAGTGAAGGTAAGAAATCTTGGCCATGTTGACTAGAAAAGAACTTACTCCTACCTACCTTCTAATTTCAGTACCATCGACTTAACAGTTGTGCTGTGTGAGGTTGGAAATAATGAGCGACAGTTGCTCAGACCTACATGTCACATGACAGGAAGGCGCCGCCGGAAGAATTGTGGAAGAAGCGAAGCAGGGAAAGCTAAACCTACACGGTTGGGAAGAACATATAAATAAGTATAAACTTATTTATATGTTCTTCCCTTATAAAATTAGATATAACAGAGAAATTTACGAAATAATATTGACTTGTTATACAATATTGTATGTATAACATTAGATATTATTTCTACACCAAATTTGTATAATGAAAATAACTTTGAAATTAAGTCTTCCAAAGATCTAACAATCAACCTGTTGTTTAATATATCTGATATATACAATTTATATGAAGTTGTTATAACCCTCGAAATCTAGCACGCGATTTTATCACTTGAATCATATAGTAGTAATACACAATGGTATAAATCAATCAACCTTGAAGCGAAGTTTGACATTCTATAGGAACAATTTTATTAAATTCATATTGAAATTGGTATAAAGTGATAAAAATTTTGTGGGCAATACTTCCATCAGTTTTCTTACTAAGAATTTTACCGTTATGTCAGGCGGCATTTAATGCGATGTTCCATGTTATTCTGTTTGCATTTTTGTCAGTTTAGTTCATATATCTTTGCGACGTTGAAGTGTCTTAACAAGTGAATTTTTAGTGAATTTATAGATTTTAAACTTATTGTGTTAAACGTAATATAATAATGATACTTACCGTGAAAATAAAAGACATCAAAAAAATTTATAAAAGTGGAAAAGTTCACTCCTAATGATATGGAACTTCAATACATGGATTTTGTTCATTCAGGTATGAAAACAAAATTGATTTTTTTCATAAAATACATAGTTATAGGTGTTTGCAAATAATTTGTCGCAAAAAATTTTTCTTTATTTCTCATAGTTACTATGTATCTTAAAATTTGTTATTCCGAGAAGGAAACTTATAAAATTAATATTACAGTTTTGTTCTACACAAATAGACATACCTGCCTTACTTAATAGTGAAAATGAAATGAGTGTTCTTAGTGCTTTTTTGATGAATTTAAATTACAAATAATTACAAATCTAGAGGCGGTCATTTTGTTATACCAAAGGAAAGTTATTTGTACCGAAGAAATTACCTATTTTTTGCTCGTAACGGAATTACTACTGAAAGTAGAAAAAAAATTAAAAACCAGTATAACTCCTTGCGAATATGGTATGTTCGTTAAATTTAAAGTGGCACAAATTTAAATAAATAGTATAAGAGCACATTAAGGAAAAATACGTAATTTCTTTGTTGAGTGTAATAAAGTGTATAAACTAAGTAGTAGACTCTTAAGTCACGTTTTTACTACTCCAACACTGTTTTATCATAGCTCTGCGTGACTTTGGTATTTCCCTGGACGAATTTTCACATTTTACAACGTGCCAGGACGTTAAAATAGATTAACACTTGTTTCTAGAGTATACATATCAAAATTATTTGCATCCCCAATTTTATTTGATATTGAAAACCAAAGACCATCCGGTTTTAAAAGAAATTTCTACTTGTAGCGATACAGTAAATAATGATAATAATTCTAGTACAAGTGGTACTTTAAAACGCAGTAATGCTTGTATTGGTCCAAGTCTAATTATTAATTCAGAGGTATGAACTTAACTTATTATTAAATTAAACATAAAATTTTTATTTTTATACGTTGTTTAATTATTAAGGTCCTAAAACTTTATATTTGTAAAAGGACTGGACTGCAGAGGAAGACATAGGCGATATTGCCGAGGAAATTCAAGATGATCTAATAGTTCTTGCTAAATTATTAGACGAGCTCAAATGTGCAATCCTACCGGAACAACTTGATCTGGTTAAGAATAAACTGAAAACGACTCTTAACTTTAGAAGACGTGCTGCTAAAGAGAAGGGTTTTAATGTTTACGAAAATTGCCCGTATTATTGTGGAAGCCCTAACTTAGTAAGCTATGTCGAATTTGAAAAGTTTGTTTTGCTTATATTATAATACTGTTTTAGATACACTACGATTTCACTTTATCATTTAAATGTCCATCGCTTGCCGAATTGAGGCCGAATAATTTTAAGGATAATATTTTCACTGCCGTAAGAAATGCTGGAAAACGAATCCTTTACACAGAAACGGATAGAGAAAAAGTTCTGGTACAAATATGTCTATCAGATTTATTATATTCAAATAAAGTAAATTAGGTCTTTTAAGAAACAATTTAGTCTACACAATAAAATTATTTGAAATAACTATTCGTTTTCGAATAACAAAATTTTAAACGTAGGTACAGAAATTAAAAATTATATATTACATTTTTAGACTGGGACACACTAACACTGTCAGTTTCAAGTTATTAAGACTGTTGCCTTCTTCACCTAACGGCAGAAAAAAAGTAGGGAGATTAACTTCGGAACAAGCCGTTAATTGTTTAATAGTCCATAAAAAAGTATTCACTTCAAACGCATGTGTAATTTCAGAAATATTAATATTGTTTTTTATTTAAGCCAGGATTAACTGAAAAGGAGTATCTGCAGGTGTTCGAAAATAAGCATAGACATATCATATCACTCCCATTTAATTACACATTAGTGTCTTGGATTGAACGATTTTCGCATTACAGAAAGGGACTCTATAATTCCTTCCGAATATCAAAATGAAAATTCCGTTGTTACTTTTTTTTGCATTCAAAACATATTATACCTTAATTCTATTTTTACTTTGTTATGTGTAAGTTATGATTCACACTTTGACGAATTTCACAGAGGCTACGAAATACAGGACTATCCAAATTCTAATACTTTCTTGTTCAATATATCAAATGAAATATTTAAAACTTTTGAGGCTGTTGTTTCAAGAATAAATTCAAAAAGATACATAATTTATAACAATCAATTGAATTAAGTTCTTTTTTATAATAAAACTTTGAAAAACTATCGGCTTTTATTAATTTAAAAATGTCTAAGAAATAATGATCTTTTGATTTGGCCTTATTTCTACAGTACTGGTTGATATGTTTTCTAAAAGGACTTCCAAGTAGGCATAATTGTGAATTTTTACAAAAAGTCATCAAATTGATATGACTTTAGTATTGATAAAATTTCCAAAATGAACCTAAAACACTTTTGTTTCAAATGTTAATATTTAAAGTAATAAAGGCAATATGAAAACTTTTTGCAAACATTCACAATTATGGCAAGTTTGACGTCCTTTTCGAAAACATGTTAACTAGTAATCTTAACTGGATCAGTATCTACTGTCAAAAAAAATTACACAGCGTATGAATTTTATAAATCATTATATAAAAGCAAAATACTACTGCTATATATAAATTTTATACCAATTTTATATATAAATTCTTTATACATACATCCATATAGTATTTATATCCCTACAGTATATATTTTATAATTGGTAAATATAAATTTAATACTAAATAAAAATACATGGATTTATATTCCTTGGTATTAAATCTATAAGGAGCCTTATAAAATCCTATACCTTCTAAATATATTAAATCAATACTAAGCCTTATATTAAACTATATAGATAGGATTTTCGTGTAATTATTATCTGAAAATTTCTGACCGTGTAGGGATTGGAGTAGACGCTAGTGCATATAATGCAATATGGTGCAGCAAGGATGTCAACAAAAGGGTTGACTCTTTGTTGTACTATTTACTTACACTTAAACGACTTTCGGGTCATTTTTGACCCGGCTTTCGTTTTTTGAGATTTTCTTTTTTTGGCTAGAACCGATTCGGCAAAATTCCGCACTAAAAGCTCTTAGGTCCAACGATTTTAAATTTACAATAGAAATAGAATGTAGAACTTTGGTTGGGATCTACACCGGCCATTGTCTTATTGTCAGGATCTAAACACAACAGAAACAGTAGAGCACCTCTTATGTTATTATCTGCGCTTGCCATAGGAAAAGACAGGAATTACTGGGGAACCACTTTATTGAAGGCTTAAAGGAAGCCTCGAAAATTAACATGAAAAGAATTCTGAAGTTCGCAACGGAGGTTCAGAATTCTTTTCATGTAGCTCTCCGCCGATCGCAAAACGAAACCCCCACCTTAAGGGGGGAAGTACATGAAGAGGCCGAAAAAAGAGGACTTTTTTGGGATTTATTTTTGGGAAAATGGAAAAGGTCCACATGAAATCGATATTATATGTATTTAGGGCAATGTTTTAAGAAGAGGAAAAACATTTTTTACATTTTGAAAAATAAAAAATTAATCAACTTTTAGTGGGTTTCGTAACTCGTTTCGCGGCTGACATCGAAACCGGCGTAAATTCTCCTGGCCGCAATTTTCATCTGAAATCAAAAACCCAAACATTTTTATACTCGAGGGGGTTGTTTATTCTAGATAGACTACGATCTTTTCGAAATTCGAACATTAACTATAAAAATCGGGAATGAAAAAAAAAATTGGCTTTTTTTGCAAAAATTTTAATTATTTTCGCGTCAAAAATGGTCTTAAAATGATTTTTTTGCTATGTCCGTAGTCTATCTAGAGTAGTTTTTTATGCCCTTTAAAATGAGTGCTGGATGAAGAAAATCGGTTCACTAGTTTTTTTGTAATCTTTTACGCCAATTTCAAAAACATGGTTTTGAGAAAACGCCGTTTAAAGTTTGTCCCGAAAAACTGACGAAAAAGATGAAGATAAGGAGAAGGTAAGAGGGGATGGGTATTCTCAGAAAAATCGGTATTTGGACTGAAAACATCGAAAACGCTCTTTAACAAAGTCGCATTCATCACTATAAATTCCAGAGCAGAAAAAAAATCCGGTAAGCGGAATCACGCGCGCAGCAGAGATCCTCGATCCCAGGCGCGCTGGGCCGGATCGGCGCCGACCACTTTCAAGTGGCATATCTTTCACAATTTTCGAGATAGGCTTTTGGAATTTTGGAATTATATTCTTAGAGCATATACTTATCGATTAAGATAATAAAGAAAAAATCGATTTTTGAAAACGTCTTCATGTACTTCCCCCCTTAAGTTGTCTATGCGAGATTTTTCGCCGCCACCGTAACCTAACCTAACCTAAACCGTCTCAAATAAGGAACTCTATTATCGAATACGGTTCGATTGAAAACAATCGTAGATATAGAAATAAATGAGATTAAAAGAAGACATTGGAGTATTAATCAATTCTTAATTTAATGAATTTACGATCGACAGCAATCAACTCGCATTCGGTAATAAGGCCCTCAGGTAATTTAAGGCGCGCCAAATAGGGGTCACAGTTTAACCCGTTTAGAGTTTCCGCAATCGCGTAGCCGTACAGAGACATTTCAGTAACTTGCATAATTGTGTGCAAATAATCTGTATGACCTATTTGCACGCAACCAAGTAACAGTCATGTTCATTAGTAAAAGATTCTCAATTAATGGAAGTAGGTCATTGCCGTCAAAGGAATCGCTACGATAGCAAACTTCTTATAAGAATTCTCAACATTTCTTTACTTCTGTTTTTATTTAAAAGCAGTACATTTTCCTTCACAAATTCTACCATAACCAAAACCACCTTCTCAAGCAAATTTGTGTTGTTTAAAATAACTTGCATCGTAACTCCGAGACTTCCTAGAGAGAGTAAGCAATGAGCACGTACATTAATAGTATAACGATAATCGAAAATGTAAGCACCCAGAGAGAGCCCCGAGCGAGGCAGCCAAAAGTTGTTAACATGAACGTAAATTCCGTATCAGGATCTATTTACATCAAATGTCGCGGCACTGGCAAACCCGGTAATTCCATTCGATAAACGTCATTATGAGTTTTAATAGCCTTTCGAGTTTCAATACTAGCAATAACCATAAGTAACTTTCTGTAAGGTATTCCAGAATTGCTCAGCCCCTTAGAGAAGACTGAGACTTGACTAGCCAAGACTCATTCCTAATTATTCGAAGACATTAAACTTTCACCGAACAGACATTACACGATAATTACGTTATTTCCCACACCTTTGCTGTTAGTTTGCACCCATAACGGAGTTCCATCTGGCTCTGCTGATCTGGAAATTTGAAACAAAGCCGACCTCTTTACAACCCCACAATTACTCAAGTCTACGATAAATTGCCGAAATCTTAACGTCATCCCGACAACGGACGGAGTTTCGATAAGCCCTAACGACATGTCAACACAATAACTCCCTACCGAGGTGAGAGTGCTTCCCAGGGACCTATCCATAAAATTAAATCCTAATTAGATTTTATCATAAAACACGAGTAATTTTATAATTTAACATAAAACGATGTTATCGACAAGATAAATGGATCAATTTAGAGCGACGCTGGATTCAGTCACTCCGCAGCATCTCTGTTGCTGTAGGCCTAGACAAAGTACAGGAGTGGACAGGGTTCCGGGTCATGTCGTCGCCCTCTGGGGATGCCCTAGTACTGGTTCCGTGTGCCCCTTTTAGTTTATTATATCTCATCGTTTGAAGGGCTTTATACGTCGAAGGTAATGCTCCCCTTTGTTCTAACGTGTTAATCTCATTTCGCAACTTGTTAATGCACTACAGTCACAGTTTTCGCACTGAAGTGTTACCAACTGGTCCCAGTACGATTAATGCGGAGCTTTAAACGCAATAGACGAATGTATGGAAACCGCAGAAAGTGCCAAATTTATATCCATCCCCATGTAAAACGCTTGACCGCGAATAGTGCAATGCCAAATCACTGAGCTCCAAAATCCAGACGAATTAAATTTGAAACCAGTGAAATTAGTGGAAAAGGCGACAGTTGTGGTCCAGAACCACTCAAGTGAGAAAGGATACTATCATATTCCTATTTAAAGGGCGTTTACATGGAAATTCACAGAACTTCAAATTCAAATTGAAATTTAAGGCACGGCTAAGAACAATAAAAATATATTCCTTTTCAGTTTGGACTTGCAATGCGTTAAAAAAGTAAACTAATATGAACATTTAACCATATTTCAAAATAGGATAGAAAAGAATCAATTGAAAAAAAATTGAATTAAGGTACGTATCGTTTACTACATTTTTTATGGGCATACAAACATGTTTTGGGTCCAAAATTCTATTTTTTTTACTTCCATATTCAGAAATTTGAAATGATTGTTAAAAAATTAGTGTAATAAAGTAATATGAAAGAATTTAAAAAAATTTATTAATAAAAGGAAAATTAGTACATTTAAAATTTTCCTTTTATTAATAAATTTTTTAAATAATTCTGTGCTATGTATGTTTATGTATACATATACTGGGCGTTTGACGTTTCACGCATGGGCAAAAATGAAGGATCTGATCTAGGTGAGAAACGAAAAAAATTGTATCTCCCACCCCCTCCCAGCAATAAGGGTTTACAAATTTTTTTACGATGAACAAACCAGTTTTACATTTTAACGTATTAGAAGTAATACGTTTAAGTTTAAGTGCTAGAGACGTTATTAATATCTCAGATGACAGGTAACACAATGGTGCTAAAGATTGTGTAATGTTTTTTAATGGTAATAGTTTTAAATATCTTTTTGCCCCATTTATTTTTTATTTTTAGGTTTAAAATAGTGGCAAATTTGCCTCCGAAATTGTTTTATGGTACGAACCCTATTTTGAATGGCTTAGTAGATCTTGTAGTAAACGACTACCACATCATAGTTAAAAGTGAGAAGCCGTTTTGATAGCTTTGATAGTGAGAAGTGGTTTTGATAGTTTGAAAGTTAATAATGGTGCAATTTACTATAATCTTATTTTACGGGTATAGCAACGGAAATTCCCTGAAATCAGAAACGTGTGTCTCGGGTTTCAAAGGCTTCGAGAACCTGGAAGCACTCACACATTTTTGACACATTTTTATTGCGCTAATTTTATCAGAAATGGAGAAGACAATTCTCGCTTCAAGCAGAGCTTATCCTCCTTCAGCTAATAGCGTAAGTTTTAGTGCAGCGACGATATGGGGAGTATTACGAAGAGAAGGACTTCATCCTTTCCATGTTACACTCGTACAGTAACTTCAGTCGCAGGACAAAATAATCTGTAGAGAATTCTGTAATTGGATACTTGAAATCGACTGAATGATGACTGGACAGTCTCGGATAAGATCATGTGGACGGATGAATTGTGAAATTCACTAAATGTGGTATAGTGAATTTACATATTACTCACTTTTTGATTCCAGAAAACCCATGCTCGACAGACCTCGTACCAAAACATATTCACCGTAAACTTGTGGTCTAGAATTGTAGGTAATCGACTTATTAGTCCACATATTTTACCGGATAGGTTAAACCGCGACAACTATTTAAACTTCATGTAAAATTATATAATCTACTTAATTGAGGATATACCCTTGGAAATACAAAGAAATATGTTATATCAACATGACGGGGCGCCAGCCCATTGCGGAAGAAACGTACTCCGTAATTAGAGGGGTAGGTGGATAGGGTGGCATTGTACTTTTCCTTGGCCAGCTCGTTCTTCCGATCTAACCCCCACTTGATTTTTATTTATTAGGGACCACGAAAGAAATAGTATACGAGTCAAAACTTGTAGCAAGAGATGAACTCATAACAAGAATTTTAGGAGCCAGAAATGAAATTAAAGAAAATCTAGCAACAGTTGACTTGAAAAGAGTTATGCAAAATAGAGCGCTTTTGTGTATCCGAAGTAACAGAGGACATTTTGAAAATATGTTAAATTATTAATTTTACTTCCTTTTTTCAGCGCTATTAACAACTGGAGACGGAGTTGGATCAATACGTTGAGCGGCAAGACCAACATGCCATGGGTCCCGGGTTCGAGACCAGATGACCCCGTGAGCTTTTATTAAGAAATTAAAATAATCCACTCCGTCTCTGGGATGTTGTCTAGCTCGCAGCAATGCAAAACCAAGACTCAAGTTTCCTCATTTCCCTTACCCTAATTCCCTTCCGGTCAAAACCATGCTAACGCATCAAAGGGTTGTCCCCTAGGATTTGACCACATCGTATACAAATAAAAAAAAAGAAAATAAAAACCTAATCATTTTCAGGACTCGCAAATCTTAACACAAAGAGTAAGATGATCGACAATTTAGGAGACAGGTAAAATATTTTCTTAGGAGGGCAAATTGAGAATAATAAAAGGTATTTTTGCGCTTCAAGTTTCCTAAAATAAAAAAAATAACGCAATTTTTCAAGATTTCCCTTTAATATGAAAAAATTGATTTTATTTTCAGAAAATTTAAACTTGAAAATCAATTTTTTTTTAACTTTTAGCAGTAAGTAAAATTACACATTGTTTAGCACCATTGTCCCTAGCACTAAAACTTTAGAAGACTGGAAAACTGGGTTTTTCATCGTTAATAAAATTGCAAACCCCTATTGCTGGGACGGGGGTGGGAGATAGACGCCTCTCCCCTCCCGTACACAATTTCACTTAGATCTACCAGATCCTTCATTCTTACACACGCGCTGTGAGACACCCTATTTATATATATATATACATATATATAAAACTCACGTGTCACTTGGAATTCAATGAAATTTTTTTAATGTGTATGGTTGTTTCCAGCTTGAAAGATAGGATAGCTTTGGACCCGATAGGTGGCGCTGCTGTCGAGATCTAAGCAATTTTTTTTATTTTTTCAACGAAAATATTTTTTTATTTTTTTCAGATTTTTCATCAAAAAATACATACAACACCAAAACCCCCACTCTTCAATATTTTTTAATGCGGTTTCAAGGATTTTTTATAAGAAAAAAATATTGGAATTCATTTTGTTTAAGTTCCATAATTCAAGTTGTGTAAGCTTTCAAGAAATGGCGGTGTAAACAAATCTATTGACATCGGTATTACGCATCCACACCTAAACATTGTTTCATTTTCTGTGCTGATTTAAACGTTTCCTGATGCTACAATATTTCTGAAGTGTTCCACGGATATACGAACATAAACAACGTGTAAGTTTAGATTTATTTTGTTTTGCCGCAAAGAAACCTTAATAATGCACGCTGCACGATGCTTACAAAATGCAAGAAACAATAGAACGCGCACATTAAATATATAAAAATGGATGTGGATGTGTATTAGGGTGATTCAAAAAAATCGATTTTTTAAGTTCCAATTGCATAAAAAGTTAGTTCTCTATAAAATGTAATGTCCACCCTCTTATTCTTTGGTTACTTTTATGGGGTTTGCTAAAATTTTTGTAGCCTCAACGTGGTATCACAATGGGCCTCTTTGGCCTAAGTGTGCCTTTCTTATTCAGCCACTTTAACCTAACCTAACCTAGGCTCCAAATCCGGAAAAATTTTTATTTTATAGTGAACCAACTTTTTACGCAATGGGAACTAAAAAAAATTTATTTTTTTAAGCACCCTATTGTGTATATTTCAGAATAACTTTGGAATGCTTGAAGAAATATATAACAAACTTAGAATTTACAATCTGGAAAATTTACGGTGGGGGGAAGACACCCTCAGCACCAATAAGGTTGGTCGGGAAGGGAGTCCCATAAAGTTAATCGAAAACTACCGTAATTAGTCAAATAAAATTTTCGAGGTCACTGAAATGAATAATGGCACTACCGAAGCCATTAGAAACGGAACAAAATACTACAATTTATCATAAAAAAGTTTTGTTGTCCCGCTTTGTCCCGCCATTTATGTTGTTCTAAATGTAGTTTAACGCTGCATCTTTGAAGTATAAAAAATTAGTTGCTCATATTTGCTCCTTTTTTTCTGATTTTTTTTTATATATGATGTTGCCAAAGCTCAGGGGATGCCATATGATGCTAAAGCACAGCCTTGGCAGCAAAGGAATTAAGGTTGAGGGAAATGGGTTAGGAGGTTGAGTGAAGGAGGTGTCGATGTACGCCCCGTTTGAAAGTTTCAGGCTCATAAGACGAGGGAAAAACAGAAGATGGTAAACTGTTCCACATTCGTGTTGTTTTGCTAAGAAAAGATTCCCGAAATTTGACGGTACGTCCAAATTTGACCCGGAGAGTATAGGGGTGGGAGCGACTTGTAGATCTTGTATCGCGCGTTGTAATGAGTCTACAAGGAATCAGGCTAGCAATTTCGTTAGAACAATGGCCATGGAAATAGCTATAAAAAAGTGAGAGACAACCGACATTCCGTCGATGCTCCAGAGAGTCAAGGCCCTCAGAGATTGAGAAATCGCCAATAAGTTTAACAGCCTTACGCTGAACTTTGTCTAACGCGGACAATGCGGTGTGTCCGGCCCCTGCCCAAATATGGGAATTATATTCAAGTCTAGGCCTAATGTGGGACTTGTAGATCAACGCTAAGTCGGCTGGGGTGAAATATTTCTTACATCTCTGTAGAAAACCCAAACATTTCATTGCACTTTTAGCGATTGCAAATATATGATCAGTCCAGCTAAGATTGCTGGATATCTCAATACCCAAGATCTTTAGGGAGGGTGAATTGGGTATATTCACTCCGTCGACTGAAATGGGTTGGGAGTGAACTGGGCGTTTTTTAAGGGACATTAAGCAGCATTGAGTTTTGAATGCATTAAACGTAACACGATTTGCTCTGCCCCAAGCGAGGACCATAGAAATGTCGTTGTTTAATGATCTAAACATGCGTTCCCGATTGACTTCTGTAGCATTTCCACGTGAATTCATTACAGAATCAAATGAGTACGCGAAATCAAGGGTGCTGTCGTCGGCGAAACTATGAATAGGATTGAGAGTAAGGGATAAGAGATCATTAATAAAAAGAAGAAATAAGGTTGGTGAAAGAACTGAACCCTGAAGTACACCGGCATTTATTTCGTAGGAATCAGATGTAACGCCGTCAATTACTACACGGATTGAACGGCCTGACAAAAAGCTCTCTATCCATTTAACGAGGGTAGGGTGCAGACCAAATTTTTGAAGTTTGGCTAAAAGGGCAGCATGCCAGACTCTATCAAAAGCCTTTGAAATATCAAGAGCGACGATTTTTGACTCACCGAAATTATGGAGACAATGATTCCAACGCTCCGTTAGAGCCGTTAGTAAGTCTCCGGTTGAGCGGCCAGCGCGGAAACCGTACTGGCAATCGTTGATAAGATGGTTATTTTCTAGATATTTCAACAACTGAGGGTTGATGAGCGATTCAAAAACTTTACTATAGACCAGAAGCCCTTACTACCCTTTTGAGTAGAAAATACCTTCCGTCTGATGCTCTGGTCAAAATTGAACTTAGCCCGGCTAATTGCTGAATTGCAAGTATTCCGCGCATCTCTATAGATACGTCTCAATTCCTCTGAAGGGCACAATTTATATGCCTGGAAGGCTGCTTCCTTCTTTTTAATGGCTGCGAAACAGTCATTATTGAACCAATTGGTGTTAGTTGGTTTGATGTTCTTGAAGCTATGAGGAATAAAGCGATGCATTCCAAACCATAGGATGTTCAAGATATAATCGGTGCTTCTGTTAACGTCCTTCATAGAAAAGCAATCAGATAAATCCAGCTCTCTGAGATATTTATTAAGTCCCGCCCAATCAGCATTATTATAATGCCACACTTATCTTTTGGTGTTGGTTTTTTTTTTTGAGTTGGTTTTTTTCGCCTGAGGCATCGATAATGTCGGAAATTATGTGATCAAAAGTAGTTAAACGGACGGGGTAAGTTGAGGCGGTAAAGGGAAACATAAATGCAAGGGCATCTATTTATTTACATTTTTGTAATCAGAGACACTAAAAACCGATATATATTTTTATTATTGCATAATATAAGGTGTCTTGCTTGTAGGGGTTGATAATAGGGGATGAAGGAGGTAGAATTTTGGAAATATTCCTTCGAATTTATAAAACCCCTAGTAAGAATTTTCACAACAATTACTGAATTTTTCGAATTTTGGCCAGCTTTTTAGGATTTGGCCGCACTATGCGTCGGCGACACATGGTTGTTTTCTGCTGACAACAGATTACGATAAAAAGGCAGAGCAAATGTTAGTGGTTCGAAATTTACTTTAAATTATACCACTTGTAATCGTTGTCTCGAATCGGGTGAAATTCTTCTCCCTCCCCATGCCGTACGAGGATTTACGGAAACTAGAGAGTAAGTAAATAAGTTTTTTACTAGTTTATTACATTATTCTGGTAACATATTTTTCTTGCCAAGGCAAAGAGCCTTTTGCACTGTTAAAGTAGTCTTTAAATATCCAGGATATCCCAACAATTGAACACAATACGCCAATTTATTGTACTATTTCCCTTCCATCTGAGACACAAGTAATAGATAATCATAATCTCACTTTGTAAATTAAATTTGTTAAATAAACTTACCTTAACGATAAGCTTAGTTTTTCTTCTGGAGAGATTGGATTTTGGTGTCTGTTGTAAGGAATCGAACTGATATCACTTTTAATGAAGCTTAAAACATGTTGAAAGAGTTCGGGAGTTAAGCGAAAATATTCTTGAAACTTGCTTGCATTATCTATCAAGTGTCGCTGAACTAAAACATTATAAGCACCTTCTTCTTTTCTTTTGTTAAAAATATCACTTGAAGAATTTCGGCTCTGCATTGTCAAAAGTAAAATTTCTTCTTCTGATTCCTCTCATCGATTACACAAAATAAACTTTTGTTATCCATTCTTATTACATTCTTATTACATATGTTGAATGAATGCAATTTTCGGGACCGCACTTGAGTTCGTAGGAAACCACACGCAATTGCGTTGTGAAGAGCGTGAATGCATTTCCGACGCGCAATTACGCCAGCGCACTCTCTAGGAAACCATAGCTTAAGGGTGAGGGTGGAAAGAGAGTGACATGTAAAAATAATTGAAAAGGACGGTCACTTACCAAAAGTCCAAGCAACGCCGGGCACATGAAGCATATATATATATATGTTTTTTGTTTACTCCATATGGATTTTTTTGTAGATCATGAAGAAAAAATAAGATTAGTAAAAAAAATAATTTATATTAATATAATAATTAGTGGAAAAAACTAGGGCTTCACGGCACCGAGACAAGAGCGAGACTTTGGAAGATCTCGGTCTTGGTCTCGTCAGGATGAACATGATCTCGCTCTCGTCGAGATAAAGACCATTCTCGGTGCGATCTCGCTCTCGGCAAGATAAAAAAAGGGTATTTCGGTGGGATAACGGGTTGCGAGGACAAGTGATATATCTATGTACATATGTATTTTCTTCATATTCCCATCGCCAAAATAAGGTAGCAAAGGCTCTTAATTGCTATTGGGGATAAAGCACAAATATCTGAAGAAGGAAATAATGTAGAAAGAAGCGATTGAGGAGAGCAGTGTATACTTATCTGCCCCATAAATCACAAAATTGAAAATTTTCGGAGCGACATAAAAGCTGAAACAACTAAAAAAAAATTTCCACAATAAAATGATAAAAACTAATATCTCGTCCACTCTCGTCACCTCAATCTCGGTCTCGGTATCGCACTGTTACCAATGATATTGGTCTCGCTGCCGGTCTCGGCATCGTGTCGAGAGAGAATTATCTCGAGTATCGTGAAGCCCTAGAAAAAACCCATGCGGTATTCAATTAAAGCCGAAAAAATGACTTAAAAATCATTGATTACTAAAATGAAATATAGATGTTCAGAAAAATTCTGGAGACTGGTCTAAGGCATATTCATTTTATAGAGAATCGAAACAACATAAAGACAAACACTTTTTCCATATGAACTTTTGATGTACGAATGATATTTCATGATGTTCTAGTTGAGAAAAGTCAATTTTTTTTGAAAATTTTCGACCCAAAATTCTTTAGACAGTTCTAACGTACTTTTTTGTGACCGGTAATTCTCTGGAAAATGCAAAATTTTGTAGAGCATTAAATGTAGATTAATTTAAAAAAAATAATTTTTCAAAAAGAAACCAAAATTTATATATATGTATATATATATATATGTAGGAATCGGAGAATCACCGTTAAAAAGAACTATTGGGCGAGCTGGCTTTGACCCGAGACCAAGCGCATGATACTCCTTTCTTCTTTTTATGGGGAAGCCTCGATCCCACATATATTTGTATGAGGCATACTTAATGAAGAAGTGAAGAAATGCAATATCATTTAGATAAATGAGCAGCTAAAATGGTTTCATGAAATGGCAGATGAAATCAGGTAACCTTAACATTTTTCCAGAAAATATCAATAAAAATCACGATAAAAATCGATATATCGGTGTTTCGGGGGTCACGCTGATCACGAATTCACTGTCAGATTTTTTAAATTCAGAATGGTGATCGTTTTCCCTTAATTAAGGAATTTCCATGATAATCGGTACAACAAGGTTTTGGCGGTCGCTGATCGCAACGGTATTGATGAAACACTAAGTGCACTGTAATATCATTTTCAAGATTATTTTTCCAAGCACAATAATAAGTGAGAGAGCTCCCAGCCAACTTCAGGTAGGTTAAAGTCACCCAAAAGCAATAATTCGTCGGAAGGCATCAAGGCGTGTGAGAGGTCATCCAGGTAGGAGGCAAATCTTACGTAAACATTACGCGGAGAACCTGCAGGAATATAGGCGGTCGAAATGAGCACAGTTTTACCAGGCAGTCCAGGAGCGATACATAACACCTCTAATTCTTCGGAGTTTGGGATGTCAACCAATCTGCATGGAACATCGCTCATCTCTATACAAATGAGACGGGTCTGTCGAAATCAAGACCTCAGCATGGCGAAAAACCAAATCCTTACATCAGCAGCAATATACGTAATTAGCTGGGAGTCTATCGATACAGTCGTTGATCAAGAAGCAATTCACTCTTAATTTACTTGTACCCCTTGTACAGGCGACAGGGAAATTTTCCCTATGGTTTTGTGACAAGATCAGCTGATTTTTTGTATGTGAAAAGTTTTCTTGGCTTTCTTGGTTTGTTTACATTTTCTAAGATCGTATTTTTTGCTTCTCTTTAGCTAACCCAGTGGCTCGTGATTTAACTTTTATAAAGGGACTCTAAAAACTTAAATTCGTGATTAAAATGTTTAAAAGTTTTTATTTAATTTTGTGATATAGATTCGATAAAAAGAAGTAAAATCATTCGCAATACCTTGAGGCAATTGTAAAATGCGATTACGCTCTAATTTCCAATTTATTTTGGCCCTCCTCTAGAAATGTCGCTGTTTTACTACTGCCATGACGAAAACAAACATAACTTAACGATTCAACTACATCAAAAAAAATGCCGAGGTTTTTTGGCTTTAGGGCCTCTCCTTATAGTACTATACTCTAGAACAGTGATGGCCAAACTCACACTACTTAATGTGAAGAAAGCTTAAAAGCTTTAGAAGCATTTCGTACTGCTTCTTTAATTTAGAACCTTAAAATATTTGCAAAAGGTTGTATATCTTAAGGTATTGTATAATCGATTACAAAACTACTTAAATATGACGATTTTTTTAACTTTTGTATGCTTTATTAATTGAAAAACGCAAAAACAAGAAATCGAATACAGCCAAACAAGTGCGTATACGAATTTAAAAGCTCAAAAGCTCACTTGCCCGCGGGCATAGGTTTGGACATCACTGCTCTAGAAGCCGAGATAATTGAAAAACCAGTTCAGCACTTACTCGCCCCTCCCCACACGGGACTTAAAAATATAGAGACAGACAGTCAACTTACTTACAAAGAAATAGTGAGGTAGGTGTCACAATAATTAACCTGTCGCGCATATATGTCGTCAATAGGACAAGAAGTTCTAGTGTCATACTTCATGCAGGAAGAATGGAATGAACCAGATCATATTCAATCGCAGACATCACCAGCAATACTTGTAGAGCAAAGATTGCGGTGTATCATTGTCGTGAAAACAAATAAACAAAACAAACCAAACCAAAATGCAGCAGTCGCCACTTGACTTAATAACAATGCTAATTGAGGCGCCAGTACATAAATCAAGCAAACGCAACCAAGTTGAAAGAAAACCAATCATTCAAATCGGTCCACGCGTTAGGAAGTTTGCTTCCACACCCTCCCACCAACGAAATTTTTGATATGGTACCCATCGTGGGGTATTCTCTATTCAGCAAAAAAAGAATCATCGAAATCGGTCGACTTTTTGACCCAACAAAAAAAGGAATCATCGAAATCGGTTCACGCATTACGAAGTCAAGTCCGGTCAAACATAAAAAAATACATTTCGAACTTATAACCTCTCGTTTTTGGGAAGTCGATTTAAAAACAACCGAAACCGGCCCAATAGATTTAAAGAACCAGGTGAATAGTGGTGTAAGTGAACAAAAAATCACGCACACTTGCGCCTCTAAAAAGAACAAAAATAGAGAGGAACCACAAACAAAGAATAACCATAACAAAACAGGGAAAGGAATGCAAACGGAGAACAAGAAAACAGCAACAACACAGATCAGATGCAAGCATAAAGCTTAATAAATAATCAAGAGAAACACAAATAACTGCAGCGAAAATTTCAAGCACAAACGGAAAAAACAATAGAAATCAACACAATCACAGCTTACTCCAGATATAAGCCGGGAAGTTATGACAGTTGTGACACGTCGCGGCCCTTTTACCACTAAACGTGTCGTCATTATTTCATTTTGTATGTTCTTTGGGACACAGATTAACCGTTCCTGGTACACAATAACAATTGCATTTTCACCTAACCCAAAACAAAGAGAAATGCTGATGTCATTAACGCGTTACAACTTCACATAAGAGAGTCTTCTCTTTAAAACACCGTTTTTTGAATGAAAATTTGAAAGAAAAAAGCTTTTATCGTATGTACCAGGTAGTAAGAACATTTGTAGGTTCACCTCAAACTACGGTTAGTCTAAAACTTAAATAATGGACCCATTCTGGTGATCTTAGGTTATGCAATGGCTATTTTCGCTAAGCCACTACGATTGTCATTTTTGTCCGATTTCGTATTCCATTAACGAAGTGGCCATCAAAACTGGCTAACAGAGCCATTTTCGCAGTGGTTATGTAGACACTTCTACAATGCTATTGCTGTGACTTAGCTACTAGTCAGTAAAGTGATTTAAAGTGTGAAAATGAGCGCAGGCGATCAAATTAATTTATATATATTTTATCCCTCTTTGTGAATATATATAAATGAAGTGTAAGTAAAGTTAGAATTGAAGTGGTTTAACATGTAATAATCTTTTAGGAGTAACATGCGAAGATAAAAGGGCTGTACGTTATCCCCCTTTTGAACTGGCTGACTATGCATTAACCCCCCCATCCTTAAGGCAATTTTAATGATTTCTTTCTGACGTTAGAAATGAAATGAATAAAATGGGCCTCTGTATATTGTAGAGCTATGCTTACGCTACTATTACAAATTTTTTTAAACTTAAACATTATATGGTTACAGAAAAAGTAAGGTGTAGAAGAAACGTTGCTGCCTGGCCAACAATTTTCTCAAGTGTCTGCACATAGAAGAAAAATTGGTTAAGGTTTTCTTAAACTAAAAAAGTAAAGTAAAATTTTGCCATACCCGATTTTTAAAATCCGGAAATTATACTAAATTGCAGTCATTTAAGAAATATTTTCAATCAAAAAAAATTTTTAAAAAAAAAATCGCACGGGAAAATCGAAAAAGTTAAATATTGAAAAATCCTACGCAACAATTTCGATAATTTATTTGTACATAAAATAAAAAAAAAGTTAAGAAAAGTTATAGTATTTTACTTGTCGAAATCATTCAGTTGTGAAGACAATAGTAATCAGCCATCTTGGAGCGTTCTGGATCTCAACTGGTACTAGTAGATAATAGTGAGTAATACGAGGAGAAAACAATTCATTTGCGCAGAATTATATATACATATATACATTAACTACATACAAATGTTTATTACAAAAAATCAAATAAAAGATGTCTATACACAGGGTGTTTCAGATTTGACGTGCCAAAATGAGTGGGGTGAAAATTGTATGGAAGGGGGGGGGGGGCAATCTCAACCGTTTGGGAGTTATAGGGTGATTCATAAATTTCAGTTTTTCATGGTATGCACATTACTCTTTTATTTTTATCTCTTGATCTATCCAACATAGCCACATCAAACAAACGCTAAAAAACTACTATCTGAATGACCTTTCCAAAATTATCAACAATGTTAATCTAACTCCTATCATTGCAGGTATAGTCACTTCCAAATGTGAAAAAAATGGTTTGCGATTACCTAAAGTTAAGCATTTTTCCAATTTCTCTCCGAAATTTATGTAATTAGTACACCCGTTTTTTAGTTTTAAAGTTTGCCCATCTTATTGCCTCTCCAAAAAGGTGCAACATATTCACAAAGAGAAAATATGTAGAAATTTATACGTAGAAATTCTATCGGAGAGTATTGTAAAAATCAACAAATTAAAGAAATTAATTCTAAAATACTTTTAAATGAATTTGAAAATAATTACAATTAATCTTGATAAATAACAAAAAGCCGTTGAAAATGTCCACCGCCACTTTCGATGCATTCCAACAATCTCCTTCTAAGTCTCTGTTTAAGGCGTACTGCAGCCAGCCTCTCCCGTATTTTCGTCGCTGCATTCCCAATTCGGGAAACTAAATCCTCTCTATTGTTAACTGAGCTTGAATAAACTTCATCCTTCATTGTTCCCCATAAGTCAAAGTCCAATGGGGTAAGGTCTGGAGATCTAGCAGGCCAAAGAATCGGTGCACCTCGTCCAATCCAGCGGTTAGGAAATTTTTCACTTAGTATTACCTTCACAATGTTAGCCGTATGCGCTAGTACTCCATCGTGTTGGGGAAACATTCCCCTAAGTTTATCCATAGGGTTCTCCTCTAATAGATCTGGCAGTGTATTGTCCGAAAATTCCGCATAAATTTCACTTTTGAGCACTTGCTGCAAAATAAATGGCCCTACCAACTGGTTGCCGATGATACCAGCCCAAACATTGACACTGAATGTCCGCTGGAATGAGGTCACCTTTGCCCTAGTGTTCGACCAGGTATGTAGGTTATGGAAGGTCGTGATATCATTCCTGGTGAATTGACATTCATCTGTCCACAGAATTCGGACCAGAAGCGCTCTGTCGTCAATGTCGCGTTCCAGAAATCAAGTGCTAAATTCCAGTCTTCTCTCGGAATCTCGATGAGTAACCTCCAAACCTTAGATGACAACCCTCCTAATCGCCTTGCGACTCTTTTCGTGCTCGTCTCAAGGTCCTGCCTCACGATGGTTATTATTTGCTGCTCGACTTCGGCAGAAGTTCCCGAAGTTTCTGGTCGTGTCTCCATGTCGGGTGAATTTACACTTTCTGTTTCTCTTAAACTTTGGAAATTCCGTGTAAATACCCCTCTTTGGGATGCTCGCCGGTTAGAAAATCTCCTTTAATATTCCAGTACAGCCGCTCTCTCTTTTCCGTCTAATACACCATAAATGTAAATAATATCCGCGTATTCCTTAAATATAAATTCTACCATTCTTTAATAATTGTTGCTTAAAACTCCCGTACTTATTGATTTTTTTTCAACTATGATAGGTATTCTTGCTGACTGACCCTTGTTTATAGCAAAATTTTTGTCAGGTACAAGTAACAGAACGCCAGGATACAAGGGTGAGAATTCTGGCGAACACAAGCTAATATTGACAATAAAACAAAATTCCACTAACATTTTTATAGCTTTTTTGCATCAATAATTAAAATTAATTACCTGTTAACCCAAAACAAACATTTCCGACCTTTCATCTTAAAAATTTTGTTTCTTTAAAGAATTTCCTACCTATATAGTGCAATAAAATAATTAGGTACTCAGGGAGTTCTAAGGATGTGGTTTTTCTAATCCTGTGTCTACCTTGCCATGTTGCAACTTTTTGAAAAGATTGTAAGATGGGCAATCCAATAAAAATAAAAAAGAGTATATTAATTACATGAATTTCGAAGAATATTTGGGAAAATACTGAATTTTAGGTAATTGCAAACCATTTTTCTAATTTTTAGAAGTGACTGTACCTGCAATGATAGAAGTTTGATTAACATTGTTGACAATTTTGGAAAGGTCATTCATTAGCGTTTTTTAATGTGTCTGTGTTGGATAAATCAAGAGATAAAAATAAAAGAGTAATACCATGTAAAACTTAAATTTATGAAACACCCTGTAACTACCAAACGGTTGAGATTGCCCCCCTCCTGCCATACACTCATCTTGGCAAGTGAGATCTGCAACACTTTGTATATAATCTATATAGTTAATGTATTAATGTATATATATAATTGGCTATTTGACATATAGACATCTAATCGTTCAATTCGACGTCACTCCCTAATAGGTATTTTCTTTTTTGAATGGAAGTGTCTATTTACCACTCTCAAATTGCCGTGTAATTTCCGTGTACACGGAAATACACGGAACTGCACGTAAGTTCAGGATAAGTGCAAATAGTCACTTCCATAGTAGTAGTTTTTCACAGCCTGTTCTAGATACAAACCTGGCGGGGGAAAATAATATTATCAACGGGACACGGTTAATAAAGCAACTAAAAGCCTGAGTAATACACCTCTTCCTCCCAGAAAGTCTAATAAAAATTTGACATACTTTCCGTGTATTTCCGTGGACACGGAAATTACTCGGCAATTTGAGGGTGGTAAACAGACACTGCCTTTTTGAATATTTCTGTCACAACCTATAATTGTGTTTTACTTTTACACAGTAAATATGTTGTTCAAATGCAACTGAGGTACATTGTCGTCTAGTTCCCGTAACTCCTTAACTTCCGCCATACTCATCTAGACTAAAAAACAACATTCCGAAAATAGGTAAGTCCAACAATTCCGAATAACATCCAAAATGACGAATGCAAAACACCTTGTAAATGGTGTTAACATGGTGCATCCTCAGCAGTCATAGAAAATATGTACATAGACAAAAAGTTTTAGTGTACAATTTCTACCTTTCTAACAAAAACAAACATGTTGTTCAGCAATTGCTTCTTAAACTGAGGGTTGTGTGAACTAAACCTAAGTAAATCCGGGAAAAGTTTTAAGCCAGCAGCAAATAAACAAGTTATAACAAAACAAAAAACTCAGTTATGAATATTATGTGAATGAAATAATGACTATAGTAGAAAACCCTTGTGAAGGTTAGAAGTTGAAAATTTGTTTTCTGCTAAAATCCCAAGACTCTGAGGGAATTGTTCTACGAAGTCCATTTATCAATGTTGCAGGATTAGAAGGACGCATCTAGTTTGTTTGCAAATTTAACTTCCGAAAATAGGTATAGGCGCATATGACTGCAAGCTTTTATCTATGCATAGGCAGTGTGAATTAGGTGCTATATCACGTAATTAGGTAAATACATGTATGTACCTACGCATTCATAATGGAGTTCGGTGTGTAACATGGGAATGTACTACGCCACTAGAACCAGGAGTTGGTCCGCATTCGAAACGAATTAAAAGTAAATACAACGGTGGAGTGCTCGCTAAAACAAACATAGGGGTAAAGTGGGGTCCCACGTTAACAGCAAAATTGGCAACACATTGGGGGATTAGATATAAAAATGCGTTCATGTATGTTCCCGTTTAGAAAGCTAAGCAAAAGGCCCTCAAAATGTCAGTTCAAGGTTTTATTTGAACGCCCTAATTAAAATCGCTTACTCTGCTTTAATTAAACATGCTGATTAGATTACTCAGTAAAGAAATGGAGCCCGGTGCCGCTTTCATTCGATTTCGGGACTTGTCATCCTCCTTAATAAGCAGCCAGGCATCCAACAAGAGCGGTAATTGCCTAATTTAAGGTGGTGAGCTTTAGCGTCATTGAAAGCGCCTTCGTGTGTTCAAATTCAAAGGAGACTCCGCTGTCGTATTTCTATCAATTTTAATTTAACTCTAGGCGCAGATGAAAGGAAACATCACAACATACGTAAATGTATATGTATAATGGCAAGTGTAAGCCATATCCCGTTGATAATTTTATTTACAATTCAGGGAATCAAAGTTTACGGGAACCTCTTGAGATTAAGCTAAGAATACATGATGGGTGACCTAAGAAAATTCGTCAAGTTCTTTGAGAAATAATCACATAAGATTTTCTTTCAATGGTTGAAGTGTTTCAAACTTTTATAATTAAATAATTTTCAGTCTTAATTCAACTAATGCTAAAGCTAGAATGATTTCTTCATACACATCTAGGTTAGATTAGATGAGTTTGTGGCCACCGGTAGTTAGCCCGTCGACCTCACAGAGCCATTGATATAGTGCGTTGTGTTCCCACTACAAATTAACCTGGATAGGTCCTTCAACTCCACGCAGGCGAGTTCCTCTAGTCCATTAAGGAAGTGCTTGCCAAAGGCCTGAAACCTGATCCTGGCTAGTCCAAGGCAGTTCGCAAAGCGGATGCTGAATGCTTTAAGCTTCTTCCTTATCCAGGCAACTCTGACAGAAATAGTTGCGGACGGCATGACTATCACAAGGGCAGTAACCTGTTATAACCGCAATGATATTAGAGAGATTTCGTCGGCTTCCATTCAGTAAAAACACTGTTCTGCTTTTATTTCACTCTGGTGAATAACTTACGAGAATAATTTACAATGTACCCTTCCTGGCAAAGAAAACACATGATTTCGACGAATACATTTTTATTTTACTACGTTCTCTTTCAGTTTAGGAAGAATCTCGCACAGCAAATCGAAGGACTTCTCCTCCTACCTTCTTAAAGCCTCTGAGAAACTAATTGATGCCCATATCAAAGAAGTATTTGAACCATCTAAGCTATATCTCTCTCAAGCATATAACAACGGACTTACCTTACTTGTGCATGAACTGATTGATAAGAATGAAAGATCATTCATCTATAGGAATCCACCCGAGCAGAAGATGCCCTTAACAACGTTAAACCAAAACGGATAACGGCATAATTAAGGAGTCTGGATCAAGAGAAGTCTCACATTGAACTTATACATCTTATGATTAGAAACAGTACGTGAGTTCTTACCGCTTCTATGAAATTTGGTCCTAGATCTACTTCTGAATTTAGAACACTCTGTTCACAAGGTTAAAGATGCCGCGATATGTGCTTGCCTCTATGTCGACGTAATACTTTCATACTATTTCAACTAGCACTGAAAAAAATTACCCATCCGAAAACACTAGAGAAAGTTCAAAGGCTGACAGCACTACTGATTACTTGATTACAGGTACGCTCGGAACAACACAATCCAAAACCCGCACTTTCTCTCGAAGGTTGTTCGCATTTTGTAGTGGGTAGAAGGTATGCATGCACCAACAAAACAGAAAGCTATATCGGCAGTAGTGTGTGTAACTACAGGCACGATCTCCCATGCCAAACAGGTCTCTGGTGAAGTGCCAGACTTAGACAGACACGCCCAAGCCAAGATGGAAAAATAAGCGCCAACGGCTCCGTGGTGAAGGAGGAGTTTAGTCGTTAGTATGCGAACTCTGGACATGAGATAACCTCCGGTTTAAATTAAATTGCTTTCCCTCAATCTTTCCTCCCCTATTCACGGAAACATAATGGAAGAACGTCAGCCAACTTTTGAGGCCTTGACAACACCTACCAAACCGATGACCTGATAAAACAGTACTTACTTCAAAGTCCTGCAGGACCGGTCAGAGGATATCCTAGATAACCATCCAGACAAGCAGGGCCTACGCAGAGACGCAGGATGGAAAGCCGCAAGATTGTGTGAAACGGCCAGGAAACGGTTTAAGTATGTACTAGAACAAGCGCATAAGTCAGAAGAGATCCGTTAACTATCCCAAAATAACCTATGTAACAAAACTAACGAAGAAAAGGCAAAAACTCCAAAAGACTCCAATCCTAAGCCATCGGAAGCAAAGGGGACTCAAAAACGGACGAGGGAAAGAAGGAAGTCAAAAACACCAGGGCACACAACCCACTGTCCTATAAACAAGCTGTTGTAGGGATGCGAGTGCGTATCCTTTCGTCCAATTTTCCTAAATACTTGCTCACAACGTACCAAATTAAAGCTGTATAAGAAGCAGTTCTAAGAAAGACACTTGAGAAGATGGTGCTGTTAAGCGTGACTTAAAATGTAGCAGGTTAAGTAATATCATGGGAGTGTGCCAACGTATAGGCTCTTCTGACGTCCTTGTTGGCTACACTCCTAACAGCCTGAGAACGGTAGAATAATAGACTACGTCGATAGGCAAAACCACAACCTCTCTCTTCAGTATACCACTGCTTGTCCGATAGACCGAATAAGGCCCACTATACAATAAATTTCAGGTATGGGCAGATCCAACTGAGACCACAAACCGGCTCCTCAAAGGAGCAGGGTCCGCCCCCTACATTTGAGGATCACAGAAAATGGGACCATCAAACCTCCACCTACGCACACGGGTCAGGACAATGCAGTCTCGTCACCATTAGGCGTGGCCTCTGTGGGAGGGATAGAACCCAAGAAAACGGCAGCACAGGAAGGCAAAAATCCTATTGCTTAAAATAAAAGGAAACGAAAAAAGAACACCACCCCACAAGGCAACTTGACGTTGAGGCCCTAGGGCAACAAACCGCAGAGCACAGGTCGACATAACATTAAAGGGATACAACGTTCCTAGTACGTTGACCTGTCTCATGCAGGCAAGCAGATGGTATTTCAAATGTCTTCAAGTAAATCTCAATCATGCAAAAGCTACAACGAATGACTTAACAGGAGAGTTATTCTGGAGAAACCAGAAGTTGGACTCCTAAAAAACTAATGGGTTTATGAAGGTCTAGCTTATGGACGTTCATCTAAAGAGGTACAGCCACAATTCTACTCAAACGTCCAGTTAAGTTCTTGCTGAACTGCAAACATTTAAAGGAAAGCAGGAGGTAGTTATTGCCCCAACGTACTCTCCGAGAGAACTTAATGATATAACACCATTGAACCAAGAACTGATCTCAATCCAGCTGCACAACCTAATTATAGACTCCTATGAGAGTAGCTGACCTATCAAACAAAGTAATGCAACCAGAAATATAGCTTAGTACAATTCCTAGAGAAATTTAGAGCTAGAGGCCAAAAAACGCTGCGACAAGGACAAACGTTCAAATTATATATTATATATCACATTTCCTAGTTAAATGCAGACTTTTCCAAAATCAATGCCAATATGTCCAAATTAAATGTCCGTACGTCCACAATAAGCGTCGACTTAAAATGTTGTATTGCCCAGATCAAATATCTACTCGTCCAAATTAAACGTCGCGCAAACAAAATATTGAGCGCAGTAAAAAAGATTCAATTTCTCATTTTAGCTTTTTTTTTAATGTATCTACAATCTTTCTTGGGCAATATTTACTATGGACAAGTAGACATTTGTTGTGGACAATACGACATTATATCTAGAAATATCTCAAAACTAATGGACAAGGTACATAACTCCGAATCGCACAAGGTGCGCATGTCCCAGGTGGCGAGAAATCAAGAAAAGTAAATGACAAATGATGTAGGAAATCAAGGCCGACTCGATCATGTGGTGAATAAGAGAGGTGAAAATGACGCCACATTGAAACTAGACGCTTGGAGCGCTTAATATCCAGCTTAGGCCAGATCCGCCTGATTATGGCACATAGTGACTTTTGGCAATCTAAGGTTCGGCTGGTTAGTCGGTGGGAATTAAGCCAAAACTTGTAGTGCGAAAAAACAACCCCAAACAGGTTTTTTCCTGTTGGATCTTAAACCTACTACCATGTCTAGCGAGCTCGTCCGCTTCACAGTTCCCTGGAAATTCACTGTTCTCCCGAATCCAGCACAGGTCTATATAGTACTGCTCTGTTAATTCATTTAGATAAAATCGACAGCTAATTACAGTTTTTGATGTCGGTGAGACAGATCCTAGGGCTAACAACGCCACTTGACTGTCGTTTTCTAGTATGCTTTTTCTCTGCAGCCAAATCAATGCTTCCTGGATTGCCATTACTGCCGCCTAGAACACACTACAATGATCCGGAAGTCGAAAGTACAAATCAATCTTCAGCTTTTCTGAGAAAATCCTACCTTGCGCTGCACCTTCGAACCGTCCGTGTAAATCTAGGCGGATAGTTCTAATGAAGATGAACTTTAAATTCAGTTTTATGCCTTTGGTTCAATTGACCGATCTCTTAACAAATCGGCCAGGGTTGAAACACCCTTATTACAAAGTCTGAACACTTTGTTCACGGATGGCCACCAGAGATTTACGCCATGCTGCAGGATTGGCCTAATAACCGGCACATAGATCCAGTGGCTTAGCTTAGAGCACAAACGCCATTTCCTACTAATATCCCTTTTGGAAGAGTACAGAGCTACCGTTGCTTTCTTAACCCTCTCCTCTATGTTCACTTTTCAGCTTAGCTTAGTATCCAGGATAATGCCCAAATAGCTAGCTTAAGCTGTAAACGCTAAATGAGTGCCGCTTAACAACGGAGGGTCTACATGAGGAATCTTAAAGGCAGCTCAACGGGAATAATACCATCAGGCTTCGGTGAATTGAAAGGTTTGATGCTACCAACAGCCAAGTCAGAAGATGGAAAGGGGGGGAGGGGGGACATAACTTCGTAACGCGTGGATCGATTTGGATGATTCGTTTTCCGGGATCATACTCATTGCTGGTAATGGAAAAAACTTTGATCCTAAGGTGTGGTGGGGAGAGGGGGGGGGGGGGGGGGTAGTCTAACTTCGTAACACGTAGACCGGTTTTGGATGATTCTTTTTTTGTTGGGTAGAGTACGTCCCCCGATTTGTACCATGTCAAAAATCTTTCTGATGGGGTAGGGGTGGAACCTAACTTCTTAATACGTGGACCGATTTGGATGGTTCTTTTTATGTTGTATAGAATATGATCGGCTATTGTTAATAATGGAAAAACAATCTGCTGTAGTGGGGCGGGGAAGAGGGAGATGGTAGTCCAACTTCGTAACGAGTGGACCAATTTTACTTATTCTTTTTCTGAGGTATAGAGTATCTTACCCTATTGGTACTTTGGGAGGGGGTGGATATAAACTTCTTAATGCGTAGACCGATTTGGATGATTCTTCTTTTGATGTGTAGAATATATTACCCAATTGGTACCACGACAAAAATGGAATGGGAAGAGGTCGTTACCCAATATCTTAACGCATAGAGCTATTTGGGTCATTCTTTGTTTTTGTATACATTGCTAC
The DNA here is from genome assembly GCA_964036015.1 of Leptarthrus brevirostris. Lineage (NCBI taxonomy): Eukaryota > Metazoa > Arthropoda > Insecta > Diptera > Asilidae > Leptarthrus > Leptarthrus brevirostris. The sequence continues at coordinate 114,644,782 of OZ038372.1, read as the reverse complement.
TATAAGGAAGAATTTTGACCAAGGGTTGTGGTGCGGGTAGCTTAACTTGAAAGGGTGACCGTGACTAATTTCGTAATATGTTGCTGGATTTCCTTTCTAATGATGGTTTACTCGTATGAGCAGCATTTTTCGAATAGTATATACAGAGACACTAAGCAGTCAAAAATAAAATAGATTGCCGCCTGGCCAAACTTCCCCTACACTGGTTATCGCCATCTTGTAGAGATCCCAAGATCGCTGGTCCGTACAAGTGTCATCCCCCGTAACGACATGATGGGGCAGGGCCTGGATGCTCCTTCATAAGAGATAGGAAATTAACGGCTAGTCTACCTTCTACCTTCCTCCACATGTCGGCCGTAATAATACAGGAGGGCGTGACTGAACTATTTTCTAACTGGGCTCCCAGTCATGTTGGTGTTTGGCACGGGTCGTATAACACCTCAATTCCACCCAGCGGATAAAAAACCGCAGGGGAGAGAAAATGAACGCGGTGACGGAATATCAGGAAGAGATAAGCGTAGGTGGCATCTACTTAGTCAGATATCTCTAGATTAAGCTGTTCGGCATGGATGACCCTACCAGTCACATGAAAAGCTACCGCCGACGTAGGCCTATCGCAGATGCGCGCAAGCAACCACGGCAAGATGTATTTACTTATTTATTTATTTAAGCTTAATACAAGCTATAACATAATAACACAATAATATACGAGCTATAATATAATATAATACTAATACTACAAGCTAAAATAAATGATAAGTCAAAATAAATAGTATAAGCTCCAATATGAGCTATAATTATAATAAATGCAAACTGGAAAGAGGAAGAATTAAGAAGGCGATCTGGATGCCCGGGATCAAGATATAAGGCTTTGTGAAGGGATCATTTACTCAGATAGACCAGCATCCTGGTAATTGGTTCGCGTTGACCGTAGTTCGTTCGATGGTGGTCGAGTCGGAAAAGGGGAGTGGACCTAAGGTTGTGGGGATTGGTAAGGATGGGTAAAGGTTTCAGGATTGAAGGGCAGTCTATGGCACCAGTTAATAGCTGATGAATGAAGAGAATGTCGGAAACATCACGACGTTTACTTAGGGTTTTTAAGTCGATCAGTTTCACACGGCTTTCATAAGGTGGAAGGTTGAATCTGTCTATCCATGGAAGATCCCGTAGAGCAAAGCGAATGAACCTACGCTGGACAGATTCGATCCTGTTAATGTGGGTTGTTTGTGTAGGTGACCATACCTGGCTGGCATATTCAAGAAGAGGTCTAACGAAGGAGATATAGAGAGATTTGGAAACATAAGGTTTGCAGAACTCTCTAGACCAGCGCTTCACAAACCCGGAGTTAGCTCTGTTTATTATACGGTCAATATGGGAACGGAAGGGAGTTCGCTATCACAGATTATTCCTAGGTCACACAAAGAGGTAACGATAGGGACTGGTACGTCGGTTAGCATGTAGACTCTCGGGGTGGTGGTAAGACGTTTGCGGGAATAAGAGATGGACTGGCATTTGGAGACATTGAGTTCAAGAAAGTTTTTCATGCACCATGTGGTGAAGGAATCGAGATCTTTTTGCAGGAGAAGAGAGTCGGTTGTGGAGGAGATATATTTGATTATTTTCATGTCATCAGCATAAATGGACAGCTCTGAGTGATTGATGACACATTCAACGTCATTTATTGTAAGGATGAAAATTAATGGACCGAGGTGGCTGCCCTGGGGGACGCCGGAACGAGCGACAATAGGGTTAGAAATGGATGAGCTGAAAAGAATATTGTACTGACGGTTGTTGAGGTAGGGTTGAATCCAGGAGATGAATCGAGGGGGGAAGCCTAGGTGATCAAGTTTGAACAAAATAACGTTATAGGAGATCTTGTCAAAGGCTTTACTAAAATCGGTGGCGATAACATCAACATCCTTACCGTTTTCCAGGGCACATATTGTTTTGGAGACGATGTCGGTATGGTTGGTGGTTGTAGATCTTCCTTTGAGGAAGCCATGCTGGGAGAGGAAGAAGATAGACTTACAGTGGAAGAACATGGAATCATAGACCAATTTTTCGAATAGTTTAGGTGTGGGCCTATTGATATCTAAGGCAGCCACACGACCCTAGGTGTGGATGATAATTTATCAATGGGTCTGTAGTTGGATACATCGTTCTTGCAGCCTTTTTTGAAGATGGTAATAATATAAGAGTTTTTCCATAATTGAGGGGAAACCACTCGAGTGACCGATAGGGGGAAAAGCAAAGTAAGGGGTTGAACTAGATGCATGGCACACTTTTTCAGAACGATGGCCAGAATGCCGTGAGGACCTGGGTGAAAGTCATCCTCAAGCCGGTTAATACTGACGGCAATAAGTTCGGGGTCAGGGTCGAAAGATGTAAACGACGTTTGAGTGAATTTGTCCAAGAATGAAAAGTAGTTAAGGTCAGGTTGTAGGGAATTGTCGCTGAAAGATTTACTGAACATTCATAGAACGATTATTTGTGATACTGCGAAGAGTTGTGATTTTATCAGTGAAACGAAAAGTACGATTAGTAGGTTGAACAGCGTATTGTGAAGAAAAATTTTAAAGAAAATTGAGAAACGAATCGGGCAGTGAAGTGAATGAAGACTGATTATTTCTTATTCAAAATAAGTGGCTTAATTAATCTGCCGAGCTTAGACAGTCCCAATTACGTTACAATATTAATTAATTATTGCAATGTTATAAGTAGTCAACTTTTTTCAAATGGTAATACGGTCCTGAAGTAGATTGAATTTGAGGATTTTGAAATATTTCGGGGTAACTATAAACAACTAGATAACATAATCAAGAAAGCGAGAAAACCCTTCTGGGCTTGTCGCAAAGCTTGCTGCGGTGCCACGTAGAGTTTGAAGCCCAAAACAATGCATTTGCACAACGGTGATTTCACCCGTAATTAGCGACGAGGTGATTACATGGTGGCATATGTCAATGTCATTCATCATGTAGCAATGCAACTTCATCTGAACCTCTTACCTTTTACATTGAGGTGACGGTGTTGGATCAATTGGTTGAGGGGCACAACCACTACGCCATGGTCCCCGAGTTCGAGTCTCGGTCTCCCAGTGAGATTTTAAAACATAATTTTAAAAAAATCCACTCCGTCTCTTGGCTGTCGTCTACCTAGCAAAAATACGCGTTAGAGGAGGCAAAGCCGCACTGAGGTCACTGGACTATAAGAGAAATCTTAGATAGGGTGCCTAAGCTGACTGGATGGGGAGAACTATAATTTTGAGACCGTTATGCTTAAATCTCAAATTACTTTATATGCAATTGTATGATTTTGTCTGGTAATTTACATTCCAGTGCAGTTAGTAGCAAGTACAATTTGTAATACTAAGAAAATATAAATTGCCTATTTAAGTAAAAATAAATTTTTATTAATATTTTCAGTAGACGCCAATAATAAAGCTCGGATGAAACCTCAACCTTCTCCTTTAGTACTTTAAAAGTAAAGTTTGGGCAAAGATTACTATTACTAGATAAACGGCTTCGAACAAAGTAGTGAACAATTTTTGGTTGCTTTTATAGATTTCCTGCAATCAGAATTAAAAATTTGGTTTCCGGGAGAGTTTGTGGATAAGAGACACGTATATTGTGCATTTACAAATGTCAAATGTACTTCACTTATTAAAATATCAGAATACATTGACAGTTTGAAAGTTTCTTATGCACACAAGTAACTATCTCAGTCATGTGATTCACATGAATCTTTTTATTGGTGGTATGTTTTGGTACATTTTTCTGTTCGACAAGATTCGGCGATACTTCAGAATTTTGACAGGAGTAAGTGTTTCTCTCAAATAATTTTGACAGGAATAAATCACTGCACACTACCTGTACTCTTTATTTGCATGTATATTCTTATGACATTAAAAGCTGAATATATTTCGTTTTACTGTGGTGCCAGTGTTACTTTTTCAAATTAGCTGGGTAATTTAGGGAGCCGGTTATCTAGTAGTAAGTAATCTTTGGTTTGGGGTTCCAGCAGAGCGTCCTTATCGAAAGCATACGTTTGAAAATATTGACGATGTCAATCATATTTCACAACTTGTAAATATCGATACCTGTGCCGTATTTTACGTTCGCCGCCATTTTTTATAATCCTCTGAGACAATTTAAAATGCAATTAATTCCCATGACTTTGCAATCGACATTTTCCGAAACTTTTAATGAGTTGCGAATAATCTAATAGCGCTGGTTATTAGCGCTACTGTATAACTAATAGTATCATTACCCCAAATCCCCAAATACTACAATTTTCACAAAGCATGGTCGTAACAGTTTACATTGTATATAAATGTATCCTTGCAGCATTTCATTTTCACGAAACAATAAGCACACAATGGTTGGACATAACCGTACTTCGTGCAAACTATCAGGAGTCAATTACGAAATCAAATTTACCAGAGGATATTTCCACTTGATAGTATTAGTCATGATTTCGGAAATTTCGATATCTCACACCTATCCATCCGACTGGACAAATATCTTAACGCCATAGTGTTAAATTAGCGATAGTCTACTTTGAGTCCAGTTTGCGTTTATTTGCATTACCACTCGCAAACTCAATCCATCACGGTTGCAAACAAACGAAAAATTTGTCAATCCGACCGCTCTAACACCGAATTGATTAATTTCCGCTGCCATAGTGGGCAGGGGCTTTGCGAATGTTAATTAGATAACAACGGGTCATTCAACAATGTCCAACCAAAGGAAGTCTGGACCGGAGTGTTGCGTCCCGGCGCTTCCTCTGCTTTATCTCGCAAGGACCATTAAACAATTTGCAAATATATAAATTCAGCTCTAATAATGTACGACAGGAAATTTGCAGTGTTTGGTTAGTCGTTTTCGGTATCCAAAAGATATTTACCCAAGCAAATGGCTAGGAGACAAACAATACGTGCCGTAGACACAAGACTCCCGAGTCCCGGATAAAGCATTCTACTTAACAAACATATAAATTGTTTTCAAATCAACTTTTACATACCCCCGGGAATTCTGATATAGTCAAGCGGTGGTCATCCCTCTTCCTCCACCCCAAACAATCTAGGTGCATGGTGACACATGAACTCATTAAATTAATGATGCAATCCTGGGTGCGTAAAATAGTATGGTTTTGCATGTTTACACAACTGGTTGATTACGCCGGGGGATTAATAATAGATTGCAAATAACCAATTCTCGGGCTCCGTCAGTGCTAGATAGCCTGAGACTGGTCCACACTCCACAATAGAAAGAGTGTGCAGGCTACGTATCTCTGCTAGGAGTATGTTTATCTAGCTAGACTATCATGTGAACAGTTTATCGTATAACAGTGCCTGAGAGATGTAGTCAAATCTATGTATACGCCAACAGATTGGATGTACAAGATTAGATCAATGGACCGATTTTAATCTATAGAATTGGTTTGTGATTCGGCCGCTGTGATTCTGTTGGTCTGACCATAATAGGCACATCAAATTACTTGTTTGCATATAACGGTGGATTCGATGTGCATATGGCCGCACGTCAACCATACTGCGATATAAAGATTCCCGGAATTTTGCTTCAACTAGCCATCCATAATATGAACGAATGTGCAACATTCACTTGGACAGAAAAAGTATTATACTTTTCACAAAGAATCTACCTATTCGATCCGGGGTGTTTCCCCTGGACACTGCCATATCTCTTCATAGAAATTTTTATTAAAAGTAAAATGCAAATAGAGAAATTGAAAGCTTTTGTCAGTTCCTCTGAATCTCGTCATTTTTCAAGATGAGATTTCCATTATCTACTGAAATTGGAAATATTGAAATTTCAATAGAAAATGACATATTGCCAAATTTTGATGTACTGCTTTAAAGAATAGGTAAATGAAGACCAATTTTCAACATTCATTTCGTTCTATTGTAAAAAAAAGGGAAGTAAAAGGAAAATATTATAATCCCAAGCCTCGTGATTGTTTTGCTGTAAAAATATATGACAGAAGAAGTATAAACTCTACAATAAATATTTTTTACACTGTCTGAGAATAATGCTTTTTCGCGGTTAAAAAATATTTGAGGTTACTTGGCCGTTGTGCACGCAATGTCTGTCTGAACTTGGTTTTTATGAAAATTTGATTACAAAAGTCTAGTCGACATAAACCACGGCTTACGCACAAATGACCGGTTGTTTCGCATTTTATTTCCTAGTTTACTGAAGTATCGCTTTTTCAAGACAACGGTGACCTGAAATATTTTTTATATTGAAGATTTGTAAGGTTTTCCACAAATAGCTTTAGGATTTTCAATGTAAACGAGCCTTCAGGGCCTGGAGAAGTTTCTACTACTAAAAGTTAACAGATTTAAGTGTTGGTGATAAAACAAAAAACTGAAATTTTCTTTATATTTTCAGGTATTTTAGTACTTTAGTAAGACTGCTGAAGAGAATACACTGCAGACAGGGTTGTATATCGTAATATTTATACACGTCATGACAGTATTTACGATACGTTATTGCAAATCTAGTGAGTTCATTCCCCCGAAAATAATTTAAAATTAACGTATATCCCCTGGAAGTTTGGCAGGGTAGAGGTGTTTTAAAAAAATTTTTAAATCGGTAAAATAGTATTGTATGCAAAGAAATAATAAATTACAAGGATAATAATTTCACGAAAGGCTTTAAACTGACAGTAAGCTCACAATAATTATGTAAATAATTATTAATTACGGCTTACCAGGGGAGAGATGGTGATCACGGTACTACACGTCGAGACCGCAGAACGAAGTGAATCTGGCTAAGGAATAGGGATGGACCTCGTTACCTGCCCAATCGATCGGACGCGTTGCGTGATCGCTCCACACCTTGTCCAAGTTTTGTGCAATACTTTCGGTTCGTGTGTTTTGCATATCTCAGCAAATAACCATTAATTTACCTTTAATTTAATCATTAATGACCTCTTTTGTGCGGTTCAGTGTTTGTTTACATTGCCACAGTTTCTACGTGTTTACATTTTTCTCAGGGGCCCTTTTTTTCTGTCACTCAGTTGTTTATTCACATTATCGAGAAATATTTTTGTTTTGTATGCGGAATTGCTACAATCTAGTGTAAATCTTCTTTAACAATTAAATTTTTATTCTTAAAATTTTCTGTGGCAAAATTTTTCACGCATAATGGCACTTTGTAAAGCGTGCTCCAATGACTTGATTAATGATGGTGTGGCCTGTGATGGCATTTGTGATGGCACTTTCCATGTCACTTGTCCGGAGCCCTCCACTGGTCTATCTACCTGTAAGGATTGCTCCAATATAAGGCCATGCCACGTTTTACGCCTGATGAAGGGAGTTGTCGCTACGATCTCCAATGACCAAACATTCATAGCAGATAAGATCAATGAGGTATCTACAAACTTGGCCGGACTTCAGATTTTGTCCGATGACTGCGCCGGTTTAAATTCAAAGCTGGACAAGCTGCTTCACATCGCTGAAGTTTTAAGCAGTGATTCGTCGCTGCTATCCAACAAGATTTGCGAGGTATCTTTGAAGTTAAGCGGGCTGGTCGCTTCCTTGGATGACCTCCGGATAATGCAAACTGCGTCTGGTTCACCATCGTCCTCCATCCGCCAATCTGCTGAGTCAATAATGCCTGTCATAGATGACATTCGGCGCGGTGTCCGGCACATCATGCAGGACCTAGATTCATGCTCTACAGCCATTGAGAGAAACTTTGAACTCATTGGCTCAGTTGCCTCCGATATCAGGAGCTTAACTTCAAAATGCTCTTCTTGCTCTTCTTCTTCTCATCTATCTGACGCCATAGTTACTTCTGGTTTAGACGCTGCTTCTTCAGGAACTACGTCTCCGAATAGGAACTGTCCCACTCTCCAGGATTCATCATCTGCAGCTCCACCTCGATCAACCGAGAAATTGGTTCCTACAAACCCGCATTCCTCCTTGGCGCAGTCTACTCCAGATATTGATGCTACTGTTGGTCCGGTCGAGCCCGACATAGCGACGGGTGCTGGTGTTATAATCAATGTCTCTCCACCAGTGTCATCCCAGTCCACTTCCACCGCATCTACGGTTAAAAAATTTGGCACCACCTGGACTGTATCAGAATGGGAACAAAGACTAAAAAGACTAGGCAGCAAATACTCATCTTCATCAAGTGACCATACTCCATTCCTTCTTAAGGGTGCCCCTCATAACGCCAACGTTTCCTGGGTACATAGCTTTTTTTCCGGAATTTCGCATTCATCCCCGTTAGCTGCCTGAAGTTACTCTCGGACGCAAGGAAAGTCAGCAACTTCAAGATCTCCATCCCGAATAAGTATGTGTGGCTCATCAGTAACCCCTCCAGCAAAATCTTCACTCTCGGGACTATCGAAATTTCCAAGTGGACTAGGAAGTATGTTAAATTTAACCCTAAGCCCTCTGCATCTAACCCGAAATTAAATACTAATAAACCAAATCCTACTAACTATCCCAAAGGTAATTCCAAACGCCCTTCTCCCATACCTACATTTAGTATTCAGCCTAATCGTAAGAACATTAGCACTAGTAATAACATAATCTCTCATCACTCTTCCGCACCTCTCACCTTTAGCCCTAAACCTAGTGATCCCTACTCCAATTGGCAGCTCAAAATGGGAATATTTTAAAACTTTAATCTATGTACCCCAGTCAAGTATCCTAACTTTATATATTCCCACACTCTTAACCCCTCGGTTCCCACTTACACCGAAGCCCTCGAACACTTCCATCCCAGCCGTCAACCCTACCACCACTGATTTGAGTTCTGTACATCCAGCGCACCCACCTAACCATGCACTCCCAACTTCTTTCGTGTGTCCACCTAACCACAAGCCATCAATTTCCGACCACCCCACCACCTCTGCTTCGATTTCCGTCTGTCCCACCCCTCCACTGTATGCACCAAACCAGGCACCCGCTACTTCCTCCGCACGCCCACTTAATTACAAGCCATCATCCTCCTTAACTATCCCCCCATCTCAAACTACTTCTACCTCCACTAATTCGCCCCTTCCGCTAAACAAAACTACTTCATCCCAACATCACTCATTTATCGATCCCCTAATCCGACCTACAGTTAAATTGACTTTGCGCTCTGCGGATTCCAACGATGGACGATACCTTTTATCCCGTTTACGGGACCGCCGAATTTATGAAAACGTTCGTCTATTTCTAGCTTATCTGCACGACAAACCGAATTCCGTCTGTATTGACGGTAAAACCAACACAAACGTCATGTTAAGTATACACCAAGAAGGCCTACCCACAGACCCAACCGTCTTACACAAACTTTTCACTAAGTACCATGAATCATTCAATATCCCTTCCCATAAGGTTTCAGAAAATCTATCCACCTATGCTGCATACGTCAGTTCTCGCCGCATTTCCCATCTCCAAAAAAGTCGCAACGACTCCTTAAACTACTTTCGTTCCTAACCCCTCCGCTTTCTCTATTTCTGACTTCCCCCCTAATGCACCAGCGGTCTCTGATCAAGTACCTCTCCCCAGCAGCTTGTCAGTCTATTACCAGAACGTAAGAGGACTTCGTACAAAAACATCCAATATTTTTCTTAACTCCCACAAATTCCCGCACGATATCTTTGCCTTAACTGAAACCAATCTAACACCAGGAATTCTCGACAACGAACTATTCCCTCCAAACTATACCATTTTCCGTGTCGATGGTTGTGTAGGCACCAATGATACACCAGGTCGTGGGGTTCTCATAGCTGCTCACAACCGTTATGTCGCCACCCTGCTAAAGACCTCCGACTCTACAATATCAGAATTTGTATGTATCACATTAGTACTAAATAAGTGTTTCCTGTACATTATTTGTTGTTATATTCGTCCCTCTCAACCTTTTAATGCCTACGAGCCCTCTCTCGATCGTCACCATCCTCCTCTGCTCCTTGTTATCTCCTACGAACACCCTCATGCACTTTAAAGCTCCGAGTCTTCTCTTTCCTTCAATTTTCGTAAAGGCGACTTTGAAAAATTAAATCACTTGCTCCTCAACTCTAACATTGCCACTATCCCTCAACATCTTCCAGTTGACGTTGCTTTAGAGGCGTTCTATTCAGAAATACACGCTTGACTTACACAATCTATCCCCCTTTCTCCTCGTAAAAACTACTCCTCATCCCCCGTATGGTACGACAAGGAATTACGCTCTCTCCGCAACAGGAGAAATAAACGTTGGCAAACTTTTCTTCTATCACAGACCGAGTCCGACTATTCTTCCTACCTATCTGCTTATACCTCTTTTTCTGAACGTTGTGATATCCTCTACCATGAGTACCTCCAACGGATGGAAACTAGCCTCATATCTGACCCCAAGCGATGTTATAACTTTATTAATTCCAAGAAGAAATCCAATGGTTACCCCTCTACCCTAAAACTTGAGAATACCTCTTCGTCTGATCCTAAGGTTATCGCCAACCTCTTTGCACACTTCTTCAGTAAATCCTTCAGCGACAATTCCCTACGACCTGACCTTAACTACTTTTCATTCTTGGACAAATGCACTCAAACGTCGTTTACTTGTTTCGACCCTGATCCCGAACTAATCGCCACCAGTATCAACGGGCTTGAGGACGACTTCAACCCAGGTCCTAACGGCATGAAAAAGTGTGCCATGCATCTAATTCAACCCCTTACTCTGCTTTTCCGCCTCTCGGTCACTCAAGGGGTTTTCCCTCATTTATAGAAAAACTCGTATATTATTCCCATCTTCAAATTGTACCGTTGGCAGCTTCCTCATCGTCGCGGACCTCCTTTTCAGCAGAGGTAACAACGACGGGACATGCCTTAGCACCCTGGTCCTCCTTCTTGAACGAAGTGACTTCTTCTACATTCGCTTTCCGGTTATTCTGGTAAACATTAAGGCAAATAGATCCGCAGCTAATAGCGCCATTGTATTCGGGGAGTAGGACGAGGGATTTCTCATTCAGGAGCACAACGACTTGTCTTGAGCAAGGACTTCACTGACCTGGGTGGGTAGACCAGGGTTTTCTACTTGAATAAGTTGCAGTATTATTCCAGGTTCAGAAGTTTCCGTCGGGATCAAGGTTCCAGACCTCGGTCTGTTCGGCATCTGGTCCTTCGGAATAGCCTCTATCTTGGCCCATGGCCCGACTTCGCTGGTAGGAATAGGTCCGAATTTAGTAACCAAGGACACACTACAGCGAGCAGGTTTTGCGGTCGTTTGAAGAAGCGAGCGGCTGCATCGGCGTTTGGAGGCCTTGGGTTCAGCAAGCTCTTCCTTGAAGAAGGGAGTGTTCTGGATTCCGTAGTGGAAGCCACTGTGCTGGCTAGAGGAGTCTTAGAGCGGACGAAGCCCGCAGAAGGTTTCCCACTAAACCCGTAAGCTGGGTCCGTCTTACCATCGGTTAGCCTCCCATTCCGAGTGGGCGAGATTATAACCTCGGTTTTATCCAAAGCGAGGTTTTGTTAGCTTGCATATTCATAGGTTGAACAAGGCGGTATTCATGGCCTATAGATATTAGGGTCAGAGCCCCATGTCATTGAAGGACCAAGACTAGCTCTTGTGGTGGACAACCCTTTCCCTTGGATTAGGCAAGTTTTATTAATATAGTTGCTGTCTCTCCGCCCGACAACAATTAGCCAGTCCCCTAAAGAAATTACAGGGCCTGTAGAGGGTGACCCCGAACTTCCTTGAGTACTCACAGTTATGGTCGCACACTGGCTGTTAATGTGTTAGTCCCCCTGTGAGTCTGAAGGCATATGGCCCAATCGCCAATAAGTTTTACAGTCTTTCTTTGAACTGCTCTTGCCAAATATTACATTCGAGGCTCGGTTGATTTCTTTTGTTCTCGTCTGATTTCAACGGAACTCATTATAAATCATTCGTGTGAGATAAAAGTTTATATGTAAAAAAAAGTTGGTGAAATAAGTAACCGCTAAGGTACACTAACATTTATTTCATAGGAATCAGATGTAATTCCGTATATTATTACACAAATCGGACGACCTAACAAATCCCTTTCTATGGATTTTAAGAGGTGAGGTTCCAGAGGGTGCTTGAAGTTTGGCTTAAAGAGCAGCAAACTGACCAAACCAGATTATATCAAGACCTTTTGAAATATGAAGAGTGACGATTTCGTATTCTCTAAAGTTATGGAGCCAATGATTCCAACGGTCCGTTAGAGTCCTTAGTACATCGTCGGTTGACCGGCCACCATGGAAACCGTACTGGCAATCGTTAAGATATTTCCCATTGATTGATTTTATAATCACATTACAATTAGTTAATAGGTTTATATATATACATATATCAATGAAAATTTTTTTATATGTAGAAAAAACACCCGTCCTCTGATCTATTCTTAAAAGAAACTTAAAAGATTAAATTTCTGTTCCAATTTTGCTCTTCAGTACACGTGATCACCAAGAATGCGATACTGATTAATATCAGAATCAGTTTCACTTCGAGCAAAGATAGCCGGCTTTTGCGAAGTCAAGTGGCAGTGAATCGAAAACTGCATCCATATAACCAGAACAAACCCGTTTCGGTGAGGTTGAATCCGCCAGGAGTACTATGCCTGCTGTGCTGAACTTCGATCACAACAAAAGTAGCTCAGCAATGAAGGCCGCTTAAATGAATTCGAGATCGGTGTACCAACTTATATGTGAGGTTAAAAAATAAAAAGGAACATACTTAGGAAAATGTGCCTTTTATAAGGTCAGAAAAGGCCCTTCATGAGATAACTCGACACTGCACTGTACAGCTTTAGTGTATTAAAACAAATTTGTTTAAGTCGAATGAATATTTAATAAATTAAAACTTTTCCGTGTAGTGTCATCTCGCCAAGGGGAACGGTCTTTTATGATCTAATAGAAGGCACAATTTTGCTAGTATGTTTCATTTTATTTTTCCATCCCGCAGTAATCGTTCAAGCAGCATTTTGAATATGGCTTAATCAAACGTCTCTCAATATATTTTCATTCGGTTTTAAATTACAGGCCAGTCAACGATGAAGCGGGCTGCTAATGTATAATAGAAATTAAACCTATTGATTATACATTAGCTTAAATGTTGTGACACCTTGAACAAAATCTTGCGTACGCCAATGTAGTTTTTATCGTATATTAATATTATTTAATTTTAAATATTTGTATTTTATTTTCCGAGAAGCATTGTATGTTAAGTGAAGGTGCCGTGCTTTTGAACTAAAGCCATTTCTAATAACTTGAAGAAAATACACGTCTATATCAGGTCTATCTGTTTACTCGAAAGTTTTTACACAAAACCGAAAGTTTTCGTCCACAGTGCATCTGTTTACTTTTGGACTTGAAGAAATTTTACAGTCGAGTAATTTCCCCTTCTGTTCAAATTTTACACACGCTGATGAGTGTGGACAAAATTTCGATAGAATTCTTCTTCTTCTTTTATGGTTGACAACTAACAGCTGATTCAAGTTTGGCAAGTTACAGCTTATCAATAAAGATTTAAATAAGCACGGGGAACTATTAACTTTTTTTCAGTAAATTGTTATTCATTTTTATTTATTTTTACGATTTCTTATAAACGCACTGATCTTTACACTAAAATTTACTTTTGACAGTTCTTCAGTTGCCATAAACTTACCCAAAAAGCGTCTGTTAACTTTCTCATTCTAATCCCCTCCACCAAAAGAAAGATTTTTACTTGATTCTTACCCACGTTTTACACACAAACGTCAACAGACAGACCTTTTTAGAATCTATTTATAATGACTTGAATTTGCTCTCATAACGTCAGTTGCAATCAAACTCGGGAATTATTTGAAAATGTAATATTAAATCAAACAAGCAAACGATCAAAAGCCTTTTCCACTCTTCTTCGTTAAATTGATAATAATAGTCTATTTAAATTTAACTTAATATCACGAGAGAATTGCTATTTAAGCAGCTTTTTTAGGACTTGTCGAAACAAAAGATGTCCTTTGTTTTCATTCAGATATTTCTTGTTCATATTCTTCAGCAATTTGGCGTAAAATGAAAATTAAATCAGAGACTTCCCATTTCACCTGCAACAAAACCTATTTGTAATAAAATTAATTCCAAAACTCGTTGAGAAAAGACGTCGTGATTCGAATACTTGAATACGTCTTCCACGAGTTTTGAAATTCTCTCAAGATTTCTGAACTTCTAAATGGAACGTAAAGAACCAAAGCTGACGACAGTCGTAATGACTTCTGTTAAATTTTGGCAAAGTTGCAATTCGGATCGTGAAGGCAGCGAGCGCAATAAAAAGAGTTTCATTAGGTAATGTCTACTTTCCGAGAAATGACAAGTAAGTTATAATAATTATCCGCAACTACATAAAGTTATTCGTGTGAATGGCAAACGACGAACAAAAAACTTATCATAAATCCGCAGTTAGCACATCTCACGTAGAGCAATTTCGTTTTCGTGTCGGATACTGAATGACTGAGCACAGTGAGCACTAAGGGCAAGGACTGAGAAGCTCGTCTTGCCATCCCTGACATATGTTGGAGTAAATGGGTGACAGGATGGAAAAAGCTTTTCCTAATGGCAAGAACCTGATGAAATTGCAGCTAGCTTAATGGAATTCGTCGGGATGTGTCTGATACGATGACCTAAATTGCTGGAAATAGTCAAATGCTAGCGCAATGTTGAAAAAGCAAAACAATGGAACGCATCAGACCAGTCAGAGTTTCCTTAGGGCAAATAGAAATAAGTCATTCCCGAAGCAGATTTAAGATGCTTGGCCATTTGGCATTCGTCCAAATAAGAACGAACGGGCGCGGTGGCAGCAACGTTACGTTGGTATTTATCGATAATAAGAAATTTCTGTGCCACCACCGCACTGGGTTTTTCTTGTTAAATAGATTTCTTTAGTTGCATCCTTCTGAATTCCAATCGACTCTTTTGTCCTGCTTAAAGAGGATTATATTAGGATTGGTGACCCACTTGTATTGATCAAAAACATCTAAGACTTCCGACTTATTTATTCTAGACAGCATACATGAAACATACATAATTCACTCTAGAAACATAAGGTTTTAGGTCAGACATATGTAAAGTTTTTCGCTGCCAAATGTACTTCATGGGAAAGCATTTCCTTATCTGCTTAATTTTTCATTCAAATTTATGACTTTTACAGCTGAATGCATCGAACTTTTTGAAAAGCGCAAAACTTCTTCAACAAAAAGTGTTCCGTATGTCAAACAAAATTGCTGTTGTAGCCTTGAAAATTTTTATTTTGCCAAACCTTTTAAAGGCAGAGGTAAATATTTAAAAAAATGTTGGGGACCATAAATTTTGAATGACGGGCTGAGAGTAAAAGTGACCTATTTCTAAGGTTCGGGCAAAAGTGGCTTAGAAAATCTTCCGCGCAAAAACGAATCGCGTGAGATTCCGGGCAAAAATGAATCGTAGTAAATTTCCGGGCAAAGACGATTTAACTACAAAAAGTAATGCAAAGTTAATGCAGTTAAGTAGTTAAGTCGTTTTTGCCCAGAAATTTTCTACGATTCGTTTTTGCTCGGAATCTCACGCCATTCGTTTTTGCGCGGAACATTTTCTAAGCCACTTTTGCCAGCCTTATAAATAGGACACTTTTACTCTCAGCCCGTCAAAAATTTTACCCACATCCTCTGACGCAAGCGCGGAAGTATTGACAGCGCGACCATTTAACCATCAAGCGTGTTGTCTGTCTTTCGTGTTTATAGGTCTGTTTGTTTCGCTCCACTTTTTCTGCACTGCCTGCGCTAAGTGCAAAATTTACGTCAAACGGCATTTGTTTCGCTCTCAGTGTAAACTTAGTGCAAATGTACAGCGTTTGTTTCGCTGCAAAAAAGTGATTAATACACATCTTCATCCCAGAAAGTCTACTAAAAATTTGACCTACTTGCAGTGTATTTCCATTTACTTCCGTGTACACGGAAATTACACGGCAATTTGAGGGTGGTAAATTGACACTGCCATTGTCAAACAGAGCCGATCTTAATTGAAGTGAGTCACACATAATTTCTTGCGTTACAGTCAGCAATATATTATTTTCAATTTTCAATTTCACTTTTGACGTCACATCGGTTACACTCTACACTACTTCTGCATTTTTTATGCAGCCAAACAAACAAACCTTATGTGCCGGCAACTTCAGCTCGAAACCTTTTCTCGAAACGATTCGGCTTAACTTCATTCCAGGTAACATTTAAGTTCTCAACTTTGGAGGATAAAATGTAATCATCAAGCTTTAGTAATGCACTACATATAATTTGTATAGCCCTACTACATTAAATTTTCTTAACACGCAAAATTCATCGATTTCATCACTTTCTGATAATTATCAAAACCTTTAGGGTACTCCCCAGAGCGCGATCTGGGGGGGGGGGGCAACCCGGGCAAAAATGAGGGGTGGCAAAATTGAGGGCGCCGGGAGGTTGCGGTTGGAGGTAGAGTTTAGTATTCTCAGAAAAAATGTTTTATTTACCTAATTTGATTATTTTTAAGATTGGTTTTGTATCTGTACATAATTATGTGTTTTTTTTATTTGCCTTAAATTTAAAAACAAATCATTTCTTGTGCTTTTTTATACGTAATCTATGAACCTTAAGGCTTAACTTAAATACGTATGAACCGGCTTCATAATTTGAACAGTTTGGTCCTAATCTTTTTAACTTCTGAAACCATTTTGATGAAAAATGTTTATTGTTCCCTAAGTTAAAGGGTCATACGTAGGCAAGATTAGCCCGAGATAGGAAAAATGACACAAGGGAAAAAGGCCTATAACCAGCAATGAGGCAAAACAGGTTGATGATAGTGATGACATGCATATATTCTTACAAACATACATATGTACATACTCTCATGAACTTTTGTATACTTGTTCAGAAGCCACAGTAGACTAACATAGGGGCCGTTCAAGTATTACGTAACACAGTTAGGAGGGAGAGAGGGTCTTGTAAAACGTTACGGTGCGTTATAGGGTGGGGGCAAGCAATGCGTTACGTAACATCAAGTTTTTGCTAAAATTAAAAGTCCTAACTCGTGGCTCACGGCTCAGTTCTGCACTACACATATTTTTTTTACATACGAAAAGAGTCGCGTCACTGAGTATACAGAAGTATATATATGGCAAATAACCACAATAAGCCGTGTACCACGAGTCCATAGTTTGTACTCTTAGAGTCCGACCGTTGCGGTCAAGCAAAACGACCTAAACTACAAGCCATGAACTTACGAATTTCACGCATAACGCGAAACGTTACGGCGCGTTACAGGGGGGTCAAAAATCTTCAAAATCTGCGTTACGTAATACTTGAACGTCCCTATATGTGTATATTACACACTTCCAACAATATGACATATATAACATTCCATCTTTGGAATAGCAAGCTCATGACTTATATGGTGTTAGTGTAAAGGGCGGCGAATATTATTTTTGCCAGCAGCGGCTAAATAACTAGATCGGGCGCTGTTACTTTCGATACTACTAAAAAGCTAAAACTTGATTACCAGACTGAGTTTAGCATACAAGTAACGAGGACATCTAAAGATTTGTGACTTTTCCTCTCCAATCCCTCAAAGTTTATAGGCACGGAAGAGCCCCCATCAAGTCGACTTTGAAAACGCTGCCGTAACCTTTTAATTGCTGAGTTTCAGGAAATAGGCTCTGAAAAAAATAAAAGGAAGACAAGAGTAACCTACAAAATTGAATTGCATTGCAACAACAAAAATTTACAGTAGTCTGTAACAGATTGCACATTCACGCAGCATACTTTGAACGAAAAAATGCAATTGCAAGAAATGTCAGTTCGAACTTCAGCACAGCCTACTCTAGGCATAAGTTTAGAAGCTGACACGAAGTACGAACAGCTGAGCATTGGTGATGTAAACAAACCGAAACTTGTCTCAGTACACAATTGAAAAGAGTTAGGAAATTCTACTTTCTCGTAGTACTTCTGACAATATTTTTAAAGCTTCAACTTGTAATTTACTTAACGTGAACCAACAATTGTTCTGAACATATTGTCACGATAAAAAGTTTATCAATTTTAATTTGTATGTATTTTAGAGGGAATACGCTCTCTTTTTCTGTTCGTTTTGTTGAAGTATGGAACTTAAAATGCATCAATGACATCAGCATTTCTCTTTGGTTTTAGTAAGAAAAGTTTGTAGTTTTATTTGTGTGAAAGGATTGGTTAATCTGTCGTACATACAAGAAAAATGTAACGAAAACGCTTGGTGGCCGAACTGTCATGTTTTCCGGGCCTACTCAGCAGCAGGCTGTGAGTTCAGTAAAGAATTATTCGTGCTGCCCGCGAGAGGGTAACAGCTAAATAAGGATTTGAGATTTGAGAATTCTGATGTCGCGTTGGGTCACGTGATTCGGATTAGCGAATAAGAACACTTTGCTATTGCTATGGCTGTCGGCTGTCGTGCAATCTGATACGGCCTTAAGTCTCGTGATCGCGTGAGTCAGTGCATCCCTACACTGACGGCATCTCTACACGACTACAAGATACTTTGCTAGTTCAGGCCCTTTGAAGAAACGCTATACTTAACGTATATCTTTTCTGAAGAATTTCTTGCAACAGAACATAGCATCATTTTGATTGAAAAGACTTTTCACTTTTATTTAGTTATACTACAAAATACTCGACCAACTTCCCAAACGCTAACAAAAACGCTTTGTCATGCTAAAGTCATTTGTCTGCAGATGACGATGGGAAGTAAAATTATATTTCTTTCAATTATAATAAATATAGCAATACAGGCTACCTGTTGTTTTCAGATTTCTTCGGTTAAAACTTTAAAATGCCAGTCTACATTGGGGGTACACAGGTTCTGTTTCATGTTTTATGGTAAATTCTCTATCATTTATAACAAAATTTTGAATTTCAAAACAAGTTTAAGCAGGGCTCTTTTCTTCAAAAACAAATATTTCCTAGACAATCGTTTTATAACACGGACTTAATCACTTCTAGGTTTTTCCGAATATTTTACGATATTTATGTTGTTTTAAGCAGACTTGTAGATTTTCACTGATTAAACTGCATTCACATTGAAGGTTGAAAACTATATTTAAAAACTCTTTAATTCCCCTCATAGTTGCTACAAAATTCGCTATAGAATTTCTCAACTAGATGTGTTTTTTAAATTATTTACTTCAAATAAAATTAAAATTAAAAATAACAACAATCGAGTACCCATATCACTTAAATGCATCATGAAAGGAGGAAATAGAGCATTAACTCATGAATAAAGTTCCAATTATGAAATAAAACATATTTTAAATTTAATGAAGTTTTTCACAAAACGACAAAATTCGCCTATTAACGATTTAATAGCCCACGAGTAACTTTTTACAGTGCAGGTAATATTCCAATAAATTTTCATATCGGAGAAAATGTTCACAGGATATTGGGTGTAAGAGAGTTCCTGATTTATTAGGTATTAAAACTCCGTTCTGTTAGAGCAAATTTGGTTACCTAATTTCTTTTTGGCGGCCACTATGTTCCACTTAATTTTATTGATTTATGGATGCTCTTCAGACAAAAATTCTTTATTATAGAAATTAGTGCCGACATAATAAATTAATGACGACTGAGCAGACATTAAACTAATTCATCGCATTTTTCTTTCAAATTTGATACACTTTTACTCTACTGTAAAATTCTTAAAGGAAACACAAAGACCAGAGGTTTTCCCTTAATCGAATAGTTCAATAGTTCTCTGAAGAAACATAGCTCAGACAGTCAGACAGAAGACTGTTGTACAGTCATAAGGTTGTGGTTAAGGGCAAATTTTGACTTGTAATGTATAAGGATAAGGGCGGATTGAGGCGCGAGTATTCCGCGAAGGGAGAAATCTTACTGGAGTCAGGCTAGAAATTTATAAGTTAAAAATAATCATGCAAGTAGCGGTAGAGGACTGGTAGACAACTGACGTTACGGGAAGCTTCACACAACGCACTGCCCGCGTGGGAAAAAGTTCAAAGAAAGTCTATTAAACTTATTCTTAACCCATTTACCTTACCCTTAATACCTTTCTTGCCAAGGCTGTGCTTTAGCATCATAGGGTATCTTCCCCTGAGCTTAGGCATGATCATATAAAAGAACATGTGAATTGACTCAATGCCTAAGATGTTTAAAGAAAACGAATTATAGGTATAAGTATACTCGATCGATGGAAGTTGATAGAATTGGGACGCCTAACCTGAGTTTGAGAGATAAGACAGCATATGAGTCAATATTTAAATTTAAGAGGTAGTGAATAAAGGCCAAGTCAGCGACTTTGTGCCTTTTCTTAAGTGAGGGCAAATCAAGTAAACGGTAAGATCTTATCGCTTCTTCTGTGTCTGCTGGTTATGAACAATATCTTAGTGATACTTGAGAGTAGGAGTGTAAAAGTGATCGCTTACGCTTACTGATGTAGTTATATTAGTGTCAAGCAAGTAGCTGAACACGTTTAGCGAGATCACGGAAGGAGCTCTAACGAATCTAAATTCATGGGCGAAAACCAAGGGGCTTAGCACATACCCACGCAAGACCGAAAAAGTACTCTTTAGTAGGAAATATAAGCTATTAATCTTCAAGCCGCCACGATTAGACGGTATACTGCTCTAACTCAAAACACAGGCTAAATATCTGAGACTTATTCTAGATAGCAAACTGACCTGGAAACTAACTGTAGAAGAAAGAGTTGCGAAAGCTAACAAAGATTTCTTTATGTGCAAGAGACTCTCCGGAATAGCCAGGAGATCTGGACAACCACTTGATTGAAAGAAGCCTCCAAAATTAATATTAGAAGCAGTTTAAAGTTCGCAAAGTTCACAACGGAGATGGGTACCTTTGATACTAATAGTTGTAGCGCTATTGACCCGATGTGGTCTATTCGAGGCTTTTTCGTCGCCACCGCAACCTAACATAATTCTTCTTTCAGTACACTAAGAACCATATTAACAGCAGTTTAGTTTGTGGATTATATCCAGCAATGGCCGTCCTGATTTTGTAAACGAATCAAATATCATCCGTTTATTAACTGATTTTTATTTCCTTCTTCTCATATATTCATATAGCACAAAATGTTTTCCAGGTCTGCCAATCTTAATCTCATGATATTGCATATACTTCTGGCCATTTACTGTAATAGTCCATTACCACTAAAATGTACGGGTTGCCCCGATCTGACACGGGAAATAGTCCCGCAACGTCAATTGCGATTCTTTGAAAAGGCGCTCCAACATTGTATTGCTACATCGGTTCCCTTGTTTTGATGTGTGATCCTATGCTACAGGCACAAACAGTACTTCCTCCCGCATATGTAACCAGTAGAATCGTTCTCTTAATTTCTCCAAAAGTCTTATTGACACCAAGATGTCCTCTCGAAGCGCCGTTATGGAATTCCTCCAGCACATCCCTTATTTTGTACCTGGGAACCGATACCTGCATCCGGCACGACGACTCGTCGGGTATTTCCCATTTGCAATTCAATATTTCATCTTCAACAGACAGCGAATTCAGTTGAGCCCAGTAGCTCTTCAACGTTGTACTTCTATCGGAAATATTTTTCCATTGGGGCCTTTCGTCGTTATCCTTCCACGTCATAATTTTAGAAATGTTCTCGTCTTCTCGTTGTGCTGCTCGAAATTCTTCATTTTTCCATCCTATCAAGGGTACGACAGTTGTTCTTTGCAGAGTCACATGGTCGCATTTTCCTTCCAGACGGGAACAATATTGACATTCCAGTTGGTTTGGATAGAGCTCCGCTATAGTATGCCACCACTTTTTCTTGTCCGTTTACTTTTTGTGATAACACGGCGCCAATACCAACATTACTTGCATCAGTATTAATATAAATGTATCGCCTGCCTTTGGATAAGTTAGCACAGGTGCGTTGCAAAGCGCCCGTTTCAGTGCTTTAAAGCTGTCTTCTGCCTTCTCTGTCCACACAAATGCTTTATCCTTTTCTCTTAGCTTGTATAATTCCTGTGCTACATCCCCAAAATTTTTCATAAAGCGGCTATAATACGTTGCTAGTCCTAGACAACTTCGCAGCTCGTGTTTGTGGAGTGTGCCAGTTTTTCACTGAAGCTATTTTCTCAGGATCAGTGCTTATTCCTTCTATCGATACCACATGTCCAAGATATTTGACCTAGTCTCCGAATAGGGTATATTTTTTAGGGATTAGTTGTAGTTTGGCTGACTTCAGTTTCTTCAATACTTCAATACCCGTAAATTTTCTAGGTGTTCTTCAAAACTTCTTCCAATTACAATGATGTCATCTAAATATACCAGGCAAGTTTTCCTGTCCTGTTTTCCGGTCGAATGTTGCTGGGGAATTGCAAAGTCCAAAGGGCATAACCTTGAACTGCCATAATCCACTTCCCACCGAAAATAACGTTTTCTGTTTGTCATCTGGATGAATCTCGATTGGCCAATATCCGCTTTTTAAGTTCAACGTCGAAAACCACTTGGATCCTGACAGGTATCTAGCGTGTCATCTGTTCGAGGTAGTGGATAACTATCTTTCTTTGTAACATCAATTAGTCTTCTTTACTAGCACCACGGGGGACATCCACGGGCTCTTCGACTCTTCTATCAGTCCGTCTTTGCACATTATTTCAACCATGATGTCTGCTTCTTCCCGCTTTGCTAGTGGTAATCTTCTTGGCGCTTGCTTAATCGGTCAGGCGTCACCTGTGTCGATTCTATGTTTCACTTCATTCGCTTTTTCATAGTCCTCGTTATCTATTGCAAAGATATCTGAAAATTCTTAAATTAAAGTAAAGCACAGAAGTTACGATATTCCTCTTGGCTGAGTTTATTATACGGAAGTATAATTTTGGTTAGCTGTTTAGCGTCCTTCTTTAGCTGCTTCGTTTTATCTCAGTCTGAATATTCCGCCAACAAAACCTCTTTGGCTGCTTCTCCATGACCTAAGACTTTCTTTAATTTGATGGGTTTTCCACGGGAATTTAGGATTCGTACCAAAACTTCCTTCTTTTCATCGATAGTCACTAAACAACGGCGACATTTCTTATTTGTTCTGTCTGGTACTATTAGATAGAATCGACAGCTTCCGGGATCACCAAGAACTTTTGCTCGTACTAAGGTTTCTGTACAAGGAGGAAGCTCGGCGTTTTCATATGCCACGTTGTTCAGCTTCGAGTAGCAATTTGATCCCAGAGCCATAGGAATCTCTCTGTTGTCGTATTTCATGATTTCTCTTCCAATATCCAGTTGAATGTTATACACTCATCCGTTATATCTGCGACAAGAAATCTGTGTGAAAATCGATTATCGCCAAGGGATATTGTCATTAATATAAGCATAATCGCACCGAGGAATAGACCTGGAAGCACCTGTGTATGCTGTTATCGTACATTTTTGTTCTTGAACTCTTCCATTGATTACTGAGATGATATTGTTTCGCTGCAATTTCTTTATGTTGATGATGATTCCACTGGCCAACTCCTGCCCTGCAGAGGTGGTTTTTACCCTGCTGCGAGCGTAGAGTTTGTTGTTAGTTTGCTTACAGCTCCAGCGTTTCTTTGTTCCGCTCGCTTTCTTTCTCTGCAAGATTTAGATTTCCTCTTGCGATCTTGTGGGGAGTTTGACCTTGGTCTCTTTCTGCAATCTTATTGGAGGTGGCCATCTTTGTTGCAAGTCCAGCATTTAAATCGACTCCGCCTTTCCGATGTATTGACCCGACCGGAATTATCTTCCATTTCGGTTACTTCCCTTAGGCGGACAGTATTCCTTGAGGCTTGTTTTGATGCCTCATATGATTCATTTGATTCCAAACCCTCACGCTGTTTCTGCATAGAAATTTCCATCTCGGCTTTCACTTCTTTAACCGAGGCCTTAAGTTCCGCTACTAATGACTTTTGATCTTTCAGCGTTCACAGTTACGGACGCTCAACTCTGCTGATTAAGTCTTCTGTTCTTCCATTGCTGGTTAATACTCATTAACGGACACTTCCATCGACAATTTATGCTCTTCCATTGATGAGTTAAGTTTCAACAGAGCATTGGAAAGATCTGTCATGCTTGGAGTAATTTCCTCCTCGAGGTCATCTTCAAAAATGAAGGCCTCTGCATCATTTCCTCAGTTTTCCATGGCTTCTTGTAGTAACGCTACCAAGGCACATTTATTTCCAATTGCAGGTAGGTAACGTTTACTTAACTCCCCTTTCAACACGTAAATCCTTTCGTTTGCGCCCCACAGTCACACCTTTTCTTCTAAGTTCACTTTTTAGTCTTTCTTAATTAAGACCACTACTGACACCAATTGTTACGTAATTAAGACACTATGTATTTACAGTCACAATTTTTATTCACTTTACTGATTAATTGCTTGCATAATTTTTTTGACAATATTTCTTCACAATATAACGTTTCACTTTAATAATTAGCACTTATCACTTCAAGAAACAAGAAATGACAGCGATATGTCGGCGTCATTGTATTATGACACCAAAGTTTTCGCCGACAAAAGTTGGTCATCATATCGTGTCAGCCTAATTATATTGGGGTTTGTTAAGTTATTGCTCACAATTCGGTGCAAAGGGGATACGAGAACACCTAGGGCTTCTTCTGTCCGCCGATTCGTCTACCTTTGTGCTTTAGTTTCTGTTTACCAGGCAAAATTTCAGGAGTCATTTTTGGACGACCGGTATGAGATTGGCCATTTAAGGGGTAACATACGGCAAACGCGTCGAAAAATAAGGCTCTGAAAAGGCATTTTTAAAGGGTACATTGAATGGAATATAATAAAGTATCGATTACATGTTATTTATTGGTTCTTGAAGAACAGTAAATCATATACAATCTCTTTTTTCATCATTAACTAGTTGTCTAATTTGAGATTGTTTACAAAGTTGAAATTAAAATGTCGCCTGCTGGTCAGCATCATAACAATATTAAATATGGATGGAAGAAGGATGACATGTACAAATAATCGAAATGACCGTTAAATAATTATTGATAAGTCACCCCTACGGATGGGGTGGGAAGTAAGTGGCATGGAAAATTAATCGAATTACCGATATTAGTATCGAATCCATAGTTTTCGGTATCGCTGAGGCGCATATTGACACTCCCGATGCCGCTAGATAATCGAAGTGACCGTAAAATAATTGCTGATCAGACACCCCCACGGATGGGTGGAAAGTGAGTGGATTGTATTATAGAAATAATCGAATTTTCGGTATGGCTGAGGCGAATATTGACACTCTCAATGCCGTTAGATACTGCGGCAGTAAGACACCACAAAGCCCGGGGGGTTCGAGAAGGAAGAGACAAAAAAATAATTGCAATCGACCGATGCTAATGTCGAATTCATAGTTTCAGGGATCACTAATATGAACAATCACACTCTAAATGTCGTTAGATATTATTATCTAGGACCAACACGGGGGTGCGTGTGGCAAAGGAGTGACTGTAAAAATAATCGGAAACGACACGCACTTCCAAGAAGTCCGAGCAACACCGGGCACACACAGCTAGTTTAATATATATTCAATTTAATACCTCCTCGATTTAACTTTCCCATAGCGCTGGACAGCATCATTCAAATGATCATGTTATCGAAAATACTGGAATTATGTCAAAGAGGGATATATGAGTGAGCTGGACAGCGATTAGAGAAGCCCAAAATATATACCGGAAGACCTTAACTGCATTGAATTAACGAAATTCATCTAGAGAAAAGTATTTCCTTTAGTTCATATTTTCTTTTTATAACAATTTAAAATGTAATTATAAAATATAAAACATACACCCTTTTACTAAATAATATTTATCGCTCTCCAATTAAATTGTTTTGATCTGATCATCATTCTAATAGCTCTACAATAGCAATTCGAAGCTAAACAAAGAGCTCTCGAACTCAATTCCTGCCTTTTTAGTTAGCACAAAGCCGATAACGTAAACTCAAGTTGACAACGCCTTTAGGATTTTATAACGCAACAATTTATAATGGTTTTTGAAAAGTTTTCATCAATGCAACAATGCTTTCCGGGAACCCCTTGATTTTCGGCAAACTCATAATCACAGATGCACGTTCAATTGCGGTCGGAATATTGTCGGAAGGAACAAAGCACCGGGTCCCCAGGCACATTTAACCCAACCAGAACTACGATTACATCGAAAGTCATCTCCTGTTTACAATGCGAAATTATGTTGAATGCTCTAATGAAATTGCAGTTGGAATTTTATCTCATATAAACAATCAGGACAATTAGAACGTAAAGTTCCCCAGGGAACTTGGGGGGTCTGAAAGAGTGAAAACACAATCACATCGCTATCCCTGGCAAAGGCAAAGAGAACAGCGTCCCATTTGGGTACTTTTCTAAAGCCTCTGAATCCTAAAGCTGAACAGACTTCGCATCCCTGTAGCAGACTCGTTCCAACCTAGGGATCGCTTAATTATCTCATCGTGTTGTAACTTATATTACTTCTGAAAAGTTTTTTTTATTATCGTTTATTACGGCCAGATAAGGGCTTGTTTATTTTTGGTCTTCTCTGACATCAGGGTCCTGTAAAAAGTACTGAAATAAATTATTAAAGAGCCACCACTCCTCTGTTAAGTCCTTCAACTTTTCTTTTTACCATCGCAGTCCTTTCCATGCGATTTTAATTTTCTGCTGTGTAATTTTTAGCGGCGAAAAGTGTTGGCTGCTTGCTCTTCGTCTGCTTATAATTTTTAATGTTTTATTTATGATGCAACAGAGGGCAAAGAAAATCGGATTTCTAGGGCTCTAAAGAAGGTAATTCGATGAACTCTACTGGGCTTTGCTAATTTAAAAATTCCCATTTAAGTAAAACATTACGCAATTTATAGATACAGTAGCAGAACATATTTTGCTTTCATGAAAAAGGTATTTACTCAAAATTGATTATTGCAGAGAAATACAGGATACATATAGACTATCCCAACCTCCACCTGGTACGGTAATACCTTCAACTTCCAGTACGATTTTAATCCCTCTCCAGGAATCTTCTCCATGTGTTGCATTGTTATCTTAGCGGGCGTTTTCATTGAGTCCCTTGCAGGTTTTTATTTATTAATACATTCGTCAAGACTAACTACTACTGTATACTAATTATAAAAAACAGATTCGAATAGTGCTTATAAATTAACTTAAATATTAAAATGCTAACTAGACAGACTATGAAAAAACAAAATACAAACACGTGACAAATTAGAATTGATGAAAACAACGTGACATTGACAGTATAGGCTCATGAAAACCATAATTAGTACGATGGTATGGAACTTTCGAAGTTTTTTCATCTAGTTTCAAGAGAATCGAGCCTTTAAAGTTTAAGTCTGTCCGAATAAAGTGGAAGTACTATCAGGTTTCCCACGGCAGGCCATGACGAACATCACACGCACGAAGCGGCGTTGGACTACCTATAAAACAGGCATACTCGAGAATTGGTCAAACAAATGTGCAATAAAGCATCCGCGTAATATGTTCGTCGATATGTTCCACAAAGGTGAAACGACAATTTAGCCACAGTCCTAGATATTTGATTTTGACAAGTCTATTCAAAACACCGGCATTAATGGAATATTTAAAATGAAGTGGAGTGCTGTTCTTGTGTGCACATTGTCGTACACTTATTAGTATTAGGGGAACGTGGTTTATAGAAAATTATAAACTCTAAAATGCAGAGTTTAAAAATGCGCAGTCCCGTAGACAATTAACACCAAGACAGATCTTGGCGTCGTCGACATAACATAACATTTTTTGAGTTCGTCAAGGACAAAGATACATCGTTCATTTAAATAAAAATAAGGGGACCGATATGTGATTAGATCCACCTTCAGGAAGTAGAAAACTTCTCCCTTTTTCCTCTTGCCAGAGATTCTTAGTATAACTCCCAAATACTTTGCGCTGGAGGATAGCGCAAGCGTTTTTCATCCAGCTTGTGAAGCGTGAAGTCCTATATCTTGGTTTTTGTAGTGAATAACATTAAATTGGTCTTTCCTGGATTGATACCCACACCACAACTTCTAGCCCAGACGTCGAATCTTCTAATCCATCAACTCACTTATAACGGAGGGAAGCATTCCCGATATGACGATCACCATATCGTCCGCATATTCGACTGCCTTAACCCCTTTACTTTCGAGATTAAATAGGAGTTTATCCATAACCATTAGTCAGAGGAATGAAGATATAACACCCCCGGGGGTGCACCTCCGCATACAAATCTGGTCAGACGGCTGTTTTCGACATCTGCTTGAACGATTTTATTTCTTAATATGGATATCCTAGTACTACTTTTTACAGTTTTTCTAAAACATTTAATGGGTTGCTGGAGAATGGACGGACGAGTTGAAGCCTTCTAGGATACGGTGATCCTCATCTGGATATTCTCAAGTGTTAGTTACACCTCCAAGTGGTAGCAACCGGGCAATGCATCCTAGAATGTAGCCAAGTGACTAATGCGGGAGGAGATAACCTCTTGAAAAATCCCCCTAACTCCAAGGGAGTCTGAAGTGTCGTCGTCCCCTCTGTAGGACCCAGGGGTAATTGGGTCGCGAATGGCGTTTTCCTCGGGCGCTTCTGTGGTAGTGGAGGTGGATTGTATGGGAGACCCCAACAGGTTGGCTATACCCACGGTACCCACAACACAACAGTAGCAGCTTTGGGAGAATTACCTTTCGAAGGAACTGTGGCGGCTATGGAGGCTGGCTCGCTCCCACCGGCTGAAACTGCTGTGGCAGTTCTGGAAGAAGGTGCCATTGGCATACTAATAACTAGCATTTCCTCAGGTGCGGCGGTGCAGAGACGGGAGACTCTAACGAGTTGGCTATCTCCGCGATACGCACACCAGTAGAAGATGCAAATATGCCTTCCAAAGGGTTAGCTGCGGTTAATCCGGAGGGGGTTCTTTGTATTGGCTCAGAACTAAAGTGTTACGGCCTGGAACCCTTCAATGCCGTAGGCAGAGAAGAGATGAAGGTTTTAATTAACGCATGGACCAAGAAGGAACACTGGAAACGGTGGGAAAACATGGATTTATGCAGATCTGCCTTCCGTAGGGTTAGCTGCGGTAAATCCGGATGGGGTTCCTTGTCCTGGCTCAGGACTAAAGCGTTACGGCCTGGAACCCTTCAATGTCGTAGACAGTGAAGGGTTGAGTGATGTAACTAACGCATGTACCAAGAAGGAATACTGGAGACGGTAGGAAAACATGGATTTATGCAAATAGGCTAGGATTCTAGCAGTAACCCAGGAAACCGAGGTTAGTGGCGACAGTGGGATAACTGGATACTCAGTTGCCCCCACTAAGGGAGACTGGGAGGGGACGAAAAGGGACCCGGTTATGTGGTCTGTTTCGGCTAATCCCCAGAGAGGTGTTTTTAGTGAGTAAGAATCTCACACTACCGGAGGGCACGGGCTGTCTGGTGTCTTTTGGAAGATTTTCACCTCTCCCGCAAAAAAAAACATTTAATGCCTAAAATAAGTTAAGAACTCAGTTTCTAGTAATCTGTTCTACTTTCTTTCTCAGTTTCTTTTCGTCTCAGCAACTCCATCCACAAGATTACTCATCAGAAAACAGCTGACTGTTGACAACAGATTACGATAAAAAGGCCATGGGAGTTGTAGAGAAAATATAAGTGGTTCGGAATCCACTTTAAATTGTAGGTAGTATACCAAGTGCAAGTGTTGCAATCATTGTCCCAAATCGGATGAATTTCTTCTCTCGTCCCATGTCCCACTAGGGGTTCCGAGAACTAGAGAGAGAAACCAATCCTGAGATCCCAGGTTCGAATCCCACAGACGACGACGCATGGTTGTTTTCTGCTGACTACAGGTTACGATAAAAATTCAGTGGGGGTTGCAGAGAAAATGTCAGTGGTTCCGAATCCACTTTAAATTATAGGTCCACTTGCAGTCGTTGTCTCGGATCGAGTAATGTTGTTCTCCCGCCCCATGCCCCACTAGGAGTTAGGAGAACTAGAGAGAGATATACATATATCAGTTCCATTTCCAGATCATTAAGTAATATGGTAATAGACGTTTTAAGATCTTTACTTGCGGACCTTTAGTTGATATTGCAATGTAGTTTTCGGTGACTTCTTGGGCTCAAGTTGGGACTGAGAACCTCATCACTAACAACAACTAACGTCCGAATCACGTGGAAGAAATCTTTCATTAGGATAAAACTGCTTTTTTGTATTCTGGGTAAGGATTGTTACAGGAAATATTGTTTAAGGAATTCATCATGGGGTTGTATTTTCGATGGATTCTCCCTAAGCTTATGCTTATGCTGAATTTTGCTCTGCTGCTTTATTTTAACTTTTATTTGGGGACACAATACCAAACAGGTAAGTGTTAATAACTTTGGGTTTTTTTATGCCATTACTTCTTTCAGCGCTCAGCATGCCTTCAACAGATGTGATTATGGATGTAACAAGTGTTAGGAATCGCAAATCATATTTCCAATATCGCCGAGTAGGTTTCTTACCGAAAATCCTTCTCAGTATTATACTACTGTTTTTGGAGTCCAAAATCGAGACCACTGCTTTTCCCAAAGTAGTCCCATTTATACTGCAAATACTGCTGATTTTTAAGCGCTTAGAAATTCAAATCTTCGATGCCAAACAGCACACTATCGTCGTACAGCGAAGTGTTCATGACATCATGTCATGTCATATGTCTGTTGCTTCCCCTTTTGATTATTTTCAGAAATCATTCCATGGATTTCACAATTATGTTCTGACCGTGACACAACGATTTTGCTTTCTTTTGTCATTTAAAGGACTCGAAAATGTTTTTCGAAAAAACGAACACTGAAAGGATATCTTATGCACGCTAAACAAAATACAAGGTACGGCAAATAAATTTTTGATACATTTCAGCTAATGATCTGTGGCGTGATGAGTCTAAAATGTATTCTCGCCATATAAAACCAAAACAATATAAAAATGCCCAGATCGCAGCGTCCACTAGCCATCTATACATATATGTATTTCATTTTCAATCCGCATTGGATACACACTCAGCGGATGGAAATGAATCGTCCACTTATTAACTTGCACTTGCACATTGAGCAATCTACCTATTTAACCACGTTTAATTATTTTTTCTTTAATTCCATTAAATTAAGGGGTTAATAAATTAAAAGTAAAAAAACTTTTGTAAAAACAATCTTTTATTTAAATGCGCTTTGTGGACGGATGAATCTCAATTTACCACGGATGGTATCAGGAACTTCCGTAACCTCCATACCTAGTCGGAAACTAACCCACACAGGACAAAGGTGACCTCACTCCAGCAGAGATTCAGTGTCAATGTTTGAGCTGGTATCATCGGCAACCATTTGGTAGGACCATTCATTTTGTCGAAAGTGCTTAATAGTGAAATTTATTCGGATTTTTGGAACAATATACTACCAGATTTGATAGAGGGCATCCCTGCGTATAATCAAATGCACCTATTGTACCAACACAATAAAGCACTAACGCATACTGCTAACATTGTGAAGAAAATACTAAATGAAAAATTTTGTAATTACTGGATTGGACGAAATGCCCCGATTCATTGGCCTGCTAGGTCTCCAGACCTTAACCACATTGGACTTTTTCTTATGGGGAACAATGAAAGATGAAGTTTATTCAAGCCATGTTTACACAAGAGATGATTTAGTTAGCAGAATTGGGACTGCAGCGACGGAAATACGGAAGAGGCTGGCTGAAATACGCCTTAAAGACGGACTTAGAAGGAGATTGTTGGAATGCATCCAAAGTGGCGGCGGATATTTTGAACAGCTTTTGTAACTTACTAAGATTAATTGTAATACGTTTTAAATTCAATAAACAGGATTTTAGAATTAATATGGGTTTAGTTTCTTTCTTTGCAGATTTTCAAATATTTCCCGATAGGTTTTCTAGTTATAAATTTCGACATCCCTTCTCTACCTGGGCATGTTGTACCTTACAACATGAATTTCGGGGAAAATGCTGAATTTTAACTAATCACAAACCATTTCTTCCACTTTCGGAAGTGGCTGCACCTGCAATGGTAGGAGTTATAACAACATTATTGACAATTTTGGAAAGGTCATTGGGATAGTAGTTTTTTAGCGTTTGTTTGAAGTCACTGTATTGGGTAGATCAAAAGATAAAAATAAAAGATTAATCGTTATACCATGAAAAACTGAAATTTATGAATCACCCTGTAACCCCTAAACAGTTCAGATTGTTTGCCTAGATGAGATCTATCATCCCACTCATTTTGGCACTTCAGGTCTGAAACACTCTGTATAACTGACTCGAACATGCGAATGGGGTGTATGTAAGAAAGCTTATAAAATTTGTTTAACCATATGAAATATACAAATTTTATCAAAATTATTTCAAAAAAATTTCCAAAAAATGCAAACACATTTTTTGTAACCATATGAAAAATGCAATCACAATTATTCCAAAAAAAATTTAAAGGGGTACCCCTCTACAAATTTGTAAATTTTGTTGTACTCGAACATGCGAATGAGGGGTACCCCTCTACAAATTTGTTGGGCAAACATTTTTTTGTAACCATATCGATTGAGGGTGATCTAGTCTGAAAGAGCACACAAATAACAATCAGTTTCGAAATTTTCACTGGAAAGTATCTCAAATTTACGGAGCTGGAGTGTTTTGTGTATCTACTGGAGCGTATTGTTTTCATGTAAATTGATGAGTCAATTTCCAAAATTATTTTAATCTATAGACCGGAATGAAATGGGGCAAGAGCGTTCACTTGGCTGGTTGCAGAATTTTTTCATCATCATTTTGGATCCCAGCGCATCAAAATACATAAGAAATTACGGACTTGTGCTTGTTCTAGTCCCTTACATTTTGATAGTAAAGAGAAAGCGTACTCAATTTTTTTGGCTGCTGACAGTGGCTCTATTGTGAGTGCTATCTGCGAATTAACGACGGGATACAAACTCATCTGCGATGACATTCTCGGGCTAGAAATCGAGAGCAAACATTATCTCGAAAAGATCTGTTGAGGGCGTCATCTTAAAAGACGACATGAGTCCCCGAGAATGACGAGATCCTAGAAGTTGACATCGGATGAGTGCAAAGTCTTCAGCTCCACTCTCTCCCTCACGTAGCCAATAACGTCATCAACAGAAGTGGATAGATCAAGTCGCGAAACTATAAAATAATATATACAATAAAATATATACATACACAAATATTTAGCCAGCTTTCTGACGACATCGAACGTGCGTGTATCGTAGAAATATTTTTTTATAAAAATTAAAAAAAAACCTTATTATCACTCGCATCAAAAAGCTCAGGTGAATAAAAGTCGTTTTAGAAAAAGATGGACTGAAGAAACGTAAGCTTAATTTGTTGTTATAACTTTTTTATACAGAAAAACTTTAAAAGCTTTTTTCTCGCAAAAAAATTTTTTAGGCAGCGAAAACAAAATGAGCTATCAAATTGATACTTTTAACAAACTTTAAAAAAATCGGTCTATGTTTACGTTTCATTTTTTTTTGCGAAATTACTGAGCAGCAAACAAATAAAATTGACGGCCAGTGTTTTTTTCAGATTCAATTGCAAAGTTAATGCCGACAACTAGTTTTTGCTAATAATGTGCCTATGTATAAACTGCCCTTAAATCTCGATTGACTTCAAAGTTGGAGTACAATGTCAAAGATGCCATTGCTGCTGACTTTTAAACCAAGTTCGGTCTAGCTCGGCTCAGAAATCATGAGTTTGCATTTCCGCCTTCAACTTCGAAAGTTATGCCCTTTTAACTGACTTCTCAAAAACAGCGAGGTTCTAAGGTCGACGTGTATTTACTTTTTTTTCTGACCGGGCATAATTTCTTAATTTCTTGATGATTCTTTTTTGTTGGGTAGAGTTTGTTTTACGATTGGTACCATTTGGGCTAGGGCGGAGGGAGAGGGGAAGGATAATCTAATTTCGTAACGCGTGGGCCGATTTGAATTATTATTTTTCTGTTGGGGAGAGTATGCTACCTGGTTGATACCACGGTGGGGGTGGGGGTGGAACCTAACTTTGTAAAGCGTAGACCGATTTGGATGGTTATTTTGCTGTTGTATAGAGTGTGATCCCGCATTACTAATAGGAGAGTAATTTGGTTCTAGGGTGGCGCGTGGGGGAGGGAGAGGGGTAGTCTAATTTCGTAACGCTTGCACCGATTTCAATGGTTCTTCTTTTGATGTGTAGAATATCATGCCTGACAAAAATTTATAAGTTGGTTGGTGTGCGGAGGGAGTGTTACACAATTTCTTAATTCACACATCTATTTGGAAGATTCCCTTTTGTTGTGTGTTATATTATCCCCCATTGCTACTCTGTGGAAAAATATTGACCTAGAGTTGGGGTGGGGGAGGGGAAATCTAAATTTGTAACGCGTGGACTGATTCAGATTATTCTGAATGCGTAGAGTATCTATTTGTATTCTGACAAAAATTATGGCTTATGGTGAAAGTTGGAGGATGGGCGGCGCCTAGCTTAATAGGGTATAGATCGATTTTGATTCGGTTGTGCAGAATACGTTTCCTGATTAGCAAAAGATAAAACTTTTGTACCTTTAGTAGCTTTATCAGCATTCTTCGAGTCGTATATATGAAGACACTAAAAAGTAAAAATAAAATAGTTTTTAAAAATAAATTTGAACCGACTTCACAAAAAGCGCTTAAAAGCATAAAATTATTTTTCATTTCATATCTTTTACGACATTTTGAAATCGGTGAAAATTAAACAAACAAAAAAACTATCCAACCACAATTGAAGATAATATATAAAACTAGATGTTTGTTTACTTTGCGCCGACTTCAAAACGTCGTAATAGATATAAAATGAAAAATGATTTTATGCTTATTAAAGGTTTTTGTGAAGTCGGTTCAAAGTTTTTTTTAAAAACTATTTTATTATAATGTAGGAACGGCTAATAAATCGAAAAGCACCACGTTACGTTATAAATATTATTTAAAAATTAAATTAAATTTGATATCACAAATTGAAATTCCATCCAGCTGATTCAAACCACATAATTGAAAATGCTTGAAGCTTATCAATTTAACATCATCGAATAATTCTCATTAACTTCAACATTGATAACAGAAACATGACAACTAAAAGTACGCCGTGATTGACAAGTTGAGCATTTCCTTTATTGCAGGGCATTCCGCCTTCATTGGACCTACATGCGCATACTTCGACTTCTCTTCCATTCAGATATTGTGTGTAGCAACCATCTTTAATACCGCCTTGTCCATCAATCTCTACTTTTGCGCACATATAAGTTATGTTCTCCACTGAAGAAAAAAGAGTATTATTATTAACGTAACCAGGCACTTTCATGTTTACTATTCGTACCAGCGTGATTATATATATGAGTATACTTGACACAAACGTCTACATCTGCCAATTTGCAAGCAACTTCTTCTTTTTTGTAGTTTTTCCAAATATATTCTGTATCGGGAGGCTTGGAATTGTCTAGAAAATATTACAAAATCTAAAAAATCTTTATAACTATTATCGTATTATAATATTTACTAGTGGCTACCAAAGGTTGCACGCATGGGATATTATTGGCACCTTTAACAAAATCATAGCAAGTTTTATTTTTTATTTTGTTTTCGGTATCAATTCTGGGCCCTACCCAGGTAAATTGAAAGCAATAAGCATCAGTCGAATTCCCACTCTGATCTTGTTTGGGCGCAGACGTGTAATACTCTACAGGAAAAAGTCTATTGAAGTTAATATACAATAGAAACAACAAAATAAATTCTGCCAAACCTTTCTTGAAATCAGCTGCTAAACATAAAACGCCAGTCGAAAGTAGCCAAAATAATACGCGGACGTTATCCATGACTCAAATCATACTAGAATAATTTTCAGCTACTAAAACTTATTCGCAAAACCTTACGGAAAGCTTTGAAAGATAAGTCAATTTATCTTATCTCCTTTATCAAGCCTTTCAATAATATTTCTATTAGGAAGTTGTGTTATTCTCTAATTAATCACTTTACAAAATTCGCCGTCAGAACTTTATTACCTATCTCATAAGTCATATCTCATAAAGGTACAATATTTGTAGATAATTGGAAATTTTTTTGTGAAGTTTAAAACCTTAGTTCACTTAGTCGCCGCGATGTTGATCTTGGAAAATAATATTTCTTAAATTTTCATACCGCTAAAACCCAAGTGACGTCATTGAGCTCGAAGGCAAGCATGCTACAAACTAAGTATTTTCAAGTTTTTCGCGTTTCGTAACATTTTCGCAAAAAGTGTGATGCTTCCGAAAGTGATTTTTCACGTCTTATGTTTGATGTTTGTGTGAAATTACATTACATAAGATAGCTAAAAAACAGAGCCACTAATTGACATTTAGCTCAGTTTTCCTCTGTCAGCGTTTTATGCT
This sequence comes from Leptarthrus brevirostris, assembly GCA_964036015.1. NCBI lineage: Eukaryota > Metazoa > Arthropoda > Insecta > Diptera > Asilidae > Leptarthrus > Leptarthrus brevirostris. The sequence goes on along the minus strand of OZ038372.1, from coordinate 114,608,360 downwards.
TTGATCGTGTTTATAAAAAAATTATAAAATTTTATTATATAACAGGTGAAAAAATAATGTAACGCAAAAAGTTTTAGAGTGTGCAATATGCCTTAGTATACCTACAGAACTATAAGTACGGATAGGAAAAAATATCCAACTAAAAATTACTCTTTCGTTTCAAAGGGATTTTGGTTCACCTCAACGATTAAAAGGATTTTATGCGGTGCATATTTTACAGTTTTATTTATTTTCTTAAACAAGTCGTAAAAGCTACCTACTATATGAGTTTCTGCGGAAGTAACATTTTTCAAGAGGAAATTTTTGTTTTAGGTAAGTACGCTAAGTAAAATACTCTTAAATTAAATATAGTAAAAAAAAAATATAGTAGAATAGAATTTTTTTTATACGATCTGGCCAAAAACTAGGGGACAACCCTTTGATGCGTTAGCATGGTTTAGGGCCGAGAAGGGAATTAGGGTAAGGGAAAAGAGGAAACTTGAATGTCTTGTTTTTGCATTGCTGCGAGCTAGACAACAGCCCAGAGACGGAGTGGATTATTTTAATTTGTGAATAAAAGCTCACGGGGAGACCTGGTCTCGAACCCGGAACCCACGGCATGGTGGTCGTGCTCAACGAATTGATCCAACTCCGTCTCCGTGTAACTAAAGCCAACATATTGTGAAGCACAGCCTACTCAAGTTACAAGCTGAGACTTGGTGGTGTAAACAAACTTCACTTACCCCTCATTCCTATAGGCTAAAGTGGCAGCCTTCCAAGAGAAGATACACTTAGGAAGGTCATGATGGCCAATTTCGATACCACATTGAAGCAAATTTCTCGTTCCAATAGATAGACACCTAAAACCACTATGTTTTGCAAAATCAATTTTTTTTTTTTTGTATTTTCATCAGCGGCGGTTTACCTTCATGCGGCCCCCTTGATTTTATTATTATTTTCTCTTTTAGATGTTTACATTTTTTTCATTTATCATTATTTTATTTATTAAAAATTGCTCTTACCCTTATTAATATTATTAATTTTTATTGTCGTTATTTGAAAGGGTTAGGGGTTTAAGAAATTTCAAATTGGTTATTCTAACGTGATTTTACGTTTGTTAAGTTGCAAAACTAAGGATAACGAAAAATAAACAGAATCCAAAAATTGGACTATGCATTGTTATTGTCTTCCCATGCATTTTGAAACTGGCACTATCTCCGTTGTATTTATCTAACTTGAGACCCGCGGACCCTTTGAGCTACCTGTAAAAAGTGTCCAGAAATTAAAAAGATTAAGATATTTTTTTCGAATGAGGGCCCCAGTCCCCTTCGAGCTGCATTTGTAAAAGGCATTGAAAGTTTTATTTCAACGACATATACCTAAGAAGTAAAAGGGACCAAGGGGCATATACCTATAAAATAAGAAGCCAGTCAGGGAAAACCATCTCATCTTTTGTCTTGATATGCTATAGACCAGGGAAATTGTGGTAATAAATAATAAATTAAGTTCGTCATAGTTTTTTCTTGATGAGGCCTGGTATTCATCAGAAGCATTTGACTCCGATCATAACCCATCCTGCCTCTTCACGAGGGTTAGGTTGGTATAGCCCCTCGCTACAATTTTACTGCGTTTTGTTGAGTCTTTTATGTCTTCAATGGATTCACAGTACTCCGACCAAGTTGCTTCTAGGCCATCCATACCAATATATATAGATTCTTAGGCAGTCTTTGCAAGGCTGCCAGGATTTATGCTTGTGACAGATGTTGAAGATCTCTCAAGTTAACCTCCTTAGTTTAGAAAAGTCATCATTCCACCATGGGGGAAGATTTTTATACTGCGTTTCTCCGAACATGAGGCGCGAAAGGCTACTTTCATATCCTTTTCAAAGGTCTCAACTTCGATGACCAGCTCATCTGCCGAGATAATAGCGGGGTAGAATATGTTTGGTAATTTATACCTAAAGATCCGACCGAAAACCTTCCAGTAGATTCTTCTAGGTTGTCTATAGGGTTTGGGACCCTCAATCATGATGTTCACGTTGAAGAGTATCCGGTTGTGATTCAAGAAGGATCTTAAATCAGACCGTCTCAAGTTTTCAAGACAAAATTTTCTTTGTCTGTTAGTAATTTAATATCAATGACTTTCTGCCAACCACTAAAATTACCCGAGCTTGGGAAAGTAAAAGTTGGGGTACTGCCCCTATTACCCAATATAAGGTTAGTATTTATTATGAAATCAAAAAAGAACTGACCTCGGTCGTTGCTTTTTGAGCTGTCCTATAGCATGTGTCTGGCATTGGCATCGCAATCCACTAACAAGCTAGCACCCTTTGATAGTACGTTGGCTGTTAAGGTTTTGAGTTCGTTCGGAGGTGACGGTCGGTCGTGCGGCTTGTAAAGAGAGAAAAAGAAGTGGTACCCCTTCCTGCAACTTCCAATTTAACCACTGAGAGCTAAGTTTAGAACATACGTAAAATTTACTGTTTTTCTTAGCTGAGATGGAGGTTATAGGCTTACCATTATCCGCATTATTTAGGTTGTAGAAAAGGTTGTAGTACTTACCCTGGAGTCCTCTGACATTGGAGTCTTTTATCCGGGATTCTTGTATATGGCTGATGTCTATGTCTTCCTCCCTTAGGAAGACTAGCAGATTATCCAAGGCACTCGTAGAGTGCTGCAAGTTATTCTGCACAACTTTCAGCATCTGATTTGTTTTGGGTGTCCTCCTCAACCCGCATGTCGCCCAACAATTCATTAGCTCCGTCCACCGGATCTAAATTGTCATTTGGATTTGATCTGCGGAAGATCTTGAGATTGACGATGGTAAATCTTAACTTGCAGTCTGCCTTCTCCAGTGCTTCCAAACACTCATTGTTGATGAGTATATGGAAGGACATACTACTAACTTGGGGCTGCTAGGCCTTGGTGACTGCCCAGTCATTCATTTGCGCCGCAGAATTGTGGAGACGTTACAAAAGTTTTCCGGTGTCCAGTGTTTTTCGCACTTGTTCACCCTGCATACCCTGATAACTTCAGCGGAGTCAAAACTAGGCAGAGGTCCGCCCTAGCTAGTCAGAATGTCAGCTATAAGCATTTCTGACAGCCTCGTCTCGATAGCGCCCTAAGTCTACACCTTTAGACTGCCACCGGTGGTAAATTCTCACATGCTCACAACGCAATCCTTATTTCGAAAAGTTACCTGGCTTGAGGCTGGCAGCTCGTCTTTTGACGAACTTCTACTTTATTTTTTTTAATAGGTTCTGTCATTTTGTTTTCAGGAGTAATGGAGAGGGGGGCATAGTGGGGTACCGGGGCATAGCGGGGTAGTAACAAATCGATGTAATGAAACAGTCGTACGACGATTCAAACGACGCGCTGTGTTTGGTGTTTAGTCGTCGTATGACCTTCGCTAACGTTACACGCAGTCGCGACGCCGGTTGCAGCGCTCGCAGCGAAAATAAGAATATTACGTATTTGTTAAAAAAATTGTTGTTATTCGTGTGATAATTATCGTATGTTCTTGTAACGTCTTGTTTGTGATTGTGTTCTACATTTTGCTGTAAACTATACCGGATATGAATACGAAATAAGAAAATGGATTAAAATCAAAGGTAAGACGTATTTGTTACTATTTTATCTTGCAATTTGGGTAGGGGCAAAGTGGGGTATTCTAGATGGGGCATAGTGGGGTAGTCAATCGTCAAGGAGTTTAGTGTCACTTTGCCCCGTATTAATTCATAATTAGATATAACTTCATAACTTGATAGTTTATTTATACAAACAATTGTTTGTTTAAGCTATGGTTCGCACACATAAGAAAAAAAGCGAATCAGCAATCTTGGTCTATGGAGGCTATGGAAAAAGCAGTACATAGTGTGGTGTCAGGAGAAATGGGCTAAAAAAAGTGCACAGTCACATGCTGTTCCACAAACTACACTCGAACGGTATGTGACAAAATATAGGGCTAATCCAGATAGTACTGTGTTTCTAAAGAAGTTAGATCATTACACGACTGTATTTTCTTCTGATCAAGAAAAAGAACTGATTAGTTATATTAAGATAATGGAAGAGCGATTTTACGGTCTTACATCACAGGAACTTAGAAAACCTTTTCGTTAGCCGAAAAAAACAAAATTGAACACAGGTTTAACACACAGAATGGGCTGGCAGTAATAGACTGGCTTAAAGGTTTTTTAAAACGACATCCCGATATTAGCTACAGAAAGCCTGAACCTACCTTCGCAGATAGAGCTATGGGGTTCAACCGAGTTGCTGCTGGCAATTTTTTTGATCTACTGGAGAAGATTTACAACAAACACAAACTAAATCCACAGCGCATTTTTAATGTTGATGAAACAGGTGTTTCGACCGTGCCGATGAGCCATTCCAAAATTCTAGCGAAGAGCCATTCCAATATTCTAGAGAACGATTGTTTGCTTTAGTGCTGTTGGTAATTACATGCCTCCCATGTTTATTTTCCCGAGAAAGCGGATGAAGCCAGAATTACTTGATGGGGCTCCAGCTGGATCTTGGGGAGAATGCCATGAATCAGGATGGATACAAAGCCACCTTTTTGTACTCTGGCTAAAGCGATTTATAGAATGGTCACATGCTACAAAGGATGATCCAAGACTTTTGCTCTTAGATGGACATGCAACACATGTGAAATCTCTGGAGGTGATCGACATGGTCCACAATAATGGAGTGATTTTATTATGTTTCCCACCACATTGCACACATCGTCTGCAGCCATTAGACGTAGGTTTTATGAAGCCACTTAGCACTTACTATGGAAATGAAGTGAAAAAATGGCTAAGAAGCCACCCAGGTCGTGTGGTGACTCAATTGCAGACGGCAACACTATTTGGACTGGCACTTGTAGCTGCAGCCACGATGCCAACCGCGATAAATGCATATAGAGCAACAGGAATCTGGCCTTTGGATCGAAATGTTTATATTGATGCAGATTTTGCGCCAGCTGAAACAACAAATAATCCACAATTTCCGGAAGCATCTAATGATCCACAAAATGTCTCTCAAGTAATTCCACGTAATGTTAACGAGACACCACCGTCGACAGGGTCAACTACAAATCTCTCGACTCGAGAACAAAGATCTCCGTAATCTAGGCAAGGCTCTCCACAACCTGGATGTTCTTCGATGAATAATCCTCCAAAAAGTTCTTTTTTGACGTCCCCTGAGCAAATTATGCCTTTGCCGAAGGAAAACCGTACGACACAGAGGGTTGTAAGACGAAGAGGGAAAACAGCAATCCTTACAGAATCACCCTATAAAAATGAGCTTATTGCACTGAAGGCTACGAAAGAGAGCAACGAAATGAAAAGAAAGGTCACCAAAACTATCGATTTCAGCGCTAATAAGCCAAATAAAAAAAGGAACAAAATAGTCAAAACACAAAAAAAAATAAAGGAAACCGTAGATGAAGAAGATGCTGAATGCATTTATTGCGGTTATTTATGGTCACAGTCTACGGAGGGTTGGATACGATGCATAAAGTGCAATCATTGGGCGCATTGCTCTTGCGCAGGAGAAGATGATAAGGATGACGAAGCCACACATGTCTGTGCCATATGTGTTGTTGATTAATAATGAAGAGTTTTTAATGTTAATTCATTTTATGTTTTGAAATTATTTTATTTTAATTTTTTTTAATTTTACCTGTTTTCAAATTTTGAGTGAAAATGTTTAGTTTTGTTTTAAGAAACTTATAATAATTAAAACTTTATATTTTGATTACAAAAAACTGTTGGCATAATTTCTATGAAAATGCCCTACAATGCCCCACCAGGGGCTGTACGGGGCAAAGTGGGGTAAACTTCACTCTGAATGTATTTCATTCCGTTAGCTAAACTGTTATTACTAAAATAGAAAATGGCGTTCCAAATATTGATAGATATTCTATAGAACCAAATAAAACCTTGAAAGTCAACCTAACTCCATTATTAGCTGAACAATTATCCATAACATCTTAGATACCCCACTATGCCCCCCACTCCCCTATGTGCGGAAAGTGGCATCTACACTCCATCAAAGCCGACATGCCAGAGGAGGGCACTTATCAACTGATCTTGCCCGGACATCGGAGGGGACAGTTTTTTAGAGACCATACTAGTAGATTTTCCGATATAATTTTCTAATTTTTTCTTTTAGATTTTTTGCACAACACTTGGTGGAATAGATTTCTTTTCATAGACATTTTTAAAAGAAACACTTCTTGTTTTTTCCACAACGTATAATTTATTCAAATATAACCGCCAGCGCGTTTCGTCTTCCTAAGACATCATCAGGGCTTCAATCGTACTGAGAAACTGAGTTTATTTTTACAGTCCACTAATCGACTACAATCTACCAATACTATCAAATTTAATAATATTTGAATTTAAAAGAGGACTGTTATTTTTAAAATCTAACTGGTCATTTACCAAAAAATAGCCATCGTCTCTTGCTTTTTTGATTTCAAACGTTTCGTATCTATTTAATAATTTCTTGTCCGATAAATAATGCAAAAGTTCGATGTTTTCTGGGTCAGGTTTGTGTCCCGTCATGTTCAAATGTTTAGAGAAACCAGAGTTTGGGTCAGAAGACTTTGAATTATTAATGTGTTACTTATATCTTTGGCGTATAGATCTTTTGGTTTGTCCAATGTAGACTGCATCACAATCTTTGTAGTAGACTGCATCACATCTTTTAGATTTTTTGTCAAATGATGCAGATAGAAGATGATTTAGTGTCCATTAAATACTGAGTAACCATACGATCTAATATTATCAAATGCCGATTATGAGTAACTCTAAGTTCTTTACCATGAACTAAACATTGTGCCGGCACCGGCACTAATGAATTAATTTCCCTTTTTATAAAAACAACTTTACTTTTAACTAGTTTCTTCGTCTCTTTTAAATTTTGAGACTTATTATAAGTATGCCATTGATGGGTGAGGATTTTTACACACTAAATGATGTTACGAACATATTGTTACGTTCTGGTTATTACCTTCCGAAATCTGTTGCTTGTATTCGCTTGGGCCTAAGGAACCTTCGCATCCCTCTTTGCTCACTAACATTTCACTAGTATCATTCAGGTCTTCAATCCCCTTTTTTTGATTTTAGAAGATTTCAGTCCCTTGGCAATGGCTTTCTTAATTGACTAGAAGGTTTTCGAGGCAAAGGTTTCTCAATAGCTGTTTCTAGTTCAATTAATCACTGCACAGTGTACAGGTACAATAGTGCCAAATCGATTCAGGTGAGACTCCTGCGAATTGTGAGACCGACCAGTTAACTTACCTACCAAAATAGCACTGAAATAATCACAATCGCTGAAGTCACCGCACTTGTCCCCACTTGTAGAGTTCTTCATTCGTTTTCTGCTTTAGAAAGATAGAGAGTTCACTGTATCAAAATGTGTTATATAAATACTTTGGAATTTATTAGCCAAAATACAGTCATATCCTTGTCTTTGGAGCTTAATATGGATTCTAGTGTAAATTTCTACACCAAAAAAAACCGACCTACAAGTCTAAGCAAAACCCAAAGACAAAAATGAGTGCATGTTCTAGTATCAGATCAAAGTTGTTAGCAAATAAAATTCCAATATCTTATCAGTCAACTTTAACGCGTGTTTTAAACAATAGAAGTGTGCGGAGTAGTTAAAGGGTGAAATGCTTAAGTTAAATTTTTTATGGTTATGCTTGCATCATTTGCTTTATGTCTGGATATCTGTCAACTCGTAACGAGCCTTAACATAAATTTTGGGCATCCGTAAAGCGTAAAAAACATTCCATAATGAAATTAATCGTCTGTGATGTTTTATTGTCCAAAAATGATACTGAAATTATAGTCTTCTCTTCTGTCTGATGGCGGCGGAATTGCAGGGTGCAATACAAGAGTCGCGATGGTATCGTAGCAGCACAAATAGCAACAGAGGAATCAACGGATAAAAAATGAAATCATTTATGCATTTTTGTTGTGCCAAAGACCATAAAAAGTTGCAAATAAAGCAAATTTGTGTGTTTATTGTTATCCGTAGTATTGAAGCTGTTACGAATTGAATATTTTGGAGGAGTATGCAGATATATGTATGTTCAAGTACTATTGACGATTTGGCAGTAGTCTGTCAACCATGTCTAAATGTACTTCTATAAGAAAGTAAAATATTTAGTAATGGCACATTCAATTCAATTCATTGTAAATTGATCATACGGTTACTATTAACAAAGAGTGGTTTTGTTAGAAATATATATATATATATATATATATATATATAACAACAACTGTGTTCTTTACAACTAAAATATTATATTAAGATTAGAAATTGATTGAAATTTAACAGCAGTAGAATTTAAGATGAAAAGCCATAAAAGCAATCTTATTTGAAATCGTATCCTATATATGCTGTTTACTAATATTACTTAAATTACATAAATAGTTACTAAGTGCCTTTATTAGTGGGTTCTCTAAATACCTACATTAACCAAAGATCTGAACAGCAATGTTGTTGACCATATCGGTAATTATATTTCTGTGGCCACTGGTCAACTAGTGATAACTCCAAATTTGAATTTTTCATTACAGAATCAAGGTTTTAATGTTTAATTTTATTATAATAAGTATACGGAAAAAGAGTAAGTCGTTATATTTGTAATTTTATATTTTAAAAGACTAATCAAAAATTCAAATTTGGAGTTATCACTAGTTGACCATTGACCACAGATTTACTATTTGCAAATTTGTGCAAATTTTGGTGCGAAGTGGTAGAGAAATGGCATTGAAGGCAGGGGGCATACAGGCTAGCCTCTCGAAGGGAGGGGGGGGGGGCATACAAAAAACAATTTTTCAACACCAAATTTCCCTGGGGGTTTTTGTGTTAGGCGCGAATATAGAATTTGAATTGAAGGCAGGGGGTATACAGGCTAGCCTCTCGGAGGGAGGGGGGGGGGGCATACAAAAACCAATTTTTTAAGACCAAATTTCCCTGGGGGGTTTTTGTGTTAGGCGCGAATATAGATTTTTGTTGAAAAATCCCTTATTAAGGTAACTGTGGGTAATATTGAACAGCTAAGGAGATTTTTACATTCATGAGAATTTGAAAAATATACAGTAAACAATACACGTTAAATGATGTATTTAACATTTGAGTCGTACATTTAATTAATTATTAGAGCCGTTAAATGCGATGCACAATAAATTTTTTGTAAATAATTAAGATAAACCTGCGACCTGGAAAGTGTGGGTAATATTGAACAGTGCTGCTAATACTGAACAGCTTTGGGGGTATTATTGAACACCTGCAGATTTTAGTATTAAACATTGATTATATAATAAAGTAAATGTTATAACTCATGTAGCCTTTTTTTTTATACGATGTGGCCAAATCCTAGGGGACAACCCTTTGATGCGTTAGCATGGTTTTGGCTGAAGGGAATTAGGGTAAGGGAAGTGAGGAAACTTGAGTCTTGTTGGCATTGCTGCGAGCTAGACAACAGCCCAGAGACGGAGTGGATTATTTTAATTTCTTAATAAAAGCTCACGGTCATCTGGGCTCGAACCCGGGACCCACGGCATGTTGGTCTTGCCGCTCAACGCATTGATCCAACTCCGTCTCCATTAGCCTTACATTATAAAATCAAAATCACGTTATGTAATCCTTCATTTGGATTTTTTTGGTCTACCGCGTCTTTTAGGTATCACTTTTGGACGAGATTCTTCGCTCTGCGAAGCCTCACTTTCCTCCTTCTTCAGTTTTGCGCCTACTTTTTGGTGGCTTCCTTTCTTCCTCAAAATGTTTTGCAGTTTCTCTTTCTTCTTTCTTTTTTCTAGCCGCTTCAGTTTTTCTTCAAAAGACGCGCTTGTTTGCGATTCGCCTTCTCTTCTTCCATCTTCTTTTTTTCACTAGCTTTTTCATCTTGAATTCTTCTCCAGTTATCTGATGTAAGGACGGACGGAAACTTCACACCTGTTTTCTTCTTAGTTGGAAGTTTTTTCGCGGTATTTTGGCCAGGCCAAGTCAAAATATGTTGCAGCGATGTGGAAATCGTACTTCGGGATTCTTCTGAGATTTCAATAGCTTAAAACAAATGAATTTACAAACAATTGACAAATACTTTATAAACAAGTAAATTCTTTACAATTTGAAATAAAAATAACATTTGAAAGACATTTTCTAAACTTTAAAAGGTAGAATGAACCTTGCACATCATCGCACTGATCAAAACAGTAACGTCCATTTCTACTTTTTCGGGTTTAGAAAATATTCAAAAATAGGCGAGAAAAAAAAGAAAAGTTCAGAGTTCAATTCGTGTTCTTCCGAAGGAATTGGTACTTTGCAGGCAAATACTTTTTCAAGATGAATCGCAATCGAACACTGTGGATACAATCCTGTGCCTTGAAATCCACCTTTCAAAATATTTTCACAGTCCAGTCCCATAAGTGTTTCTTGCAAAAGTGGTGCAAGGTTTGAAGGCTTGAGTTTCATTCCCTCATTTGCCATACGCCACTTTTTACTCCAAACAGATTTCTTTGCTGAAAATAACATTTCTTATTTATTTATGCAATATCTACTGTTTCTTTTTACAAAATATATTTCAAATATACATAACAACAATCTTTTTTTTTCCTCATTATTCAAGGCATAAATTTCAACGATTTTACTGTTCAATAATAGCAACACATTCACTGCTACGACAAGTCAGCAAAAACAGTAAAAATACTTATAGAAATATTTGTCGCAGAGAAATCTGAGTAATAACAAGCTTTGGACATAAGCCCTTGATCATTTCTCCGTAATATTACGTTAAGTTTCGTCAAATTGCATTTAATATTGCTTAAATAAAATAATCATGTATCCTACCTTGAGGTTAAGGTCGCCATCATTGCCAAACGCCGTCACATTCGTAACTGTTCACGCGCCACGGTTTCGTACTTCTTATTTAAATGTTATAAGGATTTATACAGCGTGTTCATTGCGTTACCCACAGTGGGTGTTCAATAATACCGCCCTGTTCAATATCACCCACAGTTACCTTACGTGATTCCCTAATTTCAAGGAAAATTCCCTAACATTTTCTTGATTGAATTTCCTGACTTTTCCCGGGTCCCATTAACATTGCGTCAATAGTAATTTACAATCAGAAATATATCTATTATAATTTAAAATAGTTATAACGTATCAATATAATCTTACATTAGTGCAGAAAGACCCATATACTTATATAGGTATATTATAAAATCGATTTTGCTCTTGGATCTTTTGCAAAACGCTCTATGACATCGTCAATGTTAATCGAGTTCGTAACCAACTTTTTAATCAATGCAAGGACGAAAATGATCCTTCTGCAGTGGTAACACTGACCGGAAACTTCGCCAAAATATTTAAAAGCATATGAATTCCAGGGTACACATTAATAGCACAATTATCTAGAACCTTTACAACGGTATTTGGTATTTCCTTCTTCGGCTTAACGTTTCCATTTCGCAGTCCACAATTCATTGTTTTCGAGATATTTGTTAACAAACATTTTCTTGATTGCAAATCCTTTAATTGCTTATTTTAAAAATTCGAATTTTGCAATAAAAAAATTATTGCATCAAGGAAATTATTATTAACAAGTTTTGGGACTCGCTGTAAAAGAGCTTACTGAGTTTGTCTTTGTTTAAAGAAGAGAGATGCACAATATGTCCATTAGAAGTGAATTCAAATCAATTTTTAGCCGACTTCCCAAAAACGAGAAGGTTCTAAATTCAAGGCGTATGTTCAGCAGCTAATTATCATAATATAAATAATATTATTCAAAAGATTTTGTCGATGAAAATTTATTAAAAGATAGTGACTTAAACTCAGCCAGTCTTCATTTGACTACTTTGAATAACTAAGTTTCAGATTTCCACATAATATCTAGTGTATCTCTTTAATTGTTGTGGTGGGGGGAGATCATGCCCAGTGACCACGCCCCCCCCCCCGCCCCCTTTAACACGCCCCTAATTGTAAGTTGAGCATGGTTTTGAAGATTTTATTTTGAGCAGTTTGTAGTTTTTTCACTTGTCAATTTGCAGTTTTGTGCCATACCGGGGCTTCCTACAATATCGTTGCTTGGCAGATTCCCTGAAAAATTATGAGTTTGCTTATGTCGTTCGGGTCTATATGTTGATTTTATGTATATTTAAAGAAGTGTGTTTAAAAACATTAGACTTTTATTAAGAGAGACTTTAACACCATCATTCCAGAGTATTTCGTATCCGTTATGAGCGGGAAGGTTTGTGATTTTCTATTTCCGAGTAAAGTTGCAAGTTCCGAGTTGTCTGCAAAGATGTTAATATTGCAGTTATTTAAGGGTGGAATACTGACCGTAAATATTTGGTTGGTTGGTTGGTTTTCGGGAAAAATGCATGTCTTCCTTGCACTGAGGCCTTTAGTAGCCCGTTGTACGCCCCCTGTTCGTCAGCGTACCTTAAAGTCCACTGTCGAGCAAACTTATCCCCGTAACGAATTGGATAATTCGATTATACCCTGATTTCTTAACTTCTGCTAAATCTACGCAGTAGTATGTTCCTAAGATTCTAGATCTTTTTTGCCTTAGGGCTGGGAATTGGCCGAGAACGTGTAATACGGTCTCGTCTCCTTCCCCACATCCCCTGCATAGACTGGTGTTTGCCCTTCCTATTTTTATGGCATGAGCCCTTAGTCTTGCATGTCCTGTCACAAGGCCAACCAGAAGTTTTAGTTTGGCTTCGTTAAGCTTAATGATCTTTTCAGATTCATGTGCATTGAGAGTTCCCCAAAACGCCTTTGTATGTCTGGCGATGTCGGATCCCTCCCATTTTTCTTTGGGCCTACTCGTTACAAATTCCATGATTTCCTTTCTGATTTCATGGATGGGTATGCTCAGGTTGAGCGTTATTGGAGTGTCCTTAAAGATTTGACCGTAAAGATTTAGTACAAAGTTGGTCCAAGGGCTGAACGTTCAGGCACTGCAACAGTGGTTTGTTTAGTAGTAGATGACTCATTTTATACCACAACGGTGAATGCTCAGTCTCTGAGAAAATAATTGACAAGTGTAATTGATTTGTAGGAGAAACGAAAGGTAATTAGTTATTGCATCATGCCACAGCGATTCTTGGTGACTTAATTTATTTTTAATATGCGGTAATCTTGCGTAGATTGTTCCAACTTGATTCTCGTTAGCTCGTACGAATATATATATATATATATATATATATATATATATATATATATATATATATATATATATATATATATATATATATATATAGAAATAAAGAAAAGATTAGGATAATTCATAAATATTAGCACTGACCAAAACTAATAATTAAAATCGAAAAGCCTCTATCGGGTACATTGGAAACATTACAAAGCAAAAAGACAGTTAAACTATAATTCTAAATACTATAAATATATAATATATTATATATTTATAGTATTTACAACAATAAATATATTGGATTTTCCGCAAGGTTTTAGTCCTCGTCATGACTATTCTACCCTCATAAAGATAATCTCATGCAAATTCACGCTTGTTTTACTCACAGAAGACTCACCAAAAGCAACATTGAAATCTTCCAATACGGTGCTGCACTTTATTCTATTCTTAAAGCATTTTCCATTTTTGAAATAAGTAAAAAATTGCCGAGCAAAACAAAACAAGTGTAACCTTTTCGACAGCTAACAATAAAATAAACACCTAATATATCTACCAATATCAAAATACGTCAGGGGCGATTAATCCAATACAAAAACAACAAAGCTGTGATAAAATTCAAAAATTCCGCCAATTTTTTTATCGAATCTCGTATAAGTCCTCTTATATAAGCTCAAACGGATCAGGGCTGTGTTCGGATAATTATATGAGTGTATGTATTTGTACTCCCTTTTATGGTATTAATAGTGTAATTTTTTAATTCTGGTAACAGGAAGAAAATGTAAAGCATTAATTATATTAATATAAGGCCATATATCACTATATGTTTCTATTTTTCTTACTACATGTATAACATACAACGAAAACACAATCATCTAAATCGGTCCACCATCACCCATTGACCAACTTTTTTAAAACAGAGCAATGGAGGATCATACTTCACACAATAAAAAACGACGCTTTACATTTTTGGTACAATAGCAATAGCGAATATCAAAAATAGAATTATCCAAATCGGTCCACGCGTTACAAATTAAGATTATCCTTTCACACACACCCATACTAGGAGTCAAAAATTATTCTCACATTAGCAATGGGGGATCATACTCTCTACAAAGAAAAAGAATCAATCAAATCGGTCTACGCGTTAAGAAGTTAAGTATCGCCCCCTCTTCCACTCTCAGCCCATCTCACCCCTCAGAAATGCTTTACGAAGTTACATTACACCCGCCAATCCCCACAAGACCACATTTCTTCCATTATAAGCAATGGGAAATCATACTCTATACAGCAAAAAAAAAACAACCATCCAAATCGGTTCACGCATTATGAAGATAGGTTCAACCCCACCTGTTAAAGTAATACTTAATTTAATGTATGTACAATAGGGCGACCGAGCTTCGTACGAACTTGTTTATTTTTATTTATTTTCCGTACGTTAAAAATTTTTTATATTTTTATATACATTAATATTTAATGTTTCAAAATGATTGATGAGCACAAACACTAACTAACTAACGTTTTTCATGATGCAAAGTGAGCAGGATAGTTTACACAATAATAAACGAATCATCCAAATCCACGAGTTACGAAGGTAGGCTCCACCATTCCCTCACCCTCGCAAGGTGCAAAGTTTTTCTCATAGTAGCAACAGGGGACCAAAGGGAATCCAAATCGGTCGAAGCATTACGAAGTTAGGCTTCACTCCTCCCCCACCCCCAACCCAACCCTAGATCAAAAATTTTGAATATGATTCAAGTTGTCCAACATACTCCAGAATCATCCAATCTGATTTTCGAGTTACGAAGTTGTCCCCCACACCAATCATCCAATTCCTTCCGCCCCAGTACTATACAGGGTGTTTCACATAAAGTGTGCCAAAATAAGTGGAGTGATAGATCTCACCTAGGCACACAAAAATTTTATGACAGGGAGGGGGCAATCTCAACCATCTTGGAATTACAGGGTGACTCATAAATCTGCAATTTTCATGGTATGCACATTACTATTTTATTTTTACCTCTTCATCTACTCAACGCAGCGACATCAAACAAACTCCAAAAAACTACTATCTCAACGACCTACCAAACTTGTCAACAATGTTGATCTAAGTCTTACCGCTGCTGGTACAGTCACTTCCAAAATTGCAAAAACAAATTGCGATTACCTAAAATTCAGTATTTGCCCAAATTTTCAAATTAATAAATTTGTTCGAAATGTACTCCGCCACTTTCGGTGCACGCCAATTACAGCCTTGTAATTCCCTGTTTAAGGTGTATATTAGACAGTCTAAGCCATATTTTCGTCGCTGCAGTCCAAATTATTCTAATTAGTTCCTCTCTACTATTAACAGGCCTTGAGTGAAATTCATCTTTCATTGTTTCCCTTAAGAAAAAGTCCATAGTTTCTCTCCGAATCCCCTTCTAGTGGTCCTTGAACTGGGATATGATGATATGGACGTAATCCTTCTCGATGATTAACCCTCCAAGCTTTACCTGATGACACTCCTTGTCTTGTGTTGCGACTCGTTTCGTGCTTGTTTCGGAGTCTTGCCTGACGTGGGTGATTATTTGCTGCTGACCGTCGGCAGAATCTTCCGATGTTTCAGATCGCAATTCCGCGCTGTTTGATATTATACTCCCAATCTATTTTGATATTCCAGGGCAGCCGCTCTATCATTTCCGTCTACTACATAATAAATGTAAATTATATCCACGTATACCTCAAAAGTAAATTCTGCCTCAACTGTTTAATAGCCAAATTTATGCGGACTTTTTAGAGAATACTCTGAAATGGTTGAGACAATTAGTTTGATAAAATCCTGTTACGAAATGTCTTAGCTATTCATCAAGTAATGTAAAACTTACTCACTGACAGAGTAATCTTAAAAAACAAAGTTGTGCCTAGCTCACAAGAAAGGAGTAAACAAATAAATATTATTGTCCTGATGCTACGCTGCAAGTATAGGCAACTTTATAAAATCAGACTTTACGTAAAAACTGCAAGGATTATGGTATATTAAGGCCGCAGTAACTGAGATATTTTGAAGAAGGCTTAAACGTGTTTTCAGAATAGATTCCGTTCAGAACACAGTTTGTCGTTGGAGACATTCGATCACTACACTTTATGTCCCATACAGTGTTCAATGCCAGAAGAAAACAGAGGGACTCAATTACTCAATGTGCGCGGAGGGTCAACACGTAGATTGAGGAGCACCTTGGGTAAAATATGCACAGCCGGGACAGTAAAGTGGGCCATTAACTCCTTTAAACCCTACAAATCTCCCGGTGATGACGGCATCTTCCCGGCTCTTCTGCAGCAGGGTTTAGATGAACTATTGCCAATACTTACAAAAATATGTATTGCCAGCTATCAACTCAGCTACGTCCCCAATCCATGGAAGGAGGTAAGGGTAGCTTTTATACCCAAGAGTAGGGGGCGACCAGCGGCTCAACCCAAGGCATATCGGCCGATAAGCCTATCCTCCTTCCTTCTCAAGTCAATGGAGAAGATCATTGACCAACATATTGGGTACGGTTGTCTGAAGGACACGCCGCTACATGATAACCAGCACGCTTATCAGGTAAGCAAATCAACTATAACAGCACTACATAATCTGGTTGGTAAACTAGAAGATGCTGTCAATGGTAGAGGCGTTACCCTCTGTGCTTTCCTTGACATTGAAGGTGCGTTTGACAATACGTCTTTCTCGTCCATTGAAGGAGCGGCCACCGACAGAGGTATTGATCTGCCGACGGTCCGATGGATTGGGGCAATGCTGAGTAACCGGAACATCGCAGCGAGGCTGGGGGACAAGTCGGTAACAGTAAGGGCCACTAGAGGCTGTCCTCAGGGGGGAGTTCTCTCCCCACTGCTTTGGTCCCTTGTTATCGACGATCTCCTGGTCAAACTGACTAATGCTGGCTACGATTGCCAGGGCTACGCTGATGACCTGATCATTACCATCAAAGGCAAGCAGGATAGAACCCTATCAGTAAGACTACAAAATGCTCTGAATATGGTACAATCCTGGTGTGCTAGGGAACGGCTCAGAGTCAACCCTAATAAAACAACCATTATACCATTCACAAGAAAAAGGAACCTAAGGCTAGAGCCTCCTACTCTTGAAGGAACAAGGATAGAATTCTCAAGTGGGGTCAAATATCTAGGAGTAGTTATAGATCAAAGACTCACATGGAATCCTAAACTCAATAGAGTTACAGGAAAGGCTATGACTGCCCTATGGTACTGCCGAAGACTCTTTGGAAAGACCTGGGGACTAAGGCCCAAAATGGCCCTTTGGGCATATGAAACAATCATAAGACCCATGGTCACCTATGCAGCTCTAGTGTGGTGGCCAAAAGTAGAACAAAAGACAGCGCGATCCACACTGCTAAAACTGCAGAGGTCAGCATGTCTAGGATTTACTGGTGCCATGCGCACATGCCCCACGGCAGCTGTGGAGGCCCTATTAGACCTCCCCCCTTTACATTTGCATTTAAAGAAGGAGGCTGCCTCAAGCGCAATAAGGCTGAATGGCACCAATCTCCTCTCAGCAGGAGACTGGCCACTGTCACCTGGGCTACCACCTAAAAAAGTTGGGGCTGGCTGATGATGACACCTGTCGATTCTGTCTAGAAGAGGAAGAGACAGAGGAACATATCCTCTGTCACTGTGAGGCCCTCGGCCGTATTAGGCTTAGACACCTTGGTGGGGCTTTCCCATCAACATCAGATATAGCCAAGGCAGCCCCCAGAAAAATTTTAGGTCTGATAGGTTAGGGGCTTCCTAATTCTGAACCTGGATCAGGTTACAAAAGATCAAATTGGTCGCAGTGACTAAGGATGCGGTTAGTGCTTGATCCAATCCTTAATAATAATAATAATAATATGTCCCATAAAATAAAGAAAATTAATAAAGTAAGAAAATGTTAAATTTCGTTAGAATTGTTACTTCTCTTCAAAGCCCATGTCGTGATAAAAGTAAAAGGTGAAAACGGATGAAACAGAGATTGAATATGTATTTGAAAATATTTTAATTCTGTGAACAATTTAATACATACTTTTTCAATTAAACAGAGTCCAGCTACCACTTCCAAAGGACGTTTAACAACATTTTAAACAAAAACCAAAATGAGATTAGAGAAAAGTTTTGAATAGTTGGTGTCCCAGTCTCATATCGAACAGATAGATAAAAACTGCTGGCCGATATATAAGTACATATCGTGCCAAATTGAAGTTTGACCAAACTAACCACAATGAGTTCTGAAACAAAATACCAAAAATAACGTAAAATTTCAATGGTCCGCCCAAATTGAACTAATTTCGAAAGTTTTCACGTGGGATAGGTATGCAGACGTGTTTTGTTATGTCCAGTTCAAGTCACCATTGCAATTCGTGCCAAATTAGTTTGTCCGCCCAGATGTGATTCAGTGGGGTTTTTGTTCTTAATTTGGTTAACAATATTTGCATTTTAAAACTCCACTTGTTTCTGCTTCATACGAGTTGTGCATACTTCAGGCATTAATTTGGATTTAGAACCAGGTAAATCCCAGAAAGTTTGCTGGCACTCCACATTGCCTCAATTATTTCAAAATTTTCATAATCCAACCAAAACTTGTTCCGTTAGTTGTTTGTAATAGTTGTTTATAGACGTGTTTAAAACTATTGTTTTTGTCTATTATTTTGACGCAATTGCGCTTGTAAAATACACAGGCACAGTAAGTTAGCTCTTAAAGTATTTTAGATGCATACGTGAAAATAAAAGTTCTCGTTCGTCTGTAAACTTTTAGTTATAACTGTAAAAAACAAAGATGCCTATCTAATTTTAGTGGGTAAAATTTGATATTGATTTCTGTGTTTGAAATTAAATAGATTTTTTGAATATCCATAGCATATTCTACTTAAATTTGAATATCGTTCTGTTTGTATCTCTTATAAAATAGCATTACCAGATATCTACAAACAGTAAATGCATGAATATTTGTATCCCACTTTAGTTACCATAACCGTTGTAAATTTCAAAATTGATTTTATTTCTTTTCTTTTTCACCTGCTTAATTTAGATTTATTAATTAACAAAAACAAAAGAAGTTTCACTACATACGTGCGCTTATGTAGGTGAGGTTTACAGTTTTATAGTTCCATGGCAACTAGAAAGCATTATAGTTGCGGTCTGTCCGTCAGTCCGTATGCCATAGGCTTCCATCCTCTCATTTATAAACCTATTAAGATAAAATTTGGTATTATGTTTACCCGACTTTCCAAAAACAAAGAGGTTCTAATTTCGACGTGTATTTTTTTTGTTATGTCTGAACGGGCATAAATTCGTAACGCGTTGACCGATTTTGATGATTCTTTTTTTGTTGGGTACAATATATTCAACGATTGGTACCATTTTAAGAAAAATGTTGGTGGGGTGGGGGTGGAACCTAACTTTATAACGCGTGGACCGATTTGGAGGGTTCTTTTTTTGTTGTACAGAGTATCATCCTCAATTGGTAATAGGGGAAAAAAATTTGGCCTAGGGTGGGGGGATGGGGAGGGGTAGTCTAACTTCGTAACGCATGGACCGATTTGTATAATTATTTTTGTGTTGGGTAGAGGATGTTCCCTGGTTGACACCACAAAAAAAAATTTTGGAGGGTAGGGGTTTGAATCTAACTTTGTAACACGTGGACCGATTTGGATGGTTCTTTTGCTAATAGGAGAATAATTTGGTCCCAAGGTGGGGGTGGGGGAAGGGGAGACATAGTCTAACGTAACGCGTAGAACGATCTAGATGATGCTTTTTCTGTTGGGCAGAGTCCCTGATTGGTACCACGAGAAAAAAATTGTGGTGTGATGGGGTGGGGGATAGGAGGTTGAACCTAGTAGTAGTTTTTAAAAAAAGTTTATTTTAGTTTTTAATTTTATATCTATTACGACATTTTGAAGTCGATGCAAATCAAACAAACCAAACAACTATAACAAAAGTACTTCCTTATGATCCCGTGATATAAAATTAAAAATAATTTTATGCTTTTTAGCGCTTTTTGTGAAGTCGGTTCGACTTTTTTTAAAAAACTATTTCATTTGGACCTCTTTTTCATAAAGGTGTACTGACAATTTTTTTTATTTAGATAGATCTCCTAAATGCCCCTCTCCTACTTTAATTTTTAAACAAAATATCTTCAAAAATCCCTAATACTAATTCAATAAAAATTATAACGAACACTGTAGCAAAAATACTTTATAAAAATTTAGAAATAACTACTAAACACTATCATGTGCGTATCCAACATGTTCTTAAATAATTCTTGTATTATTATTTTTTTAATCAGAATGCCAAAGCTCAATGGTGCTAAAGCGCAGCTTTGGCAGGAAAGGAATTAAAAATAAGGGAAGTGGGTTAATAGGAACGACGATGTATGCCTCTTTTAAAAGTTTCGGGCTCATAAAACGGGAGAAAAACAGAAGATGGTAAATTATTCAATATGCGTGTTCTTCTGCTTAGGAACAGTTCCCGAAATTTGACAAAATTTTTCCACATTTGTCCTTTAGAGTATAAGGGTGGGGGTGACTTCAATCTCTTCTTTTGCGCGTTGTTATGTGTCTACAAAGAATTAAGCTAGCAATTTCGTTAGAACAATGGCGGCGGAAATTGTTATAGAAGTGAAACACGCGATGGAAGAGTGAAAGACAACCGAAATTCCGTCTATGCTTCAGAGAGTCAATGTACTCAGAGATGGTGAAGTGTCCAAATAGGTTTAATAATCTTTCTTTAAACTTTATCTAACTCGGACAATGCGGTATGCTCGTCTTCTGTTCAAATATGGAAACTATTTTCCAGTCTTAGCCTGATGTGGGACTTGTAGATCAGCGCCAAGTCAGAAGGAGTATTTCTTACATTTTCGGAGAAAACCCAAGCCAAACGATTGTAAATGTTTGATCAGTTCAGTTAAAATTTAATATCGCATTTTACTCTAAAAATAACTCCGATTAATTATTTAATAACATAATTACGACAATACTATTGTTCAGAAACAAATAAAAAATATTTCTTATAATGGGAATTTTTACGAAATTTTGTTCGTGAATCAAGTAAATTCTTTAACTGTACTGTAAAAAGGACGGGTTTATTTTTCGAAATAAGTCTACATTTAACTCCCTACATCGCTCCGATTAAGTACAGTAATTTTTACAGTGATCTTGACCGTAATTTTTCTTATTCGGGTCTTTCCCGTATAAAAAAAAGTTCGGTCGTGGCTCAGGCGGAGGGGGATAGGTGCAATTTTTAAGGACACTGGATACACGCCTGCTGGTAAATTCACTATTTCCATTAAGATGGAAAGCAGCAAGTATAGAAAACAGTAAATGCTATAGCATTGATTTTCATTATGGTGCAAAATGACATAAATACTATAACATTCAAATTTTAAAGCTAATTGTTATTCATTTCATTTTATGTAACCTTAAGTTTTTGTAATTAATATGCATCTCAAAGTACTTACTGACCAACTGATTCATTAGGTAGTAGGTAGAAGGGGGGTGAAACCGAACGTAGTACGTGGATAAATTTCAATGGTTCTTTTCTTGCTGTAAGAGTACGATACCCCATTGCTAATAATGGTAAAAAAAGTTGGTCCTTGGATCGGGAAGGGATGGGATAGTCTTACTTCGTAACGCGTGGATCGATTTGGGTGATTCTTTTTTATTGAGTAGAGTATGTTTCCCGATTGGTACCATGCGAAAAATCTTGTCGATGGATGGTTTTTTTTCGTTCTATAGACTATGATCCCCCATTGCTAATAATGGAAAAGAATTATCCTAGGATGGGGTGTGGGGCCTTCGTAACGCGAAGACCTATTTGGTTAATTCCTTTCTGATATATATAGTATTGGTACCGCGACAAAAATTTAAACGGTGGGATTGTAGTGGGAGAGGGGTGGATGCCAACTTCTTAGCCCGTAATTAGGCAGGTGCTAATTTAAATTTATTAATTGACAAATAAAAAAGTTTCACTTTATTCGTGCGAACCATTACAGTTCTTATCCGTCTGTCACAGCCCTCGCATCCTCTTATTTATAAATCTATTATTATTAAATTGGGTATATGCGCGAAGATTAATGTCCCAAAAACAGATTTGATGACCTTTCTCTCAATGGCTGGGGTGTCTTCTAAAATCAAAATTTGTTTCAGGACCTCGTGGTCGTATCATAATCGTCGGTGGAGTACGTGACAACGTGTCGGCCTTCCAACTTGGAGGTTGGAATCCCACCGATGGTGACCCGTGATTGCTTTCTGCTGACAACAGATTACGATAAAAAAAAGGCCATTGACTGTTACAGACAAAATGTCAGTGGTTCGGAATCCACTTTAAATTGTAGGTCCACTTGCAGTCGTTGTCTCGAATCGGATGAGGTTCTGCTCCCGCGACATGGTCAACAAGGAGTAAAATAGAGAGAGTCTATAATATACTGAATATGTGAAAAAAATTCTTTAATGTAACCTTTAGAAATTATTTTCAATGAAAGCTATAACGGACACTGTAGCAAAGATAGTTTATGAAAAATTTTGAAATAACTCTACGGAACCCTATCATGCGCGTGTTCAATATGCCCTTAACCAATATTTTTATTACGTTATTAATAATAGTATTGAATAATATTCAATTAATAGTTTTTAACGATAATACCAAAGCTTAGGGGACGCCCTATTGTGCTAGAGCACAGCCTTGGTAGGAAAGGAATTAAGTGTAACTGAAATAGGTTAATAGGTTTCGAGTGAAGGAGGGGACAGACGTTGTACGCCTCGTTTGAAAGTTTCAGGTTCAAAAGATGGGGAAAAGCATTCATCTTGTTCTGCTTTGGAAAGATTCCAGGAATTTGACAATATGATCAAATTTTACCTGGAGAGTATAGGGGTGGAAGCTACTTAAAACTCTGATATTGCGCGTTGTAATGTGCTTAGATATATATAGTAATTAGTAATAGAAGAGTAAAAGACACCCGACATTCCGTCGGTGCTCAGGGAGTCGACCATCTCATAGGTCAAGATTAATTTGCTGTCTCCCCTGGGAGAACGACGTTTTTCTATAACGGACAAAGATTAAGCTCGGGCTCCCCTTATATATTTTTCAGTGCACTAATAAGCCAATATAATTTGCAGCAATTTATTCGTACCGTGTAAACCAAACTTTTTTATAAACGTGTAGTGTACAATATCAAACATGGTATTTAAGAAGCCTATATTTACTACTATTATCATTAGTAGGGTGTTTCGCATAAGGTGTGCTAGCATAAGTCATAGATAGATCTCATCTAAACAAACAAAAAATTGTATGGCAGGTGAGGGAGCAACTCAACCGTTTGACAGTTCCAGGATAATTCATAACTTCCAATTTTTCATGGTCATTCCTTTATTTCTATCTTTTGAGCTATTCAACGCAGCTAAATAAATAAACGCGAAAAAACTACTATCCCAATGACCTTTCCAAAATGTTCTGTTGGAGACGGAGTTGGATCAATGTGTTAAGCAGCAAGACCAACATGCCATGGGTCCCGGGTTCGAGACCTGATGACCGGGAGCATTTATTAAGAAATTAAAAATAATCCACTCCGTCTCTGGGCTGTTGTCTAGCTCGCAGCAATGCAAACAAGACTCAAGTTTCCTCACTTCCCTTACCCTAATTCCCTTCCGGCCAAAACCATGCTCACGCATCAAAGGGTTGTCCCCTAGGATTTGGCCACATCGTATAAAAAAAAAAAAAAAAAAAAAAAAAAAATCTAATTCCTACCATTGCAGGTACAGTTACTTCCAAAAGTAAAGTAAATATTTTAAAATTGAAATTTCAGTATTTTCCCAAATTTTCTCCGAAGTTCATGTAAAAAAACCTATCGTTGTATATTATAAAAATCTGCAATTTAAAGAAACTAAACTCATACTAACCTCAGAATCCTTTTTAATGAATTCAAAACGTATTACAATTAATGTTATTATGTTACAAAAGCTATTCGAAATGTCCTCCGTTACTTTCGATGTATGTCAATAACCTTCTTCTAATTCCCTGTTTAAGGAGACGGAGTTGGATCAATTGGTTGAGCGGCACAACCACTATACCATGGTTCCCCAGTTCGAGACCAGGTTTCCCTGTGGGTTTTAAAAAAAAAATCACTCCGTCTCTGTGCTGTTGTCTAGCTTGCAACAATGCAAAGAAACAAGTCAACCTCTCCCGTATTTTTGTTCCAGTAATCCCATTTCTGCTAACTTATTCGCCTCTATCGTTAACAGACCTTGAATAAACTTCATCCATGTTTCATAAAAACGGTTCAATGGAGAAAGATCTGGAGCTGCAGTAGGCCAAGGAATCGGTGCACCTCGTCCAATTCACCGGTTTTTTTTATTTATTATTGCCTCACAATGTTGACTACTGGGACTCCATCGTGTCAATAAAACATTTTCCTAAGATTATCTTATTATTCTAGTAGATTTAGGAGACCAAAACATTGGCTCAGATTTGGACTAGAACTCCTTCCAATATATTTTCAACGGTATATAAATATAATTTATAATAACATTTTATTTATTAATTCATACTAAATCAAAATTAGCCAACTTTTATTATAGGACCCCTTACATGCGGTACCTCTGCGGCTTAATATTAGGGGGTACACTTGTAAAACTTGATACTGATGTAGACGTTCTTCAAGCAAACAGAATATTTCTGACAGAGTTTGGCACAAGAAAGTTTATCGCAGTCCCACTTTTTAACGAAACATTCGATAATACATATAGTATTACAAGTAAATCTGCTTTTCTGTCATAGAACACATAGCAACAAGTAACAATCCTTAAATCCAAAGCAAATTTCAATTCGAAAGAAACGACCAACAAAATTAATAAAACCGTATTTTTAATTAGTTTTTAAAACGCTATATTGATATACGGCTGCCGCGTGACACCTTTAGATTTCCTGCTTTTTATAATATCCTTACCAGGACCCGATCTAGTTGTTTAGCCGCTCCGGGCAAAAATAATATTCGCCGCCCTTTACACTAACACCATATAAGTCATGAGCTTGCTATTCCAAAGATGGGATTTTATATATGGGATATTGTTGGAATTGTATAATATTCACATATAGGGCCATTCAAGTATTACGTAACGCAGATTTTGAAGATTTCTGACCCACCCCCCTGTATGCACCCTAACTTTTCGTGGCACGTTTCAGTCCACTTTGGCCCTAATGTGTATGCGTGAAATTTGTAAGTTCATGGCTTGTAGTTAAGGTGGTTTTGCTTGACGGCAACGGTCGGAAACTCCAAACTTTGGAGTTGTGGTACACGGCTTATTGTGGTTATTTGCCATATATATACTTCTGTATACTCAGTGACGTGACTCTTTTCGGATGTAAAAAAATATGTGTAGTGGAGATATACCATATAAAGTGAGCCGTGTCACAAGTTAAGAGTGAGGACTTTTAATTTTAACAGAAACGTAATGTTACGTAGCGCGTTGCTTGATTTATTTATTTATTTAAGCTTAATACAAGCTATTACATAATAATACAAAAATTACAAGCTATAACATAATACTAATACTGCAAGCTTTAATAAATGATAAGACATGATAAATAAATAGTAAAAGCTACAATATGAGCTATAATTATAGTAGATACGGGCTGGAAGGAAGAAGAATTAAGAAAGGCGATCAAGATGGGCGGGATCAAGATATAAGCCTTTGTGAAGGGATGATTTACTCAGATGGAAGTCAAAGGAGGCAAGGTCGTTGACTTTTCATAGCATCCTGGTAATTGGCTCGCTTTGACCGTAGTTCGTGCGATGGCGGTCGAGTCGGAAAAGGAGAGTGGACCTAAGGTTGCGGGGATTGGTATAGATGGGTAAAGATTGCTAGATTGAAGGGAAGTCTATGGCACCAGTTAATAACTGATAAATGAAGAGAATGTCGGAAACATCACGACGGTTACTTAGAGGTTGTAAGTCAATCAGTTTCAGACGGTTTTCATAAGTTGGACGGATTCAATCCTGTTAATAAGAGTTGTTTGTATAGGTAACCATACCTGGCTGGCATATTCAAGGAGAGGTCTAACGAAGGAGATATAGAGAGATTTGGAAACATAAGGATTGGAGAACTCTCTAGACCAGCGCTTCACAAACCCTGGCGCGGAGTTAGCTCTGTTAATTATGCTGTCAATGTGGGAACGGAAATTGAGTTCGCTACCACAGATTATTTCTAGGTCACACAAAGAGGCAACGATAGGGACTAGTACATCGGTTAACATATAGACTCTCGGGGTGGTGGTAAGATGCTCGCGGGAATAAGAGATGGACTGGCATTTGGATACATTGAGCTCAATAAAGTTCTTCAGGCGCCATGTGGTGAACTAATCGAGAGTCGGTTATGGAGGAGATATGTATAATTATTTTCATATCAACAGCATTAATGGACAGCTCTGAGTGTTTGATGACACATTCAATATCATTTATTGTAAGGGTAAGAATAAATGGACCGAGGTGGCTGCCCTGAGGGACGCCGGAACGAGCGACAATAGGGTTAGAAATGGATGAGCTGAAAAGAACATTGTACCGACGGTTGGTGAGGTAGGATTGTGCGCAGGAGATGAATCGTGAGGGGAAGCCTAGGCGATCAAGTTTGAACAAGATAAGGTTATGGGAGATCTTGTCGAAGACTTTACTAAAATCGGTGGCGATAACATCAAAATCTTTACCGTTTCCCAGGGCACATAGGGTCTTACAGACGAAGTCGGTAAGGTTGGTGGTTGTAGATCTTCCTTTGAGGAAGCCATGCTGGGAAAGGGAGAAAATAGACTTACAGTGGAAGTACATGGAATCATAGACCAATTTTTCGAATAGTTTAGGTATGGATGATAATTTAGCGATGGGTCTGTAGTTGGACACATCGTTCTTGCAGCCTTTTTTGGAGATGGGAATAATATACGAGCTTTTCCGTAATTGAGGGAAACTAGAGTGACCGAGAGGCGAAAAAGCAAGGTAAGGGGTTGAACTACATGCATGGCACACCTTTTCAGAACGATGGCCGCAATGCTATCTGGACCTGGGTGAAAGTCGTCCTCAAGCCCGTTGATACTGGCGGCGATTAGTTCGGGATCAGGGTCGAAGGATGTAAACGACGTTTGAGTGCATTTGTCCATTAATGAAAAGTAGTTAAGGTCAGGTTGTAGGGAATTGTCGCTGAAAGATTTACTTAAGAAGTATGCAAAGAGGTTGGCGATAACCTTAGGATCAGACGAAGAGGTATTCTCGAGCTTTAGGGTGGAGGATTAACCATTGGATTTCTTCTTGGAATTAATAAAGTTATAAAAACGCTTGGTGTCGGATAGGAGGCTAGTTTAAATCCGTTGGAGAGTATTACAACGTTCAGAAAAAGAGGTATAAGCAGATAGGTAGGAAGAATAGTCAGACTCGGTCTGGGTTAGAAGAAAAGTTTGCAAACTTTTATTTCTCCTGTTGCGGAGAGAGCGTAATTCTTTGTCGTACCATACGGGGGATGAGGAGTAGTTTTTACGAGGAAGAAGAGGGTGCCATAGACAAGCGTGTATTTCCGAATAGAACGCCTCTAAAGCAACGTCAATTGGAGGATGTTGAGGGATTGTGCCAATGTTAGAGTTGAGGAGCAAGTGATTTAATTTTTCAAATACGCCTTTACGAAAATTGAAGGAAAGAGAAGACTCAGAGCTTGAAAGGGCATGAGAGTGTACGTATGAGAAAACAAGGAACAGGGGAGGATGGTGACGATCGATGGAGGAGAGGAGATGGTTGCTTCCCGCGATAGCCGAGTTAACTGGATCTGAAAAAAAGATTAAACCTAATTGCACTGCCCCTCGTATAACGTACCTTAACGTTTCACAAGACCCCCTCTCCCTCCTAACTGCGTTAATACTCGAACGGCCACTGTGTTAGTCTACTGGTGCTTCTGAAAAAGTATACAAAAGTTCATGAGTTTGTAAGTATATATGTATGTCATCACTAACATCAACCTGTTTCGTTCGACTCACTGCTGGGTATAGGCCTCATTTCCCTTGTGCCATTTTTCCCTATCTCGGACTAATCTTGCCTACGTATGACCCTTTAACATATAGGGAACAATAAACATTTTTCATCAAAATGGTTTCAGAAGTAAAAAAGATTAGGACCAAACTGTTCAAATTATGAAGTCGGTTCATACGTATTTAAGTTATAATATTTAATTATGTACCGCTACAAAATCAATCAGTCATTCTTAAAAATAATTAAATAAGGTAAATAAAACGTTTTTTCTGAGAAAATTAAACTCTACC
The DNA here is from genome assembly GCA_964036015.1 of Leptarthrus brevirostris. Classification (NCBI taxonomy): domain Eukaryota; kingdom Metazoa; phylum Arthropoda; class Insecta; order Diptera; family Asilidae; genus Leptarthrus; species Leptarthrus brevirostris. The sequence continues at coordinate 114,579,893 of OZ038372.1, read as the reverse complement.
TCCAACCGCAACCTCCCGGCGCCCTCAATTTTGCGACCCCTCATTTTTGCCGGTCTGGGCATTTGCCCGGCTTGCCCCCTTAGATCGGGCCCTGATCCTTACAATTATTCATATTCAATTGTTAAATAATCGAATGAAGTTATTTTACCTAACATGTTAAAAGTAAACTCAGGAATTTTTGTAGACAAATAAATTCCATTCATTACAATTTTCAAAATTCCAAAATTATTGGCAGTTTCTCAATGACTTATTTTCACACATTTATTTTTGCCACTTTAATTCTTATCAAGTTCTGTATATATATAAGTATAGCAAAGTAAGTGTAGCCTGTGAGTTATTTAGGAAAAACTTTTTATTTGTTACTTTTTAACGTCAAAAATGCATGCAATGAATTTCTTATTTATGTTTCCGACATTATGTTTTATAATACTCAGAGCTTACTTATTTGTTTCCTCGTTAAACTTATGACTTAATTTATGTTTTTCATAATAATACCTTAACACCTGCATTTTCCCCTTTATCATAAAACCGTTAAAACAAATGTAATATAATGATGATGCCATCTATTGCAATAAAATGACAACTTTAAATTTTACATCTTTAACTAGTACAGAATCGACTAATATCTATTCCGACAACTGAGCTATGCCCTGCATAGTCTGACGTCATTGGGCTTGTCAGCTTTTTGTTGTGTCCACAAGAATGTAAACATTAGGGACACATAATGGGGGAAGACGCGATTTTTAATTAAATTATGTATCCCAGTACAAAACAGAAATATATTTTTTCTGGGTTTATTTTATTATATATTACCCCGAAGGCGTGAGAAGTTTTAAATCATAGCGAATCTTAAGAATAATGTGAGAAAACTTGATATTATGCTGTCGCCTAGAGCAGTGAACAGGTATATTAATTATAATTTAATTATTCAGAATAAACATTAAGAAAAGGTATATGTTTTTGCCAAATAGACATTATAGTTTATGGCATACCGTAACTTGACCCTTTTCACCACTTTAAAAATAAGAAATGGTTACGCTTGTAGTATTTCCTCGATTTACTAGTCCGATCTATAAATAATTAACAATTCTTGGCAATATAAATACTATTTTCAATGTGTTTTACACTATCTTGAATTAATTTTGTGGAATGTTGTGTTCTCTGTCCATAAATGAAAACTAGTTTCAGCTCATCGACGTACTGGGTTTAGAAACATAAGCTAATTAAAATGTGCTAGTGTGTTTTTTTATTAGTTTTATAATCTTTCAAAGCATGCTATTTAATTTTTTCATAAATTTACTGCAATTAATTATACTTTTAATAATGAGTACAATTGTCCTTGACCATATTATTGGCTACACACTGAATGTTAGTTAGTTATCATCACCTATTTACACAATTCCATGTTGGGGCATAGTACTAAATATAGCAACGGTCACATACTTAGTAAAATATTTAAGTTACCTTCCCTTAAAATGTGTTAACTCCGTTTAAACTAGAGGTAACCCTCCTATAACACGGTAGATAGGTTCCTAGAAAATGACGGGTTGTGTGAAACCGTGTTATATGAAACTCGTAGCCAGTACAAAAAGGGTGGTTACATTCCGAAAACTTATTAAAACAGATTATTTTTTTTAATTCCATGTAAGCAACTTAATTATTATTAAAAATTGTTGTGTACGTTGATAGAAAAAGAACACCTGATGTAACTTAACTTAACTTAAACACAAGAGCAGATCATTTAGTGCTGGCTTCTTTAGAGATAACGGCGATGCACTGTGTAGGGTTGCCAGATAATCTCTGCTTCATCAATGAAACTGATTATAGTATGATGATGATATTTTACTACGGGACAACATCTTTCTCTCCCCCGAGAAAGTTACTAGGGTTGAAAACGCTGTGATTGTCGTCTTATCCTTGTTGAACGACGTGGTGTAGAGCTTGCAGTTAATGATGTATTGGGTCTGCTTCTCACATCGCTATTACTTTGTGTTTTCAGCTCTTCCTCGCCTCCTGAGACCGTTGGTGATGGTAATGGCTCTTCGGGATTGTCGATAGTGGGTTTTACAGTTTCCTGCAGCTCAGATGGCTTATCGTCGCTGCCTTTCTCTGGACCTGAAACTTGAGGCTTGTCTGACTGTTTTGTTTGTCTATTGATTGTCGAGTCAATGTCAGTAATGTCATTGGACGGTAAATATTGCTTATAGGTTGAGGTTAGTTCACAATTCGTTGGCCTTAATTGGTCGATGTGCCGCGTATGTTTTTCGTTATCGATTATAATATCAAAGTCTGTTTCCTTTTCTTTTTATGACGATACCGAATTTCCATTTAACGCACCTATTATTATAAAATCGCGCTTGTACCTTATCACCGATTTCAAATTCACGAACGCGAGTGTCTGATTGTCTGTATTTTTCACTCATTTCACTGCTTAAGTTCCGCTTAACAAGATCGATTTTGGTTCTAATACTTCTTTTGAACATTAATTCAGATGGACTCAGACCGGTTGTAGAATTGGGTACTTTCCGGTATTGCATCCAAAACAGACATAGCTTTTCATTCAAGTCACCGTTTTCATTCATCATTGTTCGGAGTCCTTGTTTGAAGGTTTGAACTTGTCCATTGGAGGAAGGATGATATGGTGCGCAGAATTTTTGAATGATGCCGTTTGATTTTAGAAATAATCGAAATTCATCAGATGTAAAAGATGTTGCATTATCTGAAACCAGCGTAAATGGTAGTCCCAATCTAGCGAAGATTTCACGCAAAATCTTAATCGTTGGCTTAGTTGTTGTTGATTTCGTTGGTGTTGCTTCAATCCATTTGGTATACGCATCAACGACTATGAGGAAGTAATGCTCGTAAAATGGCCCGGCGTAATCTATGTGAATCCTTTGCTATGGATTAGATGGGAAGTCCCAGGGATGAGGAGAAGCCTTGCTTGGATTACTTTTCATTTTGCAGCAACTTGGACACTGGCGAGTTAACTTTTCGATATCGCTGTCTATTCCTCTCCACCATACATAACTACGTGCTAACGCCTTCATGCGTGCTATACCGGTGTGGGCTTCGTGTAGCTGATCAAGTATCTGTTGCCGTAAAACCTTAGGAATCATCACTCGAATACCATTAAATACGCACCCCTTTTCGATCGAAAATTTATGTGCTGATTCATGATTCGGTAGGTCATCGCCACGTTGTATGGCATTGAAATAAGCTCTGCACTCTTCATCCTCCTTCGTTTCCCTTTGAATTTCTCTTAATATGACCGGTAATGTCTCTATTTGAGAAATTTGAAAGATTGAGTTATCCTGTAAGTACTTGTCCTGTACTCTTTCTTGAGGGAACCTCGATAGAAAATCGGCATTGGCATGGCTTTTGGTGTCTCGATACTTGATGTCATAATCAAAACCAGACATAAAACTAGCATATCGGAGAAGACGTATCGCGTATCGAAGTTCTTTGTTTTGGTTAAGGATTGCTGTTAGAGGCTTGTGGTCCGTTATCAGGGTTATTTTCCGTCCATAACAGCACTGAAAGAACTTTTTCAAACCCCAGTATATAGCCGTAGCCTCTTTGTCCAATTGAGAGTAATTTCTTTGGGATTTGCTTAATGATCTTGATGCAAATGCTATAGGACGTTCTGTGCCATCATTCATTATGTGTGAAATTACTGCTCCAAGACCATGCGGAGAAGCGTCAGTTGCTAGAACTAAAGGAAGTTTTCCATCATATGGGACCAAAACCTGTGTACTGGTGATGTCTTTTCTCAATTGATTGCATACCTCTTTGCATTTATTTGTCCATATAAACTTTGTATCTTTTTGTAGAAGATTATGTAAGGGTTTAAGACGGCTTGCTAAGTTTGGCAGAAACCTTATTATCAGACCTAGAAATGTCCTTAACTGCTGCACATCTCTAGGACTTTTACACTTTGTAATAGCATCAATTTTCTCCGGTAAAGGTCGAATTCCCTCTTTATCGATTACATGTCCTAGGTAAACGATTGAGTTAAGTAGAAACTGGCATTTAGCTTTATTTAAATGTAAATCATAAGAGCGTAATCTTTGGAGAACAGATCGAAGTCGTGTAAGAAGTTGAACGTATGTTGCACCCTGAATAGTTATGTCGTCGAAAAAGCATGCAACTCCAGTTATATCTTGCAGGACCGAATCCATAAAGCGTTGCCATCTTTTAGGTGCTGGCTTGATTCCAAACATCAATCGGTTGACCCTATAGTTTCCGCGATGCGTGCTGATTGCTTGCAACAAGGAACTCTCCTCGTCAACCTCCATGTGGAGATATGCCTGATGTAAGTCAAGGGTTATAAAATATCTTCCCCCACTCATTTCAGAGAATATCTCTTCGATCCTTGGTATCGGATAGTTATCATCCTCGATTACCTTATTTACAGTCACTTTATAGTCCGCACAAAGTTTTTTTTTTACTACTGGTACTATCGGCAGTGGGGGACACTGAGAATAGATTATTTTCTCGATAACACCTGCTCTTTCGAGGCGATCCAGCTCAGCATCAATTTTACCCCGCAAAGCGTATGGAACAGGACGGGCCCTCATGAAACTAGGGTCACATCTCGATAATGCGATGCAAAATGATAACTTTTGTGTAGGGTTGCCAGATAATCTCTGCTTCATCAGTGAAACTGATTATAGTATGATGATGATTGTTTACTACGGGACATAACAAAAATATAAATGTGTGTATAACACAAAACGAGAAGAAACAAAAATATTATTTTTAATGTAAGCTTGCTTAATAAATTTCTTCCTCATTACTGCTAAGTGCAATCAAACGAGAACGTTTTTCGGCTGAGCGATACACCTTCACTCTCTGAACCTTTTTCTTAATTTAGATTTTTTGCACTTTCTACCCGTTTAAAAAAAATTAAGGTAATTTGCTGGTCCTTACAAGGTCGTCATAGATTTCAATTTTGTAGCTCCCTTTTGAATTTTCGGCTTTTTTAGTAGAAGGGCCTGAATTCAAGAAAAATTGTTCAAAATTTTTAGTAAAGCTTAAGTATCCCTGTGTTTGGTGCGGTTTCCAATCTAGAGCCTGTTGAGCGATATTGTTTGGCTCTTTTCTCAGTGTGTGATCTATGCATTGCCACTTTTGCCTACTAACACTGGTATCTATCCCGTCTTGGCGCATAAGTCTTCTTTGTCTTTCGGAGACAGTGAAAGCAATGAGCCCCTGACGATAGCAAACCTTTTTGCTGACTTTTTTAAAACTGCGTTTTTGGACGATACCTGTGATGTTAGCTTTAAGGATTTTACCCATTTGACGAGGTTTCCACCGACTTCTCTCGAACCCAAAGACCTTTTACTTGACGAAGTTACGATTTTGAAGAAAATCTCTACCTTGACTGATAGTTTTTCAATTGGTCCTGACGGTATCCCCGCCGCACTCTAAGAATTCTAATTCTCAAACTCTCCCTTCTCGGGTTTCCACAAGTTTTTGTAAATTGGATTCACTCGTACTTATCTGAACGCACTCAGGGGGTTTCTTTTCGTGGAGCTCTGTCTGATATTATCTTCAACACTTCCGGTGTACCGCAGGGCTCCCACCTCGGGCCATTGTTATTTATAATTTTTATCGATGACGTATCTACGATTCTGTCTCACTCAAATATTCTTTGTTATGCCGACGATGCTAAGTTATTTCGCATTGTGTCTGGCAATGCTGATTGCCTTCTTTTAAATTCTGACTTGGACGCCTTTCAGAATTGGTGTTCCATTAATGACCTTCCCCTAAACATCGGAAAGTGTACATCTATGTCTTTCTCACGAAAAAGGTCTCCCTTTCAATTTAACTTTTCCATAGAGGGTTGTCCTTTAACAAGAGTTACTAAGACTAAGGACATAGGTGTCTGGCTCAATTCCCATTTTTTTTCGAGGATCATTTTGATGCCACAGTCAACAAGGCTAATATGACTCTTGGTTTCGTGAAGAGGTGGTGAAAGGAATTTGATGACCCTTACATTACAAAGCTCTTATATTGCACTTTTGTCAGGCCTATCCTGGAATATGCCTCTCCAGTCTGGTCGCCGTTATATGAGACACATATCAATCGCATTGAAGCTGTTCAAAGGAGATTTGTTAGGTTCGCTCTTCGTGGCCTTCTTTGGAAAACCTCCAGTATATTGCCTCCTTATGTTGATAGACTTGAACTCCTGCACTTGGATACACTTGAAAAGAGACGACGTAACGCAAGGATCCTTTTTGCTTTCGACTGCATTCGGGGACCTATACACTCTTCTGTTCTCTTGGCTTGTTTTGGATTGTCGGTTCCGACTCGCTCCTTGAGGAATCAATTACCTTTTCATCGCACTAATTATGGATTAAATGAGCCTATCACGTCGATGTCGCGATTTTTTAATTCTTCTTTTGATTGCATTGATTTTCATCTATCGCGTAATCAAGTGAGGAGTCAGCTTTGTTGAGGTTACTTTTTGCTTTGCAATTTATCTACTTTATGCTTTTTATATATCTTTTATACACTAGTATTTTCATATTCTATTCATATATTCTCTTGTTAGCTTTAATTTTATATAGTTTATTATATTGTTCTTATTTTTTTTCTCTTTTTTTTCTCTTGTAGTAATCAGCATTTTGATGAAACATTGTTAATAAATAAATAAATAAAGTCTGTGTTAAAGATGCTCCGAAAACACCGATTGAAAAAGCTTGTAGCTTCGATATAATTTCAAAGCTCACTTTCTATGTTGAATAGCCGTATGAAGATCCGGAGTTTTTCCACTTGTCCTATTTGTAGCTTTTCAAGATAAATTTAATTTTTTCCCCTGGAATCCAAGCGCATAAGTTTGGTTATAGCAACTAAGCCTCTCTTGCGACTTTCTCTACTCAGTATTATTTACAATTCGTTCTCTTTTTTAGTTTTTGTCCTTATAAGAGCTTCTACCCCTACAAAAATTCTTTTTAATTATTTAGCCCTAGCACCAACTTCATATAAAATATAGGTTATTCTAAGGTAAATTAGTTTCTAAATGCGTGTTAAACAAAAACAAAGGAAATCATAATATCGTGTTAGAGCGAGAACGCGTTGTACGTCGCCATGTTAGATGAGGGTTTCTGCAATTTATCTATCGTGCTAGAGCAAAAACGTACCGTAGGATACCGCGTTATAGGAGGTTTACCTATAATGGATATGTTAATACTCTTTAGTTGCTTTGAAACTTTCACAATAAAATATCTTAATACATTACGGCTCATTTAATCACAATAGCTTTAAACAAACAACAAAAATCAAAGCTATATATGAAATACTGTTTTCAAATGGTTTAAAATTGGTTTACTCATACTTCGCGGAAAATAAACATTTTAATTCTAATAAATGTTGATAATTCAGTAAAATTTCAAACACTTTACATTAATAATAAACTTTTATTGATTACCCTACGTAATTGCGCAATATTAAGAGAAAAACTTTAAAGAAACTCTTGATTAAATATTACCGAATCAATCAAATTACATACTATCAACACAACAAACAACTAACCTTTGAATATTGAAAAACTCCAAACGCGTTTTTTCTCTAAATTTTTATCGCTTTAATGTACTTAGAAAAAATGTGAGTTTAGTTTTGTTTTTTTTTGTTTTTTGTTTAGATAGAGGTGAAATGCTTTATGCATGCTGGGCACCCCTTCACAGCAGTGTCGGACTCCTGTGGCACAGTTTACCGACTAAAACACCTCCCTTGATCTCCGGACACTAGCCTAGTAACGTTTTCCATATTACTTCAAGCTAGGTCCGTTCATTTAGCCCGTCAGGCGACCATCTCATCTACGGCGGCCTGCTCGTCTAGGTCTTTCTCTTTCCTGCTCAGGACATCTTCCGCGTACCTGACTGTCCGATTCTAGGTTTCTTCGTCGGCGATCATGCCTTGGACTATACTGTCCGGGGAGACCGCCCCTCAAAAAAAAGTGTGTTCTGCGGTGTCCGTTTGGCCTGGGCAATAGAGGTACTCCAGTGACACCCGGATATAAAGTAAATACTCTTGAAACTGACACTAAGAACTTCCAAATTGACTTGAAAAAACTAATATAAAAAACTATTATTTGTTTAATTGTTTACACCAAAGTGAAATTTTGAAAAGATCGAAAACATTTTTTTTCTTAAATAACGCCTTGGTGTCTGAAAAATAAGGTACTGATCCTTAACCTATATGTGTGGGATAAATTTGTAACGTGACTATTAAGCCGAAAATTGGTGTGTAGAAAATGCGTTGTCATGTTATGTTCGCTGTTAGTTTTCAACTTTTTATCGAAAAACTCAACCTGTATCATTCCGTAGGCACCATTACTAGACGCCGTGGTATAACTTTCCCGTACCGCTTGCAGCCGTGGATGTGAGGAGACCCAGGCGCGGGCATTTTTTTTTATGAAAAGCGGGAGGGTGATTTTATTCAGTTTGAAAGAACAATCAATTACGTCAGAAACTCGAAGAACAAAGCCTAAAAGATAATCCAGAAGCGTCAGTTTCCACTTCCAGCAACGAGACGTAGCAACTGACATCGAAAAATTAATTAAAGCTTTTAACAATATAATTATATGTGGCAGTGGATATATTGACAAAAAAATGATCCTTACTTTGCACAAAGTTGAGGTGAACAATAACAAAATATAGAAAAAGGTGCAAAAAAGACTTAGATGAGTTTTTAGAAAAATACATTTTCATTAATAAAACAAGTTTATTTCTTCTCATAAAGATTGTTTTATTCATATCTAACTAGATAATTTTGTATAGAAATGCGCATACGAAATGTGGCTTGTTTTACGTCATACATCTCTGATACGTAATCTGCCGTAAAAGCGAGGACGGTCTGTATCTTAAAGGGGACATAATCAATATTGATGAATAAACTAATAGCTTTATAAGTGAAGGTGCACACATACAGACATTGCTAAAAGTATCTTAAAAATGTATAAAGCTCCCAAAACTTGAAGATATACAAACAAAACTCAAAAATTCACTTTCAAATGGAGCTATTCCCCCTTTAGACAATTTCATTTCGTTGGAATTGTAAGTTACTTTTGTAAAAAAAGGCATTTCGATAGAATTAGCAATATGTCTGAAGGAGCTCTTTCTAAAAATTCCGATTTCCATTACTATAATAGTAAAACTATTGCAATAAATGCACAGTTCCACCGCATAAAAAATTCCTACCAACACCTTTTCTCTTTTCATTAAACTATTTATTTCTGATTAAATATACCTCGAAAAGCAAATATAGAAAGTTCAAATTAGGTCTTCGATATAAACATTTTTATAAACTTATTTTTTATTTTAAATAGATTCGCCCAAGATGGCTACAACAGTAAAATTACAAAATATTAAGGCAACAACTGGAACTAAACATTATTTAAAAAAACCTTTATTGGTATTTCAACTGCTGCCTAGAAAAACCTAGTTCGATGCAGGCTTCATTAAGGAGGCGTGACATCGACGCAATCGGCTCGTGCATTCCGTAAAGTGTTCGGCGGAATGGAACATGACAAAAGTCGGAGCTTCTCAAGGACCGGGCCGGGACGCAAATACCAACATCACTGAGAAGTTCGGGGGCATTGATCATTCCCTGCAAAAGATCATACAAAAAAGTGATTTTAAAAACCCTGCGCCTCTTTTCGAGTGAGTCGAGCGAGATCAATTCGAGTCTTTCATGATAGGGGGGAAGGGGAAAAGTATCGCGCCGTGGAAGACCCCGAAGAGCGAACTTAAGGAATCTGCGCTGGATGGCCTCGATACGGTTGATGTGGACGAGTATCCTGTGGTCAATTCTGTCAAAGGCCTTGCTAAAGTCACTGAAGATGCAGTCAACCTGAAAGCCTGACTCAATCAGGGGCAGACAGCAATGTACAAATTCGAGCAAAGTGGTGGTGGCCGACTTACCCTTGATGAAGCCATGCTGAAAAGAGCCAATAAAGGGTCTACAGTGAAAGCAAAGCCCGTCATTGACTAAGGCCTCAAAAACCTTCGCAACATGGCACAAGTTAGCAATGGGTCTATAACTGGAGATGTCAGACTTGTCGCCCTTCTTGTGAATTGGGATTATCGCAGAATCCTTCCAATACGTGGGGAAATCGCAAATCCGTTAAACAAATTATTCAGCGATCGTGGCGACGTCGAGGACTATGTACTTGGGTTCAAGGGATATGTGAGGGAGCAAACAATTAACTGCGCTGGATGGCCTCGATACGGTTGATGTGGACAGCAGAGTAAATGCGATGATACAATAGCGGCTTCAGCTTTTACTTCGAATTTAAAGCCGAAGCCGCCTGCTGGCAAAACAGATGATTTGGTGCCGATCATAACACAATGACAGCTTCGGAATTACTTCTTCATGAGTCTTAAGCTACTGCAATATCAATTATTTTTTTTTCGTTAATACTCTCCCAAATTAAAAATTACTAAAACCGTTACACGAAATACTCGAAAATTACTATAAATTAATCGCAAAATAGTTAGAAATTGCTATATCTAAATCACCAAAGAAATAAAATTGAATACATATATTTTACTTAATAAATAACAATTACCATAACAAATCAAAAAATAAAAGAATTTTTTATTCTTTAAAATATGTATAAATACCTGGAATACCCATTTGCTCGCTAATATTTTTCCATAGTTTATCCTTTTTGTTGTTATTTTTGTAATTCCTGTCTCTTTTATTGTATAAACAAGGATTTACTCTAACAAACTCTATCAAATTTTCCTCTAACGACATTTTTATTTACCTTCTTTGCTGCGCTTCGGCTTTGAAAATCAAACATCAAGTGATTTTTTTTAAAGCCGAAGCCGTCATTGTGTTAAGCAGCTTTACCATACTCATGTTTCATTTTGACAGGAATCGGCTTCGAATTCGAAGTAAAAGCCAAAGTCGCTATTGTATTATGGCCTTAAGGGTCCCATACCATGCAAGCATATTCCAGGAGGGGTCTGATAAAGGTGCAATAGATTTAAGTAAGGGTCGTCGAGCTCCTTAGACCACCGCTTAACGAAGCCGAGTACGGAATTAGCCCTGCTCACTACGAAATCCACGTGGTTCTCGAAGGATAGGTGGGAATTAATAACTACCCCCAAATCTTTGACCTTGTCTGGCCTACTCAGGACGCAACCGTCCAAAGTGTAGTCAAGGAGAATGGGACATCTTCGGCGAGTAAAGGTCATTACGGTGCATTTGGTAGGATTACACGGATCTCGGAACTTAAGAGGGCACAATCATCAGCGCAGGAGACGACACGGAGAATTTTTGCATTATCAGCGTAACACAATATTCTGAATCCAGCCAGGAGTAATGATACATCGTTAATAAGGATGATGAAGAGCAGGGGCCCAGAATTATGCCCTGGGGCACCCCAGAAGAAACAAAGATTTCTTTGGATAGGGTACCGCGGAACAGAACACGCTGAGTGCGTCTAGACAGGTAGGAGGACAGCCAATCGACAAAGAGTAGAGGAAAACCAAGAAGATGAAGCTTGCAACCGAGTATCCTCTGGTCAATTCTGTCAAAGGCCTTGCTGAAGTCAGTGAAGATGCAGTCAACCTGAAAGCCTGACTCAATCAGAGGCCGACAGCAATGTAAAAATTCGAGCAAAGTGGTGGTGGTCGACTTACCCTTCATGAAGCCATGCTGAAAATAGCCAATAAAGGGTCTACAGTGAAAGCGAAGTCCGTCACTGACTAAGGCCTCAAAAAACCTTCGCAACATGGCACAAGTTAGCAATGGGTCTAAAACTGGAGATGTCAGACTTGTCGCCCTTCTTGTGAATTGGGATTATCGCAGAATCCTTCCAATACGTGGGGAAATCGCAAATCCGTTAAACAAATTCGATAAGTATTCAGCGATCGTGGCGACGTCGAGGACTATGTACTTGGGTTCAAGGGATATGTGAGGGAGCAAACAATCAACTCTACAAGCCCTCCTTCACTATATTACCCTATCCACCATACTTTCAATAGCAAAACTCACAACGAACATAAGTTATTAACTTAACTAGTATATAGAAGATTTTCATAAAAGACAATTCCACATAGCACCAGTAATTTCCCAAATTAGCCATTGCGGTTGACTGAGACAACGATCTAGAATTCTACATCCAACTAACAATTATATGGCATAAAATGTATGAAAATTATTTAAAGTTACTAAATGTTGTATACAAAAAAATTTTGAATATATTCAGAAATTGAGGGTATTCTAAATAATGGACCCCTATGAAAACTTTGAACTTACACTACTTCCACGATCACAACTCACATAATAACTCTTAACCACTACAAAAGGGAAAATGCCGTTGTTTTTTGATCTACGGGCCCATGCTGTTCGTTTTATAATTTAAGATCTATTCAATGTAATGAACAACAATGCCTTACTCGTCGTGGTGTTCTCGAGCCCGCGACACCCTGTTATAAACCGGACTTTATTTTCTTTTTTAAACCTGTAGAAGGTAAGTCAGTATTTTTTAATTGTAGGTTTCGTGTTCACACTAAACAAATATTCAACTAGAATGAAAGTTCATGTGACATTTTGCAGTCCAGGAAGTTTAAAAAGGGTGTACCTTGCTCTTTTCTGCTCGATTTTGCTTTAACTTAAAATTGAAAGTTGCTCTGAACTGAGCTACTCTGCTCTAGATTTGGGCTCATTAAAGAGACCTAATAATTGTATATAGTTATCGATAGCGATCGTGTAGTGATATAAGAAAGGTAAAACGCTAAATGAAATATCTCATTAAATCGTTAACATCTCAAATTTCACTAGTTGTAGTCTGCTTTTCAAATCAAAGTCCAAATTATTAGTTTTCACTTTAAAAAAGCAATTTACTAATTCAAATATGTATTTTATTAAAGGCTTTTTTTCAGAGCTTTAATATGTGGAACATGTTTACTTATTTTAATCAACGAATTCTTCATTTATTTAATAAATCAGCAGTTCTGGAGCTACCCGGTCTGCGAATCAGGTATTTAAGAAAGAAAAAATAATTTCCTGTTTTTCAACCTAATAATAATTTACTAGGAAACTGCACACGCATTCTTCTGGTGGCCGACCCTCAATTATTAGGCACTAGTTTCGATGTGTCCTTCTATAGTAGCATAGCTGCTGGGGACTCAGACAGGTAAAGACAATAAATTTAAAGATTATTGTACATAAGAAATATTTATAATCAAAACAGGTATTTAAAAAAGACATTTGCTCGTGCAGTTGCATTTTCGGATCCTCATATAATTTGCTTTTTGGGTGATTTACTGGACGAGGGTAGCGTTGCGTCACAATCCGACTTCAAAAGTTACGTTGAACGTTTTCAGAATATATTTTATGTAAATCAGAATATTAAGGTCAGCTAAAAATCAATATTTAATTTATGTTAATTATATCGTTCTTTGACAGCGCATCCACGTACCTGGAGATAATGATATTGGCGGTGAGAATGGAGAGTATATCTCCAACTCAAATGTACGCCGCTTCGAAATAGAATTCACGAACAACGATATTTTTAATTATGGAAACAATTTACGATTTTTTAAAATTAATGGAATGCTGTTAGATTTTATTAACCCAGATAAAAGAAGCAATATCAATAAATTACGAATCGGAGTGTCTCACATGCCAATCTTGATATCTGGTGGACCACTGTTGAGAAACATTATGAACGACATTAACCCCCACGTCATATTCTCAGCACATTGGCATGAATCGAGAATTTTTAAATATCCGTCGGCCATCTCTACTCACTTTTATGAAAATGATATTAAAAGTTTTAATTTATTAAAAATGAAGTCTGATAACGAGTACTTAGAAATTATGGTGCCAACATCTTCGTATAGAATGGGAACTGACAAAATTGGTTACGGCTTAGCAGTTTTTGGTAAGATACGTCCACTTAAATTGTCTAATATGAATATACAACATAATTTTCTTTGTTTCAGATAACCACACATTACGATACACCGTGTTATGGAATTTTAGTCGATTTATATTTTTGAAATCGTATCTTTTATGGTTGGCAGTGTCCCTTTTTATAGCTTTACTTTTTCAACTTAAAACTAGATGTCCAAAGAGGCTGAATACTAAAAGACATAAATACGATAGAAACTCCCTTTTACCTCATTTTTAGTAGTTTTTTATATATGTATATGTATATTTATATACGGATTTGTGCTAAACTTAGTTGAATTAATATAATGTACCCATATATATTAAAAGATAAAATGAAGAAAGTGTTTAAATAAACGATTTAAAATAATAACAGAGCGATATGTTATATACAACAACATCATAACTGAAAAACTAGTAATTGTAAGTTATTTATATGAGTGCAATGCTCTCGGTATAAACTTGGAACCAAACACCAAATTTGCAACAAAAACTACGCTGCCACTGAGGATGTTGTGGAGTGCTGTTTAGCACCCCATTGCATGTAATTCGAAATTTTCAATTGCGATTTATAACGCTGGTGTATTTAATGAGAGATATGCAACAGATAATCTAGTTAAAATGTGAAAAGAAGTAGCAGTGCCCGCGCTTAACTCGTATTGAACTGAAAAAACTTGAAGCTAATCCTAGCTGTAGGTAAAAACATTAAAAACTGCATGAACTTCCAGTTTCGCTATTTCTGTCGAACTGGTCAAGTCGCTATGAATTGCATTATACTACTTCAGTTTTTAATGACTATTAGAAACAATTTTTAAGCAGAAAAAGAAGCATGGCGATAACCAGACAATGAAAAATCCATTTATCAATGGACCCGGGTTCGAGACCAGGTCTCCCGTGAGCTTTTATTAAGAAATTAAAATAATCCACTCCATCTCTGGGCTGTTGTCTAGCTTGCAGCAATGCAAAGACAAGATCAAGTTTCCTAACTTCCCTTCCGGCCAGAACCATGCTAACGCATCAAAGGGTTGGCCCATAGGCTCTGGCCACATCGTATAAAAAAAAAACTTATAGCATATCACTAATGATTCCTGAAGTTTGCAAAGCAATTTACAAAATGTTGGAAGAGTTTAATTAGGTAAGTAAATTTCTAAAACAACTAACCATCTACCAATTGGTTAACACAGGTTATTGGACTCGGAAGACTCGAATCAGGGAGAGTTTATACCAGTAGAACGGAGATCATTGAGTAGTGACGGATTAATTGATGTGTTAACAGCACTCTCCAGGAATAACCACACGAAAAACCAGCTGCAGTACGTGATTACTACTCTAATAAGTTTGTGACGACAGACACTGTACCTTAGTAATGAAACATGATTAGATTGATGCAAATTGTTAAATACGACTTATAGTGGACGTGTACGCAACAAATTCACCCGAAAGGAGAGGTTTCTCTTCGAAAACGGGTAGTCAGGGTCATGTTCTTAATCTTAATTCTTCTTCCTTCGTTATATCCCGGTCAAATCATGAATAATTTCCATCAAACACTATGCTGTCGTACGTCCATGCGCTAAACCTAAAAAAGGGAGGTTTTTACCGTTTGAGAGGTGGGCAGGGAGAAAAGCTTTTTACTATGATATTCTGGTTCGAAAACGGGGGGGGGGGGGGGGGGAGAGAGTTGGTCTTGCAGGTTCCCGAATTTGCTGGTTTGGTTTTTGGGCCAAAATTCATTCCGAAATCTGAATCACTATCCTTTAACGTAAAAAATCACTCAAAAAAGAATCTGCCTGTTTAAACCAAAATAAACGGGACATTGAAAAAACTGATGTACACATTTCAACTTCATACAAGTTTAGACATTCCCCTGCCGCTTAACTAGGGATAAGTCATCCATTCAATTCATCAGAAGTAGAAGATGGATCTACTTCGCTCACTGGTCAATTTGGATAAAATACAGATGAAGCCCATCTTTACCCTTTTCACTGCGGATGAATCGGTAGCGATGTACATCCAATGTGTAAATTCGCCTTCTAATCATATTTGGGTTTTTACCGACTGATTGTTTCAAGAAAAAGTTTTGAATTAAAATAATATATGTGAACTGTGGACCGATCTTCAGCAGTTTAATTAGTGGTGACTAATCTGTAAATGGACAATAAGGCAAAAACTTTATTAATTTACCCATATTGTATGCAAAATAGAAGTTAAATAAACTATGCACTAATTATAACTACATAAGTCATTAACAATAAATAATATATAAAAGTATATATGTTAAGTATAATTCAGAATAAAATAATTTTTAACAAAAAGATTAAATTATTTTTAATTTTATATCTATTATGACATTTTGAAGTTGGGGCAAGGTAAATCGACAAAATAAAAACAACAGAAGTATTTAATCGCCCTTCATTAGTTCCGTAGTTTTGTATATTATCTTCAATTGTGGTAGGGTTGTTGTTTTGTTTGTGTAACTTGCACTGATTTCCAAATGCAATAGATATAAAATTAAATATTGTAACGTAAATGGGGCTCTTCGGGCTCGACGGATTAATTAAGACACTTATTTACAGTCACAAATGTTCACAATTTTATTAGTCTTCGCTTAATTAGTTCTCTTTACAATTTCCTTTACAAGTTTTCTTCACAATAAAGCAACGTTTCACTTTTCTAATTATCAGTTATCACTTTACGGGTTAAAATACAACTAACTATTCGCATTATCACATGTAAACACTTCGCAGTCTAGATCACGACTAAACTAACCAGGCTGCTACTCAGCCCTATTTATACTACTTAGCTTAATTCTAGAAAGTTCAGTCACTTAGTTCTAAATATTTCCGTTAGACATTTTCACCTCACAAATTCACCATAGCTTCAAGTCGTCCTTGACTTTTTCTGTTTGACATTCCCTTTTCTTGATTTCTGGCCACCTGAGGCATGCGCATTACCCGGTTGACTATTTCCCTTTTCGTAGCCTACCTCGTGCACGTTACAATATTATTTTATGCTTTTTTGCGCTTTTTGTGAAGTCAGTTCAACCTTTTTTTTTAACTATTTTATTTTTCTCTTCTTCACTATGCTACTCAAAAAATGCTGCTAGTATGAACTAAGCGTCGTCAGTGGAGAAAGTGATAAGGTGTCGACCTTCTAATCCAGGTTCGAACCCCATCGACAGCGACATATAGTTGTTTCTGCTCACAACCTATAAAGAAAAGCCACTGCGGCTTGCAGAATAATATTGGTGGTTCGGGATCTACTTTAAATTGTAGGTTCACTTGTAACCGTTGTCTCGAATCGGGTGACATTCTACTCCCGCTCCATGCCCCACAAGGCGTTACGGGAACTAGAAAGAGAGATGAACAAATTAATTTCAACAGTTACACAAGTTATATGCACTTTATATAATGGAATCAGATTGATCCAAATCCGGCAACACATTACGAAGTTAGTCAGGGCCACCCTTTCATACCCTCACCTTAGATACAAAATTCTTACCATGGCGCTGGTATGCCAACGTATTCTCTACAGCAAGAGAAATCCAAAGTCAAATCCAAAACGATGCACGCATTATGAAGTAATGGTAACTCTAGATGCCACATTTTTTACCACTTACCAAGGAGGAAATGTATTCTAACCAAAACTGGTCTACGGCTTATGACTCACATGCTAGGAAGTTAGCCTACCCCTGTTTTCTCATAGTTATGTTTTATCATGAGGCCAATAAGGAAACATTCTATACATCGAAACTGACCTACCCCTCCCCCACCCACCCAAGTGTTATATTTCTTCTCATAGAAGCAATAGAGCATCATACTCTAGATACAACAATAAAAGGATCATTCAAATCGATCTGCGCATTACGAAGGGGTTTCACCTCTCCCCCACCCAATTACATCCTTTAAATTTTATCAAGGCACTAACGAGGAACATACTCTATACATCAAAAACAGAATTATCCAAATCGGTCCATGCGGTAATAAGTTTGACTACTCCGCTCCCACACCCACCCTAGATCTAAATTTTTCCTCATAGTAGCAATGTGAGATCATACTCTATGGAACAAAAAAGAAGAAAGGAGTTTTTTGATTCTATCCCTCCTCTAAGACCTTATCGGCACGGTTTGACCTGCAAAAGCTGAGCTTCTGCCGACATCATTCTGAGAATTGTTGAGCGTACTAAGTATCCTCACCACGACAAGGTGAACTCCGAGAGGGAGTATATACATTAAATGACAGTTTAAAAAAAAACATGTTTAATAACATCCACTCTGGTAATTAATGAATTATTAATTTTATAATCCAAGAATACATTTTCGGACCTACGAGAAAACACTGAACTAAAGCATTAACATCCCATTGCAGGAAGAGACAATCAAATTTAGAAGAAACGTCAGAAAAGATTTCCAAATCATCAGCACACAGTAAACTCTTTGAAAACTTTAATAACTTAATTAATACAAATTAGAAGCAAAAGAAGTCCAATTGTGGAACACCTGACTTTGCATTGAACCAATGCAATTACCAATTTTCCACTTTACATTTAGCAATTTCAGTGATTAGAAGTACCCAACTATTTCAGCAGACCGAATCAACCCATAATGTGCATGATCAAAGGAATTAACAATATCACAATAAATTGAATCAACTTGATATCTTAAGAATACGAATAGCTACTGCTGATAACCATGCTGAACGATATACTCTTTAACCTGTACGAATAATTTATCTTTAACAAGACTCTCAAACAATTTTGAAATTTCGCATGATTTAGATATTCTTCTATAACTGCAAACATTACAAGTATCATGTGATCTGAAAATAGGAGAAATATTGCAGACTTTCCAACAGTTAAGGAATAACCTCACACTATAATGAATGATTAAAAATGTTGCATAGTGGAAGACTCAGGCTATGAGTATAATCCTTAAGGAATAAGGAAGCAATTCCGAAAAGTACAGCAGTTCAACCCCTGTAGAACTTCTTCTTCAGAAAAAGACCATCCCTAAGTAAATAAGTAAGAGCTTAAATCACTATTTACAAAGTAGTTACTTCAGGAGTCATCCACAAATACAGACAGACTATTCAAACGATGAGAAAGAAACAGATGAAGAAAATTAAATGAACTACTAATGTTTATGACATTAATCAATTAACATTAGAGGAGAGTTGGCTACTTCAACAGTGCTGTACATTTCAGAATTGATAAATACTAAGTCAGGTATTTTACTCATAAAGGTAACAAGCCAATTATATTGACTAAATCCTAAACTAACAGAATCATTTCATTATTAGAAGTTACGTTGAACGGAACTGAAAAATTGTCGAATTCAAGGGATTTCCAGCCTAAATTACTCAAAATAAAGTCACCCTAAACAGCGAATTCCTGATCATCAAACTTTGATATCAAATCATTCGCATTTTCCACATGCTTTTTTAGGGTTTCGTAACTCAAAAAGAAAAAACTGTCCCTGTCACTCTCGCGTCCATCCGACGTAGGAATTGAAAATTTGGCATAATGTTAAGTCACAGATTATGAAATTTTTTTGTGGGGTATCGTTTGAAAGGTCTGATTTTAATGATTCCAACAGTTTTTTTTAAAATGTTTGATGAATTGTTATAAGGACATAGTTTAAAACGTATTCCCCCACCTGATCTTTTAGATTTCCAAATCTTAAATTTTGATTTTATCGTGATTAGTTGGTATTGAATCATATATAACATTAGTTTACAAATTTGGACCTCATATCGAGATCTGATTTCTCATAGACTTTTTTAATGTAGATTCCAAAAATGGCAACCATTTTTTTTCTTCTTAAAAACCGTTTTCGAGATATTCTCATAAAACCCGTTATTTGGCACTTTTCTCAGTTATTTACCCATCTATCCACCAATTTGTATCCGATCTGCATATATTACATATGTTTTGAAAGATAACTTTGTCCTCTTTCCAACGCTATGCTGTTTACGCGGATCGGATTGATGAAGTTACACAGGCGTTCAAAGTCCAAAAAAAGTGATTTTTCCGGCATTTTTAAAAAGTCACTAAATTTCAATTGCTCCGCTTAACCAAGAATTTTTTTAAAATATTTTTAAGATTTAAGATGAAAGCTAATTATCTTACGAAAATTTTAAGTATAAATTTGCCCAAATCGAACAAAAAATGTTATTCACAAATGAATGAGAAAAAGCAATGTTTATATTCATTATTCTGGTCGAAAATACATGAGCCTTCGGTGGAATTCCTCGAAAATTTCGTGGAATCCAGACCAGAATCTAAGAATAGATACCATATAGAAGAACAGTTCCTTAAATTTCCCTGGTCAAACGTGAACGAAATAGTTTGGCAATGTTGTAGCAATTTTGTATGGAAATGTAAATCCTAAATGTCAAAAAATTCCAAAAAGTAAATGCTATCCGTCAAAAATTAGTGAGCGAGAATCAATTTTGTAACTTTCGTGGATTAATTCGTATAAGCGGACATATGTGTTGGTTAAGTAATGATGCTTCCTGGAGGATTATTTTCGTCTGTTCGTGGAGGATCTGTCAACTTTTTAAACAACTTAAAGGATACATCGTCTAAAGTGATGCAAACGACTCAACATACGAAGAATGATTCAATCTGCAGTCTTCAAGGAATTGATTAAGGTACATACTTTGCTAAAATTTATAGATTTATATTGAACAGAATATATTGCTTGTAGATCTTGGTGTTAAACCATAAAACCCATTAAAGGACGCCCCAATAGTGCACATATGATGAAGATGGAAGTGGCTGCGATGAAGGTGGCAAGAATTAGCAGCAAACAGGTTGGATAAACCGTTTGTAAGTAAGCTTCTTGGCATGGGAGATATCGAAGGACTTATCGACAAAATGAACGAACTAAAATTAGACGATAATGAGGAGCTACTTGAAAAGATTAATAATGGCCAATTTACAATTCGAGATATGTACAAACAGTTTCAAAATATCATGAAAATGGGACCGTTTTCACAAATTATGGTAAGTCTCAGTAAATTTAGATAATTAGATGTCTCTACAATGCAATAACACTTCTATGGTATGATACCAGGTTTCTTTCAAGACTTTATGACGAAAGGCGGAGAGCAGATCAAGAATTCGTTGGCTCAAATAAAGCGAATGATGGCTATGATGGATAGTATGTCGGATGGAGAATTGGATAACAGGGACGGTGCAACATTATTTATCAAACTATTGCGTAGTGTGGGGAAGTTTTAGGAAAAAAATAAAAAAAACACTACTTTTTAACAATTTTAACAACTGTATTTAAGGTTTCATTCAAATCAATCCCCACCACCACACAAATTATGATATGCACGAGCCCATTACATCTATATCTCGTCTCTTTAATAATCATCATTGAGTTTATTGATTTTCACTTGTCGAGACCTCAACTGAAGAATCAGCTTTGTTAGGATTACTTTTTCTATTTCTTATGTAATTATATTATTTGATGTAGTTGTCAGTAATTGATGAATCTTAATAAATAAAATAACATATTCAGAAGGATTTTTTACAATTAAACTCACAAAGGATTCCCATTCCATTTCAAGTGAACCTGAGCCTATCTGGATACGATTAAATACAAAATTTTAAATATAAACGAAATGAGGAATTGGAGAAAAGTTAGGTCGAAAATTTAAAGAATTTCAACTTTTTTCAATTTGTTTTTAATAAAGTTTTTCCGAAATACATAAGAGCGACTAATTTCTAATCTACTTATGCTATTCTACTAATATAAGTGTCCTTTTTAACTTAAAACTAATGCGCTAATTCTGAACAACAAAACTAAGCAAACAAAGGTTAAGAAGTGAACTTAAAATTTAGCTATGACTTAAATTAGGTTCACTAAAGCTAATCTTCTGAACAAATTTCGTTGAAGTGGTCGGCAATTACTTCCTCCTTTGATATTTCCATCAGTAGCTCGAAGGTACGTGCTGCGCATTGACTTTCCTTAGTTCAGAATGAACGTGCTCACTCCATTAATTAAGGAAATTAGTGCTATTGTCTCCTTTTACATCCGTCAAATAATTCAGTTTTATAACAATAAAACATTGAAATGTTAATTTTAGCAATTCAAAAGATGCGTTACAAGCAGAAAATTTTAATCTTGTAAGGACTAACTAATTTGGTCACTTTTTTCTAATACTCACCATATTTAAAGTGAAATCCAGTTTAGCCTTGATATTGATTCTTTTGGGAGTAGCCTATTTCTAACATATCTTGCCTCCAGTTTAAAGCAGGACGTTTTATGACCTGACCTGCTAAATACATCCAAACATCCTCTGCAACTTGACGAATTCTATCTACTTGTATCCACTCCCCCGTTGAAACCTAAATTTATGGTTTGCTTGCTTCATGGAATTTCACGATGATATAAGTCACCTAACAAAACACAAAAGTGTACAGAGTAGCAGAAAAATTAACTCGCTCACACCATTTTTGGACGCAAATGGTCTCATTCGGGTCAGTGGAAGACTTCAAGCTTCCAATCTGCCATAAGTAGTATTACCTTCATCCCAAGCCTCTTAGCAAAGGAATTACATGAAAAGCATTTGCACGCAGGACCACAAGCACTCTTAGCCATCATCCGACAATATTGGCCGTTGCGTGGAAAAAACTTAGCTCAGTCAATCGTCCACAGTTGCATTCGATGCACACGATCACGACCTAAACTAATGTCACAGCTATGGGTAATCTACCCCCAGAAAGAATCCAACCAGCTCGGCCTTTCATAAACGTAGGAGTGGATTTCTGTGGACCATTTCACACTCGTTACAAATCCCGCAACTTTGAGGCCATCCAATCAGCTCAAAAAATACAACATACCACATGAAGATGAGCAACTATATCTATACTATGCTAGAATAATGAATATGTAAAAATATACCTTTATAATATTACCTTTCAAAACATATGTAATATATGCAGATCGGATAAAAATTGATGGATAGATGAGTAAATAACTGAGAAAAGTGCCAAAGAACGGGTTTTTTGAGAATATATTGAAAACGATTCTTAAGAAAAAATAATGGTTGCCATTTTTGGAATCTACGCCCCAAAATACATTAAAAAAAGTTTATGAGAAACCAGATCTTTTTTGGTATAAACTAGTGTAATAGGAAAACTGCAGTTTTTTCATCAGTTGCATAGTTGCTGAAAAACAGATGTTTTTTGTTAACTTATAAAACCACTTTTGCGTCCGTTTGTTTGAATATTATTGAAATTTTAGAATAATGAACTGTTACAGAACCCTATTGCGCAAACCCGAATAATTATTTACTGATTTTTTTTATAGATATCATCATCGATTCTCGGCAAAATGTAACTTACAAAACTGTATAGAAATTTATCATAATGGTTCCAGCCACAATTCACTTTTAGCTTTGTACACCTTTTATGAAAGAGATTTTTATAATCAAAATACCTTATCTTTTCGTTGTTTTTTTAGCATTTCAATTATACACTTCACACAATTATTTAGGATTTTCACCAAGAAAAAAACTCCGAAGAGAAGAAAAAACACGTTGACACGACTCGAACATTTGATATTGAAGAAAAGGACTGCAGTCCCTATCACCAGTTATAGTGGATTCAATGAGTATGACGAGTATGTAACAAATTCGGGCAGCTGCAGCTGCTCCTCGCAAATAAAGTAAGAAGAATTATAGCAAGGACATGACCGTTAAGGGGGTGGAAAAGTGGTTTCATCTATCTTCTGAGTTTAAACGTTTACACCCGTTTTCGGGAATGCTGATTACAAAAAAATTATTTCAGATGACTTTAACCCTTTCTATCCCCTCAAACAGCCAAAAACTAAATCATATCAACAATAATTACAGTAATGTTCGGCAATGGTTGTTCACGGGGAGAAGGATCGAAAATTGATACAAGCGCAATAATAAGGAAGATGAGTAGGCAAGGTAGCTTTAGGACAACCCTCGAGTGTTGGTACTATCCTCCCAGGTGTTGGAATTTGTTCCTTCTATCTTCTTTTTCTGAAATCGGAACATAATAAAGAAGATGTAGAAACTTATAAAATTTTTTAGTTTTTGTAATAAATTACATATAAAAAGTAGTTATTGAGTACACACAATGTTGTTTAAGTCCATTAGCACATTCTACGGCGCCTACAAATAGAATTACATTACTCGATAGATGAAACCACCTTTTCACCCCCTGAGAGGATAAAATTGGCACCCAAGGGTAGTAACACGGATGTCCTTGCCATTATTCTTCTTCCTTCTTTTTGGCCGTTTGAGGGGGTGCGCATGGAGAAAAACTTTCTATTATATTCGAGTTCAGTCACCCCGAAAACGGGGGGAGGATTTAGCTTTACAGATGCCCGAAGGAATATATTAGTTTGGCCTTAGAATAGATACCATATAGAAGAACAGCTCCTTAAATTTCCCTGTTCAAACGTGAACGAAATAGTTTGGCAATGTTGTTGCAATTTTGTATGGAAAAGTAAATCCTAAATGTCAAAAAATTCCAAGAAGTAAATGCTATCCGTCAAAAATTAGTGAGCGAGAATCAATTTTGTACTCTCAGAAGAGAAATTTCCCTTTTCGTCGATTAATTCGTATAAGCGGACATATGTGTTGGTTAAGTAATTGACAGTTCTAAAAATTCAAAACAAACACAACATGATGCTTCCTGGACGATTATATTAGGCTATTCGTGGAGGATCTAGCAACTTAACAGCCGGTCTTGTTTAGTCTGCGCTGACACATTGCGGGCTGGTGCCTCCGAAACAAATCAAACAAAATGCAACTAAAGCGCGAATACCGTTCTTTGGCAGTTATACAGAAGTTGATCCAGTCGTTATAACCCAGGATAGTGTAGAAATGTTCAAGAAAGAAGGGTTCGAGATGAAAATTGTTGATACTAGTGGAAGACATAAGCAAGTAGAATCGTTGTTTGAAGAAATGTTGGCAGTAGCTAACGCAATAGTAATACGAGCAATATTATGTGATAGATTGTTATTAATTGAAAGCCAAACTATAAAATAGGCTTGTGAATCTCAAGCTCTCAAGTTCAAAGAAAAAGTAGATATTGGTTCGTTTAAACAAAGTTAGATGGACATGCAAAAGGTGGAGGTGCTCTATCCGCGTAAGTTAGATAAAATCTTGTTAACTAACCTACAACACCTCGTTTGTTTGAGTCTGAGATTTAATGTCCTTGAAGTTCAAGAAACTTTCTTTGATCGTAAAGATCATGTATTGGAGGTATAATTTTTGGTTGTTACGCTAAAGTATTACATTTTAATTACATTGATTTCCAGTGCCTGGATTCCGTAAAAACATCGCCAAACAAGCCAATTTTGTTCGGAGAAGTTGATATCATATCTATACCATTCTATACTGTGGTTTGGCTTTAGACCGGGCTACAATTGTGGCACAATATTAATAAATAAATCATGTGAATAAATAAAACTATTGATATACATGATATAAAGTACTAATAGTGGAGTTAATGAGTCGGAATTTTGACCCAAAAACCTAGACAAATTCGGGCAGCTGCAAGACCAACTCCTCCCCCCATTTTCGGGCTCACTGAACCGGAATATTGTAGTAAAAGAAGTTGTTATCCATGCCGGTTTTCTCGCACGGGCGCGCCACAGCATAATTTCTGATAGAAATTGTTAATAATTTGACCGGGATATATGTAATAAAAGAAGAACATCACCGTTACTACCCTTGGGTGTCGATATTATTCTCTTAGGGGTGGAAAAATTATTTCATATATCTTCTAAATTTAAACGTTTACCACTCGTTTTAGAGGATGCTGATTACAAAAAAAATTATTTCAGAGGACTCTTTCTACCGCCTCGGCCAAAATTATAAGTCATTGACTGATAAAAAATTTCGATTTTTTTAAATTTATTTCCGGGAAAGTTCCGGTTATGGCTCGCCGAACGGAAGTTTCATTTGTCAGCGTAATTGGGGCAGACAGATATCAGTTACTAGAATACCAAAAATGTCCAGGTAGAAAAAAGTTTAGTATTTATATGGTTTCTTCAATTAACCTTTCATCGAAGAATTTGCACGTTGTTTCCTACACTAATGGTTTTTTGTACAGTTTAAGAATAAGACTTAAATGGCTATTAACAATGTTATAAAATCATTCGTTGTTAGCCGCAATCGATGATCACTTTGTAATACCACTAACAGATAATTATAGAGGAAGTTATTTAAAAGTATTCAGAACGTCTTTAAAAAGTCATTTTAATGAAATAGGTATAATATTTGCCTGAACTTAAACTTTGAGAGCGTATCTCAGAATATAAGGCAAAATGTAGCGAACAAGTTACCAACAAATTCAGTTAAACGATGCACCAATTTTAATTGAGTTTCAGTTTTATGTTTCCAGAAATTTTAATGGATTTTACACCTACCTTTTAAAAACCTGTGTAATAATATTTTGACAACAAAAGATGTAAAACACAAATAATTTCACTAAAGTCACGCATCACATAAAGTAAAAAGCTTAATTAGAAATTGAAAATAAATACCATACGCCATCTGAAAGTGAAAAAACTGAATGGTGACACATGACGCCATCTAAGCCGGAAGCAAAATCATTACGAAACATTTGTAGAAGGAACGACGCCTCAAAAGATGGCGTATTAAGTGACAAAACACGACGCCAGCGTCGCCAGCCATAAAGAAAGTCAAAATTTTGTTAGAAGAAAAACATAAATACTATGCAATAGCCGGTAGAAAATTGCATGAATTTACTACCAAATTAAAGAAATATTATATTAATAAAGAAACGTGAACCACTTAAATACCGTCGGGGTAGAGGAAGCCGCAAGAATTGAGTTAAAAGTGAACCATAGAAGGAACCTTGCCAAAAGGTTGGTTTTTTATTTTTTGTTTACTGTCTGCCAGTTTGGTATTTGAACAATTTTAGTAAAGTTTAAAACGTGTCCAAAGCTTAAATTTACTGTGCACAATGGAGAATTGTTAATTAAACTCGATATTCACTTGGACTTAAAATATAACAAATTTTTGGTCGAGTAGTGAAATGGTTGTCATTCGCCACCTCTCAGCAAGAAAATTGAAAGGCTGGGTGTGGCTTTTTAGATCAATTTTTTAAGAATGATTTATTTATAAAAATTATTCTTTAATGATTTGAACAACACAATTTATGCTTCGTTATCAAATAATATAAATTTATAGGTATTGTAAAAAATATTTAAATATTGCAGAAAATTGTGCGTTTTGTTCAAGCTTCTTATGGACATGTTTTTATAATTTTTTTCCAATTATCAATAATATAAACATATAGAAAGTTTACTTGAAGAAATTGGAATTCAAGTTCTCTGGGAGATCAAAGTATATAAATTTTATTCAATTAAACAATTTTTCTAAGCAAAGTTCACTTTAGTAAAAAAGATTAGGTATTGAAGATTGGAGAATAATGAATGGCTGTACTAAAGTACAATTGGTTTATAAAGGGATCACTTCTTACTTCTTAGTGACGACAGATAGGTTGGGTTAGGGTGGCGGTTATCAGCCCTACAGCCGATCAGCCTCACATAGACCTATAAATGGTCCGTTGTGTTATGACGAGAGATGAATCGCTTAGACTAAAGTCTCGTTTACATTTATACCTACATGTTGAAGAACCTTGTTATATTGTGGGGAGGATATGCCGGCTTAAATTTATCGTTGGTTCTTTTAATATCTTAGGTAAGCAGATGCAATTCATTAAACTGATTAGAATTTGTATGTTGCTATCTATTTATACAAGTGAAAATCGTAAGTTTTATCTCCCTGTACGAGGCAGCCCATGTATATATTAAAAGGCTCAGTCACTTATTTGCAGCTTGCCAGTGGTAAACGAACTATTATTATCATTCGATTATGTATATTATAATTACATATCTCTACCGTATGTCATGCAACCTAGGATATATCCATTAATTGATAGAATCAGAGCCAATTTTTGTAACTCCTGTTATGGGCAACAACAATTTTGTTTACTTATTGGCGGTGTTTTTAGACCTTAAGCGAGCTTTCGAAACTGTAGATCGAGATATTTTAATGAGAAAAATGAAGAAGTATGGAGTAAAAGGAAAGGAATGGTCATGGTTTGATAGCTATTTGTCCGGAAGAATGCAGCGAACTAAGGTAGACAAGGCGATGTCTCAGAGAAAGGCAATAAATGCGGGAGTGCCACAAGGTTCTGTGCTGGGTACCCTACTATTTCTTGTTTATATTAATGATATAAAGAGTGTATTGGATGGTGCAAATATTGTATTATTTGCTGATGACGCATTATTGTATGTTGTGGGAGATGATATTAGTGAGTGTGTGAATGCAATGGAACATAATTTGCGAGAACTGAGTGGATGGTTAAGAATGAACAAGTTGAAAGTGAACATTACAAAAACCAAATTTATGACAATCAATTGTGAATATGAGGGTAATTTAAAAATGGATAGTGATAATATTGAAAAAGTGGAAAAGATAAAGTATCTGGGTGTGATAGTTGATAACAAATTGAAGTTCAAAGAGCACGCGGTTTATATATGTGGGAAAATAGGTAAAGAGATTGGTTTTTTAAAAAGAATACGAAAGTCTCTTTCAATGCTTACGGCAATACAAATCTAGAATGTAATAATAAGACCGCATTTTGAGTACTGTTCGTCTGTGTTATTTTTACTTGGCAGTGGTATGATGGATATATTGCAGAAACTTCAGAATAAGGGAATGAGAGCAATACTTTGTTGCAATAAATATGCGCCTATTAAAGTTATGCTGGAGTCATTAAAGTGGATGAGTGTAAGAGAAAGGATTGTGTTAAATATTTTGTTGTTAGTTTTTAAAATGAAGAATGGATTATTGCCTGGGTATCTGAGTGAATATCTGATGTATACAAGTGAAGTGCAGCCGTATGGCTTAAGAAGAGTAAATGAGTTTAGGTTAGTCAATTTTACCACAGTAAGGACACAAAATTCTTTAATTTATAAGAGCCTTAAAATGTACAATAGGTTAAGATATGATAGCAGTGATATGAATGTAGATAGATTTAAGAGATATTGTATAGAATTTATAAAGAGTAAGTGGAATGTATTGGTTTGTGATTAAGAAGGAGTTTGAGGTAACGTTTTTTTTAAGGTATGAATGAATGAATTATATGTTGTTGTAAAAGAGCATTAACTTTTTGCTAATAAATGAAATGAATGAAAATGAATGAAATTTTGTTTACTTTTGCATTACGGCGAGTGAGTCAAAGATACTGGCTGCTGGGCTGTTCAAATATCAGCACAGTGAGACCAATTTTGAGCAGGGATGAAAAGCTATTTGCGAAAGTACTTAAACAAAAATAGTTTAATAAAATTGTCTATATTTTGATTCCCATCTACAGTACATTTAAAATTCACTTCCATTGCAAAGTTCGTAAGTTAAATACCACTTATTTCATCATTTGCCCAGTGTCTGACTGTTGAATGACTACGACATATTGTACATAGATGGGATTTCCTAGTATTGCCTTGTCCATTTATCATATTATTTATATCTATTGGTAATTCGCAGGTTATTAAGCTTACTCCATTCCTATTAAAATCAAACTACCAAAATTTGTTGTGTTATTATTTATTTAATTAATAATTCCTACGAAAAATAGCGTACATATTACGCTCAGAAATTTTAACTTTAATTGAATGTCTGCAATATGTTTCCAGCACTTTATCTTTATTATTTTTATTTAATAAAAACCCACGCAGAGATCTGGTCTTGAACCAGGGCATGGTGGTCGTGCGGCACAACGAATTGATCCAACTTTTTCCAGTTTATGAAAATAGAGGATACATATTCACGATGAGAATGATAAAAAAGAGCAGACGAGATTTAATTACTGAAAAACGATGCGCTAAATTAGTTTTAAATGTGATTCCGAAGTTTTTAATATTTAATATGATTAAAAGAGAAAACGATCCTAACAGTAAAAAAACATAAATGGAGCGGTCCCATAACTGGCAAAGGCAGTTTGAAACGGACTGTCGAAGTACTAGCAAGAGTTATGTTTTGGAGCTATATGTCAGGCTATCGAATTAAGTTCCTCAATTTGATTTGATGGCACCATTAACTAACAAAAGTACCAAAACGTTCTAAATGAGCGCCTATTACCATCAATATCTATCCTTCAGCCACAAGAAGAAATTGTACTTCAACAGGATGGAACTCTTTGTCACACTTCATAGGTTTCACTGGTCTGCGACCAATTACTACTATGGTTGGAGACTGGCGAAATCCTAATAATGGATTGATCCACAAACAGTTCGAATCCTTCTTTAAAAGAGAATTCATAGGGTGTAATTATGCAATAGCTATGGGCGGACACATCCAGTAGAACTAAGGAAACTCTTCCCTTTAAAATAAGTGAAGTTTGAGATTATTTTACACCGGAGGACTGTGACAAGCACATTTCGAATCAAATAAGTTACAAAACAAGAAGGTGATGTAACTTAGTGGTTGAGCGTGCACATGAAGTATACATTATATTCATTTTTCTAATGCCACTTATAAATATTCCTTATTTTTGTTACTTTTAAATATATTCTAAAAATTTTACCAAAAACTCAGATGATAATAAATTTCAATTTTACGATAAAATAATGGTTATTTTATAGGCAAACAAAGTTGAAATTATGGAAAACTTGCGTCACAGTGCTTTTGTGCTTGGGGTAGTACAGTGGCGGATAAAACAAAAATCTATGGTTTAACAAAATTATACGAGCTCTTTCATTATTTTAACATTTACAAATTTTGGAATACAGTAGACTTACACAGGCCTCTCTTAAACGTGCACAAATAATTGTTGCGCACAATTACTTTGACAAAACTAGCTGTTATTTTAACAATATTCCGTATAGTAAAGGGGTATGGGGGCAAAACAGGTTTTAAGACTTCAATATATTATAACTTTTAAATTTCAGAAAATCTAACCTTAATAACAGAAAAAGCATAGTACAAGACCTAACAACAAAATGTTTAGACACTTGCATTTTGTTATCATTATTAGGATTTGAAACATCTGTAAAATAAATAGTAGACAATTGTACCCAGGTTATCTGTATCTAAAATGTTAAGTAAAAAACGAAGATTTCAATTTTATTTAGAAAAAATAAAAATAAAACATTTACTTCTGGCCAATAAAAAGGTCATACATATCTTATAGGTGTGGTAGTTTTAATACTTGTCGACATTTAACGATTGGTTGATATCAATAATTTTTAGTGTAAACAATAAATGTCCAATATCTTTAGGATTCTGACACTTTTAAACCTACATTCTCTGCTCAGATTCAAACTGAGGATGCCCTAATAAGGCGAAACGCGAAACTTTTATTTAGGTTTCGCATGCTATAGGACAGCCGAAAATATTGTTAATGGCAAATAGAAATAAATAACAATATAAATAGAACAGAATAGAAAATTGAAGTGTAACGGTTGCATTATTATACACTTTTAAACGATTCACCCGCATTACTTATGGTACTTTCCCAGTATGTTTCTAATAATATGAATGTAATGATCGTGCAGTCAGTTTGATAACGTATCGGCCTACCAAACCGGAGGTCCCAGGCAGGGAGTCGAAATGGGACCGCAACCGAAATTATAATTCGGTTACGGTCAACCGAAATCAAATTGGGTTTTTAAACCGCAATTGCAACAACCTTAACCGTAATTAATTTTCTTCAATTCGGTTTCGGTTAGAACCGAAATGTAAAATTTCATTTTCGGTTTCGGTTAAAACCGAAATGTGAAATATAATTTTCGGTTTCGGTTAAAACCGAAATGTGAAATATAGTTTTCGGTTGCGGTTAAAAACCACGTAGATAAAATTTTCGGTTTCGGTTACAACTGAAACGTTAGGGTTAGAGTTAAATTGCTGTCGTTGGGATTTTTATATAATATAATAAAGTCATCCGACTCCCCTCTACTCCCTACCACCCTCCCTTCATCTAGACATTTACTCCCCTTCACCTCACCTCCCCACCACTCCCCTTCCCCTCACCTTCCCCTCCCCCTCCCCTTCCCACCCCTTCACCCCCACCCTCTTCCAACAGACGGTCTCTTCATCAAGACATTTACCGAATATGCTATGTAATGAAGGTAGTGAAAAATCGAAAGACCGGACATATAACTTCTTCCGCGGTCGGTACCAATTTAAATCAGTCTTTGAATTTCGGTCTGGCGG
This sequence comes from Leptarthrus brevirostris, assembly GCA_964036015.1. Taxonomy (NCBI): domain Eukaryota; kingdom Metazoa; phylum Arthropoda; class Insecta; order Diptera; family Asilidae; genus Leptarthrus; species Leptarthrus brevirostris. The sequence goes on along the minus strand of OZ038372.1, from coordinate 114,547,746 downwards.
TTACGGTCACATATTTTTAAGGTCTTTTTATTTCGGGACCTTTTAATTTCGGTCGCTCTATTTCGGTACACTTTAAATTTCGGTTTTAATTTCGGTTCCGAAATCAAGACCGGTTAAAACAACCGAAATATGACAGGTTTCGGTCCCGTTTCGACTCCCTGGTCCCAGGTTCACATCGCACCAGGGAGACCCATGGTTGTTTTCTGATCAGCCATGGAGGGTTGCAGAGAAAATGTCAGTGGTTCGAAGTCCATTTTAAATTATAGATCCACTTGCAATCGTTTTTTCAAATCGGGTGAAGTTCTCCCGCTCCATGCCCCACAAGGAGTTACGGGAACTAGAGAGAGAATAATCGTGCACCTTTTATATTAAATAAAAACGTACAAATTTGCTAAAATAAATCTTTTTTGTAAAATTTCATATACTTATTGTATAAAATATATTAATAAACTATATATATAGATTAAAATAAATTGTGTGCATACTTGCAACTCTTCGTTATATATGACGCATTGTTACGCCTTTCATGATTCCTTCCTCTCCCTCACGTGCGTTCTTATAATTTTTTCTCGGTTTTAGTCATGTAGTTCATTTTCTACTTATTATTATGTGCAGGAAAATATTGAATTACATTGTATAAACTTTATGAAATTTACACAATTTTATTAATTGTTTCAGAAATTTTATTCGAAGAAAAAATGAGTGACATCGTTTACCCACAAGGCTGTAAGCCTATAAAAGAAGACTTAGGACCCGATGAATTAATTCGTCGTTTAAAGGTATATCTAACATTAATTGGCGTATATCTGATTTTTATAATATTTTCTTTTTAATTTAGACTTTGGCACGCACACTCCAAGCAATGGGTCAAGATGATGGCTTGTATCAGCGATATATTCCTTTGGCATTACATTTGGTAGATGAACACTTTTTACAACATCCATCACAAGACGTACAACTTTTAGTTGCCTGTTGTATAACGGATTTTCTTAGAGTCTATGCTCCTGAAGCTCCTTATGAAGACGAAGAGCAAATCAAAGGAATATTTATGTTTTTAATAAAACAATTGGGTGGACTAAAAGATCCCAAAGATCCAGCGTTTAAACGTTATTTTTATTTATTGGAAAGGTTAGCTTACGTAAAATCATTTCAGCTGTGCTTTGAAATTGAAGACTATCAAGACATATTCTGCGGTCTTTTTTCTTTATTTTTTAAGATTGTTAAGTACGAATCATACTGCATTTAGTTTGATAGTATTTTACTAATTGTATTTTTTTTTAGTGATGAGCATAGTTGGATAGTTAAAAATTTTATGTTAGCTCTCCTGTGTCCTTTGATAACTGAGTCTGATAATGTTTCTACAGAATTATTAGATATAATTTTAATAAATATCGTGGAACCGCAAAAAGTACAGAAGAAAAACGCTTATCAACTTGCACGTGACCTAATTGTCAGGACTAGTGACACATTAGAAACATATATAAAAAAGGTATGAACTTTTAGATCAATCTAAATTATAAAATAAATTTTTATCATTTTTAGTTCTTTAATCAAGTTTTAATAATGGATAAGGTGGAAAAGACTTATGCGATCTCTTTTAAAGTCTACGATCTCATATATGAATTGAACGTAATTAACCCTAGTTTACTGTATTCAGTACTCCCGCAATTGGAATGCAAGTTAAAGTCATCTACCGAAACGGAACGTTTAAGTTAGTTTTTTATTTTTTATTTGATAAAGTAATTTATTAAAAGAAAAGTCCATTCTAGAAGCGGTAGCGTTGCTGGCTAGAATGTTTTCTGAAAAAGATTCTAATATATCTGAAAAGCATGTTCCTTTGTGGCGACAATTTCTAGGACGATTCGACGATATAGCCGTACCTATAAGAATAAAATGTGTTCAAAGTACTATGCATTTTCTTCTAAACCATCCTCACCTTCGCAAAGACATTATTGAAACATTGAAGGCCCGATCACACGATTCTGATGAAACTGTTCGTTATGAAGTTGTGATGGCTATAGTAGAAACTGCCAAACGGGACTTTCAAATTGTATCCGAGTCTGAAAATTTATTAGAAATTGTCAAAGAGAGTACCTTGGATAAAAAATTCAAAATTCGCAAAGAAGGAATGAATGGTCTAGCAATGATTTATAAAAAATATTTGGCTGACTCCGATGTACCAGAAGCAACAAAGAATGCTGTGAATTGGATTAAAGACAAGATTTTGCACGGCTACTATATGACTGGAACTGAGCACCAACTATTAGTCGAAAGATTACTTATTACTTGTCTAGTCCCTTATCAACTTCCTGCTGACCAAAGAATGAGAAAACTGTATCAGTTGCTAGGAACTATTGACGAAAATGCTATTAGAGCATTTATTGAAGTTCAAAATAATGAATTGAAAGATCGGAAAAATGTTACCGACTGGATCAAATTACATCGAGCAAAAGTAATGACGCCAAAGTTACAAAAAGAAATGAATGCCAAATGTGTTGTTATTTCAAAGTAAGATAGTACAGAAATTTCTTATCATATGCTTATTATATAAACACTATTTTTGCAGACAATTACCAGATCCTATTAGAGCTCAAGAGTTCCTGACAAAATTCAGTGTACACATGCGCAAAGATGTTAATTTGCTTCGAGGCATGGAAACTATTTTGGAGAAAAAGTACTTAAAAAGCTGGGGCAACGTATTACGAATAATTTGTATTACAATACTGTTAAGATGTTATTAGAAGGGATTGCATCAGTTATGGTTGACAAAGATTCAATCGAAATCCTAGTAAGGTATGTACTTTAGATAATTTTGAACTGCTGAACACTGAACATTAAGCAAACAAAACCAACAGCTAAGAACGAAAGAAATAAATATTACAGATGAATTTATTTTCAATTTAACGCCCAATTCAAAACAAATGGCGAATTCAATCGCAAACGCGCTAACGGGCAGGTCTTATGATGTTCGGGATTATAAAATCATGAACTGTTCAGGACCAGCGCTAAATATATAAAAGGTAAAGCATGTAACGGACCTATTTACAACAGATGAAGATGATCCAATGAAAGAGTAAAGAAAGCAACCCGGTTAACTCTAACTCATTAACTCCATGGAGGACATAATTATCCTCCAATGGAATATTAGAGGGGTCTATAATAACCTCCCACAACTACAGTTGCTAATTGACAAATATAGACCACAAATAGTTATTCTATAGGAAACGAATATCCTGGTAGGTGAAGAGCCTGAACGGCTACTAGGATTTAATTATATAGGGAAAAATAATGAGAGGTTGACCAGATACGGCGGTGCTGCCATTTTGGTGCATACAGGTCTCCTACAGGTAACTTGACTTAACAACATCACTGACTTGCTGTGCAGTAAGTGTCCAGACAAAACCCACACTAACAATAGCCTCCCTGTACATTGAGTGCGACCGAGAGCTAACTCAGTCAAAGCTAGAGAGATTATCAGACCAATTACCGGGCCCTCAAATCCTCGGTGGCGATTTCAATGCACACAGTCCCACCTGTGGCTGTGGACTGGAATCGGAAAGGCAGGATTGTCTCGGATTGGTTGGGGGACGCCCCCTTGGTACTACTCAATGATACAACCCCGACTCACATATCCAATTTTAACACCTTTTCCTCCATCGACCTATTCTTATCCTCTCCTAAGATTACCCCACTAACATCCTGGACCGTGCACAGCAATCCAGAATGAAGTGACCACTTCCCGATGGTCATTAGAATAAATAAAGCTACTACAAACTACAAGCCGATAGTCAGGGTCAAAGAGCAAAAAGCTGACAGAGATATTCCGGGCCTTAACGGCCAGGATAGCTCAGGACAAACCCAGGTCAGAAAATGTAAATAGAGAAGCTACCCTAATCGGGAAAACTATCAGGATGGCAGCATCTTAATGCATACCATCTGGTCATCCCACCCCTCATAAACAACCCCATTGGATGAGTTACGAGATCAAAAAACAAATCAGGGTCAAAAACAAAGCATGGAGAACATTTCAGAGGCACCCTACGACGGAGAATATAATCTCCTATCGTAGGGAATCGGCAAAATCCAAAAGGATGATAAGAATCGCGAAAAAAGAATCTTGGGTGCAGTGCGCAAACTCTATTGATCCGTCTACCAACCTTGCCGATGCATGGAGAAAGGTCAAATCCTTTTATGGGAACAAAACTCCTTCCATAATATCGAACCTAGAGTCTAATGGCCGAACTCTACACGAGTCCATGCAAATTGCCAATGAATTAGCGAATTCGTGGTCACAATATACTTCAAACAGCAACTTTCCGTCTATGGTTATATCCCAAAAACTCAATTTCAAGATAAGTGACCTACCATACGCTCCAGACCCAAAGAAAAACCTAACATACCTAATTACCTATCAAGAGCTAAGTTGTACTCTTAGCAATTGCAAAGGTAGTGCACCCGGACACGACAAGATTTCCTACGGCATGATAAAAAATGTCGATTTGCAACTCCAGCACAGAATTCTCAATCTCTATAACGATATTCTGAGCAAAAGTGTCTATCCTAGCTCAAGGAAAATCGCGATACAGATTCCACTCAGGAAAAAGTCGAATACGCATTCAAGAACAATTACAGCAAAGGATCTGCGTCCAATCTCGCTACTACCCTGTATATCGAGGCTTATCGAAAGGATACTAGGTATAAGGCTGGGGCAACTGCTAGAGGAGGAACTGTCCTCGCGCCAGCATGGTTTCAGAAGAAGACGAGGTACCACCTCTCTCTTACTGGAGCTGGAAACGAGCGCCGGACGGGCACCCAACGCAGGGAATTGCATGTCTTATCATTGGATCTAGAGAAGGCCTACGACTGGGTCTGTAGTCACATTATAGTTAAACAACTATTAATCTGGGGAGTTTACAGATCATTCTGTCACCTCATCCAAAACTTCCTAAAAAGTAGAACGCTTCGAGTAAGAGTTAATGGGTTCCTTTCAGGAACTCGAACATTGGAGAATTCCATCCCACAAGGATCCCCATTATCGACGGCATTATACAATACGTACCAACACGGACTTACTACTTGACGACCAACATGACATAGAGTACTACACATACGCAGACAATATTATCATAGCCACATCATCGGAAAACCCAAACGACGTATTCAGAAGAGCGGTATATAAAATGAATGCTTGGTGCGCGGAAAAAGGCGCCATATTGCCATTAGAAAAAGCGGAGGCAATAACCTTCAGTAGAAAGAGAGCACCCACGTTCAATCCTATTAGGGGCTTCGACAGCGGCCATTCTGAGGATTACCAACACCATGCTAACGAGATATATAGGTTACGGACTACTTCTGTATGGTAGGACCCGACGGACATACTTGAACAAATTACAGGTCAAAATTAACGAACGGCTACAGGGTTAAGAAAGACGACACCAGTTCCACCTCTATCAATAGAATCTGGAATCAGCTGCATCCAGGATAGAATATTGCAGGCCAAAGTGAACTTTACGGCAAAAAATTGCAATGACAGTTAAAGGATCTTGAACTATCAACAGCTATCTGGGACATAATAAAGAAAGAACAAAGCCGAAGAATGCTATTGAAGACGCAATAAGTATTGTAATAGATTTAAGAATACCCATAACGCCTCTCCCTAACCCTCCCCCCCGAAATCCCATACAGAGTGCTCCTTGGAGCCATGCATTTGGATACTAACAGACATGGAACGAGACAAACTTACACGTCAGACGGACACCAACGCATACATTTGGAAGCTCTAAATGAAAACAAAAATAGGCTATTCATATACACTGACGGGTCGAAGACCGAAACGCAAACTACAGCGGCATTAGTATACAAACATCCAGAAAATCCTCAATAATACGTCACCCATAGGGTAGTGCTTCATCAGGGGACCTCAGTATTTGAAGCTGAACTCACAGCAATTATCCAAGCTATAAACATAGCGGAAGACAACAACGCCAAATCTATAATTTTTACCGATTCCAAAAGCTGCGTAGAAGCGATCAAGAATCTGGAAAATCAAGAGCCTATGATCACATGGGTAAGGCATACTCTATTTTACAAAAAAGGAAGTAAAAAAATAGAATGGGTCCCGGGTTACCACGGGATACGAGGCAACGAAGCAGCGGACAAAGAGGCCAGAAGACCGATGAGCGAATTAGAGGCTACGTATGTCCCTCAAACTCAAGCCTTCATTAAGCGTCTCGATAACAAAGAATTTCTAGAAAGGAAGGAGAGGGCCTGGCGCGCTAATGAAACATTCCTAAGCACATACTGGAGGAAGGTAACACCACCATATTACCCTGCGAATATGTCAAGTTTTGAAACAGGAAAATTGGTGAGACTAAGGACAGGACATACAAGACTAACGCACGAATACCTATACAATAAAACACCATCGCCAGGATGCATTAGATGCCAACAACGATTAACCATTAAACACATACTGAACGAATGCATGACTACAAGGAGCATTCGGCAGGAAGATATACCACCCCTAATACAATTACTAGACCCCCAGAATTTTAGTGATCTTAAAAAAGTATTAATGAAACTCGAAATATATCACCTGGTTTGAAATTATAACTATGTTTAGCTTTATAGATATTGAATTCGACTATTGGCTAAAAATCTTAATTATAGTAAAATAAGGAAAATATTAATGTCTAAAAATATTTATAAAAATCATTATATGAGCTAGAACACATATTGTAACTTTATATAATCTAATATAAAATAATAGACATTAAAATTAAAAATTTAATGCGAAAATTGGACAAAAAATTAAATTGATGTTAGCAGTTAAGACAGTCTTAAAAAATGTGGAAACGCGCTCTATGGGCTAGAACCCACAGCGCATAGTTTGTAAGTTGTTTTATACCTTGGAGTTCTAAGGCAATAAATATTTTGAATCTTGAAGTTTTTGTAAAAATATACCTTTAAAATATTACCTTTCAAAACATGTAATATATGCAGATCGGAAAAAAAATTTATGGATAGATGAGTAAATAACTGAGAAAAGTGCCAAAGAACGGGTTTTTTGAGAATATATTGAAAACGATTCTTAAGAAAAAATAATGGTTGCCATTTTTGGAATCTATGCCCCAAAATACATTAAAAAAAGTTTATGAGAAACCAGATCTTTTTTGGTATAAACTAGTGTAATAGGAAAACTGCAGTTTTTTCATCAGTTGCATAGTTGCTGAAAAACAGATGTTTTTTGTTAACTTATAAAACCACTTTTGCGTCCGTTTGTTTGAATATTATTGAAATTTTAGAATAATGAACTGTTACAGAACCCTATTGCGCAAACCCGAATAATTATTGACTGATTTGTTTTTATAGATATCATCATCGATTCTCGGCAAAATGTAACTTACAAAACTGTATAGAAATTTATTATAATGGTTCCAGCCACAATTCACTTTTAGCTTTGTACACCTTTTATGAAAGAGATTTTTATAATCAAAATACCTTATCTTTTCGTTGTTTTTTTAGCATTTCAATTATACACTTCACACAATTATTTAGGATTTTCACCAAGAAAAAAACTCCGAAGAGAAGAAAAAACACGTTGACACGACTCGAACATTTGATATTGAAGAAAAGGACTGCAGTCCCTATCACCAGTTATAGTGGATTCAATGAGTAAGACGAGTATGTAACAAATTCGGGCAGCTGCAGCTGCTCCTCGCAAATAAAGTAAGAAGAATTATAGCAAGGACATGACCGTTAATATCCTTGGGTGTCGATTTTATCCTCTCAGGGGGTGGAAAAGTAGTTTCATCTGAGTTTAAACGTTTTCGAGAATGCTGATTACAAAAAAATAATTTCAGATGACTTTAACCCTTTCTATCCCCTCAAACAGCCAAAAATTAAATCATATCAACAATAATTACAGTAATGTTCAGCAATGGTTGTTCACGGGGAGAAGGATCGAAAATTGATACAAGCACAATAATAAGGAAGGTGAGTAGGCAAGGTAGCTTTAGTGTTGGTACTACCCTCCCAGGTGTTGGAATTTGTTCCTTCTATCTTCTTTTTCTGAAATCCTAACATAATAAAGAAGATGTAGAAACTTATAAAATTTTTTAGTTTTTGTAATAAATTACATATAAAAAGTAGTTATTGAGTACATACAATGTTGTTTAAGTCCATTAGCACATTCTACGGCGCCTACAAATAGAATTACATTACTCGATAGATGAAACCACCTTTTCACCCCCTGAGAGGATAAAATTGGCACCCAAGGGTAGTAACACGGATGTCCTTGCCATTATTCTTCTTCCTTCTTTTTGGCCGTTTGAGGGGGTGGGCATGGAGAAAAACTTTCTATTATATTCGAGTTCAGTCACCCCGAAAACGGGGGGAGGATTTAGCTTTACAGATGCCCGAAGGAATATATTAGTTTGGCTTTAGACCGGGCTACAATTGTGGCACAATATTAATAAAAAAATCATGTGAATAAATAAAACTATTGATATACATGATATAAAGTACTAATAGTGGAGTTAATGAGTCGGAATTTTGACCCAAAAACCTAGACAAATTCGGGCAGCTGCAAGACCAACTCCTCCCCCCATTTTCGGGCTCACTGAACCGGAATATTGTAGTAAAAGAAGTTGTTATCCATGCCGGTTTTCTCGCACGGGCGCGCCACAGCATAATTTCTGATAGAAATTGTTAATAATTTGACCGGGATATATGTAATAAAAGAAGAACATCACCGTTACTACCCTTGGGTGTCGATATTATTCTCTTAGGGGTGGAAAAATTATTTCATATATCTTCTAAATTTAAACGTTTACCACTCGTTTTAGAGGATGCTGATTACAAAAAAAATTATTTCAGAGGACTCTTTCTACCGCCTCGGCCAAAATTATAAGTCATTGACTGATAAAAAATTTCGATTTTTTTAAATTTATTTCCGGGAAAGTTCCGGTTATGGCTCGCCGAACGGAAGTTTCATTTGTTAGCGTAATTGGGGCAGACAGATATCAGTTACTAGAATACCAAAAATGTCCAGGTAGAAAAAAGTTTAGTATTTATATGGTTTCTTCAATTAACCTTTCATCGAAGAATTTGCACGTTGTTTCCTACACTAATGGTTTTTTGTACAGTTTAAGAATAAGACTTAAATGGCTATTAACAATGTTATAAAATCATTCGTTGTTAGCCGCAATCGATGATCACTTTGTAATACCACTAACAGATAATTATAGAGGAAGTTATTTGAAAGTATTCAGAACGTCTTTAAAAAGTCATTTTAATGAAATAGGTATAATATTTGCCTGAACTTAAACTTTGAGAGCGTATCTCAGAATATAAGGCAAAATGTAGCGAACAAGTTACCAACAAATTCAGTTAAACGATGCACCAATTTTAATTGAGTTTCAGTTTTATGTTTCCAGAAATTTTAATGGATTTTACACCTACCTTTTAAAAACCTGTGTAATAATATTTTGACAACAAAAGATGTAAAACACAAATAATTTCACTAAAGTCACGCATCACATAAAGTAAAAAGCTTAATTAGAAATTGAAAATAAATACCATACGCCATCTGAAAGTGAAAAAACTGAATGGTGACACATGACGCCATCTAAGCCGGAAGCAAAATCATTACGAAACATTTGTAGAAGGAACGACGCCTCAAAAGATGGCGTATTAAGTGACAAAACACGACGCCAGCGTCGCCAGCCATAAAGAAAGTCAAAATTTTGCTAGAAGAAAAACATAAATACTATGCAATAGCCGGTAGTAAATTGCATGAATTTACTACCAAATTAAAGAAATATTATATTAATAAAGAAACGTGAACCACTTAAATACCGTCGGGGTAGAGGAAGCCGCAAGAATTGAGTTAAAAGTGAACCATAGAAGGAACCTTGCCAAAAGGTTGGTTTTTTATTTTTTGTTTACTGTCTGCCAGTTTGGTTTTTGAACAATTTTAGTAAAGTTTAAAACGTGTCCAAAGCTTAAATTTACTGTGCACAATGGAGAATTGTTAATTAAACTCGATATTCACTTGGACTTAAAATATAACAAATTTTTGGTCGAGTAGTCAAATGGTTGTCATTCGCCACCTCTCAGCAAGAAAATTGAAAGGCTGGGTGTGGCTTTTTAGATCAATTTTTTAAGAATGATTTATTTATAAAAATTATTCTTTAATGATTTGAACAACACAATTTATGCTTCGTTATCAAATAATATAAATTTATAGGTATTGTAAAAAATATTTAAATATTGCAGAAAATTGTGCGTTTTGTTCAAGCTTCTTATGGACATGTTTTTATAATTTTTTTCCAATTATCAATAATATAAACATATAGAAAGTTTACTTGAAGAAATTGGAATTCAAGTTCTCTGGGAGATCAAAGTATATAAATTTTATTCAATTAAACAATTTTTCTAAGCAAAGTTCACTTTAGTAAAAAAGATTAGGTATTGAAGATTGGAGAATAATGAATGGCTGTACTAAAGTACAATTGGTTTATAAAGGGATCACTTCTTAGTGACGACAGATAGGTTGGGTTAGGGTGGCGGTCATCAGCCCTACAGCCGATCAGCCTCACATAGACCTATAAATGGTCCGTTGTGTTATGTTTACATTTATACCTACATGTTGAAGAACCTTGTTATATTGTGGGGAGGATATGCCGGCTTAAATTTACCGTTGGTTCTTTTAATATCTTAGGTAAGCAGATGCAATTCATTAAACTGATTAGAATTTGTATGTTGCTATCTATTTATACAAGTGAAAATCATAAGTTTTATCTCTCTGTACGAGGTAGCCCATGTATATATTAAAAGGCTCAGTCACTTATTTGCAGCTTGCCAGTGGTAAACGAACGATTATTATCATTCGATTATGTATATTATAATTACATATCTCTACCGTATGTCATGCAACCTAGGATATATCCATTAATTAATAGAATCAGAGCCAATTTTTGTAACTCCTGTTATGGGCAACAACAATTTTGTTTACTTATTGGCGGTGTTTTTAGACCTTAAGCGAGCTTTCGAAACTGTAGATCGAGATATTTTAATGAGAAAAATGAAGAAGTATGGAGTAAAAGGAAAGGAATGGTCATGGTTTGATAGCTATTTGTCCGGAAGAATGCAGCGAACTAAGGTAGACAAGGCGATGTCTCAGAGAAAGGCAATAAATGCGGGAGTGCCACAAGGTTCTGTGCTGGGTACCCTACTATTTCTTGTTTATATTAATGATATAAAGAGTGTATTGGATGGTGCAAATATTGTATTATTTGCTGATGACGCATTATTGTATGTTGTGGGAGATGATATTAGTGAGTGTGTGAATGCAATGGAACATAATTTGCGAGAACTGAGTGGATGGTTAAGAATGAACAAGTTGAAAGTGAACATTACAAAAACCAAATTTATGACAATCAATTGTGAATATGAGGGTAATTTTAAAAAGGATAGTGATAACATTGAAAAAGTGGAAAAGATAAAGTATCTGGGTGTGATAGTTGATAACAAATTGAAGTTCAAAGAGCAAGTTCAAATTTCTTTGCGCCTATTAAAGTTATGCTGGAGTCATTAAAGTGGATGAGTGTAAGAGAAAGGATTGTGTTAAATATTTTGTTGTTAGTTTTTAAAATGAAGAATGGATTATTGCCTGGGTATCTGAGTGAATATCTGATGTATACAAGTGAAGTGCAGCCGTATGGCTTAAGAAGAGTAAATGAGTTTAGGTTAGTCAATTTTACCACAGTAAGGACACAAAATTCTTTAATTTATAAGAGCCTTAAAATGTACAATAGGTTAAGATATGATAGCAGTGATATGAATGTAGATAGATTTAAGAGATATTGTATAGAATTTATAAAGAGTAAGTGGAATGTATTGGTTTGTGATTAAGAAGGAGTTTGAGGTAACGTTTTTTTTAAGGTATGAATGAATGAATTATATGTTGTTGTAAAAGAGCATTAACTTTTTGCTAATAAATGAAATGAATGAAAATGAATGAAATTTTGTTTACTTTTGCATTACGGCGAGTGAGTCAAAGATACTGGCTGCTGGGCTGTTCAAATATCAGCACAGTGAGACCAATTTTGAGCAGGGATGAAAAGCTATTTGCGAAAGTACTTAAACAAAAATAGTTTAATAAAATTGTCTATATTTTGATTCCCATCTACAGTACATTTAAAATTCACTTCCATTGCAAAGTTCGTAAGTTAAATACCACTTATTTCATCATTTGCCCAGTGTCTGACTGTTGAATGACTACGACATATTGTACATAGATGGGATTTCCTAGTATTGCCTTGTCCATTTATCATATTATTTATATCTATTGGTAATTCGCAGGTTATTAAGCTTACTCCATTCCTATTAAAATCAAACTACCAAAATTTGTTGTGTTATTATTTATTTAATTGGTAATTCCTACCAAAAATAGCGTACATATTACGCTCAGAAATTTTAACTTTAATTGAATGTCTGCAATATGTTTCCAGCACTTTATCTTTATTATTTTTATTTAATAAAAACCCACGCAGAGATATGGTCTTGAACCAGGGCATGGTGGTCGTGCGGCACAACGAATTGATCCAACTTTTTCCAGTTTATGAAAATAGAGGATACATATTCACGATGAGAATGATAAAAAAGAGCAGACGAGAGATTTAATTACTGAAAAACGATGCGATGATTAGTTTTAAATGTGATTCCGAAGTTTTTAATATTTAATATGATTAAAAGAGAAAACGATCCTAACAGTAAAAAAACATAAATGGAGCGGTCCCATAACTGGCAAAGGCAGTTTGAAACGGACTGTCGAAGTACTAGCAAGAGTTATGTTTTGGAGCTATATGTCAGGCTATCGAATTAAGTTCCTCAATTTGATTTGATGGCACCATTAACTAACAAAAGTACCAAAACGTTCTAAATGAGCGCCTATTACCATCAATATCTATCCTTCAGCCACAAGAAGAAATTGTACTTCAACAGGATGGAACTCTTTGTCACACTTCATAGGTTTCACTGGTCTGCGACCAATTACTACTATGGTTGGAGACTGGCGAAATCCTAATAATGGATTGATCCACAAACAGTTCGAATCCTTCTTTAAAAGAGAATTCATAGGGTGTAATTATGCAATAGCTATGGGCGGACACATCCAGTAGAACTAAGGAAACTCTTCCCTTTAAAATAAGTGAAGTTTGAGATTATTTTACACCGGAGGACTGTGACAAGCACATTTCGAATCAAATAAGTTACAAAACAAGAAGGTGATGTAACTTAGTGGTTGAGCGTGCACATGAAGTATAAATTATATTCATTTTTCTAATGCCACTTATAAATATTCCTTATTTTTGTTACTTTTAAAATATATTCTAAAAATTTTACCAAAAACTCAGATGATAATAAATTTCAATTTTACGATAAAATAATGGTTATTTTATAGGCAAACAAAGTTGAAATTATGGAAAACTTGCGTCACAGTGCTTTTGTGCTTGGGGTAGTACAGTGGCGGATAAAACAAAAATCTATGGTTTAACAAAATTATACGAGCTCTTTCATTATTTTAACATTTACAAATTTTGGAATACAGTAGACTTACACAGGCCTCTCTTAAACGTGCACAAATAATTGTTGCGCACAATTACTTTGACAAAACTAGCTGTTATTTTAACAATATTCCGTATAGTAAAGGGGTATGGGGGCAAAACAGGTTTTAAGACTTCAATATATTATAACTTTTAAATTTCAGAAAATCTAACCTTAATAACAGAAAAAGCATAGTACAAGACCTAACAACAAAATGTTTAGACACTTGCATTTTGTTATCATTATTAGGATTTGAAACATCTGTAAAATAAATAGTAGACAATTGTACCCAGGTTATCTGTATCTAAAATGTAAAGTAAAAAACGAAGATTTCAATTTTATTTAGAAAAAATAAAAATAAAACATTTACTTCTGGCCAATAAAAAGGTCATACATATCTTATAGGTGTGGTAGTTTTAATACTTGTCGACATTTAACGATTGGTTGATATCAATAATTTTTAGTGTAAACAATAAATGTCCAATATCTTTAGGATTCTGACACTTTTAAACCTACATTCTCTGCTCAGATTCAAACTGAGGATGCCCTAATAAGGCGAAACGCGTCGTTTAAACAATATTTTTAAGATTAGCAGATATTATTTGAAACTACAACGAAACTTTTATTTAGGTTTCGCATGCTATAGGACAGCCGAAAATATTGTTAATGGCAAATAGAAATAAATAACAATATAAATAGAACAGAATAGAAAATTGAAGTGTAACGGTTGCATTATTATACACTTTTAAACGATTCACCCGCATTACTTATGGTACTTTCCCAGTATGTTTCTAATAATATGAATGTAATGATCGTGCAGTCAGTTTGATAACGTATCGGCCTACCAAACCGGAGGTCCCAGGCAGGGAGTCGAAATGGGACCGCAACCGAAATTATAATTCGGTTACGGTTAACCGAAATCAAATTGGGTTTTTAAACCGCAATTGCAACAACCTTAACCGTAATTAATTTTCTTCAATTCGGTTTCGGTTAGAACCGAAATGTAAAATTTCATTTTCGGTTTCGGTTAAAACCGAAATGTGAAATATAATTTTCGGTTTCGGTTAAAACCGAAATGTGAAATATAGTTTTCGGTTGCGGTTAAAAACCACGTAGATAAAATTTTCGGTTTCGGTTACAACTGAAACGTTAGGGTTAGAGTTAAATTGCTGTCGTTGGGATTTTTATATAATATAATGAAGTCATCCGACTCCCCTCTACTCCCTACCACCCTCCCTTCATCTAGACATTTACTCCCCTTCACCTCACCTCCCCACCACTCCCCTTCCCCTCCCCTTCCCCTCCCCCTCCCCTAACCTTTTCCTCCCCCTCCCCTTCCCACCCCTTCACCCCCACCCTCTTCCAACAGACGGTCTCTTCATCAAGACATTTACCGAATATGCTATGTAATGAAGGTAGTGAAAAATCGCAAGACCGGACATATAACTTCTTCCGCGGTCGGTACCAATTTAAATCAGTCTTTGAATTTCGGTCTGGCGGTTACGGTCACATATTTTTAAGGTCTTTTTATTTCGGGACTTTTTAATTTCGGTCGCTCTATTTCGGTACACTTTAAATTTCGGTTTTAATTTCGGTTCCGAAATCAAGACCGGTTAAAACAACCGAAATATGACAGGTTTCGGTCCCGTTTCGACTCCCTGGTCCCAGGTTCACATCGCACCAGGGAGACCCATGGTTGTTTTCTGATCAACCATGGAGGGTTGCAGAGAAAATGTCAGTGGTTCGAAATCCACTTTAAATTATAGATCCACTTGCAATCGTTTTTTCAAATCGGGTGAAGTTCTCCCGCACCATGCCCCACAAGGAGTTACGGGAATTAGAGAGAGAATAATCGTGCACCTTTTATATTAAATAAAAACGTACAAATTTGCTAAAATAAATCTTTTTTGTAAAATTTCATATACTTATTGTATAAAATATATTAATTAACTCTATACAATTATAGATTAAAATAAATTGTGTGCATACTTGCAACTCTTCGTTATATATGACGCATTGTTACGCCTTTCATGATTCCTTCCTCTCCCTCACGTGCGTTCTTATAATTTTTTCTCGGTTTTAGTCATGTAGTTCATTTTCTACTTATTATTATGTGCAGGAAAATATTGAATTACATTGTATAAACTTTATGAAATTTACACAATTTTATTAATTGTTTCAGAAATTTTATTCGAAGAAAAAATGAGTGACATCGTTTACCCACAAGGCTGTAAGCCTATAAAAGAAGACTTAGGACCCGATGAATTAATTCGTCGTTTAAAGGTATATCTAACATTAATTGGCGTGTATCTGATTTTTATAATATTTTCTTTTTAATTTAGACTTTGGCACGCACACTCCAAGCAATGGGTCAAGATGATGGCTTGTATCAGCGATATATTCCTTTGGCATTACATTTGGTAGATGAACACTTTTTACAACATCCATCACAAGACGTACAACTTTTAGTTGCCTGTTGTATAACGGATTTTCTTAGAGTCTATGCTCCTGAAGCTCCTTATGAAGACGAAGAGCAAATCAAAGGAATATTTATGTTTTTAATAAAACAGTTGGGTGGACTAAAAGATCCCAAAGATCCAGCGTTTAAACGTTATTTTTATTTATTGGAAAGGTTAGCTTACGTAAAATCATTTCAGCTGTGCTTTGAAATTGAAGACTATCAAGACATATTCTGCGGTCTTTTTTCTTTATTTTTTAAGATTGTTAAGTACGAATCATACTGCATTTAGTTTGATAGTATTTTACTAATTGTATTTTTTTTTAGTGATGAGCATAGTTGGATAGTTAAAAATTTTATGTTAGCTCTCCTGTGTCCTTTGATAACTGAGTCTGATAATGTTTCTACAGAATTATTAGATATAATTTTAATAAATATCGTGGAACCGCAAAAAGTACAGAAGAAAAACGCTTATCAACTTGCACGTGACCTAATTGTCAGGACTAGTGACACATTAGAAACATATATAAAAAAGGTATGAACTTTTAGATCAATCTAAATTATAAAATAAATTTTTATCATTTTTAGTTCTTTAATCAAGTTTTAATAATGGATAAGGTGGAAAAGACTTATGCGATCTCTTTTAAAGTCTACGATCTCATATATGAATTGAACGTAATTAACCCTAGTTTACTGTATTCAGTACTCCCGCAATTGGAATGCAAGTTAAAGTCATCTACCGAAACGGAACGTTTAAGTTAGTTTTTTATTTTTTATTTGATAAAGTAATTTATTAAAAGAAAAGTCCATTCTAGAAGCGGTAGCGTTGCTGGCTAGAATGTTTTCTGAAAAAGATTCTAATATATCTGAAAAGCATGTTCCTTTGTGGCGACAATTTCTAGGACGATTCGACGATATAGCCGTACCTATAAGAATAAAATGTGTTCAAAGTACTATGCATTTTCTTCTAAACCATCCTCACCTTCGCAAAGACATTATTGAAACATTGAAGGCCCGATCACACGATTCTGATGAAACTGTTCGTTATGAAATTGTGATGGCTATAGTAGAAACTGCCAAACGGGACTTTCAAATTGTATCCGAGTCTGAAAATTTATTAGAAATTGTCAAAGAGAGTACCTTGGATAAAAAATTCAAAATTCGCAAAGAAGGAATGAATGGTCTAGCAATGATTTATAAAAAATATTTGGCTGACTCCGATGTACCAGAAGCAACAAAGAATGCTGTGAATTGGATTAAAGACAAGATTTTGCACGGCTACTATATGACTGGAACTGAGCACCAACTATTAGTCGAAAGATTACTTATTACTTGTCTAGTCCCTTACCAACTTCCTGCTGACCAAAGAATGAGAAAACTGTATGAGTTGCTAGGAACTATTGACGAAAATGCTATAAGAGCATTTATTGAAGTTCAAAATAATGAATTCAAAGATCGGAAAAATGTTACCGACTGGATCAAATTACATCGAGCAAAAGAAATGGCGCCAAAGTTACAAAAAGAAATGAATGCCAAATGTGTTGTTATTTCAAAGTAAGATAGTACAGAAATTTTTTATCATATGCTTATTATATGAACACTATTTTTGCAGGCAATTACCAGATCCTATTAGAGCTCAAGAGTTCCTGACAAAATTCAGTGTACACATGCGCAAAGATGTTAATTTGCTTCGAGGCATGGAAACTATTTTGAAAAAAAAGTACTTAAAAAGCTGGGGCAACGTATTACGAATAATTTGTATTACAATACTGTTAAGATGTTATTAGAAGGGATTGCATCAGTTATGGTTGACAAAGATTCGATCGAAATCCTAGTAAGGTATGTACTTTAGATAATTTTGAATTGCTGAACACTGAACATTAAGCAAACAAAACCAACAGCTAAGAACGAAAGAAATAAATATGAGAGATGAATTTATTTTCAATTTAACGCCCAATTCAAAACAAATGGCGAATTCAATCGCAAACGCGCTAACGGGCAGGTCTTATGATGTTCGGGATTATAAAATCGTGAACTGTTCAGGACCAGCGCTAAATATATAAAAGGTAAAGCATGTAACGGACCTATTTACAACAGATGAAGATGATCCAATGAAAGAGTAAAGAAAGCAACCCGGTTAACTCTAACTCATTAACTCCATGGAGGACATAATTATCCTCCAATGGAATATTAGGGGGGTCTATAATAACCTCCCACAACTACAGTTGCTAATTGACAAATATAGACCACAAATAGTTATTCTACAGGAAACGAATATCCTGGTAGGTGAAGAGCCTGAACGGCTACTAGGATTTAATTATATAGGGACAAATAATGAGAGGTTGACCAGACACGGCGGTGCTGCCATTTTGGTGCATACAGGTCTCCCCTACAGGGAACTTGACATAACAACATCACTGACTTGCTGTGCAGTAAGTGTCCAGACAAAACCCACACTAACAATAGCCTACCTGTACATTGAGTGCGACCGAGAGCTAACTCAGTCAAACCTAGAGAGATTATCAGACCAATTACCGGGCCCTCAAATCCTCGGTGGCGATATCAATGCACACAGTCCCACCTGTGGCTGTGGACTGGAATCGGAAAGGCAGGATTGTCTCGGATTGGTTGGGGGACGCCCCCTTGGTACTACTCAATGATACAACCCCGACTCACATATCCAATTTTAACACCTTTTCCTCCATCGACCTATTCTTATCCTCTCCTAAGATTACCCCACTAACATCCTGGACCGTGCACAGCAATTCAGAATGAAGTGACCACTTCCCGATGGTCATTAGAATAAATAAAGCTACTACAAACTACAAGCCGATAGTCAGGGTCAAAGAGCTGACAGAGATATTCCGGGCCTTAACGGCCAGGATAGCTCAGGACAAACCCAGGTCAGAAAATGTAAATAGAGAAGCTACCCTAATCGGGAAAACTATCAGGATGGCAGCATCTTAATGCATACCATCTGGTCATCCCACCCCTCATAAACAACCCCATTGGATGAGTTACGAGATCAAAAAACAAATCAGGGTCAAAAACAAAGCATGGAGAACATTTCAGAGGCACCCTACGACGGAGAATATAATCTCCTATCGTAGGGAATCGGCAAAATCCAAAGGATGATAAGAATCGCGAAAAAAGAATCTTGGGTGCAGTGCGCAAACTCCATTGATCCGTCTACCAACCTTGCCGATGCATGGAGAAAGGTCAAATCCTTTTATGGGAACAAAACTCCTTCCATAATATCGAACCTAGAGTCTAATGGCCGAACTCTACACGAGTCCATGCAAATTGCCAATGAATTAGCGAATTCGTGGTCACAATATACTTCAAACAGCAACTTTCCGTCTATGGTTATATCCCAAAAACTCAATTTCAAGATAAGTGACCTACCATACGCTCCAGACCCAAAGAAAAACCTAACATACCTAATTACCTATCAAGAGCTAAGTTGTACTCTTAGCAATTGCAAAGGTAGTGCACCCGGACACGACAAGATTTCCTACGGCATGATAAAAAATGTCGATTTGCAACTCCAGCACAGAATTCTTAATCTCTATAACGATATTCTGAGCAAAAGTGTCTATCCTAGCTCAAGGAAAATCGCGATACAGATTCCACTCAGGAATCGAGGCTTTTCGAAAGGATACTAGGTATAAGGCTGGGGCAACTGCTAGAGGAGGAACTGTCCTCGCGCCAGCATGGTTTCAGAAGAAGACGAGGTACCACCTCTCTCTTACTGTAGGGTCTGTAGTCACATTATAGTTAAACAACTATTAATCTGGGGAGTTTACAGATCATTCTGTCACCTCATCCGAAACTTCCTAAAAAGTAGAACGCTTCGAGTAAGAGTTAATGGGTTTCTTTCAGGAACTCGAACAATGGAGAATTCCATCCCACAAGGATCCCCATTATCGACGGCATAATACAATACGTACCAACACGGACTTACTACTTGACGACCAACATGACATAGAGTACTACACATACGCAGACAATATTATCATAGCCACATCATCGGAAAACCCAAACGACGTATTCAGAAGAGCGGTATATAAAATGAATGCTTGGTGCGCGGAAAAAGGCGCCATATTGCCATTAGAAAAAGCGGAGGCAATAACCTTTAGTAGAAAGAGAGCACCCACGTTCAATCCTATTAGGGGCTTCGACAGCGGCTATTCTGAGGATTACCAACACCATGCTAACGGGATATATAGGTTACGGACTACTTCTGTATGGTAGGACCCGACGGACATACTTGAACAAATTACAGGTCAAAATTAACGAACGGCTACAGGGTTAAGAAAGACGACACCAGTTCCACCTCTATCAATAGAATCTGGAATCAGCTGCATCCAGGATAGAATATTGCAGGCCAAAGTGAACTTTACGGCAAAAAATTGCAATGACAGTTAAAGGATCTTGAACTATCAACAGCTATCTGGGACATAATAAAGAAAGAACAAAGCCGAAGAATGCTATTGAAGACGCAATAAGTATTGTAATAGATTTAAGAATACCCATAACGCCTCTCCCTAACCCTCCCCCCCGAAATCCCATACAGAGTGCTCCTTGGAGCCATGCATTTGGATACTAACAGACATGGAACGAGACAAACTTACACGTCAGACGGACACCAACGCATACATTTGGAAGCTCTAAATGAAAACAAAAATAGGCTATTCATATACACTGACGGGTCGAAGACCGAAACGCAAACTACAGCGGCATTAGTATACAAACATCCAGAAAATCCTCAATAATACGTCACCCATAGGGTAGTGCTTCATCAGGGGACCTCAGTATTTGAAGCTGAACTCACAGCAATTATCCAAGCTATAAACATAGCGGAAGACAACAACGCCAAATCTATAATTTTTACCGATTCCAAAAGCTGCGTAGAAGCGATCAAGAATCTGGAAAATCAAGAGCCTATGATCACATGGGTAAGGCATACTCTATTTTACAAAAAAGGAAGTAAAAAAATAGAATGGGTCCCGGGTTACCACGGGATACGAGGCAACGAAGCAGCGGACAAAGAGGCCAGAAGACCGATGAGCGAATTAGAGGCTACGTATGTCCCTCAAACTCAAGCCTTCATTAAGCGTCTCGATAACAAAGAATTTCTAGAAAGGAAGGAGAGGGCCTGGCGCGCTAATGAAACATTCCTAAGCACATACTGGAGGAAGGTAACACCACCATATTACCCTGCGAATATGTCAAGTTTTGAAACAGGAAAATTGGTGAGACTAAGGACAGGACATACAAGACTAACGCACGAATACCTATACAATAAAACACCATCGCCAGGATGCATTAGATGCCAACAACGATTAACCATTAAACACATACTGAACGAATGCATGACTACAAGGAGCATTCGGCAGGAAGATATACCACCCCTAATACAATTACTAGACCCCCAGAATTTTAGTGATCTTAAAAAAGTATTAATGAAACTCGAAATATATCACCTGGTTTGAAATTATAACTATGTTTAGCTTTATAGATATTGAATTCGACTATTGGCTAAAAATCTTAATTATAGTAAAATAAGGAAAATATTAATGTCTAAAAATATTTATAAAAATCATTATATGAGCTAGAACACATATTGTAACTTTATATAATCTAATATAAAATAATAGACATTAAAATTAAAAATTTAATGCGAAAATTGGACAAAAAATTAAATTGATGTTAGCAGTTAAGACAGTCTTAAAAAATGTGGAAACGCGCTCTATGGGCTAGAACCCACAGCGCATAGTTTGTAAGTTGTTTTATACCTTGGAGTTCTAAGGCAATAAATATTTTGAATCTTGAAGTTTTTGTAAAAATATACCTTTAAAATATTACCTTTCAAAACATGTAATATATGCAGATCGGAAAAAAAATTTATGGATAGATGAGTAAATAACTGAGAAAAGTGCCAAAGAACGGGTTTTTTGAGAATATATTGAAAACGATTCTTAAGAAAAAATAATGGTTGCCATTTTTGGAATCTATGCCCCAAAATACATTAAAAAAAGTTTATGAGAAACCAGATCTTTTTTGGTATAAACTAGTGTAATAGGAAAACTGCAGTTTTTTCATCAGTTGCATAGTTGCTGAAAAACAGATGTTTTTTGTTAACTTATAAAACCACTTTTGCGTCCGTTTGTTTGAATATTATTGAAATTTTAGAATAATGAACTGTTACAGAACCCTATTGCGCAAACCCGAATAATTATTGACTGATTTGTTTTTATAGATATCATCATCGATTCTCGGCAAAATGTAACTTACAAAACTGTATAGAAATTTATTATAATGGTTCCAGCCACAATTCACTTTTAGCTTTGTACACCTTTTATGAAAGAGATTTTTATAATCAAAATACCTTATCTTTTCGTTGTTTTTTTAGCATTTCAATTATACACTTCACACAATTATTTAGGATTTTCACCAAGAAAAAAACTCCGAAGAGAAGAAAAAACACGTTGACACGACTCGAACATTTGATATTGAAGAAAAGGACTGCAGTCCCTATCACCAGTTATAGTGGATTCAATGAGTAAGACGAGTATGTAACAAATTCGGGCAGCTGCAGCTGCTCCTCGCAAATAAAGTAAGAAGAATTATAGCAAGGACATGACCGTTAATATCCTTGGGTGTCGATTTTATCCTCTCAGGGGGTGGAAAAGTAGTTTCATCTGAGTTTAAACGTTTTCGAGAATGCTGATTACAAAAAAATAATTTCAGATGACTTTAACCCTTTCTATCCCCTCAAACAGCCAAAAATTAAATCATATCAACAATAATTACAGTAATGTTCAGCAATGGTTGTTCACGGGGAGAAGGATCGAAAATTGATACAAGCACAATAATAAGGAAGGTGAGTAGGCAAGGTAGCTTTAGTGTTGGTACTACCCTCCCAGGTGTTGGAATTTGTTCCTTCTATCTTCTTTTTCTGAAATCCTAACATAATAAAGAAGATGTAGAAACTTATAAAATTTTTTAGTTTTTGTAATAAATTACATATAAAAAGTAGTTATTGAGTACATACAATGTTGTTTAAGTCCATTAGCACATTCTACGGCGCCTACAAATAGAATTACATTACTCGATAGATGAAACCACCTTTTCACCCCCTGAGAGGATAAAATTGGCACCCAAGGGTAGTAACACGGATGTCCTTGCCATTATTCTTCTTCCTTCTTTTTGGCCGTTTGAGGGGGTGGGCATGGAGAAAAACTTTCTATTATATTCGAGTTCAGTCACCCCGAAAACGGGGGGAGGATTTAGCTTTACAGATGCCCGAAGGAATATATTAGTTTGGCTTTAGACCGGGCTACAATTGTGGCACAATATTAATAAATAAATCATGTGAATAAATAAAACTATTGATATACATGATATAAAGTACTAATAGTGGAGTTAATGAGTCGGAATTTTGACCCAAAAACCTAGACAAATTCGGGCAGCTGCAAGACCAACTCCTCCCCCCATTTTCGGGCTCACTGAACCCGAATATCGTAGTAAAAGAAGTTGTTATCCATGCCGGTTTTCTCGCACGGGCGCGCCACAGCATAATTTCTGATAGAAATTGTTAATAATTTGACCGGGATATATGTAATAAAAGAAGAAGAATAATGGCAAGAACATCACCGTTACTACCCTTGGGTGTCGATATTATCCTCTTAGGGGTGGAAAAATTATTTCATATATCTTCTAAATTTAAACGTTTACCACTCGTTTTAGAGGATGCTGATTACAAAAAAAGTTATTTCAGAGGACTTTAACTCTTTCTACCGCCTCAAACGGCCAGAAACTAACCCTTTCGCACATTAGCAATAATTACAATAATCCTCAGCTCGAATCGAAAACCAAAAAGTGTAGTTTTTGGTCGTTTGAAGGGATGTGAATGGATAAAATGTTTTTCTTTCTATGATATTCGGATTCAGTAACCCCAAAAACGGGTGTGGAGTTGGTGTTGAAGCTGCCCGGATTTGTTGCGTTCTTAGGCCAACATTATGACTCACTAACAGGAATATATTAGTTTGGCATGTATGTGAAAATTGTTCAATCAAAGAAACACCATGTCATTTGATAGAAGATTATATAACGAACAAATCACTTCGAAAGATTGCGTTCCGAGAAAAACATACCCAAGTTACATGACAAACTCAGTTGCAACAGTTGAACGCACTTTCCAATTTACGAACTGACAAGTAATCGGAAACTAAGCCGAAAAGTGTACTTAAAGTAAACTTTCCGGTTCAGTAGTAAACTCAAATACCGAACTGGCATCTAACACAGTCAAATGCGAACTCAGGTCAAACTGAGTTCGGTTTACTTTGAGTTTGTCATGTTACTTGGGTAACACTCGCGAAAGTTTTTCAATTGGTATTAAATAATTTAAATTTCCGGAAAAAACAAAGGCAATTCCAGTTAGCAAATCGAAATAATCATCTAGAGATGTATTCTCCAGGCCCTTAAGAAGACGATGAAGTAAGAAAAATTTCGATATTTTTAAATTTATTTCCGGGAAAGTTCCCTTAATTTCCGGTTATTGATCGCCGAACGGAAGTTTCATTTGTCAGCGTCATTGGGGCAGACAGATATCAGTTACTAGAATACCAAAAATGTCCAGGTAGAAAAAAGTTTAGTATTTATATGGTCTCTTCAATTAACCTTTCATCGAAGAATTTGCACGTTGTTTCCTACACTAATGGTTTTTTGTACAGTTTAAGAATAAGACTTAAATGGCTATTAACAATGTTATAAAATCATTCGTTGTTAGCCGCAATCGATGATCACTTTGTAATACCACTAACAGATAATTATAGAGGAAGTTATTTGAAAGTATTCAGAACGTCTTTAAAAAGTCATTTTAATGAAATAGGTATAATATTTGCCTGAACTTAAACTTTGAGAGCGTATCTCAGAATATAAGGCAAAATGTAGCGAACAAGTTACCAAAAAATGCAGTTATACGATGCACCAATTTTAATTGAGTTTCAGTAGTATGTTTCTTTTACACCTACCTTTTAAAAACCTGTGCAATAATATTTTGATAACAAAAGATGTAAAACACAAATAATTTCACTAAAGTCACGCATCACATAAAATGTAAAAAAGTTATAAAAATTGAAAATAAATACCATACGCCATCTGAAAGTGAAAAAACTGAATGGTGACACATGACGCCATCTAAGCCGGAAGCAAAAACATTACGAAACATTTGTAGAAGGAACGACGCCTCAAAAGATGGCGTATTAAGTGACAAAACACCACGCCAGCCATAAAGAAAGTCAAAATTTTGTTAGAAGAAAAACAAAAATACTATGCAAAAGCCGGTAGTAAATTGCATGAATTTACTACCAAATTAAAGCAATATTATATTAATGAAGAAACGTGAACCACTTAAATACCGTCGGGGTAGAGGAAGCCGCAAAAATTGAGTTAAAAGTGAACCATAGAAGGAACTTTGCCAAAAGGTTGGTTTGTTTATTTTTTGTTTACTGTCTGCCAGTTTGGTATTTGAACAATTTTAGTAAAGTTTAAAACGTGTCCAAAGCTTAAATTTACTGTGCACAAGGGAGAATTGTTAATTAAACTCGATATTCACTTGGACTTAAAATATAACAAATTTTTGTTCGAGTAGTGAAATGGTTGTCATTCGCCACCTGTCATAGCAAGAAAATTGCAAGGCAGTAGTGGCTGGATGTGGCTTTTTAGGTCAATTTCTTAAGAATGATTTATAAAAATTATTCTTTAATGATTTGAACAACACAATTTATGCTTCGTTATCAAATAATATAAATTTATAGGTATTGTAAAAAATATTTAAATATTGCAGAAAATTGCGCGTTTTGTTCAAGCTTCTTATGGACATGTTTTTATAATTTTTTTCCAATTATCAATAATATAAACATATAGAAAGTTTACTCGAAGAAAGTATATAAATTTTATTCAATTAAACAATTTTTCTAAGCAAAGTTCACTTTAGTAAAAAAGATTAGGTATTGAAGATTGGAGAATAATGAATGGCTGTACTAAAGTACAATTGGTTTATAAAGGGATCACTTCTTAGTGACGACAGATAGGTTGGGTTAGGGTGGCGGTCATCAGCCCTACAGCCGATCAGCCTCACATAGACCTATAAATGGTCCGTTGTGTTATGACGACAGATGAATCGCTTAGACTAAAGTCTCGTTTACATTTATACCTACATGTTGAAGAACCTTGTTATATTGTGGGGAGGATATGCCGGCTTAAATTTACCGTTGGTTCTTTTAATATCTTGGGTAAGCAGATGCAATTCATTAAACTGATTAGAATTTGTATGTTGCTATCTATTTATACAAGTGAAAATCGTAAGTTTTATCTCCCTGTACGAGGCAGCCCATGTATATATTAAAAGGCTCAGTCACTTATTTGCAGCTTGCCAGTGGTAAACGAACGATTATTATCATTCGATTATGTATATTATAATTACATATCTCTACCGTATGTCATGCAACCTAGGATATATCCATTAATTAATAGAATCAGAGCCAATTTTTGTAACTCCTGTTATGGGCAACAACAATTTTGTTTACTTATTGGCGGTGTTTTTAGACCTTAAGCGAGCTTTCGAAACTGTAGATCGAGATATTTTAATGAGAAAAATGAAGAAGTATGGAGTAAAAGGAAAGGAATGGTCATGGTTTGATAGCTATTTGTCCGGAAGAATGCAGCGAACTAAGGTAGTTTTTTTTGTTTACTTTTGCATTACGGTGAGTGAGTTATAGATACTGGCTGCTGGGCTGTTCAGATGTCAGCACAGTGAGACCAATTTTGAGCAGGGATGAAAAGATATTTGCGAAAGTACTTAAACAAAAATAGTTTAATAAAATTGTCTATATTTTGATTCCCATCTACAGTACATTTAAAATTCACTTCCATTGCAAAGTTCGTGAGTTAAATACCACTTATTTCATCTTTTGCCCAGTGTCTGACTGTTGAATGACTACGACATATTGTACATAGATGGGATTTCCTAGTATTGCCTTGTCCATTTAGCATATTATTTATATCTATTGGTAATTCGCAGGTTATTAAGCTTACTCCATTCCTATTAAAATCAAACTACCAAAATTTGTTGTGTTATTATTTATTTAATTGGTAATTCCTACGAAAAATAGCGTACATATTACGCTCAGAAATTTTAACTTTAATTGAATGTCTGCAATATGTTTCCAGCACTTTATCTTTATTATTTTATTTCTTAATAAAAACCCACGCAGAGATCTGGTCTTAAACCAGGGCATGGTGGTCGTGCGGCTCAACGAATTGATCCAACTTTTTCAAGTATAAGAAAATAGGGGATACATATTCACGATGAGAATGATAAAAAATAGTTTTTAAAAAAAAGTTGAACCGACTTCACAAAAAGCGCTAAAAAGCATAAAATAATTTTTAATTGCATATCTATTACGACATTTTGAAGTCGGTGCAAATCAAACAAACCAAACAACTACAACAAAAATATTTAATCGTCATTTCTTATGATCCCGTAAGCTGAAACGTTCAGGCAGTATTATGTATTATTTTCAATTGTGGTTATGTAGTTGTTTAATTTGCACCGACTTCAAAATGTCGTAATAGATATGCAATTAAAAATTATTTTATGCTTTTTAGCGCTTTTTGTGAAGTCGGTTCAACGTTTTTTTAAAAACTATTTTATTTTTCACTTTTTAGTGTCTTTTACTCTACGCAACGAAGAAAGCACCATCCGAATCGGTCCACGCGTTAAAAGTTAGTTGTAACCCCCTACCTCACCCCATTCCACTAAACTTTTTTTCTCATGGTATCAATCAAGGAACATATTCTACCGAACATAAAAGGACTCATCGAAATCGGTCCACGCGTTACGAAGTTACTACCCCTCCCCCTCCCCCACCACCACCATAGGACCAAATTATTCTCTATTAGCAATGGGGGTCACACTCTATACAACAGCCAAAGAACCATCCAAATCGATCCACGCGTTACAAAGTTAGGTTCCACCCCCTTCTCCCACCACCACCCCAGCAACATTTGTTTTCTCGTATATTCTACCCAATAGAAAAAGAATTATCCAAATCGGTCCACGCGTTACGAAGTTAGACTACTCCTCCCCCCCCACCCACACCTTTCACCATAGGACCAAATCATTCTCCTATTAGCAATCGGGGATCATACTCTATACAACAGAAAAAGAACCATCGAAATCGGACCACGCGTTACAAAGTTAGGTTCCACCCCCACCCCCACCCCACTCCCTCCAAAATTTTTTTCACCTGGTAGCAACCACGGAACATCCTCTACCCAACAGAAAAAGAATTATCCAAATCGGTCCACGCGTTACAAAGTTAGACTACCCCACCATAGGTTAAAGTTTTTTTCTCCTATTAGCAATGGGGGATCATACTCTGTACAACAAAAAAAGAACCATCCAAATCGGAACACGCGTTACAAAGTTAGGTTTCACCCCCACCCCCCACCCCCACCCTACTATTTTTTTGACATGGTACCAATCGGTGAACATACTCTACCCAACAAAAAAAGAATCATCAAAATCGGACGACGCGTTACGAAGTTATGCCCGGTCAGACATAAAAAAAAAAAATATAAAAAAAAAAAAATACGCGTCGAACTTAGAACCTCTTTGTTTTTGGGAAGTCGGTTAAAAAGAGCAGACGAGAGATTTAATTACTGAAAAACGATGCGCTAAATTAGTTTTAAATGTGATTCCGAAGTTTTTAATATTTAATATGATTAAAAGAGAAAACGATCCTAACAGTAAAAAAACATAAATGGAGCGGTCCCATAACTGGCAAAGACAGTTTGAAACGGACTGTCGAAGTACTAGCAAGAGTTATGTTTTGGAGCTATATGTCAGGCTACCGAATTAAGTTCCTCAATTTGATTTGATGGCACCATTAACTAACAAAAGTACCAAAACGTTCTAAATGAGAGCCTATTACCATCATTATCTATCCTTCAGCCACAAGAAGAATTTGTACTTCAACAGGATGGAACTCTTTGTCACACTTTATAGGTTTCACTGGTCTGCGACCAATTACTACTATGGTTGGAGAATGGCGAAATCCTAATAATGGATTGATCCACAAACAGTTCGAATCCTTCTTCAAAAGAGAATTCATAGGTTGTAATTATGCAATAGCTATGGGCGGACACATCCAGTAGAACTAAGGAAACTCTTCGCTTTAAAATAAGTAAAGTTTGAGATTATTTTACACCGGAGGACTGTGACAAGCACATTTCGAATCAAATAAGTTACAAAACAAGAAGGTGATGTAACTTAGTGGTAGACGAGCACATGAAGTATACATTATATTCATTTTTCTAATGCCACTTATAAATATTCCTTATTTATGTTTTCTACTTATCTAAAAAGTTTACCAAAAACTCAGATGATAATAAATTTCACTTTTACGATAAAATAATGGTTATTTTATAGGCAAACAAAGTTGAAATTATGGAAAACTTGCGTCACAGTGCTTTTGTGCTTGGGGTAGTACAGTGGCGGATAAAACAAAAATCTATGGTTTAACAAAATTATACGAGCTCTTTCATTATTTTAACATTTACAAATTTTGGAATACAGTAGAGTTACACAGGCTTCTCTTAAACGTGCACAAATAATTGTTGCGCACAATTACTTTGACAAAACTGGCTGTTATTTTATTTATAACTTTTAAATTTCAGAAAATCTAACCTTAATGACAGAAAAAGCATAGTACAAGACCTAACAACAAAATGTTTAGACACTTGCATTTTGTTATCATTATTAGGATTTGAAACATCTGTAAAATAAATAGTAAACAATTGTACCCAGGTTATCTGTATCTAAAATGTAAAGTAAAAAACGAAGATTTCAATTTTATTTAGAAAAAATAAAAAATAAAACATTTACTTCTGGCCAATAAAAAGGTCATACATATCTTATAGGTGTGGTAGTTTTAATACTTGTCGACATTTAACGATTGGTTGATATCAATAATTTTTAGTGTAAACAATAAATGTCCAATATCTTTAGGATTCTGACACTTTTAAACCTACACTCTCTGCTCAGATTCAAACTGAGGATGCCCTAATAAGGCGAAACGCGTCGTTTAAACAATATTTTTAAGATTAGCAGATATTATTTGAAACTACAACGAAACTTTTATTTAGGTTTCGCATGCTATAGGACAGCCGAAAATAATAATAATAGATGTAAAAGAGATATATAAGTGGTTGAATATGAATAAGCTCAAACTGAACGTGACAAAAACTAAATGTTTAGTTATGAATACTAGTTTTAACGTGAATATTGAAATTGATAGAAACAGAATTGAATGTGTGGACAATATAAAGTACCTAGGAGTTATTATTGATAGGGGACTTAATTTTAAAGAACATGTGGCTTATGTGTGCAAAAAGGTGTCAAAAAAGACTGGGTTTTTAAGACGTATTAGGAACATTTTATCTTTGAATGATTTGATACATGTGTACAATGTAATTGTGAAACCCCATTTTGAATTCTGTCTAACGGTGTTATTTCTTGTGAGTGGATAAATGTTTGAAAGAATGCAAAAATTGCAAAATAGGGTCATGCGTATTATACTTAGATGCAATAGGTATACACCTGTGAGATGGATGCTGAATACTTTGAAGTGGATGAACGTGAAGCAGAGAATAATATTTAATGTTCTTTTGTATGTTTTTAAGATGAAATATGGAATGTTACCTGATTATCTAAGAAGTAATTTAAGATTTGTGGGTGAGGTCCAACCATATAGACTGAGAAGTATGAATGATTTTAGGATTGAAAGATGTAGAACTTCTAGATGTCAGAATTCTCTTTTTTATAAGGGTTTACAAATGTTTAATAGTATGCCAAGTATGATAAAAAGTGAATCCAATTTGAATAGATTTAAGAGTATGTTAGAAGAATATATAAAATTAAATTTTTAGAAAGCGAATTACAGCTTATTGTTTAAGAGTGTATGATATTTGGAAACAAAAAGAATGTATGAGTGTGTTGTATGGCATAAATATCGCTAATAAATGAATTGAATTGAATATTTTTAATGGCAAATAGAAATAAATAACAATATAAATAGAATAGAATAGAAAATTGAAGTATAACGGTTGCATTATTATACACTTTTAAACGATTCACCCGCATTTCTTATGGTATTTTCCCAGTATGTTTCTAATAATATGAAAGTAATGATCGTGCAGTCAGTTTGATAATTCAATTCAATTCAATTCATTTATTAGCGATATTTATGCCATACAACACACTCATACATTCTTTTTGTTTCCAAATATCATACACTCTTAGACAATAAGCAGTACTTCGCTTTCTAAAAATTTAATTTTATATATTCTACTAACATACTCTTAAATCTATTCAAATTGGATTCACTTTTTATCATACTTGGCATACTATTAAACATTTGTAAACCCTTATAAAAAAGAGAATTCTGACATCTAGAAGTTCTACATCTTTCAATCCTAAAATCATTCATACTTCTCAATCTATATGGTTGGACCTCACCCACAAATCTTAAATTACTTCTTAGATAATCAGGCAACATTCCATATTTCATCTTAAAAACATACAAAAGAACATTAAATATTATTCTCTGCTTCACGTTCATCCACTTCAAAGTATTCAGCATCCATCTCACAGGTGTATACCTATTACATCTTAGTATAATACGCATGGCCCTATTTTGCAATTTTTGCATTCTTTCAAACATTTCTCCACTCACAAGAAATAACACCGTTGGACAGAATTCAAAATGGGGTTTCACAATTACATTGTACACATGTATCAAATCATTCAAAGATAAATTGTTCCTAATACGTCTTAAAAACCCAGTCTTTTTTGACACCTTTTTGCACACATAAGCCACATGTTCTTTAAAATTAAGTTCCCTATCAATAATAACTCCTAGGTACTTTATATTGTCCACACATTCAATTCTCTTTCCATCAATTTCAATATTCACATTAAAACTAGTATTCATAGCCATACATTTAGTTTTTGTCACGTTCAGTTTGAGCTTATTCATATTCAACCACTTATATATCTCTTTTACATCTTCCTTTATCATTCGCTCACACTCAGGACCATTCTCACCTACTGCATATAACAACCCATCATCCGCAAACAATGCTATTTTGCAATTTTTTAGGACACTACACACATCATTAATGTACAGCAGAAATAAAGTTACTCCAAGTATTGACCCTTGCGGTACCCCAAGATTCACATTCACACTTTCCGAAATAGATTCATTTACTTTTGTTTTTTGTGTTCTTCCATTCAAATATGACGAAAACCAGTTTAATTCCTTACCCGAAATTCCATACGACTGTATCTTTTTCAACAAAATGTTTCTGTCCACAGTTTCAAACGCTCTTTTTAAATCTAAAAAAACCGCAATCACACATTTCTTATTATCTATTTCAATTTTCCAGTCCATAATTGTACAATTCAACGCAGATTCGCACGAATGTCCCTTTCTAAAACCAGATTGCTGTGGTATAAGCAATCCATTGCCTTCTATAAACTCCTCTAATTGTATCTGTATTACCTTTTCGATAACTTTTTCATACACAGGTAACATATTTACCGGCCTGAAATCCATACATTGCTTAGCCTTCTTCAGCTTTTCCACAGGTACTACTACTGACTCTTTCCACGATTCAGGGAACACTCCATTTTCCATTGATCCATTGATAATATCCAGAAAAATATCTCCTATTTCTGGCATCGCGTCCAACAGCATATCAGGACTAATTTGATTGTAGTCCCTTTTTCGCTTCAGCATCTTGATTGTATCAATAAGTCCATGTATATCAATATATTTAAAGATAAATCTTTTGTTGTGTACTTCTACATTTGATTCATCGTACCTCTCATTCGTAATGGATTCATTAATTTCTTGCACACTCTCTACAAAATACATGTTAAATTTTTCTGCTTTAACCTGATTATCATTCACTGTCACTCCGTCAAACATTACTTCATTTATCTCCGCTTTACTTTCTCTCAAGACTAAATTCTTTATTGTCCTCCACATAGTCCTTTGATTCATTGATCTTCCAATTTGCTCTTTAATAAAGTTAGCCTTGTTTCTTCTTACACTCTTTTTATACATATTTCTTATTTTCTTATATCTTTCCCACTCCTCTTCTGAGTCTGACAAAGCTGCTCTGTTATACTGATCTGTTTTTCGTTTCCTTAAATTTCTGAGATTATTACCAAACCACACACACTGCCTTTCATTCACAAACTTTTCTACTTTTATTTCTTCCACCGTATTTTTCAAAGCATTCTCTAAAAGTTTAGCTTTCTCACTCACACCACTCTCCATTAAGTCATTTAAACCTTTAACTCTCATAGCCTGTAGAAAATCTTCCCTTTTATAATTCAAACAACAAATCCTTTTCCTCATTTTACTCATACTGTTTAACTCACATTCAATACTAATCTCAATAGTCTCATGGTCACTTATATTTAATGCTCTATTTGTTCTTGCACTCACCGATTTATCATTGGATATAACGTAGTCTATAAGAGTTTTTGATATTTCAGTCACTCGCGTATATTCCGATATTAACTGTTGACAGTTATTGTCTTCAATTATTTGCTTAATCCTTCGTTTATTTGCGTTTTCCATTTTAAAATCTATATTAAAATCTCCGACAACTATCACTTTCATACCCCTCTCAACAAGATCTTCAAACCATTCTTCGAAGTATCCAACAAAGTCAGAAATCTTAGAGCTAGGTGATCTATATACAATACCTATTGCCCACCACATACTCTCTCTACAAACTTTGACAGCCATCCACCAATAACACGTTCCGACTGATAAATTAGTTATAACTTCATACTTATATTCCTTTTTAGCATACAACACCACCCCACCAGTCCTAGAAGATTCACTATCACATCTATGCATCATATATCCATTTAAATCAATTTCACTGTCTTCAACATCAATTGTTAAATGCGTTTCTGATAATATTACAAAGTCATAATTATTTTCATACACAAGAATTTCCAATTGTTCAAAGTTATTCATCAGCCCTTGAATATTTAAATATACACCTTTTAATTGCTAAAAGCCCATTCTATTTTTTTCCACTTTCAGCTTATTCAAATATACCGGACATTCCCTACTCAAGGTCGAATGATCCACGTTAAGTTTTAAATTTAGCCTTTCGTTCGCTTTGCCACAATTATTGCATTTTTGAATTATATTTTTTCCACAACTTCTACTATCATGCTTGCCTAAACATTTAGAGCACACCTCTTCATTCCTGCACTCTATCGACTTATGGTTAAATCCTAAACATTTATAGCATCTTTTAACCGTAGTTCCATCATATACCATGCATCTGTCCCAACCAATATTAATCTTTCCTTTTTTTATTGCTTTTTCATATATATTATGCTCCATTTCTATAATCGCAGAGTAATATACTTGATTCAACTTTTTCACTTCAATCATCTTTAAACATTTCATAAAACCTTCGTTTAAGTAATCATTTTGAACTTTTATTTTCTCTACAATTTCATCTTCTTCCCACTTTGTATTCATTCCGTGTATTCTAACTTTTGGTCTTTTCAGCTCTGGTGCCTTGACATCGTATTCCCTTCCTAGTTTTTCCTCAATCGCTGATCTAATTTTTTTACTGTCATCAACGTTTTCACTTTCAATAGAAATCACTCCGTTTTTATTAGTTTTTAATGCAGTAAATTTTAAGTTTGTGGGGTCAACCTTATCCCTCAAATCCTCTTTTGTTTTTTTAACTTCCTGTTTTTTCTTCGGCTGAATTATGATTGGTGGAGCTGCTTTCAACTTAGCTGCATAAGTTTCTCCACCGTCGCTATTTCCCCTCTTCAGTTCTCTTTCATTTAATAAACGAATTCCATTAGCAATCTCTCTCAATCCTTTCTCTTGTTCAGCAATTCTACTCTTAGTTTCCATTACCTCTTTTAATACACATTCATACTTCTCTTCCATCACTTGTTTATAATCCATGCACTCATCACATGTATACGACACATTTTTCTTCATTTCTATCATATTCACCTCATAATCACTTAACCCCGTACATTTTTGACAAAATACCTTACCACATCTTCCATAACAATTTATTGCTTTTGCCGTCCGTAAACTTTGCTCACACTTTCCACAGCTTAGCGGCATTGTTTTCACATATATTTAGTACTGCCTGCTTTTGCACTAACACTTTTGCACAAATCTCCGTTATCAAATCCTAAAATATTTTTCTTTAAATTTTCTATTATATATTACGCTGCCCCATCTGCTTTTCTCAAATCAACTTTAAACTTCAAAACTCAGTTCATCCGACACAACTTATTATATTTCACTCAAAACAACCAAGCAAAACACTAAATTTCTGCGAACCAACTGCTCATGCAACCGCTCACGTTCAAAGTCCGTACCGCTAGATTATAATAACGTGAGATAACGTGTCGGCCTACCAAACCGGAGGTCCCAGGTTCACATCGCACCAGCGGAGACCCATGGTTGTTTTCTGATCAGCCATGGAGGGTTGCAGAGAAAATGTCAGTGGTTCGAAATCCACTTTAAATTATAGATCCACTTGCAATCGTTTTTTCAAATCGGGTGAAGTTCTCCCGCACCATGCCCCACAAGGAGTTACGGGAATTAGAGAGAGAATAATCGTGCACCTTTTATATTAAATAAAAACGTACAAATTTGCTAAAATAAATCTTTTTTGTAAAATTTCATATACTTATTGTATAAAATATATTAATTAACTCTATACAATTATAGATTAAAATAAATTGTGTGCATACTTGCAACTCTTCGTTATATATGACGCATTGTTACGCCTTTCATGATTCCTTCCTCTCCCTCACGTGCGTTCTTATAATTTT
The DNA here is from genome assembly GCA_964036015.1 of Leptarthrus brevirostris. Classification (NCBI taxonomy): domain Eukaryota; kingdom Metazoa; phylum Arthropoda; class Insecta; order Diptera; family Asilidae; genus Leptarthrus; species Leptarthrus brevirostris. The sequence continues at coordinate 114,511,699 of OZ038372.1, read as the reverse complement.
TTCTCGGTTGCGGTCATGTAGTTCATTTTCTACTTATTATTATGTGCAGGAAAATATTGAATTACATTGTATAAACTTTATGAAATTTACACAATTTTATTAATTCTTTCAGAAATTTAATTCGAAGAAAAAATGAGTGACATCGTTTACCCACAAGGCTGTAAGCCTATAATAGAAGACTTAGGACCCGATGAATTAATTCGTCGTTTAAAGGTATATCTCACATTAATTGGCGTATATCTGATTTTTATAATATTTTCTTTTTAATTTAGACTTTGACACACACACTCCAAGCAATGGGTCAAGATGATGGCTTGTACCAGCAATATATTCCTTTGGCATTACATTTAGTAGATGAACACTTTTTACAACATCCATCACGAGACGTACAACTTTTAGTTGCCTGTTGTATAGCAGATGTTCTTAGAGTCTATGCTCCTGAAGCTCCTTATAAAGACCAAGAGCAGATCAAAGGAATATTTATGTTTTTAATAAAACAATTGGGTGGACTAAAAGATCCCAAAGATCCAGCGTTTAAACGTTATTTTTATTTATTGGAAAATTTAGCTTACGTAAAATCTTTTAACATGTGCTTTGAAATTGAAGACTCTGGAGACATATTCTGCGGTCTTTTTTCTTTATTTTTTAAGATTGTTAAGTACGAATCATACTGCATTTAGTTTGATAGTATTTTACTAATTGTATTTTTTTAGTGATGAGCATAGTGGGAAAGTTAAAAATTTTATGTTAGATGTCCTGTGTCCTTTGATAACTGAGTCTGATAATGTTTCTACAGAATTATTAGATATAATTTTAATAAATATCGTGGAACCGCAAAAAGTACAGAAGAAAAACGCTTATCAACTTGCACGTGACCTAATTGTCAGGACTAGTGACACATTAGAAACATATATAAAATTGGTATGAACTTTTAGATCCATCTAAATTATAAAATAAATTTTTATCATTTTTAGTTCTTTAATCAAGTTTTAATAATGGATAAGGTGGAAAAGACTTATGCGATCTCTTTTAAAGTCTACGATCTCATATATGAATTGAACGTAATTAACCCTAGTTTACTGTATTCAGTACTCCCGCAATTGGAATGCAAGTTAAAGTCATCTACCGAAACGGAACGTTTAAGTTAGTTTTTTATTTTTTATTTGATAAAGTAATTTATTAAAAGAAAAGTCCATTCTAGAAGCGGTAGCGTTGCTGGCTAGAATGTTTTCTGAAAAAGATTCTAATATATCTGAAAAGCATGTTCCTTTGTGGCGACAATTTCTAGGACGATTCTACGATATAGCCGTACCTATAAGAATAAAATGTGTTCAAAGTACTATGCATTTTCTTCTAAACCATCCTCACCTTCGCAAAGACATTATTGAAACATTGAAGGCCCGATCACACGATTCTGATGAAACTGTTCGTTATGAAGTTGTGATGGCTATAGTAGAAACTGCCAAACGGGACTTTCAAATTGTATCCGAGTCTGAAAATTTATTAGAAATTGTCAAAGAGAGAACCTTGGATAAAAAATTCAAAATTCGCAAAGAAGGAATGAATGGTCTAGCAATGATTTATAAAAAATATTTGGCTGACTCCGATGTACCAGAAGCAACAAAGAATGCTGTGAATTGGATTAAAGACAAGATTTTGCACGGCTACTATATGACTGGAACTGAGGACCGACTATTAGTCGAAAGATTACTTATTACTTGTCTAGTCCCTTATCAACTTCCTGCTGATCAAAGAATGAGAAAACTGTATCAGTTGCTAGGAACTATTGACGAAAATGCTACAAGAGCATTTATTGAAGTTCAAAAGAATCAATTGAAAGTTCGGAAAAATGTTACCGACTGGATCAAATTACATCGAGCAAAAGAAATGACGCCAAAGTTACAAAAAGAAATGAATGCCAAATGTGTTGTTATTTCAAAGTAAGATAGTACAGAAATTTCTTATCATATGCTTATTATATGAACACTATTTTTGCAGGCAATTACCAGATCCTATTAAAGCTCAAGAGTTCTTGACAAAATTCAGTATACACATGCGCAAAGATGTTAATTTGCTTCGAGGCATGGAAATTATTTTGAAAAAAGACGTTACCTGCAAGGAATGTGCCGATACAATGGCAGGTGTACTTAAAAAGCTGGGGCAACCTATTATGACTAATTTGTATTACAATACTGTTAAGATGTTATTAGAAAGGATTGCATCAGTTATGGTTGACAAAGATTCGATCGAAATCCTAGTAAGGTATGTACTTTACAAAATGTTGTACTGCTTTTTGCTGCTTTAAAACTGCTAATATTTTATTCAATTAAAATTAAACTTGGTATTACAGTTTAGTTGAAGATTGTTTACGAGGAAGAGAAGCTATTACAGAAGTTGGCCTTCCACCGCAAATGGCAGGAGAAAGAGGCTTAAAGTTATTAGGCGTAAGATATAAAATCCAGTTTTAGAAAATTGCTATAGTATTTGTGATTATTTCTTTTTGCAGGTTTTGGCTTACGTATTCTCAGCACATTTTCTATACGATTCGGTTTTACGTCATATGATCGCATTGCTCAGTTTTGATACCGATTTCACAGCACCCTATATCCTTAAGGCATTTACATATTTAGGTCGTTATAGGCCTTTGATTGAATCACATCAAACAGTACTTGAAGAATTAGCACCGATTTGCAAAGAATTCGCTATTTCTGGAAATCCAAAACAAGCAAAGCATGCAGTTCGTTGTATATTTGTGAACTCTCAAAGGACTGATGATGAACCTGTTCCAAGTACCGTTGATATTTTTCCAGAAATTATCGAATCTTTCAAGCAGACACTCACTCCTGAAAGTGAAAACTATCGTACAGCAATAGTATGTTTGGGTCATTTGGCGTACAATATGCCCCAAAGGTTTTTGACGCAAATAAAAAATATTGTAGCTCGGAAAATAGTTAAAGAACTCCTTATTAAAGATGTTGTAGAAAATCGAGCGGATACTGTTCCAAGCGGAGTTTGGTGTGAAGAATCTAAATTGCCGGAAGAAACGCGATGCAAGGTTGAAGCGCTTAAAACAATGGCAAGGTGGCTCTTGGGTCTTAAAAATGATGTTTTATCTGCACAAAAAACATTCCGCATGCTTGACGCTTTTATTAAACATAATGGGGATCTCCTCTCGCAAGGTCGATTGTCTCCAGCTGAAATGTCCTGGTTGAGATTAACAGCTGGAAAAGCTATGTTAAAGATTTGTGAACAAAAAGGAGTGGGTGATCAATTTACTGCAGAACAATTCTATCATTTGTCACAATTGATGGTACATTGAAATTACTGAATTGTTTCGCATCTTATTAATATTTTATGTTTTAGATGGATCCTGTGCCTGAAGTACGAGAAATGTTTGCTAAAAAACTACACAAAGGGTTGAATAAGGGAATACCACATAAGTGTTTGCCTTTAGATTTTATGGGGTATTATGCACTTGGCGGAAGAGAAACAGATAAAAGGTAAACACAAAGTACATGTAATAATATATACAGTAAAAACTCCCTATAGCGGATACTGTTCGTTCCTAAAAAAATTTCCGCTATTAAGAGGTGAAAGTTTGAGGCAAATCGATGCTTGGGACTGGAAAAAGTGTTTACTTTTAAGAGGCGTCCGCTTTTCGGATATGTCCGTAAGGGGAGGTTTCACTGTATTTGTTATAAAAAAAAGTAACATATAAGTGCGCGTGGATATCATGTTAAAATTTAAATAACAATTGGCTTCGATAGGATCTCAGTGGTAAAACGATTACATTATTTATTAAATTTTCAGCAATGCTCTCCCAATCTCTCAAATGAAAGGCATCTTTTAATTCGTCTATATTTGAGAACTTTCAAAACTACTTATTTGGGCTCAGATAATGGCATGACAAAATGTTCGAATTATTACAAATAAGCCATTTTAAGGCCGAGCGTTATTCTGTTGGAAAATTACTCCCCGTGGGGACATCTGTTTTTCCGTTAAGAACCCCTATTATTATACGATATTTCAGAATAAATGTTCGCCATATTGATGAAGACACAATTTGAGTATCCTTTTTTCGAAATGCTGATATTCCTCGTGATATCATACCTACACTTCTCGTGCAGCGAAACAGACATACCCAAGGTTTTATAAGGACATTATCAAAACCACCGTAAACTACAAGCCATGAACTGAACTTTTGTATGCGGTCGTAAATGGTCTTACTGAATGGTCATATTTACATTGTTTCTTATGGTAGCCAGGGTGTGACTTTTCCTTAAGGTAACCAGGTCACGAATGATGGTTAAAATGGGCTTTTTCACGCGTTTAGATATTTTGCTCCTGTTCAGTTGGTATTTAAGATATAAACTCTCGGTTTTAAACATGCCTTAGAGGACGAATTACGGATTAAAATGAGTGCTAAACAAACCCTGTGACTATATTAGTGTAAAAGTTATTAAAATTACAAAATTACAAGAAAAAAATAAAACATGATAAAATTAACTTATTTAGGTACACTTTTCTTCTTAACCACTGGTGCTATCTGCTCCAAATTGATGGTGAACCTGAAACAACCTTTTGCCGAAATTGCAATTTTTGTACCATTTTTTTTGAAAAAAGGTCAAAAATCACTCTTTTAAAAAAATGCATTTGCATAAAGTTAAAAATGGAATACAAAGATGAATTTAGGTATAAAAGATGAAGGACATAAAGGATAAACACTGTGCAAAATTTCATCAAAATAGGTTGAATAGTTTTTTTGCAAATGGTACCTAAAGATCAAAAAAAGGAACTTACGGGTTCAGACGACGCGTCACCATCTTTTAAAATATAAATTTTTGGGGTTAAATAGTCGCGTTATGACGTGTCATACATTTTCTGAAAGGAGAAAGTGCGGGCTTTCAAATAGAACTGTTTTTAAAAAATCGATTTTTTTGACCCCATTCGCGACCTGGTTACCTTAAACTCGCCCTACCGCCTATGTTCTATGAAAAAAAGACTAATATTAACTTAAAGCAGACTAAAGTACAAAGTTCTACTAAAGTAAAAACATACACGTTATTAAGCAAAATAACAAGAAATCTTTAATTAAACGTGAAATTTTTAGCGCAAACCAAATTTTCATCCAAAACGCAAGCAGTTAGTCATGTCCGACCATGCTCTGTCGCTTGTATTTTCTTTAAATTTCCACTTCCGCACTTTTAGTCTTAAAAATGTTGATTATTTTCTTAAGTAGGGTATGAATATTTTTACTTCATTCGAAAGATTATTTTATTAAATTCAACGACGACAAAAATTTATGAGATGGGGTTGTGTGCGGAGGGGGCGTTACCCAATTTCTTAATTCACCCACCTATTTGGAGGATTATTTTTTAACTTCCCACATATAGGAAGTTATTGTAATGGGCCCGATTTTCAAAATTTTTAGTTTAAATTTTTTTTTTACATTTCAAAGTCACCATAGTGTTTTACGCATGTTTTTGAACACATGTATGTGTGTGTGTGTGTGTGTACGTACGTACGTTCGGACCCACTTTTTTCGACAACGAAATCTCGCGAACCAAAAATGATAACGACTTCGCTATGGTGCCATTCGAAGCGTATTATTGTCAATAAGAGCTGAAAGAAATTTAATCAATTTCGGTTCAGCCGGTTTTTTGTTTAAACAAAAAAACTGAAAAAAAAGTTGATTTCAGACTTTCTTGAAAAGGATTTCTTCGATGTAATTTGTTCTGATGACGATCGGGACATCAAAAAGTCGGATAGTAACAATTTATTATGAACAGAAATTGTTTATAATGATGAAAAATTGTTTATAACAATAAATGATTGTTTATAACAATAATAAATTTATAATTATAAAAAATGGTTTTACCTGGTTGAAAATTGATTATGAAAATTGGAAATTGAATACAAAATTGCAGATTGTTCATAGCAATTGAAAATTCTTATAAACAATTGAAATTGTTGTTACCACAAAAAATTTCTTTTATGAATAAACTTTGTTTATATCAATTAAAAATGGTCTATAACAATTAAGAATTGTTTATATCAATTATAAATTGTTTATAACCATTCAAAATTATTAATAACAAATGAATTCCAAACAAAGTGCATTTATTTGGTCTTCATTAAAAAATAGTGCTATAACGGAATAATTTTTTAAAAGAATTTTTGCACCTAATTACAACGAAATTATCATGATAAATTAAATTTATTATTTTATTTATTTATAAATTTAAAATATCAATTTTTTAAGTATTTTTAAATGAGATACAAGTGGGCGAAAGTTTTTTTTTGAAAAAGATTCATCTGATCTAATTGGTTCTGATACAACTCGATACTTAAAAAAAAATCTAGAACTTTTATAGTTTTTTGTAACATTAAAAAAATGTTTAAAAAAACCATAAATAGTTGATATTAATGATAAATAAAACGATAAATCGAATAGTATGAATTTTATTGAGTTTTCACTTACTCGTAATATAATTGAATATTGTTAATAACAATTGAAAATTTTTATTAACTGGGAAATTGTTCGTGTGGACCTCAAGGGTCGCACCAATGATGCGACACCCAGAATCTGGACCTACCCCACTAGTTTTTTGTTGTGTATGATCACCCATTGCTACTCTATGGAAAAATGTTGACCTAGGGTTGGGGTAACCTAACTTTGTAACGCGTGGACTGATTTAGATGATTCTGAATGCATAGGGTATCTAAATATATTCAGACAAAAATGTGGCTTCTGGTGAGAGTTAGAGGATGGGCGGTGCCTAGCTTCATAAGGCGTATACAGATTTTGATTCGGTTGTCCAGAATACGTTTCCTGATTGATAAATGATAACAATTTTGGAGCTTGAGTGACTACGATAATTCTCTCTGGCTGTATAGAGTACTGTGGCGCACTAGGGCCATGTTAACAAGTTTCTAAGGGTGACCATGACTAATTTCGGAATATGTTGCCGCATTTGGATAATTCTGTTTCCATTCTTTAGAATTCACTACCTCTGCAACTTTTGAACTTTTCTCAACCACAATTAAAAATAATACATAAAACTACCTTAACGTGTCAGCTCATTGAGGCATAAGGAAGGACGTTTAAATACTTTTGTTGTAGTTGTTTAGGTTGTTTAATTTGCACCGATTTCAAAATGTCGTATTATATATAAAATTAAAAATTGTTTTATGCTTTTTAGGACTTTTTGTGAAGTTAAAATTTTTTTTTAAACTATTTTATTTTAGATATTATTTAAATTTTAACCTGAAATTTATTTGAGGTCAACCTAGAAATGTTTTAAATAACTATAACAAATATCTTCTTTATGGTTTTTTTTTAATACTGAGTGAAGACATCAATATTTCTCTTTAGTTTTGGTTAGGAGAACGTGCAATTTTAATTGCGTGCAAAGATGGTTAATCTGTCATAATTTCTAGGTTTGTATCTAGATAGGCTTGTAGAGTTTATAACGTAGTAGTTTGGTTGGTTAGTTGGTTTTCGAGGGGGGAAAGATGTGTGTCTTCCATGCACTGAGGCCTATAGTGGCCCGTTGTACGCCCCCTGCTCGGCAACGTACCCTAAAGCCAACTGATCCCCGTAACGAATTGGATAATTCGAATATAACCTGATTTCTTAACTTCTGCTAAATCTTCGCAGTAGTATGTTCCTAAGATTCTAAACCTTTTTTGCGTTAGGGCTGGGCATTGGCCGAGAACGTGTAATACGATCTCGTCTTCTTCCCCACATCCCCTGCATATACTAGTATTCGCCCTTCCCATTTTTATGGCATGCTCCCTTAGTCTCGGTACGTATATTAGGGTGACATCATTTTGTCTCCCTAGCTGCGTTAAGGTCTGTTTACATCCCTCTATCGTTTTTGATCTTACCTCGGCGTTAGATAGAGATTTGATGGACGCCTGGCTATCCGTGCATATTGCAATCCTAGAGGATCTTACTCCCCGTTCTATTAGCTGTTTAGCTCCAATCTCTATCGCTGCGATTTCACATTGAAGAACCGAGGAGGAGTCGTTTACCCCTCCCCATAACTCCAGGTTAAGTTCCTCGCACGATATTCCAAAACCACAGCCACGCTAGCATTTTGAGCCGTCTGTGTAAATCGCTAAAGTGTTTTCTTGGATCACCCCATTGTTGATCCATTCAGTTTTAGTCTGGAACTGCGGTTTGAAGATTTCCTCTAAATTTGGGTTATCCGTTTTGAAGTCCCAGCAATCTTCTTCCTCAAACAGTCTCTTGATCGTATTAGCATTACATACTCGGTCGATGTTTTCATGTTGGGTTTGCATTCCCCTTTTCTTCCACAGTTTATTCATACGTAAACATATAGCAGAGTTGAGTGCCACTTGCTTAACGTAGAATTCTAGTGGAGTAATGTTTAAAATGACCTCCAAGGCCCTTGTCGGTGTTGACCTGGTAGCCCCCGTTATGCCGTTGGGCCTGGTCCATAATCTTTTGGTTTCTGCCCAACTCTATCGCCTTCCACCAGACTATCGCTCCATGCGTTATCATGGGTCTGATTACACATGTGTATATCCATTTTATAATATGGGGTGATAGTCATCATACTTTACCTATAGCATTTCTACACGTCCAGAAAGCTCTTACCGCTTTGTTTTTCTTCTCGTATAGGGAGGCCAATTTAGTTTCCCGTCCATCAGCACACCCAGAAATTTGGCCTCATTCTTTAAGGTTAATCTCATGTTTCCGATGCACGGGGGAACTATCTTTCTTAATTTGTGTCTTCTGGTGAAGCAGCAGAGTTCCGTTTTATTTGTGCTTATCTTCAGTCCACAATCCTGCGCCCAAGAGGTTGCCGTGTCGATTGCTTCTTGAAGTAAGTATCCCAAATTTTCTTCAAACTTACCTCTGACTTCTATCGCTAGATCATCCGCATAACATGTTACGTGGAGACCTTTCTCTGATAGGGTTTCAAGTAGTTCGTCAATCACTATCAGCCACAGGAATGGTGAAAGAATCCCTCCTTGTGGAGTTCCTCTATTTACACGCGCCGTTAGTTGCTCATTTCCGAAACTTGTAATTATATTTCGGTCTTCCAGCATGGACTTGATCCACTTGATTATACTGTGATCTGTCCCCTTTTCTCTCAACCCGTTAAGAATCTTATCGATTCTGACGTAGTTGAAGGCTCCTTCTATATAGTAGTTTTATTATGACGCAGATAATTAAGGATTAAATTATGTTCTCCACGAGGGGCTTTGACTATTTCCCACATTAAACGCGATCTGCGGTCTGAGTGTTTTCCGTGTCTAATGATTATTTGATCTCTATTAATTATTAGGTTTTCTGACCCGTATAACCTATGCGGACTAGAAGATTTTTAGTTTGCTTACTGCTGCGTTGAAGTTTTTATACGAAGAAAATAATAAGTTATGTCGGTATTTTCATATCATATTTATTTTTTAGTTCGCATGTTTTGATGTCGTTTCAGAACAATAACCAATATGTATACCTACCTTGCAAGCGTAATTATTCTAATAAAATCAAGTTGTGTCGTTGAAATCTCTGCTAGCTAGTGTTCACTATACCTTCGTCCTCGTCCCTCTAAATTAAAATTTAATGGTAAATAATAAAAAATGTGAAAACAATAAAATGATTTTTTGCCGCAATATATAAGTGAAAGTGCTATGGCGGCAAAGGGTTAAAATTGTAAAATTTCTAATAAGATGATGCCAAAAAAAAATTCTATGATGCTATGCACAGCCTTAGTAGGAAAGGAAGCAAGGGATTGGGAATATGGGATTAATGCTTTGAGTAAACGAGCCAATTATGCCGGTTTTGTTAAAAGAGGAAGTGCAGTTTCCACTTTCTCTTCTTTTTATAAATGGAAACATATCGCCGTGGGCTAAGGCAGTACTATCAGAAAAATATTATACTATTGAAAAAATTGGAATCGCAATAAAATATTGTGGTAAAATCGTAATTTCTACACTTGTTTTTTCTTCGCGCACATTGCAGCACAACCTTTTCTTTGTTTAAAGAGAACGCAGGATTAACTTCTTGGTTAAAGTTGTTTTTGATTTTTTAAATTACAGTTACGGATTGCAAAAAAAACTGTTTTTTTTAGGGAGGTGAAACGCTTTATACACACTGGGCACCCCGTCCCAGCAATGTGGGATTCCTGTGGCGCATTTTACCGACTAAAACACCTCCCTTGCTCTCCGGACACTAGGCTGGAACCGTTTTCCACATTACTTCAAGCTAGGTCCCTTCCTTTAGCCCGTCAAGCGACCATCTGGACCTGACTATGCGATTTCGGGTTTCTTCGTCGCTGATCATGCCTTGGACTATAGTGTCCGGGGAGACCGCCCCTCCTATGTGGACTCTCAGCGCTCCTCTCTCGGAAGCCCATCTCTGACAATCAAAAAAGTGTGTTCTGCGGTGTCCGTAAAAACTATGTAATAAGGATAAAAGTGCAGGTAGTATACAGGATTACCGATGAGGGTATTCCCTCAAAATTTCAAGGTAATCACATAAAAATTGACCAAATTTTTACCAACTTCGATGTGTGTTTATAATCATTGTCCTGTTGAAACACGCATCGAAGTGGCATTTCCTCTTCAGCGAAGGCAACAGTAGTAGTATATTTTTATACCTGAATCTGTCCATGAGTCCTTCGATTTTAAGAAGAAGACCCATTCCTCAAACAGAAAAACACTCCCAGACCATGACATTCCACCCCCCGTGTTTTATTGAAACCCTGGTATTTTTTAGATCCAGCCAATTGCTTTCAGCTCTGCGACATGTAGAACGTGAACCTTTTTGACAGGGTCGTTATTTACAGCATATTACTTCGTTTCAAGTTCTTTGAATAACCCCAACAACTTTTAAAATTAATGGCTGTCAAATCAGAACTAACCTGTGAATCAAACGTGAATTTTGTATGGCGTCGTTTAAAAGATGGCAATACACGATGATAATAGCTGCGTTTTTTTTGCAGAGGATCAAGATACCTATGTGTAATGTGTGCAACGTGAAGTTGCCACGGGATGTTCGTCGGGCTTGGCGAGCGTCCTTGAACATCCAATGCACACACTCATAACTGAGTATCGCGTGCCTGTGGCGAAGGAGGATTATGGATTCCCTCTTTCAGTTTTGACACAAAGGATAAAAAAAACAAGACACCGACAGAAGAGAGAGCAACAGGTCTGTTCTCATCAGTTATTCCCGGCCATGCTGAAACATCGTGAAAATAGCAAAAAAAATGAAAAAGTTAAGCCCCTTATGCGATGGTTCAGTTCTTACTCACTCCAATCCTGCACCTGGCTAGGGTGCAGGCCCAACCTAAAAGGAAAGGTGAAAAAAGCATTTTTAATTAAAACAAAACATGGGGATAGGAGAGAAGGGATTGGTTAAACAACACGAAAAAGAAGCTTCATGGCAGTTCCTGAAATAAAATTAATTCAATTCATGTCACAAGATTTCATAATTTATTCAAATCTCTCAAAGCTTACTGGCTGAATCCTAAGATCTGTATCTACCTCTGTGATAAAAACAACTCCTAGGAATAAATTATACAAGACGACTAGCATAGATACTATATTCACATTTTTCTTATTACATTTCTTCGATCTGACCAACATTCCTTGATGGCCTGTTAGTTACTTGAACTGATTAGTAATAAAAAATTCCTTCACGATACGACAAACCATTTTTACCAAATTAATCTGTGAGAAAAACGTTACCGGTATCAATCTAGATAACACAGTTAATCAACGACTACACGCGTTCATAAGCGCCATTTTTACGGTATATGTCTGTTTTCTTCATGTTAGAATTCGATTAGAAATAACGATATTATAACGATGAGGCATCACAGGGAGCCTATAAAATTAGACAATAGGATAAGCTCTTTAGCAAGGAATGTGAGTGTACAATTCGAGACTAAGATGCCTACAGCTACCTATTAGTCAAATGTGTCTACTGGGAGTGGTCACGTAGAGACGGATTTAGTAATAACAATTAGAACGAAGATAAATTATCCCAAAAACTATCAATATTTAGTAAAGCTTAAAATTAAAGTGATTTTATCGTTTGTTCTAATTATATTAAAATTCACAGAAAAATGAAGTCGTCCATCATGAAATCAAACATATTGGGACGTTTTTTCTGATACGTAGTAAAAGTCTAAAACACTTAGTTTCTCATTATCTCTAGTTATTAGTTGTTCTATTGTGATAAGCTATAATATCCAATATTCTCTAGAAATACATGCATTATAGAACCGTTACGTATATGCAGAATTCTTTTGATATTCTTACTACTACATAGATTCTATATGCCTTGTTCATGTAACACTAAATATATTCATATTCCTTATCATTTGAAATTCAAGAAAACTTTTATATTATATTCCCTACTCCTGTTTGGTTCGTTTTATTCTTATTTTTAAAGATTTCCTTAGACAAACAGTTAGTTTTTCATTAAAGTAATTCAATTTTTCAATATACAAAGTTGATTATACTTTCAGAGATATATTTATGGTGGCCTTACTAAAATAATTTGCAGCTCTTTAAAGATAATATATAATTTCTCTAATGGCACCAATTATTTGAAATACTTATCGTTTAATAATATCACTGATATTAAAAATCCAGAAAAATATATAATATATAAAAGTAAAGACAACAATTTCTACAAAAACAAAAACAAAAAATTATCTTTGGTAATTGTGGACTTTCTAATCGATACGAAATTCAGAAATATATGAGATTATTGAACGCGGATAGATTATTCGTACACATGGATGGTGCTCCTTTCCCTTTTATTTTGAATTGTATCAAATGTTTTCGATCAAAATGCTAAGTACAAGTACAATGACCTGCACGTTTAAAAAAATTTTTAGGATTGATTTATTATGTCCACCCTTAATTGGCAAAATTTATTGTTGTGACTACTCGTAAATTTTAATTTTCGCTATTGGATTTTTCTATTTTGCGATTATGCTTTATATTTTAAAGGTAAATTCTACTCACAAACGTTCAAAATCCTGGATTTGATCTTTTTTCTTTCTGCAAGGTTAATCGTAACAGCTTCCTTATATTCCTTGGGGTTGTGAGGGCTAACCTTCAAGTGATTGAAATGTAGTAGTATCTAGTGAGTGTATCTGACGGTGATGTTTTTTTGATACTGGCAGGTGCTTTTTAAATGGTCTCGCTGAGGTGTACGGTGGCAGACTGCATATGGCCGAGAACAGAGCATTGAGGAGCCTGAAGACAGGGTAGGGTTGGCAAATCCGAGCTTTCCGGGTTACACAATCTATTGCAAAAGTTGTCTTTTATTGATATACAGCCTTTTTGTAACCTTTTTCCGATGACACTGTTGCTCTTAACGACTGATCTGTTGCGATTTACTTTTATTCCTGAATTGCGCAGGGGAATACGCTTATTACCCCTTTTGATTAGGTAAATGCGTCTACTGGAATCTAGTTCCAAGCGAACTGAAGTTTTTGCGGCGAAATCTTACAGCTGTTTAGGCACAATTTAATCTGTTGCTGCAAAAATTATTCCCTCTATCATTTCTTTATTTGAATGTAATGGCATTTGCATTGAAATTGCAGTTGACAGCGTTTTATTTTTAAGGTAAATTTTTTAAATTCCCTTGGACTGGATAGTGAATCAGATAAAGAACTGGTTCAGCAGTTTGTATGACGGAGATCTATATAGCTTATTAAAAAAACACAGCTAAAGTCTACAATAGGTACATGTGCAAAAAAAAACCATCTGGATCTTCTGAAAATTTAATTTTAAAAGTTGGTAACAGCGATAATCATTAAACGAGTAGACAGCTGCTGTCTTTTGCAATTTTAATTTTGTACAGATTCAAGTAAAGCGAATTACTATTAAGAAATGATTGCAGAGGAAATTGTGGAGGTAAGAAAATTAAATTTAATTAGCGGCCCTGATATAATTTTGTTTGTAACTTTTTTAATCTTCCAATACCGAAAATAACAGCAATAATTTATTATTTTTATTCTTCAGTTCTCCAGATTCAGAGAGGCTGTTCCTAAAATTAAACGGTTTTTGCAATACATATTTATTTATTAGTATAAATAACAAAACCTACCAAACTAATTATGCAAATCCTCTTAAACATTTTGCATCGGGAATCTTTTCTTACGTGCATAACTAAATCCGACTTTTCTCGCGCATAAGCATGCAAAAACTGATTTCTTTTTACTTCCCCATATCCTTCTTGATATGTGCCAGAAATTCAGATTTTAAGTGAATTGACTCAACATTATATATTATTTACATTTAACTTCCAATTTTGCGTCCGCCATTTCTGCATATTTGTGGTAAAATCACAATCATGAATTCCAACATTTCAAACCAAAACGATCTTAATATCCGGCTTCAATATCCCTACAGATCTTGAGTTGTTGTTGTGATTCCGTGTTTAAGCTTGATCTGGATCTGTATAGATCGTACACAAAAGAACACGGCTATTGTCGACTTTCCTCAGCAAAGCCATCTGTCTTAATTGACGGGTACTCATTACAAGATAATTGAACAGAAACAATTAAAAGAGCATCGACGTGATGCAAAAAATATTTTTTTAAATCAGATTTTTGAAGCTCACTTGTTTATAATTTTAACGTTTAACAATAACTACTGATTATGGGCCCGTTCAAAAACGCATTTATAATGCTTTACATTGCCAAGGCAGGTCACATGTTCAAAAATGTAGTAGATTGAGGTTTTTGCGCATGCTTTGGTTATCATCTTCTGCTTTGGATTGTTGATTTGGGCTGCAGCAACGCCACTGCTTTTCTGCTTCCATGCGTTAAAAATTTGATGTTTTTGAACAGGCCCTACAACTACAACAATTACTACTGATATGGCCTTTTTTCCTTTTCAAGTCTTTTTAATAAAAGTTAACTAATAGTATACTTCTGGTCCTAATTTTATTTTCCTCGTAGTCATTGGTAGAGTAAGGTTCACATGCTGGCCTTCCATTATGATGGTTCCACATATGAACCCCCGAGCGACGCACAGTGGATCAAGATCCCTGAAAGGTGGTCAAAATATGAAGATGAAGTCCAATTACTACGAAATTTCGTGACTCGGGCTGATTACAAATCCAGATTCAATTTTCGAAAAACATAATGGCGGACATTTTTTCCGAAGACACGTTCGATTTTGCAAATTATTATATTTAACGGGTTTTTTGGGTCACTCATAGCTAATTTTCGATCAATTTTTTGAAATACAAATGGCGGACATGTTTTCCAAAAAACGTTCGATTTGGCCAATTATTATATTCAAACGGTTTTTTGGGTCGTTGGTAAGGAATTTGAAATTAAATTCTTGGAAAACGAAATGGCGGCAAAATAATATTAGATTCGGCAAATTATCACTTTTGAGGGGCTGTAT
The DNA here is from genome assembly GCA_964036015.1 of Leptarthrus brevirostris. Taxonomy (NCBI): domain Eukaryota; kingdom Metazoa; phylum Arthropoda; class Insecta; order Diptera; family Asilidae; genus Leptarthrus; species Leptarthrus brevirostris. The sequence continues at coordinate 114,496,285 of OZ038372.1, read as the reverse complement.
AAGGGTCGTTTATACCGAATCTGGGATCAAATTTCCCAAAAACAAAAAGGAAAATCCAATATATATGTTGTTCAAAAAAATTTGGGTCGCTGATAACGAATGTCGAACTTCTACCAGAAAATAATTAGCGTATCCAATATGGAGAACGAGTATTCAAGAAGATTCAAATTCCATCATATTATAGAGTCTTTGGTAGCTGAATACGAATATGTTATCAAATTCTGCAAAAACTGAATAGCGGATTTCATGAATTAACGAATGATTATATTCGAAGAAATAATATAGTTTTTCAATGAAATCGGATAGAATTCGATGGGGTATGCTGTAAAAAGAATGAAAATAAAAAAAATCACGACATTTATTTGAAAATATAGGTTTTTTATGAATTTAATCATTTTCGCCTCAGAATAACAATTGTTTTGTTATTTTCAGGGTTAGTTGACGCGAGTTCCAGAGGCACTAGAGAGGTAAAAACCATGTGCTCATCAGTTTTGCATCCATCACTATTCTCAGATGTTATGCGTTGAACTGTGTGATTTAAAAAAGCTGCAAGTTCACTTCCGCACAAGTTTCTGTTATTTTTATTTCTGATTTTATAAGATAACAATTTGTTTTATCAGCAAGAATTTCGTCATATAAGGGGAATAATTTAGACTAGCACAACGTATTTCTGAGTATTGCCTTTTTGATAAGTTATTATTAATCAACAGTGCAAGAGCTGCCTCGCTAGTGAATGGTACCTCGTGTAACTAGTCGAGGGAACGTCTGTATTTCGAAGCTTTTGATGGATTTCCTAGTACAACATCCTTTTCCCTGAGCGCTCACGTTCATCTGTGTAGCGTATCATAATTCTTCTGTGCTTTGATCATGGCGGATTTTCTCAATTTTCCGCCGTTTTGTTCTGCTGCTGGATTCTAAGAAATTTGCAGAAAATCGTCCTGTATCTCCTGAGTTCACGTCCTCTGTTAGGTTGAAGTTGAATGATGCAGCGTCAATGAAAGTCTCTTCCGCGGTTATTTTTTTTAAAGAATTTGTATTCGATTTTATAAGATTCCTGCCATTTCTGCTTCATTTTAACAAGTATCGGTTGAATTTTTGTTGTGATGGTTTCCGGCAATTTGCAAACATTTCCTCGACGATTTGAAAGATTATTGTGAAAATCTCCTTGAAACTTTTTGATAATAGTTGGGTTTTAACGTCATCGAAATTTTTTTTGCGAGTGGTCTTCTCATCTTCACATACGTACTTCCTGCAATAATCAAAAAACAATAACCAATTAGAAGTATAGTGGAAGCTGGAATATTGGATAAAGTGAGAATATTTTCTATCGATATTTATTTATGGAATAATAAACTATAAATTCAGATATATACCACGTATACATGCAAGATTGAGTCGAGATTGGGTTGAGTTTTCGACCCGCGTATATGGCAACGCAGGGTTGAAAGATCGAGTTGAGTTCTAGTAGAAATATAGTTGGAAGTGACAGACGAAAGTAACCTTCAAAACTTTGAGTTTATTTTTGTGTGATTTTATCAAAATATTTTATGTAAAAATCATCAGTGATAATTACGATATTATTGTAAATGCTTGAGCGAGTTATTTAAATTTAATCCAAAGACAATTAATATCGCCTATTAATAATTAATATCCCAAATGTTTCTCTGGCCATTTCTTAAATCGCAGCACGAAAAACAGAATACAAAAAAAAAATATTTTAACCCAAAAACACAGCAAACAAAATTCCGTTCCAAACTCGACTACTCAACCCGCGTCCATACGGCAATCACAGCTGTCATTTGAACTCGACCCAGCCTGCTAAGCGGAGTTGAGTTGAGTCAACCCTACTTCGACTCGATCCGCGTATACATGAAGTTGAACTCAGGTTCAACTTAGGTTCAACCCTGCATGTATATGGGGTAAATATAAAGAAAGTTTTTTTCTATAAACAAATTTCCGCCATTTTGTTTTTCTATGACAGCTCCCTAGTTTAATTATATGTTTATAACAATAGGTCTGTCTTACTACGTATACATGCAGAGTTGAAAAATTGAGTCGAGTTGGGGTTGGCATTTCAATCCGGTTGAAGAGTTGAGATTGAGTTGAAATTGGGTTGATTTGACATAATTCTCAATATAGCTACTGTTTCCTCTTTGTCCCAAATATTTCTCCTTTCTATCTTAAAAGCTCACAAACACAAAACAACCTTTATAAAAATAATTACTAACTGCTGTGACAAAATCAAAAACAAAAATAGCTTGTCAAATTACAATGTGTCATTTCAACTCTTCAACCCGGATTTACATGCAAAATTTCAACTCGACTCAGCCAGATTACTTGAGTTGAGTTGACTCGACCCACTTTGAACTCAACAACGGTATACATGAGAGTTGAACTTGGGTTCAACCTGGCTTCAACTCTGCATGTATACGTAGTAACAGTCGAGTAATTTCCCCTTCTGTCTAAATTTTACACAAGCTGTGAGTGTGGACAAAATTTCGGCAGAATTCTTCATCTTCTTATATGGTTGACAACTAACAGCTGATTGATGTTTGCAAGTTACAGCTTAGAAGTAAAAATTGAAATATGGGGAACTATTAACTTTTCAGTAAATTGCTATTAATTTTTACGATTTCTTGTAAATGCACTGCAATTTACTTTTGACAGTTCTTCAGTTGCCATCAACTTACCCAGAAAGCGTCTGTTAACTTTCTTTATTTTCATCCCCTCCACCAGAAGAACGATTTTTACTTGGGGTGTTTTCGAGTTTGCTTCGGAGTTAACTTCGGAGACACTTACTGTGTCTCCGATTTTGCTTTGGGGTTAACACTTGTGCCTTGAATAAGCAAATGCGTGTTCGAGATTGCGGTGGACTCGAGTTTTGCTTCGGATTGTTCGTTTTTGCCACATTTTAATCTTGGTGCTAGCACCGGTTGCACCTGGTTTGGACCAGGAACAGCTGTGACACCACTAACACAAATGAAGTAGATGAGTAAAAGTAACTGGCATTGTGCTTGCGTGCTGCGAGTTTTTATATTTAATTAATTATTTTTACTGTCCTTTTACATATAATAAGAATGAGAAAAACGGAAAATCTTTACTCTTTCCATTCTTTTTATTTTAAAGAGGAAAATTACACTTTCGTATTTTTCACGTAGCCCTTCTTCTTCAAAATACTCATTTTCATTATTGTAACGCTGCAGTAAACCAATAATTGTTGTAATTGCTGCTTTTTATTAATCGCCATAATTTTCAATTGTAATTTGACAGCGGGTGACACTAATACACAGGGTTTAGCACTTGGAAGCATATGACACTTTGGTGCAAGGTCCCAGTAACTCCAGTTGTCCCCGGTGTTATGTCTCGGTGGCAAGATCGAAAACACTCTTAATCTCAAAGTCGTGCACGAGTTTACAGAAGCTGCGTTCCATTGGGCCATGCAGAGTACTCCGGCGTACTTCCCCAATGGAACGCTTTTTCTTTGTGCTGTGATAAATATTATGTTATGCGATAAGTGCAGTAATTTTGCAAAAAGTTTTAACGTCTTTGATATTTACGGGAAGCCGATACTTCTTTTTGAATACTTTTAATATTTGTGAAAAATGAAAACTACGAAAAAGCCACCTATTGAGAGCTTTTAAAGCACAAAAACCCTAGCGGAAAAACTCCGCGTAACTACACTTCCAAACTACACCAACCTATAATCTAGGGTAGCTGAGCGTAGTTGGGTGTACGCCGGAGTACTCTGCATGGCCCAATGGAACGCAGCTAGAGTCATAACTCTTATGACTCCGGAGCCATCAAACTCGTGTTTTAGTTTGCTACCTAATGTTCCCGGTGCACATGCGATTAATTACCACGTATACATGCATGGTTGAAAGATTGAGTCGAGATATATGGCAACACAGGGTTGAAAGATCGAGTTGAGTTCTAGTTGAAGTGACAGACGAAAGTAACCTTCAAAAGTTTGAGTTTATTTTTGTGTGATTTTATCGAAATATTGTATGTAAAAATTATCAGTGATGATTACGATATTATTGTAAATGCTTGGGCGAGTTATTTAAATTTAATCCAAAGACAATTAATATCGCCTATTAATAATTAACATCCCAAATGTTTCTCTGGCCATTTCTTAAATCGCAGCACGAAAAACAGAATACAAAAAAAAACAACAAAAAACTCGACTACTCAACCCGCGTCCATACGGCAATCATAGCTGTCATTTGAACTCGACCCAGCCTGCTAAGCGGAGTTGAGTTGAGTCAACCCTACTTCGACTCGATCCGCGTATACATGAAGTTGAACTCAGGTTCAACCTAGGTTCAACCTTGCATGTATACGGGGTAAATTGAAGAAAACGTTCGGAATAATTCGTTTGACAAATTTACTTTGATAATTTTGCTTCTTTCTGTTTGAATAGTCAAATAAATGCAGGCGGAGGTAATAATTTTTTAATAAAAGCAACAAATAAGCATGGAAATGTACTGAATATTTTTGCGTATATCAGTCATATTCAAGTTGAACGTTTCTTGACTCCGTCAAACAAAAACACGAGCCGTGACCCTCGGAGTCAATAGCCGTATTGGAAGCAATTCATGCAGTTCTGGCATGTCCCTAATGTCCCCGGAGTCATGCTTTGGTAGCAAACTCTAAAACACCCTTGATTTTTACCCACGTTTTATAAAAAAAAGTAAACAGACAGACCTAATTTAAGATAAAAATAATATTGTCAATTTTGAGTTGTAAGTTTGTAAAGTTGGTTAAACTTACCGTCAGAAAGAATTTCCATATTCGAACGTGTACATCGATTCACTTTTACAGAAATCACACCACTTTTTTAACTAACAATTTATTTTAATTTGTAGTGAGCGGGATATTGCATCTGTTGATGGCACGTTAAAAGTGAGCCTCAAACCGCGCCGCTGTAGAAAATCTGAATCAAGAACAAAGTTGACAAAGTTGCGAAAAGTAGCAGTCAATATTTATATATGTGTTAGAATAGGTTTCTATTGACCCATCATAAGTTTATACAAACAAACAAAATCAATTTTTTGGAGTTCGAGAGATTTATCGATTCGATGGTACTTAGCATTAAGAAGAGATTTTATATTCAAACGTCTGAATCGATTTACTTATACAGGAATAATACGATTTCAACTACAAACAATTTATTCCGACTGGGAGAGCGCAGAATGATGCGTCTGTGAAGCGCACGTTTGAAGTAAGCTTGAGAGCCTTTTAAAAATACCTAGGCGCTTTTCGAGGTCTATAACCATCATTGAGACGATACCAACTTTAAAAATTAAATAAAAAAATAAATGTTTTTTTGGACTTTTGGGTCACCTTTTAGGCATTTTAAACCACTGTGCGACCGCGATCTCTGGCTGTTTTACACTGGCAACAGATTACGCTAAAATGTCATTATGTGTTGCAGAGTAATATCGGGGGTTCGGACTACACCTGAAATTGTAGGTCCACTTGCAATCGCTGCCATCAAATCGGGTGAAAATCGAATCGAAAGAAATTCGAGAAATATTTTCCTTAAAATGCCTTGGTTTAAAATAATAATCCAATTCAATCACTCTTTTTTTAAAGAAATCTTGAGTGACCAATTCTTTATATTTTTTTGGTTCCGTAGACAGAGTTATAAAAAACGGGGCCGCATGAATATTATTCTTTGATCTTTTAAGAAATTCAGCGTAAAAGAATTATTTCGAAATATTGAAAAATGTAGGACATATTTAGCTTTACTGCTCGGTCAGCAGAACGTCGATCTAATCTTAACTCAAAAGTATGATAGCACTTTTTTCAAAACCACGTTTTCAAAATAGTGAACAACGACATTTTGAGAACTAATACACCGATTCTACTCAATGAGAGATTATTCGATTTGTAATTGAATTTCCCTATAGCCAGAAAGAGTCAAAATGATCAATTTAAAAATAAATATAATAGCCAAGAAATTGCTAAACTGAATTTGTTCTTTATTATTTCACGACCTGCAGCAAATTGTATTTTATTTCAGGCGAATAGAAGCTGGGCAACCATGGTGCCGTGCCCATCATGCATTAAATTATTTTGCACAAAACAGTTTGAAAATTTTAGAATTGTGTTTTACCTAAATTTTAAAAATAATTTATTGAAAAGTCGATAAGTAAATCCAAAAAATTCCAAGCTGCAGTCCAGTTTTTTCTTCAAAAAAAGTCATAAAAATTGGCCCTTTTTGGAACTTCTAAATGAGAGTACTCGCTTAATATAATATTACTAAAATTTGTACACTTAAGTTAAATATACCTAGCTGACAAATTAAGTGCTCTTAAGTGAAAGATGTTTTATTTTGTGCTATTAACATATTTTTTCTCTTTCTTTCAGATTATCTAGTATGATTAAATCTTATATTGATACTGATGTTAACCGCAGAAGAGAATATGTAAAAACTTTTGCAAGTGGTAAGATATTTGATTTTTATTATAATATAAAGAGAAATATATTTATATTTTCCAGTGGAAAGAGCAATGAGCCAATTACCTCACATATTACCAGATTACATGCTGGTATTTGCCGTTGCAGTCTTAACACATGATCCAAATTTTTCAAGTTATGAAGACAGAACACAGCTTAAGGCAATCGAAAAGTGCTTGTGGTTTATTTTAGAACCACTTATAACTAACAAAGAATTTTTTTGTTACGGTTTTTATAAGAGTATCATAGACAGAATGAAAAACCACAAAGATGCCTTCAAACCTGACGACAATTCCATTAATTTTGTAAGTGTTTGTTTTCTGAATTTATCGTATTCCTCAACGCATCTTATTTATGATTTTAGAAAATGTGGGCCATTTGTGATATTGCTTTACATCTAATAACTGTTAAAACGACTACTTACGATACAAGGGCTTTTCCTTTAGATGCACGAATACCGTCAATGTATTTTAAAACACAGCCTGACGATTTCTTAAATGCCCGGATTTATGTACCAATTGACACATATTTCATGCATCCTGTGAATAAAAATCCCATCCTCCCGTTCGGTTCCCTAACATCAAATAGTGAAAGAAAAAAAGCACGAAAGATTTCTGAGAACGGCATTGACCAGCCCGAACCACATGTAAGTGTACGTCAATTTTTAATTATATTCATATTAATACCGGTACGTAAATATATTTAGTCTACAACAACAGTATCTATGGAAGATATGGACAGTATGGACGAGGATGAACCTCCTGCTAAACGATCACGGAGTCCCTACTCAGAGTAACGTTTTGTTTTAATTAAAGATCAAAGATAATTATGTATATCATTATTTGTTAAGCGCTCTGAAAATTAATTCAAAAATCTTGCTTTTTGAGAAACACAGTCAATGTTAAGTTATATATTGGAGACATTTTGAAAAATAAATATTTTGTTTTAAATATAAGATCTAGAAATTAAAATTAAACTTATTACATTTAAGGTTTTGTCTAAATTATTCTGAGTGATATTATCTGTGATTTGTCGTCCGGCTAGGATTTTAACCAATATATTTTCGAACGTTGTATTTGGACATAATTAGAAATTTCTGGAACGTTTTTTAATGTCGTTCGTCCATCACATGTCGGCAAACGTAAATATAAACTCTAAACTTGAAATTCGAACTTGTTCGACATGCAGAATGTTTTCGCACAACAATTGCAGTGTCGAGTCTCGTGGTCGGCAATCCGTAGTTGTTTTCAGCTAACAACAGATAAAGCTAGAAAGGCCAAGGTGGGGTTGCAAAATAATATCAATGGTTCGGAATCTATCTTAAATTGGAGTTTCAGTAGACTGTGACTTATTTTTATCAAAATGTTTTCTTTATTTTGCTGTATTCAAACTGGTATTGGTCCTACTGTTCCATATAATTTTTTCACCAACTCTCTTTTTCTCTTTGCCACATATTTCTTTTATTTTGGGTGTACAACCAGGTTTTTTGTACCAATTTGTTTTAATGTGCAGTTACGCACAATTTTTAACTTTGTTTTTTGTGGAGCAAGGCAACACGTCGCTTGTAGGAAAAGAATAAAATGGTAGAAATTTGTTTGTGTTAATTATTCTATCGGTGCATATTATTTTGCCACTCTTCAGCATAACTTGCGGCCCGCGTTATATGCAATTGACCATAATTAAATTGTATTAATAATCTGTGCAGCATTTTTTAGGAACTAGTTTATTTTGCTTTCAACGTTTGTGTGTCTCCACCTCTCTTATATGCTGCACTACAAATTGTGTTCATCTAAAATTATGAAATTTCATGCTTTCTGGAAACCTGCTTGATAATGAAACATTGTCATGTTTTGCGGCAAAAAATGGGTATTATCGACCCTCAATCTACTAAACACACTTTGATTATATGCATCTTTCTCTAGTAACCCCGCGTGGGGCGGGAGAAGAACTTCACCTGATTCGAGACAACGATTGCAAGTGAACCTACAATTTAAAGTACATTCCAAACCACTGACATTTTCTCTGCAATCTGCATGGCCTTTTATCGGGATCTGTTGTCAGCAGAAAACTACCATGGGTCGCCGCCGGAAGGATTCAAACCTGGGACCTCCGGGTTAGGAGGCCGACAAGTTAACGCTTACTCCACGACGATATAAATATGAATAATAGGCAATATCTCCGCAAATCAGGCTAGCCTTGGAATACTCACTGACAGAGTCAGTGTCAAATTTCTGAATTCTAAGATCAGTAAATTTATCTCCACTACTGGAATTCTTAGCTCTTGATGCTTAACAAGTCTCACGTATTTTCATCTAGGGTCAGCTTTTGTTTGCTTCTCCAAGGTCACTTTTTGTTTGCTTATCCAAGGACAATTATTTGGTCCATTAAGTATGTTACCAGAAATTTTGAGCCCCTTGAATCGATTGCATCCAATGTTAAACGTTTTCAAACTTACCTTCGTTCATTCTACTTTTTTTTGGCGGAGTTCGTGGACGCCATTCTTAGGGAGATAATCCAGATCTTTTCATCTAGTTTAGAATATTCACTGTATCTTTCTGTCGAAACTGGTGTGTCTGCGTGCACTGATGTGTTTTTATGTCCAGATTAATCCCGATACGGGGTCACTAATCTTTTTTTGACTAAGGACTAGCGCTCTACCCAGCGTAATTCCTTACAGCAAGATGAATTCTTCGCGCAACCTTCTTTCAATTTTGTCATTACAGGAAGTTCTTTCTCCGGGTTTAAGAGTTTCTTTCAAAAATGCGCCCTGTAGCCAGTTTCTGCTGATTTGCACCAAAAGAGGTATGAAGAAAAAGATCTATAACTGTACCCTCTGAATCAACAAGCTTCTTTGGTGACTTTGTTACCTTCGATGTCGTCTGCTTGAATGAAATCATTTTATGTCGGTGGATTTTGAATGTTTTATTCCGAATTTCTCGTTTTTTTTTGTCGTAATCGTCACACTGCTGCTTTTTACATACCAGATGCAGCCGGAGTTCTCTTTGCTGTTCGCTGAGCCCTTCCACATGGAGCAGCCGTAACTTTTCTTGCTCTGACTTGAAGCAGAACCACAGCATATCGAACGACCGTGCTAGGTTAAGTATAGTGCCACGACATTACAGTTCGCGTTTGCAGTCAGCTAGTCCACTAGGCAGCCCAACCAACCAGCAGCCACAATTGCCCTCACACACTATGCCCAGCTCAGCAGCGGATAGATATTATTCATAATAAAAAATCACAGTGTTCGAGTTCGTGGAACACCACCGAACCATCGACATTGCTCTGCAACGCCAATAGCCTTTTTTAATCGTAACCTGTATCAGCGGAAAACAACGTGTCGCCGCCGGTGGGGAGCGAAATTGGGATCTCCTATTCATAAACGCAAGTTTGCACTGCAGTTGCATAATTCAGCAATACAATCTGTTCAGCTGAATTCTGAAGCTAATGCGCAAACTTGCGTTTATGAACGGGGCCCTTCTGTTCTTCGTGAGACTCTTGACTTAAGGGTTGTTGCCTTTTTATTTTTATCCGACTTTTTCAAGGCGTTTGACAGAGTCGATCATATAATATGACTTCACGTAATCTTTGCTTCAGCTACGACTGACCATTTTCTGAATAACCCTTTAGTTGGTGGTTGAAGTTGGAAGCATTATAACTCATACAATTTCCTCATTCCAACTCCGCCGTAGCCGGTCCCAAGCCCCGTTTAGAAGAGGAGGGAAACCCATGCGCAAGACATAACACTTCGGCTTAGGAGCAGTCCTCCTTCTGGGATAGGATAGGTTGGAACTAGTGCTAATGATACTCGCGTAATCGGGCTGCCGAGTACCCGGATTTTTGAGATCTTGATTAGTAGAGTATCCAGCAAAAGGTATGCTACATAACAGCTAGATGACCCAGTAGTCGTATTAGTGGAAAGTATCTTGCTTCTTGTGTGTCACATCAGCAATATAAGTTACTTTCCGTTTTTCTGGATTACAGCTTTTAAGATTTTCCGGATTTAAGAAATCATAGCAATTTAATGAATAAACATCAGAAGCGAATGGGGTAGAGAGAAAAATTAACTTTTCTTTTCCATCTCCCAAATTTTATATTAATGGAAAGAGACAGCCCTTGGCTATATTTTGAGTTTGATATCATTTGTAACGTAACACCTTTTGCTAAAGAACGGTACCCCATTCTTCTATATGTTGCATAAAGTTTCACCTTTTATCCGACTTCCCAAAAACAAAGAGGTTCTAAGTTCAACGTGTATTTTTTTTTTAATAATTTTTTTTGTTGTTGTACAGAGTATGATCCCCCATTGCTCGTAGGAGAAAAAAATTTTGCCTAGGAGGGGTAGTCTAACTTCTTTTTCTGTTGGGTAGAGTATGTTCCCTGGTTGATACCACCAGAAAAAAATGTTGGTGGGTGGGGGTGGAACCTAATTTTGTAACGCGTGGTCCGATTTCGATGGTTCTTTTTCTGTTGGGTAAAGTATGCTCCCTGGTTGATACCACGAGAAAAAAAAAGTTGGTAGGGGAGGGGGGAGGGTGGAACCTAACTTTGTATCGCGTGGACCTATTTGGATGGTTCTTTTGCTTTTGTATAGACTGTGATCCCCCATTGCTAATAGGAGAATAATTTGGTCCTATAGTGGGGGGGGAGGAGTAGTAACTTCGTAACGCGTGAACCGATTTCGATGATTCCTTTTCTGTTCGGTAGAGTATGTTCCTTGATTGATACCATGAGAAAAAAATTTTAGTGGAATGGAGGTGGGGTAGGGGGTTAAACCTAACTTTTTAACGCGTGGACCGATTTGGATAGTTCTTTCTTCGTTGTATAAAGTAGAAGACACTAAAAAGTGAAAAATAAAATAGTTTTTAAAAAAAAGTTAAACCGTTCACAAAAAGCGCTAAAAAGCATAAAATAATTTTTAATTTTATATCTATTACGACATTTTGAAGTTGGTGCAAATTAAACAAATAAAACAACTGCAGTACCACAATTGAAAATAATACATAATACTACCTGAACGTTTCAGCTCACGGGATCATAAGAAATGACGATTTAACATTTTTGTTGTAGTTGTTTGGTTTGTTTGATTTGCACCGACTTCAAAATGTCGTAAGCGGTTTTTGTGAAGTCGGTTATACTTTTTTTTTAAAAACTTTTATTTATTCAGTTATTTAATATTTAAACACTCTTTATTTGATGTTATTTTTATCATTTATTTTATGAGTGGAAGAGCGTTATTTAGCAGGTGTCATGATTCCAATGATAGGCTCAAATTTGGACGAGATTTTGGAAAAATTCGTTACCCCAGTTTCTTTAGATGTGAGAAAATTAAATTTTTATTTTGTGCCACGTTTTAGTTGCCTCAACTGTAAAGCCTATGGCTAAGCGGAGTATGATTACTTAGACACAGCTGTTCTCTTTTAGATGACATTAAATTCAATGTGATATAATTAAATTTGGCTCAGTTTTTGAAGAAAAATACATACTCCTGTTTCCTTAAAATTGAGTCATCAAATTAGAACATAACTTTCAAATGTGTTAAGTGACATTACTCTTGCGTTAAATTTATATCTGGAAAGTATTACGATATAATCCAAAAGATTTTCATTACGATAAAAAAAAGAATCATTTTGGAGAGACTTTGGAAAAATCACTAATTTTAATACCAAAATTTAGCCAAGGAAAATGGACAAAATAGTCCAGTTTTATTGCTAATTTTGCTGGATTTACGTATTTAACCAATATTTTACATGTGTATATGCTCAAGTAATGTACCAGTCCCAATATTTAACAGGAGTAATAATAACTACCACGTTTGCGATTGATCTAAAACCCTTCGTTTTTTTCTTTTAGAGAAGAGTATTATATATTATTGAAATACATAGATATGTCATATATGCCTGCCTTAAATAAATCATCATAGAGCAGAAATGGAAACTTTATTTTTTTTCATAACTACCCGAATAGTCGATTACCTGGTTAATACTAACTGCCCGGATACCCGTACATCTCATTACCCGAGTAGAAGCAATAGCCCTACTTGTAACTTTGTCTGTTTTGATGACAACCATTGGCTATAAACATCAGAGTATGATCGGGCTATTGAACGTGAGAGCTCTGTGGGACGAGTGTGGATTCGCGAAGATCATTTCTTGGCAAGAGTCAAGTATAAAATAAATATTTTCGGGTTAAGCGAAACTAGATGGAGAGAAGCCACATCTGAAACCATGACGCTATACGCTGGCAGGAAGAATTAGAAACACGCCGCTGGTAGGTGTGGGCTTATTGCTAACTAAGCTTGGTCGCCGATCAGTAGTCGACTGTTCACCAATATCCGACCGAATTATCATCGCCAAATCCCGGACCAGAGTACGTAATATCTCAGTAATTCCATAGCGCCAATCAAGTAAGCGGATATACCAACTCATTATCAACATCACCCTGAAACATGCAATGGGGAAATTTGAGCTAGGAAACAGAAACGCAAATGGGGAGTTGTTTGTTGAATTTTGCAACTCACGGCAACTTTTCGTCGGTGGATCCTTATTTAAACACAAAAATTGCAATTTAACATCGTGGGTTTTCCCAGACGGCAGGACTGAGAATCAGATTGACCATGTTGCAGTCTCGAAAAGTTGGAGAAAGTGTCATCTCGACGTAAGCGCAATTTGATATTAGCAGGGATCACCATCTTGTTACAGTTTAGTTTCGCTTATGCACGGCAGCAGTACCTCCACGTATCACAACATCTTAAATGCCACTGATCAGCACACATTCCACTGCATTGCGCCAAAAAAGTAATACATTGCATCATAACACCAACAACTCCGTCGACGATAAATGTTTTGTCAGCTGTGGTACAGAACACGTGGGACAATTAGAGAGCGGAAAATGTCCATAAAACCGTGATGCCACATGGTCCAAAATACACGAACGGAAGCAGCTTAAAGACCGCATCTGCTATTAACGTTTAAGTTAAACAAGATCTCAGAACTGTATACCAATCCCTACAGGAACGCGTCCAAAGAAGAGGAAGACGTAACAAGCGCAGCTACATCAGCGTGCTAGCACTAAAGAAGCGACATACGGTGGTTGTCACTGCAGTATGACAGTAGACCGTCGAATATCTCTTCACCCATCTACCGTAAATAATTCGATGGACCTCGGTAAGGCTCCACGTATTGATGAAATACCAGCGGAACTACTTCAAGCCGATCCCATTGCTGTTATCTTTTAACTGTAGTCTCTAAATTGATGGCAAAAATCATCAATCGCGCTACTCAAAGCGATAGACAAAAAGCCTCAAAATTATCGATTTTGAGAAGGTGTTTGACAGCGTTGGTCGCAAGTATATATGGGCAGTTTTGCGTAGGAGAGGCATCCCAGAAAATATTATTACCGCTATAAAGGTGTCCTACTCAGGAGCCCAATGTCGCGTCCTACACAAGTAAAAACTGTCGGAGCCCTTCCAAGTGCTAAACAGAATGAGACAAGGATACACAGTGTTACCTTTGTTTTTGTTGATCGTCACTAATGATGTATTGTGGAGCGCTCTATATGAACACCCATCGCGAGGGTTAAGACGGACACTTTTTGACCACCGTATTTACTTGGACTTTGCCGGCGATGTGTTTCACCTGTCCAACAAACAAAGTAATGAAGCCTAAATGCCCGAAGAACTGAGTAGAGAAGGTTGCAGAGCAGGGCTTAAGATCAATGCTGCTAAAACCAACCTTATGAGTTTGGACTCCAGGAAATGACAAGATGAAATATATCTTGGAGAGCTGCAAATAGAACAAGTGGATAAATTTTGCTATCTGCGAAGCATATTTACGTATACCGAAGTATCTGGCCGGAGCTGAATCATAGCAGAACTTAAAATCTCTTATCCTTCGATAGAAAGCGCATTCGAACACTCGTCGGTGTCATCACCGGGCACTGCCCCATAGGAGCTATGGCCATTAGACTCGGCGTACCATCTAATGAGTTCTGTAGAAGCTGCAGAGATGAAGAAGAAATTGAGTCCACAGTGCACCTGCTCTGCGAATGTCCGGCTCTAAAAGAACGACGACTCGCCTGTTTGGGAGCAAGGTTCTTTGACAATTTGGACGACCTAGCTGAGATAGTACTGATGGACCTAAATAGATTCATACAGGGATCTGGGTGGTTTTAAGTTCTGACCATGCTTTTTCTTTTTAAGGGCATTCACAATGGGCCTTCATGGCCTCCGAGTGAACTTGGTGCTTCTTAGCAACAAACAGCCCGACTAACCAACCAAGCATAGTTACAGTAGACGGCGAAGTAGAATCTTATGTAAAGGATTGCATAACTGGCAATGGCTAGGCCATACACTGAAAAAAGAGCCAAACAACATGGTTCTGGCTAAAGAAAGACGCCGAATTGGACAATCGCGCAACACATGGAGAAGATCCGTAGAAAAGGAAGGTGCCCAGATCAACAAATCGCGGCAGCAGTTGAAGGCATTGACGCAGAACCAGACTAGGAGAGAGTCGGCATAGTAAACGCCCTGTTCCCCGCAAGAGAACTTCTATTCTTGGGCCTTTAATATTTCAGTTATAAATAAGTGATCGAACTGCTGGCGTACGTAATGTGAAGTTACACCTTTTTGCTGATGATGTAGTATTACTTTTACAGATCTGTTTGATTTCTAAGATTATTTTTGCTTTCGATTGTTTGCCGGGCACAATGAGTTTTCCGAAGCTACTGTGCTTGCTATTATATCTCTATTCCGGCTTGTTCCCGGCGGACTCACGAGTCTCTGAGATCGATGCCGCGTCTCTTTAATGACAACTTTGATTATATTGACTTTCATCTTTCGAGAAATCGGATAAAGGATCAGCTTAGTTAAGGTTACTTTATTTCTTTGTTATTGACTGTTTCATATTTGTATAAATTTGTAGTAATCAGACATTTGATGAATCTTTAAAAAAATAAGTATTGAATACGGCTGACTTATCCTTTGTATTTCTCAATAGCATGACCCTTTGTAGAAATGGTTTCAACTTGAGAGTTAAACTTAATAATATTTCTTTATGCTATGATCATACGAAATATATTTTCTTTGACACATTTATTGTGATTTGAGGAGTTTGAACGTTTTCTGTTTCACTTATAGTTGCGACTTGTATAGTTGATATTGCTACCGCATTTTACCCGCATTTCTGTTTAGATTAGAGTTTGCATGTAATAATTGCTTGCTTTTGTAGTACTTGCTTTAATGATTCAAATATGTATATCTGTGTACAAGTCTACCATTATATCCCAGCAGAAAATCAGTTACCGATCATAGAATTAACCCTTCTAGCTCAGAAGGCGAAAGGCTTCCCACCAACATGCAAAAAAAATATTAGTAAACAAAAAAACTAAAACACGCCCATAAACAACAATCAGGGGTGCACAGACAACAGAGAACGTTTAAACGAATCCTTAATAAGAGCCAGGTCAAAAATAGGACACATATTCACGGCCGTACACATGCGATTTATATGCACATGCATACCATAGTTAGACCTAGAATGAACAACATGTAGTCAAGGCAATCTCCTTAAGCTATACGGAGTATGCCTATAAGTAACCAAACTTGCAAGAGAGCGAGAATATATATTCGAGTTCAAACGCTGGTGAATAAATACTAGGTCAGCAACTCTACGTCGTTCCTGTTACAGATTGGATTCGCTTATTTTAAGATAAGCCAAATTCTATCGAATCCAATCTGACATTTATAAAAATAAATCTTAAAAAGTCTTATGAGTTGGATTTCAAATATCAAATTTTGTTGCAACAAAGTTGCGACATATTCAAAGTTGCAATGTACTCAAACCCAACTCATGAAAAACAACGCGCTCGGGTTACCGTCGTCACACGGTAGCCATACACGATAAGCAAGAGAAATTTGCTTAATCAGCGTGAAAAACAACGATCACGAAAGCTTTTTCTTCATGTAGATCGGTTGTGAAAGATTCGTAAAAAGTATAATAGTGAGTCGGGTTTTATACTTCGTGAAATGTGGAAAACATTAAGTAGTCGGGTTAGTTTCTGTTGGTTCGGCGGGTAATAATTGTATTCGGCGGAGAATAATTGTAAACGTGAAGCTTAAAAAAATTGTATTCGGCGGAGAATAGTTGTCAAGGTGAAACTTAATAATTGTATTCGGCGGAGAATAATTGTAACAGTGAAACGCAAAAACTTGTAATTTCAAAAAGTTTAATCTGCAAATAAACCTAAGTGACTTTTGTACTGAAATCAAAGTTCTAATAAGTAATTAAGTAAATGTTCAAAGTTCTAATCAAAACAATTGTGTACGTTTTAAATAAGTAACTAAGTAAATGTTAAAATTTTAGATAGTTGGTAATAATTGTATTCGGCGGAGTATAATTGCAAAAGTGAAACCCAAAGAATTGTAGTTTCAAAAGGTAAATGTGCAACTAAATTTAAGTGACTATTGAAAAAATAAAAGAACAAATAAATAAACTATAACACTCCAACGAGTGCATATTTAGTAACTGAAGGCGATCCGCATAAGGAGGAAGGCTGAGTGAATCGCTCCACGGGAGGTCCGTTAGTGCGAACCTGACAAAGTTCCGCTGCACCGATTCAATTCGTCTAGAATTAACAGCATAGTAGGGAGACCAAACCTCAGATGCATATTCGAGAATTGGTCTAACTAAAGAAAAAAATAAGTGAATTAGGGTCTGTCGATCAGAAAACTCCCTTGACCACCGCTTAACAAAACCCAGAACTGAATTACTCCGAGATACGATTTAGTTTATGTGTGAAATCGAGTTTTTTTTCTACTTTACACCAAAGTCAGTAACGGACTCCACACGACGGATAATAGTTTCCGCAAAGACGAGCTGACTGATGTTCCTAGAAAATGACATAACTTTACATTTATCCAGGTTAAGTTGCAGTCCATTTGAGGCACACCAAACCCTGAAGGTATTCAAATCATCCTGAACGCAGGAAGAATCATTACTGTTTCTAACGCGTGAGAGAGTGGTCTGCGTAGATAAAGACTTTGGAGTGCCTAATCAGAGGGACAATGTCGTAAATGGAAAGAATAAACAGCAGCGGCCTCAGGTGGCTACCCTGCCATACACCAGAAGAAGCCCTTACAACTCTAGATAAAGTGTTACGGAAAGATACCCGGTATGGCCTATCTTTTAAATAAGAGCGGATCCAGTCGAGCAATAGAGGCGGAAACCCCAGCTTTTCAAGTTTAAGCATAATAATAGAGTGACCTTTATCAAATGCCTTGCTAAAGTCTGTGTAGGCACAGGAAAGCTTCGCGATTGGCCTATAATTTGTTATATTCGATGCAAAATGTTACCTTATTTTCCTTTTTCGAAAATTACAAAACGGATGCAATTTTGTTTAACTCCAAATGGTAGTTATTTTGTGATTAAAACAAGTTATAATTAGTAAGCATTTTAAATAGTTTGGAATTTATCTTTTATTTTGTTGTTTTATACATTTTGGTAAAATGGTATCAACAATATACTTTCGATGACTACCCAACAAAAATTCAGTCACGTGGAAAGTTGGTGGAAAATTGTAGACATGTTCGACTTAGAGTTGATTAGCCAATTCCCCGTAACTAATATACATAACACCTAGGACATCGGTATACAAAATTGAACTTACTTTCGATATAGAGTTTCGATATATTCCAGGTCGAATCATCGTGTATTCCACGTAATTTGTTTACTGGGATACTACTATTGTTTTTATTTAAAAATTCGTATAAAATTGAATTCTTAACATGCATAAACAAATCCTGTTTTTAAGAATATACACACATCGGGATTGGTGTGCTGCTTCCGTTTCTAATTTATGGGCATTTTTGATTATTCTTCTAATATTGAGTTTCCGTATAAAATCATTTTAGAATAATCTATTATTTCAAATTCTCACAATTTACTGTTTTGATCAATTCTAACTAATATTAAATAAACAAAGGTTTTTTTTACTCGATCCGACCTATCTTTTGCTTAAACACCTAAACATTATTTTCATATGGAATATTTTTATCTTATCACTATTAAAGAAAGTTTTTAAGTAGACTTCTAATGTGTCAAATGTCACATGGTAACCTCACATTTTTGATTTCTCGTCTCGCAGTCAGGTTCTTGGAGGTCTGCTGTGGTAATTTTGAGAAAAGGAGAATTTTTCTTGGGTTTCGCTTTTGGAATGATTTATTTCAAAATTGTCGCACAGTTATAGGAGCATGAAGTTGGGGAATTTTGGTAAAGTTGCAATTGGTTGGTAAGAACAACAATTTCAAGTTTCTATCGACCAGCTTAAAAATATTGTTATTTTAGGTCAGTTATTACATTCGCTGGAGTTTATGCCTTTATCCTATCAAAAAATTCAATAGACAAGAAGCGCGTTGATAGTATGCGAATTAGAGAACGGATGCGAAAAGCTAACTACGGAGATTACGAGCCCACAAGAAGATTTGATTCGTAAATATTATAAGAAAAAGCTAGATAAACAAATTTCATAATGGCAACTGCACAAATGAGCGCCTCTGAACAGGCAAAGCTGCAAATGATGCAGGAAATGGAAATTGAAATGATGTCGGATTTATACAATCGAATGACTTCCTCCTGTCATAAGAAGTGTATTCCGCCGAAGTATGGAGAAGGAGAATTAGGTAATTTTGTTACTGTAAAAAATAAAATTAAAGAATAACTGCTTTAAAAAAGAACAAAAAACTCTAAAAACACACCGGCGTTTTAACAAATACTTCAATAAAACATCTTCTGTTACGCAACACTCTCCTGACAATAAGAGAGAAAATCCATGTTTAGTCAAGAGTGGGTGTTTTCGAGTTTGCTTCCGAAGCATGACACCGGGGACATTAGAAATATGTTAGAACCGCATGAATTGCTTCCAATACGGCTGCTGTCTCCGAGGGTCAGGGTTCGTGTTTTTGTTTGTTCCTGATCCCCTGAATGCTCCGGAGTCATGATTGTAAACTCGAACACGATTTTGACATTAACTGTCTCCGGAGTTAACTCCGAAGCAAACTCGAAAATACCCAGTGGCTTGAATAAATCAAATCCAAAAGTTTGCTAAACTAATCATTTAAATTTGAAATTTCTATGCCTGTATTTCATCAAGTTTTGATATTTAAAAACTATGCAGTAGAGGTAGGACATTTTTTCATTTCTGTTGACACAATTTAGAACACCCATATATTAGGTCTGTTCACGTACTCAGTTTTGGGTAAATGCATTATGATATTTTTACTCAAACGCGTTCACGTACTCATGAAATGGGGGTAAATCTGCTGACGTAACATTTCCCCTACTTAAAAATGTTAGTCCAAATTTACCCGAAGAAATAAGTTGAGTAATTTTGTTAAGCTTTGTTATAAAGCCACTAATTGTCACTTTGACAGTTATTGCTTTAGTTTTTGTCCTAGACTACTCAAACTCGTTCACGTACTATTGGTATTTGGTAACTTCTCCTATTTAAAATTTTTACTCAGAATATTTCTGATCAAAAAGTACGTGGACAGACCTACTGTTGCCTTTCAACACGAAATCTTTAAAGTAATTTATTGTCTCCCTTTGATTCTCTTATTAAAATTGTAAAATTTAAACATATATAACTCTAGATATACCAAGAATTAATATATAAATATCTCCATCAACCGGTTATTTTGAGTAGTTGGCAATTAAGGCAGGCAGCCCACCAAAGATGCAAATGTACGATACATTTGTCGTGGATGCATCATAAATGTATGATGAAAGCTTGATTTTTTTATGAACCGCCGCTCACCGATGAGACGTGCAACAGCGAGTTATATGTATTCGTATCATAGAGTATGGGTGTTTTCGATTTTGCTTCGGGGTTAACACTTGTCCCTTGACGAAGCAAATGCGTGTTCTAGATTGCAGTACTATGACTCAAGCTTTGCTTCGGATTGTTCGTTTTTGCCACATTTTACCCTTGGTGCTAGCATCGGTTGCACCTGGTTTGGACCAGGAACAGCTGTGACACCACTAACACAAATGAAGTAGATGAGTAAAAGTAACTGGCATTGTGCTTGTGTGCTGCGAGTTTTTATATTTAATTATTTTTACTGTCCTTTTACATATAATAAGAATGAGAAAAAACGGAAAATCTTTACTCTTTCCATTCTTTTTATTTTAAAGAGGAAAATTGCACTTTCGTATTTTTCACGTAGCCCTTCTTCTTCTTCAAAATACTCAGTTTCATTATTGTAACGCTGCAGTAAACCAATAATTGTAATTGCTGCTTTTTTTTACTAATCGCCATAATTTTCAATTGTAATTTGACAGCGGGTGGCACTAATAAACTCGAACACAGGGTTTAGCACTTGGAAGCAGATGACACTTTGTTGCAGGGTCCCAGTAACTCCAGTTGTCCCCGGTGTTATGTCTCGGTGGCAAAATCGAAAACACTCTATATAACATAAGGAGAGGTCCTAAAGCCAAAAAACCTCGTCACTTTTCTTGATGTAGTTGAATCGTTGAGTTGTGTTTGTTTTCGTCATGGCAGTAGTAAAACAGGGACTTTCTAGAAGGCGCCAAAATAAATTGGAAATTAGAGTGTAATCGCATTTTACAATTGCCTCAAGGTATTCCGAATAAATTTCTTTCCTTTTGGCGAATCTATAAACATCACGAATTTAAGTTTTTAGTATCCCTTTATAAAAGATAAATCACGAGCCACTTGGTTAGCTAAGGAGAAGCAAAAAATGCGATCTTAGAAAATGTAAACAAACTAAGAACGCCAAGAAAACTTCACTTTTCTTTACGTTCCGTTGCTGCTCTTATCGTGTCAATGCAATTATATCAAGCTTAAGAAGTAACAGTACCTTATTTTGATCAAAAACTTCCCTGAAAAACGATATCCATCCCACAATTTCACTATTAAAGTACACTGTCTACACAACAAGTTGTAAGCTATTAGTTTTAAAGTTTTCTAATATATTGCACTAAAATACAGAATAAAAAACACCCGAAACTTTATATGGAATTACAAAACAAAATTCTTAAACCATCAATCAATTCACGGTAATAACTTTGACAGTTCGCAAACCTCACCTCGTCTAAAAGCCAAATGCCGATCCCACGTACACGGTTTCACAGGTAAGGGCCTTTCCTGTTATATATTAGGTCTGTTTGTTTCGCTGTATGAAAATTGCAGAAGTAGTGTAATCGATGTGACGAAGTGTAGGAATTTGCCCTACATTAACGTCAGCGAAACAAACATTTTAAGTGTAATTTTCTGTGACTCGTCTGATAATTAATTAAAATCACTTCAATTAAGACCGGCTTTTTTTGACAATTGCCTGACAAAATTCAAATATCTCAAAAAATTTTAATAACTGGAATTGCAAATTCCGAACTAAACCGTTCAAACTCGAGCGAAGTAAGAAATATTAAAATATTTCTTAACGCGATCGGCGTTTCTAATAAAGAAAAGCTAAATTCCTTTGGCTCGTCTTCAACACCAGCACCAAAGGTTTAGCTTTTCTTTAGCTGGTGGACGCCTTCGAAAGAAACCGAAAACTAGATGGTGATCCACACAAATTAAAAACAATAACCGACCTAGACAGCTGTATCAGATTATGATCACTACACTGTCACACCGATATTTCGGTAAACTATTTATCGCATGTACACAATGTACGAAATAAACACATGACCCGAGCAAATTTTCAAAAAATTTTAATAACAGGAATTGCAAATTCCGAACTAAACCGTTCAAACTCGAGCGAAGTAAGAAATATTAAAATATTTCTTAACGCGATCGTTGAAGACGAGCCAAAGGAATTTAGCTTTTCTTTATTAGAAACGCCGATCGCGTTAAGAAATATTTTAATATTTCTTACTTCGCTCGAGTTTGAACGGTTTAGTTCGGAATTTGCAATTCCAGTTATTAAAATTTTTTTAAAATTTGCTCGGGTCATGTGTTTATTTCGTACATTGTGTACATGCGATGTCAAATATCTGCCTGCACTCACTGCACTTCATCCAAAGCAAGTGCAGAAATTTCCACTTTTTTGCAGCGAAAAAAACGTGCTGTTGCACTAAGTTTATACCGAGAGCGAAACAAACGCCGTTTGACGCCAATTTTGCACAAAGTGCAGGCAGTGAGAAAAAGTGGAGCGAAACAAACAGACCTATTCTAAGATTCGTACGACATGCAAATGCATTATACATGTATCATACATTTGTATCTTTGGTGGGCGGCCTGCCTTAGATGGAAAATTTTACCATTTTTACCCAGTAAATCCAAAAATTTACAGATAATGAAAATAGTAAAATTGGTCAATGCCTGTAGATATGGTATTTCAGGAATACTGTTAGCACAGAAGTCAACAAACATTAACCAAACAGTTCACACAAAACTTACGCAAAGAATGATATGAAGGCAGGAAAGACCTTTCTCTTTATTTCTGTGTTTACAGAAAACAGAAACACCCAAAAACGCAAAGTATAATCCTACTACTTAACGCAAAATGAATAAAAAGGAATTTACCTGAAAAGATATTGAAGAGTTTGCAAAACTCTGCAAAATTATTTCTAGTAGCCTAAATAAGCACTAAAAATACCAAGCGTTTAGTTATCAGAAAAAATCGGCGTAATATACGAATTCTGTTACAATAAATGTAGGATACCAAAAGCTGAATTTTCATAATCTCACAATTCACTTTGTTTAACAAATATAAATTATCTAATACTTGGTTAAGTGACCCTTATTTTCAATTACTGCTGCACATCTCGGCATAGATTTTATCAGGGATTCAATATGTGAAGCAGGTTTTTCATTCTATGTCTTTTTAATTCCAGTGAAAAGTTGATCACGGGTGTTTATTTATTTATTAAGGTTCATTAAAAACTAAATTTAAATAGATGAGATCTAGATAAGCGAAAATCAATAAGCTTAAAATGATTATTAAAAAGACGACACATGGATGTAATAGGCTCATGCATACCATAATTAGTGCGGTAGTGGGGAATATGGAGAAAGCTTTGGTTCATCAAGGGGCGAGTAGGAATCGATAAACATAGAGCTTCCAGCAGTTCGGGGGAATCAACCGCAACCCGCAAGCAATCGAAGGCAAAAACAACTCTGGAGTTGTCGCATCTACTTTCAAGGGACTCCAATGAAATAAACTTCAATCAGTTAGCGTAGGGGGGCAGCCGAAGAGGATCGATCCAAGGAAGGCCGCGAAGGGCAAATCTTACGAATCTACGCTGTACAGCCTCAGTACGATTAATATGAGTCGCATAAAAAGGAGACCACACAGGACTAGCATACTCCAAAACAGGTCTCGCGAACGTAAAATAAAGGAGTTTAGTTATATATGGGTCATCAAACTCCTTAGACCATCGCTTGACGAAGCCCAGAGCAGAATTAGCTTTGTTCACAATAGTGTTGACATGATAAAAAGGTCGTATTTAGCACGACCCCTAAATCTTTGGTCTTGTCAAGTCTGTTCAGAGAGCCACCGTCTAAGGTGTAGTTAAAGTGCACTGGATTCCTTGATCGAGAGAATGACATAGTAGTGCACTTGCTAATATTTAGGGGAAGGAAGTTTATAGAACACCAATTATGAAAGGCGGAATTTGGGAGAATTAAGGATACATCATTGACGTAAATGATAAAAAGCAATGGTCTTAGATGGCTTCCTTGAGGAACACCGGAGGTGACATAAATATCGTTCGAAAGTGAACCTCGAAATAGAACACGTTGCGTGCGATCAGACAGATAGGAACGAGTCTAATTAACAAAAATTGATGGAAACCCTAGAAAAGACAACCTACGAACAAGAACACTGTGGTTAATTCTGTCAAAAGCCTTGCAAAAATCAGTAAAAATGCAGTCGACCTGCTTGCCAGCTTCAATGGCAGAAATACAGCAATTAGAGAATTCCAGCAGGTTAGTCGTTACCAATACAACATAAATTGGCAATGGGGCGGTAGTTTGATATGTCCTTTTTACTTCCTTTCTTATGTAGAGGAATGATGACAGATGCTTTCCAAGATTTCGGAATAACCCACAAAAAATAGATAAGTTAAAGAAACTATCGAGAAACTATCAGCCAAACCAGAAATATGCTTAAGCACAGCATCCTCGTCAAACACTACGTCTTTGGTTTCAAGAGTAGTCGGAGCAAACCTCGTCATATGAGGAAAATCCTTATCACTGTCTGTAGTCAAAAATGCGGTGCTAAAAAATTCGTCAAATAGGTTGGCAGTCGTCACTCTCGACATCACCAAAACTCAACACAGAAGGGTAGCCATCACAATTGCACTTAGAATTTACAAACCTCCAGAACTATTTAGGCTCAACACGCAAAGTCGATTTAATTCTCTCTAAATAGTCAGAATAAGAAATATCAAGTTCAGAGCAAAATTGGTTGCGTAACATGGAGTAAGTGCAGTAGTCAGCATCACTCCTTGAGGAACAAACCCGCTTCCAAGATTTATTCTTTAGATTCCTTAAGTGCTTCACGGAACTATTAAGCCAAGGCTGATATGAACGCGAACCACGAGACCTTAAAACAGGAACACAATTAGCAAAACAAACAGAAAGATAATCGTAAAATAATTTTACAGCATTATCAATATCACGTTCATTCAGAACATTCGTCCAATCATAGGCAAAGAGCCAATTGTTAAGTTTAGAATAATCAGCCTTGCGAAAGTTATAACAAAAATTACTTGAGTCAGAAGATGCCGTCAATACAGGATCAAAACCAAAAATGATATGCAGTAGATTCAGGAACCAGGGGAGATAGACAACAGGTGGCAATGTAAACGTTTTTGTGTGGAAGCTTGAGAACCACACAAACAAATTCTAGGGGATCAGATCCCGCAACATCAACGACCATCAACGAATATTATGGCAGACAGCGCAGAGAACACCACCTCCTACCGGAGCATCAGGAGCGGAAAGATGGCGGTCACGGCGGAAAACCAAGTAGTCAGAGCCAAAGGGCTCAGCGTCTGCAATTCTACCTCAAAGCCAAGTCTCAGTCAGGCAGACAACGTCGAAACATTTATTCGTCGAGCCAATGATAAGTCGAATCGTCTTTCATCGCAGTCCGGTTACGTTGGCATAGTAAAGGGAGAACTCACTAATGCGTTTTTTGATGAAATATTGCGGGCTGTAGTTTCCTTTAAGCAAGTTCTTGGAATGAATTCACGGACGATAGAGTTAATTGGCCAGATGTCGATGCAAAGTACCGAATGAAAAACAGCATCAGGTACAAGAAGTTTAAATGAAGCAGAGAAGGAACGACCCTGCTGTCCGCGTCGTGCATCAATTTTTTTGCAAACAATTAAGCTCCGATCAATCCCGGTGCATGATGAAATGAAGCTGACGATGTCATCCTCAGTAGTGTCGTGATGCAACCGTGACAAGAAAATATGACGTGGAAGCTCTCTCAAAGCCACCGCTGCAGTCACAGGTCCAAAGGCGTTGACCACGGTGCAATCCAGCGTGTTAGATGGTGCAACAGCGACAGCAACGTCGCAAGTTGTAGGAATTGACGATGCGGTACCGGCAGCCAGATGCGGGCCCGAGACATCACCCCCAGTAGAAGAGAGTGCAGCTGCAAGTGAGGGAGCAGCAGTCGACCTCGACGATGCATCAGGAAAGCAAATGTCCTCGAGAGTGCCAGCAAGCGGGTCCCGATCCCTCCTGCGTCTTCGCCTAGAGCGTGAATTTGTCGAAGGTGGTACCAACATGCAAAAATCATCAAATACTGCTTGAAGACTGAGCAGGCTAGTACCTATTGATGTTGCAGAGATTTTTAGCCATGCATTCCTGCTCAGTGGAGATACTGTCAGCTATGTTCTTCATTAGCCTAAGGACGAGACAGGGCCTGATATATAAACAGTCCTTGAAAGTGCTGACAGGGGAAGAGGATGTTTTTAGACTCTGTTTTAAGCACGTTGAATGAAAGAAACCTTCACAAATGCCGTCACAGGCAATGGCGTTGTCGGTAATCTCCAAGCAGCAAATCTTGCACACACTCATGGCAGCGCCGGCTATCAGAAGCGTACCAAATGAAGATCAATTACCGTGTAACCGGTATATAATAATTTGTATGTGTCCAGGTAACCCGATCCACCAATGAAAGTGGGATCAATGCTCGCGTGCAAGGGCAGGCACCAGGACTCGAAAAACAAAAATCCAAGATAGTGTAGTATCGATAGCCTCGGCAGAGGCATGTACCAAAAAGAGTTTACTTGAGGACAGGAACACAGGGCGGGGAAAAAGTTAAGGAGATGGTAGCTGTTTACACTGCCGCGAAAGAGATCCAGGAAGCGGCAATCAAGAACAACAGCAATCCTCAACAAAACCTCCAATGGTACAGCTTAGCCAATGTCCAATCAACACAAATATCCACAAAAATCATGAAACAGTGATAAAATATAATAATTTAACAAAAAATAAAAAGAAGCAAATGCAAATAACATGTGACATGTGTTGTAAGAGTGTCCTCTCATATTCCTCTTAACCATTTGCCATATCAGAACTTCAATATTTTGCCGAGAAAACCAAGTCTGGAGGTGTGGTTTGGGATCATTGTCCTGCTGGAACCGCAGCGCAAGGGCATTTCCTCCTCTGCATAAGGTAGCATGACACATTTCATGATACTTTTGTAACCCTCTGCTCTGCTCTGCTCGAGACCAGGTCTCCCCGTGAGCTTTTATTAAGAAATTAAAATAATCCACTCCGTCTCTGGGCTGTTGTCTAGCTCGCAGCAATGCAAAAACAAGTCTTTCAAGTTTCCACACTTCCTTTACACTAATTCCCTTCCGGCCAAACCATGCTAATGCATCAAAGGGTTGTCCCCTAGGATTTGGCCACATCGTATTAAAAAAAAGAAGAAAAAAACGTTGAGCTGAGAAACATTCTCAGACCATTACATTACCTCTTCCATGTTTCCGAGTTTAATCGTTTTTTCTTTGGTCTTGTTACTCAGCAGCAGCAGCAGCAAGTACGTCAACTGAAACAACAGCTTACGCACCGATACAATCTGCGTAAATCATCGATAACAGCTTTAGGCAGTTTCCCGTTAACCACGCTCAATTTAACTGGACGCGAAATGTTCAGGGTGAATACTGGTATCAGCACTCGTATAAGTATAAGTTATTAACGCGGTTAATTTGAAAATAATCATAAATGTATAAGATGGCTGTTTCTTTAAATATTTCATCAATTGTGAGTTCAAAAACTTTAGTTAAGGGGGCAGACCCAGTTGGGACTTCCAAAAAAAAGCTCTTTTTTAGGATTTTTTTTTTGCCAAGCATTAAAATAATTAATAACAAATGTTTTTCCACATGAAAGCTATGTATTTACAGAAAATATTATAAATTTTTTTATGGAAAAGTATTGAAAAATAAGTGGGATACACCAAATTTGGGAGGGGTCCAAAAAAAAGTGTTTTGCCGTGATCACTGCTGCTCGCCACTGGATCAGCGGAAATAAAAAAAACAAAAGGGATCATTAGTTAATGACATAATGCTCCGGATGGACGAAGGGATTTGAATAATTTGGAATTTTCACAACATGGCGGATGTTAAAAATCAAAATTCTTTATTCGACTAAAATTTCACTGGCATTTTCGGCTATAAAAAAATAATCTTCCAAAAAAAATTCCTTCGTCCATCCGGAGGACAATTATATATAGAATAAGTGAGAAAAATTTCAAACCGATCAGCAGAGCCGTTCTCAAGTTACAGTGATCATCGACTTCGGAAACATGGTTTCGAGAAAAACGCGTTTAAAGTTCGATTAGTCTGAAATTTTTTTTTTCAAAATTCTAACTGGGTCTGCCCCCTTAAAACGGAAGTAAGTGCAATTGGTCTGTAGTGAGATCCCAGTGAACACTGCACGTAATTTAATTATGAATAAATTTCCAATCAATGCTTTTAATATACATATATACAGTAGTGATCAGAGAACTAGTCAGTAGTTTAATGTTCAGTTCAATTGTCTTGTTAAAACAGTATTTAACTTGTCTTTATGGCACTTTATTTTTTGCATTCTCGTCTGGGTCTCTACTCAGTTTGGAAAAACCGATATTGTTGTCGGAACAGTTTTAAAGCACCCGTTCATAGAAATAGCACAGTATGGCGAATTAACTATTACAATTTTTATTTTAAATAAAACACGGTGGGCAGTGAGTAATTTTAAATTTTATTTATTATTTTTCGCTGGTTATATTATTCAGTAATTATTAAAAGAGGCGACATTGTACTCCAGGGAAAGGGAATGAATAAAGTTGACCCTTTCTTAACATGGCGCGAAATTAAATCGGAAATAAATGAAAATGTTGGTATATCTATTCTAACTGAGCGTCGTAGTTTGCAAGAAGCTAATCTTCGAGGTTCTCTCTCTAGTGTTCGTAACCGCTTGTATAGCATATGGCGTTAGAGAAACTTCACCCGATTCAAGACGACGATTGCAAGATAACCTACAAATTAAAGTGGATTCCAAACCACTGCCCTGACTCTGCAACCCCCAATAGTTTTTTTATTGTAAGCTATTGCGAACGGAAAACTACTATGCGTCGCCGATGGTGGGGTTCAAACCTGGGACGTCATTTAAGAAAAAGCTTGTGGACAGGTGAATCGAAATTTAATCGACTTCAATCTAATGGAAAAATGTACAAAATTGTACACTTTGAAATGCATTAAGTATGGCGATGGGTTTATGTGAGTATTCATGCATGATACGTTTCGCGCTGATTGAAATGGTGGCTTCAGGAAAACAACATAGTTTTAGGGTGGCCAGCACAAAGTCCTGATCTGAATTCTAGAAAATCTATGGAAAGATATTAGGGTTCACCTTCAAGGTCTAAAGTGTAAAAATTGAAAAGATCTGTGGCATTTTTTATGGGTCTGTGCTATCTCTTTGAGCAATACGAAATTTAAAAAGTGAATTTTATTTTCATTTTTAAAACTAACTGAACAAAATGGAATTTGTTTTTTGTATTTCTGTTAATCATTCAATAACCTATAGGAAGTAAGATAAGAAATTGGAAAGTAGCCTTTGACAAGTGCTTAGGCAAATTTTCCAAAAAAAATTAAAATGAAAACTAGAATATCCTTGCCTGAATGTTCGCAAACAAAAAAACTAATAACATCGTGAGCAGAGACCTTTTCCACTCTGCCCCAAGTGTTGTGAAGAGTACACACAAATTTTCGCGAAAGTTATTAAAAGAAAGAATGATAGATAATTCGTTAATTCCTATACATATGTACATATATAAATACTTATTACTTTTATTATCTTTTAATAATTATATTACTGTTATAGATATTGCCTCTCTCTTTTGTTTTAATACTTTGTTGGCTGTCTCTTTTTTACCCTCCAATTTTTTATTTTACCCACTATTCAGCAAACTTCAATTTTTTCTATTACGCTACAGCATTTTTATTTTTCTTCCAGGTAAAGGAGAATCAGTGTGCATTGATAGATGCGTTGCCAAATACTTAGACATCCATGAAAGAATAGGTAAGAAATTGACTGCTATGTCTATGCAGGATGACGAGTTACTGAAGAAAATGGGTGGAGACGCCCAAAAATAGCCCAGCAAATATTTATAGTAGTTGTGAATTAGTTTTATGTGCGGAATGAAACGATTGATTTTTACAGAAATCCTTTTATAGTTTATTTTTGTTGATATGTTTCAATTTGAGAAATACTGAAATAAAAACTTTGAGAAATAACGGTTGGCCGTAAATAAAATCCACAGACTTTAACTAAACGTCGTAATATATCGAGACAGCTCTGGTATCAACATAGATATGTCCTAAAAGAATATAAGAGTTTTAATTGGTGTCAGATAATTTTTGGAAAGTACCTCGATTTCTCGTTCATCTCCACTATCATCCGTAGAATTAAGATCACTCGTTACAACGCTGTTTTCCCAGTCCGAGTCATTCTCATTTTCGGCATTACTGGGTATATCACTGTCGTGTTTGTTATGAATCACATGTTTATAGTTCTAAAAAATTAAACAATTTTAAATTTACTCACTTCTCATAAAGAATAGAATGTCTTACTGGCAAAATGGAATTTAACTCTTCGTCAAAAAGTGCGGGGTTGTTAGTTACATCAAGCAACTTCATAAAACTGGTGCTCTGTAAATCTTCAACAGCAATAGTTTCGATACAATTTTCATCTAGAAAACAAAATCGAATCGATTTTAAGTCTCCTAAAGCAGACGGGAATGCCGTCAGTCGATTCTTTCGTAAATTCAAGTGTATCAGTTTGCTTAGAGCAACGAATGCTTGGGGCAGTTCTGTAATTTGGTTATCCTCCAGTGTTAACCATGTCAACTTGTGAAGCAAACCGAAACTTTCCGGCAATCTCTGAAGACTATTTCCCCTCGCCCCAAATACTTCTAGCTGTTCACAACTTCCTATTTCTTCAGGAATGTGTTCCAGACCTGTGTTATTAAGCCAAAGTGATTCCAGCGACTTTAGACTTTCAATATCTGGCGGAAGGGATTGAATATTATTGCAACTTATGTTTAAAAACCGAAGAGTTGTCAGCTGGCACACGATAAGAGGAAATTCGTTTAATTTATTGTAGTCCAAAGTTAATGAATTCAATCGATCAAGAGCAACAATACTTTCAGGAATCTAAAAAAATAAAAAAGATAAAAATATTAGTTTAAAGAAAAACTATAAAAAGCATATCCGAAAATTTACAACTTTTGAAATTTTACAAGATCGTATTTTACCGTGATTATTAAAATGGATTTCTTACACCTATAAGTAGTGCATTTTAATTTAAAGGTCAGCAAATAGAACATGTGGATAAATTTTCTTATCTCGGAAGCATAGTTATAGCAAGTGGCGGAGATGACGTGCAGGCTCGCTAAAATATTGCGCAACATCAACATCCTCCGACGCACAAGCCTCCGGATCTTTGAATCGAACGTAAATTATGTTCTATTGTACGGTTGTTCAACGTGGAAAGTGACAGGTCGAAAACTAACATACCAGCATAGCTTCCCGGGGAGTACCCTAGTGGAGGGGTGATCGATGAGGGAGATCCCAAGTTGGGATGGAAGAGAAGCAAACGAAGAAACTGTGTACTTTGCACAAGGTAAGATGAGCAATATAATCCCTCAGCCCATATAAATCACGGGGAAGAGATGGGATATATCCCATCATGCTACAGAAGGGAGGCAACAAACTATGGAACAAACTCGCAATACTTTTTAGAGCGTGTCTAAAGTTCAGTTATACTCCTAAAAATTGGAAAGTGGCAAAGGTAGTATTTCTACCCAAACCAAACAAGACGGACTATAGCACATCTAACGATTATAGACCAATTAGCCTTACCTCATTCTTACTGAAAAGTCCAGAAAGACTCATAGAATGGGAAGTAAGAAAACGGATAGGCATAAACCAACTATCAAGTACATCAAGTGGAAAAAGCATTGATGTACAAAGAAGTAGCGTTAGGCTGTTTTGTTGACATAGAAGGAACCTTCAACAATGTCAGAATCGATAAGATTCTCAATAGGTTGAGGGTGAAAGGGACATATCACAGTGCAATCAAATGGATCAAGTCCATGCTGGAAGACCGGAAGTTTCGGAAATGAACAACTGAGAGCGCGGGTAAATAGAGGAACTCCACAAGGGGGGATTCTTTCGTCATTCTTGTGGCTGATAGTGATTGATGAATTACTTGAAGCTCTATCGGATAAAGGTCTCTACGTAACTTGTTATGCGGACGACCTAGCGATAGTAGTCAGAGGTAAGTTTGAAGAAAACTTGGGATACCTAATTCAAGAAGCAATCGACACGACAACCTCTTTGGCGCAGGATTGCGGACTGAAGATAAACCCAAATAAAACGGAACTCTGCTGCTTCACTAAAAGACATAAATTAAGAAAGATAGTTCCCAGAGGCTAAATTTCTGGGGTGCTGATGGGCGGGAAACTAAATTGGGCTAGGCACCTACACGAGAAGAAAAACACAGCGGTAAGAGCTTTCTGGACGTGTAGAAATGCTATAGGTAAGGTATGGGGACTATCACCCTATATTATAAAATGGATATACAGATGTGTAATCAGACCCATGATAACGCATGGAGCGATAGTCTGGTGGAAAGCGATGGAGGTGGGCAGAAACCAGAAGATTTTGGACCAGGCCCAACGTATATGCTGTCTAGGCATAACGGGGGCTACCAGGTCAACACCGACAAGGGCCTTGGGGGTCATTCTAAATATTACTCCACTGGAATTCTATGTTAAACTGGGCTATACGTTTACGTATGAATAAACTGTAGAAGGTAAGGGGAATGCAAAACCAGCATGAGAAGATCGTCCGAGTATGTAATTGAAATACGATCAAGAGACTCTTTTAGGAAGAAGATTGCTGGGACTTCAAAACCGGTAACCCAAATTTGGAGGCAATCTTCAAAACTCAGTTTGCGACAAAAAGTGAGTGGATCAACAATAGGGTGGTTCAAGAAAACACTTTAGCGATTTACACAGACGGCTCAAAATGCTAGCGTGGCTGTGGCTTTGGAATATCGTGCGAGGAACTAAACGTGGATTTATGGGGAGGTGTAAACGACTCCCCCTCGGTTAGAGAACGGGGAATAAGATCCTCGTGGATGGCAATATGCACGGATAGCCAGGTGTCCATTAAATCTTTAAATAGCGCCGCGGTAAAATCCAAAACAATAGAGGGATGTAAACAGACCCTCACGGAACTAGGGAGACAAAACGATGTCACTCTAATATACGTGCCGGAGCACTGCGGCATCCTAGATAATGAAAATGCAAGTAAGCTGGTGCAGAGGGCGCAAATGAGGACGATCCAATAATGCTCAACCTGAGCATACCCATCCATGAAATTAGAAAAGAAATCTTGGAATGGGTAACGAGGAGGCACGAGGAAAAATGGGAGAGATCTAACATCACCAGACATACAAAGGCGTTTTGAGGAACTCTCAACGCACATGAAACTGAAAAGATCATTAAGCTTAACAAAGCCAAACTGAAACTTCTTGTTGCAGGACATGCAAGACTAAGGGCTCATGCCATAAAAATAGGAAGGGCATGTGGGGAAGAGGACGAGACCATATTACACGTTCTCGGCCAATGCCCATCCCTAACGCAAAAAGGGTCTAGAATCTTAGGAACATACTACTGCGAAGATTTAGCAGCAGTTAAGAAATAAGGGTATAATCGAATTATCCAATTCGTTGCGGGGATAAGTTGGCTCGACATTGGACTTTATGGTACGCTGCCGAGCAGAGGGCGTACAACGGGCCACTAAAGGCCTCAGTGCAAGGAAGACAAACCAACCAAAAACATTTCAGCTTCAGCGCTATTAGCCTAAAGGTCTATAAGAAGGCGATTGTAGAGGCCTCCTCGTTGAAAGAAGAGGACCAGAGTGCCGCAGTTGTTGTCGCTGTCGCAATGATGGTGTTTGACTTCCTTCTTATCCCAGACGAGAGACGGAAGATTAATTTCTACCCGTAAAAGACGTCTCCGATGACGAGGAAGTTGCCGACTTCACTATTATAGAGGTATCCTCTCCCAAATACAGTAATGCTGTGGGTGGTGCAGATTAACCCCTACCACTCGAAAGCAGTTTCGGCTGCTCTAGTCTTTCGTCTGACGCAGAAAGGAGAGGGTATTGCTCTCGTCCTAGAACCTTGAGCCGCTAAAGACAGGGTATGCGGACTCAATTTAAAAGGATACAAGCTGTTTTTTATACAAGGCGTAGAGAACGCAGATCCTGTATCCCCATAAAAAATCATATTATTGCCTCTATCCTCTTTTAGTTTAGTGATAAAGACACTGTAGTATTCACGATAGAACTGCAGTCCCATTCTTTATGGTTGATTTTCAGTTACTTGGCTCACGACGCGGAGGAAATCCCCAATACAGCCCTAAGAAAGGTGGTTGGGGAAGCCACTAAGCAAAGGTTGACGCTGGTTATCGGAGCCGACACCAATGCGCATCACACAGTCTGGGGCATATCTGACATCAATAAAAGAGGTGAGTCTCTTTTTTATTTTATTCTTGCTACTAACCTTCAAATATATGCTGTCGGAATGGAACCGACCTTTACTAACTCGATCAAGCGGGAAGTTCTGGACATTAGATTAGTCTCTGAACAATCCGTCCATTTTATAACTGAGTGGAAGATATCCAGGGAACCATCCTGTTCCGACCACGCTTACAGTGAATTTGGACTAGCATTATACAAGCAGATCCGTTCTCCCTACAAAAATAGACGAAGAACTAATTGGGACTTAAACGCAATTCTTCAATATTACCATATTTTTCCGAAACTTTGTGTTTAAGAGTCCGCCAAAGGTGTTCGATAGGGTTTAAGTCTGGACTGCATGATGGCCAATCAAATACTTCCATACTTTTTGACTTGAACCACTCTTTAACTCTCTTAGCTGTATGCTCGCGTCGTTATCCTGCTGGTATTTCCAAGTGCCAGGCAAGTTTTCCTCCGCATACGGTTCCATTACATTCTCAAGAATATGAAGGTACTGATTGTGATCCATTTTACCCACCACACGATAAATTGGACCAACACCACTTCATCCAATACACCCCCAAAGCGTTATAGAGCCACCTCCAAATTTTACTGCAGGCTTTGTGTATTTGTGATTGAACTCTTTTCCAGGAGGACGGCGACAATACTTTCTCAAATCTGATCCCATTCGGTAAATTTTTATTTTATTCGATCACAAAATCCGTTTTCAGTCTTTGGAAGTTCAATTTATGTGTTCACGAGTAAATTTTAACCGAGCCAATCGGTTTCTTTTGGATAACAGTGGCTTCGCATGAGCAACTCGGCCATGTAGATTATGTTCAACCAAGCGGCGTTGTAGTTTTCGCACAGATACTGTGGTTACTTCTTCGGTGAATACTTCTTTCCTAATGTCTACAGCCGATTTAAAGGGGTCTTGCTCAGATAAACCGATAATTTTCCTGTCTGTTGCTGCTGATGTCCTTCGTGGCCTTTTCTTTCGGGGTACATTATTCACTGTTTTAAAAAAATCCCAATATTTAAATGCATCAAATATCAATTTTATTTTGTTCTTTTTAATTTTCTGGCTATCTCTGCATAGGAATAGTTCTCCTTTCTTAAATTTAAGATAATTGCTCTTTCTTCTGAGGTGAAACTTTTCGCCTTACCCATAGTAAATAACTTCAATTTCCCCGATACTTATAATACAGCGTTTATAATATTCACGTTTCACAAAACTATTTCACTTCGAAACTGTGCCCACCAAGGATAATCTAGTGATTTTACACGAACACTTGTGCCTAACAGTAAAATTTTGTGAATGTTTTTAATTAGCTGTCCGCATTACTTTGCTACGCTAACGGTATTTGTTTCTCTGTACGAGAACACAAAAAGAGTTTTCTATGGAAAATATCACCATTACACTGGAGAATACTTCAATATTTTTAAATTTAAAGACTTTGGAATATTTGTTTAATATGTGCGGAATATTTTACATTTGTGTGCAACAAGTTACCGCCACTGTATTTCTACCATTTTCGGATAAATTGCAACCTTTTCCGGATTAAATGCAACTTTGTCCGAATTGAATGCACCCTTGTCCGGATTAAATGCAACTTTTTCCGGATTGAATGCACATGAATACTGAAATGTGATTTTTAACTACCTGAACTTTTTTCAAATAAACAACTACGGCATTATTTTCATAGCTCTCTCAAAAATTTTGTGAAATGCTGCTGGATGCCATTCGAGTCGATAACGTTATTTTCATTATATTATTGTTTTGGTTCGGCACACATCGTAATAATCTCTTGGTTTTATCGCCACTCTCAATTGCATTCTAATTTTTAAGTGATTCGGTGTAATAACTACGTGATTTCTTAGTTAGATTTTAATATTAGCACCTACATTGTGATAATTATAATAATTATATATATAAAAAATGAGTGATTCATCTGAAAGTGTACAAAGACCTGAAAGAAGGAAGAGCGAATCTTTTAGTTTAGAAAAGAAGAAGTTGTTAATTAAATTTATAGAGGAGGAGGGGAAAACTATATCAGAAGCCGCAGTTGCAGAGTCTATTAAAGCTAATACCGTGAAATCAATCTATAAACGTTACAAAGATAATGGAGGTGAAATTGTTTGTAAATCTCGTGGTGGAAACAGACCAAGAAAACTAACCGATATTGTGCTAAAAGACATTGAAAAGTGCATTGAGGAGAATCCAGGAATTACAATTCGTGAAATCTAACGACGACTTGAATCCAAAGACATTACAACTTCAAAAACCACTGTGGATACTGGCCTACGTGAATTAAAATTAGCGCGCTATGAAGTTGACCGCCTTAACTGTGAAAATACCATTGAACTCAGAAAACAATATGCACTGGAGTTTACACGATTTGCTCCAAGTGATACAAGTAAAATGATCTTTATTGATGAATGTGGATTAAACCTGCATTTAAGAAGATCACAGACATGATCAACGAAAAACACGCGCGCTTATGTTACGATTCCAACCATTCGGGGGCGGAACGTAACTTTAATTGTTGCTATGACTAATGAAGGTATTATTCATAAAAAAATTATTTCAAACAGCACGTGCAACTCGGAAAAATTTAATTTAATTGAAATGCTAAGCTCCACAGAAAATGCGTGGCTGATTATGGATAATGCACGTATCCACAAAACTTACGACGTTCGCGAAGTAGTGAGTGCATCTTCATTTAATTTAAATTTTCTTCCTCCATATTCACCAATGCTCAATCCAATTGAGTAGGCATTTTCAAAAATAAAAAATTCTGTTCGATCTATGCTAAGCGATATGTCTCAACAGCAACGTTTGCCAGAAGTAATTGAACGAAGTGCTGAAAGTGTGACAAGATCAGACTGTGTAAATTTCATTATGGATATGATGATGAAAATCGGACCAGCTTCCAGAGGTGAACCAATTCATTAGTTTTAGTTTAGGTCGGCTATTTCTAAACTTAGTTTAGTTCGGCTATTTCTTCTTCATATAGAGGTTGAAAGCCTGGCTCTGTGTGCGGCCTACAAATTAGAGGGAGCCGGTCTCCTTGGGGAAAACATAGGTAAGGGCCACACGACAATAAGGGAGTAGATTCTTGAAGCCACACCTGAGTTGGCCATGCTAACTGATCAGATGCCGGCAAGACTCTCACCATTTCAACCACCCCTAATACGGGTGGAAAAGCGTGAGACCTGGACGCTTCCAGCTGTCCGTCCAGGGGAGCTAGTATGGTATACGGATGGATCCAAGACTGAATCAGGTGTTGGGGCAGGGGTCTGGAGCGACTCTCCTCGATTCAGTTTATCACTGGCCCTGGGAATATATACCACGGTATTCCAGGCTGAGATCTTCGCCATACTGACATGCACCTACGAGAACCTAAGAAGAGCCTAAAAAACAAAAGGATCTCAATCTTCTCGAATAGTCAAGCTGCAATCAAAGCAATTGCTTCATCTACCACCAGATCAAATCTGGTGTGGGAATGCCAAAGGAGCCTAGACGCACTGTGTAGAACTAATCAAGTAAGCTTGATCTGGA
This sequence comes from Leptarthrus brevirostris, assembly GCA_964036015.1. Lineage (NCBI taxonomy): Eukaryota > Metazoa > Arthropoda > Insecta > Diptera > Asilidae > Leptarthrus > Leptarthrus brevirostris. The sequence continues at coordinate 114,458,212 of OZ038372.1, read as the reverse complement.
TACCGGGACATCAGGGCTACACGGGAAATGAAAAAGCAGAAGAACTTGCTAGGAAGGGGTCTAACACCCCTTTTATAGGGCCGGAGCCGGTCTGTGGTCTCTGCACGGCTAAAAGGCTAATAGCAAACCGCGCAAATGAGGGGCATAGGCTGTATTGGAACAATATTGAGGGGCACGCTCACTCCTTAGAATAAAGAACTAGAGGAAGCGCTGTACCGTGTAAAATTCCTATCCGTGAGTGAAGCTGCTCGAGGAATTTAAAATCAGCTGGGGTCTCTGACAAACAGAGACGAAAGCATATAAGAAAATGGGACAAATATATTTCGTACTCTCAAATGTTGTTTACTTTTGTGCGTGAAAAAGTTTCCTCGAGTGAATTAAGTTAAATTTTGTTAAATTTATTAAAGTAGCTTCTTTTAAATCTTTATGTAATCATTCCAATAAAGTTATTAGACTATTTTGTGATTTTTTTGTGAACCGACTTTGCCTTAACACCCAGAATTTGTTTAAATTAATCAGCTTGACATGTTCGGGTTTTTCGTGCGCAAATAAGTAGAAATAAGATGATGGCAAGTCGTTTTTCCTGTAAATACATAACTGGAATTACTTCTAAATTAATTCTATAAACATGTGAAGTTCAATTAAAACCCCAATTTATGGATAAAAACAAAAGTTTCGTAAGAATATTTGTGAGGTTAACGTGAAAACTGATTTTAATGTTTTGGGTCGTTGGCACCAGGAAGGCGTGAAACAAAATTTTTAGGAGGCACCAATAGGAAATCTTAAATAAGATTGAATCGATAAAAACCAAAATTTATGATTCGCTTGACCTATAATATAACATCAAAATTAATATGCAGCTTAAATATTTTATTCAGAGAAGATAAAATTAAATTATTCCTTAACGAATTCTCAAGATTTTAAATTTACTTTTGGCCCCACTCTAAATCTGACTTAATTTAAGCCTGTATTGTTGCTACCACTACATCGCTCGAAATTCTATTACAAAAGAAATTTTCTTCACTTAAATCGAGTTACAGCGCTTCCTCTAGTTCTTTATTCTACGGCTCACTCAAGAAGCCTTATGCCCTCACCGTTGTCGGGTAGATCCAGGGAGCTCCTCAAGCTGAGCAGGTCGGCTGTTAGAACTCTGGCAGGCCTACTTACCGGCCACAGTCAGCTAAGGAAGCACCTGGTGAGGATAGGCAGAGCCATCGACCCCACCTGCAGACTCTATCTGGAGGAGGATGAGACCCCATTACATGTGCTATGTGAATGCCCTGCAGTAGTCAGGAGCACAATTAGCCTATTCCGGAAACCAACCCTGGTACTACCGAGCGGGCTGAATGACTGCCAACTGCGGAGGCTGTTGAACTTCTTCGGAGGGACCGGCTTACTATAAGAGTTGTAAAATATTGCAGTATTTTTAGTACTGCAGTATTTTGTACTGATACTTCAAAGTGAATTACTGAAGTACACTAAAATATTTTATACTTCAAATTTCCAATGCAGCACTATTTTCGATCAGTATACTTCATCATTCCACTTTTGAAGTACTTAATGCAAAATTATTGGAATGCAGTGCTTAGTACTGCCTCTGAAGTAGCTGAAGTACATTGAAGTATGTTGAAGTATTCTGAAGTACATTAAATTACGTATAAGTACACGAAGTAGTTTGAAGTACTTATATTGAAGTACATATATATTTATTAAATATAATATTTATTTCTGCTTAAAGGATGACTTATTTATTACTGTAAAAATTATAACGAAATTTTATCAATACTTTCTCTAAGCATTTCGTAAATTTTCAAGAACAAATAAACATTGTAGTTATCAGGAAAATATTATTGTAATATTTTTGATATTAAGTTCAGGGAGTGGGAGAGAAAGCAGGGTCTGCTTGACTTTTTAAATTTCCAAATTATACTCTTTAAATGCCTATTAAAATAAAAAGTAAGATTAAGGGGAGGTTACCGTTCATGATGTTCAAAAAATCGACTTTTGGTTTTTATATAATTTGAATCCTTATAGTGTCTAGTATATGTAGTTGAAAGGATTTTGTAAAATCTGATGTAGTTTAGAAGTTACAGCGCATTGAGCAGCAGGACAACAGGTAGCTGAGGCGCGCGGAGTGTACCTTGCGAGACGGCCTTTTTCCGCTACCTTAAATACCGGCATGCATTTCAATGACTACTTATCGCATAGTTTACCTCTTCTTGGTTATAGATGGTGTTGGTCAGTTTATCTACGGAAGGTAACAAAACCAGACCAATAAACATTGAGAACGATTTTTTATAACTTACAACTGCTGTTTCGAGAAAAATGCATTTTTCTCGAAACAGCATTTTTCAGCGCGCGGGGCGCTCTACAGCTTCAACGGATGGACCGATTGACTTGCAATTTGTTCAACCGCAAATTAAATTTAATTTCGGGGGCCTTATCGAGGCGATTTTTTTTTATTCCGGCTTAAACTTTGTTTTTGCGTCCATTGAAGCTCAAAAAAACACAGTGAAAATATGACGTATTTTTTTAAATGGCCGCCATTTTGATATCCGGGGGTGTTCAGAAAATTTAAATCGATAAGGTCCCCCAAATTTCATGTAGATTAATAATTGTTTATCCATTTTTGTTTCGAATTAACTGACAAGGGGGTGGAACGCCCTGCGCAGACCATTGCACGCTCTGCATGGCTTCAGTTTATAGAACCTACAGCCGTCATTTTGGATATTTTTTTAAATAAAAAAACTTTAAAGTATTTTTTATTTATGGAGAAATAAATTATATTAACTGCCGTTTCAATAAATATTTATTATATACCCGAAAAAAAAATTCCAAAGTTGACGCATTTTTCATGCCTATGAACGGTAACCTTCCCTTAAATAAGAAAGTTCTTACTTTTTCGTACATAATTATATAGACGTTGACGTTCATTACATACAAAGTATTTGCAGCTATTTTTACTATTTTTACTATTATTATTAGTATTTGCAGATCTTTTTATTTTTACTTCCTCAACTTGATTACATACAATAAATGATGAAATGATGATACAATACAAATTTATAAAAATATAAAAGTAAAAAAGGATTTTCCTCTTTCTTTTTGGTACATTGAAAAGTTTTTCCATTTTAATTTTTGGACCGTATTTAAATTGGCAAATTTTCAAAAATAGATTTTGTTCTAATGTCTATGTATATACCAGCTTTATTGAAAAATAATCAACAAGACATTCCGACGAAAGATGTAAAGTACTTGCGTATTAGCAAGGCATAAAGAGTTTAACTTGCAGGCAGAAAGACTAAGACAGAACAATAAAAAGGAATGTAGGTATACAAAAGTTATAAGAAATACTTCAAAGTACTTCGTGTACTTCTATGTAATTCAATTTACTTCAAAATACTTCAACATACTTCAATGTACTTCAAGTACTTCAGAGGCAGTACTAAGCAATGCATTCTCAAAAATTTTGCATTACGTACTTCAAAAATGGAATGCTGAAGTAAACTGAGAAAAAATACTGCAATACTGAATATTTGAAGTACTTCATTATAAGTGAAGTATTATATTTAAGTATTACTTCATATAAGACCCAGTAATTCACGAGGAATGCATTAACGAAGTAATGCATTCTTTTACAACTCTGACTCACATCTCCAAATCTAATCAATCAATCAATCAATCGGCTATTTCTTATAATATTATTTGTACTTTTTCAAAAGAAATAAATTTATGTTTTAGTTGCAAATACCGTAGTTGTTTATTTGTAATAAGTTCAGGTAGTTGAAAATTACATTTCAGTATTCAGGTGCATTCAATCCGGAAAAAGTTGCATTTAATCCGGATAAGGGTGCAGTCAATTCGGACAAAGGTGCATTCAATTCGGACAAAGTTGCATTTAATACGGACAAGGGTGCAGTCAATCCGGGCAAAGGTGCATTCAATTCGGACAAAGTTGCATTTAATCCGGAAAAGGTTGCAATTTATCCGAAAATGGTATATATATATGTTGGGCGCGGAAACCATAACTTCACATAGTTTTTGCGCTTCGAATAATTGAAAATTTGTAACATTCCATTGCCAATTATTTGTGAATATTTAGAGTTGGAGAGAGCGTATGGGGAGGTGTTTTATATATTACTATTAAAATATATTCTCCTGCAGGCAGGGGAGACGCAAGTTAATAAAAGAACTAAAAGCCTGATTAATACACCTCCTCATCCCAGAAAGTCTAATAAATTTTTGACGTAAAAGCCGAACTTTCCCGAAAAATTAAGCCAATTTTAAGGAGTTTTATAAAAAAATGTCATCAAAATTTTATCGAATTTTTAAAATTTTAACTTTCGATATCTCGAAGACTAAGCGAGATATCGATTTTTTTTTGCTTTTTTTAAGGTATTTTATCAAAAAATTCCTTAGATTGTGAAAAAAAGGAGATCGTACTCTTGCCAACTAAAAGTATTACGCAGCTTTTTTATGGTAGCATGTGACCGGTCAACAATGCTTGGGCATGAAAACACGAGTTAACTCGTGACCGGTCAACAATGTGTTAAAAAGTTTGCCATTCGGCATCTTGTAATTTGCTCGTTTTTTTAATCTTCTAAGACTTCTTGTCGTACTAATGTCCCAACTAGAGCTATCTCTTCTCGGTGGGAAAAAACCTAAGACTTGCTGTTATGCTTATGCCATTGAAAAGAGAGCAAAAAATTTACCAAATGATAAACTTAGACTAATACGCGATTTTATTTTACAACAGCAACAGTACAATGTGCCGTGCGCTCTGAAGGATATAAACCCAAAAGTGATCGAAAGACCTCTCACAAATGTGAGATTAAAAGAAAATTGCTGGTATTATTTAAAACTATAAATAAAATGACAGGTTATAAATCACAGGCTGTTACAATTCAGTAAAGCTAAACCCATAATCTACTAATAAATACTAAAATGATTGTGAAAATTCATAAACTCATAAAACTAAGTAAAATTCCCGAGCACAACTAATTTCGCGGAGTAGTTTTTTGCGTTATTGCCAGAAATTTTTAACATTATTTACTTTTTCACATTGTAAATAAATAAAATTGTAAACTTATCCAGCGTTAAATTAAAGTTCTCCCTTTGCTTACTTCATGCACAGATAATTTTCGAATCGGTGTAGTTTTAGAATAGCAACAACAGTATAAGAAGCAAGTTAGAAATAAGAGAAAGAGAATAAGTCTCGGTTGAGTATTCACACCGGGACACCGGGCACCGGCAGTCTTTCAGGCATCTAATCTTGCACAATTTATTGCGAAGCAGAAAACAAATATAATCTGAAATTAACGTTTGCTAATGAGATAAATATATTCAATAATTTGAATATTAATTTTTAGATGTTATCTGTGTTTGTGCTCTATTAATTGCTGCCAATAGTTGCGTTCTTTGAATTAGAAAGTATTTTTAGTGATCCAACCTTATCAGTCAGCATTTTATAAATTAATAACAATGTGTTTTTGATTACAATAAGTTAGGCATATTTATGTAGTCAAATTTACCCAGGAACAAGAAAGTTCGTTCTAAAATTGTTTAACTTTTTTGCTCCCTCAAGAAATCCTTGACATTCATTGAACAGATTTTGCGTTTGCACTGTTTCGCCAAATCAAGTTTTTCAATTTGAGCGGATAGCTGATACTTGCGATAAAAAATAATTATCGACTCCCACATTTTGTTTTTCCAAAAATATAGTGTATAAATTTTTATTTAAGCCTAAATCACTTACCTGGGAAATTTCATTGCGATTTAAGTACAACTTCAGGAGGCTTGTGCAGGTAGTCAGAAGATTTGGGATTTCCGTAATCTCAAACCTGGATAAATTGAGAGTAAATGATTTTCGTGAACATGCCACCTCAACCACGGCAAGCATGTGATTTTCCTTAATGAACTTATAGACAGAATTCATTTTATCTGCATCAATACTTAAAAACTGCAGCACAACTTGGGTTGATAAAAATTTTTTAATTAAGAAATTAACCGCAATTGCAGTTGTATTACTTGACCATTTTTACTAGTACATTTATTAAGATTTTATTTTGACAATAATTTTGGGTGAGTTAGGCCAACTCTTTCGTAAGAATAATGATAAATCCCGATATTATGGCGCAAAACTGCCCCCGTCATCGACAAAAACAAAAACAGCTGACAGATTAAAAATAGAAGTTGGCTGCAAATCTGCAAACCGAGTGTTCGTGGACCGGAACGACAGAATGGAACAGCACGTGCAGCTTTAATTGTCACAAAACTCTAACAAAAACCCACGAGAGTGCGTGCGAGTAGCTATGAAAATTTTATCAGTTTTTTGCTTGATTTATTTATACATATTTCAAGATAAGATAATAAACAATCACAAAAAATTCTTGACCTGGTCACTTTTTTCACTCCTAATTCAGGCGATAGGCGATATAACGACGAAAGTCGACTGTTATGTGCATAAATAAGTGACAATAATATTTAATAGCGAAAATGAAACATGTGCGGTTTTAGATAATAATTGCGAGAGAACAATTTTAGAGGCAACAATTAAAGACTTTTTTAATATATTATTTGTATTGCTACTTATTATTAAAGCGATTAAAATCTAATTGCAAAGAGTTTTGAGACTCCCGACTAAGATCTTATCAAATACAATATGTAAACAAATAAAACGCTGATAGGTTAATTAATAATGTAATCAATGTAATTAATTTTATTTTTTTTAATTTTCACAGTTATTTTCTCAAAGAATTCAGTACCAATCGAGAGTACAAAGTAAAGGAACAAGGAAAATTAGGTTGTCTATCTTTTCCTGCTACATATTACCGGGTTTCCAGGTATAAACAGGTTAGTTGGTATCATGGTACACAGCCAATAAGGTATGTCAACTTTGCGTGGGAGTTCCGTCATTACATAAAAGCGTGACATTACCGCGAAGTCATTTATTGACAGTGAGTTTAACAGTTTAAATGAGTTTTATTTTTTGCAATTTTGTTTATTTTTCTGAATTAAAGATGTAGTTTTGTGCTACCGAAATGGTTAATTGTATTGTATCGGGGTGTAAAAGTGATTCCCGGAGAAAAAACTTACAGGAAAGTGAGTTATTTCACTTTCCCAAAGAATAAAGACATCTTTAAGAAGTGGATTATTGCGTGCGGAAAAAGCATTGAATTTAATGTGAAATGTATACTTGCTTGGAAGAAGGAAGAAGGCTATAGGCTTCAGGATATCATGTTAAAGGTTACCTGAAACAAGGAAACATCCGAAGAACTTGTGTGCCGGGTCCTGAAAGGGGCGCTCTGAATACTGCACAACCTACTGCTACGCCTCCCTTTCCAATGTACCACCTCCGCTTGCTGGCACTGTTTCATCATCTGACACGCTGGATTGCACCGTGGTCAATGCCGCTAGACCTGTGACTTTGACCGGTGGCTTTGAGACCGGCTGAGCTTCCACGTCATATTTTCTTGTCGCGGTTGAATCACGACACCATTCATTTAAACTTCTTGTACCCGAAAACTGTTGTTTTTTATTCGGTACTGTGCCCCGACATCTGGCCATGTAACGCTATCTTCCGTGAATTCATTCCAAGGACTCGCTTGAACGCAACTACAGCCCGTAATATTTCATCAAGTAAGTATTGAAGCTACAATCTCACTGCCCCACTGAAGCACGGCTGGGAATATCCCGTCTAATTCTGCTGCCTTGAACGGTTCAAACGATCTAATAGACCGTCTTACCCCCTCAAGCATCACAATCCTTTCTGCCTCAGAGACCGGGTCATTTGAGACCATATTCTGAAGTTGGCAGACTTCAGATATATTTCTCGTGTTCGAGCAGAAGTCTCTCCACGATTCTCTCTTCTTTCTACGTAGAGCTTTCTTCAACTCTTTCTTTAAGGCCTTGTATCTGCCCCAGGCTTCTCCATCCTGAGCCCGTATGGCTCGGTTGAAAGCCTTCCTGCACTCCTTCTTCCGTGCTTCCAGTTCCCTGTCCCACCACGGTGCTGGGTTCTGGTCCACTACTTCAGTTGGAGTGCAGGATTTGCGACACTCCTCCATTACAGCTTTTTGTAGAGTGTGCAACTGCCTCTCTACATGCAGTGTATTTTTGGGTGCTCTGGGCGTCCATGCCAACAGTTTTCCCCTTAACACCTCCATATATTTTTGGCTGTTGGTGTTCTAAGGTAATCTGATCAGCCTCCTACTCTGCCTCTTGCGTAGCCCATATCGAATGTTAAAAGTTATGGCTCTATGATCTGACAGCGTCATCACATCACCCACTCTCCAGTTAAGCACTCTATCCAACAACTTAGTATTGCTAGAAGTGACGTCAATAATCTCCTTACGCCTCCCATCTACGAAGGTTGGTTCTATCCCCCTGTTTAGAATTGCCAAGTTGTTACCTACCGCGAATTTTAGCAAATCTTCGCCTCGGTTCGGTTGTCGTCTGTGCTGCCCCACACTGTATTGTGGGCGTTCGCGTCGCAACCTAATAGTAGTCCCACATTCCTATCCTTGCAGTATTTCACCAAAGCCTCCATCTTCCACCTGGGGGCGAAGCCGGTGAATCATATGTTAGATAGCCCGAGGCTACGATCCACGCCCCTGTCCCGGACCCCATACGAACCACAACAAGATCTGATGCACTGAGTTGTGGCAGTAGTACCGCCTGAACTCCCCGCCTGACTAAAATGCAGGATCTCGTTGCACTTTTCACCACCACCATCCTCTTCATATAATTCGTACTTAGATTTAAAACTGAGTACTTATGGGAGTTGTGTTTCTGATATTTCTTGGTTGAGGATGAGCCAGGTGCTTTTAGGGAATATTAGACAATACTGAGTTTTGGATGGGTTAAACTCTCCTCTGCCCTAAGGATCGTAGAAATGTCATTGTTTAATGATCCAAATATGCGTTCTCAGTTGATTTCTGTAGAGCTTCCACAAGAATTCATTACATTACGCGAAATCAAGCGTGGAAACTATTAATAAAATTGAGAATGATAACTGAAGAAATAAGATCGGTGAATGAATTGAACCCTCAGGTATACCGGCATTCATTTCATAGGAGTCAGATGTAACTCCGTTTATTATTACATAGATTTAAACGGCCTGTCAGTAAACTCTCCACCAATGTTAAGAGATGAGAGTGCACACCAAATGCTTGAACTTTCCACAGTTTCATCAAAGCTTTTAGTAAGACGCTGGTTGAGCGGCTAGGACGATAACTGCACTAATTCAAAAAGATCGTTATTTTCTGGATATTTCATCAACTGAGTTGATGAGTGTTTCAAAAACTTTAGTGTGCAAATGTAAGTGCAAATGGTCTGTAGTTAGAGGGGTCGCATGCCTCTCTCATTTTAGGTATCGGCTGAACATGAGCAAGTTTCCATGCACACGGAAACTTTCCTGTTGAGAATGACAGGTAAAAAAGTTTGCCAAAGCAGAGGCGCAACATTTTAAAACTAAGGGCGAGAAACCATCCGGTCCAGTAGTTTTGGTCAAATTGAGTTTAGAGAGTTTCCCAAAAACTGCCCGCGAAGTTGACGAAATCTTACGAAGGTGGGACGAATACTATACTCACGAATATTTAACATACCAAAAGTAGGGCAAAGAGTACTCTTGAAAATGTCCTCCCGCAAGTAACCTTTCATATGAAGAAATTCACGTTTCCATCAAGGAGCTAAAAAATAGCAAGGCTGCAAGACTTGAAGCTATAAATTCAGAGATTCGTATGTCGAAGATGAGGAGTATGCGAAGAGATATGGAAGAAAACTAATAATCTGATAGTCAAAATACGTCAAGTGGGGGCTGTGGGAGGCGAATATAGAAGGAGAATCATATATCCAATCCATGAAACAATCAACAAACGATCAGCTTGTTAAAAACATCTTATAAAATACGAGCTTATTTTGTGAGAAAAGAGTACCGTAGGACTTAGACTCAGAAGACTAACAACTGGCCACATATTTGTCAAAAGACATAACAGGAGGATTCGATAAAGAGATGCAATATCACAAGTCTGGAGGACAAAAGTTATTAATGAATAATATTTTATAGGGGTACATAACTATTAAGGTACCCGGATGTCATAGTGCCAATTGTGCGGAATAATTTTGCAACAAAAGAAATATTCACTGCTTATGGAAGATGAACGACTATAACTTCGATACGGTCGAAACATTTGGGGTCCATACAGACAACTAATAACATACATTAAAAAAGCCAAACTCACTGTTGCAAATAAAGCCTTCTACGCACGGATCTGGTTCATATGAACTAAAACTAAAATCCCTAAGTTCAAAGTCTTTAAAAATAAAATCCCTAATGACTAAATATCTAAAAAAAAGAAAGGCATAATGATCAAATGATCAAAAAAGCCCTAACTAAGAATTTTATTAAAGAAATATTTTGAATTTAATCCGCGCGCACGCATTGAATTCAAAATCTTTCTTTTATAAAATTCATAAATTGTATAATGAGAGAACGATTGTAAGTTTTTGAATCAATCACATTCATCTACAACTGAAACTTGGCTCATTTTCTGACCCTTTTTATTTGCAGCTTTTAAGAAATTTCTTGTATATATTGAAAGAATTTATATTGTTTGCAAACAAATATATGTTTTGTAATTTTCTTTAGTAAATAAATGATGTTTTCTCATAAAAGAATTTGGTATCCAATCACAATAGGTCTGTTCACGTACTTAGTTTTGGGTAAATGTATTATGATATTTTTACCCAAACGCGTTCACGTACTCATGAAATGGGGGAAAATTTGCTGACGTAACATTTCCCCTACTTAAAAATGTTAGTCCAAATTTACCCGAAGAAATAAGTTGAGCACTTTTGTTAAGCTTTGTTATAGAGCCACTAATTGTCACTTTGACAGTTATTGCTTTAGTTTTTGTCCAAGACTACTCAAACTTGTTCACGTACTCTTGGTATTTGGTAACTTCTCCTATTTAACATTTTTACTCAGAATATTTCTGATCAAAAAGTACGTGAACAGACCTAATTGAATTCCGTATAGCGTATGACAGTTTGAATTGTCAGTTCTGACAGTTGTTTTGCAGCACAAATCGTCGAGAAGGCGACAAATGTATAAATTTCTTGTAATAATATAGTTTTATCTACGCAAAATAGAAGGTAAACATATTTTTACTATATTATAATATGTAAATATAATAATTATCACTTAATTAGGTAACTTGAAAAGCAAATTATGACAAAATGCAAGACTCAAAAAACAAAAATAATAAAATGGATTTAACTCGCAATTATTCAGAATTACCAAAAATTAAATGTATTAAAAACAATACAGCAGATATGTTAAAGCAATTGCCATCAGAATTAATTGATAAAAATTTGGATAATGTTTTGGAAGGTGTAAAAACTTTAGATGCTACTTGTCCCTATACAAAATGCAAAGCAAAAACAAATCTTATTGGACAATATTGTGATTATTGTAAAGAGAAATATTGTTTCAAGCATAGTTTACCCGAAATTCATGGATGTGGCGAAGCTGTTAAAAATGATGAACGAAAAAAATTTCTTCAACAAAAGCCAGCAAAAATTGTGCGACAAGAACAAGATTTGGTAAAAGCCAAAAAGAAATTAAATGCGAAATTGAAGGATATGCAAGTTTCAAGGATGCCAAAATCATCAAAGGGTGATAAAAAAACATAAATGGAATATTAGTAAATAAAAATAAATTGTTTGTTTTATGAATAATTAATTAATTAATTGATTTATTTTGTTGTCTTTTAAAAATTCAAATAAATTCCCTCCGGCAAAAGAAAAGAAAATAATTTTACCGGCCCCAAAACGTATAAATAATTCATTTTCTGTGCCATCGGAGAGAGGGTTTTTGCACATTCATGAATCTTTCGTTAATCCAAGAAATTAAAAAGAAAGCAAACAAAGGGACACACAAGTACATTTTTCTGAGCAAGAAATATAATTTTTTGTAAATGCACATGTGATTACGGTTGGAGTGGTTATTGGTCATGCGCACAATATGATTCAAGATAAATTCAATTCTCCGGGTGCATTGATTGGAGCGCAAGTAAAATTGATTTGATTTTTAAATGATGAATATCTGCCGTTCACCCTGGCCGTGGGGTTAAAAATTCAATTTTTCACCTGAGTGCGTCTACCATTTTAAGGTGGACTTTATTGTTGCTCTCATGAGAAAAATTTAAGACTTTCTACTACTTAGAAAACATAATATAAGAATATTAACAGTTTTAATTAACTATGGCAAACTTCTGAGCGGCTTAGATTGGCTCTCTACAAATCCTCCACCTCTAAGTGCCCTTCGCGGTTGTGCATCACTACCCTATTTGTACTCTAAGTTGTCTGAATCTTTTAACCTCTTATTGTATCTTCCCAAAGACATTTAACAGAGGCTTTTCAACTACCATCTAAAACTGCAAGTCCATGTCATAAGCCACATTTCATTTCAGTAGAAATGAGGTAAGGCTGATTGGTCTATAAGCATTAGATGTGCTATAGTCCGTCTTGTTTGGTTTCTGTAGAAATAATATCTTTGCCACTTCCCAGTATTTAGGAGTGTAACTGAACTTTAGACACGCTCTAAAAAGTAGGACAAGTTTGTTCCATAGTTTGTTACCTCCCTTCTGTAGCATGATGGGATATATCCTATATCTTCCCGGTGATTTATATGGTCTGAAGGATTTTATTGCACATCTTACTTTGTTCAAAGTACACAGCCTTTTTGCTTGCTCCTCTTCCATTCCAACTTGGGATTTCCAGGAGTAGCGTCTTCCCTCATCGATTCTCCCTCCATCAGGGTACTCCCCGGGAAACTATTTGTAATCAGCTTTTCAAGAGATTCCCTTATATTGGATGAGTTTTCGATGAGTTCTAATTAGCTTTTCGATTTAGATAATACACATTCTAACTGCCTCACCCGTGCTTTCAATTTGGCTAGTAAAAACTTTCCATGATTCCCTCTGGGCTTTTCGGCACTCTGAGCTGAAATGCCTACGTGCCGTTTTATATTCTTCCTAGAGTTCCTCTCTTTGGTGTTTATTAGCGTTATTGAATAGCTTTCTGGTTTTCTTTTTCTGGTTTCTTTTCTTTTCTTTAGCTTTCGGGTTCTTTGGACACGCTTCCTCGAATGCGAGTCTGATAACATCTTCAATGTTAGCAATCTCATCATCGATTCCGTGTGTTGATTCCAAAGCAGCATTTCTTGTACACAATTTTGTGTTTAAGACCTCCCTATATTTATCCCAATTTGTTATTCTGGGGTTTCTAAAAGTCAGAGGATCATTTCTGGCATTGACACTTAGCTCAAAAAGTATCCATCGATGGCCCGAGAATGATACCTCGTCAGATACATACCAATTCTCAATCTCATCAACAATCTTCCTGTTCACAAGTGTAACGTCTATAACTTGTTTTCTGTTTTTATTAATAAAAGTTGGCTTATTGCCCCTATTTATAATAAAAAGTTCCGATTTTAAGGTATTCAATTAAGGACGTACCCTGTCATTGTTGTCATTATGTGTTGTATCACAGCCTACTCTAGAGTAGGCTGTGGTTGTATGATCTGCAATTGCGTCACAGCCTTTTTTTATTTTAGAGATGTCGTTTTTTTTTTTATTTCGCTTTCGGTGTTTTGACTTCGTGATTGTGTACTGATCCCTTTTTCGCAATGTTACCAATACTCACATTTAAAGTAGTCATTATAAGTAGTTAGGATAAAGAGACTAGATAAACGTGGAGAACGACCAGAGGGTGCGGCAATAAGCTTCATACTGGACGTAGATAGGTAGGTCGATAACGAACTTAATGGTTTTCAATGATCTTTCAGGAATAGGCGTACGGGATAGGCTACTCACCTATTGCAGCAGGGTCAAAACGCTGAGGCTACTTAAGGAGGATAGCGCCATTAACAACTGTGATGTCAAAGAAGAAGACAAAATAAGGCTTCCAGGGCTTAAATCACAGTGAAGTAGATCCATGCGGTTTATGTTCAGTGAGAAAGATAACAAAATGAAGGTTATTTCACTGAAAATGGTAAAAAATATATCGAATTTTCAAAATAATATAAAAGGAAAACTTTTTTGACATTTATTTGTAAAATGGTATTCGGTTAAAATGCACTTTTGAAGACCTTCCAATATTTGAAGAACGGGAGTTCATCACTTCAGATGATTATTAAATAGTATTAAACTTTGATTTTTATTTTGTACTTCGGTTTTTGAATGAATTTAGTTGTAATTAAAAATTAAGAACTATACAGGTGACTTTGGAATTTTTTTAAATTAAAATATGCCGCACGAAATTTAGTTTCCTGGTAAACGATATTTTTCGTGGTTATATCAAAAAGTCAAATTGCAAAAGCCTTTAAGTTTTTGTTCGCCTCATCATTTCCGTTTTATTGGAATTTCAATCTCTCGAAATGAATTTCTATCACAATCTTTTAATGGACCTTCAATTTCAATAGAGCCGTCACTAAAAACACACGTAGTTTCGCTTATATTAAAACATCGCTCAAATGTGAATTTCCTGACGATGGACCTTGTACGCACTAACCAGTCGCTCTCTTGCCTTTTGTTTCCCTCGATAACTATTTCCGAGCCAACTGCTTTTACAGCAATATCCTCTGGCTTAGAATTGTTAGTTATAAAATGTTAAAGAAAAAGAGGAAATATTTACCTCAAATGGTGAAGGTACTCTAAATATTATTTGAAAAGTATTGTCAATAACTCTCATCTGACTTTCTAGAGAATGTGCATTTATACTTTGTTGAGATATCATACAATTTTGACATCGTTTTGGAGCTAACTTTAATAAATTTGAAACTAATGAACGTAAGTACATGGCTAAAATTTGGATCCAAAATAACGAAATAAAGCATATGTTCTTGACATATCCATTTGCAATGATACTAGGATTGAACGTTCTGGTTGCTTTTTACAGTCCAGTCAAATTAGCTTTTTTAGAAGAAGATATTTGTAAAGTTTTGCATTTGTATTACAGACTCTTAAAAGAAATTGGAATAAGAATCTGAAAAGTTCTCACCTCTCCGACGGGTAGAATACTCCCTTTTCGGAGAAAAACCACCCTCAATACGCACTTGAGGCCAGTTTTCTCTCAAACCGCGCCGTTCGAACGAAAAAATAAATAGAAATGAAAATATTCAGAAAAAATGTTCTATTGATGTTTGGTTAGCCCCCGCGGGTGGTTTGGATCGCTCACCCGAAAGTCAATCTTACGTTGCATTCCAGCACGAATAACTCAGAGCCGGTTGGTTTAATTGAAGAAATTGTTTTGTAGAGTGAACTTCCCTCTGCAAGATGCACTTTGCGTTTTTTTATAGTCAATTTTTATTGCATTTTTCGTACTTTTTAAGGTGCATACCGCTCTCTCTCTCGTTCCTTTAACCCCTTGTGAGGCAATCCAAGACGTCTCGTGTGTGTGTGTATAGTTTTTCAGATAAGCGGGTTACAGGCCTACCTATCCTATCCCAAACCATAGGGTAAAGCTCCCGGCGCATTTCTAAAATGTTTTCCCCCTTTAGACCTATTGTACTAAAATCCTCCCGGGCTTTAATCATTTGCGGTTGCGGTGATTTCTTCCTCGTCTGTAGAATTGAGGTATGCTTGTCCCTGGTAGTTGTGCACAGCGCAATGCAATTTTTGCACAGCCGGATTTTTTCCACAACCCACTTTCCAACTGCAGGATATGAATAGCAACATGGAAATAGGAGTTGTTGCTGCAGTATAAAAAATTGCCGAAAGTATAGTATTATCCGTCTTCTAGGCCCATTATGTTGGCAGCAAACAGTTTTTCTCACCATGACTGGATGTGGTTAAGTAGAATATCTCGATAACACAATAGCGTAAATCGACTATCCGAATAACTTGTTAAATGCCGTGTGTCGTAGGTGATTAAGCGATTTCTTTTTTTAGCTTTGTACAGTGCAAGTTTAAGTCGTTTTCCAGTACTTGCAATTTCTTCCTTTTTTTACTTAGAACTGTTGAATATATGAACGATGTCTTCTGAATCTTTTCTCTTATTAAGCATCATACCCGTTTGTGCCTTCTTCTTGCCGAAAAAAAACCGGATAGTACAGAAGCCGTTGAAAGTAAGAGCAGCTGAATGTAATACAACACATACAACACTTTAACGCTGCTGAACCCTTGAGCGATAAAACAGGCGTTACACTGTCGTCAACGAGTCATTCAAACAATAGTACTCTCTTGAGTCCCCATAACCACTTGTGGGGCATGAGGCGGGAGAAGAACTTCACCCGATTCGAGACAATGATTGCAAGTGGACTTACAATTTAAAGTGGATTCCGAACCACTGACTGTTACTCTACAACCACCATGATCTTTTTATCGTAATCAAATTGTCAGCAGAAAACGACCATCGGCTACCATCGGCGGGATTCGAGCCTGGGATCTCCGGATTGGTCACTTTATCACTAATTCCACAGACGACTTAGACCATAGTTAGTTCGGCGAAAAGGCACCTGGAAAGTTCCAATGTCTAACGGAACAAATAAGAACACGAATGTTCAGCGATGACAACAATTCTGGTGAGTCAGTAAAACATCAAAGATAAAAGAAGTCGGAGATCTGTCCCAAGAGGTCCAAAGAGAGCAGCCAAGGGTTACTCCGTGGAAGGTCATGTAATTAAGATCTCAGAAACCTGCACTGAACAGCCTCAATACGGCCAACATAAGAAGGAGACCAAACAAGACAGGCATACAGGCCGAACGAAGGAACAAAAAGAAGTTTGGTGATAAAGGTATTGCTAAACTCATTAGACTATCTCTTTACGTAGTCCAGAGAAGTATTATCGTTGTTAACTACGTAACTAAAGTGATCAACGAAAGATAAATGTGGATCAAAAGCAACACCAAGATCATTGACTCTGTCAAGTCTGGTTGCCACTAACAGAATAATTATAGATCCATGGATCCTTCCTTCTAGAATACGACAAAAACGTACACTTATCAACGTTCAAAGACATATCATTGATAAAAATAATAAAAAAAGAAGCAGGCCCAAATGACTGCCCTGGGATGCATCAGAAGTGTTTGATATTTCACTAGAGGAAGCCCGAAACTGAACACACTGTGCTCAGTCAGAAAGATATCCATTGAACGGAAGGAGAACAACATAGTAAACAAGCAACCGGTGATCTATGCGATGGAAAGGTCTGTAATTGGAGATATTGTCCTTCTTACCCTTTTTTGTGAAGAGGGAAAATGGTAGACGACCGAAAAGACCCGATAAAGTAGAAAAAAGTCAGTGAAAATCGTTCGAAAAAAAATTGCAAACAATAAAACATTTTTTGTGCAGAATTTTTATATATCGATGCTGGAAAGCGATCTTGTCGTATTTTGAAAATGCAGGTTTACATTATAGCCAAAAAACAATTTAAAAAATGTATTACTCCTTAACCAGAGAACACAGAAAGGTAATTCTTGGAGTAAAATAAGTTCTGTAATAATGGTCATTAAACAAAAAAGATGAATATATCCTAAGTTCAGAGAGATACAGCAAAATTTCTTTCCAGCGTGGATATGTAGAATATAACTCCTATTAATTGTTTTCGTCCGACTGGCTGTTTAGGAGAAAAAGCAGCCTGAATTGCTTATTGGGCGTGTTTTGTCCCGAAAGGGGATAGCCTACCCACCGAAGAGGTGGGAACTTTAAAAATTCTCTTTTTTCACCCTTTCAAAAATCTGTAACTCAAATTGCAAAACTAAAATATGTGCAAAAAATATTCAGACCCTTTTAACAACTCATATAAAAAGGACGCAATATCTTCTAAAAGCTGAATTATTTTAATAAAAACAGGAATTTACCCCCGGCCAATGGTTGTTAAGGATGTGCCGGAGACACCGGTTGACAAAGGCTTGTAGCTTAGATGATATTTGGCAGGTTAATTTCCATGTTTAACAGCCGTACAACATAACAGGTTTTACGTTCGACTCGAAGATCCTGAGTTTTGTGCGTCTGGAGAAGTTGTTATTGCGCCAGATCTCAAGAAGAGTATTAAATATAACTCTAGCCTTATTGATGCGAGTCTGTACATCAGCTTCAGCTCCGCCATCCGCTATATCCATACTTCCGAGATAGCAAAATTTAGGAGTCCAAGCTCATGAGTTTGATTTTAGCAGCATTGATACTTCTATGCTCAGGTCTTTGGACATTTGGACTACATGACTTTGTTGAATAGTAGACATACATTGTCGGCATAATCCAAGTGTGGAAGGTGGTTAAAAAGTTTTCATCTAATCCCTCGAGATGGCTGGCCATCTAGGCCGCTGCATAATACGTCATTAATGACGTACGCTCGATCGTTTGCTTAATTCGCATTAAGATGATTTTTGTCATCAATTTGGAGACTGCAGTTAAAAGATCCATATTATTATATTTCCAAAAAAGTACAACATGTCCAGGTAGAGAAAGGATGTAGAAATTTATACGTAGAAAATCTTTTGGGAAATATAAAAATCTGCAATTTAAAGAAATTAAACTCAAATTACCTCTAGAATGTTTTTATTGAATTCGAAACTTAGTACAATTAATCTTAGTATGTTACAAAAGCTGTTCGAAATGTACTCCGCTACTTTAAGGTGTATTGTAGCCAGCCTCTCTCGTATTGTCGTCACTGCATTTTCAATTCTGCTAACCAATTCGTTTCTATTCTTAACTGGCCTTGAGTAAACTTCATCCTTCCATCGAATTTTTCATTTAATACTGCCTTCACAATGGTGCTCCATCGTAACATTGCCCTAAGATTATCAAGTATCTAGTAGATCTGGTAATGTACTCTCAAAAAATTCCGGATAAATTTGGCTACTAAGCACTTGCGGCAAAATTAATGGTTCTATTAAATGGTTGTTGATGATAAGCTCAAACATTGGCTCAGAATTTGGGCTAGAAGGAGATTCCTTGTCCTATGTGGGTTAGTATCCGACCAAGTATGGAGGTTGTGGAATTTTGTGATACCATCCCCGGTGAACTGCGATTTATCCGTCTACAGAATTTGGATCACGAAGGCCCCGTTCTCCTTGCGCATTCCAGAAGCCAAATGCAAAATTTTAATCTTCTCTCTGAATTTCCTTCCAGTAGTCCTTGGACTGGGATATGATATGAACGTCACGAATAACCCTCTAAACTTTCACTTAAGACACTGTATCGGAATCGGCTCATTTCATGGTATACCCCGACGAGAGTGCTCGACGTCGTCGGCAGAATCTTCTAATATTTCAACTCGCAATATCGTGCTGTTTGAAGTCACTCTTCCAGTTTCTTTGAACCTTCGAAGAGTTTGCGAAAATACCCCTCCTTGGGATGCTCGATTAGGGAATCTGCTTTCATATTCCAGTACAGTCGCTCTATCGATTCCGTCTACGACGCAATAAATGTAAATTATATCCGGGTATTCCTCAAAAGTATCCAGTAAAAAAAACCACGTGGAATACCCGATGAATCGTTATACAGATTAGTTTACGGGGAATGTTCACGTCAACTCCAAGTGGAACATATGTACAATTTCCACCGAATTTCCACGTGACTGCATTTTCGCTGAGTAGTCGTCGAAAATATCTCTTTGATACCATTTTACCAAAATGTATAAAACAATCAAATACTCACAAGATAAATTCCAAACTACCTTACTAATTATAAATTTTTTTAATCACAAAATAATTTACACATGGAGTGAAACAAAATTGCGTCCATTTTGAAATTTCCAAAAAGGGGGACATAAGGGTACATTTTCCATCGACTATCCCCGGTGATTGATTTTCTGCTGGATAATTTCTTATCAATTTGTTTTTCAACTTTGATCGATATTCTTGCAAAATTACCATCAGGTATTAGTAACAAAACGCCAGGATACTAAGGTGTGAACTCTTGCTTGAACACAAGCTAATATCGGCAATAAAACAAAATTACCCTAACATTTTTATAATTTTTTTGCAGCAATAATTAAAATTATTACTTGAGTACCATAAACAAACATTTTCGACCCTTTACCTTAAAAATTTTATTTATTTAAAGTATACCCTACCTAAAGTGCAATAAAATAATTAGGCAGTTTGGGATTTTTAAGGAAGCGATACTTGTAATCCTTTCTCTACCATGACATTTTGAACCTTTTTAGAAAGGTAATAAGATGTGCAATTTAATAAAAATAAAAAACAGAGAGAGAAAATTTGTAAAAATGCTGAATTCTTGGTAATTTTTTTCACTTTTGAATATCACGGAGCTAGATCAACATTGGTGACAATTTTGAAAAGGTCATCGGGATAGTAGTTTTTTGGCGTTTGTTTGATGTCGCTGCGTTGAGTAGATCAAAAGTTAAAAATAATATAGTGATGCGCATACCATGAAAATTGCAAATTTATGAATCACCCTGTAACAACACCTAAGTACGCTGTTCCTTTACTATCAAAATGTAAGGGGACTAAGAACTGAAAGAAGCCTCTCTTGCCTGCTGTTACGATGTTGACTAAGACTTGGCTTCATCTTGACTCTGACAAATACTGTGAGTCGTGGTGGTCGAGTGTTGGTTGCTTGAACATCACACTTTAACTGTAGCTTCTCAAGTGCACTCACTATTGAACTCTTGGTTCTTAAGCTATCACTGGTTAAGCTCAATATGTTTTTGCTGTATATATTTCCCCTAATCTGACAAACTGCCTTGATACAGAAGGACGTAGCCTGCATGATATTCTAACGCTTAGCTTAGATTTCATCTATAATATGACGAACCCTGAAGCATCGTTTAATCTTAATAACTGTTCTAAGGTTAGGTTACATTGTCTTTTTAATTCTTAATAAAATTAGTTATATTTTGAGTACTTATACAGTTCTTAGTTACAATTCATTATATTTTCCTATTTCTTTAATTAAATTAAAAATATGTTTGATGTTGGTATGGTTTTCATTTGTTAAATCCAGGATACTGTTGATGTTATATTTTCGCCTTAGACTGGAAACATATTGGCACTTGTCGTTGAAGATATGTCTAATGGTTAGTGTTTCAGAGCATACGCATGCAGGTTCAGTTGATCTGTCTAAGAGGTGTTTAAGTGTAACTTGCGAGTGTCCTATTCTGAGGCGTGATTGATTGTTTTCGATTTAGTTTGTTTATTTCTTCCCAGCTATCAATAGAGGTTTTGGTATCTCTTAATTTATTTTGGGTGACGGAGCTCCACTCAAAATTCCACTTAAATTTGATTTTTTGAGCTATTTGTTGTCTAAGGTCAGCGGGGATGAATTTATATCCGTTATGTGGTGTACCTGTAGTTGCTTCCCTGGCCAATTTGTCCGCAATTTCATTTTCTTTTAAATCAACATGGCTGAGAGTGCCTTTTCTTCCGGTAACTTTGAGCAGGGCCGCTGAGAGGGGGGAGTGAGCGAAGGGGGTAAACCCCCGGACCTTCAAAAGGGGCCCCGTCATCTAAGCAATCAACAGAAAATGTTTCACGATCGAAAAAGTGTAATATACTCGACATATTTTAAATTGAAAGTCACTCATTCGATTGTATATGGGCCCATAAACGTTTAGTCCCGGGCACGAAATTCCTTTCGCGGGTGCCCATATGTGGTACCACCGGGCCCGAATTTTGGCTACGGGCCTGACTTTGAGCCTTGTTGAATAATGTTGGTCATATTTTGGATCGTCCAGCTTCATCCGATTTTTTGCCCCTTATATCACGGGATCTTATTATGGACAAATTCAGAGTGGAAGGGTTCCTTTACAGTCCTTGTTCATAAAAAGGGCCATAAGAATATTATATCTAATTATAGGCCAATCGCAAAGTTATCCTGCATATCCAAGTTATTTCAATCGATCGTGTATTTGCAGCTTACTGAGCATTATGAAGATTTAATACCATCCAATCAGCATTGGTTCTTGCCCGGTAGATCAACGACTGCTTACTTGTTGGAATTTACCTCCCATGTTATTTCAGGCTTCCAACGATTCATGCAAACGGACTGTATAAATACGGATTTCAATAAAAGCCTTTGACAAACTTCTTCTTGGTTTCCACCCTCTGCTCCTACACTGGTTTACTTCCTACCTAAGAGACAGGACCTATCGATCGCTTCGTGATTCTATCTCAAGAATTTTCAGGGCTTCATCTGGTGTGCCGCAAGGTAGCCATCTCCGCCCTTTACCATAGTATAAATACAAATAGTAAATATATTTTTCATTTAAATGGTAGTGTCTCTATCATCTTGTTTATAGTTGCGAATGTCATTTCGTCCGAGTAAAAAATGTGGTTATGCATCCAATTTACAGGTGAATGTTTTTATTCAATTATTAAAACCAAGTTACAAGGATCACAGTGAACCTGTCCCATTCAGATATAAACTAAAAGATTTCGTAGTCTCGCGAAAGAAAAAAAAACACTTAATGAAAGGATTGAAAAAGACTTACGGACTAATTTCATACGAAACTAACGAATAATAAGACTGTCGAATTAATCGACGAAAAGGAAAATTTCTCTTCTGTGAGTTACAAAATAGATTATCGCTCACTGATTTTTGACATTTTCGTGGTACTCAGTAGTATTTACTCTTTTACAGTTAGCATTTACTTTTCCATACAAAGTTGCTAGAACATTACCAAATTATTTCGTTCACGTTTGATCAAGGAAATTTAGCAAGCTGTGTTTCACTGATTTTCCGAGTTCAATCGTGGTCGCACTTCTCTACAGGACGAATTTCGTGAAGGTCGTCCTAAATCGGTTGTTGTGCAGAAAAAAATCGATGCTGTGCGTGAATTGATATTGCAAGATCGTCATGTGACATACCGTGAGATTTAAGCGTGCTTGGGCATTAGTTTCACTCGCAATATTGCATGAACATTTGGCCGTCAAAAAGATTTGTTCGCGTTGGATACCGCATAATTTAACAATCGCTCAAAAAATAGGCTCGGGTCGATTGGTGCAGAAATGTTGAAAAAATTCAAACGCAGTGCTTCAAAAGACTTCTATAAGATCGTGACAGGCGACAAGTAATGGATCTTTGCATATGAACTCGAAACTAAGCAACAATTGACTGTATGGGTGTTTCAAAATGATCGAAATCCAACGAAAGTTGTTCGCGCACGAAGCACTTCGAAGCAAATGGTCAGCTGTGTGAAGTTGGCACCCCCTTTTTTGAATTTCGTAAATTTTTTTTTTGCAATCGTTTGTCCATCGTTAGTCCTTGTTTGTCCACCCATTAGTTTTATTTGTCCAAGCTCCATTTCAAAATGGCGGACAAAAAACTTTTTTTTTGCATTATTTTTTCACCAAAACTCCAAAATTGCAAAAAAGTCTTTTTGAACTTCATAGATCGTTTGTCCATCGTTAGTCCTTGTTTGTTCACCCATTAGTTTTATTTGTCCAAGCTCCATTTTAAAATGGCGGACAAAAAACTTTTTTTTGCATTATTCTTTTACCAAAACTCCAAAATTGCAAAAATCCTTTTTGTACTCCTCAGATTCTCTAAAAGAACAGCGCAGAATGTTCTCCGAAATTAACATTAAGAGTAATTATTCGAATTTTGATTTAGAATCTTTCGTAGAAGGACAAACGTTTCAGCGTGTTCAGATCGCTTAAAATAACAGGGCAGAATGTTCTCCGAAGTTAACATTAAGAATAATTCTTCGAATTTTCTGCGTTCAAATTGAAGGTTTGGTTTTACTGTTGATTATTTGGATTTATAATCTTTCTTAGAAGCACAAACGTTGCAACGTGACAAATAAAACTAATGGGTGGACAAACGAGGACTAACGATGGACAAACGATCTATGGAGTTCAAAATGATTTTTTTGCAATTTTGGAGTTTTGGTGAAAAAATAATGCAAAAAAAAAACTAATGGGTGGACAAACGAGGACTAACGATGGACAAACGATCTATGGAGTTCAAAAAGATTTTTTTGCAATTTTGGAGTTTCGGTGAAAAAATAATGCAAAAAAAAGTTTTTTGTCCGCCATTTTGAAATGGAGCTTGGACAAATAAAACTAATGGGTGGACAAACGTGGACTAACGATGGACAAACGATTGCAAAAAAAAAATTTCCGAAATTCAAAAAAGGGGGTGCCAACTTCACACACCTCAAATGGTCGCCTGTTTTATCGGAATAATTCGACATGTCGCCACCGTGCCAATACAGCAACGTAGAACGGTCAATTCTGAATGGGACACCACCAGTTGTTTGCCAGAAGTGTTCGGAAAAATAAGGAAAACCAATCGCAGAAGACGAATCATTCTCCGCCACGACAATGCACATTCAAATCATCGAATTTATGGTCATCCGCCGTACAGTCCTGATTTAGCACCCAATGATTTCTTCTTATACCCGTAGATTAAAAATAAATTGCGAGGTCAACGTTTTTCGACACCTAAAGAAGCGAAAAGCCAACAACAATTGTTAGAAGCGGTTGATGCGGTCGAATCACATGTTTTGGAGGTGGAAAAAGTGCTTCGAAATCAGTTCAAACGCATGCAAAAGTTTATTGATCTTCATGCAGAAAATTTTGAAGAACAATAAAGCCATTTTCAATTATAAATATTTATTTTTACTTGTCAGTCTCAAAACTTAAGTAGCAACCCTCATATGTGACGGAGAGATACAATTGAAATAAGCGCAATCAGCAGGCAAAATATCGTCCGACCGATACAGATAAGCAGTTAGTTATACGATACGAACAGGATTCACTGGAAACTTCTTTGAATTTCTTAAAATTGGAAAACACATCAAATTGATAAAAAAAAGATATAGAGCGGGGTCAATTATATATTAATAATTTTAGGGAATTTTCATGACACCTTGCTCGTATTAAATAACATTAACTCAACTTTCATTTGCTATTTATACAATTTATTTTAAAATAATTACATCAAAATTAGAAATTATGTTTGAAAGTACATAAATATTTGCAATAAAAAGGCACATGCTTTGAATTCCAATAAAATTAAATGTTTGGAAACCTTTAAACTCTAATAAATAGGCCGGAAGCAACCAAAATCCTTGAGCTACCAACCAAACGCAAAAATACCCAACTGCTGACTTAATTGAAATATTTTTTAAATTTTTAATGCATAAGGGTAATAACGACAAATACCACACAAAGTACTGAGATGTTACCACTGGATTGTAGGTAACCATTACAAATGCTTGACAGAACATACAAAATGAA
This sequence comes from Leptarthrus brevirostris, assembly GCA_964036015.1. Taxonomy (NCBI): domain Eukaryota; kingdom Metazoa; phylum Arthropoda; class Insecta; order Diptera; family Asilidae; genus Leptarthrus; species Leptarthrus brevirostris. The sequence continues at coordinate 114,433,002 of OZ038372.1, read as the reverse complement.
AGTGTTTTACGACTCCAGCCAAACGTCACACTTAAATAAAATAAAACTATCACTCGAGGTAAATTTGTTAATATATTACTCCAGAACGTAGGCTTTACATCTGATCCGAGATATTGCATTAAAAAGTACAATGAAAAATTGTGTCTTATATCTCTTCTCCTGAAATGATACAAATAAGCTTCATTTATGTACTCATCTCCGTAAAGATAATAAAAGGGAACTGTTAACGTGCCTAGACTTAAAACTGTTCCTAAGATTAAGAGAATTTGTCTTTTATTTGTGAATCTCAAACCCTTTACTAAATGAGGCACAGTAAGCAGTAACCTCTTCCAGAAGTTTTTAGAACGAATGCGAATTTCAAAGGTTGATAGAGAAAGGAAGAGTGCTAAACTGAATATTAAGGGGTAAATTCTCAAATGTATTGCCACGCCATGACAAATTCCCGCCAAAAAAGAATATAGATTGTTCTTTTTACTGGTTTGTATGAAATACAGTGTTAATAAAACGAAAAAACTTGAAATGGAATCACCATTACCTCGAGTTGCTATCACCATCGAAAGTGGATTATACAGCCAAAAAATGGCAGCAGTTTTTACCCACTTTGATTGATTATTTGTCGTTCCACTCTTTGCTTTTTCTAAAACTCCATCAATTCTAAGTTCATTGCCAACTATTTTGCCGATTAAAAATCCAACAAGAACATCAAACAGAGAAAAGAGTACCTTTCCGAAGCATCTATGAAATATAATATTTGGAATCAAAACATAAGCTAAAAGTGGACTATATCTATAAGTGTGACGTTTGAAAGGAGACTCATGTTGCAGAACGTATCTAGCACCATCTGTTACTACTTGATAATCAATATCAGTATAGGGAACTTCTGAAATTTTATCTTGAATTTCACTATAAATAATTAATATTAATCTAATCAGCATTCCTATTAAGAGATGTTGCAAAAATGAAACACTTTTGCTCTTGATTAACATCATTTTCATTAAAAAAAGTTGCTCACAATTTGGTTTTCATATCTCTAGCTGCTTGTTGCAAACACTTCTTAAACTCTTGAAATTCTTTTTCACAAACACCCTGTTTAACATTTAGGTCTCTTGTAACACAAATAGCATAAGCCGACGCAGCTTGCGTACACTTGCCCAGAAGAATGGGATAATTCTTAAACCTACCATGAGCTTTTTTAACTGATTCCATTTAGTTAATCTCGAGGTGGCGGCGGTTCTGCGATAAAGGCGTCGTACAGCGGTTTAGAAAAAAACACTAAAAGTGATCCAGTTATGACACTGATCTGAAACAGCTTCGGATTTTTTTGTATCCAATTTCGTTTCGGAGGAACAGTAATGCGTCGTCGTTGAGGAGTAGAATTTTGTTGCATTTTTTATCTGGAAAAATAAACAAACATGCTATAAATAAAAGTACATATATACTGAGAATTCACTAAAAGTAAGGTTCAAAATTAACTAAAATTAAGAAAGTAATTTGAAAAATTGTTCACGTTCCACATCCGCTAAAAGGCGAATATAGACAACACTTATCCAAGCAGTATCAACATTTAACCAACCGCTGAAACGCTAATACAGCGCTTAAAAATAGGTGTTCTAGCCTTGCACTATACTTCTCTCGCTTTTTCGGTTGATCAAACAAACTGCAATTGGTGCGCATTTTTAACATATAAAGATATTACTCTAAAGCGATTTCTATATTTAGCTGACCACTGAAACGCGAATAGAACGCTTGAGTATTTTTCTAGCCGTACACGGTGCTTCTTTGGCTTTGCTTCAATTGGTCAAACGTTGAAAGTAGTAGGTACCTATAAATATACAAAGCCACTTATCTAAAGTGAGTTCCATCTCTTCTAACTCGAATTAACGGGTTGAAAATAGTTCGAGACCCTTTGGTAGCGAGAAAAAAGGGTTAAAATCAAAAGGTCCTAGAACATTTTTTGTTCCATTTTAAGAGACCTATCTAGAGACACCCCACCTAATAGGGTGGTCAGGTACTGCAGGTCACCCCGACGGTCAACGTTTCCGGGTACAGCCCCGTATCTGCAACTTGTACACGAAGTACGCGGGGGAGACGCGGAGTTCGGCTATTTTCGACTCGTGTTCGTGTCGAGCTGTTCGAATACGTGCAAACGTACATAGATTACACGATTATAATGACGCAAAGTGAATAATAACAAATATAAATAATTCGATCTCGTGTTCTGAAAGGGGAAAGTAAATTCAATAAAAATAAGAAGATAGAAATGACATTTCAGAGAAATATTCCTTTATTTTTACCCTTTTTACACTTTGAAGATTTTTAAACTGCAAATCACTAATAGAAATCATAAAAAATGATAAAAAAAAATGCCTAGAACTGCTTCAGAAGCTAAAGTACTCAAAATACGTAGCCGAGTTCGATGAATATTATAAACAATTTTAATTGATCGTTTTGAAATCTTTCAACGTAAACTGGCATTACGTTTGTTTGTTTCGCTGCAAGAAAAGTGGGGAAAGTAGTGTATAGCCAAAGAACTAATAACTAAGGAACAACATGATTTGCCGTGAAGCATCTCACATACACCGACTAAACTACACTTCCATAAAGAAAATGATCAATGTAGGCGTAAAAATTTGGTAAAAAAATTTAGGCGGCTCATGTGATTGTTCATAGTCCGCGGGACAGCACCATTTATTTTTAATGATTAATACATACTTGAACCTTCGTGAGTGGCTTCCTTTTGGCGAGTCTACCAAACTTTCTCTTCGACTTTTTTCAAAAGTGCTGCGTTCTCAAGTGAGCATGATCGAAATATGCCAAATACATGCATTTTTCTTTCTTGATGAATACATATTTAGTTTTAATGCATTTACAAGATAATTTGATAAGAAATTCCAAAAATATTTTGTTCGACAAAAATAATGCCATTTTACCTGATGGAACGCAAAATGTGTAAGTTCGTGCACATGTGGGATCCCGCATTCTCATCAGGGAACAGACCTATTATAAGTGCAATTAGCTGTCAGCTAATTTAACAGAACGTATTTTTCTTGTGTTTGGTTAATACAATTTAAGTTCAAAAAATTTATTGTTACTAAAACGGCTACTTTAGTTAGTATTTTCAATCAAAGAATAATTTATGAAAAATTTGGAAATAACCCTACGGAACCCTATCAATGCGTCTTTAATATGCTCTTAACCAACTTTTTTCTTACATTAATAATAAAAGTATTAAATAATATTCAATTAAGAGTTTTTTTTTAGTGATAAGTATCAACGATCCACTATGATGCTTAAGCGCAACATTGGAAGCAAATGTATTAAGGATAAGGAAAATGGGTTGTCAGACTTTTGAGTGGAGGAGATATACGCCTCGTTTTAAGTTTCTGGTCTATAAGATGGAAAAAGATGGTAAACTGTTCCACAAAAGGCCAAATTTAACTTTAAGAGTATAGGTGGGTACAACTAGAAGCTCTTCAAGCTACAAACTACAAAGAATCAGGTTAGCTAAGGACATTGTTTAATGCGAACAATGCGGTATGCTCGGCCTCTGCCCAAATATAGGAATTTTATTCTAGTCTAGACCTGATGAACGTTAGGATTATCAGAATTGAAAGATATTGACTATGTAAATTTGTGCGCGGATAAGTTAAATACAAAAGTAGACCAGGTCAATAAAAAGTTAGCAAAGAGGACGGTGATTAGTCCTGAACAATGTAGTTGGTACACAGAGGAGGAAAGGCGAACGAATGAAGAAAAAAATAGGCTATACGAAACAGCTAAGTTGTTGAGAAGTGAAGAAGAATGTAAAAAATATAAAGTAGTTCAAATATAAACAAAAATACAATAACGCTAAAAATAAGGACATAAAACAGAGGATAAATAGTGCATCTGATGCAAAAGATGTATGAAGAATGTTAAAAAGCCAAAATATATCAATCAAAAACATTAAATTTGGGGATAGAAATATATCGGATAAGAAAGAAATTGCAGCCAGCTTTAATTCATACTTTGTTCATAGTATTGAGGAAATAAATAAGACAATACAGACAAGACCATACGCAGACAGAACGATTTATATTCAAATTTGTAAATGAACGAGAATTAAAGGAAATTGTGAAAGCCGTAAATCAGAAACCAAATTATAAAAAAAGTATGTGCAAAGATGGTACTGGAAATCTGGGATTTCAGATCGATATTAACAAAGCTTAATAAAAATTGATTGAGCAGAGTAGAATTCTCAAAAAAAAACAAAGGAGTCATTAATTGCTCCAGTGAAAAAAGTAAAGAATTCGAAGAAATGCGAGGAACACAGACCGATTAACATGTTACGACTATTAGAGAAAATATTGGAAAAATTATTACAGCAACAACTGGATAAGTATATGGAAGAGAACCAATTCATCTTGAAAACTTAATTTGGTTTCCGCAAGACATATTCCTGTGAAAAAGCATTGAACTTGATTACAAACCGTTGGCAGGAACAAACTGGTAAAAAGAAATATGTATTGGCAATCTTCTTCGATCTCAAAAGTGCGTTTGAAACGGTTGATCCAAATATCTTAATAAAAAAATTAGAAAAGTACAGCGTAAAAGGAAATGAATTAAAGTGGTTAGTAGCTATTAAATTGGACGATGTCAAAGGACAAGGGTTGACGGAAATTTGTCTAACATAGAAAATAATCAGCTTGGAGTGCCACAAGGATCAGTGCGCGGAACTTTATTCTTCTTGGTATATATAAATAATATAAGTGATTATTCTATGCGGTTCTGTCCAATAAACCTGTTAACTGATGATGCTCTAGTGGTTATTGAAGGTGAAAATGTGCAAAGTTGAAAAGCATGTAGAATATGTTTGAAAAAAAATCGCTTTTTAAGTCGAATTAGAAAACGACCATTCATGATTTGTGCAATTAATATATTATATATAATATAGTTACGAAACCACACTTTGAGTATTGGGAAACAATGCTTTGCTTGACCACAAAAGGTAATATTGAACAATTCCAAAAGCTACAAAACAGCAACGCGGATAATATTGCGATATAGTGATGTGTCGGTCGCAAAAAATTCGGTCATTTTGCCCGAGTCAGTAAAAGGACTCGAAAGACCTGAGTTACTGTTTTCTTTCATATCGGTCAATCGTTCACTTGCCTTAAGCCAAATCACATCTCTAAGAACTAGACAGAAGACACACCCATTCTCTCAATATCTCCGCTGCTTCTATCTAAAGGCAAAAGGGTGACAGACCGTGCACGGACCCAATGAATCGTGCGCTATTTGCTTGATTCAGAGAGAAGAGAACTCAACTAACTTATGCGACACTCACTTCTTCAATTTTACGTAGTTCCCGTTGTTGTTGTTCATATTTGTTCATATACTTACAGTGACCATATAATATGTAAATTGAAGCTGTGGATAAAACAAAATAGAAAGCAAAGCACAAAGCATTCTGTTCGATCGGATACAGAAAAATTCTCCATTAATAGGGCTAATATGCTTGCCTTCACCCTATATAGCTATAGACATTAAGTGTTCAAATGAGTTAAGTGACCCAAATGGCCGAATCAAAAACAGAAATAATCGACTCACAAACTGTGACTGACTTGGTGCAGTATGTTGGTGATGTACAACCTTATCATCTAAAAAGTAATCAGGATTTCAGAATACAGCGACGCGGAGGAAGAGAGGCGCGAAACTCAGTGATGTATAAAGGTTTTCAGTTGTATAAACAGCTACCTGATGTAATAAAAGCGGAAGAAAGAATGTATAGGCGCTGCAAATATATGATCAGTTCAATTAAGATATAATATACAATAATATATATTATAGAAAAATATATATACTTTATGTAGATTAACTAAGAAATTTATTTCGTTATTTAAGTAAATACTTTAACTGTTATAACAAGTACGAGTTTACTGCTCGAAATTAGTCTACAACTGACTTTCCAAATCGCTCCGGCTCGGTATAGTAATTTTTACAGTGATTTTGTTTGGAATTTTTCCTATACGCAAATGCACCCATTGCCGTCTGAATTCGGGTTGTACATTTTGGTATATGGTAGTTGTGTTATGTAACCCGCGTAAGTTTGCACTTACAGGAGCAGATCGCCATGAACACGAACCGTATATTGCCGAATCCCCTTTTCCTCCGCGCACATGTTGCGGAGATGTCAGTTAAACCTAGTATTTTAAGTTAAAACTAAGAGCTGTTACTTTCTGTACATTATTATCCGATTAAATCATTTCATCTAGAAATTTTTGCTTTGAATAATTTGCGCCGCAAGGGGCTAACATCAAATGCAAAAGTAGCAAGGTACAATAAAGGTACTTTAAATAACTATTATTAACATCGTGATTTACATTATCATTTGACAAATTATATAACTTACAGTTAACTTATCCTCTTTGAGGTGCTTCAGTCGCGTTGACAGTTTTTCGATCCAAAAAGCTCTCGTCTAATTTAATACCAGAACAACACAATGAGATCTTATGCCACTTCAGACAACATTGTCGCATTTCCTCGAGAACTTCCAAGCATGCACTTTCTTGATAGTTGTTCTCTTGAATATTATATAATCACAAATTATCATTAGTTAATTTTAAACAATATATTTACCTCTTAAACAAGTTTGAATTTTACAGGCATTCGACTTGCAAGGATCCTTATTTCTTGACATATACTTCACACCCTTACACAGGCAAACAGCCTTTAAAAATCTATTTACTTTTTGCTTTTAGTTTTTCGCAATTTGTTCATTAATAAATTTTGTAAAATAATTTTTGATAGAAAAGGTATAACCTAACATTCCATTTGAAGATTTTTTGCTTTTAAACCTATCAACTAACAATAATCTTTCTGAGCGGTAAGGAGATTTATAATTTAAAACGAAATTTTATATGAATGGACATACTAAAGTACTGTTTGTTATTTTTATTTTTTATATTATTTTTTATTATGTAGTTAACTGTTTTAGTTTAATTTAACCGTTTAATATCTCAAGAATTTCCAATAGTACGTTATTCTCCACACTCTGCGATGAACAAAACTTAATCCAACCCTGCTTGCACAAAATCAACAAAAGTCTCCAGTTCTTCGAAAAGTCAAACAGTAAATAGGCATGCCATGTCATTTTTTGATGAAAATATAAATTGTTGTTCAATTCGGTAAACTGTGGCTTTAAAATAATTAATTTAGGTATAAGTGATAAAATATGCCATCAAAGAAGAAAAAATACAATGCTAGATTTCCCGCGGTATGCTTATTTGAATGAATTTAATGATCATTGTTATGCGCCGCAATTACTGTAATGCTATGGCTATACTCATATCTGATTTTTATTTTTAGGGTCGTATCAAAAAGATAATGCAAAGTGATGAAGAAGTCGGAAAAGTGGCTCAAGCTGTACCGGTTATTATCTATATCCTTTTGAAAATAGCTATACTTGATTAGAAAAAATCTAATCTACTAAAACACATAATCTATTTTTTAGAAAACCGAATTTATGTTATTGCTCCGGGCCGCAATCTGAATACTTTTATTTGTGGATTATAATTGATACTTTGTTGTGATAGTTGACACATTGTCCAATTGCGACACAAACTTTCCTGAAATGTTTTGCGCCCGTTTCAAAAAATAAAGGACAACTGACTACAAGTTTTCATAAGCGAGTGTAAAATCAAGAGATTTTTATTATTTGGAATCTGAAAACATAAACGTTTTCATAGGATTGTGTCGAGAACTTCCGCTCAATAATTACTCAACTTACAGTTGATAAGTATTTTTTGTTTTGTTTTGTTTTTGGTGGCAATAACTTCGTCTTCTATAAGACGGATGGAACTATCAATTGTGTGGGTTGAAGAGGCTTTTGGAAATTAAAATTGATTACTCCGATTAAATATAAGCAAAACACTATCAGCAAACTTAAGGCAAAGCATACAAAGTTATGGAAATTTTTATCTGAGATAATTTTTTCGTAGAAATATGTGCCCGCAATTCGTAGAAAATCATATTCTTTATTGGAAGCACATATACTTAGCAGGAAATTCGAAAGAATCAGAAACGAATTTTTCAGTGTTCCCTTTCTAATGATGAGCATGGTTTAAAAAGTAATTAGGTAATTCTTTAGCGTACAGGGATACAGCCTTCATTCATATTTTTAAACAATTACATAGAGCTTAGCAATTTTAGTCACTGATTATTATGTTCCACTTATTTTTAATAAATTCTATAGAATATTTAAATTATTTATATAGGGTGTTTCAAATCTGACGTACGGAAAAGAGAAGTGATAGATCTCACCTAGGCAAAGAAAATATGGTATAGCAGGGAAGGGGGTAATCTCAACCGTTTTTGAGTTACAGAGTGATTCATAAATTTGTTATTTTTATGGTATGTACATCACTTATTTATTTTTATCTTTCGATCTACTCAATGTAGCGACATAAACGCTAAAAACTTCTACCACAATGACCTTTTCAAAATTCTCAACAATGTTGATCTAGCTTTTACCAGCGTCCCCAGTATTGTTTTCGCTGAATTCCCAATTCTTGTAATTAAATCCTCTCTAGTGTTAACAGGGCTTGAATTAATTAAAAAAGTCCAATGGAGTAAAGTCTCTGTCATGTTGGTAAAACATGAAAAGGTATGTCCTCTATTAGTCATGAGAAAATCCATTAGCCAATACCAGGCACAGGCAGTTGGCCGAAGTGTAATAGCACCGACACATTAATATTGTAATTTGTCCGCTGATTGTCACAGGTCCTATTCCTAATACATATTCGAATCCGAAATGCAACCATTAATTACCTGATTTCTCCATTGGACCGAAAAGTCCTGACCATAAATTAGCTCTGGTCATTCAATTAATTAATTACGCCGCCATATGTGTTCAACTTTTTCCCTGAGCTAGACCAGCGAAATTGTAGTTTCCATTAACTTCCCGGTGTTCCCTTGTTAAATACGCAAGCCTGGACAATATAGAAAAAATCCCGGACCCGACCATATGATAAATGTTTAATGTCCTGAAAAATTACACGAATTTATAAGCACTTGTGTCCCATTTACAAGCGCCGGTCCGAGATTAGTTGTTGGGGCGCGTAGAAAATGCGGTGAATGTATAAACATAGCAAGCATGAGGGAATCGACCCATGATGCAGATACTGCCACAAAACGTGCACCAGAACAAAATGCCTCCACAAAACACATATATACATATGTAGCAGCTAGCTAGGATACTATCAAAACCACCGTAAACTACAAGCCATGAACTGGCCAAAGTGGTCTGACATTTCGTTAAGTTTACATTGCTTCTTATGGCAGCCCGGGGGTAATTTTTCTTTAAACTCGCCGTAGTGTCTAAACTATTGCTACTATGAAAAAATTGTTTTATTCTGCTTGAAGTAAACAAAACAATCTTTCGAATGAAGTAAAAATATTCATACCCTACTTAAGAAAATAATAAACATTTTTAAGCCTAAAAGTGCGGAAGTGGAAATTTAAAGAAAATACAAGCGACAGAGCATGGTCGGACCATGACTTACTGCTTGCGTTTTGTATGAAAATTTGGTTTCCGACTAAAATTTAACGTTTAATCAAAGATTTCTTGTTATTTTGCTAAATAAAGTGTACATGTTTTTACTTTATTAGACACAACATTTAGTCTGCTTTAAGTTAATATCAGTCCTTTTTTCATAGAACTAATAGTTTTTGTGGTATGATGAGTTTAAGAAAAAATCACCCCCTGACTGCCATAAGAAACAATGTAAATATGACCATTCAGTAAGACCATTTACGACCACATACAAAAGGCCAATTCATGGCTTGTAGTTTACGGTGGTTTTGATATTATCCAAAGTGGCTTCACTGAACATAGTAGTGGTAGTGTATTCTCGGTAGCACTAATACATTGGCGCCCAAACCTACCAAAAGGGTAGCGAGATATGTTTGTACATCGACAGCCAAGCAGATATCAAGGCGTTGGACTCAAATTTAGTCAGGTCGCGGCTGGTCGGCAGTTGTCTGGCTGGTCTCCGGACGTTAGGGGCGAGACAAAAGGTAACTCCGCTGGGTCTCTGGTCACAGTGGTGTTCAAGGGATGATGAGCTGGCAAAGGAGGGATCACAATTGGATGATTCCTCTATTGACAGATCGATCGGCTGGCCGCTAGAATCAGTGAAGAGAGAAATTGACCTTAAGGCTATTTAGCTCGCTAAGCAAAGATGGAGTAACTTAACCACATGCAGCCTGAATGGGATTTGAGAAAAACCGCGTTTCTGCTAAACGGAAGCCGGATAAACCTCCGAAACATTGTGGCAATTATTACTTGCCACTGTCTTTTCGGTAGACACGCAGAACGTCTGCGCGTTCCCACGAATGACTTCTGCCGGAGTTGTATGGACGAGGAAGAGACTTACTCTGCGAATGCCCGGGCCTAGCAAAAAAAAGCTACAATGTAATGGGCGTGTACTTTTTAGGTGGTATGGGCGATATAGCCGGGATCAGCTGCGGCTGGTTTTAGATAAACCCGGCAATCAGGAACGGTTCCACGGATGTGGTAACACAACGGACCATTTATAGGTCTATGCGAGGCTGATCGCCTGTAGGGCTGATAGCCGCCACCCTAACCTAACCATTCCTCAAACGTAAATTCTACCATTTTTTTTATTAATTTTTACTTACTATATAACTCTTTTGCAGTAATAATTACAATTAATTACTGTGCACCCAAAACAAACATTCTCGACCTTTGTCTTAATAAATTTAAATTTCCTACCTATTGCACTTTAGTACACTAAGTAATTAAGTACCATGTTGCACCTTTTTGGAAAGGGAAAGAGATGGGCAATCCAATAAAAATAAAACAGAGGTGTACTAATTACAGAAATTTTGGAGACAATTTAGGAAGTGATATACATATCTGCAGTGGCAGTCAGATCGACATTGTTGAGAATTTTGGGGAGGTCATTGAGATAGTAGGCTTTGGCGATTGTTTGATGTCGCTGTGTTGAATAGATCAAAAAATAAAAATTAAAGATGGACAGGGCATACCATAAAAATTGCAAATTTATAAATTACCCTGTACCTCCCAAACGGTTGATAGTGTCCCTCTCCCTGCCATACAATTTTTTGTTTAATTATGTGAGATCTATCGCCCCACTTAGTTCTGAACGTCAGATCTGAAAGACCCTGTATTTGCTTCATTGCTGTATATATCTAAGCCTTTATAAATTAATGGGTTTTCTGTTCTTGCTGTAGTAAAGTTTAATAAGCTAATTTCATTCACTCGTCTCAAGTTATATGGCTGCACATCACACGTATAAACTATATTATTACTGATATATTAAGGCATTTATCCAATTTTCATTTTAAATATTAACAGTAACACGTTCAGTGCTATTCTCTCTCTCGCCGCACACTCATCGATTTCAACGAATCCAGAATACGCTTATATTCGCTCTCGTTATAACTTCTGAAGTCTGTCTATAATTCCCTTGGATTCAGGAAACAATACTGATAAACACTAACCGAAATGTGGTTATTCTTTTCAAAAGCCTATTTTTTTGTCAATTGTTTTGCATACGTGGTCGCCATGCCCTTTAAATTTTAATTTATTGTCTGCTATAACACTCATATATTTAATCTTATCCACTTGTTTAATACAATCCTCAAATTACCTTATTATTCACCATTAATTGCCAAGCAAATTTTTTACTATTGTTCAATTTTAATTTATTTATTTGTAACCAGACGTTCAATTCAGTCCAATACATATGCACAATAACTTATATCGTTCACAGAAATGTACAACAATGCGTCTTCGGCCAATAGAGCTATGTCTATGTTCAATAGATTATTCATGTCATTAATTTAGATAAGGATCAGAAATGTACAAAGCACAGATACTTGTGACACGTCTAGCCTTACCGTAGAACGTTTAGAAATCGTTTCATTAACTTTTGTCCGTTGTGCTCGACCTGTTAGATAACTCTGGAACCACATGAATTCCTTCCTTTTGATTACGAACTTCCTTAATTTGCTTAATATCTGCTCCTGGTTTCAAAAGCCTGTCTAAAATCCAGAAATTCCAATAATCTTCTTTTTCTTCTACATACTTTCTTCATATTTTATAAGCACCATATTTAGTGCAGTCTCACAAGAGTGACTCTTTTTAAAACCGGACTGCTCTTGCAATATAAGCTGATTTTCCTCCATATATTCCTCCGGTTGTATATGAATAGTTTTCTCCAATATCTTGTATGTTGCTAGCATATTAATTGGCCAGAATTCTTTACATTTATTTTTATTTTTACTTTCTCAACTGGTGCAACGACCGACTCTTTCCAGTCTTCAAGACATTTATATTGATTCATTGACTGGTTGATAATGTTCACAAGTACTTGGTCCTACACCTACAACATCCCAACTATCTAAGATCATTAAAATTTTTAACATATTTGTCCTCATAGGCCACTGGTGGAATAGATGTACTAATTTCATCGATACTTTCCACAAAGAATTTGTTAAACTCCTCCGCAATTTGTATACTCTCCCTGCAAACTTCTACCCTATATGTTATGTCATTAACTAAGGATGATTTGCTTGTTTTAAGAACGTATTTTTTAATTTTAGCCACAGTAATCGCCTTGTTAGTCTTATTTCTTTTTTTCTGCAATTATTTTATGTTTATATATATTTCTTGCCATCCTATAGTTTTCCCAATTACTCTGATCATTTGATCAGATATCTTCTGATTTTCTCTTTTTTTCTTTTTCAATCTTCTTAATTCGTTTGTCGTTTGTAAATCAGTCATACATACTAACTTAATTACAAAAAAGTGGATGGCGCCACGTCCATTGTATGCCGAGGGGGGATCTGTTCGATTTCGCCACCTCCCACATCACAGGCCTCCCTTTTTGCTACGGTTAACATAGCGCATCCCTTACATCCCCTAACGTTCGACGAAGATTTACCTACATCGACTTCAGTAAAAACTCAAAACTTCTCTGCCTGATATCCCGACAAAGCGAAAAAGGAGACAATATATGCCCATGACGTGTTATTAGGATAACTGAGTCTCACAGACTATTGCTGATTTCGATCCATCTGCACCGAAACCCAATCTCAGTAGGTAGTCGAGACGCTATCAAACTTCTTATCTTGACCGAAAGAGATCATGGCCATCAGCGAACCATTTTTTACATATTGGTAGGTACTACGACTTGGAACACAGTAGAATTGTGACAGGTGTATTACTGATGCAATCACAAAGCAAAGTAAAGTTTCCATAGTTTCGCAACGATTTATGTTAGGGTTTAGGTTATAATAAAAAGAATAATAATAATAAATTTATTACTACCTACAGTAGGTGTGCATTCTACGATTAAGGGACCTCCCCTGGAAAGATCCATTAAGGCTTCCTCTATATGAGGATCGCCTCCGATTGCTTAATATACACTCGTTGGAGGAACGACGTAGGATTGCTGACCTGGTATTTATTCACCAGCTTATGAACTCGAATATAGATTCTCGCACTCTCGCAGGTTTGGTTACTTATAGGCATACCCCGTATTGCTTAAGGAGCGTGCCTTTACTACATGTTGTCCATTCTCGTTCTAACTATGGTATGCATGAGCCTATTAATCGCATGTGTAGAGCCCTGAATATGTGTCCTATTTTTGACCTGGCTCTTACCAAGGATTTGCTTAAACGTTCTCTGTTATCTGTGCACCCCTGACTGTAGTGTTTGGACGTGTTTCCCTATTTTGTTTACTAATATTTTATTGCATGGGTTGTGGGAGCCTCATTCACCTCAATATATGTTATATTCTGGTGAATAGGTCAATTGATTCCAGGCTTCTGCTTGTGAAGTGCGCCTTCTGAGTTAGAAGGGTTAATTCGATATCTCACGCGTCCGTCTAATGTTCCTGCCGAGTGGTGAAGTCTCTTCTTGGTCATTCAATTTTTTTTATCAAACTTAAGGCTTGCTTACTATTATTATCTGAATAAATTCTGGTAAAGTAATTAAGAAAAACAAGCTTTTGCATAATTATTTTTTCAACCTCATTAACTTTTATTGTGTTGGTCTGTTGCAAGTCAATAAAATTCACAGATCCGTTTAATTGCGGCTCAGTTCAAAACGCAACTGTAGCGGCAAAATTATAAGTTACAAAAATTCAGCTTATATTATTGTAAAATAATCGTTGAAATTTAAAACTTTTAAAACTTGCTTTTGATTATTTAATAGTGATATCCTTAACTGTAGATATACCAAGAACACTTGAGCTGTTCGTTGAGTCATTACTGACAAAAACATTGAAAATCACATACAATAGAAACGCCAAGACCCTCTCACCATCACATATGAAACAATGCATCATGTCTGAAAGTCGTTTTGATTTTCTTCGAGAGCTTGTTAAAAATATTCCTGATATTAGTGTGGCAGAAGAATCATCTCACGACAGTTCACCAGGACCAGCCGATATCACAACGGGCTCAACAGATAATACAACACAGCCGCATGATTATACAATGCCATCAACGAGTGAGTCACATGTATCGCCATCGAAAAATGGCAATCTTTTAGCGAAAAATGGAATTCAGATTACAGCCACAGAAGCCACTGGATCAGCCGTAACTGCTTCTTCTGTTAAAACAAGAGAACAAAGGTCTGCTGCAAAACGTTATTGGGACAAACGCAGATATACTGACAAAGCACCAAATATACAGGGAACTTCATCTATGGAAAGCTCTGTTATTCAACACACTTCGGATAGTACAGAAGGTGCACCACCGCCAAAATTAGCCAGAATGGACTCTGCACCCACCGGTTTTCTTCATTCAAGTAAGGTTTTGGGTGGATTTACTTAAAGTGAAATTAATCTTATTGATATTTAACAGGTAAAAATTCCACAAAACGCCTTATGCATCAACCGAAATCTGTACCATGTACATCCAAAGAGGCAAGTCTACCACAACATGTGGTACAAGCGCCCATTGTAGACATTAACGTCTGCAATAAGCCCATTGTTAAGATAGATTATAGTAATTTAGTTTTACCCGATAAAGATTCTTCGAGCGGATCTTCATCTGATCAGAATTCTATGAACGCTTACATCAGCCCAGTTATCAACATTGATTTGTCTAAGATAACAGCCAAGCCTAGCTGTGATCTGCAAACTGTTTCAATGTCTGGCTCTATGAAACCCACTCTCGAACTCGACGAAGACTATGACAATATTTAAAATAAATTATTTGAACTATTTTTTTTTATGTTAATAAAATTTTATTTCGAAAAAAATTGAATTTTTTACTTTTACATTTTATATTGGAGTTTTCAGAAGAAAATAAGTTTTCAGAAATTTACAAGTAGTCGCTCCGGTCTAATTATTTCATGCAAAACATTACTTGAAGTATTTGTTGATCGTCAGCTTAATAAAAACGTTAACAAAAAGTATGCATTAGTTTGTTCGATACGAATTTTGAGTAGAGTGTGCAAATTCTTAATTTCTATTTATCTTCAATTAATGTAAAATTTAAATTATTTGAGAATTTTCAATTGATGGATTTTTCTCAATTGAGAAGATACAGGAAATATCTTTTAAAAAATTTCAAATAATAAAAAATCATTTGAATAAAAGTTAGGAATCTTATCATTTGAGAAATTATCAATTGATAATTTTTCTCAAATGTTATTTTCTTACTTGAGTCGTATAAGAATATCTTCTGACAAATATCAAAAGATAAAATCATTTGATTTTCTTCTTTTTGTGCCAGCCAGAACACATTGGATTAGAGAATCTATGCGCGCTATACAAATACACTTTCGTTGAGGCGTCCTGGGAGCTTCACGGAGCAGCCCTCTTTCTGGCGTAAAATATGTAGGCTTGTAACCCACTTATTTTAAAACCAAACAATACACACGAAACGCCTATGCGCCTCGAACAGTGACAACCTTTGGCTATAAATATCGGGCTATGGAACGTGAGAAACCTGTGGGACGAGTGTGTATACGCGAAGATCATGGAGTGGCCCAGTACAAAATAAATATTTAAGAGTTAATCCAAAGAGGAAGTGGACAGCTTACATCACCCACATCCGAAACAGTGCTGCTATATTCTGGCCAGGACGCATGACAGGTTTATCTCTCTCTAGTTCCCGTAACCCCTTGTGGAGCATGGGGCGGGAGAAGAACTTCATCCGATTAGAGACAACGATTGCAAGTGGACCTACAATTTAAAGTGGATTCCAAACCACTGACATTTTCTCTGCAACCCCCATGACCTCTTTATCGTAATCTGTTGTCAGCAGAAAACAACCATGGCTCGCCATCTGTGGGATTCGAACCTGGGGCCTCCGGATTAGTAGGCCGATACGTTATCACTTACCCCACCGAGGACGTGACGGGTGTATGCTTTTTGGTAAGTAAGCTTGCTCGTCAATCACTACTGGACTGGTCGCCAATATCCAACCGAATCCTCATCGCCAAATTCCGTACCAGGGTACGTAACACCTCAATAATTCAATTCTATGCGCCGACCGATCAAGCGGATATAACAACTAAGGAGGCAGAAGAAGCGGTTACAGTGGAGATCTATACAAGATTGCAAAAAAAAAACTCCCAGGAGAGCCTATTACAACTGAACAACCTGTAGGAGATACCGACGGATCCCTTGTTACGGAGGAGCATAAACTACGAAGCTGGAGATAATATTCTGTGTACCCTGAATATCTCTTCGTCCAAGTGTGAACAACCGTCGGCTGTGGCCAACATTAACATCAGACCTTCAACAAACACATTGGAATCACATTACTGCAGCTGATATTCTTCTCCCCGTAATCCAGGAATGTTGGGAAACCGAGACATATCCTGCTGAATGGAGAACAGGGGGCCTATTATGGGAAACGAAACGAAATGTAAGACGAGACGAAAATCAGAGACGAAACGATTTTGTTTTCCTATTACAGAAAACGATCGTCTCATATATTTAGAACTGCCATACAAATCCTTTAAATTAAACTATTCAAATGAAAATTTGGATACATAGCCAACTTTGATCGAAAAGATTTAGACACTTCGCTTGTTCAAAATATTTGTTATTTTAAAAATGTTTACTTTGGCATATTTTTTAAGTAGTTCCGATAGTGAAAGTGATGAGGAAAACTGCAGAATTATTAGGAAAAGAATACTTAAGTGCGAATAGAGATTTGGGTGAAAGAAGTTGGCTACTAGGTAATATTTCTTTCTCTACACTTTTGATAATATTGTAATTGTTTTTATAGGGGATTCGGGGTATCCACTTGAACCCTGGCTAATAACGCCCTACCGAACGGCATCTGAAGGATCACGGGAAGCGATATTGTTTTAATTTTGTTATTTTTGCCCTACAATCATTATTTAATATTATATAAATTATAAATGTTTATATATTAATAAAACAACTTACATTTTGGTCACTTTTCACCACGTAAACAAGGCAGACGAGTACGCAATTGCAACCGAAGTAATAGTCGATCATCACCGTCTGTTTTCATGACGAATTCGTGTTGCCAAATACAATTTTACAACTTTCGTTTCGTCTTTCATAATAAGGCCCCAGGTGTAATTATGAACAGGCCCGTGCGCACGAGGGGAGGGGGGATTCAACCCCCTCCCCCCAGGAAGGTTTTAATATTTTCTAAACTTCTTGATTAGGAAAAATTTGACTTAAATACTAAAAAAAAATTACCTTAAATGTATATGAAATTCCCTACCCCCCCTCCAGAAGCAAATCCTGCGCAAGGGAATGATTATGAAGATTCCCAAACATGCGACCTGAGGAGCTGTAGCGTTTGGCGGGATAGCAGACGATCGAGCGCACTCTTAGCGGTGAACAGACAGGCTTTTGTGAGGGTTACTCCTGTAGCTTTCCCACACACTCGGAATTATCATCGAGCAATGGAAATCCCCTTTACATTTAATGTTTGTCGATTTTGAGAAGACGTCTTACAGCGTTGGTCGCGAGTATATATGGGCAGCTTAACGTGGAGAGGCATCTCAGAAAAAATTATCCCCATCATAAAGGCGTCCTATTAAGTAGCCCAAATGTCACGTCCAACACAAGGGAAAGCTGACGGAGCGTTTCCAAGTGTTGAACGGATGGATACTGTCACCTTTGCTTTACTTGACCATCATTAATGACGTATTATGCAGCGCCCTACACGACCACTCAGCAAGGGATTAAATGGAAACTTTTTAACCACTTTACGCACCTGGACTATTTCGACGATGTATTTCTCCTATCCAAAAAACAGAGTCATGTAGCTATCATTCCGAAGCCCTGGGCAGAGAAGGTAGCAGAGCAGTGCTTCAGACCAATGTTGCTAAAACCAAATTTATGAGGAGACGACATGAAATTTATCTTGAAGAGCAGCAAATAGAGAAAGTGGATGAATTTTGCTATTTCGGAAGCATAGTTACAGCAGACGGCGGAGTTGAAGCGGATGTACAGGCTCGCATCAATAAGGTTCGAGTTGCATTTAATACTCTTGCTGAGATCTGGCACAATAACTGTGTTACACTGTGACACTAACCTTGCCGTAAAATATTTTAACAAAATGCAATGACTCGAGTGAATTTTTTTTAGTAGAGACGCCGGGTCAAGATATTTTTATATTTCTTACGTTGCTCGAATTAGTGTGACAGTTTAAGTGATCATAATTTAGTAAATCTGTCTAGATCAGTATTTAATTTTATTGGAGTAAGATCTAGTTTTCGTTTTCTCCCAAAGCCGTCCATCAGCTAAAGAAAAGCACCAAAGGGCTACTGTTGAGGAAGAGCTAAAGGAATTTGTTTTCTTTATTAGAAACGCCGATCGTGTTAAAAAAGTTTTATTTTTCTTACGGTGCTCGAGTTTTGGAACAGTTCGTTTTGAGTTTTCTTTTAAAATATTCATAATACTTTATAAAATGATTTCCACATATATCAGTACTAGAAACTTAGTTACTTACTCGTAGGATTCGACTAACTTATAGAGGGTGTTTAACAGCGCGTGTGCAAAAATGAAGTGGGGCGGGGTCTACTTGTAGACTTTTAAAATCCGTCGTAGAAAGCAAATAATATATATTAGTACTTACAATAAATAAGCTTCAATGCAATAGACAAAGACAAACAGTTGGGGACCAAAAAAGATACATAAGTTATAATAATCTCAAGATATGATTTAATTTGATCAAAGAGCAAACGTTCCAGTACCTTTGAGAGAACTGAGAGAATACTAATGGGCCTAAAGTCCTGAGGTCCCGTAACTTTATCACTCTACTTAATAGGATGAATCATATCAATTTTCCAAATCTAGGAAAAGGAAGAAGTGGTGATAGGAATTAAAGAGATGTTGAATTGTCTTAATTATGAAGGGGAGAATTAATAAATCAGCGTCTCTGATATTTTTCCAGGTGATCCTGGATGGTAAAGATGGATCAAATTTTCCCTGATAGTAATAAATTTTGACTTTCCGAATTTCTGCTTTAGTTTTATTGCGGAGCCTTTTATAGTTAGAGTATAACTTGTTCGTCCTGTATTTTTTCCAATAATGGTAGGCGAAATCTCGTTCAGTTATCAAATCCCTGACCAAACGATTGCACCAAGGTGAGTGATACTTCAGTAACATGTTCATTATATATTATAGACAGTTTCATTGAAAAAATTTACTTGATCATTGTCACTAATAGTGTGAAAAATATAATCCCAATTTACCTGAACCATTGTATCGATTAAATTATTTGTGTTTACTCTTTTGTAATCCCGAAATTTAATAACCTTCCAGCAGGGCTTAGCAGAGGGTACAATTCCTAATGAAGCTCAAACAGTATGATGGTCACTAATCCCAAGCAGAGCTACTTCAGTAATTGATGAGACCATATCTTTATTATTAACGATAATTAAATCGATTAGACTTGCTCTATAGTGGGAATATCGTATTGGTTCCGAGTTCACAACATGTAGCCCAATAGTTGATATACAGGTTCACATCAATAAGGTTCGAATTGCATTTAATACTCTTGTTGAGATCTGGTGTAATAGCAACATCTTTAGACGCACAAAACTCCGGATCTTCCGGTCTTTATCAACCGGTGTCTCCGGCGTATCCTTAACAACCACAACTTACAGGCCAAGGCGGGATAAACAGCAGTATTCGCAGACGAAAGTAGCAATGGATAGGCCACATACTAAGAAAAGAGCCAAACAAAATCGCACAGCAGGCTCTAGGAATCTTGGCTCTTGGAATCACCACGAAATCCAAAGAAGACGCAAAATTGGACGACCGCGCAACACATGGAGAAGATCCGTCGAGATGAAAGGTACCCAGATCACAGTTGAAGGTGTTGGCGCAAAACGGTACCAGGTGGAGAGTTGGTATAATAGACGCCCCACAAGTGATTAAAGGAACCAGTTATAGAATTATAGTTTATTTGTTTATTTAGCGAGGTACGTTATAACTGGTTTGATATAACATGATTCTAAAATATCAAGTTTAAAAGTTGTTTTCTGCTTATGTAAAATATCTAAGTTATCAATACTGCAACTATGTCCGTTTAAATGTTGCGCTACAATTGAATCGAGCTTATTATTTTTTAAAGAAAAAAAATTTTTTTTGTCGAAATCTATAATAGAAACCAAATTAATTCCCAAAATTAATTTAAGACTTAAATGCAGTATGTGGCAAATAACATAAATTTTTGTATTTTTGAAGATTTTCAGCAGTTGACTTCAAATTTTATGGTTTTTTGTGACAAAGTTAGTTACAGATATTCAGTGGATAAAGCCTTTTCTTTTCTCTTGGTAAGGCTACCAAGAGCATTGTATATCGTAACCAGCTCAAAAATTATTGTGCATATAAAAAAAAATTAAGTATTTCTAGACAGCTTTCACATCTGCTAAGATCAGAGTTGGATTTAGCAGGAAATTTCACATCAGGATTTAAAAAAAATTTCAATCAAAATACTCGTTTGTCAGAAAAAACCATGAAATTTGAAGCCAATTGCAGACAATTTTTAAAGTACAAAAACTTCTGTAAAATACCACATACTGCATAGCATTTTGGGAATTTATTTGGTTTCTACTATTGATTATGATAAAAGTATAAAAAAAGGATGAGATTTGACCATCGGATTAATGCTCAATTGACATGGAATTGCCCATTAAGTATGTTTGCAATCGCCTTTTATATTTAAATAGGTTTTTAAACCAGTGGTTATTTATGTTTTCTTACAATTTAAAATATTAAAAGGGTGTATTTAGGACTGAAGTAGCTTTTTCTAGTTGTCGATATCTTATTTGTACGTTCACAAAATATATTTATGAAAAATAGTTTTTAAAAAAAAAGTTGAACCGACTTCACAAAAAGCGCTTAAAAGAATAAAATAATTTTTAATTTTATATCTATTACGACATTTTGAAGTCGGTGCAAATCAAACAAACCAAACAACTACAACAAAAATATTTAATCGTCATTTCTTATGATTCCGTAAGCTGAAACGTTCAGGTAGTATTATGTATTATTTTCAATTGTGGTACTGCAGTTGTTTTATTTGTTTAATTTGCACCGACTTCAAAATGTCGTAATAGATATAAAATTAAAAATTATTTTATGAGCGCTTTTTGTGAAGTCGGTTCAACTTTTTTTTGAAAACTTTTTTATTTTTCACTTTTTAGTGTCTTCTACTCTATACAACGAAGAAAGAACCATCCAAATCGGTCCAAGCGTTAAAAAGTTAGGTTTAACCCACTATCCCACCTCCATTTCACTAAAAATTTTGTCTCATGGTAGCAATAAAGGAACATACTCTACCGAACAGAAAAGGAATCATCAAAATCGGTCCACGCGTTACGAAGTTACTACTCCTCCCCCACTACCACCATAGGACCAAATTATTCTCCTATTAGCAATGGGGGATCACACTCTATACAACAGCAAAAGAACCATCCAAATCGGTCCACGCGTTACAAAGTTAGGTTCCACTCTCCCCCTCCCCACCAACATTTTTTTTCTCGTGGTATCAACCAGGGAGTATACTCTACCCAACAGAAAAAGAATTATCTAAATCGGTCCACGCGTTACAAAGTTAGACTACTCCCCCCACTTTATTACTAGAGTAATCTCCTATTAGCAATGGGGGGATCACACTCTATGCAACAGAAAAAGAACCATCGAAATCGGACAACGCGTTACAAACCCCACCAAAAATTTTTTTTCGTTGTATCAACCACGGAACATACTCTACTCAACAGAAAAAAAATTATCCAAATCGGTCCACGCGTTACGAAGTTAGACTACCCCTCCCCTCACCCAAGGCCAATTTTTTTTCTACCATTAACGTATGATTCTTCTCCTTCAAAGGACTTCAACAATACTTTATATCTTTCAACTTGTCTGGCATTTTGACTATTTGTGGCGATATCTGACTGTATACTGACTGTGAGAATACTCTGTAACGCGCCATCTACAGTTATGTTATGTGTTATGTTATGTTCATCTGTTCTAAGCAACAAACAAACAAAAAAGGAGAGCGCGGGCTTTCACAAATTTACACTTAACATTGCATTACTCTAATTGATACATGATTTTAAAGCTAAGAGATGACACTTTTATCTGAAAAAATATGAAAAAAATGCATGATCAGAAAATTCAAGATGCTGTAAAAAACCAAAAAATATTTTTCAGAGCCAAAACTTTTTTTCAAATTTTTTTTCGGAAAATTATATTTTTATTCGTAAGGGCATATAACGACCTTTACAAATCACTAAAGATCACCGTTCTGCGGCAATGGTGGCGATAGTTATGAATTTTCAAAAAAGGTATGATCACGAGAAAAAGTGCAAATATGCAAAAGTTTACCACCCTATAACTTCTGGACAAATTTTTTTTTATATCCTTTAGCACGATAATTACTTATACCAGTAACAATATTTTGGTGAAGTTTAAACAAAATCAGAGACATTCGAATTTTTTCACCTGGTGCACTTAAGCCCCATATAAGTAATCCCATTTAAAGTACTCTATAAGAAATGTGAGGCATTTTTTTGCAAATTACAGGTAAACCAAGCACTTTAGGAAATAAATGCTAGACATAAATTGTTTAAAATCAGAAGATCTTTCACATAAAGTTGGTTGTTAATTGTAAATTTTCTTATTTTTCCGAAAAATTCAGAAAAACCACCAATTTTGACCAAAATCGGGCCATATCTCGAAAAGGAACCATACCATACCATACATAACCCCCCCCCCCCATTGCGCTCGGATTATTAAGCGTGGAATATCCCCGAAAAATATAAAAGTTTTCAACAAAATAAAATTCTAGTAGTAAAATGAGAAGAGAAATATAACAAGGAAGGAATTCTCTAAAGCAAAACATGAAGAAAATTAACAAAAAATTATCCTGCTGCCCAGACTTTTCAAAACAAGTCGTGAAATGACTTCAAGCGAATTTGTGAGTTTGGTTTTGCCAACACTGAAAAAAAGTAATATTATGTATGAAATGAAATAAAATAAAAATTATTGATTAAAAAAATGCTTTTCTATTTGTCATATACATACTTACCATGTGTCTATTGAACTTTACTTTTCCTGTCTGGTCTAAAAAGTGCGTCGAAAGTGTAAGTATGCAGCTTCAGGGTAATATGCTGAACTACGAAGTTCGTTACGCAAAATTCATTCGTTTTTGAGTTCTTTTACTATAACTATGATTTCTATTAGGAAACAATTTATAAAGAATTATGTTACAATTTTAATTTTCATTGTAAAGAATTCCATGAGAAGGCGTTTGTGTAAGGCATTTGATGACTGCAGGGATAGTAATAAAAGCAGTTATTGTAAGCTTAACAAAAAGGCCATTTCCAACTCAAAGCCAAGTAAAAAGACGGCGAGACATACCCCCCCCTACATTAGAACAACATCGGAAATATCAAATCTTGCTTTTTTGGCGTTTGATTAAAATATTATTGGTAATCGTCGACGTAAAAAATAATTTATTTATTTTTGAAGGCACATTACAGCACAATAAATTCTTAAAATATAAAAATAACATGTAAATATTCTCCTAAATATCTCTAATTTATAAATTAAAAATGAACACTAAAAGTAGTTATTTAAATTTACAGTAGTACAGTGGTTATAAATTAATTAGTTAAGTCAAAAAATTTATTAAATTATTAACTAAATACGTAAAAATTATCTGAAAAAACTGGACTTTAAATTATATGAGTACTTCAATTAATTATGCTTAAATTCAGTCTGAGAAAAACCTATTCACAAAGTTTATTACATAAAGTGGTAAAATATTTACATTTGCAGTATAGAAAATTATTGTTTCTTTTTGCGACTCTATTTTGGAATAATGTTGGTTTATAATACTGTATCAATTTGTTCCTTTTTTATTTATATGCATAATTATTTCCAGGTACATAACAAGTTTTTAAAGGTCCGGTCTTTGAATTTATTGGAAACACTTTAAATTAATTTTATTGTTTCACACCTTCAAACAGAAAGAATTTCTTAGGCTCATTAAATTGCATTCAATGTACTACTCGCTAGATATTAAAGTTAAAGCTATTAAATGGATAATTATTTTGTTCTATTATTATTTATTAGGACTTTAAAGGCAAATCTTGCACCTCATTCACTAAAATCGGTGAATTCGTTTAGATTGTAGAGCGTAACTTGCAAGCATACATACGTGGAAGGATTGGTAGCGACTTTATCAAAATACAAATGAGTAATATGGAAAGACAAAAATTTTCAACGAATAAAATCTCCAGGGTCCTATTTTTGAATGCGATTCGAATACAAGTACGAAAAATGCTGATTGTTCAAAACGAAACTCAATGGTATTTCTTAGTCTGGTGCTTTAGTACTATAGTCTGTTCGATGAGAGCGTAAATAACCCAACTTTTTTGCTATATCTGCACTTTATTGTTCTCCCGTTATTTTATTATACTGGGGTTTCCTTTTAAGTAGTTGGTGGAGTATGTGATAACGTGCCGGTCTTACATTCCCGAGGTCCTAGACTCGAACCTCACTATCGGCAGATTACGTTAAAAAGTTCATTGGGGGTTGCAGAGTATGTTGGTGGAAAGTGGAACCCACTTTAAATTGTACGTCGACTTGCAATCGTTGTCTCGAATCAAGTGAAGTTCTTCCCCCGAAGGGGTTACGGGAACTAGAGAGAAATAGGTTTCCATTATTTCACATTTAAGTGAAAAATTCATTTAGAGTTGAATATTTAAGGTGATCAGTAGAAGGCAAAACGATATTCCGCCCATAAGAAAAAAATTGAGAATGTATTTTTATTTGAACACACCAAAAATGTGGTATAAAGGGGGGGTAGCCAAAATATCGGTTACATTCGCCTTTAACCAATTTGTGACAAGCAAGTGATTTATAAGAGAATCTGGATATAAAAAAGAAAGGATACAATAATAGTTAACCTGTAAGCATTTTGGCGAAACGCCCTGCGCTAACACTGACATATCAAAATGTGCTAAATAAAAATAATCTCTTTACTCCCAGTTTGCGAAGTTTAGAATTAGGAGAAATAAGAAAGTGCTATAAGTTCAGAAAACGTCGACAAACTTCTTTTAATAGTGAAATGACCATTTCTTGTATCAGTACACCATGAAAGTAACACAAATTTAGAAATTTTATAGAGGAATCGGGAAAAATATAAAAAATACCCTAAATTAACTATATTTTTTTTTTATACGATGTGGCCAAATCCTAGGGGACAACCCTTTGATGCGTTAGCATGGTTTTGGCCGGAAGGGAATTAGGGTAAGGGAAGTGAGGAAACTTGAGTCTTATTTTTGCTTTGCTGCGAGCTAGTCAACAGCCCAGAGACGTAGTGGATTATTTTAATTTCTTAGGGTCATCTGGTCTCGAACCCGGGACCCATGGCATGGTGGTCTTGCCGCTCACCGTATTGATCCAACTTAATAATTTACCCAGTTGCTTCCAACTATTTATCACGCACATTTTAAACTTTTAGGAATTAATATTTATATAAAGGAAAAATAAAATTATTATCTATTGAATTGTGCATGCCCCTTTTCAAAACATAACCATTGCATTTAAACAACTGGGGTATTATCACTTTTTTTCTAGAATTCACTTTTTTCGGTATATTAAGACAATAAGCAATCATAAGAAGTTTGTCGTTAAGTAAAATCTTCATAAAAAATGATTTACAATCGTTTTCTCGAATCGGGTGAAATTATGCTTCCGCCCTATGCTCCAGAAGGGATTACTGGAACTAGAGGGAGAGTCTCCCATTATCTATAAAAGTTGATACAAATACAATGCTTTTTTTGAGAACTACAACAAGCTACATGCCGCTAAAAGCATTTTGTTAACGTCACACGACATTTTAGTTCTGTTTGTTTCGCCACACTTTTTAAACACTTCTTACACTCAGAAAACACTGCCGTTTGTTTCGACTTGATTTATATTTTACACTTAAAATCGTTTGTTTCGCTGAAGTAGTGGCAATTCAAGTGTAAATTTTCAATTCCAGTGCAATTAGTTGTCAATTATGCCAGGACCACTTAAAAGGCTTATACTGTCCAAAAAGAGAAAGCCGAAGTTATTTATATAATTATATAAATATATATAGTATATAAATAAATAATTAGTCCGAATTTATTTTAACTTTTTTTTAATTTAATGTTTTATAAAGAAATGAAAAATTATCTTCTTCATTCATAATTTAATTTAATCCGTGCAAATTTTTAAATCAAGAACTCAACTTTCAATTAGAACACAGAAGTCAAGATGGAATTGCATTTCGCCGTTTGTTTCATTAACGTGAGTGCGGGGCAAATTTTACACTTATGACGTCACTAGACTTACACCCCAATTGCATGTTAGACTTAATTAACAGTTCTTGTGCAGCGAAAAACAAACAGATCGTTTAATCATATATTTCCTGTTCAAGTGACGCCGAAATTTTCTATGTAGAAAGATCAACTTTGAATGGGAATGTAGCATCGACAACCACACTGATGACCAAGCCGAACTTTTAGTTGCCTTTAAGTATCTAACTCAGGTTCAAACAAATAATGTAATGGCCATTCTACTTGCCATCGGCTTTAAACGCAGGTTAAATGAATTATTCTTCTACATCCAAAGTTAAACGTGATCTTCGGATTCAGTTTTGAGAAAGCTGAATACGACAGCAAATAGAAGAGAAAATAATTAAGAAAGTTAAAAATTGTTTCTATAGTTTAGTAGAAAACGCCATCTATTTAAAGAAATTCTAATTATACATTTCCTGTCAAAAGTGGTGCTGAACTTTTCTATGTAGAAACATAAACTTCAAATGTCGGTAAACCAACGACGACCAGGCCGAACTTCTGAATGTAGAATGGCCTTAACTTTGGACTGGTAATCGCAATATCCAGACGCAAACTATGTAAAAAAAACCTTATAAAGGCGAGAACTCCGCGGAAGGAACATGTTAGGCACTAATCAAATCTGAAAAGGGCTTCTTCAGAGTAAGTATACGAAATAATTGTAGAAAGATGCTCTAGTGGTGTCAGATGGAACTAGTTTTTATTACTTATTCATAGTTTAATAGTAAATTTACGAAATTTGCCTTCCTCCCCCAGTTGTATACTTCACAGACAAGCGAGCTATCTATTTGACCTAATAAATATTATTTTTCGTTAACTTTCAATTATAAACTAGCAAAACTTGAAAAGTTAAAGTTTAAAGTTCTAAATCTCTTTCGCGATTGATGGTTAAATGATTATATTTTTTATAAAAATTATAAGTAGGGGAAAGTGGGGAATTGAGAGCCACCGCCGTCTATCGTCGACCACTGTACACGTACTTTTTGCTCTGTGCGATACTCGCTTTAAAAAAAGTATCTTTAAACATTAATTTATATTCTTGTTTTGCATCAGTTTCGAACGGATTACACACAAAAGCAACAACAAATTATAATTTTCAACTCTCAGAAAAATAAAAAAAATAAAAATGTCAGTTGCGTCACACTTTTAATTGGACAAAACATTTGCAACTTTTGGGAATAACGTCTTCATATGTGTAATAGTTTTACTGCTAAACTGGCTTTTCGAATTTTTTTGGTGTGTTTAGTTATCAGTACGTAAGTCATACGCGTTGGTCGAGCTAATCCGTCTTACCTACAAATCATTTATCAGCTAGCTGGTATTGTCACAGGTCATTGTTGCAACAAAGTCAGTATCCTACGTGGTTAGTGCGTTAGTTTTTCATGAATTTAAAACTAATAGAACAATTTTATAAAAAATGGCAGGAAATAAATATGGGAAAGAACTAAAATCTAGAATTCTAAGTGATTATAAAAGTGGATTATCACAAAAAGAAATTTGCAAAAAGTACAATGTATTAAAGTGCACAATTTGTAGAATAGTTAAAAGTGAAAAAGTGGAGACAGTTCACAAAGGAGGACGACATAGAAAAACTACGAAAAGAGATGATATAATTATTAAAATAAAAAAGGATCCCGAAATATCATCCAAACAGTTAAAGAACGAACTGAATTTAAATGTAACTTCTAGAACCATTAGAAGAAGAGCTGTTGAATTTGGACTTAAGAGCTAACGACCCGTTAAGAAGCCTATTATTTCTAAAAAAAATTTGAAGGCCAGACTGGAGTTTGCCAGAAGTCATATCAATTGGAACTTACAAAAGTGGAAGACCTTCCTTTTTTTGGACGAAACTAAATTTAACTTAAGAGGTACTGATGGGTTACGTCATGTAAGAACGCCTAGAGGTGAAAGACTGAATCTTCGTTACACAAATAAAACGGTGAAATTCGGTGGTGGTAATTTAATGTTCTGGGGATATTTTTCTGGTCACGGCGTTGAACCACTTTCTAAAATTGATGGTGTTATGGATGCCGTTAAATATAAAGAAATTTTAGAAGAAACGGTGCTGCCGTATGCTCATGAGCATATGCCTTTATTGTGGACGTTTCAACATGACAACGATCCTAAACACACTTCAAAATTGGTGAAGAGTTGGATTAGGAACAATGGAGTCAGGCTTTTGGAATGGCCGGCCCAATCCCCAGATCTCAATCCAATTCTGAGAGTTGAAAATTATTATTTGTTGTTGCCTTTGTGTTTAGTACATTACAGGAAATAGTTCTGTTAAAATATTGTTAAGGTTAATTCAAAATAAAGAATATTTTGAACAAAAAAGTCTGTTTCTGAGTTTGGTTGCAAATGTTTTGTCCAGCACTGTATATACACATACGTCGGGGTACTTTTCGATCTTCACCACGTTCCACTTATTGTTAACGAATGTCTCGATATTGCCGTCACACTTAAAAACATCAAAAGCGGCTTCAAAGCATTCGGAATTTTTCCATTTGATGCGAACGTGTTCACCGACGTTGACTTTATTGCTTCAATAATTAGTGGTGAGGGTCAATGCAGTGGCAGTGATGAAGAGAGTGCGGATAAACAACGCATAACCTTTTTTCATTTTTTCAATTAAAATTAATTCATTTGTCATTTCTAGCCTTTCAATAAAGTTTTTGCATCAAAATTGTTTAGTTTTGACTTGATTAAGGCGGTGGCTCACAATTCCCCACCATTTTTGAAAATCTCAAAAACATGGATTTTTTCCAACCAAAATTTCTTTAAAAAAAAAAAATTTTGATTTCCGTCAAAGATATTGAGCAAAATAAAAACCCAGCTCACAATTCCTCACTTTCCCCTACATAATATAAGGAAACTATTTACTGGAAATGTAGTAATTCTGACATTTTTAGCTGCAAGCGAAGGAAGATGAATTTACGATGACAGGTAGAGAATTGAATCATAAACAACAAAATGCTTACATATTATGAGTCAGTCGAAAGAATAGTATTTAGATGGCTCGTTTAAGGTTTGCCGATCAATTTTTTTCATTCACATAGTAAAAAGCAATAATTTGCTCTTCTTTCAAACAAAAACAAAAGCCAATCGATTTACCTTGAGCTCTTTTAGAATAAGGTTATTATGAAATATAGTTGTCTCAGAACGCGCTCCCCACTGCTTTAGTTGTCCTTGTATACAACACAAACACAACTTTTTTTTACAATTCTTTGTAAAAAAAGAGGAAAGCCACTTCCAATTCTAATTTTTCCTACACAAGTTAATTACTCCTTAAGTTAATTTTGCGGGTCTTGAGGTAGATGTTAGGTAACTGAGAATTCTTAAGGGCCTTTCGGTATGCTAATGGCCGAAGAACAGTAGGTTGTTGTTCACACATAGCTGCTATTACTTATTACTTATCTTTCGGTCGGTATTTATCGAAAATTCCACGACCAGCTGAACATTTATCAGCACTTTTTGAATCAAACGAATAGCCGAATTTTTGAAAAATAAAATTTTTTTTTTGAGGTTATACATTTTTTTACAAGTTGCCAATTTTTTTTTTAATACATTGTAGTTGTATCTAAAACATATCAAAATTTTATCTAAATCGGTCAAGCCATTCAGAAAATATTTTCGATTTTTCGAATATTAATTCTTACTCCGAAATGGTGCATTTTAAAGGGTTGATATTTGGAAAATCTTAATCTCACATTGTTAGGAACTTACAGAAAAAAAATCACCGCAATCCGTTTGGGGGCATCCAATCCATGCTTATCCCCTTATAGCCTTTGCGGGCCTGTGATATTTGTAGTCCGGAGAAATTGTGCTGCATGAGGAGCATTGGCGCGAAGTTGATGTATTTTAACGATGGAATATAAATCAAGTTACATTTTCAATAATACAAACAGTCCGTGTTTTCGCTGATGATGACGAGAATGCTCGTCGAAATGCATTCGATGCATTTTTAAAGAATAAACGGCAACGCAAAAGGTTAGTGCGATTTATTTAGTTGGTTTTTTTGTAAAATTTCTGTAAAAGTATGTGCTTTAAGTTTTATTCTATATTTAGAACAAAATTAAGACGTATTTAAGTTGTATATACTGTAGTTGTCTATTTTATAGTTTTAAAAAGTAGCATAACACATGCAACTAATTAAAAAAAACTGCACAATATCTATCTACCATCTTTAACTATGAACCTTTATTTTTAGAGCTTCACAGATTTACTAGCCAAGAACGGTAAGAAACCTTGAGTACCTTTCTCATTAAGAGAAGGTTAATAACATTTTTGAATTGAATAAAACAGACAAAAACCAAACCGCTCAGAACCGGGCCAGTTGTGAGATGCCAATGTCCCACCAAGGTGTAAAAGGAGACTGAGTGAGAAATTGTATACTTCAATTGAATCTAGAAAATCTTATTACACACTAAATAGTTCGCTGTCTGCATGCCCTTTATCTTAAATTGCATCACTTATTTTTTGTGACAACTTTTGCAGATGAGAATTATAATTTTTAATTACACAAATAATTATTGTCTATGCAAGAATTAATGTATAGAAAATGAAATGCTAAGTGGCTATAAACCTCTCGCTTCGCTTTTAAGTATAAGGTCAAATCAAGTTAATAAAGCATTTGATTGAAAGCGGGAGTCATGTATCAGAAACGCCGTGACCGTTAACAATCAGGAAAAGCAATTCGAGCCGAAGAATTTGGAAAATAAATATAATTATTACAGAGATATATAATTTTAAATCTACCTAATTTGTAGTAATATTTGCCGCCATTATATTTTCCATCAAACGAGTATGTACATATTGTAGTGCAACTGCAATTTATCCTATAGTTTTATTTCCGATTTAGCTAAGCTACCGTTTTGTTGAAAATACTCAAATTTATATTAATAATTTTGTGGTACACTTACTAGAACTAGTCAAAATACTGTTCGGAAAAAACAAATAAAAACTTAATTAATTTTTAAAATCTTTCTGTTTAACGGTAATCAAACAATAATTGCCAATAAGTAGTGTCTAGACAATGTCTTTAAATAATTCGTAAAAGGAACTAAATATATTTTCTTAAAGGGTAACATGGAGTTGTTTATTCAATGCTATTTTTTGTGCTTGCATGCTCATGTTTTATAAATTATTTCAATTATAAGGGGAATTTTATACATGGTGAACTGGGGTCTATTATATTTATATCTGTTACAGGGAACGGCAAGAAATTACATCAACATTATAAACTAATATTCATATTCGATACAAAAAAAAGTAAATATTAATTTGTGTAGTCTTTAAATCATAATTTTAACTAAGTTCGTTTCCTTCGTAGAGACTTTCGCAACTTTCTAATAACCTAAGCACTGGGGAAATATCGTATGGGTACAGAGATTTTGAGACAAGCCGACTTATTTGCAGTCGCAGACGAATCAATACACTCATAGCATCGTCGAGAATGTTCACTCCCATCCCAAATTCTTGACAACTGGAAACGAACATGGACCAATTTAAACGAATATACTTCAAAAATCTCAGCAAATATAAAAGAAAGCACGTCTCATTGCTAACTAGTAAATCTAGAAGTAGATCAGAACTATTTGAAATCATTTTCAAAAACTCTAGGAACGTATAAACAGGATTTAACATCGACACTAGTTCGGGAAATGCATTATTGCGGAAGGATATTCCAACAGTAACATCAAGAGTGCAAACCATAGCTTCAATAAGGTGATCGTCTTGGTCATCAAAAAGATGAATTAAAATTTTGCTAAAATGACATTCGGGATGGAATTCTAGGGTATTTTTAATGAATGACTCTAATTTTTTGAGAACATCTCGAATTGAGCGTTCAATTAAGACCATATCTTGAAATGCGTCATAATCTGAACTTTCAATTGAACTGTCGGAAGAGTCACTTCTTATTTCTTTGACTGTAACAGCCACGGATTTTAGGACTAAAAGAACCATTTTTTGTAAAATGGTTTTATCCATATTTGGAATCTCACTACTTCCGTTAACTTCGGTCAATTCAGTATGATTAAATGTTCCATGTTCATATATTATCATCGGTCCTTTGAAACCAATGAAGCTCACATCATTTTCAGGATGCCTTCGAGGCAGTGAATCGAGTATTCTAAAATCTTTTACGTGCCGAACAATTTGATGGGCTAGCATACAAGTTTCTTCAGGCAAAAGATCTTGCAAAGCAAGCGTACTACCGTAGCAAAGAGCTTCATTGAACAGACTTAACATTTGCTTATAAATAGTGCAAGGTAAATTTTGATTTAGTAGCAATTCAAATTTATCCAACTGAGCGTAAAATGGTAGCGTTTCAACAATTGACAAATTCGCTTTTACACTAATTATGTTTTCCCACAATTGCAGAAAATTTAAAATGCAATGTTCAGCGTCATTTATGTCTCTGTGAGTAGATATTAAACTGCTCATATTTTTAACAAGAGCAGGCCACTTATTTTCTAAAATTTTTATTGTTATACATTTTAAATGTGTGGTGTCAAAACTTTCCGAATCTGTCAACGTAATTATTTGACACCCACTTTCATTACCCTCTAATGAAGTTTTTTCCTTATAACTATTTTGATTACTACTAATCGTACCATTGTTACTGCTGCTACTTGCTCCAAAGAAATCATCTCTGCTACTACTTCCACTGTTTCCGCTTCCACCTGCTATTTCGCTGTTGAGGTGTGCGGCAAAATAATTATTTTCTAGAGATGGCTGTGGAACGCCAGCACTCCTAGTGTCAACTACTTCTTCTAGTGGATGAATGTCTACATCTTTCCACTCAACAATTCTTTTTATTATTTCAAGACTGAAATGGATTTTTCGGACGGCTGTGTGATCTAAACGTTCAAACACAAATAAATTATCAACTAATTTCTTTAGCCAATTGTCATCCATGCTATTTTTGGCGATGACTAAGAAACTAGCCAAAACCCGGCCAGATAAAAATTGCACGTATTTGTTGTTAAAGTTACCAAGTTCAATAATTTCGTCAATCAAATTGTGATCATTTCGGATTAATGCTTCACAAACATCCATTATTCTACTGCATATGAAACCTTTGTTGTTTTGTTTAAGATAAATTTCAAAAAGAAGTTGTAAATTTGAAAGAAACTGTAATAATTTGTTGGTTGGCCATTCACTTAAATTTGCTATACGTTTAACCCCATTTACATCATGACTGTAATGACTCTGGAAAGGTCTTCGAAGTGTTCTTTCACTGACCCCACAAAGGCATTGCTTAACCAGATATTCTTCAAACTCGGCCATTTCGTTTCCCGCTACATGATTTGATCTTACCAAATCTGGCATTTCTTTCTTGGGAGTGGCTTTATCGACCTCATCGGTGCTGTTATTGCATATATTATCACTAATATTTACTCCTGTAGCCAATTGAAGGACTGCTGTCGAAGTTGATGGTCCCACAAGTATATCTGGTGGAGTATCAGGCTCCTCTTTTCGTTCTGATGTTTCTCCATTTCTACTGTCTATTCTTTGACGTTTCGTCACTGGCTGTTCATTTGACATGATTTGATGATTTCCCACGTAGGGTGGACGCTCTTTACGTAAAACCATTAAAAATAAACTTTAAAATGTTTACTTAATGAGCTTACAAATGTCGTAGTACTGCTGTCATTATCCTGAAATAAAAAAATATCACAATTAATATTTTTGTAATCTATTGTTGTTACATTTGTGTAAAATATTGAACTAATTAAAAAACAGTAAGAATTCGATATGAATTATAGTTTACATTTACATATTCGCCTCTAACTTCTAAAATAATAAAATTAGAAACTTAATAATCCGAAAATATTCCAATCGACAAAGTATAAAAAAAATTGTATGTTATTTAATGAGTCACAAAGAGGGTTACTAAACAATTTTTTATAAGCGATTACATGTTGAAAGTTTTTGATATGATGTGTAATTTTATTATAAAATACTTTTGAAGTTTAACTTGACTTCAAAAAAAGCGCTAGAAAGCATTAAACATTATTTTAATTTTTTTAAAGTTGGTGCCAAATTAACATAACATAATAAAACAACTACCAACTTTAGACAGACACAAGGGTTTGACGGCTTTTAAAAACTGTTTTTATCACTTGTGTGGCTACCACTACTACACCGACCATGCATCTAGTCCGGTTCTGCGCTAACGCCTTTAACCCCTGCCACGATTATTTTTGAATCCGGGTACATTTCTTCTCTATGGATGTACTTTTCGTGTTGCAAGCCCTATTCTGCGACCTTCTGAACTCAGGGATTAGGACCTTTCAGCTAGATGAATCTGTTGAATAGAAGACACACAAAGTCGGCATAGATGCGGAAAGTGTCTAAATAGCTTCCATTTAATCCCTAGCGATGGATAATTATTTAGGACGCTGCACAATACACCATTAATAACAGTCAAGTACAGTAAAGATGACAATCGGTACCTTGTCTCACTCTGTTCAGCACTTGAGAGAGCTGTGACAGTTTTTTTTGTAATGATGATAGTTCGCTATCTTTCGAGGTTCGGTTTTGACTATACCTATTTATGTTATGCATGGTCGAACAAGTAATTTAGAAACGAGATACATAATATCACTCTTGATATTCATATTGTTATATTCCTGATAAAATTCACAATCCTATTCATAGCTTTGTTATGAAGCACGTTTCCCACGGGTATCACACGTGACACCAGAAATACAAAATTTGTTTCCTAAATTTAAATTCGTCATGCATAGAAATGCTGGGATAAACATATCAAATTCCTGGAAATGCAAGCATAAACAACTCCAAATTTATTTCTTTTACTTTTCTTTATACTCATCTTAACTTGCATACGATTTATCACCTCTTAAATGTTTTTTGACATAAACTAGTTTTTTTAAAAAAAGTTTAACCGACTTCACAATTTGAAGTCGGTGCAAATTAAACAAACAAAACAACTACCCAACCACAATTGAAGATAATACATAAAACTACCTGAACGTTTCAGCTCACGGGATCATAAGGAAGGGCGATAAAATACTTTTGTTGTAGTTGTTTGGTTTGTTTGATTTGCACCGACTTCCAAATGTCGTAATAGATAAAAAATTAAAAATTATGTTATGCTTTTTAGGACTTTTTGTGAAGTCGGTTCAACTTTTTTTTTAAACTATTTTATTTTTCACTTTTTAGTGTCTTCTATTCTGTACAACAAAAAAAGAACCATCCAAATCGGTCCACGTGTTAAAAAGTTAGGTTCAACTCCCTACCTCCACCCCCATCCCACGAAAAAAATTATTCTCTTGGTATCAATCAGAGAGCATACTCTACCTAACAGAAAAAAAATCATCGAAATCGATTGGTCCACGCGTTACGAAGTTAGACTACCCCTCCCCCATTTAGGCCACATTTTTTTCTATTAGTAATGGGGGATCATACTCTGTACAACAAAAAATAAAGAATTATTCAAATCGGTCCACGCGTTACAAAGTTAGGTTTCACCCCCATCCCCACTCCACGAAATTTTTTTTACATGGTAGCAATTGGTGAACATAATACTCAACCCAACAGAAAAAGAATCCTCAAAATCGGTCAACGCGTTACGAAGTTATGCCCGGTCAAAAAAAGCGTCCAACTTAGAACCTCTTTGTTTTTGGAAAGTCGATTTAAACAAACGCTAGCAAAAAGGAAGACTTCACGTTGCGACACCATGTGTGGGAACCGTGCTTCATCCGATAGTCAATGCGCCTCGTTAATAAAAATCCAGTGTGTGTGGTTTCAACTACGGTACGGCGCGGGTCGTTTTCGTTTGTAGCTGGTTGCATCGTTGCAATTTTAATTTCAATAAATTTTAATATAGTTGTTAAAATTGTTAAAAGTATTGTGTTTTCAATTATTCCTTAAAGTTCCCCACACCACACACAGCACCTTTAATTTCGCGTACTCTTCTGATTTTGTAATAAATTCTCGTGGGAACTCTACAACGACGTTTCTACGATCCTCGTTTGGGGCAGAGCAAATCGTGTATGTTAATAAACACATCCTAAACTCAATGCTGTTTAACTTCTCTTAAAACACACAGTCCAACCTAAACCTATTTCAGGGTGAAAGCTTAACAAACGCTATTTTCGAGATTTTTTACGCTTAATGGAAACTTACTACTCTCTCTACTCTTTTGATTAAATAGTTAAAACTGAATGTACACAGCCTCTCAATCTGGGTGTATCTAATTAAATCTAGCGATTAGCAAAATTGATGACATTCGCGAATTTTGCTTACTTGTATCATATTGTGAAGCGGATGGTTTTGTTTCTGATTAGCATCCAGTTCAAATCTTTGATCAGAATGCACTTAAATGCAAGTATGTATCTATATGATAATAAGTTTCAGTTTATTTGAAAAGTTTTGTCAATTGAATTTTTCAACAACTTTAGTGAATTATGGGAATGGAATTTCAAGAGGAAAAGCAATCTTCACCCAGTCACAATATGAGTATTAATCATCGTTCGAATCGCTTGCTTCAGGCGCCTACCTTTTCTAGTTATAATTATAAAAAAGTTCTAAGAAAGGAATAAGGGAATAAGTACCCTCTGATTGGGTTCAAATTTTTACCACTCCACTATACACTAGGTGACAGTACCTAAAAGGATTTTTAGCGACTCGAAAGGGAAGGGGGGTGAAACAAAAAAATTGTATGTAAAATTTGTTGATAATTTTATTGATATTAACATAAGTATGTACACGGCACGGTTTTAGTTTGCGTGGCACACCGATTTGACGATTAATTTCGATAAAACGACACAAAAACGAAAATAATAAATAAATTTTTTTGATATCGAGATATTCGATCTTGAAATTTTAGTAACACAATACTTCACGACTTGTTAAAATGGCCGAACTTAAAGATAGCGCGAACTTTTTTATTAAACTTTCTGAGAGGAAGAGGTGTATTAATTAGCCTTTTAGTTCTTTTATTAACTTGCGAGAGGAGGGGCGGCAGCCGCCACCCCCACACCATGCAGGAGAATATATTTCAATAGTTAATTAATAAAACAACTAAAATATTCGATCTTGAAATTTTAGTAACAAATCACTTCAAAAAAAGGATGAAAAAAAGATGAAAAAATTTTTTTCACCCCCTTCCCTTTCGAGACGCCAAAAATCCTTTTAGGTATTGTCATCTAGTGTATAGTAGTTTTTTGTAAAAATTTCAAGTGATTCTGAGGGTAGCCATTTTCGGAACTCCAGCCGGAATAAGAAAGGGTCATAAATTTACAGACGATTGTAGAGGTATGCGGAGGTTCACTTAAGTCCCCATAACTTATGCAATTCTTTGAATTTCTAGATCAAAAAAATCGGTCTTTTTTAGTTGTACTTTTGGTGATATCAAATCAAAATTTAACTTTAAAAACTACACGACTTTGAACTTTGTGTCAAATTTCAACTTTCTACTTTAATTAGTTTCGGAAAAAAAACGGCTGCGATAGAAGCCGAGATGATTCCATATATTTTTATTCCTTTTTTGCAATTATGGTTCGGAACAATAAAGCAACTACAAAGACTTCTGGGGCAAAACATCGACTATCTACAAACTCCGTTGTATCAATAATTTTCGCATTCCCACTGTAT
Organism: Leptarthrus brevirostris; assembly: GCA_964036015.1. Taxonomy (NCBI): domain Eukaryota; kingdom Metazoa; phylum Arthropoda; class Insecta; order Diptera; family Asilidae; genus Leptarthrus; species Leptarthrus brevirostris. The sequence goes on along the minus strand of OZ038372.1, from coordinate 114,394,496 downwards.
TTGACGAATTTGATATTTTAACATATAATAAACTTCGTAAATAAACAAAATTATTAATGTAACGTTGGAATTCTAAAAATTTAATTAGCGGCATTTATTTATACAAAGTAAAAGCATAATTTTGATTTACAAAATTCTTCCTCGCAAAACTTATTTTACTTTAAAAGTATCGCACAAGTTAAAATAAAAATTAGATAAACTGGGTAACACCAGAGAATTCACCGTGTTAGGAAGGGAAGATAGTACATTTTCGACCTGGTCCAGATCCCGTCGAACTAATTCCTCTAGCCGTATAACCGTTTCCGCCACCGTCGGCTCAGCAAGTCTCAACAATCCTAACCGTTTTATCAAGTGCTACATCCGAGATCTTGCGTATTGCAAATCCCGTGTATTCTTCGAAGCAAGGCTTGTTTCAACAAACTTCTGCAAATATGAAACCTTAGTTTGGCACTGAACCATTTCAGCGCCTAAATCATAAATAGGAGGGACATTATTGGGGTATTGTAATATGCCACTCTCTTCTTCATCCAATATCTCCTGTTAGGTGTCTACTGGCCGGGAATTCGAGGTGGATCGTAATTTTCTTAACTTCAGCTCGTAAGCTAGTTCGTCAGCCTCTAAATGTAAAGCTTTCATTATTATTCACTCAGGTTAAATTATTACTATAATAATGGACTTCAGGTATTTTACAAAAAAAAATATTTAAAAAAATTCAATCACCAAAATTGCAAGGACCAATAATGATAGCCTACGTTTCTGGACCAATTTTCGTTAACTCCAATAACACAACAATAACAAAGTAATTAACCACCAGTGCAATAGTCAAACATTCCTTCAATTCAATAGGAATATAATTAATAATACTGTTAACTGTTTTAATCATTTCACTTGCCTCAGTTTATTATTTAAATAAAACTGTCCAACTATTCTTGAAATAAAAGTATTTTCATAAGTAAATTTTCAACAAACTCCCATGTTTAATGACGACAATTCAATTTCGCAGGTGATATCACAATTAATTATTACCGTCTAACACTATTCTAACTATTTCTTGAATACAAATGATGCATATAGCCGTTTCCTATCTAAAAACCTCCATGTAGTTTGCTTTTCTGGTTTACCTCTTCCACGCATCAAGTTCAATTCTAAATTTATTTATTTCCAATTCTCCAACGCCTGACTACTACAAATATCAAATAGTTTTAAAAAAAAATTTTAACCGACTTCACAAACAGCCCTTAAAAGCATAAAATAATTGAGTTGGATCAATTCGTTGAGCCTGGGTCCCGGTCTCGAGACCAGATCTCCCCGTGGGTTTTTATTAAGAAATTAAAATAATCGACTCTGTTTCTGGGCTGTTGTCTAGCTCGCAACAATGCAAAAACAAGACATTCAAGTTTCCTCACTTCCCTTACCCAAATTCCCTTCCGTTCAAAACTATGCTAACGAGGGTCCCCCCCCCCACGCGTTACAAAATTGTTCCCTAACAAAATTGTGACATAACAAAAAAAACCTCCCCGAACCTCTTTGTTTTTGCGAAGTCGGTTAATTAACAATAAGTTTAGTAGGCAATTAATACTCATAAAAATTAAGGAATTCATCTCGTGTGGCTCTTTTTTGGGAATTTTTTTTACGAACCATGAAAATATGCTCTCTTGAAACGTGCACTACATATTTATTAATATTTTAACCACCATTCAGAATTCATGAAATCGTATGACTCTATCCGAATGTATCGTATACCTTTAATTTGCAATAATTTCCAGTGTTGCGGTACCCTTCGGTCTTGGCGTTTCTATTTGTGACCTTACATTTGCCTAGTCTGACATTCAGTAGACTTTTATGTTATGCAGTCAGAAATTTCTGCTTGGACTTGTTCGACATTAGCGTTGTCGTCAACGGTAGTACATGCACATAGTTCTTACTTCGTGCTTAATTCCGCTGTCCACTAGTCAGTTTCTTTCAATGTTGGAAACTCACAGTCGAGTTTTAAAATACTACAACTTTAAGCATCACAGGCTACCACTGCAATTTTCTAATACCTGACTTGTTGCTATAGCCGATACCAGAATTAAGATATTAGTCTCTTTAGCCACAAATCCTAGAAATGTTATAGAAGCAATTTATCAAAAAATAAATAAATAAAAAATTCAATTTTTCTAACTCATCACACGAGACAGCCCCTTAAATTAGAAGAATAATTGATGTTAAATTTTTGACTTTTCAAAAAGCTCTTTAGTTGAGCATAAGAAATATTTATCAATTTCCTGCAGCATTAAAAAGGCGAGCCTTTGAAGTATTATTAGGTTCATTGAAAGCATAGTGCGAACACGTGAGAGGTAGAAGAAGTAATGTTTCCTCAAGGAGTCGCATTCATAAACGAAAAAGTTCGAAAGACGTCTCGCCTCTTCTCTAATGTGTCCATTGAAAGGCAACACACCAGTATTGTTTTAAGGAAGTAGCACAATTCCTAGAAACTATCCTTGGATCACCTCATCCGATTAATATCAACAAAATATAATGGAGACCAGAGAGGACAAGCATACTCCAAGATCGAACTTTTCTTCATTAGAAACGCCGATCATGTTAAGAAATTTTTATATTTCTTACGTTGCTCGAGTTTAAAAACAGTTTGTTTTGATTTATCATCACTTAGAAAGCGATCATCGAAGCGAAAATATCGCTTTGGCGGTATGTTGCAACATTTTCGTTCGACAGGCGATTCTATCATTTTCGAAATATTTTTCGAACTTTTTGACATTCCAAATATATTCAGCATTACAAATTTTGCTCTTTTAAAATACTAATTATGAATTAAAATGATGAATTTTTCGGTGGAGTTGGTTTATTTTTGTAAGATAGCGAAAATGAAGACGAAAGTATAATAAATTATCGGGAAGAAAGCGTTATAACGTTATGGATATGCCAAACAAAAAGTAATTTTTATATATTTTGTGTACAAAAAAGTTCATTTTTATGACACAGTTTTATAATTCTTGGTTTCAAGAATCTTTCCGTGTATCCAAAGAAGCTTTTTTGGAAATATTGCAGGAAATAAAAAGTGAATTTGAATATGATACAAGTTCAGAAAAAGAATTCCTCTATCTTCAAAAGTGGCAGCAGTATTAAATTTGTATGCTACTTGTTCTTATCAAGAAACTATTGGAGATATGATGCTTAACTCAATGGACCAGTCTATGGTTTCTAAATGTATACGCCTTGGAGAAGAATTTAGTCCTAAATGGATAAAATTCCCGATTGGTGACAAAAAAACAGAAAATAAGAGACAAGTCAAGAGGGTTTTAAATTTAATTTGTATTTTCATTACAAAACTTATGTAATATATCTAAAATACTTTTATTATTTCAATTTTATTCCTCTTAATTTATAATTTTATAGATTACAGCAAATAATATTAAAAAAAACTTACATTTTAACTATATCGCTTCTCGTATCACTATTAACAAACCGAAGTGAAGTTTTAACGAAAATATCACCTGTCGAAAATGTTACATCATACCAATTATCGACAGATGATCGAACTTCGAAAATTTCGATGTTCTAAGATCTAATATGGCTGGGTCTAAATAAACCCTATATTAATATTCAGGTGCGGTAGTACAACAAGCCATTATAGGTGTATGTGAGCCTAATCGGCTGTCTGTCCGGTAGCCATCACTCTAACCTGTGGTGTAGTCGATATTATTTGTTATACGACCTACAGCTCCGACAGATAGCCTTTGCGTCCTGACCCAATCTCCTTTTACTGTACTCAGGCCACAGGGGTCTGTTTATTACAACAAGTGTCCCGATTAGTTCACCGATGTTAAGCCTTACTGTAGGCGTTGCTGACAATAACCGCAGCCCGCGTGGGATCACTCTGTGACATCTGGTTATCTCGCCTATGCTGTTCTTGCACAGTTTCATCGGCATTAGTTTGTGGAACCTCAGAACTTTCTTCAGTGGATCAGCTTATCTAGTGAAAGCCACCAGATAACCATCCCGTATGTAAGTATAGGGCTAATAAAGCTAACATATTGAGCCAGTAAAAAATGCGCTGAAGTGTGCAGTGCATTGTTGCAAAAATAATCGACGGCGGACTCGTGGAATATCTTTTTTCAGGCAAGCAACTAGCATAAATATGTTTATTAACATGTTTAATTTCAGATTAAATCATTAAAATTCCTAAGCCAAAAAAGGGTAACAAAGAAAATCAAAGTTTCTGTCCCCATTCTCAGTTTGTTTCCATTCTGATGAATTGGAATTTCTGTGTCACCTGAGATCCGCAGTGGCGGTCAGCCAAAATGTAGTTAAATTTCAAAACTTATGTTTGCCCCGTCAAGCCCAAGTCCGTTTTTTTACTACTGCTACGGAGAAAACTACCACAAAGATACACTTCTAACACATGAAGAAAAATGCTTAACTTTTCTGAGCGATGTGCACTTCCTCTAGTTATATATTCTAAGGTTTATACCCAGGCGATACCTGATGCTCGAGGAGGATAGTTTCATGAGGGCGTCACCTCAGGTAGAATAGTTTGGTGTTTACCCGAGGTTAGCAGGACAATGTCATATGCTTACGCAATAACCTCCTGGGCGGAATATTTTAGATCTAGACATAGATTATTGAGGCACAGATTCCGTATGAGCGGTCAAAGGATACCTCCTTTTAGTGTACCCCTTCTTGCGAACCTTTGCATCTAAGCTGTACTCGGACTTAGCGAATAAAGTTCCAATTAGAATTTGAAAAAGTCGGATAACAAGACAGTCAATTGTTTACACTAAGTACTTTTTAGAAATATATTTTAAAATGCTAAGATCAGATTTCATTCAAAAATTTAGGTTTTTCTTTTCTTAGTACTTACTGAAAAAAAAATTAAAATGTAGTTAGCAGCTTGTTAGTAAATTGGTCTGTTGCCTGACTTTCAGTGACAAAAAGGGTTAATTGCTTTTCAGTGCCAAATATGACATAGCACTGAAAAAATTTTCAGTGATAAAAAGTGTTTAAGGGAAGTTGGTTTGACAATACAAAGAGCGAGCACTGAAATTGGTGGAATGCTTTCAGTGGCATTTAGTGAGCACGGGTTATCACTAGTGCTCGTTAGAAAACATATCTAATGAAAATATATAAGAAGACAAATTGACAAAAACCTTGAAATTTCGATTTTGTACAAATCTCATACTAGCTTCAAACTAGCTGTAATTTTGTGTTGTCACATTTGATTTGCATTGATTAAGGCTAGAGCTGGTGGAAAAGCTTCAATTGTGTTTCAACCTCCAATTATTGTGGATTGCTCAAACTTGTCTTTTCCTACTGTGAGAGAAGATGGAAACAATGATGTAAAGGGATTTCTTGCAGTAACACAGTCCAGATAACTCAAATTACAATTGGTACCTTGAAGTCACAGAAACAGTTTTTAACAGTTATTCCCCGCTATGAACTGCTGATCTTCTTTAAAAAATTAAGAAGTTTAACGTTAATGCTTAAACTGTGTCTGGTGTCTAGGTCTTACGCAATGTACACATACACACTGGCTCCCAGTCACAGTCAGATTATTGAATTCCTACTTTTAGTCCGTGCGTAAGAGTAACACGGTAGTTAAGATCAAGGAAGCTATTTTGAATCATTTTGCAAAGATACCTTTTGGAAGCATAGATGTAAATGAAATATAACAAATAACTAGCATAACTTTTCTATTAGATCAAGAATTGATACTCGGCAAGCAATACCTAACTACTTATTCAATGGCTTCCTTCTACCCTAATGAAATTTTAGGTTTTCTTAACGTTCATCAAAGCAACCATGCGTATAATAAACAAATTGTGTAATTAGCAAAAAAAATTCCAAAGTATTTTCTCCTTTTTCATTTATAGGCGAGGCAAGTTCCTCTTCACATCCACTCCAACTAGAAATTCATGTTGACATTTTTTGTGCTCGGAAATGTTTTCTACTCTAACATCAGCTATATTGTTTGAAGCAATATTAAATGGTTTATTATTTTCTGAATGCTTCTCAAATTAAAATCAATTGAAAACAACAAAATATATGGAGAAAAACAAGTCAGTCAAGCCAATTCGGAATATGCTACTGAAATACGCAATCACAAGGTTACGTGTAAAATTCCCACGCATTCTACACGTTATTGCGTTTGAAGATAATTATCAACTAGATTAATGTTTTATAATTATGTTTTAATATTTTCTGTCGACAGGAATTCGAACAATTAGTGATCTAGAAAATGACAAATATTTACCTTTCTAATGCAAAGTGTCACTTTTATAGAAACGTCATTTTCCACTGTTTTTACACTTTATTTATATGAAACACTCCACATAATTATTATTATTAGTTGCAAATTGCTTTTAAACCATTTGATTTTATCATAATATCAATAAAAACACCAATTTTCACCAAAATTCAGAGAGAATTACGATTTGACTTCTTAATTACACACACAAGCTAGCCCGCCATCTTGGAACAATATGACGCTCTATATAAATTGAAAGCAATTAAAAACAAAAATTATTTTAATACAATTAATAAATATAATCTAAATTTGTTTTATAGCTTTCATAGCATTCCTATTTTACTAATTTTTATCTTTAAAAACTTAATTTTACTTCCACAATTATTGACAAGAAGGTGGCGCTAGTTTTGCTTAATTTTCTTTTTTATTAAATCTTTCTTTAATTGCAAAGTAATTTTGCTGGAAACTATTATCCAAAGTTAATTTAATCAATAACGTTTAGAAAATTAAATAATATCGTAAAAATAATTTATTTGATTACAATTGTATTAAAGCGCAACCTGTATTTCAACAAATGACGATTGGTTTATGCTTACACTAGAACTGTTTTATCGACATGTTTTTCATTTGACATTGACCGCGTAAGTTCCAACTAGATACCTACATGTAATTTGTTTTTCCCGAATCGGCTGTAATTATTGTAGAATTTATAGTAATTTCTGAATTATAAAAATGTCCGGACTACCTTTGTTAACATGTGAACCTATCTACCAAAAGCTTCAGCAGTTTTTTAATACCGATGGCTCAAAAATTAACATCAAGCAACTATTTGAACAGGATCCTACCCGGTTTCAAAAATATAGGTAAAGTACTTTGTGATTATGATTACTAACTTAGCTAAAAATTAAATCAGAAAGGAAGCAGTATGAGCTTTTTATTGATGAGAATAATTCTGAACAAACGTTCTAATGAATTTTAGAAAGTGAAAGGCTTTTACAGAAGGACACGACCTAATAACCCTGAACTTGACCTTAATAGTGAAAAGCGAATTGATAACGAATTATATTAACGTGCTCTTAGAAAAGCATTAAAACTAAAGTATGTGTGAAATCGTTTGATAGTTTGAGCTTTCTCGAGTGTAAACAAAAAGGGCAATGGATTTACTTATTCAAGGTCAATTATTCATAATCCTGTCTTAATATCTTCTGGTTTACTATTATTCTTCTATTATTACTTAGCTTCCCTGTGCAAAACTATTCGCTAAATCTAATTCACTTCGTTTCTTTTTTATTACATAATTAATGACTAATTTTTTTAACTCAAATAAATTTTTTTTTATTTAGAAAAACTTCGAACGCCTTATTGTTTCTAGATAAAATTTGAAAAAGCCGACTTAAAAAAATACAATTGTGGCCACCCTGAACAAAATCCATAAGATGGTTAAAGAAACAAAACACATTTGATTCAAAAAACACAACTTTTATATTCAATTTTTCTAAATAACAAAAGGTAAAAACAAAGTAAAAAAAACTATATTGTTAAAGAAGTTGAGGTATAAGTAGCACATCTTTGTTTTCTAAGTAAAAATAACAATTATAAGAGATCATAATAAATTTTGCACCTACCACATAAATTATATCTAACAATTTGTCTATAATCTTGTAATCGTGCACAATCCGCCTTGCACGTATTTCCACACGTGTCGCGAACTTGGCCAGTTTTTGCTTTATGTTATATTGTCCGAAAGTTTTCAATCGGATTTAAGTTCGGACTTTGTCGTGGCTAATATTGAACATTAAAATGTTGACTTTGAAGTACCGGAAAAAAAGCTTTTTTCGGTTTTTTCATAAAAAGCTGGCTTTTTTCATGCTCTGATCGGGTGATGAAAAAAGCTGACGGCGAGGCTGGGTTTTTCGGCTTTTTATGTTTTAAACAGAGATCGTACCTGTTTTCTCTTTTTTCTGAAAGAGTGCTATTTTACCTGGTATTTCTGGGCACTTATAATTCATGATTAAAACTAACAGTTATTTTGGACTGTTTATTTTCCCAGTGCAAAGTAAAAGTTCCATTTGAACTTTTATTTTTTCTGTTTGATGAAAACTGTTAAGAAGACCTTTTATTTTTTCCTGGCAAAATTAAATGTTCTATTTGACAATTTTTTCTTTCTATGAGTTGAAAGAAAACTGCTTAATTTTTTTCTGGCAACTATAAAAATATTATTATTTGTAACTACCTAAACAAGTAAACAGCAAAAGATTTGTACCAAAAAAATAAGAGTTTTTTAACAGTTTTTAACAAACTGAAAAAATAAAAGTTCAAATGGAACTTTTACTTTGCACTGGAAAAATAAATAGTCCAAAATAACTGTTTTTTCTAGTAAAAATTCTAAGTGTCCAAAAATAACTGTTTTTGTGGTATAGAAATGCATAAAAATGAAATTTTAAAAATTCTGTCGGAAATCAATGGAGGATTCAATGAGAATCACCTAAATATGTTTCATTTCATTTAGCGACTCCAATTTCTTTGAAACTTTCTCCTTTAAAAATTCAAAAATAATAGTTATTTTCGGTCCCTGGTTTTAAACCGTTTAAAGCAATGCGGGTTGTTTTTGCTTTTTTTTCCTTTCGATAGTAGATATAATAGGGTATTTATTTATTTATTGATATTAAAGTTTCTATATTTTGTATTATTAATAGAGCTTCACGTTTTATACGGGTATCCGCGCATTTACCCTTAATGCGCTTGATACACGCGTTGTTTGCGGGCAGCTTGCAAGTGAATGGTATTCAGGTGTACACGCCGGTACCATAATATATATACATATAGTAGACCAGCTTCGAACAAAACTGCAAGAATTTCCTGGCGCTTAATTCCAATGGGGAAATCTCTCAGTCATCTTGTATGTAGTTGGAAATGTTATTTCGTCCGAGTAAAAGGTTTGCTTATGTATCCAATTTGCAGGTGAATGTTTCTATTCAATTATTAAGGCCAAGTGACACGGATTATAGCGAACCCGTCCCATTCTGATATAAACTAAGAGATTTCGTAGTCTCACGAAAAAGAAAAAAAGACTTAATGAAAGAATTAAAAATAATTTACGAACTAATTCGTACGAAAGTAACGAGTTTGAAGAACTGTCAACCAACACATATACCTGCTTATACGAATTAATCGACGAAAAGGGAAATTGCCTCTTCCCCCCCCCCCCCCCCCTACCCCCCTCCCTGAACTTCCTGATTAGAAAAATTTGACTGAGATACTAAAAAAATAACCTAAAATGTATACGACCATATGTTTTAATTGCATAATAATATAGCTCCTTTATTTTTTTAATGAAATTAGATCCCCCCACCCCTCCACGAGCAAATCCTGCGCACGGCCCTGCCGCTCGCTGATTTTTTGACAGATAGTATTTATTATAGGGATTTTTGCATTTTAAAAATTTTACGTTATTTGAAAATGACACCTCTTGAATGAATTTTAGCAACATCTTAAACTTATACCGCCGTACTATTACAAACAAATTTGTAATTTTTCGAAGCTGGCTTTCATAAATTAAATGACCAATTCTGTGGTCACAGGGAATAAGTTGCTACGTCGAAAATCGCAACTTTTCAGGGGAGCAGTTTTTCAAAATATGCACGAAATGTACACTTTACCCCCCCCCCCCCCCCCCCCCCCCCTCCCATTGCTAATAATGAAAAAATTTGATCCTAGGGTGATAACTTCGAAACGCGTGGACTGATTTAGATGATTCTTTTTTGTTGAGCAGAGTATGTTACCCGATTGGCACCAAGTCAAAAAAATTTTGGTGGGTTGGGGTGGAGGTGAAACCTTACTTCGTAATGCGCGGACAGATTTCGATAATTCTTTTTTTTTTGTATAGAGTATGATCCCCCATAGCTAATAATGATAAAAAATATTGCCCTAGGGTGGGGAGAGGGAGTGATAGTCTAACTTCGTAACGTGTGGAGCGAGTGAATGATTCTTTTTCTGATGTATAGAGTAAGTTCCTTGTTTGGTACCGCGACACATTTTTAAACGGTGGGGTTGCAGTGGGGGAGGGGGTGAACGTCAACTTCTTTTCGCGTAGACGGATCTGCATGATACCTTTTATGTTAACTAGAGAAAAATCCCCCATTGCTAATATAAGTAGGGCGGTGGTGGGGAGAGGGGTAGGCTAACTTCGTATCGTGTAGACCGATTTTGATGATTTTGATTCTGTTGTACACAATAAGTTTCCTGATTGATAATCTCTGATTATGAGGATTCTCTCTCTTGCTGTATAGAATATGGTGTCGCACTAGGGCCATGGTAAGAATTTTGTATCTAAAATTCGGGTATGAAAGGCTGACCGCGACTAATTTCGTCATATGTTGCCGAATTTGTATAATTCTTTCCTTTTTTACGAGCAAACTTTTTTGGGTCTTATATAAGAAGACATTAACTAACAACCGCAATCGTAGATACTATATACAACTACCTTAACGTTTCAGCTCACGGGATCATAAGGGCTCCACAGACACACGAAAAACTTCGGCGATAAATGCTGCACGGTATAATTTGCCGATATTTTCTCCGTCTGTGTCCAAATAGCTCGGCAGCCACCGAGCCATTCTGAAATCTAGATATTCCTGATTTTGCACGAGCTAAATCACCCATACACATGCAAGCAAATTGTTCGACGAAAAGTTTCTTCTATGTAGGTAAACGTGAATTTGGAAATTGTTTTCTTTACGTCGGTTTACGATTTTCAATATAAAGAAATTAAATTTTGAATTTGCCAGAAAAAGTTGTTGATTAATTTCATTGAACTTTATCGTTCATTTCCGTGCATTCTTATTGCCAAACTTAAACGCGGTATTTTTCCGCAAACTTTTTCGTGTCTCTGTCGGGGCCTATAAGAAAGGACGATTAAATAATTTTCTTGTAGTTGTTTTGTTTGTTTAATAAAAATCAACCACAGTCAGGAGTTTGGCTGATTGGAAATGGGCAATGGTATTTAAATCGTTTCTATTTTACGACTCAGTAAAAATGTTTGCTTTACTGTGCGTGAATGACTAAATCAGTGCAAGCCCAGCCTTTGATGATCTTAGAGCTTGTTTTAATTACTTTGTTTTTGTTAATTTGATTTCATTTACTTATTATTGTCAAATATGTTGAATTTAGATTTTTTAAACCTTCCTTTTATTGAGGAAAGTATGTGTTAAAATTTTTGTTAATTTTATGCTGCTGCCTCCATGTAACGCGATTAAACATTTTGTATATACTGAATCTTTTTGTTTTAAAATTATATAAAAAGAATCTGATTTTATGTTATTTAAAAAAATCTTTTTTGTTTCCGTTCTTTATCTCGTATACTGCGGTACTCCTACAATGCGAAACGATATATTAAATATAAAAACCTGCAAAACACGGAGACGAATTATTTAACAAACTTGGATCGTTTCTGTTTATGACAAGCCATTTCATTGTCCTTTTAACGCTAGCGAGACATATTAAACGGCAATTATTGTAATACCTCAGACTTCGGTTTAAATTTTAACATCTCCATAAATTTTCATAAAATCTTTTCTTAATAACTGTTTTTCATTGTGACCTGTAATATAATTAGTTTATAGTTTTTTTTATTCCTCTTTAAACAATATAAATTTTTTGTTACATAGTCTTCTTCTGAAAACACCTAACGATGGAGATATACTATTGGATTACTCGAAGAATCGCATTACAGATGATGTATGGAAACTACTTTTGGAATTAGCTCAAGCTAGAAAAGTCGCTGAAGCCCGAAATGCAATGTTTTCTGGAGAACATATAAATATCACTGAAGATCGCGCAGTACTTCATGCTGCATTAAGAAATAGATCTAATGAGCCAATTCTTGTGGATGGCAAAGATGTTATGCCTGATGTTCGGGCTGAACTAGCTCATATGAAAGAATTTACAAATCAAATCTTATCTGGTAATTGGAAAGGTTGCACGGGAAAGGAAATTCGTAGTGTTGTTAACATTGGAATTGGAGGATCTGATTTGGGGCCATTGATGGTAACAGAATCTCTGAAGCCATATTCCAAAGGTTTGGATTCATATTTTGTCTCAAACATTGATGGAACTCATCTGGCGGAAGTATTAAAGAAAGTTAACTATGAAACCACACTATTCATCGTTGCTTCAAAGACATTCACTACGCAAGAAACTATTACTAACGCAACATCTGCTAAGCAATGGCTCCTTGAAAAGGCTAAAGATGTAAGTATTTATGATTTCCTAAATTGTACCTACCAAGGATTCTTTGCCTTGTGTTAAAAATAGCTTTGATTGAAAACATACCATTTTGATTGACAACAGTTAATTTATCCACCATTCAGGTAGTTGCACAATTTCTCTGTCGTCCAATTTTTTTCCACAATTCATACCATTAAGGGAAATCTGTAGTGACTAGATTAATTGGTAATCGGGGAGAACTAAAGGCGAATACAGCTGATATAGCAGAGCATCCATGTCAAAATCCGGTAATGTTTATCGATTTCGCAAAGACGAATGTAGTTTGGCGTTCTCATGGCGACACGCTGATCCGATTGAACTATTTAAAACTGTACTTGTTCTAATTTATGGTTTGGTTGGCCAACAGTAGCTTATAGTATGATTCCTTTTCATTCCAGAGGTTTGAAATTGTTAAGTTGCTCACGTGGACGCTTATATTGTTTTAAACGTCCCATTTCTTGTCAGCCATTTTGGGTTGTTTTAAAATTGTACCGTTTTACAATGAGTCACAGGCGGCAATGCACACTACGGGTCGTTTCTATTAAATCTTTCGGCCTCCATCTTTTAGATTTTTTACCATTCCATGTTTAAAGACACTCCATTAAAATTTTCAGTGGAACTCCATATTAGCGCCTCTGCGCAGACCTCTCAGTCAACCAAATACCATTGAGAACGATATTTTCTTCAAATACATAAGACTACACGTCTTCCCTTTACTACTTATAATATTTTATTTTGTTAGCATCAATAGCCACATTGATTTCAGCAACTTCTTGGTGGTAGTTTGAATCGAAAGGTGAGGACAACAAACTTTTTCGGTTTTTTTCTTATTCTGCCGATTAATATAGAAATTTATCTGAATCTTAAGGATTCGAAAGAAATTTTCGAGAAATAAATAAATAATAATAAGTGATTTTATATAAATTTAATAATTATTATTTCTTTTATTTGTTTAAAGCCCGCAGCTGTAGCTAAACACTTTGTAGCGCTCTCTACTAATAAGGAAAAGGTTACCGCCTTTGGTATTGACTCCAAAAATATGTTTGGTTTCTGGGACTGGGTGGGTGGACGATATTCTCTTTGGTCTGCAATTGGTCTTTCTATTTGCTTATCAATTGGATATGAAAATTTTGAGAATTTATTAGAAGGCGCATACTTTATGGATAATCATTTTAAAACGGCTCCATTCGAGAAAAACGTAAGTTCTATAATAAAGATTTGTAAATACTGATTCTATCCTATTTAATATAGGTTCCAGTAATTCTAGCTCTGCTAGGAGTTTGGTACTCCAATTTCTATAATGCAGAAACACATGCACTTCTTCCATATGATCAGTATTTACATAGATTCGCCGCATACTTCCAACAAGGTGATATGGAAAGTAATGGAAAGTTTGTCACTAAGAACTCAGAAGTTGTTAATTATAACACTGGTCCAATTGTATGGGGTGAACCTGGAACAAACGGCCAACATGCATTTTATCAATTAATTCATCAAGGAACTCGCCTAATTCCATGTGACTTCATAGCACCTGCCAATACCCATAACCCAATTGCCAGTGGAATCCATCATAAAATTCTTCTCGCTAATTTTCTTGCACAAACTGAAGCGTTAATGACAGGTAAAACTGCCGAGCAAGCAAAGGCTGAGCTGGAAAAATCGGGGTTAAGTGGAGAAAAGCTGGAAAAACTATTGCCTCACAAAACATTTACTGGAAATCGCCCAACAAATTCAATTGTCGTTAAAAAGGTTACCCCATTTACTCTAGGTGCATTAATTGGTAAGATTGATAAATCCGTTTCAAGTACAGAACTTATATATTTAATTTTCTAGCTATGTATGAGCACAAGATTTTCACTCAAGGGATTATTTGGAATATCAATTCATTTGACCAATGGGGTGTTGAACTAGGCAAGCAATTGGCTAAAGCCATTGAACCTGAATTAGCTACTGCCGATAAAGTTACTTCACATGATTCGTCGACTAATGGGTTGATAAATTTTATAAAATCCAACTGGTAAAATAAATATTTTCCACCAGGACTAAAAGTCAAATTAAAAGCAAAATATAATTGTCTGTTGTGTTACATATTACTTTTTAAAATAAGCTGCATGCCATTGTTACAATATTAGCAGCATTATTTTCAGGTATAAGGATGTTTTAATTTTGTAATGACATAACTTTAAATTACTAAATATATTGTGAACTTTCTCTAATAATTCTCGTGTCCGCTTTGTTATTATACTTAGATTTGCCCAAGTGTGTAACAACCGACAATCTCCATTATCTGATTACTTTATTAAAATTATTTTTGCACTATTTCCGCAGCTGTGAAGGATGAAAGTAGTACTTAATTAAACCATAACTATTTAGTACCGGGTGTCCAGTTGTAAACTAAAATATCAGAATAGCACAGAAAAGAAATTTGTCATAACAACAATGTGTGGCAACAGATAACTCTAAGCGTGCGAGTTGTGCTAAAACCAACCCGAGAAGTTAAGGAGATGTGTATTGCGACCAGCCTGACCACATACTCGCCTATTAAGCAGCGGCTTATGCAGGCCGCAACTATTTTCGCAACAACACGGGACTCCTTAAGCAGCTCCGTTGTTTTATTTTTGGTAAAGTTTAACCGAGTCGCTCTGGAGATGACACAGGTTGAGGAAATACTGCACCTGAGGTTAGTCTTTCTAAGGGGATGGAGGGCTGAACCATTATTCGCGAGTTCATCTGTTCTCTCGTTCCCTGGCATGTTCCTATGGCCCAGAAACCAGAGAAGGGATATATTGAATCTTCCACCTATAGAGGTGAGTTTTTCTCTACAGTCTCTCGCTAACTTGGAGGAGATGGTTGCTAAGTCAAGCGTCTTTATGCCAGCCTAGCTGTCTGTAAAATTTAAAACGTTCACCTTTGGAAATTCACTGAATCCCAACAGAGCCTTCAGAATCGCAAGCACCTCTGCTTGGAATACGCTTGCGTTGTCCAGCAGCATATAGGACTCTTATATATGTAATGTTTCCAGAGAATAGGAATTCTGACACTGAAGTCCCTTGTAAAATTATATCCCTGATAGTAGTTGATGTGTAGGTCAGGGTTAGAAAGGACACCAGAACATTGAGAGTATCGGTTGGGGTAGCGTGTAGCGCTCCAGTAGCACCAATGCAAACAGTTCTCTGCGCTTTATTTAATTTGGTCTCGTTCTATCCTTTCCCCATAACTGGCCACCAAACTAAGGAGCCATAAGTGAGGATAGGATGTACCACTGCTTTGTACATCCACAAAGTCACTCTTTTGTGTTTTGCTTCCAGTTCAACTTCGGGTCTAAGGTCACCCCAAGTATATAACCCTGGAGGATAATAAGAGTTTACTTCCGTTTACTTTGGCATGGAAAAGTTGGATACTTTGATTTTTGTGGTAAACAGCATCACCTCAGTCTTTCTCGAGTTCACACATAGTCCACAATACTTGCACCTGTTGACCCTGCTTAGTGTGTTCTCCAAAATGTCACTAATTACATGAAGGGATTTCCCCGATACTGGGAGTACCAGATCATCGGCGTATGCGGCAACCTTATTCTCGCCCTGGTCGAGATTTAAAAGTACTTTAATCATAACAATCTACCTAACTCTAAGGACATGGCTGGTACCCAGTTCGGATTGTATAAACCTTGATCGTTAGAATCAAACGGCCGGGGCCCAACTCGGCGAGAGTTCCAAGGATAGGTTTAGAACGAACATTATTGAACGCCTTTTTTATGTCCAAGAATGCCGCTAGAGTGTATTCCTTGTATCTTACTGAGTGTTAAATAGTACTCACAACCTCATGATGATTCGTCTATGTGGAGCTTCCCTTACAGTAGGCGTACTAAGATCTTGAAACTCCAAAGTTTGACTAAGCTAAACGTTACGCAGTACTTCCAGGGTCTTCAGTAAAAGGGGGGAGGGGGCGGGGGAGTAGCAAAAGAGGAGCTTAACAACAGGGCATATACAGCCGCAATAATGGACATTGAATGAGCCTTTGATAATATATACTTCGGAAGGCTGGAGGATGCTCTTATTGAACGTGGAACTAATCCTACCGTGACGGGATGGATTGGTAATATGTAAAAGAATAGAGTAGTTAATTTTCAGAGAGAACTGAGATTGCGCAGCAGGGTTTGCAGAGGATGTCCACAGGGAGGAGTGCTATCTCCTATTCTGTGGAACATTACTGTCGCCTCATTACTACGCAAACTCGAGGAAATGTCATACGCAACGTGGATTATGCAACGTGTAAGTTCATACTCGCCGTAGCCGACAACGTAAGGAGAGATCTTAAGGTGGTAGAGCAATGGTGCGTGGAACAGGGGCTCTTTATAAATGCAAAGTAATCTGATCTCATAATTTTCACTAGGAAGAGGAAGAATCTAGACTTCAGACCAGTAGAACTCTTTGGAGAAGAACTTATTATCTCGGGTTCAGTCAAGTATCTGAGGGTATTCCTAGATTCAAGATTTTCCTGGAAAAGACATGTGGAGGAAAAAATCTAAAAAGCTAACATAAATGTGGGAGGGTGTGTGGTCGAAGGTGGGGTATCTCGCAAAGGGCGGCATACTGGATCTACACTATGACGGTGAGACCCATTATTTCATATGCCTTGGTGTTCTAGTGGGCAAGTGCTCCAAAGGCCACCGTAAAAAGGCAATTGAGTAAGGTTCAGAGACTTTCTTGCGTGTGGATAACAGGTCCCTTTCGACCACGCCGCCATTGGCGTTAGATACTGGGTTTGCTACCATTGGACAGAAGAAAACGGCTGCATCAGCAGCTCTTCGCATGGATCACGGAGATACCGGAATTGGAAATTCCTGACGACGGTATAAACAAAGTAAGGGTAATTGAGAGATATCATGAAACGATTATAAGGGATAGGTCCCTCCCTGAAAGCAGACTTACTCATGTTATAATTTTGATGGATGGATCTAAAATTGATGGGAGAGCAGGTGCAGAAATCTTTAGTGAGGACCTAAAGCTGAACACCCATAGAGTTCAATACAGCGCTGACCTTATAGTGTGTCTGCAAACTCAACGCGTGAGGGGAAATGCAGGAATCGAAGAAAACGGGAGAGCAGAAGTATTGGCTAAATTGGAAGCTGTTTCGGGTTTCCAAGGACCGGAACCATTCACTACCTTAGGCAGAGGCACGGCGGAGAGCATGTTAGAGACGTGGGCCGCGAGGGAGCACTGGGAACAGTGGAACCCCGAGGACTCATGTAGACAGGCTAAAAGGGCAGAACATGGAAACTTCAGGTGTCATCTAAACAAGATAAACATCCTCGATACCTGTAGGCTCTGCCTGAAGGAGCAATAGACAGCGGCGCACATAGTGTGCCGAGGTGAGGGAAGAAAACTGGATTAGTTCTGGTCTCTCTCGCTGAGTTGGCAAGGGGTAGGGACGAAAAGGGATCCAGAGGGATCCAGTAGTATGTTTCGGGTAATCCCTAGCGCTTTTAGTGAATAAAAATCTCACACTACCAGAGACAGTAGGGTCTCATGGTGTCTTTGGAAAATTTTCACCTCTAGCGCAAAAAAAAAATCTGGTAACTTGTGTAGCATGATTAGGATTATTCTGTCTAGCCCGAGTGATTCGTGGAGGGCGAAGCTGTTTTTAGAACAGATAGTTCTTTATCTGTTGCCGATGCCTTCAATTTCGCTTTCCGGAATGAAACTTGTTACCAAGTTGCAGGTTGTCGTTGTGTTGTGTCCGCATAGGTAGTTTGCATTTGTACTGCAATTACCCCAATTATGCGGACGAGATTTCCAATCGGCTCCCGGTTATCGGAAATTGAAAAAAATATTAGTTACCAGACTAAAGCTGGCTCAAAATGTTCGTTCTGGGATGTACATTACTGTACTGTAGTGACAGACATTTATACATATTAGTTGGTTTTTGAGCAAAAAAACTTCAAATTTTAACAAAAAAGGTTGACAGAAAACGCCTGCTCAGCCAGCTTATGGTTGACAAGATTATATTTTGTTATTTTCTTTTTTTCGACCTACTTATCCGGGGCTCCCAGGTTCAAATCCCACCGTCGACGATGCATGGTTGTTTTCTGATGACAACAGGTTACGATAAAAATGCCATGGTTTGCAGATAAAATGTCAACAGTTCGGAATCCACTTTAAATTGTAGGTCCACTTGCAATCGTTGTCTCCAATCGGGTGAAGTTGCTCTCCCGCCCCATGCCCTACAAGGGGTTATGGGAACTAGCGAGAGAAGATTAATATAACTGTTTTATAAGAATATATAATTAAAATTTATTTATCCAAATAAAATAGTTTTTGACTTTTAACTTTCTAAAAGCTAGAGTTATTCTTTGGATTTAAATTGTATATAATCTTAAAATTATGATTATTTTCAATATTACACAATTCCTTAAACATAAAACTTAAATCCTTGATATAAGATTTTACGTTACCTAAAATTGTCTTCTGTGATGATCGTACAAACTAAATATATTTTTATATATAAAAAATTAATGAGATCATAAAACTAAGGGCACTTTGCACTTAAGGCACCAATACGAAGGAGTAAATTTATATATTTATATTATACACTTAAAAGAGAACTACAAGAGAAAGTTAAATTCTAAAGTGCAAAGTCTTAAGTTCATGGTGCAGATTTGATACCCGTGAAAGAAAAATAGTAATTTTATAGTACAAATAGGAAATTGCGAATGGTAATAATTTGTCTTCGTCTGTATTTATCGTTATTCCAATCTCATATTTAAAGAAATACAGTATTCTTCATACGTTCTAATACTGTCTAAGAATGATACTGATTTCTGATGTGTCCTAATTCTTTAAAGTTTGTTTGTCGATCTGAAATATGAAGACACACAGTAGTAACGAAAATCTAACACAGAAGTTCACAACTTCCTCATACCAAGGTATCTAGTGTAATTATTAAAATATGGCATGTAAAACCCTAAATTAAAAGTAGGTGTATGTGAGACTTCTACATTGTAATGTAGTTTTAAATTGTGTCAAATAAACATTCTGGGAATGTTTTTTAATGTTAATTTTGTACAAAGTACCAATGTTAGAGCTTCAGATCCGTCTTCGTTTGCTATTTGACATCGGTGGAGGTGTTGTAGATGGGCTATTTGATTCCAATGACATTGAGCCTCGCGTTCTCTTTGGTGTTCGCTTTGGCGTTTCATTAGTTAATAATTTGGCATTGAGCTTCTTTTCTAAATCTTTTTGTGGTATAATATTATTCTTTCCAGCTGATGGCTTGTCTGTAAGTGAGAAAAAATGAAAATTTAAATACCATCATAATTCATTGAGATATTTATTTATCTACCCATCCCTTTGTAAATTTTTTATGACTACAGATACTGCAAAAACGAGAAGAATAACGAATTTTTATCATCTTTTTCAATTTTTTCTGTTATTTATGTTTAAATATACAAAAGTATTCGAAAAACACTTGACCGTTCAAATTCGAGCTGAAAAAGAAGTATCAAAATTTCTTAACACGTTCGGCGTTTCTAATAAAGAAAAGCTTAATTCCTTTAGCTCTTCCCCAACAACAGCACGAAAGAGTTAGCTTTTCCTTTCTTCTTTCTAACCCTTTGGTGCTGCTGTTGAGAAATAGCTAAAGGGATTTAGCTTTTCCCTACAGAAACGCCGCTTGCGTTAAGAAATTTTGATTTTTCTTTTCGGAGTTTTGAATGGTTTTGTTGTGTTATTTAGATACAATATTTATGTAATTAAATATTTTGTATAAAATTTTTAATATTTTTAAATTTTTTGTTAAAATATTTTTAATATTTTTTTTATTTTTGTATAAAATTTTTTTTTTTTATTTAATGCGGTATATATTATCCTTCTTTCAATAGCTATTTTCTTACGTTGTAATATAAATCATAAAATTAAAGGTGACTTAAGAGCCTTAGAAAAGATATTGTTGTCTATCCAACAGTAACAGATTAATTTGTTCTCAAATTATTTAATTTAAATATTTTATGTTTACGTTTTTGATATCGTGTTTTTTTGTACGATAAGAACAATTTTTTTGATCAGAAACCGAGCTTAAGTCACCCGCATTTCCTAATCTTAAGCCTCCTCTTCCCTGTATGTAACACACTTTTATAAATATACAGGAAATAATTCGAATTAACCATCTCAAGCAATTAAGTACTCGTATTTATTTATTTACATGTTCGTCAAATATCTAAATACATACAATATCTCTAGTGCTGATATACAATAACGAGACATCGATAGGATAGGTTCGTCAACAATATAATTCGTACAATAATAAAATATAATTATTATAATACCGGCCAAGTGCGTGTTGGACTAGCGCACCAAGGATTCCGTGCTTCCAAGGCACGTTGCTGATTTAAAAAAAAAAACTATGCTTGGTAGAGACATCGGCTTATTTTTCCAGTAATATTTACATAAACCTCTATCAACTCTTATTATTACAGGTTTTTCGCTTTGCAAACTTCGGACATAAGGACCCCCTTATGTCCGAATGTAATAAAAATTTTATTTTTAAATTTTTCATTTGCAATGAAGGTGTGAGTAAGCATTATTTGAAATTACAAATTAGTATAGTATAGATAGCATTAGTAGTTGCTGAAATAAGTAGCTGTAATAGATAGACAGATAGACGAAGTCGCACCATAAGGGTCCCGTTTTTACCATTTTAATACGGAACCGTAAAACCCGCAATTTCGGTAAATAAGGGGAGCTGTTCCAAGGAAGACCACGAATCGCAAAATGGACGAAACGAACTGCTTTGACGCGATTAATGTGTACAGTGTAAAAACGCAAACAAAGCTTAACAGAAGCATATTTGACAATAAGCTGGCCAAACCAAAGTAACATTAGCTTTACTTACGAAGTTAAAATGGCAATTCAACCAAACACCTAAATCCTACTTCGTCAATTAGAGTTACAATTAATCATCTTCTCAATGTCAATCGTCGAAGTAAAACAGAATATTTGAACTAAACAAACACGTAGAAAGATCATTAGTATAAATGATATGAAAACTAAATAATTGCTTTGCGAAGACGAGTACCAACAATACCATCAATGCCCGGCTCTTCATAATTACCTTAATGCTTGTATCTAGAGTAGGCTGTGGTCAAAGCCAAGTGTACCTACACCAACATTGTGACAATTGTATTTATATTCAAAAAAACTTTGAAATATAAAACCATAGCAATTTTAGACATGGTTAAACGAAACTGAATGGTGGAATCGGGCGTATTTTGAATATTGGGCGTGATATCATTACCAATTTAATAATTGCGGAAAAATTAAACTTTTTAAAATCCTCCTATTGGTTAAATCGCATTGCAAACTGAAACCTATCGTGGGACACTGAGAATATATGGAGGGTACCCAGAAAGAACAAATTCAGTAACATTTAGACATTTGGGAGATGCACGCATCGGATCGAATACACTTCATCTGTATATAAATTATTTATTTCTTGTTTTCTCGCAAATGTATTTTTTCTTTTCGTTTCATAAGACATTACATATTTTCGCTACTGAAGACTAGACCATTTTATTGTTTTTCAGCTTGTTTGTACTGCTTGCATTCTTGTATTCTTTGCCGGTTACTTTAATGATTATTTCAAGCAATATTGTTACGTCGAACAAAGTTAGATCCTTAATTAATATTTCTTGTCAACAATCAGCAGGTCTTAATGTCGTTAATTTAAATGTCAGAAGCATAAGACTTAAGCTTGATGAGTTACGTGATATATTGGTGGGTACTGAAATTTATATAATTCTTGTATGTGTATATTGTCAACCAAATTGTTTTTCAATTGAGAACGCAGCAAAGTAATGATAATGAGAAAAGTATGCTGTAATCTATCATATATTTACTCAAATATTATCGTAGGGAGTGACCTCAATATTAACTTGTTAAAACATAATAGCCTAACTGAATCATTTATATTGATGCTATTTCCTTTCATAATCAAATCACTTTCTGTTTTTGACTTGCAACGTTAATATCAAAATTTATTTTAAATAGAACACAATATCTTATAGGAAATATGATAGCATTAATTTGTCCCTATTGGGTGATGAATGGGATTCTTTACTATTTGATTAGTGCAACATCGACATCCATGACTAGATGATAAATTTGAACATTTTTATGAAATAATACATTAGGTATGTGCGTTCATTCGAAAGTTTTTACACAAAACCGAAAGTTTTCGTCCGCACTGCGTCTGTTTACTTTTTGACTTGAACAAATTTGACAGTCGAGTAATTTCCCCTTTTGCCAAAATTTTACACACGCTGATGAGTGTGGACAAAATTTCGACAGAGTTCTTCTTTATGGTTGACAACAACTCACAGCTGATTGATGTTTGGCAGCTTCTAAATAAAAATTGAAATAAACAGGGGGAACTATTAACTTTTAAGTAAATTGTTATTCATTTTTATTTATTTTTACGATTTCTTGTAAGCGCACTGATCTTTACTTTTGACAGTTCTTCAATTGCCCTCAGTGTACCCAAAAAGCGTCTGTTAACTATCGCATTTTCATTCCTCCACCAGAAGAACGATTTTTACTTGATTTTTATCCACGCTTTACACACAAAAGTAAACAGACAGATCTATTAGGTCTGTTCCCTAACGAGCACTAGTGCTATCTCGTGCTCATTAAATGACACTGAAAGCTTTCGCTATTTGAATTGTCAAATCAACTTCCCCTCAAGCACTTTTCATCACTGAAAATTTTGTCAGTGCTATTAGGTCTGTTCACGTACTTCAGCTGAAAATTCCTGCATTTTCCTTCTTTATGTGGTGGGGGTACAGTTGTCAAAAGTACAAAAACATTTTTCTGAAAGTTCCTGAAAAATTAGAAGAGTGCCAATATAACCTCAAAAATAAACTAGTCAGAGGTGTTTGACATCAGCCGGTGGCAGTAAGGAAAAGTAAGGCAGTTTAAAGCTACTGCAAATTCTTGAATTTTCCTGCAGGTGGGGAAGCGGTGACGTCAGCAAAAATCTGCTGTCAAACAGTACGAAAACGACTTTCTGCATTTTCCTTCGCAGGAATTATAATTCTTGCAGGTACATGAACAGACCTATTGAGTGCTCCGTGTTATGAATTGTCAATTGCATTGAATTGTCAGTTGACATTTCTCATTCTTGGCACTGAAAAGCACTCTGCGTTCCTCAACTCAGTGAAGAGTTATCCCTAGCACTAGCACTTTTTATCACTGCACTTTTTGTCACTGAAAGTCAGGGAACAGACTTATTATCTTTATAATAAGTATGCCCTACTTCAGACACGTAGGGACCATAACAATGGTTTTTTGTCGTTAGTTTTCAGATGAAATTCGATCCCTTATTGTTGAGCACGATTTCTTATATCGCAGGTATTTAAGATCAAAAACTGTTGAATGACAAGCTCATAAGTTGATTACAAATATGGGTAGAAACCAGAAGATTATGGGCCAGGCCCAACGTATGTGCTGTTTAGGCATAATAGGAGCTACCAGGTCAACAGCCGACAATGGCCTTGGAGGTCATTCTAAATACAACTCCACTAGAATTCTATGTTAAACAGGTGGCACTAAACTCGTCTGTACGTTTATGTATGTATAAACTGTGGAAGGTAAGGGGAATTTCAAACCCAACATGAAAAGATCGTCCAAATATGTAATGCAAATACGATCAAGAGACTGTTTGCGGAAGAAGATTGCTGGAACTTCAAAACTGGTAATCCCAATATGGAGGCAATCTTCAAAACTTAGTTTCCGACAAAAAGTGAATGGATCAACAATAGGGTGATTCAAGAAAACACGCGATTTACACAGACGGCTGAAAATGCGAACGGAGCTGTGGCTTTGGAATATAGTGCGAGGAACAAAACCTGCAGTTATGGGGAGGGGTAAACAACTCTTCTTCGGTTCTTCAAAGTGAAATCGCAGCGATAGAGGTAGGAGCCAAACAGCTAATAGAACGGGCAGTAAGATTGCAATATGTACAGATAGCCAGGCGTCCATCAAATCTGTGACAAACGCCGCTGAAAAATCTAAAACTATAGAGGTATGTAAACAGGCCCTCCAAACCATCTCACCCTAATATAATACGTGCCGTTGCACTGAAAAAAGGGATGAGAAGGCGCGGAGGAGCGTAAATGAGGACACTACAATTATACTCAACCTGAGCATACCCATCTATTAAATCAAAAAAGAAATCATGGAATGGGTAACGAGGAGGAGCAAAGAAAAATGGGATGGATCCGACATCGCCAGACATACAAAGGCGTTTTGAAGAACTCTCAATGCACATGAATCTGAAAAGTTCATTAAGCTTAACAAGGCCGAACTGAAACTTCTTGTTGGCCTTGTGACAGGACATGCAAGACTAAGAGCTCATGCCAGAAAAATGGGAGGGGCGAACTACAGTATATGCAGGGGATGCGGTGAAAAAGACGAGACCGTATTACACGTTCTCGGCCAATTCCCAATCGTAACGCAAAAAAGAATAATTAGAATCTTAGGAACATACTACTGCGTAGATTTACCAGAATTTAAGAAATCGGGGTATAATCGAATTATCCAATTCGTTACAGGGATCAGTTGGCTCGACAGTGAACTTTAGGGTACTCTGGCGAGCAGGGGGCGTACAACAGGTCACTAAAGGCCTTAGTGCAAGGAATACACACATCTTCCCCCTCTTGCAAACCAGCCAAACCAATATAGTTACTTCAGAAATCCGGCGAAAAGGTGGTACTATAAACGGAAGTTTGCTCCAAAGCTTCTATCTAAGACTTTGTGGGGAAACTGGCGTAAGGCCGCTGTTGACAGAGTTAAATTTGAATACAGTCTCCATCCAGACTTGGTCAATGCTCATTTTACTCCTTTGCATGCGCATTCATCAAGTGGTATTGGCTCCTGGTCAAAACGGATAATCACCAGTCAGTAGTTTTAGATGTGTTAATGCTAGAGAAGTTATTGTGGCTATTGCAGTCAAATCTGACGCTGTTGGACCAGACGCCATTCCCCCTAAATTTATAAAATTACTGTTGCCCTGAATAATTCAGCCCACTTTCGATATCTTTACCACTTTACACTTTCCTTCTGTTTGCTTATAGCAAAGTCCAATCATGCCAAGGTCCCTTACGATTTTCGACCAATTTGCCTACTCTCATTGCTTGCTAAAACACTCGAAAAGTTAAATAACTAAACGGATTACTGAATCCTTTGAGACAGGTAAACTGCTATGGTCTTGACAATATGTATTCCGTAAGCTCACAGTTGTGAAACAGCTCTTCTGAATGTAACCAGTAATGTGCGCTGTTTCTCGGACATGAATCACTTATGGTTTTGCATTGCTTCATTTCTATAAAACATTGGTCAGTTCCACCATAACATAATGTTCACCTTTGCTAGTCGGGTAAAAAGTTTTTGTATATTCCTCAATGATAGCATGACATGTTGTGATGGTGTAACTGATTTAATTTGTAAGATTTATGGCGGGCTTCGACGGGCTATGGTTGTCATCAACTAGCTGGTCGTCGGACTCGGTCCTTGTTTACAAGACCGTTGCTCATGTCCTACTTTGTCAATGGCAACCTACTTTTCCATACATTTGTGTCCTACTTGTTCCAGGAAAATCAAGGTGGCTTTTAATGACTGTGCAAGGTTCATTTTTAATCGTGTGTCACGATATCGTAATTATCTGCTTGGCTGTCGGTTGGAGCAGTTTCTATTGCGTAGGCGTTTGACATCGCTTCACCAAATTATTACAAAAAATCCTTGTAATTTATTTTACAAATTTATATTTTTGAACTTCTCCAGGCGTTATGACCTACTGATACCTGGTTTTAGCTTTTCAATCAAGAAGGATTCTTTCTTTGTTTGTGCTATTCTTGCTTGGAATAGTTTAACAGCCGATGAGCAGCGTTTAGGCTTGTCGCAAATATTTACGGAATTAGTAATGCAGTGCTAAATTAATATAGATTAAATTTTTTATGAACTTTAGTGTGGTCTTGGATTTTCTAGTGTAAGTAGTAAATGTGTCGTACCATAGTTATTTTAACTGAGCTATTTTTCTTTTTGATAGGTATCATTACATTAGGTAAGTTAATAAAAACGAGCGCGATCGCACTAATCGGTACTTAAAGGTTTAAAACCACTTCACTAAACAGATATCAGTTTACTTAAAAACACTTTAGAGATGTTTTCTAAAACTGTGAAACGCGGTTTTTGCTCTTTCAGAACTCAGTCATTACCAACGAAGACTTACGCAGACTTCGCAGGCAAAGGTGGCAATGGCTAGGCCACACACTAGGAAAAAAGCCAAACAACATCGGTCAACAGGCCCTAGATTGGAACACTAACCGGACCCAAGGAAGACGACGAATCGGACGAATTCGCAGCACATGGAGTAGATATGTACCCAGGTCGACAAATCGTGGCAACAGTTGAAAGCTTTGGCGCAGAACCTGACCAGGTGGAGAGTCGGTGTAGTGGACGGCATATGCCCAACATGGCGTTAAAGAAACCCGAGAGAGAATTGATTTCGAAAGATCTTTTCTTCGCAGTTGTCGTGAACTCTATTGAACTAATGACCCCAGAGAAGTTCATTACACAAGCCTTTTTCTCAGTTTTAGACACTTTCCCGATAATTTATTTTAAGGGCAAAACGAATGAAAAGGATTTTTTTTCATAGAAATACGATCTTGAGAGAGTTAATTTAAGTGATTATTTAGCCGAGAGTGTTCAGTGCTTATTGCGGACATGCACTGACTGTAGAATTTCTAATGCTCAAAATAAATAAAAATAATACGGACTTTTATGTTCTTTTATGATTTACTAATTGATATATGAGTGAAATAAATAAATACACTTAGAAAAATATTAATTGAAGTGGGTGTTGAACAGGCTATAATTAACAAATCATGATTTTTTTATATATGATGTTGCCACAGCTCAGGGGATGCCCTATGATGCTACATCACAGCCTTGGCAGGAAAGGAATTAAGGTTTAGGGAAATGGGTTAGTTATGATAATTTTTAAAGCCTGAATTTTTTGGTTTTTCTACAGATTCATTATTCATTTTTCCATTATAAAATATGTTTTTATTAATTACATACTTTGAATATTTAAAGATAAATCGTAGGGCTAAGAGGATCATGAGGGCTGTTTGCCGACGTTAATGACCCTGCAGACGAGTCCCGATGTTCTCTAACAGGTTTGCGTGAATGCTTTTAAACGGCTAGAACAAAGGCGGGAGGTTCTGTGAAGAGTGTACTCAAAAGCAATCAGTCTCGAAGTAGGGACATGGCCTGGTGCTGCATTCCATCTGGTAACACATAGACAATGGTGTTTCCGTTCCATTTCTTCAGTTTTAACTCATTTTTCTCGATAATAAGTTGCATTTTGGAAGTTTTCAGAACTTTTTATGGATGTATGTATATCTTCAAATTTTAGAGTCAATAGGTCTGTTCACGTACTTTTTGATCAGAAATATTTATTAATTCATTTAAATGAGAAATACATATATTCCGACCAAGACTGATGGCTCTCAGCATTAATATAATTATTACTACGATCTCGGTAATTCACTTTGGTTATGGATAATGGAAGCAGATTGTCCCTTTTCTTTAGCACGTTAAAGCATAAAAACTGAGGAAAAAGAGTGAAATCAAGTTTTTGCTTAATAAATTCTTTTTGTTCATTTTAATTTAATCAACAGGAACGAAGCCTTAAAGAAATGTATTTTTATAAGTATTTAAGTCAACTTATCGCCTCTTTTCTTCGACCTCAACGATTATTTTAAAATAGAGTTATTCTTACTCGACTTCCATAACCAGGACATATTATAGATATTGGTAAAGCCTTACCTTTATTTTCATATTTCCTATCTTCACTTTCCGATCTCTTCCTGGACATTAAAGTACTGAATTCTGTGTCCGGTAGGTAGAAGTCCCTTTGCTCATTGGGAAATGGTAGCGGTTCCATTTCATCAAGCACATCTAAATTGTACATTGTCTTTAGATGAGCCCAAATGTTTTCTGCTGGAATATCACGATTTAATGATTTTGATAAGCGCTCTGCAATGCATGCCATATAAAAATGTTTATTTAATCCAACAGGCTTAAGGCCCTCCAGAGCAAAAAACAATTGAACTTCTTCCTCCGCAGACCACTCCACATCTTCTGTCTTTTCTTTGGAAGACATGATCACATTAAAAATTTTCCAAAAAAAACCCACGGAATTATAGGTATACAAGGGTTATTTCAATTAAAAACCTAAAATCAAAAATGTTTACCCCGTTTTCGGATTTTTGACAGCAAGGCTATGATTTTGACATTAGGAATTCTAAGATATCCCTTCTAAAAAAAGTGACTGAATGATTGGTGAATTTCAAAAAAGCAAATTTTAATTAAATATTAGACAAAAACGTCTTCAATTGTTTATCTATAGGCTATTGGAGTGTAAACTTCTCAAATTGATTTTATTTAAAAGAAAAAAAATGCAAACATATCCTAAAAGGAAAGGTATTGGTAATATAACTCTGCAATTAAGTGAGTTATGAAGAAATTTTTATAGTTACTGTACTATACTTTTGATTGACATTTGACAATTTGAGTTTGACATTTCATTTGTCAACAGCAACAGGCATGGCGTACGGCGTTCAGCACGTGTCGGAGTTTTCTCCGGATGGAAAATTGTTTGCTTTAATAAATGAACATGGTATTTTAAAAATATGGGACACAGAAACAAATATCCTAAAACAGGAATACACACCGAATTTGCACTTGTCAACTCCGTGCACATGTTTAACCTGGGTGATGATATCAGGCGGTTTGAGAAAGGTAACTATACAATAAGTAGAGGAGGTTTTTGTAATTTATTTTTTATATTTAAGGCAAAATCAAAAAAGGGAAGAACATCGACTGGTAATAATGATACGTCTGAACAATTGTACTTGGCTTTGGGGACAACTCAAGGAGCAGTTATGATGTATTCATACAGCTTAGGAAAGGTAAGATTGGCTTTCTACTTGTTTAAAATCTAGTTGTGGCGATTCTGTGACAAGCAAGGCAAGTTTCGTCAATTCGCTTCGCGCTTCTAATAGCGAGACTGGCAAAGGATCTACACTGTAAAGTCAGGGAAATAGTACTGCCTTTCTCTTCCTTTTCATAAATGAAAATTAATTTAAAATTCTTTAATGATAAACTTCCTAGACAAAAAGAAACAACTAAGACTAATCAAATAAGTTTTTTTTACGATATGGCCAAAGCAGAGGGGACAACCCTTTGATGCGTTAGCATGGCTTATGTTCAACCTAATTTTTTCCTTGTGTCTTATGATTTGTACTCTCGATTGGTACTGATTTCTTTGAGAAGATAAACTAAGTGTAGCAATTAAAAAACAATTACATTATTTTTAATTAAGGGTAGTCTAGAGCTGATATAATTCATTCATTCATTTATTTCATTATTAGCAAAAAATAACTGCTCTTTTACGGATCAATTCGTTGAGCCGCACGACCACCATGCCAGATCTGCCCGTGGGTTTTTTTAAAGAAATTAAAATAATCCACTCCGTCTCTCGGCTGTTGTCTAGCTCGCAGCAATGCAAATAAAAGACATTCAAGTTTCCTCACTTCCCTTACCCTAATTCCCTTCCGGCCAAAACCATGCTAACGCATCAAAGGGTTGTCCCCTCGGATTTGGCCACATCGTATAAAAAAAACCATTCATTCATACCTCAAACTCTTTCTTAATCACAAACTAATGCATTCCACTTTATATAAATTCTATACAATATCTTTTAAATCTACCTACATTCATATCACTGCTATCATATTTTAACCTTTTGTACATTTTAAGGCCCTTATAAATTAATGAATTTTGCGTCCTTGCTGTGGTAAAATTTACTAATTTAAACTCATTCACTCTTCTTAAGCCATACTGCTGCACTTCACTTGTGTACATCACATACCCAAGCAATAATCCCTTCTTCACTTTATAGATTAACAACAAAATATTTAACAAAATCCTTTCTCTTACACTCATTCACTTTAACGACTCCAGCATAACTTTAATAGGCGCATATTTAGGCAACCCTTCTGCGGTTGGTTTGCTTACATATTGTGTCAAACATGTGGTGATCCAGTAAGTAAGTTCTTTATTATCCGTAGAAAGCTGTAAGAATACAGACCAAAAGTTTTCTCGGACGTCCACGAGGCATTATAATATGGCAACGTAAATGGGGCTCGACGGATTAATTAGAGGGGGGGTATAGTATTAGGGTATTTTATTTGATAGTACAAAAAGACAAAAACAGATCAGTGTTACAAATATATACAAAAGATCAGTGTTAAAACTTTAAACGCGTTTTTCTCAGATTTAGTTTTTCAAAGTCGGTGATCACTGGAACTCAAAAACTACTCATCTGATCCTTCTCAAATTTTTCACACTTCTTTTATACATAAATTACGAGGTGACGACGTCAAGATTTTGTATTTTTTATTATTATAATTAATTTTACAACAACAAATTCGCCGATTTTTATCAATAAATTTTCATAAATTCAAAAAATTCGTTATTGAAAAATCAATAAAATAAACAAAATCTCGACGTTGTTACCTCGACCCCCCCCCCCCCCCTAAAGCTCTTATTTTTAATCACAAATAATCAGTTTTTATTCACTTCACTGCACTGGTTAAAATACAATTACCAACCAGGCTGCAAGTTAGCCCTATTTATACCACTTAGCTAAATTCTTAGTGCCTGTTCATATCACGAAATTCTATGGTGCGGGGCAAGAACGGGCAGGGGGGAAGTGCGTCCCGATCTGAATTGGACTCACGTTCAACTTTTCTGGTCACGTGATTGTTTCTATTGGCGGGTTGGTGCATTTGATTGTAATCTTGGGTAAGTGTTAGAATTATCCATTTCGTTTATACCGATTGCCATGGCAACCTCTCGACTTAAAGCGACGAAAACGTCTCTAACGATTTCAGCGCCATCTCTTTTAAAAATAATATATGCATGCAATTACAAAAAGCTTTAGTGTGTCATACAAAGCACAAACAAAAACCGAGCATTTCTAGCGCCATCTCTTTACAAATAATATGTCTGCGGCAAAATGTCGGGTGCCTAGAAGCGGGAAAATGTCGGGTGCCTAGAAGCGCAAAAATGTACGGAATTGGAATTTTTAAAGAAAATACGAAAACACGAAGAAAACAAATTGTCACAGAAGTGAGACCTTTACACTGTTCCAAAAAGATTGGCAGTACACGGTAAATGGCAAGTTATGATGCCAAATTTCTCAAACTCGCGAAAAACCATGTACAGGTATCCTTTCTATGCATCTTGGTCGACAAACCAAGAGGCACTGATTGTGATAAGAAAAATCAGCAGCCAGATGCTTTTGGACGACCGACAATGATCAGCACTCAGTGGTGGGTGGTGGGTCTTTTTACATGCGAAGTTCTCCGATGCAATACGAATTCGAGAGACTGGAATGGTCGGAAAGAAAATTTAGTGTAGCGAGATAATATCTTTTAGCAGTAGGTTTGCAGAAATGCTATAATTTACTTATTATAAATTGTTTTTAATTATTTATTTTGAAATATCTATATATTTTTGGTTCAATATTGCACAGCTGTTAATAAAAAAAGCCCTAGTGAATGGTTATGGATTCATCAAGGAACTTGTTATATTAACATGCTTTTGATATGGCAACCCGAGTTCACGAGGAAAAATCAGAAAATGTTCTGAGTTGAAATCGTGGCAACAGCGTGCTGACGAAGAGTGATGGATGCATAGGAAAATGATGGGGAAATAAAGCAGGCCGGAATAGTCCATAAGAGCGTGTATTGCCTGCCAATCTTTTTGGAACAGATTATAAGTAGATCGATTTTTCGCCCCCGTAAAACCCTATATTGTAAATTTAACCGAAATCGTTAGAGCCGTTTAAGAGAACGCGATTACTAACAAAGAAACGAATAGATAAATATTGCTCGTATGAAAGTATACGATTTACAATAACATTACAAATGAAAATAAATACTTTAATAGTTTCTTTTCACGTATTGCATAATTTTTTTAAATTCATATATATTAATTGTACTTTTAATATAGTGGGGTATGCTGCTAAACAAATTTAAACCGTTATAAGAAATTGAATTTTTAATCCTTGAATGAATAACTATAAGATTTTAGTCTGACTAACTGTCTAACTGATTTTTATTTCTCAAACAGTAAGGTTGACTTCTCATACATTATTTAAATTACTTTCTAAATAAGCAGAAAGGAAGCCATTCTTCATTTTAAATAGAACATTGTATATTACTTTTGTTTTGTATGGTAATATGAGAAATTAATGTACACAGGCTACCACGTGATAGCAGTAGGTGTGCATGGATTGGATGGAGAATTGTGAGCACAACTAAGAGGCTTGTCACAACTTAGTCGCGACTCACAACTAAACGGATTGTCAAGGATAGGGTAATACCATAGTATTTCATAGTGTTTCAGAGTTGCTGTGCATATGGTAACCCAAGAAATCAGGGGCCCGCCTAGTTAGTCATTCTTAGTTCGTTGGATTTGGGTGGGATCTTGCCTCCTTCCTCGATTCACTCACCCAAACATCAAAGTGCGGGTACTCTTTATTAATTATGCACAGAAGAAAAATAAGAACCTTTTGGGAAAGGAACATCAAAGGAAAACCAAAATACGGAATGAAATTGGACAGCGAGAAAATTTAAACTATAATGTCACCTGACGAAGCAGCACCTCAGCCTTTAGATCTTATAAGGCTTGTTGGGCTTATCCCTCCCCATCCATTCACTATACAAAGCCTTGTTCATTAGACATAGTCCCATGTGCTTATTAGACGGAGAGATTGGGGGGGGGGGGGGTGAAGAGGGGTTGGCTATCCTTCTAAACTTGTACACCATTAGGTATTATGTTAACATATTAAGAAATGAAAGATCCGTTGTATATAAACAAGCCGATGAGGTCGCAAAGAATCCAGATATTTACTGAGCTACGTAAATTCAAAAAAATAAAACTAATAATAATTGCAAAGGTATTTACGTGTGGAAAGATTGAAGAAAACAAAAAACTTCATCGATACCTCAAACTCGGATGATTGTGTCATTTGTCTCTGGATGATTCATCAAATATCAGCGTAATATGTGACAGTCAATTAATGGCAAGGAAGTGACCAATAGAGATGGTCTATATAAGGCTCTGAGAGCGACGAATAAATTTCTAAATGCTAAAGTCATCTGTCACCCAAAAGTCATAAAAAAAATTCGCATGTGTGTATATTTTAGTTCATACTTTCTACAAGACAGTTAAAGAGACTTCCAGATACATTCTCCAATTCTTTTGGTTCACTCAATGCATTGAATAATTTAAAGATCTTCAAAGCTAATTTCGATTTTCTTTTTCTTTTAAATTCGAGTTTCCCTTCTGAAATAGAAGGCGCACTTCTTGATTAACTCCAAGAATTTAATTTACCTACCTATCCCGACACTGGCTGTGGAATGAGGCTCGACAAAGTTTATCATAAAAAAAGGCAGAGTCTATTTACCACCCTCAAATTGCCGTGTAATTTCCGTGTACACGGAAAGTACGCGGAAATACAGAAAAAACACGGAAAGTACACGGAAAGAACAAGCACAAATTTCACGGACTACACGTAAGTACACGATAAGTGCAAATAGTCACTTCCATGTTCATATTACTGGTAATAGTTTATCACAGCCTGTTCTAGATACAAACCTGGCGGGGGAGGGGGCGGCAGTCCTCCAGTTAAGAAAGCAACTAAAAGCCTGATTAATGCACCTCTCTCTCTCCCAGAAAGTCTAATAAAATTTTGACGGAACGTGTACGCGACACGTTCCGTCAAATTATTATTAATCTTTCTGGGAGGAAGAGGTACACAACACGTGGTATTTTTACACAATATTTAAAAAGAAGTCTGTGTATGTTTGCACGTACGTAAGTGATATCGACTATACGTTAGGGTGCTACGAAGCATAACGTCAATATGATCTGATATACATTTTAGAAATTCGGTACAGCCATATATTTAAACGATTTTATTTAATATCTCAGCTGTCTAACGAACACACAAATCTAGTGATCTATTTTTCATTCACTATTTTTTCTCCTATTGAATTGAAACTTCGCGAAGTTATGCAATTCTGGTTTTAAACTTTGATAGTGGGATAGGGAACGGAACTTAACTTCGATTTAGGTTATTGTTTTTTCTTGTTAGAGTATAATTCCGCATTGTTGTTATGAAAAAAATTGATTTAAATATTAGGGGTGGAGCCTTACATTGCGTCTATTTCTTAATAAGCTTTTTAGTAAAATAATTTAGTTTTAATTATTAATAATAGCTAAAGGGTCAGTCCATATCAATTCGACCAATTTAATTAGTAAAGGTCGCTGACAAAATTTATTTATTTTTTTATTTTTTTACCTAAATTTATAATAGTAATAATAATAAATTTATTAGTAAATTCATACTTTCATTACACCAATCGTACAAATTCAATTTACTTCATTTTCACTCGCTAACATATACATTTATCATTCAGCAATTCAGTAATTCTGTTCAACAAACTCAATTACTCCTATCTTAAAAATTCTATTATTTGTCTCCACTTTTAAATTATTCTTTAACTTATTAAATAATTTCAGTCCTTTATACATTAACATATTCTGTGCATATTTCCTATTATTGTTGCCTAATCTAAAGTCATTACAGTTTCTTAAATAATAGGGCTGACAATCACTCACATAATTCAAATTTCTTTTTAAATATTCAGGTAACATTCCATTCTTCATTTTAAAAATAAACACTAACACATTCAAAATCACTCTCTGGTGCATTGACATCCATCTCAACGTATCCAACATTAACTTAATAGGGGTATAACGATTACATCGCAAGATCGACCTCATTGCCCTATTCTGTAACTTTTGCAAGCGCTCAATCATCTCGTTTGTTCCCAAGAAAATAATTGTCGAACAATATTCAAAATGGGGTTTAATTATCGCGTTGTATAAATTTATCGCACTGAATTTGTACTATACTTAGAGAGTTGAAAAAAGGTATTCATTAATTTTTTAGATGTTTAGTTTTTTTTTTTTTTGGAACCGCCATTTTGTATTGGAGCCTCAGCCTATTTTGCATTTTACAGAGGTTTGTGTTAAACGCTGTAACTTCTTGGTTTTTTAAGATATTCAGTTCAAACAAAAACCATGTTAAAGAACATAAAATGTTCAATATTTTTTGTTTGGTATATATTCAGGCCAACTAAACGGTAAATACGAAAAAAAATTGGTAAATATTAACGTTTTCAAACTAAAAAACTGTTATTTTAAAATTAAAAACGTTAAAGATAGAACTAATACTCTCCTTCAATTTTTTTCTGGATAATGCCTTTATAGTATACTACTTCACTAAAAAGTTTCAGGCTTTAGAGTTATATCCGTTTTTTTATGGGTCTTCAAATATTGCGATTATTCGAAAATGTCGCATTTTCAATTTGAAATATCTCAGAAGGGACACAATTAAACAATCGAAAATTTTCAGGAAACATTTCTTCTTTATATTGTAATAAGTGATTAAAATTTCATCACTGAGACTTTATAATTTGTTTAGTTATAAAAAAATAAATATTAAAAATTTGCTATATTTCAAAATTTATAACTAAAAAACTAATAAACGGAGTTGGATCAATACGTTAAGCGGCAAGACCAACATGCCATGGGTCCCGGGTTCGAGACCAGATCACCCCATCAGCTTTTATTAAGAAATTAAAAATAATCCACTCCGTCTCTGGGCTGCTGTCTAGCTCGCAGCAATGCAAAAACAAGACTCAAGTTTCCTCATTTCCCTTACCATAATTCCCTTCCGGCCAAAACCATGCTAACGCATCAAAGGGTTGTCCCCTAGGATTTGGCCACATCGTATAAAAAAAAACTAAAAAAATAATAAAGTCTCAGTGATGAAATTTTAATCACTTATTACAATATAAAGAAGAAATGTTTCCTGAAAATTTTCGATTGTTTAATTGTGTCCCTTCTGAGATATTTCAAATTGAAAATGCGACATTTTCGAATAATCGCAATATTTGAAGACCCATTAAAAAACGGATATAACTCTAAAGCCTGAAACTTTTTAGGGAAGTAGTATACTATAAAGGCATTATCCAGAAAAAAATTCAAGGTGAGTCTTAGTTCTATCTTTAACGTTTTTAATTTAAAAAAAAAACAGTTTTTTAGTTTGAAAACGTTAATATTTACCAATTTTTTTTCGTATTTACCGTTTAGTTGGCCTAAATATATACCAAACAAAAAATATTGAACATTTTATGCTCTTTAACATGATTTTTGTTTGAACTGAATATCTTTAAAAACCAAGAAGTTACAGCGTTTAACACAAACCTCTGTAAAATGCAAAATAGGCTGAGGCACCAAAACAAAATGGCGATTCCAAAAAAACTAAAGATCTAAAAAATTAATGAATACCCTTTTTCAACTCTCTAAGTATAGTACAAACTTAGGTAAAAAAATGAAAAAATAAATAAAATTTGTCAGCGACCATCATTGGTCAATTTGATATGGATTGACCCCCCTAAAACTAAGTAGACCATTATTAACGAAGTTTCTAGAATACTCTCTAGTTTACTTAAGGGAAACGTCTACATAAGAGTACCATTTTTTATGTGCTCGTATTTAATTTTTTTTGGGAGACGACTAAACAAAGATCAATTCTGATTTTAGCCTTTATAATTGAATGAATGTTTTTCGGAAAAACATTTTTGTTAATGAAAATATAAAATCAAAATTTCGGCTGTCGCAGTCGCTGTGAATCAGGTCTGCAAATTTGCGGGGGCAAACGGTGACCAGGGTTGTAGATTATTCGGATTCCCTTATTATATCGTCCGACGTAGTTAATTATTTTTAACTATAAAATTTAATTTTGGTAGAGGACTCTCTTAACAACTTTTTGAGTGAGCAAGATGCATGAGAACTTCACCCGATACGATAGGATAAAAATGTACTTAAAAATTAAGGTGGATTTAGGACCACCGACATAACTCTGCTACTACTTTAAACCTTAAGCGTATTTTTTTCAGCAGAGAATAACGACGGATCGGTTGGCAGAATTTCAAGTTTCAGTACGGTAACCCTTAACCACCGATGAATTTTTTAACTTGTTTACTAATGTAAAAATCAAGTTATACTCGTTTCGATAAGTTGGTTAGGTGCGAAGCTTCCACTTTATCAATCAGTACGTTTACATGCATACGTGAGTACTTGACTTGAAATTTACTCGAAACAAAAATCGGGTTTTTGACTGATTTACTTCAGTTACTTCTCGAAATGACATTTCATATTTGACTTTTTCTGTTGTGAAATTGTGTTGTCTTTTTGCGATTTAACTTAAATAAACCTATAAATCGCAAAACGCAAAACCGATCATAATTTTTATTTACAATCTTCTAATTTTTCTTTCATATTCTCAATTTTCAGCTTTGCATTTTCTCAAGTACTCAAGTCACGTTTACATGATAAGTTTTTAAGTCAATCAAACAAAATTTTGTGATTAACTTGAGTGAAGTAAGCATTTTGGTTACTCGAAGTTTACTTGAAGCTTACTTGAAGTATACATGTAAACGTGCTGAATATAGTAAAGTGCAAAAAATAATATCCCCATTTGACCCGTTATAACTAATGCGGATGTGGTTACAGATGTCTGTCACATCCCTTTTTCTAACTTCTCTAAACAAATACAGACCTTAAACCACAAACTTCGTTTAAACTCTTATAAAATACTGGAAATTAAAAATTATTTTAATTGCAGGTTGATAGGAATCTGAAAGGTGAAGGACACTCTAGTAGAATAAACAACATAGCTTATGATTCGTCAAATTTACTTTACACATGTGGTGATGATCAGAAGATTATAGTATGGAATGTAACAGAGGAGAAACGAGTTGCTTCATGGAACGTTAGCAAAGAAAAACCTTATAATGTTATTTGCCTGCCGATATCAAATAATGTTTTAGTTGGGGCCAGGCAATTATTGTTATATTCTTCTGAGGAACAGGAGTTGGTTCAAAAATTTATCGGACATACGTCCGAAGTAACATTACTGTCATATTTTTCACACAATTCTGTCGAGTATGCATTGTCGGCGTCGAAAATGGAAAGAATAATATGTTTATGGACTTTGGACTATAATAAAAAAAATAAAAATCCCTCATGTACTTTCCTTATGGAAGATATCGCCCACGCCATCTGTTGTCAGATTGATGAAGAAGGAAATTTTAAAGTTGCTGCTGTAACGAGAAGCGGTGTCATTCATATTTATGTGAATAATATAAATAAGTAAGTTTTTAAAGTATATATTAATGTTTTAATAAATTATAATTATTTTACAGTATAAGGGCTGAAAAACCAACAAAACCGAAAGTTACTATAGAAATAGCTTCAGATTCATCGACAGTAATTGCGCCGATTCCAGCCATTGCAGTGTCCTTTAAGTATGGTACTAAAGATAAGGAAATTTTATTCTGTTATGGAGATACGAATTTCTTACAGTTCGAATATATTGTAAGTAATCAATGCGTAGATTTTTTAAATTTATATATTTTTTAATTTCCATATCAGTCGCCAAATTTTACAGAAAAATTACAAGTTATCATTAGAGAAGATCCCAAAAAATTGTATACAAAAAATGCAAAAAGACAGACTGAAAAAACTCTGAAAATTGTGTCTCCTCTTGTTAAAGCAGACGATGTAGAGTATACAAGTGCTACGAGTGTTTCAAAAAAGAAGATGAAAACTCTTCAAATTCCTATGGAAACACGGCTTCAAAACTTACATTTAGGAAGTGGAGAAATTCCACAAGCACAAAGTAAAGTTCAGTTATTGATACAAGGCCTGCATAGTAAAGATGCTAAGTAAGTTTTCACTTTGAAATATATGCTTATGTTCTGTTCCGTAACTAATATATTTTTAGTCTCTTGATGTCCGCTTTAACAGTTAACGATCAAAAGGTTATCCAATTAACCCTTCAAAAGCTTCCAATTCAATATATTGGCAGCTTAGTTAATGAGCTTACCTTACTTATGCAGAAAAAAAGAGCGAAGTAAGTTCATTTTAAACTTGAAAGAAAATTCGGTGATTCATGTTCTTTTAGTTTACAAATTGCTTCTAATTGGCTTAAAACGCTGGTTAAAGTTCACTCAAGTCAATTAATGGCGTTAGGAGCTAATGAACTATTGACGAAATTTGGACCTTGCTTGGGAATTATTGAGCACAGAACGAATTGCTTAAAGGAATTGTCAAAGTATTCTAATCGAAAATTTTTATTTACAAAAAATAATACGTTTGATTTCAGATTAAATGGACGTCTTCAACTTTTAGTCAACCAAATAAGACGGAACACAGAGGAAGATGTTCTAAATAATGAAAATGTTTTAGTATACGAAGATGCAGGTAATTAAATTTTTTTGTGGATTTAAAACTATTCAGGTATAAACTCCATTTACCGGCCTATTAAAATTAACAATGTCGACTCTTTTTTGTAATATTATTTGCGGTGTTGAAAATTAACTTAGGCTGTATAAGGATGGCAGTTCAGTTCATACAACAATTCAGTCAATGTGAAATAAGCTCCAAGCAAAGCAAACGAATCGGGACATTCTAGTTTGGCAAAAAATCTTGGAAAACTTTAACCGTCACATTTACCAAAGAAATAAGCCGAGTAATGCCAGAGCAAAGAGATTTATTTAAGATTCATCAAATACTGACTGCTACATCTAAATAACAATATAATTACATAAGAAATAGAAAAAGTAACCCTAATAAAGCAGATTCTTCAGTTGAGGTCTCGACAAGTGAAAATCAATAAACTCAAAATGAGTATGATTATTAAAGAGACCAGACATAGATGTAATAGGCTCATGCATACCATAATAAGTGCGTGGTGGGGAATATGGAGAAAACATTGGTTCCTCAAGGGGCGAGGGTCGTTCAAGCAATTAAAGGCAAAAACAATTCTGGAGTTGTCTCGTCTACTTTCAAGGCACTCCAATTAAATAAGCTTTAATCGGTCAGCGTAGGGGGCAGCCAAAGAGGATCGATCCAAGGAAGGCCGCAAAGGGCAAATCTTACGAACCTATGCTGTATAGCCTCAATGCGGTTAATATGAGTCGCATAAAAATGAGACCACACTGTACTAGCATAATCTAAAACAGGTCTTGCGAACATAAAATAAAGGAGTTTAGTTATATATGGCTCATCAAACTCCTTAGACAATCGTTTAACAAAGCTCATAGCAGAATTAGCTTTGTTTACGATTGTGTTGATATGGTCGCCAAGTGAAAAGGTTATATTTCGCACGACCCCGAAATTTTTGGTCTTGCCAAGTCTGTTTAGAGAGCCACCGTCTAAAGTCTAGTTACAGTGCACTAAATT
Source organism: Leptarthrus brevirostris (assembly GCA_964036015.1). Lineage (NCBI taxonomy): Eukaryota > Metazoa > Arthropoda > Insecta > Diptera > Asilidae > Leptarthrus > Leptarthrus brevirostris. The sequence goes on along the minus strand of OZ038372.1, from coordinate 114,353,477 downwards.
CCTTGATCGAGAGAACGACATTGTAGTGCACTTGCTAATATTTAGGGGAAGGAAGTTTATAGAACACCAATTATGAAAGGCGTCTAAGTCAGAGATTAATAGTGCACAGTCATTCGCACTTGAAATAACGCGCAAAATGCTGGCGTCATCAACGTATATAGAATTCTTGAATTAGGGAGAATTATCGATACAACATTGATGTAAATGATAAAAAGCAATGGTCCTAGATTGCTGCCTAGAGGAACAACGGAGGTGGTATAAATATCGTTAGAAATAGAAAATAGAAATAGAAAACGTTGCGTGCGATCAGACAGATAGGAACGAATCCAATTAACGAAAATTGATGGAAACCTTAGAAAAGATAACTTACGAACAAGAACACTGGTTAATTCTGTCAAAAGCCTTGCTAAAATCCGTGAAAATGCAATCGACCTGTTTGCCAGCTTCAATGGCAAGAATACAGCAATTAAAGAATTCCAGAAATTTAGTCTTAGTAGATCTACCGTTCATGAAGCCATGCTGAAAGGCACCCAGAAACGGTTTGCAGTGGAATTTAAGAGCATTGCACACAGAGCTTCAACAATTTTACCAATACAACATAAATTGGCAATGGGGCGATAGTTTGATATGTCACATTAGGTCTGTCTGTTTACTTTTGTGTGTAAAACATGGGCAAAAATCAAGTAAAAATCGTTCTTCTGGTGGAGGGGATGAAAATGATAAAGTTAAAAGGCGCTTTTTTGGGTAAATTGATGGCAACTGAAGAACTGCCAAAAGTAAACTTCAGTGCAAAGATCAGTGCGTTTACAAGAAATCTAAAAATAAGTAAAAATGAATAACAATTTACTGAAATAGTTAATAGTAAAATTTAAATAGTGTTTATTTAAATTTTTATTTCTAAGCTGTAACTTTCCAAACATCAATCAGCTATTAGTTATCAACCATAAAAGAAGAAGAATTCTGCCGAAATTTTGTCCACACTCATCAGCGTGTGTAAAATTTGGGCAAAAGGGTAAATTACTCGACTGTCAAATTTCTTCAAGTCCAAAAGTAAACAGACGCAGTGCGGACGAAAACTTTCGGTTTTGTGTAAAAACTTTCGAGTGAACAGACATACCTATTTTCTTCCTTGCTTATGGGGAATGATGACAGATAGTTTCCAGGATTTCGAAAAAACACCACAACAAATAAATAAGTTAAATAAGTGACAAAGTATAGAAACTAGGTTCATAACTTTAATATGGTCATTTGAATTTTAAAAATTTTAAATAATGGTTACTCTGGGTCCCTGCCAAAATTAGAATAATAGTAACCTGTTTTTTCGTGAATTCTTCACTGCAGAAACTCCTACAAAAGCAAATACAAAGGCAAGTAAATAATTTTAATGTCTCAGACGCGATTCCTATTCCCCTAATCCTCGACGCAGAGCCCCTCGCCCATGACCAAAACAAATTTCGATCTAGTTAACGAACGTTAACTTCCGGTTCTTAAAATTATGCATAGTAACTTACTTTGTAGTTCCACAATACTCTGGGTTCTTTTTTTTCGAAGAGCCCAGAACCAAATTTATATGCTTCTTTATTTCTTTATGATGAATTTTTGTTGCTTTAATAAGAACTGTATATGACTTTCAGATTCTTCAAATTCGGACTTAGAGGAAAGAAACATAAAAACATCTTCAGATGATGACTGGGAAGAAGGTGATTCAGAAGAGGAAATGGATGTTGTTAAAGATGAAGAATAAATCTTTTTTCAAGTCAAACGTGAGCGTTTTATTTAAAAAATATTGTAAGCAATATATCGCTTCATAAAAAGTCATCATTCAACGGAACGTTTACTTAAGGGGGTCTTCTACCTTACGACGCCGTTTTTGATACTGTTTATAATGATAATGCGATTGAAATGCGTTTTTAACCGACTTCCCAAAAACAAAGAGGTTCTAAGTTCGACGCGTATTTTATTTTAATTTTTTTAAATTTTTTTTTATGTCTGACCGGGCATAACTTTGTAACGCGTCGACCGATTTTGATGATTCTTTTTTTGTTGGGTAATGTTCACCGATTGGTACCATGTCAAAAAAATTGTTGGTAGAGTGGGGGTGGGGGTGAAACCTAACTTTGTAACGCGTTGTCCGATTTGGATGGTTCTTTTTTTGTTGTACAGAGTATGATCCCCCATTGCTAATAGGAGAAAAAATATTTGGAATAGGGTGGGGGGAGGGGTAGTCTAACTTTGTAACGCGTGGACCGACTTGGATAATTCTTTTTCTGTTGGGTAGAGTATGTTCCGTAATTGATACCACGAGAAAAAAATTTTGGTGGGATGGGGGGTGGGGGTGGAACCTAACTTTGTAACGCGTGGTCCGATTTCAATGGTTCTTTTTCTGTTGTATAGAGTATGATCCCCCATTGCTAATAGGAGAATAATTTGACCCTAGGGTGAAAGGTGGGGGGGGAGGGGTAGTCTATCTTCGTAACGCGTAAACCGATTTGGATAATTCTTTTTCTATTGGGTAGAATAGGATCCTTGGTTGATACTATGAGAAAACAAATGTTGGTGGGGTGGGGGGTGGGTGGAACCTAACTTTGTAACACGTGGACCGATTTGGATGGTTCGTTTGCTGTTGTATAGAGTGTGATCACCCATTGCTAATAGAAGAATAATTTTGCCCATGGTGGGGGGGGGAGTAGTCTAACTTCGTAACACGTGGACCGATTTGGATAATTCTTTTTCTTTTGGGTAGAGTACGCTCCCTGCTTGATACCACGAGAAAAAAATTGTTGGTTTGGTTGGGGTGGGAGAAGGGGGGTGGAACCTAACTTTGTAACGCGTGAATCGATTTGGATGGTTCTTTTGCTGTTGTATAGAGTGTGATCCCCCATTGTAAATAGGAGAATAATTTGGTCCTATGGTGGCGGTGGGGGTGGGGGAGGGGTAGTAACTTCGTAACGCGTGAACCAATTTCGATGATTCCTTTTCTGTTGGGTAGAGTATGTTCCTTGATTGATACCATGAGAAAAAAATTTTAGTGGAATGGGGGTGGGGTAGAGGGTTAAAACTAACTTTTAACGCGTGGACCGATTTGGATGGTTCTTTCTTCGTTGTATAGAGTAGAAGACACTGAAAAGTGAAAATTAAAATAGTTTTTAAAAAAAAAGTTGAATCGACTTCAAAAAAAGCGCTAAAAAGCATAAAATAATTTTTAATTTTATATCTATTACGACATTTTGAAGTCGGTGCAAATTAAACAAATAAAACAACTACATAACCACAATTGAAAATAATACATAATACTACCTGAACGTTTCAGCTTACAGGATCATAAGAAATAACGATTAAATATTTTTGTTGTAGTTGTTTGGTTTGTTTGATTTGCACCGACTTCAAAATGTCGCATAAAAATTATTTTATGCTTTTTAGCGCTTTTTGTGAAGTCGGTTCAACTTTTTTTAAAAACTATTTTATTTTGGATTCAACTCGTTTATTCTTATACTTTGAAAAGGAATTTTTTGAACTTTTTATTGTTTCTGGTTTGACCTTTGTTCGACCTTGAAACAGCTGTAAAAAGTGTTAAAATGTAAAATTTTCAAAAAGCCTTCGCCAGACGATAGCGACGTTTTGGGGAACTCTCAATGCACATGAATCTGAAAAGATCATTAAGCTTAACAAAGCCAAACTGAAACTTCCTGTTGGCCTCTTGACAGGACATACAAGACTAAGGGCGCATGCCATAAAAATGGGAAGGGCGAATACTAGTATATACAGGGGATGTGGGGAAGAAGACGAGACCGTATTACACGTTCTCGGCCAATGCCCAGCCCTAACGCAAGAATCTTATGAACATACTACTGCGTAGATTTAGCAGAAGTCAAGAAATCAAGTTATAATCGAATTATCCAATTCGTTACGGGGATAAGTTGGCTCGACAGTGGACTTTAGGGTACGTTGCCGAGCAGGGGGCGTACAACGGGCCACTATAGGCCTCAGTGCATGGAAGACACACATCTTACCCCCCTCGGACACGTTTTGCACGAGGAGCTTTTGCTTACTGGGCTGAAGTTTGCTCCAATTCCCATTTACGTTTATTTGAATTATTTATAATGCTGTATGTTTAAAGTGAAATTGCAACATAGAAATTTTAGTAACGAAGGTGGGAATTTCCTTCCTTAGTCATTTTAAAAATATCATGTTTTTCAATTGAAACTGGAGCCAACTACATCAGTCCGCTCAGAAAAGCACATTCACCAACCCATTTATATGAGAGAGATAGAGAGCTTTGGAGAGCATCGAAGGAGCTTACAATAACAACTGCCATAGTAGGTAGATTAAGCTGGCAACAGTTCAATTTAAATGTTGAATTATTCATGATGTTTTTGCAGCACTATATATTTAAAATGAAATTGGAAGGCAACCCCACGATATATGAAAGAGGAGGCTACATGCGATCAAATGTATTTACTTCAATAAATGCGAATTTCATTTTAAAAATATCATATAAATAAACTGACGTTTATTTTATTTGAAATGCAACCAACTTAATCTACCTACTATGGTAGTTGTTGTTGTAAAGCTCTCCAAATTAAATTTAAATGGATTAGTGAAATTTGAATTATTTAGTGTAAGGGTTCGCGTCCATAATAAAAATCAAATCGGTTAATAATTTAATAATCGAGTTATGAATATAAAATCACATTTAATTTTATTTAAAAACGATTAGAAAATTGATAACCTTTTAAATAGCTTTATGTGTGAGTATTTGCCCTAAATTTTACTCTTTTAAATATTTTTATTTATAAATTTAAACCCCAAATAGTTGTCCGAACAAATGGGACAAAAACAACTTCCTTATCATTTCTTATACTTAATGACATTTCAAATAGAATTTATAAAGAAGAAGAATCAAATTTCAAAAAGAACTTTCAAATTTGTTGCCGCTTAGCCGGGTCTCGTCAGTGTTTAGTTCTATAATTGTTCACTGTTTTTGTAATTTGTTACCTGTGTTTAATAATTGTGTACATAATATATTTCCTTGTTTAACTTACTATTTATTAAAAGATGTCAACTATAGAAAGTTTATCTATTCAGGGTATTCGTAGTTTTGGGGTTAAAGCAGAAGATAAACAAGTAAGTTTTAAGGGGCTTATGGAGATAAATTTATTACTACTATTATGTCGGAACTTCCTGTACTATAAAAATGTGTTCAGTGCTGTAATTCGATTGCTCAGAATATATCACATTCCAGTGAGTTATGAATACATCGCAGTATGCATGCTGGGGACTTCTGTAGTAATGGAAATGTCTGCCTTCTCATTGGCATCAACATTTCATTTTAAACACAGGCAAATCGGTGGCGTTAACGGTTGCCTCATCTTGGATATGTCGTTACACTTAGTTTTCGTGGCTGAGAATAAATTTTCGTTTCGTTTCGATGCGATGCGTTGTGAAATACGTTGGTCTAACATATTGTTGAAACTTGAATGACTTCATCTTTTCTTAAACTCAGGGAGCCAAACATAATATCTAAGCGTATTTAACTTTGCCTGTTTGATATTAGGGTAAAAATATAACGAGCAGATCACAACCGTAGATATGTTACGGTATAGTTCCATGGTTGTTTTTTAAAGGAGGGGGTACGTCTTCCTTGTACTTATTCCTTTAGTGGACCGTTTACACCCCCTGCTCGGCATTGTACTCTGAAGCTCACTGTCGAGCGAAATGAGCCTCATAAAGCCCTTAGACCGCTGTATCAATTTATGATAACTTACACTGTCCCACTAATCTTGCGGTAAAATATTTTCAAAAATGCACAACATGTGCAGGACCCGAGTGAATTTTTAAACACATTCGGTGTTAAATTTTGTTGGAGTTTAATCTAGTTTTCGTTTTGTCGCGAAATCGTCCAGCAGCTGAACGAAATTTAACGCTTTGGTGCTGCTGCTGATAACGAGCCAAGGGAGCTTAACTTTTCTACATTTGAAACGCCCATCGTGTTAAGAAATTCTTATATTTCTTACATTGGCCGATTTTAACAGGTGTTTTAATTTTTAGTTGATTATACGTACTTATTTTGACCTCTACTTCTATTAGATCTTCTCAAAAGTATGTTCCTAAGAATCTAAATCTTGAGAGAGAAAGTTCAAAACGATCTCGCCTTCTTCTACGCAACCCCTGCACAGGCTGGATTCGTTAGTTTCGTCTTTTTTTCAAATGAGCCCTAAAGGTACGGTTCAACGATGTGTTTTTTTCTTGCGTCATGTGCTACAGAACACGCCCTAATTCACGGAAGACATGCCTTTTTCGGAGAAATTAGTAGCGTATTCTTACAGTTGATGGAAACATTTGCGTTTTTTCGTCCGCTTTTTCAATCAATGTTTGTGATTTAAAGTGAAAAAAAACTACTACTCAGGCCGTAATATCAGACACTTGAAAATTGTGCGCCTGCTGAAGTGTTTTAAAGAATAACTTTTGTATTAGTTATCAGTTGAAATGTTAGTAATAAAGTAGTGATCTATTCGTGGTATTAGCGATATGAAAGAATACTCCGTCCTGCTGGAAAATATATTCGTTTTCAGGAGATTCCAACAAGGGAATCGAAGGGAGGAATTCCTTTTTGAAGATATGTTGATACTTAACAGGGTTGACTGTACCATCAATTAATTGAAGCTGTCCAATACCCCTCGCTGACATGTATCCCCACACCAATACAGAAGAAGGAAACTGTCGTTTTTTTTAAGCAATCTTTACGAACAACTTCCTTCGATGTTCAAATTACTCTTTTACGCCTGAGTGTTGCCCACTGAGATATATATATTAGAGTGAGAAAATGGGATCACTTTTTCCAGTCCCGAGCGACTCTATCGCAACTCGAATAGCTGCGTAAGTTTAGCGCATCTCGATGCCTCGCGTTCAAGTAATTGCAACTTATGATGCCGCTTCTATTTTATCGCAACTCTTCGACGCAGCAACAAATAATATTTATTATCGATTGTAATATAGCTTATTCAGTTTATTGATAATTCTAAAACTTAAATAATTCCTCTTTCGTTTTCTGAAAATTTTTCAATAAAAAATTATATTATTATTATTTTTTGGGCAGCGCTGGAATAAAAAGTATTCCATTGAAACAGAAAATTATATGCTTTTTAAGGCATGCCTTTTTGTGCAAAAAAGCAAGCAACTTTATTCCTTGTGTTGTGCGCTAACGCATGAGAAAAAGTATCGTGGAACCGTACTTTTAGTCGTGCATGTTCAGTCACGAGGCGAACAAGAAGTTGATAATTTTGTTCGGATTCAAGTGCATTCAGAGTTCCCCCAAAACGCTTTTGTATGTCTAGCTATGTCGGATCGCTCAAAAGTTTCCTTATACCTTCTCGTTACCCATTTTAGGATTTCCTTTTTGATTTCCTGAATGGGGACGCTCTGGTTAAGCATTATTGCAGTATCTTCATTTGCGGCTTTCTGCGCCAGCTCATTTCCTGCTGGTCCGCAGTGCCCCGGCACATATAATAAGTTGAAATCGCTTTGTCGCTCTAACTCCAGAAGAGCCTGCTTATATCCCCATACCGTTTTGGTATTCAGGTCAGGTGGTCTTCGAACTCGCATCATCCCATCTGAATTCTGTAAGTTAAACTTCGAAGTGTTCTCTTCTCTGACGAATCGAAGTTTAACTTACAAAATTCGGATGAGAAGTGACGAAGAAAAGTGTTCTCTTCTCTGACAAATCGACCGGGTTGACCGGTTGAATCCAAAAAAATTGTATTCGAAAAGTTAAGCATGGAGGATGGGAAAGCGTGATGGTCAAGAAGTGTTTCCGGTCAAGAAGTAGGACCACTACATCGCATTGATGGCATTATTGACAGTTTCCAGTATAAAAATATACTAGAAACCGTTATGCTTCCATATGCAGAGGACAATATGGCGTTGAAATAGAGATTCCAGCACGACAACTACGCGAAACACACTTCCAAACTTGTTAAAACTTGGATGAGTGCAAACAAAATTGATGTGTTAAAATGGCCAACCCAATCTCCAGACTTAAGCCCAATAGAAAATTGTTGGACTCTTGCAAAACAGAAGGTCGGAAGATATGGCAAATGGGCAGCCGGTGAAAAACTTTACGAAGCAGTTAAAATTGAATGGGATAAAATGTCTCCAAAAATAATTAATAAAATTATTAGTTCTATGCCGAAGAGATGTTATGAAGTAATAAAAAATAATGGATACTCAACTAAATATTGAGTTTGTCTACAATAAAATGAAGTTACATTTAAGTTCTTTTATCAGTTCCCTTTGTTATGACCTAGCGAAAATGCAATTATTACCAAATTTTAATTTTTATTTCGTTATGCATTTGTTGTTTTAAAAAAGTTTGTACTAATAATAATAAGGTACACTGAAATAATTAATAATAATATTTTTTTTTATAGTAATCACTTGCAATACAGATATATCAAAACAAATTGGTTCTATTGCATTCAGTTCCCTTTGTTTTGACCGACACTGTATGTTTTAGTGCATTATCTGAACTGCACTCAGTAAAAATTGTAACTTGGGCTGTCCATGGGGTCAGATTTTATAATTTTTTTATATTTATTGTTTCCTGGAAATCGTTTCCTTTTGAATACTTTTACAAGAGAGCTGAAAACACGCGTTGATTATCAATAAAGAGACACCTTCGGAAAGTATTTGTGTAGGTAAATTCAAAGGAAAAATCTAAGAATTCAGGTTTATCAATTTTTTTTTGTAATTCTTACCCGAAATGTGGCAAAAATTTAAATGAAGTAATCCTACTTTCTAGAAATTAAAAAAAGGGATAAGCATCGTACAGCGATTTATGGGTAGGTAATTAACTTAGGTACTTGTGCCTGTGGCGTTTATAAAAAGGAATCCAAAAAGTGGATTTTCCAATTGGTTTGCAAGTTTGATGCCTTAAGGTGAAATTTCAAAAATGTCTCAATTTACGTGGAAAGTGTGTTGTAATCCGTTGAATTTATCGTCGCATAGATCAATTCGTAAAGACTTAAGACCCGTGCTACCTTGGATGGTTCAAAAAATTCCTTATTTAAAAGTAGAATGGAAAATTTGTACAGCGTGCAGAAAAAAAAGTAGGCATACTACTATACATCGGTACATCGGACAAAATGTTGGCAGAAGATTTTGAACTAGAAACAGCTTTCCCTGAAGATGAAGAAGATTTACCATGATTATACAAACTGACGCAGTATTATCATATTTCAATATGTGTCTCGATCACATTGGAGAGGACAAAATTGAAAAGAAAAGAGTGAGGGAAGATGTTTATATAAGGGAGAAACTACGAGACTCTTTCAATAAGATAGCAGAGCAAATATTTGCTTTAAAAGACTTTGGAGAGAAAAGTGAAAACTGTGAACAGTGTTTCGTGAATAAAATAAAAGAAGCATATGTGGAATCAAGTAATAAAGAAATAAAGTGCACATTACTCTCATTACTTCCGGAAGAATGGGGTGTTCGGAGAATATTGAAAGAATTTCCTGGAACAACGACACATATGGCACGAAAAGCTGCACATCTTCGAAGCGAGGGTTATCATTCGAGCATACATTCGGTTCAAAGTAGGGCTTTGGATTCACAAATAAAACAAATAGTTGAGAATTTATACTGCAGTGATGATGTAAGCAGATTAATGCCGGGGAAGAAAGACTATGTTTCTGTAAGGGTATGTAAACTGTTCCCTTCAGTCCATTTCGATTTTATAACATTTCTTTTTTATCTTTTTTAGATCGATGGTAAAAAGCAAGACTTAGAAAAAAGATTGATTTTAGGTAATATAAAAGAGGTTTACCAATACTTTAAGCAGTGTCATCCGTACTATACACCAAAATATTAAACTTATGTTACTAGGATGTAAGATTTCTAAGCTCACCGCTAATGAAGAAATCTAAATATTGGATTATAAAACCTGCATTGCCCTTGTAATTTGCAATCCACCAAATATCAACTGTTACCTTGGTAGTTGCACAAACTGTCCAAGGTCGTCCAAACTTCGTAGAATATTCGACAAATATTTTGTTACAAAGTGCATTGATACAATAACTTATTATCAGTGGACTTGTACTGATAGATCAATTCTTGAACTAAGATTGGAGTCATCGAGTGATTTTATAGATTCATTTATGATGCGCTTAATACCTTTGATACGCCATGTGTTTATAACCGAACAGCAAAATTCTTACTTCAAGCATTTAAAAAATTCCCTTTTATGTCAAGAACTTTTAGTGATAATGGATTTTTCGGAAAATTACACTTTTGTTGTTCAAGACGCTGTGCAAGGCTACTATTGGGCTAATGAGCAAGCTACAATACACCCTTTCGGAATATATTTTAGAAATGAGAACGGAGAAATTGACCATATCAGTTTAGTTGTAATTAGTAACCGTTTAAAGCATGATAGTATTGCAGTGTACATTTTCCAACGATCCCTCATTAAGTTTTTGAAAGACAATTTTGAAGTAGTGAAGAAAATATTCTATTTTTCGGATGGCTCAGCAGCTCAGTCTAAAAATAGAAAAAGTTTCTACAATTTGTCACTTTACAACGATGAGTACAAAATTGAAGCAGAATGGAATTTTTTCGCCACATCGCATGGTAAAAAAGTGTGTGACGGACTTGGTAGTACTGTAAAACGGCTTGCAAGTAAAACTAGCTTGCAAGCAACACAAGGTGAGGGTATTAAAACACCCTGGCAACTCTATAGCTGGGCGACAGCGAATATTAAAAATATGAATTTTATATATGTTTCTTTGGAAGAATACGAGAAAGAGAAAGAGCATTTACAAAGGTAGGTATAAAGCCCATACCATCAACAAGAAATGTTCCATCAAGTGCAACCTGTTTGTAAAGGTACTGTTTCAGTAAAACACTTTTCGTTTTCCAAAGAAAGATTTATTTATAAGTTAGAAAACCTTTAACCTTGAACACTTCTTTTTTCTGTTAATAAAGCCGAGTTCAAAGATATTTGAGTCTTTTTTTATATTCCAAATTTCATAATTTCCTAAACTCTGAATAAAGAAATTTAAGGCGCAACGTATTTCATGGAAAATTCGACTTCGATAGGCATTTCTCCAAGTAGTCATATTGACCTAATTGGTAATTATGGAGGGACATTGTTCTTTTTCATGACAAAACACCCATAAAAGATGTAGTTGAAGGGAACTGAGGTGCCTCTTTATTGATAATCAACGCGTGTTTTCAGCTCTCTTGTAAAAGTATTAAAATGGGAACAATTTCCAGGAAACAATAAATATAAAAAAAATCATAAAATCTAAACCCATGAACAGCCCAAGTTAAGTTAGTTTACTGAGTGCAGTTCAGATAATGCACTAAAACATATATGAAAATAAAGAAAATTAAAATACCAGTTTTCGAGATATTTAAGGATAAAGGATATCACGATGTCCTGTTGATCCTTTTCGTCCTGCTTTACTCCCTGACTATTTTTGTTGGATACTTTAAAGCTTTCTCTTTAAATCGAAGCGTATTTCATGTATGTGGGATTAATATAGCCTTAGATACGAATTTTTAAAGTTTGTGAGATTTGGATAAAATTGACATTTTTTTTTCAAAATTCAAAGTGCGTTATTTCAAAAATTTCCGAATATTTTTCAAAATTATTTCGGCCATAAACTAAGCTCATCAGCGGTAACATGTGTACTAAATTTTATTTAAATCGGAGAGGTGCGATTCAGGCGGTCTCATATAAGCGTGACGATTTCTTATGGAATGACCCTTGTGCTTGATTTCGTCATATCAGTAGTAAAACAATGGCTCTCTAGACATGCCAAAATATATTGGGAATTAGATTTGAACCATAGTTAATTTCTTATGATAAATATTTTTAAATAAATAATATTCTACTCGTATTTTTTGTTAATTTCTTCATTTGAAAAATATCTTTTAGAGTTACAACTTGAATATTTACTAAAATATTGCGTTAAATATTTTTTAAAACAAAATCCACCTCTTTTAGCCAAGCCAGCTAAAATTTTTTTAAATAAACTTTTATAGCTTGTTTCCGGGGACTACCACGTGTGGAGATTGAGATAGGAGAATCGAGCACTTATCTGGTAGATATAAACTAATAAATGGGAGTTCTCAGCTACTGGCGTACAAGACTCATACATTTGGCCCGAACAAGAAATAACACGATAACAACAAAAATTCTTGCCTATTTGAATGATAAGAAAAGCTAAAAGGACCAGTCAATTTAAGTAAATTTCATGATTTTATCGGCAACCAGGGAAAATCCATGTCAGTGTAATGAATTCCTTACAGGAGAGTGACAAAGTGGATAGGATTATAAGGTTTTTACTATAATAAAATAGATAAAAGTAAATTTAAAGTTCTTCAGAAAAAACGCTAAATAGCATAAATTAATTTTTAACTTTATATCTATTACGATATTTTGAAGTCGGTGGTATTGGTTCCTCCTCCATATGATCCCGTGAGCTGAAATGTTGGTTGGGTAGTTTTTTTTGTACAATGTGGCCAAAGTATAGGGGACAACCCTTTGATGTGTTAGCTTCAAATTCCCGGTAATTTATGGTATGGGGAGTGAGGAAACTTGAATGTCTTGTTTTTGCATTGCTGCGGGCTAGACAGCAGCCCAGAGACGGAGTGGATTTTTAAATTCAATTTTAAAAATTAATTCTATCTCTGTTTAATTTGCACCGACTTCAAAATGTCCTAATAGATATAAAATTAAAAATTATTTTATGCTTTTTAGCTTTACTTTTTATGTAATTTTTCACTTTTTAATGTCTTCAGAATACGACTAGAAAAAAAGCTTCTCGTATGAACAAAGCAATTTCAACAGTTGCAGTGCACTCTATAGAAAGGAAACAGAATTATCTAAATCCGGCAACATGTTATGAAATTAGTCACGGTCACCTTGTCACACCCTGTCACACACCCTTACCTTAGATATAAAATTCATCCACCATAAAGTTTTTGATATGTTACCGATAGGGGAACACATTCTATACATCAAAAACAGAATCATCCAAATCGGCCTTCACGCTAAGATGTTAGCCTACCCGTCCTCAATCCACCTAAATTTTTTTTTATAATAGTAGCAATGGGAGATAATACACTCCCCTATCCGCGCCCACCCTGTAAATTTTTGTCGCGCTACCAATGGGGGGGGGGGAGAAGCAAATCGGTCTACGTGGTTCGAAGTTAGACTATCCCTCCCCACCCCAACCTAGGACAAACATTTTTCCATGATTAACAATGAGGGATCATACTCTATACAAAAACATTCAAATCGGTCCACGCATTACAGAGCTAGGTTCCACTCTCCCAGAAAAAGAATCATCAAAATCGGTCCATGCGTTACGAAATTATGCCGGGTAATACATAAAAAAAATACGCGTCGAACTTTTATAACCTCTCGTTTTTGGGAAGTCGGTTAAAAAAAACAAATCTCTTAGAAAAATCTCTTTATTTAAGTATTAATCTAATATGTCAGCCTTAACGAAAATTAAGAGCTTTTGAAAAACTTCTACAGGTTTTTTTAAACTTAAAGTATATTGTATCTGTTCTTTTAGATCAACTAATGATACTAGTATTGCACTCTCAATTTGTTTGATAGAAGCAAATGTATTAAAGTAAATTTGAACAGTGTCAGATTTTCAACACGTAACGTAATCTTAAAGAAGAGATTTTTACTTCAGCTTCAATTACATCAGAAACTGCTACATATCGGTATTCTGTGTTCTTGGCTAATAATTTGACTAGAACGTAACCTCCTGTCTTAAACAAACTTGGTGGTTTCAAGCGATAAAATTTCGACATAACATAAAATCAATTATTAGTATATTATTTATTTGTTCTTAAAAGAATTTTCGAAGTATTAACTCACTAGGAAGTTGTTTCGCTAACAATTAGTCCTGAATTCGCTTGAGTAGTACAAAACAAGTAAAAACGGACAAGGGGAAATAACGGACAAGTAAAACAAACGAGAACATGAAATCAGCGAGCAAGAACAAGCGATACAACTCTCAATTCTTACAGAATGAGCAAACGCGTATATACTTGTTCATTTTCTCGATTCTACTTGATTCTGCTTATTCCGTACTCTGATCACATCCTTCGGCCACAACTTGATCTGCCGTCCTTTTACACCGCTCCAACTCCATTAATAAAGAATATTTCCAAGTAAAATTAACAAGGTCTGGATAAAATGTGTTCACTTCGAGAAATTATACGCCCAGGAAACTTTCTGCGCACTAACCTGATTGTTTCACCACTAGTGTGGCATGTAACGCCAGCTTTATTTTTGAAGAAATACGGTTAACGAAATTGTTAGCTCAAAAACCACACTAAACTATCACTCGTTGATGAAAAGGATGTTCGACTATTTCTCTTGGGTTTTAAGAGTCCCGGATGCGACTGTTTTGGTTATTTAAAAATGTTTATTCCCAACATCATATCATATCATATCATATCAATCAAAATATTTATGAGAAACACGGTGCAGGCTGTTGATATGCTTAATTTCTATGGACGTATTCGAATTAATATACGCGGGTCTTTCGCATTAACTGTATAGTTAACTAATCAAATGTCAAAGGATGACAGCTTCAGCTTTGCCACATGAAATATTGCGTGTGATTTAAAATGAAACCAGGGACCGTATCTGTTTTCTCTTTTTTCTGAAAGAGTGCTATTTTAACTGGTATTTCTGGACACTTATAATTCATGATTAAAACTAACAGTTATTTTGGACTATTTATTTTTCCAGTGCAAAGTAAAAGTTTTATTTGAACTTTTATTTTTTCAGTTTGATGAAAACTGTTAAGATTTTTCCTGGGAAAAATAAAAGTTCTATTTGACCATTTTTTCTTTCTATGAGTTGAAAGAAAACTGCTTAATTTTTTTCTCGCAACTATAAAAATATTATTATTTGTAACTAGCTAAACAAGTAAACAGCAAATGATTTGTACCACAAAAAATAAAGGAGTTTTTTAACAGTTTTTAACAAACTGAAAAAATAAAAGTTCAAAAGGAACTTTGACTTTGCACTGGAAAAATAAATAGTCCAAAATAACTGTTTTTTTCTAGTAAAAATTCTAAGTGTCCAAAAATAACTGTTTTTTTGGTATAGAAATGGATAACAATGAAATTTTAAAAATTCTGTAAGAAATCAATGAAGGACTCAATGAGAATCACCTAGATATGTTTCATTTCATTTGGCGACTCCAATTTCCCTGGAACTTTTTCGTTCAAAAATTCAAAAATAACAGTTATTTTCGGCCCCTGAATGAAACCTCTTGATGAAACACCCTTCAT
Organism: Leptarthrus brevirostris; assembly: GCA_964036015.1. Lineage (NCBI taxonomy): Eukaryota > Metazoa > Arthropoda > Insecta > Diptera > Asilidae > Leptarthrus > Leptarthrus brevirostris. The sequence continues at coordinate 114,338,147 of OZ038372.1, read as the reverse complement.
TATTAAGGAGAGTGATGGAGTTGAAAAAATACGTTTTTTAGGATTTTTTTAGTGAAACTATTGATTATATAAATTCGATTTAATAATGCATCCTTTTAACTATAACTTGTGAAATTTTGATAAAAAAAAAACAAGATGGCGGCACTGCATCCGTTTCCTCGTGGTTCCCCAGTTCTTCCAGTGTCCCAAATATCTCAAGAACCAGTGAACCGATATGGTACACATTTTCTTTAAACATATCGCTTGTCCATGAACAAAACGGATTTTGATTTTACCGATATCGTAATCTTCTCACTTTTTTGGTTAAACTAATGCCATTTGTTAAAAAAAAATTGTTTATCGTTGGTTCAAGGACAAAACTGATCCTTCAGAAAACTTACTTTAGACATTTTGATTTCAGATGATCCAGCTCTCAGTAATCAGGAACACCGCTCCGCCACTTTCTTTGTTTTTGTTAAGATAATAGTTAATGATTTAACCATGGACAATGTTAACTAGTAAAATTGTTGAATTTTTACTTCTCAGAGTATTACTTTTTCGCCTCCACTTACTCTTATTCTTGGAGCTAACGGATGCGGAAAAACAACAATCATAGAATGCTTGAAGTATGCTCTGACTGGAGAAGTTCCACCTGGTAGTAATAGAGGACAAAGTTTTATACACGATCCAAAAATTTTCGATTTTATAGAATGCTTGGGACAAGTGAAACTTTTGGTAAGTAAACACATTTTTTAATTTAACACATTTGACATTTTGTTTTTTAAAGTATCTTAAAATAAATATATTGCGCGTAAGTTAGGGTTTGTTTCACTCCACCGATTGTTTTGTCGAACTATTTTCTATATTTCTCTTAAATTGGGGTGTTTAGATGTCAACCTTTTCATGAATTAAGACTTCACATTTCTGGTCCTTCAAATAGTAGTCTGTTTTGATCCGGTTGATATGGTACAAGGGAGTGCGCTAAACAAATTGAATATTTAGATGCCGACCGATCTTTGCTCTTTTTCGAGATATGCTGGCAACACTGTTTAAACTCCTGAAAAGAGGGCTTTTAGAAATTTGTTTATACCTAGGAAAGTTTCTGGACTAGAAGGCTGAAATAAATTAATTTAAAGAAACTGAACTCATATTAACTCTAAAATCCTTTTTATTGAATTCAAAACGTGTTAAAATTAATCTTAGTAAATTACAAAAGCTGTTTAAAATGTCCACCGCCACTTTGGATGCATTGCAATAATCTTCTTCCCTGTTTAAGACGTATTGCAGCCGGTCTCTCCCGTAGTTTCGTCGTTGCATTCCCAATTCTGCTAAATAAATCCTCCCTAGTGTTAACAGGTTTTGAATAAGCTTCATCCTTCATTGTTCCTCATAAGAAAAAGTCCAATGGGGTAAGGACTGGAGATCCAGCAGGCTACGGAATCGGTGAACCTCGTCCAATCCAGCGGTTGGGAAATTTTTCACTTAGTATTGCCTTCACAATGTTAGCAGTATGCGCTGGTGCTCCATCGTGTTGGTAAAACATGTCCGTTCGATTATGCACAGGAATCTCTTCTATTAGATCTGGCAGTGTATTGTCCAAAAAGTCCGCATAAATTTCACTATTAAGCACTTGCGGCCAGGGAGTCGAAACGGGACCAAAACCTGTCATATTTAGGTTGTTTAACAAGTCTTGATTTCGATACCGAAATTTAAAGTGTACCGAAATAGAGCGACCGAAATTAAATGGTCCCGAAATAAATAGACCTTAAAAATATGTGACCGTAACCGCCAGACCGAAATTCAAAGACCGAAATTCGAAGACCGATTTAAATTGGTACCGACCGCGGAAGAAGTTATATGTCCGGTCTTGCGATATTTTCAATTTTTTTCACTACCTTCATTACATAGCATATTCGGTAAATGTCTTGATGAAGGGACCGTCGGTTGGAGGAGGGTGGATAATGACTGGTGGGCGGGGGTGGGCTAGGGGAAGGGGTTGGGAGGAGGAAGAGGGAAGTGTAGGTGAAGGGGAATGGTGGGGGAAGGGGATGGGGTGGGATGGGAGGGGAAGGGTAGGAGAGAGGAAGGGGAGTAAATGTCTAGATGAAGGGAGGGTGGTAGGAAGTAGAGGGGAGACGGATGACTTCATTATATTATATAGAAATCCCAACGACAGCAATTTAACTCTAACCCTAACGTTTCAGTTGTAACCGAAACCGAAAATTTTATACCTACGTGGTTTTTAACCGCAACCGAAAACTATATTTTAATTGAAACCGAAACCGAAAATTATATTTCACATTTTACATTTCGAATTGAAGAAAATTAATTACGGACGGTTAAGGTTGTTGCAATTACGGTTAAAAAACCCAATTTGGTTTCGGTTGACCGTAACTGATTTATAATTTCGGTTGTGGTCCCATTTCGACTCCCTTGCGGCAAAATGAATGGTACTACCAAATGGTTGGAGATGGTACCAACCCAAACATTGACACTGAATCTCTGCTGGAATGACGTAAAATTTGTCCTGTGTGGGTTAGTTTCCGACCAGGTATGGAGGTTATGGAGGTTCGTGATACCATCCCTGGTGAATGGAGATTCATCCGTTCACAGAATTCGGTCCAGAAACGTCTTGTCATCAATGTCGCGTTTCAGAAGCAAAGTGCTTAATTCTAGCCTTCTCTCGGAATCTCCTTCCAGTAGTCCTTGGACTGGGTGATGGTGATATGGACGTGATCCCTCTCGATGAATAACCCTCCAAACCTTAGATGAAGAAAATCCTGACGTCTTGTAACTCGTGCTCGTCTCAGGGTCTGGCCTCACGATGGTGATTATTTGCTGCTCGACGTCGGCAGAAGTTCCCGAAGTTTCGGGTCGTGTCTCCCTGTCGAGTGAAGTTACACTTCCTGTTCCTCTTAACCTTCGGAACGTTCATGTAACTACCCCTCTTTGGAGTGCTCACCGATTAGGGAATCTGCTTCGATATTCCAGTACAGCCGCCCTCTCGTTTCCGTTTACTACACCATAAATGTAAATAATATCCGCGTAAATTGTTTAAGTATAGATTTAAAAGATTGTAAGACGACATGTTGAAATCTGTCTCGCTAAGTTAATTAAGGAAAAGTCGAACGGAATCTAGCACAGACCTATCTATAGATCTCCACCATACTTCACAAGTTTGAAACCGAGTTCTTTGTTCTCTTTCGTATCCTGCAATCTTTAAGGTAATTATCTTTTATAAAATGAAATATTATTCATTTAATGAAAGAAAAAATAAATTTCCAACTAAAAGTAAAAATATTCCAGATAATTAAAAACAAAATTTCATATAGTTTTAAAAAGCTGGTATATTAGATATACAAAATAAAGCTTTTATATTTAAGGCACAAGTGTCCCCTGTCACACGTAACAACTTTATTCATACTTAGTAGCTTAATACGACGTAAAATCTCCTTTTGTCATTACATTTTTTGTAATTGGTCATTTAAGTTACTAATTAGGTCTTTACACTGGTTTGGAATTATCTGATCTCAAATATCCTGAATTGTCCTTAATATTTTCGTTTTCCCCGGGCGACTGTATCTACGGTGTTTTTTAATAAAACCCCATATATTTTCGATAGGATTAAGATCTGGACTTTATCACGGCACAAATGTGGGGCTTACCGAGATATAGGTGCTGTTTACTGGTAACCCCTTCTGTCCATGGTACCATAATATTATAGTGTTACTAGAATTAGAAGTGGGTGAAAAGTTGGCTGCAAGATTTGAAACAACAAACAAACAAATTAACGAAAGAGAAGCTAAATAAAACCTTTTAAAGAAAGTAGATCACCAAGGTGCTTTGAAACACTTAAATCAATAGCAGCAGATAAATATAGGAGTGACCAATCAAGCGGGTACAATTCCACGTGAAACAAATTTTCAATATAACAAAAACATTTTAAAGAAAATCATAGAACTTTTGAATAAATAACTGATGGAAATATTTATATGGAAGTGTAAATAATATGTGTATATATTTTTTAATTTTTTATTTATTATAGCTTAGGAGAAATTTTGAATAAAATTTTGGAATTGTACCATTTTGGATGAAACTTTTGGAAATGTACCCTTTAAATTTGGCCAGCTTGGAAATGTACCCTTTTGATTTCACTTTATTGCGTGAAAATTTATCCTTTTGGTCGAAACTAGTGAATATAACATGCATTTACTGGAGGAGTAGTATCTTTTTGGTTAAAGTCTGCGAGCTGTTTCGTAGGATTTAGCCCAGGCAACCGTTTTTGCTACAAAAAAGCGAAAATGTAATTGTACCCTTTTGATTGGTCACTCCTCCACACACAGGTCAACTAAAAATAATTTTTTATAATAAGTTTAACAAATAAAATTTGAATCTATGCATCGAGTAATAACAAAAAAGCTTATTTGTTACTTATAAAGTTTGCTTTTGTAGTTTTACGTTGATGACAGATTACGTCTTACGAGAAAGTCGAAACAAATATAGAAGTACGAAAAATATTCATTTTTGGACTTCGTTTATCAATTCTTTTACATAAGTAGTTTATTATTGATTATTATTTTCTAATAGAAGTGATTTAGTTTTTTAATTATTATTGTTATAATAAATGTTTGACAAATAGATAATTTTTGTTAAAACCCGAAATATCATTCTAGTTTCTAAAAAAGCAAACTTTATTTGGTAAAATTCGTTTTGACTGATGTCATTATTTACTCTTGTCCTTTGCTTCCTATCCTCTAAATAGGTTTTAAACCACCTAAGTTTTTTTGTTAAAGTTAAGACAAAAACAATTCGATATAAGTTAAGGAAAACAAGTGATAACTGTCCATTAGATATTTTGTAAGCACTTTTTGGTTAGGAGTAGTATCATATCGATTAATTGCAAAAATTAAAATAATATCGTGTACTTACAATGAGTAAATTTTTTTTGTTAAAGTGATCAACTTATAAATGACTGAGTAAAGTAAAATAATTAAATTGTTAAGGAGTACATCATAAATTATTACTTAGATATGATAAATTTTTGTAGGTAAAAAATATTCGAGGAGAAAAGCTCACTGTAACCAGATCGATGAAAATCGGACAGAAGCGTGGAAAATTGTCGTTTGAAACATTGGATGCAACTATTAACTTTGAGTCTGACGAAAAAAAAGACACTATTAGTAAAAGATGTGTAGATGTCGATGCAGAAATGTGTCAATTCATGGGTAACATATCAATAAAGACATTATTAGTTTTGTAATTATTTTCTTCCGTAGGTGTTTCTAAAGCTATAATAAACAATGTAATATTTTGTCACCAAGAAGACTCTAGTTGGCCTTTGGATGAAGGAAAAAAACTAAAAGAAAAATTCGATGCAATTTTCGGTACCACTGAGTACAATAAAGCTATTGATAAGATTATGAAACTGCGCAAGGAACAACACGATGAATTAAAAGTCAAAGGTAATTATTTTATATTTATATTTAATCTATTTATAATATAATATATTTTTAGAGGTTAACCTTAAGTACCTTAATCACATTAAAAAGGAAACGGAAGACAAATCTTTAGATTTAGAAAACGCAAAGAAAAAACTTGAAAACTTACAAGAAACTTGTGCCAAATATGAACAAGAGGTAAAACCAATTGAAGAACGTCTCTCAAAAATTTATAAGATCGAAATGGAAATTGGTAAATTGCAATCGCAGAAAATTGAACTGTCCACAAAGTAAGTATTTTAAAATGAAATATCATTGTGCCGACTTATGCAAAAAGTGACCAAGCACTAATTCTCACGTTTTTTATGTCATTGTGTTATGTATGTTAAACTATCCGAAATCAGAGAACAATATTTTTTTAGACAAAGCATACCCTAAATTAAATCTTGTACTAGAATCAGCTTTAAAAAATGAAAATTGTAAATGTTGGAGCACTTTATATTTTTTCTCTCTAATTAATAAATAGTAATAATCCTAGTACACGATCTAGAAAAAAAAATGCTAAGAAAATTGCAAGAAAGTCCAAACTGAATGCTTCATTGTTTTTGAGTTATCGTGGCGCGAAATTTAATAACAGTAACGCGTTTTAAGTTGTTGTCCTATTCATAGTTTTGCCGACGACAGCACCCTTGATTTCGCGTACTCATTTGATTCTGTAATGAATTCACGTGGAAATGCTACAGAAGTCAATCGGGAACGCATGTTTAGATCATTAAACAACGACATTTCTAAGGTCCTCGCTTGGGGCAGAGCAAATCGTGTTACGTTTAATGCATCCAAAACTCAATGCTGTTTAATGTCCCTTAAAAAACGCCCAGTCCACCCCCAACCCATTTCAGTCGACGGAGTGAATATACCCAATTCACCCTCCCTAAAGATCTTGGGTATTGAGATATCCAGCAATCTTAGCTGGACTGATCATATATTTGCAATCGCCAAAAGTGCGATGAAATGTTTAGGTTTTCTACAGAGATGTAAGAAATATTTCACCCCACCCGACTTAGCGTTGATCTACAAGTCCCACATTAGGCCTAGACTTGAATATAATTCCCATATTTGGGCAGGGGCAGGACACACCGCATTGTCCGCGTTAGACAAAGTTCAGCGTAAGGCTGTTAAACTTATTGGCGATTCCTCAATCTCTGAGGGCCTTGACTCTCTTGAGCATCGACGGAATGTCGGTTGTCTCTCACTCTTTTATCGCTATTTCCATGGCCATTGTTCTAACGAAATCGCTAGCCTGATTCCTTGTAGACTCATTACAACGCGCGATACAAGATCTACAAGTCGCTCCCACCCCTTTACTCTCCGGGTCAAATTTGGACGTACCGTCAAATTTCGGGAATCTTTTCTTAGCAGAACAACACGAATGTGGAACAGTTTACCATCTTCTGTTTTTCCCTCGTCTTATGAGCCTGAAACTTTCAAACGGGGCGTACATCGACACCTTCTTCACTCAACCTCCTAACCCATTTCCCTCATCCTTAATTCCTTTCCTGCCAAGGCTGTGCTTTAGCATCATAGGGCATCCCCTGAGCTTTGGCAACATCATATATATAAAAAAAAAAAAAAAACTGTATGTAACGCCGAGGAGGTGGCATTTCTAAGGCTCCATAACTTAAATATTTGACTTAATCTATTTAAATCCCTTTACAGGGCGATTTTACAATACTTAAAGATTCCGAAAATGCAAAAAAAAAGATTTTTTCCAAATTCTCGACCCCCTTAAATTCACTCTTTTCCTGCGTAGTAAATTTTTCGTCCTGTGAAGACACATAAACAGCATTCAGACTGGTGGATGGTGACTGAGTATAAGGATCAGTGAAGGACGAAGTTTATGTATTATTATAAGGTTTTTAATTAACTAAGTGTAAAGTTCGGTGTTATTTTTGTTTTATTATTTTGTGTTTTATTTAATATATCGCACTCGGAAAGAATAGTGGAGCTATCTGTTAGAAAACTCAAAATAGTCGTTATAATATAATAACGGTATTTCAATCCACATCGGTTAGTAGAAATCTTACATTTGCTCGCTTCACTTATTTCCAGGGCGAAGATAAAAATAAGAAGCAAACAAAATTAATCTAAAATTACCAAAAAGAGATGTTGGATGTTGTTACAATAAGTTTACCTAAAATATTCAAAATATTTAGGATTTGCGGTTGTAGTGTATGGCCTAAACCAAGAAATTTTCAAGGAAACGGTTTAACTAACAAGTTGACGGAAATGGGATAGAAAAAAGGTATGACAATAGTGTGAAAATATATTATATATTACACGACATTGGATTGCGGTGACCACCGAGGCAATATGTTTCGCCTACTATCAGGCATTTTGTGGCGGAGTGCCCGAAGATAGAGAGAGGAAACAGCAGTGGTATCTAAAGTAGTGCCTTCGTCCGGTGCTGCGCCTCCTCTCTTAAAATAACCCATTATAAATTAGTGCTCTTAAAGCAAGAGGCGAAGAAACGGGCTCAATACAACGAGGTGTCGAGAGGCTCCATAATGATGTAACGGATGCCCTCGAGGAGCAACGCCTGGACAGGACTCTTCTTCAATAGAGTCGTACTGTCATAAACTCAGTTCTGCTTGCCCCTTGAATGTGTAGGATAACCTCGATTAATACTGGGGGCTTAAGTGCACCTACACGTTTACACGCTGTTTTCGAAGACATAAAACATTGGAATGCCGACATTGCACTCTTACAGGCGACAAATTTCACACTCGACACATTTACACAACTTGAACGAAATTCAATCTTACACAAAGGTTACACAGTTTTTGCTCCCCGTAGAGGATCTGGTGTGGCAATAACAGTGTCCAACAGTTTTTTACTACCGTCTCCTGTATACACAAAGATATCTGCTCAGATTTCGTCTCCTCCTTAGAATTCTTCTTGCGAGACAAAACTCTAAGGATAGTAAACGTGTACCTGCCGCATGACCAGGATATCGCAAGACAGGTAATGGACTCAGTCCTGTCGCATGAAGTGTGTTCACTTAGTGGTCACCTTCTTGTTGTGGGTCGAAAGGCGAACAGTTCATCGAAGAATTTATTCAGTTTTGACATCAATGGCGAGAAAGGAAACTTGACTACGCGAACCTTAGTCATTGATGGGATGAGATTCAATCGAAACAGGTATATATCATCGAGTTTGACAGCCGAAGGTATCTGGATTGGTACGCTTCTGCACGTGCAACCAGAATTGCTCTCGCATAACATAAGATTAAAAGAACGGCCGAGAGAACAAAACTACAAGTATAGCTTGGAGTTTGTACTCCGAAATCAGTCGCGCTGGTTGCGAGAGGGCGAGTCTCCGACCGAGTACTTCTTTCAAACACGAAGACGTACCGCTTTTTGTGAAGTAGACTCGATTCTTGCCGAATCTGAACAACTTCTACAGGGAGACGAGCTTGCGGATTATATCCGAAACTACTACACACAGCTAAAGGCTGCGCCGACGTTGCCAACATCTACGTCTACGGATGAATTCTTCCATTACGTTCCTGCTTTCAGATGACCATGATCTTTTTGGATCAAGAAAAGGCGTTTGATAGCGTCTCGCATGAGTATCTGCTGAGAGTTCTCAATATATCTGAGCTTCCGTCCAGGTGGATTGAGGTCATCAGTGGTCTGCGTAGAGATTTAGTGATTCTCATAAAGCATAATGGGCCTATATTGTCTCCTATTCCGTTTTCGAGGGCTCGTTGTCAGGAATGCTTTATGACTTTTCACTGGAGCCGCTGTTGGTAAATGTTAGTCAATCGTTGTGAAAATATTCAGTTCACTTACTATACACTACTATCAGGCCACTTATTCTAGCCTATGCTGACGACCTGTCATTTTCAGTCGCTCGTAAAGTTTTCGAACAATATGAGCGATTGGCGGGCGCTAAGCAAAAGTCAAGGCCTATGGTGTGGGAGGTGGCGGAATCATTCAGATTCTCCCCTCGGCATACAATGGACCAATATTTGCCTGAAGTATTTAGATCTGTATATCGGGCTCGACGGTAAAACTATCCGGAGCAGCGAATTCGTGGCGGACTACACTTCACGCCGTTTCACTGAAAGGACGTGCAGTCGTTGTCAATTACCTGATTACCTCGTCCATCGTTCATCTGCTTAAGTCGGAGTGCTTCGTTAAACTAGTTGACGCATTTGGTGGGGGGGGGGGGGTTGGGAAGTACGCTCTGTTGACCAGTAGTGGAGGGTGGATTGGGTCTTACGGACATGATTGTTAAATCTACTCTACTCAGTGTTCTATTGATATTAAATTCTCGGTTGCTGTTTCGGTTAATTTTTTCGATAGTTTAGGTTTTCATTAAAAAAAATATTTTAAAAATTTTAGGTAACTCTTATTGGAGCTACCACTTGCGTGGAGGCTTTTTGTATTTTTCGTTGATCATCTATTTCTTTGTACTCTTTTGATTCCACGTTTACTATTGATTTGTCCTTTGTTCTTATATGTTTGTTCCTAATTATTTTTTCTGTTTGTTTTTAGTTCTTCGTGTTAAGTTTATATTGTTCCATTACCGATATTTTGAGCCATTTTTTGTACAATTTATAGGTTAGCTAGTTCTTCCTTTTTTAGCATTTTTACAATTTTACATTGTGCGTAAATAAAGTGCCTTAATTAAATAAAAAAAATATTATTGTTTAAAGTTTACGCATATTTTACAATTTAAGAAGAAAGTTTTATAGTTTTTGTTAATGTACATATAAATTAATGAAACATTTCTCAAATATAGCATGTTAAAATCTCCTTTATTGTTATAACTTTAATCCTTTCTAAGAAAAAATAAATAAAATAACACTTAGGAGACAAATTTGATTATACAATTGTGGGATACATAGCCGATTCTTAAATAGCGCTTTTTGCTACACACAAGTTTCTCTATTTAGCAGGCAAAACTGTAATATTTAGTTAACATTTAAAGAACTCATCGATTCGTTATAACAGAGCAGAAAGAAAAAGTTTTTTTTTATAAAATAAATACCGAAACTCTTACTTTCATATTAGGCCTGTTTAATGAGCTCGAAACTAGAGTAGAGTAGCTCAGCTCAGAACAGCTTTCAATTTTAAGATAAAATAAAATCGAGGAGAAAATAGCAGATAGCTTAATGAACACCTTTTTTAAATTTTGCAGTCCAAATGCCAAATGATGTAAATATATTAAAAAACCTTAAATTAACTTTTAAACTCAAATATCGCAAATATCACTTATGTCAATTTGACTGTTTACTTTTCTGCTCAAACTTGCTCTATCTAAAAGTAGAGCAGGATAAGATGCTCTAAACTGAGCTACACTGAAGAGCAAAAGTGGAACAGAGATTTGATCTTTAAAATAAATTAAGCTCCTTTAAAGAATAAAATCAGAGGCCGGGTTTTTTTTCAATAAATATTTATTCATTGATATATATTAAATATTAAAACCAAAACAAACATTTAATTCTAGTAAGTCAAAGAGTAACAAAAACATATTAACTATTTTCGAGTCATTGTTCCAATATTGCACCGCACAAAAAATTTCATATTGTTAATACTTAGTCCATAAGCCTTGTGCTTTTTTAATCTGGCCAATCCTGCTTGGCATACTGTCCTAGAGATTGTTTATAATTTCCTGGGGTATGTTCTGAACGTCTTTTGTTCGAAGGCACAGGTCATTCATACCGCACAGTGGTTCTTCGTAATTTGCCAACTTCCTTTTCATATAACTCCATACGTTTTCAATTGGGTTAGCATCAGGACTTTGGGCAGGCCATGAAAGAACTTCGAACTTTTGTTTACATAACCAACCTTTTACTAATTTCGAAGTATGTTTGGGGTCGTTGTCCTGTTGAAATATCACAGATTCCACTTTCCCATTTTTCTAATTGCATCAGGAAGATTTGCTTCCAGGATTTTTAAATAATCCTCCTTTCTCATCTTCCCATCTATTCTCACAAGAGGACCTACCTCTTTTTTGGTCAAACAACCCCAAACCATGATGCAGCCCCCGCCGTGCTTTACTGTTTCCTTTACTTGACCATGTTGTAAGTATTTGGAGTTTTTACTCCAAAACCAGGATCTTCCATCGGACTCAAAACGTTGAATTTTGGTCTCATCAGACCAAATAACCTATGAAAAATAAATATTTTTAATAGACAGCAACTTCTTTTCGGTAATTTCGATTAATTTACCTGCTTCCAGTCATCAAACGTCCAATGGATATGTTTTTCTGCGAAATTTTTTCGTGCGACTTTGTTCTTTGCAGATATAGCCGGTTTTTTCTTCCGTTCAGCTGCTCGTAAGCCGATTTTATTTAAAGCCCTTCTCACGGTCCACGGGCTTGCTCACACCCCCAACGTTAAAGCGGCTTCTTTAGGTGTTTTGCAGCTACCGCTTGTCAGCAAACGTGCGATGGCCCTTGTTTGTCTGTCCGTTAATTTAGTTGGTTGGCCAGATTTTGCAGTTTTAAACTCTCTACTGGTTGATTTCTTAATTCGTTGCACAGATGTGTGTGATACATTAAGTTTTTTCGCGATTACACGAATCGATTCACCATTTTGTAAGAACTCAACAATTCGATGTTTCAAGGAATCATTCAAACACTTCATCTTTTTTTTTAATTACTTCTACCCGCTTCAAAAGTCAACAAAGAACTAACAGCAATTTGGTGAAGAAAAAAACAACATGATAAAACTTGCACAACAAACCGTTAACTATGCCCGCATGCAATATTGGAACAATGACTCGAAAATAGTTAATATATTTTTTTTACTCTTTTGCTAACTAGAATTAAATGTTTGGTTTGGTTTTTATATTTAATATATATCAATGAATAAATATTTATAGAAGAAAGCTGTAGTCATAAAGAACATGTGGTAAGGATCGGTCGAATAGTTTCGGAGATTTTATCAACAAGCCGTCCAAAAACGTCATTTTGAGAAAAACGCGTTTAAAGTTTTCTTTAACGAAAAATCGTGAAAAAATTAGCTCAGGTAGCTAAGTAAATGTCGCTCAAAAGTACACTTAGACTGCTCGGATCTTTATAAAATTTTAGTATGATACTTTTAAATATGTATACTTTTGAAAAATGCAATAAAAAAAATCGATTTTTTGAAAATTCTAATTAGGGTAGACCCCTTAACCGACCTTTTATTTGTTCTTTCTATGAAAAATCAAAGTAATTTTTCCAAATTAGATAAAAATTTGACCAAATGTATCAGGTATGTATGTAAAATATACTTCAAAAATTCATCAGGTTTTTGGTCAGTCAAAAAGAAGCACAGTATTCTGATTTTTTTAACTTGTGACTTCTATGATTTATACTTTCTCCGATTTATATTTTCCTATATTGATGAAATACCTGTCCTAAAAAAGTTGGTTAATGGTTACTTTTTGCATTATGCGGTCCAACTCGGAACATACATTAAGTTCTTACTTTCAGGTTAAAAAACTGTAAAGAACAAATTCAGAGCCTGTCGTCCAAAATAAAGAAAATATTTGATGGAAATATTCATCAACTGGAAAGAGAAATAAGGAATTTTCACGAAACAATGGAGGAGAGGAATTCTGAGTTGCAAAATCTTGAAGATTTATTAAAATCTATAAAAAATCAGGAGAAAAAGATTGAAACCGCCTTAACTGATTTAGATAGAAAGCGAACATCATTGATTCATCAGCGACAACAGGAGCAAGAGTATGTTTCTGAAAGAGCGAAGAAAATATATGAATTATGCGCAGAATTCAATATAAGTGTGCGTAGTGACTTAGAGCAATCAAATGATGAAATCAGTGAAATTCTCAATTCAATAAAGAACGCATTTAAAGCAGAAGAGCAGAAAATATTGAATTTATCTGCTGATCAAGATAAGCAAGATCAAGAATATCAGACCAAAATCGATCAACTTCGTGAAAGTAAGGCTTCGGTTGAAACTGACATTTCATCCAAAAAGTCACAGGTAAAAAAATTTGATATTACTACTCATTATTTTAGATTTCACAAACAAATGTTTGTCTGCTGTATTATGCAAGCCAGAAACAGGTCTTCCTGACGAATTTTAATTAAAATTTTGTATGGTTGCTGGAGTTTGTTTCGAAGTTAAACATTACTCGAGTTTGACTAACACGACTCTGATGCCGACAATTTTGTGTTTTGCTTGCTATGTTCCCGATGTTAACTTTGGCGCACCTAATCGCGGTGTACTTTTAAAAAGTTAAAGAAAGCAGTTGTTAATATGATCTCCGTCTAATATTCCAATAGTTTCTTTTAAAAATCCTCTTCTGAAACAGCTAGGAAGCCCTGTCTTACTGCTTATTCAACACGCAAAGTGCTTAAACCTATAAGTGATGCATCAATAAATATAGATTCTCTAAAACATCAACGTAACGTCTACCACTCTTCTGTCGCTAATTCCATGATAACTGTTCCAGCGAAATGTTAAGCCTTACTCCTTGTATAGTTCTTCCTTCAATCGGTAATCGAGCTACAAGTTACTCTTGTCCTTTTACGCTTTAAGTGCGATTAGGCCATCCTGTAGAATTTCGGAGATCCTTTTTAAGTCAAACGGTGCGAATGTGGTTTACCGTCGTTTGTTGTTTATGTTATTATATATCACATTATAGTGCGATATAAAAAAATTTACTTTGAAAATTGGTTAGATATACAAAAAGTATACAATATCACATCACTCGCCAATGTTTTACATTAGAATCTGATATCCATTTTTACCAAAACTTCCCTTTGGTTTGTTTTGCCGCAACACTTTCAATCTTAACGTTTAAAACTGTGGTTGTATCTGTAATGTTCGGAAGTCAAAGCAATCGGATGAAATAATTAAGTACTTTCTCTATTCATCACAATGCAGATGTTTTTTGTAATCTTTACTTTATAATGTGATATTTGCTGGCTTTGACCTCATCGAGGTGACTTTGCTTGGCATTTGCAGGTCCCTTCATCACTCCTTGTGGCTTTGTATGTTTTTGTTTTGTTTTAAGACCGGGACTATGCAAAATTTTTCTTTGATTTTTGCAACATTCGTGGCTTGAAAAGCAACCATTTTCGGTTCACTACCACTTGTCCGTGGAAAAGCCGGCTGTTTTTGTACTAAGCGAAACCAAGGTTGCTTCTGATTCTAATATTAATGAATATCGCATTCCTGGTTATCACTTAGTGCCGCTCTTCTCTCCCCAGAGGGGAATCGCGGACTATATTTGAAATGATGTGCTATACTGCAATCTCCCTCAATTCTCATATGCTAGTCTAGAATTTAATTATGTCTGGATTAGATTTAACTTCCATCGGCACACCATTCATTTTTGCTTTTTATACCGCAGCCCGAATATGTCTTACACTGACACTATGTGTTCCTTTCGAAATCGTTCTTGCTGGCGATTTCAACGTCCACAACACACAGTGGCTCCAGACTTTCTACCACAAGTTTGCCTGGAAGACACGTCGAGTTATTTAACGAGTCCTTTAATTCACAACTATTGGTTGAGTGTCCGACTCGTGTTCCTGATACTATCCAGACAAGTACTCGGTTTTGGTAACTGTTCCCTCGGGAAATTCAGACCTTATCTCCGTCCAATTCTCCACCACTTCTCTGATAACCGGTAATCTAAATTCTACCAAAAGATTAGTGTGGTATTATAAAAATACTGAAATGTCGCTACATTTTCGCACTCGGGAAGTTTTTAGGGTACTTTCGAACCTAGACGTATCCAAAGCTACTGGACCTGGTGTTTTCTAGTCTCTGGTTTTCTGTGCCTCTGCCTTGGCTAAACCTCGGCGCAAACTTTTTCACCTGTCATACTAAACAGAAGCGTTTCTATGTCTATGTCTTCTAAACAGAAGCGGCTCTTGTTCAGCAGGTAACTAAAAAAGGACAGGCATGCGATCCTCTAACTACAGCCTAATTGCACTTACTCTTCGGTGTTACCTAAAATTTTTCTATCAATGATTTCGAGTACGGTTCCCGCGCTGGTCGCGCAACCGGAGACTTACTAACTCCTCTGACGGAGCGTTATAATTATTATCTCCATTATTTTGGGGAGTTGGAAATCGTACCACTTAATATTTCAAAGTCTTTCGATAGAGTCTGGCATGCTCCCCTTTTATCCAAACTTCAAGCATTTGGCCTGCACCCTCACCTCTTAAAATCAATAGAGAATTTTTTGTGAGGCCATTCAATTCGTGTAATAAATAATATAGGGAATTACATATGATCACTCAAAGTTCAGTTCTTTCACCAACCTTATTTTTTCTTTTCTTTATATCCCACTCACAATCTTATTCATAGTTTCGCCGACGACAGCACCCTTGAATTCAATTTTGATTCGGTAATGAATTCTCTGAGAATGCTACATAAATTGACCAAGAATGCATGTTTCGATCATTAAACAACCACATTTCCATTACCCTCGCTTGAGGCTTGAGTAAATCGTGTTATGTTTTATCCATTCAAAACTCAATGTTGTTTAATGTCCCTTAAAAACGAGCAGTCCACCCTCAACCTATTTCAGTCGACGGAGTGAATAAAATCAATTCGCCTCTTTAAACATCTTGGGTATTGAGATATCCAGCAATCTTAGTTGGACCGAACATATATTTGGAATCGCTAAAAATGCGATGAAATGCTTGGGTTTTCTACAGAGATGGAAGAAATATTTCACGCTTTTTGAATGTCGACAGAATGTCAGCTGTCTCTCACTCTTCTATCGCTATTTCCATGACCATTGTTCTAACGAAATTGCTACCCTGATTCCTTCCAGACACATGACAACGGGCAATGCAACAGTTTCACTCCCACCCATATACTCACAGTACTTCACAGTCACTCCCACCCATAACCATCTTTTGTTTTTCCCTCATCTTATGAGCCCGAAACTCTTCAACGAGGCGTACATCGACACCTCCTTAACTCAATCTCTTAACCCATTTCCCTTAGCCTTAATTCCTTTCCTGATAGCCTGTGCTTTAGCATCATATGGAATTCCCTAAGCTTTGGTAATATCAAATATAAAAAAAATTTATCATAGTATGTAATTGATTCTATAACTTTGGTATAAATGTATAATTTTATAGTGCATAATTATGTTAAACGTGATTTTCTAATTTAAAAAAATTTCTAGAAAGAGCAAATGCAAAGGGAGGAACGAAAGTTAGATGGTCAAATCAAATCTGTAGAATGCGGAGCTCAGCAATTAAAAGGGCTAACTTCTGAAATTGAAAAAATTAATGAAGTTTACACAAATTTATGTAAAACAGTAAATTTAGAAGATCTTAAGAAAAAAATTGCTGAAAAACGAAAAAACGTTAATCAGTTGCAAACACAGGTAGAGGAGCTTGACAGTCAATTAACTTTTTTAAATTCAATATCAAAGCTAACTGCCGAGATTAGCTTGAAAGAAAAAGAATTAGAAAAACGTGAACAAGAAATGAGACGAGTAAAGAGTAAACATTCCGATAACCTTAAGAAGGTATTCCCTAATCGCACTATTGAAGTTAATTTTAAGAGAAACTTACAAAGCGCTTATGAAGATTTACAACGGAACCTGAAAGAGTACAACGCTAAGATCAATGCTTCTAAATTAAAGGAGCGTGAACTACAGCTTACGAGGAAAAATCAAAAAGACAAATTAATTAAAAGTGAAAAAGATCTAGAGGATAGCAAAGAAAAGGTTTTTGAAAAATGCCATTCTGTTCCATATGAAGAGCTTCTAGCTAGATGCAAAGAAACAATTCAAAAGCTGCAACTAGATCTTGGGGCTTTTAAGTCAGCAGAAGCAATGTATAAAAAGTAAGTACGAAAGAAATTAATTTAAAAGAGCATATACAATTTTATATGTATTATTCAGGTACATTCAGAAGATCGAAGACGATCCCTCTTGCCCTTTGTGCCATAAAACTATGTCTACACATGAAGTAAACACTATGCTAGTGTAATACAAGTCAAGAATTAATATGTTTCATTTAAGGTTTCAGATTTAACAAATGAATTATCAGATGAAATTCATCGTTTACCAGATAACATAAAACGTACCGAAACTGTGCTTAAAAAAGAACAAATTAAGTATGAAGCATTGTTAAGTTTAAGACCTGTTATTGAGAAAGTGCAACGTTTGGAAGAAGAGATACCTAAAATGAAAAGTGAATTGAAATCTTCTGAAGAAAAGTTATCTGAGGCTGCGAATGATGTAGAAAACTACCAGTTGCTTACATCCGAACCTTCGGCGAATCTTGAACTGGTTAATTCTATGTTAGGAGACATGAGCTTGCTGGACGAAGCATTGAAGGACATATCAAGATTGCGAGCTGATTTAGAAAAACTTAAGGTAAGTTTTTTAAATATTTATTTGCATATTTAACTTCCAGTTTTATTCGCTCCTTTTGATTATTGAAATGACACTACTAAGTTCGACTCCTAACATTAGTAAATTACGCTACACTGCTAAATATATGAATTTTTTGCATATACAAGATACCTTTATTTGAACATAGTTTTTCTTTCTTCAGCTCAAAGATTTTATGAAATTCTCTGTAAGTGCCGCTTTAGAATGTATGCTGCTACATTTAAGAACATTATAATATTTAAAAATAAGGCATATGAACATTTTGACAAGACTCTCCATTTTTTAAATACTTTAAAACCGAAAGTCAGGTTAACGTAACGTCCGTGTACAAATATTTCCACATTAACCTGGCATAGAGATGAATCTACATATTTTCATCCTACTTCATAACGCGCGGGCCGATTTTGATGTTTTTTATTTTATTATATAAAGTATGTTCCCTGCTAATAAAAGCACGTAGGGTGGAGTGGGGGAAGTTATAGGGTCGAATTTTCGAAGACCGATTTGAAAGATACTGCTTTTGAAGTGTGGCGAAACTGGAAAGTGTTTTAAGATTTTACAAATACCATAAATAAGTTGTTTTAACTGAATTAATTGTTTTTAATGTTCCGTATCATAATTGAAAAAATGCAAAACTTATGGATTCACTTCGGTGTCCACCGTCTGTCACAGGCAGTTTTATCTGAAAAAAATTGAAATTTAGCATAGAGATAGAGTGTGATGGCCCAGTTATAGCCGTGTTGAATTTTTATTGTGGGGGTAAATTGGGAACTGGAACAATTTCTTTTTCAAGTTGTTCAATGCGCATATCCCGAATTCCGGAAACCAGAAAAACGTCAGATACCGTATGAAGTCAATGCCGGCCCGAACCTGTGGTGACTTACTGTGATGGAAATGAAGAACGGAAATTTCTAGAACTAAGTTGCTAAACTTTCTAGAATTAAGCTAAGTAGTATAAATAGGGCTGAGTAGCAGCCAGTAGAATAGTTTTATCTCCTTGATATGGCTTTAATCGGTCAATGGGCCCCCGCTGTATCCTGTAAACCACATCGTTGATGCGTAAACCACATCGTTGATGATTATCCTTTTCGTCGCCGTAGGTGGAATAGCCAGACGAGGTCTCCTTCCCTGAATCCGCTAGAATTAGCTCTGATGTTGTATCGTGTTTTCATTCTATCGCTGGATGTCTTGAGGTTCTTTCTTGCCAGTACAGGGCGTACATAAATTATGTTTCCGAAGAAATTTATATTATTTAAACGAAACCAAAGAATCAAGCTTAATAAGATTACATTCCGTGATCTCGAAATAAACTGACGTTCATATAAAATTTTTTAATATCTAGCAAAAATAGTTGCCTGTGATTAGATATTTTAAAAAAATTACCAATTTTACTTTTTTTTTCTTAAATCAAACTTGAACTTAATATAACAACAAAAAAAGAAAAATGTCCCTATTTATTAACTGTATACAGATATGATCGAAGTTTTTGCTGAGAATATTCATTGTTTTTTTAGAAGCGCATATTTTTTGATTTTATTTGTCTTTTACCTTTACGGCTTGCTCTTTAATTTTTTTTTTAATAATTGTTCAGCTTTGTTCAATTGCTTGCAAATCTTATCAGTCTGACGGGTAAGAATTGCGCGTGATAATACTTCCAATTTTACTTTATGCCAATCGAATGAGCGTTTAGCATAGTGGGCAGTTTGGTGATGAGCGTTTCCATAAAACTATCAGAAGTCGATTACTTAGCACCACGCACCTTATTAATTGTTGAATAAAATTAGAGTCAATAACGGCGAACTGCGTTAGAATCAGACAAAAAGACGAAGGGATATGCTCATTCCCTTATTCTTATCTCTCAGGTTGCACTAAAGTTATCATAGAAATATTCGCATCTTTTTCTAGGCGATATCTAGTGTCAAGCACTTGCAAAAAAGACGAAGGATGGTTGATTTTCAGTCACTTAATCCGAACTGTAAAAGTGAATTTTGTAAGGTGCACCTTATTAACATATTAACATATTATTAACTAAGCTGCATATTAACCTATTAAAGTTGCAATTGCGGTGAGAAAGGTACCGCAAGCGTATGCTTGCGTTACAACACCGTGCAGCGCTCCGCATTGCGATCTCCTACTGCACGGTCTCGAAACCGGCAGTGCTAGTGGTCGCGGAGGTCATACCCATTGACCTCTTAGCCAGGGAGCGGCAGTTCGTCCATCGGGAGAAACCCATCCTGGGGGGAGGCCGCGAGAGTGGCTCGAGCCAAGACTATGGCGTCCTGGCAAGAAAGATGGGATGGAGAGTCGCGGGGCTGGAGGACAGCCCGAGTGATTCCTCAGCTGGACACTTGGCTGAACCGTCAGCACGGCGAGGTGGACTACTACCTCACCCAAATGCTGACGAGGCACGGACATTTTCGGGCCTTTCTCCACCGTACAGGGAAGGTGCCGAGCCCGTGCTGTGTGTACTGCGGCTCTCCATCGGACTCCGCTCTCTGTATCCGTTGGAGAGGGGAGAGAGCCGAGTTGGAGGCGGAGACGGGCAGCGTGACCCCGGACAATATAGTTGGTTTCATGCTGCAGAGGGAGGACCACCAAAAGGAGGGAGATGACAACGGGACTCCCTAACGGAATCGCCAGCTACTTTTGGGGGGGGGGGGGGGGGGGGGGGCAGGAGAGCGCGGCTCCTAGGGAGCTCCTGTTGGAGGCTGTTCTATAGGAGGACTCCACTGCGAGGTAATGCCTCCAAGTCTGTTTCGTTGCGGTCTTCCTGGAGGGGGGGGGGGGGGGTTAGCCAGTAGGACTGGTCGTTGGCCAGGTGAGCCCGGCACATGGTTGGCTTCGGTCACCTAGCGTAAACGCATTTGCCTGCTTCCATAAAAAAAACCTATTGAAGTGGCGTTTGCACACTGAAGTGTTTACTGGTTTTATCTTTATTGTAAAAGAGTTAAATTGCCCTAGTGTTTGCCATTTTATTAAGGGGGTATTTACATCACTTTGGCCAACAAGGCTCATTTTTATTATTTTTTTCGAAATCTTTATTGCTTTACACACTCCCCTTACCCTAATTCCCTTCCGGCCAAAGCCATGATAACGCATCAAATGATCAGTTTAGGTCCAAGTGTTAATTTTCTTGTGATGACCCGACGTAACATTACTTTGTTTAATTAAACTACTAGCTTTGAGTGAAACTGGCTTAAAGATAATTTGGTAGCATTAGGTCTGTTTCTTTACCCAAGTTTGGGATCCCTCGTGTGCAATAATTTACACGAACTTACACATTTTTATTTTGTTATTTTTTTACGTATGACCGGGCATAATTTCGTAACGCGTGGACCGATTTTGATGATTCCTTTCTTGTTGTATAAATGTGTGAGCTCCACTGGTACCAAGACAACAATTTATACGATGGGGTGGTTTCCGAAGGGGGCGTTACCCGATTTCTGAAAGCGCACAGCTATTTGGATGATTCTCTTTTGTTGTATACGGTAAAATCTCCCTTTCCTACTATATGGAAAATTGTGGACCTAGGGTAGGGGTGGTGGACTGATTTAGATGATTCTGAATGCATAGAGTATCTATTTGTATTCTGACAACAATTGTGGCTTGTGGTGAGGGATGGAGGAGGGGCGACACCTAGCTTCATAAAGCATAGACCGATTTTTATGATTTTGATTCTTTTGTAGAGAATATGTTTCCTGGTTGATAACAATTTTGTACTTAGAGTGACTACGATATTTCTCTCTTGCTGTATAGAATACGGTGGCGCACTAGGGTCATGTTAAGAATTTTCTATTTTCGAATTAGCCGCGTAAATCGTATCTAACTTATATGAGTGCTGATAATAGTACTCATCCCGAACGTGGTCACCGGAAACTGCCTGAAGTTGTTATCGGTCACTTTTCGATTATAAATCATTTCGAGTCAACTGCATCGAGGTGTTAAGAACAGGATCCCATGTCCGTGAAAGCGTAAAAACTATTGTCGCGATTGAAGTTTTGTCGCCACTTAATTTCAATACCTCACAGACAAGACGCGGAGTATAACGAAATTAGCGAGACAGGACTGCAGATTTTTCCAAATGAATCCAATGATATTCTTTTGGATGGTCCAGTATGTGCTCGCTGATTGCTGATCTTTCCCGCTGAATTTTGCTGACCGCATTTATGTGTTCTCTCAGACGGATTGTAATACTTCTTTATGTTTGCCCAATGTACGATGACCCAAAGCTACAAGGGGCTGCGTATACACCTGGTGTTTGGAGTGGAAACCGATCTTTAGGTGATTGGAGGTAATTTTTCAATTTCACATACCTGAACCAAACTTTCGGTTTTAGTGGTGAAATTCTTAGGGCTGTCTTCTCAATATGTTCCATCCACAAATCTGCAACTAAGGGCGCTAATATCAGCGAGCACATACATATACATATATAGTACATACAGGTACTTTACAACCAAATCTATCAATATATCCATTTTTAATAAAGTGTTGTATATATGATGTCAAATAATCAACGCACAAGGACTAACACTTTCTATGTCTGATTAGTCGGCATCTCGCTCATTCAAAGGTTGCAGGACGTTTAATGAAATTTGAACTTCGACTTTCCTTTACATTTTGGCTTTTCGAAGTTTTTAACTCAAAACTAAGCTTTTTGGAGATAAAACTTTTGTGCACTTGACCATCGAAGTGTGGGATGGCACATAAGTACAAAAGTACAAACATTTAAGTGATTACATTTATACCGATTGATAGATTAAACTTGAAAGTATATAAATTGATAATAAATATCAAAGATGACATAAATCATAAAAATGTGTTGACTAAATGCAGTTAACCTTACTTTTTTCTAACGAATTATCATGAATTTAGTTTCTTTACTTCTTCATTTCTTGCTAAAATCTCTCTCACCAGAGGAGTAAGAATATAAAATATATATATATATATGTATTAGTTAAAGATCCATGCAGATAAAAGTAATAATTTCTTCTCTTTAAGGCCAACCTTCCAGAAGGTAGCCAATCCGCAGCATCAATGGAAGACGTTCAAATTAATAAAACCGCCATGGCAGCAGAATTAAAAAATGAGAGATCAGATGTCGATGTCCTTCAAGCTAGATATGAAAAGGAAAACGAGACATTAAATAAGATACGAGAGAAAAGAAACAGGTAAGATAATTTGTTTATCAAGAGATTTTCTTAATTAAACGCTACGTATATATCGCAGTTTAAAAGATAAACAAATTAAACTTCAAGAAGATGTACAAGCTCTCTCGCAGTTAAAATCTCGAAAAGACGAAATCACAACAAAACTCAGTACTTTTGGCACCGACATATCACAGCTCCAAAATAGGTTACAAACTCTAAAACAAGAGTTAAACACATGCAATGTGGAAAAGCAAAAGATAAAGGAAGAAAACAAACATATACTTAACCAAGCCACTAAAAAATTGGATAGCTTGAAGAAAATTGATCATGACATTCAGAGGTAATTTCATAATTCTGTTTTTCTTAGCGCTACTAAAAGAACCCTATCATAGGTATACCAAGGAACTTAATAATTTGGAAAAGCTTAATTTAGCGGAAGAAATTGAACGCTTAAAGACTCAGATGAAAAAACACATGGACGAAAGAAAAGCAAAGGTTCGTAGTGAATTTTGAACTAATATTTAATTTATTACACTAATCTTTTAATTATAAATATTCTAGGCCAATGAAAATTCGGAGACTTCCAAGAAGATCGACAAGATTAAAAGTGAAATCTCAAGCCAGGAAATGTTAGAGAGGGATTTGAGGGACAACAAAGAGCTAAAATTAATTCAACAGAAGGAGAAACAACTTCAGGATCAATATGATGAACTAACGAAAGATATGGGAGAATTGGATTACAAAAGTGTCTCGAAAGAAAAAGATGAATTACACAATAAACGAGATAATATAACAGTAAAGAAGGGGGAACTACTTGGACAAAAGGGTGAAATTAATAACCAAATCAATAAACTACGCTCAGAATTGAATGAAGTTAAATACAAAGATTCTGTAAAAATTTTTCGTAAGAATTTCTACGAAGTTGAGATTTTAAGGCAAATATATGCTGATTTAGGTCAGTACCGAGTAGCTCTCGAGTGGGCTCTAATGAGGTTCCACGCAGAAAAAATGGAAAAAATCAATCGCCTTATTCGAGAACTCTGGAGACAAATATATCGCGGAAATGATATTGATTACATACAAATTCAAACTGATGAAATGAAAACTGATGCTGATAAAAAACGCAGCTACAACTACCGAGTAGTTCAATCGAAGAATGGGTCTCAAATCGATATGCGAGGAAGATGTAGTGCAGGTCAGCGAGTTTTAGCTTCTCTAATAATTAGAATGGCATTAGCTGAAACATTCAGCAGCAACTGTGGTGTTTTAGCTTTAGATGAGCCAACTACTAATTTGGATCGAAGCAATATTATTTCTCTATGTGAAGCATTAAATAAGATTGTAGAAGAAAGACAGTCTCAAACTAATTTTATGTTGATCATTATCACCCACGATGAGGAATTTATATCAGCGCTGGGGAGAATACGAAATTATTACAAAGTATTTCGCGATGATAATGGGAAATCCGTTATTAGGAAGGTTAGAGTGGCATAATCGTATTTTGTATTGTTCTATTGATATTATTGTTAAGAGTTCACTGGTTAATAAACATAAATGTTAACAGAGTTAAAAACAATATAATTTTGGTGGTTTAGGACATTCGCACATTAGGGTGGTCCTTAATTTGTCTTTTTTTCAATTCCTCTGGTTTTCAAAGTAAAATAGTAAAATTTAAAGTATTTCAACGGAATTTTATGATCTTGTCTTACAGGGGGTTTTATTTTAAATTGCCCCACATCCTACCCTAGATACAAGCCTGGAAGCAAATACGAACAGCTAGATGTTCATTGCATGTGAAAACATGTTAACCATGGGAAAAGCTTGGGAAATTCTCCTTTCTTGCCATATTTAAGTTTTAACCTGACATTTGTTTGATGTGATCCCACAGATGTTTTGAATACGTTATAACGCTAAAAACTTTCTTTATAATTTTCATTCAAGGTGCGGTGTTTTAAAGAAAATACTTTCTCTAGGGTTTGTTCTGCTGAAGTATTAAGCTTGTAATTCGTCAATGACGTCAGCATTTCTCTTTGATTTTGCTTGGGAGAGTGTGCGGTTTTAATACAAGCATTGTAAACGTACAAACAAATTAAATAGTAACGACACGCTTGGTTGTGAAATGGCCATTACTGTAATTATCTATAGTAGACTGTGATTGCTCGCTTTTTCTCATTTGTTAAGTTTGAAGCTGTCAATCTTTGACATTTGAGTAGTAACAACTATAAAACTATCCCGTTAAAAACTGGAAGGATAGGCGTTTCCAAAACGCATGCGGATTTAAAATGCTCACAAAGCCCAGCGGACCATGGACAACGCCGTAATGGTTTTTTTTAAGACGATAATTTTGAGTGACAAGACTCATTTTCATCTCTCTATCGCATTTGGACCTCTAAAAGCCCAAGAGGTACACAAAAATGCAACATCATGACAAAAAATTGCTGCATCTTCGATGAATGAATTTATTTAATCAGTAATAGTTTTCAATTTTTACATGTTGAGCACTGCTGGAATTCTATGTTTCCACTTTGCAATTTTTCTACGTTTCATTTCACATTTCAAACTTAGTACACCTTGCACATTTTTGTTTTTACTTTTGATAGAAAAAATTGTTTAGAGTCAGAGTCAAAGTAGCGTTCTTATGAACAGTGTCAGAAATAATCAATTAATGTTAAAAGTTTCCAATAATAAAATTGTTAATATTTAATTTTTTAAATCGGTTTTTTCATATTTTAACTTTTTTACGTTGTGCAACGGTAACATCAAGCCATCTTTGAAGACAATTTTAAAATCCTAGGAAAACAACGTTTCTCTAGGTCAGGCCTTATTAAGACCTGTAATAATCATTGCCCACCAAGGGTTTCAAATTTTCCAGATCATGAAGACATCCGAGTTGAAGTATCCAATTCGAATGACTTACATTCAATTCTGTATACCAGAACTTGATGCTGAAGAAAACACAACGCTGAACGAATAAAGTGCGTATATGACGTAATTAAGTCGTCATATACTCCACAAATCCATAATAAATAAATATGATAAAAATGGATTTTTTAGCAAAAATAGATTGTAACCTCTAAAACAAGAGTTAAATATATGCAATCCGGAAAAAGCTGAAGATAAAGGAAGAAAACAAGCATATACATACTTAACCAGGCCAAGGAGTTTGAGTTAAACTACTGCCGAGGACGGACTTGTCGCCGGGACTTGCTCCCCAATTCGGTTGCGAAAGTAAATTAATAATTCAAAGTTATTAAAAGTGTTAATCATGCGCCTTACAACAACTGGTTGAGTGTTCGACTTGTGTTCCTGATACTATGGGTCATAACGCGCATCTTTTGGATCTTTTTCTAACACCGGACCATTGCCGTATCTGCGGCCAATTCTCCGCCTCCGCTCTGACAACCGCTGACCTAAATTCCGCCAAAAGATTAGGGTGGCATTATAAAAATGCTCACTTCAGTTTGAACGACAAAAGCAACACTTAAAGAAACAATCCTAATAACTGCAAATACATTTAATGTTGTTATCGGTAATTAGGGAAATCCATGCTCACAGGCAACCAACAGATGGCTGCAGGTGGGCATGGATTGTATTGACTACTAAGTTGTTTGTCACCACCTAGTCGTAGCTTACAACCAAGGGATAAAGGAAAGGTTATGGGAACTACCGGGGTCAGTGTAAGTTGCCGTGCAGGCTTGGTCGATGACCGAAGAGGTAAGGGGCCCGCCTAGCGAGCCGTGCTAAGGTCGTCGGATCGGTGTGAGTTCTTGCCTCACACTCCTCGGTACACTCACTCGAACTTTATTGCGGGCTCTCTTAATTGTCCTCATACGGACCGAAGACTCTAGAAAAGGAATGCACAATATTTTATGGGAATAAAAGCAAAAGGAATACAAAAAAACCGATGTCACGTTCCGAACGAGAAGCAACTTCAGCCTCCAGATGACACGAGGCTTATAGGGCTTGCCCTCCCCATCCAACGACTATGTCAAGCCCTAATTGCGACATAGTCCCATTAAACCCTCGGACAGTTGTCTGGAACTAGACGATTGGAAAGAGAGGGATCGAGAAGAGTATCGGACCTAGGTTTAGCACATTTGGATTATTATAAAAAGTCTACTAGAACTTGACTATGTTAAGGTTATCAATCATGCAGTCAGTCGGACCAACTCACGAAACGAAAACTCTAAACTTTGACTTGATTATTGCAACTAGTAAACGACATTGAGCAATTTGAATTGGAATTTGAATTTATGGGTAAATTCCAAGCTATGCACTTAAAGAAAGTTTTTCAATTAGTTAAAAGATTATAGAATTTATTCCATAAGCATTTATTTACTGTTCCAACAAAAAAAATGACAATCGCAATGTCATACCGATTTAGCTAACCAAACATAAGTAATAGGAAATCCCTTTGTATAGAGCATAAGTAAACCATCTATACTATACTGAGAAGGCTTCAAGTTAGATTATTCAGTCACTAATCATTCAATTCCAATTAGTGACAATCCCAGTGAATCAACTTCATATTACACATTGCAAACTACTGAATATTCAGTTTCAGAGAAAACTTCCAAGTTTCGCTAGCTAGTATTGTAGAGGGTAGATTGAACTGCTATGAGAGTAGTGCTCACATAACAATGTTCAGCAAACTCAACTACTACTAGGCACTGTTACAGCCCAAGTATGCGACAACAAAGGTGAAATGATTCAGTGTAGAGCAATATTACACGATCATGAGGTACTAGGTTAGGTTAGTGTGTTATATAGTATAATAAGTAGTTACTATATTATATTTGCCAACACAGTCTCTTGCAGACATGTATGAATCTTAAATATTATACAGTAAACTTGTATAGGTGTCACAGTTTTGATAACACCGTTAGTTATACTCGTAATAAAATTTAATTTAAAGAAAACATCTGCGTAGAAGAATTTAATGAAATTTGAGCATCAGGAATGCAAATTTGCCAAGAAGGTGAATGACCTCAGTGCAATATGCTTAATTGTAATTTTTATTGATTGATTATTCAGTAAATTTTTTTTATACGATGTGGCCAAATCCTAGGGGACAACCCTTTGATGCGTTAGCATTGTTTTGACCGGAAGGGAACTAGGATAAGGGAAGTGAGGAAAATTGAGTCGTGTTTTTGCATTGCTGCGAGCTAGACAACAGCCCAGAGACGGAGTGGATTATTTTAATTTATTAATAAAAGCTCACTGGGAGACCTGGTCTCGAACCCTCAACGAATTGATCCAACTCCGTCTCCTTAGTTTTTAAGACCGAAATTGAATATTATAGTAGGTTTAGCACTTAATGCACATTCAACACGTCGCAAGGTACAAATACTTTGTGACATTTCGGTTTAAAGTTAATAATTTCTATGCACAGGTATTTACTTGGGCATCCAGCGGGGAATGGAAGAATTCGTCGCTTTAGTAAAAAACACTTGGTATTTGGTAGCTTTAACGGAGCATCAAAATTAACCCAACTCCTACGATTATGATTACTTTCTGCACCATAAGGTAAGTTGAATGCTTGACTGAAGGAAGAATGTATTCATAGAGTATCTTTCTCTGGCGAACCCTAGCTCTTCTATCTGGTCCAATGTAGTTAAATTTGGACTCATCTGAGAAACGATCTTGGCGTTCAAGAGCCCATTCGTCTCATTCTCTTCGAGAAAAGAGGCTTTTTTCAAGGTCACTTATTCTAGGCGATATGTGGTTGAGCCTTCCCTGAACTGTTTGTACACTAATTTATACTTTGGTTGGTTGGTTTTCGAGGGGAGAAAGATGCATGTCTTCCTTGCACTGAGGCCTTTAGTGGCCCGTTGCACGCCCCCTGCTCGTCAACGTACCTTAAAGTCCACTGTCGAGTAAACTTATCCCCGTAACGAATTCGATAATTCGATTATACCCTGATTTCTTAACTTCTGCTAAATCTTCGCAGTAGAATGTTCCTAAGATTCTGGATCTTTTTTGCGTTAGGGCTGGCATTGGCCGAGAACGTGTAATACGGTCTCGTCTTCTTCCCCACATCCCCTTCATAGACTGGTGTTTGCTCTTCCTATTTTTATGGCATGAGCTCTTAGTCTTGCATGTCCTGTCACAAGGACAACAAGAAGTTTCAGTTTGGCTTTGTTAAGCTTAATGATCTTATCAGATTCATGTGCACTAAGAGTTCCCCAAAACGCCTTTGTATGTCTGGCGATGTCGGATCCCTCCCAGTTTTTGTGTGCCTCCTCGTTACCCATTCCATGATTTCTTTTCATGGAAGGGTATGCTCAGGTTGAGCAGTGTCCTCATTTGCGCCCACCGCGCCAGCTCATTTGCTTTTTCATTTCCTGGGATGCCACAGTGCCCCGACACGTATATTAGGGTGACATCGTTTTGTCTCCCTAGTTCCGTGAGGGTCTGTTTACATCCCTCTATCGTTTTGGATTTAACCTCAGCGTTAGTTAAAGATTTTATGGATGCCTGGCTATCCGTGCATATTGCGATCCTGGAGGATGTTATTCCTCGTTCTATTAGCTGTTTAGCTCCTATCTCTATCGCTGCGATTTCACATTGAAGAACCGAAGAGGAGTCGTTAACCCCTCCCCATAAATCCAGGTTTAGTTCCTCGCACGATATTCCATAGCCACAGCCACGCTCGCATTTTGAGCCGTCTGTGTAAGTCGCGTGTTTTCTTGAATCACCCTATTGTTGATCCATTCACTTTTTGTCGGGAACTGAGTTTTGAAGATTGCCTCCAAATTTGGATTACCCATTTTGAAGTCCCAGCAATCTTCTTCCTCAAAGAACCTCTTGATCGTATTTCCATTACATACTTGGACGATCTTCTCATGTTGAGTTTGTAATCCCCCTACCTTCCCCAGTGTTATCATGGGTCTGATTACACATGTGTATATCCATTTTATAATATAGGCTCTTACCGCTTTGTTTTTCTTCTCGTGTAGGTGCCTAGCCCAATTTAGTTTCCCGTCCATCAGCACACCCAGAAATTTGGCCTCATTCTTTAAGGTTAATCTAGTTAATCAGAAATTAAAAAATAATTTACGATTATTTGTAAAAAGTAGATCTTTTAAAGCATTCAAACCTGGCGGAGGGAGTCATATTCGCTGTCGTTCTCTCAGCGAATATGACTCCTTTAATAGATATACAAAAATGTACGAAAAACACTTGATCCGAGTGAATTTATCATAAAATCCAAAACAAAACTGTTCAAACACTTCCGCCTTCCTTTTACAGACCATCCTGTAGCATTAACAACGCTTTTAATGTCTCGTTTTTGAATGCTTATAGGAATGAACTTGCTTTAATTTGTCTAAAGTTAAATTAAAACATCTTTTGAATAGTTAGCTTATTTAGTGTCACTTCTTTTTCCCTTTTAACGCTATTTTCTTTTTCCGAGCTAATTTGGTTTCAGATGAAGTTATTAGTTGCAAATTATATAGTATAAGATTTGTAGTAGTCAGCCTTTGACAAACTCGCAATAAATAAAAGATCTGGGTAGGTCTTCGTAAGAATAAAATCTAAAAAAAAATCATCACGATCATTATTGAGTCCTTTATGTTGCAATTATATGCAAACCTGGGTATATGGACACGTTCGTTCACAAGGGGTTAAGTGGAATCTATTTAAAAGCAAGAGCATGTAATAATTAAACAGTCCTTTAGTTCCAACACACAATTCCGTTTTGCTTGCAAAAACAGTTTTTTAATTAAGAAATATTAATTCAGTTTTTCAATGTAAATAATTTTTTTATAAACTATTTTTCCTGAAATAGAAGCTTTATTTGAAATAATGGGCCTGTTCATAAACGCAGATTTGCGCAATAACTGCCCAATTCAGCCGAATCGAATGAGTTGTTGAATAATGCAGCTCCAGAGCAAACCCTCAATGCAGACGTTTGTTGGTTCCTAAATTTTATTCATTCAACTAGCAGTGTATTGTTGCGTACTGGGACCAACCCTGCTGCTGGATGATTGCCCAAGGTAGGCTATTACTTGGAACGTCATCAACTGAACGTCAGCTGATGATACTTCGGATCACAGCCTCCGCTGGGCAGTCAGCAGAAGGTTGAGCAGAGATGAAGGATGGCATGCTAGATTGCTAGCGATTGAGATAGAAAAGTGAGGTGGTTCACATTGGATGCTATCCCCGTTCGTGGTCGCACAACAAAAGAACATGAATCATGCCTTTCGGAAATGGAAGGGGGTGAACGAAAACAAAACGAAAAATTTCGAAAAGAAGAGAAACTTGAAGAAAAAAACCCGCGAAAATTAAATAAAGAAAACTCTGAAAAATAGATCTAAAAAAACAGGAGGAAGGATTGGATTGTTTGGTGCAGGCCCCATACGTCCAGGGGGCCTTATCTTCCATCTTCTGGATGTTCTTGAATAATACCTGAAATGAGAGTAGAGGACCACTCACCCTATTATGAGGGTCCTACTGCGATTAATCAGACATCGGTTGCGCAATATAATGGAGCGTCATCTAAGCACAAATGTAATTAATTGTCGCAGATATCGCGAGAGACATCTCTCTATAAGGGAATTATATGAATTAAATGTTCTGAGAAATACTATATTTACAATAAGATTGTTCAGTAAAGAAAAGTTTTTATATACTAAAGAAAAGATTCGTGTAATAAGTGTTTGTTAATCATTACAGATCCTGGACACGAGATTAGAGAAACAAATGACAACTTAAGACTTAATTAAGCGTTAAATGATAAATGCCAACTTAGGTCCAAAATCGACCGTCGAGATCTGCCAAATAATCAAACGATGTCGTTTGGACCGAACTGTTCGGCAGAGTCGACTTTTTTGATCGGGTTAATTTCGCAATTTTTTGTAGGGCGAATGTTCTTATCCGTAGAAAAATTACAGCATGGGAAGGGTAATAATGTCTGACTCTTGCACCCGACACTTTGTTGCGAGCCGGGACCAACACTGCTGCTGGTTGAATGCCCAAGGCAGGCTATGACTCTGGATGACACCAACTGTAAATCAGCTGATGTCAGCCAGTATCAAGCTCCCACCGGACATTCATCCGTCAGCATATGCTTGAGCAGGACGGGGGATGGCATGCTAGCAGGCTAGGGGCTGCGTTAGAGAAATGGGGGTTCAGAAGGGGGGATACCATCCTGCTCCTGTTCGCGCAACGAATGAAAAATCATGCCGAGGATTGGAAAGGAGGGACTAAATAACGCGATGAAAAAAAGGGGAGAACACAAAAGAAAAAACCCGAATCTAAAAAATGGAAAAAAAATCTGAAGAGAAAGAAAAAAAGAATGAAACCAAAAAGGGGAAAAACGGAGGGATTGCGGCAGGCGTTGCCGGACTTACCGGAGATCGTTTGGGGAGTCTGGTGTTGCGACTCCTCTTGCTTGGCCCATGCCCCAACCACCCGTGCACCTAGGGGGCCGACGTCATCTAGATGCCCTTTAACCTGAAAGTAAGGAGGGCCACTCACCTCATTATGAGGGCCCCACCCATCGACGTAGCGATGGCCGACCTAGAGGAAGGACGACGAGGAGAGAGAGGAAAGAAAAAGGCCTATCTAAGGCTCATCAGAAATGCTTTATTAAAATTGTCCTTTTTTGTTTCATAAAAGAAGAAGTTACCCTCTTCGGCGGAGGGTACTCGACCAACTGGCTGAAGGCCAGGGTCTGTTGACCTCTCTGCAATGAGGCTCGGTCGACAAATCAAAGAGAAAAAAAAACAGCTAGATGGCTTACTTATTTTTTAGGTGCATATCTGCTACTCCTCACTTAGTTTAAGCTGGGTAGACTATAACAACCTGCACTTTATTCTTTATTTATTGACCACCAGTGCTATCTCCGTGCTATTTCCTTCCTTCGTCCAAAAAAATCTTCTATGTTTAAATTTAGAAAAAAATGTTCACTATATTTAAAGGTGTATAGACATTTTCATTTATGATTTCTCTCAGTGAATTTCAAATTACAATTAGGCCATAACTAGAAGCAATTATAATTTCTTTTCGTACAAATTTGTTATATCTATCTCGTTTAATAATTTCAGCTCATCCTTAAATGTATGACAACCAAAAAAACAAGAAGAAAATCTGAGATACAGACTACTAACAAAATTTAACAAATGATCACAAAGTTCCATCCGTAATTTATTTTAATAAGTGTCCTGCATAATAGTTAGCATTGAAACAATATTATCGTTTTGTGTAATTAATTTTTGTTGTTCAGAGTATATTATTTGCACTAGGATTAGCTATCTTCCCACGACTTATCTGGGGCTCATGCGATTGTAAGAGAGAAAAAGAAATTCCGTAAAGGAACGGACTCACCAACTTGCAGATTTTCATCCTTTTGTCTTCCTTTCCAGTTTGGTTTGTAAAAAATTTTGTTTTTTTCAACTTTTCGTTCTTTCTTTCTATTGCAGTTTTAATTTTACTTCTACATATTTTAAATTGCTTTCACTTTTCGTTGTTTTCTGGTGCCGTAGTTTTAATTTCCTTTTTTTCTTTAAATTATTTTCACTTTTCCTTCTTTCTTTCTTAACGGTTTAAATTTCACTTTTATCTTTAAATTATATGCTCTTTTTTTGTTCTTTCTTTCTTTTGTTTTCACTTTTCGTTGGTTTCTTTTTTTCGTAGTTTTAATTCTTTTTTTTTTTCTTTAACTTATGTCCACTTAAATTTAAATTATTTTCACTTTTCGTTATTTTCTTTTGTCGTTATTTTGATTTCCTTTTTCCTATATAATTCCCATTTTTATATTTTCAGATTCCACTAATTTTCATTTTAACTTTTCTCTGTTCAAAAACCTATCTCTATTTTCAGTTTTCGATTTAATTTAGTTCACTTTTTTGGTTTTCTTAAATTTTGCTCTTTTCGATTTCCTATTTTCTAATAGTCTAAGATCCGGCTGCAAGAGTACTACGCTCATCGAGTTTTTAATCAAAAACTAATTTTTACATATATTTATGAATGGGGGAATATATTTTTGCCGGGTTGCCTATCAAAATGTGGCCGCTAGTATTTTTAATTAAAATAATATTAATTGATTTTTCGGAAAAAATTTCGTTCACTTGGTTTTTAAATAAAATGTAATCCACTTCACAGCAATATTTGTAAAGAACTTGAAAAGTTATGGTTGCTGTAGCAGTAGCTACAAATTTAATATATTATATTTTAAGTAAAAGTTTATTATTTTGATTATATTATTAATAAAATATTAGTATTAAAAATCTACTTCAATAATATCCAATTAGACTGTACTGTCAAAAATATTTTAATCAACCTGTACACTTCGATAAAATTTGAATAGTGTGAAACACAAACACTTTAAAAATTATCGTAATCATTTATTCATTGACAATAAAATACTGTACTCAATACAAAGAAAATTTTAACAAACTATCTATGTATATAACGTAAAGTAGGATACAAAAATATTGTAAATAATTTTTAGTCTAGCCAGAACAACCGGACTGGTAGTATGGAAATTAAATAAAAAATTAAAACTAAAATATTTAAATTTTTTTATTATAAAATAAAATGTATCTTACCCATTAGATACAAAGAGGACTTAGGATTTTGGAGGCTCAAAATAAAGGGACTACGCCCCCACGTAAACTTATAATTCCAGACATCCTGACATACCTCATTGGTGACCCCGACATTCCGGTCACAACATTAGTGATCTCGGAATTTTAGAAACAGAAGTACCCCCTACCCAAGATAAGGTACTTTCTAGTTTTAACTTAAGAAGCAGAAGCATCATCACAAACTTTAAAAACAGAGATACCCCCTACCCAAGGTAAGGTATTCTCTGTTTTTAAACAATCAACAACAATCAACAGCAGCGACTCAAAGCTGCCAACAACAATCAACAGCAGCGACTCAAAGCTGCCATCAACAATCAACAGCAGCGACTCAAAGCTGCCATCAAAAACAACAGCAACAGTAAGGACATATTTAATAAGAGGTGCCCCCACCAGTGGTAAGGCATCCTCATTATTTTAAAAAGAAGTCATCATCAAATCTACAATCAACAACAACAAAAGCAACAATCCATCCATCAAGTCAACACATCTTTAGGAAGAAAGAAGAATCAACATAACTTCAACAAAAATTTAATATTGGTATGTTCTCGTTTTTTAATTAAAATTAATATAATTTGTACAACATAAACATACACAATTCCACATTACAACATATTTTCTTCTCTTTTTCTCAACTTTCAAAATTTGTATATTTCTTTGCAATAAATAATATATCTTTAACTCAAGTTAAAATATATTTTATCATAGTATAATCATCTAAAAAATTTTAAATATTAAGGGGTTGTACTTTCATTTTGTGATTCGCGAAGTTAAGTCTCGTTAATATCAGTGTTTTTTTAAAAAAAAGGTGAAATTTTATTTTCAAACAGTGAACATCTACAATCATGATGACTAGTGAAGACGAGTCAAATTTTTCACAACAAACATTACATACAAATGCTACAAATTTAAACGAAAACAATTATGTAGCCTCAACTGCAATCAAACTACCAAGCTTTTGGGCTCCATATCCAGAAGCTTGGTTCATTCAAGCCGAAGCCCAATTTCTAAAGGAATAACGGTTGACGAAACAAAATATAGTCACGTTGTTCAATCTTTACCAGTGGAAGTTACAACAAATGTTCTAGATTTCTTACAAAATCCTCCACTGTTAAACAAATATGAATGTTTAAAGAATACTCTGATCAAACGTTTTACCGAATCAGAAGAAAAGAAGCTAGAGCAACTTCTATCTACAACTGAAATCGGAGATAGAAAACCTTCAGAATTTTATCGCTCTATGGAAATTCTAGCAGGCAATTCATCCACATTTAGCAAATCATTAATAAAGAAGTTATGGATGAGAAAATTGCCGGCAAATATAAACATTGCTTTAATATCTTCCGGAAAACAAGATATTAAAGAACTTTTAGATTTGGCAGATAATATATATGATATTTCCAAAATTCAATTTATATCGGAAATAAACAAAAATCTACCAAAACCAAATTACAATTTCCTTTTATCAAAAATAAACAATTTAGAAAATAAAATAGAAAATCTCGAAAATTTGATAAAAGGATTATCATGTCAAAATCAACCTTCTTTCTCACGGTCTAGAAACAGATCGAGAGATCATTCATTCTCTGGAAACAATTCACATAATAGACAATTTTCAAAATCTAGAGATAACAATTCTTATTGTTGGTACCACAATAAATATGGTACCAAAGCGAATAAATGTATTTCGCCGTGTTCTTATAAACCTATTGATAATCAAAAAAACTAATTAATCCCTCAGTGAATAATATATATAACATTAACATTTCTAAACGTTTATTCATTTTTGACAAAGAAAATAAATTCAAATTTCTAATTGATACAGGTGCTGATATTTCAGTAGTACCTAATGAATTCTTTAAAAAATTTAACAAAGACCCTAACTTATATTTATCCGCAGCAAACGGTTCTACCATTAACACTTATGGTACAAAATTACTTAAAGTAGATTTCGGTCTTAGGAGAGAATTCATTTTCCCATTTATAATTGCTAATGTCAACAAGCCCATTATCGGAGCAGATTTTTTAACAAAATTTAATTTACTCGTCGATTTAAAAAACAAAAGATTTCTCGACGGTACAACAACTTTAAGTGTTAGTGGAATCACGGTAAACGCAAATACTCCAACTCCTCGTTACTACGCAATCAGTAATGAGTACGGTAAAATTTTGCAAAGATTTCCCACATTAACACAACCACCTCGTTATGATATCCCAGTTAAACATAACGTTGTACATCGCATAGAAACTAAAGGACTATTACCTTTTTCTCGTCCAAGACGTTTAGATGGACATAAATACAAAATTGCAAAATTAGAATTTGATCACATGGTTAAATTAGGTCTGTGCCAATTATCATCTTCTTCAGTATCTCCTGCACTGCATCTAGTAGCAAAGAAAAATACTACAGATTGGCGACCATGTGGAGATTATCGCAGACTCAACGCAATCTCTGTTCCAGATAGGTACCCATTAACACATATACAAAATTTTTCAATGAACTTAAACGGTTGCACTATTTTCTCAAAAATTGATTTGGTAAGAGCTTACCACCAAATTCCAATGGCTAAAGAAGACATACATAAAACAGCCATTACAACACCTTTCGGATTATTTGAATTCACTAGAATGCCTTTTGGTCTAAGAAATGCTGCACAAACATTTCAACGATTCATGGACCAAATCATTAAAAATTTAGATTTCGCTTTTGTCTACATTGACGATATTTTAGTTGCCAGCAAATCTGAATCCGAACATCAAAATCATTTAAACCAAATTTTTAAACAACTATCAGATTTTGGAATCAATATCAATCCATCCAAATGCATTTTCGGAGTTGGATCTTTGGACTTCCTCAGTCATAAAATAACAAAAGAAGGCATCTTACCTTCAGAAGACATAGTCCAAATTATTAACAATTTTCCTTCCCCAAATTCCATTAAACAAATTCAACAATTTATTGGCATGGTTAATTATTACCATAGATTTATTCCAAATCTTGCCACATTACTAAACCCAATTCACACTCATTTGGCCCTACTTCTCAAAAAGAAACCAAATAACTCCAAAAACTTTTCTTGGCCAACAGAATGTGAAGATCAACTTAACAAAATTAAACAATCATTTTCAAAAGCAACTTTATTAATTCATCCTATTGAAAATGCAAAATTCAATTTAACTGTGGACGCTTCTGCTAGCGCTGTTGGTGCAGTTCTCCAAAAATCCAATGCAAATCATTGGGAACCCATTGCATTTTTCTCTAAAAAATTAAAAGACGCAGAAATAAAATATTCAGCATTCGACCGAGAACTTTTGGCATTATATCTAGCCATCAAACATTTTAGACATTTTCTAGAAGGTCGAGAATTTACAGCTTTTACAGACCACAAACCACTCATTACAGCAATATGGTCTAAAACAGAAAGAAGTCCAAGACAAACTAGACATCTGGACTACATAACTCAATTTACCTCAGATATCAGACATATCAAAGGAAAATCAAACAGTGTAGCAGATACTTTATCTAGAATTTCAATCGAAAATTTCGAACATTCAAAACATAGCAATACCAAATTTGATTTAAAACCTATTGCTGAGTACCAAAATAGTGATGAAGAACTTACACATCTTTTAATAACTCAGCATAACAGACCAGATAATTCAAAATATAAACTTGTTAAAATTAAATTAAACACTTCTGAGTCTGACATTTGGTGCGAAGTTTCTACTAAAAATTCACGGTCATATATACCCAAAGAACTTCCAAAAACTATCTTTAATACCATTCATAATTTATCTCATCCAGGAATTAGAACAACACGAAAATCTATTGTTTCTAAGTACTTTTGGCCTGGAATGAATACAGATATTAACAAGTGGACTAGAAATTGTGTCAATTGCCAAAAAGCCAAAGTAACTAAACACACAAAGTCTGAAATCGGTAAATTCGAACTACCCAAAACAAGATTCGAACATATCCATTTAGATTTGGTAGGTCCTTTACCTTCTTCAAATGGATATTCTTATATTCTAACAATAATAGATAGATTTACTCGTTGGCCAGAAGCTTATCCAATCAAAGATATACAGGCAAGCACAGTTATCAACACATTATATGAACAATATTTTCCACGTTTTGGTATTCCTCTAGAAATTACCACAGATCAAGGTACTCAATTCGAATCCAAATTATTCGAAGAATTTACAAAAATTTTAGGATCACATCGAATCCGTACTACTCCTTATCATCCACAATCCAACGGAATGATAGAACGATTTCACAGACAATTAAAAGCAGCCATACGCTCTCGTGACGGCCAAAATAATTGGGTCACACAATTACCTGCAGTCCTCTTAGGTTTCCGAACCACGATTAAAGAAGACTTGCAATGTTCTCCAGCAGAACTTGTCTATGGACAACCTCTTCGAGTTCCAGGAGAATTTATCATTAACAACAACTCAACAATACAAGATCCATCAAATTTCTTAAGTAAAATTAGATCTTGCATAAATAACTTCAAACCTTCACATTCTCGAAAACAAAATTCTAAAATCTACGTACCTAAAGATTTAAAAGATACAGAATTCGTTTTTGTTAGAATCGACAGAAGCAAATCTTCTTTACAAAACCCATATGAAGGTCCTTTCAAAGTATTAAACAAACTGGACAAATTTTATCAAATCGATTACCGTGGTAAAGCTACAAACATTTCAGTCGACAGACTAAAACCAGCATTTATCGAAAACACGGAACAAATAATTACACCAATCAAAAACATTACAAAAAAGAAAGTAAAATTTCAATTATAATTTTTTTTATTACTAAAAATATTATTATTCATCATTTTCTTAATTTTACGATTCACTTAAAATGGACGTTTTCACTGAGGGGGGAGTAATGTAGCAGTAGCTACAAATTTAATATATTATATTTTAAGTAAAAGTTTATTATTTTGATTATATTATTAATAAAATATTAGTATTAAAAATCTACTTCAATAATATCCAATTAGACTGTACTGTCAAAAATATTTTAATCAACCTGTACACTTCGATAAAATTTGAATAGTGTGAAACACAAACACTTTAAAAATTATCGTAATCATTTATTCATTGACAATAAAATACTGTACTCAATACAAAGAAAATTTTAACAAACTATCTATGTATATAACGTAAAGTAGGATACAAAAATATTGTAAATAATTTTTAGTCTAGCCAGAACAACCGGACTGGTAGTATGGAAATTAAATAAAAAATTAAAACTAAAATATTTAAATTTTTTTATTATAAAATAAAATGTATCTTACCCATTAGATACAAAGAGGACTTAGGATTTTGGAGGCTCACAATAAAGGGACTACGCCCCCACGTAAACTTATAATTCCAGACATCCTGACATACCTCAGTTGCCATTGCGCAATTGGCCGCAACCTTTTCGCAGCCAGGTGTTACTTTGTCATATTTATACGTTCATGACGTATATTTATAATATATAGCTTATTTGATATATATATATTATAAATATACGTCATGAACGTATAAATATGACAAAGTAACACCTGTTTACACCTGGCTGCGAAGAGGTTGCGGCCAATTGCGCAATGGCAACCATAACTTTTCAAGTTCTTTACAAATATTGCTGTGAAGTGGATTACATTTTATTTAAAAACCAAGTGAACGAAATTTTTTCCAAAAAATCAATTAATATTATTTTAATTAAAAATACTAGCGGCCACATTTTGATAGGCAACCCGGCAAAAATATATTCCCCCATTCATAAATATAAAGAAGGTATATAGAGAAAGTACCGCCAATATGGCCCAGGTTCGTTAAACTGCACGAAGAATCTTCCCTCATCCGGTTTTTTTTAAGTTGCTGCTCTACCCTTAAATTAAGGACGAGTTGTAAAATTCAGATTCTTTAAGATCTTCAAGACAAATCAGTTGTAGAACTCAGATTTTCTTAAATGTCAAGAGTTGTCAAACTCAGCTTTAAGAAAAAATCTTGAAGAATTATCCAGTGCGATTCGATTGAACTGAATTGGCTTGACATTTCGTTTCATTTTAGTGGTATGTGTGACACTTGTCAAGCGATTAATTTGTTGCAAATTTTTTAGTTTTTATTAAACTTAGCATTTGAAATGATTGTCAGTGTTATAGTAAATGGGAAGAGAACTAAGGTGGAGATCGGTGATAATACCTATAAGGAATCTGAACGGTTAAAATCATTGAACACTGTGATTCTTTTAACGTTACTATTTGAAAACTGCAAAAATGAAATGCCATGCACTTATGCCAAATGTCAATCGTTGTAAAACTCAGCCTCAATCAGATTCGGGCAAATTCATTTGAATTGCCTGACATCTAGAAATTTTCTTAGTTCTACAACTCGTCCTAAGTATGGCGCAGTGCTGTGGTACAACATTCACGCGAAAGCACGAAAAACTCAACTAATTACATGGTAAATGTCACTATGACGGTTCTAAATTTAATGTTTAACATTAAAATTAATTAACTTACACTTATTGCACGATAATTCTTCGATGTAATCGATTCAGTCTTTTCAATGTAATTCGCGCGCGCACTTTACCGAGAGGAAAATAAACTTTCGCGCCATTTGTCATTTGACAGCAAATTTGTAAATGTACATGGTGCGCGAAAGGGCACGAAAAATAGCGGAAATAGTGACCATATGGGAGGGAAGAAGTTTTTGTTTTCTTAATTTGGTATATCGAATTGGCAGTACTTTCTCTATATACCTTCTTTACATAAATATATGTAAAAATTAGTTTTTGATTAAAAACTCGATGAGCGTAGTAATCTTGCAGCCGGATCTCGTACTATAAATTGTTACCCTTTTCAAACTAAATTTTTCGTTTTCTTAAATTTCATAGTTTTCTCTTCAAGTTCTCATCTTCTCACTTTAGGTAATTTTCACTTTTAAACTTTTCGTTTCATAAACTTTTCACCCCTTGAATTTTAAATTTTTTATAAACCTCTCTGTTTTAGTTAAATTCTTATGTCCGTTTTCACCTTTTTTTTGAGTTTTTATCCTTTCTATCGGTACAGCGACCAAACCAAAAAAACATCCCTCACGACGTACCAGCTTCTTCACCGAATCTCCTAGAACTCACTTACTCTTCGCGCCAATCTCTCTGCTGTCGGCATATACACTCTTGGCTTAGCCGGTTCTGCCGTATGAGCTGGTGCCAGATGTTCAAGTTAAGTTCAAATTCATCGCAATTTTTGCTTGCTTGAATTTTTTTGAGTTTTATTTTCGATATTTTCTTTGC
Source organism: Leptarthrus brevirostris (assembly GCA_964036015.1). NCBI lineage: Eukaryota > Metazoa > Arthropoda > Insecta > Diptera > Asilidae > Leptarthrus > Leptarthrus brevirostris. The sequence continues at coordinate 114,296,306 of OZ038372.1, read as the reverse complement.
AGCCCGATCTTTTTTGCAGCCCCTGTGGATTTCAACTTTCTGGTGTCGCTATGTCTACCGTTGGGAGGCGGGGCTTTAGCGTATGTGCTGTTATTGCAACTGTTGCATTCTTGTGGAAATGCAACTTTTAGACACTTTAAGCAAATTTTTGATGTGTGTTAAATTAAATTATTTTCCTCAGCTCTCCGCGCATCAATTTTAATACTTGAGGTGTCATTGGAAGGGAAATTTCGTCCTGCTTCCAATTATGCCCTTTTTATGCACGTAAATACATTCGCAGGTGTTTTTAGGTGGATGAATATAGGTGGATTTATATAGGTGTCTTTGGGCTCAACCAAACGAGCTAAATCTTGTTATGCGCTTATGCAGGTGAGTATTTGTTTCTAGGGATTCCAAGTATGATGCGTGAGCGCAGGAAGTAGAAAATAGGAGTAGAATTGAGGATTGGGAGTAAGGAATAGGATTCAGCTCGTTTACCAGAGTCCATCGACATCTCAAGGACCGAGAATTCGTTTTTTCTTCCCCCTACCTGGACTCAGTGGCCAGGTGATTCTGGACCACTGGGAAAAAGTTATTTAGTGACCATAACAACTTTCACATTACAATTCATATTTCCTAAACAGTACGCAAAGAGAAACAAAAATCATAACCATACATGTTCTAGTCTTATTCAATATAATCAATCATAAAAAAAATATTTGTCAAAGACCTTGTTTTTCCTTTTAATCCAAATCACAAAATGAACAATTTAAAAGTTAACCTTTTTACTATATAAATATAATTTCAACAAATTTTACCATTGAAATGAATTTAGTGTAAATTACTAAAGCCAATCCAGCTACAAACTTACATTACCCAAAAAAGAAAAAGACAGGAAATCGAAAATCTTTACCTAATCTGATAGTTAAGCTACTTCGGCGACAATATGCATTTGCCTAATTTTCCCCATTACTTATCTACGTATCTATGTACGCTACTTCACTTTTCACAAAAATATAGTTCATTATTATAATGTTACCTTCCTTCCTAATTCGAAATTCTATATGGTGCTTTACCTATTCAAATTACTCAAATGACAAACAACATTTTCTCATTTACTCCGAAATTGAAGTGTTTACGGGATTTGAGAACTTGAGAACTGGACCTGTTGGTGTGTATCCCACCTTGTGTAGCCCACCTTTCTTCCTTTTCTTCATTTTTCCTTGGCTTTCTAACACTTCCTTGTTGGTTCTTGTCTTGGCGTCTTGAAACTTCTTGCTTTTCAACTTTTGTTTAATCAGTGGTTTTGGTTCTGAAGGCGTATAAATTTCGCTGTTTCATCAGCTGAACTTTCGATATTTCAATAAAAATAAATATATTTCAATTTAAAGTAAAAGCGCCGGTGATTTGTTTTGGGATTCAGGATAAGGGTACCGCCCGGGAGTTGATTAGAACTCTCTTGGTTTATATTTACTTATTTTATCGATATTCATTTTTTAAACCCCGACCGGCCCAGCCCTCAAAGGCCTAGGTCCGAAACATCGGAAAAAGGGTGGTTTTCGATTTTGGGTGATAGCAAAAACAGAAAAAAGGGTGTTTTTAGATTTAGGGATTTTTGCGTAAACTCCATAAGTAATCAAAAACAAAATGAGTACGCCGGGTAAAAAAAATCGTCCAACGTGATGAACTCGCGAAAAAAAACGGAAAACACGACAAACAAAGGCAAAAACATAGTATAATTATAAATAGTAGGCAAGCTTCGAACAAAACGGTAAATATTTCCTGGCACTTAATTCTGTTTTTCATTAAATTGGTAATGCCGTTGAAAATAATTTATATAAACTCAAGCACAAGATCTTTCACAATGGAAATAGAAATGTCAAATCGTACGTCAGTCACATAAAAGATTCATAAAATGACCTGCTGAGGTCCTTTTATGTTATGAGCTCATAACAGGAAAAATTTTATGTTATGACCATAACATAAAATAAAATTTCTCTGACAGAATAGGATTTTAGGAAATTATTTTATGTTATGGCCTAACATAACATAAAATGATAAAATTTTCATGACAGAATACGGCCCAAAGCCAAATAAAACTTACCTGTTAGCACTGCTCTCGATTGGCTTCAAATGCAATGTAGATTTGAGTCTAAGTTGCTTTTACCTTTGAAAAAGTCATTTATAATGTAGAAACCCAAAAATATCTTGCCCTGCTATAGTCATTTTATCAATAGCAATAGCGTCAAAATTATTCCTCGAAGCCGTGTTGTCAGAAATAAAAAAATTAAAATGACATAAATATTAAACAGCATTCTATTTTTATTATCTTACGTTTTATTGAAACACTGAATATGCAAGACAATACTTAACTCATTACTTAACATAATTTGGGTTCTTCTGAAGAATGACAAAACCTTCCATGATTGGCGTCAATGAGATGTACTCATCAGTTGCTAGTTCCGCTCTTTCACCCATAGCCAGAAGTACTGGCGTGGTATGAGTCTGGAAGCCCGTGATAGTTTTAGGTTTACCGGCTTGTCCTACCACATCTACTGCCATTCCTACTCTGACTGGGACTTGTAGCTGATTAAGATTTTCATCGAACGTAATAAGAATTCGAGGTTGCATTGCGGGCACTAATGTATAAAGGAGATAGTGCGATTTTCCAAGAATTATATTTTTAACATCCAAAAATGCAACCAATGTAGCCATTAAACCTGCAACAGCTACGGGATTCATCAGTTGTCTGTCGCTGTGGTATGGACTAAGAGTCAAAGTCCCCTTTCCTAAATGAGTTAAACCTTGGGCAATTCGCACCATGAAAAGATTGTTGGGGTCTTTTGCGTGATATTGAGCAAGTTGTCTAAGCATAGCTGCTAGTCGAGCGTTATTTGTTCCCGCCCCAACAAGACCCATTCCAAATATTGCATTATGTGCTACCTCGACATCACTATCATGAGAAAATTTGCTCAATGTATCCAAAATATTAAGCTTTGGGTTTGAAACTGAAATCAAACCAAGCGCAAGAGGTACAGCTCGTCTTATGCACGGTTCACAATACCTTAAGAGGTTTCCAAAAGACCTAAAAGCCATTTCAGAACCAATTTCTTCTCCCATTGCAATTAAAGCAATTCCAAGGACAGCAATAGACTGAGTAGCTGAAAGATCCTTGTCCTTGTCTGTTTTTTCTTTTTCTTTCTCTTTCTGTTGTTTGCTAGACTTGTCGTCACTCTCATTACTTGAAGATTCATAATGTTCTGAACATATGTGTAAAAGGTGTTGAATCTTAAGAACATTTCCGGTACCGGCATAAGCACAAATCTCGACCATAGTTGTTGCCATGGAATTGTAGGGCTCATCAAGTACTTCTAACGTGACGATTACGGCCTCGGCTGCTTCTTGTCTGCCTAAATACAGTAAAGCAAGCCCTAAAATCAAGAATTTCGTATACGTGTCCTTTAACTCTGTTTCACTGCGACCCAAAATCGTATGTAAAAGTATTTCGGTTACTTCAGCATTGCATGTACCAACTGCAATTAATCCCAGACTTAAAGCAGCTATGCCAAGAATTTCCGAATTTGCGTTACTCTTCTTCTCATTATTAAATATTGTCTTAAGAGAGTCGATGACAATGCTGCGGTTTGATCCTGCATAAGCTATTCCAAGACCTAAAATTGCTCCAATGCGCATTGAAGAATTTTGATGATGAATGTAATCAGAAAGTAGAGCATGTGCTGGGTCTACCTCATTTCTAATTCCGCAATTGACAATACCACAAGCTAGAAGGGCTCCAGATTTTATGTGATCCTCAGTCGAATATAAATACTTATCAATGGAAGTTAGACCACCGTCAACATCCCACAGAAGGATCAATCCCAGAGATGCAGTAGCACTAAGCATTCCATGTTCCTTATTTTTATACAACCATTTGTTGCCATCCTCTGTCAGAAGTTTATCAACGCCGAATCCTGCGTTTACAAATCCGTTTACAAAACTCGCTGCAAGATTTTGTCGCGCGGAGTCTACTTGACTTGAAGCAAATGGAGTTCTTGTATTTTCCAGGTGGGACTTGTAGACATCTTCGGGAGTTTTTGGTTCCATAATATCAAGCTCTCGAGCCAGATTTAAGAAATAATTATTCAAATGTGCGTTTGACATGATTTCCATGAGATCGTCATAGTCGGTGGTAGTTTCCTTTAATTCTAAGCAGATTTGTTGGCGAGCTAACATAAATGCCAATTGTTTTTGTATTGAAGGATCCTTCGGGTCAGTGAAAATTTTTTCGATGACTTCCATGTTGTTCAACATAAGCGCCAATCGCATAGCCTGGAATAACAAAAACAAAATATTATTCAAATACTAATACTAACAGAATAAGAACTACATTATTTTTATTTCAGCAGTTAGGTCAATTCAAGTGAATGAAAACATAAACTCGAGTTAGCGCTGATCAACCAGCAGCGTTTTGAGTAAGAAAACAGAAAAAGCTATTCAATATTATGTTTTCGAGCTGCCTTTGCGATAGCCCCATTTAGTTAAAAGGACTTATTTGTTGAAGTTGAGCTTTTGTTCTGTGCTGACTGCAGTTATTTTGTTTAAAATTGTTTCCAAATGTATTGTGAATAATCGACAGCATAAAATAGGTAAAATAAGTAAAGGTAAAAATTAAGGCGTGGCCATTTCTCACTACTAACACTAGTTCACTTACAACACATCTAAAAGAGAAACCAGATAGAGAAGCTTACGTCACCCCTATCTGAATCCGTACTTCTTTACTCTAGTAGGAATTCAGAAACACCTGGCAAAGTAGCAAAGCAGGTGTCGCTTTTTAGGTCAAGGAACTTGTCTGTCGATTAGCAAAAAAAAAAATTTATATCGTTCTTTTTTTCAAAATGAAGAAGAAAAGATCAAATTAGAAATTGCACAGATCTTGCTACCGTGCAACAGACAATTAGCAGTTAACGTAGAAGTCATTCAATGCATACACACAAGCTTCTACTGTATGTGGGAATCTTAAAATTGCGAATAAAGTAAAAACGCTCAAATCACTTAACAATTTCAATTATATTAATCCATTTAAAGAAAAAAGAGACAAGAGTACAGCAAATTAAATAAATAATAATACTCCGAGATTCTCCGAGTACCGTTGGACAGTCCGACTTCAAGTTTTTTAATTACACAGTAACAATAGATAAAGTGCACTAAACGATGATCATAACAAAGCAATAGAAGAAGTGCGCTGAGCTGCGATCCCACTTTCGGCTATCCTCCTAGTCATCCCCATTGCAACCATTCCAAGGTTTCATGTAATCAGCAGACAATGTTATGTTAGGTCCTTCATGCACGCCTATTTTCCTTAAGTCATACCAAACCTTTGCCGTTTACTACTATAACTTCGTAGGATAGTTTGGATACAGCATCGCGCCCGGAATGAGCTGTCTTTTTAACCGCTACAATGTCGTGTGTATAGCAGCTATCCTAGCTTCTTTTCTTTTCCGCAGTAAATATCTACGATTCTCTTCCTGAATTCGGGTGCTGGCCTCTTTAGAATTTTTCCTCAACTCCTTTCCTGAAATTCCTCAATTAGCGTATCGCCTTACATCAACATCGGCATGTTTTCTTCATTGATCCGGTTATCGTAGAATTTAGAAAACGCTGCAATCGGGAAACATGCTTTAACCATTTATCTGGCTCCTTAACTGACATCTTAGCGAGAGTGGATATTATAATGCGGTTTAGTCGTTCCACTTGACCATTTCCTCTGGGTACGCCGATAGGCACCAAAACATGATTGATACTTCGATGTTCGCAACACGACTTAAAATCCGTAGGGGTAAGCGCTGCGCCTCTGTCGTAAATCTTCCGCGGTATCTTTCACCGGTATCTGTATCTTTTTACGGTTGACGGTAAAAGTCCAAGGTGATTTATGTGATAAGTATGCAGTGGTATATGTATGTTGGATCGAGGCTTCTCCATGAAAAGAACTTTGCAACGGAGAATCCGTAACGGCACTGGTGGCCCAGTGGTTAGGGTAATGGAGAATAATGCGCATGGTCTCTGTTCAAGACCAGCTCGCCCAATGGTTCTTTTTAAGGCTGATTCTCCAATTCCTACAAAGTCGTGTCAGAAGTGGGATGGAGAAGACCCCATGCGACGTAGCCTCACATCGGTAAATAAAAGACGTAAAAGACGGAAATCTGTGGCAGATGTCATTTCAGGACGGCCGAGTTGTGGGATAGACTTCTCCATGAAAAGAACTTTCAAACGGAGAATCGGCAACGACGCTGGTGGCTCAGTGGTTAGGGTAATGGAGTATCATGCGCATGGTCTCGGTTCAAACCAGGTCGCACAATGGTTCCTTATAGCGCTGATTCTCCGATTCCTTCATGTATCTCTTCGATAGGATTCAGAAGACCTTTATGCTTTCCCTCCTTCTTTGATACTAAAACACATGAAACACAATTCGCTCTTATTCTCTCAATTTTTCGAGGTAACTTTACAACGACGGTTTGCATTGATTTTGGCACCATTTAGTTACCATTTTCAAACTTTTACAAAACATTATTTCTTGCGATATAGTCTTCACATTGGCCTCGTTTCAACATTTCAAGGATTAAAGAACAGTTGTTCCATTTGAGCTTATCTGATTGATCAATCCCAGTAAGTAACTACGTATGTAGCTTTGACAACGCTTTTATCAGTGATAAAATTTCTAAGTCTTAGCTTGAATACCTTTCTTCACATCTCGAAGTCTTAAAAACTGAATGGAATTTGCCTTCATCAACGTTGCTCCATATCCCGTTTTGCAAGCATCTGTGTGAAGCTCTGTTTCTAAACCTGGCTTGAAGAGTTTTAGGACTGGGTCAATTGCTAGTCGTGCTTTGAGTGCATTGAAAGCGTTTAAGTCATCGGGACCAAAGTTGAAGATCATGTGTTTGCGAGTCAAATCTGTTAAAGGTCTAGCTATTACAGCATAATCTTGAATGAAAAGTGGGAAAAATCTTGTCTAAGAAACTCCAGTCCCGCCTAAAAAACTCCGGATATCCTTAACAGACTTTGGAAATGGAAATCCTGTCACAGCACTGATCTTCGTCGTGGATAGTCTGATACTTCTGGCCTTTATTACGTCACCTAGAAAGCCAACTCGCCTCTTTAAAAATTCACACTTGCTTCACTTGATTATGAGACCATTTTTTAACCTATTTCCAATTTTGATATACAGATGTTTCTTCTTCCAAAGTGATGTACATTTCCACGCACGATTAGACTGGCCTTCCGGAGGGCACCGCTCCGAATAGCCGCTTTTGCATTGATGTATTTGAACACGTTTTGCATAGATAAGGAAAATTACATTGAAGAGTTCAATGTGAGGGGTTAGTGTTTGGTCTTCAAAGGTGATGAACACCAAGTCAGTTGGGGTGCTATTTCCAGCAGTGTGTTTTATTATAGGATGGATTTCTTTCATTTCAGGTAGGTAGCCTAACGGCAGATTATTATGCCTTTAATAGGTCTTACCATGTTCAAAGATGTCCTTTTCGGTAATGTCTGAGGATATGGGGACAACCTCTTTACTCTCTAGAAGCTTCGCTTGTAATTATTTAGTAGGTCTGAGTTGGATGCAATGGTATTTGCAGTTTTTAGAGTGGTGGCCACAGAAATAGCACATGCACCAGAAAATATTTTATTGAATTTTTGATCAGTAATAAAAATCTAAGAAACCCAGGTACAGTTCTTGTACACATTTATTTTATAACAGACTTAGAAATTAAATAAACAAATTCGTTTTTCAGGTCTTGGACACAGAAATAGCATATACTCAGTTTCTTCAAAAACTTATACAAATAAACAAATTCAGTTAAATTTTTTCATATCTACATCACTTAATATTTTGTAGGGTAACCTTTACTGGATATTACCGCAGCACATCTCCTTGGTATGATTTCGACAAGCTTCTGGCAGCATTCTTATAGTATAGTGTACCATGCTTCTTGGACAGCATCCCATAAGTGATCCAAATTCTTTATTTTTTGGTCTTTTATGGCAGTCTTAACATAGTGCCATAAATTTTCTAGTGGATTGAGGTCCTGGCTCTGAGCATACCAATCCAAAACTTTAATCTTTTTCTCCTGAAGCCAGTTTTCCACCAACCGGGATGTATGTCATTGTCATGCATAAAGCGCCAAGTAATGGGTAAATATTTATCAGTATACGGATCCATTGTATTTTCCAAAATGTTTTTTTTATAGTTATTGGTCCATTATACCATTTATTTTTACAATTGGCCCAACTCCGTGCCAGGACATGGCCCCCAAACCATTATGGAGCCTCCACCATGTTTTAAAGTTTTGATGGTGTATAACGGATTACTTTCATGACATGGCGGGCACCGAACATAAACTTTTCCGTCAGAACTCACCCGACTAAACTTGCTTTCATCCGACCACCGAATAACCACCGCGTAATTCAATTTCCTTCAATCGGCGTCGAAATGTTCTCGCAGAAATTTCCACTCCCATTTCATTCTTCATTTTATTTTGAATATCGGCAGAGGTCAAAAAAAGGATCAGCTTTGCTCAGCCGCCCAATTTTCAGGTCCACACACTGCATATTATGGATAACATCTTTTTTCGTCGGTGCAATGTTTATTGCGTCCGATTTTTAAAAATTACTGTCATAATAGAAACGTGCTTTATAATTAACTAAATTTACACATCTATACAAACCCGTTAACTTTGTTGCTTTACGTTACTCCTTTTTAAGATTTGTACAACTTGTGCTATTTCTCTGGCCGCTCAAATGCAACTAGGCAAGCAGATTAATTCTGAATGGAGAAGAATGCACTTTTGTATGCACACTGAGATATGTGAGACAAATACTTTGGAGCACGGATCATTTAGATGATGAAACAATATAATGGCCATTACTTTATGTAGTTCGAAGTGATGCGAATTTTTTATTGTTGATTAAAAGGATCTTTTTTATCTTAGGAAAAATTTTCTTTAAGTTTTTTGTAAGCGATACTATTGAGAGTTTCTCCTCTGAAATTGCTTGGATGAATATCCCGTTAGTGTATTTTTCGTGTAATTAACTGTTGATGTAACTTTATATCACTAAACTCACTATACTAAGAACTTGGCTATAATATATGACTGTTTTCCACATTATAAATCCACTTTTTCTGTAAATTTAAAGATAGCGGTATTACCCCGGCGTGCTTACTGTTACGCGGTTGGAAAAAGAATCCTTCGTTTGTTTTTGTTTTTGACGTGGCAATTGATAATAATTATGTTAGTAAATGTTTTTTGTTTATGAAGTTTTAAATGTAGCAAGGAGAAATATTTAGGAACAAGAGGAAACAGTAGCTATGTTTCAGCCAATGCACACGGTCCACTTTTGAGTCTACACAAACAAGTTCTTGATGGTAAAGGACCGCAGGGAAGGGGAATTGTTCCCTCGAATCGATAGGTCTGTTCCCTGATGAGAATGCGGGATCCCACATGTGCACGAACTTACACATTTTTCGTTCCATCACGTTACGTGCTAGGAAAAATGGAGGGGAAAAAATCGACAGCACATGTTCTCCTGCTGCACGAACTTACCCAAACTTTTTACCTGGTGCATGATCGGGCATCGACGAGTAGGCAATTAAATGAAGTGGCCCTAGCGTGTAAAATCCGTGTACATGAGTGTGCCGATTTCTCCGATTTTTTTTGCTCTCATTTTTCTTCTCGTATTGTCACTTGTTGACATTTTTCTTTACCCGAGTGTTGTAGGTGAAAAAGTGCTAATTTTGTCGTCCTATAATGTTGAAGTAAGCATTAAATTGATTGCGAAGGTCAAAATATAAAACTACTGTTATGTCAAAACTATTTGAGAAAAGTTTATCACAGATAAAAAAAAGAAAATAACTTTCTTTTGTGATAAGAATACTTCAGGCGGTGTTAAACACACTATTAACTTGTAAAATACCCACTTTTTTCGTTAAGGTAGACTTTGTTTACCTTTGGCTCCGCAGCCATATATTCTTGAGCTACCACTTGCAAAGGCGGTGGTGTAATTAAATTTTGCAAGGAGTTAGATGATGAACACTTTATTATTGAAGTGTTTACTGATTTGCAAATTAATTAGTTAAGTTTCTTGTTTTAGCAATATACTAACGGGATGAAAAACCGTAAAAAAATTAAAAAATTTAGTGAATAAGCCTTTTTTAAATTGCAGTTTTAAACAGATTTCTCCAGAAGTTTAAAAATGGCACCAAAGCACCCCCATATAAAGATTTTTTCTTCAGCCTGTCCTGTTTTCTTGTGTGCATGTAAACTCACACATTTTAGGCACAGGCTACGGAAATCTCTGCTGTTGGGCCACTCCATTTAGTTACTTACTCGTAGTCGGGAATCTTTTCTTGCACAAGTACAAACAGCTGTTCGGTGTTTTTGTTTAGAAAGGTTAGGTTAGGTTGAGTGACTGTTTCATAATGAATTACTGAATTGATTGAATAAAGTTAATACAGCAAAATTTGGTGAGTGAAAATTGATTAGATTAACAATTTATAATTAGAAGTACGGTTTAAATAAATTCCGTGTGTTCCGTGAATTTTCTTCTTGTTGATTTTTACGAGTTTGCATGAAACATGATTCCTCGGATTTTTGGTTTCTGTACACTTTTTCTCCCACTATATGAGTAAGTATTTACACGGAAAGGTTGTGAACGAAAATCGGTGGAACAGACCTAATGATTTTACATGAGCTAGGTTCATTAATGTATCAATTCTCAGCAATCCAAGTTGATAATTAAGAAGAAAGTATTTCAATTGTTTAATAATTAGGTGAAATTTTAATTTAATTTAATATTCAGAAACCAAATTAGCACCGATTTTTGAAATGCCACAGAATATCGCTTTATCCAATACTAAATTCACCCGCATTCTGACATAACATTGAATCGGAACAAAATATCTTAAGTTTACGTCGGGTTCACATCAACAACCCGGCTTGAGGGAAGACATTTAGAGTCAGATGTGCGTTTGGTCTTTAGCATTCTGTCAAATCAACCCTATTTCAACTCAACTCTTCATCTTGTTGAACTCATATACTTGACTCAACTTTTCAACTCTGCATGTATGTATACGTAGTAACTTCTTCGGTAATCAGTTGAACCAAGTGCCAAAGTGGTGTAAAATTTTGTTTAATTCACATTGCTTCTTCTGATAGATCATTTCGGTTAAAAAGTTTGCATGCTTTTACCTTGTTGGAAAGATAATTTAATCTGCTTTAAGTAAATATAAATCTTTTTTTCGTAGAACTTATAGTTTTGGCAGTAGAAAGACTATGAAAACATCATCCACTGGTTGCCCTAAGTAAAATTTTTCAGTAGGACCACTTATAAAAGTCCAGTTTAAGACTTGTAGTTGGGCCTATTCATAAACGCAGATTTGCACTGCAGCGGCATAATTCAGGAATAAATACAGCGGATGCTCAAACCTGCGTCCATTTACATTGTTTTGGCTGAGTTGTCAACAACAACGAAGAATTTCTACCAAACTTTTGTCCATAGTCTTCATCATATTATGTAAAATTTGTGTAAAAGGGGAAATTTATTGTGGCGTACCATTTCCCCATCTCCAAAAGCATACAGACGCAATGAGCACGAAAACTTTTGAGTTAAGTCCACTCAGCCAACAAAAACTAACATTTAGCGCATGAAAACACAGGACCGGTTTTATATGAACGGTTTAAGTCGAGACGGGACCATCCATTTTTCCCGGGTTCGAGACCAGGTCTCTCCGTGAGCTTTTATTAAGAAATTAAAATAATCCATTCCGTCTCTGGGCTGTTGTCTTGCTCGCAGCAATGCAAAAACAAGACTTTCACGTTTCCTTACTTCCCTTCCGGCCAAAACCATGCTAACGCATCAAAGGGTTGTCCCCTAAGATTTGCCAACATCGTATAAAAAAAGTCAGTTAGTTTGATAGTTGCAGTTTATATTGGCAATTTTAGCCCGTCACAATTAAACAACTGGGCGTTTATAGATAAAGCAATTAACATCTTCCATAGACAGTATACGCCCACCATAGTTGTAAAGTAGTGTATCAAATTATAAAAAATTTCGTACTGTTCTCAACAAATTCCCAACTCCATTTTAGTATATTTTAGCGTGAAAAGTTTTCCAAAAAATTCAGATTTTGTACTTATAAAGCTATCGATCGCTTGAAACCGTCCGATATTTACTAGAATCGCGCCCCAGGGTTTTTGTATCGTGCATGAAAACTAGACTAAACTCTCAAATCCTCAAAGTACTTTTTATTGCTACTAACCCATCCCATATGCTAATTACTTTAAATTTTAAAATGTGTAATCCTTACCTGCGTGTATTTGTGGAATTTTTGTGATAAACTTAAAGCCACTTTTAATATAGTTATATTTTCTGGCTCTGGAACGTAAGGGACGCAGCTTTGCATGTATAAGCAAACTCTTGGATAAGCACTCTCGTCTACATAATCTTCTAGCAAATCTAATCGTTCAATTTCCATTAACAAATCACAGGCATCCGCCTCCGCATTGTGTTCCATATTATACGGGATTATTTGTTTTACAAGATCAACGAGGCGGCCACGAAAATTACCAGACGTTTCTGGCCAATGGGTAGAAATTTCTCCTGATAAATGACGAACATATTCGTGGCCCCAATCACCTATTTTCTGATTTTGATCACAAAGAAACCTATAAACAAGGCATTCTTTTCCACTTCCCATCGTCATTGCAAGAACTGAAATAATATCTGCACAAGCCTGACGGGTTTCCTGATCAGGCATTTTCTTATAAATTTCCTTCATACTTTCATAATGGGGTCGCATGAATTTCAGTGGTTTTGGAACTGATGTCATACTAGTTGTTGAGGCCCGGATTAGTTTTCTCATAGCTTCTAAAGCTGGCATATACAGTTTTTCATCTGTTTCTTGCATACGTTCAACCAACATATTCAACTCATCTTGCAGTTGTTGGTCTTCATCCGACATTTCTTGAGACTCATCTTTGTTGTCCTTTTTGTCTTCCACTTTAATTTCTTCAGCCTTTTTTGCTTCAGCCTTTTTTCCTTCAGGCATTTTGATGTTTTTAATTGTAGGAACGGTCCTTTAAAATATTTTAATTAATTTTAATTTACTTATTATAATAATAGAAATTACCAAACAGAAATTCACGTAGTTCACTTGCAAAAAATTGGGTTTAACTTTTGAGGTTATGCCTGCCAAACAGTCAAATGACAGTCATGCTATTAGTGATGCCAACATTTAGTAATTTGCGTGAGAATGTGGAGACATCTTCTAGATTACATGTAAATCACATCTGAAAATATCTATTAACCCAAAATGACTTGCACTTGTTTGTCCTTCAACGGTGAAAAGTTAACTTTGTGGAGAAATTTAGGTTTTTATGTTCCATTCGACATTTGCATGGTATGCCAAAGACGTTATACACGTCGTGTTTTCACCGTTATAAAATACTCTGCTTTTCCAATGTTTGGGATTACTATATGAAAAGTACCATATAGGAGATATAAAATCCGAAATTGGAATGAGTTCGCACTCAATTTAGCACGTAAAGTAAATAAAAAAATTAAAATAATCATAAAATATAATACTTTTTTCGAACACATTTTTCACTAAGCATTACCAGCGCCAATATTTTCATGATGAAATGGTTGAAAGAAGAACTGTCAAAATTTATCGTCGTCTTCTCTTCCTCTTCTAGTTCGTGCCGAGAAGTTGAGGAGTACGTGTTGAATAAAACGAGTTTGTGGTAGATTTTAAGTATTTTTAGCTGATTTGATCAAATTTAAGGGTAACCAAATACGGCATCAAAACAACTGGAGTGATAAAGTGCTTAGAAAAACAATTTAAACTCAAAAAATTTCGTAGAAAAGGAAAGTGACAGTACATAAGCAAAGTTCGAGAACAAAACGCACAGATATTTTTTACTTTCCGTTTTAATTTATTCTTATTTCTTTTTTAATTGCTCTGCCTTGCAACTGCATGGATATTAAAAGTCAGTGAGTTTGTTTATAGTTTTAAGAGAAAGTGCTGCATATTTGTAAAGAAATTACTAAACAATGGAAGCAATTGCCAAGCACGATTTTTCGGCCACCGCTGACGACGAACTCAGCTTTAGGAAGTCACAAATTTTGAAGGTATGTTAATAAAAGTTTATACAGTGACTCACTTATAAGTACATCATAGGATGCTTATTTAAAAACTCCAGCGCTATTTTGACGTCGGAAACTAATTACCTCTAGCTATATTTTCTAATGGATTTCAATAATAGCACTTGACGGCGAGCTCAAGCTCAGTGAAGAATTTTAGATTTAAGTGATCTAATTCCATCCTTTTCGTATGCGTGGCATGGCATGTACCTGCTGGGATATTTGCCTCCCGTTCATTCATTATTGTGGTTCTTCAATTGCCACCTCCATCTGCGCTTCTTTGGATTTTTGTTTCACAGAAAATTTGCTTCCGACCTAGTAACTCATTCCGAACTAGATGCACATAGAAAATAAGCGATGCAAATTTCTATTATTCCCACCTTTCCTTGCAAATAATTAGCTTAGTTATGTTTGCAATTGATTTGACATCATTACATTGAAATTTTTAGCTGTTCTCAAATTTATTTCCGCACACAAGTTGTTTAGAATTTTTTAGTAAACTGAAATTTCAAAATAACAGATTTTCTTATCTTCTGAACTCGTAAAACGAACGAATTCCAATTAGGAATGTCGCAGCTGCTGATAATGTTATGATTTACGTTCCAGATAACGTAATTTTATGTGTTCGGTTTAAATATTTTTACATTTTACACGCATTTTGAAGTATTTGGAACAACAATTTAAATTAAGCGCTGGTTTATTTATTCAACACAATCCAAAAATGTGTTTTGAGGGTATTGCAATAATAAACAATGTTTCATATCAGTGAAGTGCCAAAAATATTATTAACTCTTTTATAAAGACTATTATTATAAACAAGTTGACATTTGAGCCCTTTTTAATGGATGTAATAGGTCTGTTCCCTAACAAGCACTACTGATAGCTCGTGCTCACTAATAGCGTTTTCGATGGGACTTCAGTGCGAAACGAGTTTCGATTTTTTCTAGCAGTGTCGCCGTCAAAACATGTTCGATGGGACTTTTGACAGCAAAACTGCTAGACTCAGTGGTCCACTGATTTCCCCTTCCTTGCACTGCGGTTTGCTTTTAGCGTTTTCGATGGGACTTCAGTGCAAAACGAGTTTCGATTTTTTCTAGCAGTGTCGCTGTCAAAACATGTTCGATGGGACTTTTGACAGCAAAACTGCTAGACTCAGTGGTCCACTGATTTCCCCTGCCTGGCACTGTGCTTTGCTTTCAGTGGAGCCAGTTTTACAACTACAAACGTAAAATGTTTTGACAATTCGAATTGTCAGACGGTTTTTTAGTGGTTTACAAATTGGTTGGTTGACCAGCTCTGCCTAAAACGTTCTCCAAGCGATATAATTTCATATAACAATATTTTAAAATGTTTTATAATAGATTTTCGCTGTCATTTTATTAAAATATTTTTTATTGGTGCGCACACATTGACAAAGTCGGAAAGAAATGTTTCATTGATCAGTGGGCCACTACAAGAAAACGTCACAAACAGTGCGCCACGGAAACCGTGCTGAAAGAGTCCCATCGAAAACGCTATTTGTCTGACAATTCAAACTGTCAAAACATTTTACGTTTGTAGTTGTAAAACTGGCTCCACTGAAACCATACCGCAGTGCCAGGAAGGGGAAATCAGTGGTCCACTGAGTCTAGCAGTTTTGCTGTCAAAAGTCCCATCGAACATGTTTTGACAGCGACACTGCTAGAAAAAATCGAAACTCGTTTCGCACTGAAGTCCCATCGAAAACGCTATTACAACTACAAAGGTAAAATGTTTTGACAGTTCGAATTGTCAGACGGTTTTTTAGTGGTTTACAAATTGGTTGGTTGACCAGCTCTGCCTAAAACGTTCTCCAAGCGATATAATTTCATGTAACAATATTTTAAAATGTTTTATAATAGATTTTCGCTGTCATTTTATTAAAATATTTGTTATTGGTGCGCACACATTGACATAGTCGGAAACAAATGTTTAATTGATCAGTGGGCCACTACAAGAAAACGTCATAAACGGACTTCAGTGCGAAACCAGTTTCGATTTTTTCTAGCAGTGTCGCTGTCAAAACATGTTCGATGGGACTTTTGACAGCAAAACTGCCAGACCCAGTGGTCCACTGATTTCCCCTTCCTGGCACTGCGGTTTGGTTTCAGTAGGTCTGTTCACGTACTTTTTGATCAGAAATATTCTGAGTAAAAAAGTTAAATAGGAGAAGTTACCAAATACCAATAGTACGTGAACGAGTTTGAGTACTCTTGGACAAAAACACAAGCAATAACTGTCAAAGTGACAATTAGTGGCTTCATAACAAAGCTTAACAAAATTACTCAACTTATTTCTTCGGGTAAATGTGGACTAACATTTTTAAGTAGGGGAAATGTTACGTCAGCAAATTTTCCCCCATTTCATTAGTACGTGAACGCGTTTGAGTAAAAATATCATATTGCATTTACCCAAAACTAAGTACGTGAACAGACCTTATAGGTGGCTACTTTTGACAATCAGCTGTCGTACATTTTTGTTTATAAGCTTGTTCATAACAATATTTTAAAATGTTTTATAATAGATATTCGCTGTCGTTTTATTGAAATTTTTTTATTGGTGCGCACACATTGAGAAAGTCAAAAATAAATGATTCATTAATCAGTGGGCCACTACAAGAAAACGTCAAAAACAGTGCGCCATGGAAACCGGGCACGGTTTCCGTGGCGCATTGTTTGTGACGTTTTCTTGTAGTGACTGTTGTATTATAAAACATTTTAAAATTTTGTTATATGAAATTATATTGCTTGGATAACGTTTTAAGCATAGCTGGTCAGCAAACCAATTTGGTAAAACTGGCTCCACTGAAACCAAACCGCAGTGCCAGTGGTCCACTGAGTCTAGCAGTTTCGTTGTCAAAAGTCGCATCGAAAATGTTTTGAAAGCGACACTGCTAGAATAAATCGAAACTCGTTGCGTTAAGAAGGCCCATCGAAAATGCTATAAGTTTATGTTCCAATTTATTTAAAAATGTTCATATTGTGACTTGAAATGTTATATTTGTAAAATCGGCAATTTTTCGATGCTGATATTAACCAGTAGAAGAGAGAAATGTCTCTCTGTTTAGTTTTCGTAACCCTATGGGAATGGCATGCTGCGGAAGAACAACTTCACCCGATTCGAGACAACGATTGCAAGTGGACCTACAATTTAAAGTGGATTCCGAACCACTGACATTTTCTCTGCAACCCCCATGATCTTTTATATTAACCTTTTCCGTTTTGTTCTAACAATAATTTTTGGTAGTCTAACCCTGCGGGGGGTTGTCAAACGTGGTAAAACATCAGCAACCCCCAAAAATGCACCCTCTGGATTTTATGGCCATGTGAACTTGGCCCCGGTGGAAAATGAAAAAAATTTATTTTGCAGCAACTTTTTTCCCAAGGGTGGTCTAACGATAATTTTTGGTGGTCTTACCTCTACCGGGGGTGGTCAAACGTAATAATATATTATCATCCCCCAAAGATGCACCCTCTGGATTTTATAGCCATGTGAACTTGGCCCCGGTGGAAAATTAAAAAAATTAATTTTGCAACAACTTTTTTCCCAAGGGTGGTCTAACGATAATTTTTGGTGGTCTTACCTCTGCCGGGGGTGGACAAAGGTGGTAACATGTTATCATCACCCAAAAATGCACCCTCTGGATTTTATAGCCATGTGAACTTGGCCCCGGTGGAAAATGAAAAAAATTAATTTTGCAACAACTTTTTTCCCAAGGGTGGTCTAACGATAATTTTTGGTGGTCTTACCTCTGCCGGGGGTGGACAAACGTGGTAACATATTATCATCCCCCAAAAATGCACCCTCTGGATTTTATAGCCATGTAAACTTGGCCCCGGTGGAAAATGAAAAAAATTTATATTGCAACAACTTTTTTCCCAAGGGTGGTCTAACGATAATTTTTGGTGGTCTTACCTCTGGCGGGGGTGGTCAAACGTGGTAACATATTATCATCCCCCAAAAATGCACCCTCTGGATTTTATAGCCATGTGAACTTGGCCCCGGGGGAAAATGAAAAAAAAATTAATTTTGCAACAACTTTTTTCCCAAGAGTGGTCTAACGATAATTTTTGGTGGTCTTACCTCTGCGGGGGGTGGTCAAACGTGGTAACGTGTTATCATCCCCCAAAAATGTACCCTCTGGATTTTATAGCCATGTGAACTTGGCCCCGGTGGAAAATGAAAAAAATTAATTTTGCAACAACTTTTTTCCCAAGGGTGGTCTAACGATAATTTTTGGTGGTCTTACCTCTGCCGGGGGTGGTCAAACGTGGTAACATATTATCATCCCCCAAAAATGGACCCTCTGGATTTTATAGCCATGTGAACTTGGCCCCGGTGGAAAATGAAAAAAAAATTAATTTTACAACAACTTTTTTCCCAAGGGTGGTCTAACGATAATTTTTGGTGTTATAACCTCTGCCGGGGGTGATCAAACGTGGTAACAAGTTTTCATCCACCAAAAATGCACCCCCTGGATTTTATAACCATGTGAACTTGGCCCCGGTGGAAAATGAAAAAAAATTTATTTTGCAACTACTTTTTTTCCAAGGGTGGTCTAACGATAATTTTTGGTGGTCAAACCTCTGCCGGGGGTTGTCAAACGTGGTAATATGTTATCATCCCCCAAAAATGCACCCTCTGGATTTTATAGCCATGTGAACTTGGCCCCGGTGGAAATTGAAAAAAATATTAATTTTGCAACAACTTTTTTCCCAAGGGTGGTCTAACGATAATTTTTGGTGGTCTAACATGGTCTAACGATTGTCTAACGATTGTGTATGGAAAATTTCATTTTGCAAATTTTTCGGGGCTGTGTGAAGTTGGCCCCGGAAAATTAATTCTTCTATAAAAAGATAACAATAAGTGGTCAAACAAAAATAATGGGTGGTCTTACATGGTCCTACGATGGTCAAACGAATGAGCAATTCTACGCCCCCGCCCCTCACTTTTCGGGGCCAACTTCACGGACCTTACTCTCATTCCTTAAATTGAAATTGGTCTGGATTTTAAAAATGCTCGGAACAAATCACATTACCCTTTATAATATGAAAATCTAACTTCCAAGAGCTTTTGCCACTGAAAAAAGCATTTCCAGTTATTGAAAATATTCAGCGCTAATTTAATTTGTGGGATTGTATCACTTACTAGTCTCGTTTCTCTGCTCTCGTTGAAATAGGTTTCCGTCTTGAAAATCTTCTTCCAAGAACTTTAGCCACTTTTTGCGTAAAACTACATATTTTGGGAATCTAAAGTACAAGAATACTAATCAATGTCAATATTTCTATTTTATTAACCGCATAATTCATAGTAACATAAATATAAAATTAAACGATCAAAAAATCTATAAATGAGCCGTTTATTTTGAAAGTGGCATAAGTCACTTTAAGAAGTACTTTTATTTTTATATTCCAATTTCTTTAAAAAATATTATTCAGTTTGAAATATTTTTATTGTGTTCGCAGTACAGCTGGTGATCTCAAACTGAAATGTAAACAAAGATTTTTACGTAAAATATGAATATTTCGTAGTTAATCTTAAAACTTTCCCCATTTCTTAATAACTGCTTAATGGTAGCTTGTCTTAGGTGTGATAAGATATTCCAGATTGTCGTCAAAGGGTTTTATTTGCACAAAATTGCACTATGCACTTCATAATAAGTTTTCACTAAAACCTTGTTTATTTCACTAACAATTTCAGTTAAGGTATCTTCTTCACTTCACCAATATAAAATTTTTAATGATATATATTACACCAATTTCATTAAATCAGAACTTTTAAATAGGTCAACAATTTTGTCACGTTTAGTAAACATAAAAGTGACAGAACTTCGTCAATTTGACAGCACATCGTTTAATTTTGAACATCACACGCACATCCATTAGTTTCTTCCTCGTAGATGAGCTACTACAAGAAAACATCAGAAACAGTGTGCCACGGAAACCGTGCTGAAAGAGTCCCAACGAAATCGCTATAAGTTTCTGTCATTTCGAAAATTGAAAAGTGTGTATTCAGTTGCAACTCAGTATGTCTGTTTCTTTTCTTTTCATGCAAAATATGTTCGTGTAAAAACTTACTTCACTGCAAGAAAGAAAAAGTAAAGAAACATTTTCGTGATAATTCATTATAAAAAGAAAAAGAATGAAATGTCTTTATTGATTTATGATGAACAATTAATTGTGATGTTTCTAGATATATTAATTTTTAAATTTTCAATTTAAACCAACAATTTTTCACTATGAACCACCAAAAACTTTCGCTAATTTTGACATTTCACATTCGGCAAAACGTGCAAGAAAATGGGGGATTCGCACAAGCTAAATTCTACGATTAAATTCTTCCAAGAGGGGAAGCGATGATGTCAGGAAAATTCCCCTCATTTCGACCTTTCACGAAAGTAAAGAAATATAAAATGGTTACGTTTGTGCAAATTCTTGCGCACGAAGGATCTCAAATGCGGATAATGAAACAGACCTAGTTTGTCATGTAACTTGGGTAAACGTGTAAAAGAAAAGTGCGATTGATCAGTGGACCACTACTACTACCCGACGCGACAACAGACAAATTTTTGCTGTCGAGTCATCTCGTATCCTACTTCTGCGGTTGCCCTCTCGCGGGCAGCATGATTAATTTTTAACTTAACTCCGAACTGACGTTTCTTGAAATGGTATTTTCTCCGCTCAAAGTATGTTGTCGTGCATGTGCAATCTGATACAGCCGATAACAACATTTGGTTGCTGTCATCCCTGGGGTTGATGATACGTCTATAAAACACAATGCGAGCAACACAACAAATGTCGCTGTAAAAAACGACAACAAAACGCCCACGAAAAAAAAATGGCGACAATACGGGTGGCGTAAAAACTGTCATTCCGTCATTAGTGCTAGGACCCAAAAAAAAAGAATTCTCTTTTACTATATTTGTTCCATTTTTTGAGAATTAATATAATATACCCTGTTGCCACAACACAGTTTATCTGATAATTCTTTCAGTCAAAACAAAGATAATAAACGTCAAACAACATATCTGAACGTTGCCCAAAATCTTACGTTAGTTAACGTGCCCACTGCGTGCAACAACTTCAATCTTACGCCGACAAAATCGGTATTGTAATTTGCCCGATACATTCACGTGTTATTGAAATCGAATGAGAGCGTTTTTTATGGCGACATTTGTTGTGTGGTCTGCATTGTGTTTTATTCTTGAAGTTTGATCTTAGTGGAGCCAGTCTTACAACTGCAAAAGTAGAATGTTTTGACAGTTCAACTCGTCAAAAATTTTTTTAGTTGTTTACAAAGTGATTTGTTAAGTAGCTGTGCCTCAAACGTTATACAAGTAATAGGTCTGTTCGATAACTCGCTCTGAGCGCTCCACCTCGTTCGATGACGATTCGGAACAGCTCCGAACTTACGGTTCTGTGTTCGATGACCAATTCGGAGCTGCTCCGAACAGCTCGCAACTCGCCCTAGGATTGTTAGAGGAAGAAAGTAGAAAGTAGCTGTTATTGTGTTTAGTTGTCATGTTTTGTTGTTTGGAGTTAATTTTTGGTTAAGTATGAAAGTTTTTAATAAAATGGTTAAATATAACAATTAATAATTATTTGATAATTTTAAAACGAATAATTTGCTGGACTGTATGCCACAGTGAATTTAAAATTCTGGAGCACTCCAGGTTTCTTTGACAGCTCTCGAAAAATCCCCAGTCCCTCAGAACTACTGCTGAACAAAAAAAATATAATTTCATATAACAATATCTTAAAATGTTCTATAATAAATTTTCGCTGTCCCTATATTAAAATTTTTTAAATTGGCAAGCACACATTGACAAAGTCAAAAAAATGTTCGATTGATCAATGGATCACTACAAGAAGTCATCAGCTATTGCAACACACAGAGTGCCACGAAAACCGTGCTCAAAAGGTCCATTGCTATAAAAGGCATTTGAGATTTTGTCAGTGCTCTCAGTGCCATGTGTTTTGAATTGTCAATTTAATTTAAATGTCAGTTGAGAATTCTCATATTTGCCACTCAAAGGCACTCGACGTTCCATTATTTTAGTGCAGTGGTTTTGGTACCGAAAATAAGGGAACAGACCTATTATATTTCGGGATAGAAATTTCGATAGGTAACACTGTCACTTGTCCAACTCAACTTATAATGACAGTTTCTTTTGATATTCGCTCTCAGTAGGTCTGTTTCCGCAGGTGCACTAGTGATCATTAATGGCGATTTCAATAGGACTTTTTCAGCGCGGTTTCCATGGTGCATTGTTTCTTGCAGTGGCTTGTGGTGATTCACTGATCAATCGAAAATTTCTCTTTGACAATGTGTCAATGTGTGCGTGCCAATAAAGATAATTTCAACAGAGCTACAGCGACAATTTATTATATTGCTTGGGCAACGTTCGAGGAATGGCTAATCAACAATATATGTTTTAAACAACTAAAAAATTATTTGGCAGTTTGTTCTTTTACAACATTTCTGTGCTTGTAGTAGTGACACTGGCTCCACTGAGATCAAACCAATAGTTGAATAGTTCGAAACTCGTGGCGTACTGAAGTCCCGTTGAAATCGCTATAAATGACGCTGAAAGCGGGGTAACGTTATGTCAAATCAAATTCCCCTCTAGCACCTTTGGCACTGAATATGAGGACTGACAATTCAACTCATTTGACAGTTAAAAACACATGGCACTAATAGCGTTTTCGATGGGACTTCAGGGCGAAACGAGTTTCGATTTTTTCTAGCAGTGTCGCTGTCAAAACATGTTCGACGGGACTTTTGACAGCAAAACTGCTAGACTCAGTGGTCCACTGACTTCCCCTTCTGGCACTGCGGTTTGCTTTCAGTGGAGCCAGTTTTACAACTACAAAGGTAAAATGTTTTGACAGTTCGAATTGTCAGACGGTTTTTTAGTGGTTTACGAATTGTTTGGTTGACCAGCTCTGCTTAAAACGTTATCCAAGCGATAGAATTTAATATAACAATATTTTAGAATGTTTTATAATAGATATTCGCTGTCGTTTTATTAAAATATTTTTTATTGGTGTGCACACATTGACAAAGTCGAAAAGAAATGTTTCATTGATCAGTGGGCCACTACAAGAAAACGTCAGAAACAGTGCGCCACGGAAACCGTGCTGAAAGAGTCCCATCGAAAACGCTATTAGTATTTTTAACTGTCAAATGAGTTGAATTGTCAGTCCTCATATTTGGCACTGAAAAACACTCGGCGTTTTAGTATTTCAATGCATAAATAACCCCATTTTTTATAGGGATAGACTTGGTAATAGGTCTGTTTAATGACTTGCTCTAGCTCAATCAAGTGCTGAAAAACTGATCTGGCGAGAGTTAGCTCAGTTTAGAGCAGCTTTTTCTGCTCTTCCTTTTTAGGTATAGCGAGTTTGAGCCTTAGAACAGAAAACGAAAGGAAGTGCAATACCGTGTATAAACCGTGTACGTGTTTTCCGATTTTTTTTTCGGTGGGAAAGGTGTGGGAAAGGGGTAGAAAATACGCCTTGGAAATGTCAATTTGACGTGGGCTTTCCGAAGAGTGCGCATTCAAAGTGTTTATAGAGTGTTTATTGAATAATTTTCACTTAATTTGAACATGAATGAATGAATGAAGTATGAAGTATGTAATGAAGTGTGAAGTATTTTGTTGTAAATAAAATCGACGCATTGCGTGGGGAAAATCATTCTTCAGGGAATTTAAATAATATAATAAGCAATTATACAGCATTTTCTTTGAAATATGTGCAAAAGCTGTATAAATGAAAGCTAAATTACCAAAAAATATAAACATTTCTCTTGATGGTGCTCGTTTGTTTATATTTGAGATACATCAACATTTTGGGTCGCCTTGGTAGTTTCAGCGATAGCTGACGGAAGTTTTTGCCTGGGGGCTCTAATAAAATTTTAAAAATACTAAAATATTTTTCTACTTTTTGGTATTTTAGGTTTCCAAAAGATAAAGACGTCAGAGAACTGTGGTTAAAATCTATCGGTAGAACTGATTATATACCATCCAATGGTAGTTATGTTTGCGAGGACCACTTCGAATGAGTCACAAATTTACTATTTTCATGGTGAAAACTAACACATTAAGACCTTTTAACCACATAACGAAAATTCGGAAACTTTTTTAGCATGGTGCACTTCCTTTCGTTTACTGTTCTAAGGTTTGAGCAGAAAAGAAAACTGTCAAATTGACAAAAGTGACATTTCGATGTCTTAACTTGCAAACCAGTCTCTCAAATCTCTCAATACCATGAGCATGTTCGGAAACACAACTATAGTCGTAGACATAGTCAGCTCTGACTATTGCAATAGTTATGTCAAAGTCAGCTATATACGTTCTTGATTCCGAACGACATATAGTTATCAAATAGTCAGAGCTGTCACTTGCAAGTGTATTGAATTCCAGCTACCATGAAATGTCAAATAATGAGAGCAAACAACAACAATTTTTAGGGAACCATTTATCCACTTTAGAGAATTACTCTTGAGATTTTTTGTATTCTCTATACCGTGGTTCATTTTCGTACTGTTAAATATTAAATTAATTGTTTGTTCATCATCCATATTTCATTTATACCATAAATATTTTATTTAAAATTATATATTTTCTCAATTTGTAAAAACCCCGTCAGAATTATTTTATCTGTCACTTGGGAATATTACATGTGTTTTATATGTGTGTGATAGCTACTATTATCTCGTCGTTTAAGCAGAGTTAAGAGTAGTTGACTATTTAGTCAACTATTGTGAGTTCCCGAACGGTTATAGCTATCAAAAATAGTCAGCTATTGTGATTTCCGAACGACAATAGTTAGCTATATGTGTCAATAGTCAGCTATAGTTGTGTTTCCGAACGAACTCCATGTGTTTTGAATTTTTAGTTGAATAGGAATTTGATTGTCACTTCTCATAATTTGCGCTAAAAAGCACTCGGCGTTCTACTAAAAACAAGACCCTTATTTCAAAAAATCATTGGAGTTTTTTTTTTGCTGATGGAATTTTAAGAATATTGTAACGTAGATGAGGCTCTTCGGGCTCGACGGATTAATTAAGACAATTATTTTTAATCACAAATGTTCACAAGTTTATTCACTTCACTTAATTAGTTCATTTAACAATTTCCTTGAAAATATTTCTACACAATATTACGTTTCACTTTAATAATACTACTCTACAAGATTTTGCAACTGGACAATGAATAGTTGTTTCCGAAGTAACTTTTCCCGCTGAAACCGAATCCGGGCTCAGAATTGTTCTATCAAGTCTGGTTTTTGAGATATTCAAACCTAAAAGTGTTTTTTGACATATTTAAGGTTATGTAGCACTTTGAATTTTTTCTTTATAAAAAATCCGTGTATGGGATTTTTTTTCGCTCAGATATCGCGTTTTGAAATTTTCATGTTCATGAGTTTCTCGGTATACGAAAACTTTATGGTAACTTGAGTAAGGTGACCATATACTTATCCAGTTGTACAAAATTTTCAAAATTTTGTAGACTAGTGTAATTAACACTTGTCACTTCACTGGTTAAAATACAACTAACTCACTATGCTGCTACTCAGCCCTATTTATACTTGAAAAAAAATATTTTTCCATTTTTATGAAGATTACACAATGTTTGAGATCACACTTCTTGTTCCTTTAATTTTTCCCAAAACTTTGACCAATTGGCCCGAAGGAACCGTCCAATGGATCGATCTGCGGGTTTACAGGGCTATATTGCGTACATTGAGGTGTAAAAATTCCTACAAACCTTAGCCTTTCCATCAGTATTTGCAAAGATGCGGTCAATTTACCAAAACAAGGAAAAAGTCACTTTTTTTGACTTTTTCAAAATTGAAATTACGGATAACAAAAAATTATTATTTTTTATGTCTTGACGGATTCTTTTAGGAAATTTATTCCAGTTTCCGAAACTGCCCTTAAATTTTCTGTACGATCATTGGTTGCTGAGATATCGATGGTTCAATACAAAAGTGTCCTTTTTCGTTTAATATCGGATATCTCCGCGACAAATCGACGTATCAAGGATTTCAAAAAAGATAATTAAAGCTGAATTAACAGGCTATCTGGTTCATAGGGTGGTCAAATAAAAAAAATTTCCGAGTCCGTGCACCAAAAAAAATGACTAAAAATTTTGAAATTTTTTTCGTCCGCTATTCCTTTGGATTGCGTTAGCACCGTTGGCTGAAAGTTTCAAAAACTAGAGTTCTGGAGCTTTAAGATGTTTTTTTCGGATCCTCGATACGATTATTTCTCGCTTAGATACAGCCCGTCAAAAATCACTAAAAAATTTAGATATTTTTTTGTTCCCTTAATTGTTTTGAGTAGTTTATTTAGCTTAATTCTAGAAAGTTCAGAGTTGAGTTGAACTACTGACGGGGACGGACGTGCCGCCGTGTCTTGCTTCCCAAAAATTTTTAAAACGGTTGCGAAAGCAAATAAAATTAAAAAAATTCAAAGTGCTAGTGCCATCTTGCAGAAGCGAAGGGCTTTTATGCTCTATTTGAAAGCACAGTCTGGTGAGTCCGTTCCTTTTTAATACATGTTATTTCCATCCAACATTCAATGTAGTACAATCGTGCTGCATTGAATGCGTTTAACGGGTCTCCACTGCTGAGCATTTGGCTGCCTTTGTCGAGATCAAAGTTCAGCACAGCAGGCATAACACTGCTGCTGGCTTTGTTTTCACAGAGGCGGCTTTGTTTTGCATCTGTGGATCCCGTTCGTCAGTCCTTGTGTTTGTGTACGTTTTTGTTTTGTTTTGTTTTGGGCAAATTAAGACCGGGAGTATGCAAAAATTTGTATTTAATTTTTGCAACATTCGTGGCTTGAAAAGTAACCATTTTTCGGTTTACTGCCACTTGATCGCGGAAAATTCGGCTGTTTTTGCACTAAGCGAAACCAAGGTTGTTTCCGATTCTGATATTAATCAGTATCACATCCCTGGTTATCACTTAGTGCCACTCTTCTCTCCTCAGAGGGGAATCGCGGTTTATGTTAGAAATGATGTGCCATTTTCCCTTCTCCCTCAATTTTCTTCTACTAATCCAGAATTTAATTATGTCTGGATTAGATTTAAACTCTATCGGCACATCATTCATTTTTGTTTTTTATACCGCAGCCCGAATATGTCTGACACTGACACTGTGTGCTCCTTCGATAAACTGTCTTCCGATATCGATTTTGGAATTATCCCCCTCTTCTGAAATCGTTCTTGCTGGAGATTTCAACGTCCACAACACACAGTGGCTCAGGCATTCTTCCACCACAAGCCCGTCTGGAAGACACGTCGAGTTATTTAGTGAGTCTTTTAATTTACAGCAACTGGTTGAGTGTCCGACTCGTGTTCCTGATACTTTGGGGCACAACGCGCATCTTTTAGATCTATTTCTAACATCGCATCCAGAAAAATACTCGGTTTCGGTGACGTCTCCCTTGGGTAATTCGGACCATTGTCTAATCTCCGCCCAATTCTCCATCTCCTCTCTGACAACCACTAACCTAAACTCCACCAAAAGATTAGTGTGGCATTATAAAAATGCTGATTGGGCGGGACTTAATAAATATCTCAGAGAGTTGGATTGGTCTGATTGCTTTTCTATGAAGGACGTTAACAGAAGCACCGATTGTATCTTGAACATCCTATGGTTTGGAATGCACCGCTTTATTCCTCATAGCTTCAAGAACATCAAACCAACTAACACCAATTGGTTCAATAATGACTGTTTCGCAGCCATTGAAAAGAAGGAAGCAGCCTTCCAGGCATATAAATTGTGCCCTTCAGAGGAATTGAGACGTATCTATAGAGATGCGCGGAATATTTGCAATTCAGCAATTAGCCGGGCTAAGTTCAATTTCGACCAGAGCATCAGACGGAAGGTATTTTCTACTCAAAAGGGTAGTAAGGGCTTCTGGTCTCTAGTAAAAACCGTAAAGAACAATTTCACCTGTTCGTCAACACCACCACTCATTTATAATGGGAATGTCTTTACTGACTCATTGGACAAGGCCAACCTGTTTGCTGCTAATTTTGCTGCTAACTCGTACTTGCCACCTTCATCGCAGCCACTTCCATCTCCATCACAGTGCACTAGTAGGCAAAAGCCGCTACACTTTCGCACTCGGGATGTTTTTAGAGTACTTTCGAAACTCGACGTGTCCAAAGCTACTGGGCCTGATGGTTTCTCGCCCCTTGTTTTAAAATGCTGCGCCTCTGCTTTATCTAAACCTCTGCGCAAACTTTTTCACCTGTCATATTCAACAGGAATATTTCCAAGTGTATGGAAACTTGCTCATGTCCAGCCGATACTTAAAAAAGGAGAGGCATGCGACCCCTCTAACTACAGACCAATTGCACTAACCTCGATCATATCCAAAGTTTTTGAATCACTCATCAACTCTCAGTTGTTGAAATATCTAGAAAATAATCATCTTATTAACGATTGCCAGTACAGTTTCCGCGCTGGCCGCTCAACCGGAGACTTACTAACTGCTCTAACGGAGCGTTGGAATCATTGTCTCCATAATTTCGGTGAGTCCGAAATCGTCGCTCTTGATATTTCAAAGGCTTTTGATAGAGTCTGGCATGCTGCCCTGTTAGCCAAACTTCAAACATTTGGTCTGCACCCAACCCTCGTTAAATGGATAGAGAGCTTTTTGTCAGGCCGTTCAATCCGTGTAGTAATTGACGGAGTTACATCTGATTCCTACGAAATAAATGCCGGTGTACCTCAGGGTTCAGTTCTTTCACCAACCTTATTTCTTCTTTTTATTAATGATCTCTTATCCCTTACTCTCAATCCTATTCATAGTTTTGCCGACGACAGCACCCTTGATTTCGCGTACTCATTTGATTCTGTAATGAATTCACGTGGAAATGCTACAGAAGTCAATCGGGAACGCATGTTTAGATCATTAAACAAAGACATTTCTATGGTCCTCGCTTGGGGCAGAGCAAATCGTGTTACGTTTAATGCATCCAAAACTCAATGCTGTTTAATGTCC
Organism: Leptarthrus brevirostris; assembly: GCA_964036015.1. Taxonomy (NCBI): domain Eukaryota; kingdom Metazoa; phylum Arthropoda; class Insecta; order Diptera; family Asilidae; genus Leptarthrus; species Leptarthrus brevirostris. The sequence goes on along the minus strand of OZ038372.1, from coordinate 114,267,083 downwards.
CTTAAAAAACGCCCAGTTCACCCCCAACCCATTTCAGTCGACGGAGTGAATATACCCAATTCACCCTCCCTAAAGATCTTGGGTATTGAGATATCCAGCAATCTTAGCTGGACGGATCATATATTTGCAATCGCTAAAAGTGCGATGAAATGTTTGGGTTTTCTACAGAGATGTAAGAAATATTTCACCCCACCCGACTTAGCGTTGATCTACAAGTCCCACATTAGGCCTAGACTTGAATATAATTCCCATATTTGGGCAGGGGCAGGACACACCGCGTTGTCCGCGTTAGACAAAGTTCAGCGTAAGGCTGTTAAACTTATTGGCGATACCTCAATCTCTGAGGGCCTTGACTCTCTAGAGCATCGACGGAATGTCGGTTGTCTCTCACTTTTTTATCGCTATTTACATGGCCATTGTTCTAACGAAATTGCTAGCCTGATTCCTTGTAGACTCATTACAACGCGCGATACAAGATCTACAAGTCGCTCCCACCCCTATACTCTCCGGGTCAAATTTGGACGTACCGTCAAATTTCGGGAATCTTTTCTTAGCAGAACAACACGAATGTGGAACAGTTTACCATCTTCTGTTTTTCCCTCGTCTTATGAGCCTGAAACTTTCAAACGAGGCGTACATCGACACCTCCTTCACTCAACCTCCTAACCCATTTTCCCCAACCTTAATTCCTTTCCTGCCAAGGCTGTGCTTTAGCATCATAGGGCATCCCCTGAGCTTTGGCAACATCATATAAAAAAAAAAAAAAAAAAAAACTTAGTTCTAGCAATTTCCGTTATTAATTTTCACCACGCTAAGTCACCACAAGTTCGAGTCAGCCTTGACTTCATATGGCATCTGACGTTTTTCTGGCTTCCGAAATGCGGGACATGCGCATTGCACAAGTTGATTTCGTTTTCATCACATAGCCTATGCCAGACTACAGTGCACGTTACAATATGCAGTTTTATAATTTTTTATTAGTATCTTGATTTTCGGAGATGGGCGGTTTACGAAAGTGTAGTTTGCTGATTTGCGATATTTGGATTTGGAAGTTAATAGTTCGCCCAGTCCAAAATTTCTAAAAAAAATGTGAATTAATACTTTAACTCAATGCTTTTCCGGGAGAGTATTTTCGAGTGTCTTATTGGTGTTGGTTATTCATTTAACGAAGTTACAGTATATTAGAACAGTTGAGGAAATTCAATTAGAATCAAAAATCGGAATTTTAATTAAAATGTTGCTTAAATTATTAAACCTCACAAAAAAGTGACACATGTATTTTTTAAATTAATAGTCAATGTAGATTAAGAATAAATATTTAGTTTACAAGCTTAAGAAAATTAAAATTACAAGCAACTATTCAATAGGAATGACAATTCATTTGATATTTCGAAGTCATAAATAATTCAATTGGGTGATCATTGTGCTATCTGCTCTTTTCCGCTGGGTTTTGCTTTAACTTAACATTGAAAGCTACTCTGCTTTAGTTTCGGGGACCTAATAGAAATTTCGATGGGACTTCAGTGTGCCAGGAATATTGAACTTTGCTAGCAGTGTCGCTGTGAAAACATTTTCTATAAAACAGGGCGCTACGGAAACTGTGCTGAAAAAGTCCCATCGTAATCGCTTTCAAATACTCAAAATAACACTGGAACGCCTTAAATCGGATCAACGCTTGCAAATTGTGGTCATTTACTTTAAAAATCAGTGTTTAGTTCGCCCAAGTTATATGGCTCTTCGTGAGTTTTATGGTGCATTTGATAGACCAAATGAGGTCGCTATACGTCGTGTTATTGATCAATTTCGTATGGGTTACTCATTACATGATTAACGCCCAACAACAAGGCAAAGAAATGTTCGTTCACCTGAAATCAGAAATATTTTCAGAAATGGTCCGGCTAATCAAACTCATGGGATCATGCGATTTGACCCCATTGTACTATTTCCATTGGGGCTGCGTTAGGTATGGCCTAAAATGCTAACAAACCAAGAACCTTTGAAACTTTGGAAGCCAGCACAACACTCGGAAATAACGCCGGATTTGTTGGAAAAATTGGACCGACAGAATGCGCTTCGTAACAGCTAGTAGCGGAGCACATTTATCGGATTTCATTTAAAAAAATTTATGTACAGTTACACTCTTTCGAACGCAGTATTAAAAAAATATCATTTTAACAATATTTGCTTGTTTTATTTCAACGTTCAGTTTAAAGTTGTATCCCGCTTTAAAAAACATCCTTTAGAAGAAACATTATAAATCTCCCCCTTTTCTGAAATCGTCCTTGCGATAAGAATTCGGGTCCCGCCTTGGCACTTCCAGGAAATTCTGACGATTAACTAATATTTGCTCCATTCCCTCTCTAACGACCACTAATCAGGTTGGGTAGGCTTCAGTTATTTTATTAGAGAGTTGGACTGGTCGGTTTGCTTTTGCAAGTATCACGTTGAATGGGGCCCAGCATTTATCACAAACATTTAATGGTTCGGGATGACTAGTTTTATTCCACACAGCTTCGAAAAACAAATAAAACCCTTTGCTTTAATAATGAAGGTTCACCAATTAAGCCAAAAAAAGCTGTCTTCATTAGTGGAAAGCAGGTTTACAGAATTTCACGTAACAAATGCAAATACAATAGGCAGTGGGCAAAGTTCGATAGAAGGCATTCGCTAGTTGTAAGTAGGAATTCTCGTAACTCGTCAAAACAGTTTAGAACAACTGCTAGACCTACCCTAGTTACTAATGGTGAGGTATGGACAGATTCATTGGAGAAAGGAAACTTGTTTAAAGCTAACTTTGTCATGAATTTCAATCTATCAGTATCTTTGCAGTCCTTTTGGACGCTATCTATCCTAACAAGGCTGACCCATCAATTGGCTTTTTATTATGCCCTTCGACAAGTGAAAGTCTATATGATCATATACCGAATTGAAATGCGGCACATAGCTGTAACTGACTCATTATGTCCATAGTTAGTACGGTGGTGAGAAATATGGAGGAAGACATGACTCCTCAAGGAGCGTGACGGAACAGATATGTTAAAACATGTTAGCAATTCGGGAGAGTTAATAGCCCCCTGTAAACACTTGAGCGCAAAAACAGCTCTGGAATTATTTCGTCTGGTTTCCAAAGATATCAATTTAAGTATATCATCGTAAGTCGGTCATTACTCCATGGAAGGTTACGAAGAGCAAACCTTAAAAACCTTCGTTGGATAGACTCGATACGCTTAACGAGGACGCCATAAAAAAAAGAGACCACACTGGGATAGCATACTCAAGAGTAGGCCTAAAAAATGTACAATAAAGAATTCGAGTGATATAAGGATCATTAAACTCTTTAGACCACTTCTTTATGAAGGCCAAAGTAGCATTAGCCTCATCAATAATAGTATCAATGTGGTTGTCGAAAGAAAAACGAGAATTAAGTCTATTCAAAGAGTGTCCATTCATGGAGTAACTAAACAGCAAAGGATTTCTTTTACGAGAAAAGGACATGACAGTGCATTTGGACACGTTTAGAGCGAGGCAGTTGATGAAACACCAATTGCAGAAGGCATCCAAGTCAGAATTCAAGAGGCGGCAGTCAAGATCGTTCGAAACAGAACGAAATAGCTTTGCATTATCAGCATAACACAAAATTCTCGAGTGTGACGGAATTAGGGATACATCATGATGGGAGCACTCGGACAAGTACGAGCGTAGCCAATGAATAAAACCAGCAGGTAAACCAAGAATCGCCAACTTATGAAGGAGAATTTTATTATTGATTCGATCAAAAGCTTTACTGAAGTCGGTGAAAATACAATCAACTTGGTTAGCATTATCAATAGATGATATGCAGTAATTCGAGAATTCCAGTAAGTTAGTTGTTGTAGATTTTCCCTTAATAAACCCATTTTGGAAAGAAGATAAGAAGGGTTTACAATGAAAGTATAGGACCTCACATACAAGGTTCTCAAAGAGCTTAGCTGGACAAGAAAGGTGTGCGATGCGCCTTTAATTAGAAATATCAGACTTATTGGCCATCGTCAAAAATAAGATCCTTGGATTGAAGATAAGTCGGCGGAAGCCTCGTCATATAAGTAAAATCACTTAAGCTAATATCACAAGAGTTATCCAAGAAAGCAGCCTTAAAAAGTCAAAGATAATGTGATGACTCAGGTAGTAAAGGAGCAACACATCGTCTAATCTGAGGACCCGCAGAATCAGTGGAAAAGATGAGATTAAAGAAACGGCCCAAGTTGTTCGGCACGCCACAAGTCTGCGTCAAGCCAGCAGAAGCGATGTCAGCCAGAAACGATGCAGCAAAGCCAGGAGAGAAAGTGCAGAGTGACGGCCACGACGAAGGACCAAGTAACCAGGACCGAAAATCTCCTGATCCGCTATACCACCACACAGCCAAGTTACCGTCAAACAGATCACGTCAAAACAACAGTCGTGCCCAAAAAGAGGCGATTCGTCTTAGATCTCAAACCGGTTACATTGGCGTACTAGCTGGAGATCTCCCTGAAGAGTTTTTTGGCGAGACGGATCCAGTAAGGGCAGCTTTAGGAATGAACTCACGCACAATGGTGCCGAGTGGCCAGATCGCAGGAGAAAATTTTGAAGGATGCAGTGAAGGTGCGGCTACCAGGTGGATTAAGCCTTCTACAGGTGATCGCATCACGTGCGACTCTACATGCGATGGGAGCTGATGTATGATATCATGCACAGATATATCCGGGTAAATTCTGGAAACAAAAATACTGCGCGGTGGCTTTGCAGGCCGTAAAATGCTAGCAGGAAGCAGGAAATCCGAAGCAAGTCCAGCACATACAAGACCCAATGGCAGATCGAAAGAAGCAGGCGGTTCAGACATCAAAGGAGCCAAATCGCTCTTCTAGGCCACAACCGGATCCGATGATGGGCGAGGTCTACCGCGGCGCGTGCAGGATCCAAACCTGACACCAGAGTATCAGGAGTAGCAGGCTCATGTAACGTGTTAGGCCGTGAAAGACTGTTAACGTTAGAGGCAATTGTATCGATAATTGCAGTATAGGTGGAAACGACAGCAGTCCAATTTCCCAAGTCATTATGGACCTGTTCCATGCTGCGTCTAATGTACTCCACCGTCAGGAAGACAGAAACGGAATCAATACCCAGGCGAGAGGGGCTGCGTCCCCGCAGGAGAGCGAACGAAAATCGTCAACAGCATCGGTCAAGCCGGTGACCCTAGAGGCTATGGAAGTCATCCGAAACCACTTGAAGGCTTCCTCAATTCGAATAAATATTCGACACTTTATCGGCAATGGAGGGGTGGTCACTAGAGATGGAATGAAACAGCTCCCTGACAAGCCGAAGGACATGTCAAGGCTTGGTATCGGAGCAGTCGACGCATGTAGTGACCTTGGCCGAGGAAGACCTTGATGCACGCCTCTGGAAGGAACCACCACAAACACCATTCCAAAGAACAATGTACAAAACTTACATCGTCCCTAAAAAGAGGGAAAAATAGACCAGCAAATCTAACGAACAGTAAACCAGCAAAACACCTTAAACCCAAATGGATATAAGCAGACAAAAACACAGACGCAAGCTAAGATCTACTAACTTTCCATACGGACCGCTGAAATCATTACATTAATAATTTCAGTGAGTCCAAAATCTTTGCCGTAGATATTTCGTATTTGGTCTTGATCTTATTCTAATACAATGGATTAAAAACATTATTTCGACGTTGAATGCAGGTAATATTGGACGGAGTAAGATCTTATGAATATGAAATTAACGCCAGTGTACCGCAAGATTCTGTTCTCTTGCCTACTCTTTTTCTTATATTTATTAATGATCTTCTATCAATCACTTCTATATACAGAGTGTTTCAGATCTAACATCCCAAAATGAGTGGGATGATATATCTCACCTAGGCAAAAAAAAAATTATATGGTAGGGGTAGGGGCAATCTCAACCGTTTGGGAGTTACAGGGTGATCCATAAATTTCAGTTTTTCATGGCATGCACATTACTCTTTTATTTTTATCTTTTGATTTACCCAACACAGCGGCATCAAACAAACGCTGAAAAATTACTATCCCAATGACCTTTCCAAACTCCTACCATTACGTTTGCGTTTACCTAAAATTCAGCATTTTCCTAAATTTTTAAAGAAACTAAACTAATTTTAACTCTAAAATCCTTTTTATTGAATTCAAAACATATTACCATTAATCTTAGTAAATTACAAGAGCTGTTTAAAATGTCCATCGCCACTTTGGATGCATGCCAACAATCTCCTCCTTAGTCCCTGTTTAAGGCGTATTCTGCTAACAAAATCCTTTCTAGTGTTAACAGGGCTTGAATAAACTGCATCCTTTATTGTTCCCATAAGAAAAAATCCAATGGGGTCAGATCTGGAGATCTAGTAGTCCAAGGAATCGGTGCACCTCGTCCAATCCAGCGGTTAGGAAATTTTTCACGCAGTATTTCCTTCACAATGTTAGCAGTATGCGCTGGTGCTCCATCGTATTGGTAAAACATGTCCGTACTATTATGCATAGGGATGTCCTCTATTAGATCCGGCAGTGTATTTTCCAAAAAGTCCGCATAAATTTGACTGTTGAGCAGTTGATGCAAAATGAATGGTCCTACCAACTGGTTGCCGATGAACCCAGCCCAAACATTGACACTGAATCTCTGCTGGAGTGACGTCACCTTTGTCCTGTGTGGATTAGTTTTCGACCAGGTATGGAGATTATGGAGGTTCCAGAAGCAAAGTGCTAAATTCCAGTCTTCTCAAGGGAATCTCCTTCCAGTAGTCCTTGGACTGGGTGATGGTGATATATAGATGAAGGCACTCTTATCGTCTTGCGACTCGTCTGGTGCTCGTCTCAGGGTCTTGCCTCATGATGGTGCTTATTTGCTGCTCGACGTCGGCAGAACTTCCCGAAGTTTCGGATCGTGTCTCCCTGTCGTGTGAAGTTACACTTTCTGATTCTCTTAACCTACAGGAAGTCCGTTTCAATACCCCTCTTTGCCGCGCTCGCTGATTAGGGAATCTTCTTTGATATTCTAGTACAGCCGCTCTCTCGTTTCCGTCTACTACACCATAAATGTAAAAAATAGCGGCGTATTCCTCAAAAGTAAATTCTAAAAAATTTTTATAAGTTTTGCTTCAGAACACCCATACTTATTGATTTGTTTTTCAACTGTCAGAGAGATGGTATCGACTGAGTAAGACGTGTTTTTCAAGCTCCTGCTAGTTTGTTATTTTTACCGCGATTTTTTCCAGTTTTTGTAAAATTTAAAGTGCGAATAGTGCCTTCTAATAGATTTATTCATATTGTGACAAGTAAAATCATTATCGGTGGTTTACTTTGTGATAATTTAAAAATCAAGGATTTTCGATATGAAGAAGAGCGAGAACGCTAAATCAAGCACAAAGGCAGTTTCACAAAATAATACACCCGTTATGACAAGAGGCGCATCAAAAAATCAAGAGAACAACACGCGTGACAGCAGTTCTCTTCCATCAAGCCGTTCCAATTCTGTAAGTTCGGCTGATAAATATGATTTATTGGAGAAGAAATTACTGACAAACTTGGTTGAGGTAATTACTGAGAAGTTCGAGCAATTTGAGCAGAGAATTTCTCTTAAAATTGAGGCACTAGTCTCCACCAGTCAGGCGGAGATTATTAGATTGAACACTGAAGTGCAGCAGCTTAAAAACGAAATTAGCGTGATCCATAGTGAACTGGATAATGTGCACCGACTAAACAGATCTACCGATGCTATAATTACAGGCATACCATTGTGCCCAAATGAAAATCCTCAGCAGATAGTATCAGCGCTTTCTTCGAAAGTTGGTCACAAGCTCTCACCTTATATTGCTGCATTTCGGTCGAAGTCATCTAGCCACCAACAACAACGAAAAAGTACGCCGATTGTTGTCAAATTCTCTTCGACTAATGAACAGCGGGAATTTATTTACAAGTTTAAGAGATTTGGCCATGTCGGCTTAAATAGTATTTGTTCGAACTTCGTTTCTGATAGCAGAGTAAATGTTTTCGAGAGTCTCACTCAGCATAATAATAAAATATTGCGGTATGCATTGAGGCTTCACAGAGAAAATCGCTTGCATTCGGTATTTACCCGCAATGGTCAGGTTTTTGTGCGCATTAAAAAAGAAGCTACGCCAATAAAAGTTACAACACTGGACGTACTGGATGATTTTATTGCTAAAGGATGCACTGCAGAAGCTTGATGTCTGTTTAGTTTAGTTTATCTCATCTGTCATTAGATCTTCTGTTTTTCTTTTTCTTCATTAGTTTTTCACTAATTTGAATTTGTTATGCTACTTTTTTTGATCTAGTGCTTATTTTTCATATAGTAGTTGTGTTCATCTTTTTAGTTTTTATAAATTTCTTATCTTTTTGTTTATTTTCATAGCACAATCTTTATAGTATTTAGTGGCGCCCAAAATGTACTTTAAAGACACCGTACACCTATATAATGTTTTTCAGGTTAAGTTCATTTCCATTTTTCTTTTTCATTTTTCATTTGTTAAACACATTATTCAGTTTAATTTTCGCTTACTAAATTTTGTTATATTTATCTGCTCATTATCTGGTATCAAACATTTTCCTTTGTATATAGATTTTCTGTATTTTGCCTCTTTTCAAATGTATTTTTACTTTTTGTATATTGGGCTAACGTTTTCGCTACTGAAGTCTAGACCGCATATTTGCTATTCACCCTGTGTGCACTGCTTGCGTTCCTATTTTCTTTGTCGCACTGAGCTTATGCTCGCACGGGAACTTTAATGCCTAATTCAACTAATTTTTTCACGCCGAACAGAGTTAGATCCTTGATCAATATTTTTTGTCAACAGTCAGCTGGCTTGAACATCATTAATTTGAATGCCAGAAGCATCAGACTTAAGCTTGATGAGTTACGTGATATCTTGGTGGGTACTGATGTTCATATAATCTTGGTATGTGAGACGTGGCTTCATTCGCAGATTCCATCCATTTCAGTTTCCTTGCCTGGATATAGGTTGTATAGAAATGACAGAGTAGGCCGGGTTGGTGGGGGTGTGGCTATTTATGTCAGTGATTGTTTCAACTCCCGAATGATAACATATTCTAAATCTGCTCCCCTGGAGTTTGTAGGTGTGGAGGTTGATTTTGGGGTCGATAAGTGCTTGCTGTCCTCAGTATATTGCCCACCGAATAGTTTTTCAACTGAGAACGCAGCTGAATTAAGTGAAGTATTCTCTAACCTATCTCACAGTTACTCTAATATTATCGTTGGGGGCGATCTTAATGTAAACTTGTTGAATCGTAATGGTCTAGTTGAATCATTTATCTTCTTGTTCCAGTCTCTCCATCTACGTGTTGTAAATAATCTGCCAACTTACTTCAATACGGCCAATCCCTCGTTACTAGATATATTTTTTACTGCAGATAGCGATGCTGTTTCCTTCCATAATCAACTGAGTCCTCCATCTACTTTTGATCATGATTTCCTTTTCTTGACTTATAACATTAATATCAATAACTATCGTAAGTATAGAACTATATCTTACAGGAATTATGATGACATAAATTTGTCCCAATTGGCTGATGAGTGTAATTCCCTACCATGGTACGGTTCATCATCGCATGCATCACCAGATGACAAGGTTGAACAATTTAATGAAACAGTACATTATCTTCATGATAAGTATGCCCCTCTTCAGACACGTAGGATCTATAACAACGGTTGCCCCTGGTTTACAGCTGAGATTCGGTCCCTAATTGTCGAACGTGATTTCCAATATCGAAGATATTTAAGGTCTAAAACTGTTGCAAGCCGAACTCATTATAGGTCTGTTAGAAATATGGTGACTTCAAAAATCCGTGCGGCCAAAAGAAGGTACTATAAAAGGAAGTTTGATCCAAAGCTTCCTTCGAAGACTCTGTGGGGAAACTTGCGTAAGGCCTCTGTTTGTGGTGGAGACAAAGTTGAATGCAGTCTTGATCCAAACATGTTAAATACTTATTTTACTACTCTGCCCGCACTTCCATCATCTGGTATTGGACGACGGATTGCTGGTCATACCGAGGGTACCTCGGATAATCAGCGGGCCTACTTTAGTTTTAGGTGTGTTGATGCTGGTGAAGTTGTCGCAGCTATCGCAGCGGTCAAATCTGACGCTGTTGGACCAGACGGTATTCCCCCAAAATTTATTAAACTACTGTTGCCCTGGTTAATTCAACCCATTTTAGATATTTTTAACATCTGCCTTACCACTTCTCAGTTCCCCACTGCTTGGAAAATTGCTACTGTTGTGCCTATAGCGAAGACAAATCAGGCCAAGGTACCAAATGATTTCAGACCAGTTAGTCTACTTCCATTCCTAAGCAAAGCGTTCGAAAAATTATTATCCAAACAGGTCATTGATTATTTGGAGACATTTGGTCTGCTAAAGTCTTGCCAATCTGGTTTCCGTAAGGCTCATAGTTGTGAAACAGCTCTTCTGAGTGTTACCAGTGACGTTCGTTGTGCTTTGGATATGGATCATTTGTGTGTTCTTGCATTGCTCGACTTCTCCAAAGCATTTGATATGGTCAATCACTACAATTTGCTAGAGAAGCTGGCTAATAAATTTCAGTTCCACGACACTGCTGTGTCCTTAATAAATAGCTTTCTGTCAGATAGACTGCAGCGGGTTCGAGTGAAAGACAGCTTTTCTCGTCCTCTGTCCCTTGCGTGTGGCGTCCCACAGGGTTCTATCCTCGGTCCGTTGCTGTTCTGCATGTATATAAATGACCTCCCAGAGGTTCTTAAGGACTGCAGGGTGCAGCTGTATGCTGATGATGTACAGCTATATCTTAGTCGACCTATTGGGCTTATGGAGGACTGCATTGACAGGCTGAACTCGGACCTGAATAACATTGCGACATGGGCGGTTGATAACCGCTTGCTTCTAAATCCGCGTAAGTCTCACTGCATTGCATTCTATCGCCGGGATATTGACGTATCTCATATCCCTCCTGTCTTTCTGAATAACACAATGCTCCCATTTGATGGTAGGGTAAAAAGTCTTGGTGTTTTCCTCAACGCTAGAATGACATGCTGTGACCATATAACTGATGTGATGGGCAAGATTTATGGTGGGCTTCGACGGCTATGGTTGTCATCTGCTACTTTGTTGTCGAATACACGCTCGTTGCTTGTGAAATCGTTGCTACTGCCTTACTTTATCAATGGCAGCCTACTTTTCCCACGTCTTTGTTCTATCTGTTCAAGGAAAGTCAAGGTGGCTTTTAATGACTGTGTAAGATTCATATTTCGTTTGAGGAGATTTGATCATGTGTCGGGATATAGTAACCATCTGCTGGGTTGTTCGCTGGAGCAGTTTTTATTGCGTAGGCTTGTGACATCCCTTTACCAAATTATTACGTCAAAGAATCCTGGTTACTTACATGAAAAATTGATTTTTTTGAACTCCCCAAGGCGCTCTGACCTGCTGATACCTAGTTTTCGTTCGTCAGTCATGGAGGATTCTTACTTTGTTCGTGCAATCCGTGCTTGGAATCGTTTAACAGCCGATATGCAGCGTGTAGGCTCGGTGCGGAGTTTTAGGGATCTAGTAACGCAGTACTGTATTAATATAGATTAAGTTTGTTTGGAACTTTTTCCTTTTTCTCTCGTTAAGTGCGGTCTTGGCTTCTCTAGTGTGGTTTGTAGCTTTAAATCGTAACATTATTACTTTGAAATTGAGTTATTCTTCTATTTTTCTTTTGTATTAAAAATATTACATTTAGGTATATATAGTATTTACTAAACTTGATATAGTTTTAAGGATTTTTCATTAAGTAATTCTTTTGTTAAATTGCTCATTAACATATTGTTTGTTCTCCAAAAACTTTTATAAGTACTATTTAAAAGAATGTATTTTCTTATTGTACTTAATCCACTAATAAAGTTGAATTGAATTGAAATTGAATATTATAGGTATTCTTGATGACTGACAATTTTTTATAGCAAAATGTCCATCAGGTACGAGTAACAGAACGCCAGGATACAAGGGTGTGAATTCTGGTTAACACTAGCTAATATCGGCAATAAAACAAAATTACACTACCATTTTTATAGCTTTCTTGCAGCAATAATTAAAATTAATTACCAGTTAACCCAGAACAAACATTTTCGACTCTTTTTCTTAAAAATTTTGTTTATTTAAAGAATTTAAAGTGCAATAAAATAATTAGGTAGTCAGGGATTTCTAAGGATGCGGTTTTTGTAATCCTTTATCTACCTTGCCATATTACACCTTTTTGGAAGGGTAATAAGATGTATAATTCAATAAAAAAAAGAGGTATACCTACTAATTGCATGAATTTCGGAGAAAATTTGGGAAAGTGCTGAATTTGAGGTAATCGCAAACCGTTTTTTTCAATTTTGGAAGTGACTGTACCTGCACTGGTACACCCTGTATAGTTTTACTGATGATAGCACCCTTGATTTTGCGTACTCTCGGCTCTTGAAGGAATCCTATGAAAACGCTGTAGATATTAATCAACAACGCATGTATGTTTAATGGATCAACTATAAAATATCAGAGATACTCGTTTGGGGTAGAGCGAATTTTGTCTTGTTTAATGTCTTTAAGACAACGCTGTCTTCTATTCCAAAATGCACCTCAAGCTATTATGTATATCAATTTCTGTCTACTGAGTCAGTATAGATAATTCGCCTCCTTTAAAAGCTTAGACATTAAGATATTATGCACCACCAGACAAATCATATATTTTGCATTGCGAAAATGCGATAAAATATTTGGGTATATTATAAAGATGTAAGAAATACTTCACTCAATCTGAGTCACGTTATCCGCGTTAAGCAAAATTCAACGAAAAGCCGTCAGGCTTATTGGTGATGGTGCGATCATTTCGAACATTGATTCTGTGAAATATCGACCCAACGTCGGTTGTCTGTCGGTCCTTTCTTTTAAAATTAAATATCAGGCCTGATTCCATGTAGATCTCTCCTTTCTCGTACTAAGCTTCTAGACGTGCTCATCCCTAAATCCTACAAATCAGATATGGCTGAACTGTAAAATGATGGGAATCTTTTTAACTAAAACAGTACGAATGTGAAACGGGTAATCATCTTCTGTTTTCCCCTTTCTTCCAATCCCAGTGCATCATGCTTTGGCATCATAATAAAAAACAGTTGGCCATGGTCTTAGTAGTGATATCTACTTAGTTAAAAGAATAAGAACCTAGGTTTGAACATCACCCACGGCAACCCATTTACCACTTTTCGAATCAAAGGCATCGATAAAATTTATTTTATGCATCTTAGATTTTTGTAGTACAGTAGGCCGATTTTTCATACCTTCTCTGCCGATCTGTCTGGATAGTTGTGGTTGCCACATTTAATACTTCACCATCGATTTTTTGCAAAAAATTATTCATCTTAAAGATTATATTATGGTTTTGTTGGCGATTTCTCAATGCGGATTACGAATCCTTTACAACTGAAACAATCGATAACGCAACTTATGTTCTTGAAATTGCTGTCAAAACAGAATGGAACTACAACTTTATGTCTGATTTTTGCAGCTTAATACTCTAAATGAACTTAATTCTTCATGTTAAAAACAAACTAAAGAAGCTAGTAAAGGCTACAATAAAAAAATAGATTATTAGTTAAATGAAGCATTCTAAAAATAAAATAAAAAAATTCGGCGAAAAGAAATGTCAAAAATAAATTTGCTACAAAAGTTTAAATATTCTAAGAAACATTATTAAAATAACGCAGATAATTTTCGTTCCAGTCCTTATTTTGTAAAGTTGATGTGCTTGCTTTTTGGAGTTTTGTGGCGGTACTAATCCGTGGCCGACTACTTTAGACTTAGCCCCGCATTCTTCTTGCGCCCCATTCTATTTTTAGTAAATGAAATCGGCATAATTATGAGAATGTATTAGATTTGCCTGCTGCCCGCAATGCAATGGAAGCTGTAAAACCGTTGTATAATAAATAATTTGAGCTTTTGCACATTAGCTGTAGCGTTGCGGGGCGACCTACTGTTGAGCATATACAATTCACTTATTTATTAATTCATTACAATTTTTTAAGGAGTTAATTACTACATATTAAATTATAAATAGAAAATAAAAATTTTTAATCTGTGTAAATCAGAGAAGTAAAAAAAATCAAACATTAACTTAGCTGACTTTTACACATCTCCTACTCAAATAAAAGTCAATACAATCGGAGTGGTGGTTTTGCTAATCATCGATGGTAGCGGACTATAATTGCTATAGTTAGTGCGAAGGTGAAGAATTTGTGAAAGATAATCGGTCATCAAAGGGTGTGTAGAAACCGCGATATTAAAGAAAGCCAAAAGGTCTGGACTATAAGGTCCTGAAAGTATTGCTCTATTTTCTAGATTATTTAGAGAAATGAGCTCAAGTCTGTTCGCACACAGAGAGGAAGGAAAAGAGTCATCTAAGGGAAGTTCACATAGCTCGAACCTGACAAGTCCTTGCTGATGCCTCAATATTCTTGATGTATAGCTCATAGAAGGGATACCACACAATTCATGCATGCATCTTTTTATAAAACACAATAAGTACTTATTAATATTCAAAGGTTAGAGCACTATTTGTGGAAGGTTAAGTAAAATAACAAGAGTGCACAACCAGCTTGAATTGAAACTATACGGACAAGTTTAGAATTCAGATCAAGTCAATAAATACGGATATATCATGATATAAATAATAAAAATGTATGGTCCCAAATGACAGCCCTGCAGCACTTCTGAGGTGCTAAGCAATTCAGAGAGCGCACCGCAAATTAACACTCACTGAGTGTGATCCATAAAGCTGAAGCTTATATCTAAGAATTCTTTGATTAAATCTATTGAAGGCCTTACTGAAATTAGTGAAAAATAAAAATAGTCGACCTGTCTGGAGGACTCAATAGAAGCAATACGGAAATTTTGGCACTTCAATAAATGCTCGTCGTGGCAGACTTCCCTTTGATGGAACAGGGCTGGAAAAATCTTAGAGACGGTTGTATTGTAAAGAAAATTTCATGACGTTTTCACGTTCGATTTCTGGGAGTAATAATTGACCAAGGTAGTTAAAACTTTTTGTGAACTTTATTGAAAGTTGACATTCCATTAAAATAATTTTTTTTGCGAATAATACAAGATGGCGGCGGTAGCCGATGATTTCGGGAGGCTTCAATTCGCAGAAGAATTCATTAATTAATGTTAATTATCACTTAAAAATTATATATTTTTGATTAGTGAATTGAAGTACCTTCTAATCGGACTAAAGCGTTTTGGAATATATTAAAAATTTGAAAAACGGCAAGTAAAATGACAATTTTTTCCTTTTTTTTGCAAAAAAAAGTATTTTTTCTAGGAAATTCGCGAAACATTTTAGTTCATCTAGGAGACAAAGGAAAACGAAGCAGACAATCGGTCGATTACTTTGAAAGTAATCTTGACTTTAAGTGACGGAAATGTCGTTTAGAGAAAATCGCTGTCAAGGATTAAGTAACAGAAAATTAATGATTTTTCAAATTACGAGGAAGACTTTTATAGAATAGTGACATTTTCTTTTTTTTCTAAGCGACCTCCGAAACACCTCTTCTTTCCTTAGGTATCAAAGGCCGAGATCGAATTACAAGACCCATCGGTTTTATAGGATTTTGATAGGAAACCGATTCGAAGTTCGGAGAAAAAATTTACTCATTTTGAGGTTAAAGCTTAAACAATCGTCAAGATTGGAGTGGTATAAAATAAAATCTTTTATAGATAAATTTTTTTTCCATTTTATTATACATGAAAAATCTTCAATTTGTTGTTGTCTATCACGTGACCGGTATATGTCGACGGAAAAAAATCTTCTTGTTGATCGCGGGTGAAAAATAAAGTTGGGTATTAAAGTTGGTAAATTTTTCTATAAGATGAACTAGAATTAAGTTCATCCTGCTTTTACAGTTCATTTGGCTTTTACAGCACTTAAAAAGTGTAAATTTCGCTCGAAGATCAGCGTTTTACGCAAAAGTTCTGCCAAATGGTAATTTTTTATTTTTATGGTCTGATTCTAGGTCATCTTATAGATAATTTCACCAACTTTAATACCCAACTTAATTTTTCTGTTTTAGATCAACTGGAGGAATTATTTTTCACTCGCCATCAAAAAGGAAACTTTTTTTCCGTCGACATCTACCGGTCACGTGATAAAAAAAAAAATGGAAGATTTTTTTTATGTATAATAAAATAAAAAAAAATTTAAGTCTCTATCTATAATAGATTTTATTTTATACTACTCCAATCTTGAAGATTTTTTAAGCTATAATCAGAACTAGGTCCCCTTAAGTAAACAAGAATAATTTAAATAACATATACAGTTGCGTGCACGTAATTAGGAACGGCCCATTCCGAATTGAATATGTTTGCAGTATTTTTTCCCTACATAATTAGGGATACTTTTATTTATATATATTTAAACAACTTACTTACTTTTAAAATTTAGAGGAACCACAAATCAAATATATGCATAAATAAAAAAAATAGAACCCTTTTGTTACCCTAATTAATATATTTGGCCGTGCACATAATTAAGAACACCATGATATTTACACAATATATAATATTTATTTAAATTTTTGAACTTAAAACAGCAATATTTTGTTGGATATCCTTTATTGGCAATGACAGCTTGACATCTGCGAGGCATCGACTCCACTAACCTCTCACATACTTCCTTTGGAATACTATCCCACGCCGCCAGTGTTTCCTTGAACAATTCTGCAAAATTGGATATTTTTAATAGACCAACCTTCCTCTTAACCACCTCCCATAAATTCTCAATTGGGTTGAGATCAGGGCTACATGAGGGCCAGTCCAGTAATCCTACCATATTATCCGCCAACCATTTTTTTGTATGACCCGCAGTATGTTTGGGGTCATTGTCGTGTTGAAAGATCCAAGTCACAGGTAAATTTTCATCAGCATAGGGGAGCATGATATTCTGCAATATGTCCGTATACTGAAATCTGTCCATACGTCCGTCGATCTTATGAAGAGGACCAACCCCACGCCATGACATAGCACCCCATACCATAATATTTCCTCCTCCATATTTCAGTGTTGTGCGTGTGTACTTGGGGTTAAATTGTTGACATCTGGGACGTCTAACGAACGTTCTGCCATCCGACCACACTCTATTTATTTTAGTTTCGTCCGAAAATAAGACCCTTTTCCATTGCTGAACCGTCCACTGACTATGCTTCCTAGCAAAATCTAACCTCTTCAAACGATTTTTTTTGGTTAGTAATGGTTTCTTCCTGCAAACACGTCCGTAAAGGCCAGCTTCTCGTAAACGACGTTTTACCGTATCAATAGATGGTGCACTATCATTTTCGCCGAAAACTGCCGCCTTAATTTCCCTTGCCGATTTGTGCGGAAATTTCTTAGATTCACGGACAAGTGATTTGTCTTCGCGTGAAGTCGTTATACGTGGTCTAGCCTTTCGAGACACATTTTCTGTTGTAGAATGACGAAGAAAATGTTTAACTGCATTAAAAATCATAGTTTTTGAACACTTTAACACTCATAATAATTACACTTAAGAAGTGAATAAAAAACACTTGTTTAGTTCCAACAATTTTATAATTTATTTTAACTATTTTAACAAATTTCGACGCGTTTCGCCCTATCGAGGCATCATCAGGATAGTGACTGACTTTCAAAGTTACGTTACGTTACCTTTAAAATAAGTGTGCGGATCTAATAACGGGCTACAATTGATACAATCTAGTTGATCGTTCAAAATGTTTTTCTTTAATTTAAGAGCTTTTTGAATTTGAAAAACCTCAAATCTATCCATAACAATCCCTCCATCGCAATTAATTACAATTTTTGCATTTTTTAAACTTGTACTGTGCCCTGTATTTATAAGATGTTTAGCCAAAGCTGAGTGTGGATTATTATTTTTAGCTCCAGCTATATGCTCAGAGAACCTAGTTTTTAATTTTCTTTTTGTTTTGCCAATATATATACCTGAACAGTCATCGCAGCCGATTTGGTATATTCCACTTTTTTCCGAGTCATCCTTTATCGGTTTAATTTTAGTATTGGATAATAAAGATTTTAAATTTCTATTATTAAAGAAGGCTGGTTCTACGTTATGGCTTTTTAGAATGTCACAAGATTTATTTTTACCCATTTAAAAAAATAAATAATTAAAAAATAACACTTAAAAATATCTGATTTTACTAAATCCGAGCGCTGCACCACGAAAATTCACAAGAAGTTAACTGCGTACCAACTAAATACATTCGTTCCTAATTAGCTGCACGGCTTCTTTTGAATGTATTTTGCGGAAAATGTAACGGTAGAAAACTGATAATACGTGCCCATGAAAATGTATGTGTTTTTTATTTGACTCTTGTCAAATTTTAAATGGACCTAAGAAGTACAGTTATTTCTCTAAGTAAAACAAAGTTAGAATGAAAATTGCAAATAGGATCGTAGCGTTCTTAATTACGTGCACGTAACTGTATATGTCACTATTAAAAGAGCAGAACTTTAATGCCGCTACACTGGTCCAAACCAGAAGACACGATACTGTCGATGCAGGATAGCACAGTTCTACAAGCTTATGCGATTGGGCAGCTGGGGGTCATTTCCGTATACCAAATTTCGTCTTAATAGGTACGTAAAGGATGGGAGGGTTGTTACATACATAGATACAGGCACAACAGCAATTGAGTCGCATTAGTGCCGCCTTTAAATTTAATTATAAAACGATGGGCGTTTCTGACAAAAAAACTCAGCAGAGCAAACCCTTGAACTACACGCCAGTTCCGCTTACTTCGGTCCTATCTTATGATTGAGCACCACGGTTTCCGAAGTAGTCATTTTACGGAAATTTACTAACGTTTCTTCCGAAAAGCTGAAATCAATACCCGAACAAAATCGTTGCTTTGAATATTTTAAACTTTTAACTACACAATTTTGCCAGAGAAATATTTAACCCGAGCAATTTTGTGATTATTTAGGCAAAACCTTTTTCAATCTCACGTAAATTGTTATTGGATTAACATCTAATTTTGGATTTTTCTTCAATGCGTCCATCAAAAGTAAAGTTAACGCTTTGATGCTGCTGTTTTGGAAGGGCGAATTGAATTAAGTTTCTTTTTATCAGAAACGTTGAACGTGTTTCATAGAAATAAAGAAAATTTTCTCTCATAGTTTGATATTCTCCACTTTTAGTTAAATTATCATTTGGTCTGGATCTTACCGTTTTGAAATGAAATATTTCACGGTAATTACGAAATGAATGCCGCAAGGTTCAGTTCTATCATCTGCCCTCTTTGATCGTTTATCTACCTTTTAATCCTATCCATAGCTTCGCAGGTGATAGCACATTGATTTCACATACTCTTCCTATTCTGTAGCGAAATCGCGCGAACATTACAGATAACATTAGAGGTCATATAAAGAAACCGTGATTACATTTGACACATATAGTAGAGTCAATGAGTCGGAATTTTGGCCCAAAAACGCAACAAATTCGGGCACCTGCAAAACCAACTCCTCGCTGAACCCGAATATTATAGTAAAAAAACTACTCTCTTTTTCGGTTTTTGCGCACGGACGCGGGACATCGCATTTTCTGATAAAAATTGTTGAGATTTGACCGGGATATAACAAAGGAAGAAGAAAGAAGGTCGATCCTACTCTCGCAGGGGGTGGAAAAGTGGTTTCATCTATCTCTTCTGAGGTTAAACCTTTACGATGTGGATGTATAAAATTAGAATTTTACTTTAGTAATTTTTGCAAAAATTGTAAAGGAATTGTAATGACACCGAATCGAAAATGGACGGTGCATGTAATGAAGAAGATAGCCGTGAATATATATAGGATGCATTTCGATGATAATGAGCAATATAATTATATAATTTTAATTTGTAAGCCCCGTAAAATATGCTAATATACTTAAACAATATTGTATGTATTCAAGAAAAATTTTTTTTTTATTATAATAAACAAATCTGCCGATTTCAGAAAAAGGAGAAAAAAGGATCAACTTTCACCTCTTGGAAGAGTAGTGTCAATCCCCGATGGTTGTCCTAAAGCCTCTGGTCTATTCCCTGTGAACAACCATTGCCGAGCATGTGAGCAAATGCGCGAAAGGGGTAGTTTCTGGTCGTTTGAGGGGGAGAAAAGGTTGAAGTCATCTGAAACTATATTCTATTTGTAATCAGCAAAATCGAAAACGGGGGATAAACGTTTAAACTCAAAAGATAGATGAAACACCAAAACACGTGTAATCCCTTGGGAGGGTAGAATCGACCCACATTGTCTCGAATCGGGTGAAGTTCTTCTCCCGCCCCATGCCCCACAAGAGGTTACGACACCATTCGACCTTCAACCGTCCGACTCATTGACACCACTACTGATGTTAGATTATAAAGTAATCCTAATGACAGCTATAATACATCTACTAAGCATATATTATTCTGCACTCTGTTTATTTCTATGTAAAAAGTCTAGCCCTTATTTTTCAAAATGTAAGTTTTTGGCATTTCTGATAAATATTTCTTAATGAAAATATGTTCTTTTGAAAAACAACTCTGTGATCAGATTTGTAAACAACGATATTTTGCATATATGTACCTTTTTAATGCCTCCAAAACCCTACATTAAGATATCCAGAAATCTTTGGTGGACTGACCAAGATTGAATTCCTGCAAGATGTAAGAAATATTTCACCTTACCTGATCTAGCGCTGATTTGCAAGTCTCATATCAGGCCTCAACTTGAGTATAAATCTAATGGAAGTTTTAATGAGAAAGCACGCGTAATTATTGAATTTTTCGGGCATTATAAGTCAATTGTTAGATATATTATTATAGGTGCACTCATAAAGTAAGAATCCAATATGGCTACCAATATCAAGATGCGTCAGTGATAAGTGTACCAAAACCGAGCAAAAATTATGACAATTAGACTAATACCTTGGACCTTAGAATATAGAACTGAAGGAAGTGCCCATGCCTGTACGTGTACTCGTGCGTGTTTAAGCATTTTTCTTGCGGTTACGGTGAGGAACGGGATGTGCAGGGTTGTCGCCTTAATTTTATAGATGGTAAATTCAAATTGTAATCACTAGTTCGGTGGAAATTATTCGCGATATCATTCGAAATATAAAGTGATTAGTGAAAAGTATAATAATAAAATAGTTTTTAAAACAAAAATTGAACCGACTTCACAAAAAGCGCTAAAAAGATTAAAATAATTTTTAATTTTATATCTATTACGACATTTTGAAGTCGGTGCAAATCAAACTAACCAAACAACTACAACAAAAGTATTTAATCGTCATTTCTTATGATCCCGTAAACTGAAACGTTCAGGTAGTATTAGGTATTATTTTCAATTGTGGTACTGTAGTTGTTTTATTTGTTTAATTTGCACCGACTTCAAAATGTCGTAATAGATATAAAATTAAAAATTATTTTATGCTTCTTAGCGCTTTTTGTGAAGTCGGTTCAACTTTTTTTTTAGAACTATTTTATTTTTCACTTTTTAGTGTCTTCTACTCTATACAACGAAGAAAGAACCATCCAAATCGGTCCACGCGTTAAAAGTTAGTTTTAACCCCCTACCTCACCCCCATTCCACTAAACTTTTTTTCTCATGGTATCAATCAAGGAACATACTTTACCGAACATAAAAGGAATCATCGAAATCGGTCCAAGCGTTACGAAGTTACTACCCCTCCCCCTCCCCCACCTCCACCATAGGACCAAATTATTCTCCTATTAGCAATGGGGGATCACACTCTATACAACAGAAAAAGAACCATACAAATCGATCCACGCGTTACAAAGTTAGGTTCCACCCCCTTCTCCCACCTCCACCACAGCAACATTTTTTTTCTCGTAGTATCAACCAAGGATCATATTCTATCCAATAGAAAAAGAATTATCCAAATCGGTCCACGCGTTACGAAGTTAGACTACCCCTCCCCCCCACTCACACCTTTCACCATAGGACCAAATTATTCTCCTGTTAGGAATGGGGGATCATACTCTATACAACAGAAAAAGAACCATCGAAATCGGACCACGCGTTACAAAGTTTGGTTTAACCCCCATCCCCCCCAAAATTTTTTTCACCTGGTATCAACCACGGAACATACTCTACCCAACAGAAAAAGAATTTTCCTCATACTCTGTACAATAAAAAAGAATCATCCACATCGGACCACGCGTTACAAAGTTAGGTTTCACCCCCACCCCCCACCCTACTAAAAATTTTTTGAAATGGTACCAATCGGTGAACATACTCTACCCAAAAAAAAAAGAATCATCAAAATCGGTTTACGCGTTACGAAGTTATGCCCGGTCAGACATAAAAAAAAAAATTTAAAAAAAAAATACGCGTCGAACTTAGAACCTCTTTGTTTTTGGGAAGTCGGTTAAAAATAATCGACGACGGACTCGTGGAATATCTTTTTTCAGGCAAGCAACTAGCATAAATCTGTTTAATTACAGGGTAACTAAAAAAATCAAAGTTTCTATCCCCATTCTCAGTTTGTTTACATTCTGAGGAATTGGAATTTCTGTGTCGCCTTAGATGTTCAGTTTCAAAACTTATGTTTACCCCGTCCTGCGCAAGTCCGTTTTTTACTACTGCTATGGTGAAAATTACCACTAAGGTGCACATCAACTACGTGAAGAAAAATGCTTAATTTTCTGATCATAATGGCACTTCCTTCAGTTCTATATTCCAAGCCTTGGACACACCGAGCCTGAAATCACATACTTTCGTAAAATTGCTTTGGTGAAATCAGATTAGTGACACACATGTCTTTTGTGATTTCATATGGAAGCAAAGCCGTTTTTCATTAAAGCAAACTGTCAATTAAAAAAATTTTTGTAACACATGGGCTGAAAAGTCCCGGGCCTAACACATAGATGGCGCCAGTCTTATTGCATTCATCGCTTTTTCAGTTAGTACTAACCTTCAAAAGAAAGCTGTTAAATTTCATGATATTCTACTTATAAGTTTGTGAGTTATTGTGCTAATAGTAACACTACTTTTGTTATTTTCGGAACAATGGATCAAAAACAATTTCATTTTTGAATTTTACACTGTTTCTTGATGGGAAAAAATACCATTCAAGCAAAGCAATGGCTTGAAAAGTGTTATAAGGACTCCGCTCCATCGAAAACAACAATAAAACGTTGGTTTGCTGACTTCAAACGTGGTCGATGATGCAGAACGCAGTGGACGTCCAAATGAGGCGGTAACACCAGAAAACATCAAAAAAATCCACAATATCGTTTTGAATGATCGAAAAGTGAAGTTGCGTGAGTTAGCTGACATCGTAAAGATATCAAAAGAACGCGTTGGTTTTATATTGCATGAGCATTTGACTATGAGAAAGCTCTGTTCAAAGTGGGTGCCGCGTTTGCTCACTGTTGACCAAAAACAAGAACGTGTTGATGATTCTGAGCAGTGTTTGGCCATGTTTAAACGTAACAAACCGAAATTTTTGCGTCGATATGTGACAATGTATGAAACATGAATCCTTCACTTCACTCCGGAATCAAAACGATCGTCATCTGAGTGGAGAGCAACTGGTGAACCTCGTCCAAAGCGCCCGAAAGCACAACAATCGGCTGGAAAGGTTATGGCCTCGGTATTTTGGGATGTGCGTGGTGTAATATCCATCGACTATCTTGAGAAGGTAAATACCATCAACAGTAAATATTATATAGCGTTATTGGAGCTTTTGAATGCCGAAATTGCAAAGAAACGACCGAATATGGCAAAGAAAAAAATTTTGTTTCATCAAGAAAACGCACCGTGTCACAAGTCAATCAAAACAATGGCAAAACTACATGAATTGAACTTTGAATTGCTCCCGCATTCACCGTATTCGCCAGATTTGGTTCCCAGCCACTACTGGCTGTTCGCAGACCTCAAAAAATGCTCACCGGTAAGAAATTTCGCTCGAATGAAGAGGTTATCGCTGAAACTGAGGCCTATTTTGAGGCAAAAATAAATCGTTCTACAAAAGTGGTATTGAAATGTTAGAGCGGCGCTGGAATGATTTTGTGGCTCTTGATGGAGATTACGTTGATGAATAAAGCCAATTTTGAACAAAAAAAACCGCGTTTTCTTTGTTAGGCCCGGGACTTTTCAGCCCATGTGTTATAAATAATAATATTGAATATTGGTTTTTTTTTTGCAGTTCGAAATCACTAACATTTTCAGTGATTTCAAGAGCTGAAATTATCTTGAAATCATGCTGTTTCGGCTCGAAAGCTCCCTTTGAAGAGGTATTACAAAGCCCACGAAATTCCAAAATTTCGTGTATTTTTTCTCAAACCTCGAATATGGGCTGCGACAGGATGCTCGCCCGCGTTAGACAAAGTAAGAAAACTTAAGATTTATTGGTGAGTTAACTAATCATAGAACTTCGGATTCTTTCGTTTATGTGGAACATCCTCTTCTCTAATTTATGAGCCTCGGGCCTTCAAGCGAAACGAGCATGGTTACCACCTTAATTCAACTCGCTAATCCTATATTCCCCGCCCTTTATTCTTTTGTTTTTCTGTTTACTCTATGATATCATTATGGTAAATCATGACTATCTGAGTAGCCTGCTATTCATCAACATAGTTTTGAATATTTTGGTTACTCATTTTAATCTCACCACAGGATCGAGCCGTTCTTGATTTCTTAGTTCTGACGTTACCTTAACTTGATTCCTCGCCCCTTGGAAATGCGCATTACATAACTAAATGCTTCCTTTTTAAGGGCAATTTCGTGCACATAGAACTGTTCGTCACCAATAACGTTTACCATCGGGATACATGTACATATTTTAGGTCTTCCTGTTGTACCTCAGATTTTCTTTCTTCGAACAAATATTTGAGGTGGGATATCTCCCTTCGCTTCTGCTTTTTTGAACATCCCTGTAACATCTCGGAAGAGACTCCTGTTGATAACGTAAACTTTGAATTCATTTTTCAGCGTCCTTTAATGTCTGACGTAGTTAATCAATCTCATCTTTCTCAGCGATTCAACACCGTTGCAGTGTTAGGTGGCTTTACATTCTCCAACTTTCAGCTCCTTATGGTGAAGTTCCCATTGCCTTCTCGAAGTCTTCTAATTCCCCGTTCATAGGCAGCAATTTCCGCCTTCCTCGGCTCGATGTCAGCACAACAGTCAGCCTTCGTATATGTTCAATATTTGCGGTTTGTGACTCATTTCCATTATTTACATATCCAAGTCGTTCTAGTTTTTTACATTTCCAAAAGTTTTCTGACTCATTTTCATTTTGCAATAATTCTATCTTTATTTGCTTTCCGTCATTCTTCTGCATTTTATACTTTTGATTGGACGACCGCCGTAGAGTAATCTACTTTCTTTCGAAACACTTATCGCATGGGGCTGCATTCCATAAATTTTCCAATAATTTTCTGTAATCACTTTGAAGATGACATTCTTCACTGCAGGACCAGCATCAACTATATCTGAGTGCGACTGGTGCTGCAACATACCTGTCGGTACTTTCTTCGATTCAAAATCTTCTCCTTTCCTTTCGATGCAACGTTCACAACCAGTCTTCCTGATGTCATCTTTGAAAGAACTTGATCTTCTTTGCTTTCAGCACATATCCAGTATTTACGTTGATCATGATTTTTCCAGACATTGATACGGGAACAAGCATCTACTTCGGTGTTTTCGTCGAATCATAATTTTAGAAGCTCGCTTTGCTGCCTCACAAGCCAGAGCTTTTGCAAAGACTTCGCGGTTATATTCTGCTCTTCTCGATTACATAATTTTCCTTAAAATTAGTATAAGATTAATGTTTCAGCCTCTGTCCCTGCAACTAATTAGCAACAAATTCACTTAATAATTTAGGCACCGTCCCGATTCTGTAAATTCATTTTTCATGAAGGTGTTCTGCAAACTTCAGCTGAACATCCCATTTTTTTTTAATAAAAAGCAACAAATTATTTTTTTTACAACTAATTAGCAACTATTTAGCAACAAATTATGAGAGGGTTAGATTTTTGATTCCAGAAATGTGTTTGGCTAAGTTGAGGTACTTTAGAAAACCTTTTGGGGAATATTATAAAAATCTGCAATTTAAAGAAATTAAACTCAAATTAACCCTAAATATGATTTTTGTTGAATTCAAAACTTATTATCTACAATTAATCTGACAAAAAAGTTGTAGCTGTGAAATGTACTCCGCCACTTTTAATGCAAGCCAATAACCCCGTTATAATTCCCTCTTTAAGATGTATTGTAGCCAGCCCCTATCGTATTTTCGTTGCTCCAGTCCCAATTTTGCTAACAAATTCTTCGGTATTGTTAACTGGCCTTTAGTAAGCTTCATATTTTATTGTTCCCCATACGAAAATCGGTGCACCTCGTCCAAGTCCTCCGGTCAGGAAATTATATCAGAATGCGCTGGAGCTCCATTATGTTGGTGAAACATTTCCCTAAGATTATAAAGAGGGATGTCTTCTAATAGATCTGGCAGTGTATTCTACAAAATGTCCGCATAAATTTGGCTATTAAGCATTTGCGGCGGATGATACCAGCCTAAACATTGGCACAGAATTGGGGATAGAATAAGATCACCCTTGTCATATGTGGGTTGGTATTCGACCAGGCATGGATGTTGTGAAAGTTTGTGACATCATATCCGGTGAATTGCGATTAAACCGTCCATAGAATTGGGTACATAAACCCCTTGATAGATAAAATGCGACAAGAAATGCTGTAGGGCTTTTTAATTTCAACTCTTCAGTTACAAGATATTTGCTTTCAAACTCGTTATCAAAGTGTCCCCCTCTCTGATTTCTAAACTATCGATACAAAATATATGTAGCCTTTAATTAATATTAGGGTTTGCAATCCCGCACGATTTTCAGTCCCACGGGAACCTGCATGGGATCTTGGTCAGTCCTAGTATTAAACCGAACAGAATTGCAGGTGCGGCCCGGATTTTTTCCGTCCCAATCGATAGTCTATCGTTGGACTACATTTTACCCGCATTTGGTTTCGTTTTACGCCCTCGCAATTTTTTTTATTCGAAAAACTAAATTTCCGGGTTAACTTCACAAGCGCGGAAAATTTTCCGGGCTGGGGGGTAAAACGTCGCTAACGAAAGTTATTTAATAACACATGTTTTTTCAAAAATACAATAATTCACACAGCTAGCCTACTCCAAAATTGGCCTAACGAAGGTACAATATAGAAGCGAGTCAAAATGGCTCCCTTGAGGCACGCAGGAAGTATTGTAAATATACCTGTAAATATACATGTTCGACATAATAAGTATGAACGAACCGTGAACTTGTTCTCTTTCATTTTGTCTTATTGAATTTCTGATTCTCCTGTCAATTGTTGTTATCATTCGCTTAGTTTGTATATAAATTCTTTATTTCTTGCCTTCTTACAAGTGTATTTTTTTTGTTCATAAGCCTGCTATTTTCGCTACTGAAGCCTAGACCACTTTATTGTTATTGTATTAATGTTTTTCAGCTTGTTTGCGCTGCTTGCGTTCTTGTAATCTTTGATATGGACGTAATCCCTCTCGATAAATAACCTTCCAAACCTTACATGAAGATACTCCTAATCGTCTTGCGACTAGTCTCGTGTTCGTCTCACGATGGTGATTATTTGCTGCTTGACGTCGGCAGAACTTCCCGAAGGGTCGGGTCGTGTCTCCCTGTCGTGTGAAGTTACATTTCCTGTTTCTCTTAACCTTCTGAAAGTCCGTGTAAATACCCCTCTTTGGGGTGCTCGCCGATTAGGGAATATCCTTTGATATTCCACTACAGCCGCTCTCTCGTTTCTCAAAAAAGTAAATTCTACCATTTTTTAATAATGTTTGGTTAAAACACCCGTACTTATTGATTTGTTTTTCAACTATGCTAGGTATTTTTGCTGATTTTTTTTTTATATATATATATAATGTTGCCAAAGCTCAGGGGATGCCCTATGGTGCTAAAGCACAGCCTTGGCAGGAAAGGAATTAAGGTTAAGGGAAATGGAAATGGGGGGTTAGGAGGTTGAGTGAAACACATTCGTGTTGTTCTGCTAAAAAAAGATTCCCGAAATTTCACGGTACGTCCAAATTTGACCCGGAGAGTATAGGGGTGGGAGCGACTTGTAGATCTTGTATCGCGCGTTGTAATGAGTCTACAAGGAATCAGGCTAGCAATTTCGTTAGAACAATGGCCATGGAAATAGCGATAAAAAAGTGAGAGACAACCGACATTCCGTCGATGCTCCAGAGAGTCAAGGCCCTCAGAGATTGAGGAATCGCAAATAAGTTTAACAGCCTTACGCTGAACTTTGTCTAACGCGGACAATGCGGTGTGTCCTGCCCCTGCCCAAATATGGGAATTATATTCCAGTCTAGGCCTAATGTGGGACTTGTAGATCAACGCTAAGTCGGGTGGGGTGAAATATTTCTTACATCTCTGTAGAAAACCCAAACATTTCATCGCACTTTTAGCGATTACAAATATATGATCAGTCCAGCTAAGATTGCTGGATATATCAATACCCAAGATCTTTAGAGAGGGTGAATTGGGTATATTCACTCCGTCGACTGAAATGGGTTGGGGGTGAACTGGGCTTTTTTTAAGGGACATTAAACAGCATTGAGTTTTGGATGCATTAAACGTAACACGATTTGCTCTGCCCCAAGCGAGGACCATAGAAATGTCGTTGTTTAATGATCTAAACATGCGTTCCCGATTGACTTCTGTAGCATTTCCACGTGAATTCATTACAGAATCAAATGAGTACGCGAAATCAAGGGTGCTGTCGTCGGCAAAACTATGAATAGGATTGAGAGTAAGGGACAAGAGATCATTAATAAAAAGAAAAAGTAAGGTTGGTGAAAGAACTGAACCCTGAGGTACACCGGCATTTATTTCGTAGGATGCAGATGTAACGCCGTCAATTACTACACGGATTGAACGGCCTGACAAAAAGCTCTCTATCCATTTAACGAGGGTAGGGTGCAGACCAAATGTTTGAAGTTTGGCTAAAAGGGCAGCATGCCAGACTATATCAAAAGCCTTTGAAATATCAAGAGCGACGATTTCGGACTCACCGAAATTATGGAGACAATGATTCCAACGCTCCGTTAGAGCGTTGACTGACCCTTTTTTATAGTAAAATTTCCATCAGGTACGAGTAACAGAATGGCAGGATGCAAGGGTGTGAATTTTGGCTAACACAAGCTAATATTGGCAATAAAACAAAATTACACTACTATTTTTATAACTGTTTTGCAGCAATAATTAAAATTAATTACCTGTTAACCCAAAACAAACATTCTCGACCCTTTATATTAAAAATTTGGTTTATTTAAAGATTTTTCTACCTAAAGTGCAATAAACTAATTAGGTAGGGATTTCTAAGGATGCGGTTTTTGTAATCCTTTATCTACCTTGCCATATTACACGTTTTTGGAAGGGTAATAAGATGTATAATTCAATAAAAATAAAAAAGAGGTATACCTACTAATTACATGAATTTCGGAGAAAGTTTGGGAAAGTGCTGAATTTTAGGTAATCGCAAATCTTTCTTTATTCAATTTTGGAAGCGACTGTACCTGCAATGGTAGGAGCTAGGCCATTGTTGACAATTTTGGAAAGGTCATTGGGAGTGTAGTTTTTTAGCGTTTGCTTGATGTCGCTGTGTTGGGTAGATCAAAAGATAAAAATAAAAGAATAATGTGCATACCATGAAAAACTGAGATTTACGAATCACCCTGTAACTCCTACGGTTGAGATCCCCCCCATACATATGAGTGGGGGGCCCCATACAATTTTTTGTTTACTTAAGTGAGATCTATCACCCCATTCATTTTGGCACGTCAGATCTGAAACACCCTGTATGAACATATCTCCATCGATATGTACATTTATTTTATAAAATGGTGATGTATGATGTTTTAATCTTCATATTACTTTCTTGACATAATATTTAACCAAATTTTTAATATCTGTAAACATTTTGCTCTATAAAATATTTCTTTTCAGATTTTAAATATGGAAGATGATATGAATTGGTATCGCGCCGAATTAGATGGAAAAGAAGGACTCATTCCTAGCAATTATATAGAAATGAAGAATCACGAGTAAAAAATTCTTGAGTAAATGTATTGAATACATTTTTTATATATCTGTTTTTAGTTGGTACTATGGCAGAATTACAAGAGCAGATGCGGAAAAATTATTATCAAATAAACATGAAGGTGCATTTTTAATTCGAATCAGTGAATCTAGCCCCGGAGACTTCTCGTTATCAGTAAAGTAAGTAATAGGAATAGAAAATATTTACCCTCAGTTTTTAAATATTTCTTCGGTCACTAAAAATAGCAACCTTTTAAAAATAATGTACATGGACCGTGTCTGAAACGAAGCTACTGCGGTTAAAACATATTACTAAAACACCTATTATTCCAAAAGATTTTCGAAGACCCATATGAGAGAGTACTTGGCATCCTCCTCACAGCTGCTTGAATGTTTCAGGCTCCGTTGAAACGCATTGCATTAAAATGCTTTTCAACTTCAGGGTCAAAAGAGCCGGTTAACAGAGCAGTTGGATTGATTGTATAAGTGAACTCTTTTTAGTTGCCAAACATTTACCCAAAGTTGTTCCGTGAAGAACTAGTATTGCGAAACCAATTTACCGGCGTAATGTAGAGAATATTAACTATTGGGTTCCGTTCGTCAAAAAACATTGACCCAAAGCTGTTCCGTGAAGAACTAGTATTGCGAAACCAATTTACCGGCGTAATGTAGAGAATATTAACTATCGGGTTCCGTTCGTCAAAAAACGTTCAATTTATATTTAGTATTGACAGTTTGCCGAAAGAAATTTCTTCAAAATACACAATCAAAATTGTAAAAACAATAAACATTGTCTTGATTTTGTATTTCTGGAAACTATTTTTTGCCGAGGTTTACTGGTGATTTAAACTCAGTACTCTGGGGTTCCCCTTTCGGGATCATACGGAATTCACTATGTCTCACAATCAGTTACAATTTCAGTAATAAAGATGAGGTTTGTCAAAAAATATTGACAATAGCAATCCGATCCAGTTGGTCATCATTTAAGGGGACCCGGTGGTCTAGGTTTTATAAAAAAAAAATGTAGCTGAAAATAACACCCTCAAAAAAATCGACCTGGGCGTTGATGATTTCAGTCAGTCATTTGAAAAATAGAAAAAAAAGATTATTAATCTATATGAGTGTCTCTATCATTGGAACTAAAATAAATTAAAAAAAAATTTTTTTACGAAGTGGTGCACTTTTGAATTTTGGGTACCAAAAATACGACTTTTTTTCGATACTTTTTTAACAAAAAACCAAAAAGTTATTAAAATAATTTATTTTATATTATATTTTAGATCCGACGATAGCCACTGGCATACTGAATAACATATTTAAAATTTAGCCCAATCGGATGGACAGTTTTAATTTTTTGCTCTACGCCGTGCAGACAAAAGTAGTTTTGAGATAAATGAGCTTAAAGTTTTCCATTCATGAGGCGGGCCAACCGTTCGCTACCTGCTATAAAGACTGTAGAAACTAAATCTGTCAATATTATTATAAACATTTAACAGTATATTCTCGAAAGACTATACTTTGGAAAAATTAAAAAAAAAAATTTCGATTTTTTGAAAATTATAGACCACCGGGTCCCCTTAACAAACACAGCGCAAACCGAGATCTTTAATTTTAAAAATTAATTCACAATATGTTGTACCCAACCACAAAAGTATTGGGACACTTGCATTTTTTTCACATTTTCAACTTTGTGGGTATATAAAATGTTATATAATATTTATTAAAGAAAATTTCGTTATAGCAATAATTACTTTATTTGTTTTATTGAAAATTCTTTTCACAGTTACAAAAAATTCAAATAAATAACAACAAAATAATGAAAATAATACATATTCATTGAAAAAATAGGAAAAAATAAATTAAATTTACTTTATGTTCAGCATTTCGTTGCATTACGTTTTTGTTTTATAACCTCTTTAATACGGAGTGGCATTGATTTAGCAAGTATTTCACAATCCTCAGCGGTAAAAGAATTCCAAATTTCCTTTATTTTTTCACGAAGAACAGTTTTAGTCCTCCTGGATGGATCCGCCCCAAGTCTTTTCTCAATAACTCCCCATAATTTCTTTTTTATGGAAAGATCTGGACTATTAGCGGGCCACTCCATAGTTGCTACTCCATCCTGTTGAAACACGAACTCTCTTCAGGCGACTGAAGCAGAGGTATTGATGGCTGCACATTTTGGTATTTTTCGGAGTTAACTGCACCGTCAATAAAGTGGAGGGACCCAACTGCATATCCGGACATGCAGCCATAAACCATTACAGAAGTAGGAAATTTGACAGGGTGCTTCAAGCATTCTGTCAAGTATACTTCGGAATTTTTCCATATAACATGACTACGGTTGTCTTTTTGCTATTGTGCATTATTTTCGTTTTTTTTTTGTTAGTTATTTAAAGTTTTTGTACTGTGAAAAGAATTTCGAACAAAACAAATAAAGTAATTATTACCATAACGAAATTTACTTTTATAATTAAACACTTTTTTATATACCCACAAAGTTGAAAATGTAAAAAAAATGCAAGTGTCCCAATACTTTTGTGGCTGGGTAGTATATCGTACATAGTTGTTCAATTGTGTTTTGGGAGTATTCGCGTCATTAATATGTTTTTAGACGTCCAACTCTTCGTTGTCTTGCAGATAATTTTTTAGGCGCAAATACCATTAAACACCACGGTATACAGGATACAAAGTATGTCATTATAAACTGTATTCTGCCATTCGTGACGTAGTCAGTATACTTATTTGACTAATTATTTTTACTTATTTGAACATTAATTTTCTCTGCTGAAGTGTCAAACACATTCTGTCATCGTTTATATTTTTCTTACACATATCATAAGTTTATGTTGTACGTTAATTTAGAGCGCACTAGATTAAAAAAAACCTCTAGACAGAATTGATGTTTGCATGTTAAACTTGATTTGTGGCGACTCACTATGAGTTTATATTTAATTTGTGTCGTATATGTATACGCATCGTATAAGGCTGCATACCAAACGGTTCAAATGCTAAATATTTAGCTGTGTGGAAAAACTCACCCAGGGATAGAAGATATTTCATCTAGTTTTTTCTGAAGATATTGATTCTAAAAAGTTAAAATTTAAAAATACCATTTTGCTATATATTAAGGCACTTGAATTATTCTCGACCTTAAATAATGTCAAGTTTTTATTTTATCGGTACCGCATGAAAATTTCCTAGAAAGTGTGGTAAATAAAGATGTCAAAATTGCGCACCGCAGAATGGCAATACTGATGCCAGCACCAGGATTGATCCTCTCGTCGAAATCGAAAATAGTTTGAATTTGATGCTCGGTGGTATCAGTTGTCAAATTGAAGTAAGCGGGATTTTTTTTAAATAAAATGAATTTCGGCGAAAAGCTTTTTGAATTAATAATAGTGCTTATATAAAAAAAAAGCCGATAACAGTTATAATCTCAGAATCAGAATTGGTGCTGCATTGTGGTAAGGCCTTAAGGCTGCTTAAAATGTTAAATTTTTAACTGTGGGGAAAAATTCCCCAGGAGGTAGATATTACTCGTATTTCATCGTGTTTTCTCTGAAGATGTTGAATATATTCTAAAACTTTAAAATATTTCCTTGCTATATATTAGTTATTGAATTATTCCCGAACTTCTTAGTTAACGTCAAATTTTTATGTGCCTCGCACAAAAATCTGACAGCAGGTGGTGAGTATTTATGTCAAAATTTAAACACGAAAGTAATGAATAGATCGCACACAAGAAGCGATAGCGGTAGAAAATCTTCTTAGAAATATTGTCTTGGTGGAAATCTCTCCACTAAAATTCTAAACCATCAGGACTATCAAGATTGAACTTTTGCTTCAGCGAAAATTATTTTTATTCGATTTCAATAAGGCACAGGTCTCAACTTTGTACGCACAAGAATTGGATCAGTAAGATCACTAGAGTAAGAAAAGAGAAACCTCCAGACAGAATTGGCGTTTAATGCTCGCGACTGGATTGGAATTTGGCGACGGACGTGTATTTTTTTCTTGTTGCCCGTATTTATCCTTATCTCTCAGATAATTACGAGCACAACATGGTCCGAAATGGCGCTTTTTCGCGCTATATCCCTCATATATTCGAAATAAGGATTTATATCCCTTTTCAATTCAACAAATGATATAACTAGTTTTTGACATTACTAAACTTAGTATCTAGCTTTGAAATAATAATGATGATTTAACTTTTTTTACTTTGATAACATCTGATTCATTTTCAACAAACAAGAGCTCTTGATAATTCATTCGACTGTTGGAGAGTGCAATCAACAAACATTTCATTTATTAATCTCGAATTAGACCTGACCAAATTACCTTGAAAAAAATTGGAATTGAAATTGAATTGAAATTATTTACTTATGTTATCATTTGTAATAATCCTGATATAAATAGTGAAAATGAGGGCTATAATTAAAGATATACATACATATACCGAAAGCGAATGAGAAAGAAAAAAAAGGGGGACGGGGGCGTGTAAAAATAATCGAAAACGGCCGATATTGGTGTCAAATAAATACTTTTTGGGGTCAGTAAGATGACTAATGACGCCTCCAATGGCGTTAAATAATTTGATAATTAGACATTCCTATGGGTGGGGGTGCGAAGAGAGCGAAATGTACATATAATCGAAAACGACGCGATTTAATCCGATGTCGATTGGGCCGTTCAAGGAAGGTTCAATATTTTCTTAGTCATAGTTTAGGCTACTACGAACGAGCGAATCCATACTTTTCGGGGTCATTAAGATGAATGATGATACTTGAAATGCCGTTAAATAATTTTTTGTTGGGTGGGAAGAGAAGGGCATTTACAAATAATCGAAACCGACCGATATTAGTGTGGTTGGTTGGTTTAAGTGGCGATAGCCGTTCAATGAGACCAGCCCACCAATTAACGGTAAATGTACCATTTTGTCACCACAATCTGTAAGACCTTGAAGTTATACACTGCAAATCATACGCATGAGGCGTAAAGAATGTGCTAAAACCAACCTGAGGAGTTTAGGAATTGAGCTAACTCCCCAATCTTCCGAGATTGCTTCTAGGTTTTCAGAAAAGTATTCTCCAAGTGACTTCTTTCTGATTTTCGCCCGAATTACGGTTTCTCTTTCACTGGGGATGCCGCAGCTGTGGCATTGGGTGTTGTGGGGAAGTCTCAGTCTGGCTGCATGCGCGCCTATCAGGCAGTGGCCCGTGCAGACGGCGACTATTTTTGAGATGAGTTGAGACCTGCTAAGTAGCTCCGATATTCTATTTTGGTGGAACCTCGGCCAAGTGGCTCTCGAAATTTCAGCCTTCGCTAAGAAATGTTAGAGAAACTCCCTTTTAAGGGTGTTTACACTTGCGCTGTCATGCAGCCTGTAGGACTCCGAAATATGTAGCGTATCAAAAAAAGACACCCACCACAGTCTATCTTGGAGCCGTCAGTGAATAGTACAGTGTCGTAACAGTTGAGCAGTTCGGCCATGACCCCTCACCCCTAGGCGGAATTCTGACACTGAATCCCTTATCAAAATCCAAGTTAGGTACAACGTAATCAGACACTATATTAAAATATTCCTTCGGTGTTATGTCGAGGATCCTACTGTGGCCGTAGTGTTTTGCAACCCAGCAACCATACTCCGTTAGTCTGACCGCACTGCATGACGCCTGATAGCTTATGTGGAGAACAATAGGTAGGAGGTGCAGCATGACATTGAGAGCCTCCATAGGAGTTGTTCGCAGCGCCGCAGTAGACCCAATGCAAGCGGTTTTTGCAACTTGTTTAATTTCATCTTGTTATATCTTTCTCCATGGCCGGCCACCAAACTAGGGAGCCGTAAGTTAGGATAGGACGTACCACAGCTGACATTGAGAGCCTCCATAGGGTCATTCTTGGCTTGAGTCCCAACCTTTTGCCAAAGGTTCGGCTGCAGGCAGAAAGAGCCAAACTAATATTTCTGACTCGTTCTTCAATGGTTCCCTTCCAGTTCAATTTGGGGTCAAGAACCAATCCCAAGTACTGAACGTTGGAGGATAATGAGAGTTGATGCCCCTTTACTTTGTTTTTTTTTTGTAGTGAAGAGCGTCAGCACGGTCTTTCCCGAGTACACAGACAGTCTACAATCTCTTTTCCGGTACTATGATTGCCGCAATGCGACAGCCTTAATTCTGCCCTGATCGAGTTTCAGCAGTATACTATTCATCAAGATATTACTGTGAGAATCCATAGTTTTCGGTGTCGCTGAGATGAATAATGACACTCCCGATGCTATTAGTTAAGAGAGTAAGACATTCCTAGGCGTAGGGGGCAGAAAAAATAATCGAAAACGACCGATGTTAATGTCAAATTCACCTCAGTGCACAATCATACCTTAAATATCGTTGGATACTTTGGGTTTAAGACACATCTAGCACCCCTAGGTGTAGATGGGGAAAGAAAGTGACATGTAAAAATAATTGGAGACGACACTCGTTTATCAAAGTTCGAGCGATGCCGGGCACACAGTTAGTACATTATATAATCAACCGTATTACGAGATATATTTAGTTGCAACGCAATTCGAAAAGTCCTGGAACTTTTTGACTATACCTCATGGTTAGACGAAATATACATAATTATTGCACTTGTTTATTTTCTATGTACTACCGCCCAAATAAATGGAATGAAGCAAACGGAACGCGACCTCATTTCTCCATCCAATTAAAATCTTCCAAAATTTACCAAATTCTTCGAGAAGTGGCTTTAAGTTGCGGGCTTCCGTCCAATCTGACTCGAAATAGATTTAGCAGATATAGATGATGAACTTCCACTTTTGTTTCTTTGGCCATATAGATCGACTGATTTAACACATACATAATGGTTCGTTAATTTCTTAACAAAACAAATGTTTTGCTAATTTTTATTATACTTGTTATATTCAGATATTAATTCTTTTTAAAACGATGTTACTTAAATGATTGTTCTTAATTTTTACGTATTGTTTAAAATTGACAATGTATTGCTAAAAAATTGACAACTTAAAAATAATTTTGCAAGTTTTTGTAATGGTTTTTATATGGTTATTGACAAAATTATAGCCGAAAAGATTTGCCATGAAGTGCTATTAAAATAGCACTTCAGGTTGTCCAGGTTGTCAGATTAATTCCACAGCTTGTAATTTAATTTTTATTCTGCTCTTTTGAGTCGTACAAATCAAAAATAGTTATTTAAAAAAATAAATAATGATTTGCCTAATTCTTTAACAAAATTCCTATGGCATACACTCTTCTTTATTTTTTATAAACTCCTATTCAGAAAGCGTTTCCAGGTGGCGTACTTTAGTGGTGACGTGCATTTTTCTTTATGGTCACATTATAAAAAAATTAAAAGGAATAAGGCAACAACAACCAGATACATACACAATCAACTCGTTAGTAGTCAACATTATGAAAACAAAATAACTTAAACTTCTTTATTCAAAATTTAAAAAAACTAGGAGTTCGAATCGTAACTAAGAAAAAAATGTGTATATTTAAGGCCTAGCTATCACATACAATTATATCTGTCTCGTTCGTGTTGACATTTGGCGTATTGTATGAATTCTTCATTTGGTATATTGATATATGCTTAATAGACAAAATTATAAATTTTCGTTTCTCAATTTCTTTAGATTTATTTGGTTAGTCATTTTGCTCGCGCACACTCTTCCTGCGTATACTTTCCAATTATCCATTGTGGGTTATTAAAAAAATTACAGGTAAAAACAAGCATGCACGCAATAGAATGGGATACCAAAGATTCATAAATACGAACCTTTTTTTTTAATACTTTTAGTACATTAATAATAATAATAATGAAAACGTAGTATATAGTATAGTAACTGCTTCTACTTGAAAAATAGCCGGTGTGTGAAGTACAAAATTCGGTATACAATAGACTCACTATAATCCGAGTGTGCGCTACTCTGGCCCGTCCGGTTATAACGGGTCACTGGCGTTTTAATAGTAATGCCGTCGGCATGCCAACGGCTTCTGTCGGAGTTGGTTGGACGAATAGAAAGTTGAAAGCATTCAGCATTTACTTGTCGAATGTTCGGGACTAGTTAGGCCAAGAGAGTTCCCCAGCGTGGAGCTAAATGACCTAACTAGGTTCCCCAGAGATGCGGCTGGATCTATTAATCACTACATATCAGTGTCAAGTCAATCCTGGTGTGGTTCTTGCGAAGTAGTATCACAACGGATCATATTAAAGTCTGTGAGGCCGACTGGTTTACTGCTTGATGGCCGCCAACTAACTTAACCAATTATTTGAAGTTCAGTTTGTTTTCTTGTTAACTTCCCACATGTAGGAAGTTATTGTAATGGGCCTGATTTTCAAAATTTTTAGTTTTAATTTTTTTACATTTCAAAGTCAAAATAGTGTTTTACGCATGTTTTTGAACACATGTATGTGTGTGTGTGTGTGTGTGTGTGTGTGTGTACGTACGTACGTTCGGACCCACTTTTTTCGACAACGAAATCTCGCGAACAAAAAATGATAACGACTTCGCTATGGTGCCATTCGAAGCGTATTATTGTAAATAAGAGCTGAAAGAAATTTAATCAATTTCGGTTCAGCCGTTTCTTTTGTTTTAACAAAAAAACTGAAAAAAAGTTGATTTCAGACTTTCTTGAAAAGGATTTCTTCGATGTAATTTGTTCTGATGACGATCGGGACATCAAAAAGTCGGATAATAACAATTTATTATGAACAGAAATTGTTTATAATGATGAAAAATTGTTTACAACAATAAATGATTGTTTATAACAATAATAAATTTATAATTATAAAAAATGGTTTTACCTGGTTGAAAATTGATTATGAAAATTGGAAATTGAATACAAAATTGCAGATTGTTCATAGCAATTGAAAATTCTTATAAACAATTGAAATTTTTGTTACCACAAAAAATTTCTTTTATGAATAAACTTTGTTTATATCAATTAAAAATGGTCTATAACAATTAAGAATTGTTTATATGAATTATAAATTGTTTATAACCACTCAAAATTATTAATAACAAATGAGTTCCAAACAGAGTGCATTTATTTGGTTTTCATTAAGAAATAGTGCTATAACGGAATAATTTTTTAAAAATTTTTTTGCATCTAATTACAACGAAATTATCATGATAAATTAAATTCATTAATTTATTTATTTATAAATTTAAAATATCAATTTTTTAAGTATTTTTAAATGAGATACAAGTAGGCGAAAGTTTTTTTTTGAAAAAGATTCTTCTGATCTAATTGGTTCTGATACAACTCGATACTTAAAAAAAAATTCAGAACTTTTATAGTTTTTTGTAACATTAAAAAAATGATAAATGGTTTAAAGAGTTGATATTAATGATAAATAAAACGATAAATCGAATAGTATGAATTTTATTGAGTTTTCACTTACTCGTTTGTACTATGATCATGAAATTTATCGCTATTAACAATTAAATATTGTTAATAATAATTGAATATTGTTAATAATAATTGAAAATTGTTATTAACTGGGAAGTTGTTCGTGTGGACCTCAAGGGTCGCACCAATGATGCGACACCCAGAATCTGGACCTACCCCACTAGTTTTATCTGTCATTATGTTAAATAAACACAGTATACAGAAGATTTTTATATAAATGGTTTTTTTCAACTTCTACTAATCCGGCACAACCCTGGTCTGAAATGTGATTCTACTGTATCTATTTCAACGGATATGTGGATAAAATAATCGATTGTTGGAAAAAAATTTTTTTTAGTTGTACAACCTTTCAACTTAATTTTTTGAAAATTTTATTAAAAAACTAACAAAATTGACGAAATGACGGCGTGTAACACGACAGGTGCCGTGTGCGTAAGTGTCTCGTGTACCGCAATCTTTAAACACGTTTTTTAGAATTATATCTAATATCTAGAGGACTATTGAGCTGATTGACTTCAAATGTTACACAAATTTTCTTTGTACTATTATCTAAAAGTTGTCGTACGATTTTTTTATGAATAAATAAATTTAAATTTATTTATTAAATATATTTTTGGATGCATGCCAACAATCTCCTTCTAAGTTCCTCTTTAAGGCGTATTGCAGCCAGCCTCTTCCGTATTTTCGTCGCTGCATTCCCAATTCTGCTAATTAAATCCTCCCTAGTGTTAACAGGGCTTGAATAAATTTCATCCTTCATTGTTCGCCAATGGGGTAAGATCTGAAGATCTAGCAGGCCAAGAAATCGGTGCACCTCGTCCAATCCAGCGGTTAGGAAATTTTTCACTTAGTATTGCCTTCACAATGTTAGCAGTATGCGCTGGTACTCCATTGTGTTGGTAAAACAAGTCCGTTCGATTATGCGCAGGGATCTCTATTAGATCTGCCAGTGTATTGTCCAAAAGGTTCGCATAAATTTCACTATTAAGCACTTGCGGCAAAATTAATGGTCCTACCAAATGGTTGCCGATGATACCAGCCCAAACATTGACACAAAATCTCTATAAAAATCAAAGCAAACTGCTTGTAAACTCGAGCACAACGTAAGAAATATAAAAATTTCTTAACACGATCGGCGTTTCTAATGAAGAAAAGTTAAGCTGCTTTGGCTCGTTCTCAACAGCAGCACCAAAGGGTTAACTTTTCTTCAGCTGCTGGACGCTTTCGCGAAAAAAACGAAAACTAGATGAAACTCCAACACAAAATATTTAAAACCGATCTAGACAGCTGTATTAAATTATGATCACTTACGCTGTCCCACTAACCTTGCGGTAACAATATTTTCACAAAATGTGCTGCAAATATTCACATGACCCGAGTGAATTTTCAAAATAAAAACTTAACTTTTCTTCATTAGAAACGCCGATCGTGTTAAGAAATTTTTATATTCTTACGTTGCTCGAGTTTACAAGCAGTTTGTTTTTATTTTTATTTTGAAAATTCACTCGGGTCATGTGAATATTTGCTGCACAAAATCTCTGTTGGAATGAGGTCACCTTTGTCCTTTGTGAGTTAGTTTCCGACCAGGTATGGAGGTTATGGAAACTCGTGATACCATCCCTGGTGAATTGAGATTCATCCGTCTACAGAATTCGGTCCAGAAACGCCCTGTTGTCAATGTCGCGTTCCAGAAGGCAAGTGCTAAATTCCAGTCTTGTGTCGGAATCTCCTTCTAGTAGTCCTTGGACTGGGTTATGGTGAGATGGACGTAATCCCTCTCGATGAATAACCCTCCAAACCTTAGATGAAGACACTCCTAATCATCTTGCGACTCGTCTCGGGCTCGTCTCAGGGTCTTGCCTCACGATGATGACTATTTGCTGCTCGACGTCGGCAGAAGTTCCCGAAGTTTCGGGTCGTGTCCGGGTCAGTCCGTGTGAATACTCCCTTTAGGGTGCTCGCCGATTAGGAAATCTCCTTCGATATTCCAGTACAGCCGCTATCTAGTTTCCGTCTACTACACCATAAACGTAAATAATATTCGCGTATTCCTCAAAAGTAAATTCTACCATTTTTTAATAATTTTTGCTTAAAAACATCTGTGCTTATTGATTTGTTTTTCAACTATAATAGGTACTCTTGCTGACTGACCCTTTTTTATAGGAAAATTTCCTTCAAGTACGAGTAACAGAATGCCAGGATGCAAGGGAGTGAATTCTAGCTAACACAAGCTAATATCGGCAATAAAACAAAATTACTCTAACATTTTTATAACTTTTTTGCAGCAATCATTAGAATTATTTACCCGTTAAACCAAAACAAACATTTTCGACAATTTTTCTTAAAAATTTTGTTTATTTAAAGAATTTCCTACCTAAAGCGGAATTACATAATGAGGTAGTCAGGGATTTCTAAGGATGCGGTTTTTCTAATCCCTTGTTTACCTTGCCATCTTGCACCTTTTTGGAAAGGTAATAATGAATGAATTTCGGCGACAAATTGGAAAAATTCAGATTTTTAGGTAAAAAAAATTTTTTTCACTTTTGGAATTGACTGTCTTTGTTGACAATTTTGCAAAGGTCATTGGGAGAGTAGTTTTTTAGCGTTTGTTTGATGTCGCTGTGCTGGGTAGATC
Source organism: Leptarthrus brevirostris (assembly GCA_964036015.1). Classification (NCBI taxonomy): domain Eukaryota; kingdom Metazoa; phylum Arthropoda; class Insecta; order Diptera; family Asilidae; genus Leptarthrus; species Leptarthrus brevirostris. The sequence continues at coordinate 114,224,825 of OZ038372.1, read as the reverse complement.
AAAAGATAAAAATAAAACAGTAATGTGCATACTATGAAAAACAAATTTATGAATCACCCTGTAAATTCCAAACGGTTGAGATTGCCCCCCCCCCCCCTGCCATACAATTTTTTGTTTGCCTAGGTGAAATCTATCACCCCACTCATTTTGGCACGTCAGATCTGAAACACCCTGTATAAGTTATTTCACAATGACACAGCTAATGACTTATATTCTAAGGTTGTGTGTCATTATTATAATGTAGTTGGCTTAACTGACTAATGACTTAAATGTTAACTAGTCGTATATAAGTCTTAAAGTGGCCAGTATTACTAGAATTACGACTCGTCTGTAGAAAGTTGTATATTAAATTTTTATAACAATGTACCGATTTTAATCAGTAATCAGTGTCGATGTGGTCGATAACAATCGACACTGATTACCGATATCCTACAGTTATACAACTTTACTTGAAATAATACCCTTAAACTCGTATAACAGCGGTTTCTACGACTTCTCGTATAGATTATGGTAAGACTTTGTGCTACTTGGGTAAGGATCTCTCTAGCTCTCGTAACCCCGGGAGAATAACTTCACCGAACCACTGACGTTTTCTACAATATCGTGTCGCTCTCATTATGTTTTAGCGTTAATGCTCGAAAAGTTAGAAGAACCTTCATTAATTTTGTAATACATTTAAAAAAATGTATACGCTGTACGTCTGTATACAGTGAGCGCAATTCCTATAACCCCACTAACAATTTTCTGAGAAACAATATATGTTTCTTGTTTTAACAAGAAACCCATGCAATACATTTCTAAGTACTACTGTAAAATAAATTCAAAAAGAACCTCCTAAAATTTGTTTTGCGTTTAGTACTTTGGATGAAGTGTGCATCTGTGGTTTGTTTTCTTTCGCGCAATTCATATAACCCCGTACGAGTATAACGGAATTTACGAAGTATTTTAATACTGTTTTTTAGATAATAATACATAATATTAAACTACAGGTATATTATACAAATCTTGTGTTCTCTTTTTGGTAATTTTGTAATTTTTTCATAAAAATTTAGAAGATTGCCGAGGGGAAAGTTCTTATTAGATGAGGAAAAGACGAAGATCATTACTAGGAAAGAAGCAGGGTTACCCATCAGGCAAATAGACTTAAAAATTAACAGATCGTCAAGAGTGATTAGGAATTTCTTGAAATTAGGCATTACGGCATTAGAAAGCCCACGAAAGGAAATACTAAAATTTCAAGAAGGCTGAAAAACCGAGTTAAAATCGAAGCAACCAAAAATAGATTATGTGCATCTCAGATAATTACTAAGCTGGATTTGCCAATAAAAAAAAGTCGTGTTCAGCTAATTCTATCAACTTCAGAAGGCATCGTTCATTGAAAACCGCTTAAAACGCCGCAGTTGAAACAGCAACACAAAGACGCTCGACTCAAATTCTCTGAAAAACATATGGCGTGGAACCATCAGTGGAAAAATGTGATTTTCTCGGATGAAAAAAAATTTAATTTGGACAGGCCGGACGGGTTTAGCAGTTATTGACACGATCTGAGGTCGGAAAGCGCTTCACGGCTTAGCAGAAATGTTGGTGGCGGTAGTCTGATGATTTGTGCTGGATTTTCTTGTTCTGGAAAAACCCAGCTTTGCTTTCTTCCATCAAAAATGAATTCCAGTATGTACACGGAAATGCTGGATGACTTGTTACTGTGTTTTTTGGAAAACAATATGGACGACAATGCCATATTCCAACAAGACAATACATCGATTCATTTCTCGATTGCGTCACGTGCTTGGTTTTCTTCCAAGGATATTTCGTTACTTGACTGGCCGGCATGTAGCCCTGACTTAAACCCAATAGAAAACCTTTGGGGTATCATGGCCAGGAGGATTTTCGCGAACGGACGCCAATTTCAGACCTTCTCTGAACTAAAGGCCCAAATATAGAAGTGTTGGGATGAAATCTCAATTAATACTCTCCAAAATTTAATTATGTCGATGACAAGACGAATATTTGAAATTATCCGTAAGAATGGTGTTAAAACAAAATATTAAGCACGAATTTTAAATAAAAATGGTGATATTGAATTATTTATTTATTAAAGTTTTCAGTGGGGTTATAGGAATTTCACCCCTAGTTTTTATTTTTTTAATTAATTTTATAATGGAAGTATTTTTTTTAGTTTTTTATGTTAATTCAGTATTATATTTATAAAATATTTCTTATAAATTTCATTGTTTTAATTAACGGATTAATTTAACTCTACATCGCAAAAAAAACCGATGGGGTTATAGGAATTGCGCTCACTGTATTTGTCCATAATGAAATGGCAAATATTTTGAAAGACTTGTTAAATTTGGAGGGAAACATTTTTTACTGCCGTTAGCTGATAACTCCAAATCCTTCATAAAAGTTAGATAGTAGTTTTGTGGTCTTTATAAATATTTTACAACTACATTTAGTTAAGAATGGTACGGAATTCAGTCAGTTTCGAAATTCCTCGATCGTCATATAAAATTAGGTGTGTCTGTAAGACGAAAGAAATGTTTGTGTAAATTTTCACAATAATTATTGATAAGAAACCACTTCTTCTTTTTCTGTTTATATGATTGCTAAGGAGCAATATAGTAGTATATAGTATAAGTGCAGCCTAGTATAAGAGTATAACAAATATGCAATTTTTAAATAAATATTTTATAAACTTTTTTTCATGAAGATGTCCCGACGGTGTTCAACATTTTAAGGTACTTCGAGACGCACAAGGTAAATTTTTCCTCTGGGTTGTTAAGTTTAACTCCTTGAACGAATTAGTGGATTACCATCGGACAGCTAGTGTTTCCAGATCACAAGAAGTCAAATTAAGAGATATGGTACCAGAGGAGGTAAGCATGTAAAATGTTAAATATTACATTAAATTTGCTCGCATATACCTTTATAGTTATTAGAAGAATTAGAGTAAATAATAAATTATGTATTGTATATGTTTATATTTTATTTTATTATAAATTAACATGAAATAAAAATGATGGTAACATGTTAAAAACACTAATAATAATTGCTTAAATTCTTTGGCTATAGTGTTTTTAATATTTTTCTTATATATTAATTTAAACTCTTTTATAAATGGATCTGTTTCGAATTGAATGTCATTAATTTCGGAAGTAATAAACATTGTTAGAATAGATTAATATAAAGCAAATATAACTTGAACCAAACGGGGAGCAACTGAAACTATATTTACTATGCTCTTGAAATTTTCTTACAGTTGAGAAGACGTCGCCAATCTAGGTCACATCCAAGCATTCAAATTTCTCGACCGTGGAGAATAAATAAAAATTACAATAAATATAGATCAAACCCGTACTAGGTAGTACAAATACACTTTAAAAAATTTGTTACATTTGCGGTGTCGTATCGATGGCCAACATATAATAGTTATATTATATATTTCATCTCTTAATTCAATATAACTTAATAAAGAAAAACAATTAAAATTTATATTTTCAATCATTGCTAATATTAAAATAAGGGACTCTAAATTGCTTTTATTTTTATTTTGCGAACAAGCCCTTTACAATTAATAAAAGGTATTTGTATTGTTATTTGATGAATTACCATTTTTAAGTTTTTATTCCAAAAGCTCTATATACTGAAGTGAATTAAAATTATTATAATTTTTTTACTTTTAATTAAAAAACTACATCCAACGAAAACTAAAATCAGTTGCATATACCTATTTTGTTCGCCACTTAAATTATTTTGACGATTTTCGTATATAATTTAATTTAAGTTTAACATATTTTAATATTTTACAAATTATTATGATTTTTAAACATCGTTGAGAATGTTGATTTGTAAAATTTTATAGTTTTGGTTTTATATATACATTTTCATATCATTTTATTTGGTTTACTTGATTTTTTAACATATAATTCTAATACCTTGTGTTGTAGATTTATTGCAAATAAATGTCGAATTCGACAATACAAGTCTAACAAGCTTTCACTTATAACGCACGTAAGTTTTTTTCATCTTCCCTCCGTTTATTTAAAGCTGCTAATTAATTAATATAAAGAATGAATATGCTCTAGACTGCTATAAAATCTATTCTTCCTGAAAATATAATTTTTCAAGATGAAATTTTAAAGGAAGTTTAGTAGACTCGGTTTCAAGGTATCGATACAGCCGTATAAACCCGAGATATGCGCATGTTTGTGGCATTTAATTTAAAAACAAGGGTTTTCCATTTAGGTACAGGGAGCTCTTTTCGGAATATATTATAAAGTATATAATGATATCAGCTGAGGGATAAAATTAAATCTGTATAATATTTAATGCCACTTTAACGTTACGAGGAAGTAACTAAAGGAGAAGCCCTATCGTGTATATGTCATGCGTGTGTGTGAGAATGGCAAGTTTTTGTTCTGCGGCTGGGTCTTAGCTGTCAAATTTGTTGTTGTAAATCAAAATTTTAATTAAATTTGTGATTATGGCTAATTTCAATCACAGTCAGCAGATAATATTTAGCCGAGATGAGTTTTGTCAAACCTGCCTGTCTTGTGCCTATGAGATTGTATGCATGGGAACCTCACCCAAGCTTAAAATTACCAAGATTTTCTGAACTTATTTCTCCTCCTTTAGTTACTTCCCCGTAGCTTTAACCCTCTAACCGGTTATTTTTTTTTCTTCAGAAAAATTATAAGCTAAGGTATTTTTGGGTGAGAATAGCGTGAATATGAAATGCAAATGGAAAAGCCGCCTCTAGGCGGTTATAACGGATTAAGGAAATAATATAATTTCAATTCATCAACATTCATCAATTCAACATCATTAATAATTTTGAAGGGGAAATGTGACAATGATACCGAAAGTTGTTTAAGTTTCCTAACAAGTTATCATAAAATGTTGTGATAAGAAAGGGCATTTCGTACGAATTAATTTTATTGGATTTTAAATTATATTTTACACTTACATCATTGAATACTTTATCGAAGACCAGAGTGAACCGCGGCGGATTGAGGTATGATATATCGCTTGTTTTCAGGTTGGGCGAGACAGTCACTTTTCTTTATGGGAATGTTTTTAGGGGGTTGGATTACATTGATTATGCTTGCATTCGCGTACTTAGAGACGCTAATTAATCAGAAAATAATCTAAGGTTAAGGGATTCAATTGGAATGCAATGTGTGATTGAAACATAAGTTTATGGTACGCGACTTGACTTGACTTCATTACAATGTTCATCAAATAAGTTGTTTTACTGAAAATAGTTGATTCTGAGTACATATTTCTTTGTATTGACGTCATCGTCTGTTGAAAAAAGTCACTCTGGCATTTTAAAAGTTTCAGCAGTAGCATAAAAATTCGTCAAGAACTTATTCCAGGTGCCTGATGTTTACATGTTAATATTATCCACTGTAAATACTTTTGTTGATCTTGTTTATATTGTGAAATGGCATTTTTAAAATAGTAGCCATTTAAGCTTTCGGCGACATTTGAATTAGGTGGGAATAATATCTCGCCTGTTATACGCACCCAATTACTTTTTCTAAAAAAATGAGTGTAGAAAACAGAAATAAAATTTAAAAAGTGCAATTTTTCAAGATGGTCACATTTTAGAGTAGTCATTGTTAAAATAAGTGTTTAACTCTTTCGAGTAGTTCACATATATGGATGTTCATATTCTCGCGAGATTGCTACACAAACACTGACCATAAGTTCCTTACTAAACAAGATTTCTACGTTTGGATTTTCCTAGCCCTCTTTTGATTATTTTGCGAATGTTTGCCATTTAAGAAGATCAAATCACAGATCTTAACATGTCAAAAGAAACAAAATATTCTCAAGAAACTGTTGAAAAAGGTATACAGCTTGCACCTTGTCTTCATCTCAGTTAGCAGACCTTCTGCACAAACGGCATAATATAAGCTTAACTATCTTACGGAACACGTTGTATGCCGCACGAAAACGATCTAGTTTCTTTCTGAGTCTTTCTAAGAAATCGCGCTATCGCAAACGTCATAAAAAATGTCGTCGCTTTTATGGATTTTATTACTAATGCCAATTTTGAAGCGTTAAGTATGTACATTAAGTACTTGAGCTCATCACAACAATAAACTGATCCTCAACCGCTATCGTTTTGCGTGGTGTTTCTAACTCCCTGTCTATAAGAATGATTTCCTTAAATATTCTTTCATTCAACTCAAATGAGCTGCACATTAAGGTCGTAAAGTATTTAAAAATTTCATGTTTTGTATAAATGTATAAATGTAATTTTAACACTAGGTGTTTTCGTGGCTCATTGGTAGAAATTAAATGGATGAGAGCAGTCTCCCTTATTTTGAGAGGAGAGGCTAGAAAATTGAAATGAGAGCCAAACGAAAAACTCTGTTATTGAAAATAAAAAGAGGTCAATATTCGATGAACAGAAACAAACGAAAGATGAAAAACTTTTTGTTAAAAAATAAATGTTTTTGTTTATCGACGTTGTGCAAATTGCTGGACATATTATTTCAGTGCACAGATAGGGTACGTGAAATAATTATCACTACGAAGTTATAAAATGTATTCAATAAGCTAAATGAATGAAGTGAAAGCGAAAAATCAATAGGGTTACACTTAGGTAGTACTAGTTATAGGGATCTGAATTTAAATTGTTTTGAAGTAAATATTTTAGCAAATAATAAACATAATAAAGCTATATTTCCAAACTTTTTTTTAGTTTCGTTCAGAAATACGATATGTTGTTTCCTTTTTGGATCACACGTTACTGAAGCCGAGATCAAAAAATACAAAAACTTCTTTGTAGAATACGAACTTTATTGGGTTGGTGCAGAGAGAAACGAGAATGGAGGATGTCTCTACGAGTTCAAAAGAAATATGCAGTTCACCAGTTAATTCACCAATCAATTCAAATTACAAACTCTTAATAAGTATGAAGTGTTATCTGTTAAGACCAACAATTCTAATCTCCTTTTAATACCATCTTAATTCAACTCAAATTGTTGGCATAACGATTTTTAAGAGAACATATCATCTGCTAACAATTTTATAAGATTTGGAGATCTTAATGCGAGCTATCTGAGAAACATGGCTTTATTATTTTAAATGGCCGTACTCCAGGAGACCTTGATGGGGAATTAAAATACGTCAGCACTACTGGGTCTTCTACCATGGATATGTTCGCTGCAACTTATAATTGGTCTCCATACATACGAAACCTTCAAATCTGCAATCAACCATACTCTGACCACTTACCTATTGCTTGAGTTGCTTCATAAAACTTGAAAACACAACTGAGAAATGAAGTTACTAACAAAGCTTGAATAGAAACAACAAAATACCGAACTATGTAAACGCCAATTAAACTTGGAATCGATGCTCTGGGAGAAGATGTGTGCCCACACATGACTTAATTAATATAATAAATGGGTCTTCTACGGAAACGTTGAGCCCGACTACTGCTTACCAGCACCTGGTCCCCGACGAATACCCTACAAAATCTTCAAGAATGCATCCTTAAATTTCTTGAGCATGTTAGTAAAAACTGTCAATGATATTTACGCAAACCATGATACACCTGATAGTTTTTCAAATTAAATTCTATTTACAAAAAGGGAGACCCAAACTGCAATTAAAACTAAAGAGGACTTTTGTTTATGGATGTTATTTTGAAACTGTTGACAGGAATTTCAAACAAAAGGTTAATGCGATGGGAGCAAGACAACAACGTGCTGCATGAGTTTGCAATATTACTACATTGTTTTCCAAGCAGAAATCATTGCTATACACAGCATTAGTATGTCTAAAGGACAGAGAAATGCCTTCAAATTACATCTGTTCCTTCACAGTCAGTCAGCCTGCTATTAAATCTTTCACAGGAGTGTACACGACATCTAATACTGCTAAAATATGTCGCTCAATTCTGAACAGCATAAATGAGCGCCCTAACATACGTCTCACATCGGTACCGAAGCATAGTGATGGACATAACTCATCATCTTGGCAAGCCGTTAGCAACACGTAAGCTGGAAATTAAACAACAATCTTCAAGATTGGTAATGATAAATGGCAAAGGGAGCATACCTGCCTAATTATCCGGCAGATCTGGCCGACCTTTGACCTTTGACCTAAAACAGTTAAAATTGCTTTTTCTTGCTCAGGCGAAATATCATAAACGTTGTAGCTGTCATCTCCTGTCATCGCCTTACAGGCAGAGAGACTTGGCGCGGAATTCGAACGTGGTATCAGAACTAACTTAACCTAACCTACCTAAAAAAAGAGGATCAGTTTTCGCGTTCTTTATCGACTTTAAGGCCGCGTTTGATACGATCGATAGGACTTTTTTTTTAATTTTGACGAAAATTCCAACATGGATGACTTGAACTGCCAAGGTTCTCTTTTTTTATATAGAAATCATCAATACATTTCGGAAAAAATCACACCGTTCTATACATAGCAGATTTCAAAAATACATTTTATTGTGGTCAGTCTGACTTGAGAGTATGAAAAGTGGTCAATGTTTGCATATGTTTTTATAAAAAAATTATCAAACAGTGTTTTTTTTATTTGCTAAAAAATATTCATGTCGTAGAAGTTATTTTTGCTATTATATTAAAATCCAGGTCAATCTCATTAAGGCTGAAACACAATTAGAGTTTTTCAGCTAGCTTTCTGCTTGAAGCTGAAATGCAGTCAAAAAAGTTGCCTAACAAACTTGCAGCTTCTGCGTGACAGATAATTGTTTACACGAAGTTTTGTTTTCAGATATATATTTTAAAATATTATGCTAAGTTAGGATTTCATTCACAAACTTATGTTTTTCCTTTGTTAGTATTGGAAAAAAATTATACAAATAATTTTCAGCTATAACTATAAGAAGACAAATTAACAGAAGCCAGCTTAAAATTTCGATTTCGTCTAAATCTTAAGCTAGCTTCAAATCAGCTGAAAATTTCAAGCTGTAGTTCTGCAGTTTTGTATTGTCACAAAGAATTGCATTATTGCAAGCTAAAGCTAGCGGAAAAGCTTCAATTTTGTTTTAGCCTTTATGTACCATAGTGGCAATATCCTGAAATCGATTTCTCAACAAATTGGCAAAATGGTGCTGCATTTTTGCCAAATATCCCGTTTCCAAGTCATTCTCGAGCGCAATAATAATATAAATTCCATAATATAAATGTGTTAAAGCTAATAGTATGAAAAACGCTATGTTCAAATTCCAAATCGGTTCAGTAGTTTTCTTTTTATCAATAACTCCAGTTAGTTTTTAAAAAAACCTGTTTAAAGTTTACTCATGGATTAAAAACAAGGTAGAGTTGTAGACATCTAGCACAAGCTAGACAAACCTAGTTAGTTTTTAATAATAGCAGTACTGATACTGGCATTGTAAAAATTTCAAATTCCAGTACTGGTATTGGTACTGGCAGCCACCAATATCATACCAATCCTAACAGTACCTTTCCAATATTCCCATCCACGGCAGTTTCGAGCCTTTGTGTGCCTAGGAGTTCTTAATTTAAATTTACAATAAATAAGAAATTCACTCCATATCTGGGCTGTTGTCTAGTTTGCAGCAATGCAAAAACTAGGCATTTAGTTTCCCTCATTCCGCTTACCCTAATTCTCTTCCGGCCAAAGCCATGCTAACGCATCATCAATTATAAAATTTAATAATATATATTTTTATTTAAAAAGTAGATGTTTTTGAACTTTCACACCAGACTGCCCCCCCCCCCTTAATTTCTTAAGTTATATTTGCCTCGTACCTAATAAATCTACATGCAGAGTTCGGTTAGAGCTTATTTTCGTTAATGTATATTACGACTCAACTGTGTAAAACGAAGATAAGTAAACATTTGCGATTAGATCCATTGTAGTATATTTTAATAAATTTTTATTAAAAATAAAATAAATATATAAAAGATATAAGTTTCGCCGAAGAGGTGTTCTTAAAAAACTAGTCCAAATGGCGGAATGAAAATCACGGGTCTGGTTCATCTGTATTTTAAAATCCAAAATTTTCTTAATCTGCATAAGTGCCTCTATCTGCATAAGTGCCTCTATCTATCTATTTTTATTTTATAATTTTTCGTAAAATGCCGGTTAATTGAAGTCACGAGTATGCTTTTTAAATAAATTGTTTTGTGTACCGCTAGTTCGAAAAAGGTAACTTCAGGAAAAACGTGTTTAAAAAATTAATATTTTTTACCTAATAAATGTTTTTTTATTATTATTATCTTAAACCTAAACAGCAGAAAGAGTAGTACAAATTGGGTAGGGAGCAAAACAAATACTTTTTTTTAAAATAATTTAATTTTTGAAAACTTACACGTGTTTCGATGCTACACGCTTTGAAGCGAGTTGTTGTCATGACAATGGGTATAAATGAAACGAAAAAGAGATGTACATACATCTTAAAAATTACGTGACGAACAAGCACGAAGTAGTCTAACCCACTCGCTTTTTTCGACCGCTCTAATTCTTTTCTTACTTAATTTCTTTATTTTAGACTTAAAATTTGGTACATGGGTCAACATTTGATAATCGGCCCAAGTGGGTTTCTCACGATTTTTCGTAAAATGTTACAATTTTTTGTTTCTGTTTCCTACAAAGTGTAAAATTTCCCGTTTTGATAAAATTGATCAATTTTATACTGTAATTGTAAATATAAATATAGTAACTTTATTCATAAAGAGATAATACTTCATGTACATAATAGTTCAATGTTATTTAAATATATAGCATTCACAGATTTATTTAAACCATTATCAGATAAGTTTAGTCAAATGAAAAATATAATTAACCTATTTGCAATAACATTTAACCCATTAATAAATGAGTTTAAACTTTGATCGAAAGATTTTAGATCCTTAGCAGATATATTTAAACCATTAACTATTGAATTTAAACTCTTAACAAAAATACTTAATCCAGTATTGTTAGAAATAGAGCAGTATGTTGAGAGTATTCCTGGAATAACAACTCGAGGTTTCCAGCAAAATTTGCACCGCAGCAAAAACATTTGTTTATTCCTAACTTCCATTGGAAATGCCCTTCGTGAACTTAAAATCACGCTCAAACTTGCTTCCATTGAAATTGAGCGAACAATACAGTTGAGGCAAACATACGTCCAAGATTTTACAGAACAGATATAAGATGATATTTATTGATGAGTGTGGTTTTAATCTTCATCTTAGAAGATCTCAAGCCCGTTCAAGAAAAGGCACCCGTGCTCGAGTTGTAGTGCCAGCAGAAACGTAACACTTATTGCAGCGATAAGTAATCAAGGAATAGTGCATTACAAGATCATTGCAAATTCTACTTGCAATTCCGATAGATTTTCTCAATTTCTGCGCGAACTTGTTGAAAAGCTGAAAACAAATCCATCACTTCGCGACGACGCATTTTAAAATATGGATTACGCCAGAATACATAAAACTCAGCAAGTTCGCGATGTGTTATATCTAACGAATTTAATATTAAAATTTTTTCCTCCTTACTCGCCTATGTTAAACCCAATCGAAAAATCCTTTTCTAAAATAAAGACACATGCACGTTCCGTTTTAAGTGGCATGAGTAGAGAAGATAATCTTCTCTCAGTAATCGAAGAGAGCCTGCAATAAATAACAATAAATGACTGCGATATGCGATGTGGACATGGATATGGTTTTACTTATTCCTAAGGCAGTGAATGGTCAACCGTTGCATGTGTATAAGTTTTGAAAAAAGCTCTTCTTTAATGTTTACTTAACTTCAAATAAAATATTTTAAATAAATTTGTTTGAGTTTAAATATATTTGCTAAAGGTTTAAAATTATTTGCCAAAGGTTTAAGTATTTTTGTTAAGAGTTTAAATTCATTCGTTAAAGTTTTAAATATACGAGCCCTGTCGCAAAATAGTTGGACTACCAAGGAATATTTTTATGATATATCACTGTAATGTTTATTTTCCGGAACTTACCCAATAAAACAAAATATTGCAATTAGAATTTAAAATATATATTGTATATTAAGGGAAATAGATGTATTTGAAAAAAAAATATTCATTAAACAAAACTTATAACTAATATAAATAAGATGCGTTCGTCGCAAAAGAGTTGGCCTACCCTACATACGTCGCAAAATAGTTGGACTATTCTCAAAATTCTTCTCCTATCACTGTGTAGCGTCACCTTTCTTTTCAATGACGGCTTGCAATCGTAGTGGCATCGTGTCCTCTAGGCTATTACACATTTCGGGTGTAATTGAGTCCCAAACTTCTTGCAATTTAGCCTTCATGTCATTAAGAGTTCTAGGAGGATTACACCTCAGTTTTTTTTTTCATTTTCCTCATAGTGTCTCAATTGGAGACAAATCAGGGCTATTAGCTGGCCATTGAAGAACTGGCCTTCTGAGCTTTTCACCCTAGGAACTGAAGGTAAAAGTTCCTCTTCCAATATCTCTTGATATTTATTGGCATTGACAATGCCTTCAATAAATCGTAGATTGCCAACACTTCTCGCCGCCATGCAGCCCCAAACCATTACAGATGCAGCGAATTTTGTTTTGCGTTTCAAGCAGTCAGAATTAAATTCTTGACCGCTGGTCTCCAACCCAGAGCTCGAAGCGAGACTCATCACTCCATATAATAGTTTTCCATTGTCGAGGTGTCCAATTCCTATGTTCACGTGCCCATTGTAATCGTCTTTTTTTCTGAATAGCAGTTAAAAATGGTTTGTTTTTCGCCTAAATACAGGTATACGTAGAACTAAATCATTTCTAAGTTCATAACTCTTACCTTATACAATTTAAATCCTAGGTTTTTCATTTCTCTGATGCATGTATCTCTCGAAACTTTCTTTTTAATAGAATCTCCCCAAATTTGCGCAATTTTTATCGCTGTTTCTCTTCGATTTTCCTTAACTATTTCCCGTAATACCTTACGATCCCTGGCGGTTGCGATTTTTGGTCTCCCGGTTTTCCTCATTTCATCTGTACTACCTGTTCTTTTAAACAACCCAACTATATTTCTGACTGATGAACGTGAAATTCCTAAATTTTCCGCTATTTTATATGTCGACAACTTATTTTTATGAGCAGTCACTATTGCATTACGCATATCTTGGGATAAAGGCTTACCACGCGTCATTATGGACAATTAAAACTGAAAAAACACAACAAGAACTGACGAATTCCTGGCTGTGAGACCTAATACACTTCCTGATATGACAAGTCCACGAAAAAGCAATGAAAGATGCAGTTAGTTAGTGGTGTGCAACAATTCTTAGAAATAGTCCAGCTATTTTGCGACGTATGTAGGGTAGGCCAACTCTTTTGCAACGAGCGCGTCTTATTTATATTAGTTATAAGTTTTGTTTAATGAATATTTGTTTTTCAAATATAGCTATTTTCCTTGATATACAATATATATTTTAAATTCTAATTGCAATATTTTGTTTTATTGGGTAAGTTCCGGAAAATAAATATTACAGTGATATATCATAAAAATATTCCTTGGTAGTCCAACTATTTTGCGACAGGGCTTGTATCTGCTAAGGGTCTAAAAACTTTCGTCCAAAGTTTAAATATATTTGTTCAAAGTTTAAACTCATTTGTTATGGGTTAAATATAATTGCGAATAGGTTAATTATATTTGTCATTTGACTAAACTTATTTGATAATGGTTTAAATAAATATGAGAATGCTATAATTTTGGTCAATTTTCTGGCATATTATATTTTGACAGACAAACAGACAGACATTTTGACAATTTTCAAAACCATTTAAGTGAACGGAACGCATATTTTTTAACGAGTAGTTTATACTTAATACATTTGTATACATATAAATATGTCATAAAACCCATTAAAAAATTATTTTTTTAAATATAATTGGGTAGCCGATTACCAAATATACACCCACATACATTCTTGCATATATGCGCTTTAAGGGGAATTTCTAGTGTGTTGGCTTCAAAAAATCGATTTTGTTTGCATTTTGTTTTCTCAATCCTCAAGAATAACCCTATGTAAATCTTTTTAAGATATCTGCTCAAGAAAATGAGTTGTACGCAATTTCATGACGGCCAATCGGGTTAATACTTTCAAAACTTTCAATACGTAAGAATTGTTAGAATAGAACAAATTCCGGCTTAATATGTTCGGCACACATGTTATTCTCGTGGTGATCTGATTTGGATTTTTCGCGATATTAAGGACAAAGTTGCGGCCCCTCAAAGACGAAAAAAAATGAAAAGCTTTTAACCTTTTTGAATTTGCGTCATTTGTAGAGTTTTTCGAATTTTGACTTGAATCAGGTTAGAACAGTAGCCATAAGCCTCTACTTTAAGAATCTGAATGATTTTTTTGATTTCAGATAATTGGAAGAGATGGTACACTGCACGCCGCACGTTTTTTTTTTGGAGGGGCAGATTCAACGCCTTCATGTATTTACCTTACTTTTCCCAGAAATAATTCCCGAAATTAGGTATCAAAAATTGGCTTCTAAACTAGAAAATAAAATAAATTTTTTGATCCCGTAACAGTGTTCCCCTTAACACTTTTATTCATGAATAAAATGATTGCATAAATATAAAAAAATTATTATAATTCTTCTACTTTAGTATTCATTTTCGTCTATTTTAGAGACTTCGCATTTAAAATCGTTGCATATAGATTCAGAAAAGTAATCTAGACGGAGTTGGATCAATTCGTTGAGCCGCACGACCACCATGCCATGGGCCCCGGGTTCGAGACTAGGTCTCCCCGTGAGCTTTTATTAAGAAATTAAAAGAGTACACTTCGTCTCTGGGCTGCTGTCTAGCTCGCAGCAATGCAAAAACAAGACTTTCAAGTTTCCTCAATTCCCTTACCCTAATTGCCATCCGGCCAAAACCATGCTAACGCATCAAAGGGTTGTCCCCTAGGATTTGGCCACATCGTAAAAAAAAACCTGTTGGGCGCAAAGTGCAGTGCATTATAGAATTAATTTAGGTCTATAGTTCATATAAGAATTTTACAACGAAACCATCATTGGTATTAATATTTAATCAAGGTTTAATTTGAAATTAATTTCCAGAATCATAACATCTAATCATAGTATGGTTATTTATAGTAATACGCTTATTTTGCATGTAGTGAAATGTACCAAAATATATTTCTTAAGAAATTTTTACTATCACAGTAAAATATGTTGAACTCTTCAAAATAAATATTGTCATAAACATAATTTAAAATTCATCAATTAAACTAATCAAACATACATGTTTCATAAACACCAAAATCCATTTTCTTAATTCTTTTAAGATTAAGACTATAAGCGGGGATGTTAAAGAAATGAATCGACCAAGAATTTGGATACTATCACAAAAGATGAAACGATTTTATTGAGTGGATCTAATCATAGGAAAACTATAGAAAGAAAAACAAAAATGGTATGAAAATTTTTAAAAGTTTTCATTATATATCGGTCTGGACTTCCTATGATTTGTAAATCATATCAATTAAATCATGTTATCTTCTGTAATAAGGTCTCAAATTTGCTCTTTTAGTTTAGCTAAAGTTGCATAAAAAGCCTTTGATGATTTTATATATGTTAAGTTATTAATTATTTTATAAATATTTCTTACCGTTTCTTACAGATTTTGGTTCAAGCATTATATGATTTCGTGCCACAAGAATCAGGAGAATTAGACTTCCGACGAGGTGATGTGATAACTGTAACTGATCGTTCTGATGAGCACTGGTGGAACGGCGAAATAGGTAACAGAAAAGGACTCTTCCCAGCAACATATGTAACACCCTACCATTCATAATAGAAATAATTTAAATGTTACATATTTTGAAATAACTTTTTACACCTATAAAACTAAAACCATGATAAATTGCCACGATGTTTTCGGCAAAAAGCCAATATAAGTTCAGCTACGGACAAGAGATCATACAACAAACCTTAGTATTTTTGACACATTTTTGATTCTTGCAAACTTGTAAAACACATAGATCGAATAGAAACTAGGTTTTCTTTTCAATTCACGTAAACATTATAAATGAAATATATCTCATCATTTACTACATAATTATCAATAAATTTTTATACTACTTATTTTTAAAGAAATGAATAAAATGAGAAAAAATTTATAATGTTTTAACAATAATCATCAGTCATAGGACAAAATGTATTCAAAGTGATCATTTTCACCGATTTTTTAACTAAACAAACCAACTTCCTGTGGAAGACAATGTGGACAATGAGGTTAAATGAGTTTTAAGAAAATGTTTTTTTTTATAATCTTAATCCTATATCGAATTAAATTTCAATATAATGTAATGTTACGAAACTTCTAAAGTAGAATCATGCCAATACGTTCCTTCTGCTCAAAATTCGTTCTTGCTTTTAATATTTTATGTAAAATTGTATAATTCCCGAATCCTTAAAGATTGTGTTAAGATTTTATTTGTATTGGTGTTTGACAGGAAAATAACAATTTCTTACAAGCCTGATTCTTCTATTTTATAAATATTTTCGCACTAATTTTGGACTCACAATGATAACAATAAAATCTAAAACATTACTGCTTGTTAAAAAGCTGCTTTCAAAATATTTTCACTCATTGAAATCGATTACTTTTGAATCATCTATCTAGTAAAACGCATTTATCATTTACATGTATATTTTTATTGTTTATGTTGTCTCACTCCGTTCGTTTCTTAATCATTAATAAAAAAAATGTGCACTAAGCACAAATTATTTTCGATCCGGAGGTATTAAAAATCTGCAAAGTTCGCAATAATTTCAAATTTGCTTTATGTATGTATATTTGTTAGAGCTAATACAGAAAGCTAGATCATTTGTCTTGAACATTTTACCACAAACAAGTTATATATAACTAAAAACACAGTGCCTATATTATAAAGTATCTTCTATATGTATAAAAGCCCTCGAATAACGCTGAAGACTCGTTTTTCGTGAGAAAGGACACCTTATACAAAATGTAAAAATACGTTTCTCATAATAAAGCAATAAATAGCAATTTTGAAATGAAAAGATGTACTGGGTCGTCGCGGTTGTTTTGCCACATTATATAACACTATAATAAGATTTATTATTTTAATGTCTGGATGGCTGTAAGAGAAAAGGCATGAGGTATAGGCGAGACAGCATATCAAACTCATTCACCTGATATTATCCTTTCTTTCAAATAAACAAAAGCGCAAGAAGTATGGGAGGAACATATTTCTTTGTACTTGATAGCAGGTTGCCGGTCCTTATTAGGCGTTCATTAACTCTCGTACACCTTTCTGCAGTAGACACAAATTTATTTTTGTTATATATTTTCTCGAGCCTTCGCTACTAAATGAAGTCCCCGTGAATAACAATATCAAGTGACAAGAAGACAACTTCAATATTTTTTCCTAATAAGTTTTATTAATTTTGCAAAGGGTGTAGGAATTTTGCGGAAGATGGCAATTGTTTAAACAGACCATACACCATTCTAATTTTGCAGGAATACCGTATGAAGAAGTAGTACGTACTGAAATATACTGATGCAATACGTCTCCAAATAAAAGCAAAGTATAAATATTGTTTGATGGAAAGGCTGTTTCTTGTTGTTGATTCATAGAAGAGTCAAAAACGAGATTGTTTGCATGGAAGCATACGTGTTTTATAGGAAATAGTTTTAAACGTTATGGGTGGTTATCTTAAAATTATTTTATAATGTTCAGATTATTTGACACAGATCATGTTATATGCATGGTTTGTTTACTTGCGTAATCTATGGTACTTTAGAGAAGTTAAGAACCATTTCATGACTTACAGGCAAGGTCATTTAAACGCATTTTTTAATTTTGCGTAACTTGAAGCAACGTATTAAATTCTGTCATGTAATACACATTAACACTATGCGCCTCACTAAATGCACTCATTTTCTGCATTATTTTCAATTACTCATTTAGTTTGTCAGGTTAAAATAATTGAATACTATAAAAAAACATAAAATGTGCAAATAACAAAATTTGTCAAAAACCTAAAACTAAAATGTATTGAAAAATGCTTAAGTACCAAATATTGTAAAATATTATTAGTCATATCTTTGATTTAATTTCTATTGGATAAGAAAAAAATTTGTAAAACAAAGTTTTTTTAAAACACCAATAAAGAACTGACTAATTAAAAAAACTTATTCATTGATCCGGGAATGGAGAACTTCTACTTTGTATTTTAAACATTTTTAAAAATACACTATATCTCGAATTTACGGAGTCAGTACATTGCGTACAACGAAAACTATCAAAGAGATCTACTGTAAGTTATAAATTTTGAATATCAGAACATCAAGTTGGGTTTGCCCAAACGTGACTGCCACTTATTGGACAAGAATTATCAGTTAGTATTTGGAAAAACATTTCATTTCAAGTCCATCTGTTGTAGGATATACAAATATATAAAAACTGCTTGACATTAACACTAAACTCTTGGGATACTATTATAAAACACTGGTTTAGAGCATAATATGTCCAAATAAGTTAAAATTATCCGGAGCAAAAAAAAGTGGTGAAATAAAAATTCGATCTTATAAATTAGATTGCCATGTGGAAGTTTTGAATAATAGTAATAACTGATGGGAGTAAAAGTAGGGCAAAGTGGGGAATTGTGAGGCACCGCCATCTATCGTCAGTATGTCGAGATTGATAGTTTTCGACACAACTGTCAACGTCTTCATATTTTTACATTAGCAGTCGGCCAGTGCACTTTTTGCACTGTGCGATACTCAGTTTAAAGAAAATTTCTTTAAAAATTAATTTGTGTTCTTGTTTTGCATCGTTTCGAACGCATCGTTATGAATCAACTCAGGTAAATATACTGATAATTATCGTTGGACTTTGGCCTTTCAGCATACAAAAGGAATTTTGGGTAACATTTCAACGAGTCATTCATGAATCATGAGCCACTTTTGGTGGGGAATTGTGAGCCACCCGTGTTTTGACATTTTTCACATACATACACATACGTCGGGGTACTTTTTGATCTTCACCACGTTGCGGAATTTTTCCATTTGATGCGAACGTGTTCACCGACGTTGACTTAATTGCTTCAAAACTTAGTGGTCAGGGTCAATGCAGTGGCAGTGATGAAGAGAGTGCGGATGAACAACGCATAACCTTTTTTTTCATTTTTTCAATTAAAATTAATTCATTTGTCATTTCCAGTCTTTCAATAAAGTTTTTCCATCAAAATTGTTTAGTTTTGACTTGATTAAGGCGGTGGATCACATTTCCCCAAAATTTTTGAAAATCTCAAAAACATGGATTTTTTAAATCCAACAACCAAAATTTCTTCAAAAAAAAGGTCTAAAGTTACGTTTTTACACGTAGAATACGATACCTTTTTGAAATTTGAAAAATTGTTGATTTCCGTCAAAGATATCGAGCAAAATAAAAACCCGGCTCACAATTCCCCACTTTCCCCTAATATTTTTGGATGGGAACTAAAACAACGTTGAAGTTGAAGGACTTCTGCAGTCATTATTTATACATTCACACATGCACACATCCTCGTTTAAAATTATCCGGCAAGTTATTAATCCATTGCTTATCCTGCTCAAGTAGGACCGGGCTCAAGTCGGGTGATCGAAAATCCGGATAATTCGTTAACGACTAAATAAAACAGTTTATGTACATACTATTTATTGCAAATAACAACAAAGCAAACTCAAAAAACACACCGCGGAATGCATAAAAACGAACATCTTTATCGGTGCATAGAAAACAAGTCAATCCTTGTCAGCCTCAACATAACATTTAGTTAAGAATGGACTTAAGATTTCTTATATTTTACTTTTTTTCGCGCACATGTGTTCGGTTACTTTTATACTGAGGCAGGGATTGTGTTATAGGGTGTATTTCTTTATTCATTCCGTGGAAGGAATGGAGAAAAAACGGAATAGAAGCAATATGTAAACACAAAGGAATATTCCTTCCAATTGAAAGTTGAAGTCAGGTTAAAGCAATTATTCAATAAACAATTTTTGAGGTTTAAGTTTTTTATATTATTTAAAATGAACGCAAAAGACATAATCCAACAATAAATTGTGTATTTATTTACAATTATGACTTTCTTTTCCTTCCCTTTTGATACTAAATTGTTTTTTGACAGTTTTATTCCGTTTATTCAATCTACAACTTCGGTACAAAAAGAACGCGTTCTGAACGCGCCGGTTCTAATAAAAAAACACGGAAAATTAGGAATAGAATATTCCGAACGAATACAGAAACAAATTGGCGCGTTCCGCTTATTCGGAATGAATAAAGAAATGCACCCATAGACAAATTGAGAATTCCAATTATCTGGGATACAACGGATATGGGCTGGTCGCTGGTAGCTATGAGAGGTAGAAATACAAACATGTTATTGGGATTTGCATGTTAAGTATAGCAGGCTGCTCCACATAAATTCGTACTTCTCATGCGACTATGTCAGTTACCAGCGACCATCCCAGCTACTTGCGACCAACCCACCTCCGTTGTGCAAGCACCCTTAGGGATAAATTAAAGCGCAAAGGTTCAAAAGCCGGACAACTTTCAAATTCGTCTTTATGTAGTTAAATCGTTTTGTAGTGTATTTTTCGCATGAGTAAAGCTGCTACCAGCAATTGGGGAGTAATTACTAAGTCCAATTGCTTCAAGTCACTGTCTATAAAATTTTTCTTTTGAAAATCTATAATTCAAAAATAAATAGTTTTTTATATCTAAGGAAAGTCTACTATAATTTAAATGTCGAACACCACTGAGTCGCTGAAGGTGACAGAAAAAATTATATTATTAAAGTGTATGCAAATTTACTGGCGGTGGAGTAAAGGATAACGTGTTGGATTTTCTTCATGAGTATCCCAGGTTTGAACCCAACCGGTGCCGACCCTGCTTGCCTGCTTTCTCCTGACAATAGATTACGCTAAAAGGCAATTGCCAGTTTAAGGGTAATTCTAGGTCCACTTGCTATCGTTGTCTTCGAAGTATTCTATGTTCATTTGAAATTTCCCTAAAAAACGATAGCCGGGTATGTACCATCGATTGTTTAGACAATACATTATAGCTCATTTTGATTTTAAAATGTCTTTATTTAAATAATGTAAACCTTTTTAAGATATTAATAATAATACCAGTAGTTCAATACCTTATTTATATGTAGTTTTGTGTAGGATTATAAAAAAGCTAAAAATATGTAATGAAATTTTAATCGACGTTTTTTTTTGGTTTTTTTTGTTTTTTTTTTATTTTCAAGCATAAAACCACTAGTTTATTGTTTAAAAAAATCCAAGTTTAAAAAAAAATTAAAATCCGTCGGTCAAGGACAAGTTTTTTATGCTTACAATAAGCTACATAAATTTCATCCAAATCCGTCCAGTAGTTTTTGAATTAAAGGGATCACCGACTTTGAAAACATAGTTTCGAGAAAAACGCGTTTAAAGTTCTCATTAGCGCGTTGCAGAGAGCCCTTCAGTAAATGTGGCATATCTCGAAAACTATTTGTCGGATTGACTTGAAATTTTCAGGGAATATTTTCAAGATATCATACTTCAAAGCAAATCGATTTTTTGAAAATTCTAACTAGACCTACCCCTTAAAGGGGGACCCTACCCTGAAGGTTTTAAAAAACATCGATTTTTTTCTGGCATAAATCTATTCCTTATAGTGTCTAGAATGACCTTCTAAAATGGTTTATTGATGTTCAAAGTCATTGCAAAGATACAAGAAGAATTGTGAAGGCCTTTTGCTGAATTTTCAAAAGAACCGTAGCAGTATTGAAAACTTTAAACGCGTTTTTCTCGAAACCACATTTTTCAAACTGAATGCCACTTTCCAAACCAAAAAGTGGCAAACTTTTGAAACCATTCAATGAAATCTTTTTCGACAATGTGTAGAACTGTTTTATCTATCGTGTAGCATAGGATTTTTTTGATATTTTAATTTTTCGATTTTTATAAACACTTTTGTAGCAATTTTTTTCACGAAAAATTGCACTTTTATTTCAAACTACCATCATTTTTGTAATTTTTGAATTTTCAAAAAATCCTAAGCTACACGATAGCCAGTCTTATAAAGTTTTAGAAAATCTAAAAGATTTTGTTCTAATTTGTTTCAGGACTGATTGCGCCTGGCACTGCTAGAGGTGCCTTTTTTTGAACATCTCTGACGCCGAAGGCTACCATGGCTCCAAATAACAATCTTTTTACTCAAAAAAATTGTGCAATACAGTTGAAAATGCATGCAATTATATAGTAAAAAACCCAAAATAATTCGATTGTTTTTTAACCCTTAAAAAAATTCGTGAAAATTGCTGTTTTTTCAAAGCCGTCAGGGTGGGGTCTCCCCTTAAGAGTGCGCACTTTTTACTGATTTCCTATTGAGTAAATATTATTTAAAGCAAATCATTCAAGTAGATTCTGTTTCTAGAATTACTACTAAGAAGTAGGCTTTTTTAAGTGTACATAAATCCCTTTAAGGTGAAACCTTAGAATATATAACAACAGGAAAGGCCCTCATCTGTGAAACCGTGTACGTGTGATCGGCACTTTTCTTTTAGACGAGGTGAGGACGGAGAGCTCTTCTCCTTAGTTTGCGAACTGTATTACTAACTTTTACTAACGGACTTAATTGTCCGATGGTTTAACAATTTTGTTTTGTAATTCCATATAAAGTTCCGATTGTTTTTTACTCTTTATTTAAGTGCAATATATTAGCAAACTTTAAAGCTAATAGCTTTCAACTTTGAAGTGTAGACAGTGTACTTTAATAGCGAAATTGTTGAAATGAAGTGCGCAGTTTTGTGTTGTGCAAACAATCGGCGTTGTACACGTTAAATATCGTTTTTGAGGGAAGTTATTGATTAACATAATGTTTTGTTAGTTCTTAAACTTGATATAATTGCATTGACTCGCTAAGAACAACAACGGAACGAAAAGAAAAGTGAAGTTTTCTTGGCGTTCTTAGTTTGTTTACATTTTCTAAGATCGAATTTTTTGCTTCTCCTTAGCTAACCCAGAGGCTCGTGATTTAACTTTTCTAAAGGGACACTAAAAACTTAAATTCGTGATTAAAATGTTTAAAAGTTTTTATTTAATTTTGTGATATAGATTCGCCTAAAAAAAGAAAATCATTCGCAATTCCTTGAGGCAATTGTAAAATGCGATTACGCTCTAATTTCCGATTTATTTTTGCCCTTCTCTAGACATGTCGCTGTTTCACTACTGCCATGACGAAAACAGACACAACTCAACGATTCAAGAAAAGTGCTGAGGTTTTTTGGCTTTTGAGCCATATATAGTTATATACTCTAAGGGTGAAACCAATGACATGTTTGTTAATGGACTGACTTATTGTCTCTCTCACAAGGGTACAATTTTATATAGAGCAAAGAGCAATCATTTTTGATTCTCAATGTTCATCGTCAAATTACAGCATATATGTGAAAAAAAATAACCAAATATGCATGAATTACATATTTAATTATTTTTTTCGTATTGTTGCAAAAATCTAATACTCGATAGGAATATGGAAATAAAAATTATAAGTTCAAGGTTGTTCTATTTTATAAAATGCTGACAGGGAGATGGGAAATTTTTACAAATATTATCACCTATTTCTATAGTATGCATTTACGTGTCATTTTCTTGATTATGATCTTACTACAGGGTTACGAGTAAATAAGATGCAATACTTATAGATCTCTTTTAGCGCGAATTTTTAAACTGTTTTTACGCAGTTTGCAAATGTTCTGCAACATTTTTAAAATATCTATTTCCTGGCTTAATTATTAAGGTGTATATGATTATTGCATTGCTAAACCTAGTAGAACTGCCAGCTCCAAACAGATTCCTATGAACTTAGAAAAAATTTGAGGTAAAGTTCAGCGGAAAAGATACTTATATAGAAAGAGACAGCTACAGAAAAATAAATGACTTTCCTTGAGAATCCAATTTATTCCATTTTATTTATTGAAGGAGGGAAAACATGGATTTTATAGCATGCTTTACCAAGTCATTGCTTACCGAATGCACGATGCATGCGGCGCAGATATTGCCATTTTTTTAAGTATCAACAATTATTGATTTCAAAGCAGAAATGAAATTAAACGGCATCCCTGCCATAGAATAAAAAATGTCTGGAATATACATAGAAATAACCATCGTGGTTGGTTGCATTTTTTATTCCTAACATTTGTTTATTCTTTATTAAGTTTGAAATAGGTTAAACAAATTCCGCAAGATCCGTGAATTGACTACTTTTCGTCCTCACTTTTAACTCATAAATAAAACTTTTTTGAATTTTTTCAAGTTAAACGTCAAAGCAAACACTGTATTTTTCGGAACGGCATGCGAAAATGCTTTTGATAAGATGCTTCCCAATAGTATGCCATGCAAGCAGCGTAAATAATGGGCTTTTAACTTAAAATGACACTTCGTGACCGAAGCGGCAAAATAGGGTCACTTAATAAGAGAAAAAGAAAGATCATGTTGCGTATTTATTGAATATAAAATGGCGCTTGTAGATTATAGAGATGTACAAATAAATGTTAAGATTATCCAAGCCATGTAAGCTACCTGTAAGTTATGTACAGAGGATCAATATAAGCTATTGTGTTTGTAAGTAGACTTAAGTGATAATGTAAATTTAAACCTTTTAAACGCAATAAAAAAACATTATCATTGTCAAAAACAACTTTCCAGTACTGACAGAGGAAAAACATAAATTTTTAAATTAAATCCGATCTTGGCAATAATATTTTAAAATATATTTTTGGAAAGTACCTTGTGTAAACAATTAACTAAGCGCCACCGTGTAATCGTTTCACAAGATTAGAAATGGGATCTGGAGGCACGGTAGTGCCTGATTCACTGTAAATATTTATATTTGGAATGATATATATTACTTAAAAGCACCAATTATGAGCAAATTCAGATGTAAACAATAAATTTTCATTTGTCAACCGTGTGAACGAGCATACGATGAGAAATATCGCAGACTGAAACAAAAGTATTCAAAAAGTTAGATGAACAAAATAATCGCGCGGAGTCGTATCGCGCTTATGAAGAAGCCCTAAAGCTTTTCATTGCATGTATACATTATTTTTAAAAGCGTAGACGCTGAAATCGTTAAGCTGTTTTCGAGAACACGATTACAAATAAACAAATAAATATATAAATATTGCTCGTATAATTGACTCGAATCTGTGGTGACTTGGTGTAGTGAAAATAAATAATGGAAATTTCTAGAACTAAGTTGCTGAACCTAGCTAGCTAGGTACTACCTAGCTAGGTAGTATAAATAGGGCTGAGTAGTAGCCTGAGCAGACCTCAGTCGCCCAGGTACTATAAATTTATCAGAACAGTAGAAATATTTATGTTCAATTTAAGCTTTCATTTTTTAAACGGACCCGGGCAAATGACGAGCGAGTAAATCAACATTTTTGTTGAAACAATTTTATGACATAAAATGTATGCGCGTAATCTAAATACTGGACTTTTATGTCCCACCCGTGAAATCTTTGATCTTACACTATTTCCATGATCAAAACTCACACAATAATTTTGAACCACTATAAAAAGGAAAATGTCATTGTTTTATGATCTTTGATGGGCCCCTTCTGTTTGTCTTATTATCTAAGGTTTCAAATTCCACATTGCACCTTGCTTATTTCGCCTTGAGATCACAGTCGTCTACATAGTACTGAGATATTTAAAGTGTTTTTAAGTTGTAAAATTAATAAAATAGGGTAGGACAATGTTATATTATATCAAACATTTTATAACGATATATTTTTAAAATACCAAATTTAAAATATAATCAAAATGAGTTAGTCCCTCTTGTTTACAAGCAAAATTTTACTACTTTCATATTCGAAACGCATACATCGATGAGGCTCAACCAAATATAGTAAAATGCTTTCCTTTCCTTCAGTTCTTCATTCTAGATGCAGAATAAAAATAATAAGCCTTTTTCGCGGTTATTTTCGTTAGATTCCAAAGCATCTGTACAAATAAAAAAATAATTTTTCAATATCAGAGTTACTAAATGAAATTCTTTTGCGTACCTAAAAAATTTCCTCTGCACCCACTTCTTAATAGTAATTCCCTTTACTTGAATCACAAAAGGCAGCAGCTTTCAACGCGAATAAAAATTATCAGTGATACCAACATTGAAAATGAATTTTTCAGAAGATCCAGATCTTTTTTTTGCATAAAGATCTTGATCCTACGCTGACGCATGATTTTTCAATGTAGAAACATGAAATTTGAATGTGGACTAACGCCCACATCGATGACAAAGTCTACCTTTAGAACTATAAAATAGCCTTTAGACTCGTTACTCAAAAATTTCATATCTTCCCTGTAGTGAACAAGAGAACGATCGTTCGTTTAATTGGACTGATTCATAGAAAAACTATGTACTACTTTACAACAAGAAAAATGTTTATAACGCTTACTACAAGTAGTACATGCATTCATCTTATATTTCAGTCCCTGAAAGTAAATTTAAGGGCTTGTTCATGATCGCGATATTTTTGATGTTTTAGTTCATCTCACTTTTTGAATACTTTTATTTCAGTTTGAGATAAATTTTCATCGTATGTACGTTCACAAGGTTGACAAATTAAATTTTGTTCTATACATTTGTATTCGAAATGTCCTAATGCACATATTCTAGCCATTTTTACTTAAATGGATGTATTACCGGCACTTTTCGAAAATGTAAATGAGCTATGGAGCCTGTTCCCATTGGGGCAGGAGTGCGGGGCTTTGCAGCACAAGAAGAAAAATATCTGACAATGACATAATAACTTAAAGCAATCAATCAAGCATACGCTGAAGCGCTGTGCATCAAGTTTCAATCGAATGCACGGTTCCCCAACCCGCATTTGTCCCGGTCCAGAATTTGTGCGCTGAAGCGCGGAGTTTTCACCCCAATGTAAACAATCTTATTAAGTTTGATTATGTTCAACAATCGCACCCACCAGCTCAAGAGCATTGCTGCGATTATTTTTTCGTCATAACGACACAAGAGAAACACGGCATTTCGACGAATCGCACTCGTGAACAAAATACGATTAGAAATGTGTAGATTACCATTGCATAAAAAATAATTCCGCTCATATTACAAATATTAGGTCTGTTTAATGAATTGTGATCTAAAATAAGTAACTTCGATAACTTTGTGTCAACTTATATCTAAGGAACCTACGTTACCTAAAAATTTGGATACGATACGAATTTTAAGAAAATATTAGAATTTTCAGCTTTTTTCCTATATTCTTTTAAGACTTGTACGGTTTAAATCTGAGTTGCTGGTAATGCGCTATAAAAAAAAATACGGCAGACTATCTATTTCTTGACTAATAACGGATTCTTATATTAATTTTTTAATTGAATAGGAACAA
The DNA here is from genome assembly GCA_964036015.1 of Leptarthrus brevirostris. Taxonomy (NCBI): domain Eukaryota; kingdom Metazoa; phylum Arthropoda; class Insecta; order Diptera; family Asilidae; genus Leptarthrus; species Leptarthrus brevirostris. The sequence goes on along the minus strand of OZ038372.1, from coordinate 114,197,417 downwards.
CATGGGGAAAGGAAACAAAACATTGTCTAGCAATGAATTTAGATAAGTGAAAACAAAAGTTGCAAACATTTTATATTTATGACTTCTTTATAATAATTGCAACTGCATGATGCTTTCATTTAACAAAATTCGTAAATAATAAAGCTAAACAAAGTTTTGTTTTTCGACGTTAAGCATAAATGGCTTAGACGGGATGTACAATTGTTGCTTCGCTTGCTCTGCTTACTTAAAACTTTGTGTGCTTTAGATGCTTCAGTTGTTTACGTGACCAAATGCCCGATTGCTTTGACATTAAGCGTTCCGTTTGTGCGGGAAGCGTGAATATTTTATTGAAATTTAAAAATAAATAAAATTTCATATTATAATGAATTTAAAAGAGTTTATTTATTTACTGTGTGACATATTTTATGCTAGCTAGCAGCTAGGATCTAATTTTAGAGGTTATGTTACATGTCAAAGCGTCCGAAGCTTTCAAAAGTAGAAAGTTGGTCAACTTTCGCTTCAGATGCTTTGCTTGCTTCGTTCCTTTGGTTCGCGCTCATACAAAGTCTTTATTTCAATCTTCTGTCAAAGCAAGCGAAGCAAATCAAGCGCGCATTGTACTTCCACCTTTAGTACTTTTTTTTTTATATATGATGTTGCTAAAGCTCAGGGGATGCCCTATGATGCTAAAGCACAGCCTTGGCAGGAAAGGAATTAAGGTTGGGGGAAATGGGTTAGGAGGTTGAGTGAAGGAGGTGTCGATGTACGCCCCGTTTGAAAGTTTCAGGCTCATAAGACGAGGGAAAAACAGAAGATGGTAAACGGTTCCACATTCGTGTTGTTCTGCTAAGAAAAGATTCCCGAAATTTGACGGTACGTCCAAATTTGACCCGGAGAGTATAGGGGTGGGAGCGACTTGTAGATCTTGTATCGCGCGTTGTAATGAGTCTACAAGGAATCAGGCAAGCAATTTCGTTAGAACAATGGCCATGGAAATAGCGATAAATAACTTATGGACTTCTTACTGTGTTTTTTTCATTTTTTTTATGGTCTTTAAAGATTCTTCCACGTAGTAGCGCATTTTTCCGGCAATAACTCCCCATAGAACGAGATCATTGAACACAAAACTTTGACTTTCAGCTAATTGAAGAGATTTATTATTTACGTTATTTTACTAAACAGAAAACAGCTGATATCATGTTCCATAAATTTTGGCACAAATCGTAATATCAGTAAAATCGATCAAATATGAATAGTGCTCATGCCATTACCCTAGATACAAAACCGAAAATTATGACAGTTGTGACCATTTTACCACCAAGCGTGTTGTCACCTTTTTATTTTTTGTACGTATTTTGTCCCACAGATTAACCATTCCTTGCTCACAATTTGAAGATAAAATCAGAAGATTTTTATAAAAGTATACAAAAAATATATTTAAAATCCTTACTTGCCTGGATTAAATAAAATCTTTTCAAAGGCCTCCAATACAGCGACAAAAGTTTTTTGAGACATCGACTTTTAGTCCATTTGTAGACGATTAGACTCTAACTACTAACCTTACTGTTGTGACTCTTTTGTTACCTTTGATATGGTACGGGACTATAAGAATATGCCATCTTCAAGACACCCCGAGAATTAATGTGGGGAAAGCATTCCACGAGCGTTGACAAAATTTTAACGAAGCAGTAGTTTTTTTTATTAAGGTTAATTTTCGAGCTGTAATTTTCATATTTTGATTTAAGTGGTTAATTGTAGCATTCCCGAATAATACATATTTTTTCTATAATAGCGTCTTATCTTGCGAAACAAATTTTCATGATTTTATTATAATCCACAAACTATTAAATTACCTTTAGCACAAAAGTGAAAATATTTTTTAAAAAAAACATCAACGTTTTGAGTAATTTGTTTTGTATATTTTGGATACGGTGAGTCAATAAATAAAATGTTACTATATTTTTATATTAATATAAAGGACGGAAATTTAATATGATATAGGATAAGTAGTGAAAAAATATATAAAAAAATTATTAAAGCTGACTAAGGACCTCAAAAACAAAACGAAGAAAACAGAATCTCTGAAACTTATTATCAACCATTTCGAGAAGTCTTCGCTTATGATAACAACACCAAAATATAATATTAGAACCAACAGTCATATAAGTGTTGTGTAAAATAAAAGCCTTAATTTGGTGTTTACTTCTTTAGAAAGTTATTGTAGACAATGTGCCCATTAAATGAAATCAGAAATTTATGTGCATACACATAGTTTTGTAATAATAATAATAGAATAGCCCAATAAATGGTGCATGATATCTTACTTTAGGATGTTCCTTGGGAGAACTACTCTTTTTCGAACGATAAGACTTTAGAATTAAAAAGTCCTTGGAAGTAGATTTTTTAAAGCTAAGACCAAGTAAGACCAGACAGACTACCTTGTTCTTTTAAAAGTTTTTATTATTATTTTTTATAAAATTAGCGTTATTGCGACTAAAAAATGCTTAAATTTATATTAATTAGTATTTATGTAAATATTGCTTATATTTTGTGTACTTTATTAGTGTTTAGGAGATAACTTGAATGCACTTGAGTTATTTACCACAGAATTGGGGTTGTAATCGTTTTATTTTTACATGTTTAGTTATTTTGCCATTTTCAACTGTGAAATTCAATTTGATAAATATTTTTAACTTATATACTTTTGATGGATAATATCGATACAAACAGTGAACTTTTCTACATTTGTTTTTCTATACCAATTTTATATTACACGGAAATAGTTTCAAGGATAAGTTTAACTATATTAGTATTGCCAATATACATACATGCTCTGAGATAAATGTAGAAATTTATCAATAAAGTTGCGAATTTTTTAAAGAACTTTTGTTTTATTTTTCCCTCAGCCTAGTTGACTAAGATAAAAATACACAAGATCTAGACTTTGGGTAAATTTAGAATTGCATCAAAACTGCATCGATGAACAATTCAGGGTTCCCCTAAGGTTAAAAAAAAGAACGATTTGGGTTAGTGACCCAATTAGAATGTCAAAATCAGATTGTGGTAGTTTACAAAAGAATGGAGAGTTTGTGAAATTGACCTAACCTAACCTATTACTCTATTAGAATATTTTGAAACTAAAATACTAGGTCTGTGATCTTGAATCTGATAAAATTGTGCAAAATGATACTAATTTTCAACTATAAACATTTAACAGAGTAAAAAACTAGCAGTACCGTCAACGTTTTATTATTTGCAATGATGTGTCAAATGTGATTGAAATTTTACCCGCTTCCGGGTTCTGATGTCAATACAATATATACTCAAGTTATATGACAAATTCAAAGTAAACCGAACTCAGTTTGAACTAAGTTTGCAATTTGGATCTCTTGTTACATGACACCTTCAAAAATGAAAATTAAATGTCATATGAGTGTGTTAGATGCCAGTTCGGTGTTGAGTTTACTATTGGGTCGCTAGTTACATGGACGTCAAATCGAAAAGTATACTCAACCAAGCAAAATTTTTAAACCGAACTCGGTTTACTTTCAGTGCAATTTTCGGCTTAGTTTCTGATTACTACGCCTATTCTTAATTCCGTCGGAATGCCAATCCGTTCGAAGCCTATTTATCGAACGGAATTTAACTTCACATTCTCAATTCCTCAATGCTGCCATACCAATTCGGTTTTCGATATCAGCTGATATATAAAAATGGATAGTATTACTTTGGGTGTAATTAGTGAAGAGCAGGAGAAAATTTCACTAAGGACGCATAGGAAAAAACTTCGAGCCAAATTTGATCAAATGAATCTAGCTACCTAATTAATAGTGGAGATACTCTATATTTTTTTCTAGTTTTAGAAAAGTTTCAGATTGAAAAAAGAAGCATTCGAATATGTTCTGAATGAAGTGAAGGTTGAGATGTGTTCAACAATGAAATCTGGCGTCTCTCTCAAAGATAAACTGGCAGCCTGCCTAAGATTTTTTGCTGAAGGCTGTTACCAGCATGGAACTGGTCAAGACTTCGAAGTTGCTATAGTGCAGTCAACATTTTCAAAGCTGTTAAAAGATATGTTAGAAGTGATGGAAAAAAATTGTGCCCAAAATGGATTTCTTTTTTAGTCAGCATTTGTAAAGAATTTTCTTTATATTTACAACTGGGCACTAACTACTTTTTCTCGAAGCGTTTCGTCGTATTTTCGAACTCTCATAGCTTCGGTCTGGATAATACCAGAGAGCCCAAATTCTTAGAATAAGATGTAGTTACCAGACTAATGAAACGCACTAAGTTTCACTTGTCCAGCTTTTATACTTTAGATTTTATTAATACCTGAAATACAGGGTGCGATTGAAAAGTATCGAGACTTTTGTCGCCCCGCGATTTCAAGGCGTCCAAAAAAATCAGGTGGTGGAGGAAAATTTGCGCTGGAGCTTACCCTTTTATAGAGATGAAGTTTTGTCCAGAGCACGAATTCACTTTTGGCACAAGGCGTTCAAGGATGGCCGCGAGGACGTCGATGACGAACAACGCTCAGGGAGGCCGTCGACGTCGAAAACGGACGAAGACGTCGGCAGAGTGCGTGCATTTTTGAACATTGACCGGCGTACAAGCCTACGTGAGCTCAGTGAAGAGTTCTTTTTGTTTCCACTCATAAAAAAAAGCTAAAGGGAAGGCGATTCAAGTCGATTGAGGACATTCAAAAAAGTGTAACCGACGAGCTGAAAGCCATACTGGAAGACGCGTTTAATAAGTGCTATGAGCAGTAGAAGGACCGCTATCGCCGGTGCATCGAAGCCCAAGGAACCTACTTCGAAGAATATTAAGTGTATTTGGAAGATTCAATAAAATTTTTGTTACAACAAAAGTCTCGATACAACGCTTTGATGCGTTAGCAAGGTTTTTGCCGGGAGGGAATTAGGGTAAGGGAAGTGAGGAAACTTGAGTCTTGTTGTTGCATTGCTGCGAGTTAGACAATAGCCCAGAGACGGAGTTGATTATTTTAATTTCTTAATAAAAGCTCACGGGGTCATCTGGTCTCGAACCCGGGACCCATGGCATGTTGGTCTTGCCGCTCAACGTATTGTTCCAACTCCGTCTCACACAAACAACGAAAAAATTAAGCGATCTGTAACTTTCACCCTCCAACCCCTCGAAAAGGGGTCTGGTTCTCTATTATATAACAATTTCTCATAAGATAATTTCCGAATTTACAAAAGGCCTAGAAAGTTGAAATTTGGTATGCAGACTACAAATTGCACACAAAAAACGAAAATAATGAAAAGCCTATAACTTTCACCCTCCAACCCCGCATAAAGAGGGTGCAGGTCTGTATATAAAATTTCTTCTGAGGAGCTACTTCCAAAACGTCTAGGAAGCTGAAATTTTATATCAAAGCTAGATGTTATTAGTATATAAACAACTAAAAAATGTGTGTGTTATGAAGAAAAGAACTGTGGCGTGCAAGAAATCCTTCTTTACCCGACTCCGCCAGAAGAAAGAGCCGCCGAGGGGTGCTTTTTCTTTAAACTCGTCCTAGTGCCTAATCTATTGCTTCTATGAAAAGATTGTTTTGTTCTATTTGAAATTAACAAAATAAATAGTTTTTAAAAAAAAAGTTTAACCGACTTCACAAAAAGCGCTAAAAAGCATAAAATAATTTTTAATTTTATATCTATTACGACATTTTGAAGTCGGTGCAAATCAAACAAACCAAACAACTACAACTAAAGTATTTAATCGTCATTTCATATGATCCCGTAAGCTGAAACGTTCAGGTAGTATTATGTATTATTTTCAATTGTGGTACTGTAATTTGTTTAATTTGCACCGACTTCAAAATGTCGTAATAGATATAAAATTAAAAATTATTTTATGCTTTTTAGCGCTTTTTGTGAAGTCGGTTCAACTTTTTTTTTAAAACTATTTATTTTTCACTTTTTAGTGTCTTCTACTCTATACAACGAAGAAAGAACCATCCAAATCGGTCCACGCGTTAAAAGTTAGTTGTAACCCCCTACCCCACCCCCATGCCACTAAACTTTTTTTCTCATGGTATCAATCAAGGAACATACTCTGTCGAACAGAAAAGGAATCATCGAAATCGGTCCACGCGTTACGAAGTTACTAACCCTCCCCATCCCCCACCACCACCATAGGACCAAATTATTCTCCTATTAGCAATGGGGGATCACACTATACAACAACAAAAGAACCATCCAAATCGGTCCAGCATTGCAAAGTTGGTTTCCACCCCCCTTCTCCCACCACCACCACACCAACAATTTTTTTCTCGTGGTATCAACCAGGGAGCATACTCTACCCAAAAGAAAAAGAATTATCCAAATCGGTCCACGCGTTACGAAGTTAGACTACTCCTCCCCCCACCATGGGCCAAATTACTCTTCTATTAGCAATGGGTGATCACAATCTATACAACAGCAAAAGAACCATCTAAATCGGACAACGAGTTACAAAGTTAGGTTCCACCCACCCCCCCGCCCCACCCCACCAACGTTTGTTTTCTCGTAGTATCAACCAAGGATCATATTCTTCCCAATAGAAAAAGAATTATCCAAATCGATTCACGCGTTACGAAGTTAGACTACCCCTCCCCCCCCCACCCCACCTTTCCCCCTAGGACCAAATTATTCTCTTAGTAGCAATGGGGGATCATACTCTATACAACAGAAAAAGAACCACCGAAATCGGACCACGTGTTACAAAGTTAGGTTCCACCCCCACCCCCCACCACCATCCCACCAAAATTTTTTTCTCGTAGAATCAACCACGGAACATACTCTACCCAACAGAAAAAGAATTATCCAAATCGGTCCACGCGTTACAAAGTTATACTACCCCTCCCCCTCCCCCCACCCTATTCCAAATTTTTTTCTCCTATTAGCAATGGGGGATCATACTCTGTACAACAAAAAAAGAACCATCCAAATCGGACCACGCGTTACAAAGTTAGGTTTCACCCCCAACCCTATCAAAAATTTTGTTGACATGGTACCAATCGGTGAACATACTCTACCGATCAAAAAAAGAATCATCAAAATCCGTTTCATGGATCTAATGCATGACACAACATTAAAGACCAATGACTTAATTGCTTACCATAAGTCCATATAGGAGTGACTGTGAGATGGCCGCGGAACTACCGAGCCATACTTTTTGACCAAGATGTAGGGTTTCTAGAATTAGGCTTTGTAGAGTTTGACCTTGTAGAGTTAGGGGCTTTGCTTTACATGAAATGTTTTTGGTTGGATTTTATGTTCCCGAAGTTCAAATTCCGCAAACTCAACTTGTCGTAGAATTTTTCTTCTGTTTTGACAGCTCGAACGGAATGGAGTATATCAGTGATTCGAAAGAATTATAATTTCGAATTGGAACGGAATCAGGGATGTGCATGTGAAACTTCGGAAACAATCCAATTCCGTCGGAATTTAGAATAGACATACAGTACAGTGTCATTGAATTATAACCACCACTTCGAAAACTGATTTTAAGAATTTTATCAAATATATTTTGAATATGGCCAGTGTTACTCTCCCTATTCTTGGAATTTTTAAGTGTTTCACTGCTGTGCCCCGCATTCACGCCGAAAATTTACCGTTCATTGTGATGTCCTTAGTTAAAAAATAATTGTTTGAAGTCATTTCCAGATAGTCCTTTGAAGAGTGCGAGTTTAACTGAATTTTTATACAAAGAATATTTTAGTGAAGTGAATTTTTGAAGTGATTTTTCGTCGGAAATTTTTATTTTGTCTTAAAATAAGGTGCAGAGACATTCTGAGAGGTAAATAATATATAACAAAACTAAAAACTTCTCAAATAATTTTATTTTCTATAAAAAAAAATCAAAACTTTCCAGAATGGGGAAAAAAATCTGATATTTCTTCCGAAAAAAAGCGCATATTCTTGCTCTAATCAGGGGCAAAATGCATAGCTACAGGGAAGTTTCCCGTTTAGAGGGCGTAAGTCACTGTACTGTGGTTCAATATGCGAAAAAAACAGCCCAGGGGGAGCAGGATTTGCCCTGTAAACGGGTAAATTGTAAGAAACAACGAATCACCAATGCAAGGACGGATCGGAAAGTCATTTCAACCATCTTGGAACATTGCAGGGCGCCTTTCCGCGAAATATAAAAGATCCTTCAAGAAGATGGAGTCCAGTTATCACTACGTACGTTGAAGAAGCGAAGTGCAGAAGGCGGACTGGGACTGAAATCCTATTGGCCGACAAAAGGCCAAAATTGACAAAAAGGATGTGAGGACTCCGATTATATTTTGCAAAGCAGTTCCGTAGTTTAACAATAAGCGATTGGGAAAAGGTAAATTGTGTATTCAAGCTGACATATCGCTTCTTTTACAATAAAACTGGAAAGTTTATCTACAAGGAATTGTTTCTGCTTTTAAAGGTTCTGTTTAGCGACGAATCAACCCTGAGGGCCCCAACAGAATTAAACATTTCTGTACGGAGACGATCAGAAGAGAAGTACCACCCTTCCTGCGTCCAGGAAACAGTGAAACATCCACCTTCAGTAATGGTTTGGAGTGTGGTGAGCGGAAAAGGTGCTGAGCCCCTCTATTTTGTAGAGGGTTCAATGAATCAGCATCAGTACCTGAAGTTCTTAGGTGATGAATTTTTGCCTTATAAACGCTCTCTTAAGGCTGAAGGGGACACTATGACATTTATGCAGGATAATGCACCCTGTCATACAGATAAATCTGTTAAAAACGTTCTCTCCAATTACGATAACCGTACTCTTCCATGGCCACCCAACTCTCCAGACATAAACTCCATTGAAATTGTCTGGAGTGTATTGAAGCAGAAAGAATATGAAAGAAAAAATCCCACAAATGATATCCTTATACAAAATATACGTAAGGTATGGCAGGATTGTCCCCTTATCACTCATTGCATCAGAAGCTGTGTAGAAAGCATGCAGCAAGAATAGACAGTGTCATCAAAAGTAAGGGGGGATGGACAAAGTATTAGAAATTTTTATTTTTTGTACGACATATATTAGAAAATCTACCAATATATATAATTAATAAATATTTTGTGACTATACAAACGGAGGTTATATAATTTTACAACCCAAATTTTAACATTTGAAAATTCTTGCAGTGGTTATAATTCAATGGCACTGTACTGTATATGTACATGTCAGTTCGAAAATTGAAAAGTGTGTTCAGTTGCAACTGAGTTTGTCATGTAACTTGGGTAATAAATAGTATATCTAATATCGTTATAAATTCAATATGACGGACGCCCCAATATGACGGCTTACGTGATTCTTCGCAATCTCCTTTTCCATGAGTATCATATGAAAGGGTTGGATGAGTATAATACATACGATAAGCCACACACGTAATTCTTAATCCAATACGGCGAAGGCCCCAACATGAAAAATTAGCTTTTCCTTCCCATACCCCCTTGAAATGGGTATCAGAGGTGGCTTTACTTCGCATTTATGGATCCCGTTCTTGTATCGATATACATTTTTGTTTTGTTTTGGGCAAATTAAGACCGGGACTATGCAAAAAAATTTATTTCATTTTTCCAACACGAACGAATGGCGTTTTGTCGCTTTAGCTAAGTATTGTGGAGGCCCTGCACTATAACATATATTCACCTGTTTTATATTCCCCTTGTAAGTTAAACCAAGGCTGTTTCCGATTCTGATATTAATCAGTATCACATTCGCGTGCAAATAATGTGCCCTGCTCTGATCTTCTTTAATTCTATATGTCTAACAGTGACACTTTGTATTCCTTTGAGAAGCTTTATGATATTGATAAGATTTTGGAAATTTCTCCCTCTTCTGAAATCGTACTTGCTTGTTACAATACCCAGTGACTAAGGCATTCTTCTACAACAAGCTCGTTTGGAAGATACCTCGAGTTATTTAGTGAGTCCTTTAATTTACAACAATTAGTCCAGCGTAGGACTCGCGTTCCTGATACTAACGGGCACAACGCTCATCGCTTGAATCTTTTTTTAAATCGAATCCAGAGAAATTTGCCATCTACTCTCTGACAACCGTTAATAAAAATTCCACCAACATATTTGTGCGGCACTATATATATATATATATATATATATATATATATATATATATATATATATATATATATATATATATATATACTACTCAAAACAATTAAGAGAACAAAAAAAATATCTAAATTTTTTAGTGATTTTTGACGGGCTGTATCTAAGCGAGAAATAATCGTATCGAGGATCCGAAAAAAACATCTTAAAGCTCCAGAACTCTAGTTTTTGAAACTTTCAGCCAACGGTGCTCACGCAATCCAAAGGAATAGCGGACGAAAAAAATTTCAAAATTTTTAGTCATTTTTTTTGGTGCACGGACTCGGAAATTTTTTTTATTTGACCACCCTATGAACCAGATAGCCTGTTAATTCAGCTTTAATTATCTTTTTTGAAATCCTTGATACGTTGATTTGTCGCGGAGATATCCAATATTAAACGAAAAAGGACACTTTTGTATTGAACCATCGATATCTCAGCAACCAATGATCGTACAGAAAATTTAAGGGCAGTTTCGGAAACTGGAATAAATTTCCTAAAAGAATCCGTCAAGACATAAAAAATAATAATTTTTTGTTATCCGTAATTTCAATTTTGAAAAAGTCAAAAAAAGTGACTTTTTTCCTTGTTTTGGTAAATTGACCGCATCTTTGCAAATACTGATGGAAAGGCTAAGGTTTGTAGGAATTTTTACACCTCAATGTACGCACAATAGCCCTGTAAATCCGCAGATCGATCCATTGGACGGTACCTTCGGCCCGATCGGTCAAAGTTTTGGAAAAAATTAAAGGAACAAGAATTGTGATCTCAAACATCGTGTAATCTTCATAAAAATGATATTTTTTTATTCCCTTAATTGTTTTGAGTAGTTTACAAAAGACGTTTCTTTATGCAAACACCCGTTCCTTAATATAAGGTAAATTGATTCATCTTTTTCAGCAATAATATAGGATAAATATGGTTTAAGAAACAAACCAGCTGCAGATCAATACGTGGCCATTTTGGGAAATGTGTTATCCAAAGCCAAAAACTGGGAGGGAGCCGAGCAAGAGGTGAAAGAAAGTAAATTGAAATGAAATGTATATATGTATATGTAAATCAAATATCAAATTATGTAAAATAAAATCTAAATGAAATTATATGATTTTGTACCATTCATTTTATTGACCACTTATATCGGCATGGAAAATTATATCCAATATCGGACCGACCTCGACAGTCGATTCAGGACCGAAGTGATTTTTTTGATCGGGTTAATAAAATAGGGTAGGGCAAAGTTATATTATATGAAAAATGTAATTAGAATATATTTTTAAAACACCAAATTTAAAATATAATTAAAATGATTTGGCCGTTAGTCCCTCTTGTATACAAGAAAAATGTTACTACTTTCATGTTCGAAACTCACACATCGCTTGGGCTCTACCATATATGCTTACATTTTTCCGAGTGATGTCCTTTCGTCTAGTTCTTTTATTCTAGTGTCAAAATAATTGCGTATTTTGAAAATAGACAAAACATATCAAAAAATTGTAGTGCTGCACAGCTGCGATTGTGTTCACAAGAGTAGGGCTCCTTAATTTTTTTAAATGATAAGAAAATTGGATATGCAATTCCGAACAAACTAGGTTTCAAGCTTATGCTATGAACTATAAATTATAATATAACTTACTTACCGAATTTCAAACCTACCTCAACTATTAGCTATCTATGACAAAAAAATATTACTCTAAAAATTTTGTTTTATTGCATAATTCTTCTTACTGCATCGTACAATAATTTCTTCACGGACTGTTTAGTAAATAAAATATTTGTAGTAAATTTAGCTAAAATAATAATTGCCGTGTAGAAAAGTAATAAATGATTTTGTTCAACTATGTAGGTAACACTTGTCAATGGTGTGAGCGACGACTGTCATTCGGTGGTGCCAAAGTGAAGTGCAGAAAATTTCTAGTTTGTAGAAGTGGGAGCAGGGCAATTTAATGTGCTAATGACAGGATTAAATTAGAATATAATAATAGAATAACATTTAATATTGTGATATGGCGTGGATGAGCGAAAAGAGACTCCTATCGCCGGCCCAGTTAAGAAGACTTTCAGAGCACAGATATTCCTGCACAAATGTGAGCCTTTTAGATCCGTTTCTTCAGCCGTGGTGGTGCTGGTTGGTTTCTAAAACTCCCTTATGGCTAGCCCCAAACTTAATTACAATTATTGGATTAATTATCAACGTCGTAACAACTTTAATTTTAATTTCGTAAGTAGTCTAACTAAATGTAAGGTTATGTTAGAACAACAATTCTGGTGCTTGTTTGCTATCACTGCGACTGTGGATTGATTTCCATTAGTGCAGTTTGTTTTGCATTGAGAATTGAGTCAAACCGCTAAAATTTTTAAACTATTTAATAGGTATCATCTTATAAAGGACGGACTAAATTAAATTATCATTCTCAATTAGACATTAAAGTGCCAAGTGCTAAATATCATGTTTTGCATAAGAATCGGAATAATTCCTTCACAGACTAAAATATCATTCGATGCTGATTTTTGAATAGAATTGGCATATATTAAACCACAATGAAGCAGGAAATATATTGACCTATGCTGACCTGCATTTAAAATTTGTTAAACTTCAAAGATGCACGAAGTGCTTATGACGTAGTTTGTATTACATTTTCGAGAGATTACCTGTTTTGTGTATTATGCTGATTTCGGTACAATAAGTTATGAGTTTTTTTTTTGTTATTGATTTTATCTACGCCGAATTTGGCTTTGGCTGTGATTCACATTTACTAAAATATCTGGATTGGTTGACGTTATTTAGTCCAGGTAATGCCGAAATATTCAACTAAATTAAAGGAATAATTATAAAATCATTTCTAGAAAGCAAATAGATTTAAGTTAGCGTTTTTAATGAGTCACGCACAATTACCTCATACGAGAGGTTAGTTCACAGATACTCTTCAAATTAAAATATGTCCATACAAGTCGCATTATTTTGTGTCACAATATGACAATACGAAAAGACAACTTTATAAGCTTCATTAAAACATACCATACATCATATAACCCATTCTGTGGTACTTCACTCTTAAAACCTGAAACAGAATAGAGAGCAGCAGCAGCTCAAACATTAGCAAATATGAGGTCTGTTCCCTTAAGAACACTAGTGATAACACTGAAATGATAGCAATGAAAGCATTTCCCAACTTTAAGTGCCCGCTAGTTGAATTGTAATTAAACTTCCCCTCAAGCACTTTTTATCATTAGGTCTTTTCCCTGACTTTCAGTGACAAATATTAGGTCTGTTCACGTACTTCTGCAGCTGAAAGTTACTGCATTTTCCTTCTTTATGTGGTGTGGGTGCATTTGTCAAAAGTACGAAAACTTTTTTCTGAAAGTTCCTGAAAAAATAGAAGAGTGCCAAAAGTGACAAGAAAATAACCTAAAAAATACACAACTCAGCTATTTGACATCAACCGGTGACAGTAAGGAAAAGATAGGCAGTTTAAAGCTACAGCAAAATCTGCTGTCAAACTGAGTACGAAAACGACTTTCTGCAGTTTCCTGCGCAAGAATTATATTTCCTGCAGGTACGTGAACAGACCTATTGCAGTTATGAAAAGTGCTAGTTGGAGGGGATAACACTGAACCGCGTTGAGGAAAGCAGTGTGCTTTTCAGTGCCAAGAATGAGAAATGTCAACTGACGGTTCATAACACCGAGCACTCAATAGAACTGAGAAAATTTTCAGTAGGTCTGTACAGGAGCACATTCGGAAACACAACTGTAGTCGTAGCCATAGTCAGCTCTGACTATTGCAGTAGTTGTGTCAAACGGTTTCTTTGTTTCGCTTCACTTTATCTGCACTGCCTGCACTGAGTGCAAAATTTACTTCAAACGGCATTTCTTTCGCTCTCAGTGTAAACTTAGTGCAAATGTAAAGCGTTTATTTCGCTGCAAAAAAGTGGAAATTTCTGCACTTAACTCGATGAAGTGCAATTAGTGTAGGCAGATATTTGACATTTGTCAAACAGAGCCTGTCTTAATTGAAGTGATTTTAGTTAATTATCAGACGAGGCACACAAAATTTCTTGCATTAAAGACGGTAATATATTACTTTCCGTTTTATTTTTGATATTAAAAAATTGTATTAACTAAAACTCGTTGACAGCAAATTACACTTAAAATATTTGTTTCGCTGACGTTAGTGTAGGGCAAATTTCTACACTGCGAAACAAACAAACCTAAGTCAGCTAAATATGTTCTCATTTCCGAGCGAGATATAATGTCTGTCTTTCGAGTAAACGAAAGTTTTCATCCACACTGCGTCTGTTTACTTTTGGACTTGAAGAAATTTGACAGTCGAGTAATTCTCCCTTTTGTCAAAATGTTACACACGCTGATGAGTTTGGACAAAATTTCGGCAGAATTGTTCTTCTTCTTCTTTTATGGTTGACAACTAATAGCTGATTGATGTTTGGAAGTTACAGTTTAATCCCGGTATTGTGTTTATTTAGCAGCAAAATTTTTAGCTGTGGACCTTTTCACGCTAAGATTTTTGGACTATAGGTGGCTACTTTTGACAATCAGCTGTCGTACATTTTTGTTCATGGGCTTGTTCATAAAAGCGATACGACTCCGTGAGATTTTTTCGTTCATCTCATTTTTTGAATACTTTTGTTTCAGTCTGCGATTATTTTTCATCGTATGCCCGTTCACAAGGTTGACAAATGAAAATTTGTTGTTTACGTTTGAATTTGCTCATAATTAGACAAAGCCAGCATGTCATGTAACAGCAATATGACTTCAGCCAATCAGCGACGAAATGTCGCAGGTAAATTTCCATACGAAAGTTAGCCGCTAAATGAACGCAATACCGGGCTTTAGAAAAAAAATTAAAATTAACACGGGGAACTATTAACTTTTCAGTAAATTGTTATTAATTTTTTTTAGAAATCGTAATCTTGCAAACGCACTAATCTTTGCACTGAAATTTACGTGCATGGTTATAAAAGCTAGTTGAATATTGAAATTTACGTTGACAGAATTGAATGACTGGATAATGTATAGGTTCAGTTATAACTGATAGAACATGTGGATTATGTGTGCAAACAAGTTTTTTTTAGGATGTGGCCGAAGCATAGGGGGTGGCAATTTGATTTAATTTTTTTAAAACTCACGGGAAGACCGAGGTTCGAACCCTGGAACTAAGTCGTAGTGAGCGTGGCACCCCTACATTGTTCCAACTCCGTCTTCCAAAAAAGTTTAGAAAAAACTGGTTTTTAAGGCGTATAGGAACAATTTATCTTTGATTCATTTGATACATGTGTACAATGTAATTGTACCTCCTCTAAAAGATGATACCATTATTAATTTTTTTGAATTATCTATGATCTGAATTTTCCTCTGAAAAATGACATACGTCTGCGTCCGTATGAGGACACGCTACAGGTCACAGTTCTTAACCGATTTTGGTGATTGGTCGTTGTATAGATTGGTTAACTATTGATTTTCATAATGATTTGTCAAGCAGTTTAATTCTTATAAACAGTTTTCTCCAAAAATAACTGTTGACATGCTCGGCCACTGTTTTGTACGGATGTTCTTCTCTTTGGTCCCTGCTGCTACGATAAGCCCGGTATTGTTTTCATTTAATGGCTAAAGTTTATATGGAAATTTAGCTGCGAAATTTTGTCGCTAAATATTTAGCCAAAACGCGGTATTGTGTTTTTAGCAGCTAAAGGTGTGTTTAGTTTTCACCTGTAGATGGCAGTTGTTTCCCAAATTGTATGTTTTAGCTTCAGATTTATCTGACCAGGACCATATCTTCGTCCATATACAATCATCACCTTGTCATTGTTCGGTCAACAAATTTATTTGACTAAGCTGTGAAACACAAAATATAAACAAAAATGTACGACAGCTGATCGTCAAAAGTAGCCACCTATAGTTCAAAACGAATAACTATGCTGTCAAAAATTTAGCGTGAAAAAAAGGTCCGCCGCTAAATGAACACAATACCGGGCTATTCTGATGAAATGAGTTGTATATTTTCTTATTATTGGCCAGGGGTGTGCACTTTTGGTTTTACCAACGATGTTTCGTTTTCCAAAAATCGTAATTTTTTTTTTCTTTTTGTTCAAAAACATTTCAAAAATACGTAAAAAAAATTCTTAAATAAAAATTCCTAACGGTTCCTGAGTTATTTAAAAATAAAATTATATAACTTTTAACGAAAAACGCGTTTTTCTCGAAATGATTTTTATTTTGCTGTTCCCACGATATCTCAAAAACTAATTAACTTATCAATCTGAAACTTGGTGCATTTTCTTTATTGAAGTATTTGTCAGTGAGTAGTCTATTAGTCTATTGGTTAGTCTATTATAAAGACTTTATATGCAATCGTGTTCTGTTTATTTGCTCCTGTTGGTGCATTTTTATGCTAAAAAATCAACTTTTTTTCAACTACTCACCAAACTTACAATTACCGGAATTTTGACTTTATTTTTAGTTCATTCACTAAAGATAGCACTAGTAAACACTACCCCATTGGTTTTTTTGTTCCCGATGTTTTGGGCAGCCGCTACAGTGGGAACCGTTTTACAGCTCGTTTTTGCGACCTCTACTTTCACGCCATCTATAAAAAGGACGATGTGAGGAAGAAGATAATAACACGAGTGTTTATTTATTTACAAATTCTGCAAATACTGACTACTACAAATCAGCGAGTTGGAATCGATAAACCTAGACCTCCCAGCAGTTCGGGGGAATCAACCGCGCCTCGCAAGCAATCAAAGGCAAAAACAACTCTGGAGTTGTCGCGTCTGCTTTCAAGGGACTCCGAGTGTTAATGTAAAACAATAAAAAAAAGTTTGAACTGATAGCTATTAAAGTCGCTGAACAATGGCCTTATAATTATAAAAAAAAAATTTAATTAAAAGTTAAATTGTCGGTATTAGTTTCATTCTCCGGCTGTTCTAATATTTATTGGACTTAGGCTATATAAATGTATTAAATTAATAACCAACGTTATATAGAATCAGGTGTTGAAAAGTATTGATTGAAATGAATTAGTTCTATTATTGTATCCATCGAAGCGGAAGAGTGTCGAATTACTAACCCTTGTTGCAATATAAAATATATAGAATTTGGGACATTTTCCGTTTCGACGTATACAATGATTGGGCTGAAAATTTAATTTAATCACACTTTTTAAGAAATTTTCGACTGGCGACTTCTTTATTGTTTGGGAAGTATAAAGTGTCCGTTAACGAACACTTGTACATGCAAGCATAATTGTTCGTTAAAATTTACAGTTTTGCAATGATAATAAATTGAATCGGTCATATCGAAAAGGCTCATCTCGGATTTTTAGCCATTTTTGACTCATGAATTATTCGCGAGAAGGGATTAAGGGATTGAATTAATTAGCATGTTTAAAAAGAATTGCATGTCCAAATACAAATTTCTATGTGCATTACTTTTGATGTTAATCAGTTTTTTGCCACTCCTGAAGAATTTGGTTTTCTAGACATGAGCCTTTTTCGAAATGACCGATTCAATTGCTTTGTTAACATTGTTTTATTAAGTCATCATAATTGAATAATTTATTTACAGATTTAGTCCAGATGGACAATCATTACCACCGCGTTGGGCGTGCTTACTTTGTGCTGTCGGTTTATTTGTATATCAAAGCTTAGATGCAATAGATGGTAAACAGGCGAGGCGTACAAATTCATCGTCACCATTAGGAGAGTTATTTGATCATGGGTGTGATTCTATTTCTACAGTTTTTGTAGCGCTATCAGCGTGCATATCTTGCCAATTAGGTACATATCCGAATTGGTTATTTTTTCAGGTATTGTTTAAAATTAGTTTTAAAAGATTAATCGTAACATATCTAATTATTTAGTGCTTCTGTGCTATTACGTTATTTTATTGTGCACATTGGCAAACGTATGTTTCAGGAACCTTGAGGTTTGGAACAGTTGATGTAACAGAGGCACAAATTACCATTATAGGAATTCATGTAGTGTCCTGGATTTTTGGTCCGGATATATGGCTTACAAACGTAAGTTTTATAACATGTTTTATACAGTCTATATTAATACTTTTAATACTATTTAATTTAACCCTTTGTTACAGCCTTAAATTGTTTTCAGGCATATCCCTAATTATTTAAATGCCTTCTTACGTCAAAAAGTGGTTTTTCTTATTTTATCCCGAAATCCAAGTAAAATTTACTATTTTAACTCTTGCACTCCTATAGCTTATATATATATGTATATGTTAACTTGAGTTGATATAAGTTATTTCATTTTAAATGAGTTTAAAAACCTATTAAAAGTGTAGGAACACACTATACATCATATATAATTACACTCCTTCACTTGAGTTCATCGCACATTCCAAATTCTATTCTGAATAATTATTTTTTAGATTGGAATATGCCTTATATTTCCGTCCTAATTTCTGTTTTTATTAACGCTTGTGGAGCTGAACTAAAGACTTAATTTAAATAATTCGAAAACTAAGCCATGGTAGTAATAAATACTAAATTAGTGAGAGTTTTTGTATTGCTCGGATACAAACTTTCGTGACAGCTCTAAAATTTGAAAAGCTTTTTAAATGCATCATGTTTGCACGTAATATATTTTACTGATATTTATTGCTTTTAATACATGTGTTTAAAAAGGTTGTCGCACAATATATTTTTCTTAATGTGAAGCAAAACTAATTTGTTTTTTCCAATTTAAAACTAAGATGTTTTTCAAGAACATTAAAGCAAAGTGTGTTAAAGTAAGTAAAAAAACGTTCTAATTTTTTAAAATGCCTTATGTAAGTATAATATATGTTGAATCGTTAATATTCACGAATATTCATACTTTTTATAGAAAGGACCGAACATTTTTTCTGCAATGACGTACATTTTTGGATAGTACTCTGTTTTTTTTTAAATATCGGCTTAAAATGAAACTCAGTTAAAAATTTATTCTTCTAAAATAACTTTCCACCACCACCTGCTTCGAGTAAAAAAATTATTAGAAAGTTATTTTTTTTTATCCTCGTTGATGTTTAGATTTTTAATGTGTTAATATTTTTACGCACGTTTAATCTCGGACTAGGATGATTTCGTGAAATGTGTCATCTCCCGCGACATTGTACAAATCTTTGCGCGATCTACTGTATCAATAGTACATACTGAATCTGTCTCAATTAGCAGACTCAACTTGTAACTCTTAAACAAAAGACGCAGGCAAGAGATGTTTACACATAACCTTGAGAGTGGGCCTATTATGGCTTATTGCTACTTATTAGTAAATAATTATCCACTTGTGGGGCGTGGATCGTAGGGCGTCTACTATATCGAACCTCTACATGATGCAGTTGTGCGTCAACCCCTTCAACTCCTATCACGAAAAAGTATGCAAACGAAACCGTTGGAGAAAAGGTAGATATTGAATTGCACATCGCCATAAAGGAGTGCAATTCGGTACTTAGTTTAAAATTTCATAATAAAGGTATGATTAAATTAAATTATTAATTTAAAACGATGCATTTTAGAAATAATATTTGTTACCTATGTTATTCTAACTTTGTTGGCTGTTAATTTAATATGGTTAGAAAACCAACAGTCGAAGAACTCAAATTCAAAATAAAAAAATTGACTTTTAATTATATCTTTACTAAAGTATTGCAAGAAAAAAAGGGACGTATATATTTTAAAAATCAGTAATTATTGTAGATGAAGGTAACTTAGTTAAAAATGCAATTTAAATTTTTTTTGGTCAGAGTTAGGTTCACATTGAAGAAAAACATGTTTTCAAAGTAAATTACAAATTGAGATGAAAACTGTGGCCTCCAGAGTGTACACAAGCAAAGTCTGATGGTGATCTTCGATGTGCGGCAGCTTATATGTTCCATATTTTTAGAGAAAATGATTCAAAAAAATTAAAATATTTTTTTGAAAATATGGATAAAACATTCCCAAAGTTTGAATAAATTCTGTTCATTCCTTCCTTGTAAAAAAATATTGAAAATTACTATAAAAACGTACTTTTACACTGGTTTCTACCCTCCCTTAAGAAGTGTCAATTCAAAACATTCTCTTTCGTCACGTTAATCTCAACTGCAATAATAATGAAATTTTAATTTTCTGTTATGGAAAATAAATGTACATTATTTTCGTTTATATTTATTAAACAACAACAAAGCATCTGCATCTTACGGAATCGAAAAAACATCAGAGTAGAAACTTGTATTTATGAAAATTAAATTTAAAATGTACAACGTTTTGTAAATATAATATTAGACATTTATAAATCATATTTATTTCATATGATATCCACTTCACAATAAAAGTGATTAGGTAATTATCTATGGCCTCCCAGTTTGGATTACCTATCTATCATAAAACGTTAAGTTGTTTTTTTATACGATGTGGCCAAAGCCTAGGGGACAACCCTTTG
The DNA here is from genome assembly GCA_964036015.1 of Leptarthrus brevirostris. Lineage (NCBI taxonomy): Eukaryota > Metazoa > Arthropoda > Insecta > Diptera > Asilidae > Leptarthrus > Leptarthrus brevirostris. Next base: position 114,176,903 of record OZ038372.1, on the reverse strand, counting down.
ATGTGTTAACATGGTTTTAGCCGGAAGGGAATTAGGGTAAGGGAAGTGAGGAAACTTGAGTCTTGTTTTTGCATTGCTTCGAGCTAGACGGAGTTGATTAATTTAATTTCTTAATAAAAGCTCACGGGGAGACCTAATCTCGAAACCGGGACCAATTGCATGGTGGTCGTGCCGCTCAACGAATTGATCCAACAGTCCAAAATTGTAACTAATATATTCCTTATTTGGACGCCATAGAGCAAGAAGACTGACTATCAGTTTTCTTTGTTGTCACTGCGCCTGCAACATCCGCTTTGTAAAGCGAAAATGCGGTTGTAGAGATGATGTGACAACGAAATCGCAGGCTCTTTTGTACTGAAAAAAACTTTAAACAAGCGTCAAACTTGACTTGAATTTTAAACACTCAAACAAATCTCCGTATACCCCCGATGAAGAAAACTAAATAAAAGTATTTCTAATGAAATAGCCCGAACAGAGTAAAGGATAATAACAAAACAATATCTGAGATGTTAAGAATAATATATTATAAACAAAAAAAATCGTAGTTAAAAAATAACAAAATACGTTAAATCTAATTCAATATAAAAAACAAGAACAAAGAATTCTTCGTACACTAAAATTTATCCACGTCTTTTTAAGAGGATCATTATTCTCCATTCTTTAAAGTAGGGTACACATTTTTTAAATTCGTGGTTTGGCCGTCTTCTAGACTTTTGGGTACCCATCAGGTCGAAAAATATTCGCCTTCATCTCGTCCGTAAAAATTACAGTTCCCCGAACTCAGCAGGCTTGGAAACATTCCTATGATTAAACTCTAAAGGCTGAAACAGATTGCATGTGACAGTACGATACGGCCATGCGACGAAATGTAACCAACAATGCAATTGGTATTTTGCTTGATGTAATTCGAATCGTCAAAATTCTAGTCGCATGGGCTGTCTTCCGATTTCAATCTGTTTCACAGTGCGACAAAACCATTTCGTCGCATCGCCGTGTCGCACGGTCGTGTGCAATCTGTTTCAGCCAATGGCAGACATTGATGTTATTCGAGCCATCAAGTTTCTCGTCGCATGAGCTGTTTAAGCGTTTGCGACGATTCTTCTCAGATATGAATTGTTTTTGTCTGGCAATACTGGAGTTGTAGTCTACCCTTCGCAAAACATTTCTCATCGTTACTGGGTTAACAAAGGGTGTATTTCTTTTTTCATTCCGTGGAAGGAATAGAACGCACAGAACACGCGCCGGAATAAACGGAGTGAAAAAAATATGTAAACACAAAGGAATATTCCTGTCAATTGAAAGGTTCAAGAAATATTCAGTAAACAATTTTTGAGGTTTCCATTTTGTATATTATTTAAAATGATTTCAATTCAACAATAAATTGTGTATTTATATACAATTATGACTTTTTTGTCCTTCCCTTTTGCTACTAGCTTTATGTTTGCCATCAATGACTTCGGTACAAAAAGAATATGTTCTGAATGTACCGGTGCTAATAATAAAACACGGAACATTAGGAATATAATATTCCGAACGAATATAGAAACACATTAGGTGCGTTTCGATCATTCGTAATGAATAAAAAAATACACCCAACAACTGACAATTCTTCTGCCACCTCAGCAGTGATTTGTGGGGCAGTTAATGTTGATCTAAGCTTAACTTTATCATTTACTCGATGTTCATCACGTTCGGTGAAGTTCTTTGGCCGACCCGAATATTTTGACGCCTTTTTAGTTGCTGTGAAATACTTTTTCCGTTAATTCCTCAAAATGTGTAACTACACATTTCACATTTGAAATGCTATTATTGTAGTAATTCAAGGCATACTTTTAGGGTTTGGATTAATTGATTCATCTTTTAGTTTTTTAACATTTTTATTTCCATGTAGGGTAGGTGGAGAGAGACTTTATTGAATGTGTGTATATGAATAGATTTCGAAACAAATTCTGCATATATCAATCTTTTTCTACGGTTGCCGTTTGTAAATTTGATCACACTTTTAATTTGAAGTATTTACTTCCCTCTATCAACATCCTGCTTTAACACTACAACAAGCAAGACTTAATAAGCTTAGCAATTATTCGACAATTGTTATGTAAGATTTTTTTGTAAATATTGTTGCGACAACTTAATTAAGTACTATTGTTAACCACGAAACCATTTCTTTCATACATTTGTAATATATTATTCATAACGTACTATACTTTCTATTATTTTGGAATTATGTTTTAAATAGATTTTTGGTAGCATTGAATTGTGGACAACTCTGACTGCAATGACCATAGTTTGTGGACTATGGTCATTATCGCATATAAGTTCAGTTATATTGGCCGGAGGTGTTGGCAAAAATGGTTCAACAGTTGCCGTAAGTTCTTTAAAATGAGTTTATCTAAAATTCACATTCGAAATTTCTACTTTCATTGAATACAATCTTTTGGCTCAAGATAACATATTAAATATATTCGAGAATGCTATCTATCTATAGATAATCATGTGTTAAAATATTATTTGTCGTTTCTTTCATATTTGTATGCATCCCAGACACAGACTGCTTACAACATATTCATTTTTAAATTGTTTTTTTTTCTATGAGAAATACATTTGCTTACAATTAAAACTTAAATTTTATTATTAGAAAAACTTTAGACGATCTTATTTTTGATAAAAGAAATAATGTAATTACATAGAAGTAATGATTGCAAGCTTTTATCAATGAATGTTACTTATAGTAGTTTTTTGAATCCTTTTTCATACACTATAATATTTCGTAAAGATTTATTTCAATTAATTTACATAAGTTCAGCAGAATAAGACTATTGATTGACACAGAGAAAAGATTACTAATTGTAAAAAGTCGTCCTCACGTGCCACCTTAATGCAACTACTTATGTTATTCAATTCTGCCCGCAATGTTTTTATTATTATAAATCATACATTGTTGCTTAATATTAACCCTTTTGTTTCGGAAGAAGACATCGTCAAACGCTTGTGGAATCTAAAAAAATATTCTTATAGTAAATATAAATTTATTAGAAGCGGGTTTGCTCCGACAATTTGATCGACTGTAAGGTGTGATTGTACGTGGTACATTTTAGTTTAATTTTTTTCAATTAATTCGGTTTATTAACTGATACAATGAAATTTCATTAAAGTATCCCCACTGATGCAGGGTTTCCAATGGCAGACTTAGGATTTTAAACTTAATCATAATTTCGCAGGGCCACTTATGGCAAGGCCAATAATTGTGGTGATGTTGCCACGTCGAAAGTTCTGTACGCGTTACAATCTTTGACATTTAAGTAAGGAACCTAGTGAAACCCTCCAAATCTCATCTTAAAATCTGTTTTTAAAATCATTAATCTTGCCACGAAACAATTCTATATTTTCAATATATTAAAAGTTCCGTGACGGCTTCTTGAACGAAGGTTAGGCTTTAGCTGTGTAAATTTCTTGTAACCAGTGCTATTTGGTTAACCGTAACCTATCATACATTGAACGCAAAATAGTAACAAAACAGTCGGTAAAATATGAAAGTTTCGCTTGTTTGCAAATATAGGTTTTACAGATAAATATGACCGAAAGCAAAGGGAAACTTCTATCTTGATACGTCTGAAAAAATTTAAAAAAGTTAAGGGAAACTTCTACGGTACGGTACGGTCCCTTCTGAGTACGCATGTTGTAAAACTTCAAACGCATTCTTCTAGAAAACATGTTTTCGAAAATAGCTCACACTTTCCTGATCACTATATTTGACCGATCGACATGAAAATTTGCCCAGATACTAGGAAAACATGAAGTCATGGAAAGACGTAAAATTTTTTTCGATAACTTAAATTTTGCATTTTTATTAATCAAAACAAACTATTTCCGAACTCGAGCAACGCAAGAAATATTCAGCTCCAAATCAGGCCGCCGTTTTTGATAACCCATCAAGTCCTCACGTGATTCTACAAAGTTTTCTTTTCGTGCGGTCGATCTTGATGAATTCGTAACAGCTATTAGCTCAATCAAATCAGGCGGAACAGGACCAGATAACCTTTCACCACGCTTTATCAAACTTATAATCCCTATAATCGGAAGGTATATTCACCATATAATAAATTCCTGTCTCACTAGATCTACGTTTACCACTACCTGGAAGACTGCTATAGTTCTTCTCATACCTAAGAAGTCCTGTCCAGAATCACCATCGGACCTGCGCCCTATTAGGCTACTAAGCTTTTTGTCTAAAGTTTTGCAGAAGCTTATTTATAGGCAAATACTGGAATATTTGGAAAAATATAACTTGTTAACATGTTGGCAGTCTGGCTCTGGTCCCTCCTGCGAAACTGCCATTCTTAAAGTTTCTTCAGACATAAGAAGCGCTCTTGATAGAAATGAATTAACTACCTTAATTCTTCTTGATTTTTCTAAGGCTTTTGATTGTGTTGATCATTCTATTCTCGTCCGCAAACTTTCTTCTTATTTTAGGTTTGATACAATGGCAGTGCAAATGATTATTAATTTCCTCTCGGGCCGTTCGCAACAGGTTAAGGTTGATAACACATTCTCCTTGCGGCTGTATCTGAGTAAAGGCGTGCCGCAAGGATCAATTTTAGATCCCTTATTGTTCAGTTTATTTATTAATGATCTGCCGTGGGTGATCCGCGACTCGACTATTCATCTCTATGCGGACTATGTACAATTATATTTAAGCCGGCCGATGGGACTAATTGAGGACTGTATAGTACGCATTAATTTTGACCTTGATAGTATATGCACATGGTCCCATTATAATTGATTGCAGCTTAACCCTTTCTCCAACAGCGCGCTTAAGATTAGTTAAGGTGTTAATAATGCCCCATTTTACCTTTGATACGAACATGTTTCACCGTTTTGAATGAAAGTACTAGGTTGCACACTATCTATTTATCTAGAGCAAAGGGCTCTTGCTTTTTTGTACAATCTTCTTCATTCTAATAAACCGGAATACCTTAGAGTTTTCTTTAACTTGACAGCATCTCAGCGTAGAAATCTTTTAATACCACGCTTCCACAAATTGGTCATGGAAGATTCCTATCCTGTCCAAATTATTCACCTCGGGAACAGTCTTCCTCTTAATATCCAAACATCGGGCTCCATCAGTAACTTCAAGCCACTCGTTAAAGATCATTTTTTATAATTCTTATCATCTAATCTTTGTCTGGAATCATCAGTAGGTTATTGTTCTGTATTTAATTTCTTTTTCTCAATTATTCAATCTAATTTTAATTTAATTTTTATTTTCATACTCTTCTCAATTAATTTCATACCGTCTACATCCTGTTTTGAGTTAGTATGTAGAAAAGATTTTTAATCTTGTGTACTGTAACCAGCAATAAACATTATTATTATTATTAAATATGAAAATTTCTTAACACGATCGGCGTTTCTAATAAAGAAAAGTTAAATTCCTTTGACTCGTCCTTAACAGCAGCACCAAAGGGTTAACTGGATGGATGGGCTGGATGCCTTCGCGAGAAAACGAAAACTGGATGTTACTCCAACAAAATTAAATACCGATCTAGACAGCTGTATCCACTACGTGGGGCGGCGCATTGCCATGATGCAGTAAAATTTCGTTAATGTTCTTGTACGGCGGGTTTTTCACCGTGCAAAAACGAAATGTTTACACATACGCCAAGCTTCCCAACGGTAGTCGTAAAGAATGTAAAAGGTCACCTGGTTCGTAACATTTTCACCATACACTGTAGTTAATAATTCATACGCGTCTTTTCGCTTCTTCCCGAGTTTTACTAACAATGTTACGTTACAACGTTGCTCTAACTTTTTATCTTCTGTTGGATATGGTAGGCGAATATCTAACACACCTTACGCGAATCGTCACATACGTCCACTCACTGCACCGATCGACTTGAAACTGATCGTTATAGATGGCTAAAATAATTGGCTACAGGATGGTGGTGATGAAGTATTACCACCCATCGCAACACATTTTCCCCCATAATTACTTTTTGAATAACCCTCGTTTGCAGAAAATATCTTCCTAAAAATTTCAAGCAGCTACTACTATAACTACAACAAATTTTCTACAAATATTTTATCTTAACCTATTTCATTGCGCTAACTGTCGGTAGTGTAAATTGGTTCAAACTTAGAACGTTTCACATCTTCAACTGAATACATTGAAAAAAAAAGATTTTACTAAAATTAAGCGGAAGTAAAAATTCTCTCACCCTCAAACAAGATTTCTTATGTATAAAATGATTTTTTGATGCTTTTATGCTTATTTTATAATTCTTAATAATGTTAATTTGAATTATTCTACTCTACCAAAATCGAATTAGGAAAAGCTCTACCATTCTATGGTAAATTATCTCCTTAATGAAGAAATCCTAGAGCAAATATCATGTTACGAAAAACTTTGGAGCGAAACAGGCTATCCATATAAAGGCTAATATTGAGATGCTGTAAATTAAAATTTGTATTGCTGTATTCTAGCAATGGTTGCATTCTCAGTGAAAATTAATTGCATTATACCACTTTCGAACAAAATTTGACAATACTACTTTCCCTACAACTACTACTTTCACTCCAAAAATATCCTTTATACTTTAAATGCATAATAAAGAAACTTTTGAATTGGAAATAAGAATTGTTAAATGAGAAATTGTGAAATATTGATTGGAAATGGTATAATATTTTTGTTTTGATTTAAAGGGAATTGATTTTGGCTATAATGAAGTGTATTTTACGCGATTATCCTTGATTACTTTAGTAAATTTGCACGTTTCTTTTTAAACAAAATACACTAAACAACACATTAAGGACGTTTGAAGAGTGCATTTTACACAAATTTTTTAGTTTTTAGTTTTGTGTATTATTAAAGACGTCAGGCAATATTTATGTAAAAAAATAAGAAGATGTTTAAGTATTTAATATAATTTTTTTAATTTAACGTAACTTATATTCCCATTTAAATTGTTTTTTTAAGGCTTAGTCATTTAAAAAATTTTTGCAAATCCTAACTTTCACGATATTATTGTTTGTTACTTTATTGGCAGATACCTGTGATTGACGTTACATGGAATTATGTGCCATGCATGATATTCTTCCTTGGTTATTTTCAAAATATAGCTTCTTTTTCAAAAGTGTTTGTCGTTGGAGGCGTTGGGAAAAACGGCTCAACTGTTGCTGTAAGATATGATCTCATACTACGAATTCTATCTGCATTTTGGTAAAAAATGCACCCCAGTTTTGAATATATGTATATATAAATTTTTTTATTGTTTCATTGTTCTTTTATATATGTAATATTTTTACTAAAAAAAAGCAAATTTGTAAAACCTATTTGCTTACAACCTGCCAACCACAAAAATTGTCCGAAACACTTGATACCAGAAAATAATTAAATTTTATAAAACTTATCAGAGAGCGAACGTAATTGCAGCGCAAAAATTTTCAGGTTGACCACAGCGGCTAATAAATGTTAACATATTGTGTTTAGCTACTATTTCTTTAATTTGATATATCAGGAAATTATTGGTTTTTGAAAAATTCAAACAGCCTTAGGCTTGTTCTATGAAAAGTAAAAAACTGAATTTAATTGGTTGGTCTTTATCTTCTACGATGAAAATGCATTTCAAGTCAAGTTTATACATTTAAAAAACAATTCAAATTACAAAAAAAAACATTTTAGAAGCATTTTGAACCTGAACAGAATAACGTTGCCATCTAAACATTCACCACATTTAAAAAGTCTGATCCCACAAGTTTACGTATTTTTCTGTCAATTTTTGGTAGCCTACCAGACCTAGGCTCATTTCTTAATAAAAAATCACACGAATGAAATTTCGCGAAACAGTTTTGGCTTTTACTGCGTACTTACCAAACATTTTACACAGAGATAGGTATGTCCGTTCCTTGTTCCTTCCTCTGTTTGTATATAACATCACTTCTATTCTCTGTTTTATATCTACTGAGATGAAATTTGTAATAGAGTAGAACGGGGTAATGTGGTGCATTGGATGTACTGACTGAACCAACGGAACAAACTGCTTGCCGTTGGTATAGTAGGTGCGTGGTGTTCGACGATGCTCATGCCAGTCATTGCAGCTACCTTCGTAAATATGTCACAAAAGTTGCTGCTTCATTCGCAAAGCACGTGTTGACGGAACGATAATTTTTTTATTTATTTTAGTGAGAAAAAATATTATTTCCTGTTAAAAAAATATCAGGTCAGTATTTTCTTGAGTGAAATTTCCCGTTTAACAAGAATCTTGTGTTGTTGTGGCGATTACTTCGATTTTCACCGAGATGTCGAATTTGACGTGAAAAAAGTGATTCGGGGCAATGTGGTGCATTCCGTTCGTGGCAATATGGTGCAAACTTGAAAACCACCCTTTTTATTATTGCTTTTGGTTTTTAGCTAAATGGTGCGCAATCGACCAAAAACAACCCAAAAACCGGACGAAGAAAATATTAATAAAGCAATAGAAGCTGTCCAGGCTGGAAGAAGTGTGCGAGGTGCAGCAAAGCAATTCGGAATTGCGCCGCAAACTTTGCGCCATCGATTGCAAGGTCGCAAACCGAAATCAGTAGAGTCTGCACTTCCAACTAGCCCAGAGATGATGAAGTCTTTGCGTGCTGAACAAGAAGCAACAGCCCAAAAGAAGGTAGCTGAAGCAGCCAAAAAGCAGTTGGCTGCCAACAGAAAGATCGAAAAAGAGGTGGTGAAACAACAAACAGCCGCCGAAAAGTCAGCCAAAGTCGCCGGAAAAGCAGCCACTAAGACAGCCCCAAAAGAAAACGCGGCCGCCCTAGTGTCGCAAAGAACGTCGACTTCGGAGACACTGACGAAGAAGAAATCATTTTGAAGCACCAAACAAAAAGTCGTAACTGAGTAAATAATTTTTTCAGTAATTCTTTTCATTGCACCATTTTTGTTGTTGTAAATTTTACAGTTCTTTGTATTTCTACCTAACGTGGGTATATAAAAACACTTAGTTTGCATTTTATTTTCATTGGAATATGTTTAATTACACTCCATTTCATTCAATAAAGCTGCTCAAAACCATTTCCGAGGCATTTTGGTATTCCTACTGCAACCGGGAAATAGTGCACCACATTACCCCGAAAATTTTGAAAGGTCAAAAAAAGGGACCTTCGGTATTTTGATCGTAGTTCAGCGCCATTATGTGCAACACAAAAACTTTTTGCATAAGAAATGTAGTCAGACAAATTATCTTTCTAATGAATACTCAATCTTCTTATTCGGTTAAAAAATACAGCCGTACGAGCACTCCAACGAAACGTGCACCACATTACCCCGTTCTACTCTACAGATGTAAATTAATGACTCAAAAAAACAGAAATAAAGAGATTTTTGGAAAAATATGCCCCTTCACATACAGTGAAAATTTACACTGTGGTTGGAGAGGCTTCAGAAAATAAAACAAAAAATGTTTAAGGACTCTTTAATTTTAATATTTCAGTCATGAGATATTCGCTGCCAAAGAAGTTACCGACTAATTTCTAAACTATCGATGCAAAAATCCGAAAATAATTCACGAACGGAGCTTTTAATGAAAATATAATGAGCGCTGTAGTAAAAATACTTTATGAATAAAGGCTAAAATTGAAATCACTACGAAATGGCTACAGAACCCTTCTCTACAGATCTTTTCAACGTGTTGCGCGGTGTCCATGCGGCGTCTCTCTTGGCCACCGTCAGGGTTACAATATAGAACATGTTGAATGATGTTTGGCTCTTCCTTATTGTTTGGACTATCCATTACCACTTTCGTCCTCGAATACCGATGTCTATTCCGTCTTGGTCTGTAAGTCTGTATAGGTCTTCATTGGTAATGACCTCCGGCCAACGGATGTTAAGGATGCGTCGGAGGTACCGGTTGACAAATGCTTGTAGCTTAGATCCTCTTTGACAGGTAATTTTCCATGTTGAAGAGGCGTACAACAGAACATATTTTCCATTCGATTCAGAGGTCCGGAATTTTGTGCATCTAGAGATGTTGTTATTTCAGCAAGATTAGTGCCACTGTACATCAGTTTCAGCTCCGCCGTTTGCTGTTAGTATTCTTCTGAGATAACAAAATTTATACACTTGTTCTATTTATTGTTCTTAAAGATAAATTTCATATTGTCTTCTGGAGTCCAAGGTCATAAGTTTGGTTTGGCAGCATTGATTTTAAGCTATGCTCTACGACTTTGTTTGTTGGATAGAATACATACATCGTCGGCATAGTCCAGGTGAGAAAGCTGTTTGAAAAGTTTCCACCAAGTCCCTCGCGATGGTTGGTTATCTAGGGCACAATACGTTATTAATAACAATCAGGAAAAGTACAGGTGGCGGTATGTATCTTAGTCTCACTCCGTGCACTACTTGGAAAGGTTCCGACAGTTTTCCTTTGTTAAGGACGTAACATTGGGATTCTGATGAGTTCGTCAATTGATAAAATCGTTTAATGGGATACCACTCCTACTGGCCATATATAACGCCTTCTTGAAATCGACTTAAATTAAGTGTAAACGTGACCTCCATACGATGGATTAATCCCTCACCCTTTTAAGATCCACTTATAAAGTTTTTAGTTCGGTTTTTTAAAATTCTAACCGTAGGCTTTCAAGAAGGAGGGTTTTCCGACCTTTTAAAAAAGACCTACTGTCGTTGCCTTAGATTATAGAATAAACGTCTGTAGGTGTGACCAGCCGTTTTGCTCATTGGCAGGATGATGGCGGGGAGAGGTAGCTACTTGTTGAGCAGTTCAACTTTCACTTGCGGTGTTTCGTATCCAACGAGTTGTAGGTAATTTAAGTGTAATTTTGTTTGACAAAGATTAATATATAATTGTTTTAAAAAACTCTGTAAGAACTTAAAGTTTTGTGAATTAATTTATTTTTCAATAAAGTGCTCTATTTTGTGCTGTGAAAATAATCGCTGCAATTCGCGAGGAATAAGATTTTTAGCTAATGACTTAACTTCTTATGATTGTTTATTGCCTTAATATACCGACAAAAGGCAGTTTCTTTATATTTGCAATATTTTAATTGTTAAGTACCCCAGTTTGTTAAAGCTGTTAAGTTTTAAATAGATAATAATTGTATTTTTCCTATATTTAATCCCTGCTTTCACATCTTTTATATTATGTGTATTATTGCTGTTAAAGTTAGTCTAAGAGATAACGATTTAAAGTTTTTAAATAACATTGCGAACAGTAATAAACAAATCTTTTGATAGAAATCAATTTTAGTCTAAAAATCACATTATCTGGTCAACTTTGCCTATTTATGTAAGTAAGAACTTTTGGTTGAATCTTAAGGCTCATTTAAACGCTGTACCAAAATTCTTCTGACACGCTGCTCAGTTTCAACAAATGTTGTTTTGATATGCGACTTTTTTGTTCTGTCGCCACAATTCCTGCTTTTAAAAGAAGACTCTCAGGAGGAAGAGACGTTGCAATTAGCGGAATATACCTCATAGCAATTATGTACAAATGCGGGTATCCTGGTTTCAATATCTCTCATTGCTGAAATGGGTCCTCGTGTCTTGGAGCAGTCGGTCGATTTCGGAATTGACGGTGTTGAATGAGAGCTCCAAGCCTATATATATGTATAGTCATAGTTCATGTGACTGTTTGGTAAACGCGGCCTAAAGGTGATCTTAAAGCCGCTAGTGACTTTTACCAGTTACATTCACCCTACGATCACCAATCTCCCTAGGCTTCCATTCACTTATATTCACCCGTGGCTGCGAATAGCCACAACCTTATATTTCTATGCGAGCCTGCTGTAAAGAAGATAACGTTCACGTGTTCAAGTTTTTAAAAATGGGGAATCGAAGACAACAAGATCGATTCACGACGTATCGCTTATGCAAAGAATCGAGTCAAAAATCGGAAGATAGGATAGTCAAAGATCGATCTACCAAGATTGAAACGCAGATCGTCAATCCCTAGTTACTTTCATGATGTGTTCACACAAGAAATGGTTATTCGACTACTTAAATAAAAATGTCGAGGTTTTCTTAGCTTCCTTATTTGTTATATATTTCAAGGTAATTGCGAATCGGGCACCTTTTATGTGTCAATTTCTTATAAAATGGGAAAATATATTGCGATTTTTACCATATTATCGATATTCCCGATATAATAACTTTTCGCAACAGATTTTTTGATTCGGAACGACGAAATCCACTACAACTACGATAATTTGCTGCGTTGTACAGTACGCCGTCAGTTTAAAACCTTCAATTTTAAGTATTTTAAAATATGATTTTGACTACATAATTATAAAATCATATTTTTAAGGAAAAAGATAAAAAGGAAAAACAAAAATAATTTTTTAAATTTTTACACTACAAAACTATTTACGGCCGAGTGAATTTCCTGTGTAATAATGAACTAGCGTCAATTTAACTACATTTATGTTGTTGTTTCTTAGCATAAATATGCTTTTTATTGAAAATAAAATAAATATCTAAATATGTGTTATTACAATATTTTTTTATTTAGTATGATTTTATTCAAAAATATAAAAATATTACAATTTTTCGTTAAAATATATTCAAAACTGGAGGGCAATTTAAAATACATAGTATTTTGGTATATTGCTTTTAAATGCTTTGCTTCCGCATGTTTTGTATTCTTTGGTAAAGGAATGATGGAACGAAAGCATGACTTCTGACTTTCAGTTATTTAAGGTGGACCTATCGCCGCTTGTTCCAAATTTTTGTCTTCCCAAAACAATGACATATATACCAAACCTCTTAACATCAAATGATCTCAGAAAGATTTTCAACTGGAACAATTTTACAACTCTAACGATGTTCTGATAAGACCTGAAAAGTGAAACTTTTTCAAAAATTTAGTTTAAACAGATAATTTGACTTAAATTTTTGTTATTGAATTTAGGGTAAATAAAAGATAAATTTCTTCTAATTTAGCTACCGTATTCAGGCGGAGACATAAGAATAATTCCCCTTTATTTTGCCCTTGCTGTTCACGGGGTTCTAGCATGTCGGTATGCTAAGGTCATTGTAACTGGCGGATGTGGCAAAAATGGATCAACAGTTGCTGTAAGAATAATCACGTAAACCACGTATATATAATATCACAGTATTAAAAATTAATGACGAAATGCACATAGCTATGTGTGCGTGGATAATGTGTAGGCTAGATGTATTTAATCTTTTTAAATTTTTTTTGTATCTATGCGCATCTTTCTATGAACGTGATCTGCTCTTCTCCTGGACACATAATTTTTTTTAAATGCTTGGACCGTAAAGAGAAAATGTATGTTTACTTTGTACTAACCAGTAATCCTCTGGCGTTTTAATTGATGGTTGCATGCAATTTTTATTTAATGCTTAAAACCCTAATGCTTTTTTTACGTTAAAATATTGTTTACGTTTAAAACTTATGTTTTGCAGTGCAATAAATAGAAGCCAAAAGAAGTATTTTAATATTTAATATATTTAACAATGATCAATTAAGCAATGTCCGCCTCTTAAACTACTTTAATGCAAAATATTGTAAAACTTTATTAGTTTAAAGATGCAACTCTGATGAATTGTTTAGGAAAGGGATTAATTTGTGGTAAGTTTTAGTAATATTAAAGATGAAATGAATTCTGATTGACGATGTACACACAATACGTATACTCATAATGTAAATCACTGTATTCTCGATGAAATATTGTTGTTTAATAGCATTTGTTTACGTTCTGTTTTATATGGCTTTTTAGTATCACTTCCTGTTTGGTTATTTTGTAAGTCAAAAGACCTTCAATTTTATTATCTTTATACCCCTCACAGCCTTAATGCCCTCTTTTATATATAAATAAAATATTAGTTAAATAATAAATATTTTCTGTGTTATTAAATTTCTGGAAGTGATAAACTAACATAGATGTATAAAGTAACATAGTTGTAATCTGATGGTCGCTTGTTTACTACTTTTTATGTTTTTTTAATGTCTTTTACGATGTTTTCAAAGCTCATGCTCTCAAGCTCTTGCTTTATAGCACAGCCTGGGCAGGAAAGAAATTAGGGTGAGAAATTGAGTTAAGGAGTTAAATGAAAAATGTGCCTGCACGTCTGAGGTTCATAAAATGAGGGAAGAACAGATGGTGGTAAACTGTTTCACACTTGCCCTTTGTGCTTAGGAGAGATTCTCAAAATGTCATGGTATATCCAAATTTAAGTTGTCAATTTTTAAGCAATTTTGCCATAATAGCTTTCATATAGTTATTGACAAAATTTCAGTCAGACATAGAAGAAAATATTAGAATATCCCTCATTAGCTCAGGTGGTCAAAGCAGTCTCCCGTGGTGATAAAGTAATGTGATTCCACTCCACACTTTGGGGCCGAATATTGCTTCTATTCTTCTAAATTGTAAAAATCTAAATTTATATTTAACATCAGATCCATTCGTTTTAGAAGCGTCTAGTTTGAGCTTTTACTTTAAAAACCCCGCGGGCGAAAGTATAGCAAATTTTGTCTGCGGAATATGAGGGCATGGCGGTAGGGATGAAGCCCTTGCTACATTTTTGTCTATTAAATATATTTTTTGTCGCTCTGGTTGAGACCGATCTTAGCTCAACGAAAAAACGACTTGCAGATACAGAGGAGGGATATTGGGCGAAATTAGATAATATGGTTTGAATTGCCCAAGAGGCCCTGACCGAAACCGAATACATGAGAGATATTTGAAGCAACCATGGATCACCGTCGGTGGGATTCGAACCTGGGACCTACGGATTGGTAGGACACGTTATCACTTACTCCACCGACGACTTGTAGTGGAAAATGGAACCAGTTTAATATATTCATGTTGGGACGGTTGTACTGCCTTGAATGCATTACCAGAATGTGCCTTTTAATGGAGCAACATACTTTGCTAAAATAACAGTACCTAATTGATTATGATGTAAATCTATGTTCAATTGTTTGCAAGTTCAGTGTACTTTGAAATTACACTGTTACATCAAGAGAGTGATTGTGGTTAACATTTGAAGACGTGGATCTAACTTAATTTTTTTAAATTTTAGCATCGGATTGTCTGAGCCACTAAGATTCTTATTGTCAGAATATAATATTGTCAAATTCTTTCTATAAATGAAACATGGAGCTCAATCATCTATAATTGTGAAGTGTACGGTTTATTAGGATACCTGTTTTAATTTCTAAAATAATTTTCCAATAAAAGTGTAAAAGTGGTCCATATATGCTTCATGAGCTCCTTTTCATATAGTAAACTAAAAATTGGTAGAATATTTAACGGTAAAAACGCGACTTGACCTTTTCCAATAAGCAGAGAATATGTTTAGATTTTCTTTTTTTAAATTTGTATAATATTTGCCTATACTTAAAATACTGAATATAAAAAGCGCCTTCCTGAAAAGACTAGAAAGAACGTTGGTGCTAATTTCAGGGGCCGGCATTTAAGAATAGCAGATCGTGTGCATAAACCTACTCTTTGCTGTGAAAATATTTACTGTTGTCATAACAATTTTCGGGGATGTGTGCGTCGTTCACGAAAAGGGTACGGTCTGTAAAGGTTCAACATTTAAAAGAATCGTTCACCATAAGTCTATACATAAATCGGGAGAAAAAGTATACACTCACAACACTCTCACAGCAAACTTCCATAAATTGACAGCTAGTATATAAAATTACTAAAAATTCACTTACAATTTTTGGTAGAGTTTAAATTGGTAAGAGGGGAGTGTTACTTATATTAAATTTTTTCCTGTTTGGATTTCACCTAAAGCAATAGATAACTTAAAATGAGTAAGAAATAATTGAGCTCTTTAGTGAAGAAAATTTTGTGAAGAAACGATACAGTTTAGAAAGATTGCAACCCAGGATTGAGCTACAATATGGTGAGACATGATCACATCGTTTAAGTCCATTTTCATAGCGAACAGCTGATTTAAAGGCGACGTTGAGTCTGCGAGCGGAGGGTGAGTCTAACTTACAGAAAATCTCACAAAAATAAAAAAAAGGAGAATTAGGGACCTAATAAGCAATAAACGAGTGTCAAGTGGGATAAAGCGGGCAGAGATTGATAATTTTCTAAGGGTTCCATATACCCTAGCAATGACATTGCTTACGTGATCAGACCAACGAAATGTTTTATTGAAAATTACACCAAGATTTCTTACTTTATTGCAGTAGGGAATATTAGCATCCTTCAAGATTACTGGGCGAAAATACGTGTAATCCAAAGCCTCTTTATAAATAACAATTGCATTAGATTTAGAAGGATTCAACAATAATTTGTTGACTTCCGACCACAAATATAGCCGCTTTAGGTCCTCGTTCATCCTATGTACAGCATCTTCTAGCAAACCCAAAGGCCTAGATATATATAGTTGAGTATCATCCGCGTATATGAGGTAGCAACAGTTTTGAAGCACAAGTGGGAGATCGTTGATGAAAATAGAAAAGAGTACCGGTCCAAGGATGGATCTCTGAGGAAACCCACTATTAACATGAAGAAAATCGGAGGAATTGTTACCACAGAAGACTTTTTGCATTCGGCCTAGGAGATATGACCATATTAATTTGCACGCTGGTTTGGAAAAGTTGAAACGGTTGATTAACTTATGAATCAAAAAGTTGTGATCAATCTTTTCGAAGACCTTTGAGAAATCCAATAGAACCAAAATAGTTATCATTTCATTATCAATGGCAGACCTGATATCATCTGAAATTTTAATGAGAGCAGTAGCGCAGCTATGTTTAGGTCTGAAACCAGATTGGTAGGGTGGCAGTAAATTATTCTTATCAAGATAATAGAAAACCTGTTTGTGTAGAAGTCTTTCGAAAACTTTAGAAAGAAATGGAAGTATAGAGATTGGACGATATTCAATGGAGTTGGATGATGGCTTAGGTATTGGGATTACCTTTGAAAGTTTCCACTTATTAGGAAAGGACGAGGTGCAAATGTTAGTATTGAAGAAGTAAGTAAGAGTGGGAAGAATTATTGGTAGAAGAACTGAAACAAACTTGGGATTGATTTCATCAAGCCCGACCGCACCAGATTTAACAGATCCGAAAGCGGTGAAAACATCCAATTCGTTTACACTTTCAAAGGAAAAAATTAGTAAAAATACAGACCAAACCTATTGACTGACTAAAACTGTGAATTGCTTCTAGAAAATTGCGAATGTGCGGATATCATCAAGCTAAATTCTTCATGTAACTTTTTGCAGGAAGGAGTTATAAGGTCAGGAAATTTCTTCTCATTTTCTCATTGGTAGAAAGAAATATAAAATGGATGCGTTCGTGCAAATTTGTGCTCACGCGGATCCCAAATCGAACCAGTGAACATTTTTTGATTTCTAGTGTTGAGCAGCATTGATTGGTGCACACTCTAAAGCAAGCGAGTGAACTTTTTATGTTACGCTGGCCTTACTTGCCCGTAAAGTTCGCGTTGTAGGTCTCCGATGCTAATTTTGTCCTTCCTCTTGTGTCTGCTTTTACTTTTTTGGATGTAACTGATTCTCTTTTTCGCTACTCCTACTAAAGTGCTCCAAACCTTTACTAACAACTACCGGCTAACAATATTACAATAAATCTTCTATGGTAATGGACAGACAGCGTTTTACTTTAAAACTTCGAGCATGTTCAACAATAATTCTTCTACATTTAGGGCTTACCACTGAAAATTAATCTGCTAAAAAGCTCCACGAGGAAAGGAAGTTAAATTTGACTTTTTGGCGAACGTTTATCTAGAATACGCAGATCTCCGAGTTTGTGTCAGTGGACTTTAATTTAAAAGATAGTAGTTGGTAAACAATTGTTTGAACATTTTATTTAAGTTAGAGACTAATAGTATAGTAGTATTCGGTAATCGAGCGGCAATAGTTTAGACCTGCACACGGTGCGGAAACTTTTTTTATTCTGGTTTTGCTCAATATGTTAATTTTAATTCGACTATGAAACAATTTATACCTTAACTTTAGCTTGTTACTCATTTCTAAATCCGAAGACAAAAAGTTTATTTATTCACAAATTGTTTTCCTCAATTAACTTAAAATTTATGTAACAATAATTTCATCAGAATTGCATCTGAAGTTAATGGAATGTAATGGAAAAATGTAAGAGGTTGTTCGCTTTATTGATCTTGACTAAAATCTTTCGAAATTTATTTTCTAATTTTATTCTTTTTCTTTCCAAATAATTAGGGCACAAGTGTGCTATCGCCAATTATTCCTCTTTCATTAGTTGTGGTGCCAGCATTTATAATAGCACAAAAATCCACTGAAAATATTTTTGGAAATTATCCTTCACTATATATTATGGCCTTCGGCATGGTCGCCGCGAAAATAACCAACAAATTGGTGGTAAGTAACCAAGCACATAATTCAGTAAGAAATAAATAAAAAACTTTTTATTATTTACAGATTGCTCATATGACTCGAAGTGAAATGGAATACCTAGATTCCGGCCTTGTGGGTCCCCTTCTCCTATTTCTCAATCAATATTTCAATTGCTTTTTACCTGAAATCTCAGTTTTATGGTTTGCCTTAATATGGAGCTGCCAAGATCTTTTTAGATATTGTTCACAAGTAAGTTTTATTATTATTTAAGCAAATATTCATAGAAAAATATTTTATTATAATATTAATATATCTACCTTAACAGATTTGTTTGGAAATATGCGAACATCTTCATATAAAACTATTTACAATACCATATCCACCGAGGCCACCTTTATTAACATCTCAAGGTACAAATGCACCTACTCCAGGAAGCTCTAGTGGACATTCGCATGATAAAAATGGCACCCACCAGCATCGGAAACAAACAAAATCAAATAAAAAGCAGCAGAATGTGCATTAGTTGAACTGACACAGTATTTTTATTGTTGTAAAATTCTAGGTATTGTTTTTCTTTTACTAACGCCAAAATTCCTAAAAGTTGAAATCGTTTAAAACGAGAAATATCCCACTTTTTTTCTTCGAGTTCTGTTTGCAGTTCAGCTAAATTTTCCTTTTTGTTATGACACTGAAATCTCAAATAAACGTAAATTATTTTCGTTACACGATTGTGTAATTTGAACGAAAAATCATTTTATACATCTTACTGGTCAATTTTTTTGTAAACAAATGGTGAAATTAGAATTGTATAAATAATTTTAGTTTTAATTGTAAAGATATAAAAAATGAAGACAAGAGGTAAATTAATAAATATTTATGGACGTTTTTACGGCGATTTATTACTGAAACGTAGAGTTAATAAAGTTTATTTCCATTCCCTTCTGTGACTCAGGGAATGAATTAATTTTAAAATTTAATATGAATGCTAAATACCGATGGGGCAAAAAAACTACCTGAGCTATAAACTTTTCTTTTTTACATGGTAAACCTCACATGACAATATAACAATGGAGACGGAGTTGGATCAACGCCATGGTCACCGGGTTCGAGCATCACTTTAATTTACACAATGTTCTATGGGTACCTAACTGTGATGACGATGGCTTCCTTCCCTCATGTTATCCTACATCTATGGATTCTAAATTTCTTGACACCATTGCTTCCTCTGGTTTGCACCAAAAGAGTGATGTAAAAAACTCTATGTGAAGGCAGTTGGATCTTGTTTTCTTCTGATTCGACTAACACTATAGTCGGATTAGCTTCTAATCAGTTATCCGCTATTGATAGTTTTCATCCGCCCATCTTTGTCTCTTTCTGTTACGATGGCACTAGAATTGCGGATCCCAATTTCGAACACCATTCTTATAACTATAAGAGATCGAACT
This sequence comes from Leptarthrus brevirostris, assembly GCA_964036015.1. Taxonomy (NCBI): domain Eukaryota; kingdom Metazoa; phylum Arthropoda; class Insecta; order Diptera; family Asilidae; genus Leptarthrus; species Leptarthrus brevirostris. Next base: position 114,157,130 of record OZ038372.1, on the reverse strand, counting down.
TCTCTGATATAACGTCTAATCTCTAATATTGATGTCTGCGCCTCCCTATTTTATAACAAGATGGTAAGATGGTACAATGCCGAACTTCGCATTGAAGAAGAACAAACTCTGGAAAAATTACTTGCGTTGTAATAGCGCAATAGCGTATTCTGACTTTGTGACCTGTTATGAAAGCTTTAAGGCACTATCCGCCTCGCTCTATAAGGAATACCTTGTTAATCTTCGCGACAATATGCATAATAACCCTGGCAATTTCTTTAAATTCGTCAATATGAAAAGGAAATCGAGCAAATATCCATCTACGATCTTCTAGTAGACGGAGCTGGATCAATTCATTGAGCCGCACGACCACCATGCCATGGGTCCCGGGTTCAAGACCAGATCTCCCCGTGGGTTTTTATTAAGAAATTAAAATAATCCACTCCGTCTCTGGGCTGTTGTCTAGCTCGCAGGAATGCAAAAAACAAGACATTCAAGTTTCCTCACTTCCCTTACCCTAATTCCCTTCCTGCCAAAACCATGCTAAGGCATCAAAGGGTTGTCCCCTAGAATTTGGCCACATCGTATAAAAAAAATAACGTGTCCGACATAGCAAACAATTTTGCTTCATTTTTTGAGTGCCTTTTCTTCGGATAACTTTGAGCCTTGTGTGAATAATTTTGATCATATTCTGGATCGTGCCGCTTCATCCGATTTTTTGCCGTTTATATCACGGGATCTTATTATGGAAAAAAGCAATGAACTTAAATCAGACTTTTCCTCTGGTCCTGACGGCATCCCTCCAGCCTTCGTCAAGTTCTGTTCCTATGCCCTTCTTACTCCATTAGCGATTCTCTTCAATAGGTCCGCTTCAAGCTGGTAAATTTCCTGCATAATGGAAGTGCTCTTTTATAGTCCCTGTTCATAAAAAGGGCCATAAAAATATTATAACTAATTATAGACCAATCGCGAAATTATCTTGCATACCTAAATTATTTGAATCAATAGTGTATTCGCAGCTTATAGAGCGATGTGTTGGCTCAATCTCTCCCAATCAGCATGGGTAGATAGATCAACGACTACTAACTTACTTGAATTTACCTCCCACGTTATTTCTGGCTTCCAGTGAGGCATGCAAACTGACTGTATATACACAGATTTCAGTAAAGCCTTTGATAAACTCCCTCATTCCATAGTTATATTTAAACTCGGGAGGCTGGGTTTCCCCCCTGTTCTTCTCGACTGGGTTTCTTCCTATCTAAGAGACAGGACATATCGTGTGTCGCTCCGTGGCTCTACCTCAAGAATCTTCAGGGCTTCATCTGGTGCCACAAGGCAATAATCTCGGTCCTCTACTATTCGTTCTTACCATTGACGACATTATCCATCTGACCTCGAACTCGTAAGGACTTAGATATGTACGTTTCTGGAGTTGTGCGAGCATAGTGGCTTCCACCTCAATTTTGAGAAATGTTAGGCTATGATCTTTTCTAGGAGCCCTAATCCACAAGCTTGGGATTACAACTTTGCGGGGAATGGTCCCCGTCGTGTGCTGTCCGTAACCGACCTTGGGGTAAAACTTGATAGGAAACTTGACTTTACTCTTCAAATTAATTGTATCGCGTCTAGATGCAGTTTAATCTTGGGCTTTGTTAAGCGTTGGTCTAGAGAGTTCTCGGATATACCAACATTGATTCATTTGTATTGCTCCTTAGTTAGAGCTATTCTAGAGTATGCATCTCAGGTCTGGTCGCCCTACTACGCTGCTCATTCCAAGCGTATCGAATTGGTGCAGCGTAATTTTCTTAGATTTACGCTATAAGGGCTGCTATGGAACGATCCGCTTAGACTCCCGCGCTACACCGACCGCCTCTGGTTGCTTGGTTTGCCCTCGTTTGAGAAAAGGCGCAAAGTCGTTGACTTGGTTACTCTCGAGATGGCACAGGTTGAGGAAGCACTCCATCTGAGGTTAGCCTTCACTAAGAAGTGCTCCCTTTCTCTCTCATTACCTAAAATGTTCATATGAGCTGGAACCCAGAGAAATATTTATGGTATCAGAAAAGACACCCTCAACGGCACCACAATTCATCTTGGAGCCGTCAATGAGCAGTAGTTTGTCTCTTCATTCCTAGACGGAATTCTGACACTGAAGCTCTTCGTAAAATCCAGGTTAGGTACAGTGTAATCAGACACTGGAGTAGAAGATCCGCCCGGTGTTAAGTCGAAGATACCACTGCGGTCATAGGACATAGCAATTCAGCAGCCAGACTATTTCAGTCTGATTGTACTGCATGACGGCTGATAATTGATGTTGAGATCAAGAGGCAGGAATTGTAGCATGATTGAGAGCCTCCGTTAGGATAGTGCGTAGCGCCTTAGTAGCCCCAATACAAGCGGTTCTTTGCAACTTATTCAATTTGACCTTGTTATACCCCTTCTCCACGGCCGGCCACGAGACTAGACAGCCGTCAGTTAGGATAGGACGTAACACAACTGTATACATCCATAGGGTCATTCTAGGCTTCAGGATAGGTCGTACCACAGCTGTACACATCCATAGGGTCATTCCAGGCTTTAGCCCCCACCTTTTACTAAAAGTGCGCTTGCAGGCATAAAGGGCCAAATTTGCCTTTTTGACTTGTTTTTCTATATTTTTCTTTCAGTTCAACTTGGGGTCCAGAAACTCCCGTAAGTACTTAACTCTGGAGGATAATGAGAGTTGACGCACATTTCGTTTGGGCATTCTGCGTACTTCAGTTTTTGGCGAAGAGCATCAACTCGGTCTTTCCGAGATACATCTTTGTACTATCTGTTAACTTTACTTAGCTTGCTCTCCATTATGTCGCGGATTACGGAAAGGGATTTTTCCGATACCAGGATTGCCAAATCGTCAGCATCTGTGACAGTCTTAATTCTGTCCTGGTCGAGTTTCAGAAGTATCTTATTCATTACGATCCGCCAAAATAGGGGAAATAGAACTCCGCGTCCTCCTAGATACTAGATACGCCGATCCACAAGCTTCTGTAATGTCCTCTTGACTGGAGGCCCGTTTTCCGACAAGGTGGTGATTTCTGAGGAAATCAGTTTAATTGTTTTGTAATAAACTGCCGCATTTTTGAAGGGAGCTTGTTCGCGACTGGTTTAATGACTTCGAAAAGAAAACAAGAACTGCAAGAAGATCATCTTGGACAAACATCTGTTCAAATATAGAGTCAACAACAGAAGCGGTTAGATTCCGCAAGTCAAAACCACGACTCCGCTGGGTCACCTCTATAAAGATGTCAAAACATTGATTGGATAGAAGACAAACAAGAAATGCTCGAACATATCGTCTCTACCTATTTCCTTGGGTGTACGGAAGAGAATATGCAAGACCGACCACAAGATGTTTCGACAACTCTGCTCTCCATAGAAGATCCAACGGCAATCAAGGAATGCACAAGCAAGGACAAGGTAGCATGGGCGGCAAAATCTTCTGTGAATACAAATCTGCAGTTGTTCGGGGGTGGACTGCGATGTATGTTGCGCTGTTCTTAAATACAGATGAGATTAGGGCAGGTGTAAGAGAAATGATTCAAAACCCAAATTTCTTCTTATAATCCCATATAATGCGTTTTATAATTTCATTACACTATTAGTTCACTTTATGCAATTAATTTAATCACTACAAATGAACTTTAATTACTTTACTTTACAAAAACTCTGTATAAACTATATAAACTTGTTGAAAGTCTTACTGTGTTGTGATGTGTTGTGCTCAAAACTTCTGAAGACGAACTGATCTGTGATCATCTAGCGGATTGATTTGCAGCAGTAAAAACTGATGAGAATCAGAACATCTGGCTAGCGGATCGCACCGAGATGATGTTGAACTTGAATGGACCACAGGGTGACTATAATCTGTAACTACATTTATTAGAAATTTGTGATTGTTAATAAATTATGTTTTCTCTTTTCAGGTCGGAACAGCAGTGCTTTACTTTGAGAAGTATTACCCCTCGGCGCCACAGCGAGGAGTTATATCACCTCTGCTCTGGAACGTTTCTCTTAACAAAATCCTTACATCTCTCGTCAGCAAAAATAACAAAGCGATAGTGTACGCGAACGACATTATACATTATACTTCCTTCCTACGGTCGGTGATGTAATGAACTCTGCGTTAAAAGACATCTCAAGATGAGCAGAAACCAATGGCCTTAAGGTTAATTCTCATAAGATGGAAATGGTACTTTTTACAAGAAAATGCAAATTTCCTATTTGGAAACCACTAAAACTTAGAGGTAGTGTTCTCAAAATCTCTCCGGAAGCAAGGTTCTGGGTGTCATATTCGACTGCAGACTAAATTAGAAACGGAATATGGAAGAGAGAACAAAGAAAATACTCAACGTTTGCATGCAAAAGAACTTTGGGGAAGAAAAGGCTCATGAAACCGCATATTGTACATTGAATGTACACAGCAATCATCAGACCCATTCTTAAATACGGAGCGATAGTTTGGTGGGATGCGGTTGGCAAGTAGTCTGATGTCAACTTTCTAAGGAAGATGCAGAGACTAGCTTGCTTGAAAATAACCGGTGCGATAAAATCCACAACATAAGCTGGTCTGGAAGCGATTTTACACCTGTAATCCATAGAACAAGAGAAACTTATCAAGGACAAAGAAGGGAACTTGATAACAACAGACGATGAACAAAAAGATGACACGAGCACTTCAGTGAGGTCAACATCAATACCAGCACTAGCATAACAGAGTCAATTGGGGAATGTGTTACGCAATGAAGACAGTATACCAGAGCCAAGCATCGTCGAAGTAATAGAGGCAATAAGGAACCTCAAGAATAACAAAGCAGCTGGGGAAGATGGACTACAAGCTGAGCTTCTAAAAATCAACCCAGCACAAAGTGCAGAAATCATCACACCTCTACTCAGAGAGGCCTGGTCAAGTGACAACATACCAAAGGAATGGAAAATGGCATAATAATAAAATTACTCAAGAAAAGAAATCTACAATAATGCAGCAACTGGCGAGGCATCACTCTGCTCAACACGATAAACAAGCTACTAGCCAGCATTATAATGAATAGAATATCAGATAAAATTGAACATAACGTACGTGACCACCAAGCTGGCTTCAGACCGCGGCATACGCCGCTATTCGTGGGATTCGTGGACTTACGCAGAGCGTTCGACACCATCAATATTGAAGCAATATGGTCTGTCCTTCGGAAAAGAAATATACAAGAAAAATATATAGATATCATAAAAGATCTATACGAAAGTGCGGAGAACGTAGTGCTTCACAATGGCAAAACAGCGCACCCCTAATAATCAACTCAGGAGTCAAACAAGCCTGCCTAATGTTACCCACACTATTCAACATAGTACTTGACGATGTACTTACACTGGCTACCAGAAACTCAGAAGGAATAATATGTGGGGAAAGCAGCCTGATAGACCTAGACTACGCCGATGACATCGCGATAATAGCCAGAAGCCACAGCGATATGCAGAGGAGCATTGATAACCTCCACACCACAGCACTTACAGTGGGCCTAGAAATAAGCACCAGCAAAACAAAGATCATGTGGATCAATGACACGGACCAGAACCTAATAACAATCGGTAGTACCACAATTGAAGACGTGGAAGAATTCACTTACCTAGGCACCACAATCACAACGAACGGAGGCACAGACAAAGATATTCAAAGCAGACTGAATAAGGCAAGACAGGCATTCGGCAGGCTGTTCAAAATATGGAAATCCTCACAGATAACACGCAACACCAAAATAAAAATCTTCAACGCCAGCGTCATATCTGTCCTACTATATGGCTGTGAAACTTGGAAAACCACAAAACTGAACATACAAAGCCTGCAGACTTTCTTGAACAAATGCCTGAGAATAATATGCAAAATATTCTGGCCCAACAGAATCAGTAACGCTGACCTATGGAATATAAACAATCAGTCACCCATACATCAGGTAATAAAAGAAAGAAGATGGAAATGGATCGGACACACGTTACGGGAAAACCCAGAAGCCATTTCAATAAAAGCACTGGAGTACAACCCTATAAACGGAAGAAGGACAAGAGGCAGACCCCGACAAACGTGGAAAAGAACGGTCGATGCAGAACTTAGTAGCGCCGGTCTAACATGGGAAGAAGTAACAGCGAGAGCCCAGAACAGACAAGACTGGAGAACATGTGTACGCTCCCTATGTTCCCTCGAGGAATAAGGGTATAAAAAAACAAAAAAAATAAAACATCCATAGAACTGCACATCAAAAAAATGGCAGCCTTAGTAGCTCTCAGACTAAGAGAAAATAGTCAATGGTCGTCACAGAACTTTGGATACGCTATACCTCACAACAGATGATATGAAATCACAGTACGACACCGGAAAACCCTTATCATTCTAGCAGAGAAGACTGGAAGCACTCTTATAAAATTATTAGTGACACATGTATCAAAAACAGAAAACGGCGTCAGAGTTGAAGTCTTTTCGGAAGTGCTGCAAATAGAACAGTCTTATAGACTTACAAATGAATGCAGCGGCTTCCAGGCAGAAATATATGCTATAATGAAAACTGCACTCGCTGTTCAACCAAAACAGATGTCAGGGACTGAGATCACCATTTGCGTGGATAGTCAAGCAGCACTAAAAGCGCTGAACTCCAAATTGATAAACTCGAAATGTGTTAGAGACTGTATCAATGCCATTCCAAGAATCATTTCACATCTTATGGTTAAGCTCTGGAATCCAACATGTCAAGATAGAGGGAAATGAAAAAGCTGACGAACTGGGCAAAAAGGGTTCAAATTCAGATACAGACACAGCCATGGAAAGGGTTCATCCTCCTCTTAATACGGTAAAAAGTCAATATTATTCGAATAGGACTTCGGAACCGTGGGAAAATATTACTTATTGTCTCACAACACGTTGTCTATGGCCGAAAATAAACTTTAAAAGAACTTCAAACCTCCTATCCTTCGAGCACTAGAACAATCGTCGGTGTCCTCACTGGTCATAGTGCAATTGGAGCTATGGCCGCTAGACTCGGCGTTTCATCGAATGAATTCTGTAGAAGCTGTAGTGATGAGGAAGAAATTGAATCCATAGCTCACCTGTTCTGCGAATGTTCAGCTCTACAAGATGATGACGTACGCCTCATATGGGTACCAGGGCAAAGTGATATTCTGGGTAACTGTAGAACTGTCGAGCTAGCGAGAATCGATACTACTCTTCCCAACTCGGACTGGTGATTCATCAGCCGCTAGCCATATCTCCACCTGGTTCGGTTCTGCGCCAACGCCTTCAACTGTGGCCACGAATTGTTGATTTGAGTAGCTCTTGACAGATCTTCTCCATGTGCTGCGCGTTCGTCCACTTCGGCGTCTTCCTTAGATCACGGGAAATTCCAATTTAGAGTCTTCGTGCGATGTTGCTATAAACTTTTTTTTAGTGTGTGGCCTATCCATTGTTACTTTTGCCTGCGAATACTGGTGTCTATCCCGCCTTAGCCTGTTAGTCTAGTCTAGGTCTAGGTCTTCATTGGTAATGGTCTCTGGTCAATGGATGTAAGGATGAGCCGAAGACATCGATTAACAAAGGCTTATAGTTTAAATGTTATTTGACAGGTCACTTTCCATATTCCGTACAATAGAACAGATTTTACGTTAGATTCCAAGAACCAGAGTTGTATGCGTCTGGAGATGTTGTTATTGCGACATATCTCAGCAAGAGTACCTACTACATGCAATTCGGGCCTGTACATCAGCTTTAGTTTAGTTATCTGCTTAACTATGCTTTTATCCACTTATCCACTTGCTCTACTTTCTGCTCTCCCAGATAAACTTCGTATTGTCTCCTGTTGTTGGATAAGAGACAAACATCGTCGGCATAGCCCAGGTACGTAAGGGTTTTCCTTGGTGTAGGACGAGACATTGGCCTCCTGAGTAGGACTCCTTTATGATGGTGATAATTTTCTTTGGGAGGCCTCTCTTACGTAAAGCTGCCCATATATACTCGCGATCAGCGTTTTCAAACACTTTCTCAAAATCGACAAACATTGCATGTAAAGGAGACTTTTCTTTATTTGGCGGATTGCTCGATGATAATTCGGAGGGTGTTGATGTGATCGCTGCAGGACAAACCTTCACGAAAGCCTGTCTGTTCATCATTTAGAGTGCGATCGTTTGTTTGATTGATTCACAATAAGATGACTTTTTGCCATCAATTTGGAGACTGCAGTTAAAACACAGATACCGCTCCAATTGCTACAACTCCTCCTTCACAATTACGCCTGTTTGCCATTCAGTGGGTTCTCGGTTTCCCAACGAGAAGAATATAAGCCGTAGCAGTTGATGTTCCTCCGTGACAAGTACGGATCCATTAGTATCTCTTACAGGATGTTCAGATGCCTTTCCTGCCAGTTTTTTTGCAATCTTGTATAGATCTCCACTGCCACCGCGGTAGGCCGCTTCTTCCTTTTCTGCTAGCGCGTTGATATAGCTGCGTTTGTCATATCTTAATCTTCTTTGGACCCTTTTCTTAGGGATCGGTATGCAGTTTTGAGATGGTTGTTTAACTGCAACGTTGGTATCAGAATTGATACGGTCTTTAATCTGCTTCCATTCTTGTATTTTAAACCACTGTGTCACTGATCCATGGTCGTCTTCCACTCAATAATCGTTAAGCGTGTTCTGCACCACAGCTCATAAAACATTCCTTCATTTTGCCATTTTTGGCCAATAGAGTCGTCGGTGTTATACGCAGTGCATCAGCTTTTTGGCGCAATGCGGTGATATATGCGTTTCGGATGTTCGGCGTTCTGCACATTGAGCCGTAGCATGTTAGATATTGTGTTACGTGGTCATACTTCTGTCGTGCATAAGCTGTTGCAAGGTGGTGATTACTGCCAATATCAGCACCGCACTATGATCTTTCTTCGAAAAGACACTTTTTCCAACTTTTCGAAACAGCAATATGGTAAATTTGATTCTGGGGTAACCTAGGATGTTAATTGGCATTTTTTGTGTTTAAATAAGGATCCACCAATGACAAGTTGCCGCAAGTTATAAAATTCAATTCCGAGTCCAAACTTCCCCATTACATGTTCCAGGCCAATATTGTTAGAGCCAATCTTAGCGTTGAGATCCCCCATAACTATTTTGATATCACCTTTAGGAACGTTATCAAAGGTGTCGCCAAGGAGCTGGTAGAAGGCCTCTTTAGTTGTTATATCCTCTTGTTCGGCCGGCACATAGCATTGAATTATTGAGATGTTACGTACCCTGGGCCAGAATTTGGCGATGATAATTCGGTCGGATATTGGTGACCAGTCCGGTAGTGATTGGCGGGCAAGCTTGGTTAACAACAAGCCTACACCTGCCATGCAGGGTGCATCTAATTCTTCCTGGCCATTTTATAGCAGCACGGTTTCAGATGTGGGTGATGTAAACTCTCCACTTCCTTTGCATCTAGTTTCGCTTAACCCTAAAATATTTATTTTGTACTAGGATATTTCCCTGACTGACGTTTCGTGTTATAAGAATTGACGTTTCGTGTTATTAGCCTACCAATTCAATCACAAGGAGGGCTGCTTCTTGAGGCGTGCTGGGAATCACCGAGAGTGTATTTGTATAGCTTGCAGATCCTCTTTAAGCCGTAGTGTCCTGGCTAATGCATGGGTTTCCCTCTTCCTCCTTTCTCAACCGGGCTTGGGACCAGTCACGGCGAGTTCGCTAGCGAAATTCAATCTGGCAATTATACAAGCATTCCTTAGGATTGCAAATTATATATGGCAAAGGGGACACACTTGCCTTACTACCCGGCAAATCTGGCCAATCCTTTACCTAAGCCATCAAGTGAGCTTATCCCGTAACATTATAACTTATAGGCTTTGGCTTGGCTGTCATTTCGGGCGCCTAATAGGCATACACGCCGTCAGACTCGGCGCGCCATCAAATGCGGAGCAAGAGAAAATCATCTTCCACTTTCACTACAACTACTCGGATATAGCCAACTGCAGGAGCGGGTTTTGGGCTCCCCCTTTTCCAAAGAGTTAACCGAATTATATGTTACTAATGTCAGAGATTTAGCTAAATAGATTCTAGTCACGGTACAGGGCTGTAAGCCTTGTCGCCTCGTGCTCTAGTCTACAATATTTTTGGGCTCTTCGAGACCTAGTTTCTATTGGTGACAATGTTCTAGATCATCTCATCAGGAGCTCCTAGTCAGCTACTTATTTTCTTTTTGGGTTTAAATAGGGTTGAGTGCAAAACCTTCTTACTTGTATTTATCGACCATATTCGGTTAATTTCAAAACTTCGGCAAAACTTTGGCCACGCCCTTTAGTACACTAGACAACCGTCTGTCAGTAAATATTAGACGTAAAGTAATTGTTATTCAAGAACTAATCTCGTAATCGTAATAAATTTGTGATATTTTACACCTCTATTTGCATAATAGAAATAAATTTTCATGTCTTTTCGCAAAAATTAAACCAAAATACATCCTCATTAGCCACTATTTTTGCCATACACTTTATTAGAATTGTAACGACAACTTTCGGGCATTGTAGATACATTTTGTTGGACCTAGACAAATGACCAAATTCGTGTGGAGAGGGACACCCCAGAGTGTTGTCATCTCCCCACTACTTTAGATCATTGCAATGAATAAGATCTTGTTCACATTGGACGGACATAGATGGGATTAGGCAGTGGCGTATGCGGATGATGTGGCAATTTTGGTTTCAGGAAGGTTTCCAACAGTGATAAGGTGCTTTGTGTAAAGTGAACGCTTGGGCTACCAGCTGTGGACTCAGCGGTAATCCAGGCAAAACTGAACTGATGCTTTTTACCGCAAAAACCAAGATACCAGTCTTTAATCTCAGGTAGAAAATTTTACCCACCGTCCTCTCTAATGCTCTTATCGGTTTTTCTCCCACACCTAGTTGGAGCCACTGACCCATCTTCTCTCTGACTTCCCGCTTGATTAATTTCCACTTGGAAGTTTCGAGCTCCATGTCCCGGTTTAACCTGTCCATGAAATTCAAAATCTCCCTCGTTTCCCTAAACTCATTCGGGAGCCAGACAGAAATTCTCTTTAACCTGGGCACGTCATTTTTCCCAACCACTTCCAGGTTGGCACTTCAAGGCTTCTATCTGCCACTCCTCGAACTTTGTCGTTAGACTCAACTGGTTTGTTAAGTCCACGATCTTGCTTTCAGAGTGTATTTTATCTATTATTGCCACTTTCAGTGATTGGCTCACTACTTCACTGAAAGTGGGTGCCTTTCCTGTTTTTATTTTCTTCGGTAAGGGAGAGGTAACCTCCTCCGACCTATTTCTTTTTCCGCTATCCACTGCCTTTTTGGTTGCAGGTATAACCTTCCCCTTGTTGGCAGTCTCTGGCTTCTTTACACTTCCTTCCTAGCCTTCTTCCTCGTCTTCTCAAGCACATCCGGAGTTATTCACCCCATCGGTCTCCTTGCCATTCCGGCAATTCCACCTACGTCTCCCTTAGGAATTGCGGTTTGCTGTTCCGAGCGAGAGATTTCCCTCGCAGGTGCTGCCAATCTCTTGATCAGCATCTTCGAGATCGTCTTCTCACTCATCCCAGCCGCCCGACACTTCCTTAACCATTTCTTGTCCGAACTGTTCCGCTTCCGCTCCGCTTATTCCTCACTGCGGTCGGGCAAGAAGTGGTTGTTTATACAACAGTCAATTCCGTTCGTGTGTCCGTTTCATTGTCCTTGTTCGTCATCGATGTTCCTGCTACTGGCGAGCTGTCCAACCAACCAACTTTGCAAGAGCCAGGCCCGACGGTGGTCGTAGCTTCCACCGACGTTTGGGTGTATATCCCCACCCGAGTCGAATTACCTTTAGTTGTGTATAGAGTTACCTTCTCTCCGCAACATTAGCCAGCACTCTTGGTAGAGACATGACCGTACCAAGAAGTCTGTTTCCAGCCGCCACCACGGGGAGGTTGTAGTCGCACTGCCATCAGTGCACACAGTTCCGGCACGCAATACTACGTATTACATGTTATCCCCCTGTGCACCTGACGGCTTTTTTTGTACCTACTACCTTGAGATCTACACACTAAAAAATATTATTTCGGGTGGGACAGTCGGACTAAGAGAATCAGGTCGCTGGAGGGCCAAAACTTATGGCCATAGCCGCATCCTGGATCTGCTGCCAAGAGAACTGGCCACACCTCTCACTACATCACCCCAAAGCTGAACTTTGGTAAAAACTTCGCGGTAAAGATTCTCACTAGAGTGGAGTGGAAGAACGGTGAAGTGATGTAAGCCTTCGACACAAGGATATTCACCGACGGCTCTACGACAATCGGTGTCGGTGCGGGTACTTTCTCGGAGACACTCTGTATATTAGAGTCTTACCGCCTTCCGGATCATGCGAATGTCTTTTAGGCTGAAGTACTGGTCATCCTAAAGATTTGTCAGATTGCGAAACAAACACTAATCCCCGATAGACGGGTCAGCATCTTTTCCAGGCTGCCATCAATGCTCTCGACTCGGCTATCATATCTACAAAGCTGGCAGAATGTCGTCGGGAAGAACTTTCCTTTCTCTGTGATTATCTTGAAGTGACCTTGCTCTTGGTGCCAGGTCACATGGGCATAGAGGGAAATGAGACGGCCGATGCGCTGGAGGTGCAGGACACTATCCTGCAATTCCCCTCTGTGGAAACTGTTCATGTCTCCACGGGAGCTACAAGGGGTGCCTTTCTATCGTACCACTTAGGTTAGGTTAGGTTAAAGTGGCTGCCTAAGAAGGCACACTTAGGCCTATGAGGCCCTTTGTGCTACCACATTGAGGCTCGAATTTAACAACCCCATAGAATTACCTAAGGAATAAGAGGGTTAACATGTTGCCCCTGTGCAACGAAGCAGTTTCTTGTATCAAGTGGAACCAGTTCACGGGAAGTCAAAATAATTTTGACTGAGTTGTGAAGGGTGTTCATCCTTAATACGTCGTCGGGAACCATTTGTAGGGGGAGCCCGAAAACCGGTTCCTACGGTTGGCTAGGGCCGGGCAGTTACCGAGGAGGTGAAGTATGGTTTCCTCTTCCTCTTCGTCGTGGCAACTCCTACAGAAGTCGTTTGAGGGCTCGCCCAGCCTATCGGCGTGTCTACCTATGAGGCAGTGACCCGTGATTACGGCTACTGTACTGCTAATTATTTTGCGTCCGAGTAGGATGAGCGCTCTTGACCGCTTAGGGTCAAGCTTTGACCATATCTGTCGGGTAATCAGGCAGGTGTGTTCCTCTTGCCAGTTAGTGTTAGCAATCTTGAGAGCCTCCTGTGAGAACTTCAGTTTGCATGTAGCCAGCGGTTTACCCGGCTGGTGGTTAATGTCCGAATCAGGACGTGTGGTACGGATTCTCGCTAGTTCGTCGGCTCTGCAATTGCCCGGAATATCACTATGTCCAGGCACCCAGATGAACCGTACTTTCAGATGCTCAGCTATGTCATTTAGTGTTGAGCGACATATTATAACCGTTTTGAAGGTTGTGTATACATTGTCTGTAGGTAGCGTTAGTTGATTCAGGCGGTCCGCAGCTACCTTTATAGCCATGATTTCTGCTTGAAACACGTTGCAGTAGTCAGGCAAGCGGAATGAGACATCGAGGTCCAAATGTTCCGAGAATATTTCTCCACCCACTTCGCCATCCAATTTGGAGCCGTCAGTGTAGAGATGCACTAAGTTTCCCCATTGGGGAGGACCTTTCTCCCATTCCGATCTGTTGGGAAAGAAGGAATCGAATTTTATTTATCGAACCACTTATCCGTTGCTAACTCCAGCTGGAGCAACCTGTCCACGTGGTCATATCCAGGACGATGTGGCTGTTCTTTAAGAAGAGTAGAAGCCGTGAACTCATTCACAGATCCTGCACAGACATTGCTAGGGCAGTCTCGGTAATAACGGGACACTGGCCGGTGGCCAGAAAACACTGGCCGGTGGCGGAGAAAGAAATCCTTGTTCACTTTCTTTGCAAATGTCTGGCTCGAATTCAGGCAGGTATCGGGCATCGTGCACCAGGCAGGTTTTTTGTTAATGACCTTATGGAGGTCTCAAGCCTAAGAGTTGGAGAGATAATCTATTTCCTAAACCTTACCGGCACAGATCTTCTAACCCTAGGAGATATACACTTATTATCTTGTCACGAGATGTGGTAACAAAACGGAACACCTTAGTGCTAATTAGACCCTGGGCATAGTATAGATATGATATGGTATCTATTCTAAGCCCTGGGTCGCCTCATCAACCAAGCAACCAACCAGATACTTTTTGTGCGACTAATTTATATTTATTTACATTTTTACAGCAAAACCAAGCAAAAAAGTTTTTATCATTCGTTTGACTCAACATTGTCCTGTACGTTATATTGTCTGGAACATGAATGATTGAATAATAATTTTTGTAGAGATTAACCGAAACTGACCAGCGATGATTAACTCATTCGAAGATGCGATAAGTTAACGAATCGTGGCAGTAGTCGTTAATAATAAATTTTACATATTACTATCGTAGGTTTACGCTTCATTTCGTTATTTTGTAATTCACCAAATTAAACTGATAGTATTTTAAATTGATAACGTAAACAAACCTTCTCTGGTAATTTTACTTCTTGCTTTATCTGTGAATGTACAAAACATGCTACAAAATTCTATACTCCAACCCGAGAATTGTAATTTAAATACTTTCCATCTGGATATAAAATTCAATCTAAGGCTCCAACCAGTTTGAAATTCCCATACTTCCAAGAAGCAACACAAGCAGACAACATGACGAGCAAAAACTCACAAATCCGAGGACAATCATTTGACTTATTTGACAGCGAATGGACGCACAGGTTTATTCGTGGATAAGATTTTGACTAAATCACAGCAGATGTTTTTGTAAAATGCTAAACCTTTCCGCGGATATAGTGTGCATATAAAACATAGTGCAATTAAATACAAAATGTAAGGAAAATATTCGATTTTGTTCAGGAACGGCTACTTCGGAAAGATCAAAGTGCTGAAACTAGTGTGAAGCCCAAGTGTTGTGTTTTGGTTTTTAGTTTACATTCACTTGTTATTGTATGAGTGCCTACAAGTTATTATGATGCCTTTTTGAGTGAAAAAAAATTAATATTAAATTACAAAATTTCAAATTATCTTCAAACATAATATTAAAATCTTGTTGGGTGTTACACGGGATGGTAGCTTGTTACAATTCTTGCCCCTTTTCATTTCATTTTGTTATGGCTCTGCTCAGCTTTTTGGACAAAAAATATTTGTGTTAGATCGAATAAGTGCTATGCCGGAAAACAAAATCAAAATTCGAATAAAAGTGATTTACTGACGAAATGGCCTTTACGCCTTCAGAGACGATTTTTGGATCTTTCAATTCTGTTCTGTGGCTGCTTTTCTTCTTTGGACTCAGGGGTAAGTTGAGATTATGAGAATTCTTCATAAATTTATTAATGGAGGAAACAATACAAATATTTACTTTACCGGATTTGTGTTTAATGTTAGGTTCAATCTGATTTTGTTCAGAAACGTTTTCTTTGCAATAACATTGCCCACTTAAATAGCTTACAGGTAAAATTTCCTAGATACAGTTTTTGGATACTTATTCTTTCTCACAAAAGAATAAATCATTTCGCGGAATCTTAAAAGCTTAAAGTAATCATCTTGTAGTATCACTATCACTACTCATTATATAGCAAAGTCACTCGCCGCGTATGTCAGGCTGTCTGTCTGTCTGTACGCGATTTTCGCTGTAATACTGTTCCGATTATCTTGATTAGATAGATTGATTGAGGAGGAAGGTTTCGATGTACAATTGATGAATGTTTAGTGTAAATAAACTGACCTATGACGATGATTATCATTGAGTTCGGGGAAAAAACAATCGTCGATGAGGTAATCTTCACGTATGATTCTTAAATTTTTGGTGATATGTGAAAACAATGTATATTGTTCCCCCTAAAGAATTATTCTATTAAAAGAATGCCACAGCAACAATACAACACAACAGTATCAACTAAGAAGTGACATGTAAAAATAATTAAATACGACGCTCACTTACCTAAAGTGCAAGTAACGCCGGGTACACGCAGCTAGTACCATATACTGCTCAGGCACAAGTGTATTCGTACTTGGCAGCTTAATTCGATATAACATATCCTTCTGCTAGTAGACTTTTTGTAAATGATCACTAATTATATATTCACATTGGTTTGGCGTTATTTTATTTCAAATATCCTAAATTTTACTTCTTAATATTTCCGTTGTTGCACTGTCTAACAGCTGGCTTCGTCATCCTGAAATACTATTTCATCGACAGAATAGTGCCTTTTAATCGATGATAGCAATTGTATTGGGAGAATACTTTGATATTTGATGGCATTAATGGTGCCAGCAACAAAATATAAATTACTAAATTGTATGGGACACGCAAGTACGTCCGTGAACGTAGCACTACAATTTTATAAAATCACAATTCGGATTGGTGGATTAATTGTCGTGAATATGTCGCTAATTTGTCGTGAGGGAAAATAATTTGTCTCGCTTAATTTTTTAAAAATAACTCCTGGTGATGCTAACTTCATATTCATGTTAGCATTACCACCAACAAAAATTAATTTTAATTAACTTAATTAACGCTGACATAATAGAATTAATCCTTCTAACTCAGAAGGCGCACTTCTTAGGCAGAAGCCTAGAATAATTTGACCTATTCGCCCAAATATAACAATAGGTGCATAGACCACAGAGATCGTTAAAGCAAATCCTTGATAAGAGTCAGGTCAAAAAGAGGAAACATATTCACGACGTTTTGCGTTTTATAATAATAATAGTGTTTCAATTCGAATAGAGAAGGATCAAAATGCAAAACAAACAAAAAAGAGAAATTAAGACCAAAACCAGTGCGAGCAAAAACACGAATTAAAAATTGTTTTTTTTTTGCTCCTTTTAACCTAATATTAACCTAGAATTAACCCTTCTAACTCAGAAGGCGCACTTCGCAGGCAGAGGCCTGGAAACAATTGACCTATTCACCAGAAAATAACATATTATATTGAGGTGAATGAGGCTCCCATAACCCATGCAATAAAATATTAGTAAACAAAAAAGAGAAAAAAAAACACTCCCAAGCACTACAAAAGGGGTGGGTGCAAAGACAACAGAGATCGTTTAAGCAAAACCTTAGTCAAAAGTTACCCTAGAAATCGTGCCGCCTACATACTACATTTCGCTTTCAAAGGCTTATCCAAAGCATTTCAAACAAAAAGAAAGCAGCACAAACAAAACAAGGAAACTCAGCAACACAACATACAAACAGAGAGTCACGGGAGCACAGAAAATAGATAGTTCTTAAACAACACCTTACTTAGAGTTAAATCAAAATTAAAGAATTAACAGCCCTACATAAACGATTCATTGGTTCATGCATGCCGTAATTTGATCTGGATGGTTCAACATGCAACAAAGGCGGTCTTCGAAGGTTATCTTGGGACTGCCTGAAGAAAACCCTGCTAACAAGCGAACTTGAGTCTATATTAGAGTTCAAGAGCTGGTGAATAAACACCAAGTCAGCGACTTTGCGCCTTTTCTCAAGCGAGGGCAAATCTAGCAACTGGAGGCGGTCGGTTTGGACGGGAGTCCTCTAAGCGCAAATCTAAGAAAACTACGCTGCACCGAATCGATACGCTTGGAATGTACAGCGTAGTAGGGCGACCAGACCTGAGATGCATACTCAAGAATAGGTCTAACTAAGGAGCAGTACAAATGCATCATTGGTATATCATTGGTATATCCGAGAACTCTCTAGACCAGTGTTTCCCAACCTTTTTTGTGCCATGCCCCACCTTAGCCTTTCTAAAATTCTTATGTGCCCCCCCCCCCCCTATGTAACATACATAATTTTTAATATTAAAAAATTGAATTGTTCACTTAAGAAACTTAAATGATAGGTTTTAGGAAGAAATCACTAGGAAATCGTTAACGAAACACAGGAAATTGTTAACGAAACACGATGGGCCATTCAGGTGCGAACAACTGCGTTGTGTAGCGAGATTTTAAAACGTCCGGGGTTCCCCGCGGATCCTGCCGTCTGCCGCAGGGAAGTTTACTTGACGACGCCAAACACCCAGTTGATATTTTGGTCTCGTCAAGCGAAATTATACCTAATAATTATTTACCGCAATTATTTAAGAATTTGCTTTTTTCGTTAAATTTGGCACCGAAATCTAGCATTGCATTTAAATGGCCCGGGGCGAAAGGGTTATACGTTAAACTCGTGTCGAGTCCATTTTCGAATTGCCCCCCTTAACAATCAAATTTCCCCCCTGTGGGGCGTGGGCCCCACGTTGGGAAACACTGCTCTAGACCATCGCTTAACAAAGCCCAAGATTAAACTGCCCCTAGACACGAAATAGTTAATATGCAGAGTAAAGTCAAGCTTCCTATCAAGCACGCACACGGAGACCATTCATCGCAAAGTTGTAATCATAAACTTGAGAATTAGGGCTCCTGGAGAAAGTCACAGCTTCGCATTTCTCAAAATTGATGTGTAAGCCGTTATGCTCGCACCACGCCAGAAACGTATCTAAGTCCTTTTGAATAAGGGCGGCGTCACCACCATCCTTAATATAACAGAAGATCTTCATGTCATCAGTCAGAGGGCCACTGTCGTCAATGGCAAGAACGAATAGTAGAGGACCGAGATGACTGCCTTGTGGTACACCAGATGAAGCCTTGAAGATTCTAGAGGTAGAACCGCGGAGCAACACACGATAAGATCTGCCACTAACATAGGATGAAACCCAGTCGAGAAGAACAGGGGGGAAGCCCAGCCTCCCTAGTTTAAATATTATTACGGAGTGAGGGAGTTTATCAAAGGCCTTACTGAAATCCGTGTATATGCAGTCAGTCTGCAAGCCTCGCTGGAAACCAGAAATAATATGGGAGCTAAGTGTCAGTTTAAGTGTCACTTTGTCCACATTAGTATCAAAAGCGTCTCCAATATCATTAGCAGACCTATACGTGCGGTTAATAGGCTCGAACATGCTGTGATAGGTCCGCGAAAAAGCAATCTGTAAAGGTGATCGATTGCGTAGGGAATAGGACAGTTCTCTAGGGAATACCAACGTCGCTTCTCGAGGGTAACAAGTAAGATTGTTGTTGCAGCACCACTCATAGAAAATGTGCAACTCTCATTGCAAAATCTCACAATCAGCAATAGCTTTGGGAGAAAAATCTTAATATCGTCCGCATATATAAGAATTTTACATCTTTGAAGCAAATACGAAATATCATCAATAGATAAGATGAATAACAATGGACCCAGATGACTGGGGAACGCCAGAATGAGCCTCAAAATCCTCAGAGAGTGCGCTACGAAAACGTACTCTATAAGTCATATTAGAGAAATAAATCCAAACATTAAGCGAGGGCGGGAAACCTAACTTAGCCAATTTAAAAGCAATGATAGAGTGAGACAGCCTATCAAAGGCCTTAATAAAATCAGTGTAAATACAGTCAGTTTGGTAACCATCCATGAATCCGCCCACAGTGCAAGAAACAAACTCAACCAAGTATGAAAGCGTTTACCTACCTTGAAGAAAACCATGCTGCCGAGTGGAGATTAAGCCTTTACACACTTCGGATAATTGGGATTGAATCAATAGTTCGAAGAGCTTAGGAATACAGGACAATTTAGCAATTGGCCTGTAATTGGA
This sequence comes from Leptarthrus brevirostris, assembly GCA_964036015.1. Taxonomy (NCBI): domain Eukaryota; kingdom Metazoa; phylum Arthropoda; class Insecta; order Diptera; family Asilidae; genus Leptarthrus; species Leptarthrus brevirostris. Next base: position 114,137,384 of record OZ038372.1, on the reverse strand, counting down.
AATGTCTCTCCTATTACCACTCTTGAAAATAGGAATTAAAAAGGAAATCTTACCGAGTGCTGGGAAATGGCCTCGCGAAAGAGACTTCCTGAATAGTAATAGCAAAGGCCATAATAACACCGAAGAACATTTCTTTATGACTGCAGCAGGAACCCCGTCAGGACCACTAGAAAAGTTAGTTGAAAGTTCAGTAATATGCTTCAACATGATCTACTCCGTGATAGATGGAACTGATACCATGGGTAAAATTCGGCTATTTATGTACGAAAAGTTTCCACTATTCTAATTCCATAGTCGATGGATAGTTATCAACCTTTTTCTTAGAGTTGACATATTCGAAAAATGCACGAGGGTCAGAGAATAATCTGTTCTTTATATTTTGAAGATATTCTTCATAGAGAGAACGAGAATTCCTGCTAGGAGTCGACACTGTCAACACCAAGGTACTTTTTCTAAAGTCTATTCTTCTTATTCCTAAGAGTCTTCAATTCTCTGTTAAACCAGGGTGGAGCGGAGTCTCTACCTCTAACCCGAAATAAGGGAACAAACGTCCCAAAAGCTTCATACAAAACGTCGTAGAGACCTGATACGTTACTGTCGATATCGTCACCAGACAAGAAAGTGTCTAAGTCAATCTCACCAAGATAATCATTCAAAGCCTCAAAATCGGCCGCTCTAAAGTTAAAATGATATTGGCTATCGAGGTTATCGACAAGCACGTCCGACAAACAATGAAAAGCAACAAACAATGCGGGGTGAAACACGTCAAGATTAATCAAGGCAAGGAGGCTGGGTTCAACAAAAGTGATCGTGGAGTTCGTAGAGAATACCAAATCAAGCTGTCTCCTCAAATTATTTCTCACATTGCTCATTTGGCAAAGTCCACAGCTAGCTAAGGTGTCGAGGAATAACGGTTGTCCCTCAGTCAAGTCATGGGGAAGAAAGCTATCGTTATCATCATCCTCTACACATCGTACATTGGGTAAGTTGAAGTCCCACACTAAGATAATTTCATCCTTAGAACCCAATCGATCATAGATGTAGTTAATATGCTTAATGAGAATATCATACTGACTCCAACCATTAATATCAACGACATTAGAGGTATATAACAACAAATTAAGAAGAGGTTGCTCGAATCAATTGAAATTTTTACTGAAACTTGTTCCAGCTCCTGTTGGTCAGAAAAAGATGGAGAGTCGAAATGAGTAGTATTACGAAAATTCTTGCAAGCTATGAGAACCCCACCACCAGCAAGAACGTAGATGGAAATTGCTTTTTCATACATAACCTATAGCAGAGACGAGAATGAACGACTACTTTGAGTTATTTCCCTGTTAAAGAAGTTTGGAATGATAAACATGATGGTTATAATATTTTGCAAAATTTGTCGTGGCAAAATTCTTTCAGAAAAATCCAATGTACTCTCTTCTGTGAGCTGGTAATGCCCGCTGTTGTCATTTATCGCTTTTTAATTAATTAAAAAAATTCTTAATCGACCGCGACAAAACATATCTCTTGCCACAACAAATTCATACTCATCATTCGACAAAATCCTGACCCAAAACCCCTTAGAAAAGTTCATTCGACTTGCTTCCATTAGCTGGTAATACCTACTGCCATTTAAGCGCTTTTTAATTAATTAAGAATCTTTAATTGACCGCGACAAATCAAAACTTTCCACGACAAATTCTAACTCATCGCGCGACAAAATCCTGACACCCAATTCCCCAAAAAAAATTAGACTGGACTCGCGTCGATGAGCTGGTAATGCCGGTCGTGGCGATTAAAATGCTTCTTAATGCCCAAAATCCCTGCAGAAAATTCGACTCGACTGGCTGTAGAGTGGTGGTATTGCTTTATGCCGCGAATTTTATGTCCTCTAATTGATTAAAACTCATTAATCGACCGTGGCATGACAAAATCTCAAGAATCGAACGAATTGTCCGAACAAACACGACAAAATCTCTAGAACCGAATAAATTTCTAAATGAAACCCGCTTTTGTGGTAGAAGGTATAGCTCTCAGAAACCCGACTCGCGGGTACCCGGGTATCCGGTTCCTACCCGGGTATCCGGCTCCTGCCCGGGTATCCGGTTCTCACCCGGGTACCCGATTTAAGTCGGGTACCCGATTCCTATTTAGATACCCGGTTCCAAGAGAGAATAGGTTCCATTATAAGGGTCAGTTCCAACACCAGAATCGATTCCGTAACAGGAATCGGTTCCTCTTGAAATCGTGAAGTTCAGATTCAGTTTCAAGGCCAACAGAGGAAATTTTGCATTTCACTAAGGAAATGTCTAGTTTCTTTGGAAATTACAGATTTTTTTGTAGGGAAATTACAAAATACGACTTATTTATTAATAAAAATTTAAAATTCCTTATACTCCCTACTATTAGTGACAATTTTTTATTGCAATTTCATTCTTATTAACAAGTTCATACGACGGAATCGATTCCCGGTGGCGGATTCGATTCTCACAGTGGAACCGGTTCCATTGATGGAATCGATTCCTATTTGAAACCGGGTACTCGTTTGGAACCGGGTACCCGATTGGAACCGGATTTTTGGTAGGAATCTATTCCTACCCGGTCGGGTGGGTACCCGGATTTTCGGGTTATCCGATTCCAACTGAGAGCTCCAGTAGAAGGTAGAAGAGCTGAGTGCTTATTTTTCCTTTTCTTTATTACAAAATCAAAAAAAGACAAAATCTTTGTTCTAGATTGTTGAAGCCAATCTTCTATTTATTAAGATAAATCAAATTGTTTGAATAAAACAATTTCTTACAGTGTTCTAATATTATTTAGTTATAAGAATATGTACAATTTTTTTGGTAAAGTAATTTTCATCTAGAATAATGGGCTAATCAAGCTGTGTGAAACTGGCCCCCTAAAACTCGATAATTTGAAATCAAAATAGTCGATTCGATTGACCATCGAGTGACCACTATTGACCAGAAGTAATTTTGATTGACCACCCTCCAGTCACGAAATATGCGAAAAAAATGTTTTCAAGGTCATCATCACTGCTGCCCCCCACATGTTATATTTACTCGTTTTTATTACTGGATAGGATTGACCACTTTTGAACACCCATTACATTTTTTGACAAAAACCAAAAAACCAAAAACCAAAAACCAAATATAATATATCTCGAACCCGGCAATTCTAGTTCGACGGGATGGTCAAACATGGAAAACGCTTATGATGAATGCCTTTGTATGTTTAAAATAGACACCAACTGCTTTTGGCGTTTGACCAACAGTCAAAATTTAAAAAAAAAGTCAAAAGAAGTCGGTATAGCAAAACGTGTAATTTTAAGTTCTGTATTCGGTTTTCAATGGATGGTCAAACGTTGAAATCGCTTAGGATGTCTGTCCTCGTATGTTTAGAATAGATTTCGTCTGCTTTCAACGTTTGCCCAACCGTCAAAATTTAAAAAAAAAGCAAAATAGTCGGTATAGCTAAGACTTGTAATTTTAAGCCCTGTAGTTGGTTTTCAGTGGGTGACAAACGTTAAAATCACTTAAGATGTCTGTTTTCGTATGTTTAAAATAGACACCAACTGTTTTCTACGTTTGACCAACCGTCAAAATTAAAAAAAAGTAAAAAAAAATTGGTATATCTAAAACGTCTACTTTTAAGTGTTGCATTCGGTTTTCAGTGGGTGGTCAAATGTTGAAATCGCTTAGGATGTCTGTACTCGTATGTTTAGAATAGATTCCGACTGCTTTCGACGTTTGAGCAAGTGTCAAAATTAAAAAAAAGCAAAATAGTCGGTATAGCTAAAACGTCTACCCTTAAGTGCTGTATTCGGTTTTCAAACGTTACAATCTCTTAGATATATGTTTTCGTATGTTTAGAATCGACACCAACTGCTTTGGACGTTTGAGTAACCGTCAAAATTAAAAAAAGAGTAAAAAAAAATTTGTATATCTAAAACGTCTACTTTCAAGTGTTGTATTCGGTTTTCAGTGGGTGGTCAAACATTGAAATCGCCTTAGATCTCTATCTTCGTATATAAATATCCTGCAATTTTGTGCACCAATGGTTGAAGAAAGTATGGGATTTTCCCCCGATTTCGATGTGAAAAAAATTTATAAAATAATTAAATTTCAAAATTTTCCATTCTTTTTTTGTTCAAAAGCAGCTATATTTAAATTTCTAATTGAAAAAACTCAATTTTAACCTTGGATTCTGAAAGAGCACACCAAAAGATATAAGGAAACATAGTCTTTATTAGAGAATTCTGCGTTTGTAATTATAAAAAAATGATGCTTGAAAATAAGTCGAAAAATCTGAATTCTTCGTCGTTAATGGGCTAGTAAATATACTAAATGTATGAAAATACTATTATTAACCGATTTCCAGGCTTTACCATACCCGTAAACCGCCACAGAGTGTTTGAAAATAGTCCGTCTATACGTTTTCCTGTTTTACTTCATATAAACCGATTTACACCTTTGTTCAACCGCTGAAAAGAGATTATAGAACTCAAAAGTAGATCCTTTCCCTATGCACCGGCATTTTTTCAAATTTCAACAGTTGGTCAAACGTCGAAAGCAGTTGGTGTCTACTCTAAACATACGAACAGACATCGTAAGCGATTTCAACATTTGATGACTCACTGAAAACCGAATACAGCGTTTAAAAGTGGAGGTTTCAGCTGTATCGACTTTTTAGATTTTTTTTTTAACTTTTGACGGTTGTTCAGACACTAACTATATTTTAAACCTACGAAGACAGAGATCTAAAGCGATTTCAACGTTCGACCACCCACGAAAAATCGAATACAGAACTTAAAATTAGACGTTTCAGCTATACCGATTTATTTTATTTATTTTTTATTTTGACGGTTGGTCAAACGTCAAAAGCTGTTGATGCCAAATCTAAACATACAAAGACACTCAACATAAGCGATTTCCACGTTTGACCACCCCGTCGAATTAGAATTACCGGGTTCGAAATATATTATGCGGAAATTTTTTGTTATTTTATGGGAGTTTTTTTTGGGGGTTGGTCAAAAAATTTAATGGGCGGTCAAAAGTGGTCAATCGATGGTCAATCAAATCCAGTAATGAAAACGAGTAATTATAACATTTGGGGGCAGCAGTGATGATGACCTTGAAAACATTTTTTTCGCATATTTCGTGACTGGAGAGTGGTCAATCAAAATTACTTCTGGTCAATAGTGGTTACTCGGTGGGCAATCGAATCGGCTATTTTGATTTCAAATTCTCGAATTTTGGGGGTCCAGCTTCACACAGCTGGCTAATCACAGTGTCGGAATTTTCTATTCATCTTCGGCATAGAAGGCTAATCATATCGTTGCAATTTTTTCACTCATCTTTGGTATAGAGATTTTCGAAAAATTACCTTCACTGTTGAAGCTAAAACCTAGCTCTTCTATTCTTCACCGATAAGTTATCACCTTCGCCTTTATTAAATGTTCCTACTCATCCTTTATTAATTAATTTATATTTTTTATATTTATTATACCATGTCAGCGTTTTGAATTATCATTCGCAGGCTTTAATTACATAGAACAATTGCATTGTATTTTTAAAAATGACTTATTATTTTTTAAACTGTATTTTCGAAATATTTAAAATCTTTGAAAGTCAAACAACAGAAAAGTGACTCCTGGATTATAATATTCGTTCATTTGATTGGTCGGCATAAAGTCCCGATCTTAATCCGATTGAAAATATATGGAGTTTTATTAAAAAGCACCGTCGACATCGTCGCCCGCGGACTGTGGAAATAGTAAGGAGAAGTTTAGGATATTTGAAATAAAATAACGCAAACCAGTGTAAAGACCTAATTATTACCATAAATTACCATTTACAAAAAGTCTAATAGCAAAAGGAGATGTTACATCGAATCAAGCTACCAAGTACGAATATACTTGTGACGTGTGACAGGGGGTATGAATACGAGCACGAATGCTGTATTTAGTATTTCTAATATACCAGCTGTGAATAATCATATTAAATTTTGTTTTTAACTATCTGGAATATATTTACTTTTAGTTGAAAATATTTTTTTATTTTGTGAATAATATTTCATTTCATAACAGATAACCGCCTTAAAAATGTCAGGGGTACGAATACACTTGTGTTTGTGTAGCATATGAATAATGAGGGACCATAAGGGAGGATTTTTTCCTTAGAAATATAGTTAATTTTAGGTTGATCATGCCTCTGTAATTTTTTCATATATTTATTTAATAAGTTATGTACCTTACATTTACACCAATTTTTTTTGCTACTTCAATGTTTGTTTGTCGTTAAGGGGTCATAAAGTCATCATTTAGCATTTATGCCGAAAATTTGCCGATTTTTCGTTACTAAAACAATTATTTTAATACAAGCGCACTGTTGCAACACTTTTATCCTTACGTATGTTTTATGTCATTGTGCCCTTCACAGTATATCTAAACTAGAACGTGTTGCTCCCTAGCGTTCATATAATAATAATAGTTTGAATACTGCAAAATGGGCGATCTTTAGGCAAAAATATTACGCTGAAGACGCCAAAATTTTCCGCGTTATTTCAAGTGCGAATGACTGTGCACTATAAAACTCTGACTTAGACGACTTTCATAATTGGTGTTCTACAAACTTCCTTCCCCTAAATATTAGCAAGTGCACTACTATTTCGTTCTCTCGATCAAGGAATCCAGTGCACTTAAACTACACCTTAGACGGTGGATCTCTAAACAGACTTGACAAGACCATAGATTTAGGGGTCGTGCTAAATACGACCTGTTTATTTGACGACCATATCAACACTATTGTAAACAATGCTAATTCTGCTCTGGGCTTCGTCAAGCGATGGTCTAAGGAGTTTGATGACCCATATATAACTAAACTCCTTTATTTTACGTTCGTGAGACCTGTTTTAGAGTATGCAAGTCCTGTGTGGTCTCCTTTTTATGCGACTCATATTAATCGTATTGAGGCTGTACAGCGTAGATTCGTTAGATTTGTCCTTCGCGGCCTTTCTTGGTTCGATCTTCTTCGCTAACCGATTCAAGCTTATTTCATTGGAGTCCCTTGAAAGTAAAAACGATAACTCCAGAGTTGTTTTTGCCTTCGATTGCTTGCGGGGCGCCGTTGATTTCCCCGAACTGCTGGGAGCTCTATATAGTATTTATCGATTCCCACTCGCCCCTTGAGGAACCAAAGCTTTCTCCATATTCCCCACCACCGCACTAATTGTGGTATATATGAGCCTATTACATCTATATGTCGTCTTTTTAATAATCGTTTTGAGCTTATTGATTTTCACTTATCTAGAGCTCATTTGAAGAATCAGCTTTGTTAGGATTACTTTTTCTTTTTCTTTGTAATTATATTGTTATATTTTTTGTAGTAGTCAGTATTTGATGAATCTTGATAAATAAATAAATAAAAATGATCAACCTAAAATTAACCATATTGCTGGGGCCAAAATCCTCCCTTATGGACCCTCATCCTTTATTACCTTATCTAAATTTTCGATCCGATTTTTTTCCTATTACCTTTCAATTCACCTTGAGCACGTATAAATTTAGTCATGTATTTGACTTAATAATAAACTGAATCTTGGTTCAGTCTAGGCATTTACAACTGGCCCAGGCCAAAACCAAGGGTAACTGATCAAGGCTTGGCTTATCAAGACAGGCTCGAGTTTGGCCAGTTGTTTCCCGCGATCTTATATTTTTTCCTTTTGACTTACTGACCCCTTAAAAAAGAGGGTAATTGTAGTATTTCTAGATGTAGGCAGGGGTTTGATACAACGTTTGATAAGGATATTATGATACAGAAGCTATATATTACAACTACTGTGTTAGGAATGTTAAGCTGCAGTTTTCAAAATACTTTGCAAATCGAACACAGAAAAAACTTCAATCAACGGTTCTATAGTATATCGAATAGAATCGATCTATTCTGCGACCCCTTCTACTTATTTTATATAATAATTATATAAACAAAGTGCTCTGAGATTGTAAAATCACCCTCTTTGCAAATTATGAGGAGACTGGACAATTTGAAAATGAATGCAAATTAAATCAAGTGTATGACAATTCAAGAACAGCAATCTTAAAATAAAAACATTAAAATAATTAGACAGGTTACAGTAATTTAATGTCTCGAAAATATTGTTGAGACTGATCAGAAATTAACACAACATATTGATTATATTGTTAATAAAGATAATGTAAGAAGGCGTACTCAGTGGGTTTTATTTTGAACCTTGTTAGACAGTTTTTTGCAGAACTAATATAAAAGTAAATTTATAAAACTTAAACGATTACATAACAGGGAAATGGCATCTACAGTGGGAAAAACATTAAAATCAAATATTACTTCTTATATATCAAGATTTTATTAACATTTCTAACAAAATTAATTTCAAGAAAAAACTAATCATTCAACTAGCACAAAATTATGTGTATTTTTAGCATTTAAGTATTTTTTTCGGCCACTCTTCGATAAAATTACTGCTTATTTATTTATTCATTCAAAGATTCGTCAAAATATAAGTCTTAAAAAATTAGTACTAAATGTAAATAGCGGCAAAGAACTAGGAATTATGATCCGCCATGTCCAGTAGTAGCAGGCTCTACAAATGACGCCTGGAAAATCTTAGGTCCATGTCAGTAAAGTACTCGTTAAAGAGGCGAGACATCAATGTTATAGGCCCGTGCGTTCCATAAAGTCTTCGATATCGAGAAATATGAATCCTGATATCCTGAGGGGACGGGGCGGGACAGAGATGCCCACAGACATTAGCAGAATTCTGGCAAAATTGTGTCTCTTCTCAAGGGAGTCAACAGAGAAGATAACCAATAGACAAAACGAGTAGGAAACCCAAGCAGAGTTAGCTTGTGGACATGGTGTATCCTATCAAAGGCCTTCCTAGAATCCGTGAATACAATCCACCTGCTTACTCGATTCGATAACTAGCAAAGAGTAATTCAGGGATTCAAGAAGCTTGGTTGTAGTTGATTTACCTCTAAGGAAAAGAAAAGAGCACATGAAAGGTTTACAATGGAAACGAAGCGCATCAGAGCCCAAAGGCACGAAAATCTTTGCTACATGACACAAGCTAGCAATTGCACGGTAATTACAGATATCGGACTTGCTGCTCTTTTTATGAACAGGGATAATTAGGGAGCTCTTCAAAAGAACAGGGAAACGGCCAGAACACATGGACAAGTTGAAAAAATGACAATTTTTGAAGGACGCAGGAATGCCCTCAGGGCCCCCCGAGAAGCTGTTCGACAGACCGGATAGATGATCCACAACGGATGCGTCGTCAAACAAAATATCAGCAAGCCGGAGCGAAGTGGGCGGAAGCCTAGTCAGGTGAGTAAAATCAATAGAAGAAATATCACAGTTGGAATTACGGAAGGCAGTACGGAAAAAATCCAACGTGTACCTCATGTTGGCCAAGAACTCAGCATAGGAAACCTGTTACTGAGAGGGAACCCGGAGACAAAGCTCAGAATTAGACGGATAGTCGTCGTCACTCCCGTTATACTGTTAGACTATCCAGCGTTGTCCCAAACCCAGTTACTCTTCAGAGTCCTTTAAATTTATTTTTAAAATATCCAGCGAGAGAAAATGGTCTATAACTTTTTACTAATTTTCCTACCCCAGCGGCTGGCATGCAACGCCATACAAGAAGGTTTCCTCCTTTATGTTTCACTGTTGGAGTTAAGTTTTGTTTTTTCAAAGTCTCATTTGATTTTCTCCAAATCTTTTGTTTGCCTTCGTGGACAAATATATTAAATTTGCTTCCATCATTATAAGAGCACTGTGTTTCACAAAGATTCAGTCCATTTCTCATGAGATTTCGCAAATTGCTTACGTTTCTGTTCATTTGCTTGGCTAACGAAAGGTTTTTCCTTACCGATCTACTGAAGTAGCCTTTGGTAAGTAACAATCTGCGGACTGTTATTGGATTAACCTCTGTCCAAGTAGTTTCCTTAAGGTTTTTTGCTATTTCCCCAGATGATGTCCTTCGATTTAATTTAATTTCGCCCATTACACTGCTTTCTTCACGTTAAGTTAACTTACAAGGTCTGCAAATTCTCACTAGTATGAGGTCTTTTAACATTTTACCCAATTTCACGAGGCCCTTGGTTTTTTAATTTCTCAAACAAACAAAATTTGTCTAGACGCTCTTATGATTTTAGGCGTAGTATATGAAGGTGAAGGATTCCAATTATTTAACATGTTACGAGAAGATACGTATAAAAACAGAATTTAATTTCAAATTATTTGAGGTAAAGTGTGGAATTTGTTCAATGAGAACACCAATAATAAGTAACGACGCCAACTAACTATGGGCCTATTCATAAACACAGATTTACGCAGCAACTGCGCAATTCAGCTGAAGCGAATAAACCACTTACGATTGTTGACCAACAAATTGAGGGCTGGTGAAATATGGGCAAATGTATGATTGTTCAATTTCGGTCTAATAAAGGCCGGGGGTGGGGGGGGGGGGGTGAAGTTAGCCCCTACGGAGGAAATTTTAAAAAGCCTTACGATTGTGGACTAACAAATTTAGCGGTGGGTTTGCGTTTTCTACAGCTGGTCAAACATGGGCAATTGCCTAATTGTTCAATTTCGCTCTAATAATGGCTCCAGCGGGGTGTAAAGTTAGGTCCCACGGAGGAAATTTTAAAAAACTTTCAACTTTGATTTTAAAAAGCTTACTACAAGCGGGTGTGAAGTTAGCCCCCACGGAGGAAATTTAAAAATAAAATTGCAACTTTGATTTTAAAAGACTTACGATTGTGGACCAACAAATTGAGGGGTGGGTTAATGTTTTCTGAAGCTGGTCAAACATGGGAAATTGTCTAATTGCTCAATTTCGCTAATAATGGCTCCAGGGCGGTGTGAAGTTAGCCCCCACGGAGGAAATTTTAAGAAACTTGCAACTTTGATTTAAAAAAACTTACGAGTGTGGGCCGACAAATTAGGGAGGGGGTTAACTTTTTCTAAAGTTGGTCAAACCTGCAAAGTCTGATTGTCCAATTTTGCTCTACTGAAGAAGGTATGCATACCCTGACGTAGAATTTTTTTTTAAACTTGTAATTCTGATTTTAAAAAATATGCAAGAGAGTCAGAAAAACGTATGAGTGTGGTACCAAAATGAGAAGTCATTGAAGCTGTGCTCAATCTACTTGATTATATCACATACCGTAATTCTGGTGTTATTGTGGCCCCATACATCAAAATCACGGATATGTACGCTGGGCCTAATTTAAAGCAAAGACATCATGAAAAACGACTTACAGCTAGAATTCCTGTGTTCAAGCGCTACATTCGTCTTTTCGCGGGTGGTAAAACATCGAAATCAAACCAGATGAGTACACCGCGGGCTCGTTTTGCGTTGGGGTTGCGTTTATTGAAAACGCGACTCGTAGTGAAACGACGCAAAGCGAAATGATTTTCCTCATACAAACATATGAAACAACGTAGGATTAGTGCTTGAGATCTCATGTTCTTATATATTGTGAGTTTTTCAGCTCCACCTTACGTCCGATTTTGAAATAAACTAATAAAGAAATACGTTTCTAATAACCATTTTATTTAAACATAATATCAGTTCAAGGAAGAAATAAATAAACTAAAACATTCCATAAAAAGTACTGGAACTAAAACGTGAAAACGTGAGTAAAGTTAAGACGGAAAGTTTACTTTTCGAGAGTTTGTTGAACACTGGCCTTCTTCTCTTCATAAGTTTTTTGGTAAACTAATGTGGAATTATTCAGAGACTTTGCTACATTCAAACTCCGTACATTGTCAGGATCATCACTCCGAAAACTTGCAGTCGCTTCCTCGATCAGTTTCAGAGCTTGGTCTAACCAGTTTCTCCGTTATTCTCCAGATTCGTCATTGGTACGTTCTTTGTCTAAATTTATTAGGTTCTCATTGTTCAGTTTTTCATGGCTGAAGTTAACGAGGGCATCGACGTCGTGTTCTTCTACTGAGTGGGGTGATAGATCTCAACTAGACAACCAAAAAATTGTATGGAAGGGGGGGGGGGCGAAATACGATAAAGTCAGCTGTGTGAAGTTGGCATCCCTTTTTTTGAATTTTTGTCAGCCATTTTGAAATGGAGCTCGGACAAATAAAACTAATGGGTGGACAAACGTGGATTTACGATGGACAAACGAATGCAAAAAAAAATTCAAAATTCAAAAAAGGGGGTGCCAACTTCACACAGCTGATAAAGTCGCGCTGGACCATCGACTTTCAAAACTGTAAATGCGTTTTTCTCCAAACTATGTTTTTTGAGAATAGAATAAACTTGGACTTAAAATATTCGGCAAACATGTGATTCGCCCCGTGACCTGATTTCGATTTTTTGCAATATTAAGGACAAATTTATGAGTTGAACGAATGTAACAAATCTTGGCCTTTGTTAAGTGGGCGTTGTTTTCGATCCTCTTCCGCTCAACTCCTAAGAATGCCAGGGATGTATTAACCTCACAGTATCTATTGGCATCGGAAGTGGCATTATTCATCTCAACGACGCTAATATCGGTCGTTTTCGATTATTTTTCATGTCATCCTTCCCAGCCTCTCCCCTAGGGGTTCATTGGTGTATTTGATTATCCCGCGAAATTTTTTTTTTGCCGGGATAAAAAGTATCCCATATCACAGGCCATAAGTTACCAACATGCCATTCATTTAAACCCGTTCAGTAGTTTTCGCGTGATACGTGCACATACAGCTAGATAAAATTTCAGTTTCTTTAAAATTTAGCAAAATTTTTATGAAACTTCTTAATGGTTTAATTTAAAGGGTTATAATACCTAGGCGCACTGAAAATTGAACCCTTTTCGAGAGTTTTTTCTCGATTAATAATCAATGGATAAAACTGAAATTTTGAGACTATTACACATGTATTTAGGTATAGAAAAATATTTGTTATTTAAATTTACAATACAAAATGGCGTCTTGGCACTAATTAACTTGAACAAATGTTTTTTCCGAGGAGCGATTAACCCTTTAATCGTATGCGTTGTCAAATAATTTTTCTTCTTCCTATATGGGGCACACCTAAGATCACATCAGCTGCACGAAGTTGTTTTTCATATTGTAAAAGTAACCGACAAAATAAATGAAATTAGTTTTGCTCGGAAACTTCTTGTAGATCTCGACGAGGTAAGCAAAAAATAAAGACTAAACAATTTCGATATATCGCTTCCTTTTCGAGATATCGAGAGTTCTAAAAATCAATTAAAATACGATAATCGAAATAATTGAATGCAAGAACTGGCTGGAATTCGTTGAGATAAGCAACAAATTAGAAATAAAAAATTTCGGTATTTCGCTTGCTATCGATATCGAGAGTCAAGTTAAAATACTTTAAGATCTGTGCCGTCATGATCTGCGTTACATTATTTTAACTACTTTTATTTTAATACTCGAGATCATTTGGAAACAATTTATAGCTGCCAAATTGAACTTAACCACAATTTATTTCTTATTAAAAAATTTAATTAATTTACCCGCAGTCCGTTGCGGTTGAAAATGACTTTATTGAGTTCTAACTGCAGTCGAGTTCGATTCGTTGCAATTCAATCAACCGCCGGGAAAGTTGTTGACCGCACGTGCGTAATTATATTTTGGTAACATATTTATTTCAATATGGGTTATTATCAATGACCATGTCAGAATGATCGTTTAAGGGGGGAAGACTACTATTAAATTATTAAAAATTCGGAATTTTCGCTTGCTAAAGTGATTGTTTAGAGTATAAGTTGATAGTTAAATCTGGGATAGTAGGTGCGTGAGGGTTTTCGGAATGCAAAAATAAAAAAAATCTATTTTTTTCAACCGTCACTACGGAATACCCACTTAAACTAGGTAAATTGTTTACTTAGACTAAAAATATTAATTATTTTTTCAGAACACTAAGTATTCCTAAGTATTGAGGAGAATTTCAGGTAATGTTTCATACAAAAATATTTTCCTTTTTCGTACTTTTCAGTTTGATTATTTCGCAGATGAGTTTAATTGTTATCATTAAATTACATTTGCCTCTATCGTTTTCTAAAATATTTTTTTTCTTGTTTCAAAGGGGTGTTACACTTCTTAAGTAGAAATTTTAGTAAGGAACTGGTGATCCATTGTTTGCTATCTCAAATGTCTTATATTTCGGACTTAATTTGTCTTTAAGTTTTACGAGCAAAATTTCGTTCGAATTTATCTTTCGTTATTTTAAAAAGCTCACATAATACTTAATTTCCATTTTAAGCAGCTTTACTTACTTATATTTATTTATATTTTACGTCCAGTATTTTCTCTGCATATCTTAGAATAATTCCAAATTTGGGTCATTCCACGAAAAATCGACCAAGGTTCGAATTTTTCGAAACTTTTCTTAACTTTTTATTTTTTGAGATATCTGAGAATGAAATTCTCTGTAATTGGTGTTTCTTTTAGAGTTAGCGTTTTTGATGCTCTCATTATTTAAATAACTTTTGGGTAAACGTTTTGATTCCTTCAAATGTCCCAATCCTTTAAATAAGTCTCGCTACTTTTAGCTCTTAGCATTGAATCTGGCACATCCTTAATTCCCAAATTGGGCAAATTGGGAATTTCGAAAATCAGGTGCAACCTCTATGTCATACCGTTATGTCTATAAAATATTTGAAGAGTGCAGGCAAAAAACAGTCAAAGTCACTTTTTTGTGTAACTGAGATAATCGAATTTTAAACTTCGAAGACAAGTTTCGTGTGATAAATATTTGACAAAAATGCCATAAAGGATTTTTATCTTACGTTAAGGTGTTTCAAAACATATGTTTTTTATAATTTAACTAAATAAAATATATATTTAATTTTTTTAATAATATTAATACGGAAGGTACAGTTTTAGTGCGAAAAAACAATCCATATCAAAATAATGTATGGAAAAACAATCTAATAACATCTTTTAGACAATATCTGTCCTCATTTGCAGTATTCTACTATGTTGCTTGGTTATAAAAATCTCGGAAATAGGTCTTGTCGCAAACGGAGATTTTTTCTTGATTATCTTGTCTACCTAGATAACTGTTCCACTTTTTAAAGAGGCTTTGCTGAGATTGAATGACGGTTAAAGGTAACGGCTTGCACCGGGAAGATTGAACGTGGTCGTTCCATTGATCGGGTAGCGCTATCCTCACACTCTGCTTTTTAGGCCCATATTTTTGTCACATTCCATATATCCTGCCTGCACAATGACGGACCAGAAGAAATCCGTTAGCCTTTCTTGGTAATGAACTCTCTAAAACTGGGATAATTTGTATTAAAAAAACTGAAAATTGACTTCGGTTGTTTTTTCATACAAAGATTGTTTTTTCCCAGGATAGGGATTTTTATTTTTGCTAGAGTTTGTACATAGATTGTTTTTCGTTGAGTTGAATTTCAAATATCGAAAGTCCACGACTCTAGCTTTTCAATGATACCCATATCTCATTTGCAACAAAAAACTGACTTTGACTGTTTTTGCCTGCACGCTTCATTTGCTTTTCCAAAAAATTCACTTTTAAATTCCGTCTTTTATAAATTTAATAATCACATTTTAAATTAAACAGTGAATGCCACACCTTGCACCAAAAATATGCAATCCCATTGTAAGTATTCATAGTCGAATCGAGCAGGTAAGGCTAAGAAATAAAATAATATTAATTAAACAAATACTTGCAGCAAATATATATACCCCGACTAATCCCCGCCAGGAGGCTACAATGTCAAAGCAACGAAAAAAAACTCTTTTCCAGAAAAACACGTTTAAAGTTTTGAGTAACCTTGAAATTATGTTTTGTCTATCTATGCTTTTAAATATTGCATACTTTGCTAAAATTCGGTTAAACCTCCACATCAATAGCTTTTTTGGAATGCAAGCCAATGTGGCAACTCTGAAGAGTGAGCTGAAATCACGTTTCTTCTATGCAAATCTCCTCATACTGCTATAGGTGTGACTCTGGATGTTCTTCAGATATATTACTTTTCGTTCCGTTTTGCAAACAAGAAAAAAATTACGATTTAAAAAAAAAATTTGTAAATGTCCGTAAATTTTAAACTGTGCTGCAGAAGCACATATCATCCAGACAGTGTGCAAACCATTTGAATAAAGTGGACTAAGTCTGTGATCACATTTTTCCTTACAAAATTTGCAGATGAATGCTTTGGTGTATACAAAATTAAAGAGAAATGTTTTTTGAGTTTCTTTGATAATACAATCTTCTTTAGAAGTCATGTAGGAATATCCACATACTGTCTTGTCTATAGAAAGTGTTTCTACAAACTGTTTCCTACTATAAATTCAATGTCACAAAAAATATCATATTTGTTGAATAGTTGAATGATATTTCTTAAAATAAATGTGCTTTTGGTTGTTTTTTAATTATAGTAAATTGGTTAAGACTTATACGAATCAATATTACCCAATTTTTCATCCATCCTATTCGATTTAGTTTTTAAAAGAATTCAAAAGAAACAAAATATACTTCCGCTTTGAACGAATTTTGCTGACAGGATTTCCCGATGCTTGGCTGATTAGAAGTAAGCTTTTCTATTTGCACAAGCAAAGAGGGTTTGAAATTACGAAAAACTTTCATACCCTGAAAAATCTTTATAAAAAAAACTCACTGAAGGTTCGTTAAGCTTCTTTTCTCAATAAAACCGAGAGATCGAACCCGAGGAATAGAAACATCAAAGGAATTTCCCCCTAAAGCTATTCGCAATTGAATTTTACGTTCCGTAAAAATAAATTCTATCCCGAAATCTACTGTTTACAGGCCGCACAAGTAAAACGTTTTCAGCCCTTTGAAGTTCTACGAACATCCAATATAAAATACAATTCTGCACTTGGCCCCAACATCGATGTAGTTCAGAATCGAAAAGAAGGCTCCATAAGCTTTGAGGGTTCATTTTACTATTCGCTTCAATGGACGCAAAATAATCCCAATATTCATGGACTTAAGAACGGTGTGGACAGATTTTAATAGAGGCGGAATTATTTATGATGTGTTCTGTTTATGTTTTTTTGTTTCCGTTTTGTTGAGCATTAAATTAAAAGTTTCCTGATAAAGTTTGGTGTAATTAAGGTAAAGAGTCCCATTCAAAGGATTTTTTTGCTTCGGAACTTCCGATGGTCCACTGTTCCCAGTGCTCCTTCGTGGCCCACGTCTCCAACTGGCCTGCTACCGTGTCACTGTCCAAGACAGTGAACAGCTTCGGACGTTGAAAACTTGTAGTATCCCCCAGCTAAGGAAGTTTATCGGCTCTTTCGTTTTCTTCAATTCCTTTATGACCCCTAATGCAAGCTAGTATCACCGCGTTCAATGAAGCACACGCGTAGAGTTTGCGGACATACACAGTTTATTCCATAGAAAAGGTGACTGATGTGAAATAAAATACAAGACACTCTTGATTTGTAGTTTACATATATTTTTTTTTTCAAAATATACTCCTTTTGAGTCAATACAACGGTGGAATCACTTGTAGCATATTTTAAAGCAGTCCGAATACTCACTTTTTGGAATGCCCTCAAAATACTGGCCAAAGTCCTCTGGATATCAGAAATCGTGACGAAACTCTTTCCTTTCGTAACCAGTTTCAGCTTTGGAAATAGCCAGAAGTCGCACGGTGCTGAATCAGGCGAATAAGGATGGTGATCGAGCACCACGATACTTTTTACATCTAAGAAGTTGCGTACAGTCTTACTCTTGTGACCCGGTGCATTGTTGTGCAGTAGCGTCCATGTCCCTTGGAATCAAAGAAACCCGTGAGAAGAGTCTTGATTCTGCTCTTCTGCATGCGCATCTTTTTCGGTTTCGGACACTCTGGACCTTTTTATTGTGAGCTCTTTCGCTCTCTGTGGTGACATGAAGCCTGGGTCAGAATTGTCCGTTTTCTGCAGTGCGGGTGGGACAAAGCGAGAGCACATCTTCCTTTTGTCCAAATTTTCTGTTTAAATGCGGTGAACAGTGGCTTTAGGAATGCCAGTGAGATCTTCGATGAGCTTCGACGATCATTTTACAGAACATCAGCCACTTTTTTCACGTTATGTGTGCCAGTTTGCACCTCGGATCATAGAAGAGCTGCCGTATTTTTCACATATAAGTCTATTGGCAGCATCTCTAATGCTGATAACGGCATTGTTCAAAAGGCACTTTTTCTATCACAAAAGTCAGCCACTGAATCCTATTCAAATGCCTTTTTACAGTGATCTTTGATGCCCTTGTTCAACAAACCATCGAGGCATATGCGACAGTATGCGGCTTTTGGTGAGATTACTGCTTCAGACTGCTTCGGCATAATTATGTCATCCAGGCCCGTGCGCAGGGGGTTTTTTTTAAATTTTCTGTACTTCTTGATTAGGAAAAATTTGACTGAAAAACTAAAAAAATAACCTAAAATGTATATGACAATATTTTTTAATTGCATAATATATCATATTTTATGTACATCCAATGAAATTAGATAACCGCCCACGAGCAAATCCTGCGCACGGTCCTGATGTCATCGGCAGATAGATATAATACACTGGATCTAGAGAATTGGGTGTCACCGTGCAGACGCATACAAGTCATAGTTACGATGCAAAAATTATAAGGCGGACAGTAAGAAACTGCATCGTTTAAAGTTACTCTTTTAGCAAACTATTTTTAAATTGCAGATAATTAGATCTGTAGGTTTATAAGGCGGAGCGACCAGTAGTGGCCTATTGATAAAATTCCGAGTAACTTTGACGATGTTGTTCGCAGAAGTACATAATTTACACCCCTACACAACTCTCAAAAAAACGTTGACATGATACCGATTGGGGAACATACTCTTTGAAGTATTGCAAGAATAATCCAAATCGATCTACGCGTTACGAAGTTAGTTCCGCACCCTTCCCCACTAAAACAGCAACAGAAACATTTTTGACATGTAGCCAGTGGGGGAACATACTCTACATAACCAGAGAAGAATAATCTAAAAGGTTCCTTGCGTTAAGAAATTATGTCTGAACATACCTAAAACAAATAGACAACCCGAATTGAGAAACTCCTCCCTTTATCGAAGTCTGTTAAAAATAAGTTGCTCTTGGAAACGTACTTATGTGTCAGATGTACGTACATCAACCTAGCATTACAATTTTTAAATATCACGATTTGAGCTGGTGGGTTAATTGTCGTAAATTTGTCGCTAATTTGTCGTGAAAGAAAAAATTTTGTCGCGCTTCATTTTTAAAAAATAACCCCTGGTAATGCTAACTTGATATTCAAGTTAGCATTACCACCAACTAAAATTAATTTTAATTAACGTAATTAACGCTTACGTGATTCAATTAATTTGTCGCTAATTTGTCGTGAAAGAATAAATTTCGCCGCGCTTCAATTTTTTAAAAATAACCCCTGGTAATGCTAACTTGATATTCAAGTTAGCATTACCACCAACTAAAATTAATTTTATTTAACGTAATTAACGCTTACGTGACTGAATTAATTTGCCGCTAATTTATCGTGAAGGAATAAATTTCGCCGCGCTTCATTTTTTAAAAATAACCCCTGGTAATGCTAACTTGATATTCAACTTAGCATTACTACCAACTAAAATTAATTTTAATTAACGTAATTAATGCTGACATAAATCAAATAATTTGTCGTGAATTTGTCGTGGCCGAAAAATGCAGTATAAAAATATTTTGGGCAATATATTGGCGCTAAACGTAGATGGAATCTAGATTCCTACTCAACGTACTCAAAAAAGTTGAATTAGCTTAGAGAAGAGTCGAACATCTGTTAAAAAGGAAAAAACTCAGTCCAAAAATGTATCACATCTAATAAACAAGTACCGTAATTATGTAGTGCAGTAGCGTTCGTAAAAATATTCAGAAAACTGATCGAACTGCGTAATAAATCATTGCTCAGTTTTGCTCTCTCAACAAAAAGCGCGGAGAATATTTCGTAGAACTCGACGAGCAATACCTAGAACTCTTCGGAAAACATTTTTACATTTTCTCAGGTGAAAATTTTTTAAAAATTATCATTTTCTTTATTTTCCAGAACTATTTTCACATGCTATTAAGAACGAACTCTTTAAAATACATCGAGAGAAAAATTTCAGAACTCTTTTTTGCAAAAACAGCGGAGTTGCGTGAAATTAGGGCCGGATTTTTAACCGACTTCCCAAAAACAAAGAGGTTCTAAGTTCGAGGTTTTTTTTTATGTCTGACCGGGCATAACTTCGTAACGCGTCGACAGATTTTGATGATTCTGTTTTTGTTGGGCAGAGTATGTTCACCGATTGGTACCATGTAAAAAAAATTTTTGGTATGGTGGGGGTGAAACCTAACTTTTTTGTTGTACAGTTGTACATTGCTAATAGGAGATTAATTTGGGTTAGGGTGAGAGTGATGGGGGGGGGGGGGGGTAGTCTAACTTCGTAACGCGTGGATTGATTTAGATAATTCATTTTCTGTTGGGTAGAGTATCCTCCCTGGTTGATACCGAGGAAAAAATGTTGCTGGGGGGGGGGGGGGGGTGGTGGAACCTAACTTTGTAATGCGACCGATTTGGATGGTTCTTTTGCTGTTGTATATAATGTGATCCCCCAGTGCTCATAGGAGAATAATTTCGTCCTATGGTGGGGGAGGGGGAGGAGTAGTAACTTCGTAAAGCGTGGACCGATTTCTGTTTGGTAGAGTATGTTCCTTTATTGATACCATGAGAATATGTAAAGATTAGAAGACATTTAAACTTTCAACACTAAAACTTTCAACTTTTTTTTAAAAACTATTTTATTTTGATATGATTTTTACCTGTAATTTCCCAGCACTATTCAAAATACGAATCCAATGAACTTTTTTGAGTAGATTTAAACTCAGGATTTTGTCGTACGTTGAGTAGGAATCTAGATTGAATCTACGTTTAGTGCCAATATATTGACCAAAATATTTTTATACTGCATTTTTCGGCCACGACAAATTCACGACAAATTATTTGATTTATGTCAGCATTAATTACGTTAATTAAAATTAATTTTAGTTGGTAGTAATGCTAAGTTGAATATCAAGTTAGCATTACCAGGGGTTATTTTTAAAAAATGAAGCGCGGCGAAATTTATTCCTTCACGATAAATTAGCGGCAAATTAATTCAGTCACGTAAGCGTTAATTACGTTAAATAAAATTAATTTTAGTTGGTGGTAATGCTAACTTGAATATCAAGTTAGCATTACCAGGGGTTATTTTTAAAAAATGAGGCGCGGCGAAATTTATTCCCTCACGACAAATTAGCGGCAAATTAATTGAGTCACGTACGCGTTAATTACGTTAATTAAAATTAATTTTAGTTGGTGGTAATGCTAACTTAAATATCAAGTTAGCATTACCAGGGGTTATTTTTTAAAAATGAAGCGCGACAAAATTTTTTCTTTCACGACAAATTAGCGACAAATTTACGACAATTAACCCACCAGCTCAAATCGTGATATTTAAAAATTGTAGTGCCAAGTTGATGGACGTGTCAGATGTGCCCATAATTACGAAATTAAATGTGCCAAATTTTAAGATTCAAGTTAAACAAAATATGTATTAACAATTTGTCCGTAAAAGATCATTTAGACTTTATTCGAAAGATTATTTTATGTTTGTAAGTCATAAAAATATAATATTTAAAATTTATCAATATTGCCGATAGCTGGCACTGGAAATTACAACTGTAATTTGCCGCGTTAATTATGGAGCACAAAATATTTTATTTGGACACAAAATTAGCCCATAATGAGCACATTATTTTGCCGTGTCTCTTTTTTAATTTTTAGCATGTGACAGTGCCAGCTTAACCCACCCGAAATTGTGTTCTAATTCGGATCTGCATATTTATTCTAGTAAAAATCGAGTACAATGAAAATTCTTTAACTAAGAAAAAAATACTGAAAAAAATGTGCCGCTCTAGGCACTTAACCAAGTTACCTATGCAGTAAATTTACTACTGGTTGTCGGGTACCGTTTTAAGTTTTCACGAGGCTCATTATCTGAGTGGACATCTCCTTTATAGAATTTCGTAAACTAAAGTTGAGCGGTTTACTTGTTACTTTCCCAAACGCAGTGTTAATTTTACTATTGGCTGCTGCATCTCATAGATTTGAACAGAACGACCGGGTAAAAAAATACCTCCAAGCAAGCTTACCTTACCAAGTATTTTAATAACTATTCAATTGTACTTTTCTTAGCAGGTAACAGATCACGGTAAAGCGGTCAATATACTATATGTATATGCGACGACCTAAAGGAGAAAACCGATATACTACATATCATTAGTTGTTTAATTTTAAGCCTCGCCATTATGATTTGTAGGCATTGGTCATAGTCGGTATGCCAAGTTTCGTGAAGATATAATACTGTCAAGAAAGGATCACCAAATAATTGCCATTGAATTTGATTTTTCTGAATCGGACGTTGTCCCTTACATAAAAAGTGAACCAAAACTATAATATAAAGATAATACTATGCCAAAAAATTTTTTGGTTGGGTGAGAGTAGGGGGTTGAACCTAATTTTATAACGCGTGGACCGATTTGGATGATTCCTTATGTGATATAAAGAGTATGCTCCGCCATTAGTACAACAATAAAAACTTAAGGACTCCTTAATGCGTGGACCGATTTGTATAATCCTTTTTTTTATAAGGTATGATCTCCATTGCTACCATGAGGAAAAAATTTGACCTTGGACATAGGTGGGGGAGGGGGAGGCTAACCTCGTAACGCCTGGACCGATTTAGATGATTCCTTTTTTGATGTTTAGAGTATGTTCCACCGCGAGAAAATTAATGGGATGGGTGTGGTGGAGTGGAGTTTAACTTCGTATCGCGTGGACCTATTTGGATGATTCGGTTATTGCTGAACAGAGTATCTTGCTCCCTTTGCATCATGATACAGGTTTTACAGAATATCCTCATTGGTAAATGACTAAAAATGTTGTATCTGTAGTCACTGCAGGAAGAGGATGGAGCAGTCCCCTTACGTTGTAATGCGTGTCCCGATTTTGACGCTTCTCTCTTGCTTTATATAGTACTTTGGCGTAATAGCGACATTTTAAGAATTCTGTATCTATCGTGAGGTTGTGAAAGAGTGGGTGGGTTTAACTTCGTAACGTGTTGCCGGATTTGCATGATTCTGTTTTTTTTTATATAGAGTGCAATACCTCTGCAACTATTGAAACTGCTTTGTTTTACGAGCAGAATTTTTTGAGTAGCATATCCGGTGCAAATTAACAAACAAGACAACTATCCAAACAAAATCGAAGATACTATATAAAACTACCTACACTACTACTACTAACTACATTTCAGCTCACGAGATCAGAAAAAAGGATTATTAAATACTTTAATTGTATTTTTTGCATTTGGGCCATTGTTTCGATGATTCATATCAATGCAGCTATTGAATATTTGGAATGAATCACTTTCAAATATCATCTCAAGCACGTCTACTTAAAGTAAAAAATATGTATTTTTTCCAATGGTTAGATTATTTGTTATCACAACGAATCATGTTAAGGTCTATGTGAGGCCGATTGATCTACCATCGGTGGCCGCCAACTAACCTAACTATTCAAACAGAGTTATGTTATATTATTACTGAGGTTAAATTAGCCCAGTTCGACATCAGAATTCTGTGTGAGTCAAGACCATACAAAGCTGATATCACGGTACGTTCTTTGGTACAATACTTCTTCTTCCAAGAAACCAAAACACTCAACAACTAGGCATATATCAAAATTACTTGAGATGAAATAGATTTCACTGTTGGTTCATTATCCCAAAAGACCTACAGCATTAAACTAAATTAAGCTAATTTTGAATAACATCAACTTAAGACAGCTTCACTTCCTTAGGGGTTCTACTTTAAATTTCCGATGCAATTTACCCGGTCCAGAGTCGCAATCGTCAGCTGAGTGCTACCGTATAAACTTTTTACATGGCCTCACGAAGAAATTTATTCATGGCTCTACTATTCTGTTTGCTGCAGTTTCAATTACTTTCAAACCCAGCAGGGTAGACATGTCTAGTAAACAATTGGCTGCTGTACCTCAAATCAAGAGTAAATTAATTGACTGATTGAGTTTGCAAATTCAAATTCTGAGGTGTAACAAACCGAGTTAAATAACAGTGTCAGTCTCGGATTTTGTTGTTTCAGTTAGTAGTTATTTTATAATTACGAAAATTTTTTGCTTTTAGTACCTATTGATTTTAAAAACACTTGGGTTAAAAGACGAATTATACATATAAATTCTTAATGAGTAGGGAAAATGTTGCATATGTAACAAAGATATAAGCCCTTTTATTCTACTTGCAGCAATCAGATAACTTGTCGTGTAAAATACTTTTGATCTGTACTAACAATTAATGAACGTCATTCAGGCGTGTGATTGCAGCGAAATCTTATCTATAATTATTTTTTTTAGTATTGAATAAGAATAATTTTAATCTTTTGTTATTTCGAACAGTCTTTAAGTGTTTACAATTAGAATAAATGTTCTTTATTATGGATACAATTTCGAACTAATTTAACGAATACATGACATTAATAATAGCTTTATTTATCCAACCCATATGAGATTCAATAATGCATTTAATAAAAGTATGTCAAATTTGCAAAATTTATCCATGGGTGGTTGCATAGGTTTATGACGGAACTGGACGTTTTTCTTGACTAGCCGCATCGAGTCTCGTTACCTGCTCACAGTGCTTCTTCGCCGTGGGAGTAGCTGATAATAAATAATTCCCTTGGAATCCCATTAAACACTCAGCAACACTTTCACTAGGTGCAAACCAGGTTTTACGACGGGTTCTGCACTTTCATCTGTTTTTTTTTCTAAATCTTTTTTCACTGTACGTTGTCGTACAGAATCTATTTGTCATCGCGTGTTACAAGTCGATCCAGAAAAGGCTCCCTTTCATTACGTGCCGTTCAGTTTATTTCCTTCGATGAAGCGATGCGGCATCCATGTATCGTATTATTAATCCTCTCAGCAGTAACCCCATTTGTAATCCTTGGGTTATTTCCCACCAAGGCATGTACAATATCATCATCAATGCCGGAAGGCCGTCCAGAGCAGGAGTTATCTTCCAAGCCAAAATCACCATTCCGAAATCAGCCACACCACTTTTTAATTGTCCGGAAAGTAGGAGCAGGAGCTCTGTATGTTTGTTCAGTCCCATGATGAAAGCTTTTCCGGAACTCGTACCTACAATATTATATGCCGAAAATGCATCTTTTCGTTCTCTAATTTGAAAAATGTATTAACCCCTTCCGGTACGATTTAATCGTGAAAATTTGTGTATGAAATATGTTAAACATTTAATTTTTATTTTTAAAAAACAGGTATCGTTTTATAATTCATACATATTGTTAACTATCTGCGTGTGCCCGGCGCTGCTCGAGCTTAAGATATTTTGGCATTTCACTCGGTTCAGACAGACAAAATATGTAAAAATTGCTGTTTGGCCATCTTAGCGATAATAATGTCGACCGCGATAATAATTCTAACATAATAGATAAGCATTTTCTGAGTCTGTGAGAATATTGACTATTGACCTTTTCGACCAGTACATTTTTAATTCTGAATTTTTTATTTGTGACATAAATATGCATAGTGCTTTTATTTTGTCACCAGTGGCAGGAAACGATTCTGCATCCATTTTCTTCTGGGAAAATTTTCTTTCTTCATATCTTGTTTCGCGTGCCTATTAGTTTTTAACTGACTTCCCAAAAACAAGGTTCTTTGTTCGACATGTATTTCTATTTTTAACCGCCTTCTCAAAAACAAAGAGGTTCTAAGTTCGACGCGTATTTTTTTTATTATTTTTTTGTATTTTTTAATTTTTAATCTTTATTTTTTTATATGTCTGACCGGGCGTAACTGTTCGGTAGAGTATGTTCCTTTATTGCTACCATGAGAAATTTTTTTTAGTGAAATGGAGGTGGGGTAGGGGGTTAAACCTAACTTTTTAACGCGTGGACCGATGTGGATGGTTCTTTCTTCGTTCCATAGAGTAGGAGACACTAAAAAGTGAAAAATAAAATAGTTTAAAAAAAAAAGTTGAACCGACTTCACAAAAAGCCCTGAAAAGCATAAAATAATTTGTAATTTTATATCTATAACGACATTTTGAATTCGGTGCAAATTAAACAAATAAAACAACTACAGTACCACAATTGAAAATAATATATTATACTACCTGAACGTTTAGCTTACGGGATCATAAGAAGTGACGATTAAATATTTTTGTTGTAGTTGTTTGGTTTGTTTGATTTGCACCGACTTCAAAATTTCGTAATAGATATAAAATTAAAAATTATTTTATGCTTTTTAGCGCTTTTTATGAAGTCGGTTCAACTTTTTTTTTAAAAACTATTTTTTTTTATTTGTCCATAACATTTCCCAAAAGCTCTAATTCAACACTTCCTCAAAAACCTCTAATGACTTAGGATTAGCGCCTAGTTTGCTCAAAATCAGAGCATTTACAGTAATAGAAGGGGATACAATATTGCCAGATTCAATTCCCAAGAAATTTTAAACGATATTAATTATTATGGTATTCAACAGAAATGTAATCAAATTACGAGTGTAGCTCGTCATTGTACAGTATGGCATGAAAAGCCAATGACGCGCTCTACCGCAAGGGGTTAAATACAGAAATACTGGCCAAGTATAAGTCGGACTAGCGCACTTGAGGGTTCCGTACTTTGAAACGTTGCTGATTTCTAAAAAAACTGTGCTATTTAGAGACATCGTTTTATTTTTACTGTAATATTTGCATTAATTTCTATCAACTTTAAGATTCAGGTTTTTCTTTCTGCAAACTTCGGAGATAAGGAAATGGTATTATATTTTTTTAGAAATCCCTTTCATATGATACCCCACTTGAAATAGTAATCCCACTTTAAAATTTTGTCCGCCCCTTCGGTCCCTTTTGCAAAAAATAAATGTATTTTTAAAATTTTTTCATTTGAAATAAAGGCAGGCAAGCATTATTTAAAACTATTCCAAATTATTAGTCGATAGCATTAGTAGTTGCTGAAATAAGCAGCTGTGACAGACAGATAGACAGACGAAGTCTCACCATATGGGTTCCTTTTTTTACCATTTTGGTAGGGAACCCTAATAAATACCTTCTCTAATCCAGAAGAAGCATAATATTTCTGGCTCGAACACACTCAGGCTACTTTATTGGGGAATTATTAAATCTAAGGAACGCCAGATTCTGACTGGAGTCTAGCACTCCTATGATAAATGAAAGGTGATAAAATACCCTTTACAAGGAGATCACCTAACTTATCACTTATCTGCTTACTTCTTGGTACGGTACTATTCGGAGTTTTAAAACTACGCAATCAAATACAAATAGAAAAATAGATTTTAACTATTTTTTTCACATTTAACTAATTAACATGTCCCTTTTTTCTAAAACCTGTTATTTGTACAAATAGGTGTAATTTATTATACCTATTATCTCAAACGGGGTTAAACTGAAAACTGCTTATCGCACATGTTTCGTTAAATGTGAAGTTTTAATCGCTTTTAATAAAAATTTTATTACCCCAGGCAATGGAAAATGACTTATGTTCATCTTTAATGTTAATGTTTCTTCCTAACCGGTAGGCATAAGCAGAGACCGCCGGCATCTCGTAAGTGATGTTTACCTAGTTGTAAGAGTTTTTCCTGCAAATACCTTGTACGAATCATCATTGTAACGCTAAAAGTGGCTTCTTTTACGTTATTTGATAGAGACGTAATTGCGCTTGTCTCCCCAGAGCCAATAGGCAATAAAAGTATTTGTCTAAAAATTATTAGTAAATTTCTTATAAATTTAAAATTATTAGTATTTTTTTGTTTTTTTAAAATGATAGAAAATAGATTCATACTTAATTATTAATGCTAGTAAAAAGTATTAGTAAAATGCTATTAAGTCGTCGGTAGAGTAAGGGTTACCATGTTGACCTTCCTTCTCAGGTTCGAAACCAACCGGCGGCGACTTATGGTTGTTTTCTGCACAAATTACGCTGAAATACTATATGGGGTTTGCTTACATTGTAGGTCAATTTACAATCGTTTTATCGAACCTGGTTTTTCCGCCAAATTTCTTATAAGTGGAGCTTCGCTAGAGCGGTGTTATATTGTGTAAAAAAGTTGAGTGTGAATGAAATATTTTTAAATAGTAATGACGATATTGATTTTAAAGTGCGTATTTTGTACGACGAAACGCACGGATACAGATATTAGCTTCAAATTGTTTTGTATAGAGCTGATGAGTGTTATGACCTGATACTGTCTCTTTACATACATTTAATAAATTATTTAATTTAAATTCACATCACTCATGTTTTAAAAGAAGTAGTTAACTTAAGTGGATTTGAGATAATCAATTCACCAGGCGGGAAAATGTTTTATAAATGAAGGCAACAAATGATTATAGCTTTAAACTTTTTTTTACGTTTTCGCGTTTTTGTTAATGTTTCGGAAAGTATTTCAAAGAGAACAGCCAAGTCGAGCAAAAACAAGCGGCACCGCCGTACCATCCTTTTCTCGAAGCAGTTCAGGCCATTTTCTTCATATAACTTCCTTGTGGATAAAACTAGAAGCCTGAATTTTCAGTAACCAAGCAGGCATTGTATAAACACGGTATATTTCAAATTTCATTCAATTTGAACCAGTAGTTTAAGAATTATAACTAATCAAAGTTTCTTAATTTTGTCACTCACTGACTGACCGATCATCAAAACTCTAAGGCACTTCTATCAGTGTACCTGTATACGTATAAATAATAATGGAATAATAAATGTAGATAGGTACCTGGATATAATATAATATAATAATAAGTGTATATAATATAATGGAATAATAAGGGTAGATAGGTACCTAGATATAATTATGTTCAAAGGTAACTTGTAATAAAATGGTCAGAACTTGTAAAATGGTCAACGGAATGTAAAAGCAAGAATGAGACATAGAAAAATGATGAGTTAAGTAATTTATTAATTTAAAAAAACTTTGAGTGCAGCAGTGAGTTCCGTACATTAGTTCAATTAATCCTCTGTTAAGCTTGCTGTTGTAATTAATTTTCTGTTAGGTACATTGACAGTGTTTATAGTGAATGATGAGAGATAACAATTTTACATAAGGATTAACTTTAACCCACTTTTGACGAGTGCGGCCCTAAATATTACTAATGGAAAAAAAAAATTATTTTAAAATAAAGAACACTACGCGGCCGCTCTCGTCTAATTTAATATAATATTACTTGTGAGATACATTGTGTTTTTAATAAAAAAAAAATAAAAAAATAAATAAATTGTGTTTAGTGCGATTGCCAAGTCAATCTATTTATTTAAAACATAAAAGATATTAAATATTGATATGGTCACTATAAGATGTTGTTAGGTTAGTCAATTACGTAATAACTTAAGACAGAAGGACCCTTAAGTAGGGACTGAATAAATTGACCGACTTGGTATTACATGGATCTCACAAATTTTTACGATAGAAGAACTGAGTTGCGAGACTTGGTTTTTTTACAGGTTATGTTTTTGATGGCATACATATTTACTGTTTTCGATTTATACCAAAATGGTGGAATGCATCATTGATTTCATTAATTTGTTACCAGCAGAAGACTCAAATGAAATACTCAATATTTAAATACTTACCCATATTTGTTTTCTTTTCCCTGCCATTTAATAATTACTAGTTATTTTTTATTTTGTTTTTGAGCGGTCAAAAATGTGCATTCGGGGTGAGTTCGGCATCATTATCTTTAACTTCAATTGCGTCATTCCTTTAGTAATTACAGGAGAATTACAAGATCCTATCGCGCCAAATTGCTGTCTGTCACAACTGCTCTAAAAAAAGAGGTCAATCGAAAAAATTCCACGCAGTAGAATGAATTTCATCGATGAAAGAGAAAAAATGATTTGTTCTTAATAATATACCGTTATAGCAATAATTATTTTATTTGTTTTGTTGAAAATTCTTTTCACAGTTGTAACAAATTCAAATAAATAACAACAAAATAACGAAAATAATACATATTCATTGGAAAAATAGGAAAAAAATAAATTAAATTTACTGTAGATTTCTTTATGTTCAGCATTTCGTTGCATTACGTTTGTGTTTTACAACCTCTTTAATCTGGAGTGGCATTGACTTAACAAGTCTTTCACAATCCTCGGCGGTAAACGAATTCCAAATATCCTTTATTTTTTCATTTTTTAGTCATCGGCCCCAAATCTTTTCTTAATAACTCCCCATAAATTCTCCATCATGGAAAGATCTGGACTATTAGCGGGCCACTCCATTGTTGCTACTCCATTGACCTGCAACCAGGCTTTACTGGATTTTGAAGTATGGCTTGGTGCTCCATCCTGTTGAAACACGAACTCCCTTCAAGCGACTGAAGGAGAGGTATTGATGGCAGCACATTTTGGTATTTTTCGGTGTTAATGGCACCCTCAATAAAATGGAGGGACCCAGCTCCACATTGGGACATGCAGCCCCAAACCATTACAGAAATAGGAAATTTGACAGGGTGCTTCAAGCATTCTTTTATACTTCGGACTTTTTCCGTATAACATGACTACGGTTGTCCTTCTGCTATTGTGCATTATTTTCGTTATTTTTTTGTTATTTATTTAAATTTTTTGTAACTGTGAAAAGAATTTCGAACAAAAGAAATAAAGTAATTATTACCATAACGAAATTTACTTTTTTAATTAAACACTTTTTTATATACCCACAAAGTTGAAAATGTCAAAAAATGCAAGTGTCCCAATACTTTTGTAGCTGGGTAGTAGATAGAATATTAGGCTTACATCATTTTTGGCCAAAATAATGTATTTTAAATCCTGAACAAATTTATAAAACTAATGTATTTACCACTGGTGGTGGCGGATCTGCCTCGGTAATTTTGTGAGTTCAATTTTTGCAACTCTGTCGTGTTTTCTCCGAAAGGGCTAAACAAAGTCTTGAAGACCAACAATGGTTAGGTTAGGTTAAAGTGGCTGCCTAAGGAGGCACACCCAGGCCAAATAGGCCCATTGTGATACCACAGATTGAGGCTTCAAAATTTTTAAAAACCCCATAAAATACCTGAGAGGAAGAGGGTGTACCTGTTACCCCCTCTGCACCGAGCTAGTTCCTGTCTCAGTTGAGCCAGATCACGGTAAGCCAAAGTAAATTTTGCTGGAATTGGAATAGTGTTCAGCCTTAACCTGTCGTTGGGAACCATTTGGAACTCCTGATAAATCGAGCTAGGTCTCTGACGTGAGTGGAGCCTAATTCGGTTAGCTCTTCAAAGAAGGGAGAGCCCAAAAACCGGTTCATACGGTTGGTTAGGGCCGGGCAGTTGCCGAGGAGGTGGAGTATGGTTTCCTCTTCCTCTTCGTCATGGCAACTTCAACAGTCGTTTGAAGGTGCGCCTAATCTATTGGCGTGTCTACCTATGAGGCAGTTGCCCGTAATAAAGACTACGGTACTACTAATTGCTTTGCGTCCGAGTAGGATGAGCTCTCCTGATCGTTTAGGGTCAAGTTTTGTCCATATTTGTCGGGTAATCAGGCAGGTGTGTTCAACCTGCCAATTAATATTAGCAACCCTGAAAGATTCCTGTAAGAGTTCCAGTTTGCAAGTGGCCAGCGGATTGCCCAACCGATGGTTGATGTCTGAATCAGGACGAGTGGTACTGATTCTCGCTAGTTCTTCGGCTCTACAGTTACCCGAAATATTACTATGTCCAGGCACCCAGATGACCCGTACTTCCAGGTGTTCAGCTACGTCATTTAGTGCTGAACGACATGTCATAACTGTTTTGGAGGTGGTGAGGGATTTGACTATCTGTGAGAATACAAATATTGTCTCCAGGTAGCGTTAAATACCTCAGGCGGTCTGCGGCTACCTTTATAGCCACGATTTCCGCCTGAAACACGCTGCAGTAGTCAGGTAAGCGGAATGAGATATAGATGTCCAAATGCTCCGAGAAGATACCTCCAGCTTCTTCGCCTTCTAATTTGGAGCCGTCAGTGTAGAGATGCACTGACTCCCCCCATTGGGGAGGACCTTCTTCCCATTCCGATCTGATGGGAAAGAAGGAGTCGAATTTATTTCCAAAGAAAGGCTTGGGCGAGTTATAATCGATATTGCTGGCAGTTCTTCTGTCCAGGATTTTGGAGCGACCGAAGTCAGTTCGTTTCCAGGTCTGGATTGTGTTAAACCTAATATCGACTGAGGATGCGGTTTGCTTACCAAAGAGATCTAACGGTAGAAGGTGGAGAATAGTGTTCAGGGCTTTGGAAGGTGTAGTTCTTAGGGCGCCTGTTATTAGCAGTGTTTCCATCCTCTGAACTTTATCCGTTGTTTTGTGATGGGTTGATATATTTAGTGCCGGCCACCAGACAATCACCCCATGAATAAGTTTAGGTCGTACGACACTTGTGTAGAGCCAATGCACAATGCGTGCCTCCATACCCCATATTTTCCCTATTGCCTTCTTACATGAATACAGCGCTACTGTGGCCTTCCGTACTCTTTCCTGGATGTTTGGCTTTCACGTAAGTTTTCTATCTAGGACTAGTATTAACTCTGTTTTGTTCGGGTTTATGCCCAGACCATACCCCTCACTCCATGATGATATTTTGGAGAGGGCGTGTTGTAACACTTCAGCCAGTGTGTTTGGGTGCTTTCCTGAACATTTCAGGGCAATGTCATCGGCGAAAGCGATAACTTTGTGACCAGACAGCTCCAGGTCTATGAGTAACACATCCAGAGTTATGTTCCATAGGAATGGCGAGAGGATTCCTCCCTGAGGGGTAAATTCAGGAAATTATTTCTCGGGATCAGTAAGACATATCGATAATTAAGTGCAAAAATGTTGTATCTCCAATAATCTTGGTTTTGAATTAAAAGCTTTGGAAAGTTGAAGTCAGCATGCAAAGAAAAGTAGAAACTCAAATTTCAGGAAACTTCCTACGGTAGCTTTTTAATCGACGCAAACTAATCAGATATAGATAGTGTTAGTCCTTGTGCGTTGTTTATTTGACAAAAGATATACAACATTTTATATAAAATAGAGAGGTTAAAATATTGTAAATTACAAAAGCTATGCAGTTACGGAAAAAAGTGCGATTTTTTGCCTTTTTCCATTTAAACGCTTGTAAAAAAATAACAAAAAAACGTATCAACGCAATCGCGCTACCAACCATAGCGGCAATTGTACTGAAGGTGTTGTAATTTCAAGTAAGTCGATACAGTAGAACTCGAGACATCGTGGTCAGTGATTTGAAAAACGTGATTTCGAGAATATGAACTTCTAAGTCCTGTAACTTGCTTAAGGGGAAGACTATCCACCTAGAAGCGCGAAAAAAGCCAATTTTTATGAATTTTTTGAAGGAAGTCTATATGAATTGTCGGATTGATTTTTTTCTAAATGAGAGTAATTACTTTTGAGAATATGTATAATTTTGTTTATTAAAAAAATCTTCAATATTGGCCGAGTATTCGTGTCCTCTTTGAACTGCCGCAAAAAAGAGGTCCTTCGTGATGACTACTCTCCTTTCATCTGTAATCGTCAGAAACAAAAAAAAACAAAAGATTATCAAAATTGACTCTATAATATAGTCTTTGTCGTAGGTCATATTGAAAATATCTTTATTTAACAAAATGTCGGGCGTTTGAACTTAACGTATCGATTTTTAGGTAAAAATTGGTTTTTAAATTGCCGATAAAGCAAATGTAAGCCACTTAAACATATCCTACGACAAAGACTAGATAATTATGTATATAATAATATGGTTTCTAGAAAAACGTGTTTTAAACTTGAGCAATGAATAAACGGCGAAATTCTTTAACTTACACAGAATCATCGATACCAGGTCCATAATATATTTCCTCGACGTTGCTTGGAATTGCCATATGGGGTGGGAACCCTGAAAAATAATTAAACCGGAAAATCATAAAAAAAAAACCGTAAACTCTTTGGTGCTACAGAAGAGGCCCGACTTGTTCCTACCTGCCTGATCCGGCTGCTTGGCGGCGGCGCAGCGCGTACTCAAAGGCATGCACTGTATCCGCTATAACTTAATTATTTTTATTAAAATTTTCATCAGACATTTCTAAGAGCTTTAAGAAAACACAAAAATTGAAAAATCGATTTTTTCCATTCGAATTTTCCGAAACACTTTTTCATGCATATTCTTGAGGGTTTTCGGAATGTAAAAACGCAAAAATAAAAACGTCACTACGGAATACCCCCTTAACCCATATTTATTATTAATATTTAAATTTCATTTATACTCGTATCATCAAATGGCTTTTAGTTAAAGCCATACGGGCTATAACTAGTCACTATAGAATAAATAAGTCATAATTCCGAGGACCTGTTTCTTCCTACAATGTTATTTATCTTTTTGTTGACTATTCTTCTTATTCTTAATTTACATATTTCAGGCATAATAGATAAGGGGTTTAGATTGAATTTTTCCAAGCATTAATCCATGAAATGGCAACGGCGCACAAAAAAGCATTATATGATTTGATGGGCATTGAAAAGGCTCGTCAAAAGGAGTCTCCCTAGTTTAATGTAATCCTGAATTGTGGATACTTTTGCACAATCATATTTTGTTTTGACTTTCCTTTCAGAAGAGTTAACATAAAGCTCGAATCTACCACGCCTTTAAAAGCCGAAAAGTGCAGACAAGTCGTCCCTCAGACCCGTTGCTGTTGTTCAGATGTTCTTCAATGGTTTTGTTTTTCCATCAGCGTTTGGTTCGTTTAACTCGAACATTAATTTTCCATATAACGAGATGGTTTGAACCCGGTCCGATTACCGCACCGCATTCTGTCTGCCGTACCAACATTCGAGCAGTTGTTCTCAACTCTCCAGTCTTATACACTCGTCACTTATGCCCGAGGGCTGTAATCAAAAACTGTTAAATGTTTTTAGACCAACATGCACTTTTCAATAAATTTTAACGATGACTCCAATTTTTTATTCCTTTTCACACTAGCCGTGCTGCTTGTTTACTTAATGCACGAAAGAGTGATTACATGCACTTGGGCCGGCTACTAAGCAGATTGGAAAGGAACTGGGCAGCCCATAAAAATTAAAAGCGCTGCATTCGCATATGCTGAACACTCATCCTGGTGTAGCCATCGGATCCGCCATCCGGTCAGATGTGCCAAAGTAAATTTTTTTTTTCGTTGCGAGTAATAACATGTATGCAGTGGGATAATTATACAAACTTGGAAAATAAACACGTCATATATCGACGATATTAAGCAGGTTGTATTGTGTATTTATGAGTCACAGGACTTTTGTGGTTGCTTGCTCCAAAATCGTTTGACTCCGGTAAGGTAAACACTGTGTGCATCACATGGATTCAGCTAAAGTAGTTTCCGCCCGCGGTAATTCTGGAGGGTATCGGATCGCTCGCTGCAAAGTAATGCAAAACTTACTCAAACCGCGAAGTAATTTATCAGCGAGTCACATTTCAACAGTTCTGGTTAAGTTCCATATTTCTGATTCCATCTTCATAGCATGATCCATTAGTGGTGTCGTAAAGGGGGAATGCTATTGAACAGAGCAATTTGCATGGGCGCACATTGCACCAAGCTGTGTTACACTGTTACACATGAATTGGGTATCATTCAACCTCAGCCTGCTATGCATCTTGATTCTTCGGTAATGGAAATTAAAAAGAATCACAAAAACTGGATCATTTTTAGCATATGGATATCGGAGCACATAAAAAGATGGTTTCGGAAAATTGAAGTTCGGGGTTGAATGAGTGTATAGAGGTTCAAGTCGTTTGAATAAAAGTTGTCATTATTTTTGCAACAAGCCGATTGATGCTTAATGACAATAGAGGTACATTTCAGGTTATTCAACAATGCATCAATAGCAAGGAGAGCTTTTTTCAAGGGAAAATCATATTGTGTTCATTAAAATTGTTCTCTACATAGTGTTACAATAAAGTCAGATGAGTAAAGTAATATAGTGCTTTTTAATAATTATTGAGGATATAGTGAAACTTTTCCTACGCTTCATTGTATACGCATAATAAGCTCCCAGAATTATTTATTTTATTTATTAATATTCATCAAAGACTGATTATACTGCAGTGTATACATAAATTAAAGAATAAAAGGCAAATAGCAAGCATAAGGTGAAATATGGAACTTTGGTGAAAGAACCATAACCAAGATTAGTTTTTTAGCAAACATTCTATCAAAGGAAATCGATACGATTAAAATGGCGATTTATACGATGACATATTGATGACACTGTTAGCACGATTCTGAAATATTTGAAAGAGATAATAAAATCTAGGAAGGATGGCAGAATATACTTGCAATTGTGTTGTATAATTATTCTCGGGTTTTGAAAGTCACGAAGAGTTCATTTATTCGAAACACAAATTTATTTTAGAGTATTCAACTTTAAACAACGTGGTTTATACGATATTTGTGAGAACTTTACGAGTTAAAATGTCTCAGATTTTTTACAATAAGACTTTTCAAATCATAAAATAAATTACTAAGTTAGATTAGGGTAGAGTAGCAGGATGCACACTTGATAGCCGATTGTGATGCCACATTGGGGCTAGATTCCCCTTCACATAAAATACGGTCAATAAGGAATAAGTCGGGCTCGCGCAATTAAAATTTTTTGCAAAATTTTAATAATGTTCAAACAGACGGACGTACGTGTGTGCATAAGCGTGGGTTTATAAGTTAATACAAAAACAATTATTTCTTTAGTAACCATAAGACTGACGAAAAAAACGGCAGTTTTCCTGTTATTTATCTACTAACCCTATCTACTAACCCTGGAAATATCGAAAATGTAGCTTTGGAAACCTAGAAGATCAGGCGGAACGGTGTTTTTCACACATGTTGAGCTATGACTTTATAACCAATTCACCAAAAATTTTTAAAAATAATCGCAGATTACAAATAAAAAAAAATCTATAATCTTTGACTGTTGAAATATGTGAGCGTCACAAAGACCTATCATAATGTCAAATTTATAATTCCTACGTCGTATTTGTGAGAAGCGGTATCGACCTAAAGTGAATTTTAGCCTGCAACACTAGACACTGCTTTTGATGCGACTAGATTTCTTATCAGTAGAAAATACCTGTATCTCGGTTAGCCCAACATCTGTGATCCACAATTATTTTTAGCTTTTAATTCGTCATCTAATGTTAAATAAAACCGTTTAATTTAAAACCTTTTTTTTACTTATTTTTTGTTCGCATAATTTTACTTCATTATTTTAAAAAACCTCGGAAAAAGAGGCAAAACCAGATGGTAAAATGGTTTTGTTCTGCTTAGGAAACACTCCGAAATTTTACGGTCCGTCCAAATTATACCTCGAGTGGTGGGAACGACTACAGTAATTTCGCTACAAGAACGCTAGTAATTTCGTTAGAACAATGGCCAAAAAATAGCGATAGCAGGTAGTCAATATTAGGTTAGGTTAGTTGGCGGCCGCCAGTAGTAAACCAGTCGACCTCACAGAAACCTTTATATGGTCCGTTGTGTTACCACTACGAAGCAACCTCATCCTGGATCGCTCTAGCACTGCTCTGCAGTGATTAGTTGACAAAATGTTATTAATTTTTTTTTGTTTTGCTGAGGAACCTGGTCAGGTCCTTGAGCTCCGCGCTGGTGAACTTCTCTAGTTCATTAAGGAAGTGCTTGGCAAAGGCCTGAAGCCTTCTCCTGGCTAGTCCAGCGTATTCGCAAAGCAAATACTGAATGCTTTGAACCACCTCGTCCAGGCAACCCGATAGAAATCATTGGCAGGAATACACATGCGGACTACATGACTACCAGAAAGGCAATATAAAATATAAAGGCAATACCTGTTATAATAACAGCGATATTTCAGAGATTCCGTCGGCTTAACTTCAGAAACGCCGTTCTCCTTTATGCCACTCTGGCCACATCCTTCTTGACATGTCACAGGTTGACAGACCGATCCACCTGCGATCGGCGAGCTTTTAGGTGGATCTCTCTTTTTACTGCGATTAGAGGCCGTCCGATTGATCAGTCTATTGATGAAACTTTCATCTGCGAACCTTCTTTCGCCAGAACATCTGCTGCCTTGTTACCCATCACATCACTATGACCGGCTACCCAGCAGAGAATCACCCAGTGTAGAGTCCCGAAAGCTTAGAAGACCGGTCCGTCATGTGCGCATCAGCAGTGATTTAAAGAGTCAATACTAAGGTTCAGATTGTGGAAAAGTTTAGAAGCCTTTCTTTAATTTTGTTTTACACTGCTTCTGTCCAAACGTATAAATTATTTCCAAGTAGATCAGGGCGAAGTCAGATGGAGTGAAGTATTTCTCACAACCTTTTAGAAAACTCAAGCATTTCATCTCATTTGAAAATATTTAAACTTACTGGATATCTAAGATGCTAAGCGAGGGCGAGATCCATCGAGCAAAATGGGTTGAGGGTGTGAGCTGGGAGTTTTTTAAGAGACATTAAACAGCATTGAGGTTTGGGTGCGATAAAAATAACACGATTTACTCTATCTTGACCGAGGATCGTAGAAATTTCATTGTTTAATAATCCAAACATTCATTCTCGGTTGATTTCTGTAGAGTTCTTACGGGAATCCATTACAAAACCAAAAGAGTATGTAATTCGCTGTCATCAGCAAAACTATGAATAGTATTGAATGTAACAAATAAAAACTCATTAATTCAAAAAGGAAATAAAGTTGGTGAAAGAACTTAATCCTGAGGTACAACAGCTTTTATTTGTTATTTTATTACACGGATTGGACGGTCTGATGAAAACTTTCTATTCGTTTTAAGAAGTAACCAAATGATTGAAGTTTGACTAGAAAGGTTGCATGCGCTATCTATCTTTAATAAGATATTCTAGGGGACTAGTACTATTTCATAGAACTATTTGGTAATTGTTTTCAAAAAGCGAAGAAACAATATCGTTATGAAGCCTCTTCCTCTTTATTATTTAATATTTAAAGTAATAAAAGAAATTTTCATTTATAAAAAAATGGCGTAACAGAGTTCCAAAGTTGAGGTAAGAAAAAAAAACACCGTTGTCTGTAGGCGGCTCTTCAGATAATCTAAAACCAAAAGTGAAAATATTGATAAGTTTAAAAATGGTGGTCATTTGAAAATGAAGTTTCGGTTTTTACGATTTTTTTCGTCGGTTTTCAGGCTGTAACTCTTGAAAAAATAAGTATTTCAATATTGTTCTAGTACCGGCTGTAGGCATACATCCCCTGAACGGCGGAATTGCCGCTTCGAAAATGTTTGGTCGAAAAAAAAAATACCCAAACATTATTTAAAAAAAAATCACAAAATGACTTTTATTTCTATTTGGATGGCTCGAAAAAATACTAATTCTGAAAAAACACTACGATTACGGTTACAGAAAATTTCCTTTCAAAAAATTAGAAATCGAACAATTTGTCCAATGTAGAATCCAGGTTGAGAAAAGTCATTTCGAGAAAAACTCGATTGACTTAAGGATAGCAATATAAGTTTTCAGCAATACTTATACTGTAAACCATAGCAAGCGTCGTATGAAAAACTAAAATTTTGATGTTTACCAAACGTCGTCGATTCCGGCCCCATAAGGCAGACCTTCCCCGTCATCGGTTCTAGATGATTATTCGTGATGAAATGTGTTCAACTTTGACTTTTCTGAAGGCCCAATTTTTTTTAAAGAAATTTATTGGTAGAAATGCAGTACTTACTAGCGTTTCTCAGTAACAAAATAAACAGCAAGAAATACGAAAGCGTGATTAGAACCTGTCCAGTACCTTTTTTAACCGACATCCCAAAAACGAAAAATTTCTAAGTTCGACACGTTTTTGGCGGAACTTCATAACCCGTTCTCGATTTGGGGGTTATGGTATTCTTGTAGGAGTATGTTTCTCCATTGCTACTAAAAGAAAAACTTTACTTTTTGGGGGAGGAGGAGGTTCATTTCGCGACGTGTAGACTTAAGGGGGTCCTCTACTCTCGAGGCCTAAAATTGAGCGGTTTTTTGGGAAATAAATTGTGAAGGATCTACTGAATACATTTAAAAAATTTTTTTTGTATTTCGAAGATACATGTTTTGACTTTTCAATTTTACTTTTGAAGATGAAAAAAAATAACTCTAGCGACCTTGAAACGTCATTGATGACATTGATGTTGAAACTGCATGGGTCCCGCTTAAGCAAAGTGGTGGCCAATTGGGTAATCTGTAATCTGAAAATTGATATTCTTTATAATCATAATTCCGTTGGCTATGTTTTCCCGAGACAGATTTTTTTTATTTTGCAATTTGTAAAAATTTCCTATTTTAACGTCATTTTTTGACCTATTAGAGGCTATAAAAATGGAAGAAAATAAAATTTTGCAAATCGTACTCGGGAAAACATAGCGGTATTTTTTCTGAACAATTGAAAAAAAAATTATTGAAATCGGATCAATGCTTTTATGAGAAGTCTTACTCGACAGCTAAAAAAACACTACTTTCGGGAAAACGCGTTTAATGATAAATTACGTTGTATAATTTGACTGTAGTAACTTACGAGTTAATCTGCTATACCGGGGCCGTAGAGTTCTCCTTCGTCATCACGTTGATGTTCTTGGTTGTCCACATTCTTCTCAAGAACGGACCGGTAAATTCTTTAAACAATGGAATGTCGAATGTCACGAAATCCTTTCTGTGGCGTATTCTCAGATACATATAGATTGAATTTAAAAAAAAAAACGATTTTTTAAAACCGCGAGAGTAGAGGACCCCCTTAATTGGTCTTACTCCATTTGTGTCATGACTAAGGCTGTGGTCTTGGTGGGGGGGGGGAGAGATTTGGGACGGCACCTAGCTTCGTCACGCGTAATTTTGAGGGTTTTGGTGGAAGCAAAAATAAAAAACAAATTCCTATCCGCAATCAAAGATACTATATAAAACTGCCTAAACATTTCAGCACGCGAGATCAGATATGTTTTTGCATAGATTGAATATCTCTCATTGTATATAGGTTGTTGTTTTGTTTGTTTAATTTGCAGCGACTTCAAAATTTCGTTATATATATAAAATTAAATAATATTTTGTTTATGCGAACATAAACCTTTCAGCAAGATAATGCCGCCATGCACATAAGATTTAGAACTATGATGTGGTTTGTTCATAAAAGAAACGAGGGAATGGACTAGCCATTATGTTCTCTTAAATGCAACCCCAAAGAAAATGGACAGTGCTAACTTAAAAGTTTTTGTGCAATGATTAGTTATGTAGTCGATATTACAATAGAATTTTTTTTATTAAATAATTTTTCTTTATTGCTTCGAATAATTTACTTCTATAACTCTTTAAGAATAATAACAGTTTCGTAAGAAACACTGCATATTACAGAAGATAATTCTTCAAAATCGCGGTGCGTCTATATTTTGAAACGCACTTTCGTAGATTTTGAGGAAAATAGTTTTTTCCAGTCTTGAAATTAATTTTAAGTGATATTCGTATTTCCTCTAATTTTTTCGTGACG
Organism: Leptarthrus brevirostris; assembly: GCA_964036015.1. NCBI lineage: Eukaryota > Metazoa > Arthropoda > Insecta > Diptera > Asilidae > Leptarthrus > Leptarthrus brevirostris. The sequence goes on along the minus strand of OZ038372.1, from coordinate 114,095,807 downwards.
ATTTATAAATAGGCAATAGTACGTTTAGTTGGTTTTTACTGCATGTTATCTTTATAATCGCGTTTGTAAGAACGTACAGTACAACAGATAAGAGCACACCAAAGTTGTTTGCAAGCCGGATATAACTGATAAGTGCTATACAATTTCGGGCAGGTACTTACTTTTATTAAAATCTCGCTCCGATAATACCTTCACTCATTAGTGGGTAAACAAGAATCAATTACCTTATCATCAGACAATATGCAATAACGCGATTATCTAAAATCGAATAACCAAAGAAGAATGAAAAATTCTAGAGTTGCAAAAGAAACTTGATCTATTTAAGAATTGCAAATTGCCTTGAGAGAACTAATAGCCTCATCAAGTCTGTTTTTGTGTCCAAAGCCAAACCTCAATTGCATAAGTAAATTACCTTCTTTGTTGGAAAGAACTGGAGAATTTGGGAGGCATGCAAGCTCACGAGCACTTTAAATGCAAACTCCATCGTTGGCTGAGGAAAAAACTTCTACTGAGCAATGCACGATCAATTCAATGAGCCATTCCCTATTGAAATTCAAATATGCACGGGGTAGTCTGGATATGGCAGAAAAAACGGAAAACATAAAAATAATGGATTTGCATAATGACAGAATGCACCGGAGAAAAATCAATTTTTTCAATCGCTCTCACCGGTACGCTTATACCTAAATTATCAAGAGTTGCAGGCGAGCACTTGAGTTGCCCTCAAGACTTCAATGCTCTATAAATTCTTGAGGATTATTCGCAAATGTGTTGGATTCTTTTCAATCGTCATGCGAATTCATACTTGTGGGATCGGGCGCAGATTTAAAGTAGAAAATATTAAGGAAATGAATGCAGCAGTTCTGTTCTGATATATGTAAGAAAAATTATGAAAAAATGATACTCGACTGCAACTGAGGAAATGCAGCACTGCGGCAACCTATACATTCAGGAGGCTACACTTATATATTTATTGTTATTTTAAGGGCTATGAAGAGTCAGTAATAAGCCTCCGTTCACATTTACCAGAGCATATGACATCGGCTGGCTGGATTATCTAAATAGAGCTGCAGTACATTCAATTAAAATGTGCATATCCTGTGCAGTCTTAAAATTGCTTTCTTTTGCACAAAAAACCCTCATAAATATTAATCTTACATTTTATGGAAGAAATGCAGTGAAAGAAGTTGCTGTCTCTTGGGGAGTCATGTGAACCACGTGAACGCAAACTTCTTGGTACTTCATAAAAAATTTATATTTAAAAAATGATTTTGCTCCAGAAATAATAAGACATTTTTAATTTCCATATTAAAAACTATTCATGAAATTTTAATGAGTTGCAGAATGAGATGTCTGAGTTGTTTTCAAATAATTTCGTGTACTCGTATTTAAAAACAGTTCAGCACATCCTCTTTTGGCTTGACATTCTTGAATAGGAAAAGGGGATTAAATCGGAAAATATAGCCTTATTATTATTTTGCTGAGTGCAAGTGATTTTACCATAAACCATAGGTTTTGCATTTTACTTACAATGACTGAATGACTTGTAAATTCCATCCTGCATTCTTATACAAAATGACACAACTGAAGCAAATGTATTTTCATGAATATACTGCTTATTTCACCAAGTCAGGTAATTCTTTATATCAAAAAGATTTGTTTATTAAATAAATTAAATAATAATATTGTTGCCTCTAAATCTGGTGTAAGTTTTGACGTTAAGACACGTGGGTCGCAAAATCGGTTCCCACAATGGTGATCCATGGCTGTTTTCTACTGAAAATAAATAACGCTACCTTGAATTGTAGTTCCACTTGCAACCTTTGTCATTGAATTCTATGAAGTTCTTCTCTTGTCTTATGTCCCCGCAAGAGTTCTGGAAACGTTTACATAATCTAAGAAAGTGATACCTAGGTACGTTTCTTTTTTGGTTTCGAGCGACTTCGAATTTTTGTCGGATTTTGATTTTATTGTGAAGTATATCTCCGGAATACTAAAAAATACCGGTCTACTGCGAGTCAGAATCACGCACAGAGTTCTGTAAAAAAAATATAAAATAACAGATTTATTTATTTCTTTCAAAAATTATAAATGTTTGGAACCAGGCTTCTCCATAAAAGAACTTTAGAACGGAGAATCAACAGCAGCGCTGGTAGCCCAATGGTTAGGGTGATGTAGTGTCTTGCCCGTGTTTCTCGGTTGAAGACTTGATCTCGTCAGTTGCTATTTTTTCTTCGATTCATAAACACACATTGGCATAAATCAAAATCTAAAAATTAAAAAGAAATATATTTTGAGTCCTTAAAGCAAGCACCTTACAAATGATACCCAAACGGTATATGAAACAAAAAAAATTCTTCTGCCCCTCCCATATAATTAAAAAAATATTCTGAAATTCTTTCGCTGGGAATATATTCGGGCAAATGACTTCTACAACTGTTTCAAATTTAAAATCGATTGCAATAGTAGTTACTGAGAAAAATGGCTGTAACATTTAGGATCCAAATATCTCCAAAAAAATTTGTACGTTTGCTCTACAGCCACAAGTCATTACAACTGCTCCAATGAATTTCGGCCACATTTCGGTACAGGCAAATATACTTTTTTTTTTTCTAAATAAAAAATATATTTAAAAAATTATAAATATTGTGCATTAAACGCTTAGTTAGGTTTATTTATTTATAAAAAGAAGATTTGCCAAAGCTGGCTACTACAAATGTGATACATACATATAAAAACTTATACCTAAGATAAAAATAATAATCAAAGTTCAATGGTTTGCTTAAGTTGGGCTTTGAGCTGCAACCTGGAACGTCCGAACTCGATGTGGGCCGCAAACTCGTTGAATAGCCTGGACATAGAGGCTATGGGCTCGTGCATACCATATAAGGTTCGGTGGCGAGGCACATGGAGGAAGTCACGATTCCGCAAGGTCCGGGCTGGGACGGAAATGCTCACGTCGTTGAGTAATTCGCCAGAATCGATCGACCCCTGCAACAGATCAAATAAAAAAACAATTTTGGAGACCTTGCGTCTCTTTTCAAGTGTGTCAAGGGAAATCAGACTAAGTCTGGCAGGATAAGGAGGGAGGCAGGTAGGGTCGCGCCAGGGGAGGCCGCGAAGGGCGAACCTAAGGAATCTACGTTGAACTGACTCGATTCGGTTAATGTGTACTGCGAAGTAAGGATCCCAGACCGGACTGGCGTACTCCAGGATAGGTCTGACGAAAGTGCAGTAGAGAAGCCTTGTCAAATAGGGATCGTCAAGCTCTCTAGACCATCTTTTTACAAAGCCAAGCGTGGAATTAGCTCTGCCAACCACGAAATCCACGTGGGCCTCGAAGGAGAGACGGGAGTTAAGAAACACCCCCAGGTCCTTGATCAAGTCAATCCTGCTCAAGGTGCAACCACCCATGGAGTAGTTGAAGGAAATAGAACGCATCCTACGTGAAAAAGACATAACGGTGCATTTGCTGGCATTCAGTGGAAGACGATTATTAGAGCACCAAGTCTCGAAAATGCGCATATCGGAGCTCAGCAGTGCACAGTCATCGTCGCAGGAGACCGCGCGGAAGATTTTAGCATCATCAGCATAACACAGTATTCTGGACCTGGGCAGAAGTAACGAGACGTCATTGATGTAAATAATGAAGAGGAGCGGGCCAAGGATGCTACCCTGGGGCACACCAGAGGTGACTGAGATTTCAGTGGATAGGGCGCCACGGAACAGGACGCGTTGGCAACGGCCGGACAGGTAAGATGACAGCCACTCCACGAAGAGCGGCGGAAAACCGAGCAGGCTGAGCTTATGAACGAGAATGCCATGGTTAATCCTATCAAAGGCCTTGCTGAAGTCAGTGAATATACAGTCGACCTGCATACCCGATTCGATCAGGGGCAAACAGTAATGTACGAATTCGAGCAGATTGGTGGTGGTTGACTTACCCTTCATGAAGCCGTGCTGAAAAGAACCCAGGAAGGGTTTACAATGAAAGCGGAGCACATCACTAATCAGGGTTTCGAAGGCCTTAGCAATGTGTGACAAGTTGGCGATGGGTCTGTAGTTCGATATGTCCGCCTTGTCTCCCTTCTTGTGAAGAGGGATAATCACGGAATCTTTCCAGAGCTTCGGGAAACGACCACAGCGCAGGGAGAGGTTAAACAGATGACAGAGGACAGGAGTGATCGTTGAGCAGCATCTTTTCAAAAACGAGGCCGGGACCCCGTCCGCACCACACGAAAACATGTCGGGCAGATTCGACAGATAAGCGGAGACAGCCGAGTCGTTGAGAACAAGGTCACTGAACTCAAGCGAAGTAAGCGGGAGCCTAGTCAAGTGGGAGAAGTCATTGGAAAGAACATCACAGTAAGGGTCACAGAAAGCGGTACTAAAGAAGTCAGCGAAAGCGTTTGCCACCACAAGAGGGTCATGACTCTCGCGGTCACCCAGCCTCAGGGAGGAAGGGTATCCATCGCTGCGTCGCTTAGAGTTGATGAACTTCCAAAACTGTCTGGGATTATTGAGCAAATTGGATCTCGAGTTAGACAGGAATCTACTGTATGACGCCTGTAGATCAGAGGAGAATCGCAGGTGTAGGTCATAATAAACCAGGTAGTCCTCGTCGCGCCTAGAGGAGCAAAACTTTTTCCAGGCTTTACACTTTAGATTTTTAAGGTGTCTCAAATGGCCATCGATCCAGGGTTGCGATGAACTGGAGGAGGAAGGAGAGGAAAACGAGATCGGAACACACTGCGTGAAGCAGGTATAGAGAGCGTTGTAAAACGAATGGACGGCCTGGTCAATATCCGCCTCAGTTAGGACAGCAGCCCAGTCGTAGTCCGAAAGCCAATCATTGATGATAGAGAAATCGGCAGATCTGAAGTTGAAGCAGCAGCCGTGCAAAGTGAAGGGGAAGTTCTCGACAGCATCGAAACAGAAGAGGACCTGAAGAGCAGGATGGTGACAAGACTCTGGGACCAGAGGGGTTCGGCACCGCTGCACCAATGAGCCATCCGGATCGGTGAGGAAAACTAGGTCGAGCAGCCTGCCCGAATCATTAACGATGGCATTGCACTGGGAGAGGCCAGCGGAAGCACAGGTGTCTAGGAAGGACAGCACATGCTGAGGAGCACCAGAATAGGACGGCAATAACCCTTCAATCTCGGGAGACCGGGTCCAACCGACCTCCGGAATGTTGAAATCACCAAGAACGACTACCTCGTCAGAGGGTGAAAGGGCGCTGCTTAAGCCGTCGATGGAGAAGGACAGCTGGTCATACACTCCGGAGGGTGAAGCAGGGGGAATGTAGGCGGTGGAAACGTAAAGATTTCTGTGAGGGAATTTCACGGCGACGCAAATGAGCTCCAAGGTGTCAGAATGAGCAATCTGTACGGTGTTACAAGGGATGCCGGTTCTGACAGCGCACAGCACCCCGCCGCCAACGGGTGCACACGCATTCGCGTGGCGATCCCGCCTAAACACCTGAAACTCGGGCCCGAAAATCTCGGAATCGGAGATACCGCCACAGAGCCAGGTTTCAGAGAGACAGATGATGTCAAAATTGGAGGCGCTAGTAGAGGACAACAAATGTGAAGTTTTGGAGCGCAAACCGGTTACGTTGGCGTAGAAGAGGGAAACCTCACCGACAAGTTTTTTGAGTGCTGGACCCCGCCTAGGCGTGCTCTCGGGACAAACTCACGAACGATCGAGCCGGGAGGCCACATGTTTGGACAGATAGCTGCCAAGAAAAACTCCTCGGGAACGAAGACCTTAAAGGAGGCCGTGAAGGCGCGTTCTGCTGTACGGTTAGCTGGGTTAATGCGCCGACAGGAAATCATGCCGATGGGGATGGAAGCGAGAGTGGCGATATTGAACGCTATGTCATGCTCAGAGGTGTCAGGTTGAACTCTGGAAACGAACAGGCATTTCGGACGTCTGGCTGGCCTTAGGGCAACAGCCCCAGGATGAGAGGCAATGTCTGGCGCAGCACCAGAGGCGACGTCTACAGTCCCTTCTATCGAGTGTTGGTCTTGGCTGTCAATACGGGGTTCCGGGGCAGTTGAAATTAAGGGGGCAATCGATCCACCTGACACAGCATCAGCGGAAAAACCCGCGGGGGGATGAGAAGGAACTAAATCCTGAGGAAGAGCGGCATTACCGCCGCGACGCTTGCGCCTGCGGGATACCCGGGAATTAAGAGCGGGCTGGCGTTCGGCACGCCTTTGTATGCGCGGGGAACAGTTCACAGGATGAGCAGGGTCAGGCATCTGGCCGTCGGAAATAGCTTCGTGGAGCTCAGCGACAACAGGTGGAGATGAGGGCCCCACGGCTGCGAAGGGAGGGCAAACAGAGGAAACAGTCAATGGAGACGTATGCTGAGAACCAATAGATGACGCGTTGGAGGGAGGGGGGATGGGAGGGGTCAAGAACCGCGTGGATAAAGAATTAAGGTCGGATGCGATGGAACCTAGCAGCTCGGAGTTGGCAGAAACGACCGAGGACCAAGCACCGAGATCACATTTCAGCTGCTTGACTCCGCGACGAATATCGTCGAATATGGGGGTGACAGAAGAAGGGCCCGCAAGAGGAGTTGGGCAGGGGCCGAGGTTTGCGATCGCTGTGTGCACATCGTCCAGGGAACCCGACATCAATGTGATGCGAGAGGAAATCTCATGCGACTTTTCCAGGAGCACGCCCGAGTTAGATACGATGGTATCAACAGATCCCATCAATTTGTCCACCCTGGCCGTCAGAGAGACAGCATCGTCCGACAAAAGTTCGAGATTACCCCAACGACTCGAGAAGAAGCTTACCTTGTCGGCGACGAGCGACAAGTCACCAGAAAGCGTCTCCATCATGCTCCTTACAAGTCTCACGTGGCACGGTTTGATATCCGAGCATTCACCACATGTCGAGGGGCGCGAGGATCGCGTTGCACGCTTCAAGCAATCCTGATGAAAAGTCAAGCCACATACACCATCGCAAGCAACGGCGTCAAGGACTATCTCTCCCGAACAGGAACCACAGACAACCATGATGGGCGATATAGAAGAGAAAACAAGCAGAAACAAAAAGCGAACCACCGGAAGGAAGACGAATAAAATAAATAAATAAATAAATAAAAGACCAGAACATTGCCGTAACATTCATTCATAAATCTCTGTTCCACTAATCTCGCAGAGAATGTTTACTACGCCGATTTGCCACCTGGTCTGTTTCTGTACTAACACCTTTAACTCCTGTCACAATTTACCAATTTGCGTGCCTTCCTTCTGTACAGATCTTCTCTACGGATTCTGCGACCGTCTAATCCGGCGTTTTCTTGAATACCGTGCAAATTCTAATCCAGAGTAAATCGATTAATGGCTCTTTTCTTAATTGATGGCCTATCCAATGCCACTTTCGTGTTGTTCGTTGATGTTTATCCAGTCTTGACGATCTGTCTGTGTAGGTCTTCGTTATCAATGACCTCCGGCCAAAAAATTCTTTTTTAATGATTTTATAATCGTACAATAGAACAGGTTTTATGTTCGATTCATAATATGAAGTAATCAATTCCATCGTTGAAAAAAACGCACACACGTCAGCAGCAGCATAGTCAAGCTGGATGTTTAACCATGTACCCTTGTCTCGCTCCATTTAGCACTTGGAAGGGCTCCGATAGCATTCTTTTTTAAGTCATATGCCCATATATACTCTATGCGGCCGAATGCGTTCTTGAATTTGACAAATATTAAAGGTTGTGGTGACCTCTACTAGATGGATTGCTCGATAATAGTTCAGAGTGTGTTGAACGGGTCGTTACAGGAAAAACCCTGACTTTGAGATTCCCCATAATTATTTTTATCCCAGTCAGCAGTCTTATTAAAGGTGTCACCAACAAATTGATAGAAGGCCTGTTTAGTTATATCGGCTTTCTCGATGAGCGAACTGAATAATTGAAATGTTACGCAGTCTGGTCCGGAACTTGGCAATTATAATTGGATCGGATATAGCTAACATTGTAATATTATAATATTGTAATATGGCTGATTGCTAACAGCACTTTTTTAGATGTGGGTGAAGCAAGCGTTGCACCTTCTTCATAGAGTTTCCCTTTACCCTAAAATGTTAATTTTATATTAGATTATTACTTGCTCCACTTCCGTGATCTTAATGTATTCACATTGGCCTCATAGAGCTCTCACTTGCCATAGATCTATCTAAGTCCCATATTTGTAGCCAAAAGCCATTAGTTCGAGGTTATCGAGGCGTACTAGATGTTTCGTGTGTAAGGTTCGTCTGTTATATAGGCAGGTTGCAAGCCTTTCTATCCTACCCTAAGAAGACGAGAAGACACGATTGCTTTTTAAAGTGTCCCCGTGATTTACCAAGAGTGTATTTATTTTGCGCATGGTTGTTTTTAAGCTGGCTTTTAGGAGCAACGGTCCATTTCTATATATACTATGTCGGTGAATAGATACAAGATTTTAGGATGCAAGAAAGTAAAAAAAAAATCCCTTGCAGTGAAAAATTGAGTAATTTATGTCTTAGAATAAAGAACTAGAGAAAGATTCTTGTTAAAAATTCCTATCCGTGAGTGAAGTTACCGTTACAACTTAAAATTAGATGTATAAATTGGGTGTAAAAAAGTTTTCTGAAGTGAGTTAAATTTTTTTCAAATCGTTGAATGTTATCATTCCAATAAAATTATAAGACTGTTTTGTGATTTTTGTCAACCAACATTGCTAAAATAGACAATATTTTTAAGTATAATGGCACGATTTGGTAGGTTTTCAGGGCCCTAAATAATTAGGAATAACATGATGGAAATTCGTTTTTCCCGTAAATACATTTCAGGAATTACTTCTAAATGTATGCTATAAGCATATCATAATCAATTAAAAACTTAATTTGGGGAAAAAGGGAAAGTTCTTAATAAGATTTGTGAGCTTAACATGAAAACTAACTTAATATTCTGTTGCCGTTCATTCTAGTGGTAGCATTTCAAAATTTTTTAGGGGGCATCCATAGAAAATCTCAAATAAGATAAAAACAAGTAAAAAGAAAATTGATGATTTGTTTGAGCTATAATATTTTGTTGAGAGCAATTAAATGCAAATTATACTTTAACCAAATATGAAGATTTTAAATTAACTTTTGGCTCCACCTTAGATCTGACTTAGATTATGCCTGCATTGTTGATACCACTAAATATCCCAGAATTCCACTTTAAAAGAAATTGCCTTCAAAAAAATCGGGCTTAGCTGTTCCCCTAGTTCTATATTCTAAGATTGGAACTAAAATTTACAAGCGTGGAGTTGAGACGAACATTTAAAACTTATCGTACTTAAGTCATTTTGACTGAAAGAAAATTCGATACACATTCGTAAGCGGAAAGTAATTTTTTACGCGAATACAACATCAATCGGAAGTCATCTCAAACCCGGTTTTAGACCTTATCACAATATATATTCTATTCCTTACTGAAAATATATTTTTAAACTGCAAAAGCGCTTCATTGCGACATATTGCCGGCGGAAATTATAAAATAAATTCTGTCTACGTAAGATGCTCTACACAAAAAAAGCGACGGATAGGAAAGCGAATATGAAATAAGTTAAGTCAGCAAACTTTAAATGGGAGAGAATGTCTTTATCAAAGTGGAACGCATTTATTAGAAGGTGCTTTAAAAGGCGGCAAAATCAACCCAAGAAACCGCACCTTCAAATGACCAAGTAAATGTTTTGACGCCATAAAGGCAATAATTATTAAATATTTCGATTATGGAATATTAATTTTAAGATGAATTGCGCCGCCTAATTAGGTTTGATTAGAAATTTAAATAAGTGAAGCAAACTATTACTTTATATATGTATACAGGGTTTTACCGTGGAAAGTTATGTTGACCTATGCTGATTGCGTTACGATGCCCAGATGAAATGGTCATCTATGTTACAGTTTTCTTTGAAAGTCGTGGATGCAAGATTCTACTTATACCCTTTTATTTCGTTTAAAAGATTACATCTCCCCAGGACGTAGCATTGAAAGCTTTTCATATCCGCTTCTATCTAGATTCATGCGAGCAAGACATCATGTCATGGTTTGTAATAACAAGAGTTTAAAGTTCCTTTTTCAGCTTCTACAAAGCTTACGTAGGAGTAATGAAGCTGAAGTTATAAGTGCTGTTATGTATAAATAATGTGATTTTTTTATACATCTTTCGTCTTGAAACCATGTAGTTGTTTTTCTTCTAGCACTGACTTAAGCTGCTCATGCTGCGCGCAGTAAATCTCCTCTATTACTGTTTGGTTTGTGTTAAAAGTTCAAAGTGGACTACAACTTTAATATCCCATATACAGATAACAATACCTTATTGGTGAAGGTCCTCTTTAGAATGCGGTACCTACTTTCCTATAAACCCACTGTCTTCGGCGCTTGACATTTTTATAGAGCCCCATTTCTCATCACTAGTCACTATTCGGTCCAAAAAAAGGTTCATTCATGAGATGTCAAAGCAAAGAAGAGCACACATTGACCCTCTGCGCGATACACGCTGGTGTTAATGAGTGATTCAAAGACCAAATTCAATTTTTTTCCGCTAGTTGCTCAATAGTCACCACGGTTTCTGGGATGCGCTCGTCATGTTTGACAGATCTTCCAGGACGAGAGTTCTTATCAATTTTTCACACTTGCCGTTGTAGCCTCTTTTGAACATAAATCAAAATATGCCAAATATGTCACTTCGATTTTAACTTTGATAGAATATCTGTAAAAGTCGAACAACACTCTTCAAAATTTGCACTACGAATGAGGGGAATTTAATAACTATTTTTATAGCAAGTTGATGTGGGTAGTTTATCCCAACTCTTCCGACTTTTAGTGCATGCAATTAAAAAGCCGAATTATTTATGGGATAACCCAATAGCTCAGGGGATGCTCTGTGATGGTAAAGCACAGCCTTGGCAGGAAAGGAATTAAGGATGAGAGAAATGTGTTAGGAGGTTGAGTGGAGGAGATGTCGATGTACAAAAGATTCCCGAAATTTAACGGTACGTCTGAATTATCCGCGGATAATCCGGAAAACATAAAAAAAATGTCAGTGAGCAATCGCGAAAGCCTCAAAAGTCATATCGGTACGTCTGAATTTGACCGGGAGAGTATAGGGGTGGGAGCGACTTGTACGTGTCTACAAGGAATCAGGCTAGCAATTTCGTTACAACATACAAATAGCGATAGAAGCGTGAGAGACAACAGACATTTCGTCGATGCTCCAGAGAGTCAAGACCCTCAGAGATTGAGGAATCGCCAATAAGTTTAATAGGCTTACGCTGGACTTTGTCTAACGCGGACAATGCGGGGTGTCCGGCCCCCAAATATGGGAATTATATTCAAGTCTAGGCCTAATGTGGGACTTGTACATCAGCACTAAGTCAGATGGGGTGAAATATTTCTTACATAGCTGTAGAAAACCCAAGCATTTCATCGGACTTTAAGCGATTGCAAATATATGATCAGTCCAGCTAAGATTGCTGGATATCTAAATACCCCAGATGTTTAGAGAGGACGAATTGGGTATATTCACTCCGTCGACTGAAATAGGTGAGGTTTTTTAAGGGGCATTAAACAGCATTGAGTTTTGGATGCATTAAACGAAACACGATTTGCTCTACCAAAACGGATGACTATAGAAATGTGGTTGTTTTATGATCCAAACATGCGTTCTCGATTGACTTCTGTAGCATTTCCACGTGAATTCATTACAGAATCAAAAGAGGACGCGAAATTAAGGGTGCTGTCGTCGGCAAAACTATGAACAGGATTAAGAGTAAGTGATTAAAGATCATTAATAAAAAGGAGAAATAAGTTTGGTGAAAGAAATGAACCCTGAGGTACACCGCCATTTATTTCGTAGGAATCAGATGTAACTCCGTCAATTACTACATGGATTGAACGGCCTGACAAAAAACTCTCTATCCATTTAACGAGGTTAGGGTGCAGATCAAATGTTTGAAGTTTGGCTAAAAGGGCAGCATGCCAGACTCTTATCAGAAGCCTTTGAAATATCAAGAGCGCCAATTTCAGACTCACCGAAATTATGGAGACAATGATTCCAACGCTCCTTTAGAGGCGTTAGTAAGTCTCCGTTTGAGCGGCCAGCGCGGAAACCGTACTGGCAATCGTTGATAAGATGGTTATTTCATCAACTGAGAGTTGATGAGAGATTAAAAACTTTAAAAGGAGACCGAAGTTAGTGCAATAGAAAAATATTCATCTATTAAGGTTACCTCATAGCCTGTTAGTCCCGTCCAAGTTAAATTTTTCCCGCCCGAAATAATCACTCTAGCTAACTTTCATATCAAGGCATGTCTATGCATATATCTGTAAGTCACAAGCGTCCTATTTCTCATTCAGCCATTTTTATAGCTGTTGAAATGAAATTTGGGATACAGACGTAAATTGATGACACAAAAACATAAATATAGAAATTTTTGAAAAAAAGACAATTTCCCATTTGTACCATGACAAAAATTTATGAGGTGGAGTGGGCGTGGGAGAGGAGCGGGAAACTCCTTACCGTATAGGCCATTGCTCATTGATACTAAGAGGAAAAATGTTGACCGTTCGTAACGCGTTGACGATTTGGTTAAGTCTTTTTATAAGGTTATACAGTATGTTCCCCATTGATAACATGACAAAATTTATGTGGTGGAATAGAAATAGGGGAGGTGCGGAACCCAACTTTGTAACGGGTAGACAAATTTGGGTGATTCTTTTGTTGTTGTGTAGAGTATGATCTTCCATTGCTACTTTGAGAAAAATTTAGGCAGGGGGGGGGGGGCTACTCTACCTTTGTAGTGCGGGGATCGATTTAGATGATTCTGTTTTTGATGTATAGAATAATATATTGATAGCATGCCAAATATTTTATGGTGGAGTGGAGCTTAACTTCGTATTGCGTGGGCCGATTCGAACGATTCCTTTATTGATGAATAGAATATCCTTTTCCATTTGTATCATAACAGAAATTGTGGCTAACTACGTAATTGTGCAACTACGGGAAGAACAGAAAGCAGTCTCCTTAATGAGTGCCCCCATTTTGATGATTCTCTCTTGGTTTAAGAAGAATTTTGTGTAAGGGTCGCGTAGATTAACTTCGTAACGTTTTGCTGGATTTGGATGATTCTTTTTCCTTTCTATAGAGTGCAGCACTACTGCAACTGTTGAATTTGCTTTGATATACGAGCAGCATTTTTCGAGTAGCATATCTGAAATGTGAAATATTAAATAATGTATAAAAGGTGAACCGACTTCACAAAAAGCATAAAGTAATATTTAATTCTTAACGAAGCTTTTTTTGTAATACTCGTCCATAAATTAGATGAAAGCTTATACATCGTTTATAAAAATGAAAACTTAAATAAAACACTTAAAATAGTTTGTTTAGATATAAATTCAAGATATTTAGTGATTTATAGTTTTATAAATGAAAATAATTTTTATAATTTTTGAGAGTATGATATTTTTCAAAGCAGTCGTCAATTAATAGTGATGGATTTGCGGGACGGACAATGGTGAACAATATGTGGAAGTTTGTTTATATTAAACGTTAATAAAAATTAACTAACCCTTGTCATATTGAAACTACTCCAAAAATGGAAGTCACAAATATAAAACATATACACGTTCTAACACTCGAAATAACAAAACTACACTTAATATCAGCGCGACAGAACTGTTGTGAAAATGCTATATTATTTACGCCTTAGAACGTTATATAACGGTAAATATTTATTATCACTGCATGATCAACTAACGTCTGATGTAATAAGACACAATATTTCATAAAAAAACCACACCGATGATAAATAAATGAAATGAAAACTAAATTCTTCACATGTCCCCGTATGGGGGACTTTCATTTTCTATAACATAAGTGTTAGGTCCCCCATAGAGGGACCTTTCGATCGTTAACGGTTAATTTTATATCTATTACGACATTTTAAAGTCGGGGTGCTGGGTGCTTTACACTGCGTCCTTAATGACAATCAAAAATTACCTTTGTCGTATTTGCATATTTGTCTCAGTCCGTTCAATATTTGGATGAGTTTCGATGTTTTCTTTGTGAAGAATGTGCCACTGGGCTCTCCGCTAGAACTTCTTCATGATGGTAAACGTTTTTCTGAGATGTCTCTCCTATTAAAATCTTTTCAATTCAATTAGGAGAATATAAGACTATGAAAACCAGTTATTATAGAAGGTGTTTGAGACTTTCAATTAATTGGTCTTGAAGGCTTCCAAAAAAGTCTAATTAAGACGTAGTAGATTTCCATATCTTACATTACTTCACAAGAATGCTATATTACTCTTACTAATTCATAATTATAAAAAATTAGCGTAATTAATAAACTAAGATCTTCAACAGGAGCACTTGCAGTTTTAAATTAAAAATACCTTTAATAAATATCCACCTTGTGATTTTATTAGGTTATTCTGCTACATGTCTGAATTTGCAGAATTCTTTCAAATATGAACACAAGATACTACTTCTTACTCCTCTCACTCGTTAAGCATTAAATTCTTCATAATTAAATTGACGCTGAAATTTTTCTCGTGAAATAAGCAGTCTAAAAGAGGACATTTCTTGCACTAGTGCAGTAGCTTCAATTTCATAAATTAAATCTGTTCATGCTTTGGAGCTCATTTAATATTTTATAACGTCCATTATGTACTCGACTTAATTTATTCCACTCGCTGAAAAGAAACTTAAATATGTCTACTAGTACGGCAGGCGATCAATATTATGTCCAACAAAAACTAGCACTAAGCCCCTCTGCAGTAGGCAGCTTAAACAGACCTGTAAATGCTAATTTGAGTCCTCATGATTAAGGAGCTTGTTTACAACTGCGACCTGACTACTGCAGCATTGTTGCATTATTCACACATCGGGGATACATAAATGATGCCACTTACTTCTAGAACATGCTCAAGAGTGCATAAAAAGTAACGTAAAATAAGAATCTGATAACATGCTACAAGAGGTCTAGAAGGGTCTGGGGAAAAGAGATGAATTTGCTTTCCATGGCTTTCTTGGAGCACTGACTAATTGATTCTGCCTTGTTTGCGGTAGAACAATATTATGTAGTGTTAAAATGGAGTCCCGTCTATATTAGAATATCAAATTTGTGTTGAAATGGAAAAGCCATATTAATACGTGATTGTTCAAACTGTACTACAATTAAACTAACAAGAGACTAATAGGGTTCGAATACATTGTAAAAGATCAATATCCCTGCCATCTGAGATTATGACTGCTTTGAATGGGGTTATGTTGAAGTTAGATACTGTTTTAATGTGTAAACTGAATATACTCAGCCTTAGTTTGTTTTTAAGATCCGAATAATCTTAGTGCTCTAAATCTGTTCAGCTATGTATAGTGGAGTCAATCAGTCGGACGAGTATGCACAAAATTCGGGCACCTGCAAGACCATCCAGGTATCGCCGAATCCGAATTTCACAGTAAAAAAAATTTGTCTGTGCCCACCTCCTCAAACGGCCAAAAACCATCCCTTTTTTCGGTTTTCGGGCACGGACGCCTGACAGGTAGTTTCTGATTGAAATTGTTGATGATTTGACCGGGATTTAAGAAAGAAAGAAAGATTATGGTAGGACATGGACATGGACAGATCAACTTCAGTAATTTTCAAGACAGTTGAGTGACAAATATGTGCAAATAGAAACTCGGTTTTCTGGTCAAATTCAACTTTATTGAAAAGATACTTGTTACAAAGATTAATAATCGAAATATTCGCAGTTACTGTCTATGCTCTTTTGCCATTTATCGGGTAGATGATGAATGCCTTCGCGATAGAAACTTTGTGGTTTCGAAATAAAATAGTCCTCGAGCAATTTTTGCACATCTTCAACTTTCGTGAACCGCTTGTCTTTCAAATATGACAACATCGATCTGAATAAGTTGTAATCAGAAGGAGCCAAGTCTGGAGAATAAGCCACATACTGGAGACCTTCACATCTTAAGGAGAAGATGAATTCCTGGGTTGGTTTTACTGTATGAGGACGAGCGTTGTCATGCAACAATAACACTTTCCGCCTTCCATTTACGGTCTTTTTTTGCTCTAGAGCATCAATTAATTTGATTAATTGGGCCTAGCAAAGTTCAGCTGTAACACACGGAATGACGGTTTGTAAATGACTGAAACTAAACTACATATATCCAAAATGGCAGGCGAATTGGATGAATTGAAGTATGTTTTTAATGCAACCAACTTCAGAGCCTAGTTTCTATTTGCACACCTAATAATTAAACTGAGCTTAAGCAGTCAACCTTAAAGAATTAAGCTAGCACAGTGGAACGGCATAAAAGAGGTTAACTGTCTTTAAGCTATATATATATATATATTGTAACGTATATGGGGCTCTTCCGGCTCGACGAATTAATAAAGACACTTATTTTCAATCACGAATATTCTCAATTTTATTTACTTAAATTAATTAGTTCGTTTAACAACTTCCTTTACACGTTTTCTTCACAATACACTGCTCCACTTTACTTATTTACACTTATCACTTCACTGGCTAAAATTCAACTAACTCAAAACGCTGCTACTCAGCCCTATTTATACTACTTAGCTTAATTCTAGAAAGTTCAGCAACTTAGTTCTACAAATTTTCGTTATTCATTTCCACCACACCAAGTCACCACAGGTTTGAGTCTGCCTTGACGGCATCTGTCGTTTTTCTGGTTTCCAGAATTCGAGACAAGCGCAATACACAGCTTGATCTCGTTTTCATCACGTACCCTATGCCAGACTACCCCCCCCCCCCCCCCCCCCTCTCAGAACTGTTTGTCCCGAACAGTTGTGTCTCCTTGGTATGGCTTTAATCGGTCAATGTGCACGATCTTCTTTTTGTCTTTCGGTCCTCGCTGTATCCTGTAGACTACATCGTTAATGCGCGTAAGGATCTTATAGGGTTGTTGTTGCTGTTGAAGCTTTGGTGACTTTCCTTTTCGTCGCCGTGGATTAAATAGCCAGACGCAGTCTCATTCCCTGAATCCGTCGCTGGATGTCTTGAGGTTCTTTCTTGCTAGTTGATGAATTTCTGCAAGACGCTTCCGAAGTATGGTTATGTATTCTTCAGTGGATTCAGTATCCTTTTCAATTGTTCCGAACTTCAAATCACTGGGCAGTCGAATCTGTCTTCCAAACACAATTTTAGAGGGTGTCTGTCCTGTTGAGTTATGGACGGCTGTTCGATAAGCTAGTAGTAATATCGGAATGTAGCTATCCCAATCACGTTGATGCTCATCTACTACTTTTCTGAGATGTTTGACCACTGTTCTATTAAACCGCTCAACCATCCCGTCAGATTTTGGATGATTTATTTACATATAAGCCCAACGCAAATTGTCGTGCATCGGTTTTCCTTGTAATTACTCACTCACTCACCTCATATAAACTTAGCGAGGCAACTCCCAAAAATCGCATAAATAACGGTTTTTTCAACAAAATTTTTAGGTAAGAATTTGCCGTTCGGCCAATTTGATTTAGTTGTGAAGTCGTTGATTTTGGCGCAATTCAATTGCAGTTGGAAGAAAAGGATGGAAACCTAGAAATTCTGCCTGCAGTACCGTTCGTGAAATCAAAATTCTCTTATAACTATAGTAATTTAAGTCGTATCGGAAATCTGTTTCAGGCATTCACTAACGGCAAAAAAACGGCAAATTCTAAGATAGTTAAATTTTATTTACAATCATTTTTTAAGAATTTTTCAAAGTTGTCCCGCTAACTTTATATAAAGTTAGCGGGACACCCTGTAATTTTTAAAAAATAAGAACGGCAAAATTATTTTTTCCACAACTAATTAACGGCAAATTGTGAGCCTAGTCGTGTTGCGATTCGCCGAAGTTGTCCCGCTAAGTTGACGTACGTAATTTAAAGCGGATTCCGAACCACTCACATTTACTCTGCAACCCCCATGGCTTTCTTATCGTAATCTGTTGTCTGCAGAAAACAACCGTCGACGGGATTCGAACCTGGAACTTCCGGATTAGTAGGCCGACACTTTCGCACTACTCCACCGACGACTTAGTACAGTGCATAGCAGACCTATTTTTTCTGAGGCAACCCCCGCTTACACCTCCTGTCCTAAAACCGCGGGCAACAACCTTTCTTTACAACATAACAAGTTTTATTGTCGTAAGATGGGTTGATAACTTAAGTGCTCTTACATCTGTCTGAGTTCAGAGGTCAGCTCATTATTCGTCGTAATGCATATCCGATGTAATTTAAAAATTCTAAAGACATATAATGTTAGAGTTTCATTAACCTTGACTGTCTGTAAAGTCATCGTTATTTATGAACTGATTAACAGACACACTTGATTCCCGCGCTAATTCAATTTACCACTATATTCATGCTCCCGGCAAGTTTAATTTTTAACGAGAGTATTGATCCTGCCTCATGCTCCTATCTGCGCCCAAGTGCATTCAGTGTATTTTTTCAACAGCCCTTAAAACAAAGCCATCTCATCAGCGCACAATATTGCAATTAAAAATGTTATAAGTGCATGTTGCTGCAACTTGGTCGCATAATTCGATTCACTCCCATCTAATGATTTCCTGTAATTTGCCACATACATGCAATTAATTACAGGAGCAACTACAACGTTTCGAAGCCTGTTAAATCCTAATGAAGTCCATAATGAGAGAGTTATGCGCTGCAGACCGAGTCCTTTAATAATTTTCCCTCCCGTTTCCATTTGCTGTGAATTCCTTGTTCATTTGTTATTTTTCCTCCCCTCTTGAATTCCTGCCACATTCAGCGGGGCACCTAGTTCTGGGCTCAGTCAAGTATATTTTTCTGACTTTATGGGCTTACGCTTTTCTGATTCTTGGTCTGTTCAGCTCCGCTGTATGTTATGCTCGGCTTAGTGTAAGACTTGTGAGGCGTTTTGTTTCACAAATGAATAAATTCTAAACTAATGCTGGGTTAAGGTTGTTCAAGAAACTCTAAAAATAATTTTTGCTAATCGGCTGATATCCGTTTCTAATTTCTTCTTTTAGTGGCATGAACGTTGTGGACACTATATTTCTGAGCACTATGTTGATTACCCTACCCGTAATGTGAAAAAAATAAATCCATTCAGGAAAAATATAATTTTCTTTTAAAATTAAATTAAATTCTTGAAGTATATTTGGATTAAGCTCAAATTGCATTAGCTTAAGTAGCATGAATTTCTCTCTAGTTAGAAGACATAAAATTAATAAGCTTAATTTTTTCAGCGAACACTAATGAACAATTTGTTTGCGCTCGAAAATGCTCTCTCTTATGGCTCTAAAGTTTTTTCCTAGACATCTCAGCGTCTGGAGTTTTCTTAACACTTCAATTAAACAAGACAATTTTTATTCTGTGCTTGCAAAAAAATGAATTTGGAACATACATTTTTCTTCAATAAAATTTTCGAATTAATATCCATCCGTGTTGCTTTTAACCCTAAATATTGTTATGCTTCGAATTCTACAAATATTTTAACAACCAACTTAACTTTGTTTTGTACTCGCAGTAGTCATTTGTAAAGCCTAATATCCGGTCCTTGAACCACACCATTAGCTTGATTTTTTTTTATATTTAAGGAAGGGTTGTCAATATGGGGGCGCTATTACTAAGGAGTTGGTGTGCCTGAATCCCACTACTGCAAAGACGCTTTGCCACCCTGAGGTAGGCAAAGAGGTATTTAATATGGGAGAATCTAATGCCAGCCGGGCTCGGAAATTCTTAACTGAAGATCCTCCTTCTTAGGGTTGCTAAGTCAGGTCGAAAGCACATAATGTGCATTGTATTTTCATCGTTTTCCAGACAAAGCTGACACTCCGTCTCTTTAGACAGACCGATTCAGTGTAGGTAAGACGTTAGTCCACTGTGGCCAGATAGGTAGACTGAAAACAACCTGCGATCCGCATTAATTAAAGCGGCAGTATCTTTGTATTTATAGGTCTAACAAGTTTCTTGTCTTGGGTGAGCCCGGGGACATTTCTCTAGTATAGCAGCTGGTGCCTTCTAGCGATACCATCTCGATTCCTTTTTAATTTATGGGCTCGGGACCCTGGCAACGATAGGATGAACCCTTCCTCTCGTTACCTTACCCGAGTGGCCAATTATTTTAGGGTGTCGAAAAACTCGCCCGTAAGTCTAGCGGAAAAACACCACTGCTTTGCTATCAGAGAAAATAGTTATATCGTTCCTTTTAGTTCTATTGACGTTTATTTATTTATTTAAGCTTAAGCTATAACGTAAAAAATACAAGCTGAAATTTCATACTAATCCTACAAACTATAATAAATGATAAGCTACAATATGAGCTTTAAATACAGTAGATACAGGCAGAAGGCGGAAGGAAGAAGAATTAAGGAAGGCGGTCAAGATCAGGATGGGCGGGGTCAAGATATAAGGCTTTGTGAAGGGATGATTTACTCAGATGGAAGTCAAAGGAGGAAAGGTCGTTGACTTTTCGTAGCATCCTGGTAATTGGCTCGCTTTGACCGTAGTTTGTGCGATGGCGGTCGAGTCGGAAAAGTGAGTGGACCTAAGGTTACGGGGATTGGTATAGATGGGTTAAGATTGCAGGATTGAAGGGCAGTCTATGGCACCAGTTAATAACTGATAAATGAAGAGAATGTCGGAACATCACGACGTTTACTTAGAGGTTGTAAGTCGATCAGTTTCAGACGGTTTTCATAAGGTGGAAGGTTGAATCTGTCTACCCACGGAAGATCACGTAGAGCGAAGCGAATGAACCTACGCTGTTTGATGATACATTCAACATCATTTATTGTAAGGATAAAAATCAATGGGCCGAGGTGGCTGCCCTGAGGGACACCGGAACGAGCGACAATAGGGTTAGAAATGGATGAGGTGAAAATAACATTGTACTGACGGTTGTCGAGTTAGGATCGAATCCAGGTGATGAATCTGGGAGGGAAGCCTAGGCGATCAAGTTTGAACAAGATAACGTTATGGGAGATCTTTGTCGAAGGCTTTACTAAAATCGGTGGCGAGAGTGTTTTAGAGACGAAGTCAGTAAGGTTGGTGGTTGTTGATCTACCTTTGAGGAAGCCATGCTGGGAGAATGAGAAGATAGCCTTACAGTAGAAGAACATGGAATCATACACCAATTTTTCGAATAGTTTAGGTATGGATGATAATTAAGCTATGGGTTTCTGATCGTTCTTGCAGCCTTTTTTGAAGATGGGAATAATATAAGAGTTTTTCCATAGTTGAGGGAAAACCACTTGAGTGACCGAGAGGCGGAAAAGCAGAGTAATAAGTTGAACTAGATGCATGGCACACTTTTTCAGAACGATGACCGGAATGCTATCTGGACCTGGGTGTAAGTCGTCCTCAAGCCCGTTAATACTGGCTGCGATTAGTTCAGGATTAGGGTCAAAAGATGTAAATGACGTTTGAGTGCAATTGTCCATGAATGTAAAATAGTTAAGGTCGGGTTGTAGAGAATTGTCGCTGAAAGATTTACTGAAGAAGTGTGCAAAGAGGTTGACAATAACCTTAGGATCAGACGAAGAGGTATTCTCGAGCTTTAGGGTGAAAGGGTAGCCATTGGATTTCTTCTTGGAATTAATAAAGTCATAAAAAGGCTTGGGGTCGGATATGAGGCTAGTTTCCATCCGTTGGAGGTACTCATAGTAGAGGGTATCACAACGTTCGGAAAAAGAGGTATAAGCAGATAGGTAGGAAGAATAGTCAGACTCAGTCTGGGTTAGAAGAAAAGTTTAATAACTTTTATTTCTCCTGTTGCGTTGATTAGGGAACAAGTTTTGATTGCACGGACATCAGCTTGGAAGCCACCTATTCAGTGCAAACGAGACCCTTTATTTTGAATATCTTCTACCACTTTACTTTGTAACTATTTGTGTACTGTTTAAGTGTACTTTCTCACTGTTGCACTGTTTAAGTGTACTTGTCTAAAGCAGGTTGTACACAATTTTCGCTTTGTGTTTTGAAATTATCTTCCTTTATAAAACTAATCAAATGATGTGTCCTCCGTTGTTTTACAATATTTGTGTCTTAAATTTTGGTGTAAGAGATAACGTGATAGTTTTTCATAAAGGAGTTGTGGGTTGGAATCCCACCGGCGGTGATAATTTCGGTTGGCAACACATTGCGCTTAATGATTCGTAATGCATTTTAACTTGTACGTAGGTTCACTTGCATTCTTTATCATCGAATATGATGATTTTTTTCTGCCTCATGCTCCATAAGGCGCTAATGAAACTAGAGAGGGAGAAAGTCTTGTCGGTCACGAAAGTAGTGATATGTGTTTTTCCTGGAAATTGCATTATTTTGTTGAAGGTTTGGATGATAAAACGACTCACTGCTATTTTGAGCACACTGTTCTGAAGCTGGCTACCAGTAACATTTAAATAATATGGGTCTGGTTCATATAAACTAAAAAAAACGCTAATTAAAAATCCCTAATGTCAAGATTTCTAAAAAAATCCATAATGGCCAAATATGGAAAAAATTAAAACTATAATGACAATATCTCTAAGAGTAAAAATTCATAATTCAAAAAAGCCCTAACTATGGATTATAACAATGAGAGAACGGATTCTAGTTATTACATATCACCATCGAAAATGTATTCTACGTTTTTGAATCATCTCCATCTACAACTCGTATTTCGTCTTGTATACTAATTTCTTCGAGTGATTTTAATTCTGAAATTTCGCTCATTTTTAACCGACTTCCCAAAAACAAGGAGGTTCTAAGTTCGACGCGTATTTTTATTTTTGTTTTAATTTTTTTTTTTTATGTCTCACCGGGCATAACTTCGTAACGCGTCGACCGATTTTGATGATTCTTTTTTTGTTGGGTAGAGTATGTTCACCGATTGGTACCATGTCAAAAAAATGTTTGTTAGGGTGGGGGTGAAACCTAACTTTGTAACGCGTGGTCCGATTTGGATGGTTCTTTCTTCGTTGTATAGAGTCGGAGACACTAAAAAGTGAAAAGTAAAATAGTTTTTTAAAAAAAATTGAACCGACTTCACAAAAAGCGCTAATTTTATATCTATTACGACATTTTGAAGTCGGTGCAAATTAAACAAATAAAACAACTGCATAACCACAATTGAAAATAATACATAATACTACCTGAACGTTTCAGCTTACGGGATCGTAAGAAATGACGATTTGGTTTGTTTGATTTGCACCGACTTCAAAATTTCGTAATAGATATAAAATTAAAAATTATTGTATGCTTTTTAGCGCTTTTTGTAAAGTCAGTTCAACTTTTTTTTTAAAAAACTAGTTTGGTATATAAACTCTAAAATTTTCCTTGCAAATTGATTCAATAACAGTTGCAAACTAGATGAAGAGCAAATATATCTGTAAAAAAATCGCATTATTTCTGGACATGAAATTAAAACTCGTCTTGAATATAAAAATAAAAAAATTAAAAATTAAAAGATATGCGACGAGAGACATGAGAAATCAGAATTTTCATTTTAACAGGAATTGCATTAAGGGGTTACACCTATTTGAACGGTCGAAAAATTGACTTTTTGGAGGAATTTTATTTTTGAGGATGAAATAAAATAATGAAAATAAAATTTTGTGGCTTTATTATATAGTACTTATAATGAGGTATACAAAACATTTTTTTTGTAATTATTTCGTTCAAAATGGCAGCAAGCAGCTGCATGAAGCATCATGTCTTTTTTTGAAAGAGATCTGCGGCCTTACGAATAACATTTTTCTCTGCATCTAGACAAAAAAATTCTTTTCATAATCTACACACCATTATTAAAAGAAATTATTTTTCGCAAATCGACACGAATTTGAACTTGTTTTGAACAAAAAATCGGCCTTTAAATGTACATAAAAAAACACTTATTAATAAATCTTTAAAATCGTGTGTACTTTTCTTTAAAATCTATCTAAGAAACTACAGTTAAAATATCAAGTCGATCGGATGAAAGTTACAAGAGTTATTTGTAAGGCCGATTTTAAAAATATGGTTTCGAGATAATCGCGTTTAAAGTTTTGAAACTGCGTTTCGGAGCATATGAGATTGCTTCAGAAATTTAGCTGTGAGGGTGGGTCATTTAAAAAAGTTTTTGAACTCCAGTAGCAACTGGAAATTAATTTTTGGATGTTTTTACGTCATTGAAACCAATAAAAAAAAATTCTCAAACCCTTTAACCTTTATCTCGATACCTTTATAATTTATGGATTTTAGGATTTTTTTTAGGGACTTCTTCTGTTTTTAGAGATTTTGTCATTAGGGCTTTTTTTTGTCTTAGATTTTATAAATTTTAATTTCTTGGGATTTTGTTTTCGGTGTTTTGGCTTCGGGATTATTTTTTACGGCACTGTATACTGTTTAGTTTTGACGTCATAAAGTGCAAATTAATATTACTCTTATGTGCTCAAACTTAGCTACCCTCCGTTCAAGCCTAAGTCAAGAGGTAATTTTTCTGCAATAAACATATATTAATGCTTTGTAATACCGTGTCGGTGTACTTCAGATTAAACTCCAGTCATACAGTACAAGTAAAGCTGTAAGGACAATTTCCAAGTACAAATTGCTTGCACTCGTAATTCAATAATAAATTACTATAGCATGTTAGAGTAATACATTACATTATATTTGATTACTTCACTAAAGAAAATAACCATGCACATTACGCCTGAATGGCCAGGGATCCTAAGAGGTGATACAACAGGTAATGACTTGTCTATTGTTCGACATTCCTACAGATATGGTTATGATGGCTTCCCGAAATTTCATAGTACACCCATATTTGATTTCTGCGGAATGATGATGAAAGCGACTTGAAAGTTGAGTATAGTGCGAGGGAAAGATATACATATATGGGATCAAGCTAGAAATTTCGTGAGAACAATAACCCAAAAGTGATAGTCAACCGACGTTGAATCCATGTTCCAAAAAATAAATTTTCGAAATAATCGTAGCATCGCTAATGAGTCTGAAAGTCCTAATCGAAATATGTTAATCATAATAAAGTTTAGAGCTAATATGGAATCTGATGAAGTAGAAGAGTTCCTACATTTTTTTTATAACCTCAAATAGTTTTTTGAGGAAAATATATGGCCTGTTCAGCTAAGTATGCTGGACCCGTCTAAGAAGTTGTAAAAAGGCAAACATTCCATACAGACTTCATCTAAAGAAATTGGAAGAGTTGGACATTGGCTACGTTTGAGAGAAAGAGTAAAGAATTAAATATGAGATGTAGATTATTAATAAATAGATAAGGAGCAGTCGAAAAAACATAACTTTGCGAACCATCGTTTATTTCATATGACTTATATGAATTTAACGACGGGATAAAACAAACTGTTAATCTGTTTCAGTAAAATAAGGTCATGACCAACTGCTCAAAGCTTGGCCAAAGAAACAGTATTCTAGAAACTATTTAATTTTTATAATTGTCAAGGTCACAATTACGCAATGTTATGAAGACAATGATTAGTTTTAAGATATTACATTATCAAAGTACCATTAAATTAGCATTACATCATTACCTTCAAAACAATAAAGGAGTTCTGTCTCAAGTATCATATAAGTAATAAGAACGCATTGTAAAAGTAAAGAATGATATTATTTAAGGGGTCACATACCTCTGCGCGCGCTGATAACCGAGTAAATTTGAAAAATTATTCTAAGGGTTATACGGTGAAAAAATAATTTAACTTTTGGTTTCAGATTGTTGTAAAATAAAAAAAATTTGTAGTTATAGTCTGACGGGGTGATTTTTTTTCAAAAATTCAAAAATTACAGTATTTTGAACTTAAATATGGAAAAAAAGAAAAAAGAAATTAGTGGTTAATAATTTATAAAAAATTTTCCAACCAAAAAATAAAAAAATTCCACCCGTCAGACTATAACTACTACATTATTTTACAAGATTCTCTTTCATTTTTGCAGACTGGATAATTTTGGGGAGAGTTAGAATGCAGACCAGGAGGCGTTATCTAATTTATCAGCAGTCCGTTTAGACACATTGAACAAAATGTTAATATTAAAAAAAAAATTTATATATTTTTTTCTTGTAGTTGAAAGTTCAGTAAGCAATCTGAAACCAAAAGTTTAACTTTTTTTCACCATATAACCCTTAGAATAATTTTTAAAATTGACTCGGTTATCAGCGCGCGCGCAGGGATATGTGACCCCTTAACAACTCTGGAAAAACATGAAAACTTCAAATGTGTTCAGTTACATTAAAATGCCGAAAAATTACTGGAAACAATTTTGATATAATACCTAAGACCCACTGATATTTGACCTAAGACCCACTTTAGAAATACCAAACAACAACAACAAAACAAACAATTTTCTTCAAGGAAAATTTAAGGTTGCGGGAAATTACTAACTCAGATGTCCAAACAGAAGTGTCATAACAAATTTTTGAAGAACAGTTCAACGTAAAACCTTGCACTTATAGAGCCTACATAAATTCTGCTATAAGAAAGCTCAGTTGAAATACGTAGAATATCTTTAGGGAACATGGAAAAAATTTCATTTTTTAACACAGAACTCATTACAGCCGTGAGACAATTGATTGGATCATAATAATTCCATAAATTCCATTAAGACTGCCCTTTAAAACATTTGTGGGGTTTTATCGGACAGGTATACGCTAAAATTCTTTGGTATTAGAGGTGGATCTGGAAGCTAAAGTTCTGTTGGTGCAGATACTCCATTCCAAGTTGTTAAATAAATTTATTTAATCCATGAACAAAAGAACTTTCAATCTAATAAAAGCCAATAAGTTGTTGTTGAACATTTTATTTTCTTCAAACTTTTACGGGTGCAAAATGTCTATTACCAGAAACTGTTATGAAAAATAATGAATCCTCCAATCAAATACAAAATCATAATTACTTCCTGGACGGAAATAATTTAAAATCTTATATGTAGGTAACTTATAAATATGAAATGATGTGTGTTCATATTTTTCTGCTATGTTTTTATAATGAGGATTTAGTGTACTTCTACAAAGTGTCTTTTCGAATCTTGTTTCTTTTTGAAATCTGCTCATGAATGTTATTTAATCTTCGTTTGCTTTTATCCGTCTTCAATAATTTTCTGTTTTAATTATTTTGATGTTTCCGTACAGGTCCTTATTCCTTTGCGTAATTTCATAATAGTTACTACTCCGTTCTTCTGCTATGTAATGCAATAATCCACTTCATTGCAGAACTAAGAGATCAGTAAACCTTTATAAAAACTGAGCTAGTTTATGGTTACCCTTAAGATTTTGAGCTTTCTAATGCCTTTCAGACAAATTTTTCAGCAATAAAGTGGAATACCATTTGCTGGTTACTAAATGTGGTAATGTACTAGACAACATATATGTATGTGGATATGTACAACAATGTGTATTTAAATCACAACCTAACAAACGCGTAAATTGTTGTCATTGCAACTACTAAAAATCGCTTATTTAATTTTATCTCGTAGTTTCTTCGAGTAAAAATAGTTTTAAAGAAATTGAACCGATTGCACAAAAAGCGCTAATAAGTATAAAATAATATTTAATTTTATGTTTATTAGATTTTGAAGTCGAGCAGGGATTACACTATAAAACCGAAAAAATCAATTTTTTGGTACGGCTTTCAGAATTCATGGACAGGATGAAAATGATCGTCGTGGCGGAAGAAAAGAGAAGAGACCGTTCTGATGGAATCAATGAACAAAGGATATATATATATGTTCTGCGTTCTTATGAATTTTGTTTTTCGTTTCTTTTAGAAGCACCAATAAGGAGGAGGACAAGCACGAATAAGGTACCCACCAGCTAAATGACGACCACTCAACTTATTGTCACTGCAGTTTAAACCGACAACTCAAACCTATTTTTTTTTAAGATATACCAAATTGAAGAAAATTAATCTTTCTCTGGTTTCTTTAATCCCTTGTGGAGCATAGGGCGTTTACTCCACCGACTCTCCACCTGGTTCGATTCTGCGCCAACGGGTCTTTTCTTAGTGTGTGGCCTATCCATTGCCATTTTCGCCTGCGAATACTAGTGTCTATCCCATCTTGGCCTGTAAGTTTGTGTAGGTCTTCGTTGGTAATAACCTCCGGCCAATGGATGTTAAGGATGCACCGAAGCACCGGTTAACAAGTGCTTGTAGCTTAGATGTTATTTGACAAGTCACTTTCCATGTTGAACAGCCGTACAACAGAACAAATTTTACGTTCGACATGAAATTGTCATGGTATGAACATCATTATTTTCTTTGTATATAGCTCGCACCAATACAAAAACAAGGCATTCAGTTTCCTGCATTTCCCTTACCCTAATTCTCTCCCTTGTCTCCTCGGCTTTAGCTACATTACAAAATAAACTCAATATCCTTTCTCCTACCACAGTTCCGAAAGTGAAATAATGTTTTACGATTACCTAAAGTTCTCAAATTTTCTCCGAAATGTATGTACACCTGTTTTTTTTTATTATTAAATTACCCATCTTATTACCTTTCTAAAAAAGTACACCATGTCTAGGTGGCGAAAGGGTTAGAAAAGTCGCATACTTGGAATTTTAAATAAACAAAATTGTTAAGATAAAGGGTAGAAAATGTTTGTTTAGGGTACACAGGTAATTAATTTTAACTGCTGCTGCAAAAAGGTTATAAAAATGTCAATGTAATTTTGTTTTATTGTCGATATTAGCTTATGTTAGCCAGAGTTCACACCGAAGTACCCTGGCGCTTTGTTACCAATACCTGATGGAAATTTTGCTATAAAAGAGGATCAGTCAGCAAGAATATTGATCAGAGTTGAAAAACAAATCGATAACAACAGGTGTTCTTAAGATAAAATTATTAAAACTTGGCAGAATTTACTTTTGACGACTAGGCGGATATAATTTACATTTATTGTGTAGAAGACGGAAACGATATTGCGGCTATACTGTAATATCAAAGGAAATTTCCTAATCGACGTCCACCCCGAAGAGAGGTATTTTCGCGGACTTTCCAAAGGTTAAGAGAAACCCGAAGATCTGAAACAGCATAAAATTCTGCCGATATCGAGTAGCAAGTAAGCACCCTCGTCAGGCAAGATCCTGAAACTAGCCAGAGACAAGTCCGACGACTATTAGGAGTGCCTTCAGTTAAAGTTTAGAGTGTTATTCATCGTGGAGGATTACGTCCATATCATCATATCGTAGTCCAAGGACTACTGGAAGGAGATCCCGGGAGATCATTAGCATTTTGCATTGAGCTTGTGAACTGCGACATGAAGAACATGGCGCTTCTGGTCCGAATTCTATGGACGTATAAATCGCAGTTCAGCGGGGTTGGTATCACAAACTTCCACAACCTGCATACCTCAATTGTGGTTCTGTAGTTGGTTTATTTGTTTAACTGTTTCACAACTAGCAATTTCGATGGAATAATGGTCATAGAAATAGCAATAGAAGATTGAGAGGCAATGGACATTCTTTTTGTGATCCAGCGGGTTAATGCTCTCATTGTGGAATTGCCAATAAGTTTAATGTCCTTTCTTTGAACTTTGTCTAACGCCGACAGTATGTTATGTCCGATAACTAACTAAATGTGGGAGTTACATATATTCGAGTCTAGGCCTAATCAGCGCCAAGTTAAACGGAGTGAAACATTTTGTAAAACTTTGTAAAAACGTAAGCAACCTTTCGACTTTTATTTTGAAAGACCTCCAATTGTTTTCTTTTGCTTTTCACAATTTTTCTTTCCAATGCCGCAATTATGACTACATTTATTTATATTTTTATTAAATATTCGTGTGCAAATCTAATTAATATTTTTAGACATCAATAACAAAATTGAAATAACTAATTCCATTATTTGTTTTCTTTCAGAACTTCAAGCCATTAGTACTCCGACTACCCTACTATTTACGACATATCATGACATACAAGTAGCAAACATAACACGTCCTACGGGCTCGCCTTCCGTCGAAGTAATAACGAAGGACTTGATGGAAGGTATGGCTGTCGATTTTTACTATGAAAAGCATTTAATTTGCTGGGCTGATTCTGGTCACGAAACGATTGAATGTATAAATATAAATTCAACAACAAAAGGATCGAAGCGCAACGTGATAACATCGGGACTAGACAAACCAGAGGGGTTGGCAATCGATTGGTATACTGACAAAATTTATTGGACGGATGGGGAAAATAATCGCATTGAAGTGGCTACATTAAACGGAAAATCTCAAAAAGTTTTATTTTGGACAGATCTTGACCAGCCAAGAGCTATTGCAGTAGTTCCTTCCCATAAACTTTTGATATGGACGGACTGGGGAGAAAATCCAAAAATTGAGCGTGCTTCAATGGATGGAGATCCATCATCTAGAGTGGTGCTGGTAAATGATAGAATATTTTGGCCCAATGGTCTAACAGTTGACCTAGAGCGCGAACTTATTTATTGGGTGGACGGTAATCTTAGGTTTCTAGATGTTATGAAGTTTGATGGAACTAATAGAAAAACTGTAATAGAAAATCTTGAGTACCCATACAGTATAACATTCTTTCAAAATCGCCTTTATTGGACAAACTGGTCCGCTGGTTCCATAAATACATATGACTTGAATACAAGAGAAATGAAAGAACTGATTGACACCCCAGAAGCTCCCATTGCCGTTCGTGCATGGGATAAATCTCTGCAGCCTTATGAAGAAAACCCATGTAAACATAATAATGGAAATTGTTCTCACCTATGTTTGTTATCGACAAATCATGAAGGATATAGCTGCGCTTGTCCTACTGGTGTTAAATTGCTTTCAACTTATAAATGTGCAGAAGGTCCACAAGAAATGTTGTTTCTTGTTCAGAGAACACAAATCAGCAAAATTTCTTTAGATTCTCCAGATTTTACTAGCTTTCCCTTGCCATTAGGTAAACTTAAACACGCTATAGCAATTGACTATGATCCTGTTGAAGAATTTATATATTGGTCAAATGTGGAAGCGCACGCAATTCGAAGAGCTCGGCAAGACGGTACAGGCCAAAAAGATATCGTCACTTCAGAAGTAGAACATCCAGATGGCATTGCTGTAGATTGGCTTGCCCGAAATCTTTATTGGACTGATACTGGTACAGATAGAATTGAGGTTTGCCGTTTAGATGGATCGTCAAGGAAGGTTATCATTTATGAACACCTTGAAGAACCCCGTGCAATAGCTTTAGCACCATCACTTGGCTGGATGTTTTGGAGTGACTGGAACGAAAAGAAACCAAAAGTCGAGCGATCATCATTAGACGGATCTGAACGAGTTGTCCTAGTTTCTGATGACCTTGGTTGGCCGAATGGAATTGCTTTAGATATTGAGGCAAAGACAATTTATTGGTGCGACGCAAAAACACATAAAATTGAGGTAAGCTTTGGTATAATTATGCATATTTTCTACAATACTTGTAATCATTGTTAATTTTTGTAAAAAGTTACAAAACACAAAATAAAATAGAAGTATTTTCAAAATATTATTTAATCTTTATTAAATTGAATGATTGAAAAAATCATATGATTGTGCTCTAAAAGAATATTCGACTCTTCCCGTTCACACCTTCAAATAACCGACGCACAGGTACATAGTCGTCATAGTCTTATTACTGATTCTTTTCCATTTTGCATTTAAGTTATGCACGTAGGTACATAAAAATTTATATTGAAAATATTCTCTTATTTTGTTAAAACGCTTAAAATAATATCCGATTAAGTTACATTATTTATCGACATTTTTACGGCTTGACAAAATTATAAATGTTAATTTGTGGGTTAAGTTATTTTTCTTTAATGTCCCCGCAAACACATTACAAATTCGTGTATTACTATCGCACAAAATTTTAAGTAATGATATGTTTTTTAAAGTTAATATTATTTGATTTCAGGTAGCAAATATGGATGGATCAGATAGGCGAGTTGTTATTAATGAAAATTTGCGACATGTTTTTGGTCTGAGTTTATTGGGTGACTACTTATATTGGACGGATTGGCAGCGCCGATCGATAGATAGAGCACATAAAATCACAGGCAACAACCGAGTTGTGATTGTCGATCAATTTCCGGATTTGATGGGATTAAAAGTAACGCGTTTAAGAGAAGTGAAGGGCTCGAATCAGTGCGCCCGTAATAATGGAGGTTGCTCTCATTTATGTCTTAATCGACCCAAGGATTACGTTTGTCGATGTCCGATTGACTATGAACTTGCTAACGATAAAAGAACATGCGTAATCCCCGAAGCTTTTCTTTTGTTTTCACGACAGGCACATATCGGACGAATTTCGATTGATTACAATGAAGGAAATCATAACGACGACATTATTCCATTTAAGGATCTTCGAGATGCTCACTCATTAGATGTGAATGTAGCAGATCGCAGAATATATTGGACCGATCCAAAATCTCGTTGTTTGTCTAGAGCATTTTTGAATGGTTCAGATGTGCAGCGAATTATCGATTCTGGATTGATTAATCCTGATGGCATTGCAGTTGATTGGGTTGCTGACAATATTTTCTGGACAGATTCGGAGGCTAGAAGGATTG
This sequence comes from Leptarthrus brevirostris, assembly GCA_964036015.1. NCBI lineage: Eukaryota > Metazoa > Arthropoda > Insecta > Diptera > Asilidae > Leptarthrus > Leptarthrus brevirostris. Next base: position 114,063,232 of record OZ038372.1, on the reverse strand, counting down.
AAGTAGCTCGATTGGATGGCAGCAGTCGAAGAATTCTTATATGGAAGGGAATTGAAGAACCCAAGAGTTTAGTGTTAGAGCCTAGAAAAGGGTATATGTATTGGACAGAAGCACCGTCCGATTCTATTAGACGAGCTGCAATGGACGGCTCTGAACTTATGACCATAGTAGCTTCGGCGAATCGAGCAACTGGTTTAACATTAGATCCAGAAACTCGGCGGTTATATTGGGCTGCTCAAAGTAGGCCCACTGCAATTGAATCTGCTGACTGGGATGGAAGCAAACGAAAAACTCTAGTTAGTATGGATGCCGATGAGCCATACACTGTAACATTATACCAAGATTTTGTGTACTGGAGTGATTGGAATTCAGGAGAAATTGAACGTGTTCATAAAATGACTGGCATGAACCGAACTTCTGTTCATAGTGATATGCCTTACATTAGCTCGATTCTTATATTTCATTCTTCTCGACAGTTAGGTACAAATCAATGTGCAAGAAATAATGGCGGATGTACTCATCTGTGCCTTGCACTACCTGGACGGCGGGGAATGGCTTGTTCCTGTCCAACACATTACTCTTTGGCTAGGGATAATGTCTCTTGTATTCCACCTAGAAACTATATTATATTTAGTCAGCGAAATTCTTTTGGAAGACTGATGCCAAACACTACTGACTCGCCTGATGTACCCCTCCCAGTTTCTGGGAAAAATATCAAAGCAGTAGAATATGATCCCGTTTCGCAGTACATATACTGGGTTAGTATACCTTTTACAATTAATTAACTGTAATTTATTTTTATATTTTTCCAATTTAAGGTCGAGGGTCGTAATCACAATATAAAAAGAGCTTTCATAAATGGCACACGAATATCTACATTTGTTGGAGCTGGCTTTCAGCCATTTGATATAGCTCTGGATGTTATTGGTAGACTGCTGTTCTGGACTTGTTCTCACACAAATACTATAAACTTTACAAGGTATATTGGGTGATTAAATTTTTCCTAGTAGCATAAAATATTTAATATTGCCATTTGCAGTCTTGATGGAGAAGGAATTGGTGTGATAGACATTGGTGATTCGGAGAAGCCGCGAAATATTGCAGTACATGCAACCAAGCGATATCTGTTTTGGACAGACGTGGGTAACCAACAAGCTATTTTCCGTGCAAGAGTTGATGGTGTTGACAGAGTTACGCTGGCATATAAGTTGGAGGGAGTAACTGCTTTAGCAGTTGATCAACAGCTGGACTTGATTTTTTATGCGCACGGAAAGCGAATCGATTCGATGGATTTAAATGGAAAAAACAAGTATGTAAAAATATTTAAACATTCCTTTTCATTCTTATTCATTCCCCATTGAAATCCTAGCCAAGTGGTGATTTGATCAAAACCCTTATTTAAGACTGTTAAAGCGTCATAAGATTTTTAAAAAGTATTTAGCAGACATACATATATATACTTTATATAATATGCAAAGCTCAAGGGCCCTATGATACTAAAGCGCAACCTTTGTAGGAAAGCAATTAAGGGTATTCAAAGGGGTTAAGAGGTTGAGTGAGTGAGATGACGGTATACGCCTCGCTTTAAAAACGGGGAAAACACAAGTTCGTGTTGTTCTGCTAAGAAAGATTCCCGAAATTTGACGGTACGCCTATATTTGACCGGGAGTTTATAGGGGTGGGAGCGACTTGAGGCTTTTTTTTATCGCACGTTTCGATGTGGCTACAATGAGTCGCAGCAGAGAAAATAAAATTCGATGTACAAAAACTTAATTCGTTGGTTGCGTTATTTTTTAAAAACCTTTTTACTCGCTTAAAAAATTTTACTTACCATAGCGCAAATGGGATACCTGAATCTATGATATAACATACATGGGCTAAACATTAAAAATAATTCTGTAAGATTTGAGAATCATAAAATACGTCTATTTCCGTTCAGTAAAAATCAACTTTTTGTGTTTGAAAATCTCTGACTTTTTTACCAGTGAAAAATTAATAATATACAGTAAAAAGAGGAGGCAACATATGTGCATAATTTTAGTACAGAATGTCCGTTATCTTCCGGCCAGTCTGAACATGGGGGTTCTGGTTGTAATAATCTGAAGCTACCAAAGTATACTCTTTTATGTAAATTCTACCGCTTTATAAGTATTCTGACCAGGCAAAAACTTCTTTGATAAATTAGTTGGGAACATGCTTTAATATGGATATTTACACCTTAGTCCTCCCCAGATGCCCGCATATTGTGGAGTGGTTACATTTCCTCGTTTTTACGGTTCCGTAACGAAGAGTCTAAACTGGAACTCTATTAGAGTTGCAATATCTGTCCGTCCCTCTGTCATTGCAGGAAATGGAATAAGTTACAGAATTAAGATTCACATATGTATATGGAGGAATACCTCAGGGCGGAATCTACTCTCACCTACTTTGACTAATGCTCGTGAACAAAGTCCTGCTTAGACTTAGATAGAATGGAAGAACAGCTATTGCCTATTCAGATGATGTGGTGATCCTAGTTTCATGAAACTTTTCCCTCTGTGATCAGCGAGATCATGGATTGCGGGATCTCTGCGAATTCTGTCAAAAGTGAATTAATACCTTTTACCACAGATACAAAAGCTCCAAACTTTGCCCAACCCAGAATAATCTGGCAACAAATCTTACTAACCGCCAGCCCTCAGTATCTAGGCGTTTATCTCGATTTGAAATTAGAGTAAATGCGAAACATATTGGAGCGAGTTGAAGGGGCGTGCATAGTTCTCTATACCTGCAAAGGAACTCTCCTCAGATTTAAAAAAATCAACTAAATAAATAAACACTAACCGATACATTCGATGCAATTTTAAAGAATTTGACGGTAACGGAAAAGGTTAGTGTTTATATATTTTGTTGGTTTTTTAGCCATTTATTATTTATTTGTAATTTCAATAGTAAGTAAAAAAAATTTAATTCACACGAATATAGTTATGTGTATACATTAACATATAAATTAGATAAGATCAGACTTTAAAATTGAAGAAATACCAACTTTTAATACAATTTTAATTTCCCAACATTAAAAGAACTGCACGAATTTTCGAACCTCTTGCTCTTGATGCTTGAAGCTCAAGTATATAATGCCTAAAAGAAAAATCTCCCTTCCTTTAGTACAGAAATTGAACATTCACCTGTCTTTACGCCCGTGTTATTCCTGGTTGTGTCAAAGCACATTCCAATTTCTTTATGGAATAGTCCCCATTTCTCCAAGCAATTGTAAACACCATAATCCGTCAAAGCTTTACTATCCGAGATGCGATAACGGTCGAAAGCCATATAATCACTTTCCTAAGCTTTAGTTTTCTTTCTTTTTTTCTTTGTGGGAATCAATAGAATTTTTCTGCTTGTCGTCACTTTTGTCAAATATTTGAGGTTTAAATATCATCTTCAAGCTTTAATTTGAATACTTCTTTTCTTTGTCCAAGTCTAAAAGTTGCAAGTCAACACCAATCTTCTCATTCTACGTTGGGCCGGAAAAAAATGTGCAATAGTTAATATTAATTGCAAAGCATATTAACGCACTATCACTCTGGACGATCAAACCGCTTAATTAAAAATCCAGCAAGTTCCGTGGATATGGACATTTGCAAGCATGTTTATGTAAATCCAATAGATTTAATTTCCCGTCCTTCTTACCTCTCGACTAAAATTTTAACGTACTACTTAATTTTAAAAATGTCTATTTCAGAAAAATACTTGTTTCAACGCACATTGGTCAAGTAAACTCAATTGCCGCCCTTCACGGTTTCGTGTACTGGTTAGATGATAAAACTGGAATTGAACGTGTGACTGTAAATGGACATGGTAGACGGCCAGAAATACAAAGACTGGCACAAATCACTGATATCGTTGCTGTTTGGACGCCTGATTTACAAAACTTAAAAAATCACACATGCTTCCAAAGTAGAAACAAATGCTCCCACATATGTGTTGCATCATCAGAAAGTCGGTCAAGAGAAATATGTTCTTGTCCTCAGGGATTAATACTACTTGAAGATAAATTAAATTGTGGGGCGTTGCCTGCTTGTGGCCCCGATCACTTTACTTGTGCAGCTCCTGTATCAGAAAATGGTATGAGCAATGATCTTAACAAAGATTGTATACCAGTATCTTGGCGTTGTGATGGTCAAAATGATTGTCCTGATAAATCCGACGAAGCTGGATGTCCCTCTTGTAGACCTGATCAATTTAGATGTCAATCAGGTGAATGCATTGATAAAAGTTTGGTTTGTGATGGAACTACAAATTGTGCGAATGGCCACGACGAGGCTGATTGTTGTAAGAGGCCGACAGATTTTCAATGCCCAAGCAATAAAGTATGTATACCTGCAACATATTTGTGCGACAGTTGGGAAAATTGTCCTGATGGAGCTGATGAGAGTCCAGAAATTTGCAGTTTGGCAAATACTAGACGTGTGGCACCAGCAACTGATAAAAAAGCATTTATGATTGTTATTGTGGCTACAATGATTATAATTTTCTCTATAGCATATTTATTGCAAATATGCAGGACGAGATTAGGAAAAAATAGAAATGAACCCAAAGACGATCAGGCAGCGGATCCTCTTTCTCCAGGTATAAATAAAAATAGCAGAGTTTCGAAAATTTCATCAGTAGCTGATGTTATGCGCATGTCAACGCTCAACAGTCGGAACAGCATGAATAGCTACGATAGAAATCACATAACCGGAGCTTCTAGTTCTACTACAAATGGAAGTAGTATGGTTGCATATCCAATAAATCCACCCCCAAGTCCAGCCACTAGAAGTCGTTGCCCTTATCGTCATTATAAGACCATTAACCAGCCACCACCTCCAACACCATGCTCGACAGACATATGCGATGAAAGCGACTCAAATTACACAAGTAAGAGTAACAGTAATGGCACCAACAAAGCTCTTCAATACCAGTATGATAGCGAGCCTTATCCACCACCACCTACCCCACGATCTCATTATCATAGTGATGTTCGAATAGTTCCCGAAAGTTGCCCTCCTTCTCCCAGTTCAAGAAGTTCCACATATTTCTCCCCATTACCACCACCTCCGTCCCCCGTCCAGTCTCCAACCAGAGGCTTTTCGTAGCATATCCAAAAAACTGTATTTTTAATCATTGTCTACATATCTTTTGTATGTAAATTGTATATATAAGTTTTTATTGATATTGAAGAAAAGCCGGAGCGATTAAAAACTGGATTACCACGACGACCGAATGTGATAAAATGAAATTGATGCACCTTTTCAAAATTCTATTAGCTGCCTTGTTTATTAACTTTACTTATTTTGCTAAATATTATAAATTTATCCAATGGCAGTTCTTAGGTGTTAGTTTGGCATGTACTTTATGAAATTCAAAGAACAAGTTGTATTAGTTCGCTTTTTTGACTTAGCAGTCCGTATAATTTAGTACTATGATAAATTTTATTATTAATAGGCCCATTGCGTGACAATAAAATTTTATCGACTTTTAAATGTGCGGGGTTCAAACAGTTCAAAATACGAACAACTTAAGAAATATAAAAATTTCTTTACACGATCGGCGTTTCTAATAACGAAAAGTTAAATTCCTTTGGTTCTTCCTCAACAGAAGCACCAGCAGCAATTAACTTTTCTTAAGCTGCTGGACGCCTGCACGAGAAAACGAAAACTACATGTTAATCAAACAATCTCGAAATTTTTATATTTATTGTGTTACTCGATTTGTGAACAGTTTGTTTTGAATTTTTTTGATAATTCACTCGGATCAAGCGATTATTTCGTACATATGTTGTGCATTCGTACCTTTAGTTGAATGCAAGTATAGCGAGTTAGGTGAATCGAAGCTTATATTGTATCCAGATGTGAATATATTATAAAACTAACCGCCGTGGCATCACAATGGGCCTATTGAGGTCTAAGTGTGTCCTTCAGGACGGCAACACGAAGCTAACGAACCTAACCACATTTCATTTTCAAAACTTAATAATCAAAATAGTTAATGGCTATAACTTGGCAAGTTCAAGAGTAAAAATAGAGTCTGCGGTCGAGCTAACTATTCAGATCACTTTTAGGTAGAACTTAAGGCTAAAAGCATACCTATCAGGTCGCGGTTTAGAAGGCGATATAGCTGACTTTGTGTTTAATAGATTTATTTTGCGTTTTTTTATGATGTAGACATGATGCCTTTTGCATGGCTATGGCCGGAAAGAAATTAGGGTAAGGGGAATGAGGGAAATTGAATGTCTGTTTTTTTTCTTTTTGCATTGCTGCGAACTAGACAACAACAAAGAGACAGAGTGGAATTTTTTTTAATTTATTGTAATGCTCATAAGCTGGCCAAGGTTTGAGTTTGCATTCATATGGTGATCCTGCCACTCAACCATTGAGCCAACTCCGTCTGCAGTTATATTGAACTTTTTTCGAGGACATTATTTTGTTCTTAAGGAAAAATAGGGATGTTGATATTTTCTCTAATTTTTTCCACAAAGTATCCAATTAAGTATTCATTATTTCTTTGATCCAGAATATCTTTTAAAAGCTTCCAAATTAATTTCTCTTCGTCGAACAAGGAACAAAAACGTTTGCAGTCTGTTGAACTGAACAGAGGACTGAGTCGTAAACTAAGTATTCGGGTGCTTACTATGTGATTTCTGGCATCTCCGCACCCACTCGCTCTTGCAATCCACTAGTCTATACAGTGACCTGAGTCTGCTGATAATGTTTTTATCCTTAGGATTGCATTGAACTCAATTTTTTTTTCTTTTCCTAATGTAAAAGTGAGACCGGATATCACTGCTAGCATTGCTCAACAATTCGTTGAAAGCGGTTTCTTAGGATTCCAAAGATTTTCAAAAAAATATAAGCGCACACTCGCATGAAACCTTTCTTCGGTTTAAAAAATTTGCTTCAGATATTTATGAGATAGACACCTTTAAGGACGTCCTTGTTGGGTAAAATTTAGTATAAATGCATCCTGTGAAAACTTCGATGAATTATCATAATTTTAACGGAGATGTTTTACGTCTTGTGTAAGTGTACTTATACTTCAAGGCTTCTGTGTTGTGTTCACATTTATGCAAGATCTGTCTACCCCTAGCAGGCTGTATCTTTTAACTATTAATTACTTTTCGTTTTTGCTGCAAGACTAGAACGTCTTTTAAGTCTGAACACCGAATTGTGACTGATCTGTAAAAATAGCACATATGTAGATCGTGCCAAAAATATAGCAAATTTTGCATTGACATTCTCATAACCTTATAACTCACTTTATAAAAATTGCAAGCTTAGCAGTTTAATTTCATTTGAACAAAAGGGGAGTTTCGCAAAGTGAAAATCAATTTTTATAGTAAGTTTTGTAGCAGAATCCAACTTTGAAGCTGAAGAATTACAAGAATTTCACAATTATAAAAGGGAAATGTTAAAATCATTACTAGCTGATTTTTTAATCTTTGCGAATCGCCGTTTTTTGTATGAGTACCTAAATTCCAACGTTTATTAGGACTAGTTTTTCACAGTGCATATATTTGAGACACATCACTCCGCTCCAAATGTCAGATATAATTACGAGCGAAAGATTTTTTTTTATAGATTTGATGGTGATGTATAGGAATTGTTAATATAAATACCAACCTCTTTAAATATCATCTATTAGGGAATTTTTTAATTTACTAACTTTTACGATTGTAGGTACTTTATTTTGCTTAGTTCCAAAATTAAAATCCTGGCAATGAAGAGAAAAAATTGCATGCAGTAATGGAACACTAACAGTATATTCACACATTTTATCGGAACTTTGTTTCATTAAACGAACAACAAAGAGTCGATAGCAACGTTGTTTTTAGTTTTGGAAACATCTCTTTGATTAGAACATTAAATATCTCGTTTTTCGGTCCTTTGGGAAGAAAAGATCTCTGTCTTTTGTTTGTACTAAAGATCTGTACTGCACTGTCTAAATACGTTTTAAAGGCATTTTTAACTACGAAAACTGTATATATGTTAGCTTTAACAAATATTGGTTTTAAAATTGCTTCAGATATTTTCGATTCTGCCTTTTCTACCTTCTCTCTAGTTCTTTATTTTTAGATGGAAAAACAACTCTATTTAGTTAGATTTAGTGATAATTAATTGCAAGCAAAGTTCTTTTAAAGTGAATCCGTATCATCATATCGGCAAACTATCGTAAGCGATAACAATTACTTTTTACAGGGTAGACTTTTTGCAACGAGTAGTTTTGACAAATTTTGTGTGTGCCTATTATCGTAAGATAAAAAATTATAAAAAATGTCAAATAATTTGCTCTGTTCGGTCTTATGCGTGGGAAAGCCTTTAACTACTATAACTTCTTTCTTAATAAAATAGAGTAAGCTAATCCACTCATTGACAAATTTTACATCATTTAAGTTATAAACCAAAGTTTTAAAAAATTGCCCCTTATTATGCTCTGCCCTGCCGTAAAGGTTTCGATATAAGATCTGAAATCATATGAAAACTCATTTGTATGATGGGGGAAAATTCAAATTAAATCAATAGAAAACGTAGTAATTCGTTAGAAGAAAGTACAATAAAATTTGATTTTCTAGCTCCGTTCCAGGAGAGCAACAAATTCTTAAATTCCCTTTTGAGCCTCCTCTTAGACTTGAGTAAAGAAACAAATCTCAATCCTGATATCCTTTAAGAGTAATTTGCCAGCAAAAAATAACTTAGATATCATTCGCATTCGGTTGAAATTATTCTAAATATTTAGAGCTGTTAAAAAATTATCTTAAAACAATCAGAAAAGCAGCAACTGCACCAAGAATTATTCTTGACACCACAGAGATCAGGTAATGTCCGTCCATTAAAATATCAAAAATGTAGGGATGTAAATTGAGACTATAACTTTGTCAAACACCTGAAATTTATTTACATAGCATTACAGTTACAATTAATTAAGCACTAGTGGATATTTCGAATCGAAAATTTTTGCTTTCTGCATAAAACTGTTTTAAAAGGTTTAAGAACTTAATCAATAAATCAAATTTAATAATTTTTTCCATGCGATAGGAATACAGCTGCCAAGTCTTTAGTGCTGCAATACAACTTGTTCGGAACGATTAAATAATTACAATTAAAACACCATTACTTTTGCCATGTTACAGCAATATTTAGCTATAATTGATTACCCCTAAGACTAGTGTTAAATATTAATAGTTCGTGAATTAGCTTAGTAAAAACATTAACCAAAAAGTGCCTGATTTTGTTAAAACTAGATAATCTAAGAAAGTTCTTGTTGTTGTTTTCACATTTGTGAACTTAACTGTTTGTCAAAATTCAAAAATACATTACATCCAAACGTTTTTAATTCAACCATTATAATACCATTTACTAATTTTTGGCAATAATTATTTTCTCGTTGCGTATTTCATTGTTGAAGATGAATTATTTGTCGTAAAATAATTTTGTTGCTTTACTAGTTGAGTTCTATACAATACGCGCTGAAAAGACTGATTTGTAAAGAGTTTATTGCCACATTTTGTAACATTTAGAGATTAATGTAGACTTAAATGTACAGAGAATGTAATTTTACTAAGAATAAAGTTGATATTTTTAATGTAAAATGATTTTTAAATTTTAATCTTATATTATAGCTTGACATACATATAATCCCCTCACAGGCTACTTTTCGAAATCTACATACAGCATACAGTGAACACATAAACTTAAATGATATTTCTTCCAAGTTCAGCTTGACAAAGAATCATTACCATAAAATTATTTGTGTTTTAAAGCAGTTGGTGCCGCTAATAATTTTTCACTTACCAAATTGAACAAATCAAGTTAACGTATAATAAATTTATGCTGATTCATTAACGAAATTAATAAAATATATTTGACAGCAAATAGTTGTGGAAGTGATGCAGCTTTCTCCAATTATTCTTGTAGATATGGAATGTAGTAGTGATGAATCATGAATAAGTGAACCAGAATAGGCGGGCCGTGGATAGACAAGAGGAGGTACAACTTCGGCCCTCTTTGTTTTTGAAACATACCTTTATACTTCTGTGGTACCGAAATAACCAAGACAGTTTGAAAACTTGGAAAGAATTCAGCGATGATCTGAAAATAACACTTGTTGCCGCCGCGATACCAGCTCAGCTCACTCAGAATACAACGGAAGTTACCGATGCCAGAAAAGGAAAACTGTCCTCAAATCAACCAGAACTGTCCATCGTCACCATGTATCCACAATATAATAAGAGAACTTGTTGGCCATTCTGATTTGTGTTTCCGTCAATGCGGGTGTGCTCTGCGCTGTCAGGGCAAATATAACTTGCTCAGTAATGCTGATAGCTTGCTCCGGCTACCTAGAGCTTTTATGCGTTAACTTAAGGTTCCCCCAAGAGAAACTTGTATGTTTTTACTGTCTATATTCCCCCTAACTCACCCCATCGTTAACCTGAGTGATGCCTTGCTGCTCGCCGATGAGGCCGTTGTGATTGGTGACTTTAACCTTCCCGCAGTTACTTGGATTCAGTCCTCAGAGACTGAGGGGGTTTTGCCTTACCTTGCTGGTGCTCCCCAGCACATTATCCTGGACACATGTGCCCCGGGGGTCTTACGCAGTGCAGCGATGTCGCGAATGACCTTCGAAGGTCGTTGGACCTTGTTTTCTCGACCAATTCGGGCGGACTTGTTTGTGGGAAGGTGCCTGACCCACCTAATTCCGGAGTCCAGCCACCATCCTGCACTTCAGGATTTCCTGCGTTTTGAGGCCCTCGATAGTTTTTTTTCCTCCCTTGTTAGCTGGTCATTCAACTTCAAAGCCCCTGATTTTTCTTTACTCAACGATTGGCTCCAGCCCTATGACTGGGCGAACGTACTCGGTTTCCTTTTCGGGCTCTCCTCGTTTATCTCAGACATGGATGAATAGCTCCTTGAGACACCTTAAAAAGCAAAAGAATAAGGCCTGAAAAAGGTTCTCCTCCTCTAGGTGCGACGAAGACTACCAGTTTTGGAGATTTATTAACGCTAAGCGACATAGCGATGGCTACCCTTTCTCTCTTAAGCTTGGTGATCGCGAGAGCAACGACTTCGTCAGTGTCTCCAATTTTTTCGAAGACTTCTTCATTACCTCGTTCTGTGATACTGTTTCCTCCGATTTTACCCACTTGATTAGGCTTCCCCATACTTCCCTTGAACCTAAGGACTTAGCTTCTGACGACAATAACATCACCGAATATTTGTCGAATTTGTCCAACGGATTTTCGTGTGGTCCAGATGGTGTCCCTTCGTCTTTCCTGAAAAATTGCTGTTCATCTGTCTACCCTATTCTTTGTCATTTGTTCAATCTGTCATGTGGCAGTTTCCCTAGGCTCTGGAAGGATTCTGTGATAATTCTCCTTCACAAAAAGGGCGACAAGTCCGACATCTCCAATTATAGACCATGTTATGTTGCGAAGGCGTTCGAGGCCTTAACCAGTAATGTGCTCCGTTTTCCTTGTAAAACGTTTATTGGCTCTTTTCAGCATGGCTTCATTAAAGGTAAATCTTAAATTTTTGTATGATCTATTGCAGGGGACGGTTAACTCCTCCGAATTGCTTAATGATACAGGCATTTCCATTTCCGCCCGATCCCTGTGGAACTTCAACTTTTCCCATGTTCCCTTTCATCGCTCGCTTTACGGTATGCACGAGTCTATCGCTTCTATGTCTTGCCTTTATAATGAATGAGCTGAATTGTTTTAGGTGGCAACTGAAGTGCCATCTGAGGCTAATCATTGAATAAGTTAGTTATAGTACCTAGTTTTAATTATTTGTAATTTTCTTAGTATCCAGTTTTGACGAATCTGTTGTTAATAAATAAATAAATAAAATGTGGACAACAGGGACACTCGAGACTACAATGCAACAACCGTCCCAGATTATTCTACTCAAGCTGTGGAAGCCTACGGTTAGAAATACACCTAACCACTATACCGAGTCAAGTAAGTAAAACACCAGAAATCACAACCGTGTAACCGATCAAAATAGAAGAGTTATCCAAAGAGAAACAACTAGCGCAGTGTCTGACGGAGGCACCAGATGAAACAGAAATAATAATTTGTCAAACCAGATGATTCCGTTCCGAAGGAAAACTGACCGAGACAGAAATAAAAATCTGTCAAAGCAAATAAAACCGTTCCGAAGGACAGAAGCCTGCCAACTAGATGAAACCGTTCCGAAGGAAGACCGACCGAGACAGAAAAAGCTGCCTGTCAGCCCAGATGATACCTTTCCGAAGGAAGACCTACTGAGACAGAAGCAATGCTCTGTCAAACCAGATGAAACCAGCCCGAGACAGAAGCCATAATCTGTCAATACCGATAAGATCGTTCCGAAGTAAGACCGAACGAGACAGGAGCAATAATCTGTCAGACCAGAGGATGCAGTTCCGAAGAAGTACTACCCGAAAAAGAAAAAGCTGCCTGTCAACCCACATAATACCTTTTCGAAGGAAGATCAACCGAGACAAAATAAACCATCGCCTGTTAACCGGCGATGAAGACCAAAGGAGGCTAGAGAGTAGCCAAACCGTGGAGTCTCCAGTAATAATATATATAAAATATATATATAAATATTGGAAGTATATGCATCTTTGTTAAGTTAAGATAAAATATATTTCTTATACAGACTTTCTGTGCCGTGACCTGTTAGTATATCCTGCTAACACGGACCTTCTGTGGCGTTGTGTGTTGGTCATCCCGCTTATACAGTTTTTTTTTTGTTTCAGATCGCATCTATCTCTCTCTCTCTCTCTCTCTCTTCATAACTGTCGACTAGTATCATCCCTCCAACCCATTATCCAGTAGCTGTCGTAGATAAAGATATAATGAAATACTCAAAGAAAGTGGGTGTATAAGAATAACAGAAAGAAATACTGATTAAAAATTAATATAATTATTATGTAAATGGGTCTTTTCATTAGTCAAAACCTTGGACAACTCTAGAGCTCCCTGCAAATCTCTCTATTTGGACTTCAGGAGAAAAGACCATTGCAAGATGAGCTAGCTAAGCTCAAGGTCCGGAGCCGTTCAATACCTTAGTCAGAGGCCGTCGAGGACTCATGCAGAAAGGCTAAGATGGCCCTTACATCGCCCAGAAGTACTGAGCAGATCAGTGTCCTAAATATGGATCGAAGCGCTTTGTTGTATCTGACGACGCTTGTAACAGGACATTGAAACTGCAGGTGTCATCTTAAGAAGATTGTAATGTGTGACAGTTTATACGCCACTATGAACGCACCTTTTTCCTCTGTAATTGCTGCCATGGCTTTCTGCTTCGGAGCGGATGTCATACTTTCCACTTTTATCCAAGCCATCCTTGCCTGGATAAACTGGTAATCCTAGTAATTTAAAATTGCAACACGTAATATTTGTTTTCGGAACGTGATATTCCGACTTGGAAATTCCAACGCTATCCGAGGAAACAAACAAAAATCAAAGTGACCTTAATGTAAGGACTAGACTCTGTAGGAGACTATCACAGCCTTTGCCAGACATCTAGAGATACTTAAAAGGGTAAAATTTATTTCCACTTATAAACTTGAGTGAAAAATCACAATTTTGTAATTTTTGGCTTGTAGGGGAACTTTTATTCAGGCATACAAAAAGCGCATCAAACGGCACTCAGGCCAGGCCAGACCCCTCAACATGTATACTTCCAAATTAACAGGGAAGTGCTAAGGTAAAAGAATTCAGATTTGGTTACTTGGAATTCTCCGACGTTATCATTGCTACAGTGAAATGGAAAAATTTTTGTTTTCATGCAACAAGAGCATAATTGTGTTATAAATACTAACCGCTTGGTATTCCCCGCCGATAATTTCGCCGAACTACGTTATAAAAATATCTTTTGGGGTTGTTCCAAAGCATGTAAACATAGGCAACAACTTTTTTTTTCATTTTTATATTGCACTCAACATTTATTTCAAAAACAAAAGGGTGTAACTTAAATAAGTATTACGGTTATCATTTTACATTTTATATTAGATTTGTGTATTGAGAGATTTTTAATTTAATTTCTGGAATGCTGTTCGTATTTAACTGTGCATAGTGGTTTAGCTGTTGTATTCAGGTTAAATCCTAAGTTCTGACTTCTGAATTGAAAAAGTGTGAAATTTGTTCTATGGGGGACATATCAGAACGTCGTGTCATCCTGTCAGTAGTTAAGAGCAAGTCTTTGAATATAGTTCAAATAGTGACACCTAATTGGTAGATATGATTAAGACGAAAGGAAAGAAAAAGGAAAAAAGAAATGTTTAATATTTACTTTAGAAATCGTACTTATATTCGTAAGAAATGTGAGTTCCGCTTACCGGATATGTACTTTTGCGTTCGCCAGTATATCTCTTAGTGAGTATCGTACGTAATATATATATTTTATTTTCTGTTTGGAAATTTAATGATATTATTGCTTTTATGACAGTGTACACTACGTTGGACTTTTGTGCACAAAATACCCCGGCGTTGCAGCTAATTAGTTACCGTCGGGCATAACTTACCTTAACGTTGATTGATTTTTGCAACTTTTTAGCCATTGAGCCTGTCCAATTCCTATGAAGTTTGAGTAAATACATTTTTATTTTTGCTATAGCTTATTGATTTTTTACATTTGCAAATGATGATGACCTAGGTGGCCTGGAATTTAGAGACGTAGAATAATTAAGTTATACATAAGCATATGTTGTAAGTGAGCCTTCTTTCGCCACAGGCACGCGAACTTCTGTTTGCAATGTGTGAATAAAATGGCCAAGAACCCAACCCCATACCGAGGAGCTATGCACGTGCTGCCAGCTGGGCGTGCCACTCGGACATCTTGTGGCAACTTATCTGTTATTATTAAGCGAAAAGGAATCGTAAATTTTATTCACAAAAAACATTCTGATTAGAAAATATATTCACGTTAACTGTTCTACCCATTATTACGCCAAGCTCGAAGGATGTGCGACAGAGCTGCAACTGCTATTTAACACATACACTTTAGCCGCCTCTTTGAGATAAATCTATTCTTCTCAGTATAGCTGATAGTTGTTTGTATCAACTGACTATCGTTTTACTCCTTTTTTACTTCTTGATACCATACCCAAATCCTGGAATGCATACATTCATACACGCTAAGGTAAATCAGTAAATAAATTAAAAGTTTCATTCCACGGCTTATTGTCATCTGTTTATGATTTTCCGTTTTTTAAGACATTCATATCGACAAACAAATATTTTATTTCAAAACGGAAAGCATTCATCCATGAGTTAAAGAGACAAAATTAATAGAATACTCGTACCAATTTCAGAAGGTGTCTAATACTGAATTTTAAAGGTGGCAGGTAAAGTCAAAGATACATCTGGCACTCCAGAGATCTTACACATGTTAAAAACGCTCAGATAGGTAAGCATAAAGCCAGTCAACAAAATCTAAAGGAAACCCAGAAACAGACATCTTATGAAAGAGAATTTTGTGATTTATTCGACCAAAAGCCTTACTGAAGTCGGTAAAGATATAATCGACTTGTTTAGCAGTTTCGACGGTGGATATACAGTAACTGAAGAGTTCCAATAGAATAAATGTAGTTGATTTGCCCTTAATAAACCCATGCTGAAGAGAAAAAAGGATTTGCAGTGGAAATAAAGAACCTTACACACCAAGTAAGTTAGAAATTTTACCCTGTCTATCCTTTTTATGCGCAGGAATAATCACAGAAAGTTTCCAAGGTTCCTGATAGACGACACTATTCATGTAAACTTAATAAGAACGAAAACACAAAGACAAAACACTGATCACATCTTTTCACAAACGAATCTGGCATGCAATCAGTGCCGATCGAGAAACTGTCAGTCAAGTTCGAAGGTTTTGGGTCAGAGCCCACCCAATCCACTGCCTGCAAATTGAAGTTACCGCCAATAATTTATCAGAAGGCAAAATTTCGGTTGAGAGCTCATCAATAAATGAGAAAACCAGTTCGTAAGTCCCAGAAGGTGGGCCCAGGAGATATATAAACTTGACGAGGTAAATGTTCTTGACTGAAAGCCGCAGGATAATACAATCAGTTTCTAGTTGGAGGAGGCCAAGTAGACAATATCGAAAGAAATCTCAAGGCGGGCAGCACACAAAATTCCTCCACTAACCACCGAAAATCTCAGCATCCGCTGTGCCATCACCCAGCCAACGTTCGGCCAAACTGATCGCGTCATACCTGGAATTAGTCGGGCCAGCAATGAGGCGTCTTTTAGATCTTAGACCAGTAACGTTGGCTTAGCAGATGTATATCTCCTTATAAGTTTTTTGAGGAAGCAAATGTAACAGCGACAGCTTTAGCAATACACTCACGTATAATGGTGTTAATTGGTGATATTACAATAACAAATGGCTAAAAACAAATGCTCGGGAACAAAACTCATGAAGGATGCAATATACGCCGCGTTTTCCGGGTGAAATCAAGCGACGCAATCCAGGTTCTCAGGTTAACCAGAAGCTGTGGTTTGAACTCCGATACGTTATACAGCGGTGGTGTTAGAGCTATAGGCGTAGCCAAGGTGGGAAAGGGGGCACCCCTAGCTGCTGGGTAAAAAAAATTTAAATCCAATTTTTTAAGTATTTATATTCATAAAATATATAATGATTATCAACCTCCTCGAATTGCTTCTTTAAAGAACAAAGGCGACAGTCCTTTCTGTCACTTTGAGGTCTACATTGCGGCGCGTCAAAACATGATTGAGATCTACAATGACTGAAAACACATTGAACGGCCTCTGTATGTTCAGCGAATACTGAACATGGACCCTTGAAAACAAACACAAATTTAGGGATGTGCTTGAGAAGATTCGCGGAAGATCCAAAACGCTTAGCTTTCAATTGAACTTTTGTTGTTTATTATTTTTATTATTTTGTAATGTTAATTAACTGTTTATCTTCATAGAATATAAATAATTAAAATATTAATTAAATAAAAATGTGAACAAACAATTTTGTCGGGTTTGCTGAGTTTTTATAAGTGGTCTTAACTTACAAAATTAATGAGATATGAAGATGTTTTTTATTTTCTTATTAAAACACACTACTTAAAATATATTTTTATTTTTTAACCACCTATACAATTTGTACAATAGCACTATGTGAAAATATTATCAATATATCTCTGCCATATGCTTCTTTCCTTTGAAGACTTAATTGCACGTTCTGATCGAAATTGTTTGTACTCCTCCAATAGTTTTGGCTCCAAAGGACCCCATGTATCTTCAGGTTTACACGCAGATTGGAACTTCTGTAAATGTAGCAAAATACACTGCGGTTAAAGATATGCAACTGCGATATTTATTTATGTTTTAATTGATAATATTGTAAAGAGAATGAAAATATTTCAATATAAACCTAAAAAGGACCTTATGGCTTAGACTCATTCAGGTATTTAATAGCAAAAATATTAATATAATTATCTATTAGTAAATACACAGGTGTAATTCTGTACAGGGCCGTCGAGAAGAAAGCTAGGTCCGGTGGTAACCATGTACGCCGCCACCCCCCCCCCCCCCCCCCCCCCTAATTGAAAAAAATTTGTTAAAATTGAATTAAGTGAATGAAATTTGCACAAAACCTTTGTTAATCCAATTTCTTGAATATTTCTGAAAGTATAAAATATGAATAATGAAACTTGGAATGTTCAGTTTTAGAAACGAAACTTTGAATCCATAATTTTAACAGTAGACATGTATGAAAATTCAGAAAATGTAATTGTGGATGCCAATTCTGAAATATTTGAAAACAGTGCTAAAAAACGTCTATAATGTATCTGCTGGAGTAGAGCTACAAACCTTTATCAACCGGTGTCTCTGGCGGATCCTTAACATCCATTACCAACGAAGACCTACACAGACTTACAGGCCAAAATGGGATAGACACCAGTATTCGCAGGCGAGAGTCGTGATGGATAGGTCACACACTAAGATAAGAGCTAGACAACATCGCACATCAGGCTCTAGAGTGAAACACATGGAAAAGATCCGTAGAAAGGGAAGCTACCAAGATCAACACTTCTTGCCCACAGTTGAAGGCGTTGGCGTAGAACCGGACCGGAGATATTTTTGGTACAACAATTCGATAACATTGCAACATTGTGACAGTAATGCGTTTAGAAATTCGCCCAAAGTTATAGAAAGAAACTTTGGGTGAATTTCTAAACGCATTACTGTCACAATGTTGCAACGTCCAGCTTCGTGGTAATACGCTGAGAAGAGAACAATCAAAAATTGTTATCTTGACTCGTGTGAAAATATATTTTATGCTCAATTTATTATAAGTTTCCATGTCAGCCTGATTTCAACTTTCAAGATTGGTGTCAGCTAGCCGACCTTATAGACCAGGAGACATAACAACTACGTGATCGAACTGCGAGATGATTCATATATCGATGCTTCATATGTGGGAATAGTTATCAGTACGTGAAAAGCGACAGTACAGTAAGTGATAACGCTTTGGCCTCGCAGTCTGAGGTCTCTTTGGCCTTGCAGCCTGAGGCCTGAGGTACGAACCCCTCCAGCGGTGACCCATGGCTGTTTTTTGCTGGCAACATATTACGATAAAAATGCCACTAAGTGTTGCAAAGTAATGCCGGTGGTAACCTTAAATGGTAGGTTCACTTGTAATCGTTGTTTCGAATCGGGCGAAGTTCTTCGACCCATACCACACAAAGAGTTACGGGAACGAGATAGATAGATAGATTAATTTATTTAGCACTGTACTAAAGATTACAAATATCTCTTAAGCATTAAAAATTACATGGCTTATAAAAAAATATATATACAAAAATCCCCCTTTCTCCTCGTAAAAACTACTCCTCATCACCGTATGGTACGACAAGGAATTACGCTCTCTCCGCAACAGGAGAAATAAACGTTGGCAAACTTTTCTTCTATCCCAGACCGAGTCCGACTATTCTTCCTACCTATCTGCTTATAGCTATTTTTCTGAACGTTGTGATATCCACTACTATGAGTACCTACAACGGATGGAAACTAGCCTCATATCTGACTCCAAGCGATTTTATAACTTTATTAATTCCAAGAAGAAATCCAATGGTTACCCCTCTACCCTAAAACTTGAGAATACCTCTTCGTCTGATCCTAAGGTTATCGCCAACCTCTTTGCACACTTCTTCAGTAAATCCTTCAGCGACAATTCCCTACAACCTGGCCTTAACTACTTTTCATTCTTGGACAAATGCACTCAAACGTCGTTTACGTCTTTCGACCCTGATCCCGAACTAATCGCCGCCAGTATCAACGGGCTAGAGGACGACTTCAACCCAGGTCCTGACGGCATTCCGGCCATCGTTCTGAAAAAGTGTGCCATGCATCTAATTCAACCCCTTACCTTGCTTTTCCGCCTCTCGGTTACTCAAGGGGTTTTCCCTCATTTTTGGAAAAACTCGTATATTGTTCCCATCTTCAAAAAAGGTTGCAAGAACGATGTGTCCAACTACAGACCCATCGCTAAATTATTATCCATAAATTGTACAGGCACCAATGAGCCACCAGGTCGCGGGGTTCTCATAGCTGCTCACAACGGTTATGATGCCACCCTGCTAAAGACCTCCGACTCTACAATATCACAATTTGTATGTATAAAAATAGCACTAAACAAGTGCCTTCTGTACATTCTCTGTTGTTACATTCGTCCCTCTCAACCACTTGACGCCTACGAGCCCATAATCGAAGCGATCGATACCCTGCTTGAGAACGCTAACGCGTCCGATGAATTTATTTTATTGGGTGACTTTAACCTCCCCCGTATCCAATGGTCATTGTCCGAGGACTGTTCTCACTTTGTCCCCCTTAACGCATCTTCGGCCAAAGAAGCCTTCTTTACCGATCAGCTCTCCGTTTCAGGTCTCTTTCAAGTAAGCGGAGTCAGGAACTTCCTGGACAGACAATTAGACTTAATCTTTTCTTCAGACCCAGTTAACTCGGCTGTCGCAGAAAGCAACCATCTTCTCTCCTCCCTCGACCGTCACCATCCTCCTTTGTTCCTCGTTTTCTCCTACGAGCACCCTCATGCCGTTTCAGGCTCCGAGTCTTCTTTATCCTTCAATTTTCGTAAAGGCGACTTTGACAAATTAAATCACTTCCTCCTCAACTCTAATATTGGGGATATCCCTCAACATCTCCCAGTTGACGTTGCTTTAGAGGCGTTCTACTCGGAAATACACGCTTGTCTTACACAATCTATCCCTCTTCTTTCTCGTAAAAACTACTCCTCATCCCCCGTATGGTACGACAAAGAATTGCGCTCTCTTCGCAACAGGAGAAATAAACGTTGGCAAACTTTTCTTCTAACCCAGACTGAGTCTGACTATTCTTCCTATCTATCTGCTTATACCTCTTTTTCTGAACGTTGTGATACCCTCTACCATGAGTACCTCCAACGGATGGAAACTAGCCTCATATCCGACCCCAAGCGTTTTTATAGCTTTATTAATTCTAAGAAGAAATCCAATGGTTACCCTTCCACCCTAAAGCTCGAGAATACCTCTTCATCTGATCCTAAGGTTATCGCTAACCTCTTTGCACACTTCTTCAGTAAATCTTTCAGCGACAATTCTCTACAACCCGACCTTAACTATTTTGCATTCATGGACAAATGCACTCAAAAGTCGTTTTCATCTTTTGATCCTGATCCTGAACTAATCGCCGCCAGTATTAATAGGCTTGAGGACGACTTTCACCCAGGTCCTGATGGCATTCCGGCCATCGTTCTGAAAAAGTGTGCCATGCATCTAGTCCAACCCCTTACTTTGCTTTTTCGTCTCTCGGTCACTCAAGGGGTTTTCCCTCAATTATGGAAAAATTCGTATATTATTCCCATCTTCAAAAAAGGTTGCAAGAACGATGTGTCCAACTACAGACCCATTGCTAAATTATCATCCATACCTAAACTATTCGAAAAATTGGTCTATGATTCCATGTTCTTCCACTGTAAGTCTATCTTCTCACTCTACCAGCATGGCTTCCTCAAAGGTAGATCTACAACCACCAACCTTACTGACTTCGTCTCTAAAACCCTATGTGCCTTGGAAAACGGTAAAGATGTTGATTTTATAGCCACCGATTTTAGTAAAGCCTTCGACAAGATCTCCCATAACGTTATCTTGTTCAAACTCGATCGCCTAGGCTTCCCCCCCCCCCAGATTCATCTCCTGGATTCGATCCTACCTCAACAACCGTCAGTACAATATTCTTTTCAGTTCATCCATTTCTAACCCTATTGTCCCTCCGGGCAGCCGGCGTTCCGGCGTCCCTCAGGGCAGCCACCTTGGTCCATTGATTTTTATCCTCACAATAAATGATGTTGAATGTGTCATCAAACACTCAGAGTTGTCCATCTATGCCGATGATATGAAAACAATCAAACATATCTCCTCCACTACCGACTCTCTTCTCCTGCAAGAAGACCTCGATTCATTCATCACATGGTGCATGAAAAACTTTCTGGAGCTCAATGTCTCCAAATGCCAGTCCATCTCTTATTCCCGCAAGCGTCTTACCCCCACCCCGAGAGTCGATATGTTAACCGACGTACCAGTCCCTATCGTTACCTCTTTGTGTGACTTAGGAATAATCTGTGATAGTGAACTCAATTTCCGTTCCCACATTGACAGCATAATTAACAGAGCTAACTCCGCGCTGGGGTTTGTGAAACGCTGGTCTAGAGAGTTCTCCAATCCTTATGTTTCCAAATCTCTCTACGTCTCCTTCGTTAGACCTCTCCTTGAATATGCCAGCCAGGTATGGTCCCCTACACAAACAACTCACATTAATAGGATTGAATCTGTCCAGCGTAGGTTTATTCGCTTCGCTCTACGTGATCTTCCGTGGGTTGACAGATTCAACCTTCCTCCCTATGAAAACCGTCTGAAACTGATCGACTTACAACCGCTAAGCAAACGTCGTGATGTTTCCGACATTCTCTTCATTTACCAATTATTAACTGGTGCCATAGACTGCCCCTCCATCCTGCAATCTTAACCCATCTATACCAATCCCCGTAACCTTAGGTCCACTCCCCTTTTCCGACTCGACCGCCATCGCACAAACTACGGTCAAAGCGAGCCAATTACCAGGATGTTACGAAAAGTCAACGAGCTTTCCTCTTTTGACTTCCATATGAGTAAATCATAACTCCACAAAGCCCTATATCTTGACCCCGCCCATCTTGATCCTGATCGCCTACTTTAATTCTTCTTCCTTACGCCCTCTGCCATTAATCAATATATATAGCTCATATTGTAGCTTATACCTTTTATGTATTTATTCTTATTATTCATTTATTATAGTCTGTTGAATTAGTATTAAGTTATAGCTTGTATTTTATTTTTTATTTTTGTATTTTTTTACGCAATAGCTTGAATAAAATAAATAAAAAATAAAATAAACTATTCGAAAAATTGGTCTATGATTCCATGTTCTTCCACTGTAAGTCTATTTTCTCCCTCTCCCAGCATGTCTTCCTCAAAGGAAGATCTACAACCACCAACCTTACTGACTTCGTCTCCAAAACACTATGTGCCCTGGAAAACGGTAAAGATGTTGATGTTATCGCCACCGATTTTAGTAAAGCCTTTGACAAGATCTCCCATAATGTTATCTTGTTCAAACTTGATCGCCTAGGCTTCCCCTCCCTATTCATCTCCTGGATTCAATCATACCTCAACAACCGTAGGTACAATGTTCTTTTCAGCTCATCCTTTTCTATTGTCCCTATTGTCGCTCATTCCGGCGTCCCCCAGGGCAGCCACCTCGGTCCATTAATTTTCATCCTTACAATAAATGATGTTGAATGTGTCATCAATCACTCAGAGCTGTCCATTTATGCTGATGACATGAAAATAATCAAACATATCTCCTCCACAACCGACTCTCTTCTCCTGCAAAAAGATCCCGATTCCTTCACCACATGGTGCATGAAAAACTTTCTTGAACTCAATGTCACCAAATGCCAGTCCATCTCTTATTCCCGCAAGTGTCTTACCACCACCCCGAGAGTCTACATGCTAACCGACGTACCAGTTCCTATCGTTACCTCTTTGTGTGATCTCGGAATAATCTGTGATAGTGAACTCAATTTCCGTTCCCACATTGACAGCATAATTAACAGAGCTAACTCCGCGCTAGGGTTTGTGAAGCGCTGGTCTAGAGAGTTCTCCAATCCTTATGTTTAAAAATCTCTCTATATTTCCTTCGTTAGACCTCTCCTTGAATATGCCAGCCGGGTATGGTCACCTACACAAACAACTCACATTAATAGGATTGAATCTGTCCAGCGTAGGTTCATTCGCTTCGCTCTACGTGATCTTCCATGGGTAGACAGATTGAACCATCCACCTTATGAAAACCTTCTGAAACTGATAGACTTACAACCTTTAAGTAAACGTCGTGATGTTTCCGACATTCTCTTCATTCATCAGCTATTAAGTGGTGCCTTAGACTTCCCTTCAATCCTGCAATCTTTACCCATCTATACCAATCCCCGCAACCTTAGGTCCACTCCCCTTTTCCGACTCGACCGCCATCGCACAAACTACGGTCAAAGTGAGCCAATTACCAGGATGCTACGAAAAGTCAACGACCTTTCCTCCTTTGACTTCCATCTGAGTAAATCATCCCTTCACAAAGCCTTATATCTTGATCCCGCCCATCTTGATCGCCTTTCTTAATTCTTCTTCCTTCCAGCCCGTATCTACTTTAATTAGAGCTCATATTGTAGCTTTTACTATTTATTTATTATGTCATAATTTATTATAGCTTGTGGTGTTGGTATTGTGTTGTAGCTTGTAATTGTAGTATGTATTTGTTGTGTAATAGCTTGTATTAAGCTTAAATAAATAAATAAAAGAAATGGCTATATTAAAGGAGACTTATTGCAGTTATTGTTGAATATATATATATATATATATAGCTATAATGTTAGAAGTGAAGTGAATGTTAGAAAATGAAAAAGAAAAGGTACTGTAAGCATCATACATGCCTTAAATAATATAATGCAATCTATTTCAAAAGATGAGCCTGTGCTCCATTCCCTCTCAAAGACCATCAAAACTCTTCAACAGACCAAGGAAAACCCCGCCGGAGCACGCACGTTGAATATTAACAGGAAGAGAGTTCCATTTGTGAATTACCTGAACAAAGTAAGAGTGCTCGCCATATTGTGAGAGATATCTCGGAATAACTAGATTAGTCTCTGGTCGACTGCAAAAACTGTAGGTTTTCGCAAAGATATGTTGGTTCTTTATTATATATCAGATTGCGCAAAAAAACAAGTCTACGACGACTCAGATATGTTTGTTGGAATTTTCCAACTTCTGTAGTAGATCTAATGTCTGGAACAAATGAAACAAGCTATCTGTTGAGATACCATGTCTAAGAGCATTTACATTAAAGTCGCCCCCAATAATCACATTACGATACCGAAAGACAATAGACGAGACTGCATCTAAGCGCTCAGAAGCGCGTTCAGAATTAAAACTATCTGGGGAACAATATGCACTAAAAACCACACATTTATCAGTTTCCGAGTTTAGTTCAAACCCAGTGAACTCGATTTCATGTCCAGCAGATGAAGTATGCAGAATGGATTCCCTTAGGGATTTATGGACAGAAATTGCGTCATCTCCCCTAACACGACCATCCTGATCGTTCCTTAAGATGTTGTAGTCGGGAATAGATACTAAAGTTGAACCTATACTACAATTGAGTCCAGTCTCACAGACGACCAGCACATGTATCCCCGTACCGGCAAACATATCCCGAACCTCACCTTGTTACGCAGGCTTCTTGCATTAAAATAAACAATGTTCAGTCCAGATGACTGTGTGGCGAAAATGTGGGCCAGGATTCTCACTCTGTCCAAGGGTGAGAAAATAACATTATCCATTAGCGTAAATTAGGCACCGGCAAAGAATTGACAAAATAGTCAAAGAGTAAGGAAGTTCTATGAAAGGGAATGGCTCACACCCTACAATTAATAGATAAGTGTAAAAATTGACAATTACGTGACAAAAATCAAAATTAAAAAAAAACTAAAAGTATTTCAAAAATCAAGCTCAAATAACCTACAGTAAAACTGATAAATTGAAAACAACAGGCTGATAATGAATTTTCAAATTCCAATAACATTCTTACAGATATGAATACTTAAAATAAACAAAAAAACATCAACGAAACTAATCTATTCTCCTATTCAGCCTTCTGAGCGTTCGCGTAGTTAACGAGGTCATTCAGCATGTTCATACTAGCTACCATTGTTAGAGAGGTATCTGCCTTAATCTAATTACAGTGCAGGATTGATTTAGAAGCCTGTGGGGCCGGGAGAAGAACTTCACGCGAGTCGAGACCAGTGTTCGGGTTTTCTCGAATCAAGATTTCCCATAGTAACCTTAATAATTCCCAATTCTAACCCGTTTTTCCCATATTAAACATAAGTTTTTTAAATTTAATTTATTATTAAAACGAGAATCAGTCAACCAAGATTCTTGGTACATTTTTTGGGAAAGTTTAATTTTTTCGCCAAAGGATTGTTTTCATCTGCCATTTTACTGAAAACACTATAACTATTTAAAAATGTTCTGTATATTCTAAAAACAATCAGGAACATCAAACTTGATTACAGTAATTAGGATTTGAAACCAGCGGTGAATTGAGTCATCCCTGCCCTTTCTATGCATGAAAGATTACTCGCGTAGAAGCTACATAGAAGGGGTGGACTTTTATCATCGCAGTATTCTGGCTAATTATATCTTCCACGAAGTTATAAAATTTCAATTTCATGAGTCCAGTTAGTTGCAGCGCAGTTTGAATTGCGTAAATTTAAAGTGGCAAATTTGAAGTGGAAATATTTAACTATTTACAGTCGGCAAGGTAACCAAGGCATCTTTCTTATTTTACTACTATAAACTTTACTCTCAAATATATTGTCTTCTTATTAGTACTAAAAACAGAAGTTTAGACTTATGGCTTTTGTTTTTCATCATATCTCTGTTCATCCAAGGAAATGCATTTACGATTACTTCTAGGGAAGCTATTGCCTTCGTGATTCTTTCCAAGTAAGCTAAAGAGAAGGAAAGATAAAAAGCTTTCAATGGTTCCGCCCGTGGACATATAATGTAAAACGAAATGATGGCGTATACGAAGGGTCGTGCATCCATGCCTTCTAAGGAAGTGCCACAATATGCATGATGGCACGCTTCCATTTTCCTCTGCAAAACTATCTGAAATATAGGTCTATATGGAGCCTCAAATACTGTAAAATGACCAAGATAACATGACTCAAATTTTATTTCAATAATTCCCCGAAAAAGAAAACCTCACGAAGTCATCGTAATGCAAGTTTTCCGGGTGATTATTTTTTGGACCGAACGAATTGCATTGTATAAAATGACATGCCAAGAATACTCTGGTAGGCAATTAAATTAAACCTATTTGATGTATTTAAACTTACACACAGTTCTAAGTGTGGAGCGTGATTTTTATATTCTTTTGGATATCAAATTTGAATAAAAGAAATAAAAGAATTTTATCCAACGAAATGAGCTTATTTCCCTTTTTCTCTCTTAACATTTAAATTCCCACAAAATGGAAGTTCTCCCATGATCCCCCCAACACTAGCCGAAACAACAATTGCAAGTGGACCTACGATTTGAAGTGGATTCCAAACCACTGACATTTTCTCTGCAACTCCCATAGTCTTTTTATCGCGAACTATTGTTAGAAGAAAAAGAACCATGGGATGTCGTCGATGGAGTTCGAACTTGGGACCTCCGGGTTTTTATGCCGACACATTATCACTTACACCACCGATGGAAAATCTATTGCTCCCAAATTATTGTTTTCAAAATATAATTTGCTTCTTTTAAAATTCGATTGTTATTTAATCAGGAAAATAACGTCTTCGTTTTTTTTTCTGCTTCTTTAAAATCTATAAAATGCATATTCTTATGTATTATCATAAAATGTGTCTAGTGTACACTTGCATATTTAAAGATAATTTACTCACCTCATAAAGTGTCTTTTGGGGTTGTTTGTAAATACAGTATATTGCCCATCCTGGCAATTGAAGGATTCCGATTGCAGAAATTATCCAGCCGATTACTGCAAGTTTGAAAAGTTAAAACATTAATAAAGGTAAAAGCAAATTAAAAGTTAATAAATCAATGGTCCGAAATCTGCAAATTATCAGAGACGCGGAATTATTTTATGGTAATGAGAGGGCGTATACTATTTATAATATCTTGAAGGAATCGTCTTGGGAATATTAAATTTTAAAAAGTATATTCACGTAGATAAATATTAAGTCTGCTTTATGCCAATTTCTTTGGTGACTTCTTTAAGACTTCGTTTTTGAATTTCAATTGTGATGCTAGTTTTAAGGATTTTGCTCATTTGAGGAGGCTTCTGCCGACTTCCCTTCAATCCAAAGACTTAGTATTCGACGAAGTTACCGTCTTGAAATATATCTCGAATTTGGATAATGGTCTCACGTGTGGTCCTGACGGCATTCTTGCGTATTTCCTGAAAAATTGTAGTCTGTCTCTGGCTCCTATTCTCTGTCATTTGTTTAATTTTTCTATTTGCACAGGTGTGTTTCCTAAGCCTTGGAAATTGTCTTTGATTATTTCTCTCTATAAAAAAGGCAAAAAACGCGATATATCCAATTATTGACCAATTGCCAGTTTATGTTGTATTGGTAACGTTTTGAGGCTATGGTCTGTGATGTCCTTAACTTCCATTGAAAACCGTGCTTTGGCCCTTTCCAGCATGGATTCATGAAGGGTGAGTCCACCACTACTAACTTGTTGGAGTTTTTCAACTTCTCTATTCCTCTCATTGAAACTGGACAGCAAGTTGATTGCATTTGCATTGATTTCATTAAGGCCTTTGACATAATTAATCATAAGATTCTTATTTACAAGATTTCAGTTCGGGGCTTTCCTCCAATCTTCGTCCAGTGGGTATATTCTTATTTGTCCGATCGCATACAGCGGGGATTATTTCGGAATGTACTTTCTGACGAAATTAGTAACTTTTCTGGGGTGCCTCAGGGTAGCCATTTAGGATTTTTGCTTTTCATCATATACATCAATGATGTATCTTTGATTCTAGCTCATTCGAAAATCCTCTGTTATGCTGACAATGTCAAGATTTTGCGTGTTATCTCAGACGATGATAACTGTACCCTTTTAAACTCTGAGTTAGAGGCCTTCCGTAATTGACGCTCCATTAATTTCCTTCGTTTGAACATTGAAAAGTGCACTGTTATGTCATTCTATCGGAGAAGGAATCCTTTGCTTTGTAATTTAACTATGAGTGGTAGCTCACTGAACAGACTTGACAACACCAGAGATTTGGGTGCTGTCATTAATAGTAAGTTTTTATTTGAGGATCATTTTGACGCTATTATCAGTCATACTTAACGAAGTTGCTTTATTTCTCTTTTGGTCGACCGGTCTTGGAATATGCTTCACCGGTTTGGTCTCCTTTCTATGTCGCTCATATTGATGCATACGTTGATCGACTTCTGCTCCTTTCTTTGGAGTCTCTTGAGGCTATACATAATAGTTTTAAAATTATTTTTGCTTTTGACTGTCTGCGAGGTGTGATTAATTCCCCCAATTGTTGAGGGCTTTAAATTTGTGGGTTCCGTGTCTCATTCCTTGTGGGCTCAGAATCTTGTCCATATCCCTCACCATCGCACCAATTATGGATTAAACTAGCCTATAACTTCAATGTCTCGTTTTTTTAATAGTCGTTTTGATCGTATTGATTTCCACTTGTCTAAGACACAGATCAGGCTTGAGTGGAGTTCATCGTTTTTCTTTTCTTTTCTCTCTTTTCATCTCTGGTTATTTTAGTGTTATTACGGTTTATTTGTAGTAGTCAGTATTTGACGAATTTGTAAATAAATAAATAATAAATAAAAACGATAACATTAAATGAAATAGAAATTAATTAAGGGATTTCTCTATTTTTATTAGTAACAAAGACCGAATCAGGGAGGGAGTTTAGAATTGGAGGCAATAGAGAAGAATATAGCATAAAGTTGGGTGTTAGAAGGCGCATAGAACCGTCCTGGAAAAGTTGCAGGAAAAGGAAGAATCCTAATAAGAGAAATTAACCTTAAGTATATTTCTTTGGTATTTATTACTATTTTGCTCTCTAGTTTCTATAAGCCTCTTTGGAATACCGGTAACTTTGTCCGATTTGATGACAAAGTGCAATATAATGTGTTTACCGAACAACTTACTTTACGACGAGTGGAGTTGTGACTGTGTACGGAGATATTATGTTAGATGATATTCGGTTTATTTAAATAATTAACAGTAAATACAAATTTTATAGCACAAAATTCGCGCAAAGTGCAGTATTATTTTGCCAAGGGGAAGAACTTTTATAGCCAGAATTAACCCTTCTAACTCAGAAGGCGCACTTCGCAGGCAGAGGCCTGGAAACAATTGACCTATTCACCAGAATATAACAAATATTGAGGTGAATGAGGCTCCCATAACCCATGCAATAAAATATTAGTAAACAAAAAAGAGAAAAAAAACACTCCCAAGCACTACAAAAGGGGTGCAAAGACAACAGAGATCGTTTAAGCAAAACCTTAGTCAAAAGTTACCCAAGAAATCGTGCCTCATACATACTACATTTCGCTTTCAAAGGCTTATCCAAAGCATTTCAAACAAAAAGAAAGCAGCACAAACAAAACAAGGAAACTCAGCAACACAACACACAAACAGTAAGTCACGGGAGCACAGAAAATAGATAGTTCTTAAACAACACCTTACTAAGAGTTAAATCAAACTTAGGACAAGAATTAACAGCCCTACATAAACGATTCATTGGTTCATGCATTCCGTAATTTGATCTGGATGGTTCAACATGCAACAAAGGCGGTCTTCGAAGGTTATGTTGGGACTGTCTGAAGAAAACCCTGCTAACAAGCGAACTTGAGTCTATATTAGAGTTCAAGAGCTGGTGGATAAACACCAAGTCAGCGCCTTTGCGACTTTTCTCAAGCGAGGGCAAATCGAGCAACTGGAGGCGGTCGGTGTTGGGCGGGAGTCTAAGTGGATCGACCCATGGGAGCCCTCTAAGCGCAAATCTAAGAAAATTACGCTGCACCGATTCGATACGCTTGGAATGAACAGCGTAGTAGTAGGTCTAACTAAGGAGCAGTACAAATGCATCAATGTTGGTTTATACGAGAACTCTCTAGACCATCGCTTAACTAAGCCCAAGATTAAACTTCCCCTAGACACGATATAGTTAATATGCAGAGTAAAGTCAAGCTTCCTATCAAGCTTTCAACGTATCTAAGTCCTTTTGAATAAGGGCAGCGTCACCACCATCCTTAATATAAGAGAAGATCTTCATGTCATCAGCGTAGATTAGAACATTAGAGTACGTGATCAGAGGGACAATGTCGTCAATGGCAAGAACGAATAGTAGAGGACCGAGATGACTGCCTTGTGGTACACCAGATGAAGCCTTGAAGATTCTAGAGGTAGAACCGCGGAGCGACACACGATAAGATCTGCCACTAAGATAGGATGAAACCTAGTCGAGAAGAACAGGGGGGAAGCCCAGCCTCCCGAGTTTAAATATTATTACGGAGTGAGGGAGTTTATCAAAGGCCTTACTGAAATCCGTGTATATGCAGTCAGTCTGCAAGCCTCGCTGGAAGCCAGAAATAATATGGGAGGTAAATTCAAGTAAGTTAGTAGTCGTTAATCTACCGGGCAAAAACCCGTGCTGATTGGGAGAGATCAAGCCAATACACCGCTCCATAAGCTGCGAGTACAAAATTGATTCAAACAATTTAGGTATGCAAGATAACTTAGCGATAGGTCTATAATTAGTTATAATATTCTTATGGCCTTTTTTATGAACAGGGACTATAAAAGAGCTCTTCCACAATCTAGGAAATTTACCGCCAATTAAAGAGAATCGCCAATGGAGTAAGAAGGGCATCGGAACAGGACTTGACGAAGGCTGGAGGGATGCCGTCAGGAACAGATGAAAAGTCCGATTTGAGTTCATCGATTTTTTCTGAAATATGATCCCGTGATATAAACGGCAGAAAATCGGGTGAAGCGGGACGATTCAAAATATGATCAAAATTATTCGCACATGGCTCAAAGTTATCTGAAGAAAAGGCACTCTCAAAGTATGAAGCAAAATTGTTAACTATGTCGGACACGTTGTTACTAGAAGATCCTTCATACCACATCGTAGATGGGTAGCTGTTCGATTTCTTCTTCATATTAACAAATTTAAAGAAATTTCGAGGGTTATTGTGCATATTTTCGCGAACACTAACAAGGTATTCATTATAGAGCGAAGAGGATAGTGCCTTAAAACTTTCATAACAGGTCACAAAGTCAGAATATGCTATAGCGCTATTACAACGCAAGTAATTTTTCCAGAGTTTGTTCTTCCTGTTCCTAAGACTGCGGAAAGTTCGGCATTATACCATGGGGGAGAGGAGCATGTAGATCTAATCCGTTTTAATGGAACAAGGGAGTTAAACAAATCATATATCTTGTTATAAAATAGGGAGGCGCAGACGTCAATATCATTATTATTCAGTAATGCCGAAAAATCTATTGAAAGGAGATTAGATGTTATCTCAGAGAAGTTCGATCTCTTAAAGTCATAAGTATGGTGTTCGAGATTAGGATCTGCAATACTACATAGCACCACCGTAACAGAAGGAGACAAAGATGGGTGGATGAAAACTATCAATAGCAGATAACTGATCAGAAGCTAATTCAACTATAGTGTTAGTTGAATCAGAAGAAAACACAAGATCCAACTGCCTTCCCATAGAGTTCTTTACATTACTCATTTGGTGCAAACCAGAGGAAGCAATGGTGTCAAGAAATGTAGAGACCGCAGATGTGGGACAACATGAGGGAAGGAAGTCATCGTCATCACAGTTAGGTACCCATAGAACATTGGGTAGATTAAAGTCACCAAGATGAAGAATTTCAGCTTCAGGGTTCGTCATATTATAAATGAAGTCTAAACTAAGGGTTAGTGTATCGTAAAGACTGCGCCCTTCAGTATCAACGACATTTATCAGGTTAGGGGGAATATAGCAACAGAGCAAATATATATTGAGCTTAGGCAGCGAAAGCCTAAGAACCAAGAGTTCAATAGCGAGTGAGTCAGAGAAAGCAGGAACATCAATTAAGCTGCAGTTAAAGTCTGATTTGCAAGCAACCAGCACTCCACCACCCCTACACAGAGATTCAGAATGTCTATCCCTACGAAAAATCTGATAGGAATCATGAAGAATCTCTGCATCACAAAAACCATGATGAAGCCAAGTCTCAGTCAACATGATAATATCGTAGCAGCAAGCAAGGGATGCTTGAAAGAGATGATTAGTTTTAGTTCTTAGTCTCCTTACATTCTGATAGTAAAGGGACAGCGTGCTTAGTTTTTTATGAGTTATTAAAGGCGTAGTTCACTGACTTTTTTATTTTTCATCCCGTATTCAATGTAGGAAACCTGTTATAACTTGGATGATTCCATAATCAGAGTATAAATTTATTTATGGGCAATCGACATTGTGTCGATGTTCCTGATCACAAGGTTTGTTCCGATCCTTTGGGAGGTAAAAATAGCCTTCAAACAATTAAATGTTATCAAAAAATGACCTTCTCCACCTGAAACTAAAAAGAAATCGATTCCTCATACCCTTGAAAGGTTGTATCAACCCTTCCCGTCTGGCTCAGGTGCTGTCGGAGTGATGGTGGGGTTATATGACATCATATTCCTTGGTATATCAAAATAGATTGCACGCCCCCATCCTTAAAAGGAAAGAACCTCACAAAAAGAGTTGTTTTGCATTTAAGATGAATTCTACTGCTCCGGAAAAATTTTACTTGCCACCGTCGTGTTCAGCATTTTCGAAAACATAGACCAGAACTGATTTCGTAGCTATTGCACCAATTCGCAGCAAAAGTGACATTTTGACCGGACTCTATGCTTTGATGATAATTTTCTAATTCTTATGTTGACTTACCGTAAGCTATATCGGGGTACATGATGTTTTTATACGTTAAAGGTTCATATTGAAGTAACATATAAATAAGAACTAATATCATGACGCCTGGTGTAATAATACCCCAACAGATTCTCCAATATATTCCGGTCTTTATTCCAAGCATAAATTCGATATCTTCACAAAAACGTTTGACACCTACGTTGAAAGAGATAAAATTGGTTACCACCAGAAGCTAACTGGAATTAAAACATTTTACCATATATCCAGCCGACGGCTATTAACTCAGCTATAGCTAACACAAGAGCAATAAAAGATGCTCCAAAAAAGTCAATTAAATTAAGAACATACTGTCCTCCAGGAGTTAGGTATACTATTCCAAGTGTAAATCCAATAAGCGATGCTGACAGTGCGAGAACCCAATGCGGTAAGGTAGTAAATTTGTCCTTTATGACGGTAATAACGCAAGATGCCATACCAATATTGCTACCAATTCCTAGAACCAGCAGCATTAAGAAGAAAAGAACAGCAAAAACCTTCAATATCGAAAAAAAAATTATTTATTGTAGGATTAAGAGGAAAGGACCTTTGTTACCTGAGGTAAGAATTTAAATTTGGCTATTGCATCTGGATATGATATAAAGGCCAAACCTGCGCCTCCTTTTACCACTGAAGATATATCGGAAGCTTTTGTTTCGTAGGCCAAATTCCCGAGTATACCAAATATTATACAGCCCGCTAAGAGCGAAGTCACAGTATCCATCGAAGTGATGATGATCAGATCTCTATAAAATAAATATTGAAAATCTCCGAACTTTGTCGTTGATCTTATAAAAATCAAACGTACTTGTACATATTTCGTGTAAACTGATTGTAAGATGCGTACATGATGAGAGTTCCAAAGCAAATGGCTAGCGAAAAAAATACTTGAGTTATGGCGTTATACCATACCTTAAAGAAAAATTTATGTTATAAATTGATTTTTACGTGATCTTAATAAAATACGTTAGGATTTAACAGTTGATCCCATTGTGGTCTAAAGAAATATGCAATGCCGTCCATAGAACCTGGCAAGGTAACAGCTCGTACGAATAATATAAGCATAACCACATAGGGGAATACAGCAATAAAGTAAGCAGCCTTTCCGGAACTTCTTATACCTGAAAAGAATTAAAATTTTTATTGCACTTTCAAAAATTCGAATTTTACTAGAAAGTTGTTTTCAAAGAGGTTCGAGCCTCTTAAAATGAATACATAATAATAATTATATTATTCCATTATACAATATTTACGACTAAATGACGGGAAACTCAAAATAGAACCACTACTAGCAACCAAAAAAAACTATGTACGCTATCCCTTTACTACCAAAATGTAAGGGGATTAAGAACAAGCCAGTTATTTCAGGCATCTCTTGCCTGTTGTTACGACGTCATCGCTCTGACCGAGACCTGGCTTCATAGCGGTTTTAATGATGCAGAAATTCTTGACAAGTCCTATCAGATTATTCCTAAGGATAGATACTCTGACTCCATGGCTCGTGGTGGCGGCGTGTTGGTTGCATGCAAATCGCATTTGAATTGCGGCGTGGTTGATATACCTGCTTTTTTCCGAAACGCTCACAATCGAGCTGTTAAGATATCTCTGGGGAAGATGCATATTTTCCTGCTATGTTGTTATATCCCTCCAAACTTGACAAACTATGCTGATGCAGATGGTCGAAGTCTTTGCGATATTTTAATTCTTAGCCTAGATTTTGTTAATAATATGACAAACCCAGAGGATGCAATCATCCATCTTGGTGACTTTAACTTACCCAACGTTCAATGGGTATTCAACGTTGATGACGATGACTAGCTTCCCTTAAATTGTCTTACTGCTAAAGACTCCCGTTTTCTTGACGCCATTTCCTCCTCTGGTTTACACCAAATGAGTGATATAAGGAACTATATGGGAAGACAGTTAGATTTAATCTTTTCTTCTAATACGAGTAACACTATAGTCGAACCGACTTCTCGTAATTTATCCGCTATCGAGAGTTTACACCAAACCAGTTAACCGTAAGTGAGAATTAGACGCACCACCGCTGTATAACCACAGCGTCATCTTAGGTTGTCATCCTCATGTTTTCTCAAAAGGTATATCTGGAGGCATGGAGTGCGATACTTGACTTTTTTAACCGTTCCTCTACCTTTAACTTCCAGTTCAGTTTGGGATCCAGGATTACCTCGCTCTGGAGGATAGTGAGAACTATTAACCTGCTGAATTTAGGAAGAGCAAATTACGGTACTTTGGTTTTTGTGTTGAAATGCATAAGATCTCTTTTGCCTGGTCCACAGTCCACAGTCTTTTGACGGACACCTTTTTCAGGGTATTCTCTATAATCTCTCTGGTGGCGGAGGGAAACATCCCTGATAGTAGGATCACCACTTGATTTATGAATTCCTACGACATTTGATTGAAAAAAATCCCTCCCTTTCGGATATATGGATAATACTCGTCAGAGTCAGTAAAATTAAAGAAGAAGCTTATTGCTTAGGACGATGTCCAGTTACAGCTGCGAAATAAAATGAGATCTCGTTAACAAGATTTTTACAGTCTTGTATGATATTCAAGTAAATCCTTACTGATTTTTCAACCAGTACCAGCAGTGTTGGACTGGGCCTCAGGGGCCAAAGGGGCCCAAGGGGCATTATGACCTTAAGGGCCCGCCGCCCGCCTAGCATCATCAGTGCAGATTATGGTGACCATCAGATCAAACAACGAACCAGATAACAATGATAGTCAAATAGGCAAGAGTTTTTGGAAAGTCTTCATTTAAAATGTTTTCATTTGATTATTAACAAGCTAGCGTAAGTAGGTTATATGCGGCTTAACTGGAACCTCTCTTCAGCTAGATTATCTATAACTCGGTCGTAAACACTGCTATTCTCGTCATCTTTGATGAGATCCGACTCTCGTCTTTATGCTCTTCAGCGCGGAAAATCGTCTTTCGTAAGTTACTTGCGTAAACGAGATTTTTTTTATACGATGTGGTCAAATCCTAGGGGACAACCCTTTAATGCGTTAACATGGTTTTGGCCGGAAGGGAATTAGGGTAAGGGGAGTGAGGAAGCTTGAGTCTTGTTTTTTCATTACTGCGAGCTAGACAACAGCCCAGAGACAGAGTGGATTATTTTAATTTCTTAATAAAAGCTCACGGGGAGATCTGGTCTCGAAAGCGGGACCCGAGTCGTGCGGCTCAACGCAGTGATCCAACTTCGTCTCCAACTCGAGATTGTGAGAATTACACAATTAGCGACGTATAAGCTGGAGTATGTACTGATGTGCGTGTTATACTGGGACAAAAGTTTAGATGCACATGATATGCAACTTCGGCAGGCTTCCGTACCTTTTCGAGATAAACAAACAGCAGTCTGTTGCTGTTTGATCTAAACTATCTTCACCGATCGCTTCCTGTTCTTCATCTTCTTTTTCTTGAATATCTGAATCATTTGCGTGTTGCTGCGTAGGTGGAACGTGTTCGTCCCAAATAGTTTTAGAAAGTTCATTAAAACTGTTTAAAAAAGATTCGAGTTCCTTTGAAAGCAGTTCTCGATCGACATTGGCAATTGAGCGATTGAATATAATGCACTAGGAATTCCGTTTTTGGCAATTTGGTTGAAGTTTTTCGGATCCAAGCAACCGGCATCCTTCATTGAATGCTATTTAAAGTTGAATTTTTCATAAATTTTTACTAAAGCATTGTTGATAATGACTTTGTACGTGGTTATGAAAAAGCATCTCTTTGGGTCCGTAGATAGTAGGTAGTTCCACTTCGTCCTGGCATAACTCATCTTGCTGTTTCGGTTTCCTAGATGTTCTCCGTAATGGCAGCGTGGTCTGTATTTCAACATCAATGTCTTCGGCTTGAATTAATTCTTGAACTTGGGATACGAACAAATTTGCGCACTGAAAACAAATATTGGCTTACCGGAGTTGACAAATCCAAGATTTTCTTGAATGTTATGGCTGTGAGAATAGTTTAAAATTTCAGAAAGGAATCCATGAATACATTTCCTTGAAATGAAACCTTTGGCTCGAAATCCGCGCTCGCAGCTATGGCACATAGGGTCTTTATCAATACAACGTATCGAGTTGTCTCCATGATGGTGGGCAAGGCTTTGTCATTGGCCCACCATCTCGTTTTCCCGATGTTCTGCAATCGGCACAACTTGTCTCTACCAGCTGCCATTTCCGCGATTTTCTCCACCCAAACAGAGGTGCGCTTAAATGATTCGTGAATAAACACACTTGTAGAGTCCAAGAGTCCGAATAAATTCTTTGCCTCAATATAGCTTGACGTGGCGCCTGCCAGCACCAAATTCAAAACGTGCGCGTAACAATGCATGAAAATTAAGTTTGGCACTTCTTCTCTCAGTTTAGCTTGAAGACCAAGATATCGGCCTGCCATATTTCCTGCGCTATCAAAAGACACGCTGATAAGGTCTTGCACATTCAAGCCAACTGACCAACCGCTCTTGTGGGATTCCATTCTTAACATGACGAACGCCAATTGCAGTCTGATCGATAACGCCAACATCCTGACAAGATTTAACATTAAGGCTAAAAGATTTCGCCTCTTGGATTTCTTTGACTATCTCTTGTTTGACTCCACGTGCGCATATATTTATTAATTTACTATGTTTTTTGACATGAAGGTTACGAGACTACCTCTACCTTTACCTTTTCCTGACTCTCTTCTTTTTTTACTGTTAATAATAGCTTCGGATATATGGGTCTTCAAAACCGGATCGTACTTCGATAACAGGTTCTGACCCTCATCGATATCCCTAAAGGAGTACAAGACCTCACTTTTTCCACGATAAGCGACGCCTTGCTTAGATATAAATATTACTATATTAATGATTCTTTTCAGAACGAGACGTTGTTCAACATGTCCTTTCTTTTTTGCTGTTAGCAAGGCAACCACCAAGGCAAATCAAATTTGTTTAAATGATAAATAATCACAAGTAAAATATATATGGATATTTAGACAGGCTCAACCTATGTTCATTGGATTCTCTTGAAGACAGGCGTAACAGATCTAAAACTATTCTTCGATTGTTTGCAGGGCACAATGAATTCCCCGGAGCTGCTAGGGTCTTTGAATATCTATGTTTCGGCTCGTTTCTTGCCGACTCACGATTTTTTCCAAAATCCGTTTTATCGCACTAAACATTTAAAAATATTGGCTTTCATCTCTCGAGAAATCAGAATCATGTTACTTTTTCTCTTTGACATTGACTGTTTCATATTTGTATTGAATTTGCTGTAATCAGATATTTGATGACTTTTTGAATAAATAAATAAATTACACAAAACCGACAGCAAACGAAATATTATATCTGGGGGCACGGTATTGCCCTTGCCATTTCTCGAAGCGTTTCGTCGTATTTTCAAACCTTCATAGCTTCGGTCTGGATAATAACAAAAATCTCAAATTCTTAGAATAAGATGTAGTTACCAGACAAATGAAACACAATAAGTTTCATTTTTCCAGCTTTTATACTTTAGATTTTATTAATCCCTGAAATACGTCGATTTTCACGCTTATGATCATCAAATCCACCGTCATCAAAACCTCTAGGGTACTTCCTGAAGTCTTAGAAAGCTGAAATTTGGTATGGCGGTTAGAATTAGCACACAAACCACGAAAATATTAAAATCTGTAACTTTAAATTGTACCTGCACGTCTTTACTTTTTTGGAGAGATAATTTAGTCTGCTTTAAGTTAATATAAATAAAGCACAACAGTCAGCTATAGTTGAATATAATCGGTTAATAGCTAAGTACCACCCTGATCTATCGCTTACTGCAAATGATAAGGCAACAAGAAAAAGAGGCAACGATAACGATATAAAAAAAAGAATAGCTGACGCACAAGAAATACAGCCCGCAAAAAATAAAAAGAACTAGAGTATCTTGCAGAAAGAAATGAAGTCCCACCAAGAACATGTAAAGACTCACAAACTCATACCGCCTTCACTGTTAAAAAGTTTTCAGATCTCATGTGGAGCCAATCCCCTAACTCTAAAAGGCCTAGCTTTACAACCCCTAACTGTAGATACCCTACATATGGCTTGGCCGTTTCATGGATCTATTGCATGACACAACATTAAAGACCAGTGCCTTCATTGCTTACCATAAGTCTATAGGATTGACTATGCGACGGTCGCGAAACTGCCAAGAAATAGGCCTTGTAGAATTAGGGGCTTGGCTCCACATGAGATCTGAAAACTTTTTAACAGTGAAAGCGGTATGACCTTGTGAGTGTTGGCAACCTTCTTTACATGAAATATTTTTGGTGGGTTGTATTATTTTCTTTAAGTTTTACAAATCAACATAGCATACGATGAAATCATAGAAGAATTACATCCAACTTAGCAAAATAAACTTTTGCTAAGAGGTTGTACAAATAAACGTATAATAGTATAATAATTAATAATTTAAAATATTATTTATTTAGAGCACAAAGTGAGTGTTATTACCTTTGATAAGAGTCAATCCAATAACGCACCAAGCTAGTGCCAAGCATCCCACCAAATCCCAGTTAGGACTCCCAAGTCCATTTTCTAATGAGTCGACCTCTCTAAGAACTTCTTTCCTTTAAAATACAAAAGTATACATGTTTGCCATGGGAAGAGACTTTTTGACAACTTACGTAAAATATAATTCCGCAGAGGCACGTTTGCCAAATGATGAGTTGCTGGAAGGAAGATCTTCTGCAGATGAGTTTAAACACTGTGGACCCCACTCAGGCTTACAGTATGCCCAAGGTAAAAGACTAGATATAGACGCAAATAAAAATTTTATTGTTAATGCCATTATACAGGCGTAATATGTTGTTGCTAAGGCCGT
The DNA here is from genome assembly GCA_964036015.1 of Leptarthrus brevirostris. NCBI lineage: Eukaryota > Metazoa > Arthropoda > Insecta > Diptera > Asilidae > Leptarthrus > Leptarthrus brevirostris. The sequence continues at coordinate 114,023,246 of OZ038372.1, read as the reverse complement.
GGCGTAAACTTGGCCGTATGCAACACCTGCAATATCAATTTATTAAAAAAAGTTTCTAATACAGATGAAACAAATTTAACCTCTCATAATTGGTGCAAAACTAAATGCTTTAATACAACCTCGACTAGAAAATTGACCTATGATTACTTCCATGTAGTATACAGGCCTACCGATTAGCAGCAATACGATGATATATGGTATAACAAAAGCTCCACCTCCATTCTGTAAAGCTATAAACGGAAATCTCCACACGTTTCCTAGACCGACGGAAAGTGCGATGCACGAAAAAAGAAACTCAACCTCTCTACCCCATTTTTCGCGTGATGTTATATTTTTTGGACATTTTTGAGATTCCTGAAAAAGAATTGTTAATCTTCTATCTTTTAAATTGATATACCTACATTATCTTTAATATTTGTTTGACTTTCTATAGACTTGCATTGGTAGACCTTTTCTTCTAAAAGATTTTGTTGTTGTAGGTATAGTTCTTCTCCATTGTGCTTTTCCAACATTCTGCTCGAGCGGCAATTTCAATTAACCTAGAAGAATAGAAAGTAGTTAGAAGATTAACGGATATATTTTTTTTTGAATTTCCAGTGTGCCGCCCTGCACGGTACATATGGACGCATTAAACAATTATCGATCAGATAATCTTTAAATCTTTTTTTCTTAAAAGTAACCGAAATTGTTTAACAGTGTTGTAACTAGCCTTTCCGTCGGTCCCAGGTTCAAACTCCACGGGCGGTTTTCTATGGTTGTTTTCTGCTGACAACAGATAACGATAAAAGGCCGTTGTTTCTCGTATCAGGTGAAGTTGCTCTCCCGCCCAAAATAATTTTTACTTTTAAGTATATTTGAAATGTGCCTTTTGTAATAAATTAAATAAATAAATTTATGAAAAAATTCCAAAACAATTCAAAGCTCGACCGGAACGGAGAATTTTTTCTTATAAAGCAAAGCTAATTACTTTTATTTAAAGTTTTTTCAGTAGTTTTTAATACTATCTATGTAGTGATGTCAGATACTATATATTATAACGGGCAAAGCATCAATGGGCCAACATAAATCATCGATGGAAGAGTCCTTAAATGAGATTAACGCATCGATAGAAGAAGAGAAGTCGTCAGTAGCTGAACTTAAAACCTCCGGTGGAATAGAAAATTCTATGGGAAAACAGTTTAAAACACCAGAACCAACTGTAGAGAAGAAACTTGAGAAATATTGAAAAGTTTATGAAGGAACAAAAACGCAATTATTAGGAAAACGCAATAATTAGAAATTAAGTTGGAGTTGCAGTAGAGAAACAAACTCATGCAAGAGGTTCCAATACTCCAGTCAAGTATCCTAACTTTATTTATTCTCACACCCTTAACCCCGCTGTTCCAATTACAACTCTACCACCCCTGCTTTGAGTTCTGTATATCCAGCGCATCCACCAACTTCTTCCGTGTGCCCACCTAATCACCAGCCACCATCTTACGACCACCTCACCTCCTCTGCTTCGATTTCCGTCTGTCCCACCCCGCCTCTGTACACAACAAACCTTGCACCCGCTACTTCCTCCGCATACCCACCTAATTGCAAGCCATCATCATCCTTCACTATCGCCCCATCTTAAACTACTTCTACCTCCGCTAATCCGTCCCTTCCGCTAACGAAAACTCCTTCATCCGAACATAATTCATATATCGATCCCCTAATCCCACCTACAGTTAAATTGACTTTGCGCTCTGCGGATTTCAACGATGGACAATACCCTTTGGCCTATCTGCATGACAAACCGAATTTCGTCTGTATTGACCGTAAAACCAGCACCAACGTCATGTTAAGTATACACCAAGAAAACCTGACCACAGACCCAACCGTCTTACACCAACTTTTCACTAAGTACCATGGGTCATTCAATATCCCTTCCCATAAGGTTTCAGAAGATCTATCCACCTATGCTGCGTACGTCAGTTTTCGTCGCATTTCCGATTTCCAAAAATTCGCAACGACTCCTTAAACTACTTTCGTTCCTAACTCCCCCCCCCCTCAGTTTCTCTATTTCTGGCTTTCCCCCCTTATGCACCTACGATCTCCGATCAAGTACCTTTCCCCAGCAGCTTGTCAGTCTATTAACAGAACGTAAGAGGACTTCGCACAAAAACATCCAATATTTTCCTTAACTCTCTCAAATTCCTGCACGATATCTTTGCCTTAACTGAAACCAATCTAACACCAGGAATTCTCGACAACGAACTATTCCCTCCAAACTATACCATTTTCCATGTTGACGGTTGTGTAGGCGCCAATGATCCACCAGGTCACGGGGTTCTCATAGCTGCTCACAACCTAAGGTAATTTTGACTTCCTTACTTGTCTGTCTAGTGACGATATCGACAGGAACGTATCTGGTTTCTACGAAGTTTTGAACGAAGCTTTCGGGAGGTTTGTTCCCTATGTCCGGGTAGGTCCGGTAGAGAATCCGCTCCCCCCTGGTTTAATTGAGAATTAAAAACTCTCAGGAATAGGAAAAATAGACTCTGGAAAAAATATCTGCGTGTGGGCTGTGTTGACTCTAGGCGTGAATTTATTCTCTGCCACGAACATTTCATAAGTCTTTCTCGTTCCTTATATGAAGAATACCTGCAGAACCGAAGAGGCAGCATATTCTCTGACCATTGTGGATTTTTCCATTTTGTCAATATGCAGAGAAGGGTGGATAACTACCCATAGACTATGGAATTCGGATTAAGTTCCAGTAACGATTCTAGGATTATTTGTAATTTATTTGCTGAATATTTTAGGGGCGCATTTGAACCATCCGATTTTTATACAGATAGTAGAAATTTTTCGCATATTAATAATAGAAACACACTCGCCGTACCTATTCCATCTATCATGGAGGGGATCTTGTCCAAACATATTGTAGATCTTCCTGGTGACTTTTCTTATGGTTCTGACGGGATTGCTGCTGTTGTCTTAAAGAAGATTATTACGTCCCTTACTTTTACTCTTCCGGCAGTCTTTATTGGTGGGCCGTTTCCCTGCACTCTGGAAGACATCATTTTTAATCCCCGTTTCTAAGAAGAGAGATTGCTAACTACAGACCAATTGCTAAATTATCTTGCATTCCAAAACTCTTCGAACAGATGATCCAATCTCAATTGTTCATGGAGTGTAGGGGTTGAATTTCTAGCCGGCACCATGGGTTCCTTCAGGGTCCACGGAATCCAACTTATTGGAGTTTGTTTCTGGCAATGTGGGTGGATTTTTAGATGGCTGCCAAACTGACTGCATTTATACTGATTTTAGTAAGGCCTTTGATAAGCTGTATCACTCTATTATCGTTTTCAAATTGGCCAGGTTGGGTTTCCCGCCCCACTCATTGCATGGATTAAGTCGTATTTATCTAATAGGACGTTTTCGAGGCATGCTCTCTGATGCTTTTGTAGCTCCTTCTGGCGTTCGCCAGGGTAGTTATCTTAGTCCTTTGTTATTCATCTTATCTATCGATGACATTACTTATTTCCTTCAAAGAAGTAAAATTCTTATTTATGCGGACGATATCAAGATTTTTCTCCCAATCAAATCTTTTGTCTATTGCGAGATCTTGCATATTTTATAGCTGGTGTGGCAATAATAATCTTAAATTTAACATTGGGAAATGAGAGGTTATGACCTTCTCGAGGTTCCGAAACTACAAGTACAAGTTTGATGGTTCTTATATTCAACGGGTGGAGGTGTGAAGGACTTGGGTGTGCACCTTGATAGACAACTTAACTTCATCCCCCACATTAATAATATCCCTTCTAAGGCCAACTCTATGTTGGGATTCATCCTTCGTCGATCCAGGGAATTTCCTAGCCCTCACATAAGACTTCATCTGCACACATCCCTTGTTAGACCACTGCTGGAGTATGCTAGTCCGGTTAGGTCTCCGTTTTACAGATCTCACATTAAACGTATTGAAACCGTTCAGCGTAAATTTGTGAGATCGGCCCTTCGTGCTTTGCCCTGGAGGGACCCTCTTATTCTACCTCCATATGGTGATCGGTTGGGACTGCTACAACTTGCTACTCTCGAGAAGCGTCGTTGGGTTGGTAGGTTTGTCTACACCAGCTTCTACAGGGTAAGATTGACAGTTAGAAACTTTCTGCCAAAGAACCTAGAGAACTGTCCTATTCCCTTCGAAACCGTCCCAGCTTACGTATGTTTGAGCCAGTTACCCGCATGTGTAGGTTTGCTAATGATGTTGTTGATGTTGTCAGCACTAACGTGGACAAGGTTACATTAAGGAGGAGCCTATATAACTTGTAGCCATTCTGTTGCACTCAACCGTTTTTGTAAGGCTTTTGTAAGGTTTTTATGTTTGTTTGTGTATGATTGTATTGGTTTGTCTACAGAGATCTCTTTTGCCTGTACACCTCTGATTGTTGTATTTGGGTGTGTTTTGTGCTTTTGGGCACTAATATTTTTTCTTTTTGCATGCTGGTGTGGGAGCATCATTCACCTCAATATTTTGTCATATTCTGGTCAACTGATTCCTGGCTTTTGCCTGTGAAGTGCGCCTTCTGAGTTAGAAGGGTTAATTATAATTAAAAAATAAAACGAAAATAATAAATAAATTTTTTTGATAACTGGCTTAGACTTCGAGATATTCAATCTTGAAATTTTAGTAACACAACACTTCACGACCTGTTAAAATAGCCGAACTTAAAGATAGCGAGAACTTTTTTATTAAGCTTTCTGGGAGGAAGAGGTGTATTAATTAGGCTTTTAGTTCTTTTATTAACTGTTCCGCCCCACCCTGCAGTTAATTAATAAAACAACTAAAATATTCGATCTTGAAATTTAAGTAACAAATCACTTCAAAAAAATCCCTTTCAAATCGCCAAAAATCCTTTTAGGTACTGTCATCTAGTGTATAGTAGAGTGTCTGGTAAAAATTGCGAGTGATTCTGAGGGTACCCATTTTCGGAACTTCAGCCTTTTTGTTTTATAAGATTCGACCCCTGGATTGGCGCAATGTTATCAAGCCGCCAGATCCACACAAAACTGGGCAACCACGAGAGAGTCAGGTCCGTAGAGAGAGGAACACCCCAAGGGGGTGAATAGTCACCATTATTGTGGCTCCTAGTGGTCAATGATATCCTGATCTCACTTGAAAGAGATGGGAAAGTTCCTAAGCACCATGAGCGAGTTGATGGAAAGAGCACTTGGTAAAGTCTCTAGGTAGGCGAAGAACTGGTTTATCGGTCAATTCTCAGAAGACGGAGGCAATCCTATTCACAAAGAGGAGAGTGATCGAAGCCTTCGAACCAGCTAAACTAGCGGGCAATACCCTAGCAATAAAGACCCACACTAGGTATCTAGGGGTCATACTCGAATCCAAACTAAGCTGGGTCATGAACATAGATGAACGCGTGAAGAAATCGTCAGTAGCGTTCTACGCCTACAAGAGGATGTTTGGCAAGAAATGGGGTATAAGCCCTCGTATGGTCCACTGGATATATACCTCCATAGTAAGACCTATTCTTACCTATGGCATAATAGTCTGGTAGACTGCTCTAGAGAAGGAGAGCAATCTAAAGAAAACAAACAAGATTCAAAGAGCTGCCAACGGCTGCAATGGAGACTATGCTCCATCTCCTACCAATTGCTTACCGACTACAACACCCCACTACTTAGTTTTGGGAAGGCCTTCTCCATAAGAATCCCAACTAGAGAAGAGTGGGAAGAGTGGGGGGATGCCACCGGTGCAGAAATATCGGTCTTCACGGATGGGTCTAAGGCGGAGGACGGAGTGGGAGTGGGGGTCTTCTTGGACTGCCTAAGCATATGCAGTAGGTACCGGCTACCGGACCATTGCAGTGTATTCCAAGCGGAGATCTTGGGCATAGAAAGGGCGGTAGCACTAATACACGGGCGCCCAAACCTACCAATGGGTAGCGAGATACGCTTGTACATCGCCACCCAAGCAGCTATCAAGGCGCTGGACTCAAACTTAGTCAGGTCACGGCTGGTCGGCAGGTGTCTGGCTGGTCTCCGGACGTTAGGGGCGAGACACAAGGTAACTCTCTGCTTGGTCCCTGGTCGCAGTGGTGTTGAAGGGAATGAGGCAGTTGATGAGCTGGCAAAGGAGGGATCACAATTGGACGATTCCTCTATTGACAAATCGATCGGCTGGCCGCTAGAAGCAGTAAAGAGAGAAATTGACCTTAAGACTATTCAGCTAGCTAAGCAGAGATGGAGTAACTTAACCACATGCAGACTATCAAGGCAGCTGTGGCCTAAATGGGATTTGAGAAAAACTGCTTTCCTGCTAAACGGAAGCCGGATAAACCTCCGAAACATTGTGTCCAGTTATTACTGGGCACTGTCTTTTCGGTAGACACGCAGAACGTCTACGCATTCCCACGAATGACTTCTGCCGGGGCTGTATGGAGGAGGAAGAGGTGGAAAGCATTCAGCACTTACTCTGCGAATGCCCGGGCCTAGCAAAAAGAAGGTACAACGCAATGGGCGTGGTGGCATGGGCTATATAGCCGGCAGCGGGCTAAGGTTTATTAACAGCTGCGGCTGGTTTTAGATAAACCCGGCAATCAGGCACGGTTCCACGGATGTGGTAACACAACGGACCATTTATAGGTCTATAAGAGGCTGATCGGCTGAAGGGCTGATAGCCGCCACCTTAACCTAACCGAAAATAAGATTCTACCCTAAATTTAGGTCTGTTCCTATAATTGTGGTAAGAAATTAATCTTAAGTGGAGGAAAAATTTTTTTTTAAATGAAAAAAGTAAAAAAAACAAATTTCATGCAAAGATGGAAATCACATTTCATCTCAATCTATACTAGGTGCTCTTAGCCAAATTTGCGCTATTAATAGAAAAAAAAGTGTGGGGAATACAAATTGGGTAAATACATGAACTTTAAAGCGCATATCTCCAACCATTTAACAATCGGATAAGAATCAGACCTACACTTTTCAACAAAATTTATTTTCTTTGGTGGTGTGACCATATTTTACAAATTATTAAAATAAAACATCACATATTTCTTGAAAATTATTTGCTTTATCACTATGGATCCAACTTCAGCTAACTTTTGCTATTTTTTATAAATACATTCAATTGTACGCCGCCATAGATGTTATTGAACTCTTCATAACAAGAATGCACACAATTTCAAGTGTAATCATGATTTTGAAAATATTTGCACTACATACTTCACTTTTAAAATTTTGCAGGTTTTTGAGATTATCTGATTATTTTCTCACTTTCTAAGTCGACCTTTATACTGTTTCATATCATAGAGGTGTCAATTTCAACGCTCAAATAGATTACAAAGTCTGGTTTAATCTTCGAAACCTAAGAAAAATTCTTGTTTTTAAGGCAAAACACAAATACCCCCGAGAAATTTCTCCTAATAAAAAAAATTAAGCCCGAAGAACAATGACTCATACTTTCTCCCATTTACCTCACAGTCCCAGTAATAAAAGATATTAAGATAAAAGCAATGAAAGCTTAATCAACGTAAGCAACAGACTTAACGACGTTGTCAGTTGCATTTGACGGTAATTGCGGATATAAATTTTCATCGACTTTTTTTCCAAAACTTTCACTATGTGCATCATTTCTGCGCAACAAGCTTATCTTTCTTAACTATCGCTTCGTAAACAAGAATCAAGGTGTTACCCAAAAATAGCGCAGTTGTTGTTTAGTAAAATTTTGTGGTTGTTGATTCATTTGGAAGGATTAAAGTCTTAAAATTGACAAACAACTTGTGTGCTAAAATGTCAGTTTTACAAGTTTGAAATTAATTAACACTTTTCGGTGCTTTCACAATATTTCGTGTCTCTCTGGTTCTTTTAACCCCCTGTGGGACAAAGGGTGTCTACTGCACTGACTCTCCACCTGGTCCAGTTCTGCGCCAACGCCTTTAACTGTTGGCAAAATATTTCGTGTAGTTATGATAAATCTGGGAAATTGATCGAAAATTTGGCTTCACGCATTTGAATTAAGTTTACACTAAACTGTATGTGATTTTAGACATTTATTTAGTATTAAAACCTTCGTTATTTCTACTTCCAACTCCTCAGTAACCTTTTTTTTCCCAAAAATCTTTCTTGAAATGTAGTAACACTTGGACTGTTACAAACCATTAAAACCTGAAAAGAATCATTGCAATGAATAACTGCACTTCTCCAAGATCCTCCATCGGAAGCAATTAATTGTAGAATTTTAGTTAACTTTATGTTTGGACTTCCTATAAGGAATGCGTTGGTAAGTTTAAAAATTTAATCAGGAAGGCAAAACAATTCTCGTTGGAGTGTTTCTGTAACAAAATCAAAAGCGCCCCTGAAGCAAGTCGCTTGTGAAAAATCTTCTCAACAACACCCAGTACTCCAGGCCGCCTAGCTTAACGAGATGACAGTTGGACTTCATTCAGTCTTGAGCCGCTGGAGTTGTTGGTCGCTACCCACTTTCCGGGCTGCTCAACAGCTGACGTTGCTGAGCCGTCAGAGACTCTGGGCAGTCATAAACTGGTCCACAAGATCGTCAGTAAGAGGAAGTTGAAATGGGCAATACGCAGCTTCAAGCCCTATAAATCACCGGGATAAGATGGTACAATCCCAGCTGAACTTCCGAGATCCTTATTCCGTGGGTGATGGTCATCTATGAGGCTTGCATTAGCCTCACCTACATTTCGTCCTCGTGGATGAGGATGAAAGTGGTTTTTATTCTTCTTTAAAGGTGGAAGGGCCTGACACTAAAAACCTATCGATTTCAGGCCTATAAGTCCTTCCTTTCTACTCAAAACCTGGGAGAGACTCTTAGATATCTACATTAACGAGACAGTCGAACCATCCAAGCTGTAAACATGCATACACGAAAGGTAGGTCCATCGAGAATGCCTTGCACGAATTTACCGCAAGTATAGAACATCGGTTAATGTATAAAGAATACTCACTTGCAACCTTCCTCGATATCGAGAGTGCTTTTAATAATATTAAGCCAGAGGCGATAATGGCATTCTTGAAGAGGCTGGATCTTGACTATCCTCTCATCAAGCTTATTGAATTCATGCTATAAAGCAGGATCATTAACTCCAGTTTGGGAGGATCTAATGTACAAAGAGTTGTTATCCAGAAGATCCTGCAACAAAAGAAAAAGGAAAGCCTAGAAGCACTGGACGGACTGTAGTAGGATAAAACCTAGAACATAAGACCCCAATGATGGCGTAATAGGCATCACCCTGAAGTAATTCGAAAAGTAGTCCCGGGGTGCAGGAGGTATTTTAGTGGGTGCGAGTCCCACGCATGCCCTGATGGTGCATTAAGCATTTTCCCCCTTAAAAAAAATATACAAAGAGTCATTAATAGAGGTACTCCTCAGGGAGGTATCCTATTACCACTTTTGTGGAACTTAACTTTTGGTGAGCTAATCCTAAATCTGTCTACGCTTATCTACGCTGATGTTATTGCCCTGATTAGTTCAGGTAAGCACCCTAATACATTGGCTGTAGTATTACAACACACCCTCTCCAAGATATCCTCATGGAGTGATGGATGTGGTTTGGGTATAAACACGGATGAGACAGAGTTAATAGTCTTTTATCTTCGGAAACAATGTTCCTCCTAAGAACATACTAAATGGGACTAGGCTAAAATTAGGTAATTCGATTAAATATTTAGGTCTTCTCCTAGATAGGAAACTTATCTGAAAACCTAACATCCAAGAAAGAGTACGGATAGCTACAGTAGCGTTGTACTCGTGTAAAGCAGCAATAGGGAAAATACGGGGTATGGAACCAGGTATTGTACACTGGCTCTACATCAGTGTCATATGACCCATACCTGCATATGGGTTAGTCGTGTGGTGGCCAACACTGCACATAGCGACCCATCACAAAGCACTCAATAAGGTTCAAAGGATGGCAGCTACTAGTAACATGTGCCCTTAGACTTGCACCTTCTAAAGCCCGATACACTATTCTCCACCTTCTACTGGTGGATCTTTTTGGTAAGCAATCCGCATCCTCGGCCGCCATTAGGATTAACGCAGTCCAGACTTGCAAACGCACTGACTACGGTCACTCCAAAATCGTGGACGACAGAGTCACGTTAAACACTGAGTATACCACACCCAAGCCTTTCTTTGAAGTGAAGTCTCCCTCAATGGGGAGAGTCAGTGCATCTTAAAACTGACGGTTCCAAATTCGAAGGCAGAGTGGCTTTTCGGAACACCTGGACCTCAACATTTCATTTCGCTTACATGACTATTACAGTGTTTTTCAGGCGGAAATCATGTCTATTAAGGTAGTTGCAGACTGTCTGAAGCAGTTAACGCTTCCTACGGATAGCATCTGTAGCTTCTCAGATAATCAGGCTGCTATTAAATCCCTGAACGTACATCTCATTTGGGTACTTGGGCATAGTGAAATTCCGGGTAACTATAGAGTCGAGGAACTAGCGAGAATTTGTACAACTCGTCCCGATTCGCACATAAATCTTCGGCTTAGCAAGCCGTTGGGCACTTGCAAGCTGGAGATTTAACAAGCATCCCTCAGCTTTGCAAATGTTAGATGGTAGAGAGAACACACCTACCTTATTACCCGACAGATATGGCCAAGCTTGACCCTTGCCAAGATGAGGAGGAAGGGGAACCATACTCCACCTCCTCTGCAATTGCCCATCTCTAGCCAACCGCAGGAACCGGTTTTTGGGCCACCCGTTTTTTTAAAGAGTTAACCGAATTAGGCTCCACTGATGTCAGGGATCTAGTTCGGTTTTTGGGGAGGTCTAAATGGTTCCCAGCTACGTGATAGCGCTAAAACCTTAGTGCTCCAGCCAATAATATTTATTGACTCCCCGAGAACTAGATTCCACTGACGACAGGGAGCTAGCTCGACTTCCTAGGCTCTGCTCTCTCAGGGCTTATAGGGTTGAGTACACAGCCTCAACTGCGGTATCACAATAGGCCTTTTTAGGCAGCCACCCTAATATAACATCGCGATGTCAACTTTTATTTTTCGATGAAGAACTTGAAATGTAAAAATTATGCTCATTAATTGTGTGTGGGGAAGGGGAACTGAACTTCAAAGATCCGTCACTGTGTGAAGACGGAGACAAAAGACTACGCCAAACAAGGTCGTTTTGACGTCACTAAAACGTTTACTAAAGCTATGTATCCCCGTATACCTTTTATACATATTTGTACTGCACTGGATGAATTTTTCGTGACGTCGACGCCATTGCATACCAGATTAAGGAAATGTAATGATACAATACTGAAGATGTAAAAGATTACCGCAAAGATGAACTTAACGAGGGATTAAATGAGGTTTGAGCCTCCATTTCTAAAAGAAACATTAAATATGTCATCGGAAATCAGCACAATTATGAGTCAAGTTAAAAATGGTAATGGTGAGCTTTATTGTCGACTTTTATAACTTTCATCAACTTATTTTTGTAATAAGAAGAGCTGGGTAACCTTAAGCAACAACTCTTGAATATCTTCGAAGCTTAAGGCAAGCAGATAATGAAGAGACCACCACTTAATAATAGTAACAATCTTCACCATCAAAAACGTTACAGCTGTTTTAAACTGGTTTATTGTAGATAGTAGATTACTTTAGTTTGAAAGGTTCTAACAAGCCCTGAATCAGCGAACGTTTTCGCAAAAATAAACATATAGGAATTATGGAGTACAACAAGGAGCGGCTTACTCACCGTTATCGTGTTGCAAGTAACACATTTTGCCAAAAATTTAAACAACCGCACTATAACATTTACGATTGTTCCGGTAAATTTTAATGTGTTCATAGGCAATTTTTATGCTCGTAACTGTGTGACTTGGGAAAAATTTACCGCCCAATCGTAATATTTTTCGAAATAACCGGCAAATTTTACGGTTCTCCACCGTAAGTTTCCTAGTACTCTTTGCTAATATTAGGGGCTCATCGTTCAGGAAATTTTTACGGTGCTGTTCTATTAAAATTAAGGTAGCTCTCGGTTGCAAAACAATTACAGTTGCTAACCGTAATGTTCAAAAAGGTCACTGACAGTTAATTTCGGAAACAACTTGCAAAAAATACAAAATGACCTTCATAGACATCGTGACCTCCACAAGGCGATATGAGCAACATCAGCAACTATAGGACGAATACTCCCAATTGTGAGCATATTCCAAGTTTTGCAGGAAAAGCAGTGAAGGTGACAGGCAGAGACAAACGTTAAGTGCAGGTGGAAGATTGCTGTTTAGGCAAGGGTTGGAGCGGGACACCGATTTCGACGATTGTTTTGCAAAACAGTTCACATTCCACTGAGAACTATTAACGGTCTTATCATCATCTTTCAGGAAATGCAACCGTACCAAATGTATCATATTAAGAACCATATTGTCCTAATATTTATAACAGTTGTAAAAGCTACGAACTTCTTTAAAGCCAATGACACGAGCTGTAAAATGCCCGCGCGCCATGATGTAAAACTTGTTGTCATACGAGCGGCATTTTTTCGTTCGGATAGAAAGTGTGTGACTTATTTTTGTTAGCTAGTTAGTTTGAATTAAGCTTTTATTTAAAATGGATGTTCTAAATAATAGATTAACTTTTATATTGTGTTACAAGGTGTTACAAAAGAAAAACGGGAAAGAAAGTACATCCACTAAACAGCAAAAGGCGTTTCACTGGGCATTTGAATTGAAGGAATACTTGAGAAATTTTTCAACTACTATCGTATGTCGAAACGGTAATTTGAAAGATTCGAACTCGAACATATTTCAGACCCCTTGTTGGACATGGGGCGGATGAAGAAGATTCCCCAATTCGAGACAACGGTTGCTAGTGGACCAACAATTTGAAGTGGTGGGGGGTGGGTGTGGAATCTAACTTCTAAATGCGTGGACCGATTTGGATGGCTCTTTTTGTTGTTGTATAGAATATGATCGCCTATTGTGAATACTGGAAAAAAGTCGTCTGTGGTGCGGCGTAGAAGAGGGATGGTAGTCTAACTTCGTAATGCGTAGACAGAATTGATTAATTGTTTTTCTGCTGTATAGAGCATATCACCCCATTGGAAACACGAAAAAATTTTAAACGATGGATTTGGGGTGGGCAGTGTGTGGATGTGAACTTCATAACCAGTAGACCGATTTGGATAATTCTTCTTTGGTGTGTAGTTGCCACATTGGTACCACGATAAAAATGCATGGGGTGGGGTGGGGCGGGAAGGGGTCGTTATTCAATATCTTCACGCATAGACCTATTTGGATGATTCTTTTTTGTTGTATACATTGCTACTATAAGGAAAAATGTTAACCAAGGGTTGTGGTGAGGGTAGTCTAGCTTTGTAACGCGTGGACTCATTTAGATGATTCTGAATGCATAGATTACATAGATCTACAAAAAATGGGGTGATGATTACTTTTGGGCGGCTGGGGGTCACTTCCGAAGTAGCTTTCTGCATAGAATCCGAGTACGAGGTCAAAATTGGGCCACCACGTCAGGACTTTAACATATTTGAGGTTATGTACCCAAAAATGGATTTTTTGGCTATTTTTGAGGTTAAGTACAGGATGCACAACATTTTTTTGGTCGTTTCTTGTAGTTGTATCATTTAATACTACTCTTACCCTTCAAAATAAGCTATGAAGTGGTTAAAAGTTACGACGACTTTAAGTTATGAAGTTAATATGTCATATAAACATGTATATTTATTTTTATGAAATATGAGCTTCATACCGATGTTTAATTTAAGATTATTATTGACATACTAGCTATAAAATATGTGCAGGTCCGACTGCAAGATCTCGCAATCCGCAAAAGATTTGATTGGGAGAGAAATCTTGACATCCGCATAAATAAGAATTTTACTTCTTTGAAGCAAATAAGTAATGTCATCAATAGATAAGATGAACAACAGAGGCCCAAGATGATTACCTTGAGGAACGCCGGAAGGAGCCACAAAAGCATCAGAGAGCACGCCACGAAAACGCACTCTATAAGTACTATTGTATAAATACGACTTAATCCATGCAATGAGTGGGGCTGGGAAACCCAACCTGGCCAATTTGAAAACGATAATAGAGTGAGACAGCTTATCAAAGGCTTTACCAAAGTCGGTATAAAAGCAGTCAGTTTGGCAACCTTCCAGAAATCCATCCACACTGCCAGACACAAACTCTAACAAGTTGGAAACCGTTGACCTACCTGAATGAATCCATGCTGCCTGCTAGAGATTAAACCCCTACACCCAATAGACAATTGGGACTGGATCATCAGTTCGAAGAGTTTTGGAATGCAAGATAGTTTAGCAATAGGTCTATAGTTAACCATTATTCTCCTATTGCCACTCTTAAAAATGGGGATTAAAAATGAAGAATGTAGGGGATTAAAAATGAAGAATGTAGTAGAATGTAGGGAAGCGACCAACCAAGAAGGATCGCCGGAAGAGTAAAAGTAAAGGACATAATAACACCGAAGAACACTTCTTTAAGACAACAGCAGGAACCCCGTCAGGGCCATAAGAAAAGTCTTCCGGAAGATCCAAAATATGCTTGTATAAGCTCTCCTCCGTGATAGATGGAATAGGTACGGGGGATATATTATTACTATTATTAATGTGCGAAAAGTTGCTACTTTCTGGATAAAAATCGGATGATTCAAATGCGCCCCTGAAGTATTCAGCAAATAAATTACAAATAACCTTAGATCCGTTACTGGAACTTAACCCGAATTCCATAGTCGATGGATAGTTATCTACCCTTCTCTTCATATTGACGTAATCAAAAAATGCACGGGGGTCAGAGAATAAGTTGCCTCTAAGGTTCAGTAGGTATTCTTCATATAGAGAACGAGAAAGACCTATGAAATATTCGTGAGAAAGAATAAATTCACGCTAAGAGTCCACACTACCCACTCGCAGGTCTTTTCCAGAGTCTATTTTTCCTATTTCTGAGAGTTTTTAATTCTCTGTTAAACCAGGGGGGAGCGGATTCTCTACGTCTAACCCGGACATAGGGGACAAACCTAGCGAAAGCTTCGTATAAAATTTCATAGAAACCAGATAAGTTCCTGTCAATATCGTCACTAGACAGACAGGTATGAGTGTCTAAATCACCAAGATATTCATTCATAGCCTCAAAATCGGCCATTCTAAAGTTGAAACTAAATTCACATTCGAGATTATCTACACGCACGTCTGAGAGACAATGAAAAGTGACAAGCAATGCGGGGTGAAACACGTCAAGATTTATCAAGGCAAGGAGGCTAGGTTCCACAAAAGTGAGCGTGGAGTTCGTAGAGAACTCTAAGTCAAGCTGTCTACCCATATTGTTACTCACATTGCTCATTTTTCAAAGTCCTATGCTAGCCAAGGAGTCAAGGAACAGTGATTGTCCCTCAGTCAAGTTATGGGGAAGATAGCTATCGTCATCATCATTCACTACCCATCTCACGTTAGGTAAGTTGAAGTCCCCTACTAGGACAATTTCGTCCTTAGAACCCATCTGGTCATAAATAAAGTCGATATGCTGAATAAGAATGTCATACCGACTCAACCCATTATTATCGACGACATTGCCCATATCTGGAGGTATGTAACAACAAATTTAAAAGAGGTTGCCCGAATCGAATGAAACCTTTACTGAGACTTGTTCCAGATCAAATTGATCAGAAAACGACGGAGGGTCCACAAAAGTAGCATTTAGAAAATTTCTACATGCAATGAGAACCCCACCTCCCCGTACAGACGAATCCGCAAACCTGTCCCTGCGGAAAACCTGAAAGGAGTCATTAAACAGCTCGGCATCCGAGATACCATGGTGTAACCACGTCTCAGATAAAGCTATCAAATCAAAATCAGAGTTAACAGATGAAAAATAAAAATTATTAGTTTTTAGTCCTTAAATTATTAGTTTTTAGTCCTTAACCCTCTCACATTTTGATAGTAGAGAGAGCGCTAGGAGATAGGAGATTGAGCGACTATCGGCCTGGCACGGCGGTGAGAATGGGGTACGAAGATCTTATAAAAGACATCCACGGGCCAGAAATTATCCCCAAGAAGAGCATCGGCCACCGGAGTAGGAGCAGACAACAGGAAAGATGAATAGGGCCTTGAAGTACCGCTTATCCTCCTACAGGACACAGCTCGACAATGTCACCACCAGGTTCACCAGCGGACTGACCTTCCGGCAAAGATTACTATTACAAGATAAACGGCTTCGAACAAAGTAGTGAACATTTTTTAGTTGCTTTTATATATTTCCCGCATCGGGCAACCCTGCAGTCAGAACTAAAAATTTGTTTTCCGGGAGAGTTTGTGGGTAGCAGCCAAGTATACTTTTCTTATGTGCATTTACAAATGTCAAATGTACTTCACTCATTAAAAGATCAGAATACATTGACAATTTGAAAGTTTCTTACGCACACAAGTAACTATATCAGTCATGTGATTCACATGAATTCTTTTTATTGGTTATACTTTTTGGTACATTTTTCTCTTCGACAAGATTTGGGGATGCTTTTTTGAGAGAAGGCTGTGATTCTCTCGGAATGAGAATAGCATTTTGACAGGAGTAAGTGATTCTCTTAAATAATTTTGACAGGAGTAAATGACTGCACACTACCTGTTCTCTTTATTTGCATGGATATTCTTATGACCTTAAAAGCTGGATATATTTCGTTTTACTGTGGTGCCAGTGGTACTTTTTCAAATTAGCTGGGTAATTTAGGGAGCCGGTTATCTAGTAGTAAGTAATCTTTGCTTCCGGCATGGGGACCAAAACAGCATCCGATGGGCATTGAGAGAGAGATAGAGAAGGAGAAACAGCCCCGGAATAGCAGGATCATGGGGGGCAAGAGCTTGACCACTGACCAAAGGATCAGAAGGCAACGCGGTCACACGATTCCGATGACGGCGTGTAAAAATTTAATATCTAAGGAAAGGGTATGAAAGGGTGACCGTGACTTCATTCATCGATTTCAGATGCTGAATTTCCTTTCTATAGAGTGCACTACCACTGCAACTTCTGAAATTGGTTTGTTCGTGTGAGCAGCATTTTTCGATTCGTATATACAAAGCAACTAAAAAAATGAGAAATAAGTAGTTTTTAAAAAAAGTGGAGCCAACTTTACAAAAAGCGCTAAAAAGCATAAATTACAGACAAAAAGAACGACATTCGACGATACTATATAAAACTACCTAAACATTTCAGCTGACGGGATCATAAGGAAGCAGGATTAAATACTTTTGTTGTAGTTGTTTTGTTTGTTTAATTTGCATCGACTTCAAAATGTCGTAATAGTTAAAAAATTAAAAATTATTTTATAGTTTTTAGTGCTTTTTGTAAAGTTGGCTCCACTTTTTTTAAAAACTACTTATTTCTCATTTTTTAGTGTCTTTGAATAGTTGTTTTAACGTTTTTTTTTTATGAAAAAACCATAAAAGCCATAAAAAAGCGAAAAAAGCAAAACCGTATTTTGCACTTTTGCATCTCTACTCATGACGGAACCAGAACTTTATCAAAAAACTAAATTACCTGATTACGTTTATACACGCTTAAAAAGGCGACTCAGTTTTCGCGGGTTTCGTCATCTTTTTTTCGTAGTGGTAAAAAGAATAAAATATCAGAAACGTAGTTTTTTTCAAAATAGCATACATTTTGCTCTCAAAAATATTAACCTCATTTATGGTGTTTATTCAATTCAAAAATTAATTGTCAGAAGGTCTTAGTAAAGTAGATCCCTCTAATAAAAAAGTTTTGACATGTTTCAGATTTATTTACAAAAAGCTTTAATTTTGGTGAAGCAGAAGATTAAGTTGTAAACATTTAACAATTTACAGATCTTTAAGAAGGAGTACGTTTAAAGTAAACCATTATTAGCATGCGAATAAGATTTTATTAACATGATAAAGAAAAGTTAATAAAAAGTAATTAAGACTATTTACATAAGTCGGATTTTTGCATATCAGTACGCCTTGAGTTATGAGCACAAATTTGCAGTTTTATATTAGAACTTTTCTTATCTGAATCATGCGAAACGCTATCAGCGGCATCTTGTAAAAGATGACATCAATCAAATGCGTGAACTTGAAATAGTGTACATTGAAGTTCTGCGGGAGGAAAATTACACAATATTGTACAGGTAATGAATGCACTGTGCTTACAAACATTTTTGGAAGGTCTTCAGGTTTTAAATACTGTCCTCTTTCTGTTAAAGTTGGTATTGGAATCCAGGTATTATGTCAACTGTATGCTGACATGTAATCGCATTCTTTCCGGTCTATTGCATTTAACACTGACATTGATTATAACTTTCCTTATCATTTTACTCTTGTCAGGCCATCCTTCGCGCATGCATGAAAAGCGTTTGAAGATTGTTATATTATTTTCTTATGGCTTTTGCAGTAAAAATGAGAAATCTCTTGTATGGAAGTTGAATGTGCCAACATTTTATTATAAAAGTTTTATATACGGAAATCTTACTAACGTCTTTGAAAATACTTATATCGTGATGTGCCATTTCGATGCTTCTTTAATTTATTTATTTAAATTTTTCTTTAAAAACTAATAAGTAAGAGTGGATAGCTTTCGCTATTCTGCTATGAACGAGGTATTTCGTATTAAATACGCTGAAACTCCACTTCTCTTTTATATATAGTATACAGTTGTCGTTTAATAGAAAAGTCACCTAATAGACCTATTCAAATTTTTACGGGTTTCACTTGAAAATACCATATTAAAATTTGTTTTTATCTTCGACCACAACCTACTGGACTGCTCAAGCCCCAATTTGTCAAATATATTTGGTTATTTATTCGATACAGGTGACGATACAAATGACTAATACAGCAGTATATATATATATATATATATATATATATATATATATATATATATATATATATATATAAATTATTAAACTAAAACTAAAAATTAAAAGTGAAAGTGAACAAGTCATAAAAATAACTGTGGGGCAGCAGTCAACAGAATTCATATCACCCACACCAACCCAGGCACTGAATGAGTAAGCCCTTCAGCCGCAGTCTAGAGAAGTCCATGTCGAAGTTGGCGAAATGTTGATTAAAGAGGCGGGACATCGACGTAATGGGCTCGTGCATCCCATATAGAGTTCGATGACCAGGGACGTACAGGAAGGCTCGATTTCTTAAGGAGCGTTGCAGGATCAATATGTTGACGGCCTCCAGTAATCCGGGCGAGTTTATCGTCCCTGCAATATATCGAAGAAAAATACTATTATGGCAATATTGCGCCTCTTTTCAATGGAGTCGAGAGAAATCAGACACAAACGATGGGTGTAAGAGGGAAGAAGTAAAGGATTAATCCAGGGAAGTCTGCGGAGAGCAAACCTAAGGAATTTTCGCTGCACTGCCTCGACGCGGTTGACGTGAACAGCAAAGTAGGGGGACCACACAGGGCTAGCGTATTCCAGAAATGGCCTGACGAAGGTGCAGTAGAGAAGTTTGGTTATGTAGGGATCATCAAGCTCCTTAGACCATCTTTTAACAAAACCCAACATCCAACTAGCCCTAGCAACGATCGGGTCCACATGGTCCTCGAAAGAAAGACGAGAGTTAAGGATCACGCCTAAGTCCTTCGTCCTGTCGATCCTACCCAAGACAACACCATCGACAGTGTAGTCGAAGAGGAAAGGAGATCTTCTACGGGAAAAGGTCATAACGGTGAGCTTGCCGGTGTTTAAAGGAAGGCGGTTGCGTGAACACCAGTCACAGAACGAAGCCAAGTCAGAGTTCAGGAGACCACAGTCTGATTCACGGGTAACAGTATGAAAAACCTTAGCATCGTCTGCATAGCACAGCATTTTACTATTGGCTAGCAAAAGCAAAACATCGTTAATATATACGATAAACAGGAGCGGGCCAAGGATACTACCCTGAGCCACGACGAAATAGAACACTCTGTGTACGACCAGACAGGAAAGAGGACAGCCAATCGACGAAGCAATGAGGAAACCCAAGAATAGACAGTTTATAAATTAAGATTCCATGGTCAATCCTGTCGAAGGCCTTACTAAAACCTGTAAACACACAGTCCACCTGCTCACCCGTTTCGATGGTCGGCAGAGAATAAAGACCGCAAAAAAGGACTACAGTGAAATCGGAGTACGTCGCTGACGAGGGACTCAGAAACCTTCGCAGCATGGCACAGGCTGGCAATCGGTCGATATTTGGAAACGTCAGACTTACTTCCTTACTTCTTATGGAGCAGGATCAAAACAGAAGTCTTCCAAAGTTCGGGGAAGCGGCCGGAACGCAAGGACAAATTGAACAGATATCAGAGAACACCAGCAAGAGGCAGTTGGCATCTCTTCAAGAAGCAGGCGGGAATACCATCGGGACCACTCGAGAAGCCGTCCGCCAAATTAGATAGATGTTCAGCAACACGTGCGTCATCAAATACTAAGTCCTTAGACTCAAGGGAAGTAGGCGGGATCCGCGTCAAGTGGGAAATTAGGAATTGTAAGCGAGTCATCGCTCTCACAGTCATGATACCTCAAGGAGGAAGGATAAGCGTCACAATTGCGCTTCGAATTGATGAACCTCCAGAGCTGTTAAGGATCGTAACGCAGCTTGGCTCTCATCTTGGACAAGTATTCTGCGTAGGAGCCATGTATCCGAGCGGAGAAATGCTAGCAGAGATCAGAATAAACCAAGTAGTCATTCCGGCATCCAGAAGCGCAAAACCTTTTCCAAGCTTTACTTTTTAAGTTCCTCAAGTGTCGTGAGGTACCGTCAAGCCAGGGACGAAACAAATGTGATTAACCCGATCGAGAAGTGCCAATGGGGACAAATTAGGTAAAACAAGCGTAGATGACATCGTAAAAAGCGCTCACAGCCAGGTCGACGTCGCACTTCTCCAGCACGCTCGACCAATCATAAGAAAGAATCCAGCTATTCATGAACGTGAAATCAGCCCGTTTAACGTTAAAGTAGAGGTCACCTAATAGGGAAGAAAACGTGTAACCGGAGTCGAAACACATGACAATCAGAAGTGCAGCGTGGTGATTTGATTCAAGAACCAAGGGGTTCAGGCATCTCATAACAGTCGTACTGTCAGGGTCAGACGAGAACACAAGGTCCAGAAATCTGCCCGACTCAAACAGTATAACCATTATATCAGGCGAAATTGGTTAAATGGACAATAATACGCATTCGTCTGTTGTATCTTTTCTAAGTAAACTGGGTATAAAAAGGGTTTTTACGAATTTGCTTAAAATCTTCTTGGATGTCATAGGTTATGCTTAGCAACCAAGAATCAACAAATAATAGTTTTAGTCTCTAATGCTATTTCGAAGCAGTACTGACACCTAGAAATCTCTAGGTTACAAAGGCATGAAGCATGCATTTTACGCGAAACATCGAAAGATACATATATCGGCACTCTCTGGCTATCAAAATAACAAAAATACTACAATAATATTGGTTGCGGTACATCGACTTACAATTATTGTCAATATCCATAAATCGTTGAGAATAAATTTTACTGCTGCTTCTTTAATGCAGACTATAATGGGAGCTCAATTTGTTCATTTAAGATATTTTTTCCTTTATTGTCTTTTTAATTTCACTCTGCGTTTACTAAAATTACAAAAATACGACAATAATATTGCTTGTTGTATATCTACTTATATCAGAGTGGTAATTTTGCCAATATCCATTAATAGTGTAGAATAAATTCGGCGGCTTCCAGGAATAACCACTTAAATCCATTTTTTTCAAAAAGTTTACTGAAGTAAAGCCCGCATCACACGAGGCAGGTTACTCGCTGGATTGTTTGCTGAGACCTCTACCGGCAATTGAGCTGGCTGAGGAGATGGAAAATGACGTCACTGCGGGGTCCGTTGCATGAGCGCATGCTGGAAAGCAGTATTTTATCACGTGGGTGACATGCGCATACAAAGCGTCAGATAATATCGTAAACATGTATATTTCTGTGATAGTGTTTTTGAAAGTGAAGTGTTTGTTGCATTGAATAAAGAAAATATGAATTCAAAATCTGAAAAGTGGTCTAAGGATCAAATTGAGGCAATAATTGATACCTTTAAAGATGAACAATGTTTATATGCATCCGATTTAACAAGTATTTGATTTAACAAGTTGTCATAATAAACATCTTCGTCGAGAAGCCTTAGAACGAGTATGTCAAAAAGTTTTAAGGTTAAGGCCAACAACAACAAAGAAAGAATGTGAAAAAAATTTAAGAATATCAGGAGCCAGTTTAATATAGAACATGAAAAAGTAAAAGCATCACTAAAAAGTGGGTCTAGCACTGATGATGTAAGTGTTTTATTTTTTTTATTTAATAAACTCATTAGCGTCTGACTAATGTACCCTTCGAAAATTAAATTTTTAATGTAACTGCGTACGCAACAAAACCCACATAGCCTTGGAATCCAGCTTTGGAGCTTGCATCGTGTGAAGCCAACAATAGAAAAAGCTATCACGACATCTAGCATCATCGCACGCTTGAATCCTAGCAGCGAAATCAAGCAGAAAATCCAGCGAGTAAACTTGCCTCGTGTGATGCGGGCTTAAGTGGACTATACATGTTTTGCTTGAACGTGTGTAGCTCATACGACAATGAAGAAGTAGGTGATGGTAAGCTGTTCCTTAGTCGTGTTGTTTTGCTTAATTTTCTCTAAATATTTTTATTTGCGTACTGATACAAAATTAACAAACATAACCAAATAAGCTGTAATATAAAACTTCAAACCAACTGGTAACTAATTAGAAAATTACTAAATTTTACTCTCGATAAAACCCAAAACACTTTTAGTGACTGACAATATATAATCGGCCCAACTAAGATGACTGGATATCTAAATACCCAATTTGATTAGAGAATGCGAATTGGGTATATTCACTCTGTCGACCGAAATTCGTTGAGGCTGGGTGTTTTTTACGCGACCTTAACCGAGTAGGAAATGTAAGCAATACCGCATCGGAACTCTCATCGATGAAAGTAAGTCATAATGCCTCAATTCTGGATGATAGCTTCGATGACTTTAACATAGTGATGGCCTAGTAGCGATCGATAATGCCTACCCTTTCCATTACCTGGTAATGAGGGAATTCAGCAATGAACGGGAACTGATGTAACCACTGATGAAAAGAAGCGTTCGTTTCAATATTTAATTTTCGTATACTTCTAACCATAAAACCCCCTCTCCACTTCCCTTAAGGATTTTAAAAGTTAAAGTTAAAAGGTTTTTTAGTGATACAAAATCACTAATATTTTTAAGCACAATTTTTCTTAAATGGTTTTTTACTAATTAAATTGATTATAAAATTACTGGCACATTTGTTGGTTGTTTTTAATTGTGAACCCAGCGGTACCATGAAGATCATTGAGGATTATTGTTTGCTGAAATGGTGATATCCGGGTATTAAGGTTTTACATAGATTTCCCTTTAAATTGTAAAATTTATATTACTTTATAGTTCGTTGAGCAAATCAAAATAGGTCTATGTTTTTCGCTACACTTTTTATGCACTTCTTACACTCAGATCAGAAAATCTGTCAAAGTCGTCTGTTTCGACTTTGTGTAAATTTTACACTTAAAATCGTTTGTTTCGCTGAAGTGGTAGCAATTCAAGTGTAAAGTTTAACGCCTGCTTTTGATCAAGTGTAATTTTCAATTTAAGTGTCATTCATTTGCAATTATGTCAGGACCATTGAAAAGACTTATACTGTCCATAATGAGAAAGCTTTTTTTTATTTAATGTTTTATTAAGAAATGCAAAATTGTCTTTTACATTAATAATTTAATTTAATCCGTCCATTTTTTTAAATCCACAAAATCTACTTTTAGTTATCAAATTACCTATCAAACATAAAAGTCTAGTGAAGCCGGTGAAGGCCGTTCCTTATCATATAAAAAACTCAACAGGGTCAATGACAGATTGCACAGATTAACCCAATCGAGACTGAATAAATCGAGAAATTTGAAGGTTTTAGGTTTTAATAAGAAACCAAACGATTGGTGGTTCTGATTGTGGACTACTAATTATTTTTTCTCTTTTTGAAACAAATACATTTTTATTTTAAATAAGGTTTTCTATAAGTTTCAGCACACAAACGTTTTTATTAATATTAAAAGCCAAATGGTCTTTAAAGAGTTTTACTAAATGCCGCTCCACTATTTTTTTAATATGAGATTACACGCTGTGAGAAATAGTGACGATACCATTAAAAAATCTGCTCTACATTATGGCTAGGAGTTTAAAATGGCAGTTTTAGCTTTAAGCATGTAATCTTGCAGTTTATGTAATCTGGTTTAGCTTTATTTAGCATACTTTTAATTTATAGAATTTTTAATTTAGAGCAATTCAGTTGGGCAATTAGGTTAGATTACGCCGCTCCGCTGAGTTTAAGCAGCTCAGGTCTCTACGAAGTGACGAAAATATGTCTTTTTATTTTAAATTCTTGAGAAAAATACACTACATATTTAAATATTAGTATTAAAAAACATTTAATGTAACGGCCTGAATTATTCAAGTCGAGTCGACAATCGAGTCTTCTCTTCTTCTAGTCGCATAAACGCAAACTTTTGCATTAGTGAGGTCAATGTGACTAAAGGCAAAAGAATTATTATTATAAAAATAGTTTTTAAAAAAATTGAATCGACTTCACAAAATGCGCTAAAAAGCAAAAAATAATTTTTAATTTTATATCTATAACGACATTTTGAAGTCGGTACAAATTAAACAAACCAAACAATTACAACAAAAGTATTTAATCGTCCTTACCGTGAGCTGAAACGTTCAGGTAGTTTTATATATTATCTTCAATTATGGTTGTGTAGTTATTTTGTTTGCTTTATTTGCACCGACTTCAAAATGTAATAGATATAAAATTAAAAATTATTTTATTCTTCTAAACGCTCTTTGTGAAGTCGGTTCAAATTTTTTTTTTAAAAACTATTTTATCCTTTACTTTTTAGTGTCTTTATAAATACGACTCGAAGAATGCTATTTTATCCTTTACTTTTTAGTGTCTTTATAAATACGACTCGAAGAGTGCTGCTCGTACGAATAAAGCAATATCAAAAGTTGCAGAGGTAGTTCCCTAACAAAATTATCCCAATATCCCCATATCCATTTAGTTTCCTCAGCTTAGGAAATTCTTAACATGACTCTATTGCGCCACCGTACCCTTACAGCAAGAGAGATTGATCGTAGTCAGAGAATCATCGGTCACTCTAACGACAAAATTGTTATCATTTGTCAATCAAGAAATGTATTCTGCACAACCGAATTAAAATTGGTATATGCCTTATGAAGCTTGGCGCCGCCCATCCGCCAACTCTCAACCATAAGCCACAATTTTTGTCAGAATAAAAAAATAATCTATGCATTTAGAATAATTTAAATCAGTCCCCACGTTACAAAGCTAGGTTTCCCCTCCCCCCACCGCAACCCTAGGTCAACAGGAAGTTAGACTATCCCCCCCACCCACCTTACGACCAAATTACTCTCCTATTATGGGGGATCACACTATACAACAGCAGAAGAACCATCCAAATCGGTCCACGCGTTACAAAGTTAGGTTTAACCCCCCACCCCAACAAATTTTTTTTCTCGTGGTATCAACCAGGTAACATACTCTAACCAACAGAAAAAGAATTATCCAAATCGGCCCAGACTAATGACTTACGTTGTTACAACCTCAGCGGGGTTAACAACAGAAACTTGAAAACTGGAGTTATTGAAAATCATTGAGATTTAAAAGAAAATGATTATTCTACGCATCCACATATGTTATTTTTACTTTTACTCAATTATTTTTCAATATTAAGAGAAGAGGCTGTCATCGATATTTTTTGTGATATATCATGATATACCCGATATATTGATATTTGCAAAGCGGATATTTTATGGTATCGATACTTTATTAACTATCGCCCATCCTTACTGTTACGAAAAATTAAGAAATTGAATTTGCTTTGCGCGCACAACCTTTATTTTACCTCGTTCAAGATCGAACTGAATTTACACTTAAATCTTTTCAAAGCAAGACAACACAACTACCTCATAAAATACCTAAATTAATTTCGAAGTATTTTACTGCATTTATTTCTTATGTGTTCTCATCCAAGGGTTTTTTACTAAATTCCGGTTCGATCCTTTTTTCTAATGTGGGGCATTGGTTTTATTGCTTTATAGCTCTTCTCTTCCTCACTAATGATTATTACATGCCCAAAAGGTGTCCTTTACACCATTTGGCAACTTCATTAGCATATTTGTGGATAAGAGATGTAATAACCACGGCTTGCCTAATAGAGTAAGGATCAGGGAATTTGGTATCCCATTTTCTAGGAATAGTCTAGAACACATTTTCTTTCTTTACCTTAATTTATTGTTTATTATTTACACTTACACTCTATAGAAATAAAACAGAATTATTCAAATCCTGCTAAAAAAAAATCAAATCCGGCAACATATTACGAAAATAGTCATGGCCACCCTTTTATACCCTAACCTTAGATACAAAATTCTTACCATGGCAAAGAGAGAATCATCGTAGTCACTCTAGGTACAAAATTTATATCATTTACCGATGAGGAAACGTATTCTGTACAATGAAATCAAAAGCGGGCCACGCCTTACGAAGCTACGTGCCACCTCTGCTAAAACAACCACCATAAGCTACAATTTTTGTCATGATACAAATAGATACTCTATGCCAGTGATTCTCAACCACTGTGCCGCGTCACTTTAGTGTGCCGCAAGATTTTTTAAGTGTGCCGCCACTGCGAATACCCATGCTCTATAAAGCAATTCTAAACAAATATCTTCAGAGAGTCAAATTATCGGCGAACAAAAATGTTACTACGACAAGATGCGGCGGCATCATAACGTATCAAAACGGAACCAAAACCTTTACTCCTTATTGACCGCCGCAATGGGAGAATTCTTCTTTTTATCTTGTGTAGAGTAGGTTCCCCAGTTGGTACCAATTATAAAATATTGGTGGACCTAACTTTTAAATTTATCTTATTGTTAGTGTGCCGCCAAATTTTTAAACTACTAAAAGTGTACCGTGACGAAAAAAAGGCTGAGAATCACTTCAAAATCTAAAAATTGCCCCCCCCCCTCCTCCCTCAGCCGCCAAACCTAGTACAACATTTTCCCACATAGTAGCAATGGGGTATCGTATCATACATAATCATCCAAATAGGTCTATGCGTTAAAAGGTTGAGAAGGCTGAAGAAGGCTGAGAATCACTTCAAAATCTAAAAATTGCCCCCCCCCCCCTCCTCCCTCAGCCGCCAAACCTAGTACAACATTTTCCCACATAGTAGCAATGGGGTATCGTATCATACATAATCATCCAAATAGGTCTATGCGTTAAAAGGTTGGGTAACGCCCCTCCCCACCCTACCACACCCCATACATTTTTGGCATAATACCAATTAGGGAATATATTCTATACAGCAAAATAAGAATCATCCAAATCGGTCCACACGTTACAAAGTTAGCATACTCAGCCCCCCCACCACCACCACCGCTCACCTAGATCAAAATTTATTCTCTTATTAGCAATGGGGATTCTGCTCTATTTAACAAAAAAGAAATTATCGAAATCTGTCTACGGGTTAAGAAATTGACATCTATTTACGCATTTTAACATACTATTCTTCATTTCTGAACTATAGCAGTTCTTTATACGGCTCATTTCATTAATCTTAGATAACTAAACTTAAATAATTTAAGTTTAGTTATCTAGGGTTACTGAAATGAACCGTATAAGGAACTGCTATAGTTGATTAGTTACACTAATTATCACTAATAATTAGTTACACTGTAATACTAATTATTAGTGTTACTTTGTAACTAATCATTCGACTCATAGACTACGAATTAAAAACATCAAATAGAAAAGTGGCAAAAATTAGCGTTTGCAATCTTGAGAGATGCAAATAGCCTTGTTACAGTAGCTGCAAATGTATTGTAATTCTGCGTTTTTTTATATGAACTGTGTGTGAGGTGGTGTGAGCGCTACGGGAACATTTTGAATTCGCAAAACTGACAGGGGTCGGTAGTTTATTAGACGAATGCTTACTTATCTAGGGTTAATAGCATAAAAATATTGCAAGGTCTATTCGCAGTCAATTTAGTACGGTCCAGTTCTTCAAACTCAACTTAAGGCGACGTACGCTTGGCCTATAGCAAAGAGATTAGGGTCGAGATAAATTATAGTATATTTTTATTTACATTTATAAAGGCTTATTTTAGTTTTTTGACCTACAAATTCTTTGACTATTTTTATGTTTTATAATCATTATTACTTAAAAATCTAAAATCATCCGTCACCTTAAAGCGTCTGCCATATTAGATGTAGAATGACGTGTGAGTTCTAGCCTCGCAGTGTTGTATAAACGTCATTAGGCTTATTTTTGGATTTAAAACCTTGAAGCCAGCTATGTAAAAATATTCGAAGATAATGCTTCCATTATAAATCAATAAATTGCTCTTCTGGATAAAAAAGAAAAAGAAAAGAAAAAATCCTTTGTTATAGCTGTTTGCAGTTCGATGTCGCAGTTTTCTCGTCTATTGCAGCTTCTTTACTGATATTCATTAAGTACTGCATCAACGCTGCACTGCACCGCATAGTAATCATTTCTGGCTTAATTGTCCGACAAAATGCAATGTTTGATTGTCACGGTCACCATGTAATAGTCCTTATTTGTACTGTTACCATGTGGGGAAGTGAAAAGTTCTTCTTTAAATCACGTTCAGACAAACCGGATTCCGTCTGTATTGACGGTAAAACCAGCACCAACGTCATGTTAAGTACACACCAAGAAGGCCTGCCCACATACCCAACTGTCTTACACCAACTTTTCACTAAGTACCATGAATCATTCAATATCCCTTCCATAAGGTTTCAGAAGATCTATCCACCTATGCTGCGTACGTCGGTTCTCGCCGCATTTCCCATCTCCAAAAAAGTCGCAACGACTCCTTAAACTACTTTCGCTCCTAACTCCCCCGCTTTCTCTATTTCTGACTTCCCCCTAATGCACCTGCGGTCTCCGATCAAGTACCTTTCTCAGCAGGTTGTCAGTCTATTACCAGAACGTAAGAGGACTTCGCACAAAAACATCCAATATTTTCCTTAACTCCCACAAATTCCCGCACGATATCTTTGTGTTAACTGAAACCAATCTAACACCAGGAATTCTCGACAACGAACTATTCCCTCCAAACTATACCATTTTCCACGTTGATGGTTGTGTAGGCGCCAATGATCCACCAGGTCGCGAGGTTTTCATAGCTGCTCACAACCGTTATGATGCCACCCTGCTTAAGACCTCCGACTCTACAATATCAGAATTTGTATGTATCAAATTAACACTGAATAAGCGTCCTTTGTACATTCTTTGATGTTATATGCGTCCCTCTCAACCTCTAGATGCCTTCGAACCCATAACTGAAGCGATCGGCACCCTGCTTGAGAACGCTAACGCTTCCGATAAATTTATTTTATTGGGTGACTTTAACCTTCCCCATATTCAATGGTCATTGTCTGAGGACTGTTCCCACTTTGTCCCCCTAAACGCCTCTTCGGCCAAAGAAACCTTTTTTACCGATCAGCTCTCCGTTTCTGGTCCCTTTCAAGTAAGTGGAGTCAGGAACTTCCTGGACAGACAATTAGACTTAATCTTTTCGTCAGACCCAGTTAACTCGGCTGTCACGGAAAGCAACCATCTCCTCTCCTCCCTCGATCGTCACCATCATCCCCTGTTCCTCGTTATCTCCTACGAACACTCTCATGCCCTTTCAAGCTCCTAGTCTTCTTTTTCCTTCAATTTTCGTAAAGGTCACTTTGATAAATTAAATCACTTACTCCTCAACTCCAACATTGTCACTATCCCTCAACATCTTATAATTGACGTTGATTTAGAGGCGTTCTATTCGGAAATACACGCTTGTCTTACACAATCTATCCCTCTTCTTCCTCGTAAAAACTTCTGCTCAGCCCCCGTATGGTACGACAAAGAATTACGCTCTCTCCGCAACAGGAGAAATAAACGTTGGCAAACTTTTCTTCTAACCCGGAGTTGGATCAATGAGTTGAGCCGCACGACCACCATGCCATGGGCCCCGAGTTCGAGACCACATCTCCCCGTGAGCTTTTATTAAGAAATTAAAATAATCCACTCTATCTCTGGGCTGTTGTCTAGCTCGCAGCAATGCAAGAACAAGACTCAAGCTTCCTGACTCCCCTTACCCTAATTCCCTTCCGGCCAAAACCATGCTAACGCATCAAAGGGTTGTCCCCTAGGATTTGGCCACATCGTATAAAAAAAACCCAGACCGAGTCTGACTATTCTTCCTACCTATCTGCCTATACCTCTTTTTCTGAACGTTGTGATACACTCTACTATGAGTACCTCCAACGGATGGAAACTAGCCTTATATCCGACCCCAAGCGTTCTTATAACTTTATTTATTCCAAAAAGAAATCCAATGGTTATCCCTCCACCCTAAACCTCGAGAATACCTCTTCGTCTGATCCTAAGGTTATCGCCAACGTCTTTGCACACTTCCTAAACCTCGGTGCGCGAGTCCGACTCGCAGATTTTAGTTAACGACAAACTTCTTATGATTGTTTACTGTCTTAATATACGGGAAAAAGTGTAAATGCTAAAATGAAGTGATAAAAAATAAAAGTTTTTATAACAATTTCCAATTTGTTTACACCTACAATATTTTTATTTTTGATTACCCCAGAAGTTCAGCGGCAGTTCCTTTCAATATTTAATTACTAAAAGATGCCTGGAATCAACTGGGTGAATTATTAAATATTTAATTGAGGGTAATGGTCCCTCCACTACTTAAAGAAAAATGCCGAAGTTTTCTGGGCTTATGATACTTGAAAACTTCCTTGTTAGTAGCTAGACATATACAGGGTGTTTCAAAGCACGTGAGCAAACATGAAGGATCTTATAGATCTAGATGAGAAACGTAAAGAAATGGTATGGGGTCTATCTCACACCCCCCCCCCCCCCACCAATAGGGGTTGAAATTTTTTTTACGAGATGAAAAAAACAGTCTTACATTTTAACGTAAATCTTCTATAGTTTTAGTGCTAAATACGTTATTAATATCTCAGTTGACAGGTAACACGATGGTTTTAAAGAATTTTAGAAAACATCAACTTTTTCATTTCAAAGGAAAATATCTTGAAAAATTCCCTATTTTATTATTTTTGGGTTTAAAATAGTGGGTAATGTGTTCTCTTTCGATGGAAGCTTGAAGCGCACAAAAATCTTTTACCATTCTCAAGGTATATCACCAAACGTACAGCTCACACCTACCCTCCTAAGAAAAAAATCTACCTGCCTCCTAAATCGTTTAATGGTTACAACCCTAATTTGAATGGATTAGTAGAGCTGGTAGTAAAACGTATACTGTAGGTCAAGATTCTAATGATTTGTTGTACTTGGAATGGAAATCCTATGATCCTATGATCCAGGTATAAAATGAGATGCAAACCCAGTGCCATTTTTAATAGCACGTAATATTTCAAAGTGAGTTTTGATAGTTTGAAATTCCTTCGAAGCAGAGCGTGAATATCACCGGCTATTCGCAGAAAGAAGGCAGCAGTAAAGAGCATTTCAAAGGCTTCGAGAAACTGGAAGTGCTCTTACACTTTCGACACAAGCGGGGGACAATATTGCGCTAATTTCATCAGAAATGGAGGAGACAATTCTCACGGCAAGCAAAGCCGATCCTACTACAAGTACAAGGCGCATAGCTTATAGCGTAGATGTTAGTGCAGCGACGGTATGAAGAAGAGAAGGGCTTTATCCTTTCCATGTGACACCGGTACAGGAACTTGAGCCGGAGGATAAAATAAGCCGTAGAGAATTCTGTTATTGGATACTTGAAGAAGACTAGTGCGCAGGAATTGTTGGTAATCGACTTATTGGTCCATATATTTTACCGGATAGGTTAAACAGCGACAACTAACGATCTAATCGACTTAATGGAGAATGTACTCTTGGAAATACGAAGAAGTATGTTTTGTTAACATGATGGAGCGCCAGCCCATTGCATAAGAAACGAACTCCAGTGGTTAAATGGTTATAACCACTGGTGTTCGTACAGGGGTAAGTGGATAGGGCGGAGTGGTACTTTTCCTTGGTCAGCTCGTTCTCCCGACCTAACCCCACTTGATTTTTATTTATAGACAACCATGGAAGAAATGGTATACGGATTAGAAGTTGCAACAAGAGATGAACTCATAACAAGAGTTTACGAAGCCGGAAATGAAATTGAAGAAAATCTGGCAACAATTGAACTAAAAAAAGCCATGCGAAAAAGAGCTATTCTGTGTACTCGAAGAGTATGTTTCTTTATTGATACCATGAGAATATTTTTTTAGTGGAATGGAGGTGGGGTAGGGGAATAAACCTAACTTTTTAAGGCGTGGACCGATTTGGATGGTTCTTTTTTCGTTGAATAGAAGACACTAAACAGTGAAAAATAAAATAGTTTTTTTTCAACTTTTTTGAACCGACTTCACAAAAAGCGCTAAAGAGAATAAAATAATTTTTAATTTTATATCTATTACGACATTTTGAAATCGGTGCAAATTAAACAATAAAACAACCCCCGCATTAATAAGTTCCACAAGAATTTTCAGTAACGGCTATTGCCTTCCATTATAAACAATCAGCCTGAAGTGCCTATTGAGATTATTGATTGGAATATACCCTCCAATATTCTGCTGGCAGACCCCGATTTTAACCTGACACAGAAAGTCGATTTACTGATAGGTGCAAACATCTACTCTGGCCGACTCCTTAAGTACATTGTAAAAGACAAAGTTAGGTTGGATTGTGTCAGAATGTAACAGACAACCATGAAGCACTCGAACAATTGGTCGAAAAGATTTAGCTTGTCGAAAATGAATTACCTAAACGCTGGAGCAAAGAATAAAAAGGGTGCGAACAATCGTTTCTAGCAACCGTGCACGGTAATAGGCCGGTTCTTAGTTCGAACACTAATCAAGGATCCTAATGATTTACTTGGTAATACTTTCGAGAAAGCAAAACGACGATTTCTGGCTTTAGAAAGAAAGGTAAATCGAAATCTGAATCTTTAGGCTCAGTACTCAGCGGTTTATTCTCTGTTATCGAGTTAACAGCCATATTTACTTGATAGGATATCTATTTCGGCACCCGGCCGTAACTTAAGAGCGGGTTCGTTTCTATGTCTAGATCATCATTGTTCCAATTACGGACGTTTTGAATGTATCACTTTTATGTGCAGAGCATTTAATGAAAATTTTCAAGGAATTGATTTTAACTTGAGTAAACATCAAGTTAAACGGTTACTGCGTAGTAAGTTACTTTTTTTTTATACGATGTGGCGAAATCCTAGGGGACAACCCTTTGATGCGTTAGCATGGTTTTGGCCGGAAGGGAATTAGGGTAAGGGAAGTGACGAAACTTGAATGTCTTGTTTTGCATTGCTGCGAGCTGTACAACAGCCCAGAGACCGAGTGGATTATTTTAATTTCTTAATAAAAGATCACGGGAAGATCTGGTCTCGAACTCGAGACCCATGGCATGGTGGTCGTGCCGCTCAACGAACTGATTGAAAAAAATCAGATGGTTCTGTAACCTGTTGATGAATTAAATAAATTAATAAATCAAAGCTGATTTGAACGACGCTGACTTTCAATGCATCATCTGGAGAGAAAGTCCTTCTGAAGAACTAAAGACCTTTCCCCTTATCACTGTTATATTTGCTTAAATAAAATGGCAGACGAATACAAACAGATTTATCCGCGAGATTCAAACAAAATAACGCAAGATTTCTACGTCGATTTTAGGTGAAGATTCACTAGAGGAAATAAAGCAAATTAATAGGGAAATCGAAGAAATATTTGGCAGAGCAAAGTTTAAACTACAAAAGTGGTATTTGTGGTATTTCAATTACAGCGACTTTGAACCGCAGCTCGCCACATCGGAGAAAAAATTTCTTTGCATTAATGACTTGGAGGTTATAGAAACAGTGAGATTTGACTGCGAAATCAATAAAGATTACCGTCTCTTCGTCGTTCCACAGTTTTCAGACCTTTGAAGAATAACGAAAAGAACGCTGAGTCTTATGAAACAGATCATGGTTAGTTGGTTGGTTATTCGGGCAGTTTGGTGCTGAAACACCAAGTCCACTCGGAGGCCATGTAGGTCCATTGTGAATGCCCTTAAAAGAAAATAAGATAGCATGGTCAGAACTTAAAACCAGCCAGATCTCTGTAAGAATTTATTTAAATCCACCAGTGCTATCTCAGCTAAGTCTTCCAGATTGTCGAAGAGCTTTGTCCCCAAACAGGCGAGACGTCGGTCTTTTAGAGGTGGACATGCACAAAGTAGGTGCAGTATGGCTTGAGTGTACTCTTTGTCTTTGAGTTTACAAGACTCACTGATTTGTAGCGCTTCAGAAAAAATTCAGCTCCAACCCCTCTCTCCATTTTCGATCAGTCTGTGAAGATAGGAATTCCTCTAATGATATTTACAGGGTGCTTCCAGTCTTCTCTATTAGGTATGATGACGGAAAAGGATTTTCTAAAATCATATTGTGCCCTCATGTAAGCAGTTATGGGGTGCAATAAGAGAATTCAATAAAACTGTATATCCAAAACTTTATGGTATCCATTGGCTGCTTTCTCTGAGTCTGAGAGCTACCAAGGCTTCTTGTGTGAAGCTGAATGAGTTGAAGGTGTAAACTGGATTCTAAGCCAGCTTATGGTGTGGTTTTGATTGCATCTGTTGTTCCCAGGCAAGCAAGTCTTTGAACCTTTACTAAAAAGTTAAGGTGAGATTGCCTGTTAACTGCAGCCCACCAAACAAATGGATAGGTCTGACAATCGCTATGTACAGTATGCGGTTTCATGCCCCACTTCTCACCAAAGGTACCCCTGCATGCGTAGAATGCATTAAGCTTTATCTTCATCCTTTCTTCCATATTCCGTTTCCAATCCAGTTTGAAGTCGAATATCACTCGCAGAAACTTGGCTTTCGAAGAAAGTTTGAGTGTACTACCTTTAAGTGTTGGTGGTTTCCAAACGGGTAGTTTATATTTCTTTGTGAACAGAGCCATTTCTGTCTTATGTAGGCTTATCGTAAGACCAATATCTTCTGCCCATCTTGATATATCTATCAGAGCAGAGCTCATGACATCACTGACCGTTTGGGGAAACTTTCCTTTTGTCAGCAAAACTATATCATCTGCATACGCTATTGTTTTAATGCCTTTGTTGACGAGTAATATAAGAATTTTGTTTAGAGAGATGTTCCAAAGCAGGGGTGATAAGACTCCTCCCTGTGGTGTTCCTCTACTAGCTATTTTCCTAATGGATAAATCTCCTAAACTGGCATTGATGACCCTTCAATGTAGCATTGTCTGTATTCAGTTTTTGCGGAATGTCTGTGCACCAGATTCCTCAAGATAGGAAATCATTTGTCCTATTTTTAAGTTGTTGTAGGTCTATAATCTTCGGCTGTGGTGTGCCTTGGTTTTTCTGCTTTGCGAATAAATGCCACAAAGGTTATAAGGCATGCTTAAAAGAGTACTTTAAGCCAAGGAGTGAATGATTCCGTTCGGCCCTACAGATTTGTAGTGGTGAAAGGATTTTCCCGTCCAAAAATAAAAAAAATACATATCATAGTTTAAGGTAAAATTTGTCTGCAAGAATTATTAAAGCCAAGCCTAGAGTGGAACGAATGATATACACTACACTTACATAGTTATTGGGAATTATTTCAGCTGCAACTAAAAATGGTCAGAGATTTTCAAATTCATCGTTTTATTCTAACATTCAAATACATAGTTTTAGAGACGCCTCTTCAAAATATTATCGTTGTTGCATATATCTCGGAGCAGTGCGAAATCAAATGCAGCCTCCCTTAAAATCAGAACATTACCAGAACTAGAACTCTGTTCATCGCATCTTTTGGCTACTGGACCAACAACAAATGTGGAAAATCTCCTTATGGACTAATTCGACGATTGTTTTAAATTTGATAGCAAATTTGATGTCCGAACGGACATCTCCTCCTTAAATCCTATATCACTTATCTTCACTATAAACATTATCACGCAAGTTCTTAGGCACTTATAAACATGGTATGGGAGAAGTTCTGGATAACTAACATACGAGAAGTCACCATCAGGATAGTTCGATGTTGTCCACATTGCTTTTGTTACCGGCCGAAATTTCTGCAGCAAATCATGGGTGAACTGCCTGATAATCGGGTTGAACGAGATCGACCTTTTCGAATAAACGGCGTGGCGCTTAAAAATTTTAAACGCACGTTGCTCACTTTGCATGCTTCTGCGCAAGGGTGATTTAATTGAAGGCTCTACATATCCTAGTTGTCATCAAAGGCAACTATTGCTACTTTGCAAAGATTCATTAGTGGTCAAGGTCTGCCTAAATAAATTTTTTGTGATAACGCAACAAATTTCGCGGGGCCAAGAAATGAATTGCGTAAACTTCGTGACCAATTCTTCAACCGCGACCTTCAGGAAAAGATTCAGAGACTTTGTTCAGAAGATGAATGAGAATTTCAGCAATGTTCCATCTCGAGCTCTTCAATTTGGCGGAATCGGGGAGGCTGTGGTAGGTTCTTCAAAAACCATCTCTACAAAACTTGTGTTAAGAACAGCTAAGAAAAAACTTGAAAACCGTTTCGCCTGCTGTAAATGCGGGCGGTATTTATTAATTCACCAATCATAGTGCTCATAGTATCAGTTGAAATCATTATAACAAAAATAAAATTAAAACAAAACCAGTCAAAACTCGAGCAAAGTAAAAAATATTAACACTTCTTAACACAATCGGCGTTTCTAATTTGAAAAACTAAGTTCCTTTAGTTCCATGGGTCCCGGGTTCGAGTCCAGGTCGTGAGCTTTAATTAAGAAATTGAAATAATCCACTTCGGCTCTGGGCTGTTGTCTAGCTCGCAGCAATGCAAAAATAAGACTTTGAAGTTTCCTCACTTCCCTTACTCTAATTCTCTTCGGGCCAAAACCATGCTAACGCATCAAAGGGTTGTCCCCTAGAATTTGGCCACATCGTATAAAAAACCAGTGCTAGTAGCGATAGTGTTATACAGAGGCGGATGCAGTGGAGGGGTGTTGAACTCGAACCTTTAGTTCCTCCTCAATAGTGTTAGTATAATTTTTTCTTCTTAATGAATATTCAGTCGGACAGACCGACACTAAATTCGAAAACCTAAAAACTCCCCCCTCTGTCTCTCAAAAACATCTATATGTGCGCCTAACACAACACACAGAAGGTCTTAATAATAAGTTTCCATGTAAAAATCCAAAAAACTTCCCATGGTAAAATCCTAGATCCGCCACTGGTGTTATATAATCATAATATGATTCAGCTGTCTATGTTTAGTTTAGCTGGACTAAAATCTAGTTTTCAGTTTGTTTGGAAGGCGTCCAGCACCTAAAGAAATGCTAACCTTTTGAGGAAGAGCCAAAGGAACTTAAATTTTCTTATTCTAAAACCGCCGATTGGGTTAAGAAGTTTTAATATTTCTCATTTCACTTAAGTTTTGAACTGTTTTGTTTTAACTTTTTTATCGTTTTCTCGGTCCAAGTTTATATTTCGCGTATATTTTGTACTTTTGTTTTTGTTGGATATTTTTATTGCAAAAGGCTGCAACTGCATATCCACCGAAAAGTTCGATTCGATTAAATTCAGCATTGCTGACAGGATCAAAAATAGTGTAGTATCGTCGAAAATATGTGTGCATTCCTTACAGTGATTGGCCTATTAAGCCGAAGGGAAGCGTTGGTTGAAACAGCTTGGAAATATCTGAAGCCGATTGAATGTTGAGAAGCAAATAGTCTCTACGGATCAATCGTGGAAATATGTTTTTGTATATGTTGGCCCGAAACTGAAGTGGATTGAGAAGCAGTACAAAGTAGGCACCGAGCGATTAAAGAAAACACTGGCAAGATTTGTTAATATTAATTGTAAGCTAATTAAACTTCGTCTTAGAAATAGTGCAGGCGCTGGAAGTAGTTGAGTATGAAAAATGTGAGGACCGGCGACTATGTTCAGATTCTTATACCTGAGACCTGAAATAATGAAAAAACACATGTTGCATGCTGCTGCGTTGGTCCCTTCTAGTCCCTTTCCATCCCCTCTCCATGCCCTATGGTGAGCATAGCGCGCCTAGCTGTTCAGTGTGTTTCTACGTCAATCCAGTAAATAACGTTGCGTTAAAAAATCGTGTTTGTCGTGCATGCGTATTATAATTCAATTTTCGTTATCTTTGAGTGTCTATTTAAAGTGAATTTTATTAAGAAACGTAAGAAATGTCAATGAAGGCTTAATTGATATCACTAAAAATAAAGAAGCAATGCAAAGATGGTTGCTTCTGTATCCTTTCAAAAGTAGCGTTCACTCAACTCTCTCTTCATATCTTGGAATACAATCTGTCACTACAGGTGACATTAATTGTCATAATGAATGGACACAATCGAGGATTAATACGGATGAAAAGGATATTGAAAATATCATTAAGTGTTTCAATGCTTGTAATCCATTCAAGTGGATATTGTGTGCTTCGCAATATTTTCACCGGCGCACTTGCTGAAGAATCTACTTCGCAATGCTTATTTCATGTCAAAGAAAATGGAGAGACTCTATTAACTACATACGAAAATGAACGATTTTTCCTGAAAACCAAGAAATTATCGGACCGGACCCTATTATAAAAAGAAATTTTACAATTTTGAAGATACTCCTGCCAAAACAAGCACAAATACAACAAGAAACTGCAAGATGTAACAGATATAACAATTTTCCCAAAATCATTCATGGTGGCTTCTCAACGTGGATTTGATACAAAAATTACTACTGCAAGTATGTCTTTGACAAAGACGGATTTTACAGGAAATCACCGAAATCACAACTCGCCCTTTTTAAATTCAAAACAATCATAATTGTGGTACGAACTCTCAGCAAAACATTATAGATTTAAATACTCCAAACATTTATATTGTTGACGGTATGGCACTTGTTCACCAAAATCAGTTAAAAAAGTTCAATACTTTTGCTGATTTTGCCGAGGCTTTTTTCAAAAACAGCATGCAATTTTTTATGCAATCTAATGTGAAGAAGATAGATTTGATATTCGACAGATATGACGACATTTCAATAAAATTTTTAGAGCCGAATTTTCGGAATAAAGGCCTATTAAAAATATTATTATTTCAAGTCATTCAACAAAAATTCCTGCAGATTGTAAAGCTTTCTTTTCAAACACTCAAAATAAGGCTTGAATTTAACAACCCCATAGAATTACCTAAGGAATAAGAGGGTTAACATGTTGCCCCCTGTGCACCGAACCAGTTTCTTGTATCCAGTGGAACCAGTTTACGGGAAGTCAAAATTATTTTGACTGGGTTGTGAAGGGTGTTCACCCTTAATTCGTCGTCCGGAACCAATTTGAACTCCCGATAAATCGAGTCAGGTCTCTGACATCCGTGGAGCCTAGCTCGGTTAACTCTTCAAAGAAGGGGGAGCCCAAAAACCGATTCCTACGGTTGGCTAGGGCCGGGCAGTTACCGAGGAGGTGAAATATGGTTTCCTCTTCCTCTTCGTCGTGGCAACTCCTACAGAAGTCGTTTGAGTACACGCCCAGCCTATCGGCGTGTCTACCTATGAGGCAGTGACCCGTGATTACGGCTACTGTACTGCTAATTATTTTGCGTCCGAGTAGG
Organism: Leptarthrus brevirostris; assembly: GCA_964036015.1. NCBI lineage: Eukaryota > Metazoa > Arthropoda > Insecta > Diptera > Asilidae > Leptarthrus > Leptarthrus brevirostris. Next base: position 113,983,443 of record OZ038372.1, on the reverse strand, counting down.
ATAAACCCTCTTGACCGCTTAGGGTCAAGCTTTGGTCATATCTGTCGGGTAATCAGGCAGGTGTGTTCCTCTTGCCAGTTAGTGTTAGCAATCTTGAGAGCCTCCTGTGAGAGTTCCAGTTTGCATGTAGCCAGCGGTTTACCCGGCTGGTGGTTAATGTCCGAATCAGGACGTGTGGTACCGATTCTGGCTAGTTCGTCGGCTCTGCAATTGCACGGAATATCACTATGTCCAGGCACCCAGATGAGCCGTACTTTCAGATGCTCAGCTATGTCATTTAGTGTTGAGCGACATGTTATAATCGTTTTGGAGGTTGTGTATACTCCCGAAAGGGATTTAATAGCGGCCTGACTATCTGTGAAAATACATACGTTGTCTGTAGGTAGCGTTAGTTGATTCAGGCGGTCCGCAGCTACCTTGATAGCCATGATTTCTGCTTGAAACACGCTGCAGTAGTCAGGTAAGCGAAATGAGACATCGAGGTGCAAATGTTCCGAGAATATTCCTCCACCCACTTTGCCTTCCAATTTGGGGCCGTCAGTGCAGGAGATGAGGTACTTGAATTACAATCAAACCACTTAGAAGTTGATTCAAGGATGTTTTGTCACATATTTCACGCAGCCCGAATTCAATCTGCTCATGTTCTTATCCTCAGCGCGTGATACAGATATATTCATCTTGGCGATTTATTATTGGAAAGAACTAGGAAATATTGGTTGTCTAGGTTTATGGTTCGACGGTTCTCATACAAAGAAATGTCTCCTAGGATGCCATTTAGCCCTTGGAATCCCTTGGTGAAAAAATATGTAATATTTTGCCAGCATTACATTCTGTAAGTGGCTGCGATACTACTAGTAGGTTAGGAAGTAAAATACAATGTTAGAAAGCTACATCGGAGGATTTTGTACAAATAGCTCTTATATCTTTGGGGAACCTTGACCTAAATAATGAACAATTAAAACAGTTAGAAACAGTTTGCACATCTTTTTATTCAAAAAAATATATACTGCTGATGAACTCCGATATAAACTGATTTCTCAAAACATAGGTTTCGGCCTCAATTTATGCTTTGCAAAACATAGGTTTCATCAAACACAATTGCAGCCCATTGATAACTGCTTATTTGGCTATGAAAAGCATAATGGTGGTGAAAAAAATTGGACCAAAAAATGGACCGGCAACATCCGTATTATTAATCTCTGAGCTATTCTCAACTGAAATCTGTTAACGGAATGCGGTCCTCAGATTTTGCATACTCACTTCCCTCCAGCGCTCGGTCTAAAATTGAGTTTTAGACTATTCGAGCAAAATACAAACTGCATATTTTGATTGTTACACCTATAAATAACTTAAGAACAATGTTGTTCAAACACAATTCAATTTCGTAGATAATATTGTACTTTTTCACAGATATCACAATTTCGAAACCAAAACCGTCTTATCATGCATCTCGGTGCAAAAGAAAAAAAAACACGAATTTTTATAGATCTTCTTTTCGCTTTAAAATATTTTCAATTTCTAAATTGATTTTTTTATAAATTTTTACATTTAACTAATAAATACAAGGTCGGCATCCATTATATGTGCAGAATGCTCTTCAATTCTTCTCTTAATATATGAAAAAGCGATTATAACTTATTTTCAGGGCGTTCAGTTAACTAGTTCACAAAAACTTTAACCGTGAGCTTCAAAGAATAGTATCAATTTTCTCATTGCACCAAATGGTCACGGGCGTATTAGGTAATTTTTGATTGCTTAAATGAGTTGTACGCACAAACTGCTTATATTTAATGGATGACATTATCATGCTATGCAACTTCATCTCTGTAATTCAAGGGCTCGAGAATAAACTGAATGATGTAAATAAATATCGAAATATATTACACAAAAAATCAGTAAACTCTAAGAGTTTTTTAAAACTTTAAAAACTATTCTCAATCACCTTTTTCAATTTATTTTATCTGATTTTCTTCACTAACTGCTCTTGGTCAAACGAAGAACTCTATTTAATACTCACAACACGAATATAAATTAAAATATAAAAAAAACTACTTCTAAACGATTCTGTCTGATATTTAAATTTAACGGCGATAGCGATGCAACAGTCAGGAGCAATTTCTTTAATATTATTACTTTGCTCGTTAAGCTCTACAATCTTACTGATGCCTCGGTGACTTAGATTAGCTTTCAGAATGCCTATCCACTCAAATTTATCTCTGTTGAGCTTCCATTCAGATTAAACTGATTCATTCCATAAGGTGAAGCCATCAAAGCTGCATCCACGCACCTGAACTTTTATATTGTGATATGATAATTTTTTAATATTCGTATCGATGCTTTCCATCGCATGACTATAGTACTCCGCATTGATAACGTGATCACTGTCGTAAATTTTTTATTGATTCTATATTACCACACTATAGGGTCTTCACTGAGCTTTGGCATCATTACAAAAAGAACTGCAACTTATCCTTTGTTGTTTTATTTTTTAAAGAAAATAGATTACATACAATTCATACAGTATAGACATTTTTCAGAAGAAAGATCTTTAATAGGAGGGTGTAGATTTTAAGCGCATTCCAGTCAGAGGCGTAGCGAGCCATAAAATTCGGGCATGCCCTATTAAAACAAGAGAAAAACATATTTTGAATCGACTTTTTTACTGTGATGTAAATGATAACGTGTTGGCCTTAAATCTCGGAGATCCCAGGTTCGAACCCCACCGATGCACAGTTGCCAAAATTAAAAACTTCCTGGCCAAAATCCCAAAACTAATGTATATTTAAGCATTATACGTTGATTTTCTGTCGAAAGTAAGTTTTTTTTGTATATATATAATGTTGCCAAAGCTGAGGGGATGCCCTATTATGCTAAAGCACAGCCTTGGCAGGAAAGGAATTAAGGATGGGGGAAATGGGTTACGAGGTTGAGTGAAGTAGGTGTCGATGTACGCCTCGTTTGAAAGTTTCAGGCTCATAAGACGAGGGAAAAACAGAAGATGGTAAACTGTTCCACAGGTGTCGATATACTCTCCGTTTGAAAGTTTCGGGTTTATAAGATGAGGGAAAAACAGAAGATCTTAAACTATTCCTCGTTCATGTTGTTCTGCTTAGAAAAGATTCCCGAAATTTGACGGTACGTCCAAATTTTACCTAGAGAGTATAGGGGTGGGAGCGACTTGTAGATCTTGTATCGCGCGTTGTCATTGGTTTACAAGGAATCAGGCTAGCAATTTCGTTAGAACAATGGCCATGGAAATAGCGATAGAAGAATGAGAGACAGCCGACATTCCGTCGATGCTCCAGAGAGTCAAGGCCCTCAGAGATAGAGGAATCACCAATAAGTTTAATAGCCTTACGCTGGACTCTGTCTAACGCGGACAATGCGGTGTGTCCTGCCCGTGCCCAAATATGGGAATTATATTCAAGTCTAGGCTTAATGTGGGACTTGTAGATCAGCCATAAGTCAGATGGGGTGAAATATTTCTTACATCTCTGTAGAAAACCGAAACATTTCATCGCACTTTTAGCGATTGCCAATATATGATAAGTCCAGCTAAGATTGCTGGATATCTCAATACCCAAGATGTTTAGGGAGGGTGAATTGGGTATATTCACTCCGTCGACTGAAATGGGTTGGGGGTGAACGGGGCGTTTTTTAAGGGACATTAAACAGCATTGAGTTTTGGATGCATTAAACGTAACGCGATTTGCTCTGCCCCAAGCGAGAACCATAGAAATGTCGTTGTTCAATGATTCAAACATGCGTTCCCGATTGATTCTGTAGCATTTCCACGTGAATTCATTACAATGAACAATCAAATGAGTACGCGAAATCAAGGGTGCTGTTGTCGGCGAAACTATGAAAAAGATTGAGAGTAAGGGATAAGAGATCATTAATAAAAAGAAGAAATAAGGTTGGTGAAAGAACTGAGCCCTGAGGTACACCGGCATTTATTTCGTAGGAATCAGATGTAACTCCGTCAATTACTACACGGATTGAACGGCCTGACAAAAAGCTCTCTATCCATTTAACGAGGGTAGGATGCAGACCAAATGTTTGAAGTTTGGCTAAAAGGGCAGCATCCCAGACTCTATCAAAAGCCTTTGAAATATCAAGAGCGACGACGACTCACCAAAATTATGGAGACAATGATTCCAACGCTCCATTAGAGCCGTTAGTAAGTCTCCGGTTGAGCGGCCAGTGCGGAAACCGTACTGGCAATCGTTGATAAGATGGTTATTTTCTAGATATTTCGTCAACTGAGAGTTGATGAGTGATTCAAAAACTTTGGATATGATCGAGGTTAGTGCAATTGGTCTGTAGTTAGAGGGGTCGCATGCCTCTCCTTTTTTAAGTATCGGCTGGACATGAGCAAGTTTCCATACACTTGGAAACATTCCTGTTGAATATGACAGGTGAAAAAGTTTGAGCAGAGGTTTATCCAAACCATCTGGCCCAGTAGCTTTGGATACGTCGTGCTTCGAAAGTACCCTAAAAACTTCCCGAGTGCGAAAGTGTCGCGGCTTTTGCCTACTACTGCAATGTGATGGGGATGGAAGTGGCTGCGATGAAGGTGGCAAGTACGAATTAGCAGCAAACAGGTTGGCCTTGTCCTATGAGTCAGTAAAATCGTTCCCATTATAAATGAGTGGTGGTGTTGACGAACAGGTGAAATAGTTCTTTACGGTTTTTACTAGAGACCAGAAGCCCTTACTACCCTTTTGAGTAGAAAATACCTTTCGTCTGATGCTCTGGTCGAAATTGAAATTTGCCCGACTAATTGCTGAATTACAAGTACTCCGCGCATCTCTATAGATACGTCTCAATTCCTCTGAAGGGCACAATTTATATGCCTGGAAGGCTGCTTCCTTATTTTTAATGGCTGCGGCACAGTCATTATTAAACCAATTGGTGTTAGTTGGTTTGATGTTCTTGAAGCTATGAGGAATAAACCGATGCATTCCAAACCATAGGATGTTCAAGATATAATCGGTACTTCTGTTAACGTCTCTCATAGAAAAGCAATCAGACCAATCCAGCTCTCTGAGATATTTATTAAGTCCCATCCAATCAGCGTTTTTATAATGCCACACTAATCTGGAGGTGTAGAATTGGGCGGAGATAAGACAATGGTCCGAATTACTCAAGGGAGCAGTTACCGAGACCGAGTACTTTTCTGGATGCGATGTTAGAAATAGATCCAAAAGATGCGCGTTGTGCCCCAAAGTATCAGGAACACGAGTCGGACACTCAACCAGTTGCTGTTAATTAAAATACTCACTAAATAACTGGACGTGTCTTCCAGACGGGCTTGTGGTAGAAGAGTGCCTCAGCCACTGCGTGTTGTGGACGTTGAAATCGTCAGCAAGAACGATTTCAGATGAGGGGGATATTTCCAAAATCTTATCGATATCGGAAGACAGTTTATCGAAGGAGCACACAGTGTCATTGTCAGACATATTCGGGCTGCGGTATAAAAGCAGAAGTGAATGATGTGCCGATAAAGTTTCAAGCCACGAATGTTGCAAAATTAAATAAAAATTTTAATTTGCCCAAAATTAAACAAAACGAGAACGTACACAAACACAAGGACTGACGAACGGGATCCACAGATGCGAAACAAAGCCGCCCCTGTGAAAACAAAGCCAGCAGCAGTGTTATGCCTGCTGTGCTGAACTTTGATCTCAACGAAGGCAGCCAAATGCTCAACAGTGGAGACCCGTTAAACGCATTCAATGAAGCACGATTGTACTACATTGAATGTTGGATGGAAGAAAAAGTTAAAAAATGGAACGGACTCACCACACTGTGCTTTTAAATAGAGCATAAAAGCCCTTCCCTCCGGCAAGATGGCACTAGCACTTTAAAAATTTTTAACTTGAAAGTTCGCTTTCGCAACCGAATAAAAAAATTTTTTCTTCAGCAAGACACGGAGGCACGTCCGTCCCCGTCACTAGTTCAGCTCAAACTCAAACTATTTTTGCTTATAAAAGCAATTTTTCATAAGACATTCAATGTTTTATTCTTTTTCTAATTTAATTTGATGAATCATCAGAATAATATAAAAAAATTAAATTTTTAATCGGAAATTGAAAAAAAATTTTTGTAAAATTTTTCAATAACTTCAACGAGCGAATATTAGTGAAATTCAAAAAAATTTTAAATCTACAAATTTGAAATATTTTCAAAAATTAACAAACATAATTTTATGTACCATTAAAATTTTTATTTTTATTCAACTAAGAATTTGAACTAATATATCTTGAAGCATTCAATTTATAAAAAAAACATTTATGTACTTACTAGCTGGTGCCCGCGCCTACGGCATGCGATGATAGTGTAGGTAGATCATAGTGGAATTGAGTAAACTAAAGGAATATTTTCAGTCACTGTAAGATAGGCCGCCGAGTCCAAATCAGATGATATTTCTTAGCCCTCATATAGAAGTGGAGAACCTGGACACTGAAATAGAATTAGGAGAGCTTAAAAGAGTTATTGTGAACCCTGGGCCCTGACAGAATACCAGTCGAATTTTTTAAATATGCCCCAGATAATTATTTGTTCAGTCTTTTACAAATTTATAGTCGAATCTTTGATACAGGTGTTGCGCCAGACAGCTTTTCGCGTTCTCTAATTTTTCCTATTTATAAAAGGGGTGCTCCTCGATTATCGAGGAGTAGTGTTTATGGATGCTGTCCAAAAACTTTTTTGCGGAATATTGTTAGAAAGACTACTTAAGCACATAGAAGCAAACGATATTTTAAATGAATACCAAGCAGGGTTTAGGCCAGGTTACGGCACAACTGACAGTAGGTCTGTTCCCTGCTGGCTGCAGTTTACTTATTTATGTGGTGGGGGTAAAATTACTTCAGTACGGGAACAACCTGCAATTTTCTGAAAAAGCAGAAGAAGATTCTTTTTGGAGAGAAAAATCTTTTCCTATATATGGAAACTAAATAATCAGTTCTTCTTTATAGGCTACTTCACTTTCTTAATCCGACGCTTAACTTTTAGCATATAAAACTCTATTAAAGGATTCACAAATTTCAAATTCACTCAATTGGCGTTTGGACAGTTGTCACTTTGACAGAAAGAAGATCTCTTAATCATATTGCAGCTGGTCAAAGTTGCTGCAGAATTCTTAAATTTTCTGCAGCAGGGGAAGTTGCGACATAGACAAAATCTTCTTGGAGAAATGAATACGGAAACACTTTTCTGTAGTTTTCTGCAGTTTTCTGCAAAGCACTTATAATCTCTGCAGGTACTGGAGCAGACCTAATATTTTCAATTTGCGTAACCTGGTAAATTTCGCATGGCATGGAGGCAAGAAAAAAATATACTGTCTATTTGTCGACTTCAGTGCCGCCTTTGATTCTATTGATAGACGATCATTATTTCTAAAACAATATAATGCAGGAATTTCGACGAAATTCATAAATGTATTACAGGCACTTTACGCTCGTACTTTGTCTGCTGTTTGGAAGGGTACTGCTTGCAGTGATTGGTTCGAAACAAGGTCGGGTGTACGTCAGGGTTGCGTTTTGGGCCACTTGCTATTCTCTCTGTATCTAAAGGACTTGCATGATTTTGTAGGAGGAGGTATTTCGCTGGATGGTGTTCATATTCGGTTGTTAATGTATGCTGATAACGTAGTCCTTATATCCGATAACCCAGAGACAATGCACAATATGATAACCAATTTAGAGGATTACTGCAAGTTATGGAGTTTGTCTGTAAACCTATCGAAGACCAAAATTTTGATCTTTTCCAAGGGCGGGGGGATCAGAGCGAGAAACGAGAAATGGATTCTTGAAGGCAATGAGGTAGAAATAGTTAAGGAGTATAAATATCTTGTACTTTAGGAAACATTTCTAGGAAAGACTAAATATAGCAAAACAAAGCGTTAATGTTACGTGGAGAAGCGTGATTCAAAACAAAAGAATAAAGAACTCCGATAAATTTAAAATATATAGAGCCGTTTGTAATGCTATCATGTCCTATGCAGCACAGGTATGGGGATATAAACAATTTGACGAGGCGGATAAGCTGTGGAGATTCTTTGTCAAGAAGTTTTTAGGCCTTCCAAGCCATTCACCAAATTATATGCTTCATTTAGAAACCGGTTTACCAACAGCATCGCTCTTTTGCCAAAGAATGCATTATAAATACATTTAAAAAGTGTTGCACGAAATGAGCAGTAACAGATTACCTAGAGTATTCGCAAATATAGTTATAAACAAGGAAATCCGCTGGTACAAGGAACTGGCCAACAAACAGAACCAGTCTCAATTAAGTACATGTATGGAAGAAATCTGGGTGAAAGAATTAGATTGGTACAAGGAAAGGTATTTAGAGAAAGCCAGACAAAGTATTAGGCATGATTTATACCGCGAATTAAACCACACGCTTGATGAACATAGGAATTACTTCACTGACAATAACAGCATTAAGTTCATACGATATGTGTTTATGTGTAGAGGGGGACTGTTTTGGATGAATGCAAGCCCGTTCAGAAAGGAGGGATCACCTTTGTGCTCTATTTGCAATTTGGAGATAGAGGAAGATCTGATGCACTTTTTAGGAGTTTGCCCTATATTTAGCAATTATAGAATCCAGTTCCTCGGGAATAAAAGTCTTACTCGTAATGAAATTATTGACATTTTGAATGGGAAAGACTGGATAGCTTTATACAACTACTGTGATGGAGCTTCAAGACACCGGAAAATACTGATTGAGGAATACAATCCTTGAACGAAATTTTTTACGGAATTCTTGAACCCATTCGATGACATCGAACTTGTTATTTCCCTCGTACTGATTATCATCGTAAAAATTACTTGCTACTTGTGTACTTATTTTACTTCTGATGTTTTTTTATGTTTTGTTTTTCTTATTTCCTTGAATTAAATTATGTATTATTGACAAATGAAGCAAATTAATTATATTTCAACACGAAGCTAAGAGCGCTCCAACCTAGATAGACGACTATAGTCATTGTGGAATGGTTTTTTTGAAACCTTTTTTCTGAAATGTACTGGAATTTTTTATTAAGTTTTTAAGTTAGGAAATTGTATAATGATTTGATCTATTTTTATGGAGCTTGTTGATTTTAGTCATTTAAATTTAAACTTTATTTCTAAGGAACTTTTTTTGCTGAATATTCTTATGAAAAAAAAAATAAAATAAAAACATTATTATTATTATTATTATAGTGATGGTAAGCCGTAGGAGGGATTATAATCTATTTAATAAAAAAAGAATCATCCAAATCGGTCCTCGCGTTAGGGAGATAGACTAAAGCAACTCTAGGTGCAAAAGTTTTATCTTATTTAGTAACAATTGTAGCTCTATATTACAAAAAAATATATAAACAAAATAGACTACAATAATAAGTGCGGGTGGGTGAGTGGACCGGTTGGGAGGAGGGATGACTCACTATTTAACAAAAAAGAAATATTCAAATCGGTCTCAAATCAAATGTAGTATATTATACTACAAAAAAAGTTTAGTAAAATGAGAGTGCGGGTGGATGGGTGGGTATGTAGCTGGGAGGAGGGCTCATACTCTATTTAACAAAAAAAAAAAAAAGAATTATCAAAATCGGTACACGGGTTAGAAAGTTGGACTAAAGCAACTATAGCCTTGTTTTACGTGGAAACGTTTTACTTAGTAGCAAATGGAAGAACATAATTTATTCTATAAACAAAGTAATAGAATTATCCAATCCCGCCCCTTGCGAGCTACTACCTTTGTATCGTACCACACCTTGCGGGCTACTACCCTTGTATCCTCCCGCTCCTTTCGAGCTCCGACCTTTGTATCCTCCCGCCCATGCGAACTACTTACTACCTTGGTATCATCCCGCCCCTTGCGAAGTACGACCCTTGCATGCTCAACCCTTGTATCTTCCTACCTGTTGCGAGCTACTACCCTTGTATTATCCCGCCCCTTGCGAGCTCCGACCTTTGTATTCTCCCACCCATGCAAATTACTACTTTCGTATCCTCCCGCCCCTTGCGAGATACGACCCTTGTATCCTCGCAGCCCTTGCAAGCCACGAGCCGTGTATCCTCCCACGCCTTGCGAGCAACCACAACGAATGTTTTCATATTTGAATTCTACTCAGCAATACCTTTCATTTGATACCAAACTTGCCGGGAAAGAAGACAAAAAAAATGTCGTGATTTTTCCTAGGTCCAGGATTTCGGCATTGAAGATACCTTGCTACAGGTAAAAGTTCATATCTCGGCAAATAATGGACGAATTCATTTAAAAATTAGAATAAAGCAGAGATTGGTAGTTTTCCACTACTATAACCCGTGCATCTCTGAGGTTTCATTGGGTACAAGGTGGCTCACGATCGCCAAATCAGTGATATTATAAAAATCCTTAAAGTGACGACTAAATATATCCTGATTTGAACGAAACTTTGTATAACGCTTAAACACCGCCTTCCTCTTTAATATAAATCCACACTTTGTAGATATCGTAAAATTTTCTTAACAAAATTTCACTTTTCATTTTTTCAATAAAAACTTTTAAGGCAACATTTAAATTTTTTAATAATTTTAACCAAAGCTAACTATCTTCATCCCTTTTAAAATGAGGGTAGTCATTCGTGCCAAAATTGAAATTTTGTTAACAAACTTTTCTAGCACTGTACTTGTATTGTAATCCGTTTATAAACACCAAAGTTATTAGTACCTAAACATTTGAATCTCACCTATAAGGTGAGGTTTGTTTACCTCATTTGAATAACCGGAAATTCAGTTTTTTAGTTAAAAATATTAATTAAATGTAAGCATTGTAAAACAAGTGAGGTAACAATTAACACCATACTTCCTCCCCTAGCCATATATATCAAGAAACCTGATTCAAAGATCTTTTTCCACCCTGAAACGGGTAAAAAGCTATTTACGTGCAAGTGTGGACCAAGATAGACTTATGCCCTCTCATTATTGTCTATCGAGGCTCAATTAGTGCAAGAAATTGATTTTCGCGAGAACCAAAGCGAGAAAAAAGAAATTGATCTCATAAGTTAATTAAAAAAATGTATTTACTATTTAATACAAAAAATTATATTTACATTACTAACTTATATTTGAAATTATTTTTAAACAATATATGTAAGCCAATAAAGAGTTATATTAAAAATAATATTTGATAATTTAAATCTTTAATAATTTAATATATAATTTTGACAATCACAAAAGAACGGCAAATCGGAGAGGGCCTAGGGCGGCCTTGAACTTAAATCCGCCACTGATTGTATTTGAAATCGAAGGTGATAGATTTAGCGAGGCACACACCTCGCGATTCCACACTGTCCATAGGGAAAAATGTTTTTACAAAGACCATATGCTTCCAGTGCTCCCGCCCCGCAGCGCAACCCACTGATTTGATGATAGCCAACCCACATATAGACGCTGAAAAAATATAATAGTAGTCTTGAGTGTATTTCCGTTTCATTTCGCATAGACATGCAAATATAGCCAGAATAAATTTTACGGTTTCTTAAAGGTATTTCGAAGTTGCCATATTGGACCCGCCATCTTGAATTTTTAAAATCCGATCTCAATATTTGACAGATATACTGTCAACATATTACGATAAAAAAAGCCATTGGGGGTTGCAAAAGTAATGTCGGTGGCTCGGAATCCGCCTTAAATTGTAAGTCCACTTGCAATCGTGGTCTCGATTCGGTTAATCCCACCACATGCCCCATAAGAATTTACGGGAACTATAAAGATATACCTATGTATTTTTAAATGAGTAATATTTTTAAACTTTGATTTTTGTACTTTGCAATTTTATTCTTTGCAGGTCTGCCAGACGTTTTTCGCTCATCGAGTTAACAGTGCTAAATCCAAATGTTTGTATTCCGGATAAACCAGTGCCATGGAAATCAAAGGTCTGAGAGGCTCATTTTTAAATAATACTTTTACAACCATGAACTCGTATTCACTCGGCAAATCCATGATTTCCGATAACTGCTTCATCGCTTAATAGTCATTTAAAAAATTCGGGCATGCTCGAACCAAATTGATGTAAACATACCATACCATAGCATGGTTGCTGGAGGGTGGACGGAAGAGTTGAGACCTTTCTAGGATAAGGTGATTCTCATCTCGGCACTCTCAAGTGTTAGTTACACCTCCAAGTGGTAACAACCGGACAATGCATCCTAGAACATAACCAAGTAACTAATGCGGGTTGACATAACTTCTTGAAAAAAACCCTCTCAACTCCAAGGTTGTAGTAGGCCAAGCTGAGGGAGTCTTCGTTTGCTTCATTTTCTGCAGGAACTAGAAGTAATTGGGTCGCTAATGGCGTCTCCTTAGGAGCAGCTCAATCTCCTGCTGTATTCTAGTTGAGTAGGGTGAGTATTGGGGATCGTGGAAACACAGATAAGGAAAATTCAAGAAAACCAAACAGAAAATAATTTCAGGTAATCCAGGCACTTCTGCAGGAGTGGATGTAAAGGGGATGGTAGCCCTTACCGGTTGGCTCTCTATATGGCGCCCACAACGGAAGCAGCTTTGGGAAATTACCTTCCGAAGGTTCTGCTGCGGCTATTGAAGCTGGACTTACGCCAGCTAAAAGTGCTTAAGAATACATGGCAACGAAACTTGAGGTAATAGCAATCTGACGATTTGGTGTTCGATGGAGAATGTGGAGGCCGTCAAGAAATCAGGAAATATATTGAACTGCGATCTTGTACCGGCCTTCGTTAAGATTCAATCGATCAATCGGGATCAGCTGGGGAAACCTTTTGGTAGAGTGACTGGCAGTAAAGCTCAGTAATGAGACGTCAGGGTTTGCCCGTCAATCTTTGTACTTCGGAACCCTTCACTACCTTGGCAAAGGAGGACTGAAGGTCATAATTAAAACATGGACCAATAAGGAACATTGGAGATGTTGGAACAACATGAAATCCTGCCGCCAGGCTAAAATGGTAGTATTGACCCAGGGAATCGCTAAGGTAAACTGCGAGGGGACAAAAAGGAACCCGGTCTAACTCTGGTACGGCTTCAAAAATGAGGTCTCATTTTATTATGCGAACGTAACTAGACTTCGCCCTAAAGAAACAGCCTTTTCACTTAATCTGTTAGCTCTGGCTTTCAAGTGGTTTATCTAACAGGGATTTGAAGTATCTCGTTTTCCGACGGGATCGCCACTCGTCCACTTTTGATGTTCTGGCCGGTAGTCAAATTCTATGTGCTATATTTCATGTGGGTTGGTAAACTTGACTCATTCTAGTGAACTGGAGTTTATTTGCATTATTTTCAGGCTATCAAACAAGTGATCAACGTCTTTACTGTCTACATACTTACCCTCATGCTCTCAACCTGGTGTCCACGAGGATAAGTTCGTGAATTGATCCACCTTCCAGTGAATTCTTGCTGCCCGACGATTTTTTTTATTTTTGGGGACTTTGATATCGTTTTTAGCTTTTTCAAGTATGCCTTATCCTTCATCGAGAGTTTTATGTCTTGTGATTCGGAACAGTCTAGTGGCATTATTAATGAACACGGCAGATTTCTTAACCTTGTGATCAAACCATGTTTGATTCCTTTGACCTCAGAATTCGGCCATAATCTTGCTCTTTCTGTTGTTGGTTTTACTTCTTCCCTTATATACGATTGTTGTTATAACTTCAAAAGAGCTGAACTTCATATACTTGATTGGCGAGGTGATTTTGACTTCTGCGACGTTGATTAAGCTGTTTTATCTTTTTGTGTTACTCTATCCCTACGTTTTGCTCAGTGTGTCCCAATTTTTTAGTCAAGCATGTCGCGATTCTTTCATCTCAGGTTCGATGCTTCTTCAAGACATCTAAAGAGTTTGAAAACTAAAGCCTGGAAAAGGTTTTCCTCCAAAAAGTGTGAGGTTGAGTATTTGAATTATTCTCGCTTGCCTGAACAATATATTTCATACAATTCGTAATGATGAAGCTCATTGAATGATTCGACCTTATTTTTGACGTCGCTCTAGTGTTGAAATATTTCTTTGGTTTGGTGGAAGGTTTTTCGACTGGTCCCCATGGAATTCTTGGTTCTCCTGTGCGTTATTTATTTGATTTACCTATCTCTTGTGCTGTTTTCCAAGAAGTTGTCTTTGATTATTCCCCTGCATACAGGAGATAATAAGTGCAACATCGGTAACTACCGACCCATTTCAAACCTGTATGGTGTCTCCAAAATTCTTGAAACCTTGATTATTGATGTACTATATTTCCACTACAAATCGTTTTTGGTACATTTTCTACATGGCTTTATGAAAGGTAAGTCTACCACGAACCTACTGGAATTATGGAATTTCTGTATTTCTGCTGTCGAATCTGGCAAGACTCCACAGCAGAAATACAGAAGTTCTGGAGTTTTATCGATTTCAGTTAAGTCTTCGATAGAATTAATTATACTGTGCTATGCTATCTATTTCAACAATTTTCGTATTCCTTAAAAAATATCTGACTGTCCGCTCTTAATTCTAAGGCAGACAATTTCTATAACTGATTTTCTGTTAACTTTTTACGCTTACCGACCTGCGGTGGTAAAGAAAGAAAGAAAGAACTTCATCTGATCGAAAACAAACACACGGATTACGGTATGTACATATTTTTTGCATCCATAATTACACAATTCCCGACGTGTTTGAAAAGGATTTGACTTCGTAAAAAAAACAACATTATTTTCTCGTACATCTAAACGTTATTCCAGCTTTTTTACTTTATACCTGGTAATACTTCTATTTGAATCACTGCAAATCTCAACAAAAAGCATCAATTAGGGAGATCAATTAAGCAATTTCATTCTCTGCTCTTAAGCAAGAGAATATTATTATGCTCCTCAATTAAGGGCAGTAGAAAAGCATAATTGACTTGTCCGACAATTAAACTGTCGGCATCATAAATCAACATGAGTAACGTATTGATTGATAAGCGAGGTATCTTTCAATTCAAACTTTTTATTTATTTATTTTTTTTTTCTCCAATTAAAAGAGCTAACAAATCTTGGAAATAAGTGAGACACAGCCAGTTCCAATTTTGCCAGGCAGTCCAACAATTAATCGACTTGAAGGCGAATTCAATTCATCTCGCTGACCTAAAAGTTATTTAGATTTAGCACATTAATGATGTAATTATAAATGAAATTACCGAAAATTGTGGCCGATTTTAGGAACTTCAAAGACGATTCAAAGGACATTTGCTGAAGGGGTGACGGCGAAAATTCCATACCTTTCCTACTTAAAGGCTTAAAGGTTCCATCAAAAGTCATGTAGTCAGCAATTAAAAGCAAATGCCGCGGATCAACGGTGATGCCATAGACACCGAACACATTTTGCACTTCCTTTACAATTACTCTTGCAGCGGCTTCAATTCCGTAAGTTTTCACAATCGCATGGATATCGTTCGAGTACAGTCTGTTCAAATCTAAAAACTTGTTGTATTTAAACATTTCCTTTAAAATAAAATAAAATTAGTTTTTACATTACAACATTCAAGCAAATCATATTTCTTACCACAATATTTATTCCTTCAGTTTTCAAGACCATGTCATCGTTGTTTTTGTACGTGATAGCCCTTTTAATATTCTCGACTTGGTAAATGACTGATTTCTTTGCAAGTTCCTTTAGAATGTTGGTCATATTTATGGTTTTATACCTCATTTCAAGCTGTACAGGAGAATTAATTAAAAATTGTTCCATTTTTATTATCAACTTACATTAAATGTGAGCTTACACCACAAATAATCATCTTTGTCGTAATCATAATTGTTCACCATATGATGACCCATCACGAGTTCGACCATTTCATTGTGATCCATATCATTAGACTGCTCATTTTCTTCTAATAAATCTGGCTCTACATCTTCATCTTTATCTAAAATGCGAGCAATGATCAATTTTGTAGCATTATTTTAATATACATAAATATTAGATTTAATTGTTGTTGAATTGTTATGCTGGTTACAGAACATGTCCTTCAGCATACATAGCTGAACACCTGAAATTTTACTTATAAATTTCTATACCCTTTCTCTACCTGGGCTTTTTGGAAAGGTAATAAGATGGGCAATCCAACAAAAATAAAAAAGGGGTGTACTAATTACAGGAATTTCGGAGAAAATTTGGGAAAATGCTGAATTTTAGATAATCGCAAACCATTTTTTTCGCTTTTTGAAGTGATTGTACCTGCAATGGTAGGAGTAGATAGGTAGGTATTCAAAAAACCTCTTCGCCGTGTTCCCGTCATTTGTACTTCCAAATTCTGGCTTAGGTGTATCAATAATTAAACCGAGTCGTCGTCTGAACTCTACTTATATCCTGTATTTCTCCTCCAGTCTCTTTGCTTATTATCAGGGTTGTTTCTTACACCCTCATCTGTGAAACGCAAGTCGTAACTCATGTGCAATATAAATTCCATAAGTCGAATCCTTGCATGAATAGGCGAAAGCCCGTATTGATAATTATCTGCAACAACGGAGTTGGATCAATGCGTTGAGCGGCAAGACCACCATGCCATGGGTCCCGGGTTCGAGCCCAGATGACCGTGAACTTTCATTAAGAAATTAAAATAATCCACTCCGTCTCTGGGCTGTTGTCTAGCTCGCAGCAATGCAAACAAGACTCAAGTTTCCTCACTTCCCTTACCCTAATTCCCTTCCGGCCAAAACCATGCTAACGCATCAAAGGGTTGTCCCCTAGGATTTGGCCATATCGTATAAAAAAAAAAAAAAAAAAAAAAAAAAAACATCGGATTCTTCTTCCGTATTTCGAAAATCTTTTGGATTTTTTTGGCAAATAGTAGTTGCCGATGATTTGGTGTCTGTTACAAATTGAGTTACTCTTCCATCACACATGGTTTTTTTTATACGATGTGGCCAAATCCTAGGGACAACCCTTTGATGCGTTAGTATGGTTTTGGTCGAAAGGGAATTATGGTAAGGGAAGTGAGGAAACTTGAATGTCTTGTTTTGCATTGCTGCGAGCTAGACAACAGCCCAGAGACGGAGTGGATAATTTTAATTTCTTAACAAAAGCTCACGGGGAGATCTGGTCTCGAACACAGAACCCATGGCATGGTGGTCGTGCGGCTCAAAGAATTGATTCAATTCCGTCTCCAAAGTTAAGTGAAGTGGTTAAGTGAAGCCTATGAATTACTTCTATTTCTTTGCCGTTAACTAAGCATTTCGTTGGCACTAAAGCATTTATTTCTTGTTTCACGAGGTCAACTACACTTTGAACGAATTCCTTTGTTTCCTTTAGAGATTTAAATTTAATAGGTCTACAAAAGTGAGCAGATGATATACGAGGATTTTTCCACATTAAGTTTTCCGAACTACAGCATTTTAAACGAAGAGGAACCAATGACATTACGAATAAATTGGCGTCTATTATATTTCCGTCATTATTTCCAGAAAATTTTTGCTTGCATTCGCTTTGCCCCGGAGATCCATCACATCCCCATTTACGCACTAACACTAAAATGATGTTCATCCTGTGATTTTATCTTTAAAATTCTCTTCGCGGTTGAATCAAGGAAATTTTAAAGAGGCACCGAAGCGGAAGTGTCGGTAGTCTGAAACATTTCAGGCAAACACTCTTTTTTTGCTGCGACAATTTTATTATAGCTTGGTAAAGCATTGTGGTTTCTCGTTTTTAATTCATATCTAGGAAAATTGTACTTATCTTTAGAAAGTCCCAATTCTGAAAACAAGGACAAAGCTTCCTCAGGAGTGAATTTCTGCGGCTGGTCTTTTGGGGTGGCGATACTCTCGTTAATTCTGCTCACACGGTTTGGACTAGCTTCTTCGACAGCTTGTACAATAAAGGCTTTTTTAACTAGTTTCTCCGACATATATCGTTGGCAAACTGACTGGCTTATTAATTCCGTTGATAAATTTTCATTATCCTGTCTGAGTTTTCGCTTTTTGGTGATTTCCGAGCACTGATCCAGGGATTTTGCCGGTCGGACTCTGCCGGATGTTGTAGAAGGTTCCAATATTGATGCAGAAGGTTCCAATGTTGATGCAGAAGACTACAATGTTGATGAAGAAAACTCCGATGTTGATGTAGAAGGTAGTGACGAAGGCGTCGCAAATGTTTAAGTTGGTGTTTGAGATGACACGGCAGATTTTATTTTTTTAGCACTGATTTCCATGACTGTATTTAACCACGACTCATTCTGTTGTTCAAACTTTCGGGCGTTTCTAGTACTAAGTTGCCACTTCTTCTTGAAAGTCAGAAAGAATCGCCGAACTCTTTTAATATTATACGTATTTGAAAGAATACGCACAAATTCTTCGTATTTTATAACAAAGTTATCACGGATTATGTTATAAAGTTCACAATACAAAATCTGCATATTGATTTTAGCACTTTTATACCAAATAAATGTAATTAACAACAAGCTCAAAATACTCTTATCGTATTATCAAATTTGCCAAAGCAGTGTTGTGTTTCCGCTTTTCAATTAAGATAGACAATGTTCAATACGCAAAATATCTTCCCTTTAAGTAGCTAAGATTTACTTTCATGTACCTGCAACCCACAAAAAATGCGACAGCTACCGCCCTTCTCTCTCACTAACTGCGTTTGTAAAATCATGGAACGTATAATCAATAAGCGCCTAATATGGTACCTCGAACGAAACAAGAAAATAAACCAATTTCAATCAGGCTTCCGCAAGAATTGTTCCACAATTGACGATCTAGCTTTTCTCCAGGCGGAGATTATGGAAGTATTGCATATCGAAAAAGCATACAATACAATCTGGAAACGAGGAATTATAGAAGAAATGATAGAAATGGGGATTAAAGGAAAGATGGCTATATTTATTTTCAACTTTCTGAAAAACCGAAAGGCCTCTACACTAGTAGGAGACGCCTCCTCCGCGGAGAGGGATTTAGAGAAAGGAATTCCTAATCTTTACCACATCTAGCAAGCTCCTAATATGTCAAACTGAATTAAAAAACACTATCTAGCACTTAACAATTGGTGTGACAAAAGAGGTTTTCGTTTCTCCCAGCAAAAATCCGTCGCCATGCTATTCACAAGACGAAGGAAGAATGTTTTCGAGCCCGAACTCCTCCTGAACAACAACCCTATTTCCCATGTAAGGCGACACAAATTTCTCGGCATGATTTTTGACTCAAAACTTAAATGGACGAAACATATAAAAGATATAAAGACTTAAAGCACAAGAAACCTGAACTTACTAAAGATACTAGCCCACTCAGCATATGGATCTGACACAAAACTCCTGCTAAGGGTACTGAACACGGTGGTTCTCCCAATAATCGACTATGGTAGTTCTGTGTACTCGTCTGGCCCAGAAAACCAAATTAACACACTAGATACCATACAATACAGACAACTGGTATACGAATAGCAACCGGAGCCGTTCGCACTAGCCCTACCAAAAGCCTCCTGGCAGTATCCAACCAAACTCCAATGAAATATAAAAGATTAAAACAAGACGCCATGTATGCCCATAAAGTCCTCTCATTTGAAAATCACGTCCTTTCACAGAAAATCAACAACACCACTCTTATCGAGAAATTAAAACAAAGAAAACGGGCATCACAACCAATATATGTCCGACTAAAAACTACCTTAGACAATCTCGAAATCCCATACAATATCCTCTTACAAAGACAAAAATCAACTAGATCACCCCCTGGCTTACTGACAATATAAGTAATGACTTAAACCTATCCCTTTATAACAAGAAAAATACGCCACCGGCATTATATTCTAAGCATTTCCTTGAACGAATCTCCTATAATTACATAAATCACACCAAAATATTTACGGATGGATCTCTAAAAGATAACGAAGCTGGATGCGCCTTTACATGTGATGAAACAGAAAAACAATTCCACCTTCCCAACCACACAAGTATTTTTTCAGCTGAACTTTATGCAATTGAAAAATCACTCGAATTCCGCAGTAGACAAAATTCAATTAAAAAAAATTGTGGTATGCACAAATTCCCGCAGCTCCATAGAAACAATAGCTGATATCTATACAAATCACCCAACCGCCCAAAATATTCGCGTATCATATCGCAAGCCCAAACAAAACTGTCATCTTTCTCTGGGTGCCTAGCCACGCACAAAGAATAACCGTGTGGATAACTTCCAAACTAGCAATCCAACTACCGCAAGACGAGCATATCCCCTTTTGGTATGTTGACAAAGATTCAAAATGTCAGACAAAGATTCAAAATTTCGAATATAAATGATGTAATGTCAGAAAATATTAAAACCTTAAAAAATGTATTTCAGTTTCTGGGGTAAATATAAAAACAAATTTGTCATAAGGTAAGGCATTTAGTTGACGATGGAATGGCATGACAATTTTTAAAATCTATGACATGCCGAATATCGATTTTTGGTCAGCCAAAAATCGTTTTGGCCCACTGTGCGCCGTTGCAGTATATTTAAAATGAATGTTGAATGTAATTTAAAATTTGTTGATAGATTTTTGAAAGTTGTTGATTTTTTCTTGTATATTGTTGAAGTATCTGAAATCTGTTGAAAAGAAATGAAATTAGTTGAACTAAATTTAAAAAAGGTACATATCGCTACGCAAAAACTCAATGTCCATTTGCATAATTTTTGCGTCCTGCCTTTAGGTTAAAGCTTGGAAAGAAGTTGTAGTTTGGTTGGTTGGTTTTCGAGGCCTTTAGTGGCCCGTTGTACGCCCCTTGCTCGGCAGCGTACCCTAAATTCCACTGTCAACCCAATTTATCCCCGTAACAAATTGGATAATTCGATTATACCCTGATTTCTTAACTTCTGCTAAATCTTCGCAGTAGTATGTTCCTAAGATTCTAGATCTTTTTTGCGTTAGGGCTGGGCATTGGCCGAGAACGTGTAATACGGCCTCGTCTTCTTCCCTACACGCCCTGCATAGACTAGTGTTTGTCCTTCCCATTTTTATGGCATGAGCCCTTAGTTTTGCATGTCCTGTCACAAGGCCAACAAGAAATTTCAGTTTGGCTTTGTTATGCTTAATGATCTTTTCAGATTCATGTACATTGAGAGTTCCCCAAAACGCCTTTTTATGGCGATGTTGGATCCCTCCCATTTTTCTTTGCGCCTCCTCGTTACCATGATTGCTTTTTTAATTTCCTTGATGGGTATGCTCAGGTTGAGCACTGAGACCCGGCACGTATATTAGGATGACATCGTTTTGTCTCCTTATTTCCGTGAGGGTATGTTTACACCCCTCTTTCGCTTTGGATTTTACCGCGCAGTTAGTTTATTGCAATCCTAGAGGATCTTACTCCCCTTTCTATTAGCTGTTTAGCTGCTATCTCGATCGCTGCGATTTCACATTGAACAACCGAGGAGTTGTTTATCCCTCCCCATAACTCCAGGTTAAGGGGGTAGCCAGGTTTGAAATTTTCAAAAAATTGAACTTTTTTTTTCTCAATATTTAGTCACTCTATAACCTCAGAAATAAGATAAAAACGACTTTTGATCTCATAGCGTATCAGAAGTGGCCGAAAAATGAATCACGCCGCCAAGCCTCGAGCGCTCGCATCTTACAATCGGCGTGTCGAGATGACCGTCTTATTGAAGTAGTATCTTACCGTCTTATCGTCTTTTCTCAGTATCTCAATCTAGATCCCGCGAGAACGAGCATTTTGAGGACGAAGAAGGACTATTGTACGGAGCAGGCATTGCTGATTAAAAGTGAGATAATTTGATTCCCATATTTCGACGATGAGACGTGTTTTTCGCACTTTATCTTTTAAACGCGTTTATCCCAAAACACATTTTTTTTGGGTTGTCGCCACGATTCCAGTTGATCTACTAGGACAATTTCATTCAATTTTTTTTTTTAAATATTCAGAAAAAGCTTAGCAATCGCATGAACCTCGGTCTTGATTTTCAAATAATATTTAATAACAATATGAAACAGTTCTTGCTTAAAATATGTAGAAAAAAAAGAAAAAATGACAAAAACTTGCACTATTTGTTTATTTATGAATTTTTTTCCATAACTGAGGTTCAGGATATAGCTATTTATGTGCTCTTTTATAATCAATTTTTGTTTTGTGTTTTAGATAACCCAAAGTTGAGAAATCATGGCAACCGTTTCTTAACATGGCGTCATCAGATCGGCCATAAATTAACCGGATGTTAATGAAAAATGAAAATAAAATTTTTTTTGGAAGTTATTAACATGTTAGAAAACATACTAAAAATTTGTAAATGTCAAATAAAGATTAATGTTAAAAAAATGTAGTTGAAAAAAGAGGTCATTGAAACCTGGCTACCCCCTTAAGTTCCTCACACGATATTCCAAAGCCACAGCCACGCTCGCATTTTGAGCCGTCCGTGTAAGTCGCGTGTTTTCTTGAATCACCCTATTGTTGATCCACTCACTTTTTGTCGATAACTGAGTTTTGCCTCCAAATTTGGATTACCAGTATTGAAGTCCCAGCAATCTTCTTCCTCAAACAGTCTCTTGATCGTAATTCCATTACGTACTCGGACGATCTTCTAATGTCGGGTTTACATTCCCCTTACCTGCAGTTTATTCAAACGTAAACGTATAGCCGACTTTACTGCTACTTGTTTAACATAGAATTCCAGTAGAGTTATATTTAGAATGACCTCCAAGGCCCTTGGTGTTGACCTGGTAGCCCCTGTTATGCCTAAACAGCACATACGTTGGGCCTGGTCTATAATCTTCTGGTTTCTGCCCACCTCCATCGCTTTCCACCAGACTATCGCTCCATGCGTTATCATGGGTCTGATTAGACATGTGTATATCCATTTTAAATTATAGGGGTGATAGTCCCCATACCTTACCTATAGCATTTCTACACGTCAATTCTACACGTTCTTCTTGTGTAGGTGCCTAGTCCAATTTAGTTTCCCGTCTATCAGCACACGCAGAAATTTGGCCTCATTCTTTAAGGTTAATATTAGTGTTTAGTTTTGATGTAACACACAATAATTTTTCAAATACAAAAAAACAACACGATCGAATCTTTGAAGTACGAACGACAAAATAGGCTAACAAAGTTGTTCAACTTATTCATTGTGAAACACAGAAACTAGGGCTCTCTAATGTAGCGGGCAGTACTCTTCATTTACAGACCAAAAGCCCGTTGTCCACTATGAAATATTCTTGCAGTGAACAACAGTTTATAATCAGATAGATTACCTATAATATCACACAGTTCGTAAAGAAGAATTAAGCGGCGACCCATGATTGTTTTCTACTGACAACAGATTACGCTAAAATAGGTTTACAAAGTAATATCGGTGGTACCGAATCGACCTTAACTTGTAAGTGCACTTGCAATCTTTCTCATCGAAACAAGCGAAACTTCATCTCACACAAGGCCTCACAAGTGGCTTCGGGAACTAAAGAGAGGATGATTCAAGGTTCAGCCTTTCTTGCAATTTTGACAATATCACAGATCACAAGGCCCGAATCAAAATTTACTAAAATTAATTTGTCACAGGAAGAATCGTTTTTTGACCGTCGAAACACTGGATAACAAAAAGCTCCGGTTTTGCGTTTGTCAAACTTGTTTAAAAACAAATATTTACTAATTCCAACAGATGCGTTATGTCCCACAAAGGGTTAAAAGAAAAAAAGTTGAATCGATAATAAAAGGACTTAAACTAAATCCTATTAGCATTTGAATCTATTAAAGCAAATAAAACACAAACCTTCAGCATCTTCGATTTCTTCTTCAACTTCTGGGTCGTCATATTCAGTCTCATCAATTTTGCGATTTTTCAATTTAACACCTGTTGCATCATCTTCTTCCTAAGAAAAAAAAAAGAAAAATTAAATACATGTTGCTTTAAAATTTTACCTTAAAATATTGTATCTGTATAAATTTTTTTTAGACTGCAGTATCAATGCGCTAAAAAATTTTTTTAACTTTAAATAAGATACATGAAATTACGAAGCAATATTAAAAGAGTAATCTTATAAAAAAAATTTTAAATAAATACAAAAGGGACTTTGGTGTATTTGATAAAACCTTCTTAGAAATGTATGTTGCTTTTTTTGAAAGACACCAGAGTTTATTAATTCACATCTTACAATTAGTCATTGTTAATTTCCATATATTTTTCGTATACTTCCGATGTACTTTCTATGTATTTCTGTGCACTTCTGTGTACTTTCAGTACATTTCCGTGTATTTCTGCGCACTTCTGTGTAATTTTCGTGTACTTCCATGCACTTTCCGTCTACTTCCGTGTACTTTCCGTCTACTTCCGTGTACTTTCTGTGTTCTTACCGTGTAATTTCCGTGTACTTTTCGTGTACTTCCGTGTACTTTCCGTTTAGTTTCCGTCTATTTCCGTGTACATTCCGTGTACTTTTCTTGTACTTTCCGTGTACTCTCCATGTATTTCCGTGTACTTTCGTGTACTTTCCGTGTAATTTCCGTCTACTTCCGTGTACATTCCGTGTACTTTCCTTGTACTTTCCGTGTACTTTCTGTGTACTTTCCGTGTAGTTTCCGTCTATTTCCGTGTACATTCCGTGTAGTTTCCTTGTACTTTCCTTGTACTTTCCGTGTAATTTCCGTGTATTTCTGTGTTTCCGTGTACTCTCCGTGTACTTTCCGTGCACTTTCCGTGTAGTTTCCATCTACTTCCGTGTACATTCCGTGTACTTTCCTTGTACTTTCCGAGTTATTTCCTTGTACTTTCCGTGTACTTTCTGTGTACTGCCGTGTACTTTCCGTGTAATTTCCGTGTACTTTCCGTGTATTTCTGTATGTTTCCGTGTACTTTCCGTGTACACGGAAATTACACGGCAATTTGAGGGTGGTAAATAGACACTGCCAAATTTTTGTACTTTTAAATAATAGCGCGTCCGATGTCAAAAAATTTGTAAACAAAAACAGCAAGAGAAATATTTTATTTAATGCGATACAATAATAGAAGACTGCACAATATACAAAAATGAACATAAGTAAAACGCAGACGAAGGTAATAGATAAATCTAAGAACACCAAATTATAAATCTAAAAATAAACACGCGAGCGCAGTATACTGCACAAGTGCTGCATGCACCTCGATCATAAGTAAAATACATATAAACATAGTTGTTGATAGAATAAGCAAATATTCAGGTCTACCGACGAAATCGGTCGACTTAAAATCTAGATCCAGACGAAAAATTTCATAATGACGAATTCAACGAGATTGGTCAAATGACTCTGCGGGTCGAATATATAGGACTCTTGATTACTTAACAGTAATTAATAAATAAAACATGTGCTCAAAGGTAGAATGGTAAGAATTTTATTTGCGTCCATTTATTTTCTATCCCTAGTTCTCCTTCGAGACAAGTAAACCTGCAATATAAGGTGGTGTCCGAACCACCAACATAACTCTTTTCGATTTTAGAACAGATACAGTAGTCAGATCTTACAAAAACGGTGCTCTAAGAAGAGAAATGTGGGCATGTGGAGAAAATAGATTTTTATAAGAGTGTGAGATTGCGGTTGAAACTAAATTGATTAAAGATGTGTTATCGGCTCAGTCGCATGTGTCAAGACTCATAATAAATGCGTAAACTTAAGGTATATTAACCACACATAAGGTCGCTTTCCGTTAAGTTGGCAGCATGAAAATTAAATAATATATTATTTAGGTTGTTCCAACAAAGCTCTGAAATTCACTCATCAAAATTATAAAGCTTTTCTAGTGTACCTGCCCCCCAAGGAGAGGCTTGAAGATCGCCCGTTTTTCGCCCATTGACCTATCTTTATATTGTAATATAACTTTTCTTTAATGTTTTTACTGTGAAATATCAAGTACTAAGATTTATGATATGTTTTTGTAAAACAAAATAGCTACTCAAATAACCATTCGAAGGTCAACGCAAGTTAAACACGTTTGCGAATACACGCGATGACTTAGTTGCACAAAGTTTTTTGTTTTCTATCATAGATGCGCTCAATGAACCAAAGTAAACAAACCTCTATTGACAAGTGTTTCAACTTTACTCATCAAGGAAAACAGAAATATTAGGTCTGTCCGAGTCAAAAATTCATTTAGAGCCATTTTGCACTCTACTTGTGTTATTTGAGAAAAGAGTAACAATCTTCTTGCGCTTTTTGTGTTCTTTGAGAAAAAAGTAGCAATCTAGATTACTTTAGAGCTAACTTTTCTGCTCCTGTTTTAAAAAAGGTGCAGCTTTTTGACGTTTAAGCTCGAGTGATTTGGAAATGTTTGACTTTTTGTTAATTAAGTTAAAATTAAAGTATTGTGCTGCAAAATGCAGAAATTACCAATGGTAAATTCTTGTGGGAAAATATTTTATGTGACATGCTCGCCAGATACAACAAAAGAATTAGAGACAGGTTTGTTGTCTAAAAATTTTTTGAATGTTAATTATATTCAAAACACAATGACAGTCAGCTGTTAAGAGTGCAGTACGGCATCCAATCTGATTTTGCTACTCGGATAAGAGTACAGCTGTGCATTGCTATTTTATATCCTGCTCTTTTTGCATCCGAGTAGAGTCGAGCCGAGATCTGCGCCACTCGGAGTGGCGTCCGCGAACAAACCTATTATGGTTCATTCGGGACATAAGAATACAGCTACAAAAATTTACAAAATGCACCGAAAACGGTAAAAAAAATCAACAAACCTGCTATTTTGTTGATATAACTTACTGTAATATTTATTGGATAAATTATATTTGTATGTTAAGTTCTATTCTTGAACTCTAATCAGATACAAAATAAATTCTTAAATAAAAACTACTAATTTTCACTACTATCATGGGCGAAAAAAGGCCAATCTTTACCCATCTCCTTTGTGACATAGGCAAGGCTTTTTTCCGGTTTATATATATAAATATCCTAAGAACAAAAATACTACTTCATCCTCATCTTTTGGAGAATATTTAAATATAAATGGTTTTCATTCCTTTTAGGGGAACATTGCTGTGATCGCGATTCCCTAGAGCGTTTAACGTTTTGTTTGTAGGTCCTATTCCAAGTCTCAATTATAGCGACGTTTAGTTTTTATACTGCCATATTCTAAATTTTTCGCATTAATTTCACGCACAACAACAGTGGCTAAGCAATTTTTCTTGGGGCTTTGGCTTAAGGGGGAACCTTAATTTTTATGGATTTTTTTTATTGCTTTAAAAATTCACTATCTAAAAAAATATATTTTCAAAGTTTTACGCTCAACAGAAAGTCTAAAAGTCCGTAAATAGTCACCGAAGTGATGCACTCCAACAGTACCAAGAGCACTTTAAACTCTACTTAAGACCGAAAACTTTAATTGCGTTTTTCTTGAAACGTATTTTTTTCCGCGCCGTGGAGTATCACTTAAAAAATAATAAAGCAATCAACTTGAAATTGCACAGATATTCTTTAACTAACCTAACATTTTTTATTAATTGTTATAATAAAAATTGTTTTTAACGATTTGTTTATAAACAAAAAATTTCTTTTTATTCTTTTTGTCCTCAAATTTTTATTTTTTTTTTTTTGTTAATTTTGTTTTGTTGTTTTTTTGTTCATGCAAAGCGGAATGACTTATTTTAATGAATTTAAAAAAAATTTGTTTCGTTCTTTTTAGTTAACTACAATGACCTGGGCGTTCCACGGCGCAAACTCGAGAAGTCAAGTTTGATCAGCTGTATCACCGCCATTTTTTTTTAAATAATAAAAAAATTTTTGTGTATACATTTAAACGTCAAAATTATTATGTGATTCCATTCATAGCAATAAAAGCTCTCAGTTTTTTGTAAAAAATTATTGAAAAACCTGTTGTCTCGAGGAGGTTCCCCCCTTAAAGAACATTGAATTATTCTAATCCCGTGAATATTAAGTCACTGCCAAGGGCCTCTATGGGTATGTTGTCGGCCACAGGTTGTGGCTAATCCAGTAAAATTTCCTTCGTTGAATTTTTTCGTCGAACCTTTTCTGCCAGCATATTTTTAGAACTTATCGTAAGCTACTGATGAAAACTTGAAGGCTCCTCGTGTTGGACTGTGTGACATTAATATTTCGCAGCTGTATTGCTTTTACAGTGGAATTGAACAACTTAAATTTAGTTTTAATTGAGATTGCCGTTTCTTCGTATTTTCCCTATTGTGAAAAAAGTACCACAAGTTGTCGAGAGCTATAAAATTCGACGAAAAGCTCATTATTGCCGTTCGAAACTTGTTTTATTCCTTGTCTGCCGATGACTAGGCCGATTCAAGTAAATAGCTTCGAATAGAGTAAAATAGCTTATTCATTGCGTGTAAAACTCGCCTTTATTATCATCTTCTGAAACTTCAAGCATTCATTCAAGCAAGCGTAACACTGCATTATTGTAGTGTCTGTTAATCTGGTAAAGAGACGTGCAGCGACAATCCAACCAACATAATACTACTGTTCACCAGCTAGTAAGACTAGACATATCTTCTTTCTTTATGCGTAATAGGAATAGTATTTAACTTTTCGTGTTTTATTTTTTACATATACAACTTACTTTTACATAAGTTGCCAGAACTGAAATTATTTTTTCTCTCTTGTCATGTACAAAAAGAAATTAAACAAAACTTTACTAAAGACTAATTTACTGCATTGGCGTGGTTCGGATTCTCGTTAAAAACTAAAATTTACCTCATTTTCTTCTTCGGATGAATCAACAATTTCGATTGCTTTTTCCTTTTCAGGTTTATCGTCGAGTTCATCGTCTTCGTGTTGTTCTTTATCTTTTGTGCCATTTATTTCAACCCTAGGGATTGGTGGGTGGGATGAAAAAATATCTGGGTATAAATTCATTTTGCATTAATTACTTACATCTTGTCACCGCGTTTTGTCGACTTCCCTATTGCTCTGAACATAGATTTAAAGAAAACCTCACTCATATATTTCATAATTTGTTTTGGTTTTACGCAATAATCTTCCTGATAGGCATCCCTTGGCAAAAATTCAAATAAAAGTGTGTATTCGAATGATCTATCCGTTTCAAGAACAAGCCTTCTTTTAACATTTATAGCTAAAATTAAAGTTTTTGTTTTAATTCAAAAGACAGAAAAAAACCCTTTACATTTTAAAACGTCAGCAACAGTGACTCTGTTCAATTTAACTCTAAGTTTATCGGCGTGTTTTATTTGATTTTGTATAAATGGAATATCCATTGATGGAGTTTTGATGTTCGACGATGCTAACATGAGGATTTCTCTAAGACGGGGAATACCGAGAGTGACATTCATTTCACCTCTACCAGCAAAATGGAATGTATTAAGTGTCATCTGGGTAGAGGGTTCTCCGACCGATTGCGCAGCTAAAAGTCCCACGGGCTCACCAGGAGGAGCCATTGACTTTATACTTTTGATATATAATATATCTGCAATTTCAGATTTTCTCTGCGGTTCGTTCTGCACATATACGCTCATAAGGTTTTCTATATATTCATTTACAGCTCCATAAATATTATCTGCTTTAAATTTAGAAACTAGTGGGTCCGGACATTTTGAATACTTTTTCTTGTACCTAAAAACGTAATAGTAACAAGCTAATGAGTCAAATACACAAGAACTCACTTTTGTTTTTTAGTTTCGTCAGTTTTGTTCCACAGATTTATAATTTTTTCATCAATTCTCAATCTACCAGTTTTACTATTAAGTTCTTCAGGATTATCGACTTCAATTTCATCACGAACCTCGATAGAAAATTTTTGAAAAGAAGAATATCTTCGTTTTTCTTTAGGATCGCCATGCTTCTTACGCCAAGATTTTAATTTCTTTAAATGTTTATGAATCTTCTGCAAATCCTCTTCGTTTTTTATTTTATCAATTTGAGAAGCGTGTAAGATAACATCCTTATTTTCATCTAAAAATTTTAGACTTTTAAAATTAAAGTATTTTGCTTTAGAAATGTCCATTCCATCCTCGCCATACATAAACTATTAAAATGCTATTAGATTCTTTTCAGTGATGAAAATACGACAAAATACCTGAACAACACTATTATCACTGTCTCGCACTGTTAAGTCGTAGCCTACTGTCAGTCCTTCTAAATGTTTAATTAAACATCGCTGTAAGTATCCAGACCTGCTTGTTTTAACAGCCGTATCAATTAAACCCTAGAAAAATATAAAATAAATGTAAACAATATATAAAGTGAAAGGTTCAAGGTGGATGTCCAGAGACTAAAAAATTTAATTTAAAGTTTTGTAATGACAATTAATTTATAAATTTTTTTTAATTATTCGACGCATCATCTTTCCATATCTGTCAGTTTTGTTGGTTCCTGGACATAATCAATTAAATGTCAAGCACGTAATTCATTTAACCTAGCGGTCGCACGGGTCCCAAATACCAGAGCTTCTTCTCTCCTATGTAACTGTTTACCTTGCCAACCCCGTTGGTACTGCTGCCAAAACCTCAACAAAAATGAGTTAAGGACGAGTGAAAAAGAATTCCACGAACCCTAAGGGCACTATCTGAAGTCATCTAGGCCTAGCATGGGTATGACAGAGCTCTTCGAGTATTTCTCCCTCTCCGTCTCTGTCTCTCGTGCGATCACCGCCGGGTAACAAGAGATAAAAACAATAGAATGCGAGTGAAGTCTATACTTAACTTAAACCAATTAATAATACAAAAATAAACGGACATTAAGCAAAACCAATATTATTTTCAAACTGTTTTGTGTGTTCCTTTCTTCATTTGACGGTAAGACAAGACTTGGTTTTAAATATCTCAAGAATGTTACAAGTTCTAGCTAATTCTTAAACAGATTAACATAACACAGGGTGAAATTTAAAATGAATTGCTGTCCAAATGATGAAATATTCAACTGAAAAGAAGTTTAGGGTCTTTTATCAGAAATTAATAGGACATTACCGTCAATATGACTGAAGGCTCAAATTTGTTTCTTTAAATCTAAAAATCTTTCAACTGTATTTTCTGTTTTAAAATAGTAAGTAATTTGATATAAAATACAATTAAAATTTTTTATATATATTTGAATAAAACTTACTTCTCGCCCTGCCATACAGTGAAAGAAAAAATCTTGCGGCTGAATTCCACTCATAAAACGCCCATCAATAAAACCGCCAGATTTTGGAGATGTTTCAAAAGTTGCAAAACTGGGAAGAGATTTACCTGCAATTTATAATTAATTCTCAAATTATCTTGTTTATTATTAAAATTAACCGACTTACCAGAAATCATAAGGGGTGGTCGTTTACCCTCTAATTCAATTTGCCCGAGTAAGCAAGAAATCTGCATAGTATTGACCATTGAGCCTTTAGCACCGGAAAGAACCATAAGTTGTAAATTATTAGACGGAAATTTTGTTATTAATCCACTTGGTAAGCACGTCTGATTTATCTCATTTGTAAATTGATCAAGAGCTGTTTTATATGTTCGATCCAAAATAACTCTAAATTTAGGATCCTTCACGTATGCTTCCTCTAAATTTGCTGCGAGAACATCCAACGGTGGGGTCTCTTCGAGCTGTAAAGCAGAAGCGGCAACATCCTTTCCAACTCTTCGACATTCTTTTATAATTTTTTTTCTCTTTTCATCGGCTTGAGTGGTCACTAAAATATCTTCCACACCTAAAGTAAATCCTTCACGCTGTAGGAAATGCGTAAATAGCTTTGTAAATGATGTTAAAAGTCGAGTAGAACAAAATCCACCATATAACTCGTACATACAATGAATTAAACCATATTTAGTAGCGCCATATTGTTCTTTATCAAGAACTCCAACAAATAGTTCACCATTACGAATTATAACTTGACTTTCGGACATATCAATGTTCTTAAGCGGAGTACCACCGCAAACCCATCTACGTGCTCGATCTACTTGCCAAATTTTTACATTAATTTTGGCTGCTGACGATAAATTGATAGCGGGATATCCTGCTGGTATTAAATTTTTAATAACAGTAGAGAGAACTTGTTTTCCTGACCATAGCCTCATTGGTTTTAATATAGTTGGAGGTAGCAATTTTATATTGCCTTTAATATGTCCGAGTGCTTGGTAGACAAGTTGTTGATAATCTTCTCTATTAAAAAAGCGCCCTCTTATAGACAATTTCACTCCAGATATTATATGGTCTTGTATAAGACCGCCCAAAGGCGTTCCATCTTTTGGTACCAGGTATTGATTTTCAACATTTACTATATTGTAAGCTTCACTTCGTGCAAGTTCGTTTTGGGGAAAGTGAGCATTCATCTCATCACCATCAAAATCAGCATTATATGATTTACAATTTGAATAATGCAATCGAAATGTTTTCTCTCCTTCCAAAATTCTAGCCTTGTGAGCCATTATACTTGGCTTGTGCAAAGTTGGTTGACGATTCAACAACAAAATATCACCATTTAATAAATGTCGATGGACTATTTTTGTGCCATGTTTAGGAGTTGTTAAAAGCACTTTGGCTAGACTCTCTCGTTTTGCAGGATTATCCGGAGGAATTAAAACTTTATAACCTTTTTCGTCTTCTATATAAATTGCCCTAATTAAAAAGATATTTAAAACTTGTTCGAGTACAAAAGCAAATCTTACCCTGGATGAATTTCAGGGCCATTCATAACCATTTTTCGCAACTCTGATATGTTCCAAGGTGTTACTGGCACAGGGTACGAAAGTTTCCGTGCAAACATATCAGGAATTCCAACTTCTTCAACACAGATATTTGGATCTGGAGTTATAACTGTTCTAGCAGCATGATTAACACGCTTTCCCATCAAATGCTTACGGATTAGACCTTCCTTCTTTTCTAGCACCTAATTCAGATAAAAAATAACTGACATTAACATGACTTAACTAAACTTAAACTCGAATATGAATATTTAAATAGTAAGTTTATTTAACTTTCCATTTTTAGTTTGAATTATCAATTAATTATTTATTGAAATATTTTTTAAATAGTTCAATGACGTCAATGGGCTTGTTCGGTAGAGTGAGGGACTGAGCCTATTCTCACTTTGCGCTTATTTGTAGAATTCCAATGCGAACCGAACGGACCTGCATTGAGGGAATTTTTGACGTTTAACACTTTGACCTTTATGAGTTTTTAAATTAAAATTTGTTACAAAATGGATAAAATATTATTTGCGAATATTTTAAAGTAGAACAATTCACTAATTAGCAAATGCAATTCTAATCTTAATTTAGAACGTGCGCTAATTTTCTGTGAAAACTGCTGCGAATCAAACAAACAACAGCTGACTAATGTCAAATTCAATAAGCTAGATAGTGAGTGAACAATTTTATGGCTCACTTCCCTACTATTTCCCTCACTTAGAGCCTCACTAAGATATTTAACCGAACGATATCTCTACGTAGCCCCTAGGAAGCCCCTCAGTATATCGAACGCGACCACTGACGAATTCGAACAAAATAAATAAAAGATTTCTATTTTTATGCTAAAAGGGATTTTTCTTAGTTGGGTCTTTTAAATTAAGAAAGACCAAACTTAATTTGTGTACTTCGAGTACTACCGTTTTTTAAAATCCCATTATCCACTTCAGAGTCATAAAAGTGTATACTGAAGCAATAGGTCTTAGATTATTTAAAAGGGATGACACAGAATTTACAGCAAACAAAATATACAACATATTTGCAAATAAAATTAAAAAAAGGTAAATTTAGCTTAAAGTGGTTTGGAGCGTTACTATGAATAATGATTATTTTGAAAGTTGCAAAATTAAATAAGAAGGAGTTTGGAATGAAATTTGTGAAGTAAAATATTCTGGAATTCTTTAAAAGGTAGTTGAAATTTCTTAAAACCCTGGAGAGACTTAGAGATGTCTACATTAAAGATATAATCGGGGCTCTCTCTTTCCCTGCATGCATATAATAAAGGTAAGTCCGTCGAGACAGCATTGCATGAACTAATCGTTAATATAGAACGATAAATCTTGCACAAGGAATTTACCCTTGCAGCTTTCCTTGACATTGAAGGTGCTTTCAAAAACAGAGGCGATTACGGCATCATTGAGGAGGCTGGATCTAGGCAGTTCCCTTATCGAGTCTATAGATCTTATGCTCAAAGGCAGGATCAACGTGTAATTCCAGCTTAGGGGAATCCACCATACAAAGGGTGACAACAAGTAGAGGCACACCACGCATTTGCCAGATTACTGCAGTATTTTTCAGACAGAAAGTGTGGCTATAACGGTAAAATTGTACTGTCAAAAGAACAAAACATTGTCTTCGGATGATATATGTATCTTCACAGACAGTCAGGTTGCTATTAAATCTTTCATGAGAGTGTATACGACCTCTAATACTGCCAGGATATGACGCTCAATTCTGAATGATATGGCTGAGCGCCTTAACGTACGTCTCATACGACAATTGTAGAGCCGATGAGCTAGCGAGAATCGGCACTACTCTACTAGACATAACCCACCAGCTTGGTAAGTTGCTAGTCACATGTAAGCTGGAAAATAAACAAGCATCCCTTAAGATTGCTAATGATAAATGGCAAAGGGAACAAATCTGCCTTTTTCCCCGGCAGATCTGGCCGATGGTTGACCTAAAACAATCAAGAGAGCTAATCTCGTATCAAATGACTTTTGCTCCAAATGAAACCAAGGTTGTTTCCGATTCTGATATTAATCAGTATCACATTCCTGGATATCACTTAGTGCCGCTCTTCTCTGCTCAGAGGGAAATCGCGGTTTATATTAGAAATTATGTGCCATTCTCCCATCTCCCTCAATTCTCTTCTACTAATCCAGAATTTAATTATGTCTGCATTAGATTTAAACTTTATCGGCATATCATTCACTTCTGGTTTTCATACCGAAGCCCGAATATATCTGACACTGACACTGTGTGCTCCTTTGATAAGCTGTCTTCCTATATCGATAAGATTTTTTGGAAACATCCCCTTCTTCTGAAATCGTTCTTGCTGGCGATTTCAACATCCACAACACACAGTGGCTCAGGCATTCTTCTACCACAAACCCGTCTGGAAGACACGTCGAATTATTTAGTGAGTCCTTCAATTTATAACAACCCATTTCAGTAGACGGAGTGAATATACCCAATTCACCCTCCCTAAACATCTTGGGTATCGAGATATCCAGCAATCTTAGCTGGACTGATCATATATTTGCAATCGCTAAAAATGCGATGAAATGTTTGGGTTTTCTACAGAGATGTAAGAAATATTTCACCCCACCTGACTTAGCGCTGATCTACAAGTCCCACATTAGGCCTAGACTTGAATATAATTCCCATATTTGGGCAGGGGCCGGACACACCGCACTGTCCGCGTTAGACAAAGTCCAGCGTAAAGCTGTTAAGCTTATTGGCGATCCCTCAATCTCTGAGGGTCTTGACTCTCTGGAGCATCGACGGAATGTCGGTTGTCTCTCACTCTTCTATCGTTATTTCCATGGCCGTTGTTCTAACGAAATTGCTAGCCTGATTCCTTGTAGACTCATGACAACGCGCGATACAAGATCAACAAGCCGCTCCCACCCCTATACTCTCCAGGTCAAATTTGGACGTACCGTCAAATTTCGGGAATCTTTTCTAAGCAGAACAACACGAATGTGGAACAGTCTACCATCTTCTGTTTTTCCCTCGTCTTATCAGCCTGAAACTTTCAAACGGGGCGTACATCGACACCTCCTTCACCCAAACTCCTAACCCATTTCCCTCATCCTTAATTCCTTTCCTGCCAAGGCTGTGCTTAAGCATCATAGGGCATCCCCTGAGCTTTGGCATCATCATATATAAAAACAAAAAAAACAAAAAAAACTGGTTGAGTGTCCGACTCGTGTTCCAGTTCTCCACCTCCTCTCTGACAACGCCTAACCTAAATTCCACCAAAAGGGTAGTGTGGCATTATAAAAATGCTGATTGGGCGGGACTTAATAAATATCTCAGAGAGCTGGATTGGTCTGATTGCTTTTCTAGACGTTAACAAAAGCACCGATTATATCTTGAACATCCTATGGTTGGGAATGCATCGCTTTATTCCTCATAGCTTCAAAAACATAGAACCAACTAAGTAAAATTGGTTCAATAATGACTGTTTCGCAGCCATTAAAAACAAGGAAGCAGCCTTCCAGGCATATAAATTGTGCCCTTCCGAGGAATTGAGACGTATCTA
Organism: Leptarthrus brevirostris; assembly: GCA_964036015.1. Taxonomy (NCBI): domain Eukaryota; kingdom Metazoa; phylum Arthropoda; class Insecta; order Diptera; family Asilidae; genus Leptarthrus; species Leptarthrus brevirostris. The sequence goes on along the minus strand of OZ038372.1, from coordinate 113,947,334 downwards.
TAAGGATGCGCGAAATATTTGCAGTTCAGTAATTAGTCGGGCAAAGTTCAATTTCGACCAGAGCGTTAGACGGAACGTTGTTCTGCTCAAAAGGGTTGTAAGGGCTTCTGGTCTCTAGTAAAAACAGCAAAGAACAATTTCACCTGTTCGTCAACACCACCACTCATTTGTAATGGGAATGTTTTCACTGACTCATTGGACAAGGCCAACCTTTTTGCTGCTAATTCGTACTTGCCACCTTCATCGCAGCCACTTCCATCTCCATCACAGTGCACTAGTACGCAAAAGCCGCTACACTTTCGCACTCGGGAAGTTTTTAGGGTACTTTCGAAACACGACGTGTCCAAAGCTACTGGCCCTGATGGTTTGGATAAACCTCTGCTCAAATTTTTTCACCTGTCATATTCAACAGGAATGTTTCCAAGTGTATGGAAACTTGCTCATGTCCAGCCGATATAGCACTAACTTCGATCATATCTAAAGTTTTTGAATCGCCCATCAACTCTCAGTTGATGAAATATCTAGAAAATAACAACCTCATCAACGATTGCCAGTACGGCTTCCGCGCTGGCCGCTCAACCGGAGACTTACTAATGGCTCTAACGGAGCGTTGTAATCATTGTCTTCATAATTTTTGTGAGTTCGAAATCGTCGCTCTTGATATTTCAAATGCTTTTGATAGAGTCTGGCATGCTGCCATTTTAGCCAAACTTGAAACATTTAGTCTGCACCCTACCCTCGTTAAATGGATAGAGAGTTTCTTGGCAGACCATTCAATCCGTGTAGTAATTGGCGGTGTTGCATCTGATTTCTACGAATAAATGCCGGTGTACCTCAGGGCTCAGTTCTTTCACCAACCTTATGTCTTCTTTTTATTAATGATCTTTTATCTCTTACTCTCAATCCTATTCAAAGTTTCGCCGACGACAGCACCTTTGATTTCGCGTACTCATTTGATTCTGTAATGAATTCACAAAAAAAATCGTGTTTCGTTCAATGCATCAAAAAGTCAATGCTGGTGAACTGGGCGTTTTTTAGGGACATTAACCCAAAAAAATGCTCAGTTCACCCCAAACTATTTCATTCGATGGAGTGAATATACCCAATTCGCCCTCCCTAAACATCTTGAAATGCTTGGGTTTTCTACAGAGATGAAAGAAAAATTTCACCCCATCTGACTTAGCACTGATCTACAAGTCCCACTAGCGTAATTCTTTGCAGCATCGAATGAATGTCGGTTGTCTCTCACTCTTCTATCGCTATTTCCATGGCCATTGTTCTACCGAAATTGCTAGCCTGATTCCTTGTAGACACATGTCAACGCGCGATACAAGAGCTACAAGTCGCTCCCACCCCTATACTCTCCAGGTCGAATTCGGACGTACCGTAAAATTTCGGGAATCTTTTCGAAGCAGAACAACACGAATGTGGAACAGTTTACCATCTTCTGTTTTTTCCTCGTCATATGATCCCGAAACTTTCAAGCGGGGCGTACATCGACACCTCCGTCACTCCACTTCCTAACCCATTTCTCTCATCCTTAATTCCTTTCCTGCCAAGGCTGTGCTTTAGCAATATCATAGATAAAAAAAGAGGAGTTGCCAATATAAGGAAGAAGAGGAAACCATCCCTCACTACCTCTGTAACTGCATGGCTCTAGCCAACCGCAGGAACCATTAGTAGAACTAGATCTACTTTTGTCAGGGATCTAGTTCGGTTTATCAGGAGCTCCAAATGGTTTTCATTTTCATGATAAGGTTGAAAAACTAGTCCCTATATGCCCGACTCTAGCTAACCGCAGGAGCCAGTATTTTTGAGCACCGCGAACTGGGGTTCTACTGGTAACAAGGATCTATCTCGGTAAATCACGAGCTCCCAGTCTTCACTAACACTAACTTTTCGGAAAATATTTTGCTAATGTACAATTTATGATAAATTTTTTTTTATGGCTCTAGTGTATAAGTGTTTATATTTTGTAGAAAACCCTTTTTAAAGTATTAACCCTTCACATATTTTCTTAATCTACTGGATAAGCCTCCTACATCTTTCCACAAGTATACCTTTCCATGCCAGACTACAGTTTTTAAATCTTCCCAAATGTGTTCGGTATAGTTTAGATGTTTACGATATGATTGACATCTGTCTACATTGAACGACCATATCGGAGGAGTACTATACTTATATGTGCTGTTCGTCGCGATATCCTGTAGTCTGCTGTTAAGCTTTCGGATTCGATTGATTTGGAACTTTTATTTGTTGATCTAAAATTACTTAATGTACTTATTGTATCTTCTTTCATTCCTCCGGGAGCGACCAAAAACATTTATGAATTACTTGATTAGCCTCCCGGTGATGTGGCGGTAAGTGCTTTTTATGACAATCATATACTTGCAAAAGGTTCTCATTTCTCGAACAAAAAAATTCTTTTTCTAGTCGGTCTTGGCTGAATAGTTTCCGAAAACATAGTAAAAACATAAAATAAAGCTTGAAAGCGATTATGCTTATCAAGGAGCGATTCCGATTTTTATAACTTATTGCATTATTAATTCATTTCTGACATTCAAGACTTGATGAACACTAAGCGTAGCACCGAGGGCTTAGGTAATAGCGAGAGAAGAGGATCTCATGCGGCCTGATGGTGTTCCTGTTTCTCTTCTAAAGAACTATGCTGCTTCTTTGGTGTCTGTCATTTGTTATTTATTCAATTTATCTTGTCTTTCCGAAATCTTAGAAAACATTACTTTACAAGAAGGGCATGTGATATTTCCAACCACAGATCCTCTGCTAACTTTTGTTGCATTGCTAAGGTTTTTGAGGCATTTGTTTTGCATGTATTTTAATTTCATTGCAAACCGAGTCTTCGTACTTTCCAGGGTGGTTTTATGAAAGGTAGGTCAACCACGACCTTCTGGAATTATCTAATTTCTTTCTTGGAGGGATTCTCTCATTTGGCCTCCGTACTTACATAGATAGCCTTAAACTCATAATTTCCGATTTTTGTTAATTTTCTGCTCACGTTTTTTTATCAAAAATTTTGCGGTGAATATCAGAATTTCTTCTGTGATCTCTTTTAGATACTCTGATGATTTAGCGGCCCGCAAATTCAGAAGATTTACGATGTGTCTTCTTCTTTGAATATTATAACTTGTAGCCGGGTCTCTGTCCACTCAAAAATATACTTACACGTTTATTCTTTATTACCGAAACGTTAATCAAAGTAGAAAGTGCCACTAAGTTCATGATGGTTGCAATTACGCTGGAAGCATTTCAGTGGAATTAGAAGATAAAAGCGAAAAGGTGTGTAATACAGTGTTGTTAACAGTATTTCCAATTAGTTGTCCGTAGTTCTATATTCCGACCTGAAATTGCTTTCTAATTGGGGTTTATTTTCTTGAAGATAGAAAGTAGAAAAGCAACCGCGTCGTCTGCAAAGAGCAAGACCTTGGAAAACTGCAACGTCAACAATTTTGTCTTACAATAAGATAATTTTCAATGCCCATAATTTTATATTTTCCAAAGAATACGAGGGTTGCTTCTTAAGTTTTGAGATAGACAACTTAAATTAAATATTTATGATCGAAAATCGCTTTATTGTTTTCCAAAATGTTCTCCATGAAGATCACTACACTTTTGCGTGCGTTTGAACCAATTTTCGAAGTACTTTTTCCACTCCGATTGAGGTACCTTCAAAACATGTGATTTGAAAACATCAACCGCTTCTTTAGGCGTCGAAAAACATTGACCTCGCATTTTATTTTTGATCTGCGGGAATAAGAAGAAATCATTGATTGCCAAATCAGGACTGTACGGCGGATGACCCATCAATTCGATGTTTTGAATGCTCAAAACTGCACTTGTTTGAGCCGACGTGTGAGAGCTTGCATTGTCATGGTGGAAATTGATTCATCTTCTGCGATTGGTTTCCCTTATTTTTCCAAACACTTCTGGCAAACAAATGGTGGTGTACCATTCAGAATTGACCGTTCTACGTTGCTGTGATGGCACGGTAGTAACATGTCCAATTTTTCTGAAAAAACAGGCGACCATTTGCTTCGAAGTGCTTCATTTGTTAGATTTGGCTCGTCGTTTGATTCGTCGCTTGTCACGATCTTATAGACGTCTTTTGAAGCACCGCGATTTAATTTTTTCAACATTGCTTTGCAACAATCGACACGATTCTTTTTTGGAGCGATTGTCAAATTATGCGGTATGCAACGCGAACAAATCTTTTTGACGGCCAAATGTTAATGCAATATTAGGTCTGTACGCATGTCTTTTCTTGCATAAGTACAAACAGCTGTTCGGTGTTTTTGTTTAGAAAGTGAGGTTAGATTGAGTGACTGTTTCATAGTGAATTGATTGAATAAAGTTATAAATATAGTATAATTTGGTGATTAAAATGATTAGATTAACAATTTATAATTAGAAGTGCAGTTTAAATAGATTCCGTGTGTTCCGCGAATTTTCATCTTCTTGATTTTTACGAAGTTGCATGACATGTTCCCTCGATTTTTTGGTTTGTGGACACTTTTTCTCCCACCATATAAGTAAGTATTTACACGGAAATTTTGTGCACGAAAATCGATGGAACAGACCTATTAGATCTGTCTGTTTACTCGAAAGTTTTTACACAAAATCTAAAGTTTTCGTCCACACTGCGTCTCTTTACTTTTGGCCTTGAAGAAATTTTACAGTCGAGTAATTTCCCCTTCTGTCCAAATTTTACACACGCTGATGAGTGTGGACAAAATTTCGCCAGAATTCTTCTTCTTCTTCTTTTATGTTTGACAACTTTGATGTTTGGCAAGATACAGCTTAGAAATAAAAATTGAATAAACACGTAGAACTATTAACTTTTTCAGTAAATTGTTATTCATTTTTATTTACTTTTACGATTTCTTGTAAACGCCCTGATCTTTGCACTGAAATTTACTTTTGACTTCGATGAAATTCGTCCTGTAGCTAAGTGCGACTACGATTGAATTCGGAAAACCAGCTAATAACGATGGATCGAGATAGTGCTTCATTACCAAAAGTTGAAGCGAGTTGATCGGCATACTATTGTTGGTTTAATCCACGTCGAAAGTCATAGAAAATCATTGCACGAAAATGTTCACGATTTAATTCCATTTGTTGACCAAGATGAATGTACCTGTAAACAACACAAATAGCACTCGTATGATAAACGGTTGCCATATCTCAAAACTTAAGTTGCAACCTACTTATCTCTAGGTCTGTTCCCTAACAAGAACTAGTGATAACTCGTGCTCACTAAATGAAACTGAAAGCTCTTTTTGAATTGTCAAATAAACTTCCCCTCAAGCACTTTTTAAAACTGTAAATTTTCTCAGTGTTATTAGTTCTGTTTGTTTCGCTGCATGAAAATTGCAGAAGTAGTGTAGAGCGTAATCGGTGTGACGTCAGAAGTGTAGGAATTTGCCCTACACTAACGTCAGCGAAAGAAACATTTTAAGTGTAATTTTCTATCAATAATATTTAACGGAACGTGGTTTGGTTAATAAAATTTTTTAATATCACAAATAAAACGGAAAAGAAATTATGTGTGACTCGTCTGATAATTAATTAAAATCATTTCAATTAAGACCGTCTTTGTTTGACAATTGCCTAACAAATGTCAAATATCTGCCTGCACTCACTGCACTTCATCCAAAGCAAGTGCAGAAATTTCCACATTTTTGCAGCGAAACAAACGTTGTGCAGTTGCACTAAGTTTACACCGAGAGCGAAACAAACGCCGTTTGTCGTTTGCTCCGTGTTATGAATTGTCAATTGCATTGAATTGTCAGTTGACATTTCTTATTCTTGGAACTGAAAAGCACTCTGCGTTCCTCAACTCAGTGAAGTGTTGTCCCCACCAACATCACTGCACTTTTTGTCACTTAAAGTCAGGGAACAGACCTTTTATTAACGGTTTCAAGGGGTCGTTTGAAGTTTCCATTGCAAAATTGACTTTAAAAAGAATAGTGGATGTGTGCTAATAGGGCAACTGTGACATACATGTTCCGTTGTTGTTAGCAATGGAGACGCCCAAAATATACAATATACACTTGTTCATATTCATTAGGTCTGTTCCTCTGATTATCGTGCAACAACTTTCTATGTGAGTGGAAGAGAACAATTTTTTCAAAACAGTGTGTAACGAATTTCAACCAATAAGACGACAGAAATGACATATTATTAAACAGCATGAAGGGAAAGTCATGAATTCAACAAAACTGGCGCCATTTTTCGAGACCAAAAAATGTAGGGAACAGAAAATGTGCAACTTCGGGCACACTCCTGTGAATGAGTTGTATAATGAAGATAAGTGGCAGACCTATGACATTCACGAGTCATCAAACTGTAAACACGATAAATTTGTTGAGCCGGTGCGTTCTAAACCGTAACTTTTTGCTGTTCAATAAAATTCTTAAGTTGTCCGGACTAGTTCGCATAGTTTTCAATACTGTTTATTAAGCCATTTGACCGCGCAAGTTAGATCAGAATTTTCTGACTGCTTTGAAATAACACTTAGTGAGACGAGACATGCTTAAAAAAATTTCAAAAAATGCGGACAGAGTTTGCGCCTTTAACAATTTTCACGAATGTGTGCAAAAAACACCACTAGGTCTGTTACTTGAGTTGAGTTTTCACCCATATTTCAATAAGACAAGCAAGCATTGCGTGCAATTGTAGGCTTATTAAGACTGAATTAACAAACTAACAATTCAAAGAATATTACAAAATGTCTGAAACAAAACAAATATTATATTTCAGTTCTACTTACTTGTTTTAATCCCCGCAAATTTACTTTATCAGTATTATCTCCATCATCTAATAAACAATCAATTCGCTCCTGCAAATCTTGCCACGCATAGTACATTTTTTCAAACGGGGTGTCTCCTCGACAGTACTCATAAAGATCCTTTTAAAGAATTAACATTGCTTACAAAAAGTCAAAGCTTTTCCTAAAAAAGGAATACATTACCTTGCAGTCTTCAGTTAATTCTTTTTCTATATTTTTTATGTTTATAAGAATAGATCGCAACACATAATTTGCTTCGATAATGTTTTTATAAGCAACAGTATGCGGATGTTCTAGGATCTGATCCAGGACACAATTTGTTGGTCTGGCCCTTGGTGGAGTTACTACAACTGCTTTCATAAAGAACATATCTAGAGGATGTTTAACAAAACTCGAAAAACTCTTTAGTATTGGAAATAATTCTTTTAAAATGTCTGAATTATTTTCATATATTTGTTCCAGATAACTGCGGCACTCATCAGCAAGGAGAACCTGGTTTTTTGATGATATTTCAGAATTGTATTGGTTTCCGTCATGTCTATAAACACCAATGTAAGATATTTTAAGGAAATATTCTTAAAAGTACTTACTTTATCATGTTTTTCTCATATTTAGTGACCGAAACAATCAACTTCTTGTATGAAATCCGAACTCTTCTTAGAGATCGTGAGCAATGTATACACTTTTTTAAAGTGGTCCTTTGTAAGGCGGCTTGAATAATATTAGATCGTATAGCACACGATGTTTTGGTGATATAAGAGGTATTTACACCTAGGTAATAATTCAGAAATGAGTTCCAATGACAAGATTTTAATTAAAGGCAGTGTCTATTTGCGCCGCCGTCCGTGTCGGTTGTAGGATTTACGCGGACAACACGGAGTTCTGTGTCTATTTGCATCGCCCGTGTCCGTGTAAAAGAACTTTTACACGGAGTATACGGATCCGTGTTCTCACTGTACCCAACACGTTCCGTCAAATTTTTATTGAACTTTCTGGGAGGAATAATTTCGTTGATAACACGGACTGAACAGAGGTTGACTGAACTCCATATCGTCCGTGTAAATCCTACAACCGGCACGGGCACGGCGGCGCAAATAGACATTACCTTAATTAAATATTAAATTACTCATACCTTTGCTTAGTAATTCATGCATCTCGGCTATTTTAGGGTGAATACTTGCCCCCGTTTCTGTTTTAATAGTTTCAGCAGTTTGCTGCAAAACGTATTCTGATTTGTAAAGTTCAAGTTGTTGCGCTTCTATTATGTAGCCAGCAGCGACTAACTTTAGCTGAAGTAAAATGATATCCCGCACTTGATCTACGAAAAAACATTAATATATTACCGAAAAAAATAATTATCTTACCATTGAACTGGAATCTAAAGCAGCTAAGGCAAGTTATTTTTAGGATATCATAAATTAAACGAACGAAAAAAGGATTGTACATAACCGCGTCCAGTTCTATATGACCAACATGTCCAGGACATTGAGCTATAGTCAGACATGTAGCGCAGGGATCTTTTGATCTACCATAAGATCCCATCAGTGGATCATAAAGCCCTCCAGAAATGGGTTGACCTAATGCATTGAAGCTCGAGCTAGTTATTACTCTTAGTACACTCAACTTCTTGATTTGGTCAGAAGAGAACACAGAAAGTTCCCATTCATGTGGATAGAGGTCTATTTCTCTGCACGAGATCTCCATTTTACATTGCACAATTACACTTATAAATATAAATTAATGACAAATGTTTAACTATTTTTAAAGATCTTTCAGAAACAGCGGTCTTGTTTAACACGTGCTGGGAAATGTCAGATTTATGTCAGATTGGTTTTCGCATGTGTGGGGCAATATTAGGTCTGTTCACGTACTTTTTGATCAGAAATATTCTGAGTAAAAATGTTAAATAGGAGAAGTTACCAAATACGAAGAGTACGTGAACGAGTTTGAGTAGTTTTGGACAAAAACTAAAGCAATAACTGTCAAAGTGACAATTAGTGGCTTCATAACAAAGCTTAACAAAAGTACTCAACTTATTTCTTCGGGTAAATTTGGACTAAAATGTTAAAATAGGGGAAATGTGACGTCAGCAAATTTACCCCCATTTCATGAGTACGTGAACGCGGTTGGGTAAAAATATCATAATGCATTTACTCAAAACACAGTACGTGAACAGACCTATTTATTTACCTACTGTCATTCAATGGGAAAGTGCCATTCACAGTGATGAAATTGTAAATTTTTAGAAAGTTTAATTCAATACGCGAACCAAACATTTTAGAGCGATTCTCATGCACCCAATCTCATAAGCACAAAGCAGACGATTAAAAAAGTATTTTATATTCGGGGGTTTTGACGCGTATTTTAAAACATTGAATTGAATAATAAATTGTGACCAAGAAATTTAATATAATTTCAATTTTAGCAAAGCCCTTCTTGGCTAAATATTATCTATATTATATAGAAAATAGCCGTAATCACAAATTTAATTAAAAAAATGTAGCGAGTTTGCCATTATATTGTATTACAATCAATAACTGCCTAATCGATCGGACGCGTTGCGTGATCGCTCCACACCTTGTCCAAGTTTTCTGTAATACTTTCGGTTCGTGTGTTTTGTGCATATCTCAGCAAATAATCATTAATTTACCTTTAATTTAATCATTAAACTTACCTGACACAGTTTCTGCGTGTTTACATATTTCTCAGTGATCTTTTTTCTGTGACTCAGTTGTTTATTTACATTGTCGTGAAATATTTTTGCTTTGCACATGGAATTGCTACAATCTGGTCTAAATCTTCTTATTTAACTATTTATTCTTAAAAATTTATGTGGCAATATTTTCACGCCTAATGGCACTTTGTAAAGCGTGCTCTAATGAGTTATTTAATAATGACGTGGCCTTTGATGGCATTTGTGGTGGTACTTTCCATGGCATTGTAATGTAATACGTGTGCGGATGAGCAACGTGAAGTTGCCGCAGGATGTTCAAGTGGCACGCGCTAGCTGGCAGCACGTTCTAGCTCGTCAGTATGGGGTGTAGGTCCTTGAACATCCGAATCACACATCTACAATCGAATTCCGCGTGCCTGTGGCGAAGAAAGGTTGTGGTATCCTTTCTTCAGGTCTGCCACAAAAAGAGAAAGAGAAAAAAAATGAGAAATAGATATAAAGGAAGAACAACAGGTCTGGTGTCACCTGCTGTTCCTAGCCAAACTGAACCATCTTGAAAAATCGCAAAGAAATAAGAAAAACTACCCCCATATGCGATGGTTCAGTCTCTAACCCACGCCATCCCTGTACCTGGCTAGGGTACAGGCCCAACCTGTAAAGAATGCTGAAAAAACAAACAAAAATTAAATAAAATCAACCCATGAAGGATAAGGAAGAAGGGAAGTGGAGGATAAGACGGGGAAGAAGCCCCTGCGGTTCCTGAAAATAAACAAATTTAATTCATCTTAAAAAACAATGGTATGTCATTTTCCTTTAATAAGTAAAATTTCAGTGACAAACAAAACCAGACTTAACCTATGCCTAAGCCGTCTTAAAATAACTTAAGCACTATCCTCTTCAAACTAACTTTATCTATGCGCCTATGTGCATTTGGATCATCATCGTTACGCCTCAAAAGGTCAGCTATGCTCTTACTAGATAAACTATCACGTATTAATTTTTCTCTTTTCTTTAGGAATTCAAAATCTAATTTCATATGTGAAACGGTAATTTCCTTTACTTAAAATATTGAAAGCTAGTTTGTAGATGTGATTGGCACAAAAACTCGAAATCAATTGGAATAGAGTTCAACTGAAAATGCGAACACTCCATTCAGGCATAATCGGTAACAATTAAATTTACATTCACGTTTTCTATTCCATCAATTAATGGGCATTTAAATTCAAATCAATTATTCTATGAAAAGCTATTATTTTGAAAAAAAAATTAAGGCAAGCAGAGCGGGTCATTTATTCCTTTGAGAACAGGATAGTTAATTAAATTTCGGTCTCAAAACTTCAATAAAATTTAATTTTCACGCCAAATAAAGCAAGGAAGACAAATTCTTACAATCATCCATCTACTAGACGCTTGATATCCTACGAAAGGGGAAACTGTATAAAAGTTTTCAAATCTTAAGATACTATACCACGTGTCGTGCAGTACGATATTAATTCATTCAAGAAAAAAACCAGTTCCTTGTTGGTCCCTGAGACAAAAAGCTTTGTGTTTCGGTATGCAAGGTACATAAGTATGCTCTATCAGCGAGAGTTTCGAATATCTCCTGCGAGTTAATTTCTAATTAAGAACCTGATCGGGGCACAATACAACTATAAGATTTCTCATAAAATTTCCACGTCAGTTCATGCACTCAATCACCCTTGATCGCTTACAGCAATCCGCTATTAATTTCTTCGCCTAAGGCAATTAAAATTAAATCAATATTTTCCAATGAACCACCTTCCTATAACGACGTGAATTACAACACTATAGGTCTAGTTATAAAAAAAATCGACACAAAAAAAAAGATTTTGATAACCGCAATTCTATAATATTTATGCAAAATTAACACTTTACTGATCAACAGGGAAGCTGTTGTCTAATTCCTTTCTCTAGTCCTTTCAATTAGCTAAAAAACAAAAATCTTGGTTGAAACCTAAAGGAACATTATATGTACTTCTTTCCCTACCATCACTCACACAATAAAGGAATAATTTATTGAAATTGTAATACTAATAATTTAATATTAATGAATGCCATAAAACGGGTCCTGCTATCTCTTCTGAGGAAATCACTTCTTCTCTCATCGGAACAGAATTGTTACTAACCTCTTTTCCTTTGCCGAACAGAGGGCCTTAATTTTGGGATATCCCTGTGAAGGCAACAAACTTACAGCCGAAACCGACAATCAATTTACCCGGTACTTAGTTGACGGGCGATTATTTTTGGTGGAGTGTGGAGTCGCGTTGTCATATAGCCCCCATATGGGCTATCTTGGTCTGTTTTTAGGTTGCTATCAATATTTAGATTTTTGAATGGTAAGCGCGGGAACGATAGCTGAAATAAATTTACGAGTAACGAAAACGAATTCTTTTTGGCTTGTACAGCACCAACATACCTGGTTTTCGGGCTCGGCCGAATTATTGATGCAGTCCCCCCCCCCCCCACAGTACTGTGGCTGGTGCTTAAGACAGAATGTTGTCTTATATTTTACCGGGGTGACTTTCCTACTAGGTGACTTCTAGCAAATTGGTTATGTTTGCACACGCCCGTGGTACACGAAGTGAAAATTCATCTCTATGCAGACGATGTACAAATAAACTTAAGCAGACCCATCGGCCTCCTTGATGACTGTATTGTTCGTATAAACTAGGACCTGGACAGGATATATAATTGGTCAAAGAAAAATCATTTGTTATTGAACCCTGGAAAGTCCCAATACGCCGAATTGGACGACCCCGCAACAGATGGAGAACATCCGTAGAGAAGGAAAGCACCCAGACCAATAAATCGTGGCAACAGTTAAAGGCAATGACGCAGAACCGGACCGGACAGCGACTCTGCTGTACTAAATGCCCCATGCCAGAGATGCCAGACGGTATAAAGCAAAAGGCGCCGAGCCGTGGCACTGAAAGCGCCCAAAGGCGCCGCGCCATATTTGAAATCGCCCAAAAATCGCCTTAAGATTTTATAATCAATCAAATCTTTCAAAGGGTTGGTTGAACAACTTTAATGTAATATTTATTGCAATAATCACAGCACAGATACAAGTAACACAAATTTAAAATTTTGAGAGTCGTCGTGAAAAACAAAAAACACTCTTAATTAAGTATTTAGTAATGGAAGTGACTATTTCCACTTACGTGTACTTTTGTCTAAGTCTAATAAATTGTTGACGTTAAACACGTAAGTACACGTAAATACACGTAAGTGCAAAGAGTCACAGTCTTTAATAATTGAGCCACTCACAAGAAGACAAATCGATTAATTCCGTTTTCATTTTTTTCTTACCATCAGAATATAAATCCTTTTATCCAGATTCCTTGCAATAAAACGATACATCGTATTTTTCTCAATTTTGAAGGAGAAATTTAATTTTTAACCGGCTTACTCTGCACGATAATAAATTGCAACGTAATCTATTCACCTGCAGGAATTTTAAAATAGTCTTTCACGAAACTCAATATGAATATAAAATAAACGAAATATCACTAATTATTAAACAATCTTTTCTTTAACAGACACATAACACAACGAAAATAACATATTCCTTATATTAAATAGGATAATTACCAGTAAATGCTTCTTATCCAGATTTAATGTTGTAGCACTTATTTTGATATAAATTAACAAATAACAATAACTGCATACACTTAGCTTAATCAGCAAAAATGTTGAAAAGTTAACTGAACTTACTGAAACTGAACATCGATACGATATAACTGGCAACTGCTCCCGTTTAACGGCTTAATAAAGAATGCTGTAATTCAAATTACAATAGGCAGATTTAGCAAATGCAATTAGCAAATTTAGCAATTTATTTAATCAAAGATATGACTTTTATAATTTATAAAAATTGTATTACACAAAAATGGTATAGCAATGTAAATGGCGTCACAGCACAGTCACTTTATTATATCTAATAAACTAATAAATTAAATTGGCTTCGCCAAAATCACGAGAAGCCGCCGCGGTGAAATGTGGAAAAGCGAAATTAAAAATCACCAACTTTTAGACGTGTCTGAATTCAGAAAAAAATAAAATTCTGTTACCAATGAGGCGTTCAAAATCACCAGATTCGGTGACAAAGTCAAGTCGCCAGTTTGGACTCGTTCGGAGTTCAGTAAAAAGTTATTCGCGCAAAATTAGAAATTGAGATAACTCGACAGCAAAATTGTTTCTACTGTGACAGAAAATCGCCCAAAAGCGCCCAGCAAGAATTAAAAAATCGCCCAAAAAGCGCCTAGTCGCAGAGAGCAAAATTTTGGCGCCCGACTGATGGCTAAAGGAGCCCAATCGGCGCGAAATCGCCCGAATTGGCAACTCTGCCCCATGCCCACAAGAGGTTAAAGGAACCAGAGAGAAACAATACATTGAAGAGGGCAGAGCACTTACTCTCTCATGTCAAAAGTAATGGTTAAGTAAAGTTAATTCACTGGCTAATTAATTTATAATTGAAAAAGTGCGGTTAACTTTACTTTTCCTAACGAATCACCACGAATTAAGATTCTCTACTTTTTAATTTCTTGTTGAAATTTCTCTCACCACACGAGCTAGAGTTAGTTTACACTAAACTTTTTGCATGAGAAGTAGAGAAACAGAATAAACAGGAAACAGAATAAACAGGAATAAAACCGAAGTATGGACAAATGAAATAAAATGGCAAAATAATTCTAACTTATGTTTGGGGAATTTTTATAGTTAATATTACTGAAATGGGATTTTTTTAAACTTCAGCATTTGTCTGATGAATGCTTTTATCATTACTAGTTCCTCTTTACCGAAAGACATAACATGACACGAGTGAAAGTAATTTCCGATTTTTAAAATGTTATATATCTTTTTTAAAAATATGATATCTTACGTGATTTGGTAAAGAAATTATATAAAAATAAATTAAACCATCCTCAAAACTTTATATAAATCTTGGTCGCAGTTAGGCTGAAGACATTCTCGTTCGTCCATTTCAATGTCCGCTTGACAGTTTTGTCCAACACATTTCCTGTAACGAATTTGCTTTCCTTCTCCACACGAAACGCTGCAAGCTGCAGAATTTTTTTTTATAAATAAAATTTTACTGAATAAATTTAATAAAATCAACTTACGAGACCATCCTGTCCATTCCGTCCATGCTAAATCTGTTCGTTTCAAATTTTGACTTTTCCCAACATGTTTTCGTTTTTTACTCCGAATTTTTATTGTTCTTTTCTTCTCAGGGATTTCTTCAGCAATAACGTCAATTAAATTTTTATTGTTTTGTAATATTTCTTTGCACACACTGATTTGCTTGTCCCAGGACTTTAAATTGGGATTAGATTGCAGATTATCCGCAGCACCACACTCAGAACTATTACCACCGGATTGAGGAACCACATTTGATGTTTCGTCTACACTAACATTAAGTGGAGTTTCAGCAAGCGCTGGCGCTTCTGTTTCACAGTTATCACCGGTTTCTGTAGCCTGGCTTGTTGTTTCCGGTGCACAAGAAGCTTGAGCAGACATAACGTATTGTTCAAGATTAGTTAAGTCTTTCTGAATATTTTGAACACTTTCTCGAAGCGATGAAAAGAGTTTCTGTATGCATTCTGAATCTCCATTCGATCGAGAGTTTATCTTGGCATTAGTATCGTAGTTATCCTGATTTACTTCTCCGACGAACGAATCGGAATAAAATAAAGGATCATCTACTTGTTCATAATCATTACTTAAAACTATACTAAAACACAGATAAAACATTATAAATATAGGATATAGCATTTTTACATGATTGACAATTTAAAATAAACGTCACTCCAGGCTGACTTTGTCACTTGGAGTAGGTGAACTATGATTTAGAAAATGTTGTCTTAGCAGTAAAACCCTGGAATTCTAATAAATCAAAAAAGCAGAAGCAGATATGGCCTGTTCAAAAGGAAAGTTACCTGTCAAGTAACATTTAATCTAGCCTTAGCCTTTGTCAACTGGTGTCTTCGCCGAATCTTTAACATCCATTGGCCGAAGGTCATTACCAAAGAAGACTACAAAGGCTCTAGATTGGAAACCTCTCGGGATCTAAAGTTGATGCCGTATTGGACGCAAGGCAAGAAGATCCGTTAGAAAGGAAGGTGCCAACTGGGTACCTTGCCAGATTAACAAATCGTGTCAGCAGTTAAAGCCTTTGGCACAGAACCGGACCAGGAGGAGAGTCGGTGTACATATTAGAGGGCTTATACCGCACAAGGGCTTAAAAGAATCAGATATATATATATATATATATATATATATATATATATATATATATATATATATATATATATATATATATATATATATATATATATATATATATATATATATATGTCTGTAAGTCAGTTAATCGTTAAATAACGAAGCTAACATTTTATTTAACGATTTAATTTTTAAATAAATCTCAAAAACTATTAACAGATTATTAATTTCTGTTAAATTCAGCTTTCGTCAACCATTACTTATTTATATTTTTATTTAGTATTTACATGTGCTTATAGTTTTATTATCTAGAAGATGTGTACCACATAGAGTCATACTCCCAGTAATAATTAGAAAGTTTTATAATTTGTTTCAAAAAAGATTGGCAGTACACGCTCTTATTGACTATTCCTTTCTGCTTAATTTTCCCAACATTTTCATGTACATGTATCCCTCGTTCTCCACCTAATGAGGTTCAAGAACTTATCAGTTACTGTAATCGGACGAATCGGCAGTTCATCATTGGATGCGACGCGAACGCCTACCATACGGTCTGGGGCAGCAGCAACGTCTAAGAAGAGGTGAGTACCTGCTAAATTATCTTATAGATAAAAACATAAATATAGCTAAAATAGGATTCAAACCTACCCTTATCACTGCAGCCTGAGAAGAGGTGCTAGATCTCATTCTGGCTAGCAGGGTCCTGTCCGAGTTCATAAGGAACTGGCGAGTCTCAGATGAAGCATCGCTGTCGGATCACCAACACATTCGATTCGACATTCCGGGCCGATCTGAGATTATATCTAGTATCACTGTCCCCAAGAAAACAAACTGACACACCTTCAGGGCTGCTGTGTGCTCGAAGGCTGACATGCTGGTCACCACAATCAGTTCGATTGGTGAACTGGAAGTGGCAGCTAACCAGCTTAATGACGTGCTCATCTCCTCCTACCATGATAGTACAGTCTCGGTCACAACCAAAGTGATACGTAAGGTGCCTTGGTGGAGTGAGCGGCTGTCTGAAATGCGTGGGCGCGTGAGACGGTTCAAGCAATGGGACGAATATAGGTTCGCACTCACTGAGTGCAACAAGGAGATAAGACGCTCCAAACGCGAGTCCTGGAGAAGACGCTGTGAAAGCATAGAATCCTTGCCGGAAGCAGCTCGTCTTCAAAAGGTACTAGCCAAGGACACCTCTAATGGAGTAGGGCTTCTCAGGAAGCAGGATGACACCTACACCGAAACCAAAAGGGAAACCCTAGGACCGGGCTCAGACCATTACGTCGACTGCGACGATGGGTCTCCTTTGTGCCGTAGGGTCTTGAGCCGGTCCGGCGTCATATTCGACAAAGATAAGGTTAGATGGGCAGTGGCCTCTTTTCAACCTTTTAAAGCCCCTGGGGGCGATGGTATCTTTCCAGCACTCCTCCAAAACTGCCTGGATACCATCCTTGACCCATTGATTAACCTAGTGGTGGTGGTGTTTATCCCAAGGCAACAGGCCTCTAGAGCTGCCTAAATCATATAGACTAATCAGTCTAACCTCCTTTCTACTAAAGACAATGGAGAGACTGCTAGACCTTCACATCAGGTACAAACTGGACCAATTATCTCCTCTTCACTCCACCCAGTATGCCTACTCAAAAGGTAAATCAACAGAGACTGCCTTCCATAATCTAGTCAGCAAGATTGAGAAAGCTCTAGCTCTAGATATAGCTTTATGTGCATTTTTTGACATAGAAGGTGCTTTCGACAATACTAGATATGGGTCCATATCTAGAGCTGTCGTACGGATGGGTCTGGACTCACAAGCTGTGAAGTGGGTGAATGCGATGCTTAAGGAGCTAGAAATTACATCCACCTCTGTGAGTATCAGGGCACCTCTGTGAGTATCAGGGCAGCTAAGGGGTGCCCACAAGACGGTGTACTGTCGCCGGTGCTCTGGTCCTAAGCAAGCTGAGTGAGCTTGGATACCGAGCCGTCGGCTATGCGGATGACCTTGCCATCATTATCACAGGGAAGTCGACTCGACTGTCACTGATCTTATAAGATCAGCTCTGCGCACGGTCACTGATTAGTGTGCTAACGAAGATCTTATGATAAACCCTGCCAAGGCTGTTCTGGTGCCATTCTCCAGAAGGCACCATCTGGACCTTGGTCAAATTCTGATCCAAGGCACGGTTATCGAGTACTCTAATGAAGTCAAATACTTGGGAATTACGCTCGACAAAAGACTCAATTGGAACACTCATCTCAACACCACCCTGAATAAGGCTACACGAGCCTTGTGGGCCTGTCGAAGACTCTTCGGAAGGACTTGGGGTCTCACCCCGAAGATGATTTTCTGGCTATACAATACGATTGTCAAACCGATTGTTTCTTACGCCGCCTTGGTCTGGTGGCCTAAAGTCCAGCAGTGGTTGGCAATCGACAAATGCAACAAGCTACAGCGGCTTGCCTGCCTCTCCATAACATTAGCAATGAGGACTTGTCCTACAGCTGCCATTGAGGCGGTGATTGGACTTACTTCACTGCACATCTCTATAACGAAATCTGCTGCTATCAGTGCCCTGAGAGTGCAGCTCTGGACTAATATGCCGGCTGGTGACAAGGGTCACATGGGCATTGGGTATTCAGTCGTGAATTTGTGAGTCCGGCTGACGTTAGATCATCCCCTGTTAAAGACCTCCTCGCTTATCTCAGGGTGGCTGAGCGTCCTTTGCAGTAATGGGGCTCTGGCACAAAAGACCTCCTTGGTCGAATTGCCCACCATATGGGTAACCCCTCCTTAATAATAATAATAATAAATAATAATAATCCCTCGTTCTCAGTGATGGATCCGAGAGGCCTTATTTGATTTAAATAATTGAGTGTTTGATTCATGAAATATCTCATAAAATGTTTATTAAAAACATTATTTCTTTATATAACTTAGTGACAATTTGTTAAATATAAAACTGTTATTGTTTTTTTCGTAAAACTAAAAATATTGCAATTAAAATTGAACATTTAATTCTATTATAATGCAAAAATGGAGAAGAAAATATACTTAACCAATTAATGATATTGTTGAGCCAAAGCAAAAAGAAAAATTTTTATCTACTTGATTATACAAATATAATAATATAATATTATGTTAAAAATCAAAGAATAAGATATTTTATTATTACTTTTATCATCATATTTTTCATTTTAACATGTCTACCATCAAAAAACGCAATTGGCCTAGGGCGCAATCTAATCTAAATCCGCCTCTACTTTTACTCAACACTTTGTTGTTACTATTTCAACTCAGAACATTTCTGACTTTTCCTCGTAGACTCAGGTTGCCATATCAAAAGCATGTGACTATCTTTAAGATATGTATGAAACTCGAAAAATTAATACAACATACAATAAATACAAACAAACAAAAAGTTGTTGTTTTTTATTTACCTTTTCTATGCAGCCTATATTATAATACCAGAGCTGATAAGTGATAATACAATACCTATGTTATAATAATAAACTATTGCTCGATTGACTCACCGATTTAACATTAAAAAAATAGTCGATCGTTACTTCTTAAACAAACGAGCGCTTTAATGATTAACTGATATAAGTTTATGCTCTTCACTTAAAGGACTAACAACTCTCACTGTCCTCACTGTGGCCAGCGATGAGGAAGGCTTACAATAAACCACCGGTGCCCTGCGCTTCAACCTCTTAATGCAGGGAGTCGAAATGGGACCATAACCGAAATTATAAATCGGG
Organism: Leptarthrus brevirostris; assembly: GCA_964036015.1. Taxonomy (NCBI): domain Eukaryota; kingdom Metazoa; phylum Arthropoda; class Insecta; order Diptera; family Asilidae; genus Leptarthrus; species Leptarthrus brevirostris. Next base: position 113,927,856 of record OZ038372.1, on the reverse strand, counting down.
TACGGTCAACTGAAACCAAATTGGGTTTTTTAAACCGCAATTGTAACAACCTTAACCCTAATTAATTTCCTTCAATTCGGTTTCGGTTAAAACCGAATCGTGAAATATAATTTTCGGTTGCGGTTGAAATACTCGTAGATATAAGGTTTTCGGTTTTGGTCACAACTAAAACGTTAGGGTTTATTATAATTTGCCTTTTCCAAAAAAAGAGTATAGTGTTATGTGGGAGGGGGGATGAATACTTCTCCAAATTTCCACCGTCCCCGGCCGCTCCACTTCCCGCCGCTACTTTTTAAATATCAGAATGAAGTCATCCGAACCCCCACCCCTCCCCTACCAACCACTCCCCTTCCCCTCCCACCACACCCCTACCAACCACTCCCCTTCCCCTCCCACCCCTCCCCTACCAACCACTCCCCTTCCCCTCCCACCCCCTCTACCACCATCCACCCTCCTCCAACCGACGGTCCCTTCATCTAGACATTTACCGAATATGCTATGTAATGAAGGTAGTGAAAATATTGTATACACATATTTTTAAGGTCTTTTTATTTCGGGACCATTTAATTTCTGTACCGAAATCAAGATCGGTCAAAACAACTTAAATATGACATGTTTTGGTCCCGTTTCGACTCCCTGTCTTAATGTGCTTCTGCATCTACTTTCCCTAGATCACCAGATCAAATTCCAGGCGTCATGTAGTGCAGTAAGACTCAATGAATTTCGTGCTGGATTGCTAAGCCCTATGGCCATAGCAACATCCTCATCTTACCAAATAGAGAACTGGTTGATACTTCAACTGTGCGCCTGTCATAAATTTTGGAAGCGGATTCAGTGTCAGGATTCCAACTAGAAGGGAATGGAGAATGACGGCACCGACCAGCAACTATGATACCATAATATTCACGGATAAGATAGAACAAGGTGTTGGTGCAGGAGTGTTCTCTGAGATAGTGAATATATCGAAGTCTTATCGTCTACCGAACACATCGAGCGTCTTACAGGCGGAGGTGCTTGAGATTATGAAAGCGTTTTCGCTTCTTCACTGTATCTATTCACCGAAACAAAATATCGCCATTTCTACAGCTAGTCAGGCGACCATTAGGGCACTTGACTTAATTACCATATCTGTTAGGGTGGTGCAGGACTGTCGCTGTTACTTAGTTCTTTTGACAGTCTGCATAACGTGACCTAGCACTTGGTTTCCGAACATGGGAACATTGCAGGGAACGAGATGGCCGACAAACTTGCCAGAGAGGGCGCAGCTCTCCAACGTGGCCACATTGACGACATTCGTATCCCAATAGGTTTCCTTTAAAGGGAATTCTTTTTACATTCCTTGGCGCTGACAAGAATGACCTCATTAAAACCCATGTGGGATAGTATCCGAACAGATGTGGATGTTGAGAAAGTTGGTGAATTGCGATTCATCCATGCATAGAATTCGATCCAGAAACGCCCCGTTTTCAATGTAACATTCCAGAAGCCAAATGCAAAATTCTTATCTTTTCTCGGAATCTCCTTCTAGTAGTCTTTGTACTGGAATATGACGATACGGATATAATTCTCATCGGTGAATAACCCTCAAAATTTTAACTAAAAACACTCCAAATCATGTTGGTACTCGTCTCGAGCTGCTCGATGTCAGCAGAACCTTCCGATGTTTCAGATCACAATTCCGTGCTTTTTGAAGTTACACTTTCGGTTTCTGTTAACTCTCAAGTCCGCGAAAGTACCCTTTTTGGGGTGTATGTCCATTAGAGAATCTCCTTTGATATTCCAGTACAGCTGCTCTATCGTTTACGTCAACTACATAATAATTGTAAATTATATCCGAGTATTCCTCAAAAGTAAATTCTGCCAATTTTTAATAATTTTTGCTTACGATCGAACGCCAGGATACTTGGGTATTAACACTGGCTAACACAAGTTAATAACGACAATAAAATATATTACACTTGCCTTTTTATAAATTTTGTGCAGCAAATATTAAAATTAGTTATCTATATACCCGAAACAAGCACATTTTCTTAGAAAATTCATTCTCTTAGAAATTTTGTTTATTTATCGAATTTCCTAACTACAGTGCAATAAAATAATTAGGTAATCAAGGACTTCCCCACTTTTACATGTTGTACAGTTTTGGGAAGGTAAGATGGGCAATTTAATAAAAATAATTAATAGGTGTAGGAAAATGTTGATTTTTAAGTAATCGCCGAACATTTTTTCAATTTCGCAAGTGATTGTACTTGCAATGGAAGGATTTAAATCCAGATCGCTGACATTTTTGAAAAGGTTATTGAGATAGTAGTATTTGGTAAGTATGATAATATGCGTTAACTAGATCAAAAGATAAAAATAAAATAGTAATGTGCATACCAGGAAAATTTCAAATGTATGAATCACCCTGTAACTGTCAAACTACCAATGTCACTGCCATACAATTTTTTGTTCACATAGGTGAGATCTATCACTCCACTTATTTTGACACACCTTATGTGAAACACGATGTATATATATCTTTTGATCTACCTAACGCAGTGACATTACATAAACGCCAAAAAACTACTATCCCAATAACCTTTTCAAAGTTCTCAACAATGTTGATCTAACTTCTCTCATTGCAGGTACGGTCGCTTCCAAAAGAGAAAACATTTTTTGAAATTACCAAAAATTCCCCATTTTCCCAAATATTCTCCTAAATTCCTGTAATTAATATAACTCTTTTATATTTTTATTAGATAGCCCATTATATTACCTTTCCAAAAACGAACAACATGTAAAGGTAGAGAAAGAATTAGAAAAACTGCATCTCTAGAAATCCCCGACTACCTTATTATGTTATTGCACTTTAGGCAGGAAATTCTTTACATAAACAAAATTTTCAAATAAAAGGTCAAAAATGTTTGTTTAGGGTAAACAGGTAATTAATTTTATTTATTGCTTCAAAAGTGGTTTTCGGAAACTATCCGCAGACACATTTGTTCGCGAGACCGTGCCTATAAATTATGGAAGCGATATCGAATTAGAACGTATTGTAATATTTACCGTGACTTTAGAAATAAAGTTAGTTCTATTATTCGTGAGAAACTTAAAATCTACTAGCATTGTGAACGGTGCAGCACCTCTTGATTCTCCTGATTAATGCTCAATTTGCTTTCAGGACAGCTTCCGGTGCTGATGATTGTCTGGATATAGTTGATCAGTCAAATGAGACAGCTGTAACCAGAATTCCACTCTTTAGCTTTACTAATGTAATGGCGCCTTTCTCAGCCTAAAATCAAACGCTATAGGTTGTGTCGGGATTGTCCCCGATGCATCAGAATTCTTGTCAGATATGTAGTTTTACCTTTAACGCATATTATTAATACTTGCTTTACAGCCTCATACTTTCTTTCTATGTGGAAATATTCCAAGATCACTCCTATACCGAAAAGGAATGGCTTTGGTGACTTTTGGCCCATAAGCATTTTACCATTTTTCTCTAAAGTTACCGAAAAGATAATGTCTACTAAAATTTTTGAACATATTGGTAATTACAGTTTATTGAATGGTTGCCAGGCAGGATTTCGTGCTAAACATAGCTGCATAACAGCACTACTTAAAGTTTCAGAGGACATTAGGCAAGCCATTAATAAGGATCATATTTCATTTCTGATACTATTGGACTTCTCTAAGGCTTTCGATACGGTTAATCACCACCGCTTGTGTGCAAAACTGTTTAAATATTACAATTTCTCTACGCATGCATCTAACCTGATTGTCAGTAATTTGCGGCATAGGTTCCAAGCGGTGAACATTAATGGAAGGTTCTCTAGTTTTCTGCTTCTTACAGAGGGTGTCCTACAAGGTTCAGTTCTTGGTCCTCTATTAATTTCCTTGTATATAAATGATTTATTTAAGGTTATTAAAAACTGTGAGCACGCACAATTGCTGCTCTCTAGACCAATAGGTTTATCTGAGGACGGAATTTTCTCCATCAATGGTGACCTCGATTTGCTTGCCAAATGGACAAAAACTAATGGACTTAAGCTAAATGCTAGTAAATCGAAATATATAGTTGTAAGTCGGCGCAAGATTGATTGTTCCAACTTTTCTCCAGTTCATATTAATGGTGAAGTAATCCCTCAAGTCACCTGAGCAAAAAACTTAGGTATGATATTTAATAGTAGGTTAACTTGGGGTGCGCATATAAACTATGTGGTTAGTAAAATTTATGACGGCCTCCGACGCATTTGGGCATTTAGCAATGTTAAACCTATGCAAACACGATTAAAGTTGGCACAAGCGCTCTTGGCGCCCATCCTGACATATGGTTGTGAGGTATACAGTAAACTTGATGGTATATCTGAAAGGAAACTATTAGTAGCTTAAGATACATATTTAGACTTCGGCGCTATGATCACGTTTCGCCATTTGTTAGTTAATTATATGGCTGCTCATTTCAAGTATATCGTAAATTTAGAACTCTGTCTCCCTTAGCTAAAATTATAAAATTTCAGTGTCCTGATTATTTCTTTAACTTATTGAAGTTTAATAAATCAAGTAGAACGTTGACTATATTACCACCTACAAGTAATTATTTGGTCTGTGATCGACAATTTTACCAATTAATCTGAAATATTCTTTGTGGTCCGGCACATTTGACAGTTTGAAGCAAAAAGTTTTTAAATATTGTGTGAGTTTTGCTACTACCGGGCACTATTCTTTCATATTTAATTATTTTTCTTACTAGATCTATTAATTGTTGAATAAATAGTATTTATATTAATATAAACATGTACTTGCGCAGTTACGCAAATATAGCTAATTATTTTTCATCTAACATATTAATACAATTTCAACATTGTGAATTACATATTAATATTACTTCAATATTGTGATTTTGAACTTCAACTTTTGAATTTTGAAACTTGTACTCCTAAAAGACGTAGTCTTACTGTACAATGTGTTGATGCAATAAATAAATAAAAATAAATTAAAAATAAAAGAGTTATAAAAATGTTACTCTAATTTCGTTCAAACCCTAGTATACTGGCGTTCAAAATGGTAGAACTGACTTTTGAGAATAAGCGAACATTATTTACATTTATGCTGTAGTAGATGGAAACGAGAGAGCAACTGTACTGGAATATCAAAGAGGGCTATTCACACGGACTTTCAGTATGTTAAAAGAAACATGAAGTGTAACTTCACACAAATAATCAACCTAGTCAGGCAAAAGGAGTGTTTTCAGCTAAAGTTTGGAGGCTTATTCATCGAGAGGAATTACGATCATATCACCACAACCCAGTCCAAGGACAATTGGAAGAAGATTCCGAGAGAAGACTGGAATTAAGCACTTGGCTTCTGGAACGCGACATTGACAACAGGGCGTTTATGGACCGAATTCTCTGGACGGATGAATCGCAATTCACCACGAACTTCCATAACCTCCATACCTGGTCAGAGACTAACCCACATAGAACAAATCAAATCTCATTCCAACAGAAATTCAGTGTCAATGTTTGGCCTAGTATCATCGGCAACCATTTGGTGGGACCATTCATTTTGCCGCGAGTGCTCAACAGTCAAATTGATGTGCACGTTTTGGAGAATACACTGACAAATCTAATAGAAAACATCCCTTTGCATAATCGGACGGACATGTTTTACCAACACGACGGAGTACCAGCGCATACTGCTAACATTGTAAAGGCAAATGAAAAATTTCGTAATTGCTGGATTGGACGAGGTGCACCGATTCCTTAGCCTGCTAGATCTCCAGACCTTACTCCATTGGATATTTTCTTTTGGGGAACAATGAAGGATGAAGTTTATTCAACCCCTGTTAACACTAGAGAGGATTTAGTTAGCATAATTGGGAATACAGTGACGAAAATACCGGAGAGGCTGACTACAATAGGCCTTAAACAGGGAATTAGAAGGAGATTATTGGTATGCATCCAAAGTGGCGGTGGACATTTTGAACAGCTTTTGTAACTTATTAAGATTAATTGTAATCATTTTCAAATTCAATAAAAATCATTTTAGGATTAATTTGAGTTTAATTTCTTTAAATTGTAGATTTTTATAATATTCTCCAATAGGATAAGTATACACGTACGTATAAATTTCTACATCAGTGGACATGTTACGACTTTTTGCAAAGGTAATGAGATAAGCAATTTCATAAAAAGAAAAAAAAACGGATATATTAATTACATGAAGTTCGAAGAAAATTTGGGAAAATGGCGAATTTTTCGTAATTTCAAAAGATTTTTTATCACTTAGTTAGGTCAACATTGTGGATCATTGGGATAGTGGTTTTTTGGCGTTTGTGTGATGTCACTGCCTTTTGTAGATCAAGAGATAAAAATAAAAGAGTGATACGCATACCATTAAAAACTGAAATTTATGAATCACCCTGCAACATCCAAACGGTTCAGATTGCAATCCCCCCCCCCCCCCCCCCCCTGCGATAAAATTAATGTTTGACTAGGTAAGATCTATCACTCCACTTATTTCGGCACGTCAGATCTGAAACACCCTGTATAATTATATGTATAGTCTGAAATTTAACTTTTTGAGAAAAATTGTTTTTACTCCTCAAAATTTAAGACTATTCTTAATTTTAATGAAGTTAATTTTTAAATGGGTGCAATAACTACAAAGGACTATAAGATACGTTCATTTAATGAAGATTTCAATAAAGTATGTGTTCACTTTTAAATATATTTTGAAAAAAAGACGGGATAACGACATGTTAATTGAACACGTAAAATTGCCATTAGCTCAAAAAACAAATGGCGCTTAACCACTTTTCATATTAGAGTAGCAGTTAGTTTTAAAAAAAAAAAACCACCTAAGTCTTTCTTTGTTTCTCGACTTGATCCGTCGACCTCTGTTGATGACGTTATTGGCTATGTGAGGGAGAGGAGTGGTGTTGATGACTCTGCACTCCTCCGTTGTCAACTTCTTGGATCTCGTCATTCTCAAGGACTCATGTCGTCTTTTAAGTTGACATCGTCCCCTGAACTTTTTGTGATAATGTCTGCCCCCGATTTCTGGCCCGAAAATATCATTGCACACGAGTTTGTGCCCCGTCGTAGGGTTGCGGGAAGCACTCATAGTCGAACCATTGATAACAACCAAAAAAACTAAGTATGCTATCCCTTTACTACCAAAATGTAAGGGGATTAAGAACAAGATCAAGCCAATTATTTCAGGCTTCTCTTGCCTGTTGTTACGACGTTATCGCTCTGACCGAAACCTGGCTTCATTGCGGTTTTAATGATGCAGAAATTCTTGACGAGTCCTATCAGATTTTTCGTAAGGATAGATACTCTGACTCCATGGCTCGTGGTGGTGGCGTGTTGGTTGCATGCAAATCGCACTTTGATTGCAGCCTGGTTGATATCCCTGCCTTTTCCGACACGCTCACAATCGAGCTTTTAGCTCTTAAGATAGATTTAGGGAAGATGCACATATACCTGTTATGTTGCTATATTCCTCCAAACTTGACAAACCTTGCTGATGCAGATGGTCGTAGTCTCTACGAGATTTTAATTCTTAGCCTAGATTTTATTAATAATATGACAAACCCCGAAGACGAAATAATTCTTCTCGGTGACTTTAACTTACCCAGCGTTCAATGGGTATTCAACGATGATGACGATGACTACCTTCCTTCAAATTGTCTTACTGCTAAAGACTCCCATTTTCTTGACGCCATCTCCTCCTCTGGTTTACACCAAATGAGTGATGTAAAGAACTCTATGGGAAGGCAGTTAGATCTTATCTTTTCTTCCGATTCGAGTAACACTATAGTCGAATTAACTTCTCGTAACTTATCCGCTATTGACAGTTTACACCCGCCCATTTCCATCTCTTTCTGCTACGATGGTTCTAATATTGTCGACCCCAACGTAGATCAGTACGTTCTTGATTTTAAAAGGGCGGATTTCTCTGATCTTTCAAACAGGATCCTCTCAATCGATTTCACATCCCTTTTTTGTGATAGCGATGTCGACGCTTGTGTTTCCTTGTTTTATGATAGGATATATGATCTGTTTAATTCATGTGTACCACTCAAGCGGTCCAGATCATCATGTCATTCTCCCCCGTGGTATACTAGGGAACTGCGGAGTCTTAAGAATAAAAAAAAATAGGCTATGGAAAACCTACTTGCGTTGTAGAAGCACGTTAGCTTATTCTGAATTTGTTTATTGTCACGACTGCTTTTTGGCGTTATCTTCATCCTTATACAGTGAATACCTTGATAATATTCGCAGTAACTTGCATAATTATCCCCGTGCCTTTTTTAAATTTGTTAACCTGAAGAAGAAAACTGATAATTATCCATCTACAATGTGGTATAATGGATCCTCCAGTTGTAGCGCGCCCGATATAGCCGATAACTTTGCATTGTTTTTTGAGGGCGCCTTTTCATCAGGCAACTTTGTGCCTTCTCTGGAAGTGTTTCGTCATATCCAAAATCGTCCTGCTACCTCCATTGCTTTGCCCATTATATCTCGGGATATTATCATGAATGGTATCAAGGAGCTTAAACTGGACTTTTCTTTTGGTCCTGATGGTGTTCCACCAGCATTCTTGAGATCCTGTTCTGATGCCTTACTCACTCCATTGGAACTCATCTTCAACAAATCTCTTCAGGCTGGCAGATTTCCTACGTTATGGAAGAGCTCCTTTATAATTCCTGTTTATAAGAAAGGGCAAAAAAACTTCATAACAAATTATAGGCCAATCGCGAAGCTTTCCTGCATACCCAAGTTATTTGAGTCTGTTATTCATTCACAGCTTGTTGGGCAGTGTAAAAGGTTAATCTCATCTAATCAACATGGCTTTCTGCCCGGTCGATCGACGACAACCAACCTGCTTGAACTTACATCCCACATTATCTCTGCCTTCCAAGAGGGTATCCAGACCGACTGTGTTTACACTGATTTTAGCAAGGCATTTGATAAGCTCCCTCACTCTGTGATTTTGCTTAAGCTTGAAAGGTTGGGTTTTCCACCTTTACTGCTCGATTGGATCTGCTCTTACTTAAAAGATAGGACTTACCGAGTCTCTTTCCGTAATACTTTATCTAGAGTCGTTAGGGCTTCATCTGGTGTGCCGCAGGGTAGCCATTTGGGACCGTTGCTGTTTATTCTTGCCATTGACGACATTGTCCCTCTGATTAAGCACTCCAAACTTCTAATCTACGCAGACGATATGAAGATTTTCTCATGCGTTAGAAACAGTTATGATTCTTCCTGCATTCAGGATGATTTGAATACCTTCAGGGTTTGGTGTACCTCAAATGGACTGCAGCTTAACCTGGATAAATGTGAAGTTATGTCTTTTTCTAGGAACATCAATCAACTCGTCTTTGATTATACATTTGCGGATACTACTATCCATCGTGTGGAGTCCGTTACTGACCTTGGTGTAAGGCTGGACGGAAAACTCGATTTCACTCTTCACATAAATCATATCGTATCTCGGAGTAATTCCGTCCTGGGTTTTGTTAAGCGGTGGTCTAAGGAGTTTTCTGATCGACAGACCCTAATTCACCTATTTTGTTCTTTAGTTAGACCAATTCTCGAGTACGCATCTCAGGTTTGGTCTCCTTGCTATGCTGTTCACTCTAGACGCATTGAGTCGGTGCAGCGGAACTTTGTTAGGTTCGCACTATGGGACCTCCCGTGGATTGATCCATTAAGGCTTCCTCCTTATGAGGATCGCCTCCGTTTGCTTAATATGCATTCGCTGGGTGAACGTCGTAGAATTGCTGACCTAGTATTTATTCACCAGCTTTTGAACTCGAATATAGATTCTCGTACTCTCGCGAGTTTGGTTACTTATAGGCAGACCCCGTACAGCTTAAGGAGATTGCCTTTACTACATGTTACCCATTCTCGGTCTAACTATGGTATGCATGAGCCTATTAACCGCATGTGTAGAGCCGTGAATATGTGTCCTATTTTTGACCTGGCTCTTAGTAAGGATTTGCTTAAACGATCTTTGTTGTCTTTGCACCCCTCATTGTAGTGTTTGGGATTGTTGTGGATTTTTATTATTTTTTATTTTGTGTACTAATATTTTATTGCATGGGTTGTGGGAGCCTCATTCATCTGAATATATGTTATATTCTGGTGAATAGGTCAATTGATTCCGGGCCTCAGCCTGTGAAGTGCGCCTTCTGAGTTAGAAGGGTTAATTCTATATAAAAAAAATAGAAAGTTTCCAAATGGGTTTGTCACTCAGAAGAAATCTCTCTCTCACTAGCGGATTATTCGAGAATACAAGTTTCATCTTACAGTTGACAAAACAGCGACTTACAGAAATCTAAAAGGACTATAGTATCGGGCCTACTCCGTTCTGCTCCTCAGGGGGCATCCCCTTTGAAGAGCTCCTGCTGGACTTCGTACAAACACATCTTTTTTTGGAAGCTCATTTAAAGCTTGGAATTGAAGCGGGTTGGAGAACATTGTGTACACTTAGAACAGAAAACGAAAAAAGTTTCCGAATTTTCCTTATGTGTTTAAAAGGTGTGAATGTGTTAGTTGTCACCATGGAAGTAGTAAATTTGTGACGCATTCGAAAGGGGTACTTTTTAGTTTAAATTATATTTAATGAAAATAATGAGTTCTACCGGTGGATTTTAACCACAGTTCTCTGAAGTCTTTATCTTTTGGAAACCTAAAATAAAAAAAAAGTAGAAAAATATTTTAATATTTTTCAAATTTTAATAGAGCCCCCAGGACAAAACTTCCGTCAGCTGTATCTGAAACCACCAAGGTGAACCAACACTGATGTATCTCAAATGTAAACAAACGAACACCATCAAGAGAAATGTTTATATTTTTTGGTAATTAAGCTGTTATTTATACAGGTTTTGCACATATTTCTTGTTTCAATTTCCTTGGAACTTTTTCGTTCAAAAATTTAAAAATAGCAGTTAATTTCGGTCCCTGGGTATTGACTTTCTTTCGTTTTCTGTACTAAGCGTGTTCATCATGAACGCTGTTGTTCCGAGAGTAATTTTTCTTAGAGCAGATATGGGTCAGAAGCGCTTACTGCTGCTTACTTCATGCTTAACTTATTTTCTGCAATCAAGGATTTCGTGCATTATGAAACCAAGCCAGATGTCGATGTTAAGAAGAAGTTCAAACTGAAAACTTAAGCAAAAATGTAGGAAAGTTAGAGGCGCTTGAATGAGACGGCCCTAAAATATCGCTTCTACAGAATCATGAGTAAGTCCGGTATGCGTTTTTCATTGAATCAATAGTTCCAATAAGTCCAATAATTAAGTATATTATGATACATTATCATTCAAAATTTATAATAATTAAAAAGCAATTAAGACCTTGTGCAATGTTTATAAAACAATAAGAAAGGTGAGTAGCTTATATTTTTTTAAATACATGTCGTGTGCATTTAATGAATGCGGACGATATGTTTACATGAGTGTTTATTTCAAGAGAACTTCTGATTCAATTCAAAGCAATTGCTTCTGAGTCACTGCAAAAGAAGCAGAAAAAGAGGTGCTTCTCTTTGGGGACACACAATGCTAAAAAGTAAATGAAGCCGGATATGAGTAGGAAGCGCTTCTTAATGGCTTTAGAAGAGATTAATTTTCTACTGGGTACCTACCCTGACGTTTTAATCTCTATTTGAAAGGGTTTTAATTTTCATTTGGGTTACCATAATTAAGGCTACTATTTATTAAACTAACAAAATTAACCTAGCTTTGCGTCTTCAAAAGGTAATACAATAATATAAGCGTAATTTTATAAAATGTATATTTTTTAAAAAAGCGTAGTAGACGCAGCAAATCATTAATTCGTAAGCATAGTTGTGTGGTATACATTCGTGTGTACTCGTATATTACAACTTTAGCGAACTATTGCTTCGTGAAATTTCATCATTTCATTACCATTCTTTGTACTTAACAAGATTGACGGTACTACTGTTGAAAATGACTCTAATTACAAATCTTTTAAATAATAAAAATAATAAATAAAATATATGCATACGAATGCATGCGTATTTATTTTAAAACCTTTAATAAATGATCATCAACGGAGTGAAAACGTAATAGTTAGGAACGTTGTGAACAATAAATTGGGAGAACTTATTATAATAAATAAGTTTAATGTGATATGGAAGCAATTGGAAATGAGCTAGAGAGTGTCAAGAAGCGGCACTGGACCACGCTGGTGGTGACGCATGGTTGTTTTCTGCTGACAACAAATTACGCTAAAAGCCCATTGGGGGTAGAGTGCAATGTCGGTGGTTCGCAAACCATATTCACCTGTAGATCTAATTGCAATCGCTGTCGTTGAATGGGATGACGTCCCATACCCAATAAGGGATTACCGGAACTAGAGAATACAAGCCTTAGAATTGCGATATGGTAACCAACACATGCAAGATATTTAACAATAAGTAAGCAGTACTAGCTGGGAAGAACAGCAACGGTGAAGTTTTGGCTTACTCTACGCAAGCATGTCAAACTCAAAGGCTAAGATGGGATTAATAAACAAGGATTAAGTTTATGTGGGCCGCAAAAGAACAAAAACCTTAAATTTCATAGAAAGGTTTATGTTGTAAAGAATATTATGAAAAAATAACAAGAGTCACGACAAAATTATTTTTTCCTTCTACTCAATTGGCATCTCTTTTCTGCTACTATTTTTCGACTTCGGGGGAAATTGTCCTCGCAGTTATGACTCTTAAAACTGAACCAAGATGAGTATCTGTCAATCTGAATCTAGCAGGAGACTTGATTTCTTTCATCAGTGAGAACAATTGTTCGCACTGGTAAGCAGGATCGAACTGGGCCAAAGGGGTCCAGGGGGCATTATGACTTCAAGGGCCCGCCGCCCGCCTAGGACCATCAGTGCAGATTCTGATGACCATCAGATCAACCAACGAACCAGATAACAATGATAGTCAAATAGGCAAGAGTTTTTGGATATTTTTATTTTAAAAGACAAAAGTTTTCATGTAAAATGTTTTCATCTGATTATTAACAAGCTAGCGTACGTAAGTAGGTTATAGGCGGCTTAACTGGAACCTCTCTTCTTTATTGGCTAGCCCATCAAAATTTTTTTTTAAAGAAAGGAATTTTCAGCTAGATTATCTTTAACTCATTTGTAAAAGCTGCTATTCTTGTCATTTTTGATGAGATCCGACTGTGTGTTTAGGATAATCAACGGGCCTAGCAGTTCCTGCTCCAGTAGATTGCGAAGCCTCGTCTTTATGCTCTTCAGCGCGGAAAATCGTCTTTCGCAAGTTACTTGCGTAAACGAGATTGTTAGAATTACACAATAAGCGACGTATAAGTTGGAGTACGTACTGATGTGCATGTTATACAGGCAGTATTACCAACATTCAAGGTATATTTATATAACATTCAAGTTATATTTATATAATAGTAGAGCTTGTTAGCTTTTCAGTTGATATGTTTTAACGCAGTCGGGTTTTTGGTTTTTGTTTTTTAATAAGTTATTTTCTGTTTTTTATTTGTAATATTACATTATCGTAACAGATTTTTTGAATGAAAAAGGTTTTTTAATTTCTCATGTTATATGGCAACATGACAGTATTAAAATAAATTTATGTAAAACTTAAATTCACATTTAACTCGTGAAACTTGTTTCATAAAAATTACGTGTACCTACTCGACTTATTTCAGTATAAATTTATTGAGTTGAAGAATCAAATTTTCCATTTTTTCAGTTCCGAATGGAAAAACGAACCCTTATAGGATCACTCGTGTGTCTGTCTGTTCGTCTGTCACAGCCAATGTGCTGCGACCCAAACACGGACGTGTAAAGTAAATATATGAATTATGAATATGGAGGTCAAATTAAAAAATTAAAAAAAACTGTACCGTGTGACATATCAAATGAAAGGGCTTGTTATGAGGGTCTCAAATATATCCACGCGGGTGCAACTCGCACTTGTCACTTCTTTTATATTGATGCTAATGTAATATATTGCTAATTATGTATTTATCAAAATTGACTCTGAGTCCATAATAATTGCTGTTTTTTGTATGATGCAGACAAAGCCTAAAGGACAATTTTATTATTGCAATATTTTTTAAATTGAGGCAGAGATTCGACCATGCATCCATGCGTAGTAATAATGCCACTGAACCATTGATTCAAATCCGTCTCCGAATAGCTAGTAATAATAATTTAATATTTCATATTAAATTTTATAAATTAAAATAAATTCAATTAACATAATCATTTGAAAACCTATAATTTCAGTTATCGATAAGTCTTTCTCTATTTATTGACACCCTGGTATCGCAACATTTCGATACATTGCAATATCATATTAATAATAAAATAAAATATTAATATTTTTCGTGTACGTAGTAAGCCTGGGGGGCCCGCGAAGGCTAGGGCCCGGGTGGCAATCGCCAACCTGACTCTATGGCCAGTCCGACCCTGCTGGTAAGTACTTCCGAACATTGAAATAATTTCACAAATTGCATAGGCAAATGTAGGCACCCCAATTTCGTTGAATTTCTGCTTCAAATTGGAATCACATTGGATCTCAACTACTCCATTTGCATATTGCAACAGATTACTTCGCGTGCCGCTTTCCACTTGTTTCCCAAAAGAAAGCGGGCCGCAGAAGTATGTGTTGTGGGCCGCATCTTTAGCACGTCTGCTACGGTTAATAAGAGAGTGAAACAAACTTTAAAAAGTCCCGTCCGCCTAAAGCGGGAAGTACAATGGTTGCTTCGCTTATTTAAAACTTTATGTGCTTTGGATGCTTCAGATGTTTATGTGACCAAATCCCTGCTTGTTTTGACATTACGCGTTCCGTCTAGTTTTTGTGCGGGAAGCGTATTTTATTGAATTTTAAAAATAAATAAAATTTCATATTATAATGAATTTAAAACAGTTTATTTATTTACTGTGTGACATATTTTATGCTAGCTAGCAGCTAGCATCTAATTTTCGAGGTTAAGGTGGAAGTATAATGCGCGCTTGATTTGTTTCGCTTGCTTTGGCAGAAGATTGAAATAAAGACTTTGTATGTGTGCGAACCAAACGAACGAAGCAAGCAAAGCATCTGAAGCGAAAGTTGACCAACATTCTACTTTTGAAAGCTTCGGATGCTTTGACATATGAAAATAACCTCTCAAATTAACACCTCCTAGCAACTTTGACCATGACTTTCTATTCTTAATCTATAAAATGAACCTAGGTCCTTTGCCAGATAGTGTGAGTTTTTCGTACCGTGACTTCAAAAATATTGATAAAAACCTTCTAATGGAGGATTGCTACGAGATGTCGTGGAATTCACTCTTTGATAGCAACTTGGTGAATGAAAAGGTGGATATTTTGAGGACTTCCCTTTCATATCTTTTTGAAAAGCATGTCCCGGAAAAAATTTTTAAGGTACGTAGTCCTCGCTGCCCATGGATTACAAGGGAGATCCATCATGCCATGGCTGAACGTGATTTTTTGCTCAAACAATATAAGAGAACACGCGATTTAAACATGCATAACAGATACAAAGTGATGCGAAATAGAGTAACCAAATTAATTCGATCATCCAAAAGGGAATATCTTGCTGCAAAATTGAATGTGCACTTACCTGCGAAAAAATTATGGAAAAATCTTCGCAGCCTGGGAGTACACAGTAATGATCCCCCTCAAATTAACATGGATCCGAACAGTCTAAATAATTTCTTTACCAATAATCATAATAATCGGCCTAGTGCACAACAATTATTCCCTGATGGTGGCTCTTCAATTATATCAACAGATGGATTTGCGTTTCGATGTGTTGATAGCCATGAAGTTCTTGAAGCGGTTTACTCTATCAAGTCAAATGCCACAGGTCCTGACTTGTTACCCCCGGAATTCCTTGAAGTCATCGCCCCTTACATATCAACGCAATTGGTACACATTTTTAATTTTTGCTTAACCACGTCTCAATTTCCTGCGAAATGGAAGGAGGCACTTGTTATTCCTATTGCTAAAAAGGCGTCTCCATCTGAGCCTGGCGACTTTCGTCCCATCAGTTTGTTGAGTTTTCTAGCTAAAGTATTGGAAAAGATTATGTTTAAACAGGTTATGTAATTCATTGATGAGAATAATATGATGACTGCATGGCAGTCTGGTTTTAGATCCGGCCACAGCTGTGAAACTGCATTATTGAAAGTTACTACTGATATTCATGAAGCTCTTGACCGGGATTTTGTTACAATTCTAGTCTTACTTGACTTTAGCAAAGCGTTTGATTCCGTGAATCATCAAAAGCTAATTTACAAACTTATAAATAAATTCAATTTTTCGTCATCTGCTGCAAGGCTGATAAACAGCTTCTTAGATGGACGTAGTCAGACTGTTAAGATACAGAGGTCCTTATCTAACCCGATGCCGTTACACTCAGGCGTCCCTCAGGGCTCCGTTCTTGGCCCAATTTTGTTCAGCTTATACATAAACGATCTTCCAAGCACTATTTCTGATGCTTCTATACATCTCTATGCGGATGATGCGCAGATATACCTTAGTAGGCCAATTGGTTTAATCGAGGACTGTGCTCAACGAATAAACGAAAATAATCAATAAATGATTTAAAGCTCAATCCATCAAAATCAACCTGTATTGCTATATATAGACGTGACATTAGTAAGTCGAACCTTCCAGCCATTACGTTAAACAATACCATCTTGAACTATGCTGATTCAGTAAAGAGCTTGGGCGTTAATTTAAACTCTAGATTTACTTGTTGCGATTATGTTCGAGAGCAGCTTGGTAAGATTTATGGAAGTCTACGACAACTGTGGATTAGCGCACATTACCTATCAACAGAATTACGCCTTAAGCTTGCGCGAACACTTATTGTCCCTCACTTTACATATGGGAGTCTTGTCTTTAGCAAGCTTGACTCTGAATGCAAACGGAGATTGTCAGTAGCATACAATGATGTCGTAAGATATGTTTTTAAACTACCTCGCAACGCTCATATATCAGCTTATGTTAACTCTCTGCTTGGGACGTCTATTCCAGCATACCTAGCAAGGCGTGAGCTCACTTTCTTACATATGTAGTCTTATAACAAATAAAAGTCCATCATATTTATACGAAAAGCTGCAGTTCTTGCAATCGGTCAGGAGTCTTCAACTTCTTGTGCCTAGATCTGTTTCATCATATGGTGAGCGCTCTTACTTTGTTCAGGCCATTCGTAAATGGAACTCCCTTCCTAGAAATATTCAACTTGCAGGTGCTAGCAGGGGTTTTGTTAGATTGATAAAATCGTATAATGATTTATAGATGTAAATGGTGCACATTGTTTTGTTTATTCTTAATGTATTGCAGTTCACTTAATTTCGTCAATTTTTATTTTCTTTTCTTTTCTATTTTTCTTTTTCTTTTTGGTTTCTTTTATTTTCATTTTTGTCTAATTATGCTCTTTAAGTAGTTAGTGATTTAATTAGATTAATTTTTGCACATTTTGTATTATTGCTTGTTGCAATTCACGCTACTTTATTTCACGAGCCATAGTATGTAGGTACAGTAATAAGATTATAAGTCTTTTGTACAATTCCAAGTAAATAAATTATTATTATTATTAATTAGATGCTAGCTGCTAGCTAGCATAAAATATGTCATACAGTAAATAAATATACTCTTTTAAATTCATTATAATATGAAATTTTATTTATTTTTAAATTTCAATAAAATATTCACGCTCCCGCACAAAAACCAGACGGAAGATGACGGAACGCGTAATGTCAAAGCAAGCGGGTATTTGGTCACGTAAACATCTGAAGCATCCAAAGCACAGAAAGTTTTAAGTAAGCAGAGCAAGCGAAGCAACCATTGTACTTCCCCCTTTATGTTGACATGTCAAAGTGTCCGAAACTTTCAAAAGTAGAAAGATGGTCAACTTTCGCTTCAGATGCTTTGCTTGCTTCGTTTGTTTAGTTCGCACTCATACAAAGCCTTTATTTCAATCTCCTGTCAAAGCAAGCGAAGCATATCAAGCGCGCCTTGTACTTCCACCTTTAGAGAGGAAACTGAATTGACTTTTTATATTTGGCTTCGTTTACGTGGAATTTAGCTAGCCCAATAATTGTATTCGTCGGAGCGTAAAAAAGTTTCGAATTCTATATATTTGTTTTTGTATTACAACAACAAATCTTAGCAATTTGGAATATCTTTCGCTCTGGCAGATACAATGAAAGGGCTAAGTATGTCATATTTTCTGACACACTTTGTGTATAGGCAAGGCACTCAGCCACTTTCGTATTTTCGAATAAAACCACCTCAGTTCGAATCCTTTTTTCTTGAAATTAAAATTTATTTTGAAAAATATTTATTGACATCTTGTCTAATACTTTCTTGCTAGAAAGCTTTCCAATTTTTACTTTCATTAGCGTTTTTTATCAGAAATGTACAATGTTTCCTAAATGCGCAGGACCGGGGGTTGTCCATATTAGGACTTTACATGAACTGTCTGTGGCAAACTGCAGTCTTGGTTCCATAACCGTACGCCACATTCACGGCGGAAACGGGCTAAGTAGTGTTGGGAAATGAAAAGTTTAATAGTAAAATTAGTGTAAAATCCCAACAAAAACTTAAGATATAGTGACAAGTGAAATGAACTTAACAAATATGTGTTCTGAACAATATATTCTTATTTTGTTTTTCTATAACGGCTCTTATAATTGGAGTAGCACGATCTAAATAGGTAATTATTATATACAAAATTATTTTAGTTTAGTTACTTAATATTTTTAAAGTGTTTGAAAAGTATTCCCTAAATCTTAAATCTTATGTCGAAATTATCTGCCTGGCACTAAGTATGTAATATTGATTTTTCCTGCCTAGATACCAAACCTTCTGTTGTTTGGTCACATAGCAGGCTTTTATCAAGTCTGTAAAAATTACAAGCCTTTTAGATTACAAAGTATTGCGTCATGACTGGTGAAAGGCTCTCTAATAATAGCAAAAGCCGTCATGGTCTATTACTTTAACAAAAGCTTGCCATGTGCGCCTAACGCTGTAACACGTGTCACGTTTTACGTTGGCTCGAGACATACGCTAGAAATGTTTCACCTTTTAATTTAATTTAATTTAATAATGTTGTGCGATATAGTTATATAAAGGAATAATCGTATTCATCGTTTTAATACAATATTTTTGTTCATTATAAGCATAATATAAACTCATTAATATTTGGTAAATTACGCCTTAACATATGTCTGCGAAAAATGCTATTTAAATTTATATAATTTGTTTGTCTGCACGTCAGCCTGCTGGCAATATTTTTACCACAGTATGCTCCAACATACCTACACACTTCCAATCATGACAGAGTCATTTTTCTGAAAATATGTTTCATGTTAAATTTCACATTATGTATAATTAAAGCAAGAGAAAATGGATATGTCGTTAGAGGATATAATGGGAAAATAAGTACAGGAAAATTATATTACTTCCCTTCTGAAGCAGTGTATTTTCCTTGCGCCTTCTACAGGAATTTATTTTAACAATGAAAAAGAACCGGTCTAGGCCCGTATATTTTAATGTGATATTCTGCTGGTCTCCAGTACGTATGTATCTTCGTCAAACTCTTAAACTGCTGCAATTATTTATTAACGAAATACCTTTTTATTAGTAGAAAGACATTTTAACTAAATAGACAAAGTGTGGGTTACGTTTTTTATGAAATAAATGTTGGATTTCTTTTTGTGTTTTTCAAATTAAATCGACAACAATAATTGTTAGTAATTTTTGGTTCACTTATAAATTAAAGAAATTTAAAAGAATTTTTACGTGTACGCTAACTTAAAAAAAAATTTAACACAGAAAGTGCCGTATCTTAACCATATTTAATGGAAATGGTACGTATGAACCCTAAGATGTCATTATTATATTATGCTCATGTAACTGATAAGTCATGTACTCAGTGCTTCCTGAAATATAAAAATTAAATATCCCTTAAATCGAATAATATAGTGCTTTCCATTTAACAATATAACGCACCCCAGCTTCCATAAATTTTTATGTTTCCCAATATATGTAAGCTTGATAAGCGACCTTCATCGTAAAATAGCGCAAGATAGAAGTTTGAAAAGTTTACTTTAACATTTTTTGGTGATTGTCGGCGTCGATTTTGTTCACAGTAGACAAAAATTCTTTTAGAACAATATACAGTTAGTTTTGAAAACAAAAGGCCTTTCCTTACTTCACTACATAATTGACAATTGTAATGTGTATGGATATGTTGTGTATAGTAATGTGGATACATTTATATTACAATTTGCTAGTTTTACTAAATTTTGGGTCAGTCCTATTCTTGTTCGAACTAAGTCGACATTGCTAGGTATCGCAGCGATTTATGCCATGGTAAAAATTTTTTATTGACTATATTGCTAAAAAAGCAATGAGCTAATTTAAGAATTTACACTTAGCCCTCGAATGTTTTAAGTTGCCTTTACCGTAGTTATCCATCGCCATAAAAGATGGACATTTTATGAATGTCAAGAGAATACAGCAACAATCCAGCTAAGATAGTTTATGGTGTTCCTGAAATAATATCGCAGTGTATGATTGTAGAAATATTCTCTTCCTTTGGTTAGATGAGGTCTTATGTAAGGTGATAAGTGACTATCTTCTTTTGAAGATAGATGCACTTTATACCGTTTACATTTCCATAAGTATCTTATTATTTAAACTAATTTAACATATAATGATATTAGTTACAAAGTTCTTGCAGAATAAAGTCAATTTATTCACGTGAGTTATCTTGAATGCTAGATCGCTTATGCTGTATTGCCATGATCACGAATCTTGACAGACAACAGTTTCATCCATCTCCGATAGCCAGATGTGTGATATTGCGGAATCTGACCCGATACATTGCCTGTCAGGTATTCCATAAATAAACTCATCCGCTTCTGTTCCACAAGCAACATGCGGTCTGCGCTCAATCTTTGCCGTCGGTGTCAATCACACTTAGGCTTTCTCGCGATGTTTCTTTCACGCAGGGTTCTCAACCGTCCTATAATTATAGTACGTGTACTATAATTTGACCAGCTGTACTATCCGCAATCCTAAGTCACAAATGTACTATAATTTAACTTCGTCGAAATTCGCATTAGGTTGTTTAAAAAACGCGCCAAGAACCCTCTCAAATAAAATAATTTTCAGCCGCCTGCAATGCCGTTTTGCGTAGTGTATGAAAGATTATCGCACACTATTAAAGTTGGCACGCTTTTTCGATTGCATCACTATTTAGTTTCTTTCTCGTAGTCGTAGGTGCACGCCGGTCGAATTCGAACTTGATCAAACGCGTTCTTTTGTTTTAATTTCTTTTTACCGCGGAAAAAGCACTGCTGTTTACATGTACTTATGGGCTATTAAAATTTTTTTTGTATTGGTGTTGTCGTTTTTACCAAGCGTACTATAATTTTCAGGTTGGTACTATAATTTCACCACCACGATACTATCTTCCACTCTTGCCGACCTGAGAACACTGCTTTCACGGCCAGTACCCTGGTTATCCTCGTGCATTTCAAAGCCGATAATGTAGATGACCGGACTGCCCACATGGATCGATGGATGGGTGGCACGATCACCGCGCCATGAGTTTTTAAAATAAAAATATTAAATATCCATTTCGTCTCTGGGCTGTTGTCTAGCTCACAGCAATGTAAAAACAAGATATTCATGTTTCCTCATTTCTTTCCGCATCATAGGGTTGTCCCTTGGGTTTTGGCTACATCATACAAAAATTGTCCTTTTACGCTCAATAGTTTTCGCGTCGAAAGCAATGCCGGGCGGTTTATCCGCCTGGGACCTTTCTGGCCCACCTCATTGTTGCTCTGTCCCGATCGGTGATGGCGGCTGCGTCCATGCTCTCTAGCACTCGGCATTCTGATTCTCTCGGAAGTTCTCGGCGGATTCTTAGATTTATTGTCTTTGCCTTCTACTAATCTTCGCTGAAGCTCTCCACTGCACAGCAAGTCGTCAATCGACTTCCGCAGCCCCTGATTCTTCTTCCTCTCCTCGTTCTTCATTTGTGAGTTTGTTTTGTTTCATCCATTTTTGGTCACACGAGCAAGCACGGATTGGAAGGTCCATCTTGCAGATCCGGCTTACCAGATAAGGCTAACTTGAAACGGGAGGGCGCCAGGTATCCGGAGTTTGTATAGTAACTACCCCGAAAAAAGTTTAGTAACTACCCCGAAAAATGAAATAATTTAAAAAAAGAAACTGAAACGACTTCACAAAAAGCGTTTAAAATCATAAACACGAAATTCTGAAATTGGTACAAATTAATAAAACAAAAAACCTGCCTATCTACAAGGTTATCCAATGGATGTGCGAACTACCGACTTCGCGAAAAAGGGAGATTCTAAATTCCAGGCGTTTTTTTTGTACAATACCTTCGGCAAGAATAGTATGACATGTTTGAGGACTAAGATGTATTTGAAGTGGATCCTTTGAATAAATATATCCAAGAATTAATGGTAGCTTCCGAGAGGCTCCAAATAATTTTACTTTTACTTTAAAGTTAATGATCTTTTTGTGGGTAGTTTAGTTCTTTGCTACGATATGATAATATACATCAATTATAAATGAGGATATTTTACTATAGCTGACTTAGGGCTGATCTACTTATCCCATAGGTTAGGTTAAAGTGGCTGCCATTCCAGGAAGGAAGGCAGGTTTAGTTCAGAGTGCCGCATTGCTATACCACAATTGAGCCTATTTAACACCTAGAAAAAGAATAAGGATATGAGTTCCAGATGAGTCGTGGTAGAACGCTATCACCAGTAAAAACTAGTTCTCGGGGGAGCCCTAAAATACGATTTGTTAGAGCACGAGGGAACAAAGCCCGGTCACGGAACTGGAAACCGTTTTGAGCTTCTGATAAACCGAACTAGGTCCCTGATATCAGTAGAACCTAATTCGTCTGATTCTTTCAAAAAGGAGTAATCCAAAAACCGGCTCCAGCGGTTGGCTAGAGCCGGGCAGTTGCAGAAAAAGTGAGGGATGGTTTCCGCTACTTCCTCATCTTGGCAACTCCTACAGAAGTCGTTAGATGGCGCGAGTCTATCAGCTTGTCTGCCTATAAGATAATGGCTTGAAATGACAACTACATCAATGATTGAGAGAGATTACTTTTTACTGATGTAAGAGCCGATTGATCTGTTTATTTATGAAGCGTTTAAGTGCGAACATTCTTTCACCAGAACAAGGGCCCCTCATTACTCAACACATCATAATGACCGGGTCAGAATGCTCCATCTGCATTCGGCGAGTTGAACAGCTTTCAGGTCGATTTCTCTTGTTGCTGATATTAGATGCTGGCCGCTGTCTCTTTTTAAAGCGTTCAGGTGCGAATCTTCTTTCCCCAGAATATCGGTCGCTTCTTTACCCGACACATCACTACTACCGAGTGTCTTGTGTAAAGCCCCCAAGCTTAGGAAAACCGCTCCGGTATTTGTGCACCAGCAGTGATTTAACGGCTTTTGAGTCGAGTGCTTTGATGGCCGCTTAACTATCACAATATAAATGTAGAATTTTGGGCATCATAAATTTATTGCATATAAAATGGAAATAGGTAGAATTAAAGTAAATGATTTAAGTTGTATTTGTTCACCTGTTATCAGCTTAAAATAATTGTACCATTACACCAAGAAATATGTAATTAAATATTAGCGTAAGTTTCCATTAACCCATCCACTGATTTTTATAAAATGTTCAAATGTCGAGATAAGATAAAGTCAAGTTAACGAAGATTACACATATAGTAAGCTTAAACACGTGAACGTTGTGTTAAGAGATCTAGTTCTATTATCTATTTTAGTAAAAATGACCAAATTTTAAGAGTGGAAAAGGCTTTATAATCGTACGTATTTACAAGTGGAACTCAAAGTAGATAAACGAAGTTTTTTGTTTTCGCCTTTATTACAGCTGTAGTGTGAGCTACTTTAATCTATTCAAGTGAGTAATAATTACAGCAATTAAAAATAATTGGTACTAGTATACGTATTGAAATAAAAGTTCAACAAACAATTTTAAAAACCCCCCGACGAAAACATTTGAAACAGCAGATAGAATAAAAAAACATAAGATAATTTATTAAGATTTTTTTGATATTCAGCTCTTCAGCTTCGACAAATATTATGCTCAATGACCAATTTCTTATACTGACGCTCCTTTAAGTTAGTAAGGCGTTTGATTGTGTGAATAGTCAAAATTACTGTTCGCTTGCTGTAAATTAAATAATTAATAGTTTTTTCTCTTGTACCCAGGTATTCCCTTATACGTCAATCATCTTTCATAATTCCGGAATATTACTTATTTCTGCTATTATACATATATGTTGATGTTGAACAAAAATAGCTGAGTAGACAGATGTATTTTTTTTTTAATTGAAAGGTTTACCGAACTGTTTACAATAATTAGTATAAACTAATGCTTAAAAAAATACGGAAAGACATATATCGAAAAAATTACGCTAAAAATTACTATACTCTACCGGAGTGATGGGGTTAGTCAAATGTACTTATTACGAGGATTCAACTCGTACTTTTAACGGCACAATTAAGAGATTTACTTGATTCACGAATAAAATTCCTTAGCTGTTCTACAAAAAGTAAAAATTCGCATTATAAAAAATATTTTTTTCTGCATAATAAAATATTGTTGTAATTATGATATTAAATAATTGATCGGAATTATTTTTAGAATAGAATTCGATATTATTTCTTAGCTGAACTTATCATATATTTGCAGTCATTACATACATATATGTTGATGTATATGATTAAATACTGGGTTTTCTCCACAGATATATATAGGATTTACAAGTCCCACATCAGACCGAGACTGGAATATAATTCAAATATTTGGCGTACATGGTCATCTCTTTCCCTCAAAATCTACTAACTTACTTCCCCTACATTAAATGCCTTTCCTGCCAAGGCTGTGCTTTAGTATCATAGATCATTGGAAAAATATATATTAATTGATTATTATTTAATACATTTTTAATAATATAATAAAAAAAATTGGTTAGGAGCATGCACATGATAAAGTTCCATATAGTTATTTCTAAATTTTTCATAAAATATTTTCAACAGTATTCGTTATTGTTTTCATTGAAAGTACTAACAAAGGTTTCAATAGTTTATAAACTAGATGTGCTGAGGGCGCTTTGGTAACAAGTTTGGAAGCAAATATCTCGTTATTGAAGGGTGAAAAACAAAGGGTATTTTTTTTGTATTTTGGGTGACCTAACCTCACTCATTGGGGTAAGTAATAACAAAAATTTGGGTAAACTTTAAACATAAGCGCACAAATTTTCGTCTTTGTCAATTAATAATTTTAAGTTAAGCAGGTGAAAAAGAGTAATGAAAACATAAAGCTTCAAAAGTTACAACGGTCCACTAGTAACCGTAATTAAGGTAACAAGACCGTGATACATATACTCGTGTATCTATTGTTTGCAGCAGAGATGGGCATTTTTTATTCGAATAAAGATAAAAACTAAAAGCTCAAATAAATTGAAAAATCGAATAAAAATTATTTGATTACAAAAATTATTTGTTATTTGGAGGATTATTCGCAAATAATTATTTGTTATTTGGTGCTTTTTATTCGAATTTCAAATAATTATTTGTTATTCGATCGTTCGTTATTCGATAATCAAATTCGATAGTTGATGTCTCTTTATGGAATACTTGAACTAATGAACACCAACAACAAATAATTATTTCATAAAGAGATAATCGAATAATTATTTGATTATCGAATAACGAATGATCGAATAACAAATAACTATTTGAAATTGGATTAAGGAGCACCAAATAACAAATAATTATTTGCGAATAACTTAAAATAAATTGAAAATCGAATAAAAATTTATTCGAATAATTTTTTATTCCATTTTTAAAAAACATCGTTAAGTGATTGAAAATTTATTCCCATCACTGGTTTGCAGATATCTGATAAAAACAGCATCTATAGCTTGAACGTCCGGTGCCTTGTCTATTATAACCATGCTTGTATTTTGCGAAATTCTCGAAGATATTCCGTTGATGATTCATTTTATAAGATGAACAAAAAGAGGATTATTTAAATGGAAGTATAATATGATGGATATTTAAGGAATTTCCTGGAAGAGCTGTAAAAAAATCACCAACCTCACTTGCGAAAGCCTAGATCCGCGCCTGGTTCCATAAAGAGATATGCGATGTGAATGGCGATGATGCATTTCGTTAACAATATCTTGTCCTGCCCGCAACCCGACCAAAGCAACACCAGTCAACGATCCACGGAATTCGACGACACATATCGTAGTGACAGCCAACCTTAAAACGTACCTGCAGCTGCTGTAATCGGTTTGTCTTATAAAAGTTAACAATTTTAGAAATTGTGGGCGAATAAGTTCTTCTACCGTTAATTGGTAGGATTCTCTTAAAACTAACTTACAGAGTCTGATTTTAATTATGCCAAAGTGATTTTTACATAAATCATCACACAAGGTATAAGGTGAACTATTTATAGTTTCTACCCCTTACGCGACACGCAGTTTTTGTGGAAATGTAACAAAATAAGTATACAGGGTGTTTCAGATCTGACGTGCTAAAATTAGTGGGCTTATAGATCTCACCTAGAAAAACAAAAAAATGTATGGCAGGGAGGGGAAGGGGGCAATCTCAACCGTTTGGAAGTTACAGGGTAATTTATAAATTTCAATTTAAAATGTTTATAACTTTTTTGCAGCAATAATTAAAATTAATTACCTGTTAACCCAAAACAAACCGACCGTTTATCTTAAAAATTTTGTTTATTTAAAGAATTTCCTACCTAAAGTGCAATAAAATAATCAGGTAGTCCGGGATTTCGAAGGATGTGGTTTCTGTAATCCTTTGTCTACCTTGCCAAGTTGCACCTTTTTGGAAAGCTAATAAGATGGGCAATCCAATAAAAATAAAAAAAGCTGTACTGATTACATAAATTTTGGAGAAAATTTGGGAAAATGGGAATGGTAGTTGTTAGATCAACATTGTTGACAATTTTAGAAAGGTCATTGGGATAGTAGTTTTTTAACGTTTGTTTGGTGTCGCTATATTGGATAGATCAAATGATAAAAGTAAAAAAGTAATGTGCATACCATGAAAAACTGAAATTTATGAATGTAACTCCCAAACGGTTGAGATTTCCCCCTCTCTGCCATACAATTTTTTGTTTTTCTAGGTGAGATCTATTGCCCCACTCATTTTGGCACGTCAGATCTGAAACACCCTGTATAAGTAAAAGTAAAAATATTTTAGGAATCTCACGTAGCACCCTGTGTGTGTTAAGAAAAAATTGCATTCAAAAAAGATAAGGTTCTCCATATGTCGCTGCAGAGTATGATATTCTCCGAGCTTTTTCCCCAGGCAAAACGGTTAATTCGAACGAAAACAGACCTTTGAAATTAAAGAAGGCACATACGAAGAGGTACATAGTTGGAATTCATAATCTTCATCTTCACCACAACAATGCAAACTTTTGAGCCATGGAGTGAAAGTGCTGCTCATTTTGGGGCATTCCACGTAAAGCGGACAGGTAAAAAATTTCGATGTTTCCGATTTTAGTAATTTTGATTATGTCATACCTATATATGTCCTCGCTCCAGATACAAATAGTTTTTGTATGTATAAAGTCTGGTTAACGAGCTAGAGGGCATTAACAATTTGACTAATCGGCAGGTATGCGCTACTTCGAATCACATTACCCAGTTTTAAAAAGTTACAATACAATAAATAAAGTAGCCAAATTTATACTTCATTTAATGAGCTTTATAAATGCAGATATTAAAATAAAATTTTGGTTTTTTGGAAAAAAAAATATATTAAAATTTTTGAAACTTCAATTTCACAAAGTTCGACCATTTAATTTTTATTTTTTTTTTATTTTTTTCTAAAAATAGCTAATTCCCTTCCGACCAAAGCAATCAAAGGGATTTTCCCTAGGCTTTGGCCACATTGTAAAAAAAACCTCAATAATGATGCTCTTCTCGACGCTGAAATTGCAACCTATTTAAATGATTGTGCCCAGCGAACCTTTTCTTGAAGGTTTCCTTTTGCGAAGACTTTTTGAAGTAGATAGCAGATACTAGTAGGAAAGAAGTAGATTTAAGAGGAAACATTAGAATGTATATTAAAAAGTGAAAAACTTTGAAATTTATTTATACATATTTTTTTTATGAAACTATTAATGAATGAAGTAAGTCGTGTAGATTCTACCAAAAACTTTTGAGAAAAGCCTTTCCAGATTTCTTTCAAAATGCATCGGATGTAATAAGTGCCCAAAAGTATACTTCTTCTTGTCTTCTTATGTATTACTTAGTAGGATACATATACTAAATTAGTTTCGATAAATCGAGTCAAAATCAAACATAGATTCGAAAGTGACTTAATATGCAAAAGTTTTAGTTCGTTCTTACAATTCACCTTCGATTCGGTATTCGGTGTAAAAACTTTACATGAACCATTACTTTTGTAATGAGTAACGTAAAAGATTTACATTAACCATTAATTTTGTAATGAGTAATGTAAAAAATTTATATTAACCATTACTTTTGTAATGAGTAATGTAAAAAATTTACTTTAACCATTACTTTTTTCAAAAGTAATGTAAAAA
This sequence comes from Leptarthrus brevirostris, assembly GCA_964036015.1. Taxonomy (NCBI): domain Eukaryota; kingdom Metazoa; phylum Arthropoda; class Insecta; order Diptera; family Asilidae; genus Leptarthrus; species Leptarthrus brevirostris. The sequence goes on along the minus strand of OZ038372.1, from coordinate 113,899,177 downwards.
ATTTACATTAACTATTACTTTTTTCAAAAGTATTGGAAGTATTTTCCATTAACCATTACCTTTTTTTAAAGGAATGGAAGTACTGTAGAACAAAATATTATAAGAGACGATTCTGCATATATTTTGACTAGGGAATATTATTTATAACAATTTAATTTGTTATAAGCAATTGACAACCCCTTTAATAGATCCAATCGAAGAAATTCCTACAAGGTTTTTTTTAACATTGCCATGATATGATTGTAGACGATTATTTTTACTAAGGAATATTGTTTATAACAATTGAATTTGTTATAAACAGTTAAAAACAGCTTGACCCAATGAAAGAAATTTGCAGTAGATCTTCTAAAATCATATCTTGGCAATGTTAATGTTCTATTGATTGCTTATAACAAATTAAATTGTTATAACTAATATTCCTTAGTCAAAATATATGCAGAATCGTCTCTTATAATATTTTGACAATGTTCAAAAAATCAGCCTTGTTCTACAGTACTTCCATTACTTTAAAAAAAGTAATGGTTAATGTAAATTTTTTACATTAATATTTTCGCAACCCTGTCGTCAACCTATTTCTACAAGATCTACTTTACAATATTATGGAAGTTCTTACTATGTTCAGCCTAAACATTTCTAGAAGCCACAGTTAATATTCGACCAGCAGTTTCCAGCAAAGCGTAAACCAAACGGCTAAAAAGTTAACATAGTCTACGTGTGAAAAGTGTACAAAAAAAACTCTTTTTATCTAAATTTAATTGTGGGGCCTTGCTTAAGAGGCGTATTTCAAAACGAACGCGGTAGGTATATTTGTCTTACAAATGGCTTATTTGTCTGCCAATTTATGGGAGAAGTATGCAACTGTAACAAAACTAGAAGAAAGAAAATTCGCAAACGGCAATTTAAAAATGATAAAGTTTCTTTGATGAAAGATTTAGAGAGATTTGACATCCGTCCACCCCTTTTTTAATATATATGATATGTTGAGTGCAATTTAGTCTGAATAAGTCAACATTACAGTGCAAGTCATTGAATTATTGCTGGTATCATCGATTTTTAGAGAAAAATGAAACTGACTGCTAAGCTACTATTGAAAAGATTCATATGAATAAAAGGCTTAAATATGAACATTCAACAACTTTTGAAACTCTTGATGATTGAAATATGTAGCAGTAGGCGAAATAAAGATTAAAACGGTTGGATCGGGAAGAGGTTGTTTGAAGTCAACTGTGGATTATAAAATATACTCGAAAAATTTATGAAGGTTACATTCGTACACAGGTTGTTTCGGTTTGAGCGGTTAATAATGAAAGAGATGATTGTACACATCGATAGAAACAAGAAATTGTATTACACCGAGCAATGTTAATGGTTTAGGAATTAGAGAGTGATTAATAAATATCAATATTTACGTTAAATTGGTGCCAAATGAATGTTGACAAAACACCTGTTAAATGTACTAACATTTTATTGTTATTCTCAGAGCGTTTCGTAAACATTACATGTTCGTAGCGCTTTAAGTGGCTTCATACACATAGAGCTAACAAAAAATGGTCGAACTTTGGAACACGATTTCTTAGGAATGGTCAAAGATAATAAATCAATTTTTTTAAATTAATTATGTTGCCAACATTTTTATAGCAAACATTTTGAAAAGTATTAAATAATATTGACAGGTTGGCAGCGCATTTGTGGTGCCCTCTCTCCCGCTAAAACCAGCTATGAAATCAAAGAAATATAGATTTTTGTTAAATTACTAATATCCATAATTATGATGATCGCAATTTATAAAAATTATTCCGACAAAGAAAAATTGGCGACACCCAAACTTTATGTACGTACGTAAATTTTGGGCAAAATTCCCCTTTAATCATACTTAGTTTTAATTTTTTTTTACAGTGAGTTTTTTTTAAATAATAATAATTATTTATTTAGGCAAGTATACACAAGATTAATATCTTTTTATAGTATACTACAAAGCTAGGAAAAGTTCTATATAAAAAAACACCTTATCAGTAGTTATAACAAAATTATAAAAGAAAAATCCAAATATCTGTATGTATGATCAAGTTATCCTGACGCAAAATTCACAAATGCAGATCAAATTAAAAAGAAAAGAAAAGAGAACAAAAGCAAAAAGAAAAAAAAACTAAAAACCCTGTACAACGAGAGAATAGCAAACTGCGGCCCCAGCAAAGCCAATACAAAGTCACGAAAAGAAATACCGCTTCAACATGCCTTTAAACTCAGATGTCCTGGTCGTCCCCCTTACATTAATAGGAAGAGAATTCCACAGGCGTGTAATGACAACAAAAAAAGAACGCTGCCCAACGATAAACCGCGTGGGAGGAATACGGAAACCAACGTGACAGGATGAATACAGAAAGTGCAAGTGTTCATATAGATAAGAAGGTGACTTCGAAACAAGTAAGTTGTGCAAAAATAGCAACGCTCTAACGTCTATATAAGTCTTTATTGGACACCCAACTAGAGAACTTATATAGTGAGAAACGTGATCGTGCCGCCTCAAACTATAAACAAATCGGATACAGTCATTAAATGCGACATTAATTCTACGGTTGCATTCAGCATCAAGTTCTGGGTAAATTGTTCTACAGTAGGTAAAATGGGGAACCAACAACAACCTAACAAGTTTTAATTTAAGCTCAATAGAAAGTAAGCTTCCAGACAGCCGAAGCTGCCGTAGCCCACCATAAATTTTCTGTAAGGTATAACTTACATGATCACAGCACTCCATCTTACTGCTAAAGTACACTCCAAGACTTTTCACCTTGCTCACATAAGGTACACTTAGACCATTGAGATGAACACCAGTAACACACATCAAATCGAGATCATTTCTGTAGAAAAACAAGCATTGTGACTTAAGGGGGTTTAATATGAGACGATTACTTCTCGCCCACGAAGAAATATTTCTCAAGTTATTGTTGACTCGAAAAATACAATCCTCCACTAGGCCAATGGGCCTGGACAAATATATTTGAACATCATCAGCATACAGATGAATGTTCACATCTTCAATAACATCAGGGAAATCATTAATAAATAAACAAAATAGAAGAGGTCCAAGAATCGAACCCTGAGGCACTCCACTAACATGATTGGCCATCCCTGACCTCTTTCCCTCAACCAACACCTGCTGAGTACGGCCAGACAAGAAATCACCAATAATTTTAGTGGCAGAAGCTGAAAAATTAAAATTTTTCTAGAGTTTTGATTTGACCAAACTATGGTCCACAGAATCAAAGGCTTTTGTGAAATCGAGGAGAACCAAAGCTGTCATTAGGTCATTGTCAAGCGACTGGCGGATATCAGAGGACACTTTCAACAGAGCAGTTTCACAGCTATGACCAGCACGGAAGCCAGATTGCCACTTTGATAAAAGGTTGTCTGACTTAATGTAGTGAAGGATTTGTCTGTATAATAGCTTTTCCAGAACTTTTCCGAGAAAACACAGCAAACTTATTGGCCGATAATCACAAAGATCCACAGGAGCTGAGCACTCAGCCAAGGGTAAGACAACAGCATTCTTCCAAATTTTCGAAAACTGTGAATAAGTGAGGCAAGAATTAAATATATAAAGTAAACTGTCTAGAATAACTGGCAGAAGCATTTTAAAAAATCTAGGGGCAACGCCATCCAAGCCAGTTGCATCCATTCTAATAGATGCAAACGCTTCAATAATTTCATCAGGAGACACGCATCGAAAACTGAAACCATCCTGATACTCATTACGCTCAACCGTGTCACTGAACAGCTCCGACGTGCTATGGGAAAGTGGTGCTGTGAAATAGGTATTTAATTCTTCAGGATCCACTATTCCTCAAATTAGACCATAATTTTTTAGGAGGAAGAGATGGATCTAATAAACTGCTAAAGTATTTTCTTTTAGCTTTTCTAATTTCGAGATTAACCCTATTTCTAACTACCTTATATCGCCTAAGATATTGCTCAGATTTTGATTCCTTGTACTTGCGGAAAAGATATTCTCTCTCAGCGATAAAACATTCAATTTTTGGAGAATACCAAGGTATTCGATCTGAGGGTATTCGTTTCACACGCAAGGGCGCAAATTTGTCATGTAAACGCGACACTAAACCGTAGAACAATATCAATTGCTCATCGACCGATGCATAATTACGAACATCATCCCAAGGAAGAGTGGGCGCCTCTTCGAGTTCGTCAAACTTTTAGGAAATAAATTAAATCTGTGCGGTGATAAATTTGTAAATAAAAGTAAATATTTAAGATAATCACTGAAAATGTAAATTTTTGTATTACTGGTGAATTTATTTGTTCACGTCAAAAGAATTGTCAATGGTCACGGTAGCTTAGTGCATATACCGTCCGTGAAAAGTTATATGTGGGCTTCAAATCAAAATTGTTTGAGTACTTGAAATTTTGTTTCAGGGCCCCACAGTCTGTCAATATTGATTTACAAACACAAGCATAGGCATAACCACAATTTGGATTGTGGCATGCCTTTCTTCGGTCATTGCCATCCTTATTACTTTTACATTCTAAGGGTAAAATGTACCAATTAAGATTTGATTGAGCTCTACATGCAACATACAAGACGAAGCTTGATTTACCTATTAAACTGGACGGCCCAAGCTACTTATTAGAGAAAGGCTTACATTGTGCAAATAATACCTAAGTATTCTTGACGTGTTTCATCTTGAAGGCTATGTAAAGTTACACATTAAGAAAACGTACAGTAATGCTCTTAAATTTCTATAAAAAGTGCTATCTATAAAAAAAAAATTTCTTGTATAGTAATGTGCAACAGTATCTTAAGGGGGGAAGTACATGAAGAGGCCGAAAAAAAAGGACTTTTTTGGGATTTATTTTTGGGAAAATGAAAAAGGTCCACATGAAATCGATATTATATGTATTTAGGGCAATGTTTTAAAAAGAGAAAAAACATTTTTTACATTTTGAAAAATAAAAAATTATTCAACTTTTGGTGGGTTTCGTAACTCGTGCCGCGGCTGACATCGAAATCGGCGTAAATTCTCCTGGCCGCAATTTTCATCTGAAATCAAAAAACCAAACATTTTTATACTCGAGGGGGTTGTTTATTCTAGATAGACTACGATCTTTTCGAAATTCGAACATTAACTATAAAAATCGGGCATGAAAAAAAGAAGTTGGCTGTTTTTGCAAAAATTTTGATTATTTTCGCGTCAAAAATGGTCTTAAAATGATTTTTTTGCTATGCCCGTAGTCTATCTAGTTTTTTATGCCCTTTAAAATGAGTGCTGGATGAAGAAAATCGGTTCACTAGTTTTTTTGTAATCTTTAACGCCAATTTGAAAAACATGGTTTTGAGAAAATGCCGTTTAAAGTTTGTCCCGAAAAACTGACGAAAAAGATGCAGATAAGGAGAAGGTAAGAGGGGAGGGGTATTCTCAGAAAAATCGGTATTTGCACTGAAAACGTCGAGAACGCTCTTTAACAAAGTCGCATTCATCACTCTAAATTCCAGAGCAGAAAAAAAAATCCGGTAAGCGGAATCACGCGCGCAGCAGAGATCCTCGATCCCAGGCGCGCTGGGCCGGATCAACGTCGACCACTTTCAAGTGGCATATCTTTCACAATTTTCGAGATAGGCTTTTGGAATTTTGGAATTATATTCTTAGAGCATATACTTATCGATTAAGACAATTAAAAAAAATCGATTTTTGAAAACGTCTTCATGTACTTCCCCCCTTAAACTGACTATATTCAAGCTGATTGATCATCAGGAACAGAGAAAATGAATAAACAATTGAAACGTTAATAGTCGATTTCAAATAAAACAGATTAGTATAAGCAATATAAAGGCATTTTTAACCGGTCGATCTTAAGAACAAAATCTAGTAAATCACGACAGAACGCGAGCTTATTACATAGCGGATATCTGTTTGTATAAGTGATACTTGACAGCGAAGGGACTAGTCCATAACCGTATTCTCCTTACTAGGGGCGGCTTAAGGACTGGGCGAGCTACCGAAATATGAGGGCGCCAAACTCAGATCAATGTTATTTCTTGATTTTAAATTTTCTAAAACATTGATTTTTGATTATTTTAATCTGACTTTACCGTATGACAATATAGAGCCATCATAGATAGATCTTATGTATTACTACTCAAAGTACAAGTACCTAGATGCTGTGCCTTCAATTTGTTATTTTTGCTTTGTGATGACTGTTCTATGGTAACAAGGCTCGCGAAATAGTAAAAGTACCAAAATTAACAACGACGTGAAATAAATGAGCCATTTATAGATAATATACTACAACACTCGACCACTGACCATTGTGAAATTCGCTAGTAAAGAGACGACTAAGTAAAGCAGTGAGCCCAATATGCCAAATTACCGATAGCCATGTCCAACGAACAAATAATAGGAAGAACACAGACTTCATAAATTTCTTAAAAAGACAGAGATACCCGCTTAAAAAATGAAAGAGCTATTAAGACAAAATTGAATTTCACAAAGATCAAAGATGTATATAAATATAACTCAAATGGCAGTAATGGGAAACTGAGTTGGCGCAATGCTTGAGTGGCACGATTATAGCCAAACTTCAAGAATTGGGTCCATACCCTAGCTCTTCCAATAGATAGAGTTTTTGTTAGGCCGCTCAATCCGTGTTATCATAAACGCAGTTGCATCTGATCCCTATGAAGTTTATGCCGGTGTACCTCTTTCTTAGTTTCTTCTATTAATTATTGACTTTTTATTTATTACTTCCAATATTATTTATGCTTTCGCCTACGACAGCACCCTTGGTTTTACGTACGCTTTTGATTCTCTAAAGAATGCCAGTAACAAATATGCAGATATCAACGTATAACGGATGTTTGGATCGGCAAACGGCGACTTTTCTTCGATTCTTGCTTTTGGCAGAGCAAATTATGATATGTCTACAGCATCCAAAATTCAATGCTGTTTAATGTCCCTTAAAAACACGAGACTCATCCCCAATCCATTTCGGTGGAGGAGTGCATATATCCAATCCGCCTTCTCTTAACATATCGGTTATTAAGATATCCGGTAATCTTAGCTGGACCGATTATATAATTCCAATCGCTAAAAATGAGACGAAACGCTTCGGCTTTCTACAGGGATGTAAGAAATACTTCACTCCGACTGACTTGGCGTTGATCTGCAGGTCCCGCCATACCAGGCCATACCAGGATTCGAATATAATTTGGGCAGTTACCAGACATACATAGTTCAAAGAAATTCTATAAATTGTATTGGTGACTTCACAATCTCTGAGAGTATAGACTCTGGACCATCATCTACGGCCATTGTTTAACGAATTTGGTAAGCTGATTCTTTGTAGGCACTTCACAACGCGTGACACAAGTGCTTCAAGTTGCTCCCACCTCTATGTTCTTCAGGCCGAATTTTAACGTACCATTGAATTTTGGGAATCCTTCCTAAGACAAAATAAATGGAAGTGTATATTTACCGCTCTTAAATTGCCGTGTAATTTCCGTGTACACGGAATTAATAAAGCAACTAAAAGCCTGATTAATACACCTCTTCCTCCCAGAAAGTCTAATAAAAATTTGACGTACTTTCCGTGTATTTCCGTGAACACGGAAATTACACGGCAATTTGAGGGTGCTAAATAGACACTGCCAAAATAAATAACCACGACGTGCTGCTTTGGTGTTGTTATTCATATGGAAATAGCCAATGGAAATTATATTCTTTTTAGCAAAAGATGAATTTAAAGGGACAAAAAATTTAATCTGCACACTAAATCTATTTAGGACTACGTAGTGTAGTAATTTTAGGTACAATTTAAGATTTTTTTACGCATGTATAGTACAAAAGGTATAAAACTTTAAAAGTGTAATATGTTTTATTTTATTGTTGGTCTTATCATGACAGTGAATCCATAGCTGGAGAGGCGCCAAAATCCATTCCGCCCGCGTGCAAATTATACTTTAGGCTTCCCGTACACTTTGCCTAGCACAAGTGCCTATTCAGAAAAATATTCTAGAAACTTGTGAAACATCATATTGGCAGTGTATAATTTTAATTAGGCAAAACAATCACATTTACTGATAACAAGATTCTTATGTTAAAAGCGACCAAAAATGCAAAAACAATTTTTCTTTTAATTTCAAAAAATGCGGAAGTATATAGAAGACTATACCTAGTAAAAATAAGGTTGTGTTGCAATCTTGCATATATCATTTAAGTCAGAAAAGATTTTATAATCTCTCAGCTTAGTGCTACAAGTGGAAATAAAGTTGCAACGTCAGAAAGCTTTAAGTGAAGACGATTCTGACAATGTTCCCAAGGAGAGACAATAAATTTATATAACAATAATTATCCGTAACTAATAGATAAAATGATTAGATAGACTAATTTACTTCATTGACTATTTGAATAAGTGATTAAAAACAATTTTTAATCAGTATTCTTAAAAATTTTACTTGAGATTAAACATTAGACGATGTGAACTTTAGCATCTACGTATACATATATAAGATGGTGCAATATTCACTGAACAACTTCTTTTGTTATATTTTACTGAAATTCATTTTCAATCACAATCTCTTCTAAGAGTACATTTTATGTTAAGGCACAAAATAAATTGGTGTTTGTTTTAGGCTAAAGTTAAGTTATCCTGATTTCCAATATAACAAGTTTAATATTCTAGTAACTATTTGGATTGTCCTGATTTAATGAGACTGTATAATCCTTTGATGCTATTCAAAACCAACTGAATAAAACCAAGTATCTGGCTTTTTGCCTTTTCCTTCTTATGAATAAACCGACCGAGCAGTATTGTTGACTGATAAGTAGAGTTGCTTTTTCAGATTTTAAATGGTACACAAAGTATTTTACTAACATTTTATAGTTCGAGGTGTGTTTGGCATAATTTTCAATATCTTCACTGAATAATAATCAGTACGTTTACATGCATACTTCAAGTAAACTTCGAGTAACCAAAATATCATGTATGTAAACGCGCATTGACTTCAAGTTTACTTCACTCAAGTAAATCACAAAATGTTGTTTGATTGACTTGAAATTTATCATGTAAACGTGACTTGAGAAAATACAAAGCTGAAAATGGAGAATATGAAAGATAAAATAGAAGAAGATTAATAATAAAAATTATGATCGGTTTTGCGTTTTGCGATTTATAGGTTTATTTAAGCTAAATACCAAAAAGACAACTCAATTTCATAACAGAAAAGTCAAATATTAAATGTAATTTCAAGAAAATTCTAAGTGAAGCAAATCAATCAAAAACCCTACTTGAGTTACAAATAAATTTCAAGTCAAGTACTCAAGTATGCATGTAAACGTACTGATTGTTTGAATTAATAATTACTGTTCTACGGTCTCTAGTTTCCGTAACCCTTTGTGGGGCATGGGGCGGGAGAACAACTTCACCCGATTTGAGACAATGATTGCAAATGGACCCACAATTAAGGGGTTACATGGGTTTCCTCGGGTAAAAAACGGCTTATTTTTAACAATTTAATTTTTATATAACAAATGAAATATTTCATTTAAACTTTTTATTGCCTTAAATATACACATTTGAAATAGAATTTCTGAACTTTTTGTAGAAAAACATTTAAAACTCTGCCATTGCTACGTCATTTCCGGTGACCCCTCGGAAAAATGGTGCTTGCGCGTTGACAGCAGAACTCATGACAGCATCAACTGAAGTAAAAAAAAATACGTGTTTTAGTTAATACCTTGAACTAGAATTTGGACGAAGGAAAAAAAATAGAGTGAAAATTGGATTTTTGGCAGACATTTTTACAAAAAATTAAAAATTTCGGTAAAATTTGCTCGACATTATTATTTTTTAAATAGTTGCAATTAAAAAAAAATCCTTCGTCCAAGTCCTTGTCAATAATATCTCGAAGATCGGTTCAGTAATTTTCGAGAAATCATCGATTCCTGGCCCATAAAGTAAAGGACCTGCTGCAGCTGCAATGTCCAGGGCATCCTTTTGTTCTTGTCTGTGACGAATCCTGGCTTAGCGAGTCTCGCTCGCAGATTTTTTCTCAGCAGCTGTTCCAATATACCTGCGGCGCGCTGAGCCCAACTAGCTTTGAGCGCGCAACTTCCCAAGGCTATATCTCCGAAACTATTACTCCGATCGACTTGAAAATTTAGGATAATATTCTAGAGATGTTGTAGAATTTAATAAGGCAATGAAAAAAAATCGATTTTTTGAAGCCGTGAAACCCATGTAACCCCTTAAAAGTGGATTCCGAACCACCCGCCCGTGCTGGTATATCGTCAATATCAATCGCAACTGGTTGAATGTCGTATTTTCTGTTGTCCACGCCCCCGCGCTGGAAAACAACCAGTAAAAATTAATGTTTGTGAATGTCTCTCGAAGCGCGGTTTTGGCTACTAAGAATTTTTCACCGAAAATTTAAGCGAAAAGAAAATGGTGAAGTTCCACCAACATGGTCTTCTAAGAGCAGGTAAAAAGATACTTAGATCTGCGAACAACGATTAGGTCTTTCAAGAGGATAATTAAACAACAACGATTGGGTCTTGGGGAAGGAGAAAATTGTATCACAACAATGGATTGGACTCCCAATCTCCTGATGCCAATAAGATCGAAAACGTATGAGCCATTATAAAGCACCAACAATAACGAAAGTCCATTTATACTCTTAAGTGGCTGTCAAGGATTATTACAAAGATATGACGTTCCCTTAAGATTAAATATGCGGAAAAACTAATCGAAGGCATGCCCAGAGAGTGCCAGGCCATTCGGGCAGCGGTGGCGATTTTACATATATTAATTGACAACAGCATTTCTGATTAGTAGTGAGCTCAAACTAATACAAATTTTAACCCAAAATAGCTTTTGGAGTAACGAATTATTTGCATTTCACCGCCTACACTTTATTTGCTTTAAAATTTCAAAACTTCTCAGCGCAGACCACTGGCTCACCCTAAAACTGCTTCCTCCCTCCACTGGCTTAGTCGATCAAGCGTAGACAAAACTACACAGGCAAAGCAAACAAACATTCCATACTGAATCAATCTCATTCAAGCAAGTATAAGCACAAGTTTAATTTACTGTGGGCTGAAATAACCCAAGCATTTTGAAATTATTATAAGTACTATCGTCGTCAGTGCAGTAAGTGATACTGTGTCGGCCTACCAATCCGGAGATCCCAGTTTCCAATCCCGCCGAGGGCGACCCATGTGGATTGCAGAGTAAATGCCAGTGGTTCGGAATTCACTTTAAATTGTAGATCCACTTGCAACGTTGTTTCGAATCGGGTGAAGTTCTTCTTCCAGCCCATGCCCCACTAGGCGTTACCCTACCAGAAGAAAAACTCTCCATGCTCACGTGCTACAAGTCATGTTGGACTAGAACTTCCTTGTAGAGTCTTTCTTGAATTTTAAGCTATTTACACTCAGAAACTCACTTTCGAAAAGCGGATGTTCAGCAGATGTCTTTTTTAAAACCCCCAGAACACAAATATTAAATATGCAGCTTATAAATCTGTATCGAACTTCTAGCACCTACTATTGTTAATAGATCACAACATCAATTTTTTCAATAACTATAAAACGTACACCTAAGCTCAAAATTAAACTTTTTCCAGTTATTATAGTAAGCGCAAACCTAAACTCCACCTTTCCTTTTTTTGGACATAACACTTTCATAAATTTAGCTACTCATTAAGAAACATCAAAATAAGGTGTATTTGCTTTCATAAATGTCAAATATGGCGTACACAGGTTGCTTATACCTACATTGTATGGATTACTGCATATATAATTGGGTTGGTGTATTTATATGATATAGGTACATATATGGCTTGAGAGTTCCTGGGCTCACTTTGACCTCCTTGAGGGAGCGCTCGACAAATTTCCAACTGGGACGTTACCCACAGACGTCCCATTAGAAATTTGTGGAGCGCGCCCTCAAGGAGGTCAAAGTGAGCCCAGGAGCTCTCAAAACATATACCTAAATGCTTCTGTGTTGATAAATCGTTGTTCTTTGATAAAAGGTAAAATAAATTCTATAAGGTGATTACTTAACATAAAAATGCGTGAATGTGCAATATGTCATACCTTTGAATTTAATAAAATTTACAATTTTTTAGGAATAAAACTAGATGCGGACTAAGAAAAAGTATACCTTTAGACTTAATTGGAGACCTGACGGAGCGCTCTCTTGGGTGGATTAAAAAGAGAGCTCCCTCCTGCGGACATGCCTATAATGAAATCAGGCCAAAGAGAGAGAAGTGTGAGTACTCCTAACCTCCGCCGCAGGCTTAAATCCCACCGACGACGACAATTAACTGTTTTCTGCTAGCAACAGATTTCGCAAATAAGTCGTCGAACACACTCGACTTTTTTTTATAGAATCGGGTGAAGTTCTTCTACCACCCTATGCCATGGTTAACAGAACTAGGGAGATGGTATTAATAAATATAACATGAATTAAATTTGACACAAAGCAATATGCAGAACTTTGAGTAATTTATGATATTTATAATACAACTAACTTACAATCGAAGTCCCAATATAATTTATTTTTTAATATGAAAGCAAACTCTAGCTAGAGTGAGAAGTAAAGTGTGTATTTTCAACGAAAATGTTCAGACTTTATTGACTATTCATTAAATAGAATAAATAATTTACATTATTACAATTTACATCGTAAACAAACATGAATTTTCGAATTTGCAAATGTCAATCTCACAAAATAATGCGAAATTAGTGCCATTTTTAGCAATAAACGTCATCTCAATGTTACACTAAAATATATTCATCTGTCTGTAGAACAATATACAACCGAGAGGAAATTATATTTGGTTAAAAATATATCACATGCCAAAAATAGTAAACAAGCCCAAGAGATTTCTATCAACTAAATTGACGTTTTTGCCAAGTGCATTTGTGTATCAGGGATGAAGTTTATGTAACTGATTGTTTTGACGATTGCAGTCAAAATGTTTACTAACAAAGCTGAGTTATTAATAATTGCTAAACAAATGTGGTTTTGTTGAATTTGTGATTAAATAATTTAGGTGTTTGAGAGACGGATGTTATTTTCAATTTTAGAATTTATATCAAATCAGCTGAACACATAAGTTTAGTACAATTTGCTATTGCAAGAAAAATGAAATATATTTATTTATACATTTAATATAATTTATAAGTAATCGCTTGGAGTCGCTCAGATGCTTTCTGGTTTTCTCTTAATTTTTAACAAAAAAAGAGAAGAAAGTTAAAGAATCTAAATAAAATAATTTTAGTGTAATCTTATTTGAATAGATTCGAGGTTTTCAGTCATCGAAACATCTTAAAAGATACATACCTGCCATATATAAATACAATATCTCCTCCTTCCAAACTCTCAGTCAGATACAAAATGTTTACGATTACGAAGTTACTCTCTACCCTTCCCCCACCCAAAAGTGCAAAGTTTTTCTGATAGTAACAAGGGAAAAACGTACTTTAGCAGAAGAGAAATATATAAATCGGTCTATGTGGTATGAAGTTCGGTTCCACCCCCTCCCGAACCAACCGCACCCCCTAAATTGTTGACATAGTACATACATACTTTACATAACAAGGGAAGAACCATTCAAATCAATCCATGCGTTCCTAAGTAATGCTCCCTCACCCCGCTTTTTTGAAGTCGCCGTAATCCCACCCAATCACAAGTATGAGTTATCCAGCTACTACATTATCGACATTATCTATACAAAAGAAAAATAATCATTAAAATCTGTCCACGCATTACGAAGCTCCCTCCCCACACCCGACCCTCAGTTCAACATTTTTATCATAGTAACAATGGAGGAAAATACTCTATTCAACAACAAAAGAATCATCCAAATCGGTTCTAGCGTTACAAGTTAGGTTTTAGAAAAAAAAGCTGCACAAGTAAGTGAATAACCTATTAAGTGTTCATGAAAAATGTTTATTATAAGATGACAAACGAATCGGAGCCAACACTTACTAACTTTAACACCACGTATCGTAGTTCTCTATATTTTTACGCCGCTTATACACAGAGTCGTAAATTTTCTTTAAAAGTCAAATATCCCAGAAATTATTGTTTTTAGAGATAATTCAACCTTGTACTTATTTTTTGATGACAAGAAATTTTATGTTTAGAAATGATAATTGAATGAAACTAAGGATGGAATTCTTTGTTAGCTCGAAATCTAATTTTATAACAAAAATTAAGAAAAATTTTGTGAAAGGGTATTTTGGAGAAGATTTTGAAGATTTGATAAATTTAGGGGAAACATTTTGCTAATGAAAAATGTTAATTACAATACAACATGTGGAAGATCATCACAATTCGAACACTTCAAGGTGGAAATGGTGTTCAAAATTGCAAAGTTTTTGGAGTTAATTTCAATAAAAAATTCACTCTGATTCTGGGCTGCTGTCTAGTTTACAGCAATGCAAAAACAGGAAATTCAATTTCCCTCATTCACCTTAACATAATTCTCTACCGGGTCATACTAACGCATCACAGGGTTCTCCCCTGGCCTTTGGCTTTATCATAAAAGAATACGAAAAAAAGTTCTTACCTGCTGATCTCATCACTTTACAACGGCTTTTTCGCATTTACCTTCAATACGATTTATTTCTGAATCTCTATGTGGAATTAACACGTCCACCGCCGAGGCAATATTTGTGAGTGATCCTAAAAACCAAAATGTCAATTATGTTGCGCAAAATACCGGAAAGTAACAATAAAAAAACAAGACATTTTTACTTCATTCGAAAGATTGTTTTGTTTAATTCAAGAAGAAAAACAATTTGTTCATAGAAGTAATAGTTAGGATTTTTAATTTTAGCAAAAACTTTATGTTACGTAACGCGTTGCTTGACCCCCCCCCCCCCCATAACGCGCTGTAATGTTTCACAGGACCACCCTCTCCCCCACTAACTGCGTTACGTAATACTTGAACGGCCCCTTAGGACATTTATTCTTTTATAAACAATATCGTTTAGTGCTCGAAATGGTGATTTTGCTAATATCCTGTTCCCTAACGTCGTATTATTATGTTCTCTAGTAATAAAAATCTCCGCACAAACAATGCTTCGCAAATAAGCGACATTAGTAGAAATAAGATAAAGCACTGATTTCATTATTAGAATTCTCTTTCCCTCCCTCTCTCCGCTATTTCCCCCTCTCCCACTCTTCATCTCTCTCCCCCTATCCCATTCTCACGCTCCCTCACCCTCGTCCTCTCTCCCTTCTCTCTCGTTTATACTACACTTCCACCACAATTACGACGATTTCCATTTATAAATTTACCACAGATCGATGTTGCATATATTCGACACTGGCTTCCAGTAAAAAGTGCAGGTCGCATATATGCGACACGCGGTCGTGAACGTGTTAAAAAAATTTTATTAATAACTTAAAATCCCATAATAATGAAAACACATTTCACTACAGTTTTTCTTAAATGTTTCATGTCCTTGATATTCTTCTTCCAGAATTCATGATCCGATACTTCCAGAAGTAAATGAGGAAGTTATAAAATACGAATATTTAATTTTAAAAATACATAAGAATACATTTATTACATTAGATTACGACCTTTCAAACAGTACTCTACCGTACTAAAAAAAAATTATTGAAAGCCGTTTTGATTCGAAAATAGAATCTTAAAGATCTATCACACTCTTATCTGAAGTAGATCGAACTATATTTCATATATATTTTCCGAATTGATGCGAAACTTCGCTCCAAATCATTTCGGATTGGATCGGTATGATGTGTGGATCGATATGATATCTTGATCGGTTCAGCATGGAGCATTATGAAGATATTGCACCGCTCTGAAGCGGATCAATATTAGACTTGAATAACGATCCGCTTCGGAGCGGTCAAACCGCAGACGTGGAATAATAGGCACCTCATCTGTAACTTAATTATTTTATGCCAGTGTTTCCTTTATCCATGTTTTGGCCAGACAGATTGATTGTTTAATATTATTTATACTTTTATTATAAATTTAGGAAGCCTTAAAAGTGAGTTAAGAAATCGTGGTTCACTTATTAAGCATTTTTCCTTTAAAAGAATATTCATGCTTAGCAAGTAATAAAAGTTATCTTAACATAACGTATTTCCTTATTATTGTAAACTGACTAAAACTATTTATTTAATAAAAAATGGCAAAATACATCCTTTTCAAAATGTTTTGTTCTTTTTCCTGTTTTATGTTCAAAATAAACATAAATATCTGAAATATTTGTAATGTAATTTAAACAACCTGGAAAGCAAAAGGAATAGGAAATTGTGCCAAATAAATTAAGTATTCCAGGATTTAGTGTACACACGCACATATGTACGTCATAATTTTTCTCATTATTTCATTGCTTTTTAAAACGCAAAACGTTACTTGATAAGTTGTTCGAGAATCTACTCGAGGTAAATAGATAGCTTGCCTAACATTTCGCCAAATATTCGACACAAAGAAACATTACAGAAACGCATATCATGACAGGACTAATCTCTTATTTGTTCTGTACAAAAAAACTTGAATTTCATACTCCGAGAATGTGAAGAAGTTGTTATCAAAACATGTTGCGCTTATTCAATTATTGGTCAAATCACGCCCACCCCCTGCTGCATATTTGTAATTTAATCTGTCACTTTTGCACAAAATCAATAAACGACATTCCCTTAACACAAGTTTTTATGAAATATAATATATCCAATTATGTTAAGGCGATTTTTCTTTTGCACTTACAAAGTTCTTTTTTTGTAGGTCACAATAGTGGAACTACCTAACTAAAGAGGAAACACCTGGGAGAAGGGGAAATACAACGTAAATCGTGGCGTATGTTTTCACATACGCAAATAAATCTTAAGCACTTGCTCACGTTCATCTACAAGAGGTGGAAGAAAAAATAATCAGCTGTTTGGAGAGTGTGTGCTTATTAGTGTGTGTGATCTTACGATCCACATACGGACCACAAATTCTATAAATTCTCTCTGGAGGACTAGACGATCTATTCAGTAAATTTTCAACACTCGATCGGATAAGGTTGTTTGAAAGTGAGAGTGGTTAAAGAAATCAGCTTAAGCTGAAGTGAAGAAAACTTTCGAGTATATTTTGTCTGTCAGAAATCGAAGTTAATAAATTAAGTTTCTTTGTTCGTTGTGAAAAAGGAAGTGTGATCGAACCTAATCAGTGGAGGAGAAAGATTATTCGTTTTGGGGCTTTTGCCATTGTATGGGTAAGTACACAAAATTAATTGTTTTTTTTTCTTGTTGCCGCACTAGTAAAATATGTCCGATGATCTTAAAGACTTTCTATTTTTATGCATTGTATTATTGATAGGTAATTGCGCAGTTTAATTAGGTATTTCTTGGCCGTAATTATCTCCACGCTTCGGTAGTCATATTTGCTCCATTTCCGTTATTGTGAATTCCATATATTTCACAATGCAAACATATTGTTTTTGGAACAAAACATGGCCAGCACAAATAAGTTTAGTTTACATATGAGATTAGGGAAGTTATTAATGGTATTTATTATCAAGATAAAACGGAGCTGGGAATTTATAGACGTCCCACACATATTTACTTTTCGAGTCAATTGCTTTGTTGCTAACGTCAGAAGTAATGGAACTCCAGAGATTTTTCCATTATGCGAATTATCATCTGCATATTTGTCATTGTGATCATTGGCACGACTGATTGTGAGTCATCGGATTTCATAGAATTGCAAAAGCTTTCCAGTCATGCATGTGTACTTCGGACCTATTTTGTTTATGTACGTACATGAAGACGTCCGCTCAACACCAGACCATGGATGACTGTTTAAGTTTTAATGCTATTTAGCCCTCATGTTTGCGAATAGAAGACTTTGACCTAGTAAAACTCACGTTTTTCGTACTGCACTGAGATTGGATGAATGGGGTTGCGCAATTATCGTCTTTGACGTGGTAAAATGTGAAACACAAAGTAAGAAATCACATTCATATCAAAGCCAAGTATATGTTCTACACAATAAGATTGAGCCCAAACAAATCATAAATAAAAGATTAGTCAGTTGTTAACGGAAAACAGTAACTTAATATGTTACTAGGTTACACCGAGGAAAGTAGAATTTTTTCAATATCTTGAAAAGAATCTTCGTAGTTTCCTTAAATATATTTTATAAACACAACTTATCCGTAAGATTTAAATTGTCAAAGATATTTTGTAAAATAAAACATCATCTTAGATATTTGTATAAATAGGTCTGTTCGAGGAGGCTACTCCGAGTGGCGCAGATCTCGGCTCGACTCTACTCGGATCCAAAAAGAGCGAGTTATAAAAGAGCAGCGCACAGATCTACGCTAATCCGAGTAGCAAAACCAGATTGGTTGCAGCACTCCACTCTTAACAGCTGACTGTCACTTTGTCTTGAATAGAATTATCATTCAACCTACGAGGAAGTAACTAAAGAAGAAGAAAGAAGCTCAGAAAATCGTGGCAATTTTAAGCTTGTGTGAGATTCACATGCATACAATCTCACAAGCGAAAGGCAGGCGATTAAAAAAGTATTTCATATTTGGGGGTTTTGACGCGTATTTTAAAATGTTGAATAAATTGTGTGCCGACAGTGACAGCTTAGACCCAGGCAACGGATAAAAAGCCTACTTCCTCGTAGCAAAAAGCGAACAAATTTGACAGCACAGACCCAGCCGCCGAACAAAAACTTACCATGCTCACACACACGACATATACACGATAGGGCTTCTCCTTTAGTTACTTCCTCGTAGCATTCAACCTTAGAACAGAAAACGAAAGGAAGTGCAATACCGTCTATAAACCGTGTACGTGTTTTCCGATTTTTTGTTCATGGGAAAGGTGTGGGAAGGGAACCCAGAGCACGCCTTCCGAAATGTCAATTTGACGTGGACTATCTGAAGAGTGCACATTCAAAGTACTTACTACTTCCATGGTGAAAACTAACACATTTACACCTTTCAAACACATAAGGAAAATTCGGACACTTTTTGAGCATAGTGCACTTCCTTTCGTTTTCTGTTCTAAGCATTCAACTCATTTTTAGAAAACAAAGCTGTCTCTAATTTTTTGCAGTATTTGTCGAGCATGTTAGATAAACTATCTTTCCTCAAGAATTCACCATTGTAGCTTTTTTCAGTTTGCAGCCCAATACTTTAATTTTAACTTAATTAACAAAAAGTCAAACACATCCCAATCACTCTATCATAAACGTCAAAAAGCTGCATCTTATTTAAAGCAGGAGCAAAGTTCGCCCTAAAGTAATCTAGATTGCCACTCTTTTTTCAAATAACATAAAAGGAGTGTAAAGGAGTATCACTCTTTTCTCAAAGAACACAAAAAGCGCAAGAAGATGGCTACTCTTTTCTCAAATAACACAAGTAGAGTACAAAAATGACTCTTTTTGACTCGGAGTGGCGTCAACGAACAGATCTAATATTGCTTTAAAAAGAATAACGTCGTGGATCGGATCATCATCAATTTCGAAGGTGGCTTTGGAATCTGATAAAATACTTTCGTCAAAAATTTAGTTACTACTTAAATATTAAATAGATTTCAACAAAATTTAATTAAATAGAACGGCAAAATTATAATTACCACGGACTAAATAAATAATATTGCTCCTAACTCTTTAAAAAGTTCGCGTTTGAGAGTAACATTTTGGCAAAGATCTTCTTTTGAAAGTCAAGTAGTGGATTTTGGTTGAGTTAAGCCATTTCGCCTCTCAGTCTCTAACCATTCATTCTGATGATCCTAGGTTTACAATTATGCCAGTCTTTTTACATTTCATTATATTGTAAAAAACATTTTTTGCGTGCTTGGCTGATGATCGATTTTGATCAGCGCTTTTGCTTCAATAAAATAATCTCTTCTAAAAGAAAATTTGTTAACCCATAATGCAGACTATAAATTACATTCATTCTTACCTACAGCGTAGCTTTGTGACTTCTACAGCATTTTGCAAAATTCTGATAGCCTGATTTTTTTTTAAATATATAAAACCAAAGTGGCACAGCATTTCATACTAGTGATCCTAAAAGCAGAAAAATATCTACATATGTAAGTAATATAATATCGTTCTAAAAATAAGGCGCTTGTAACTATGAGACTGTGTTTATAATTGTCAAGTTTTCCGTTATCCAAACAAATTTATTATCAAAGATTATTTAAAAACACTAATTATGTTAAGAACTGCAAACCAGTGGTAAATTTAGATTGTCCATTTGTATACGACAACTGATTTAATGTTATTAGTATATCAGAAAATTATTGCTTTTCAAAGCTGGTATTAAATTCAGTGCAATGCCCTTACTTATTTATTTTCGATTATCCTGGCTGGAAGAAAACATAGTCTACGAATTTTTCAGTCAGATGGAGTAACAATACGGAATAACGGGTTTTCACGAAATTTTTCCCTCCTCAGGAGTCCGTAATCTACGGATATTCGAAACAAGCAGCTGGCAACACTAAATATTACCTCAACTGAATTTGACAATAGGTTCAATACCGTGTATTGATACATAATACAAGGTATGCTCGATATAAACTTTGCTCCGCCATTCGCGAAGAAATCAGACCAATTTGTTCCACACATTTTTTTTGACATTTGAATATTAGTTTGTTGCCATGCTCTGGAGTCTGGATCTGTTCCCTAACGAGCACTAGTCATAACTCGTGCTTACTAATAGCGTTTTCGATGGGACTTTTTCAGCACGGTGTCCGTGGCGCACTGTTTCTGACGTTTTCTTGTAGTGGCCCACTGATCAATGAAACATTTTTTTCCGACTTTGTCAATGTGTGCGCACCAATAAAAAATATTTTAATAAAATGACAGCGAAAATCTATTATAACACATTTTAAAATATTGTTATATGAAATTATATCGTTTGCAGAACGTTTTAGGCAGAGCTGGTCAACAAACCAATTTGTAAACTACTAAAAAACCGTCTGACAATTCGAACTGTCAAAACATTATACGTTTGTGTTTGTAAAACTGGCTCCACTGAAACCAAACCGCAGTGCCAGGAAGGGGAAATCAGTGGTCCACTGAGTCTAGCAGTTTTGCTGCCAAAAGTCCCATCGAACATGTTTTGACAGCGACACTGCTAGAATAAATCGAAACTGGTTGTGCACTGAAGTCCCATCGAAAACGCTATAAGTGACACTGAAAGCATTCCCCAACTTTCAGTGCCCCTATTTGAATTGTCAAATCAACTACCCCTCAAGCCCTTTTTATCACTGAACATTTTCTCAGTACTAGTGAGTGTAAGTTTTTTGCAAAATGTTAAGGGTAAAATCCATTTTTGATGCAAAATTTTAGTTGAAAAATGAAAGTTGAAAGTACTTTATATCATATTTCAGAAGTATCCATTTGCAAGGTGTTAATTTGACAATTTGCAAAGTGTACATTTGTTAACAATCAACTTTACCCAAGAGTTTTTTTGCAATATGAGTTTTCGTTATATGCTCTTTTTCTCAAATAGTATTATGTTAAATAGATGTTTATTACCTTTTCCGAAACTAAAATTTGGTATATAAATATATTTGATATGCCCATCTTACAAAGGAAAAAAATATAAAATTATTTTACCTGACATGTGACACTATTTAATTATTGACGAAGTCAGGGAACTTATTAGTTTAATGATCTTCTAATAACATTAATTTCAATAAAATCAATAAAATTGTAGTTAGCTAGCCAGCCGTTATGCGCAAAATTTAGTTACCATTTGCTATTTATATTGTGAATATAGTATATATTTATGTTAAGTGAATGAATGAATATTAGTAATAAAATTGTTCATTTTATAAAATAAAGCAGTCTTTTCGATCCAAAGTGCGCGCTCTGAAAAGAGGTCGTCACAGCTGATTGGTTAAGAGAACAACATGTCTAACTAGTTACAAAAAATACTTGTTTTGTCGAAAGCCGCAAGCTTTTTTTATTCAAAGAAAATAAGGGTGAACAATTGAAAATATTTCATAATATTCTTTATTTCTGCCTTTTTTCGATAGTTTTCCTAAAACTGTGTAGCTCTGTCAATATAGAACTCAAACAAATCTTTGGCTGAAACATGATTAATGATCTTTTTTGTTAATAAAAAATAATAAAGAATATTTCAGACCTTCATAACACTCAAAGAACGTTTCAAGTATTTTAACGTGTCGCCTTTATTTATGCTTTTTAGCTTTAATCAGCTCAATCATTGTATCCGTTCGTGAGAGCTTAAAAAGTTCCGAATTCCATACATTGAGTTTTGTATTTCAACGACAATTAGCAATTCATAACTTTTTCCACTTCTAATACGATTACCTGCAATCGTAACGGAAGCGAATATCTGGTATAATACTTATAAAATAAGAAAAATAACCTGTCTAAGTGTAATGAAATTATCATCTAATCTCCTTTCAATACAACAAAAAAGCTTTACAAGTATTTTTCATCTCTTCGGCAAATACGTTGATAATATTTTTCAAGTAAGGCTGTCAAGTATAGCTTTTTAATCCTTTTCCAATAACAATGCAAAAACTTTTCACGAAACAATCAATAATTCAACGAATTTGAGTGATTGTAAACAAGTATATAAATACCAATGACGTAATACCAGATACCACTGGTTTGGTGTTTTCCAGACGTGTGACCAAATAACGTGACTGACCGCGAAGATTATTATGATTTAAATGCTCAGTAACAGTGCAATAAAATGTAATTGCTTACGCTATCATATTTAGAATTTGAGTCTTGATTGATTACAATGTAATTGACTGCGCAGTAAAATTATGCGGTAAAAGTCAAGAGAAGTGAAAGTCTTGACATCGATCAGTTTACTAATCAGGCAGAATTAATAATCTAAATCTATGTAATAATTACTAATGGAATTTTGTGTTTTATTTCAGAGCATTCTAAAAAGTCATCAATAAGCGGAGACGAGCCGGGCCTGTATAAAAAAGTGCAGTCCCGGAATAGTCTAAATAGCGTTGGTGTAGGAACAATTAGTCTAACATCAAATGTCTGTGAAAAGGGATATGTGCCAACGGTTGGCCGATGGGGTGCCGAATGGCCAAGTTGACTCGCCGAAGCAAATTCATTCACCCAAAAATTTGAATCTGGGTCGGACCAATTCACAAACGATGGATTGACCGATCCTGAAAATGATGAAATTGATGAAAATCATATCCAACATGACCTTGTTGGCGCGTCAAATGATGTGACATTAACGTCACAATGCAATCCACTACAAAATAAAACATGGTGGGCTGCAGAAGATAGTTATAATTTAACTGCTTTTGATCAAACAAATGGAGTATGGCCTCTAGAACATCCGTTACCACTACCGGATTGGGCACCCGGTATAAAAGAACCGCTTAACTTTGAAAATGTTTGGAAATATGAAGATTTGAATGCTATGATTGAGGTAAAATTGCGGCGAATGCTGGAAGAAACTCATTATGATACGGTACATAATTTCATCGATTTCCACAAGTCCTTCAAGAAGACCCGAAGACAAGACCTAAAATCGTTCTTCCAGTTTTATGATATACCCATTAATCGCCGCCATCATATGTGTGTAAGTTTGGCTATGGAAATTGTTACAAGAATTGTGGAACTCTTCCCTGAGTTAGCGCAATATCTTTACATAGTATCATGCGAAGAAGCTGTTGAATCTCCACAAACATACATTGATGATTGTCGAGAAGTGGGTCTCAATTCAGCTGACTCCTGCGTTGAAAAAGAGCATGCTTTGGTTGCAATGAAAATTGTAATTGGTGGCCGAGAGGGAATTCTTATACTTGATCCGGGTTATCATGTTGCAAATGCTGTTACTATTATGAAGGATCAATGTTACCCTCATACAGGTGAATTAGTTTTTCTCTAATTTATTTATATAATTCTAAATTACTTTTATTTTCAGGTTGGTTTGTACAGTCAGATGAAAAGCATTGCAAAAGGGAATATTGCTACCAATATAACGCGCATGACAACAGTTACATCGAATGGGTTGAGCGAGAAACCCGTGGTGACAAACAACAATACAAAGTCTCTTTGGTATATGTCGAGCGACCATATAGGACAGCAATTGACGTAACTGTTCGTCGAAATTTGGTGTACAATTTTAGGTCACTTCTAGCTCGCGATGCAAAAGGACGCGTGTTTGCTGGGTTGTATTTTCCTCTTATGCTGAATTCAGCTGATGCTCAGTTTACCTTATTTTATGACGGGCAGAGCAATAACAGCGTCAAAGTTAAGCTTTTCTTCAACATCTTCAAAAATCCATCAAAAGTAAGCATAGAAAATGATCATAAATGTTCTTTTAAACTTTTAATACATACGTATATACATACATGTATTTAATTTTTATAAAATCATGTAGATTTCATTAATCAAAAGTTTACTCTTATATTTTCAGATTCCTGACTATGTTACATCACATCTTGAACATTTAGCGCCGCAGTTAAATTTCGGCACAGAAGAACTAATTGATATCCTAAAATCCTTAGCCGAGGTCGTTGCTGACCAGGATTTTGTCAAGCAAGTTCTAGCTATCAATGACGATATCGACGAGATGTCATCTGATAATTAAAGGAGTTTCAACCAAAATTTTATAAATTACAATTTAATTCCTAGCTTCACTACTATTGATTTGTTTTATTTGCTCCTATTTATAATAATTGTCTTAGGAATATGATTACACTATTTTTATGTTTTAAGCATTTTTAATGTAATGTAATTTTATAACAGGAATAAATGCAGGGTTTATAGAAATTTCATATAGGAAGCGATAGCCTTATTGCAAGAATATTAAAAAGCATTACTGCGCTATCGATTAGCTTCACTAGCATTTCTGATTGCTTTAAGCACATGTTTAATGCAGCAAGAGCTATAAAATTGTTCACATTTACATTGATGATAGTTTCCCATAATTCCACAAAATATTTGCACACTTTATTCATCAGTTGACGTATACAACATTAGTTATACTTTTGAGAAACATAGAAATATGTTTGTTCTGGTACGAAATTTTATTAATTACAATAACTTTTTAATATAGACACAAAGATTATTTTAGATTAGATATGTTATATTCTCTGCATTATTCAAAGTTATTTCCTTGAAAACTTTTTTATTATAATTTAGCTGTGAAAATAAACTTGCAAAAATATAACGCCGTGTTTGTATTACTTTTTGGTAATTTGCCCATTTGCAGTTTAAAAAGTAAAGGAAATTAAAGGCTTTACTCAATTAATTATTTGAATAAACGTGATTTGATCAACTCCTACTTTACGAATGGGGGGGGGGGGGGGGGGGGGGTGATTTTGCCTCATCCTCTGCTTCACTCATCCCATTATTAATTGCCACTCTTATAGTTCCAGAAATGAATCAAAGGAGCGAGAACGCATAAGGAAATTAAAATGGTAACAAGAGAAAAGCTTTAAAGTACCACAGGGCTTGTTGGCCTATCCCTCCCTATCCTGTGACTATGTCTAGGCCTATCGCTTTGACAGAGTCTCTATTTCTTCCAACAGTTGTCCTGGACTAGGTGAAAGAGAGGGGGGTCGAAAGAGGTTGCTAAGTTTTAAAATTTTACTCAATTTAGGAGTGACAAAAAATGCATAATTAATAACCTGAAGACTATAACTAATTGGAGGCGAAAGTCTGTGATCGAACTATAGCCCCACTTTAAAAGAAACCATGGCAATAAAAAAAAATAAAATATAAAGATATAGTCGAATTCCGTGCTCACTCAGTCAGGCACGGAAGTTCGTTAGGCCAATCTATAAATTCATAAAAATCAGCAAAAGAAATGCCAGGTGCGTGCTACACTTAGGGTACTTTCATTAATGCATGTTTGCGCATATTTGCTTTTGCATAAAGTTCATTAAAGCAAGAAATCAAAACATGCGTTTGCACAAGGTTCATAAATTCAAACGTGCGAAGCAAATGAGCGCAAGTTCTGCATACATTTTTAACTGCGTGCGGCTCTTATGTTTAAGAAGAAGAATGAAATTTTAGGAAAGCCAACACCGGTTCTGCTTTTATTTACTAGTATTTAGTTCATATTAAAATGGGTACTGTAATTTAAGTAATTGTAGAAATAATTAATACCATTTGTAATTATGGCCAAAGAGGTTCACTAATGCATACAGGCGCAAAATGGATTGTTGCAAATGTCACGAAAGCAAATTTCTTGCATTTGCGCACGCAAATATGCATTAACGAAAGCACCCATATTCAAGAGAAAAAAAGGTGAATTGAATAATTTAAAATATGAATAGCATTTTCTTTTACAGTGCATTCCATTGCTTCAATTAAACAAAAACAATTGTTATGTTTCTTTATATCCTCGAATATAATTAAAATTCATAAATTCTTTTATTATAATAGTACATACATTTTATATATCATCTTTAAACTTTTGATTAAGTTTTGGGAATCTATACTTAAAAGATAGTTGTCGTCATTATCGTTAATTATATTGGTTTACTAAGATTTAAATTACGAAAATGGAAAGGCAATGTAAAGTTTATTTCGAAAAACATTCAATAAAAGTAGATAAATATTTGTCATCTTATAATTTTTAATTGTGCCTTTGGAAAATATGAAATAATTCGCCTTTTGAATTAACTGCTGCAATACTTTAGGTTATCTCTTGTGTAAAATAATTTCTTATAACTTCAGTTTCTTAATGTTAGATCTCTTTTATGAAATCTTCTTGTTTTAAATTTATCAGTAATTTTCATTAGAGCTCTCAGTTGGAATCGGATAACCCGAAAACCCGGGTACCCACCCGACCGGGTAGGAATCGATTCCTACCAAAAATTCGGTTCCAATCTGGTACCCGGTTCCAAATAGGAATCGATTCCATCAATGGAACCGGTTCCCCTGTGAGAATCGAATCCGCCACCGGGAATTGATTCCGTCGTATGAACTGGTTAATAAAAATGAGTGAAATTGTAAAGCAAAAATTGTCACTAATAGTAGGGAGTATAAGGAATTTCAAATTTTTATTAATAAATCTTAAGTCGTATTTTGTAACTTCACTACAAAAAAATCTGTAATTTCCAAAGAAACTAGACATTTCCTTAGTGAAATGCAATGTTGGCCTGGAAACTGAATCTGTACTGCACGATTTCAAGAGGAACCGATTCCTCTGACGGAATCGATTCTGGCATTGGAACCGACTCTTATAATGGAACCGAATCTTCCTTGGAACCGGATACCCGAGTAGGAACCGGGTACCCGACTTAAATCGGATACCCGGGTGAGAACCGGATACCCGGGTAGGAACCGGGTACCCGCGGGTCGGGTTTCTGAGAGCTCTAATTTTCATTCTTCCCAAAAACAGAGAGGTTCTAAGTTCGACGTGCATTTTTTTTATGTTTGACCGTGCATAACTTCGTAACGCGTCGACCGATTTTGATGGTTCCTTTTTGGTTGGGTAGAGTATGTTCACTGATTGGTACCATGTCAAAAACATTTTTGGTGAGGTGGGGGTGAAACCTAACTTTGTAAATCGTGCACCGACTTGGGTGGTTCTTTTCTTGTTGGGTAGAGTATGTTCCCTGATTGATACCACGGGAAATAAAATGTTGGAGGGGAGGGGTATCCTAACTTCGTAACGCGTGGACCGATTTGGATAATTCTTTTTCTGTTGGGTAAAGTATGTTACCTGGTTGATACTACGACAAAAAATATGATAGTGGGGTGGGAGTGGGGGTGGAACCTAACTTTGTAACACGTGTACCGATTTAGGTGGTTCTTTTGCTGTTGTATAGAGTGTGATCCCGCATTGCTAATAGGAGAATAATTTGGTCCTAAGGTGGCAGGTGGGGGAGGGGGTCTAACTTTGTAACGTGGTGTGCGGAGGGGGCGTTACACAATTTCTCTATGGAAAAATATTGTCCTAGGGTAAGGGTTGGGTGGTAAAAAATAAAATAGTTTTTGAAAAAAAATTTGAACCGACTTCACAAAAAGCGCTAAAAAGCATAAAATCATATTTAATTTTATATCTATTACGAGATTTTGAAGTCGGTGCAAATCAAACAAACCAAACAAAAGAATAAATAAATCTGCCTCAACGTGTCAGCTCACGGAAGAACGATTAAACACTTTTGTTGTAGTTATTTGGTTTCTTTAATTTGCACTTCAAAATGTCGTAATAGATATAAAATGAAAAATTATTTTATGCTTTTTAGCGCTTTTTGTGAAGTCGGTTATAATTTTTTTTTAAACTATATTTTTTCTTTAATCTTATCTATGACACTGTGCGTTTCATTAGAGATTCTAACAGACTTTGATCGTGTGTCAAATTTAATTCTGCATAGTAAATTATTGGAAAACAATTTTTCGCTTCATTGTTCTTTAAATCTACTTAAACATAAGCCGCTTAGAGATAGTAATAATTTCCCTTGTTTTCCCTTATTCGTTAAACCTAAAACAGCCCAGTAGCGCACATCCAATCCATTTCTGGTTGAGAATCACACAAATCTTTTCCGACCAAAATATTGAAATTTACTGGACTTATGCCGCAGTAACGGAACATATGAAAAAATACGTAGGTTCACTGCTGCCATAATTCGCCTCCACATTGACTGGAATCAAAAAAACCAAATCATCATTAAAATAAAAATAGCGTTAATCATGGAATTTAAAAAATATTGAAAATTATAAGATTGGCGGCGTTTTGTGAAAAAGTATAGTATTTTCGCCAAAAAATTGTACGTTTTGGCCGGGCAATTTGTAATTTTTGGTCCAATCAAAAAATCCATGGTTTATGCTACGAAAAAATATATTTTTAACATGAAAAAAAGAGTTTTGAGTCGATACGATACATTGTTTTCGAGTTTCACTGGCAGCAAATTTGAAAAAAAAACAGTTTTGAGAAAAACGCGTTTAAAGATTTAACTAGTGACTTTTCAGTATTAAAATTTAATTTTTCATAGCCTGGCGACAGCTGTATTTTCAAAAATAAATATAGGCCGACTTTTGAACCTCTTGTTTTATGTATATATATAAAAGCATCGAAATATGTAAAAAAAACATCTATTTTTTCATTATAACACTGGTATAGCCTCTTAAGGTAGATACATCTTCATACAATTGCAGCTAATTTAATTATTTATTAAGTTAACTAATAACATCTAACACTAATAACACATTTTTTATACGATGTGGCCAAATCCTAGGGGACAACCCTTTGATGCGTTAGAATGGTTTTTGCCGGAAGGGAATTAGGGTAAGGGGAGTGAGGAAACTTGAGTCTTGTTTTTGCATTGCTGCGAGCTAGACAACAGCCCAGAGAAAGAGTGTAATTTGTTAATGAAAGCTCACGGGGAGATCTGGTCTCGAATCCGGGGCCCATGGCATGATGGTCGTGCGACTCAACGAATTGATCCAACTCCGTCTTACAACTACTTTCTTTTTATGTATTTTAAATATTTCTTAGAGCTGAAAGTATCTTCAATTTTTTCCTTAAGATTTCTTGTTTCTATCCCTGCTTTTCGTTTAGATTCCGATAAAGGATTTACATCTAGATGAAGTTGAAAACATAAAATTAATAAATTAGAATCGCAATTTACAACAACTTTTACAACAATTTAATTCATTATTTTGCGAGTTTCATGATAACGAATGTTTATTGATGAATTATCCAGAAGAACTAATACAGTTAGATACATCCTGAAATATATTGAGCGATTAATACGCGTAACTGATTCTGCAGAGAACGAATGCAATCTCATAGATTGATATCCCCAATTCAGAGCATCGTACAAGAACTTTTATTTTGGTTACATGTACATCATCAGGATTGAAATAATATGTGATTTCACCATTGATGGATTTGTATCAGTAGTATTGTTGGAACGCCATAATTATTTATCGAAAGTTCTCCTGCTCTTCGGCTTCGTTTTTCGGGTTAGGTTAGGTTAGGTTCGTGTGGCCGTCCTGAAGGACACACTTAGACCTCAATAGGCCCATTGTGATGCCACGGAAATGTAAGAATTCCCACCACCTTCTATCTGGAACCATCCGGAGCTATATATGAAGCGCCAGAGATCTGCAACGTCAGTCGCCTCCAGATCACCAAGACTATCGAGGAAATAGTCACCCAAGAAAGACTGCCGCCTGCGTGCCAGTGCACGGCACCGGCAAAGGAAGTGGAAAATAATTTCCTCCTCCTCCTCGTCCATACAGTTTCTGCAGAAGTCGTTTGGGAAGATGCCCAGTCTCTTCGCGTGTAAGCCGATAGGGCAATGACCTGTGAAAACCCCAGTAATTATACCAAGGTCAGATTTGCCTCTCGAAATCAGACACTTGGAGCGCCTAAGATCCAGCTTAGGCCATTTCTGTCTGGACAAATGGCACGTAGTAGGTTCGCTAGGTTGATTGCCCTCGTGCCAAGCAACAGCTACCACGAGTAGTCTTATCCGGCTGGATCTCCAGGGTGGTACCACGTATAGCAAGCTCGTCTGCCGCACAGTTTCCTGGAATATCCCTGTGCCCCGGGACAGCACAGGTGAATTTCCTGAATGGCCCTCTTGCAGGAGTATAGAGCTACAGTTGCTTTCTTGACCCTTTCATGAATATTAGGCTTCCAGCTGAGCTTCCTATCCAGGATGATACCCAGATAATTAGCTTCCTCGGCCATTCAGTTACAGAGGGTCAACATGAGGAATTTTGTATTTCCTAGTAAAGATGACCGTCTCGGTCGTATTAGGGTTAACGCTAAGCCCACACCCTTTCGTCTAATTGCTGAGCTTAGTGAGGGTGTTCTGCATAAGATCCCTTAAAACAGGTAGGAATTTGCCCGAGATAGCTATAGCAATGTTGTCCGCCTAGGCAAACACTCCACAGCCCTCCCCTTCTGGGATAAGAAGCAGTTTATTTACCACCAGATTCCAAAGAAGAGGACACCTTGCGGTGTGCCCGTACTCACAGTCCTGGTAGCATGAGCCTCTCCCAGCTTTAAGCTGATAGTCCTGCCATGAAGCATCTGACCGGTCAGCGACATAAGATTGGCATTCACACCCAGAGAAGCTAGTGCTTCCATGATTGACCCCCGGGCTAACATTGTTAAAAGCTCCCTCAATGTCCATAAAGGCCACCAAAGTGAACTCCTTGCAATCAAGGGATTTCTCTATAGTGCGCACGAGAGAATGAAGAGCGGACTCTACAGACTTTCCTTTACAGTACGCATGCTGGGACGTCGATAGTAGATGCTGAGGGATACTACCGCGTAGATGAATGTCAACTAATCTCTCACAAGTTTTGAGAAGAAAAGATGATAGACTTATAGGCCTAAGGGTAACGCCTCCTCCCTACCCACCCCACCCCATAAATGTTTGTCCTGCTACCAATGTGGTAACATATTCTACACTTCAAAAGAAGAACCATCCAAAGCGCTGCACACGTTACGAAGTTAGCCTACGCCTCCCCCTCCATATATTCACCAGAATATAACATATATTGAGATGAATGAGGCTCCCACAAACCATACAATAAAATATTAGTAAACAAAAAAAAACAACAACAAAAAAAATCCAAAACAATCCCAAACACTACAATCAGGGGTGCAAAGACAACAGAGATCGTTTAAGAAAATCTTTAGTAAGAGCCAGGTCAAAAATAGGACACATATTCACGGCTCTACAAATGCGGTTAATAGGCTCATGCATACCATAGTTAGAGCGAGAATGGATAACATGTAGTAAAGGCAATCTCCTTAAGCTATACGGGGTTTGCCTATGAGTAACCAAACTTGCGAGAGTGAGAGAATCTATATTCAAGTTCAAAAGCTGATGAATAAATACTAGGTCAGCAATTCTACGACGTTCCTCTAACGAGTGCATATTAGCAAGGAGACCAAACCTAAGATGCGTACTAAAGAATTGGTCTAACTAAAGAAAAAAATAAGTGAATAAAAGTCTGTCGATCAGAAAACTCCCTTGACCACCGCTTAACAAAACCAAGGACTGAATTACTCCGAGATACTATATGGTTTATGTGCAGAGTGAAATCGAGTTTTTTGTCTAGCATTACACCGAGGTCAGTAACGGACTCCACACGACGGATAGTAGTTTCCGCAAAGGTATAATCAAAGACGAGCTGATTGATGTTCCTAGCAAATGACATAACTTCACATTTATCCAGGTTAAGTTGCAGGCTATTTGTGACACACCAACCCCTGAAGGTATTCAAATCATCCTGAATGCAGGAAGAATCATAACTGTTTCTAGCGCATGAGAAAATCTTCATATCATCTGCGTAGATTAAAACTTTGGAGTGCTTAATCAGAGGGACAATGTCGTCAATGGCAAGAATAAACAGCAGCGGTCCCAGATGGCTACCTTGCGGTACACCAGATGAAGCCCTAACGACTCTAGATAAAGTATTACGGAAAGAGACACGGTAAGTCCTATTTTTTAAGTAAGAGCAGATCCAGTCGAGCGATAAAGGCGGAAAACCCAACCTTTCAAGCTTAAGCATAATCACGGGGTGAGGGAGCTTATCAAATGCCTTGCTAAAGTCGGTGTAGACACTTTCAGTCTGGAGTCGCTGTTGGAAGGCAGAGATAATGTGTGATGTAAATTCAAGAAGGTTGGTAGTTGTCGATCTACCAGGCAGAAAGCCATGTTGATTAGATGAGATTAACCCCTTACACTACCTAACAAGCTGTGAGTATATAACAGATTCAAACAGCTGCAGGAAAGCTTCGCGATTGGCCTATAATTTTTTATGGAGTTTTTATGCCCCTTTTTATAAACAGGAATTATAAAGGAGTTCTTCGATATGGTAGGAAATCTGCCGGCCTGAAGAGATTTGTTGAAGATGAGTTCCAATGGAGTGAGTAAAGCATCAGAACAGGATTTCAAGAATACAAGTGGAACACCATCCGGACCAAAAGAAAAGTCCAGTTTAAGTTCCTTGATAGCATTCATGATAATATCCCGAGATATAATGGGCAAAGCAATGGAGGTAGCGGGACGATTTTGGATATGACCAAACTCTTCCAGGGAAGGCACAAAGTTGCCTAATAAAAAGGCACCCTCAAAAAACAATGCAAAGTTATCAGCTATATCAGCTAGAGGATCCATTATACCACATTGTAGATAGATAATTATTATTATTATAAGAAGAACCATTGAGATCTTGAGATAGGTTGAAGCATTACAAAGTTGTTATTCAGCGCAGTTACATTTTTGGGTAAAGAACTGTTTTAGCGTTTTTAACACTAAAACCTTTTCGTAGGATTGTCCTTAAAGGTGGAGTTTAAAGGAAATGTTCACATATAATATCATCCTTTTACTAAAGATAATTACTTTATTTCTTAAATATCTCCTATGTAATATTTTTACACATTGTGCAGATCCAACGACAACAAATAAAAGAGTTCATCGCGTTTTATGTCAGATTAATTAATTGAACCCATTAAATAAATCTGCAGTACTTACGAGGAACCGATTATATTTAGTAATTATTACCATGTAGTAATATGTAGTATATTGAATATGACATAGTATATGGGACATACAGCATTATCAAAAGTTTAATTGGTATAGATTGGAAAAGGTTAATTGTGTAGTTCGTAATCAGTAGCCAGTTTCTGTAACTCGCGTGAGTGAGTACTTCCTCACCGGCTGAGGAAATACTCTTGTGAGATAAAGAAACTGACTGCAGATCAAATTTTTATTCGAATTTTGTATTCTCCAATTACATGATACATATAAGGAAATACTGGAATATTGCATAGAGAAAATATGCCTATATGTACATATATGGATATGGATATGATTCCCCAAAAAATTAAAAATACCTGTTATTATTGGCGTTACGTTGACTTTTCTTCGGAGTACGAAAGTAGGTTTGTTGCGACAATATGCAAATATACACGTCTGCAAAGAAGTATTTAAACCACTAACCAAACGGTTTTGACCAAACCAACATCAGGAAAATTTAAATTGTTCGAACGCGATTTAAGACATTTAAGGAATGTTGACCATTGAACTAATTGTATAAGGAAAGGGATAGCTAATTCCCATAGAAATGCATTAATTGAGAAAACCTGGTAATGCCTTAAATTTCCTTCTTTATTTGCTGACGTTTCATTCGTTGGACATGGAAAGTTTGACAACCCACCTTCACGAATCATCAATACGTGGAAGCGATTTTAGTTTCTGTCATTTCTTCAAGATATTTGGGGACTGTGGTCACGTTTTTCATAAATCTTCAATTGAGACTTTGTGTGTCTAATATAATTTAAAACTAATCAACATGGTAAGATTTTATTCCTTTTAAAATAACATACATTTGTGGAATTTCAGTGAAAATCTATTCGGAAATTAATTAAATGTTTTTCTAATTTACAGCCAGTTCCGGCAAGTTCAACTAATGTGGGAAGTGGAAGTCGCTCACCAAGCAAATTGGCTGTGCCCAGGAGCAGCGCTGGAGGAGGCAATGTAAAGCAAAGGAAAACAACGACTACAACGGCAGCAAGGAATCGTACTACTGGTGCTGGATCAGGCGGAATGTGGCGCTTCTACACTGACGACTCTCCAGGAATCAAAGTGTAAGTTCAAAAAATAGGGAATACAATTTTGTAAGTAATTCTAATTATATTGTATTTTAGTGGTCCAGTTCCAGTTCTTGTTATGTCCCTTCTCTTCATTGCATCAGTTTTCATGTTGCACATCTGGGGAAAGTACAATCGGTCATAATTCGTTAAGAAAAGTTTTCTCATTGCAAGATTTTAAGATTATCATCTTTCTGAAATTTCAGAGTATAATGTCATTCCATGTTTTGACATGATAGGAATTTTTTATAGCATATTTATCCTAAATAATAAATCAATTATATTACAATTAATGGTTTTTTCTTAGCTTCAATGTGTAGTAGCTTAAGTAACTCAATCGAAGTAAAGCAGTTAATTTTAAAAGAAGTTTGTCTATGTATATATATACCTAAAAATCCATTTGGCTTCAAAAAACCTATTTCAGGAGAAGTAATTACATGCTTTCTTGGAGATTAAAATCGATTCGTAGCTTTGGAATTATAGTAGCCTTATTAATGTAAATTATGCGCGAACAGTAAAACGCATGAATGCCACAGTGGTGCAATATTCAGCCCGTGGTAGTACGATGGAAACATTCCCAGTTAAGTACTCTGAGTTTTGCATTGATGCGTTTTGGAATCAAATTTCTTATAAGTAGTGTTTCCTTTATGTGAAAAGATTCAGCAATTGGCGTGGGAAACTAAATACATGGTTGCAAAAACATAATTATTTTTGTAGGTCGAAAGTAAGTTTTTTTCTGTCCAAAATATTTTATTAAAATTTTTAGATAAATTTTTTTAATAGTATATGTATTCTGAAACTGATGATCTTTTTATCATTTTGATTGGTATTTAATATATATTTTATGTACGATGAAAGTGAAAGTTGGTTGGTTGGTTTTCGAGGTGGGAAAGATGCATGTCTTCCTTGCACTGAGGCCTTTTGTGGCCTGTTGCTGGGCATTGGCCGAGAACGTGTAATACGGTCTCGTCTTCTTCCCCACATCCCCTGCATAGACTGGTGTTTGCCCTTCCTATTTTAATGGCATGAGCTCTTAGTCTTGCATATCCTGTCACAAGGCCAACAAGAAGGTTTAGTTTGGCTTTGTTAAGCTAAATGATCTTTTCAGATTCATGTGCATTGAGAGTTCCGCAAAACGCCTTTGTAAGTCTGGCGATGACGGATCCCTCCCAGTTTTCTTTGTGCCTCCTCGTTACCCATTACATGATTTCATGGATGGGTATGCTCAAGTTGATCATTATTGGAGTGTCCTCATTTCCGCCCCACCGCGCCAGCTCATTTGCTTTTTCATTTCCTGGGATGCCGCAGTACCCCGGCAAGTATTTTAGGGTAACATCGTTTTGTCTCCCTAGTTCCGTGAGGGTCTGTTTACACCCCTCTATCGTTTTGGATTTTACCTAAGCGTTAGTTAAAGATTTGATGGATGCCTGGCTATCCGTGCATATTGCGATCCTGGAGGATGTTATTTCTCGTTCTATTAGCTGTTTAGCTTCTATCTCTATCGCTGCGATTTCACATTGAAGAACCGAAGAGGAGTCGTTAGCCCCTCCCCAAAAATCCAGGTTTAGTTCCTCGCACGATATTCCAAAGCCACAGCCACGCTCGCATTTTGAGCCGTCTGTGTAAATCGCTAAAGGGTTTTCTTGATTCACCCTATTGTTAATCCATTCACATTTTGGAAACCGAGTTTTGAAGATTGCCTCCAAATTTGGATTACCCGTTTTGAAGTCCCAGCAATCTTCTTCCTCAAAGAATCTCTTGATCGTATTCCCATTACATTCTTGGACGATCTTCTCATGTTGAGTTTGCATTCACCTTACCTTCCACAGTTTATTTATTCGCAAACGTATAGCCGAGTTTAGTGCTACTTGTTTAACGTAGAATTTCAGTGGAGTTATATTTAGAATGACCTCCAAGGCCCTTGTCGGTGTTGACCTAGTAGGTCCACCAGACTATCGCTCCATGTGTTATCATGGGTCTGATTACACATGTGTATATCAAATTTATAATTTAGGGTGATAGTCCCCATACCTTACCTATAGCATTTTTACACGTCCAGAAAGCTCTTACCGCTTTGTTTTTCTTCTCGTGTAGGTGCCTAGCCCAATTTAGTTTCCCGTCCATCAGCACACCCAGAAATTCGGTCTCATTCTTTAAGGTTAATCTAGTGTTTCCGATGCACGGGGAACTATCTTTCTTAATTTATGTCTTTTAGTGAAGCAGCAGAGTTCCGTTTTACTTGGGTTTATCTTCAGTCCGCAATCCCGCGCCCAAGAGGTTGCCATGTCGATTGCTTCTTGAAGTATGTATCCCAAGTTTTCTTCAAACTTACCGCTGACTACTATCGCTAGGTCGCATAACAAACGAAGAGACCTTTATCCGATAGTTCTTCAAGTAATTCATCAATCACTATCAGCCATAAGAAAGGTGAAAGAATCCCTCTATTTACCCTCGCCGTCAGTTGTTCATTACCGTTCATTACCATTTGATTGAACTGTGATCAGTCCCCTTCTCCCTCAATCTATTGAGAATCTTATCGATTCTGACATTGTTGAAGGCCCCTTCTATGTCAATGAAACAGCCTAACGCTACTTCCTTGTACATCAATGCTTTTTCCACTTGATGTACTACGCTGTGTAGAGCGGAATCGGCAGATCTACTTTCATATATGCATGTTGACAACATGATAGTTGGTTTATGCCTATCTGGTTCCTTACTTTCCATTCTATGAGTCTTTCTTAACTTTTCAGTAGGAATGAGGTAGGGCTGATTGGTCTATATGCTATAATCCGTCTTGTTTGGTTTGGGTAGAAATACTGAAAGTAGGGGCTAAGTTGACGTCAGGCCACGACGAAGGATTAACTTTGCCTTCTCGAGCTCGACGTTCTGCAATAGATTCTCCACCATTTTTTACTGCTCTTGAGAATGTCGTCCGTACGAATTGCTTGTCAAATCTTTTTCCACGTGTTCCTTTATTGAATATATAGTCTTCAGATAGCAAGGAACACATTGCCTAAGGATACATTAAAATCGATCCAACAGGTTTTAAGTTAAAAATGTTTAACATTCATCGCAAAATTTTTGCTGATGTATTTGGCGGTTAAGTCAGCATTCAAATCTATGTAATAGTTTTCGAGAAAATCGCGAAATGATACAAAATCATTTATATTAGTCAAACAGAGATCTCCATTTTTTTAAGTCCGCTAAAAATTGAAATAACTATTTTATATATTAATTGTGTTAATAATCACTACACAGCAACATTTCTGTACTCTTTAAGGCTGCAGGTCAAATCCTGCTAATCTCCTTACAGGTTCCTAGGGCTGATAGTTCAGAGGTCTTAGGATAGAGAAATACCGAAGTCCCACCGTACGGTTTCATTTTTTACCTTTTAAAAGAGCAAAAATTTCACCTAAACACTATACCACTTCTCACAGGCTAGTCGGGTAAAAAATAATAAGTTGCCTTTGTATAGATTACATATTTATATTGTTTTCTAGTTTGATATGTCATAACTTTTTATAAAGTGGGTCTATTTTCTATTATATGTGTATATTTACGTAATTTAAGAATGAAGGCAAAAAAAGGAAAGAAAAAAGGAAAAGGCAAGAAGCCAGAGGAAGAAGTAGGGCGCTATAACTTAATATCTTTGGAAGATATTATGAATTTAGAAAATAGATATTTCGCCACCCTTGATGCTGTTAGGGAGACTTCGACTAAAATTCAAGGTGCCAAACATTTATTAAATTTTATATTATTTTGCAAGCTAAAGAAAATCTTTTAGGAATTATTAATTTTAATAAGGAAAGTGAAATGGAAAAGGAGAAAGAAGAGGAAGTAAGTAACTGATGTTTTATTCACATTTGGCAAGTTGTAAGGAAATTTCTAATTACGTTTACAATTAGTTTGGCATAATTTAAATACCTTTCTTATCCCCTTTTTTATATTAAGGTTAGCAGTGTTGAATTCAAATTCAAATTGTCGTTTATTGGCACATATAGGGCACAATAAACTTAAAACTAACGCCAAGGGTGCCCAGCCCATATGGCGAGTACAATTATACCTCCTTCGCCGTTCTAGTATTTTGTGTGTTTTATGTTTTATGTACATACATGTATTTTATTCTATTGGAAAGGAATTTTACATAATTCATACCTGGTACTATTAACAATTTTGAGTACATATCTTTATAATAATACTATATGTTTAACAATGATATTTTATAGATCTATTTGTATATATATATTTTATCTATACTATTAAGAAAAGTATTTTTATACTTTAAACTTTTATGTTTAAAAAATTTTGGTAGATATAATTACTATAGTTTAAAATATTTAATGTAATTCATTCAATTCAATTTAATTTGCTGCACTTATGCTGAAATATTCTACTTACTTTGCGAAGGGGGTATATCTATGTACATGTATAT
This sequence comes from Leptarthrus brevirostris, assembly GCA_964036015.1. Classification (NCBI taxonomy): domain Eukaryota; kingdom Metazoa; phylum Arthropoda; class Insecta; order Diptera; family Asilidae; genus Leptarthrus; species Leptarthrus brevirostris. The sequence goes on along the minus strand of OZ038372.1, from coordinate 113,860,144 downwards.
TGCTTAAAGGGAATATTTGCATTCTATAATTCAGTTTACTATATTTCATATTTGCTATGCTAAGAATCTAGTGGAAAAGGTAAAATAAGGAAGTATGAAAATAAATATACTTCTTTTAAAAATTCTGATGACCTAACGAAAGTTAAAGTAAAAATAGATGGAAGGAAGAAAACTATGCTATACGGGTGCCTATTCTACGCTATATTAGGTGTGTAATCTGGAGTTGGGCGAGTAGGTTGAAGAGGGTGGATGGATCGTCTGGAGATAGGAGGGTAGAAAGATGGGGAACATCATTGTTGAAATAATCCTTTGTTTTTCTGCAGTCCAATAGTATATGTTTCATGGTGAGGCGTTGTTGGCATTCCAAGCATCCGGGGGCGGTGATCTGGTGTTGATGAGTAAGGCGTGTGTGGCGAATCTCTCAGAATTTTCAGCTGTTTAGTAGTTATTCCGCAGTGATATACTGGGGCTTCAGTAGTAGGCCAATGGGTTCGTAAGAATGTTGCGTTGGCGTCCCATTTGCTTTGCCTCAGTCTTTGAAGCTCCGAGAAGGCGCATCTTTTGAGGAAATTAATGGTATTTGGGGTTTCCTCCTCTATATGCGGGATGTCTGGGTTCTGAGCTAAGTGGTCTGCTCTATCGTTGCGCAAAATGCCGATATGCCCGAGGATAGCTGTGTGTTATTTAGTGAGAAAAGTTAAATAGTATTATTAAACAATCTAAGACTAGCTTTTGATTAAAGTGCTTCTATCTTTAAAGTTTGTACTATTATTATTTTAGTTTTATATTACTTTCTAAGTTTTAAAATATAAAATTGCTTCAAAGTCTTGTACCGATAACCTTCTTGAGATAACTTTTTTATTTTCTTTTAAAATTCTCTTTTTTTAATGTATATACAACGAAACACTATTTAAACGTATTCAAAGTGGTATTTTTTGAGACTGCATGACATTTTTCCAGACAATACTTTCAACGACGCGGTGTAGCGCAAATCTAGGATGATATATATAGATTAGGTTAGGGTGGCGGCGTAAATAGACACACTTAGGTCAAAAAGGTTCATTGTGATACCATAGTAGAGGATGTGCACTCAACCCTATAAACCCCTAAGGAGAGCCTACCTGTAGTTCTCTAGGACGCCGCGCTAGCTCCCTGAATCTAGTTCTCGAGGAGTGAATAGATATTATTGGATGGAGCATAAAGGTTTAAGCCCTATCACGTAGCCGGGAACGATTCCGAGCTCATGCTAAACCGAACTATATTCCTGATATCAGTGGAGTATGGTTTTCTTTTCATCCTCATCTTGGCAACTCCTACAGAAGTCATTTGAAGGCACGCCGAGTCTGTCTGCGTGTCTGCCTATGAGACAGTGGCCTGAAATAACGGCCACGACAACGCTTATTATACTTAGTCTAAGTAAGATGAGCTCTCTTGACGACTTAGGGTCAAGCTTTGGCCATATCTGCCGGATAATAAGGCAAGTGTGTTCCCTCTCCTATCTAACATTTGCAATTCTGATGGATGCTTGTGAAATCTCCAGTTTGCATGTGGCCACGCCGGTGATTAATGGTCGAATCGGGACAAGTTGCTATAACCGTTTTGGAGGTTGTATACACTCCAGTGAAGGATTTAATAGCAGCCTGACTATCGGAAAAGATATAGATGCTATCCGTTAAGTGATTTAGAGGTCTGCAGCTGCCTTAATAGCCATGACTTACGCCTGAAAACACTGCAGTAGTCATGTAAGCGAAATGAAATGTCGAGGTCTAAGTGCTCTGAAAAGATACCTCCACCCAATCTGCCTTCCAGTTTGGAACGTCAGTGTAAAGATGCACCGACTCTCCCCATTGAGGGGGACCTTCCTCCCACTCCGACCTGGTAGTAGTCAGTGCGTTTCCAAGTCTGGACTGAGTTTAGCGCATCATGACAACAGGGGGCAGGGCCAGAGTTCATTAAAAGAACCTTCAGGTAGACCCTAAGCAACACTACTTCTATCTTCCATCTATCGAGCGATATCACTGATCACGCGCAGATTTTGCCGCAGCATGCTCCTTCCTCGAAGAAGGGCTGCACAGGGCTAGTGGGAACATTAGGGGAGTTTAATCAGGAGAGTAACTGTCTCTCCGCCCGACATCATTTAGTCCTGAAGGTACTTCATGAATGTTTCCAGTTGCCCCGCGTGGACAGTGATGCCAGACTTCCTTCAGTACTCACAGTCAAAGTACTCACGACAAAGATTGTAGGTTGACCTTTAATTTAATATTCCAAACCCGCGATATTACTTTGTCATCCCCGACGTTCTTTTGGCGTAATTTGTTGTTGGTTGTCGATTGAAATAAGCATGTCTTGCAGAGGACGAAATTCGACTGCGATTTTTATAATGTAATAAAAATATTTGATATCTACTTGATACCTTAAAACATAGACGATTATTTTGTTTTCGCTAGATATATGTAGATACGTAAAAACGGTCAAATTTGAATGTCGCCCAGGAACACATTCGTTATGATTTCTCCATAGTCTTGAACTAATTTATTTAATTATTTATTTAATTAATTTAACTAATTTTCCTGATATTGATGTCTGATGTAATATAATCATATTGTAGAGTGGGTTCCAAGGTACCTGTATTCACATTAATCGTAAAAATGTTGCTTCCCAATTCTTCTCTAAACTCCTGTTTTGCAGAGTTCGTTTTAAGTTGTGTCTCTGCTGCAGTTTGAAGGCTAAGGTAGAGCTGGCAGGGCGTGCCTCTGTTTTGCTTGTTCTCGGCAGTTCTCGCAGCTAGTCAGCGCCATGTCATCTTTTAGAGAGCTTATCTTTGTCACTTTCCCCAATTTCTTTGGAGGTGACCTTCTTCATGTCTATCATCAGCGACTACCCATTTCCTAGATATTAACCCTACTACAGGTATTATCTGTTTCTGATATCTATCCCAGGCAATGTCGATATTTTTAGAAGCTTGAACGCTTCTTGTACAACCTTGTTGATAAAATCGGGACTAAAATGTCCATGAGTCAAATCATTTAATCTCTATATCTCATTCATATGGGCCAAAAAAATGCAATGGGAATTTTCTTTCAAACTCTTGAACTAATATTGGACAGAAGTTCGAGTTTGAAATCAATTCCAAAGTTTTACATAGTCAAAAATATTTTGTGACTTGTCTGACGAAATCGACGTCTTTAGGCTATGTCACTATATAACGATAGCCTGTTCGATGAATATGCACGCCGTACATGTTATGAAACTGAACATGTTTTATTTTTCTGTGGACAACAGATAAGGTAATATGACAAGTACGCACGCGCAAACAAAACATTATTTAGCTTTGACTTCTTTTAAGATGTGGTCTTAGAACATGTACGTCCGTGAAAGAACCCATAGTCACGTCAGTGGATGCTGTCGCTAAATGCGGATCTTAAGGCTACCTACCCAAATCTTTATTGGTTTGATATTTTTCTTCATATTTTATAAATCTCCTTTATAATTCTTCTGCCACAATCTAATATGTCTTTCAACCCTTTACTCATGTTTGTCTTCAACTCTTCCATATATATCTTTCAAAACAGTTTTTTAAGGATGCTTTTAGTTCTATTATCGTCCCTTCTATTCAAGATTTTTGCCTTTACGGAAATACTTCGCCTCTTTTAAGATTGAAATTTCTCTTGCAAAGTAGATACTTGTCTGAATGTTAAAGGAGGCACAAAAACCTCCTATTCGGATTCTATTAAAGGTTAATTTTTTTAACACTTGCATATATATGTATACCAAAAGAATCAGTCGACAGCATCTACTGAAAAACTGTACCTTCAATAGGAGTCGAAGAGAGACTTTTTTTTTGTGTCTCCAGTAAAATTTCAAAAAGTGTAATCACACACTTTTTACAATGAGCGCCCCAAATAATTTCTTTTAAAAGTGGGCGAAATATTTAAAATGTGATGGTCTACCTAAACCCGATGAACCAACACAAATTAGAGAGTTCATAGCCAAGTGGGAGCACTACAATGACGAGGATACTATGAAAAGATTTTCCTGGCTCTTAGATGTTGACGAAAGAAGTATTTTGACTCAAGATGTAGATGCTGTTAATCTAACAAAAAAATATTTAAGGACTAAGAAGAAGGATTTTGGTGATAGATATAAGAACCATATGGAGAGAACTTTAACGGTATGTTTTCTAAATTACCAGTACAGCATTAATCGTAAAAGTAATTTTAATTAAGGTTCTTAATGAACTGAGCGACGTCCTGTGGTCATCGAAAATTGAGAATGCAGCCATTTATAAAGATCTTTTGGAAGTAAGTACTTAAATTTTTGTTAGTCGTTTGTAGCGATGCTAAAGCTTTTTTTTTGAGTGATTTTACAATTAATTAATTTCAAATGTGAGGATTTTGTTAAATAAAGACGTTGTCTCTTTTTGCGGTGTGGCCTATGTAATGAGATAACCCTAAGGTGAAATCGGCGGTTTTTTACAACAATTACGCGTGCGAAAAAACTGCGTCGATATATGTAAATAATAACTGAAAAAGACAATTAAAAAATTAAAAATTAAAAAACCATCTCTACAAGCAAAATTATAGAAAAGTTTCAAATCGTCAGAAAATAAGCCGTAATCATTACTCTTTTTCCCTTGAGGTATTGACTTCGATACACAAGAAAAACGCAGGTTTTCCCTTAAGCCACTTTGTAACTGGTCACAGCCTACACTAGATACGAGCTCGGAAGGTGACACGAACAGCTGAGCATTGACGGTGTAACTGAACCAAAACTTACTACAGTAAAGAATAGGAAAAGATTGAGGAATTTCAACTTGGAATTTACTTGACGTCAACCTACAAATGTTCTGAACATTGAGGGTATAAAAAAAATTTCTAATTTACAATTTTTGTAATAGGAAGACTCTCTCTTGTGTTAGTTTTGTTGAAGTATTGAGGTTAGAACGCGTCAATGACATCAGCATTTATCTTTAGTTTTGTTTACAACAGTGTGAAGTTTTATATGTGTGCAAGGATTGGTTAATCTGTGGTACAAAAATAAATTAAATAATAACGACACGCTTGGTGGTAAAATGGCCGAATTGTCATATTGTATCTAGAGTAGGCTGTGAACTGGTATTTGTCTCAGGAAAAAAGGCACCAGTGCATCTCGATTATTTTGCTCACCTGTGTTTCGATAGGCCGAAAGACTTTCCGATACGAATATGTAGTTTATATTCGAATAGCAGGTGCCGCAAAGCCGTTAAAAGTTGTCTTACGGCTTATCTAACTATTCTGGATTGCAATATTTTGGATTAGAAAACCAATCTGTAATCTGAGAAAATGTTGACCCATGGTGTGGGGAGAGTATGGTCGCGGATTGGTACCATGTCAAAAATTATTTTGGTTGCGCCGTGGCGGGGAAGCGGGTTGAACCTTTGTAACGTATGGACCGATTTGGATGGTTTTCCTTTTGTCGTATAGGGTATGATCCTCAATTGCTAATATTAGAAAAAATTTGGAGTTAGGATGAGGGAATGGGCAAGGGTATCTAAATTTATAACGCGTGGACCGATTTGGATGATTCCTTTTGTGATGTATGAAGTATGTTTTCCCATTAGTACCATGGGAAAAATGTACGGGGTGGGAGGGGGTGGGAGAAAGGGTAGAACTTTACTCCTTAACGCGTGGACCGATTTGGATAATTCTTGTGTTGTTGTATAGATAATGATCCCCCTTGGTTACTATGAGGAATTTTTTTTATCTAGGATATGGGTGGGGGAGGGGTAGGCTAACTTCGTAACACGTGGACCGATTTGGATTATTTTTTTTGTGAAGTTTAGAGTATGTTACCATGATAAAAATGTATGGGGTGGCGTGGGAGTGGAGTCTAACTTCTATCGCATAGACCTATTTAAAATATTTGTTTGTTACTGAATAGACTCTCTTATCTTATCTTATCATGATAGAAATTAGGGTGAATTTGGGAGGTGGGAGTAGACCGATTTTAATGGTTTTCATTCGGTTGTAAATGATAAAAATTATTGCATCTATAATCACTACAGGAAGAGGATGGAGCAGTCCCTCACTTTATAATTCATGATCCGATTTTGACGATTATCTCTTGCTGTATAGAGTACGTTGGATTACTACATATTAAGAAGGCGCCATAGTAAGAATTTTGTATCTTAGGTGTGGGTGTGAAAGGGTGCTTGGGATTAACTACGTAACGTGTTTTATTTGTATTGTAGTGTATGTTTTTTATGTCTGACCGAGCAGAACTTCGTAACGCCTTGGCCGATTTTGATGTTTGCTTTTTTTGTTGGGTAGAGTATGTTCCCTGGTTGATACACCAGAACAAAAATGTTAGTGTGGTAGGGGGTGTGGTGGAACCTATCTTTGTAATGCTGTTGTATAGGGTATGATCCCCATTGCTTATAGGAGATTAATTTGCTCCTATGGTGGGGGTGGGGGAGGGGGAGGGGTAGTCGAACTTCGTAACGCGTGGACCGATTTCGATGATGAAATTTTAGTGGGATGGAGGTAGGGGGGTTGGACCTAACTTTTTAACGCATGGACCGATTTGGATGGATCTTTTTTTGTTGTATAGAGTAGAAGACACTAAAAAGTGAATAAAACAACTACAGAACCACAATTGAAGATAATATATAATACTACCTGACAGTTTCAGCTCACGGGATCATAAGAAAGGACAATTAAATACTTTTGTTGTAGTTATTTGGTTTGTTTGATTTGCACCGACTTCAAAATGTCGTAATAGAAATAAAATTAAAAATTATTTTATGCCTTTTAGCGCTTTTTGTGAAGTCGGTTAAACTTTTTTTAAGCACTATTTTATTCCATAGAGTGCTTTGGTATACAAGCAGAATTTTCAAGTAAAATTTTCGAATAGACTAAAAGTGAAAAATAAAATAAAAAAGTTGAACCGACTTCACAAAAAGCGCTAAAAAGCATAAAATAATATTTAAATTCATATCTCTTACGACATTTTGAAGTTGCTGTAAACATTCTACATAAAACTACTTAAACTAAAACATAAAACTACTAAACTTAAACATTTCAGCTCACGAGATCATAAGGAAGGAGGATTACATATGTACTTTTCTTGCTGTTTTGTTTGTTTAATTTGCACTGACTTCAAAATATCGTAATAAAATTAAATATTATATTATGCTTTTTCGCGCTGTTTGTGAAGTTGGTTCAACTTTTTTATAAAAATTATTTTATTTACACTTAAAATTGGAGGGGGCCAGGGGTGGTGATTTTTAGGTGTAGAGTGTTTACCGCTCACAAAAAAGTTTTCGAGAAAACCGCGTTTAAAGTTTTTCTGTTAATTTTTCTTTAAAAAAATAGTCAAAACGACAAATGAAGCTTACGTGACTTCAGTCTGCTATTCCTGGATCATCTTTTTCTAGAACGATTTGTAATCACTTGATCATCCTTTCCGCGTCATTTAAAAAAAATATTTCTACGATACATGCACGTTCGATGACGTGGAAAAACTGACTAAATCTGTGTGTACAAATATACATATACGTATATAAAAAACGAAAAATATTTCGAATATCGATCTAAAATTTTAGGAGAATGTTACTGAAGTAATTAGGAATCAACTGTTTGAAAAAAATCGATTTCTGGATGATAAACCGCCTAGGGATGATCGATTTTCATCTATGTTCAGGAAACATCGATGTTGAGAGACTTATTATCGATGTTTTGACATCGATGTTGAAGAATGTAGAATATCGCACAATCGATCTTCAGAACAGAACATCGACCTTCGATGTTGGTAAAAAGAACCGACTCGTACTTAATTTATTATTTTGAATATTTTTTTTAAATTGAAGATTAGTATTCGTTGCCAATTATAGGAGAATAAAACCTACATTTATATAAAAACAACATTAAATAAATAAAAAGCTGATAAAATCAGAAAAAGAGATGACATTAAACAAGCTTGCTATGCAATTTGTTTTGCTTCTGTTTTTTTCAAGGTATGTAAAGGAAGTCATAATTCCTGAAAGGGCGAAAAGGAAATGAAATATTGAAACACCTAAGTAGCTCCGAGGAAGTAATTGTTCAGAATCCCAGAGCCGTTTTAATCTAACGTGTCCATTGAAGCAAGCTTAAGGGGTAACACATCTCTAGGGGCTTAAAAAAAGGGTTAATTTTAAAAAATTATTTTGGGAGTGAGGAAAAATGAATGCTTTACGGAGAATTTATTTAACACATATTCAAGTATGAAAAAAAATGGTTTGTTGTTTTTTTTTGGAACAAATTGGTGGCGACAGAGTCAATCCTTGAAGTCGCCTTTTTTAAAACTCCTTGACGAGAGGACGCATTTCTAGTAAAGTATTAGATCTTAAACAAAAAACAAAAAAGTTTTAAATTTAGATACTATTGACTATAGAAGTACATAGAGGTTTTTTTTAAATCAAATTTTGTACAAATGGGGCACTTTTGAAAGAAATTAACCGATTTTTGCCTAAAAATAAACAGTTAATTGTTTATAAAAAAAAAGTTTAGTATATATCATAAAACGGCTACGTACTTCCATAGAGAATGCAATTGTGAAGTTACTGTCAAAATTTCAAATAGATCCATGCAACGGTGCTCAAGTAATCTGTGCCCCCAGTTTAGAAAAAGTGGTTTCGAGAAAAACGCGTTTAAAGTTTGACGAGAACTTAAATCGTATTGCGTACGCCCCGGGACGTTGCTGCCAAACCAAGAATTGCACCGTTTAAAATTATATTTTCAGTATAGGACTAACTGGGTATTGTTTTCATGACCTTAAAGTATTGTTTAAGCCAAAAATAAAAAAAATCAATTTTTTCAAAATTCTACGGTGGTGTTACCCCGTAAGCCGATTCCAGTAGGGAGGCAATATATATTCTTGGAAGGCTAAAAAAGGCATATCTAATCGGTCTAACAAAAGAGCAATAATGAGTCTTGCTAACAAAAGGAACCCCAAAGTCATGAAACCATCTCAGCCCAAATCAGCATTTGCCTTATTAACCATGTACGAAATGTGGTGATCAAATGAAAGCTTCGAGTTAAAATTTACACCCAAGTCTTTTGTACTGTCAAATTTGGACAATAAGATAACTTTGATGTAATAATAATGACGTATATTGTTGAATTTAAGAGACATACATACATATTTGAATATTCAGAGAAAGGAAATTATCGGAACACCAAGAGTGGAAGGTATTCAAGTTCGAATTAATCAAAGCACAGTCCTTGTCAACAGATAGAGTGCGAAATATTTCCGCATCGTTCATATAACATAAGATTTTTGTGTATGGCAAAAATAGCTGTAAGTTATTAATGTAAATGTTAAATAATAACGGTACTAAATGGCTATCTTGCGGCACCCCAGAGGTATTATATGTATATGATATTAGATAACATACCGCCGAAGGAAGCACGTTGTGTACCGTGAGACAGGTAAGAACTATCCCAATTTACAAAAGGAACCCGAAAACCAATACCTATCAAATACCTATCTAAAATACGTAAATACAGTCGAATTGCTTACCCATTTTATATAACTCTATTAAATTAGCAGTTGTAGACTTTTGAAAAGCTATGTTGGAAGGCACCCACAAAACAAGCGAAACAAACATAATTGGCTTAAAGACCTTGAAAACTCGAAATAGATTGACAACAGGTCGACAGCTAGTTACATCGTTCCTATCAACCTTTTTATAGAACGACAAATTATAGAGTTTCCATTGAAGACGTAGTCAGTTACACCGTCATCCTGTTGACGAGTTTCCCTCTCATAAAAAAATCCACTACGTACCTGAGCTATTGTCTAGCTCGCAGCAATACAAAAACAAGACGTCTAATTTACCTCATTCTCTTCTGACCATATCCATGCTAATAACTCATCATATGATTATCCGTACATCATAATAAAACAATATTCAAGTATATAGTCTTTTTACGCCATTGGGCGCCATTCTATTAACCCCTTCTATATAACATCGATATTAAAGAACATCGATGTTTTGAGCTCAATTATTATCGATCATCGATGGTCAGTGATCGATTTTGAGATCGATTTAAACATCGATGTTTTGTTAAACATCGCTCATCCCTAAAACCGCCCTTAAGGAATCATTAACAGCAATGAGCTATATTAGGTGCTTTCGCGCGACACGTCTCAGTTGACCAACTGAGACGTGTGGCGCGAAAGCACGAACAACCGTCTCAGTTATCTCAGTACAGAAAATTTCAATTTGCACAGCTGTTAATGTAACGAACTTTTCCAATTTGAAATTTAGAAAATAATATTACTTTCTGTTAATGTAATATAAATAAATACAAACACTTGTTAAAAATTCACCGGGACTACTTAATATTCTTTAACTGAGACAACTGATACGTGAAAAACCCACTTGCTCAGTTGCTCAATATGTGTATGCAATTTTTTTGTGGCTCAAAATGAACTGAGATGGTTTCGCGAAAGCACATTTCAACTGAGAATTCTCAGTTATCTCACTTGTCTCAGGTCGCGCGAAAGCATCTATTATTGATGTGCTGAAGTTACGAGTTATGTCAAATAATATCACAAGGTCTACAGTATTGTTGTTCAATTTTAAAATCATGAAACTTACTCGGGAGCAATAATAAAAAGAGATAAACAAATTTTTCAGTTAAACCGTTTTATTTAACATTAGATGATGTACTAAAAGAAAGAAAATAATCATGGGTCACACATCTGGTCCTTACCGAGATATAGGTTCCGTCTATTGATATGAAATCGTGACATCCTCTAGTGTCGCAGGCCCAGATCCACCCTTCGATAGTACCATAATAACGTATTGTCGTCGGAATCGAATAAATCTGCAAAATTTCAAATCGATACAACAATTAGAATTGGGGAAAAAGTCAGTTGCAAGATTTGAAATAAACAAACAAGTATATGAAAGTGAAGCTAAATAAAACCAAGTTTGTGTCGTATTGACTCACTTCCTGTTTGCAACATCAGGCAACATCTAATGTGCCCACGGCTCAGTGTGTAGATATTTAAAACACTGAACATCCGCAGCGCATATTCCATCGCATTGCGTCGAAAAGCCAAAAATGGTAAATGGTGAAGGAATTCTTTACGAGTTGTGATACAAAGCACGTCAAGTAAGCAGAGGCTGACAGAAAAAATTCTTGCAACTGAATACCCTGTAAAAGACGCCGACATATCCTACTTATTACGAAGGAGCATCGACTGCGGAGGTAGAAAGAAGATTTTGCTGAAGTCAGAAACAACATCTTTGGACAGTCGAATACCTTTTCATCTGCAGCTAAGAACCGTCTGCTGTATTGAATATCAACATCAGATTTTCATTATCGACTGAATTAGATGGAAACTTCTTACACATATTGTATCCAACAAACAGCTTACAAGATAAAATTTATCTTTAAGACCAGCAAATAAAACATGTAGATAAATTTTGATATTTCCGAAACATGGTAGCATCAGATGGCAGAGATGAAGCTAAAGTATAAACTTATGCCAACAAAGCTCGAGTAACATTTAATCCTGTTGCTGAGATAGAACGCAATACCAGCATATACAGGCGCAGAAATCTTCGGATCTTTGAATTGAATCTGTGCTGCTGTATGGCTATTCTACATGGAAAGTGACCTGTAGAATAAAATTTAACCTACGAGTTATCCATTAGGCAGAGATCATTACCAACGAGGCCAAGACGGGATAAGCAATAGTGTTCAAGAAAAAAAAATGGCAAAAGATAGGCCTCATACTGAGAAAAAACTGAGCTAGACAACTTCGATCAATAGGCTCTAGATTGAAACTCGCACGGATGCTGACCGCGCGTCAGATGGAAAAGAACTGTAGGCAAATATGGTACCCAACTAAAAATGGACAATAATTGCAGGGGGGCAGGGTTCACTTGAATTGAGTTGAATAGTTGAATACTCTGTTACATTAGCCTCATTTTCATTGTTCATAGGCTTCTTTTTAGTACAGTCAATCTGGCGAAAAAAAAGTCATAAGGCTGCAAATCACTCCAAAGTGATGAAACTTGGTGAGTCGTTAAAGAATGATGAAAGAAAGCTTACCTGGCGATGGCCACCTGCTACCTGTTCAAATACTCAAAAAAAACTCCAAAAAATATTTTGAAATGCATTTTTCTCGAAAACTATGCATTTTACAGAAAAATTTATTGAACAAAAAATGTAGAGGGCATCGTTATCTACAATTAATGTCATTGGTGCTATGTCGTACAACAAAAAATGTGCGCAGTAGGTGGCGCAAAAAGTTTATGCCAGAACTACTACTACCGTAAAAGACGCCCAGCCACCCTCAGGTAGGCAAGGAAGTCTTAAACAGGGGAGGATATATTATTGTAAGCATAGAGTCTAAGAAGCGCCTTAGTCTGGGTAAGTCCGGAGACATATCTCTAGCACAGTAGCTGTTGACTCCTAGCCCAATTTTCTATCACAGCTCTCGCCGACTACCAGCTGAGGCTGCAATAACTTTTGGGGTCTTAGAACCGAAAGGATTAACCCTTCCAGGCCAGCTTATCAGCGATCTCATTGACCTTGATATCCGAGTAACCAGGAGTCTAACAGCGCGTGATCTTGTTGTAGTTGTTGGAGGATGTCGAAGCACTTCTTAGTTAGCCTTAGGGCTTCACGATACTCGAGATAATTCTCGCTGCCGGTATCGGTCTAGACACGATACCGAGACCGGCAGCGAGACCAATATCAGTGCGATACCGAGAGCGAGATTGAGGTGACGAGAGTGGACGAGATATTAGTTTTTATCATTTTATTGTGGACAATTTTTTTTAGTTGTTTCAGCTTTTATGTCGCTCCGAAAAATTTCAATTGTGTGATTTATGGGGCATATAAGTATACACTGCTCTCCTCAATCGCTTCTTTTTATTTGCGCTTTATCCCCAATAGCAAACAAGAGCCGTTGCTACCTTCTTATTTTGGCGATGGGAATATGAAGAAAATGCATATATACATAGATATATCAATTGTCCTCGCTCCCCGTCATCCCACCGAAATACCTTTTTATCTTGGCGAGAGCGAGATCGCACCGAGACTGGCCTTTATCTCGTCGAGATTGCGACGAGAGCGAGATCGTTTTCACCTTGACGAGACCAAGACCGAGATCTGCCAAAGTCTCGGTCTTGTCTCGATGCCGTGAAGCCCTAGTTAGCCTCGATTACACGAGGTTAAATCCTTGAGGGTTGCTTGACAATCAGAGAAAGAAGCTATATTAGCATCTTTTAGTCCTTGGTTGGCGTTGGTAAAAGATCGAATTTCGATGTCACGAATTTCGGCTTGAAAGACATTGGGCCATTTACCGAATGCACTAATACCGTGTTCCATTTTTAATCCATAAGTGAATCATTTGAGGCTACTATGGTCCAGACTTGGACCACCGCCACACAAATCTGCTCGTTCAGGAAAGAGAGTCCTGAATCTTTTGCAGAAGAGTAGCTCCTTAGTCATGTGGTCCGTTGCGGTGCACACATCTACGCCAGGAATGCGCTGAAGGATGTCCATATGATCCTTATCACCAACCAGCATATTACACTCTCAGAGCAATAATTGTAGCCGATTTTAAGATGAAGATGCGCAGAGGAAAGATTCCAATTACCGCCTTCATGACAGCTGCTCCTGTTATGCAGAGGCAGCCATGTCGCTGTAGCTTGCTGCGTTTGCCGATTCCCGATCGTTGTTGAACTTTTGGGCACCAGACCAAGGTTGCATAGTTAACAATCCGTTTGACAATCGTATTGTATAACAAGAAAATAATATTCGGGGTGAGACCCCCAAGTTCTTCCGAAGAGTTTTCCACAGGCCTTTCACCTCGAGTCTATCCTAAATAAGGGCTTGTGTAGTCTTACTTAGGATAGAGTCAAGGTAAGAGTTTCAATTAAGTGTTCTATCGAGCGTAATGCCCAAGTATTGCACCTCATTGGAATACTCAATGACCCTGTATTAAATCGAAATTAGACCAACGTCCATGCACAAGAACAGCCTTGGCAGGGTTAATAGGGAGATTTTCGCTTGCACACCAGGCAGTAACCGTGCGCAGAGCTAATTTAATTAAATTAGTAACAGTCTAGTCACACTTCCCTGTAATAATAATTGCAAGTTCATTCGCATAGCCCACTGCCCGATAACCAATCTCACATAGCTTGATTAAGAGGTTGTCTTCTACATCTATGCTGATGATGTTCAGCTCTACATAAGCAGACCTAGAGGCCTCGGTGAGGATTGTGTTGCCCGACTTAATGACGACCTGCGCCGAGTGTACCTTTGGTCAAGGAAAAATTATTTGAATCTTAATGGAAACAAATCTGAATGTATCCTATTTTCTCGAAATGATATTGACATGGACGGGTTTCCGGAGGTAGTCTTGGGTTCGACAGTTTTGGAGTTTAGAGACAAGGTCAAAAGTCTTGGCGTGGTACTGAATAAGTCAATGCCATGCTGTGACCAGATTAGCTCAAATTTGAATAAGATATACGGTACTTTGCGCAGGCTTTGGCTTTTCGGAAGCTACTTGTCAACTGATACACGACTTAAACTTGTTAGAGCTCTGTTTCTACCAATTTATACTTATTCTTGTGCTATTTTTTCATCACTTGAATCCAGTTGTTTTACTAAAATGCGTGCAGCGTTTAATGACTGTGTTCGTTTTGTGTATATAACTTAAAAAGATATGACAATATTTCGCACTTTAAGAACTTGATCTTGGGTTATTTATACTTACCTCAATATAAGGATTTTGTGCTTATTGCATAAGCTGGTTTATACTCGCGAACCCGGGTACTTATTGGAGCATGTGAGCTGCCTGCATTCATCCAGGACAATGAACTTATCTTTGCCTAGAGTAAGAACAGTTATTGGTGAAAGATCTTACTTTGTCCAGGCTATTCGTTTGTGGAATACTCTTCCTTTAAATATTAAAAGCACTTGCTCGGCTAGCGGATTTAGGCGACTCTTGGAACGCCACTTTGGCATGGATTAGATATGTAGTAGTGTACTGTAGTGTAATGTTTATTTTATTGAATATTAATTTCTTTTAGACTATTGTAAAAATTTTATCGTATTATATAGTTCTTATTTATTTATTTATTACTTTCCTTTCTTTCAATTAGTGTAATATTTATTTATTTTGTATATTTACTTCTTTTAGCTTGATAAATTTAGACTTTGTAACTCATCTTATCATATAGTATTTATTTATTTATTTATTTATTATTGTATTTTTTAATTAATGTATTTTTTTTCTATGTATCTGTTGTTTGGCAATTTAGATTTTTGGAAGTTTTTTTTTATCATATTGTATTTATTTTCACAATTCTTTACGGTACACTTATAAGATTATAATCTTTTTGTACTTTGTCTGCAATAAATATTATTATTATTATTACTACTAGAGACCAGAGGAGCGACGACAGTTGCTTGCTTTGTGGACACCCTGCTGCTCTAATGCCCAAAGAGGTGTAACCCAGGGTGGTTGTTACTTTTCGCTTCTTAAGCATAGCATCCACCCACTCTAGGTGGGAAGTTAAGTTGGGTATCAATGTTCAGCTTTCGAAAAAATATTGAACGGGTTTTTTTGTATTTTTTTATGCAACGCGTATATCTCGAGATAACTTCATTTTTTATCGTTTTGGTACCCCATTTTAATTTTTGTTGATTACTGTGCCATCTGTGAAAAGAAATGATGCAAATCGCAGATCAAATCAATGTAGCTTTTTCGGAGGAATCCTAATTTTTAATAAAAAATGGATGTTCCTATTTAAGATTTTCGAGTAACTCTCCGCCTCACCCGCAACGTGTAAGGTGGTAAGGGATCGAGTTTTGTATCATAGATTTTTTAAAAATATTTTACACCTATGGTTATATTTTTCCATCGGATGTGTATTTCGCGAAATATTTGATCGTTCCGTGACTTATCATTCACCCGGTATAATAAATTGTGTATAATAAATACATGTATAAATAAAAATAACCATCACTGAGTTCATTGAAAACCCTCCTATTGCTTTAAATTTTCGAAACCGCCGGCCTTAAGCACGAATCAACCATAACTCCGCTTACTGGCCTAGTTAATCCGGCCGAGGGTTGAGATATAAAAAGCATAAATAAAAAAGATGTGCCGGTGCAGTTTAAATCTACTCCAGATCTAATTTAATTCTGAATTAATAGAAGTAGATGTAACAAGGAGAAATCATTCACATAGAAAAACATGAATACAAATCGAAATGTGTATATAGCTGTAGTCGTACTATCACTAGATATAAGACCTTTCCATGTGTTATGATATAAATAATAAATAAAAATTGACTTAAACTTTTAAATATATAAAAACTAATACTTTACTTTATCATATTTTTAATTTAGTTGAAGTATGTGCTTCAGCGAACTATTCAAAACACATTGGATAAATTCACTTTTAGAGTTGCGGCCAGTGCACTAGGATACATGACGTAAGATATTGTTCAATTTTATTTCTTCAAATTTGCTAAAAGTATAACATCCGTATTAAGTGTTCTAGACCCCCAAACTTCTGAATATTGTTACAAGTGCGATACCTTTCAGCTTCATATGTGGGGCTTCAATGATGTGCCAATTTCCTTTACTGAATCATTGTATGTATTTTGTATAATTTATTTAACGCGATTATTATAAACCTTAAGTTATTTAAAAGATTTCCGAAAAAGGAAGTTAGTCTCGATTGTATTTTGGTACATATGCTACTTCCTTTTGCCGTACTACATGATAACTTGTTGATGCGTGGCGTGCATTTGAATTATGATCATTATAGTGAGTCTACAAAAACGTTTGCAAATCCAGAAGAAGTTCCGAGAGAAGGGGGTAAGAATATTGTTCTATGGAGTTTAATAATAACAATATGTACAAAAATACTTTAAGATCTTGCAGCCATTTTAAAAAGAGATTGGTTGAAAAAGAAACAACTTCGTAGTAAAGTAAGAGAGAAACTTGTAAATAAAAGGCAGGAATATGACGAATGGATACGGTAAGTAAGATACATTAAATGCATAAACCTTTTGTGATAATTTTTAATATTTCAAGTCAAAAAGAAGAAGAATCACAAGCGAAAGAAGCAGATGGCAAGCGAAAGTCCTTAATTCCGCAAGCCCCTAAGAAAAAGGAGAAAGTTAAAAAGTCAGGAAAGGAAAAATTCGATAAGAAAAAATTCTTGGTAGAACCGATAAAGGTTGATAACAACATGTTTCCAGATATTGATGATGACTTTAATCAAATGGAGCAGAAACAATTTCAAATTTTTCGTGAGAGTATAAGCCCTGAATCTCTTAACCTTGAAGAAGGAGAAGTATGTCAAAGAATTTTTTTGTTTGAAGTCATTTCCTTTACTTTCTATTACCATTTAGTAACTATAGGTTTGAGTCATCGAGGTATTAATAAATTCATTGATATATTGAGAATAAACCCTTTTGTTAATTACTTGGGTATAATTTTATGAATCGAAATTAGATTTTTGGCATGTCTGATATTACCACTTGCATTACTCAATAATGTAATGTTGGTTTCATGCAAAAAAACGTCTATTGAAAATTTCATTGCATACCAATTTTCCTATTGGGTTCGATTTATAAATTCAAGCATAGATTATTATATTATAAAATATATATCAATAAATTTATTAATACCCTTTTAATACAGACAGTAATAACATACATTATTTTCCAATGACACCGCCGTCAAAGATTACTATTATTAGATGAACAGCTTCGAACAAAGTAGTCAAAATTGTTTGGTTGCTTTTATATATTTCCCGAATCGGGCAACCCTGCAGTCAGAACTAAAAATTTGTTTTCCGGGAGAGTTTGTGGGTAGGAGATAAGAATACTTTTCTTATGTGCATTTACAAATGTCAAATGTACTTCACTCATTAAAAGATCAGAATATATTGACAGTTTGAAAGTTTCTTACGCACACAAGTAACTATCTCAGTCATGTGATTCACATGAATTCTTTTTATTGGTGGTACTTTTTGGTACATTTTTCTCTTCGACAAGATTCTGCGGTACTTTTTTGAGAGAACGCTGTGATTCTCTCCGGATGAGAACAGGATTTTGACAGGAGTAAGTGATTCTCTCAAATAATTTTGACAGTAGTAAATGACTGCACACTACCTGTACTCTTTATTTGCATGGATAATCTTATGACCTGAAAAGCTGGATATATTTCGTTTTACTGTGGTGCCAGTGTTACTTTTTCAAATAAGCTGGGTAATTTAAGGAGCTGGTTATCTAGTAACAAGTAATCTTTGACGCCGTCTTCAATGTAATCGGTGCAGTAATCTAGCGATCTAATCTCTATTATCATCCCGAAAATTATTTGATTTTGGAAACTTCTTCCTTGGGTAAAACAAACCAATCTGTCTCCGCATAATTTCCAACTCCTCTCTGACGACTATTAATCAAAATTCCATCAAGGTGCTGATGGGGCTAGACCTACGAGGAAGTAACTAAAGGAGAAGAAATAAGCTCTGGATCTCGTGGCAATTTTAAGCTTGTATGAGATTCCCATGCATACAATCTCAGAAGCGAAAAGCAAGCGATTAGAAAAATATTTTATGTTCGGGGTTTTTGACGCGTATTTTAAAATATTAAACTAAATAATAAATTGTGTGCCGACACTGACACTAAGTGACAGCTAAGACTCAGGGAACAGATAAAAAGCCTACTTCCTCGTAGCAAAAAGCGAACAAATTTGACAGCACAGACCCAGCCCCCGAACAAAAACTTGCCATGCTCACACACACGACATATATACGATAGGGTTTCTCCTTTAGTTACTTCCTCGTAGGGATAGACTTAACAAATATTTCAGAGAGTATTACTCGTTTGATTGATTTTCCATGAGGGACGTTAACCACTGCACTAAATATATTTTGAACATCCTATAGCTTTAAAAATATGAAGCCGACTTACATCAGTTGGTCTAATAATGACTGCTCTTCGGCAATTAAAAATAAAGAAGCAACTTTTCATGCATATAAATTATGCTCATTATTGGATTAGTCTGCCTTATTTTAATACCAGGACGTTACACAGAATGTATCAGCTAGTCAAAAGTATGGTACGGGCTTCTGCTATTCCCTTAAACCCGTCAAAATCAATTTTATCAGTTCCTCAATACCATAGCTCATGAATAATGGCAATGGCGATACTAGTTCATTGGACAAAGCCATCCTGGGAAGTTTTGAAAGCACTTTACAAACTCGACCTGTTCGAAGCTACTGGAACTGATCGTTTTTCGACCCTGGCTAAAATTCTGCGCCTCCTTTTTGGCTAAACCTCTGCGCAAACTATTTTATCTGTTATACTCAACAAGAGTTTTTCAGTCTGCAATCTGTATGGAAACTTGCTCACGTTCAGCGATTTTAAAAAGGGGAGGCATGCTACCTAACTAACTTCAGACTAATTCCACTTACTTCGGTCCCATCTAATGTTTTTGAATCAGTTCTCCACTCTCATCTAAATTCATGAAATGGACCGTTTATTTTGAAAATGGTGTTTGTCCATTTTGAAAGTAATTTAAGTTTTACATTTATTTTATCGAAAAAATGTATGGTGTATACTTTTAAAATAAACGGTCCAAATATCTAGAAAATAACCATTCTAGAATTGATCGCCCGCACGATTTCCGCATCGCGGCTCAACAGAAAATCATTGTCTCAATAATTTTGGTGTGTCCAGAGTCGCGCTAGATACTTCAATCATTTATTCTGCACATTTACTTTTTAAAATGAACAAAGTTTGATCCCTACGAAATGATTGCCTGTGTATCTTCTTTCTTTTTGTTCAGTTCTTTCACTAATCTAATTTCGTCTTTTGATTAGAAGGCCTTCACCATGGTTGGTAGGTTAGTCGGGCTGTTTGTTGCTAAGAAGCACCAAGTCTACTCGGAGGCCATGAAGGCCCATTGTGAATGCCCTTAAAAAGAAGAAGCATGGTAAGAATTTAAAACCACCCAGATCTCTGTATGAATCTATTTAGGTCCACCAGTGCTATCTCAGCTAGGTCGTCCAAATTGTCAAAGAACCTTGCTCCTAAACAGGCGAGTCGTCGTTCTTTTAGAGCCGGACATTCGCAGAGCAGGTGCACTATGGACTCAATTTCTTCCTCATCTCTGCAGCTTTTACAGAACTCATTCGATGGTACGCCGAGTCTAATGCCCATAGCTCCTATGAGGCAGTGTCCGGTGATGACGCCGACGAGTGTTCGAATGCGCTTTCTATCGAAGGATAAGAGATTTGAAGTTCTGCTATAATTCAGCTCCGGCCAGATACTTCGTGGTGTGAAACAGTAACTGATATTTTTCCACCGTTCCGAAGTCATGTTGGAGTAATGTCTATCAATTTGACTTTTTGCTGTGTTAAGGGGAGGGTGTACCCTTTCCACCGGCATGTCTATATCTGAACTTGTGGAGTTCTATGGGTTGAAGGTGTAAAATGGCTTCCAAACCAGCTTGTGGTGTGGGTTTTATTGCACATGTTGTTCCCAAGCAATTGCTTATTAACTGCATCCCACCAAACAGTTGACCCATGAGTAAGAATACTCGCTAATAGATCGCTGTGTACATCCAGTGTACAATATGCGGTTTCATTCCCCATTTCTTACCAAAGGTTTTCTTGCATGCATAGAATGCATTGAGTCCTTTCTTCATCCTCTCTTCCATATTTCGTCTCCAATTCAATTTGGAATCGAATATGACGCCCAGAAACTTGTCTTCCGAGGAGAGTTTGAGAACACTACCTTTAAGTTTTGGTGGTTTGCAAATAGGTAGTTTGTATTTCCTTGTGAACAGGACCAATTCTGTCTAACGGGGGTTTATCGTAAGACCGTTGTCCTCTGCCCATCTTGATATGTCTGTCAGAGCAGAGCTCATGACATCACTGACCGTTTGTAGGAACTTTCCTTCTGTCAGCAAGTCTATGTCGTCTGCGTACGCTACCGTTTTAATACCTTTGTTGACGAGAGATTTGAGGACTTTGTTTAGAGGGATGTTCCAAAGCAGGGGTGACAATACTCCCCCCTGTGGTGTACCTCTGAACTGTTCTCAGGCACAACAGCTCTCTAAATTTTCCTGATCAAACCTGAACGAAATAGTCTGGCATATATGGAAAAGTAAATGCTAACTGTCAAACAGTAAATACTATCTGTCAAAAATCAGTGAGCGAGAATAAATTTTGTAACTCTAAGAAGAGGAATTTCCCTTTTTGTCGATTAATTTGCATAAGGGAACATATGTGTTGGTTAAGTAATGACAGTTCTAAAAATTTGTTACTTTCGTATGAAATTAGTCCGTAAATCTTTTTCAATTCTTTCATTAAGTGTGTTTTTCTGTCACGAGACTACGTAATCGCTTAGCTTATATCTAAATAGGACATTTGCACTGTGATCCTTGTCACTTGGTCTTAATAATTGAATAAAAACATTCACCTGCAAATTGGAAAAATAACCAAAATTTTTACTCGGACAAAATGACATTTACTACTCCATACAAGATGACTGAGAGATTTCCCATTTGGGCAATTTCCTCTCAGCGACATTACCATTTAAATGAAAAATAGAATTAAGCGCCAGGAAATTATTGCAGTTTTGTTCGAAGCTGGTCTACTATATGTATATATACTATGGTACCGGCGTGTACCCCTGAATACCGTGCACTTGCAAGCTGCCCGCGCACAACGCGTGTATCAGGCGCAATACGGGTAAATGCGCGGTAGGAATGGGGGATCGAACTGAGAAAATCGATGCAGTACGGATCGATCTGTAATTTTTTTCCGATTTCATAGATCGATTAATCGACTTAAAAGGATCGATGTCCATAGATCGAACAGATCGATTCAGTTTATTTTGATATTTCAATTTATTTCAGCATTTTAAAATTGCAAGTAATTAAAACTGTTTATTAAAAATATAGGGTCATTATCAAACCAATTTATTAAATATTACAAAACACCCTTTGTAGCTTACAAATCTTGGGTATTTCAGAAATGTTGCTTATTTAATCGGAAAAAAATTTGCGATTATGGATCAGAGTCTTTTTTGAAAGTACTAAGTCTTCATTAAAGGAACAAGTACTCGTTTTCATTAAAGGAACACAACTAAAAACTGTACACCTGAAAGGTAAAAGAGAAGCTAAACTTTTGTGCCGGGTAACATTTTTTTTACTAATATCACAACATGTCCCAAAAACCTTCCAATTTTATTTTGAAAATACGTCCCCAAGGCATTTCTATGTCTGATTTCAGAAGCGATTTCAGAACATTTTATGAGTATGTACAAAGAACATTCTCGTAAGTTTCCCGGGAAGGTTTCTGGTCTTAGCCCTAAAAATGTATATCTTGGGGACGTTTTTTGAAAATATTCTGGGAATGTTTTATTCTTTCGTTTTAAACGGAAATCACCGGCAAATTAAAGCTTACAGTTCACCTTTATTTTTCTCCCTGTCTTCACCTTGAGAGAAACATGAGTACCTCTCAGTTGAAAACTTCAAAATGAACACAGTTTTGGTTTACTATTCAAGTGCTATTTGTGATTAAAAATACTTGCACACTTTTCATATAAAAATGTTTTAATAAAGGACTATGTAAGATTTTAAAGCACGCAAAATAAATTCTTCGTCTTTTTAATTTATAGTGGAAAGGGTTTTTACACAATTCACCATTGCTTAAATGTCTAAATCCATATTATTTTAAATGTGTAAAATCTGCCAAATTTGAGACTTTAGATTAAAAAAACTATTAATATGTGTCAAATCTTTGATAGAGTAAAAATGGGCAGAACTCAAAAAGATGTATACATATATGCTTCTTTCCAAATTTGAGACTTTAGATTAAAAAAACTATTAATATGTGTCAAATCTTTGATAGAGTAAAAATGGGCAGAACTCAAAAAGATGTATACATATATGCTTCTTTCCGGAGATTAAGATCTACGTCGCATCTACGTGTATTCCACATGAGTTTCTTACTAGGATTATACGTGGCAGTATATATACTTGTCTATTCCACAAGTTATATTCTGCTTTTTTAATGTGGCAATTCCGCGTAAACGGAGTTGGGTCAATTCGTTGAGCGGTACGACCACCTTCCCATGGGTCGCGGGTTCGTGACGAGGTGTCCCCGTGAGCTTTTATTAAGAAATTAAAATAATCCACTCCGTCTCTGGGAGTGGAATGCAAAAACAAGACTTTAAGTTTCCTCACTCTCCTTATCATAATTCCCTTCCGGCTTTAGCCACGTCGGATTAGAAAAATTAATATGCATAACATCTAGGATGTCGGTATACAACATTCAACTAACTTTCGAAGCAATTACAAGTTGCATCGTGTATACCATAACCAATTTGTATAAAAACTTAAAATCGGATATTCGAATATCACTTATTTTAGATTTTTCTTTAAATAACTTATTTCTTAACGAATGCAGCATCTTCCAAGCGGAAATATACGCTATAAAGAAAGCTGCACTGATTGTCCAAGAAAAACAGATTTCAACAACTGAGATCACTATTTGTGTGGACAGTCAAGCAGCACTCAAGGCGCTGAACTCCAACGTGATAAAGTCAGAATGTGTGAAAGATTGTATCAGAGCCCTAAGAAATATTTCACAACATACGCTTAGGCTCTGCTGGGTTCCAGGACATGTCGGTATAGAGGGTAACGAAAAAGCCGACGAACTGGCCAAAAATGGTTCAAGTACAGATATAGACATGCCGGTGGAAAGGGTGCACCATCCCCTCAATACAGCAAAAAGTCAAATTGATAGACATTACTCCAACATGACTTCAGAACGGTGGAAAAATATCAGCTACTGTCTCACAACACGAAGTATATGGCCGGAGCTGAATCAGAGCAGAACTTCAAATCTCTTATCCTTCGATAGAAAGCGCATTCGAACACTCGTCAGCGTCATCACCGGACACTGCCCCATAGGAGCTATGGGCATTAGACTCGGCGTACCATCGAATGAGTTCTGCAGAAGCTGCAGAGACGAAGAAGAAATTGAGTCCATAGTGCACCTACTCTGCGAATGTCCGGCTCTAAAAGAACGACGACTCGCCTGTTTGGGAGCAAGGTTCTTTGACAACTTGGACGACTTAGCGGAGATAGCACTGGTGGACCTAAATAGATTCTTACAGAGATCTGCGTGGTTTTAAGTTCTGACCATGCATTTTCTTTTTTAAGGGCATTCACAATGGGCTATACTGGGATATAGCCCATAAATAAATAAATAAAGAATATACTGGGATTTTCGGCAAAATAAAGCTTTAGTTTATGGGGTAAAAAGGGATTGTTTGGCGCATGTCGTTTGTTGCGATATTGTTTTGAGACATTTATAGACTTTCAAGGTCACTGTGTGTAATATTGTATTAATATTGAGTAATGTAAATTATGTTCTCAGTCACGTAGCAATAACCGTTCTCTGGTTTTTACTGGGCATGACTGAAGCGAATTGTTACACGCACGTCTGTTGCTCTCCTCCCTCACTTTCGCCACACAACCGATCACACGTTTCTTTCTATCTATATGGAGAAACGTTTGTGTCCGTCACTAGGTGGCGGCCGGTGTTAGTTCTTCCTGTAGGTATGTTATAGCTCCGAGGCAATACCATCAAAATATTAAAAAATAGTTTTAAAAAAAAAAGTTGAAACGACTTCACAAAAAGCGCTAAAAAGCATAAAATAATTTTTAATTTTATATCCATTACGACATTTTGAAGTCGGTGCAAATCAAACAAACCAAACAACTACAACAAAAATATTTAATCGTTATTTCTTATGATCCCGTACATAAACGTTCAGTTAGTATTATGTATTATTTTCAATTGTGGTGCTGTAGTTGTTTTATTTGTTTAATTTGCACCGACTTCAAAATGTCGTAATAGATATAAAATTAAAAATTATTTTATGCTTTTTAGCGCTTTTTGTGAAGTCGGTTCAACTTTTTTTTTTTAAACTATTTTATTTTTCACTTTTTAGTGTCTTCGACTCTATACAACAAAGAAAGAACCATCCAAATCGGTCCACGAGTTAAAAGTTAGTTATAACCCCCTACCCCACCCCCATTCCACTAAACTTTTTTTCTCATGGTATCAATCAAGGAACATACTCTACCGAACAGAAAAGGAATCATCGAAATCGGTCCACGAATTACGAAGTTACTACCCCTCCCCCATCACCACCATAGGACCAAATTATTCTCCTAATAGCAATGGGGGATCAAACTCTATACAACAGCAAAAGAACCATCCAAATCGGTCCACGCGTTACAAAGATAGGTTCCAACCCCCTTCTCCCACCCCAACCCCAACAACAATTTTTTTTCTCGTGGTATCAACCAGGGAGCATACTCTACCCAAAAGAAAAAGAAATATCCAATTCGGTCCACGCGTTACGATGTTAGACTACTCCTCCCCTCGCCCAACCCCCTACCATGGGCCAAATTATTCTTCTATTAGCAATGGGTGATCACACTCTATACAACAGCAAAAGAACCATCGAAATCGGACCACGCGTTACAAAGTTAAGTTCCACCCCTACCCCCCACCCCCATTGCCCCAAATTTTTTTTCTCCTGGTATCAACCACGGAACATACTCTACCCAACAAAAAAAGAATTATCAAAATCGGTCGGCGCGTTACAAAGTTATGCCCGGTCAGACATAAAAAAAAAAAAAATACGCGTCGAACTTAGAACCTCTTCGTTTTTGGGAAGTCGGTTAAAAATCGACATATGTACAATTTGATATGCTGCAAGAGTATATGACTTGATGAAAGAATTTAAGAGAAATAAATAAATCATTGTAAAGAAGTAACTTCAGTTGTCCGGAGAGAAAGGTAGCTTACAATCAAATGAGTGAATGAATACTTTAATATTTTGGCAAATTGAAATAATGAGTCTGGTTTAATTTGCGTCCATTGTAGTATTCGATCCATAAGAGTCATTTTAATTTAACTAAGTAATTTTATATAAAGAACGGTGTCAAACTCTATAACCAATCAGTATTTATTCGTATACGAATTTAACTAAACTTTAAATTAAACTAAAATATTTGTATCTTATAAATAATACTTAACTTAATTTTTCAGATAAATTTCCGGGAATATACTTTACTCGGGGGAATATATGAATTCAATTTTGTTGGGAAACCAAAACGAACCCTCCTTACAAACCTTATGATAACGTGGCTGGAGCAGCCTGCCAAACTCAAATATATAAACAAGAACTGTCAACTAAAAACAATTAACTTACATAATTTAGGAATTGAAACCGGGGAAGGCGACATTGAAAGAGAAAAAGGCGGTGCAGACAGTATTGAAGATGCGCGTCATAAAAAAGGTGCCGAAGACGAACAAGATGATGAGGTATTTCACGGTGAAGAACAAGAACCTGCTTTAACTTTTTTTGTAATCACTTTTAAAATACCACGAGAAATATGCAGGTGGGGTGAACCCATTGCATGCCAATGGTATGAACTTCAAGAATCTCGGGAACAAAATGATAGCGAAGTACCTTCAACTGTACTAAAACATGAAATGATAACTCCTGTTATTATAAACGACTTTGTTCTCTCATCCTCAATGGAGCGGCCTATGGTTTATGATATTATTAATCATTTAATGCCTAGGTTTACTTCCAATCACCAGTTTATAGAAGCGATTCCTTCTAAGAGTCTTAGATCCGTAGGTTCCAGGAGAGCTATTAGTATGGATGTTATTTTCGAAGAGCGAACCGAAGAAAAAACAGTAGCCAAAAGTCCAGCTGAAAGGTTATTCCCTTATTTCCGTCCAGTGTTACCAATCGTTATAATACCCATGGAAGAAGGTTCTCTAATAAAAACGAATTTATGGGACAAAACGTTTAAGCTGTTTTCCACTTATATTTCTGAATTGAACGAGATAAAAAGATCAAAGTACCCAATGTTCAAGGATGTTGTGCAAGATGTGTTAGAAGAGGAGCCCATAATTGATGAAAATCCTGAAAAACTTGATGTAAATAGTAGCTTAAATAGAAAAAGCATGAAACCGAGATCATCTTCGAAACTCTCTAAACAAAAGAAGCAAAAGAAAGAATCTGAAAATGAAAATGAGCCTCAAAAAGAAAAGAAAAAACTTACTTTTAAAAACGTCGCTGAACTTTTAAAATACGCTGCTCGTTTTAGGGCTCCTGTTCAACCTACGGTTGAAGAAGAGATGTCCAGCAGTGGTGACGATCAGGATGACGGCTCAACTGTTTTGGAAAGTGAAGCAGAATCCATTAACAGCAAAATTGAGTGCAGTGGTAAAGTAAACTACCTAATTTTACCTCAATGCTTTAGTTGTGTTTTTGCTTGAGTATCATGCTCAATTTTTATATTGCTTTGTAGACTCGCCTAAATGAGAAACATTTAAGGTAAACATGTAAAATAACAAATCTGTAACATGTAAATTTCCCAAATCTAATATCGACGTATTCCTTCCCGGTTTCTAAACACGATTTACGAACAAACTATAGTATTTATAAAGAATTTTCTTACGCCTAACTAGGAATTTAGGCTAATGTGGACCAGACTCCCCAACCAACTATACATATTTAATGCTGTACTTATAATGCCTTGAATGTGCTGCTAGTATAAGTATGTAGCGTAAATAAAAAATAAAAGCGTTTTTAAAGAAAACCACTCTTGTGGTTATCGGTTATGGACAAAATCTGGGATATACTAGAAAAGGAAGGCAATGATAGTGGTATACGGATAACTGGACCTCGAACAATGGGTTCAGCATTAACCCTTCAAATAGGGTTGCTTTGTGCTTTTCACTAGATCGAAGAAAGTACCAGAGTTAGGCTCCCAAAGCTGGAACGAAAAATCTGACCTTTACCGGGGAAGCCAAGTACATAGAGGAATAGGATAACTGGAAGAGGAACATAGAAGAACGTATAGCGAAAGCAAGTGTGGACTTCTATGCGATGTAAGTGGACCTTTGGGGTCAAATATGACCTAAAACCCAAGGTGGTACAATGGTTGTAGACCGATCTTTTGCTATGACTCACTAGTCAGGTGGACAGCGCTAAAGAAGGAATGTACCTTAGAAGTGTTATCGAAAGTACAGAGAGCGGACGGTGTGGAATAACTAGGCACTTGTGTGCCACTTGTGTGTGAGGTCATGGCCGACCTGTTGTTGTTGATATACTATATTGTAGAAGTATAGGAGCGACAAGCGCAGTCGGACTGAAGGCAATGGAGTGCTGGAAGGAGACGATGAACGGGCATACTAGCATTCTTCGAAAGTTAGACAGCATGTACAATAGGATATTTACGGTGCTTTAGTACTAAGCTGCCAGCTAGAGAGGAATGGGATAGGAATGAAGTGGTGGAAGCATCAGGGTAGGAATTCTCGAAAAATTGGTTGCTTTCAGACAACCTGGTTGCCTTGTAAGTACGCAAAAATGTGTAGAGGTTGCTACAACATTTTTTGGGCATGCGTTTTATTTATTGAAACGGTTTTGTTGTCTGGAGACAACAAAATTGGCTGAGAATTCCTACACAAAGATCTCCATATACATGAATGAATCTGAAACTAGTGCAGACACAGGAGCAGAAGTATACTTTAGCAAATGGCACTTTACGAAGCATATAGACTGCCCTTAGAACAGAAAACGAAAGGAAGTGCACTATGCTCAAAAAGTGTCCGAATTTTCCTTATGTGTTTGAAAGGTGTAAATGTGTTAGTTTTCACCATGGAAGTAGTATATTTTTGACTCATTCGAAGTGGTCCTCGCAAATATTACTACCATCGGATGGTATATAATCAGTTCTACCGATGGATTTTAACCAGAGTTCTCTGAAGTCTTTATCTTTTGGAATCCTAAAATACCAAAAAGTAGAAAAATATTTTAATATTTTTCAAGTTTTAGTAGAGCCCCTAGGCAAAAACTTCCGTCAGCTGTCGCTGAACCACCAAGGCGATCCAAAACTCTGATGAAGCTCAAATGTAAACAAACGAGCACCATCAAGAGAAATGTTTATATTCTTTGGTAATTTAGCTTTTATTTATACAGCTTTTGCACATATTTCAAAGAAAATGCTGTATAATTGCCAATTACATTATTTAACTTTCCTGAAAAATGATTTTCCACACCAATTGCGCCGATTATTTTTACAACAAAATACCGCACACTTCATCACGAAAAATGTTCAAATTAAGCACCTCAAATTGTTAGTAAACTAAACCAAAACAGTCTTTTAAATGTTAATTGTCTTTATTTGTAAAATTGCACCACTTTTAATAATAGAACAGTGAAAATTATTCAATAAACACTCTATAAACACTTTGAATGTGCACTCTTCAGATAGTCCACGTCAAATTGACATTTCGGAAGGCGTGCTCTGGGTTCCCTTCCCACACCTTTCCCATGAACAAAAAATCGGAAAACACGTACACGGTTTATAGACGGTATTGCACTTCCTTTCGTTTTCTGTTCTAAGAGACTGCCAGACAAATGCAGTGTCTTTCAAGCGGAAGTAGCTGCGATTTATCAAGCCGGTCTGCTAATATCTACGCATGTAAAGTGTAACGTGGGGATCCATATATATACTGACAGTCAGGCGGTTATTAAGGCGCTGGACACTGGGATAGTAAAATCTAAGTTAGTGAAATAGTGTAAGAACAGCCTAGACGTGATTTCTATGTGTCACAAGGTGACTGAAGTGGAAAGCTCTGATTCGACCGATTCCGATGTTTCTTTCTCTAATAACCGGATTGTATCAGTCCAAAGTAGATTCCTCAGGTTTGCTCTTCGCGGACTCTCCGCGTGAACCTATCTTCCTTCATTCCTATACTGCTATGCTCAACCTAATTTCCCTGGGCTCTCTTAAAAAAAGGCACAAGGTCTCTAAAATTGGTTTTGTGCACGATTTGTTTCAGATGTCGATCAAGTCCGACGAATTACTCAACGACGTAAGCCCGGGCCTTGGGGAGTCATGACTTTCTCCATGTACCCGATCAGCGGACGCTGTACGGAATACCCGACCCTAACGCATCTACGTTCAACCTATTTAATGAATATGCTGCCTACATTAATTTTAAGTTTAAGTTTCAACCTTACTCTAAAGGTATTGTAGTAGCCAGCCTTGGAGAATTTTCAAGAATAAATAAATAAATAAAACTACAACAAAAGTATTTAATGCTCCTTCCTTATGATCCCGGGAGCTGAAATATTTAGGTAGTCTTATATACTTGTAGTATCTTCGATTGTGTTTAGGTAGTTGTTTTGTTTTTAAATTGCATCGGCTTCCAAATCTCGTAATACATATTTAATTAAATACTAGCGACCCGACCCGGCCCGGCTTCGCACGGGTGCACGGCATCGCAATGTGTTTCAGTTTTATTTGTTTAATTTGCACCGACTTCAAAATGTCGTAATAGATATAAAATTAAAAATTATTTTATGCTTTTTAGCGCTTTTTGTGAAGTCGGTTCAACTTTTTTTTTAAATTATTTTATTTTTCACATTTTAGTGTCTTCTACTCTATACAACGAAGAAAGAACCATCCAAATCGGTCAACGCGTTAAAAGTTAGGTTTAACCCCCCCCCTCCATTTCACTAAAAATATATAATAAAGGAACATATCCTACCCAACAGAAAAGGAATCATCGAAATCAGTTCACGCGTTACGAAGTTACTACTCCTTCCCCCCCCCCCCTCCCCCCACCGACATCATAGGACCAAATTATTCTCCTATTAGCAATGGGGGATCACACTCTCTACAACAGCAAAAGAACCATCCAAATCGGTTCACGCGTTACAAAGTTAGGTTCCACCCATTCCCCCACCCCAACCCCACCAACATTTTTTCCTCGTGGTATAAACCATGGAGCAACTCTACCCAAAAAAAATAATTATTAACTTTAACTACTCCCCCCTCCACCCCACCCCTCGCCATAGGACCAAATTAATCTCCTATTAGCAATGGGGGGATCACACTCTATACAACAGAAAAAGAACCATCGAAATCGGACCACGCGTTACAAAGTTAGGTTCCTCCCCGCCCCCCACCCCCACGCCACCAAAATTCTCCACCCAACAGAAAAATAATTATCCAAATCGGTCCACGCGTTGCAAAGTTAGGTTCCACTCCCACCCTACCAAAATTTTTTTTTACATGGTACCAATCGGTGAACATACTCTACCCAACAAAAAAAGAATCATCAAAATCGGTTAACGCGTTACGAAGTAAAGCCTGGTCTGACATAAAAAAAAATTTTATAAAAAAAAATACGCGTCGAACTTAGGTAAGGTGGCAGTATGAGGAAATTATTGCAGGTAAGGCCGCGCAGGGTAAATCGACCAAACTCCGCTGAACTGTTTCAATGCGATTGATGTATGTGGGACCAAACGGAACAGGCATATTTCAAAATAGGTCTAACGAAAGTGCAATAGGGAACTTAGTGATGTGGGGCTCATCAAACTCTTTCGAACCAACGCTTGACGAAGCCCAAATTCGCGTTGGCCTTATTAATTGTGGCATCAAGGTGGTCATTGAATGAAAAACGAGAATTCAATTTAAGTTAATTCATTGATGGTGAAATTAAACTTCACTGGACTTGTTTTTCGAGAGAAGGATATCTATGCACTTACCGATATTTTGTGGAAGGCGGTTGACGGAGCACCAGCTGCTGAAGGTGTCCAAATCAGAATTTAAAAGAAAACAGTCGGTAACGCTTTACACAATAGGAAGATCTTGGCATCTTCAGTATAACACAGAACTTTAGTATGAGACAGAATCAAAGATACGTCATAAATGTAGGTGATAAGGCACAATGGTCTGAAATGGCTACCCTGTGGAACCCTAG
Organism: Leptarthrus brevirostris; assembly: GCA_964036015.1. Taxonomy (NCBI): domain Eukaryota; kingdom Metazoa; phylum Arthropoda; class Insecta; order Diptera; family Asilidae; genus Leptarthrus; species Leptarthrus brevirostris. The sequence goes on along the minus strand of OZ038372.1, from coordinate 113,828,248 downwards.
GAGTAATAAAAATTTGCTCTGTGTCTGACTCTAGGAAACGAGATTTGCTGAGTACGTTCAGATACAAACGAACACAACCAGTCAACAAAAACAGATGGCAGCCCGAGCAGTTTGAGAACAAGCATTTTATGATTTATTCGATCGAACACGTTACCAAAATCAGTGAAATTGCAGTCGTCCTGCCTACCACCCTAAATAGCTGAGATTGCAGAATTTGGAGAGCTCCAACAAATTCGTGGTGATCGATTTGCTTTTCACACAGCCAGGTTAAAAGATTTCAAGAAAGGTTTGCAATGAAAATAAAGGACATTAAAACTAAGGACTCAAACATCTTAGAGGCACAACAAAGATTAGCGGTAGGTCTGTAATTAGATGTACCGCATTTGTCACCTTTTTTACGCAAAGGAATAATTACGGAAAGCTTCCAGGAGTTCGGAAACACACCACAGCCCAGAGATAAATTAAATTATTAACATAATCTGCTTCAAAAACGTAGCTTCGTTAAATAAAAGGTCAGCGGAAGCCTCGTCAAATTGGTTTTAAAAACATTTGAAACAAATTTGCATATTCTATACCTCAAAAGCAGAATCATCTAAACCAGTCCACGCGATACAAAGTTAGACTCCTCGTATGCAAAATTTCAGTTCAATCGATTGGGCGGACTGGTTTAAAATCGGTTGCAAGATTTGACCCAAACATACTAACTATTTAACTAATAGGTGAAGTGAAATAAAAGCTTGTTAAAAGCAGTCTATGCTTTAGGGATTTGGGTTTCGATTCCCTCCCCAACCCGAACCCAACGCTATCAAAATCGAAAGAATCATTCAAATCGGTCTAAGCACTACGACCTACCACTCCCCCACCCCCACCCTTGGTTAAAGTTTATCCTCGTAGAAGTAGATGGGGATTATACTCTATATAACAAAAGAAGAATTATCCAAATCTGTGTACTCGTTAAGAAGCTGAGTCCCAACTCCTTCTCCACTCCACCCCCACCCGAGGTCCCAATGGGGGAGCATACTCGATACATAAAAATCTGTCCATGCGGTACGAAGTTAGAGTACCTCCATAAACTTTTCAGTCAGTTCAGTTTTTTAAGTCATATATGACTTAAAGAACTACTAGCGCAAGACTATTAATTGTGCTCTGGCTTATCCACTCACTAACTCTGGAAGTCATAAAAGTTTATGGAGGTACTCTAACTTCCTATAGTAAACTGTATATGTGAATAAATTTTTGCTTGCAAGTCTACTATTCAGCCAGTTATTGCTTGGCCGTCACTTTTTGCCAGCAGTCGAGGGTTTTTAATAATTTGTATATGCTGCTTAATGGACAAAATTAATAGTATCCCCTAAGAATTCTCCTTAGGGGGCTTATCACTTATCGAGCTTATAGATCTCAAGATTACAAGCAAGGTGGTTTGTTCAATTTTGAGGGATCCACTATACAAAGATATGCAACGAGAAGAACTCCCCAAAAAGGGATCCTCTCGCCGCTTCTGTGGAATCCAACGCTCTACCTCTAGATCTAGAACACCCCGACCATAAGATTGTCGCCTATGCTGAGGGCGATGCCTTGTTAATCACGGGCAAATACCCAAATATAGGTAAGGTGATGCAACATGCCCTCTCTGAACTATTCTCCTGCAGTATTAAGTGTGGTGTGAGCATAAACCCAGCTAAACAGAGCTGATGTTCTTCTCACGAAGGCATAGAGTTCATCCAATTAACTCCCCAATACTTAATGGGGTAAGACTGAAACTAAGTGACGAAGTTAAATATCTGTGCCTTGTACTGATAGGAAACTTTAGAAACCCAACAGACAAGAAAGAGTACGTAAAGCGACGGTTGCCTTGCAATCGTGTGAAAAGGAAATAGGCAAAAGAAGAGGGCACGTATTGTGCACTGGCTCTGTTATGAGCATTAATAGGCCTATATTTACTTAGGGTGTGGTTCAAAGGATGGCAGCATTACTGACCACAGGTGCCCTCCGAACTACACACTCCGAAGCTCTTAACACTATCCTCCACCGAGTGCCGGTCAAAGTGCCATTAGGCTCAATCCAGTCCAGGCTTGGAAGCATACCGACTCGGACATTCCAATAGTTTGCGCGGAAGCATAACAAACAATACACAACATACCCAAACCTATCTTCAATGCCAAATTCGACACTTCTATTCTAAATAATGCTTTTCCTCCCCCAATGGGGATAATCAGTGAATCTAAGTTGGAAAGTAAAGTGGGTGGAGGTGTCTATTTGGAACACCTAAACCTAAACATTTCTTTTTGTCTGCCAGGCTACTGCAGTGTTGTACAAGCAGAAAACATGGCTATAAAGGTAGCATGTCTGGAGGACAAAGCAAGTTCGTTAAATAATATCTGTATCACTATTAATAAATCGCTCACTGGATTTCCAAATTATGGCGCTCACATTTGAACGATATGGAACCTTAACTTACACCTCACATGGGTACCGGGACATAGTGACATTCCGGGTAAGTCTAATGAGCTAGAGAGAATCGGATGTACTTTACCAGATTGGGATATAATTTATCAGCTTGGCAAGACGCTAGCCGCATGCAAGCTGGGAATTAAACAAGCATTCATCAAGATTACTTACGATTAATGGCAAAGGGGACATACCAGCCAAATCATACGGCAGATCTGGCCGGCCTTCCACCTGAAGTCGTTTAAAGAGTTCATCTCGCTTAAACGAAATATCTTTAGCATTGTCATTGCCTCATAGGCGGATAAGGAAAAAAGAGGAATCCATCAGCCGGCGTTTACGCTACCCCTTTTTTAAGGAATTAGCCAAACTATAATCTCCTAATATCAGGGATCTAGTTCGGGTCATCAATAGCTCAAAATGGTTTTAGGTCTCTTTTTATTGCGACGGAAATCTAATCCTAACGTTGTAGTATAATGACCCATAAGTGCCTTTCCCTTAGCAGGCTGCCACTCTGACCTAAGCTGACCTAAAAATACCTGTCAGAAAAAAAGTATCAATGCGGTAATCTATAAATGTGATTAGAATGTCCTTTATATGGGTGTCCTGGACTGCAAACTTCTTGATAAATTCATTGATTTATAAAGAATAAACCTGACATCAATTTATAAATCGAACTTTCAAGCGTTGCGGTTTATGTCGAAGAAGAAATCGATGAGGTCTAACATTACCATTTGCATTATTTAGTAATGTACTAAGGGAATTTCACTTAAGAAACCTTCACCAACCAATTTTTATCATTTACCAATTTATCTACTGGGCTCGTTAAGCAGGGCCCTGTGATTATGAGCAACATAAGCTCGACCAGCAACACCTGTCCATAAACTTATACTTAACACCATGTTGTTAGCGTTGAAACTAGAACGGTTTTAGTATTTTGATTGGCATCGTATAATTGCTTAGATTTGTTACCTTTCTTAAATAGTTTTTCACTTTTATAGATAGTCAGTACACTTATCCGAAGTGGTCAACAAAAAACATTTTCAAGTCGGAATTCGATAAGGAAAAGCTGGAACTAACACTATGGACCAATCGATTAGGTAAGAGTTATATGATAATGAAACTAATTAATTATTTTTTTGATTAATATCATAAAGGTGCTTTTGCTTTCGCTTTTAAGAGATACACACATCTACCGTTTAATGAGTGGTACATGGTTCCCGATGAACAAGAGTAACAAACGACTGCCTATCCAATAATTTTTACTGACGTTAGTTAACCTTTTCAGTCACAGCAAAATTAGATTTTACGGCGCATGCGCTCTTGTTAAATTTATAATTGATATCACCGCTGATGGATATTTGGTGCAAGTTGAAGGCTATGAAAAGGAAAAAGGTTTGCATGTTATACATCACGCCGTGGAGACTCCCCTTCCCAATTTAAAATCTCTTAAAAAAGTATTGTTTTTCATATAATAACATTGAAAAAGTAATACAATTTTCCCTTTTAGAACCTTCGAGAAGTTGATTTGAATATTTTTCCAAAACGAGACTCATTCGTTTACGTTGAAAGTAAGCAATTCGGTAAGAAATTTAAGCAAACAACCTAAAAATTTTTACTTATAGAAACACTGGAAAAACTAATTGCTTTAGAGTTTCACACATATAACTGCATGGCACTCGTTTGCGTGTTTATCAAATTTTTCAAATCTGAATGGAATAGGGTTACGGACCGACGCACAATAATTATGAAATGCTGCTGTACCGAAGAAGAACATTCAGAGATTGAAGATGTAAAAATAACAACCGAGGGATGCAATTTTGTTCACATTACGGAGCGGTGTACAGATTTGAATCAAGTAATCCTTGATTATGAAAATATTCGGTGGGAGGGAAAGGTATACATATACTCTATACAAAATGTTTTTAGATGTTGTTTACCGTCACAACATCAGCTATTAAAATCTTAGACAAACAACAAGAATCATAATTAAATTGTAAACAAAAACCCATGTTCAATATTCTGTGCTTTGTGTTTGTATGTGTGTTTGGGAAGTAAATACTTAGGAGGAATTAATGGGGCTAACATTAACGGTTTAGAGGTCATGGATGATTATTGAGCTCCAATATTTAAGGGCGCTTGAAATCGTTTTCTTTTATTACTAGACTTGCAACGAATAGTGTATCCCACCAAAAACATTTCATGTAAAGAAGGTTGTCAAGACTCACAAGCTCATACCGCTTTTACTATTAAAAAGTTATTAGATCTCATGTGGAGCCAAGCCTCTAACTCTACAACGCCTAACTCTACAACCCCTAACTCTAGAAACGCTGCATCTTGGTCTAAAGGTATGGCTTGGCAGTTTCGCGGCCATCGCACAGTCACTCCTATGGATTGGATCCATGAAACGTCCAACCCATCATGGTCTGACCATGGTCTGGTGCTTATTTTTTTTTAATTTCTCCTTCCGTACAATTCCGCGCTCTTAGGCTTAAAAATGCTTGTTAGTTCCTTAAATACGGTATGACTATTTTTACTTCATTCGAAAGGTTGTTTTGTTAACTTCAAGTGGAAAAAAACAATCTCTTCATAGAAGCAATAGATTAGGCACTAGGACGAGTTTAAAGAAAACCCTACCCCCCGGCGACCCTTCGTTCTGACCTAGTCGAGTGAAGGAGGAGGATCCTCTCGCACGCCAGCCAGTGTTGCCAAGTCGTCGATGAAGCGTGTCACTAGATAGGGACTAAAAAGGACACCTTTTTTAAAAAAAATCACTAGATACAAAATAATACATTTTTTTCAAAATTGCTTCCAATATAATATAAGAAATTTCTAAGTAACAAAAATGTAAATACTACTACTCAATAAAAGACTGCATTTACCTAATTCACAAGCGTATTTACCTTTAATTGGTGCTCATTAAGGACTTAAGGGGAGTTTGATTTAATCTCATGTACTTAAGCGTCATGTGATTGCTTCCTTTCAATTTGTCAAAGGAAAGGGAAGAAACACAGCGAACTATTAGAATGCGATAAAGCTCTAATTTTGTGGCCGATCCTCTTATCGTAAGCGACAGAAAATGAGTATCGTTAAAAGTTTCAGGGTCCCACTGGAAAGTCATGAACTTTCACAGGAAATTGTTCGAATTGTGTTACACATGCATTTAGCTTAGCAACAAACGCATTAAATGGGCCCACTTGAATGTGTGGTGCAACACTGGTTGTAACTGAATTAAATAGTAGCCCAGCAAATATGTACAATATTAGTCAAAAACAATGGGAAATGCCGAATATTAACGTTGAAAAGTCAAAGAACGGTGTCATCAGAAGAGGTTCAAAATCACAGTGTCAGTCACTAGGAAGGTATTCGAAAACACCAGATTTGGTGACAAAATCACTGAATTGACATCACTGACGCCAGCAGTCCCTTTCCTCACAGCACATTCACTTAGGGATGGGGGATCGAATTGAGAAAATCGATTCAGTACGGATCGATCTGTATTTTTTTCCCATTTTTTAGATCGATTAATCGCCTTAAAAAGATCGATATCCATAGATCGAATCAGTTAATCATTTCAATTTATTTCAGCATTTTGAAATTGCAAGCAATTAAAACTGTTTCTATATATAAAAATATAGGATCATTAGTAAACCAATTAATTAAATAATAGAAAACAGCCTTTGTAGCTTAAAAATCTTGGTTAAGCAACAATGGCTATTTCATAAATTTTGCTTATTTAATCGAAAAAAAGTGCGATAATGGAAGAGTCTTTTTTGAATGTACTAATACTGACTGGTCCTCATTAAACGGACACAACTAAAAATATACACCCCAAAAGTAAAAGAGAAGCACAACTTTTGTTTCACGTATTTGCAAGGGCAAACATAATTTTTTTTTACTAATAGCATAATATGTTCCAGAAACATTCCAGGAATATGTTCAAAAAACGTCCAGAAGACATTTCTGTCTGATTTCAGAAGCGATTCCAGGGCATTTTATGAGTATGTACGAAGAACATTCTCGTAAAATTTCTGTGAAGGTTTCTGGTCTCACCCCCCTAAAAATGTACATCTTGGGGACATTTTTTGAAAATATTCTGGGAATGTTTTATTTTTTCGTTTTAAGCGGAAATCACCGCAAATAAAAGTTGACAGTTCAACTTTATCTTTCTCCCTGTCTTCAACTTGCCAAAGAACAAATGGCCAACAAGTTGCCAAAATTCAAACATGTGTTTCAAACACTACCACAAATCCACTAGCATACTATTCAAAAAAAAAATAATTGTGAAAGATGAAGTGGTAATTGTGATCAAAAAAACTTAAAGACTTTTCATAATGTTCCTTAAAAAACGCCCAGTTCACCCCCAACCCATTTCAGTCGACGGAGTGAATATACCCAATTCACCCTCCCTAAAGATCTTGGGTATTGAGATATCCAGCAATCTTAGCTGGACGGATCATATATTTGCAATCGCTAAAAGTGCGATGAAATGTTTGGGTTTTCTACAGAGATGTAAGAAATATTTCACCCCACCCGACTTAGCGTTGATCTACAAATCCCACATTAGGCCTAGACTTGAAAGTAATTCCCATATTTGGGCAGGGGCAGGACACACCGCATTGTCCGCGTTAGACAAAGTTCAGCGTAAGGCTGGTAAACTTATTGGCGATTCTTCAATCTCTGAGGGCCTTGACTCTCTGGAGCATCGACGGAATGTCGGTTGTCTCTCACTTTTTTATCGCTATTTCCATGGCCATTGTTCTAACGAAATTGCTAGCCTGATTCCTTGTAGACTCATTACAACGCGCGATACAAGATCTACAAGTCGCTCCCACCCCTATACTCTCCGGGTCAAATTTGGACGTACCGTCAAATTTCGGGAATCTTTTCTTAGCAGAACAACACGAATGTGGAACAGTTTACCATCTTGTGTTTTTTCCTCGTCTTATGAGACTGAAACTTTCAAACGGGGCGTACACCGACACCTCCTTCACTCAACCTCCTAACCCATTTTCCCCAACCTTAATTCCTTTCCTGCCAAGGCTGTGCTGTAGCATCATAGGGCATCCCCTGAGCTTTGGCAACATCATATATAAAAAAAAAATATATATATATGTATTAGTAAAAGACTATGTAAGATTTTAAAGCACTCAAAATAAATTCTTCATCTTTTTCATTTATTTTGTAGAAAGGTTTTCTTACATCACTCATCATTGCTTAAATATCTAAATCCATATTATTTTAAAAGTATAAAATCTGCCAAATTTGAGACTTGAAATTAAAAAAACTATTAATGAGTGTCAAATCTTTGATAGAGTAAAACTAGGCAGAACTCAAAAAAAAATATATATGCTTTTTTCAGGAGATTAAGATCTAAATCTACGTGTATTCCGCATTAGTTTCTTACTAGGATTGTACGTGGCGGCATATATACTTATCTATTCCACTAGTTATATTCCATTTGGAGTTGATGTGGCAATTCCGCGTAAACTAATATTTATTTATTTAAGCTTAATACAAGCTAGAACATAACTTAATGCAAGCTAAGCATAACGTCTAGGACATCTGTACACAAAATTCAACTTACTTTCGAAGTAATTCCATCGAATCGTGTACTCCTCGTGATTTGTTTTACTTGGCTTGAGTTCGCAGCAAAAAAACAATAGTTTGTATAAAAACTTAAAATCGCACATTCGAGTATCACTTATTTTAGATTTTTCTTTAAATAACTTAATCCTTTCTCGTTGTGGAATCAAAAAACCAGAAATAAAACATAAAAGCCTCCGATGACAAAATCATGCAGTAGTCACTAAACTACAAAGTTAACACTAAAATATTATAGCTATCAGAAACGCATTCATCTAACATTTACGATTCTTTTAACATTTTTTAACATTTGTCGGGTAATTACACAAATTAAAGATAAAATGCAAAAAAAATTCAGTAGTGAACTTGTTTAATTTTTGGCACGGCTTAAATAGATCGAAAGCGGAAATAAATAAATCGATTCGAGCTGAATCGGTCGCGCGTAAAATCGCTTCAAAAATCGGCAGATCGAAGGCTTAAAGATCGATATCTCGAGATCGGATCGAAGATAGCCCATCCCTACTCACTTTTTAGTTGTTTATGTGCTAATAACATATAGCTTCGATATTACATTTCAGCTCTCCCGAACTTTTGGAAGTACCTCCCTAGAAGAAATTTTATATACAAACCTGCAACCCTTTTATGGGGGGTTGGAGGGTGAAAGTTACAGATTTCTTAATTTTCTCGTTGTTTGCGTCCAGAACCTAGTCTGCATACCAAATTTCTGCTTTCTAGGGCTTCTGGAAGTTTGGAAATTATCTTATGAGAAATTATTATATAATACAGAACCAAACCCCCCTTTCCGAGGGATTGGAGGATGAAATTTACAGATTACTTAATATGTTCGTTGTTTGTGTGCTAATCCTAGTGTGCACATCAAATTTCAGCTTTCTAGAACTTTTGGAAGCACCTGCCAATATGAAAAGTTTATATACAGACCTAAACCCCCCTTTATGGGGGGGAGGGGGTAAAAGTTACAGATTTTTTAATATTTTCGTTTTTTGTGTGCTTGTCCTAGTCGGCATACCAAATTTCAGCTTTCTAAGACTTCAGGAAGTACCCTAGAGTTTTTGATGACGGAAGTTTTGATGATCATGAATGGCGAAATCGACGTATTTCTGGTATTAATAAAATCTAAAGTATAAAAGCTGCACAAATGTAACTTAGTGTGTTTCATTAATCTGGTAACTACATCTTATTTTATTTGGTATCTACATCTTAATTTTTGGGCTCTCTGGTATTATCCAGACCGAAGCTATGAGGGTTCGAAAATAGGACGAAACGCTTCGAGAAAACGTAGGTAGTGTATTTCTAAAATCTGACAATCTTTACTTTGCCTTCTTTTTATTGCGTGTTATACAACGAGAGATTTTTTTTAAACAGAAAAAATGGTACGATGGTGGGGGGGGAGGGGGAAACAATGTTAACAGCTTAGTTAACAAGGTAATTATTAAGCACCAGTATTTGAGGGCGCTTAAAGTCGTTTACTTTTAATATTTTTTTACTCGGGTTTTCCTACGTGCTGTGTTGTGGTACAATGCAATTCAAAACTCCAAAACTCTTATGCAACGAGTTTAGACGTTGGTCAAAAACTAATTAGTTTTTTTTTAAATTCCATGTGTAATGTCAAAGATGCAATATTTTAGCTTTATCTCGAGGCACGCGAATTAGTTTTTATTTTTTGTTACTTTTGAAACTGTAAGTTTTGCGAATTTAAAAACGCATAACTGCCACAATGTTCATCTTTGTGCTAATTCGCTAATCTAAACTTCAGTTGTCGTGAGTTTTGCAATTCGATCTTTGGTTTTTAATAAAAAAAATAGAATCAGCTTTTTGAAAAGAAACTATAAATGCGAAATTAATTTGAAAAAGTAATATTTACACCAACATAGTGTTAAACTGTTTGAAAGTCGTATCTAGTAATAGTTGTTTGTCCAAGACATTTGCATTAAAGCTCAGACTGTGAAAACCTCTTAGAAACCGTTTTTCATTAATCTTTATTTAATTCATTTTTTCATTTTAGTTTCATCCAGATTTATCAAATCTTATACGTTCGGCTTTCATTCGATACATCAAGGATTTGCCGCATGAGCAACTGGATAATCCAAAGTTGCAGTACAATGTAATGACTTTTCTAAAGGCTGTCAGACCTCTAAGCTATGCTTGGTAATGTTTCAAGATCCAATGTTAAGATAAGTGTCAAAATATTGTATTATGCAATATGGAGTTTATGTAATAAACAACCACGATACTACAAAAAATGTAGTTTTTTAAGCTTTTAAATTTCCATAAACATTTTATACAGCATGATTCAGAACTAGCGTGCCAAAATAAGTGGGGGGATAAATCTCAACTAGGCAAGAAAAAAATGGTTTAGTAGGGAGAGGGCAATCTCAACCTTTTCGGAGTTACAGGGTGATTCATAAACTTGCAATTTTCATGGTATGCTATTTTACTTTTAATTTTTTATCTACTCCGTCACAGCTATCAGCTTTGATCTATTTGTTCACCTAATCAACTCAATAAACGGTTACTGATTATCACGTGCTCGCGTTGTTTTAATCCTTTTAAAACCCCTAGTAGTAACCTTTTCCTTAACACAGAACTTCCAGGTTAACTAAGTTAGTAAAGGTGGGTTCCACACAAACATTACATACATGGAGGTTAGTTTCAAGAATAAAATCAAAAAGTAACTCACCCCTTTCATTGATGTCCAAGCTACCGCAGACTGTGTGGTGCGCGTTAACGTCTGCTCCGATAACGCGAGCGTTGTTTTCTGTTTAGCGGCTTCCCTGACCACATTTCTTAAGTTTATACCAGGGATATCCGCCGCATGGTGAGCCAAATAGTGAAGATCAACCAAATATAATGAGATTGAAACTCCAACTGCAACAGTCCTTAACAATAAATTGGGAGGGATAAGGGCACTAATATCAGTTTTAATGAGGATACATGACCTTTATTTACCTGAACCATGTATGAAGGAGAGCTTGTATCACTTTAGATTGAGTCCGCAAATTTTGTCTCTGACGACCCAAGGTTCTTGGATGAGGACGAGCTCCTCTTCTTTCTGTGCTAGACGAAGGAGAAAAGCTAGCCTTAACATCACTGTATATGGAGGACGATACCTTAATTACAGTAATGTGAGTAGCTTCCCCGTCATTACAGGCAGCTTCATCTGCGGATGAGCGTAAGAACAAGTTTTCCACCTTTTGTCGGATAAGGAAGACTGTCAACCTCCATAGCGGAGCTGAGGAGCCCATAACCCTCCTCCTCCAGGGATGGTTAGGGGATGACAGTGACAGGAACAGCCGTTACATCCTGGTCTTCTTCCTTCACCGTGGCTTGGGCTAATGGCGCTGAAGCCGCAGCAGATAGTGCTATTGCGTTCAGCGAGTGGAGTAAGGGTAGGTAGCCCAGGGTTTCCTATCTGAATGAGCTGCAAGATTTTTACAGGATCCAAAGGTTTAGTAGGGATGCAGGCCCTTGATATATGTTTACAAGGGATGTGATCTTTAGGAACGGTCTCGATCCTCGAGTCAAGAAATCATCTGGTTAAGAAGCTCCACAGACCTTTGGTCGAAGTAAGCGAGTAGCTTGATATGGCCGTCAGCATCAACACGACTTCTGTCAAATATTTTGAATTAGAGGAAAGGGGAAAAGTCGCCTTTGCTTTTTTAGTGGATGGCTGCAATTTGTTAGGATAACGCAGGGTTTTGGGAGTTCAGGAGGAGCGCTTGTAGAGACCGAAGTATTCCCAAGGGAAAAAAACTTATTCGTCTATTGCAGAGATAATTTGTTCTTCTTTGCAAGACTCTCCTGGGAGGCAGTGCCCAGTCTACGGAGTATGATGTGTGCAGTCCATCTTTCTCTGCAGGCCACCGTTGAGGCTTTAACACTCCGCTTGGCGGTCGCTGGATTGGACTGAGGTGTTCTAAAAGGCGCACTGGCGGAATTATTTCGGGTATGGTAACCACGCGCAGGTCTTCCGGATATTTTTGAAACCGAATGGCTGCTACTGGGTTTAGAAACCTTGGATACAGTATGTTCCTTTTTCGAAGAGATTTGTCCTTTAACCCATGAGCTGGATCTGCCTTGGCGACCAGTTGCCTCTCGTTTCGGGTGGATGAAGTAGTTGCGACCTCGGTTTTAGCCGAGGCTGGGTTTTTCGAAGTGAAAACCAGTGAAACTTCTCTTTACGGACACCTACGAAAAGCGGACACTTTTTCCAGTCGCAGGTATTAAATTACCTGAAACGTCCACCTCCAAAAAGCGAACACCTCTTAATAGCGGAAATTTTTTTAGGAACGAACAGTGTTCCCTATAGGGAGGTTTCACTGTATTCATATATTCATTACCGACTATTTTCGCGACAAGGCGGTACTCATGGCCATGATCAGATAAAGTGGGGTAGTGAGGTCGACCATGGCAAGGAGGATTTAACGCATTTGTATATACTCAACACTTGAAGATGGAAAGGGTTACCTTCACTTGCTCAGCTAACATAATAGGCAATATACTGGCGTCCTAGCTCTAGATTTCTTATCTGCAAAAATATTGAGGTATTGAGTTAAGTTTTGCTTAGTACAAGTCAAACTTGCGTACCTTAGCAGAAATTCAGTCACAGTGGGTAGCCGGGAGAATTTTACTCTAATTTACCTTTACCGGCACTTATACTTCTAGAAGAGAGAAACATGACTGCTTCCCAGTTGTAAATTTCAAAATGAACGCTATTTTTGTATGGAGTTGGATCAATTGGTTGAGATGACGGTGCGAGGCTCGGTCTCCCTGTGAGTTTTTAATTTACATTTGCAGCAATGCAAAAACAGAACATTCAATTTTCCCTTATTCCCTTTACCCTAATTGCCATCCGACCAAAACCATCCTAAGGCATCAGAAAGTTGTTCCGTCATAAAAAGGCTCCAATATATAGTATATATAATGTGGCATTACAATGGGCCTATTGAGGTCTAAGTGTGTTCTTCAGGACGGCCACACGAACCTAACAAAGTATATATGGAGACGGAGTTGGATCAATTCGTTGAGCCGCACGACCACCATGTCATGGGTCCTGGGTTCGAGACCAGATGACCCCGTGAGCTTTTATTAAGAAATTAAAAAATAATCCACTCCGTCTCTGGGCTGTTGTCTAGCTCGCAGCAATGCAAAAAAAAACAAGACTGAAGTTTCCACTTCCCTTACCCTAATTCCCTTCCGGCCAAAACCATGCTAACGCATCAAAGGGTTGTCCCCTAGGATTTGGCCACATCGTATAAAAAAAAAAAATTAAGTAATATAGTAGTGTAGTAATATAAGTAATTGTTTCGAATCGGGTAAAGTTCTGCGCCCGCTCCGTGCCCCACAATGGGTTACGGGAACTAAAGAGAGAGAGAGAGAAAATATAGTATATTGTAACGTGCACGAGAGAGGCTACGAAAAGGAAAATAGTGAACCGTGTAATGCGCATGCTCCAGGTGGCTAGAAATCAAGGCAATGAAATATCAAGCGTAGAAAGTCAAGGACGACTCAAACTAATGGTGAATAAGTGTGGTGAAAATGTGTAACGGAAACATCTAGAACTAAGTGACAAAAGTTTCTAGAATTAAGCTGGGTACTATAAATAGGTCTGGGTAGCAGCCTGGTTAGTTTTAGTCGTGATTTAGATTGCGAAGTGTTTATATGTGATACTGCGAATAGTTAGTTGTATTTTAACTCGAGAAGTGATAAGTGCTACTTATATTGTGAAGAAAACGTGTAAAGGATATTGTGAAATAAACTAATTAGGTGAAGTGAATAAAATTGTGAACATCTGTGACTGTAAATAAGTATCTTAATTAATCCGTCGAGCGCGAAGAGCCCCATTTACGTTACAATATTAGATTTCTATAAAATTAGTTCCGGCGAAAAAATGCATTTCACAAAATTTAAAAAACAGTGACTTTTCTGTTTAAAATCAATTATCACCGGATTTTGTAATGATAAGGCACTCATGTCCGTGATTGGTGTACTGTTCTGATGAATTTAAAATGTTTTAAGTTGGCGTTTTTGCATAGCAATGGATTTTAATTATTTCTATTTAAACGTCAGTTTCTTAGAGACAGCTATTTTTCGCGGAATTTTGTAATTTTTTAGGGGTTTTAATCTGTTTTTTCTTTGAGGGGATAGATATTTTAGCAAAATGAAAAATAAAAATAAGAGACCGTCAATACATGAAGATAAAAAACCTCCGCTTGAGAGCTTGGACGAAGTTCTGAAGCGCGAGAACATATTTTACAGTGGACTTGATGGAATCTTGTCATCTACAAATAAATTTGAAAGTAAGAAAAGAAATTATATTAATTTATAGTTGAAGGGTAATAAATCATTATAACAGCAATTCTAAACATTGTTGAGGAACATCAAATCCAAAAGGAAAAGGATGAAGAAGTGAGATGGTAAAATTAATTCAAATATTATTTAAAATAACTTTCGTTTAAGTGGAATCATTATTTGTTGTGCGACGGAATTCCCAGATCGCTAAATCCTCTTGAGATTAGAAAGTTTTTAAGCAAATGGGAATACTACGAAAATGAAAGCGAACAACGCCGTATTTCTTGGCATTTAATAGTGGACGAAAGAAGTATTTTGACTCAAGATATGGATGCACCCAATCTTACTAAAAAATTTACAAAACCCGAGAGAATGAAATTTGTTAAAACTTATCAGGAACAAATAGAGAAAATGCTGAAGGTATTTTATTAGATGGCTTTTTTATTTATATTTATGAGTTTTTTATTGATTCTTTACTTTTATTTTAGGTCTACGCAATCTTAAAAGAAGGGTTGGCAAAGTCGGTTATTGGGTCACAATCACAACGAAATGAACTGCTTCAAGTAAGTTATGTTAAGTAGATTATGAAGAAAATTGATCCAATTACCTTTACAATCATTCTATGTACATATATCGAGTTTTTTCGAACATAGGGTAAAATATTTTTTCCAGTTAATTTACATTTAAAAAAATTTAGTTAAAAAACCAAAACCCAACCCGCCATAGTCACACGTAATTAAAAATTTATCTTATGCAGGCCATACACGATCAAGTCTGCCGTCAAGTCTGCAGCGGACTTGACGCGGCGTCCAGTATACTTGACGGTGTATGGCTATCATTGTGCATGACAAGTCTACATGAAGGAAAAATCGATTTTCGATTCTGCAGACTTGATCAAGCCTGCAGCGTCATGCAAACTTGAACGTGTGTATGAGCGGTCAAGTATGCATGACGTTAGTCGGCATCTGCAGGCGAACGATTTTTCTTTTTGGTTCTTAATTGCGAGCAATAAGCCTAGGATGGCTAACGCGGCGTCGGCCGCCACTGGGGACGCTATGGTTTCAACTGATTCGGCATCATGCAAACTGGACGGTAAACTTGATCGTGAGTGGTCTACATGGATGCGCTGCAAACTGGACGCCGCGTCAAGTCCGCTGCAGACTTGACGGTAGAATTGATCGTTTATGGCCTGCTTTAATTGAGATAAAATCTATCACAACGCGTTTACGTAGGCGAACATTTAATTACACATAAATAAACACAATATAGGTTTAGCTACAAAGCCTGCTTAAACTTTTAAAACATTTTGCGGTTTTCTCTAATTTCGTTTAACCCGTAGGTAGACTTACCTAATCTCCCCAGTAGAAAAAAGCAGGAGTCAGCCTCTCTCCTCAGTAAGTCAGGAACACCTACCGGGGAACAAGGATGAGGACACCTGTCATCCGATGAATGAAAGACATCAGGCCTCCGAGTTAGCTGGTCGGCTAGAAAACGTCAGCCATCGACCTTAGGAAATATAAAAAGGAATAGGATAAAAGTGCTACGGAAAAACGAATTTAAAAATATTAAAAAAAACTTTTGGTAATGAAATTAAAAGCAAAGGAATCAAGGATGGGATAAGGGAGCCCTATGAGTGTCGGACAGAGACAGCAATGGTAGAAGAGCTTCGTTCGGAATGAGAACTCCTTCCAACTCGATTCTTTTCACGGCGGCCTCCCTCTCATAATTACTTTTAAGAAATACACGGTGTTTCATATAAGGCGTGCCAAATAAAGTGGGTTGATAGATCTCACCTAGCAAACAAGAAATTGTACGTCAGGGGGAGGGGGGCAATCTCAACCGTTTCAAGCTTGATTCATAAATTCCAAATTTTCATGTTTGCATATCACTCCTTTATTTTTTGATCTACTCGAGGCACCGACATCAAACAAACGCTTAAAAACTACTATCCCAATGACCATTCCAAAATTGTTAACAATGTTGATCTAACTCCTACCATTGCAGGTACAGTCACTTCCAAAAGTGTAATAATGTTTCGAAATTACCACAAATTCAGCATTTTCCCAAATTTTCTTCGCAATTCATGTAATTAATATATTCGTTTTTATTTTAATAAAATTGTCCATCTCATTACTAGGTACAACATTTCCACGTAGAGAAAGGATATAGAAATTTATACGTAGAAAACGTATCGTTGAATATTATGAAATCTGCAATTTCTTACAAGCGCTATTCGAAATGTCCTCCGTCACTTTCGATGTATGCCAATAACCTGGTTCTAATTCCCTGTTTCAGGTGTATTGCATCTCCCGTATTTTTGTCGCTGTAGTCCCAATTCAGCTAACTGATTCGTCTCTATCGTTTACAGACCTTGAATAAACTTAATCCTTCATTGTTTTCTATAAAAAAAAGTCCAATGGAGTAAGATCTGGAAATCTAGCAGGCCAAGGAATCGGGGCACCACGTCTAATGCAGCGGTCAAGAAATGTTTTATTTAATATTGCCTCACAATGTCGGCAGAATGTGTTGGTAAAACATTAAAAAAAGATTATCCAGAGGGATGCCCTCTACTAGATTTAGTAGTGTATTTCCCTTTTAGCCGCATAAATTTGGCCTTTAAGCACTTGCGGCAAATTGAGTGGTCCTATTAAATGGGTGACGATTATACTTATCAGTCCAAACATTGGCTCAGAATTTGGATTGGAAGGTTTGTTTGTCATATGGGGGTTAGTATCCGACCAGGTGTGGAGGTTGTGCAAGTTCGTGATACCATCCACGGTGAACTCCGATTCATCCTTCCATAGAATTCGGCGCAGAAACTCCGCGTTCTAAATGTGGCATTCCAGAAGTCAAATGCAAAATTTTAATCTTCTCTCGGAATCTCCTTCCAGTAGTCTTAAGACTAGGATCTGATGATATGAACGTCACCTTGCTCGATGAATAACCCTGCAAACTTTAACTGAAGACACTTAATTAACCTGCGACTTGTTTCGGGCTCTTTTTTTCAATGTCTTCTTGTCGTGCTATTTGAAGTTATACTTTCGGTTTCCCTTAACCAGCCACTTTTACTTTTGAGTCTATTACACAATAAATGTATATTATATCGGCGTATTGCTCAAAAGTAAATTCTGTAAATTTTTAATAATTTTAGCTTAAGAACATCCATAGTTATGGAAATCTTTTTCTCACTGCGATCAATATTCTTGCCGACTGACCCTCTTTTATAGCATAATTTCCATAAGGTATTAGTAACAGGATACTGGGGTGTGAACGTCAGGATACTAGTATGTAAACTCTGGCTATCACAAGCTGCATCGGCAATAAAGCAAAATTACACTAACATTTTTATAACTTTTCTGCAGCACTAATTAAAATTATTTACCTGTGTACCTTAAACAAACATATTCGACCCTTTAACCTAAAAATTTTGTTTATTTAAAGAATTTCCTATATAAAATGCAATAAGATTATTATTATAGTTAGTCCTTTCTCTACCTGGACATAATATACCTTTTTGGTAAGAAAACTTGTATCGCCTATATCTCGGCCGTTTTTCATCGTATGGCGATAAAAAAGATACAATCGTTGAGGGCGCTTCAAGCGCTACAACTGCCCATGACGACTTTTGCGCCATCGTCAACCCTTATCACCGAGGGGGCGGGGGAACATTTTCGGAGCGCAAATTTATTTTCATTGTCGTTCCGATCGATGACAGCCACAATTAAACTTTTCTTCTTATGCTTCTTACCAAAGGACTCAATGAGCCTTATACTGTACTTGTACCCCTCCTGTTTTGGATGGGACCTAGCGGTTGAATTCCTGCTATTAAGCATCCTGTCCTTGGCTGGGGGATCGCTGTAACTCCTCCTCCAAGGTTGTTATAGTTATTTCGCTGTGCTGGTCCAAGTCTCCTACGGCTTTAATATCAGGAATAAGCGATTTTTTAGTCTTATGACCATTAACTTGACCATCAGCTAGACCTGAAGCACCCGCCAAGTTGATTATGGAGCCAGTTATAATAGCTCCGCTGAGACCTGCAACAGACATTTGATGCGAAGAATTTTTAGCGATCTTAGTGCCACTGGTGACACTTGAAGACGGTAGTGAGTCTTAACTGTGCCCGCCGGAAGTCGCAGCACCTACTCTTGCGGACGTTCGGATGAATATCCCTATCCGAGTTCAGTAGATTTGCTTTGTAAACATTCGTACGGCAAGATGAATGAAATCCTATGATCTCTAGGTATAAAATGAAATGCAAACGCAGTAACATTTTTAATAGTACCTACTACGTAATATTTCAAAGTGAGAAATCGTTTTGGTAGTTTGCAATTTACTAGTGAAGAATACGCGAACATAATCTTCTATTGCACTCATACACTTTCGACAAAAGCGGGTGTCAATTAATTTCATCAGAAATTAATCAATCAATAATCAATTTACAAGTACACAGGCGCATAGCTTATAGCGTAAATGTTAGTACAGCAATGGTATGGAGAGTATTACGAAGAGAAGGACTTTATCCTTTCTATGTGACACCCGTACAGGAACTTCAGCCGCAGGACAAAATAAGCCGTACAGAATTCTGTAATTGGATACTTGACGAACGCTTTGATGACTGGACATTCTTCGATAAGATTCTGTGGGCGAATGAATCACAATTCACTAAATGTGGCATAGTGAATTTACATAATACTCACTTTTGGATTCCAGAAAACCCAAAAATTGCTCGACATACCTCGTCCCACAACAGATTCTCCGTAAACTTGTGGACAAGAATTGTAGGTAATCGACTGATTGGTCGATATATTTTACCGGATAGATTTTTTTTTATATACGATGTGGCCACATCCTAGGGGACAACCCATTGATGCGTTAGCATGGTTTTGGCCGGAAGGGAATTAGGGTAAGGGAAGTGAGGAAACTTGAAAGTCTTGCTTTTGCATTGCTGCGAGCTAGACAACAGCCCAGAGACGGAGTGGATTATTTTAATTTCTTAATAAAAGCTCACGGGTAGACCTGGTCTCGAACTCGGGACCCATGGGATGGTGGTTGTGCGGTTCAACGAATTGGTCCAACACCATCTCCAAATAGCGACCAGTATTTAAACTTTCTGCAAAATGATCTAATCACTTATTGGAGGATATACTCTTGGAAATACGAAGATGAATGTTATGTTAACATGACGGAGCGCCAGCCTATTGCGGAAGAAATGTACTCCAGTGGTTAAATGCTAATTACAGGGGTAGGTGGATAGGGCGGCGTGGTACTTTTTCTTGGCCAGCTCGTTCTCCCGACCTAACCCCACTTGATTTTTACTTATGGGGAACCAGGAATGAAATGGTATACGGGTCAGAAGTTTATTTATTTATTTCCTTCAGATTCATTACAAAGATAGCGTAAAATAAAGACTTATAAACTAAACTACAAACTTGAAGCCGGAAAAATAAATCAATAAAAACGATCGAAGGACAGCGGTTCACACCATCTACGACCCCGCGTCAACCAAGACACTGTCTGAGCATGCCCTTCAACTGCAGCCTGGAGAGAGCAAGGTCGAAATTGGCCAAATGTTGGTTGAAGAGGCGAGACATCAACGTGATGGGCTCGTACATCCCATATGACTAGAGACGTGCAGGAAGTTGCGATTCCTCAAGGAGCGCTGCGGAATAAAGATGTTCACGGCCGCCAGTAAATCGGGTGAATTTATTGTTCCCTGCAATAAATCGAACAAAAATAATAATTTGGAGATGTTACGCCTCTTTTCAAGGGAGTCAAGAGAAATCAGTCCCAAGCGATCGGTATAAGAAGGAAGTAAACAGGGATCAGTCCAGGGAAGTCCATAGAGAGCAAATCTAAGGAATCTGCGCTGCACTGCCTCGACGCGGTTGACGTGAACAGCGAAATAGGGAGCCCACAAGGGGCTGGCATATTCCAAAAGCGGTCTTACGAATGTACAGTAAAGAAGCTTAATTAGGTAGGGATCATCGAGTTCTTTAGACCATCTTTTAAAGAAACTCAACATCGAGTTAGCCCTACCAACGATCGAGTCCACATGATCCTCGAATGAAAGGCGAGAATTGAGGACCACACCCAGGTCCTTCATCTTATCAACCCTGCCTAAGGTAACGCCATCGACGGTGTAGTCAAAAAGGAAAGGACGTCTCTTACGGGAGAAGGTCATAACGGTGCATTTTCCGGCATTTAAAGGAAGGCCATTGTGCACACACCAATCGCAGAACACAGCTAGGTCAGAGTGCAAGGTACTGCAGTCTGCTTCGTGGGAAACAGCGCGAAAAATCTTAGCATCGTCCGCATAACACAGAATTTTACAGCGGGTCAGGAGAAGCGAAACATCATTAATAAATACAACGAAGAGGAGTGGGCTAAGGATACTGCCCTGTGGCACTCCCGAAGTGATAAGGATTTGGTCAGAAAGAGCCAGCCGAAACAGGAGGCGCTGGATACGACCAGACAGGTAAAATTGAAGCAGGAAGGAAACCCAAGAAGAATCATTTTATAGACCAGGATACCATGGTCGATCCAATCGAAAGCCAAGTGGGTAAAATCAGAAGTGGAAATATCACAGAGGGAATCATAGAAAGAGGTATAAAACCTCTTCCAAGCTCTCTCAGCATGCCCGACCAATCACAGGAAAGTAACCAGTCATCAATGCACGAAAAGGCATCGTGTTTAAGGTTAAAGTAGAAGTCACCGAGTACGGAAGGAGACGCAGCGGCGGTGTCGAAGCACATGGTGACGAGAAAATTGAGGTCGCCAAAGAGCACGATGTCATCCGAGGGAAGTAAGGAATCGGAGAAACTGTCAATAGACGCAGCGAGCAGTTTGTACACTTCGGATTGTAAACAAGGGTTAATATAAACAGTCAACAGAAATAGGCTTCTAGTAGGGAATCTCAAGACAACGCACAAAAGCTCGAGGTCGCGGGAGTCGGAAATGACGACCGAGAGCTCAGAGTCAGAGATCCCGGCACAAAGCCAAGTCTCAGTCAGGCAGATAATATCGGTATCAGACGCACAGGAAGAGGAGAAAAGCAGCGTGGCTTTAGGGTTACGTTGGCATAATGGAAAGAGATCCGACTGGTAAGTTTTTTGGCAGCGAAGCTGGAGCCGATCGGGCTCTAGGGATCAACTCGCGAACGATGGAACCCAGCGGACATATGTCCGAAGAGAGCGCAGCCGTAAAGGCACCTTCCGGAACAAATACCTTAAATGAGACGGTATATGTGCGGCCAACGTGGCCGTGAGTAGGACTGATTTTCGTACAGGCGATCATACCGCCGGGAACACCGTCCCCATGAAGAGATGTTATCAACGATATCGGCCTCAGAAATATCTGGGTGAACCCGAGACACAAAGATACATCTGGGCCGCTATACCGGTCTCAACATGGTGACACCAGGGCGAGGCAGACAGTCGCTCACCTCAGCCCGCACAGAGTTTGCGCCTGAACCATGAGTGTATTTGATGATATAGCCAGCGGAGCAGGGGCAACACGGAGACGGAGTTGGATCAATGCATTAAGCGGCAAGATCAACATGCCATGCGTCCCGGGTTCGAGACCAGATGACCGTGAGCTTTTATTAAGAAATTAAAATAATCCACTCTGTCTCTGGGCTGTTGTCTAGCTCGCAGCAATGCAAAAACAAGACTCAAGTTTCCTCACTTCCCTTACCCTAATTCCCTTCCGGCCAAAACCATGCTAACGCATCAAAGGGTTGTCCCCTAGGATTTGGCCACATCGTATAAGAAAAAAAAACGGATGCTTGAACGGCGGGCACGCCTAAGGGCAACGCGGGAACGATGGCTCACGTCCCGGCCAGCATCACGGGAGGTAAGCGAACTACTGGCAGGCTCATCATGTAATACAGGCGAAAGAACAGCCGAGGGCTCGGAGACAGCCGACGTGTTGGAGATCGCCGGAACAGACCGGGGACTAGGAGACATCCAGTCCAGCCAGTGCAACACGAGATGAATTCATAACAAGAATTTTAGAAGCCAGAAATAAAATTAAAGGAAATCGGGCAAGAAATGACTTGAAAAGAGCCATGCGAAAGAGAGCTCTTCTTTGTATTCGAAGTGACTGAGGACATTTTGAAAAAAATGTTAAACTATTAATTTTACTTGCTTTTTTCAGCACTATTAACTACCTAATGCTTTTCAGGACTTCCAAATCCCAAAAGATCAACAATTTAGGAGGCAGATATAAATTTTTCTTAGGAGGCAGGAATGAGCTGTACGTGTAATAATGTAACTTCAGAGTTTAAAAAGATTTTTGTGCGCTTCAAGTTTCCATGGAAAGAGAACACATTATCCACCATTTTAAACTCAAAAATAAAAAAATTGGGCTATTTCTGAAGGTATTTCCCTTTAAAATGAAAAAATTGATTTTTTTTCGAAAATTTAAGTTTGAAAATCAATTTTTTTGAAACTAGTAGCAGTAATAAAACTATATATCTTTGGCATTATTGTGTTATCTGTGAACTAAGATATTAATAACGTCTCTAGCACTAATACTTTAGATATACGTTAAAATGTAAGACTGGTTTTTTTCATCTCGTAAACAAAATCAAATACCTTTAGCTGGAAGGAAGGGGGTTATACCCCCCCCCCCCCCCCCACCCATATCGCTTTTTACGTTTTCCACCAGATCCTTCATTTTTGCACACGCGCTGTGAAACACCCAGTATATAAATTAATTTCTTGGGCGTTGGTCATGACCAATTTAAATTATTTTAAGTGTGTATGTTTCGTTTATAAACATACGTCAATAATTATGTGACTGATTTGTAATTTTTTTACTTTACCTTTTTTATCCCGCGAGAGTTAGGCGATCTATATCACAGTATTGGGCCCACTGATTTCGGACCCTCACTGATTCCAGTCTACAGCTATGCCAGCCCTACTTATTGGGGCTATGATAGTAAGAGTTGTAGGAAAATCACAAACACACTTATTTTGAATTTTTTATGAATGAACAACTATTAGCGTTAAAACCATTTTCTAATAATATTTTTTCTATATTTAGTTAAAAGAAGACATCTCCAATAGCATACAAAATGCACTGGACATAATTACTGTAAGAGTCATACGGACTCCGTCGCTCTACATGAAGTAATATTTTACATCAATTGTGGGACTGTGCAAACTCCTATCTTTAGACGAATTTTGAATATAAAAGTTGTAAACTTTCGTCTGATGTAAAACATTGGCGATATCTTATTTTTCATTGCGGAGTAGTTGATTAAATTTTATATTTAAACCTAAGGATATTTTGCAACATATGCAAGGATAATTAATTATGAAAAATACAGAAAGTTTAAAATATTTATAAAGTTATTAACAGAGCTACGAAATTAGCATTGTCTTACATTTTCGGAAATAAGAAATTTTTAAATATCATATTGTGTGGGACTTCGTCATGAACAAATTTCAAATTCTTTTAAAAGATAAAGATATTTTGAGATTGCACTCTCCCACCGTTCATTTATCTTCCATTCAGATTTTAATGTTTTTATATTTTACATAAGTGATTTGGATAGTCGTACAGCCGAGTACGGTTATAAGTGTGACACTTTTCAGATCCATATATGGGGTTTTAAAAATGTCCCAATTATATTTAATGCAGCGTAAGCAATTTGTTTTATACTGTTAGAAACATGGTACAGAATTAATGATTTACTACCCACAGAATTGCTCAAAAGGATGTCAACCTACATAGTATTCAGGTAAAAATGACTCTACCATTTCTGATTCTTCAGGAGAATTTAACATTACGTGGCATCCATCTTGCTTACGATAACTACAGTGAATTTGTTGAAAATTATAATTTGCCAAGCGCACAATTACAAGAAGAAGGTAGGACACATTTCATGTTTAACTTAGTCTTGTTACTTAAGATAATTTGCTTACTTTAGATCTGAAAACCACGTTAGTGAAGGAATGGGCAGTTAAAAAGTGGCTTAGAAAGGATAAATTAGAGAAATTAATACAACAAAGCGATGAATATAAAGAGTGGTTACAGTAAGTATAATTAAAAATTGATTGGGACAATAAACGTTTTGTCTTATTCAGTGTTTACTTTAAGGGAGGAAAATGCAAAATCTAAGGAAAATACTAGAAGAAGAAGTTCAAGTCAACCCAAAAATAAAGGACAAAGAAAGCGCCTTTCTATGTTAAGTGCAGGAGAAAAGGGTGGAAAACTCAAAAACATTCCAGGAAAGTAATAATTATTATCAAATCAAAGCATGCAATATAGTAAATCAAAAAAATAGTTGAACCGACTTTACAAAATGCCCTAAAAAGCATAAAATAATTTTTCATTTGATATCTATTACGACATTTTGAAGTCGATACAAATTAAATAAACAAAACAACTACAACAAAAGTATTTAATGCTCCTTCCTTATGATCCCGTGAAATGCTTAGGTAGTCTTATATAGTACGTTTGTGCGCGAAGTTCAGTACAGGTGTAATTATTAAGATGATAAGAAAAGTAAGTTTGAAAGTAGTTCAAAGTCTCTAATTTACATTTTTTAGTTAAACTAATTATCGACTTCATTTAAGACGGTATTATATCATCTGTAATGCAAAATATTATAATATTTTAAATCAATTTAAGAGTAAGCCCCCATAGGAAATGTTTTCATGAACCGTCTGTGAATATAAGGTACCTTGCTTTGACACATACAATCTCGTAAATAAACAGATCTGTATCTTGATTTTGCAAACAGAAACGACTTGTTTTCAGTTAATATTTTCGTTAATTTTTCAACTTTCAACTAACTTTATAATTCAGTATTTAAAGTAGTTTACAAACCTAAAAAAAGATTTTCTCCTGAAAATTTATAGTTATTTCTACAAGAAAGCACACTGCACTTCATTGTATAATTTTATAAATATCTAAGAATTTCTCACAACTTTAAGGTAAAACACAATTACCCACAATAAACACAGCACTTAGTAATAGTTTTTCAGTCAATTAGCACTTTATGCCACCTTTAAAACACTTTTTAATTGCGCTTACACTCCGCAGCCGAACTAGTTTTGGAAAATAAAGGCCTTTGAGTTCATTCCATCTCACTTTCTCTTGGATATTCGTTCTCAACTGAAAAAAAAACACGCTTATGTACACGATTCATATACGCTATCGCTATTCCTGTTTTCCTGTTTCGTTTATATATATATTTTTGTTTTTTGTTTGTTTTCAATTTTTTTTTTAGGGAGAAAATCTTCTAAAAGACACCCGGAATCTCAGGTAGTGTGGGATTTCTACCCACTAAAAACCACCTCCACTTCGCGTCTACGCGCACGACGCTGATATCCGCTCTCGCATTACTTCAGTGCGGTGGCTGCCTACCTAACCTAACTACCTTTATAGGGTACTTAATTTCCTGCCTGTACATCGATGGCTATTTCTACTTATTTCTAATCTGCACTATACCCGCCTTAGGTCTTTCTCTTTATTTTCAATAATGTACCTAACTATTCTGTACATTATTGTCCATTATTCCCCTCAGAATGCCTCTGCCGTGTACTCATTATACTCTCTTCGGACTTCTACACACTTCTCGCACATGAAAAGTGTGTGTTCGGCATCGTCCTTTTCTCCGCAGTACGGACACTTATCCGTAGCTGCCCTATTTCTTCTATACAAGAAGTCTCGGAAACAGCCGGGACCAGAGAGTGCCTGGGTTAGGAAATAGTCCACCTCTCCGTACGGTCTGTTAATCCATTTTTTTATTTCAGGTATCAGCCTATGCGTCCATCTTCCGTGTTGGCCGCCTGTCCATCTTGTCTGCCAGTTCCGCATCAGGGTTTCCCCGGCTTTAGTCATATTTTATTGACCTTTCTTGGGCGATAGGCGGTACTCCCGCTATCACCCCAGCAGCTTCTGCTGATATCGTTCTGTATGCGCTAACGACTCTTATTAGCATCCCTCGTTGTGTGCTAGTCATTTTTCTCTTGATTGTTTTGTTTATGCGCCGTACCAGACAGGCGCCGCATACAATATTTGCGAGTGCACAACGCTCGCAAGTGTCCTTCTCTTTGATGGTTTTGGGCATGATACTGGACAGCGCTGTTATTGTCCTCCCTACTTTAAGCAGGACCTAGCGAATGTGTCTTGAGAAGGTCATCCTTTGGTATATCCAGACACCTAGGTACCTGATTTCTGGAATCGTCTTAACATCTTTACCTTGTATAGTAAAGTGTATCGGCGCTATTTTCCTTTTAGCAGTGAGCAGCACTGCTTCTGTTTTTTTCCGGCGCAATCTGGACTTGCCACCTGCTCATCCAGTTCGCCACCCTCTGCAACGGAGTGTTGACCCTGGTCATGAGCATCTCTTCGTCTGTTGCACTGGACCATTGCTACGTCATCTGCAAACCCTATCAGAGTTACTCCTTCGGGTTGCTCTATCTCCAGTAGGTCGTCATATAGAACGTTGCAGAGCACTGATCCTTGTGGGACACCGCTATTGATACTCATCTCTGCCGTTCGCCCCTCTGCTTCTAGCACTATTTTTCTTTCAGAGAGGTAATATGCAATGACGGCTATCAGACTTTCGCTTACTTGTCGCTCTCTTAGCTCTTCAAGTATTATCTGCCACGAGGCGCTTTTGAAGACGTTCTTAACGTCAATGGTAACCATTACGCATAGCCGACGGTTTCGTGCTGCCTAGGCATGCGCTTCTCCTGCTATCCTGAGGGCTTCCTTGATGGGGTCGACGGTCTGTCTGCCTTCTCTGAAGCCGTACTGCCTTCTCGACAGGTCTCCTGACCTCTTCAGCTCATCTTTGAGTCTTATTAGGATAAGTTGTTCGTACAATTTACCCTCTTCAGCTCATCTTTGAGTCTTATTAGGATAAGTTGTTCGTACAATTTACCCTCAACGTCAAGAAAGCAGATTGGCCTGTACGACGCTGGAGCATCTATCGGCTTGTCTCCTTTTTTAAGCAGGACCAACATTGCATTTATCCACTCTGTCAGGTACAATTTCTCGTTGGAAAGTCTATTGTAGACTTCTTTGCCACCCCTTTTCACCCCCTTAGGGGTTGACTTTGAACTTTCCTTCCTTATTCCTCGTATACATCATAAAGGAAACCTCTGTGCAAAATTTCAGCTTTCTAGGTCTAAGGGTTTAGCCTGGGCGTTGATGAGTCAGTCAGGTCTTTCATTTTTATTATACATAGATAGAAGATAGATAGATAAGTATACTGTAATAATTTCCTACTTTGATTGTTTTTTGTCGAATTAAATATAATATTATCGAACAACAGTGGAATTATAAAAATCCTTCCTTATTCTTTTACAGAACCCATTTTAGTCCCAGAGAATATGGTTCCCAAAATAAAAAATGAATTCGACGAGTTTCAGGAAAATAAACACCAGTTTTTTTTGAGTAGCATAAGTCCTGAAGTTTTTAACCTGGAAGAAGGTGAAGTAAGTATTATGAAAAATTTTTTAGGTTTTTAAAATTTTATTTTACCAGTAAAAGTAGTATTGTTTCTAGAAGTAGTATTGGCTATAGTTTGGATTAAATTAATGACAAAGAAAAAATAAAATTGGTGCTCAACACTTAAACGACCTTTGGGTTATTTTTGATCCGACCCTAATCTTTTGTCAACTCCTTGGCACATCAGGCGGCAATCCACTAATCACTTGCTGAAATCTGGCTTGAATATCTTGACATCATAACCTCTTATTTACTCATCCTCTCCATTCACTCATCATTAACATACCTCATATGCATCTTCCTGAAAACCTCCTTGGTTCCTAAACTAATAATGACGCTCCAGTTCAATATTCTACCCTAATCAAATATCACTCAGTCGTCTCGCCAAACATACTTTTTCTTGATTGTGTTTTCCTATTCTTAAACCTAACGGTTCTTTTTTTGTTGTACAGTATGATCCCTCATTGCTAATAGGAGAATAATTTGGTCGTATGGTGAAAGGTGGGTGGGGGTGGGCGGGGGTAACACATTGTCCGATTTGGATGGTTCTTTTGCTATTGTATAGAATGTGATCACCCATTGCTAATAGAAGAATAATTTGACCCATGGTGGGGGGTTGGGTGGGGGAGGAGTAGTCTAACTTCGTAACGCGTGGACCGATTTCGATAATTTATTTTCTTTTGGGTAAAGTATGCTGCCTGGTTGATACCACGAGAAAAAAAGTGTTGGTGTGGTTGGGGTGGGAGAAGAGGGGTGGAACCTAACTAACTTTGTAACGCGTGGACAGATTTGGATGGTTCTTTTGCTGTTGTATAGAGTGTGATCCCCCAGTGCTAATAGGAGAATAATTTGGTCCTATGGTGGTGGTGGGGGAGGGGAAGGGGTAGTAACTTCGTAACGCGTGGACCGATTTCGATGATTCCTTTTCTGTTCGATAGAGTATGTTCCTTGATTGATACCATAAGAAAAAAAGTTTAGTGGAATGCGGGTGGGGTAGGGGGTTAAAACTAACTTTTAACGCGTGGACCGATTTGGATGGTTTTTTCTAATACTACCTGAACGTTTCAGCTTACGGGATCATAAGAAATGACGATTAAATATTTTTGTTGTAGTTGTTTGGTTTGTTTGATTTGCACCGACTTCAAAATGTCGTAATAGATATAGAATTTAAAATTATTTTATGCTTTTTAGCGCTTTTTGTGAAGTCGGTTCAACTTTTTTTTAAAAAACAATTTTATTACCTTCAAACCCCGCTATAGTATATTTAATTGTCTTTTCTTTCCAACTAATTTAATTCGCTAATGCAGCAACGTTATGGAAATGATTTTCCACACACTCTTCTTTCTTTCATTTTTGTGACATGATTTGGAATAGGAGTGATTTTTTAACCGACTTCCCAAAAACAGAGAGGTTATAAGTTCGAATTGTAGATTTTTTTTTATGTCTGACCGGGCATAACTTCGTAACGCGTTGACCGATTTTGATGGTTCTTTTTTTGTTGAGTAGAGTATGTTCACCGATTGGTACGTTGTCAAACCAATTTTTGGTAGGGTGGGAGTGGGGGGTGGAGGTGAAACCTAACTTTTTAACGCGTGGTCCAAATTGGATGGTTCTTTATTTGTTGTACAGAGTATGATCCCCCAGCCAAGAGTTTGGGGTGGGCGGGGGGGGGGGGGGGTGGTAGCCTAACTTCGTAAACGCGTGGACCAATTTGGATCATTTTGTTTTTGTTGGTTGTTTTTCCCTGGTTGATGCCACGAGAAAAAAAATTTTGGTGGGGTGGGGGTGAGGGTAGAACCTAACTTTGTAACGCGTGGTCCGTTTGCGATGGTTCTTTTCGTGTTTTATAAAGTGCAATCCCCCATTGCTAATAAGAGATTAATTTGATCCTATGGTGGTGGTGGGGGAGGGGCAGGAGTAGTAACTTCGTAACGCGTGGACCGATTTCGATGATCCCTTTTCTGTTCGGTAGAGTATGTTCCTTGATTGATACTATGAAAAAAAAATGTTTGTGGAATGGAGGTGGGGTAGGGGGTTAAACCCAACTTTTTAAGGCTTGGACCGATTTGGATGGTTCTTTCTTCGAAGACACTAAAAAGTGAACAATAAAATAGTTTTAAAAAAAAAGTTGAAGCGACTTCACAAAAAGCGCTAAAAAGCATAAAATAATTTTTAATTTTATATCTATTACGACATTTTGAAGTCGGTGGAAATTAAACAAATAAAACAACTATAGAACCACAATTGAAGGTAATAATACTACCTGGACGTTTCAGGTCACGGGATCATAAGAAAGGACGATTAAGTACTTTTGTTATATTTGTTTGGTTTGTTTCCAAAATTATTTTGAAAATTACTGTATTATTAAAAATTGTAATTTATTTGCCTTTTATAAATACATTGCCATCTTATACGATTTAAAATCCAAAAATAACACAGCCCTTTAAGGTTTTACCTCTTCTCGAAATACTAGTGAATAATCATCATTAAAATAACTTTAAAATCTAATAATATTTATCAATTTCGCCAACGAATTCGAATTCTACATGAAAAATCTGTGAAAGTGCCTATAGATATAAGTTAGAATATTCAAATTGTAGGAAATTCCATCCGATACGATTGTAAAAAAAACAAAAACAAAATTTAAAAAAAATCCTGATGTGATAGAAAAAAAACCGAGTTCAGATTCGTAAATAAAAATCGAGAGAAGAAAAAAAAGTTGAATTTGTAGGCCTGTCTAATTAAACTTGCATCGGTCCAAAGTAGACAAGATTTATTTTAGTGATTTCCTACATCCTCGTTAATTTCGTGACGAAAATGTGTACTTTATAATATAAGTAGTATATAGACTAATAAAATAAATAATTTTTGTTACAGATTAATTTGCGTGAATACATGCTACTAGGAGGAATATATGAATTTAATTTCGTTAAAAAGCCACATACAGTGCACTATCCTGAAATGGTCTTGACTAGCATTACGTATCCATTGAAACTTCACTACAAGTACAAAAATTGTCAGATGAAGGCTGATCCAAATGACTTAATACCGAAAATAGAAGAAACATCTAAAACAATGCGACGCGTTATTAGTCAAAGTAGCGAAGAAACATTTTATTTGAAAAGGAATGAACAAGAAGAAGTTCCTTTGAATTTCTATAAAATAACTTTTAAAATTCCGGAAGAAATAAGTAAGTGGAGTCAGCCTATTGTGTGCCAATGGTTCGATGCAGATGATGAATTTACCAAGAATGCATCGTGGCCCACATTACCTAAAAAACCCAAAAACAAAATTACACCAGTCATTGTAAAAGACTTTCTCCTGTTGCCTAAGCTTACCCAAGAGCATTTTTATCATCTTATTAACTATATAACACCTAGTTTACCTTCTAATATGCGAATTGTTGGCGAAGTAAGTTCTGATACAATCAGAACAATGAGACGACAAGCGTTAAATCGTTCGAGTACTAGGAGGTTCCAATCAGAAGATTTAGTTCATCCAGTGATTCCACCTGAGACGTTATTTCCAACCCGGGAATCAATTCGGCCAATCATTATAGTACCAACTGAAGATACCCCGACAACAGAAGAAACAAAATATGCCAATATAAAAACATTTTCGCAATATTTAAATGAAATAACAGAAGCTGTAAAGGCGAAATATCCTGTATTTAAGGAAAGTCCACCAGAACCACCACAACCAAAAGAGAGATGTATGACGGTTGCCGCACAATCTCTAAGAACGATTTTTACACCACCTCCGTCTAAGCACCACTTTGATGCCAGAAGAAATCCATCAAAATTTAAAAGGAGAAGGGAATTGAACACATCACGTCTCTCACTTCGTTCTTATACCCATAAAACCACTAAATCACATTTTAATCATTCGATACAAAATGAAACTAAATCGACTAATATAACTAGAATCGAAGAACCCACCGAAAATAAGCCCAACATTGAAAAAAAAGAAGAACGTAAGACGGTCAATGAAAATATTGAATGCCCTGGTAATTATTAATTGATTTTTTGGTTGATTAACTTATTTAAGGATTCGACGGTAACTCCGCCTGCCTCTAGTACCCATAACCCCTTGTGAGGCACCGAGCGGGAGGTGAACCATATTCGATGTTCATATAATTAAATATATTATCAGCAAAAAACAGCTAACTATCAATAAGGAAAATTATGGTAGGTCAAGGTTGGCGCAAACCCGGCCCAAGCTTCAATGCCAAAAGTAACATAAGCCTAATTAGAAATTGGAATAAATTCCTTCACCGCAAACACCAAAATACCCATCTTTGCCATTCTCAATTCAAGTGGGTATTTGCATCATTTTGGCACAAACAGGCTCACTTTTAGAATTTTTTGTCGAACTGTTTAGTTTATATAAATATTTACTTATACCATGTTTAAGTTAAATACCTAAACTTAAAAAAATATATACTTTTTTGTTGTTTTTTGCGTCATGGCTAATGTGCCCTTCATTTTTTACTGGACCAAGAAACAAAAGATATTATCGGTGAAAGTTATACCTCGTCAGAGGATAGTCTTAAACAAAAAAGGTTAACGAGATTTTAAAGATACATTTAAATACTGAGCACTGAACCAATATGCTGAATTTTTATTGAAATGCCCATAAGTGCGAAAAATAGTTGTAATTTTCGATTTAAATCACGCGCCAAAAATCGAGGTTTTATTCAAAATGCACTATTAGTGGTTCAATGCCCAAAAGAAACAATTTCGAATAGAATATTCAAAACTTGAAGCTAATTGGACTTGTAGTTTTTTTTTGCACCAACTTTGAAAACGTTATTTCGAGAGAAACGCTTTTTAAGTTTATCATTCAGTTATTTAATGCTAAAAATAAACAGATATACTATGTTTAAAAGCTATATAAAAAAATAAGTTTGCTTTTGCAAAAGGAATATATTCTAGACATATTAAACTTTAAAAAAATAGATTTTTTTACTTTTAACTAGGTAAACACCCCCTTAAACGGGGGTATCCTCGAGGGTTAAGTACTTAGGGATGATTTTCGACCCAAATTTGAACTGGAAGCCAAATGAAGAAGGGCGAACCAAAAAGGCACGTTTGGCTCTTTATTCCTACAATCGCGCCGTAGGCAAATGGTGAGGGCTCCAACCTTATACGACCTTGTGGATGTACACAACTGTGGTACGTCCTATCCTCACCTAGGGCTGCTTAGTTTGGTGGCCGACGATAGGAAAGGGATGTAACAGGTCCAAATTAAATAAAGTGCAGAGAGCTGCTTGCATTAGTATTAATGTGGTGCTTCGCACTACTCCAACCGACGCTTCTAATGTTCTCCTGCAACCCTATGGCTACAGTAGTATACTAAACCTAACACCGAGAGGATTATCTACTACGATGTGCGACTAAGTAATACCCGACCTTAACTTTACAAGGGGCTTCAGTGTTTAAATTCCTACCTGAAAAGAATGGTGGAACACTGAACCGCTAACTTCTACGACACCTTCTTGTTCACTGATGGCTCCAAGATGAACTGCTGTGTCGGAGCGGGGGTCTTCTCTGAAACAGTACATATATCAGAGTCCTAAAGACTATTGAACAACGCAAGTGTATTTCAAGCAGAGCTGTTGGTTAGACGGTAGATTTAATATTTCCCTTCCCTGGGTTCTAGGCCACAGGAAAATACCAGGGAATGAAAGAGCAGCTGAACTCGCGAGGAATAGCTCTACTCTCCACCGCTCCAGAGCAGAGGTTCTTCATACACCGCTGAATAATCTTAAAAAGGAACTCTTTCAGCACTTCCTAGCGACCTAGCCTAGTTTTAGTAAAGATAAAACAACAGAGCCGCTTTACAAGTCTCAGGCTGTCGTTGCAAAATTAGGCGAGAATGTGGTCAGGCTAAGCTCTCCCTATAATACGTATTGTTGCTACTGTGACAATGCAAATGAAAAAGAAACCATACTTGCTTTCGCACTAAGCCAGTACCTGTATTAATATTCTTTAAAAATGAAAAGTAAAAGCACTTGTTTTACTTCCACAAATAGGAGTAATAATTTCTTTAGGATGGCGATCGCTCAAAAATATGAGCGCTCAAAGAAAAATGATGGAAGTTTCGACCGAAAGTGCAAGCTGGTCATCATCAGCGTGGTACTTGCACTTTCCCCAGTTGCAGTTGCAGTCAACTGATAAGTCGGAATTGTAATTCGGGCGTAAGGGAACTGTTAGCGGTTTGAAAAAACTGTTTTGTTACGATTTAAACCTTTTAAATAGGTACTCGGTAGGCAGGTAGGTAATAGAAATATCGGCAGACATGTTCTATGTATAGTTAATAATTTTTCGTGAAGTGAAATGATTACTTTTGATTTTTACGATTTCATACCCTAGACAGATGACACCCATTTATTACAAAAACTTATACGATCACGTGTAGACGTAATTTTTACTTTCCCACTACTTTTCATAAGACATTCTTTGTTGCTAAATTAATTTCAAAAGTCCAGTGTTACTGCTCTTTCCAAGATAAATTTTGCAAAAATTACGTTCACGTAACATTATTTTGGGGTTAAAAATTACAATGAGAATTATGTAGCAAATGTTAATAAACAAACAGTTCTGATAATTTTTGCGAACATATCAAATCGACCAATTTAATTAGTAAAGGTCGCTGACAAAATTTGTACAGGTAGTTAGAGAGTTGAAAAAAGGTATTCATTAATTTTTTAGATGTTTCGTTTTTTTTTTTTTTTGAGCCGCCATTTTGTATTGGTGCCTCAGCCTATTTTGCATTTTACAGAGAAACGCTGTAACTTCTTGGTTTTTAAAGATATTCAGTTCAAACAAAATTCATGTTGAAGAGCATAAAATGTACAATATTTTCTGTTGAGTATATATTTCGGCCAACTTAACGGTAAATACGCAAAAAAATCGGTAAATATTAACGTCTTCAAACTAAAAACCTGCTCTTTTAAAATTAAAAATGTTAACTGTAGAACTAAGACTCACCTTCAATTTTTTTTCGGGATAATGCCTTTATAGTATACTACTTCCCTAAAAGGTTTCAGGCTATAGAGTTATATCCTTTTTTTCAATAGGTCTTCAAATATTGCGATTTTTCGAAAATGTCGCATTTTCAATCTGAAATATCTCAGACGCGACACAATTAAAAAATCCAAAATATTCAGAAAACTTTCCTTTATTATGTTGTAATAAGTGTTTAAAATTTCATCACCGAGACTCACCGAGAAATTATGGATTTTTGAATTGTGTCCCTTCTGAGATATTTCAGATTGAAATTGCGCGATTTTCGAAAAATCGCAATATTTGAAGACTCATTAAAATTAAAGGATATGACTGTATGGTCTTAAACTGTTTAGGGAAGTAGTATACTATCAAGACATTATCTAGGAAAAAAAATTAAGGTGATTCTTAGTTCTATCTTTAATATTTTGAATTTTAAAATAGCAGGTTTTTAGTTTGAAAACCTTAATATTTACCGATTTGTTTTTCGTATTTACAGTTAAATTGGCCTAAATATATATAGGACAGAAAATATTGTACATTTTATGCTCTTTAACATAGTTATTGTTTGAACTAAATATCTTTAAAAACCAAGAAGTTACAGCGTTTAACAGGAACCTCTGTAAAATGCGCAATAGGCTGACGAACCAATACAAAATGGGGACTCCAAAAAAAATTAATGAATACGTTTTTTCAACTCTCAGAGTATAGTACAAATTTAGGTAAAAACAAAATGAAAAATACATAAACTTTGTCAGCGACCATCATAGGTCGATTTAATATCGATTGACCCACAGCCGTATTAATTATCATTCCTGCATTTATTCTAATAAACGGAGACCGTCTTGTCTAGGGTATTAGAGAACAGAAGAAAAAATTAAATTCCAAATTTTAGAGTTATAGAGTTGATCCATGTATAAAATGCTATTAAAGTAAGAATGGAAAATGTTCTTTTGATCAGGTGATCAGAGCCGTCTTTCAAAAAGAGAAAGGACTGTGGTCTAACTTCACGACCTGTTCTTAAAAATCATAAAACTCAAAATTAATTATTTGCTGTCTTTTAAAAAATATTCATGTCACATTTAACAAGTAAACTAAAAATAAAATAATTTTTTAAAAAAAAGTTAAATCGACTTCACAAAAAGCGCTAAAAAGTATAAAATAATTTTTAATTTTAAACCTATTGCGACATTTTGAAGTCGGTGTAAATCAAACAAACCTAAACCCTATTTCTCCTATTAGCAATAGGGGATCATACTCTGTAACACAAAAAAAGAACCATCCAAATCGGACCACGCGTTACAAAGTTAGGTTTCACCCCCCACCCCCCAACCCCACCCTACCAAAAATTTTTTTTACATCGTACGAATCGGTGAACATACTCAACCCAACAAAACCAGAATCATCAAAATCGGTCGACGCGTTACGAAGTTATGCCCGGTCAGGCATAAAAAAAACATATGCGTCGAACTTAGAACCTCTTTGTCGGGAAGTCGGTTAAAACATAGGCGTCGAACTTAAAACCTCTTTGTTTTCGGGAAGTCGGTTAAAAAGAGACTTAGTGTGTCAAACGATTCTGATAGAGAAAAGTATGATCTTTTAAATAAAGCAAACCGCAGATTGCTAGATTAATAATAAATGGCTTCGCAAATTACTCTTTGAAATGAAAAAAAATTTAACAAAAGCATCACTGGATAAAGAATTCACAAGAAATATGGAGAGCGAAGGAGGCGAGAACTGATAAGAATGGTTGTAGCCATAGCATAATGGAAGCGTAATGCAATTGACTTGTTTTCTTTATCAGCTATTTTCTCGAAAAGTTGTTTTCACACGAAAAGTCTCTTTTCATTACCCAGATGACAAATATCCTTACATATCCGTCTTTTAATAATAAATTGTTAATTATTTCTAATAATACACATTTCTAAAAATTTTGACAGATACTGGTTATAAATATCCAAAATGGTCAACCAAAAACATTTTCAAAAGTGAATTTAATAAAGAAAAGCTGGAGATGACAATTTGGACCAACCGTCTAGGTGAGACAATTATGAAAATAAAAGTATTATGCAGTTAGAATATTATAATGTTGTATGCTTTATTTATTTATTTACACCTACCGAAATACAGAGTTTCATACAGACTGGAATAACAAAGGTTAAATTAAGAAAAACAAGAACAAATTTAACAAGTGATAATCACTAAAAACTTAACATCGCTCGTTCCGGTTTTTTTATACCTCCAATGAACAGCTGTTCGCATTTCCTTCCTGACTTGCTTGTGTATCTAAATTAGGCTGTGCCTACTCTAGATACAAGATAGGAAGCTGACTTTAACAGCTGAGCATTAGTGGTGTAGACAAACCGAAACTTGCCACAGTAAACATAAGGAAAAGTTTGGGGAATTGTATTTTCTCGTAGTATTTCTCGCAATATTTTTATAGTCAAAAATTATATTTTACTTGTTTTGAACATGTGATCACGATAAAAAGTGTCGCTCTTTACAAATTTCAAGTCATTTAAGGGGTTATAGGCCAAAAAAAGTCGTTTATTTCCGATTTTTTTCTGAAAAGGGACTCAAGAATTATTAATACATTTAGTGGTAACTTTTAACTTTATAACGGCATTTTTCATTTTTTTAAATATTGAGTGACTCTGCTCCTGTAGACGATCTCCTGAAGATCGTCAAAAAAAAGGTGTCTTGCGGTGAGCAGGATATAGTGGAAATTTTTAATTTTGACAAAATGGCGTCTCCAACAAGAAAAAATTCCGATTTCCGATCAAAATTTTTTCCTTAAATTGCTTAAAAAACAGAAATAACTATCGGAAATCTTATTCCTTCAATCAATCCCTGAAGAATATATCTGGGAAGGTTGTGTTAAAATTTCAGACCGATCGGTGGAGCTGCTTTTGAGAAATCGTGCTCACCGACTTTGAATACACCGTTTTAAGAAAAACGCCTTAAAAGTTTCACTTGCTTCACTGTTGTTGACGAAATTCACGAAATTTTCAGAGTATATACTCAAATATAGGTATGTACAATGTACATTTCGAAAATGCAATTAAAAATTGTTTTTTTAATTTTAAATTTCTAACTGAGAGTAGGCTGTGAGGAAACGTTTTATTACAGGGTAGGAATTCTCGCAAAACTGGTTGCTTTTAGCCAACCTGGGTAGGAATTCCAGACAACCAAGCCGTTTCAATAAATAAAGCACATGCCCAAAAAATTTTGTGGCAACAGAAAACTAGGAAGCTGGCGTGTGATTTTGACACTTCATAGCGCTTGGACTGCCATGAGTAAAAATTCTGTAAAACGGTTGGCATTCCCCTTCAACCGATTGAACACACACTTGTTAAATTCAACCTCTACACATTTTAACATTTTTGCGTACTTACAAGGCAACCAGGTTGTCTGAAAGCAACCAATTTTGTGAGAATTCCTACCCAGGTTGTTCAAACGGTTAAAGGGGAATAACCAACCGTTTTACAAAATTTTTACTCATGGCAGTCCAAGCGCTATGAAGTGTCAAAATCACACCCCAGCTCCCAAACAGGCGGCTGAGGATTTATTGAAACGGTTTGATTGTCTGGAGACAACCAAAGTCTGCGAGAACTCCTAACCAGAACAGAATTTACCAATTGGGGTGCCTAAACTTTACACGTCACAAGCAATCGGACGGACTACTTTCGATATGATTTTCAGCTGTTTAATTAGGTCACAAAACATGAAAAATGTTAGACATTTTCTACGGCTAAATGGCAGCTTACCACCTCTCGTCTATACGCATACAACGGTATGCTTTCCTTGACCCTGTCAAGTATCTCATACAGGATTCTATAATCTATAATATAAATAGCAGTCATTTTATATCATAAAAGAAGAAATTAATTAATGTTTATGCTTAAATCTAACTACAGACTATTCTTAAGCAATAATTATAATATTTTTTTGACAAATTCGTCAAGCACTTACTACTTTAGTGCAACCGCGTGGTAAATACACAGATGGCTAAAATACTTAATAAAGCTGAACCGACTTCACAAAAGGCGCTAAAAAGCATAAAATAATTTTGATTTTATATCTGTTTGGACATTTCTAAGTCGTTGCAAACAAACAAAACAACTACAACAAAAGTATTGTAACTTGCTCGAGGTAGGCCACGAAAAGGGAACAGTCAACCGTGTAAAGCGCATTTTCCAGGTGATCAGAAATCAAGAAAAGGAAATATCTAGAACAAAGTGACTGAACCTTCTAGAATTAAGCTAAGCAGTATAAATAGGGCTGAGCAGTAGCCTAGGTAGTTTTTTAGTCGTGATTTAGACTTCGAAGTGTTTAAATGTGATAATGCGAATAGTCAGTTGTATTTTAACCAGTGAAGTGATCGGTATTAATCTTTAAAGTGAAACGTAATATTGTCAAGGACATTGTTAAACGAACTAATTAAGTGAGTGAATAAACTTGTGAACATTTGTGATTAAAAATAATTGTCTTAATTAATCCGTCGAGCCCGAAGAGCCCAATTACCGTTACAGTATTTAGTCCTCCTTCCTTATGGTCCCGTGAAACGTTTAGGTAATTTATTATGTTATATTAACTTCGATTGTAGTTGGGTAGTTGTTTTGTTTGTCTAATTTACTTGAAAATGTCGTACATTTAGCGCTTTTTGTGAAGTCGGTTCAACTTTTTTTACAAAAACTATTTTATTTCTCGAAAAATGTTGCTCGTACTAACAAAGCACTTTCAAGAAAGCAAATAGAATTATTCAAATCCGACAATATATTACGAAATTAGTCACGACCACACTTTCATACCCTCACCTTAAATTCAAAATTCTTAACATAACCCTAGGGCGCCACCGGTCTCTATACGACAAGAAAGAGAATCATTATAGTCAGAGAATCATCATAGTCAGAGAATAATCGTAGCCACTCTGGGTACAAACTTTTTATCATTTACCAATCAGAAAACGTATTCTGTACAGTAGAATCAAAATCGGTCTACGCCATACGAAGCACAGCCCCTCCTCCAACTCTCCCCATAGGCGAGGAGCCACCAATCCTGAAAGCTCCGTGATTACGCTTTCTAAAATTTTAAATAGAAAATAAAAGTTAACACTTAGACGAATAAGATTTGCTTGGTCGGCGTGGATTTAATTAGCCGAAAGCATTATAAATAAATTATATATTTTTAAATTTTCGTAGTTTTTTTCCGTCATCACGGATTTTGATCAATCTCATAGACAATTTTGTGGGAAATATAGTACTCTTCAAGAAAAAATCCGGCCGACCAATGATTTTTAGCCGGAAAGGTCGCGCATACTTATTTAAATGGTGTGATAGGGGGTAAAATATATCCATTATCACGGAAACCTTTTTTTTTCATTTTACGCGTTTTGATGTTAGATTTACAAATATCTTGGTATGCGTGCTTACAAACTGCCGGAAGTATCACGCATACCAGATTTTATTATGTGGTCAGAGATTATACTGTCATAGATTCTACTCCGTTCAAGACATTTCTTTCGGAGTTATGGCTTTCTTCTACCTCTAGTTTCTTCATTGGGAATATAAATTCATATGGGAAAAAGGAAATATGGAGAAATTTTAATTTAAGCTGATCGTATAATAAATGAAGGTTGATACAAAGTTTGTAGCGTATGAAAATATCAGAAAAAAGATATACCTTTTGTTTCTTCAGAATTTCATTTTCAAGAAACATTTCACATATATTAAATGCTTCGTTATGGATTTTCCGTACTTGATGCCACATACGCTACAAACTTTGTATCAACCTTCATTTATTATACGATCAGCTTAAATTAAAATTTCTCCATATTTCCTTTTTCCCATATGAATTTATATTCCCAATGAAGAAACTAGAGGTAGAAGAAAGCCATAACTCCGAAAGAAATGTCTTGAACGGAGTAGAATCTATGACAGTATAATCTCTGACCACATAATAAAATCTGGTATGCGTGATACTTCCGGCAGTTTGTAAGCACGCATACCAAGATATTTATAAATCTAACATCAAAACGCGTAAAATGAAAAAAAAAGGTTTCCGTGATAATGGATAAATTTTACCCCCTATCACACCATTTAAATAAGTATGCGCGACCTTTCCGGCTAAAAATCATTGGTCGGCCGGATTTTTTCTTGAAGAGTACTATATTTCCCACAAAATTGTCTATGAGATTGATCAAAATCCGTGATGACGGAAAAAAACTACGAAAATTTAAAAATATATAATTTATTTATAATGTTTTCGGCTAATTAAATCCACGCCGACCAAGCAAATCTTATTCGTCTAAGTGTTAACTTTTATTTTCTATTTAAAATTTTAGAAAGCGTATAACGGAGCTTTCAGGATTGGTGGCTCCTGGACTACCACAATCCAAAATGTTTGTTATATAGAAATAAATACTCTATGCATTCAGAATCATCCAAATAAGTCCTTGCGTTACAAAGTTACGAAACCTTACTTTTTTCAACTCGCTAAATCGAAATAAAGTAAGAAAAGCATATTCAAAAATTTTTTTTGTTTGTAGATTGAAATTTAAATTAATTTTTTGAATGAAAATTTGAATGAATAGGTACTGTGAGGCTAAAATAAATAATTATGTACAAAATACATTTTTAAAATATTTTTTATTATACAGTATAAACATATGTTAGTATGATAATAACTATAAAGTGAATCTTAACAAAATTTGGACAACATATTTTACAGGAATCTACGTTTTTTATGATCTAAATAAATATACTATTATATTTTTCACATTCAACACTTATATCTTCTAACTCATCTACACTCATATCAGGTTCATATATTTCATAGCTTTAGGGTTCAAATATACAGCTTTCATCCGTACATTCATCCTTATGTTCAGGTGTAATGTTTAAAATAATTTCTGGCTCGTATATATCATATTCTTGATCAATTGAAATGTTTTCGGCTGAAAAATTTTCACTGTATTGGCAGTCTCTACCTTTACATACTTTACAAACTATGCCACATTTAAATTCTAATTTTTTTCCATTTTCAGTCAGTATAGGGGGATGTAGGGATAGTTTTACCCCATTAAAGGTAGTAAATAACATATTTTTGTTTGACAATACCCATTTAATCGAATTAAAAGATGAAAAATAAATGTTTACAAATTTGTTGTGCAATATAAATCAATCACCTGTATAAAAAAAATTTAAAAAAGCGTATTTCATTGGATTATTTTTGATTATTATTAAAATTATCGCGAAAAACCCTCAAAAAGGGGTGTTTTATGCCTTTTTAAGGGTGACGCAACCATTTCAGGACTGCGGGAACCCGATTCTCGTAATCAGCGATTCAAAAACATAAAATAAAATTATTCTGGAACCGGTGTTCTGTTCCGACACCCCCCCCCTCCCCCCGCGTTTTGAATGGACCACCATACCAGTGTCATAATTTAAAAAAATCTATTTTTACTGTTACACACAAAATAAGAGGTCTAAGTATAAAAGTCGGCCTGTTTAGTTTTGAAAATACAGCTGTCGCCAGGCTATGAAAAATTTATTTTTAGTACAGAAAAGTCACTAGCTAAATCTTAATGTAGAATTAACCCTTCTAACACAGAAGGCGCACTTCTTCGGCAAGGAGCCAAGAAACACTTCACCTATTCCATCAAAAAGATGAAATGAGGCTCCCACACCAACATGCACGGGTCACGGGAGCACAGAAAATAGATACCTCTTAAACATCAACTAAGAGTTAAATCAAAATTAGGACAAGAATTAATAGTTCTACATAAACGATTAATTGGTTCATGCATGCCATAATTTGATCTGGATGGTTCAACATGCAGCAAAGGCGGTCTTCGAAGGTAATGTTGGGACTGTCTGAAGGAAACCCTGCTAACAAGCGAGCCTGAGTCTATATTAGAGTTCAATAGCTGATGAATAAAAACCAATTCAGCGACTTTGCACCTTTTCTCAAGCGAGGGCAAACCGAGCAACTGTAGGCGGTCGGTGTAGGGCGGGATCGTTCCATGGGAGCCCTCTAAGCGCAAATCTAAGAAAATTACGCTGCACCGATTCGATCCGCTTGGAATGAACAGCGTAGTAAAGCAACCAGACCGGAGATGCATACTCAAGAATAGGTCAACTAAGGAGCAGTACAAATGCATCAATGTTGGCATATCCGAGAACTCTCAAGGCCATCGCTTAACAAAGCCGAGGATTAAACTGCCTCTAGACACGATATAGTTAATATGCAGGGTAAAATCAAGCCTCCTACCAAGTTTTACCCCAAGGTCAGTTACGGACAGCACGCGACGGAGATCATTCCTTGCAAAGTTGTAATCATAAACTTGAGGATTAGGACTCCTGGAGAAAGTCATAGCTTCACATTTCTCAAAATTGAGGTGTAAGCCGTTATGCTCGCACCACGCCAGAAACGTATCTAAGTCCTTTTGAATAAGGGCGGCGTCACCACCATCCTTAATATAAGAGAAGATCTTCATGTCATCAGCGTAGATTAGAACATTAGAGTACGAGATCAGACGGACAATGTCGTCAATGGCAAGAACGAATAGTAGAGGACCGAGATGACTGCCTTGTGCTACACCGGATGAAGCCTTGAAGATTCTAGAGGTAGAGCCGCGGAGCGACACACGGTAAGACCTGTCTCTTAGATAGGATGAAACTCAGTCGAGAAGAACAGGGGGAAACCCAACCTCCCGAGTTTAAATATAATTAGAGAGTGAGGGAGTTTATCAAAGGCTTTACTGAAATCCGTGTATATGCAGTCAGTTTGCATACCTCGCTGGAAGCCAGAAATAATGTGGGAGGTAAATTCAAGTAAGTTAGTAGTCGTTGAACTACCGGGCAAAAACTCGTGCTGATTGGGAGAGATCAAGCCAATACAATGCTCCATAAGCTGCGAATACACAATTGATTCAAACAATTTAGGTATGCAAGATAACTTTGGGATAGGTCTATAATTGGTTATAATATTCTTATGGCCTTTTTTATGAACAGGGACTATAAAAGAGCACTTCCACAATGTAGGAAATTTACCAACTTAAAGAGATCTATTGAAGAGAATCGCCAATGGAGTAAGAAGGGCATCGGAACAGCACCTGACGAAGGCTGGAGGGATGCTGTTAGGACCAGAGGAAAAGTCCGATTTAAGTTCATTGATTTTTTCCGAAATATGATCCCGTGATATACACGGCAAAAAATCGGGTGAAGCGGGACGATCCAAAATATGATCAAAATTATTCGCACATGGCTCAAAGTTATCCGAAGAAAAGGCACTCTCAAAGTATGAAGCAAAATTGTTTGCTATGTCGGACACGTTATTACTAGAAGACCCCTCATGCCACATCGTAGATGGATAGTTGTTCCATTTCTTTTTCATATTAACGAATTTAAACAAATCGCGAGGGTTATTGTGCATATTATCGCGAACACTAAGAAGGTATTCCTTATAGAGCGAGGAGGATAGTGCCTTAAATCTTTCATAACAGATCACAAAGTCAGAATACGCTATTGCGCTATTACAACGCAAGTAATTTTTCCAGAGTTTGTTCTTCCTGTTCCTAAGACTGCGGAGTTCGGCATTATACCATGGGGAGAGGAGCATGTAGACTTAATCCGTTGTAATGGAACAAGGGAGTTAAGCGAATCATATATCTTGTTATAAAATAATGAGGCGCAGACGTCAATATCATTATTATTCAGTAATGCCGAAAAATCGACTGAAAGGAGATTAGACGTTATCTCAGAGAAGTTCGATCTCCTAAAGTCATAAGCAAATTGTTCGAGATTGGGATCCGCAATACTAGTACCATCGTAACAGAAGGAGACAAAGATGTGCGGATGAAAACTATCAATAGCGGATAACTGATCAGAAGCTAATCCGACTATAATGTTAGTCGAATCAGAAGAAAACACAAGATCCAATTGCCTTCCCATAGATTTCTTTACATCACTCATTTGGTTCAAACCAGAGGAAGCGATGGTGTCAAGAAATTTAGAGACCACAGATGTGGGATAACATGAGGGAAGGAAGTCATCGTCATCACAGTTAGGTACCCATAGAACATTGGGTAAATTAAAGTCACCAAGAAGAAGAATTTCATCTTCAGGGTTCATCATATTATGGATGAAGCCTAAACTAAGGGTTAGTATATCGGAAAGA
Source organism: Leptarthrus brevirostris (assembly GCA_964036015.1). Lineage (NCBI taxonomy): Eukaryota > Metazoa > Arthropoda > Insecta > Diptera > Asilidae > Leptarthrus > Leptarthrus brevirostris. Next base: position 113,783,252 of record OZ038372.1, on the reverse strand, counting down.
CTGCACCTTTCAGTATCAACGACGTTTATCAGGTTAGGGGGAATATAGCAACACAGCAAATATATATTGAGCTTAGGCAGCGAAAGCTTAAAAACCAAGAGTTCAATAGTGAGTGAGTCAGAGAAATCAGCAACATCAATTAAGCTGCAGTCAAAGTCTGATTTGCAAGCAACCAGTACTCCACCACCCCGACACAGAGATTCAAAATCTTCCTCATTAAAATGAGGAACGAAAATTTGTCGATTTAAATTTTTTTTTGCATATTAAAGATATGTTTTGTTTTACGAATCATGGATTTTTTAATTGCACCAAAAATTTCAATTTGGCATGAAAAAGGAAAATTGTATACTTATTCTTATAATTTTCAATATTTTTTAAAATCTGTGGTTGATGGTACGGAGAATTATATTAACTTTGATGATGGTTTGGTTTTTTTGATCCAGTCAATGTGAAGGCGCCAACCATGGCAGCAGTGGTGTGCCTATTTTGTTCATATGTGCCGTTTTGGTTGGAAATGTGTGTGGATTTGTAAATAAATAATAAATATGTATCCAACATCTTGATGCAGCAGTTTTCTTTAAAAAAATTCTAGAAAAGTATGCCTAGTTTTACGTAGTTACACTGGTACAGCCCCTTAAGCAGTTTTACTCGGTTATTGTGTTGCTGTCATTTTACCATTTTAATAATTGTAGAAGTAATTTTACTAATTCATTGCTTTAGTTGAATCGGTCATTTCGAAAAGGGCTCATATCTGGAAAACCGAATTTTTCAGGAGAAGCAAAAAACTGATTAACATCAAAAGTAATGCAGATAGAAACTCGTATTTTGACATGCAACTTCCATCATTCTAATTAATTCTCGAAGAAATGTAGAAGAATCGATGGGCCTACACATTTTGAATCAGTTTTCACAAAAAACAAAAATCGCTGAACATCCGAGATGAGCCCTTTACGAAATGATCGATTCAGTTGCAATAGAGGTAATTTATTTTATATGTTTATTTAAATCCGTCCAGGCGTTTTTAGTTTTGCTTACAAAAAGTATACTCATCTGCCATTTGACGATTGGTTCCTATGCCCCGATCCAAACGAGTAAGTAGGCAATGTAATACTGTAATTACTACTTAATATACTATAACATATCTTAGCTATACGAAAATTCGATTTAATATCGCTACCGGTAACCTTGTATTCATGTTTGAAATCACGCAAGATGGGTACTGGGTGAAAGTCACAGACTATAAACTTGAAAAGGGCAAGCAGATAGTTTATTATAAAATGGAAGATACCACCATAGATTTAGATTCACTTAAAAAGGTAGGTGCATGCTTTAAAGTAAGTTTGAAAATAATGCTAATGCTTTTCCTTTTAGAAACTACAGCAAAATGATCTGAATGTTTTTCCAGAAAGGGACGCGGTTATATATGTTCGCAGTACCCTACAATATGATTTTTTTGTTGCATTAGATATCCTAACAATTCTTTATTTCAGAGGCTCTTGAAAAACATTTAGCACTAGAATTTCACACGTACAACTGTATGGCAGATATGTGCATGTTTATGAATTTCGGCAAGTCGGTATGGAACCGAGTAACCAATCGACGTGAAATTATTATGAAATGCGGCAAAAAGCAGGAAGAGTTATTAGATCTTGAGCATGTGCAAATTACTACAGAACAATGCAAATTTGTTAGAATTCACGAGCTTTGCACAGATCTCAACATAGTGAAACTGCAATATGAACATATCCGGCATGATGCAAAGGTAACTTAAATTTAACTCTAGAAAGCATATTTCGTTTAGTATCAAAACGTATACAATTCTCATCCTTAATTATTTCCTGCTAAGGCTATGCTGTATCATAGAAAAACCCCTGAGCCTTGGCAACATCATATGTATAAAAAAAATTTAATTAGATAAAATGTCTTTCTTATGTAAAGTGTAGTGCTGAATATAAGTATGTAACTTCAATATCAGATTGTATTTTGCATTAGATATTAGACGTACATCGAGATGGCGATAAATCAACGTTTTTATTAATTTTTTTTTGTACAATGACGTAAACATAGATCGCACGTTTTGACATAAAACTCCTCATTTTTACTTCACACGATTAGTAACAATTTTATTGTACTTCGTTCTAAAATGTTTGTAAATTGCCAAGATAACTCCGCCCGTTACCAGTTTAGTACCGTTCGTGATTAGTAATTCAATCAATGACGTCACCTTTAAGTACATAATCTCATCTAATCAACATGGCTTTCTGCCGGGTAGGTCGACGACAACTAAAGTACTTGAATTTACATCCCACATTATCTCTGCCTTCAAACAAGGTCTCCAGACTGACTGCGTCTACACCGACTTTAGTAAGGCATTTGATAAGCTCCCTCGTTCTGTGATTATGCTTAAACTTGAAAAGTTGGGTTTTCTGCCTTTATTGATCGACTAGATATGCTCTTACTTAAAAGATAGGACATATCAAGTATCTTTCCGTAATACTTTATCCAGAATCGTTAGGGCTTCATCTGGCGTACCGCAGGGTAGCCATCTGGGGCCGTTGCTGTTTATTCTTGCCATTGACGACATTGTCCCTCTGATTAAGCACTCCAAAGTTTTAATCTACGCAGATGATATGAAGATTTAGATTTAGATTCGTTAGAAACAGTTATGATTCTTCTTGCATTCAGGATAATTTAAATACATTCAAGAGCTGGTGTGGATCTAATGGCCTGCAGCTTAACTAAATGTGAGGTTGTATCATTCTTTTGAAACCAAAATCAGCTCGTCTTTGATTAGACCTTTGCGGAAACTAATATCTGTCGCGTGCAGTCCGTTACTGACCTTGGTCTGAAGCTTGACCCTAAACTTTATTTCACTCTGCACATTAACTACATTGTTTCTAAGAATAATTCAGTTCTGGGTTACGTAAAGCGTTGGTCAAGGGAATTTTCTGATCGGAACACCTTAATTCACTTATTCTTTTATTTGGTTAGGCCAATTCTCGAATATGCATCTCAGGTTTCGTCTCCCTGCTATGCTGTTCATTATAGACGCATTGAGTCGGTGCAGCGGAACTTTGTTAGGTTCGCACTAAGAGACAGACCTTCCGTGGAATGATTCACTCAGGCGTCCTCCTTATGTGGATCGCCTTCGGTTGCTTAATATGCATTCGTTGGAAGAACGACGTAGAGTTGCTGACCTAGTCTTTATTCACCAGCTTTTGAACTCAAACATAGATTCTTGCATTCTCGCAAGTATGGTTTCTTATAGGCATACCCCGTATAGCTTAAGGATATTGCCTTTACTGCATGTTGTTCAATCTCGGTCTAACTATGGTATGCATGCGCCTATAAATCGCATGTGTAGAGCCGTGAATATGTGTCCTGTTTTTTACCTGACTCTATTTATTAATTTTTTAGATGTTTAGTTTTTTTCTTGAGCCGACATATTGTATTGGTTAAGCGCTGTAACTTCTTGGTCTTTAATGATATTTAGTTCAAACAAAAACCATGTTAAACAGCATAAAATGTACAATGTTTTCTATCTAGTATATATTTAGACCAACTTAACTATAAATACGAATAAAAACGAAAGACCTGCTCTTTTAAAATTAAAAATTTTAAAGATAGAACTAAGACTCACCTTCAACTTTCTTTCTGGATAATGTCTTAGTATACTACTTCCCTAAAAAGTTTCAGGCTTTAGAGTTATATCCTTTTTTTTAATGGATCTTCAAATATTGCGACTTTTCGAAAATGTCGCATTTTCAATCTGAAATATATCAGAAGGGACACAATTAAAAAATGCAAAATTTTCAGGAAACTTTCTTTCTTTATATTGTAATTAGTATTTAAAATTTCATCGCTGAGACTTTATTATTTTTCTAATTATAAAAAAATTAAAAATTAAAATGGGCTATATTTAAAAACTAATAAAGTCTTAGTTTTTTTTCAATATGTTGTGGCCAAACAATAGGGGACAACTCTTTGATGCGTTAGCATGATTTTGGCCGGAAGGGAAACAGGGTAAGGGAAGTGACGAAACTTCGAGCCATCGATCTGCCGACTTTTGAATCGATTTTGCGCGCGACCGATTCAGCTCGAATCGGTTTATTTATTTCCGATTTCGATCTATTTAAGCCGTGCCAAAAGTTAAACAAGTTCACTACTGAATTTTGTTTGCATTTTATCTTTAATTTGTGTAATTATCCGACAAATGTTAAAAAATGTTAAAAGAATCGTAAATGTTAGATGAATGCGTTTCTGATAGCTATAATAATTTTGTGTTAACTAAATTCGAATTAGAATTTAGTTATAGCTTGTATTTTGTATTTTTATTTTGTATTTTTTATGCAATAGCTTTTATTAAGCTTAAATAAATAAATAAACTATGTAGTTTAGTGACTACTGCATGATTTTGTCATCGGAGGCTTTTATTTTTTATTTCTGGTTTGCTGATTCCACAACGAGAAAGGATTAAGTTATTTAAAGAAAAATCTACAATAAGTGATACTCGAATGTGCGATTTTAAGTTTTTATACAAACTATTGTTTTTTGCTGCGAACTCAAGCCCAGTAAAACAAATCACGAGGAGTACACGATTCGACATGGAATTACTTCGAAAGTAAGTTGAATTTTGTATACAGATGTCCTAGACGTTATGCTTAGCTTGTATTAAGTTATGTTATAGCTTTCTTTCCTTATGTAATAATCGAAAACTGGAAATAAGGGTACACTTCTCACCGACTATCGACGGTGAGAAGGCTGTTCAATCTCATCTTTCACAATTATTTTTTTTGAATAGTATGCTAGTGGATTTCTGGTAGTGTTTGAAACACATGTTTGAATTTTGGCAACTTGTTGCTTTGGCCATTTGTTCTTTGGCAAGGTGAAGACAGGGAGAAAGATAAAGTTGAACTGTCAACTTTTATTTGCGGTGATTTCCGCTTAAAACGAAAAAATAAAACATTCCCAGAATATTTTCAAAAAATGTCCCCAAGATGTACATTTTTAGGGCTCAGACCAGAAACCTTCACAGAAATTTTACGAGAATGTTCTTCGTACATACTCATAAAATGCCCTGGAATCGCTTCAGAAATCAGACAGAAATGCCTGCTGGACGTATTCCTCGAATGTTTCTGGAACATGTTATTCTATTAACAAAAATAATTATTTTTGCCCTTGCAAATACGTGACACAATAGTTGTGCTTCTCTTTTACTTTCGGGGTGTATATTTTTAGTTGTGTCCGTTTCATGAGGACCCGTCAGTATTAGTACTTTCAAAAAAGACTCTTCCATTATCGCACTTTTTTTCAATTAAATAAGCAAAATTTATGAAATAGCCATTGTTGCTTAACCAAGATTTTTAACCTACAAAGGCTGTTTTCTATTATTTAATAAATTGGTTTACTAATGATCCTATATTTTTATATATAGAAACAGTTTTAATTGCTTGCAATTTCAAAATGCTGAAATAAATTGAAAATGATTAACTGATTCGATCTGTTCGATCTATGGATATCGATCTTTTTAAGGCGATTAATCGATCTATAAAATCGGAAAAAAATTACAGATCGATCCGTACTGAATCGATTTTCTCAATTCGATCCCCCATCCCTAGCTCAAAGGCGGTCCAGAGCGGGTTTGATCTTCCAACTTGAAATCACCATCCCGAAATCTCCCCATTCCACTTTTTAATCGTCCATAGCGCAGTAGCACAATCTTTATAGACGCTCTGCATGTTTTTTGCGCAGTCCCAACATTCACGCCTTTCCGAAACTTGTATAATATTAGAAGCCGAAAATGCATCTTTTCGTTCTTTATTTTGGAATTTATTTATTTATAATACAAGCCCACTTATCTAAAAGATGACCTTAGTATAAAGAACGAGAGGAAAGGCTATCGCAAGAAAAATCCCTGTACATGTGATAAGCAGTTTGCTTCTGCGGGCAAAGTGGCGACGGGGTTAAGGGAAGTGTCACCAACGATTATCAAATTGGACAAATCTGTTCGTTCAAGTTATGTTTTGCAATTTTTGTCGTCTTATGAAATCATAGTCGTCTTCGAAGTATTGAAATATTTGTGGGCATAAGTTAAGGGTTAATCAATTAATTCAATTAATAAAAAAGGGTAGGAAAAAGTTATATTATATTGAAAACGTTATTACAATATATTTCTAAAATAGCAAATTTAAAATATAATCAAAATGAGTGAGCCACTATTATATACAAGCAACATTGTAGTGCTTTCATGTTTGCAACGCACAGATCGCTTGGGCTCTACTACATATAGAAAAATGCTTAAATTTTTCCAAGTGATGTCTTTTCCTCTAGTTCTTTATTCTAAGTGTCTAACGCTCAATTTAGACGTAACATCGTCACTTGTTCAGTACATGCAACATAACGAAACAAACTACAAAACTCTGACATATAGTGTTTGCGCCATCTATAAAAATCGGGCACGAACTTATGCAATCATCCAATGTATAGCAATGTGCTAAAAAGACCTTTTCTTCCACTTAGGGTTTGTCTAGGTTAATCAGTATTTCATAGGCAAATTTTGCCTAGATTTAGGTTTCGATCGACTATTTGTTGATAAGTTTTCGGTCCTTTAAGTAAACTTTTAAATCGTACTAATAAAATATACTTATTATGAAAAAATTAAAATCAATAATATTTCATAGTAAATAAATCAACTTCAAATTGTAGGTCCACTTACAATCGTTAACTCGAATCGGGTGAAAATCTTCTCCCGCCCCATGCCCCACAAGTCGTTACGGGAACTAGAGAGAGAGAGGGAAATTTGTGAAATCGTTTTGACCGAGGTTAATTATGTATCTTTCTAAATTTCCTTTTTCTACAATATTTATAATATTTTATTCCTTATAACGTTCGGGCGTTTCATATGCATACCTGAAAGCTGGTAATTGTGTGTTAAAATTCCACAAGTGTTCACATTACCGAAGAGTCTGAGTTGCTGTAGTGCGGGATCGAATTATCGAAGAGGTACTGTATGATTGTCAAAGTTGTTTCTCTCTGGTTCCCGTAACCTCTTGTGGGGCATGGGCGGGAAAAAATTTTACCTGATTCGAGACAACGATTGCAAGTGAACCTCAGAACTTCGGGATAGAATACTGACACGTTATCATTTCCTGCACCGTCGACTGTACTTGTGTGTACTGTATGATTATTAACATTTTTGGATTTTCGCGAATTTCATCTATAGTCCCTCTAACTCAGAAGGCACACTTCTTAGGCAGGCCTAGAATCATTTGACCTATTCGCCAAAATATAACAATATATTGAGGCGAATGAGGCTCCCACACCAACATGCAAAAAAAACATTAGTAGTTAACACACGATGTGATGCCACGGAAATCCAGGAATTCTCTCCACCTCCTCATTGGAACTATCCGGAGCTGTCGATGAAGCGCCAGAGATCTGCAACGTTAATCGCCACTAGACCGCAGAGACTATCAAAGAAATAGTCACCCAAGAAGGACTTCCGCCTGCGTGCCAGTGCAGGGCACCGGCAGGGGTAGTGGAAAATAGTTTCCTCCTCCTCGTCCAAGCAGCTTCTGCAGAAGTCATTTGAGAAGATACCCAGTCTCTTCGCGTGTAGGCCAATATACCAAGGTAACATCTGCCCCTCGAAAGCAGACACTTGGAGCACCTAAGATCCAGCTTAGGCCAGATCTGTCTGGACGTATGGCACGTAGTGCGTTTGCCCATCTGTGGTTCGCTAGGTTGATTGCCCTCGTGCTAAGCAACATCTTACAGGCGGCCAGAGGTCTACCAAGAGTAGTCTTATCCGGCTGTATCTCCAGGTTGATACCACATCTTGCAAGCTCGTCTGCCACGCATTTTCCTGGAATATCCCTGGGACCCAGCACAGGTGAATTTGATACCGCTCAGCCAACTCATTTAAGTGTGAGCGAGAGCTATTAATAGCCCTAGATGTCGTTAGGACAGAATCAAGGGATAGCAAAGCAGCCTGGCTATCTGTAAGGATACAGATGTCCTTTATGGAGCATTAGCCTTATTCACGATAGAATCCATGTGGAGAAAACCCCGCCCCCACCCTGCCTTGTAGTTTAGAACCAACCGTATAAATCTGAATGGATTCCCCACAGGGAATGGTGTCCCCATCCCAGTTAAGCCTGGTTGGAATGGTCAATCTGAACCGCTTGACAAAGGAGTAGCTAGGAGTGGTATGGTCAAGATGCTCCACTTGGAGCGAAAAGGAGTCCAGAGTTGTAGAGTGCCCAACTCTAGTATTTGACCATTGAGATGCAGCTGTAAGTCGAACGGCAGCATTAGCAGCCATCTGTTTACCGATCACATCTAATGGAAGTAGATGAAGATGTATCTGCAGAGCATCAGTAGGAGTGGTCCGTAGCGCTCCGGTGATACAGATGCAGGCCGACCTCTGCACCTTCCTCAAATCGTTGAGGTAAGTGGCCTTGTCCAGTGATGGCCACCACACAACCACACCATACAACAGGATTGGCCTACTGACTGCAACATAGAGCCAGTGAGTTAACTTGGGCTGAAGGTCTCATTTCCCACCGATTCTCTTACAGGAGTAAAGAGCTACAGTTGCTTTCTTGACCCTCTCATGAATATTAGGCTTCCAGCTGAGCTTCCTATCCAGGACAATACCCAGATATTTAGCTTCCTCGGTAAAAGCCAGGCGGGAACCATTCAGATACAGAGGGTCAACAAGAGGAATTTTATATTTCTTAGTAAAGATGACCAATTCGGTCTTGTAAGGATTAACGCAAAGCCCACACCCCACCGCCCAATTGGTAAGCTTAATGAGGGCATTCTGCATAAGATCCCTTAAGACAGGCAGGAATTTGCCCGAGATAGCTATAGCGATGTCGTCCGCGTAAACAAACACTCCACAGACCTCCCCTTCCAGGATTAGAAGCAGTTTATTCACCACCAAATACGAGAGAAGAGGAGACAGCACCCCACCTTGCGGTGTGCCCGTACTCACACTCCTGGTAGCATGAGCCTCTCCCAGCCTTGAGCTGATAGTCCTGCCATGAAGCATTTGATCGATCAGCGACATAAGATTGGCGTTCACACCCAGAGAAGCTCAGAGGTGCATAGACAACAGAGATCGTTACATAGAATACAGAAGGATCAAAACGCAAAACAAACAAAAACGAGAAATTAAAACAAAAACTAGTGCGAGCAAAAGAATGAGTTACAAATTGTAGATACTCCTTTTAAGTGTCACCTGGAGACGGAGTTGGATCAATGCGTTGAGCGGCAAGACCAACTTGCCATGGGTCCCGAGTTCGAGACCAGATGACCCCGTGAGCTTTTATTAAGAAATTAAAATAACCCACTCCGTCTCTGGGCTGTTGTCTAGCTCGTAGCAATGCAAAAACAAGACTCAAGTTTCCTCACTTCCCTTACCCTAATTCCCTTTCGGCCAAAACCATGCTAACGCATCAAAGGATTGTCCCATAGGATTTCGCCACATCGTATAAAAAAAAACCTTGTCCACACTAGTATCAAAAACCTCTCCGATATCATTAGCAATATTTACATCCAAAATTTCTCGTGTAAAAGATTTACAGGAAATTATGATTTTCTCATATAACGTCTTTATTTAGGGTTATTTTATATTAAATGTTAAATATATGCATTAAATTTAGGAGTTAAATAACATGGTTTACTAGTATTAGTAAAGCTTTCATTAAATTCAATTGAAATTTGGGCTGCGACAGAATTTTATTATTTCTTTCACTACACCTGTAAAACCTGTAAGAGAACTTCGTCTAAAAGTGTTTAAGCATATTTAATTGCCGGTTACTTCATTTCTACACACGGTATTACACTTGTAATAATATTATAATGAAAGAAGAAATTATCACTATAATACATGGACTCTTTGTACAAAAAATATTTTATAAATTCATAAATATTTCAGATTAATCCCGATCTGCTCGCCTTGCTTCGCTCGATCTACTTTAGGGAAATGAAGAAGCATGAGGGAATTATGCAAGATCCAAAGCTGCAATACAATGTCATGTCCTTTTTGAAAGCAGTTAGACCTTTGAGCTTCGCTTATTAAGAAACAAGAGAGAATAGAACATGTTTGTAAATTTGTAAGTGTCTACATAGACTTAAAATAAAAATTTCAAATAACTTAAGTCGTTTTATTATTTTTAATTTAAGTTTAATTTGTCTTTTTAATTTAGACCCCTTCATTCTATTTTAACATTGCTGGCATTTCTATTTTAGCAACGTCTTTAGTTCAAATGACAATGTCGTGTTCCTTAATTAAAATCTTAAATTTATAGCTAAGTGAAAATATAGTTTTCATAAAAAATTGATAAATTTATTTGTTATAAAGGAAATTAGCGTTTAGTTCGTTAACATTTTCCATATATTTCGACCAACTGTTTTAGTTAATTTTTTTTCAAAAGTTGTAGTATTATAGGAGCCTTACCGCTGAGATAAATAAAATAGAGTTACTAGTTCATTTAAATTTTATTTGAATTCGCTCAGAGCTATTAATTTTGCAAGCTTTTCAATAGTCCAGACAAAATAGTATTCCTGTGAGGAAAGATTATAACAATTTAGCAATTTTATTGGTGAACAAGCGGTTCTCGGGGTCGGAGTACACGAATTTTGCAAAATTGGAGTTAGTCTGTTCGAGATATTCAAGGTCAAAGCGTTAAATTTTCGATATTAAGAAAAAAGGCAATATGATAGTGTTATGGGGTTTTCGGCGTCGCTGTACACGAATCTAGCAAAATCCGATACATCCGAGTTGATAAATTTAACAATTAGACAATTTTTTATAAGTACATACATAGGTGCAGCAGTAGCATATCGAAAAATTCGAGCCGTTTGAGGAACTTATCACGAAAGTATTGCATCATTGCTGAAGGGTGAAATTGTTAAACTGCGTGAAGTGAGGAGTTAGGCAATGTGAAACATAAAGCCTTGTTTGTATTGAGTTTGTGAATTTGTGAACAGACTCTCTGATGCAAATATCAGTGGGTGACCACACACAAGTGATGAGAGTCCGCAAGTAATGTTGGAAACCATCTCCTATAATGCCAAACATGATCTCTCCCATACTCAACTGCATTTCGACGCAAATCCAAAAATAAACTACTACCTTTTGCTGAAATAACCGATTCTATTCGATTTGGCATTGCTTCTAATATTTAATAAAATTGTATTGCATTTAAAAGTTGATAGAAAATTTTGTGTTTTTACTTCATTTTATACGAAAAAAATTAAAATGACGAACTTTGATGAAACGGGGTAGTATATTAATTTTCTACAAACCGACGACCAAGTCGAACTTTTGGATGTAGAATGACCTTGAACCGTCTAAACAGGCACTAAGCCCAGTAAGGACAGTTCGCCGCGAAATACGTGATGGAAGAAATCATTTTTTTTCTATTTATATGCAGTTGAAATAAATAAGTGAATTGCACAGGAAACGTGTAACAAAATGAAACAAAACTCAACCGCTCAGACTGCGATTACATGGCCTTAGTTCCAGTTGATCCGACGAATTTTTCGGATTGACTTCATCCGATTGACTTGATCCGAGGTTACATGACTTTTAATGTAACCGTGGTAAGTCGAAAATTCAGTTCGATATTGACTCAATCTTTCAAATGGTATTTTATGTTATGTTATGGCGATAACATAAAATGAAAATAAAATTTTATGAAAATTCGTATTCTGTCATGGTTGGATAAAATAATTTTATAAAACATTTTACGGGCACGTAACATAAAATATTTAGTACATTCCGCTGTGAAATCTTTTACTTTTGAATAGCTGATCGGGCGATATTTCAATAAAAATAAATATATTTCAATTTAAAGTAAAAGCGCCGGTGATTTGTTTTGGGATTCAGGATAAGGGTACCGCCCGGGAGTTGATTAGAACTCTCTTGGTTTATATTTACTTATTTTATCGATATTCATTTTTTAAACCCCGACCGGGCCAGCCCTCAAAGGCCTAGGACCGAAAAATCGGAAAAAGGGTGGTTCTCGATTTTGGGTGATAGCAAAAACAGAGAAAAGGGTGTTTTTAGATTTAGGGATTTTTGCGTAAAATCCATAAGTAATCAAAAACAAAATGAGTACGCCAGGTAAAAAAAATCGTCCAACGTGATGAACTCGCGAAAAAAAACGGAAAACACGACAAACAAAGGCAAAAACATAGTATAATTATAAATAGTAGGCAAGCTTCGAACAAAACGGTAAAAATTTCCTGGCACTTAATTCTATTTTTCATTAAATTGATAATACCGTTGAAAATAATTTATATAAACTCAAGCACAAGAACTTTCACAATGGAAATATAAATGTCAAATCGCACTTCAGTCACATAAAAGATTCATAAAATGACCTGCTGAGGTCCTTTTATGTTATGAGCTCATAACAGGAAAAATTTTATGTTATGACCATAACATAAAATAAAATTTCTCTGACAGAATAGGATTTTAGGAAATTATTTTATGTTATGGCCTAACATAACATAAAATGATAAAATTTTCATGAAAGAATACGGCCCAATATATATAAAATTGCCAAGTGTGCGAAAGCTCAATAACAACCCGCTTTGCTGTTGCGTTCGCTGTCAGCTGCCGTACAATCTGACGCGGTCCTTAATTTTAGTTTTTAGAACTAATTTTCTTGCACGTTGTACCAGCCCTACCGGAAATAACTTCAATGAGCAAAGTTAACCATTTTGGCTGTCATTTCATTTTCTGCCGGGGTTTGAGTTGGTTGGAGTATCTTGATAAAGTTCTTTTATTTAATGTGTTGTATTGTAAAAATGACTTCAAGAAAATGTCATTGGAAAATCGAACGTAAACCTGTAACATTGCTTATTGGCAAACGAGAGATTCAAGAGATATTTTCGGATTACATGTAAGTAAAATTTCTTAGTTATAAATTATTTTGTTCGAATATTACAACTGTAAAAAATATATTTGTTCAATTTAAATTATTCGTGCGGTCCAAGTTTTTCAATTTTTATAGTTATAGTAGTCTTCTTGTACCTCCGGATATGAAATATCAAATTCTTAAATTTATAGTTCAATTGAGTCATTAAAAGCATTACACGTTAAAATGACATGTGCAACAAACGTAATTCAGCCTCCACAAAGATTTGAGAAAACTACAACCTTTCGCCTCTATTAAAACCAAGTGAAGTTCATCTAAAGTCTAAGAAATCTATCTACATTTCAGAATTATCTTGCAAACCTTCTCGTAAATTAATATTAAGTGAATATAAAGTATTCCTCATCACGTGTTAATTCCAAAGTAAGAGTCTCAAAAGAAAAAAATACTGAAGTAGTTAGTGCTCATGCGGATTCATTAAGATGTTATGCATAAGTGCGAAATTGACGTAATTAATATTGAACTTAATTGGATGGATCACAGTCCTACAAAGTATAAAAGAGGATGTAAATTGTACCCTAAAGTTCCTCATTCCTTGATATTGTACTTTTAAATTCTCTAGTAAGTGTACATGAAACGTCCATTTCACCAACAGCAACAAATTTGCCTGTTGTATGTGAATTTGGTGCTGCATCGTGCTAAACATTAACAGTATGGTTAGAGCACTTGCACGTTTCTGCAATATTTGTTTATAACTACTACAAATTCATTTTGTGAAATTTCGCACTGACGGTGCCATCCAGTCTTTTACTTTTGTCAGTCTAATTAGCATTAATTTATTTGCCTGTTCGTAAGTGGAATTTGCTGTTGATTTGAATTATGCAGTAGTCTCTGCGTTTATGAACATCTTAAATTAAGGGTGAAAATCCTAGTTGTGTTCACGGCTTGGATAGGATAGTTCTTCTCCAAGTTGATTTCGAATACGTATGCAGATTTTAACGCCGGCATCTATCTATTTGGCGAAATACTTGGAAAACTTCTCACCTTAATAGTCAATATACTTCCGGTTACTTAATACAAATATAATATTCACGTGAAAGTTGCAGGAACTGAAATAACTACATCCGATTTTTGTATTCATGATAGATCGCTGATTCATATTGTAGCACTGCAAATCTGAGAAGAGTTGGCCTATTTGGAAATGTAGATTTGTCCTACAGTTGCATGATTCTGCAATTCACTGAACGAGTTGCAAATCATGCATGCTTTTATATATATAATGTACTCGTTCCTGTTATTAATTTATTTTATTCACTCTTACTGTCTGTATAGTTAGTATATATGTACTTAAAAATATAATAAAAGCAGTGCAATATGTCACGTCAATAATGATGAGTGTTCACTTTCTGAAATTCAGTGCAGAAAGATAAGAACGGCCAACTGAAAAATTACCTGCAATCTTTTAGATGAGTCTTGAAAGTGGCTCTATTAATTGTCGTTTCTTTTCAGGCAAACCTGACCTCTGGGTAGTTGCTGAAGTGATTTTATGAACGTGGAAAAAAGTGACTATTAATGGTAAGTTCCTCTACATTATACTGTTATTTTATAGAATTAAATGATGATAGCTATAATCAGAGAATACTGTGCTGATTCTATTTACTCTATAACCAAAAGGATACTGAAATTTTTACAATGTAGAATTTTGATATTTCTCTTGTTACTATAAAAGAGAACTTACGTGAAAATTTTCTTTGATTTCAGGTCATGAGTCGAACAGAAAAAAAAGCCGGTAAATATGCTGATTTGGTAATCAACAGCTATATTTAAAGGGATAAAGGAAATGCCTATCATTGAAAGGTAAGTAAATCAAAGTTTTTACATATTAAGGTGGCTTAGGTTATTAGCAAGGAACAAAACTATTTTCCGCAAGCTGAAAATCTTTAATAAATCATATGGTAGGGTCCATTTAAAAACTGCGAAAAGCACGTGCAGTGGCAGCATTCTGCTACTCATGACTCAGGAGTGACTGGTACTTAGAACATAAAGTTAAATAGGAATGGCAGTATCGCGTATGAGTTGTAGGTGTGATGGGCATCTGAGAGTATGAAGAATTGGGGAAACGTTTGAGGTAGTACCACTGACATATAGCTATGGACCGATCGTATGCTATTTCATTTTGAGACAACTTTTGTTACGAGTAGTGGGAAAACTTTTTTGCCTGCATTTTTATTTCGAGTATTTTGCTTATACTGTCGAGAGAAAAAACCATTATTATATACAGATTAAAATGCCTTCCCTGAAATTATTTTTTGTGATATACTATTTCTCTTCGTATTTCTTAAAATAAAATTTAGAAATAAATGGTTATATTCCTCCGGAATGTGCTTAACCAGAATGAGAGCAGAGATATTTTTCCTGTATATTCCTCTATTTCTATCAAATGTGCTTTCTTGTTTTGAATGTGACACCAACATAAGAACACAATTGTATTTGCTGGCGGCAATTTAAAATCGAGAATTTAATCGAAAATATTTTAAATCGGCGGGCACTCATATATCTGAAATTATGAATATAATAAATATTGTAGTGCCTTACACGAAGTATAAGACAGTGATTAAAATTAAAGAAAGGAAAATTCGAACTTAAAGACAGAACATTCCCAGAGTCTTCATGTTGCTAGATCCGAAATAGCTCAATGAACTGTCTGCGAATTTAGCTTTTAGAGTTCAATGCAATGTGCTTATAGGGAAAAGGATAAACATTCAAAAGTGTTTCACTTTGCTGCATGTAATTTTGACAGAACTATCCGTCCATAGTTATAAGTCATTGGGTAGTACTGTCCCCTTATCTTTGTTTACATTTTTAATGTAGCCAAATGTAGCGTTGCCTCTATTTTCACTGTCGGCTCGCGGATAATTTTTCAGAAGGGGGGCGGCAACATATATTTTTCGATTTAAAATAAAAATATTTTACCCAAAAAAAACATCACTTTCTAAAAATCATAATTGATGTACGTACAAGAGTTTTATTGGTAAACCACTTTTTGAAGATCAGTTACCACAAATGACTCAAAGTAATAATCATTACAGTGCATTGATCAAGCTTATTGCAGAAAGATACTTAAAGACAAGGTATTTCTTCTTAGCAAAAAGTCCCTCCAAAAAAGTTACAATCCGGCAGAAATTCAACAAATTGGTCTTATTCAGAGACATGTAGACTTTTTAAATCCGTCATGGAGAACGTGGAACAGTTTAAATGCATAAATTATAGAAAATTTCAGAGCGCTTCACAATTGTTTTTCTAAATTGTGTTAGATCGTATTATAATTAGAAAATCTATTTCATCTTTGCGTACATTTTTAAATGTAATTTAATAATAAAACTTAAAACATAAATATTAGTTTGTTTTGAATTAATACAATTTGTAATTATTCAAAAGATATATCAGCCCCACTTCAAAGAATTTCAGCATACTGCAATTCATGTTTAGCTTTATGTTCTAAGGGACAAGGAAGTAGCTAAAGGAGCAGAAATCATGGCAATTTTAAGCTTGTGTGAGGTTACAATCTCATGAAGCGCAAAGCAGGCGTGTAAATTATGTATATTAATTGTGGATTTTAGTCGTAATCACAAGTTTAATTAAAATTTTGATTCACATACAGTACAATTACGATAATTTTAACTAATTAAAGCCGGGTTGAATTACTCAAATAATTGCAATAATCAATTCATTTTAACTTTCATTGACATTTGCTTTTCTTTTTTTTAATGTGTTGATTTTTAGTTGCTTAAAAGTACTCGGGTTTTTTTTTATTTATTGCCATATTTCGGAGGTCTCGTAGTGCTTCGATATTATCCAGTGGAGCTGAATTTTGCATGAATCATCATTTGAAGTTTTTTTTTTAAATTTTAATAGCTTGTTCAGTCTTTCACGCCTAGCGTATTATTTATAGTTTCAGGAATAAACTTCGTTATTATTATACCTAAGTTACATGACAAACTTAAAGCAAACCGAAATCAGTTTGAACTGAATTCACAATTTGGGTCCATTGTTACATGATGCATTTAAAAATAAAGTTTGAAATGTTATATGAGTTGGTCAGCTGTCAGTTCGGTAATTTAAAATATCTTGGAATTGAGAAACATAACGGTTAAAAAAATGTTTTCCGTTATTAAGATTATCATAACTGACTGAACCATAAAAATAGAAAGTCTGAGGGTTAAAAAAAATACTTAGAACTTCTTTGTTTTTGGGAAGTCGGTTAAGGGATCATTCTGGTTTAGGCGGTCAAAAAACGGCTCTTTTCATAAATTTTTTAGGAAGGAATTGTTATAAATAATTATAAATAGTTTATTTGGGTCAACTAATACACTCTTAAAGTACATAGAAAAAAAAATTTCACTCTTATACTTCAAAATGGCGGCTGAAGGTAACTCCGTGAAAAAAAGGTAGTTCGCTGGCGGTACCTTAGAATAAAGAACTAGAGGAATGGACATCATTCGGAAAAATGTAAGCATTTTGCTATATGTAGTAGAACCCAAGCGATGTGTGCGTTTCGACAAGAAAGTAGTAAAATTATGCTTGTATACAGGAGGGGCCAACTCATTTTGATAATATTTTAAATTAGGTGTTTTTAAAATATAATATATTCTTATAACACTTTTAATATAATATAACTTTGCCCGAACATATTTTATTAATTTACTTAATTTTACTATTTAAAAACACTTTGCTTATGCCCCAAATATTTCAGTATTACGGAGACGACTTTGATTTCAAGGCGACATTCGGTCCAATTTGACATTTCAGGCGTCATTCCCCCTTCACCCACTCGCCACTTGGCCTTGAAGCAAAAATGCTTATCACACGTACAGGGTTTTTACTTAAGATAGCCTTTTCTCTCGTTCTATATTCTAAGGGCGGTACTGATATCTCGATAATGGCTCATCTAAAATGAAAAAATCAAAATTGTTTACATTCAGTATGTGTGTAGCTCTAGCCCGAACTACGGATATTAATTTTTATTAATAAATAAATGGCGGACATTTAAGAAAAAATTTCGAAAAATTCGGGGTTTTTTCATTGTTTTTGGGCCAATAAAAATAGTAAAAATCAAAATTTAAATTTGATTGTAGTTCAGGCTAGAGCTGTTTATGTGTACAATGTGGTTATTATTTCATGAAGATCGGTACAGTGGTTTCGGAGAAACCGTAAAAACATAGTTTTGAGAAAAATATGTTTAAAGTTTTTTTAATTGCACTCAGGTAGTGGCAACGTAAAGATCGGAAAAAAATATAGTTTGACTGCTCCGATCATTTTAATTTGTCAACAAAATGCTTTTAGATATACCTATATACTTTTGAAAAATGCAAAAAAGAAAAATCGATTTTTCGAAAATTATAAACCAGAATGATCCCTTAATAAAAAGACTTCTTTACTATTGGTTTTTAGTTACATGTACATCAAACCGAAAAGTGTACTCACATAAACAAAATTTTTAAACCAAACTCGCTTGACTTTCAGTGCACTTTTCGGCTTAATATCTGATTACATGCCAGTACGAAAATTGAAAAGTGTTCAGTTGCAACTCAGTTTGTCATGTTACTTCGGTATTAATCCATCATCACTAATAAGTTCTTCGGCTTTTGGGTGGGAGGGAGTGTTGACCGGCAACAAAATCGCACTCTTTGGTAAGTCGACATTATTCCATAAACTTTCTTACCTTTTCACAAAACAAGAATGTTGAGTAAATTAAACAAACTTAATAAGTTTATGAGAGACAAAGTTGTCGTGGAAGAAGGATTTAAAAATTTCGCCTGTCACCTAACGACATTTCGCAGGATTGGAAATCATGTTTTTAAAAGCTCGTGGGATCCGTGATATTCCTATGACGAGAAGTTGAAGCTTATGGTTTCCAGAGGCATTTGCGCATAACATGGTCTTTCTCCCTTGCGCCGCATTGGTTCCCTTGAAATGAACTAGTGTTTTGTTTGGAAGAGCAGACTCATCCCCACTGCAGTATTCATCTAAAGTTTCTTCAATTTTTGTATAAAACGCGTCAATAAACTCTCCCACATTTTCTGGTTTGTTC
The DNA here is from genome assembly GCA_964036015.1 of Leptarthrus brevirostris. NCBI lineage: Eukaryota > Metazoa > Arthropoda > Insecta > Diptera > Asilidae > Leptarthrus > Leptarthrus brevirostris. The sequence goes on along the minus strand of OZ038372.1, from coordinate 113,764,268 downwards.
GACAGTTTTTCACCACAAATCTTGATTAGCCGTATCCCATGACCCTTTTTGAAATTACCATCCATCCACTACTTCCAGTAAAATTAGTTTAGTACACTTAAAAAATTTCATTTGATTAGTTCGCCTTTTCGGCTAAAAGGAAAGAATAAATTTGAAAAGGGAATTTTTCTCTGCTTCAGAAACTTTTGGCCTTTTCCATTTTTAACAATTCAGCTAATTTTAGCGTTCTTTCTCAGATGAATTTTAGCCTCGTTTTTTTAGATAAGAAATTGTAGATTTGTCAATGCCATATCGTCGGCCTAATGTGAAAAGTGCACAACTAAAATTTAGCTGGATTTGGAATATGGAAATGAATTTCGCACAACTCCAGTATTTTTCTACTGTTGCTGCTTCTTTTAATACTAATGTATAAATGCATAGTTCTGTTTACTTGTTAAATGTGTGTTAAAATTACCGAGTACACTCTCTGACCATAAATTGAAATTACAGAGAACATAGTATATCTGTGTGGGTGAAATTATCACGATTGTACTGTATTATACTTTAAAATTATAATTTAAAGTTTATTAAAAAAATAATTCGAATTTTTACAAAACCTTCTTTGGGTAACTTTTCACGTGCCCGCCGCGAGTTCAAAATGTACAAAAACAGCTGGAACCTCAAGACACTAAGTGACAGCATAGCCTACATCATATAATTAGGAGGCGGAGTAGGATCAATTGGTTAAGCGGCCGGCACGACGGGTTCGAGACCAGATCTCCCCGTGAGTTTTTAAATACTGAATTAAAAAATCCACTCCGCGTCGTCTAGCTTACAGCAGTGCAAAACTAAGACTTTCAAGTTTCCTCACTCACCCTAATTTCCTTCCGACAAAGCCATGCTAACGCATAAAGGGGTTGTCCCCTAGGCTTTGGTTACTCCTTCGTCAGTTAGTGAGTTTTACCTTTAAACAGGTAAAATGTTTTAAAAGCTCTCAAGACACTCATTTGGCATTTACAGAGCATTTCGGGTATACTATTTTATTTACTTTGAAGCAGAACAAATAATTTTTTCATAAAAACATAGTTAAGGCGTTAGGACCAATTTAAATGGAAATCATCTGACTTCTCCGATAAGAAGCAATGTGAATTTGATGTAAATTCAGCCCACTTGGCCTCTACTTTCGATTTCAGATATGTTTTGAACAGTTTCGCATATTAGAAATGAGTTCTGAGAATAACCACGAAGGATTGGGGAGCTGCACAATTCGTCAGACAAAATTTTGGTGAGAATGGGGGTTTGGGTTGAACCTTATTTAATATTTTTAATTTTATATCTATTACGACATTTTGAAGGCGGTGCAGATCAAACAAACCAAACAACTACAACAAAAGTATTTAATCGTAGTTTTATTTGTTTAATTTCCATCGACTTCAAAATGTCGTAATAGATATAAAATTATTTAATATTTTTTGTTCAACTTTTTTTTTAAAACTATTTTATCTAAAATAATTTTCCGTATTACTGAGCAGGAGTGTGCACTTCAAGTCAAAGAGCGATAGCTTTAACATTACATGCACTTGCGAATCTTGTACGTTTTTATAGCCAGCCATTGTTTTAGAAATATTTAATCCATGATCTTTAGTTCATTGATCCGGTAATGGCCGAATCGGAAAAAAGTCGCCTCGGTTCAAAATGGATTTATCAAATTCTGTTTTGCTACTCCTCGTATTATAATTTGATGGTTAAAATTAATGATGAGTGTTCACTTTCTGAAATTCCTTGCAGAAATATAAGAACGGCCAACTGAAATTATTTGCAATTTTTAGATCATCATTAAAAGTTACTTCAATAAATGCCATTTCTTTTCAGGAAAACCTGCCGTTCGGAATGGGATACTGTCGTGAAACTTAATTAATATTACTGGTAAGTTGCCGTGCTTTCTGTTATTGCTATTTTAAAGAATTAAATGATGATCACTAGAATCCGAGAATACTGTGCTGATTTTACATACTCATAACCAAAAGGATACTGAAACAACTTAAATATAAAATTAAAATTTTATTAATATAAAAAAAAGTTAAGAGAAAATTTTCTTCAATTTCAGATCATAAGATGAAAACGAAAAATGGCGGGTGCGGATTGGTACACAGGATAAAGAAATTATTTTCCGTTTAAATAAAGGTTAGTAAATAAGCTGTTTTACATTCGTCGAATAGTTTTCTTACAAACGTAGTTGTTAAACAGGTTGCATTAAAGTTCCTTGTTACTCGCGCTATTTATAAGTGACAGAAAACCCTTGAAAATTTAACCATATAAGTATTGAATTATGTTTGCTCGTAATAATTTATACTGTCTGAATACCCGCATCAACTCCATCGCTTCAGGAATATTGAAGTTTATGAAACCTTATTGTAAATTTGGGGACAGCACAATATATGCTGCATTTGAAAAATGATTCAATTATTTTTTTTAAATTGCTTCGGTTCCACAAATTTCAATTTATATGTTAGAATTAGAGTTTGATATTTTTAGATTTTTAAGACTTTTTCTGTCTTTCCTCCTACAGTCCTCCAAATCAATTTGTAATGCAAGTTGTTCCACCCTCTCGAGGCGCAAACCAACAGTTTCAATAAATTGAGCGCATGTCCAAAAACTGTTGTGGCAACAGAAAATTTTCATAGCAACGATTAATGAATAAATGTGTCAAATTTGTGCGCGTGATCTGTTATTCTCCCATGCCCCCGGAACTTGCATCTAAATCTTATAGCAGGAAGCGCAAAAAGCTCAAAGTTTCCGAATTTTCCTTATGGGTGTGAATGTGTTAGTTGTCCCCATCGAAGCAGTAAATTTGTGACTCATTCGAAAGGGGCACTTTTTTAGTTTAAATAATGCAGTTCTACCGTTGGTTTTTAACGACAGTTCTCTGAAGTCTTTATCTTTTGGAAACCTAAATTACCAAAAAAATTAGAAATATTTTAATATTTTTAAAATTTTATTAGAGCCAGCCCCCAGGCAGAACTGAAACAACCAAGGCGAACCAAAACTCTGATGTATCTCAAATGTTAACAAACAAACACCATCAAGAGAAGCACTTATTTTAGAATCTTGAACACAACAAAAAGGTCAAATAGCAAGCAAAGAAAGCTTAGAATATAGAACTAATAAGGAAGTGCCATAAGCTGGCATACTTACTTCTTTAAGTAGTGCAATAACCATTTCTTGTGTGAGTGCACCATTGAAGTAACAAATTTAGAAATTTGGTAAAGGGGTCGGGAAAAATATACAAATACCCTCAATTAACTATTTAGTAATTCACCCAATTGCTTTCAACTATTAATTACGCACATTTTAATCTTTTAGGAATCAAAATTTATATAAAGGAAGAAGAATTGTGCGTGCCCCTTCAAAAAACATAATCAAAAACTGCCTTTGAACGATTAAAAATGAAAATATTTCAGATGTAAACAACCCGAAAATTGTTATAAAAACTTTTATTTATTATCACTTCCAGAATTTCACTTTTTTTTTCGACAATTCAGACAGGCAACAACCATAAGAATTTAGACGTAAACTAAAACCTTTCTCCAAAACGATATTTTTGGCGAATTCCAGCGATTATTGTCACAGCACAAAACACAGCGGTTTAGACAAATACCACCGAAAGCAAAAGTTGACAGCTCAACTTAGTGAACTTCACCTCCTTCCCTGTCTTCACCTTTTTAGCGAGCAAACCTAGCTGGTCTCACGTACATGGTTCATACACGTAATGGCCTATCCTGCTTATTCTATAATCTAAGAAAGAAAGGTTGGCTTTTGTATATTTTGAACACGCAAAAGCATACGTCTGGTTTAAAAACAAGCAGTTTTGCACAATTCCTACCCTGTAGTTCGAAACTGCATTTGATGGATATAATGTTAAATTTCTAATTGTATTTTCTAGAGATGGGAACCGAATCGAAAAGTATCGATACTTGGCATTGCAATAATATATCGGCATCTTTCGGTACTTAGATAAAAATATACCGTTGAAGAAGTATCGATACTCAAAAGTATTGGAACCATATGGATAAAAGATTTAAAAAATTATATATTGTGTAGAAATTACAATTATCATCTTATTAGACAACTTTATCCTTGAGAAATATCAAAACATTGATTTGCTCAAAAGATATATGCATTTGATTGATAATTTGTTTCAAATGAAAACACATCTCAGCGGGTGATTTCATTTATCTGAATAATGAATGAATAATTTGAATTGAAGAAAAACTAAAAACGCAGATAAAATAAAGAACAATAAATTTTTATTTCAATAGAAAACTATTTTTAGCTTTTGCATACTGCCACACGAGTAGAGATTGGACCCATACACCAAATAATGAGACGGTGTGTGCTGGGCTGTCAATACTTCGAGTATTGAAAGAAAAATATCGAGGATCAGTAGTATCGGGGGCTGGTAGTACCGATTACAAAACCGCGAAGTATTGAAAGCAAAGTATCGATACTCCGGTATATCGATACAGTATCGCCCATCTCTAGTATTTTCTGCTAATGGTAGTGTTATTTTCTGTCTCAAATTACAGCATATGGTCAAATTTCGTGTGGCAATTTTTTCAAGAAAATAATTGAAGTATTAAATGAAAAAATAAATAACTTAGATAATAGAATTATAGTAGTAACGGCTATGAGTTATTTATGTAACTGTTTTACTGTGCTATCTTAATGGTTGTAATACAAATAGACACTGACTCGAATCGGTACGATTTTAATAGTAGAATTTCTAATGATGATAAAATAAAATAAAGTATAGTTCATTTGAAATATCATGAAAATAATTTATTTCTCTGAAATCAGTCGATAACGCTCCCTTAAAACACAGTTTTTATTTATAGTATAATAACGCATTATTTTCTATTTTTCAGTGCAAGGTCGTCCTGCAGGTTAAAAAAATGTATTTATATACAACCAGCAACCGCTTGAAGGTAAGTTTATAATTTTTGCTACAAATGGCTAGTAGGCTAAACATAGCGATCATTTAAGCTGTGCAAAGAAAGTTATTGATTTTTAAATTTTATGTTAGTGACTTAAGTTTTTAAAATCTTTACGAATTATAAACGAATTTGACGTACAAATGACATTCTTCTGAGCTTAAATGGTGTGATTTCGGCCCCACATTAAAAAATGGAATAAAGCACAAACGTTAAACAGTTCTGTCTGCTACTATTCTAGTTCGATTTATTTATAGCACAAGATAATATTATAAATTTACGCTTTGCATTTTTTTTAATGTGGTTGCTAATTCATAGTATTCAGTCTAATGGTGGCCTAGTAGCATCATTACATCAGCATAGGTTGCATACCGTAAAGTTGAATAGATTTGTTAAAGACGTATTTAAAAAAGTTTTATGATGATAAACTTATAACCTATCAGGTTCCCTCTTCTGAGACGAACCCAAATAAAACTCGTGCTGTTAACATAAATCTGATCTACTTTACTAGATACTTTTTCTTTTTAAAATGAGCAAGTTCTAACGATGATTTCTTTCTTTTCAGGATATCAGCATTTGTGACAGAGTTGGCAGATTATTGACATTAGTTCTTAAATTGAAATTATGAATAAAACTTTCAAAAACTATTAAACTTCTTTTTAATTAACATGCTTTCGACATTTCAGCTGTTTTTTATAAACTTTTTATAAATTCTTTGGTTTCTTTTTTCAAGTATAGAATCGTTAGACGCAATTAGCATTTTTAACCGACCGAAAACTAAACTCGTAATGCGTGCACTGATTTGGATATGTATATAGTATACCCCATTGCTTATGAAAAAAAGTGTGTGTTTAGGGGGGGGGGGGGATAGTCGAACTTCTTAACGTGTGGACCAATTTTGAATATGTTACCTCACTGATACGACAACAATTTATGAGGTGGGGAGGCGTTACCCCATTTTTTAATTCACACCTATTTGTAAGATTTCTTTTTATTATGTACAGTATTATCTCTCAGTGCTACTTTATGGAAAAATAATAAACATTTTGAACCTAGTGACTACGAAGTCACAGGGATATTTCTAGCCTGTGTTTGGGTTCTGTCACAGCCTACTCTAGATAGCCCGGAAAACAAGACAGTTCGGCCATTTTACCACCACCAAGCGTATGAAATACAGAATCCGACGGATTCGGAGTACTATTTTAAAGTCGCATAACGTCGGAGTGTGAATAAATACTTCAAATAAAAATTGTAACCGACTTCACAAAAAGCGGTAAAAAGCATAAAATAATTTTATATCTATTACATTTTGAAGTCGCTGCAAATTAAACAAACCAAATAACTACAAAAGTATTTATCGTCCTTCCTTATGATTCCGTGATCACGTTCAGGTAGTTCTATGTATTATCTTCAATTGTGGTTGGGTAGTTGTTTAATTTGCACCGACTTCAAAATGTAATAGATATAAAATTATTTTATGCTTTTTAGCGCTTTTTGTGAAGTCGGTTACAATTTTTATTTGAAGTATTTATTTCACACTCCGACGTAATGTGACTTTAAAATAGTACTCCGAATCCGTCGTATTCTGTATTTCATACGCTTGGTGGTGGTGAAATGGCCGAACTGTCTTGTTTTCCGGGCTTGTATCTAGAGTAGGCTGTGACAGAACCCAAACACAGGCTAGAAATATCCCTTGTATATATACGATGCGGCAGGGCTTGTGCCGCAAAACCCGTACTTCTCGTAAATAGAACTAAAGCAAATTTTGGGTGCGTTCAAGAAGTCAGTCAAATGCGCATTTAGTTTCAACCCTCATGCAAAGGCAGCCTGTATAAACATGCGAATGTATACAAAATGTAGTCAAAACAGACTACTGGGATAAACGATTAAATGCAAAAGGAAGGTTTGTTTGACTGTCTAAAAATATTTCTAGAAATGTTGAATTTGATATCATAACCCTATAGTGCTTGTCTTAACAGCAATTTGAGCAATAATAACACCTTTTTAAAAAGACGAAGCTTACAAATTAGAAACATTTTTGATTTTTCACCCAATTCTGTATCGTTTTCGAATAATTCAGCACTTAAAGCAGATAGTACACTAGAGTACAGAATAATACAATAAATGCGCAGCTAATTTGCAGCAATGTCAAATTGATGGAGCGAATGCAATGCATTTACATCGTACATAAATATCAGGGCCCGTATTTGGTTTCTCGACTCGATTGATCGAGTCGACAAAATTCTTCTGTCGATTTGTGTACTATTTGGTATTTGGCAACTCGGTCGAATCGACAAAAAAGAGTTACCATTTGAAGCATCAAATTTTTATCTAAATTATGAATTGTAACTAACTTATCATCTATTTTAACTGTAAAATTTGTTCTATAATTGGTGTTAATCTGAAAATTTTAAAATATTCGTCGGTTAGTTCGGTTAATTTTAAACAAATGTTGTGAATGGACTCAATCGGGATACATTTTCTGCGGGATAAGGATGACGAAATGAACGAAAGAGTGCATTTCAAATCACGACGAGATTCATCCAAACCCTTATCATTACGAGACTCTAGGTAAAAACAACAAGTTTACTACAGTGACTCGTACTGAAGCTCATCCACTAGTATATCTCAATCTCACTTTCGAGGAGAAAAATCACACAAAAGTAAAACTTGGGAAAAATATATTTTAGATATAACTCTGGGTACTTTCATTAATGCATGTTTGCGCATATTTGCTTTTGCATAAAGTTCATTAAAGCAAGAAATCAAAACATGCGTTTGCACAAGGTTCATTAATTCAAACGTGCGAAGCAAATGAGCGCAAGTTCTGCATACATTTTTAACTGCGTGCGGCTCTTATGTTTAAGAAGAATGAAATTTTAGGAAAGCCAACGCTGAACGCCGGTTCTGCTTTTATTTACTAGTATTTAGTTCATATTAAAATGGGTACTGTAATTTAACTAATTGTAGAAATAATTAATACCATTTGTAATTATGGCCAAAGAAGTTCACTAATGCATGCATGCATACAGGTGCAAAATAGCTTGTTGCAAATGTCACGAAAGCAATTTCTTGCATTTGCACATATTTGCGCACGCAAATATGCATTAACGAAAGCACCCAGTATTTGAATATGTCATAAAAAGAAAAAAATTAGACCATTTCATCAATAAAAAATAAAATAAAACAATTTTATGAGAAAATATTAGCTCACAATGAAACTCATCTCACAAAAACTGGAGACAAAACAATCGGTAAACTTTTATTTTATTGTAAACTTGTTTACTTAAGGGGAAGTTCTCATCAAGCGACCAGAATATTATAAGAATAATAATGTCATGAAAATTGTTTATATTTATTGTATCGTGACCGTCTCAAAAAAAGGTGACTTATCGGTCTCCACTGTAGCATTTTTAAAAATTATCTGAAATCCAAAAGCGAATTTTTTTTATAAAAAATATATTTGCTGGAGGTTGTACCAACAATATCAATAAAAAAATGGCGGGCATGCAATTTTTCGGTACCGTTTTTTTCGCTCTTTAAAGTGCTATATATAAAAAAAACACCAAATATCTGCATTTAGGTCTATCCTCCAATAAATTATATGAACTTTAAAATATAAAATAAAATAGTAATCCATTGAGTAGTTTTTAAGTTGTCGTGGAGGCCGATATAAAAAACATCGTTTTTCAAGAAACGCTTAAAGATTTTGTTATCGCACAAACTATATCTTCGCGTAAAAAAGTGGGTCGAATTATTATACAATAACTTTTTTCTGAAATTAATTTCCGTCAAACGGTTTGGTGAATATATTCTGCACATAATAGGATATCAAAAAATGAAATAATAAAAAAATTCAGATCGGGTTTCATCTGAACCTCCCCTTAATATCAGTCGGTGTCTGAATTGTGAAAGTGTTCTATTGGAATTGTAAACAAGGTAAAGGGTCGGCAAAATGGGCAAAGTTCTGTCGAAGTGCGAAAATTAGTAATTTTCCACTACAAAAATAGAAAATCGCAAAGGGAAATTGAAAAATGTGTAAACTGTAGCCGTGCAACGGTACAATCAATTATTATTTAGTTAGAATTAGATTTAACCCTTCTAACTCAGAAGGCGCACTTCACAGGCAGAAGTCAGGAATCAATTGACCTATCCACCAGAATATAACAAAATATTGAGGTGAATGAGGCTCCCAACACCAACACCAACATGCAAAAAAAAACGTTAGTAACCCAAAACCCAAAACACACCCAAACAAAACAATCACGGGTGCACAGGCAACAGAGGACGTTTAAGCCAAGAACCGAGGAAGAAGTTATATGTCCGGTCTTGCGATATTTTCAAATTTTGTCACTACTTTCATTACATAGCATATTCGGTAAATGTCTAGATGAAGGGGCCGTCGGTGGGAGGAGGGTGGATAGTGGCTGGAAAGGAGGGGAAATGTCAAGGTGAACGGGGGGGGGGGGGGGGAGTAGTGGGTAGTCGGATGACTTCATTATATTATATAGAAATCTCAACGACAGCAATTTAACGCTAATCCTGTTTCAGTTGTAACCAAAACCGAAAAGTTTATATCTACGTGGTTTTTAACCGCAACCGAAAATGAAATTTTACGTTTCGGTTCTAACCGGAACCGAATTGAGAAAATTAATTACGGTTAAGGTTGTTGCACTTGCGGTTTAAAAAACCCAATTTAGTTTCGGTTGATCGTAACCGATTTATAACTTCGGTTGTGGTCCCATTTCGATTCCCTGGCTGCAAACATCACCAACATCATTAGCAAACCTACACATGCAGTTAATGGGCTCAAACATACCGTACCTAGAACGCCAGAAAGCTATCTGTAAACTTGAATGGTTGGAAGAAAGTTCCGCACTGTCAATCTTTCCCTGCAGAAGTTGGTGCAGAAAAATTATATCAGCAACTCAGCGACGCTTCTAGACGCTCTTTTATTGTAGCGGTCCCAACCGCTCATCATATGGAGGCAGAATAAGAGGGTCACTGTTTAATGTGAGATCCGTAAAACGGAGACCAAACCGGACCAGCATACTTCAGCAGAGGTCTAACAAAGGATGTATAAAGATGAATTCTTATGTGAGGGCTAGGAAATTTCCTGGACCATCGGAGGATAAATCCCAGCAAAGAGTTGGCCCTGGCGATATTATTAATGTGGGGGATGAAGTTAAGTTGTCTATCAAGACACACACCCAATTCCTTCACTCCTTCCACCCGTTGAATAAAAGTACCTTGAAACTTGTAGGGTAGGAATTCTCACGAAATTTGTTGTTTCAGACAACCTGGTTGCCTTGTAAGTACGCAAAATTGTAAAACTGTGTAGAGCTTGAATTTAACAAGTGTGTGTTCAATCGGTTGAAGGGGAATGCCAACCGTTTTACAAAATTTTTACTCATGGCAGTCCAAGCGCTATGAAGTGTCAAAATCACACGCCAGCTCCCAGCCAGGCGACTGAGTATTTAGATGCAAGCTCCGGGGAACGGCATGGGAGAATTACAGATCATGCGCACAAACTTGACATATTTATTCGTTGCTATGAAATATTTTTCTGTTGCCACAACATTTTTTGGGCATGGGCTTAATTTATTAAAACGGTTAGGCAACCAAATTGTGTGAGAATCGCTACCCTGAAAAGTACGATAGTTGCGGGACCTCGAGAAGGTCATAACCTGACATTTCCCAATGTTTAATTTAATATTATTATTGCCACACCAGCTATAAAATATGTGTAGGTCCGATTGCAAGATTTCACAATCCACAAAATATTTGATTGGGAGAAAAATCTTGATAATAAATAAGAATTTTACTTTTTTGAAGTAAATAAGTGATATCATCAATAGATAAGATGAATAACAAAGGACCAAATTGATTACCCTGGGGAACGCCAGAAGGAGCCACAAAAGCATCAGAGAGGACGAAATGAAAACGCATTCTATGTCCTATTGGATAAATACGACTTAATCCATGCCATGAGTGGGGGCGGGAAACCCAACTTGGCCAATTTGAAAATGATTATAGAGTGAGACAGCTTATCAAAGGCCTTACTCAAGTCGGTATAAATGCAGTCAGTTTGGCAGCCATCCAAAAATCCACCCACATTGCAAGAAACAAACTCCAACAAGTTGGAAACCGTGGACCTACCCTGAAGGAACCCATGCTGCCGGCTAGAGATTAAACCCCTGCACCTCATGTACAATTGAGATTGGATCATCTGTTGGAAGAGTTTTGGAATGCAAGATAAAATAGCAATTGGTCTGTAATTAGCAATTAAAAAATATAGAGACTGGAAGAGTTGTAAATAAAAGGAGAGAGAATAAGCCCGAAAACGGTATTTTCACCTCGCGATGAACGATTCGTTCTTAGGAAAGTGAAAGAAAATCCAAGATTGATTCCCCTAAATTAACTGCAGAGGTAAAAATTTATTTAAAAAAAAGATGTCAACCCCGAAACTGTGAGAAGAGTTCTTCGAAGAGTCGGTTTTAATGGTCGTGCTGCTGCCCGCAACAAGCCGTTAGTGCCAAGATTGGAGTTCGCAAAGGAATACATTCGTAGACCCAGACCTTCTGGGAAAAGGCAAATTTAATAGCAAACCTAAAAATTAGTTATTCAAACAGGTTCTTTTCACTGCCGCGAGCAAGTTTAATGTTTTCGGCTCGATGGAAAAGAACAATTTGGCGGAAAGTTAATGAAGAGGCAAATGTATGTAACCTTCGCTCAACTGTTAAGCATTAAGGCGGTTCTGGCTTAGTATGGGGCTGCATTCCTGCTTCAGGTATTGGGCAGCTGCAATTTATGGAAGGTATAATGGACAAGTGGGTATATCTAGACATTCTTAAAAAGAATGTTAAGCAGAGTGCGTAGAAGATCGGAATTCCAGAGTCATTCCATTTCTATCAGAACAACAATCCTAAACTTACATCAGGTATTGCAAGGGAGCGGCTGCTCTACAACTGCCCAAAGGTCCTCATAACCCCGTCTCAATCACCTGACCAAATGTAATAGAACATTTTTAGTTACAAAATGAGCTACAATTTTCTCATACTTTTATGAATTATTTTGTTTCATTGATCAAATGTTTTACATTTTTAGGACTTATTCAAATAGAGTTATAATATATCTAAAATATATTTTTCCAAATTGAACTTTTGTGCGATTTTTCTCCTCGAAAGTGTAAGATATACTAAGGTCAATATTTAGGTTATTCTAATAGAAATGAGAAACTTTATTTTAGTTAGATTGGACATTTAGTTTAAATGACTTTGATGGCTAAGTAATTATCGTTGCAACTTATTTCTCTTTTGTGCAAATGACTTAGATTGTTTTCCCCTGTTCTACCCCTGTAATGTTTTGCTATTTCTAGAGTTTTAGGGCTGCAGAAAGTCAATTGCAATTACAGTGACACAATTGTAATTACGGATAAAGTAATTTAAAATTATTAAGCTCAACGCAAAAAATTGCTCGGGTTTAGAAGGGGTTGGGCTTTACAAGTGATTCGGGGTCGCAGATTTCACAGTAGTTTTTCTAGGGTGACGAAGAATGTTTATACCAAATTTGCAGTGGATTCTTCTTAAAATTATCAAGGTATAACACTATAACTGCCCGAGTTTGAATCGATAGCTTTAGGGCTTATTATTGAAAGACTGAAACAAAGGCGTTATAATTTGTGTAGATGACTGGACTACTATAACAAAAACCCTAACTGAACGTTTTCCATATGTTTACCAGCCTGTGAAAGATGAACATTGCTAATAAGTCTATCTGCAAATATTATCTTTAAAGTAATCAAGAGGGTATTTTAATTCAACACAAAATTATTTCAAGAACAATTATTTTAATTCGCCACAAGAATAAATTGTAATCTTTTGTGTTGGAGTTCCACTTTTAGTTCCGCATCGCTCGATTTTCCTTACTACATCGGCTCCACTGATGACGTGCCCAAAGACAACATGTTTACTATCGAGCCAATCCGTTCTATAAAGACAGTTTTAAAATTTGTTGAACTATAAATTAAAGCATTATTTGACTACATACTTTGTCGTACAAATAAAGAATTGGGATCCATTTGTATTTGGACCTGAATTTGCCATAGAAAGTGTACCAAATCCTGTGTGTTTAAGGGTGAAGTTTTCATCGGAAAACTTCTTTCCATAAATTGACTTTCCGCCAGTTCCGTTATGATTTGTAAAATCGCCTCCTTGACACATCTAAAATAATAAAAGCGGTTACTTCTGCAAGAATTAATTCTTAGACGATACTTACAAATTCTGGTATAACTCGATGAAATGTGCTACCCTTGTAACCGTATCCTTGTTCGTGCGTGCAAAGAGCCCTAAAGTTCTCAGCAGTTTTCGGTACTACGTCAGACCTAAGGAGCATTACTATCCGCCCAACATCGTTTCCTCCAATTCTCACATCAAAATAAACTTGAGGATTACGTTTTTCAGGTTTCGATATAATAGCTGTACTGGATTCATTTTCCTTTAATTCAAAATTCATATGTAAAAATAAAGAATTTAGTTGTAAATTATTTAGATACTTCTTGTTCCGACTTTTCATCAGATGCGTTCTTCTCTAATGTAGCACCAGCGTGTTTTTGAAGCCAATCATCATCAGCCCAAACAGGTTTTATGCTGCCTTCTTTTACTCTTACAGGTTTTGCCAAATTAACTCGAATAGTTCGCCCACAGAGCTCTGAATCATTCTGCACAATAAATAAATTTATTACATGAGATACAAATCAAGAGAATATTTTTAAATCAAATATTTAAAACGCGTAAATAAAATAAAAATGAGAAAAGTAAGCTGATCTTCCCGACTAAAGATAGTGTTTAGTATGATGATAAAGATTCAATTTAATTAAAAGGTATAAGAAACCCTAAGCTACTTATGGAAACTGGTGCATGTTAAATTGAATCAAAATTTTTGCGATGTGTATTGTTTATGGCTTAGCAGAATTAATAGTAATGTTCTGGAGAATAAAAAACATTTGGAGCGCCCATGGATAGATTGCCAGTGTGCTTCACATGAAGTGACTTCCGTCTGTTTTATTAGAGCAAGTTATTGAATTGATTGAATATTAGAAAGAACAAATGCAAAAGTTAAAAAGGTTTTGCAGTACGGCAACAAGTTGTTGCGATCACCCAAAGATTTTCTACGTTTTTTCTTTTAATATTTAAGGATGGATGAAGAAGTTAAGTAAAGCAGGTGACGATGTACACCTTGCTTGAAAGTTTCGGATTCATAAGATGATGGGAAAAGAGAGGATAGTAAACTGTTCATCATTCGTGTGGTTCTTCTTAGGAAAGATTCCCGAAATGTGGACGGTTTGTCCAAATTTGTCCTAGATAGGTATAGGATGGCAGCGATAGAAGAGTGAGAGACAACTAACATTTCGTCAATGCTCCAGAGAGTCGAGGTTCTCAGAGGTTGTTGTGAAGTTTAACAGCATTTCTTTGAACTTTCTCTAACGCGGGAAGTTCGGTATGTTCGACCCTGCCCAAATATGGGAATTATGTTCGAGTCTAAGTCTTACGTGGACCTTGTAGACTAGTGCAAAGTCAAATGGAGTGAAGAATTTATAATTATTATATTTAGAAAACATGCTTGGGTTTTACACGATGTTTAATGATTCAAACGTGCGTTCCCGATTGATTTATGTAAATTTTCCACGAGAATTCATGCAGAATCGAAAGAGTACACGAAATCAAAGATGCTGTCGTTGGCGAATCTATGAATAATATTAATGTTAGTTTATAGCTTCGGCATTGAAAGCCTCGCATAGTTAATGGTATCACCACATTTCGGTGTCCTATATCTTAAAGATCTCGTGAAGGGATCTTTGGTATGCTGCCTGTGTTCAAGTTACAGTTAAATCTTCTTAAATCTTCTCATTTAGATCCTTGAAGAAGTACCTGTCTAGCCGTTTGTGACTTGTTTCTGCATCCATTCATTCATCCAATCTTTTTGCACATGATATAACAAGTTGTCACAGCTCGAGGCAGTACACTACTGCCCCTACCCCCAGCGTTTTAGAGTCATCTGTATAGATATTAGCGATGTTTGCAGGTTCCTCTGTTCTAGATTCCTAGAACACCCTGGTATTACTACTCTGAACTTCCTATTGAAATCTCTAATCGGTAGTATGTAGTCAATGACAGTGGTGAGACTTTCTTTCAGGCTGCTGTGGCCGTACCTTGAGTCCTCAAGATGCAGCGTTGGTCTCCGCGTTTTAAAGGTACAGGAGGAAAGTTTAGGATAACATCTAGAGCATGTGAAAGGGTGCATTTGAGTGCACCCATTCTCCCGAGCTGGTTTAGACCGTGCCATTTTTACGTACGACTAATTTGGTGTGATTTAAACATCCTGAATCAGTAGTACTACTTTAAGGCATGATTTGATGCGCACTGATTTAAAAATTAGTTTTAAAAGAGACATAACATGACAGCAATCATTTTGTCTGCATTCAGTTCAAGAGAATAGGATTTAGAGTGAGAGATAAAAGGTCATAAATAATAAAAAAAAGGTTGGTGGCAGAGCTGAACCCTGAGGAACACCGGCATTTATTTCGTAGGGATCAGATGTAATTCCGTCTATTACTATTACGGATTAAACGGTCTGACAAAAAGCTTTCTATGCATTTTAAGAGGTGAGGAAGCAGATCAAATGCTGGAAGTTTGGGTAGAAATGGAGCATGCCAGACTCTATCAGAAGCTTTTGAAATATTTCATTGTCTCCGAAATTATGGAAACAATGATCCAACGCATCGTTAATAAGTATCCAGTTGATCGGCCAGCACGTCAACCGCACTGGTAATCCTTAATAAGATGATAATTTTCTAGATATTCCATCAACTGAGTATTAATTTTTGTAAAGTTATTATTAAATTGAAATTTTAATATTTCATCTAATATTTCTACAGGCTCCTTCACATTATAATAATAAGAATTTATATTACCCAAAGGAGAACTAAAAATTAATATAAAAATTAATATAGAGAACGCCTGCGCCATTGTGTGTTATGGGCGTTAAAATAGCCAACAAGAACGATTGCAGCAGAGGAAGATACTTCTAGAATCTTATCGATGAGAAACCCATCCTGGAGAGAGAGGCCGCGAGAGTGGTCCGAGCCAGGACCATGGCGTCCTGGCAAGAAAGATGGGAAGGAGAGCCGCGAGGCCGGTGGACAGCCCGAGTGATTCCTCAGCTGGACACTTCGCTGTACTGTCAGCATGGTGAAGTAGCCTTCCTTCACCGTATAGGGAAGGTGTCGAGCCTGTGCTGTCTATAATGTGTCTCCCCATCGGACTCCGCTCTCCACACATACTTTTAATGTGTCCGTTGGAGGTCGGAGAGGACAGAACTGGAGACAGAGACGGGCAGCATAACCCCGGAGAATATTGTCGGGGTCATGATGCAGAGGGAGGACCACTGGCGAAGGGTTGCCTTTTCCGTGAGGGCGATCCTTCGCCAAAAGGAAGGAGACAACAATGTGGCTACCTAGCTTACTTGTTGTGGGGGCGAGGAAGGAGGGGCTCTTAGGGAGCACCTGTTGGCTTGTGTGCCTTGATGCGAGGCCAGTTCATAGCACTCCACCACGAAGTAATGTCTTCCTAACGGTTCCGTGGTGGTCTTCCTGGAGGGGGGTTTTAGCCGGTATGACTGGCCATTAGCCAGGTGAGTCCGGCACACGCGGGGCTTTCGTCAGTCCCCTAGGTGCGTAAATGTATTTCCCCGCTTCCATAAAAAAAAGAATCATAGATATCGGAAAAAAGTACATATATCACAGGAACACACAGTATCTGGATCAGATATATTCAGGCTGCGGCATAAAACGCAAAAATTAATGATTGTAAATCTAATCCAGATATAATTTAATTCTGGATTAGTAGAAGTGAATTTAGGGAGATGTAAAGAAAGCACATTATTCCTAATGTAAACTGCGGTTTCACTCTTGGGAGAGAAGAGCGACAGAAATTCGTACTACAAGAGCGCCATCGAAGTAGGTGCCTTCCATGATTGAATACTGAAATCTAGTGAGGGCGGAGGTAGGGCGGCCAAGACGTCCTAGTTGAACGAAATTTTCTATTGCAACTAAGAAATAAGTCTTTTCCTTATTTCTCACCTGAAGCAAATATCTTTCAAGTAGTGAGGGGTTGTTCATTTTAGGTTAAGTTGGTTGAAAACAAAGCAAACGTCATATTATGATCCAGGACCAAACAGGCCGAATTTACTTGCTTTCAATGGGTAAGTTTAGAACACTTTTAAAAAGCATCGTTTCAAGATGAAGGAATAGTGATTAAATTATGGGATTTATCATATCAATATTTATTTATTTCAAGCAAGTGTAAAAAGAACAAATTGTAGATTTTCCCCTCATCCAAAAATCATAGTTTTTTCTCACAATAAGCTCCATCTTGTAATTTCTCTAAAACCTGTTTTCAAGATCTTGACGTCGCATTTCTATGATATTATATATAGTTTTAGGTATATTATTGGTCGCTTTTGTAAAACAGTATTAACAAGAAAGAATAAAGCATTGTTTCTATTTCTTTTGTTTTTATACCACTACAGTTTGAGGTTACTTTTTCAAAATCAAAAAGTGTCAAAATCAAGCGTGTCATTTTCAAAATTGCTTTCGTAAGCTTCAAGACTGACTATGTCAGTTTCAGTTTGTTATTTTCAAAACTAACTTTTGTTTCATGACTGACTTTGAAAACTAATCAACTAAAAACTGACCTTTAGTAATTCAAAACACAAAGAGAATACTGCATTTGAAACTGTATATGAGATATTACAAAAATTAAAATGTATAATTTAGACAATAATAAAAATAATAACAGCAGAACAAACGTACAATTATTTATCTCTAGTACAAGCCTTAGAATTGCCGTATGGAGAGCAGTACAGTATGGAGAGCAAGAGTTTCACCGTCTTCAGCTACGGAGTCGAATGCAGAAGCCTGGAGATAGAAGATGCTTGTTGAATGATCAATACCCTATTTCAACCGTTGTCAGTAAAGGAGATCAACCCTTCCGGGATATAGCATCAGGAAGACTGGTTGTGAAAAGTGCAGAAAAAGGGAGGAGAAGAATTTGGTTTGAAGAAAGATAACGACAGGAAGACTGAAGCCCAATGCTCCATCGCAAATATAGATGCTGGTCCTGCGGTGAAAGGGGTCATCTGCAAAGTGATTATAGAAGGAAGATCCTTGTGACTTGTCAGAGTACGGTTCAATAGAATTTGTCCAAAGCGATAGAGGTGTTTCAAGAGAAAGTCGATCACGTCAATGGTGAAGAACTAATCAAGAGGAACGAATGTAGAAAGAAATGTTGCCAAATGAACACGAATTAAAAACCTGCTGTAAATGATGTACAAGAACGACATGTGCGTAAAAGAAATCGTCTGCTGTTAAGATACTCCATGCTTTGGGCTTCAAAAAGAGGTGGTCTAAGGAGTTTACTGATCCTTATATCACTCGAATTCTTTATTGTACATTTGTTAGGTCTATTCTGGCGTTTGCTAGCCCAGTGTGGTCTCCTTTTTATGGGGTCCATGTTAAGCGTATCGAGTCTGTCCAACGAAGGTTTTTAAGGTTTGCTATTCGTAACCTTCCATGGAGTGATGACCGACTTCTGCCTCCTTACGCTGATAGACTTATAGTGATATCTTTGGACTCCCTGGAAACCATACGAAATAATGCCAGGGCGCTTGAGTGCCTGTAGGGGACTATTAACTCACCCGAATTGTTAACTTGTTCTAACATATGTGTTCTGTCACACTCTTTGATGAGTCATGACTTTCTTCATATTTCGCACCCCCAGAACTATGGAGGTAATGAGCCAGTTACAGCTATGTGCGGCAATTTCAATTCGGTATATGATCATATGGGCTTTCACTTGTTGAAGGGCATAATAAAAAGCCAATTGATGGGTCAGTCAGTTAGGATTTTTTCTATTTTGTATTAAATCTATATACGTATTGTACATAAGTTAAATAAATGTGAATAATGAGAATGTGCCACCAGACGAAAAGATTGAACCTGTAAAGAGACTGACTGTCTTGCCGAGACGGAGCCAAGAAAAACGGAAACTGCAAACTATTGATCAAAAAATGCAAGATTTCGAGGAGGCACTGAAAGAAAATCCTGAATCAACTAAGAAGCTAGAAGTTCAAGAATGTGATATTAACAAGCCAATTAACATTACAAGGGTTCATGCTGAGGAACATTAATTGTTCAACTACAACAGAAATTGAAGGAGGCAGAAGAGTCTAGTCAAATTCTACGTTCTCAACAGGTGCGGCTCTCATGGTTTTGCAGCGATCTTCAGCTACGCTACAGCCAGCTAGAGGAGAAATGTATAAATTTGCAGACTAAGCGCGAAGAGAGGTCTAACAACAAGGAATTTGAGATAAGCGACCTAATAGCGAGATTATTGTAATAAAGAATTTAGTCTTGAGAGAAAGTAAAGCTGAGTAAAGTGAAGTAATGTTTGACGGAGTGACAGTGAATGATAATCACAATGATTTTAGAGAGTGTGCAAGAGATTAATGAATCCATTACGAATGAGAGGTACGATGAGTCAAATGTAGAAGTAGACAACAAAAGATTTATCTTTAAATATATTGATATGTATGGACTTATTGATACAATCAAGATGTTGAAGCGATAAAGGGACTACAATCAAATTAGAAATTGCCAGAAATAGGAGATATTTTTCTGGATATTATCAATGGATCAATGGAAAATGGAGTGTTCGCTGAATCTGTGGAAAAGATGAAGAAGGTTAAGCAATGTATGGATTTCAGGCTGGTAAATATGTTACCTGTGTATGAAAAAGTTATCGAGAAGGTAATACAGAGTATACAGGTAATAGAGGAGTTTACAGAAGGCAATGGATTGTTTATACCACAGCAATCTGCTTTTAGAAAGGGACATTCGTGCGAATCTGCGTTAAATTGTGCAATAATGGACTGGAAAAGTGAAATAGATAATAAGAAATGTGTGATTGCGGTGTTTTTCGATTTAAAGAGAACGTTTGAAATTGTGGACAGTAACATTTTGTTGAAAAAGATACAGGCATATGGAAATACGGGTAAAGAAATAAACTTGTTTTCGTCATATTTTAATGGAAGAACACAAAAACAAAAGTTAATGAATCTATTTCGAAAAGTTTGAATGTGAATCTTGGGGTTCCACAAGGGTCAATACTTGGAGTAACTTTATTCCTGCTTTACATTATTGATGTGTGTATTGTCCTAAAAAATTGCAAAATAGCATTGTTTGCGGATGATGGGTTGTTATATGCAGTAGTTGAGAATGGTCCTGAGTGTGAACGAATGATAAAGGAAGATGTAAAAGAGATATATAAGTGGTTGAATAGGAATAAGCTCAAACTGAATGCGACAAAAACTAAATATATGGTTATGAATACTAGTTTTAATGTGAATATTGAAATTGATGGAAACAGAATTGAATGTGTGAGAGAATTATATTTAATGTTCTTTTGTATGTTTTTAAGATGAAATATGGAATGTTGCCTGATTATCTAAGAAGTAATTTAAGATTTGTGGGTGAGGTCCAACCATATAGACTGAGAAGTATGTAATTTTTTTAATATCTTTTATATGCCAATGGCGAGCGATAGCAAAAAATTATATTAAAATAGAAAAACAGATCAGAAGCTTCCTTGTTACCTGGTGGTGAGAGCAGTTTTCAGGAAGGAGTTTAATTCTGCAATTGGAATTTTATTTTCTTCTCTTCTTTCTGATCATACAAATCCAAGAATTTACTCAACATCATTTTAAAATTATTGTTCCTACTTATTAATGTACTGTATTTTCTTTATTTTTCCCCATTAAATACTATATATCTGTTAAAATATCAATTCTCTAGTTGAAATTATTAAAAATTCACGATAACAAGTTTATCAGTTTTAAGAGTTACTTCAGACAAAAAATATAATTAATATAGTTTTCGTAAAGTTTTACTTTCAAACGCTTTGGGAGAAATGTATAATGGAAATATATTGCATTATCAATAAGTCTAGAACTGCAAAGGCGGCGAATATGCAATAATCTAGACAGCTGAGAATATTATAAATTCACAAGTAGTAATGTTTTTTTTATATACATATATTACTTTTCAAAGCGCATATCTTTTCTTCGCATATTAAATAGAAATTGTCCATATTTTACCTAATAACTAAACTTATTACTTAGTTTTGAGGATTAGTAATGGCAAAATATGCATGAACTGCTGCATAAAGCAAAAAGTGATGTACTTGTTTACTAGTGATGGCAAAGTAATGTCTTTTACTACTTGCGGCACATAATGATACATTACCATATTATCTATACCAGCAGCAGCATCTTCGGCAACTTCATATTCAATAAATGCAAAACCACGGTGTTTTTGGGATTCGTAGTCTACTGGCATTTGTATATCTGCAATGTCTCCAAAAGGAATGAATGCATCGTTTAATAACTTCTCTGTAACTTCATCTGCAAGTCCACCAACATAAATAGTTCTTTTATCGTTAGACATTTGTAATAATAGCGATTATAAATTTAAAACATTCCGCGGTAAAACGTAAACAAATCTCGACATTTATCTGACAGCACTTTGTTTGATAGAATATGGAAACATATGGTTCCGTTTTCCATTGAACTCTAAATGGCACTACCATATCAGTATATTTTTAGTACATAATAATACAGTTTGCGTCTAAATTTAAAATAAATTTATTTTCCTTGTAAGATAGTGAGTCGGATTAAATAATTCAAATAAAATATATTTAAAATACGGTCTCCTGCATGGTTGAATAGATTATATTAAAAATTAAATATATGAGAAGTGTTGTTGCTATGCAACGAAAAGGTCACAAACAAAACGAAATTTCATTGACACTTGTATATAAAGGACATTGCTTTAACAATTAAACAAACTATTGTAATATTTAAGAAGATCATACATATTTCAACATGAATAAAAGAAGGAGAAGAAAAAACAAAGTGGCAAAAAGAAAAACAACACTATCCCAAGATTATAAAACTATGGAAGAAGAGGTAAATTTAATAATAACTAATAATATCATTTCCTATGGTCCCTGAGGATTTATTTTAAGATTTTAATATTAAATATTTTAAACGTATACGCAACTTCAGTTTTCTCTACCAATGCAAAAAAAACTAATTACGCTATTCCTTTGCTACCAAAATGTAAGGGGATTAGGAATAAGAACAATCCGGTTATTTCAGGCTTCTCTTTCCTGTTGTTACTTCGTTATCGCTCTGACCGAAACCTGACTTCATAACGGTTTTAATGATGCAGAATTTCCTGACGAGTCCTATTAGATTTTTCGTATGGATAGATACTCTGACTCCATGGTTCGTGGTGGCGGTGTGTTGATTGGACGCAAATCGCATTTGGATTGCGGCTTGGTTGATTTACCTCCTCTTTTCGACACGCTCATTATCGACCTCTTAGCCCTTAAGATATCTCTGGTGAAGATGCACATTTTCCTGTTCTGTTGTTATATCCCTCCAAACTTGACAAACTATGCTGATGCAAATGGTCAAAGCCTTTATGATATTTTAATTCTTTGTCTAGATTTTATTAATAATATGACGAACCCGTAGGTCGAAATCATCCTTTAACTTACCCAGCGTTCAATGGTTATTCAACGCTGATGACGATGACTACCTTCCCTTAAATTGTCCTACTGCTTAAGAGTTCCATTTTCTTGAATCCATCTAATTCAAATCAGTAATGTAAAGAACTCTATGGGAAGATAGTTATATATCCTTTTCTTCTGATTCGAGTAACACTATAGTCCAATCGACTTCTCGTAACTTATCCGCTATTGACAGTTTACATCCGCCCATTTTCATCTCTTTTTGTTACGATGGTTCTAATATTGCTGACGCTAACGTAGATCAGTATGTTCTTGATTTTAAAAGGGCGGATTTCTCTGATCTTTCAAATATGATCCTCTCAATTGATTTCCCATCTCTTTTTCATGATAGCAATATCGACAACTTCGTTTCCGTGTTTTATGGTAGACAGGGAATACCTTGATAATTTTCGCGATCCTCGTAATTATTTTAAATTTATAAATATGAAGAATAAAACTGATAATTATCCATCTACAACGTGGTACAATGGATCCTCTAGTTGTTGTTGTTGTTTTTCGAGGGCGCCTTTTCATCTGGCAAATTTGTACCTTCCGTGGAAAAGTTTGGTCATATCCAGGATTATCCCGCTACCTCCATTGTTTTGCCCATTATATCTCGTGATAGTATCAAGGAACTAAAACTGGACTTTTCTTTTGGTCCTGATGGTGTTCCACCTGCGTTCTTGAGATACTCAACTGACGCC
Source organism: Leptarthrus brevirostris (assembly GCA_964036015.1). NCBI lineage: Eukaryota > Metazoa > Arthropoda > Insecta > Diptera > Asilidae > Leptarthrus > Leptarthrus brevirostris. The sequence continues at coordinate 113,740,904 of OZ038372.1, read as the reverse complement.
TTACTCACTCCACTGGAACTCATCTTCCATAAATCTCTTTAGGCCGGTAGATTTCATACGTTATGGAAATATAATTCCTGTTTATAAAAAGGGGCATAAAAACTTAATAACAAATTATACAGGGTGTTTCCGATCTGACGTGCCAAAATGAGTGGGGTGATAGATATCACCTCGCCATGCAAAAACTTGAATGGCGGAGGTGGGGGGCAATCTCAAGCGTTTGGGAGTTGCAGGGTGATTCATAAATTTCAGTTTTTCATGGTATGCACATTACTCTTTTATTTTTATCTTTTGATCTACCCAACACAGTGACATCAAACAAAAGCTAAAAACTACTAGTCCAATGATCTTTCCAAAATTGTCAACAATTGCAGGTACAGTCACTGCCAAAAGTGAAAAAAAATGGTTTGCGATTACCTAAAATTCAGCATTTTTCCAAATTTTCTCCGAAATTCATGTAATTAGTACATCTGTTTTTTTATTTTTACTGGATTGCCCATCTTATTACCTTTCCAAAAAGTGCAACATCGTAAGGTAGACAAAGGATTAGAAAAACCGCATCCTTAGAAATCCCTGACCACCTAAATATTGCACTTTAGGTAGGAAATTCTTTAAATAAACAAAATTTTTAAGATAAAGGGTCGCAAATGTTTACTTTTTTAATTACTGGTGCAAAAAAAGTTACAAAAATGTTAGTGTAATTTTGTTTTATTGCCGATATTAGCTTGTGTTAGCTAGAATTCACTCCCTTGCATCCTGGCATTCTGTTACTCGTACCTGATGGAAATTTTGCTATAAAAAAGGGTAAGTCAGCAAGAATACCTATCATAGTTGAAAATTAAATCAATAAGTACGGGTATTTTAAGCCTAAATTATTAAAAAAATGTTAGAATTTACTTATGAGGAATACGCGGACATTATTTATATTTATGGTGCAGTAGACGGAAACGAGAGAGCGGCTGTAGTGGAATATCAAAAGATATTCCCTAATCGGTGAACACCACAAAGAGGGGTATTAAGACGGACTTTCCGATGGTTAAGTTAACTGGAAGTGTAACTTCACACGACAGGTAGACACGACCCGAAACTTAGGGAACTTCTGCCGGCGTCGAGCAGCAAATAATCACCATCGTGAGGCAAGACAGTGAGACGAGTCGAAAGAAGATTAGGAGCGTCCTCATGTAAGGTTTGAGGGTTATTCATCGAGAGGGATTACGTCCATGTCACCATAACTCAGTAAAAGGACTGCTGGAAGGAGATTGGGGGTATGCAGCGACGAAAATACGGGAGATGCTGGCCGCAATACGCCTTAAACAGGGACTTAGAACGAGATTGTTGGCATGCATCCATAGTGGCGGTGGAGGTGGATAGTTTAAACAGCTTTTGTAATTTACTAAGATTAATTGTAATATGTTTTCAATTCAATAAAGAGGATTTTAGAGTTAATATGAGTTTAATTTATTTAAATTACAGATTTTCAAGTATTTCCCGATAAGTTTTCTACTTATAAATTTCTACACCCTATCTCTACCTGGGCGTCTTGTACCTTTTTGGAAAGGCAAAAAAATGAGCAATCCAATAAAAAAGGTGTATTAATTACATGAATTTCGTAGAAAATTTGGGAAATTTCTGAATTTTAGGTAATCGCAAACCATTTTTTTCAATATTGGAAGTGACTGTACCTGCAATGGTAAGAGTTAGATCAACATTGTGGACAATTTTGTAAAGTTCATTGGGATAGTAGTTTTTTTAGCGTTTGTTTGATGTCGCTGTGTTGCGTAGATCAAAAGATAAATATAAAAGAGTAATGAAAAACTGAAATTTATGAATCACCCTGTAACTCCTAAACGGTTAAGATTGCCATACAATTTTTTGTGTATCTAGGTGAGATTTATCACCCCTCTCATTTTGGGCCATCAGATCTGAAACACCCTGTATATAAAAGTTGGCAAATTATACAATTTGACTTATAAAACTTTCAAAATAAATGGTTCAGTATATAATACTTTGCCTTTCCAAAAATATATGTGTTCCGCGTGTTACCGCCTTGAATAAATCTTTCCATACTCAGTAATGCATTCATACGCAGTAAACCAAAAATTACACAAATTTTTCATTAAAATTCTATTTCTCAAATAGAAACCGACCAAAAAGAGTACAATTTTCATTCACAGAATTAGTTATCTACCGGAAGTAAATATGTGCACTTACCGTGTATACTTGTATGTATCTCCGTGTCACACGTAACCGGCCAAGTTCGGTTTCAGGGATACACGGAATTTAAAAGTTTAAAAAAATGTCCGTGTATCTCCGTGAAGTGTACACGTAAAACCGAACTTAGCCGATTACGTGTGACACAGAGATACACGTATACAAGATAAGTGCAAATAGGCGCTTCCTTTTCTGCCCATGTTATTTTTATATTACAGCGCATGAATGCCTTACCGCATACGGCCGATATATAAACATGGTGAACACAAGTTGCAATAGTATTTAATCCATTTTGTTAATCACACTTTTATTTAATTGTATTTCTCTTAATACTTTGAAATTTATTTAAATAAATTTTCTCAGGTCAATACTCTCCTTGCGAATGTAACCTTAGAACCAGATGATGAAGACACAATATCCAAGCAAGTTGAATTTTTTACTGGGTGCCTTGCAGTTTCACACAACGAGCAAGAATCTTCTAGTAAACCTTCAAGTAGTTCTGGTTCAGTACTTGAAGCATTACCACCAGCTGCCTCGTACGTTCAAATTGAAGATTCCGATCCCGTAAGACTAGTCCATTCAACTAAAGTTGATTTTGAGTCAAACCTATTATATATTCCTGTGTCAGTGGAAAAAAATGTCATAAAAGATGTTGAAGCACAACAACACATAGTTTTGAATAAAGATGGCGTTTATGTTGAAAATCAGGTTAATTTTAAAACTCCAAACATGACTAGAATGGTTAATCGATTGATAGAGGAGGACAACTTAGATATTATTTCACTTTCTAATTGCTTAAAAAATACTCAAAGCTTCTGTCAAAATGTTTCTTTATATAAAACAGAATGTGAAAAACATTTTGATCCAATTTATTATGAGGTGCCTTACTACCAAGATCAGCCGATAATATCAACGAACAAGAGAGTGTTAACGATATCTCTAAAAGAATTGCGAATTCTTACGCATCCTATGCAAACAGAAGAACATAAGCTTGCCAATAAATTGGAAGAGGTTTGTCGCACCTACCACGAGAAACGCTCTGAAAACCTTATTGATAAAATTACTTCCGAACTTTCTACAGTTCGTCAAGTAGTGAACGATTTGTTGGAGAATTCTGAAGAATCGGATCTCGAAAAACTTGAAAGATACATGGAACATTCCCGAAATTTACGCAATACCCTTCACAAGGAAGAATTAGTTCAGAAAAATCTTATAAAAACGGCCCTCCAAACATGGATGGCTCTAAAAAATACTAGAGCTAAACAAGGCTACAACTGGACGATCATAAAACTTTTAATAAGAAGTGAAGAAACTAATATTAAAGAAGAAGAAAAGGCATGGAATGAACGATTTCGTGTTGAATTGAATGAGATCTTGCGGGAAGAGTTTGGTGCATATTACAGGGAGAAAAGAAATAGGCAACACAAAGCCACTTTCCTTTTACATAAACCAGACGTGGAGCGAATTAAATCTGACCTCCGAGAAACTTTAACCAGTTGCAGTAGATTACCTTCAGAACCACAGCTGGAACTTAATATGGGAAGACTTTCCAATATCAACAAATGCTTAGATAAGAAAAAGGAGTTTTTTTTCAAGATATTTCTAGACGACGACTTTATGGAATGCACGAAACATTTACAACTAGCGGAAGATTTTGTTATACCAATAAGAAAAACATTCTCGGTAATTTTGGAAAAACGACTTCCTGAGAGTGTTAAAATTGAGGTAAGCTCTTATTTGTTCATTATTTGAATCTTTTTTAATCAAAACGTTGATTTTATATTTTTAAAAGTTCTCAATTTCTGAAATTTCTGTTAACACCTGACAGGCTATTGACGTCGCAAGTGCTTGTTTCTTAGTGGCTCTTTATGATAATATTGTAATTTTTAACTATTTCCTTATATCTTTTGTAGTAATCGCTCTAAATTCATGATCTGAACGGTATAAACGGTAATTAATTTTAGACTCGCAAATGACGTATGAGCGGGTTTTAAATTTCTACCAATGGCTTAAAAATGACTCGTGCATCATCGGCCTAAAAGGTGTTAATTTGTTTTAAATGACGAGCATGCCCAAGAAAAATAATAAGAAGAAAAAATATTTATAATCGACTTTTTTTACTGAAGTAGCGGCGTACAGTGGCCGAAATTTCAAAACACCCGTTGATTTTCTGTGGAAGATAAAATGTTAAAATGGCCTTAAGCAAACTATATTACACCTTAGCAACCAAATTTTTTAACTACGATTTAAAGCTGCTGCGGTTACTTGCCAAAATGAGTGGTGAGTGGTGATAGATCTCAACTAGACAAACAAAAAATTGTATGGCAGGGGGGGGGGGGGGCGGATAATCTTAACCGTTTGGGAGTTACAGGGTGATTAATAAATTTCAGTTTTTCATGGTTACTACTCTTTTATTTTTATCTTTTGATCTACCGACATCAAACAAACGCTAAAAAACCACTATCCCTTTCCAAAATTGTCAACAATGTTGATCTCCTACCATTGCAGGTACAGTATCTTCCAAAATTGAAAAAAGTGGTTTGCGATTACCTAAAATTCAGCATTCTAAAATTTTCTCCAGAATTCATGTAATTTGTACACCTCTTTTTTATTTTTATTGGATTGCTCTTCTTATTACCTTTCAAAAAGGCGCAACATATCCACGTAGAGAAAATATGTAGAAATTTATGCGTAGGAATCCTATCGGAGAATATTATAAAAATCAACAAATTAAAGAAATTAATTCTAAAATACTTTTTATTGAATAAAAAAAAAAAATTATTACAATTAATCTTGATAAAAAACAAAAGCCGTTCAATATGTCCTACGCCACTTTGTATGCATTTCAACAATCTCCTTCTAAGTCCCTTTTTAAGGCGTATTGCAGCCAGCCTCTCCCCTATTTTCGCCGCTGCATTCCCAATTCGGCTAACTGAATCCTCCCTACTGTTAACTGGGCTTGAATAAACTTCATTCTTCATTGTACCTCATAAAAAAAGTCCAATGGGGTAAGGTCTGGAGGTCTAGCAGGCCAAGGAATCGGGGCACCTCGCCCAATCCAGCGGTTAGGAAATTTTTTACTTAGTATTACCTTCACAATGTTTTTTTTTTTATACGATGTGGCCAAATCCTAGGCGACAACCCTTTGATGCGTTAGCATGGTTTTGGCCGGAAGGGAATTATGGTAAGGGAAGTGAGGAAACTTCAGTCTTGTTTTTGCATTGCTGCGAGCTAGACAACAGCCCAGAGACGGAGTGGATTATTTTTTAATTTCTTAATAAAAGCTCACGGGGTAATCTGGTCTCGAACCCAGGACCCATGGCATGGTGGTCGTGCGGCTCAACGAATTGATCCAATTCCGTCTCCAGCCATATGCGCTGGTACTCCATCGTGTTGGTGATACATTTCCCTAAGATTATCCATAGGGTTGTCCTCTATTAGATCTGGCAGTGTATTGTCCAAAAAGTACGCATAAATTTCACTATTAAGCACTTGCGGCAAAATGAATAGGTTGCCGATGACACCAGTCCAAACATAGACACTAAATCTCTGCTGGAATGAGGTCAACTTTGCCCTGTGTGGGTTAGTGCTCGACCAGGTATGGAGGTTATGGAAGTTTGTGATATCATTCCTGGTGAATTGACATTCATCTATTCACAGAATTCGGTCCAGAAACGCTCTGTCGTCAATGTTGCATTCCAGAAGCCAAGTGCTAAATTTCAGCTTTCTCTCAGAATCTCCTTCCAGTAGTGCTTGAGCTGGGTGATGATGATATGGACGTAATCCCCCTCGATGAATAACCCCCGCTGCTCGACGTCGGCAGAAGTTCCCGAAGTTTCGGGTCGTGTCTCCATGTCGTGTCAAGTTGCACTTTCTGTTTCTCTTAACCTTTGGAAAGTCCGTGTAAATACCCCTCTTTGAGGTGCTCGCCGGTTCAGTACAGCCGCTCTATCTTTTCCGTCTACTACACAATAAATGTAAATTATATACGCGTATTCCTCAAATGTAACTTCAACCATTTTTTAATAATTTTTTCTTAAAAACACCCGTACTTATTGATTTGTTTTTCAACTATGATAGGTATTCTTGCTGACTGACTCCTTTTTATAGCAACATTTTCATCAGGTTCGAGTAACAGAACGCCAGGATACAGGGTGTGAATTCTGGCTAGCACACACTAATTTCGGCAATAAAACAACCCAAAACATACATTTTTGACCATTCATCTTAAAAATTTTGCTTATTTAAAGAATTTCCTACTTAAAGTGCAATAAAATAATTAGGTACTCAGGGAGTTCTAAGGATACGGTTTTTCTAATCCTGTGTCTACCTTGACATGTTGCACCTTTTTGGAAAGGTAATAAGATGGGCAATCCAATAAAAATAAAAGAGTGGTGTACTAATTACATGAATTTCGGAGAAAATTTGGGAAACGCTGAATTTTATTTAATCACAAACCATTTTTTCACTTTTGGAAGTGACTGTACGTGCAATGGTAAAAGTTAGATCAGTAGTGTTGACATTTTTGGAAAGTTCATTAGGATAGTTGTATTTTAGCGTTTGTTTGATGTGGCGGTGTTTTGTAGATCAAGAGATAAAAATAAAATAGTAATGTGCATATAATGAAAAACTGAAATTTATGAATCACCCTGTAACGCCCAAACGATTGAGATTGCCCCCCCCCCCTGCCATACAATTTTGTGCTTGTCTAGTTGGGATATATCACCCCACTCATTTTGGCACGTCAGATCTGAAACACCCTGTATAATAACCCTATATGCTTGCCGTGCAGGAGTTGTATTTGAAATCGAAGTTGGTACCTTGAACAAGGCTTACAAAAAATCCTCGCGAGTCTACGCCCTCCATTTGGTAAAAATTTTAAACTAAGATCCGAGATGCTCCCCGCCCCTTTTTTAAAACAGAAAATATTATCTTGGGATTCCTACTATACAATTGCAATACATAATATATTAATTATTAGGTTCAATGGTCGGCAACTTACATATCACCTGCTAATGAGTTCTCAGTCCAAGCTCAGAGTTAGAAACAATAGTATTGAGTGTTTTTCACACAATCCACTTTATACAGGGTGTTTTACAGTGCGTGAGGAAAACTGAAGGATGTAGTAGATCTAGGTGAGAAACGAAAAAAATTGAATGGGAGGAGGGGGGGGTTATTCTCCCTTTCAGCTATAGAAGTTTGAAATTTTTTTGCGTTGAAAAAAAAACTAGTATTACATTTTAACGTATAGCATCTAAAGTTTTAGTGCTATAGACATTATTAATATCTCAGTTAACATGTATTACAATGACTAAAGACTGTGTTTTTTTACTGCTAATAGTTTTAAAAAAATTGGTTTTAAACTTAAATTTTCGGAAAAAAAAATAATTTTTTTCAAAGGAAATATATCTTGAAAAATTGCCATAATTTAGTTAATTTTTGGGTTTAAAATAGTGGCTACTGTATTCTCCTTCAAAGGAAACTTAAAGCGAATAAAAAACTTTTACCGTTCTCAAGTCAAATGAACAAACGTCCAGATAATACCTGCCATTTTAAGCAAAACATTAACAGATAGAGTAAAGAAGATCAATAATTTAGGAGGCAGGTTGAATTTCTGCTTAAAGTGGTAGGTATTAACTGTACGTTTGGTCATGTAACTTGAGAACAGTTAAAGATTTTTGTTTACTTCAAACTAAATTGTTTGGGTAAAGTTTAAGTTGAGATATGGCATTATCCCAGTTGTAGCTAGATTATTAAAAAGCCCGCTGTCCACCATCCGATAAAAAAATTTGAAGTAGCAAGTGTATGAGATCGTTGCATTTGTAAATTGTACAGTAGCTTAACGTTTCTCTATACTCACTTCATAATAAATATGGGATTTCAAAAAGCTATTTTTCTGCAAGCCACAAATAAAGAAACTGATGCTTTTCGCATCCTTAATATTTTATGTCTTATAATTGTAAATCCAAATTATGAGCTGATTTTAAATTTTTCAAGCAAAAGCGGTCTACCACAAAACAAATGTGCAAATTACAGAAATTTCGATTTCATTATCGTTAATCTCTATTTTAGTAAATTAATGGCATGGAATGGTCTTACAAATAATCAAATGAAAATTCATTGATACACTCAGAAAAATCGCCCAAAAAATTTCATTTCCAACAATTGAATTTCAGTTTCCTCAAATGAGCACATTTGTTAAAAACGAGAGATTATTTCCCACAATCTTTGTACAATTGTTTCAAAGTATTGAAAAAAAAATTTATTTTCGGTAAATGAAACCTTTATTTCTAGCAAATGCAAAATTGAAATAAACTTTGTTGTAATGAAGTAATATGCTAATATATTTATGGCAAATGAAGAAACATAATTTTTTGTAAATGAGCTTGACTGAAAACATTTTCAATAAAATAGTTTTTAAAAAAAAGTTGAACCGACTACACAAAAAGCGCTAAAAAGCATAAAATAATTTTAAATTTTATATCTATTACGAAATGTTGAAGTCGGTGCAAATCAAACAAACCAAACAACTACAACAAAAGTACTTAATCGTCCTTTCTTATGATCCCGTGAGCTGAAACGTTCAGGTAGTATTATTATCTTTAATTGTAGTTCTGTAGTTTTATTTGTTTAATTTGCACCGACTTCAAAATGTCGTAATAGATATAAAATTAAAAATTATTTTATGCTTTTTAGCGCTTTTTGTGAAGTCGGTTCAACTTTTTATTTTAAGAACTATTTTATTTTTCACTTTTTTGTGTCTTCTACTCTATAAAATGAAAAAAGAAACATCCAAATCGGTCCAAGCGTTGTTAAAAAGTCCTACCCCCACCTCCATCCCATTACAATTTTTTTTCTCGTGGTATCAATCAAGGAACATACTGTACCCAACAGAAAAAGAATTATCCAAATCGGTCCACGCGTTACGAAGTTAGGTTTCACCCCCACCCCCCCCCCCCCCACATATGTGTTATTTTAATAAAATTGCTGTTTTAAATTTATTTTAAATTTTTAAAATATGAAGTAGCTTCCATTGCATCGAAAGACATACAGTAATTAAGGAAGCAATTAACATATATGAAAATTTGAAAAGCTAAAAAGCAAGTCTTACCAATACGTCATTTTTGCTGGAAATAAAGTCCACTGAACAAAAATGTAATGCCTACTTTGCCAGGAATGAATTTCATTGCCTATAAATCTACTAGTTCTTGTAAATGGGGAGGGAAGGGGATCTTACCTGCTTCACTGACTCACGCACCCTAATTTTAATTGCGGGCACTCTTATGGTTGCAGGAACACAGTATGTGAACAGGAATACACAAGAAAATAAAAAGTTAATAAGGGAAGTTGACTATATAAATGCACTCTGGCAAAAAAAAAACACCTCAGTCCTAAGATCAGCCGTAAGATGTTGCAGGGCTTGTTGGGCTAACCCACCCCATCCTGTGACTGACTATGTCTAGCCTAAATTAAACGCATTCCCTATTTCCTCGGAGAGTTGTCTAAAACTAGATGAGTGGAAGGGGAGTCGAAAGAAGGTGGCTACTTAATAAAATTTCACATCACCATATAGAGTGTGGACAATATTACAATAGAAATATATGCAGTTCGAATTCAACTAAAATAGATCGGTAAACTGTAAGGCGTCCTAAGTTATGCCTGAAATGACATATGATGAAGATGACCACAAAAAAATAGAAATGGCAGACTCCAAGTAAATAAGCCTGATAGGAAATCCTCGACAGATTTTTATCGACAAACAAAAAAACGAAAAAAATGGAAAACCACTGAAATAGTATTAAAAGGAATTAATATTATGTGATATCAAAGGGATCAGTACACAATCCTACAAAAAATAATATCAAAGCCAAGACACCTTTTAAAAATGCCAATTTTGATTTCCCATGTCTCTCGTTGTATATCTTTTAATTTTTAACTTTTTAACTTTTTTTATTTTTATATTCAAGAAAAGTTTTAATTTCCTTCCCAGAAATAATGCGATTTAATTTTTACAGATATTTGCTCTTTACCTAAGAAAATAAAAGAAGTTAGAAAAATGAGCCAAGCTTCAGAACCAAAATATCTTGATAAGATTAGTATACATTACGAAATACGAGCTGTAGATAGAGATGATTCAAAAACTTACAACACATTTTCGACGGTAAAATGTAATAACTAGAGATCGTTCCCTCATTATACAATTTATGAATTTTCTAAAAGATTAAATTCAAAATTTTTCTTTTATAAAATTCACAGGAAGGGCTTTTTCGATTAGGGATTTTTTGAATTATGAATATTTACTCTTAGAGATATTATCATTATGGTTTTCTTTCTTTAGATATTTTGTCATTAGGGATTTTATTCTTGGTTCATATGAACCAGACCAGATATCAAAGGGTGTTATTAGTACTATAAGTAATCATTATAATTAGTCATTTGCTTTCATAAATTCATGTTATATATGTATACAATGCGGATGTGATTGTGTTCTTACATCCATTTATATTTTCTACTCTCTTAAATTACGACTTAGGTATTACAACTATTAAAAATAAAATTCAGCTTGCAACTGCCAACGATTCAAGTATAGATCACAAGAAGAAAGAGTAATAAATTCATGTTTACTCTTTGTTATATTCAACAACGCATGGTCCTTGAAACCATGAATAAGCTCACATTCTTATGCAATTTAAGTGAAGCGGAAAGAAAGCGTATTTGAGTCTCACGTTCATTGACTTTATGAAATGTACAATTTGAAAAAAAAGATTTAAAAAAAAACATTTTCTGACGGTTTCCATTCAATGTTAATAGATTAATTTAAGGCCCTGCCTTCGGGTAATTTAAAAAAGAATTAAACATCACATAACTGATAACAAAAAGTAATGGCTACAGAAGAAATATACATTTTACACAATATGCTTAAAAAATAAAAAATATAAGAAAAGAAAAAAACGTGCTGTTTTAAAGATTTTTCCCATAAATCATTTCGGTACTCATAATAGGAAGATAAAATATTGGAGAAGAATACTGTAAAGTTGTTGGCGTTTTCCGTGCTCAATAAAGACACTTATTTCCAATCACAAATTTCACACACTTCTTTCTTCACTAGTTAAATGAGAGAGTTGGAGACAGAGTGGGATCAATTGGTGGAGTGGCACCACCACCACGCCATGGTTTCAGGGTTCGAGCCTCGGTATCCCCATTAGTTTTTAAATGGAATAAAAAATCCACTCCATCTCTGGGCTGTTGTCTAGCTCGCAGCAATGAAAAAAACAAAGCATTCAAGTTCCCTCACTCCCCTTTCCCAAATTCTCTCCCGCCAAAGCCATGCTAACGCATCAAAAGGTGGTCCTCTAGGCTTTGGCCACAGCCTAAAGAATATAACGGACTCTTTACAATATACCATACATAACCAGGCTGCTACTCAGCCCTATTTATATTACTTAGCTTAATTCTAAAAACTTCAGCCACTTAGTTCTAGATATTTTCGGTTGACTTCTGCTCACCTAGGACATGCGCATTACACAGTGCACCAGTACACCATATATAAAAAATAAATCAGAAAATATAAAAGGAATCCTCACAACCAAGGATGTCACTCCAGCCTTTTCCAACAAAATTACTCTCAAAAATTAATAATAACCTTAAGGCAAAAATTGACAAGTTGGAAAAAAGTGGAGTGTATAAAATCCGGTGTGGTGAATGTCATGCTGTACATGACAAACATGGAAAAGAAAAAGAAAATTAAAGAAAGAGCAATTACCTAATTCAAATGTGAATTTATCATCTAATGTTTACCTGGAGGGAGAGGTCTGGGCAATTCTGAAATAAGAGTAATTCGAACAGCGGAACAAAAGGGGTGCCTTTTAATTAATGACCCTTATGTCTTTTTCACGTAGGTTTCGTTCCGTTTCCTTCAACTACTCAATGGGCGGTTGCACCTTCAGCAGGATTGACTTGTCCGAGGACCTGGGGGTGTTTCTTAACTCCCGTCTCTCCTTCGAGGCCCACGTGGATTTCTTGGTTGCCAATTCCACGCTTGGCTTTTTTAAAAAGATGGTCTAGGGAGCTTGACGATCCTTATTTGACGAGGTTCTCTACTGCACTTTCGTCAGACCTATCCTGGAGTACGCCAGTCCGGTTTGGGATCCTTACTTCGTAGTGCGCATTAACCGAATCGAGTCAGTTCATGGTAGATTCCTTAGGTTCGCCCTTCGCGGCCTCCCCTGGCGCGACCCTAGCTACCTTCCTCCTTATCCTACCAGACTTAGTCTGATTTCCCTTGACACGTTAGAAAAGGGACGCAAGGTCTCCAAAATTGTTTTAATATGATCTGTTGCAACAACGTTATGTACCTATAAGTTGTATATATGTATCACATTTGTAGTAGCCAGCCTTGGCAAATCTTTTATAAATAAATAAATAAATGACCAATTAGATTTTAGGAATAATAGCCTTCTACTTTGTTGATCTTTATTTGATTAAGCAGCCAAATATTTACTGGCATCATTTGTACAATTGTATATATTGCTGTTATGTTTGTACTGTATAGAGAAAGTTCGCTTCAGTCCTAGATCATGGTCTTATGCAAAAAATATGCAAAAGCTCCGACTCAATATTTTATATTAAAAAGTGAGATTGGCATCGAACCAATCTCACTTTTTCAAATAAAATATTGAGTCAAAGCTTTTGCTCATTTTTTTGCATAATGCCGATTGTCTTAAGCAGACGAAACACTGGACAGTAATTTTAAATGATAATTAAATAATTTGTGGGACAGTAAAAAAGTGTTTCTTAAACTTTCGATTACCATAAAATGAAATTCATATAGTTATTTTCTTTAAACTGCCACCAAAAAGCGCAATAATGTGGAATCACCCGAATAGTTTTGAGAATAAACGTTCCAGTTTGATATTATCTATGATTATCGTTGAGGGTCTTCAGAGAAAATAAGAGAGTTCAATACTGTCGGTGGTGTAAGGAGAAACCGTTGGCTGTTTATCGTAAAAGTCAAAGGTTCGAATCCTGCCGGGGCGATATACAGTTATTTTCTGCTAACCGCAGATTACGTTAAAGGGCCATTGGTGATCGCAAAGTTATGTATATCGGTTATTCGAAATTCCCGAAATTAAAGGCCCATTTGCATCCTTGCTCTATAAGTGGTTACAGCAGCTATGGAGAATACTTTGAACTTTATAATTCTAGCAGACTCATAGGTACAACAAATTATCATCAACGTGCAGGAAATATTTTGATGGAGCAAGAATCTAATTAATAATTTCTATTTTAAAAATATTTCTTTCCAAATATTTTATTAAGCTTCAAATAAGTATTTAAAGCGTGACAAGTCAATGAATGATAATGAGTTTACTACTCTTAATATTTTTCAGATATATGAAGTAAAAACATTACCGCAAGATACAAAACTTGCAGAACTCTTTCTCCCAATGTCTCGTGTAATTAACAGCTCATTCGGATTTGATGACACTTTAGAGTTCACTTCGAAAAACCTTAAAATATCGGGACAGTTGAAGGTATCACTTACGTGCACTAATTTTGAATCTCAGTTTAACGAAGAAGATCCTCTAGTAGTTCAAAGATCAAAACATGCCATCGAAATACCAAAGAAAGTTTTAAAACATTGGTATGATAATCATTTAATAAATCCATTGGATCCAGATTGCCTCCACTTAGTAAAAACTTTAAACGAACAAGAGGAATGTGAGGAAATTCCTAAAAAGTACGACACATTTGATTTAAATGAACACCAACTGGAATTTTGCTCTGAGGATGAAATCAAAAATAATCAACGGTTTAAACTCTTGCGATCCAGATACAAAAATGAAATTAAATACATGAACTTCAAGTTTGTGCCTCTTTTTGATAATGAGCTTGAGGAAGAAGGTGAAGAAAAGGTTATCGAAGAAGGGAACTGGATGGATCCAATTGATCTTCAAAAACATCAAGGCAAGATATATTTGAAGAAACTTTTCGAAACAATTCAGAATCATTGCATGAACTTAAGTAAAACAGAAGAAGATGCATCGAACTTGCTGATAGGTAATGAGACTCCAACAGTAAGGTGAGTGCACCGCTTTGTTATTGTTGCTTGATTTATTTTAGTCGATTTCTGTTAGCGCAATAATATCAACAATTTTTGGATTTTTGGGATCAGCGAGGGCTTTAAGTCCTCTAACAACCACACAAGTGACATTACCCTCAATAAAATTGTCCAATTTTAATATAGTCGTAAATGTTGTTCGCGCCACAGGTGTTCCAGTTAGGAATTTCACCCCTATAAGTGCTCGCAGAAATAGCAGTGCTTCATTGTCTCACCACAGTAAGTTTATTATATTATATTTAGAATGTATTGATATTGCTTTTATTTTAAATTTTTAATAACACGTCTTTAATTGTCATATGGGGAAAAGTTCAACAGTAATAAATTAAACTAATTGTTTGTAATTGTCACTAAATATAAGTAAAGAAAACCAAATAAAAAAAACCATCAACTGGAATTTAATGTGGACATTAACGCTTTTATCCGTCCCCTTTTCCTTGAATGAATTTACTTTTAAGCAACTTATTTCTATTGTAGTAATAATAATAGATGCGCTATGTCCACAAAGGGTTAAAGGACCCAAAGAGAGAGTAACAATAAGAAATAACAACTAGTAGTTATTATTTCAAGATTATTATACCCTTCTTACCCTTCCCTCTTCACATGTGTGTGTGTCTGTCACATATCTGTGGTTCTTAAACTATTGGACCTAGAATGTTCAAATTTTTATTTTTTTTATACGATGTGGCCAAATTATAGGGGACAACCCTTTGATGCGTTAGCATGGTTTTGGCCGGAAGGGAATTAGGGTAAGGGAAGTGAGGAAACTTGCATGTCTTGTTTTGCATTGATGCGAGCTAGACAACAGCCCAGAGACGGAGTGGATTATTTTAATTTCTTAATAAAAGCTCACGGGGAGATCTGGTCTCGAACCCGGGACCCGTGGCATGGTCGTGGTGAGGCTCAACGAATTGATCCAACTACTTTGGCTCGTAGTAGTAGAGTATTGCAGTTCACAGGTAAACCAAGATATGTTTTCCTTATTTTAAGGAGGAAAATACTTACAAAACCACAAAGACCATTTTTCAACTTCTCGTGAGAAGTTATTGCAATCACTCCGAAAATAAATTTTAATTTTGCAGATCAACATTTTTTGGGTCTGTCGATACTTTTAAGAAACTTTTTAGCAAAGTGCTTGTACATAGTATGTAAACAATTTTTGTCCGTAAATAAATGATGTAATCGAATTTCAATTTGAAGCATCGGACATCCAATGTTTTTATTTCTCAAATGGATTACTGGTGAATTGAGTTACATCCGATGTTTTGACAAGCGTACAAGATTAATGCGAATTTAAAATCGAACAGTCATTATTAGCTGTGTTTTTTAATGAGCTACATATATAGATCTCCACCATACAAACTGCTGAACTGGTTCACTATCCAGCTCAAGGGAATTTGAGAAATTTACCTTAAAAATAAAACGCTGCCAACTTCAATTTCAATGCAAATGTAATTTTTGTGAATGTGCAATATGGCGAAAGAAATTAAAATGTTGGTTAAATCCACAAATACAATTTTTTTCAATGTGTTTTAAATACATCTAATATTTTATATCTTCTTGTTTACGTTCTATTGACGATCTAATGAACCAGTTCATTAAAAAAACACGACTACTATTGCCATAGAATAGATACAAAATAGAAGAACAGTTCCCCAAATTTCCCTGGTCAAACGTGAACGAAATAGTCTGGCAATGCTCTAGCAATTTTGTATGGAAAAGTAAATGCTAACTGACAAATAGAAAATACTATCTATTAAAAATCAGTGATTGAGAATACATTTTATAACTCTTAGAACCGAAATATCCCTTTTCTTCGATTAATTCGTATAAGCGGACATATGCGTTGATTAAGTAATTGAGAGTTCGTTACTTTCGTATGAAATTAGTCTGCAAATCTTTTTCAATTCTTTCATTTAGTTTTTTTTTCTTTCGCTAGACTAGGAAATCTCTTAGTTTATATCTAAATGGAACAGGTCTACTGTGATCCTTGTCACTCGGTCTTAATAATTGAATAAATACATTCACTTGCAAATTGGACGCATAACCAAACATTTTACTGGAACGAAATGACATTTACAACTACGTACAAGATGACTGAGAGATTTTCCATTTGGGTAATTTCAAAATTTACAACGTTTACTATTGGTTAATGGTAACTAAAGTGTGATACAAATATTCAGCGTGTACAGTTTGGTTCTTTAAACCCTTGTATATTATCCTTAAATTTTATCTAGGAAATTCTCAGATTGCCTTTTGGTCCCTTTAAAAAGGGACAACAGCTGGTAGAGCGGGCTGCCTTCTTAACTTATTTGGATCCAACAATGCTTCCCAAAGATCGATATTTTGCGCCTGGCAATGACGGGGTACTAGCAAAAGATGTGGAGTTGTGTCTCATCTTTCAGATGGAATTTACAGGTAGGATCAGCTACTCTACCGATTTTTGCCAAGTGCTTTCTTAGTTGACAGTGTCCAATGATCAGACTGGTGATCGGTCTCACATCCTGTCTGCCAAATCTTGGTAGCTCCTTAACTCTACTCGGTGATGGATCCGACATCAAGCTTTTAGAATAGCTTGTCTCACATAGGATTCCCAAACCCCGATGCCCTGGTATCCAAACTAAGTTGACTTGATTGGTTTTTTCAAGTTCATCAAAAACTGCCTGACATTCCCAGACTAATTATGATTTGGTTACAGAGCCAATTGCTTTAATCACCGCCTAACGTCGGAGAAAAAAAATAATTTCCTACTTAAGTAGGTCCTCTTTAGGTTCTCGTATTCACATGCCAGTATGGCATAGACTTTCGCTAGGAAAACAGTGGCAAGCTCTCTAATTGGCAATGATGCGTTGAATTTCGGAGACTCCTCTCAGATCACCCTGGGGGATTGTGGGGAAGTTCCAAGCTTCATTTCCCTCAACCTTTATGGTAGGTGGTTGAAATGCTGAGAGCCTGATCGGCATGGCGTCAGAGACCATAGTCAGCTCAGGCCATTTCCTAAGTTCGCTCCAAGAAATCTTGCTTCGTCTAACGTGCACTAATTGTCACACCCTGCACGTCAATGTGAATAGGAGGTTCAGCCGTGTCTCAAGGGCATTTGTGAGGTTCGCATGGCCCCAGTGATACTTACGCAGGCCATCCGTTGTAAGCTGCTCAATTTGGCCTTAACCGCATTCAGATTAGCTCTATGTCTCCAAGTTATAGCCCCATAGATAATCATGGGTTTAATCACCGTTGTGTAAATTCAGCGCATTGTTCTTGGCCTCAAACCGCAAGCACTGCGACAAGCCCAAAATAATTTTCTCGTTTTCTCTGTGATGTTATCTAGGTGTAGATTCCAGTGTTATCCCTAAATATTTCACCTGTTCACTAACTACATACACTAAGTCTCTAGCAAGCATGGTACGCCTAACCCTTCCAAAATCTAGTTCCTGGTAAAAGAAATGAGTGAAGTCGTATCGAGGTTGACCTTGAGGTCAACCTCTCCATTCCGAACAAGTACATATGTCTGGCTCATAAGTAACCCCTCCAGCAAAATCTTCACTCTCCGCACCATCAAAATTTCTAAGTGGATTAAGAAGTATCTCCGCACCTAACCCTAAAATAAATATTAATAAACCAAATCCCACTAACTATCCCAGAGATAATTCCAAACGACTTTCTCCCATACCTAAATCCAGTATTCAGCCTAATCGTAAGAACTTTAACACTAGTAATAATAAAATCCCTTATCACTATTCCGCATCTCTCACTTATAGCCCTAAAGCTAGCGATCCAAACACCAATTGGCAGCCCAAAATGGGAGTACTTCCAAACTTTAGTCTAAGTACCCCAGTCAAGCATCCTAACTTTATATATTCTCGCACCCTCAATCCCTCTGTCCCATTTACACCGAATCCCTCGAATAAGTCCATTTCAGCCGACAACCCTACCACCACTGTTTTGAGTTCTAAATATCCAGTGCATCCACCTAACCATGCAACTTCCTCCGTGTGCCCACCTAACCACAAGCCATCTTCTTCCGACCAAACCGCCGACTCTGCTTCAATTTCCGTCTGTCCCACCCCTCCTCTGTATACACCAAACCTTGAACCCGCTACTTACTCTGCATGCCCACCTAATTGCAAGCCATCATCTTCCTTCACTGTCACCCCGTCTCAAACAACTTCTACCTCCGCAGACAACTTCTACCTATGCTAACCAAAACTCCTTCATCCGTACATAACTCATATATCGATCCCCTGCACCGACCAACAGTTAAATTGACTCTGCGTTCTGCCGATTCTAACGATGGACGATACCTCTTGTCCGCCGCATTTATGACAACGTACGTCTATTTCTAGCCTATCTGCACGGCATATCGAATTCCGTCTGTGTTGGCGGTAAAACCAGCACCAACGTCATGTTAAGTATACATCAAGAAAACCTGCCCACCGACCCAACCGTCTAACCAAATTTTCACTAAGTACCATGAATCATTCAATAACCCTTCCCATAAGGTATCAGAAGATCTATCTACCTATGCTGCGTACGTCAGTTCTCGCCGCATCCCCCTCCCACCCAACCTCTCTATTTATGACTTCCCTCCTAATGCACCCCCGGTCTCTGATCAAGTACCTCTCCCCAACAGCTTGTCAGTCTATTACCAGAACGTAAGAAGACTTCGCATAAAAATATCCGAAATTTTCCTTACCTCCCACAAATTCCCGCACGATATCTTTTCCTTAACTGAAACCAACCTAACAACCAAACCATTTTCCGTGTTGACGGTTGTGTAGGCGCCAATGATCCACCAGGTCACGGTCATTTCTGCTCACAACCGTTAATATCAGTATGTATCACATTAACACTGAATAAGTGTCTTCTGTACATTCTTTGTTGTTACATTCGCCCCTTTCAACCTCTAGATGCCTACGAGCCAATAATTGAAGCGATCGACACCCTAATTGAGAACGCTAACCCCTCCGACGAATTTATTTTACTGGGTGACTTTAACCTCCCCGTATTCAATGGTCATTGTCTGAGGACTTTTCTCACTTTGTCCCCCTGAACGCCTCTTCCACCAAAGAAGCCCTTTTTACCGATCAGCTCTCCGTTTCTGGGCTCTTTCAAGTCAGGATACTTCCTATGTCCCGATAAGACGAAACGCGTCAGCTCACATTTATTTAATAAATTATAAACTGCGTAAAATATTCAAATATTTTATTTCTTCGGAAAAAAATGTTAAGTTAAAAATATTTCCAATGTACTTTATAACGTATTGGCCATCTTTAAAAATTTTCTATAACTTTATTGTCAATGTTTCATTATAAATTATTAAGAGAGAGAGAGTTTTTTATCTTCTTATTTGTCTTTCAAAATTAGTAAAAGTGCTTTTAATGTTTAATTCATCACTTTTAGCCTTAAGTTATACAAATGTAAGCCCATATGTTACTGTAAGCTATAAAGACAAGATAGCTAGAACTACGACAGCTGAAGGATCCAATCCAACGTGGAACGAAGAAATTGTATTACAAATATCGTCAGTAAAATTAGGTCTAAGTTAATTCTTACTTTAACTCTTAATCATTACAGGGGTTATCCCACGGAATTTAAAGATAATGTAAAATTTCAACTTTTTGATGAGTATGTAGAAGATCTTATTAGTGGTGACTCAGCTAGGACAATGGAAGTCTACCAGCGAATACACACAAACTGGCTAGGAGAACTACGACTTCCTCTAAAAACGATTTTTTCGAGACAAAGTGTTAGATAAAAATTAATGTCGTAAGTTTAAATTATTCTACATGCATTCATTTTTAGATTGAAGGAGTTTTTGAATTAAGCTCTCCACGAGTTCTACTTGGATATACAAAAGCATCACTTGATCAAACAGATGCAGGAAGTTCATCTGAAGACGGGCCGGAAATAAGTGAAATTGTTTATTTGTCACTGTATATTAACATTGAGCCCCAATTTGAGCCCGTAACATTAAATACATCTTGTTTGGAATGCTCCGAATTAAAAGAAGTCAAGGTAAGTGTAGAATTTTTAAGTTTACAAGCAAAAAGCAAAAAGTTCGAGCCTGCTACTTTTCTACATGGTATGTTTAAAGTATTGGTAATTGCATTCGGTGTATTTGTAACTAATTTTTAAATTTATTCGTATTATATACATAGATAGATTTTCATACCCTTAAAAGTGTAAAGGTGGTTCTCGGTTTGCCAAACCTTTTTACATGTATTATTTGTGAGAGATTTTTCCATCTGCAAGGAAGCTTGCTCATGCTTATATATGCTTATGATATTGGAGAGCCAACCCTTCAAATTGCATGTAATTACTTCGGTCCTATCTGAGACTGTTGAATCACGTAACCTGTAATGCATTGAATTTTTCTACTTTGCCATTAAATTCGTGTAATATTGGACGGATTACGATAAGAGCTTTATAAAATTAGCACCGATGTATCCTTCTCAATACTCTCTCTTTTTTTTAAAGACCGTTTATCTTAGCCCTTCACATAAATTTGTATCGGAATCCCATGGAAACTCTATAGATGTCAATCGATGTCATACGTTTAGATCTTTAAACTTAACTTGTAATTGAACTTATTTGTGTTGAAGGAGTCAACATTGCAAACTTTTCTTTATTAAATCTTAGGCAGCTAAGATTAGATCTCAAGCTATTACAGCTTGGCTGAACATAAAACACGAATTGAATGTTTAAGTTTCTTGCAAAGATGTTAGAGATTGATCATTCCTTTTGAATATTAGGTTTTAAATATAACTCCCAAGACGTACTACATTATCAATATTAGGTCAAATGAAAATAGTATTAAGACTTGTTGGGGATTCATCTAACAATCGCTTCCAATTTTAGTTATCTAGACCGGACAGCCCGTGCCCTCCAGTAGTGTGAGATTCTTACTCACTAAAGACATGTTTGTGGGGATTAGTCGAACCAGACCACATAGAAGCGGGTCCTTTTTCGCCCCCCCCCCCCCCCCCCTCCCAGGCTCCCTTAGCGGGGGCAGCTGAGTTATCCAGTTATCCCACTGTCGCCGCTAAACCCGGTTTCCTGAGTCAATGCTAGAATCCTAGCCTATCTGCAGGAATTCATATTGTTAGAGTGTCCCCAGTGTTCCTTCTTAGTTCATGCGTTAATCATAACCTCCACCCCTTCTCTGCCCACGGCATTGATGAGTTCCGAGTCATGACGCTTCAGTCCAGAGCCAGGACAAGTAACCTCCTCCGGATTAACCGCAGCTAACCCAGGAGGCCAAGAAGACAGGCCAACTCGTTAGAGTCTACCATCTCTGTCACCGTCAGACCTGAGGAGGTGCTAGTTATTATTTTGCAAATGGCGCCTTCTTTCAGACCTGCTACAGCATTTTCAGCCGGCGCAAGTCCAACCTCCATAGCCGCCGCAGAACCTTCGGAAGGCAGACTCCCTCGGGGATAGGGGGTTTTTTCAAGAGATTATCTCCTCCCGCATTAGTTATTTTTTTTATACGATGTGGCCAAATCCCAGGGGACAACCCTTTAATGCGTTAGAATGGTTTTGGCCGGAAGGGAATTATGGTAAGGGAAGTGGGGAAACTTGCATGTCTTGTTGCGAGGTAGACAACAGCCCAGAGACGGAGTGGATTATTTTAATTTCTTAATAAAAGCTCACGGGGAGACCTGGTCTCGAACCTGGGACCCATGGCATGTTGGTCGGGCGGCTCAACGAATTGATCCAGCTCCATCTTGGCTACGTTCTAGAATGTATTGCCCGGTTGCTACCATTTGAAAGTGTAACTAACACTTGAGAATGTCCAGATGAGGATCGCCGTATCCTAGAAGGCTTCAAATTTTCCGTCCATCTTCCAGCAACCTTGAGATACTTTTATTCATTAAAAACGCCTATCCGGGGATTAGCTGAAACATACCAGAAGCGGGTTTATTTTCGTCCCCTTCCAATATCTTTTATCGGTGTAACCTACTGTCGCCCTTAATCTCGATTGCCTGGGTCGATGCTAACATCTTAGCATTTGTTCCAACGTCTCCAGTGTTCCTTCGGAAAGTTTCTCCAGCTGAACCTGATTAATCAACTGGATCTTAACGAAGGCCGTTACACCGCCGTAGCCGGTCCCAAGCTCGGTTGAGAAAGGAGGAGGAGAACCCACGCGCCAGCCAGAATACCTCGGATTACAGAGTATCTACGCGCTATACAAAGACACTCTTGGTGACTCCCAGGGCGCCTTAAGGAGCGGCCCTCCTTCTGGGATAGGGAAGGGAGGCTTGTAATCCGCTTATCTGAAAAATTATACATACACACGAATGGTCTAGTACGCCTCGGATAGCTTGGACTGGTTTTGAGATGACGACCTTTGATGAGGCTCCTAAAGGTGATATCAAAATAATCATGGGGAATCTCAACGTTAAGATTGGCTCTAACAACCTCGGCCTGGAACATCTAATGGAGAAGTTTGGACTCGGAAATAGAAACGCAAATGGGGAGTTGTTTGTTGAATTTTATAACTCGCGGCAACTTGTCATCGGTGGATCTTATTTTAAATACAAAAAATGCCACTTAACATCCTGGGTTTCCCCAGATGGCAGAAATAAGAATCAGATAGACCATATTGCTCTTTCGAAAAGTTGGAGGAAGTATCTTCTCGATGTAAGGTCTAAGCGGTAGCGATCATAATCTTGTAACAGCTAAGTTTCGATTATGCACGGCAACAGTATGCCCACAACATCTAATATGCTTCGGCTCAATGTGCAGAGGCTTAAAACACCGAACATCCGCAGCGTATATACCACTGCATTGCGCCAAAAAGCTAAAAAGAGGACGAAGGAATATTTTATGAGCTGTGGTACAGAACACGTGGGACGATTAGAGAACGGAAGAAGACCATGAATCAGTGACGCCTCATGGTGCACAATACAGAAACGAAAGCAGATTAAAGACCAAATTAATTCTACTACCGACGTTGCAGTTAAACAACATTTCAGAACTGCAAGAAAGAAAAAGCTAAAGAAAAGGCAGAAGGAGCGGCCTACCGCGGTGACAGTGGAGATCTTTACAAGACTCTTACAACACAACATTCTGTAAGAGATACTAATGGATCCCTTCTTGTCACGGAAGAACATCAACTGCGGAGGTAGAGAGAATATTTTGTCCTAAGTCCTAAACAGTACCTTTGGACTGTCGGATACTTCACACGATCCTGAACAACCGCCGATTACGGCCAACATTAACAGCAGGACTCGGACAAGATTGAAGTTGGCTGTCGCATGGACTTAGGTAAGGCCCCAGGGATTGATTAAAATCAGTGACACTACTTAAGGCGGATCCCATTGCTGCGGCTAATATACTTCTCCCCGTAATCCAGGAATGTGTTGGGAAACCAAGACCTATCTTAGGGAGTGGAAAAGAGGCGTAATTGTGAAAATTCCCAAAAAAGGCAACCTGAGGAGTTGTAGCAATTGTCGCGGTATCTGTCTTTTAACTGCATTCTCTAAATTGATGGCTAAAATCATCTTAATGCGAATCAACAATACAATCGAGCACACCCTCAGCGATGAGCAAGCAGGCTTTCGTGAGGGTTTCTTCTGCAGGGATCACATCAATACCCTCCGAATTATTATCGAGCAATCCACCGAATAGAGGTCCCCTATATATCTAATGGTCGATTTGGAGAAGGCGTTTGACAGTGTTGATCGCGAATATATACATATGTGTAGCTTTACGTAGGAGAGGCATTCCAGAAAAAATGATCACCATCATAAAGGAGTCCTACTCAGGAGCCCAGTGTCACGTCCTACACAAAGGAAAACTGTCGGAGCCCTTTCAAGTGCTGAATGGAGTGAGACAAGGATGCATTCTATCACCTTTGTTTTTCCTGACCGTCAGTAATGACGTATTGTGTAGCGCCCTAGGCGACCACAAATCGTGAGGTATTAGATGGGAACCCGTTTACCACCTTACGCACCTGGACTATGCCGACGATGTATGCCTATCCAACAAACGAAGTCATGTAACCCAAATGTCCGAAGCCTTGAGCAGCGAAGGTCGCAGAGCAGTGCTTAAGATCAATGGTGCTAAAACCAAACTTATGAGCGTGAACTCCAGGAGACAACATGAAAGTTATCTGGAAGAGTAGTAAATAGAGCAAGTGGATAAATGTTGCTATATTGGAAGCATAGTTACAGCAGACGGCGGAGCTGAAGCTGATGTACAGGCTCGTATCAATAAGGTTTGAGTTGCATTTAATACTCTTGCTGAGATCTGGCGCAATAACAGCATCTCCAGATGCAAAAAACTCCAGGCTATTCAACATGGAAAGTGACCTTTCAAATAACATCTAAGCTATAAGACTTTGTCAACCGGTTTCTCCGGCGCATCCTTAACATCCATTGGCCGGAGGTCATTACCAACGAAGACCTACACAGACTTACAGGCCAAGACGGGATAGGCCACACACTTAGAAAAGAGTCAAACAACATGGCACAACAGTCTCTAAATTGGAATCCCCACGGAATCTGAGGAATTGGACGACCGCGCAACACATGGAAAAGATCCGTCAGTAGGGAAGGTACCCAGGCCAACAAATCGCAGTCACAGGAGGTTGAGCTGCTCCTGAGGAGACACCATTCGCGACCCCAGGCTTCTACAGAAAGGGAAATCACTACAGACGCCCTCGAAATTGCCTAAAACAACCTTGGAGTTAGGGCGATTTTTCAAGAGCATAAGTTATTTGACTACGTTCTAGGATGCATTGCCCGGTTGCTACCACTTGAAGGTGTAACCAACACTTGAGAGTGTCTAAATGAGAATCTTATCTTAGAAGGCTTTCAACTCGTCTGTCCACCGTCCCTCGTCCAACGAAATCTTTAGCCTTATCCTACAAGCCCGAAATTGAATTGTGGCTTGTGATGGCTAGAGATAAACCCTAACTATTAAAGGAGCTTGAGAAGATTGATAAACATCCAACGTTGATTAATTGATTGATTAAATTGGAGGTGTGAGGTTCTGAAGCGCTGCGGCCACTGGGGCCTATTGTGCTAACCCTCTCAACCCCTTATAACAAGCAATTCCCTCTGAAGAGGTTCAACAGCTCCCGCAGCAGGTAGTCATTCAGCCCGCTCGGTACCAGGGTTGGTTTCCCGAATAGGCTAAATCTGCGCCTGGCCACTGCAGGCCATTCACATAGTACGTGCAATGGGGTCTCATCATCCTCCAGACAGAGTCTGCAGTTGGGGTTGATGGCTCTACCTATCCTTACCAGGTGCTTCCTTAGCTGACAGTGGCCGGTAAGCAGGCCAACCAGGGCTCTAACATCCGACTTGCTCAGCTTGAGGAGCTTCCTGGATCTACCCGGTGACGCTGAGGGCATAAGGCTTCTTGAGTGAGCGTGCCCTTCAATGTTGTTCCAATACAATCTGTGCTCCTCACTTGCGCGGTTTGCTATTAGCCTTTTAGCCGTACAGAGAGGAATTACACAGACCGGCTCCGGCCCTATGAAAGGGGTATTGGACCCCTTCCTAGCAAGTTCATCTGCCTTTTCATTCCCCGTGTAGCCTTGATGTCCCGGTATCCAGATCAAGTTGACTTGATTAGTTCTACACTGTTCATCTAGGCTCCTTTGGCATTCCCATACCAGGTTAGATCTGGTGGTAGATGAAGCAATTGATTTGATTGCAGCTTAACTATCCGAGAAGATTGAAATGCTTTTGTTCTTATAAGCTCTTCTTAGGTTCTCGTTAGTACATGTCAGTATAGCGAAGATCCCAGCCTGGAATACCGTGGTGTACTTTCCCAGGGCCAGTGATAAACTGACTCGAGAGGAGTTACTCCAGACCCCTGCCCCAACGCTCGATTCAGTTTCGGATCCATCCCTATACCATACTAGTTCCCCTGGACGGACAGCTGGAAACGTCCAGGTCTCACCTGGTGAGAATCTTGCTGGCATCTGCTAACATGGCTAACTCAGGTATGGCTTCAAGAATCTCCCTTATTGTCGTGTGGCCCTTACCTGTGTTTCTCCCAAGGAGAGAATTTTGCTCTGTGCCACCATGTAATCGCTCCATAGGTTATCATGGGCCTTATTACCGATGTGTAGATCCAGACCATTGTCCTGGGTTTAAGTCCCCAGGTAGTCCCGTAAGCTCTACGGCATGACCAAAAGGACTTCCGAGCTGTTGCACGGTTGTATCTAGGTGCAGGTTCCAGTATAGCTTGGAATCCAGGATCAGCCCCAGGTACTTCACGTGATCCTTGAAGGGCAGCGCAGTGCCCAAGAAGGTCGGCTCAGTCAGACCCGTCGTGTTCCTCTTCCTAGTGAACGGAACGACGACCGTTTTGTCAGGGTTGACTTTGAGATCAACCTCATTACACCAGGTTGCAACTACGTCTAGTGCCTCCTGGAGTTGTCTTGTGATGTTGTTCCCCATATCGTTGGATGAAAAAACTCACAACTACAAGCCCTGCGCGAAGAAGCCCCGCTCATCTAGACGCCCCAGTAGCTCATCGATCACAAGGCACCATAGAAGGGGTGACAGCACCCCACCGACGTTACCTCGATGTTCTAGATAATGAATATTGGAAGCGATTGTTAGATTAATCCTCACTTAGATTAAATAGTACTTTTACTTAATCTAATGTTGACAATGCAATACGTCTGGGGAGTTCAATTTCATCCATTAATTCAATATGTATAATTTGGCCGCACCATTCAATTTCATGAATTCTCCTTAAGTCATCAGTACCAATCAGTTTTTCCTCCAATTTTTGAACCTCGGCTATTCAAGCATTCCTTTAATCCCGTATTCCCAAGCAGAGCTGTAAAAAATCATTTCAATATCACTACCTACGAGTATTTTGCATTTTTCCAGCAACCTTGAGATACTTTTATTCATTAAAAACGCCTATCCGGGGATTAGCTGAAACATACCAGAAGCGGGTTTATTTTCGTCCCCTTCCAATATCTTTTATCGGTGTAACCTACTGTCGCCCTTAATCTCGATTGCCTGGGTCGATGCTAACATCTTAGCATTTGTTCCAACGTCTCCAGTGTTCCTTCGGAAAGTTTCTCCAGCTGAACCTGATTAATCAACTGGATCTTAACGAAGGCCGTTACACCGCCGTAGCCGGTCCCAAGCTCGGTTGAGAAAGGAGGAGGAGAACCCACGCGCCAGCCAGAATACCTCGGATTACAGAGTATCTACGCGCTATACAAAGACACTCTTGGTGACTCCCAGGGCGCCTTAAGGAGCGGCCCTCCTTCTGGGATAGGGAAGGGAGGCTTGTAATCCGCTTATCTGAAAAATTATACATACACACGAATGGTCTAGTACGCCTCGGATAGCTTGGACTGGTTTTGAGATGACGACCTTTGATGAGGCTCCTAAAGGTGATATCAAAATAATCATGGGGAATCTCAACGTTAAGATTGGCTCTAACAACCTCGGCCTGGAACATCTAATGGAGAAGTTTGGACTCGGAAATAGAAACGCAAATGGGGAGTTGTTTGTTGAATTTTATAACTCGCGGCAACTTGTCATCGGTGGATCTTATTTTAAATACAAAAAATGCCACTTAACATCCTGGGTTTCCCCAGATGGCAGAAATAAGAATCAGATAGACCATATTGCTCTTTCGAAAAGTTGGAGGAAGTATCTTCTCGATGTAAGGTCTAAGCGGTAGCGATCATAATCTTGTAACAGCTAAGTTTCGATTATGCACGGCAACAGTATGCCCACAACATCTAATATGCTTCGGCTCAATGTGCAGAGGCTTAAAACACCGAACATCCGCAGCGTATATACCACTGCATTGCGCCAAAAAGCTAAAAAGAGGACGAAGGAATATTTTATGAGCTGTGGTACAGAACACGTGGGACGATTAGAGAACGGAAGAAGACCATGAATCAGTGACGCCTCATGGTGCACAATACAGAAACGAAAGCAGATTAAAGACCAAATTAATTCTACTACCGACGTTGCAGTTAAACAACATTTCAGAACTGCAAGAAAGAAAAAGCTTAAGAAAAGGCAGAAGGAGCGGCCTACCGCGGTGACAGTGGAGATCTTTACAAGACTCTTACAACACAACATTCTGTAAGAGATACTAATGGATCCCTTCTTGTCACGGAAGAACATCAACTGCGGAGGTAGAGAGAATATTTTGTCCTAAGTCCTAAACAGTACCTTTGGACTGTCGGATACTTCACACGATCCTGAACAACCGCCGATTACGGCCAACATTAACAGCAGGACTCGGACAAGATTGAAGTTGGCTGTCGCATGGACTTAGGTAAGGCCCCAGGGATTGATTAAAATCAGTGACACTACTTAAGGCGGATCCCATTGCTGCGGCTAATATACTTCTCCCCGTAATCCAGGAATGTGTTGGGAAACCAAGACCTATCTTAGGGAGTGGAAAAGAGGCGTAATTGTGAAAATTCCCAAAAAAGGCAACCTGAGGAGTTGTAGCAATTGTCGCGGTATCTGTCTTTTAACTGCATTCTCTAAATTGATGGCTAAAATCATCTTAATGCGAATCAACAATACAATCGAGCACACCCTCAGCGATGAGCAAGCAGGCTTTCGTGAGGGTTTCTTCTGCAGGGATCACATCAATACCCTCCGAATTATTATCGAGCAATCCACCGAATAGAGGTCCCCTATATATCTAATGGTCGATTTGGAGAAGGCGTTTGACAGTGTTGATCGCGAATATATACATATGTGTAGCTTTACGTAGGAGAGGCATTCCAGAAAAAATGATCACCATCATAAAGGAGTCCTACTCAGGAGCCCAGTGTCACGTCCTACACAAAGGAAAACTGTCGGAGCCCTTTCAAGTGCTGAATGGAGTGAGACAAGGATGCATTCTATCACCTTTGTTTTTCCTGACCGTCAGTAATGACGTATTGTGTAGCGCCCTAGGCGACCACAAATCGTGAGGTATTAGATGGGAACCCGTTTACCACCTTACGCACCTGGACTATGCCGACGATGTATGCCTATCCAACAAACGAAGTCATGTAACCCAAATGTCCGAAGCCTTGAGCAGCGAAGGTCGCAGAGCAGTGCTTAAGATCAATGGTGCTAAAACCAAACTTATGAGCGTGAACTCCAGGAGACAACATGAAAGTTATCTGGAAGAGTAGTAAATAGAGCAAGTGGATAAATGTTGCTATATTGGAAGCATAGTTACAGCAGACGGCGGAGCTGAAGCTGATGTACAGGCTCGTATCAATAAGGTTTGAGTTGCATTTAATACTCTTGCTGAGATCTGGCGCAATAACAGCATCTCCAGATGCAAAAAACTCCAGGCTATTCAACATGGAAAGTGACCTTTCAAATAACATCTAAGCTATAAGACTTTGTCAACCGGTTTCTCCGGCGCATCCTTAACATCCATTGGCCGGAGGTCATTACCAACGAAGACCTACACAGACTTACAGGCCAAGACGGGATAGGCCACACACTTAGAAAAGAGTCAAACAACATGGCACAACAGTCTCTAAATTGGAATCCCCACGGAATCTGAGGAATTGGACGACCGCGCAACACATGGAAAAGATCCGTCAGTAGGGAAGGTACCCAGGCCAACAAATCGCAGTCACAGGAGGTTGAGCTGCTCCTGAGGAGACACCATTCGCGACCCCAGGCTTCTACAGAAAGGGAAATCACTACAGACGCCCTCGAAATTGCCTAAAACAACCTTGGAGTTAGGGCGATTTTTCAAGAGCATAAGTTATTTGACTACGTTCTAGGATGCATTGCCCGGTTGCTACCACTTGAAGGTGTAACCAACACTTGAGAGTGTCTAAATGAGAATCTTATCTTAGAAGGCTTTCAACTCGTCTGTCCACCGTCCCTCGTCCAACGAAATCTTTAGCCTTATCCTACAAGCCCGAAATTGAATTGTGGCTTGTGATGGCTAGAGATAAACCCTAACTATTAAAGGAGCTTGAGAAGATTGATAAACATCCAACGTTGATTAATTGATTGATTAAATTGGAGGTGTGAGGTTCTGAAGCGCTGCGGCCACTGGGGCCTATTGTGCTAACCCTCTCAACCCCTTATAACAAGCAATTCCCTCTGAAGAGGTTCAACAGCTCCCGCAGCAGGTAGTCATTCAGCCCGCTCGGTACCAGGGTTGGTTTCCCGAATAGGCTAAATCTGCGCCTGGCCACTGCAGGCCATTCACATAGTACGTGCAATGGGGTCTCATCATCCTCCAGACAGAGTCTGCAGTTGGGGTTGATGGCTCTACCTATCCTTACCAGGTGCTTCCTTAGCTGACAGTGGCCGGTAAGCAGGCCAACCAGGGCTCTAACATCCGACTTGCTCAGCTTGAGGAGCTTCCTGGATCTACCCGGTGACGCTGAGGGCATAAGGCTTCTTGAGTGAGCGTGCCCTTCAATGTTGTTCCAATACAATCTGTGCTCCTCACTTGCGCGGTTTGCTATTAGCCTTTTAGCCGTACAGAGAGGAATTACACAGACCGGCTCCGGCCCTATGAAAGGGGTATTGGACCCCTTCCTAGCAAGTTCATCTGCCTTTTCATTCCCCGTGTAGCCTTGATGTCCCGGTATCCAGATCAAGTTGACTTGATTAGTTCTACACTGTTCATCTAGGCTCCTTTGGCATTCCCATACCAGGTTAGATCTGGTGGTAGATGAAGCAATTGATTTGATTGCAGCTTAACTATCCGAGAAGATTGAAATGCTTTTGTTCTTATAAGCTCTTCTTAGGTTCTCGTTAGTACATGTCAGTATAGCGAAGATCCCAGCCTGGAATACCGTGGTGTACTTTCCCAGGGCCAGTGATAAACTGACTCGAGAGGAGTTA
Organism: Leptarthrus brevirostris; assembly: GCA_964036015.1. Classification (NCBI taxonomy): domain Eukaryota; kingdom Metazoa; phylum Arthropoda; class Insecta; order Diptera; family Asilidae; genus Leptarthrus; species Leptarthrus brevirostris. Next base: position 113,709,743 of record OZ038372.1, on the reverse strand, counting down.
CTCCAGACCCCTGCCCCAACGCTCGATTCAGTTTCGGATCCATCCCTATACCATACTAGTTCCCCTGGACGGACAGCTGGAAACGTCCAGGTCTCACCTGGTGAGAATCTTGCTGGCATCTGCTAACATGGCTAACTCAGGTATGGCTTCAAGAATCTCCCTTATTGTCGTGTGGCCCTTACCTGTGTTTCTCCCAAGGAGAGAATTTTGCTCTGTGCCACCATGTAATCGCTCCATAGGTTATCATGGGCCTTATTACCGATGTGTAGATCCAGACCATTGTCCTGGGTTTAAGTCCCCAGGTAGTCCCGTAAGCTCTACGGCATGACCAAAAGGACTTCCGAGCTGTTGCACGGTTGTATCTAGGTGCAGGTTCCAGTATAGCTTGGAATCCAGGATCAGCCCCAGGTACTTCACGTGATCCTTGAAGGGCAGCGCAGTGCCCAAGAAGGTCGGCTCAGTCAGACCCGTCGTGTTCCTCTTCCTAGTGAACGGAACGACGACCGTTTTGTCAGGGTTGACTTTGAGATCAACCTCATTACACCAGGTTGCAACTACGTCTAGTGCCTCCTGGAGTTGTCTTGTGATGTTGTTCCCCATATCGTTGGATGAAAAAACTCACAACTACAAGCCCTGCGCGAAGAAGCCCCGCTCATCTAGACGCCCCAGTAGCTCATCGATCACAAGGCACCATAGAAGGGGTGACAGCACCCCACCGACGTTACCTCGATGTTCTAGATAATGAATATTGGAAGCGATTGTTAGATTAATCCTCACTTAGATTAAATAGTACTTTTACTTAATCTAATGTTGACAATGCAATACGTCTGGGGAGTTCAATTTCATCCATTAATTCAATATGTATAATTTGGCCGCACCATTCAATTTCATGAATTCTCCTTAAGTCATCAGTACCAATCAGTTTTTCCTCCAATTTTTGAACCTCGGCTATTCAAGCATTCCTTTAATCCCGTATTCCCAAGCAGAGCTGTAAAAAATCATTTCAATATCACTACCTACGAGTATTTTGCATTTTTTTTATACGATGTGGCCAAATTCTAGGGGACAACCCTTTGATGCGTTAGCATGGTTTTGGCCGGAAGGGAATTAGGGTAAGGGAACTGAGGAAACTTGAGTCTTGTTTTTTGCATTGCTGCGAGCTAGACAACAGCTCAGAGACGGAGTGGATTATTTTAATTTCGTAATAAAAGCTCACGGGGTCATCTGGTCTCGAACCCGGGACCCATGGCATGTTGGTCGTGCTGCTCAACGAATTGATCCAACTCCGTCTCCGTCTTCTAATAACAGTTCTGATACTCGAAATTAACAAATTTTAGCCCTAATTTAGGGGAATATATTGTTTATTTATATTTTGCTTGAAATACAATACGTACTTCACAATTTACGTACCGCAGTTAATATTAGAAAAAAATGGAAGAAGTGTTTGTGACTTGTTTTCTCTAGTAAAACGGAAGCCATTGAAAAAAATGCAATTATGTTTTGTTTGTTTGCGACTGGTGCGAAAGTCAGCGCAAATGACTATATAGGATAGCAGTAATTAAAGCTGCAACAATATAAATATAACTTTTCTACAATATATACCCTTAAATATGAGTTAAAAGTGTTTAATTTTAAGGTGTATGACGTAATATTGGTAGTACTGGTATGGTACTTGTAGTACTGGTGAGGTACTGGTAGTACTGGCAGTTGGTATGACATTGGAATCTCTGCCAGTACCAATCCCAGTTCTGATATTTTAACTTTTTACAAAACCAGTATCAGTACTGCTATTGGTATTGGAAGATTTTGCAAATACGAGGAATACTTAACAGCTCTGCTTGGAAGCCTTTCTTTCTTTTCCTGTCAAGCTTTGGCATAATCATCAAAAAACTAAAGTTCTGCGGAAATCGACATAAGCGTTAATCTGCCCGAACTCGGCTTTTTATTTATAGAAAAGTTATGAGCAAGAAATACAAAAAAAAATATTTTAAATAATTTTTTTGTTTACGTAAAAAATATAAATACCTGTGTTTTTAATTTTAGGCATACATCCAAGAGTGGTGCATTCAAGTAAAAGATATGTTTCCTGAACGATTCATAGACCCTTTAATCTGCCTAGCTAGCGGTAAAAGAGTTTGTATAACAAGATTACTGGAGCCAATACCACTGCCGGTAGAGAAAAGTGAGGATTCGGCAAATCTTATAAAACGCTACGTTTCTTTGATTCCAGTATTTAAATTTACAAATGCATGCACAGGTCTTAATGGTGTATGGCTAAATAACCAGGTAACTATAAATAAAAAGTGAAATGTTTTAATTTAATTTGTAAGTTCAGGTTGTCCTTGATACTTCATGGTCATCTCCCAAAGATCTTGGAGTTCTTCTTACATGTTTTCATTTAAGTGCAGGTATCCGTGCTTGGTTAGTTCTTGGAATTGGATTCCCATACGGAGAAAGTACATTTACTCTCTTACATGAAGGCAATGATTATATATTTGTGGATCCATATTCAGGAAAGAAATATTCTACAAAAGACGTTTATTGTCCTGTATCCCGAGTATATTACGTAGTAGGACAGGACAATGTAGTTTATTTACCTTTTTTTAGTAACTTGAGTTTTAATTAATAAAAATGCAGGTTTATTGCAACTTACAAAGCGAGACAAGGGTTTCTATGATAAATTTTAATCTCGAAGATTCCAGAAGTTGGATGGGACTATTTGAGAAGAGCAATCCAGCACCAATTGGTGGAGTACACAAATTAAACTATAGTTATAAACCTTTGCTAAGTACGGTCGAATTAAGGAAAAATATTGAACGTAAAATCATGAAGAAAGTCAATTCTTGGAGGTCGACTAGAAAAACTGTTTGGAATAGGTTTGTATGATTTGATTGTCCTAAAAATATTGCTATTTATCATTTTATTTAGAGCATTGCACAGTATTATGTACAATATACTTAATGACTTGGAGCAGGATGTGACACATGAGAGGGATTCCGAAGACTATTTGGAAAAATTGGCAAAAGCTGTACCCACGTTCAAGGTAAAAATAAATTCCGCTTCTATTGCTCTCTAATGAGTTTATTTTACAGTTGTTTGGATTTACTTTAAATTTCGGTTATACTAATCTTCCGTCAATATCGGACAGAATACGATCAACAGGAATACACTTAAATTCCGATAAAAATGTAGAATTCTCTGTAGCTGTTCACATTCACCAATATCCGAATAACATTTTATCTGTTTGGGTATTTCTTGTGTCGGCTATTCCAATAATATAACTTTCTTTTTTTAAATATCAGTGTTTATGGCCAAAAGCTTAAATAGGTTAACCGAAAATTTAATTATTAAGAATATTCGTTGGATATAGTTTATTTAGTTCAAATACATATACCAATCCTCCTCTATGTCGGGTTCTACACCGACATTCGTCCAACGCGGAATCTTCCTTGGGGTCCCATGCGTATTCTGATACAAAAACTGTTGATCGATGTTGTCTGGCTACTCTCCTAATGTGTGTGTGTGTGTGTCGCAAGTTGTAAGTCATCGTTGGTAAGAACCAACAGTGTAAGTAAACAGAGTAGTTCCTTTGATCGGTCAATACTGAAGGAGTTAGCAGAACTCATCGAGACAAAACAAAAAACTGTATGGTAGGCATACTCTTATCGGCTTAGAAGTTATTGGATAATCACTAAATTATAATATTTAAGCGTGCGTGATACTGATAAAATACCCTTTCCAACGAGGTGGCACCTGCTTTCTTCTTAATCCAAAAGCTTAAAATTTCAAAATCAAATTTCCAAATACTGATTTTTCAGTGAGGCTTTTGAGAATATGTTCGGTTTCTTTTTAAATCTGACAATCCTTATTTTATCTTATTATTCCAGCACAAAGAGTTTAGACGAAATTGGTCTGTTTATCAATCAAATTCTAGATAGTAACGTAAACGCAAAGATTACTATTACTACATAAATGGCTTCGAACAAAGTAGTGAACAATTTTTGGTTGCTTTTGTATATTTCCCGTATCGGGCAACCCTGCAGTCAGAATTAAAAATTTGTTTTCCGTGAGAGTTTGTGGAAAGATCAGAATACATCGACAGTTTATGCGCATAAGTAACTAACTCAGTCATGTGATTTACATGAATTCTTTTTATTGGTCGCACTGTTTGGTACATTTTTCTCTTCGACAAGATTTGGCGGCGCTTTTTTGACAGGAGCATATGATTCTCTCCGGATGAGAACAGAATTTTGACAGGAATAAGAGATTCTCTCAAATGATTTTGACAGGAGTAAATGACTGCACACTACCTGTACTCTTTATTTGCATGAATATTCTTATGACTTTAAAATCTGGATATATTTCGTTTTACTGTGGTGCCAGTGTTACTTTTTCAAGCCTAGCTGGGTATTTTAGGGAGCCGGTTATCTAGTAGTAAGTAATCTTTGGTAAAGGGTTGTAGTATAAATTGGCCTTATGTGACGGTTTTAATTTAACTAAGCACAAATCATGGGTAGGTAGCGTTTTCCCATAAATAGGTTATAGAAAATAACACACCACATCCTCTTTGTACAGCACTTTCCATACTTTCTTTATAGAAACTAAGAGCTTTTACATGTCTGATAATTAAATTAGGCTGATAATTTGTTTAATAATAAGTTTATCACAGCCCCCAGATGTGTATGTTAGGGTTTCAAATTCTGCGCTATTATACAGGGTGTTTCAGATCTGACGTGCCAAAATGAGTGGGGTGATAGATCTCACCTAGCCAAACAAAAAACTGTATGGCAGGGGGGGACAATCTCAACCGTTTGGGAGTTACAGGGTGATTCATAAATTTCAGTTTTTCATGGTATGCACATTACTCTTTAATTTTTTTATTTTGATCTACCCAACAAAAGTGAAAAAAATAGTTTCCGATTACCTCAAATTCAGCATCCTTAGAACCCCCTGAGTACCTAATTATTTTATTGCACTTTAAGTAGGGGAATTCTTTAAATAAGCAAAATGTTTAAGATAAAGGGTCGAAAATGTTTGTTTTGGGTTAACAGGTAATTAATTTTAATTATTTCTGCAAAAAAAATTATAAAAATGTTAGTGAATTTTGTTTTATTGCCGATATTAGCTTGTGTTAGCTAGAATTCACATTCTTGTATCCTGGCGTTCTGTTACTCGTATCTGATGAAAAGTTTGCTATAAAAAAATAGTTTTTAATAAAAAATTGAACCGACTTCACTAAAAGCATAAAATAATTTTTAATTTTATATCTATTACGACATTTTGAAGTCGGTGCAAATTAAAGAAACAAACCAAACTACAATAAACGTATTTAATCGTCCTTTTTTGTGATCCCGTGAGCTGAAACGTTTAGCTAAATTTATATAGTATCTTCGAGTATGGTTGGGTAGTTGTTTTTTTTTCTTTAATTTGCACCGACTTCAAAATGTTGTAATAGATATAAAATTAGAAATTCTTTTATGCTTTTTAGTGCTTTTAGTGAAGTCGGTTGAATTTTTTTTAAAAACTATTTTATTTTTCACTTTTTAGTGTCTTCTACACAGTACAAAAAAAAGGAACCATCCAAATCGGTCCACTCGTTAAAAAGGTATGTTCACCCCCTAACCCCCCCCCCCCCCCCATCCAACCAAAGTTTTTTTTCTCACGGTATCAATCGGGGCACATACTTTACCCAACAGGCAAAGAATCATCGAAATTGATCCAAGCGTTACGAAATTAGACTAACCCTCCCCCTCCCCTCCCCCACCATAGGACCAAATTATCCTCCTATAAGCAATGGGGGATCATACTCTATATAACAGCAAAGGAAGCATTCAAATCGGCCCACGCGTTACGAAGCTAGACTACCCCTGCCCCTCCCCTTAGGCCACATTTTTTTCTCCTATTAGCAATGGGGGATCATCCTCTGTACAACAAAAAAAGAACCATCCAAATCGGACCACGCGTTACAAAGTTAGGTTTCACCCCTACCCCCCACCACCACCCTACCAAAAATTTTTTTGACATGGTACCAATCGGTGAACATACTTTACCCAACAAAAAAAGAATCATCAAAATCGGTTGACGCGTTACGAAGTTATGCCCGGTCAGACATAAAAAAAAAAAAAAATAAAAATAAAAAAGAAGAATACCTAGTTAAAAAAAAATCAATAAGTACAGGTGTTCTTTAGCAAAAATTATTAAAAAATGGTAAAATTTATATTTGAGGAATACGAGGATATTATTTACATTTATGATGTAATAGACGGAAACAAGAGAGCGGCTGTACTGGAATATCAAAGGAGATTCCCTAACCGGCGAGCACCCCAAAGAGGGGTATTTACACGGACTTTCCAAAAAGTTAAGAGAAACCGGAAGTGTAACTTCACACGACATGGAGACATGACCCGAAACTCCGGGAACTTCTGCCGACGTCGAGCAGCAAATAATCATCATCGTGAGGCAGTACCCTGAGACGAGCACGAAACGAGTCGCAAGGCGATTAGGAGTGTCGTCATCTAAGGTTTGGAGGGTTATTCGTCGAGGGGGATTACGTCCATATCATCATCACCCAGTCCAAGGATTACTAGAAGAAGATTCCGAGAGAAGACTGGAATTTAGCACTTGGCTTCTGGAACGCGACATTGATGACAGAGCGTTTCTGGGCCGAATTCTGTGGACAGATGAATGTCAATTCACCAGGAATGATATCATGAACTTCCATAACCTCCATTCCTGGTCGAACACTAACCAACACAGGGCAAAGTTGGCCTCATTCCAGCAGAGATTCAGTGTCAATGTTTGGACTGGTATCATTGGCAACCATTTGGTAGGACCATTCATTTTGCCGCAAATGCTTCATAGTGAAATTTATGCGGATGTTTTGGACAATACACTGCCAGATCTAATAGAGAAGAACCCTATGGATAATCTTAGGGGAATGTTTCACCAGCACGATGGAGTACCAGCGCATACTGCTAACATTGTGAAGGCAATACTAAGTAAAAAATTTCCTAACCGCTGGATTGGCTGAGGTACACCGATTCCTTAACCTGCTAGATCTCCAGACCTTACCCCATTGGACTTTTTCTTATGGGGAACAATGAAGGATGAAGTTTATTCAAGCCCAGTTAACAATAGTGAGGGCTTAGTTAGCCCAATTGGGAATGCAGCGACGAAAATACGGGAGAGGCTCGCTGCAATACGCCATAAACAGGAACATAGAAGGAGATTGTTGAAATGCATCCAAAGTGACGGTGGACATTTTGAACGGCTTTAGTTACTTATCAAGATTAATTGTAATTATTTTTAAATTCAATAAAAAGCATTTAAGAATTAATTTGAGTTTAATTTCCTTAACTTGTTGATGTTTATAATATTCTCCGATAGGATTTCTAAGTATAAATTTCTACATATTTTCTCTACGTGAACATGTTGTATCTTTTTGGAAAGGTAATAAGATGGGCAATCTAATAAAAATAAAAGAGAGGTGTACTAATTACATGAATTTCGGAGAAAATTTAGGAAAATGCTGAATTTTAGGTAATCATAATCATGTCGCTATGTTGGGTAGATCAAAAGAAAAAAATAAAAGAGTAATGTGCATACCATGAAAAACTGAAATTTATGAATCACCCTGTAACTCCCAAACGGTTGAGACTGCCCCCCCAACCTGCAATACAATTTTTTGTTTGTGTAGTTGAGATCTATCACCCTACTCATTTTGGCACGTCAGATCTGAAACACCCTGTATAGTCAAAATAAAGAATAAAACATATGAATAAAAAGAGAATAAATGTCTAAAGGAGTTAAAGTAAACATTGTAATATCCATAAAAATTGTAAACTAATAAGAAAAACAGATGAAGAATACATAAACCTGGAAGATAATATTCTAATTTTGAATAATATTAAAAATAAAACCCCAAAGATCAGTTGTGACACAAGGAAGTTCCGACTTAATGCTAATTATGTAATTAATTTTAATAATTGTTCTTTTTATATCAATGTTCAGAAGTATAGTAATAGAATCCAAGAATTTAAAGAGAAATTTGTTGTTAACCTAAATGAAAATCTTAATATAACTTATAACACACTGATCTTCGAAGAAATTGCAGTGCATCTAGAAAAAAATATTGAAGAAATCCATGAACTAAAGTACCATAAAATAGTTAATTACGGCATAGGAAGCTGTACAACTATAGTAATAATATCAATCATCTTGCTATTAAAATATTGTTACTTGAAACACAAAAAACCCAAAATCAAGGTTATAAATAAGATTCGAGAGAATCAAAAAACTACGGAGGGAGAAGTTACACCGGAATTGTCCAACGAAAAAAAGAAAACCGATCTAACTGAAAATCCCAGACAGCTGACTTCAGCTAAACGTGATTCCTGGCAAGAAATGATACATTCCTATAACGTACAACTTAATTAAATTTCCATGAGAAAATTTTATCTATAAGATACGATGAGCACCATGGGAAGCTTAGTAAGCAAAATACATTTCATACATATACCTGAGAACTTATGAAAAATAAGAGTGAGTCCAGTGCAGTTAATTCGCGGTCACTCACAAGAAATTTGTGAAAACGTTTTCAATGCATCGAATGAGTCCCAATTTAGAAGCAAGACAACAATGATAGCTACCGTAAGGAAATTCTAGTTTTTTTTGCTGTGTCTGAAACTCCAAATTACATTTTGTTTTCCCTGTCCGACACTACATAACGTTTAGTGTCATGTTGTGGTACTCACAATATTTACTGTTAGGGGCGGTTTACATTTGGAATTTTTTCGTGAACTTCTCTCTCAAGCAGTGAATGAATATTATTCAACCGCTTGACTTTTTATTTAAGCAAGATATTCAAAAAGGTAGTGTAAGCTTTCCTGATGCACAAGTGAATTTAATTCCTGAAATTTTGTATCAAGAATGTTCAAACCGAAAAGAGAAAAGAAAGTTCTAGGCACATGCAAAATATTCCCCTTTTATCAGAAGAGTGAATAAAATTCCAAGTGTAAAGGATCATTACATTTATTCGCGGTCTAAATATTCGTGCGCTACGCGAGAAGTGAATGAAATTCAAAAACTGACGGAACTACAACTGTTTTTGTGGATTAGTTTCTAAGTGTTGTGCTTCAAGAATACCTTGCTGGAGTAGGATTGCGTTCAACTTTCAGAATATTTTGAGTGAATATTTTATAGTGTGGTGATGCACCCCTAAAGTGCTGGTTAATACATATACAGGGTGTTCGGAAAATGTCTGGGAAACGCTATACCATTGGTTTCTTTGAAGTGTCCTCTTCAACCCCCCCCCCCCCCCCACGATGGCACTCCTGCCCATTTCTCGGTACAGGTGCGACTGTACCTGAACGAAGCTTATGGAACGAGATGGATTGGTCGCGGCGTGTTTGGCCAGCAAGATCTCCTGATCTGAATCCATTAGACTTTTATCTATGGAGTCATTTAACGACCGTGTCAGTAGAGCAATTGTGGCAAGCAGAAATGTGTGTTCTGCAGGATGGGGGCCACGTAAAACACTTAATTTAAAAACAGCATTTCTCGAGCAGCATAAAAATGTTAATAACTTTTAAATGGCTGCAGATATCGAGTTACTCCTTTTTTTTCTGTAAAGAGCTTTCTGAGAGCCTTATAAAGAAAGAAAAACAATGATATCCTTGGTGTACACATTTTACAGGATCAAGGATAACATACCAACATTTTGTGCAAAATTTTCCGAATATTCATGTTTGATGTCCAATAACTCGAAAATTTGTAAGTAGATTATGGCATGTTCATTTTAGGGGGTATAGAAGAACATTTTTAACAGGACACTTCAAAGAACCCATTGGTATAGCGTTTCCTACATATGTATTTTCCGAACACCCTGTATATATAAATATTGTTTTTTGTTTAACGAAATGGAAGGTATAAAATTATGGGAGAGGGAGGATATTAAAAAACTCATTATCAAATATGAAATGTTTTCAACGCTTTGGGATACCAGTTCTCCAAGGTATCATGATAGAGTAGAAAGGAGTGATGCTCTAAATTCACTGGCAGAAAATTTTGAACCCATAACAATGAAATTTTCTGTCATTCGCAAGAAACTCCGCATTTGTATCGGATCTTTAATTTTTAATTCACTCATAATTTGTTTAAATGCTCCACATGCTTCCCTTTTTTTAATATCCACTTTCGCACCCACAGACGTTTCGTCCAAGTACCGATAATATCGTTATATTCATCACAATTTAATAAAACTGCCGCAGCAGCTATCCTTTTCTTTGACGGTCTCATCTTTTATGATACGCTATGCGAGTACTGAAGTGTTTGAATTTTCTTTTTCAAGTGTAAACCGTGTCGATAGTTGAGGTAACCGAATTTTCTTGAATTTTATTCATGTAATTAATCGCAAAAATTCAATGTAGCAGATGTTAACATTTTTCAAAGATGAATATTCTTCAGAGAATATTATTCACGAATAAAATGTCAGATGTAAACCGCGCCTTAGTCTTGAATTTTTTTGGGCACTGGTTTAATTTCGTATGGAATGACCCTAAGGTGACCCCAAATATTTGAATTAGTTAAATTAGAATAAAATTCTGATTTTCTGATTTCTTTTTATATTAAAAGAGAATTTCAATTACAATTCTTAAGTTACATATAATTATATTCACGTACATCTTCACAATATCTCTAAGGTATTCAAAAACGCAAGACAAGTCACATACAAATTACACAGTAAAAGGAAAAATTCAAATCTACAAAATACTCAGTTTCGTTCACTTTTGGGGTAAGCAGCAGTATAAATAATAATCATAAACTATCACAGAAAGTAAATCAAACAAAGTTTACAATTGTATTGCCAATTGTGAATATTCCAAAGGCAACACTAAAAAGTCAGTATTGGCGTCTCACGGTGGTCCAACAAATCTGAAAAGATAAAATAAAAACAATTACTTAAGTGAATAACTTATAGTTTATATGTGTAGGTTTTAATCATCATCGTTATATTTTTGCAGGATTGTAACCCCTAATACAATCTAATCTTAATAATGTTTTCGCGGTTTTCACGTTTGTAAAACCAATTGGTCGTCGTGAAGCAAACCTTGCTTATGTTGTATGTAGATTTTAATTAAGGACATCGTTTTAGTGAAGCGTAAAAATTAATCATAGACGCTAAAGAGTAGATAATAAATGAACCTTGAGGTACTTTGGCGTCAATTTAATAAGATTTGATGTTACTTCGGCCAATATTACCAAAACTGAACGGCGAAATAAAAAATTTATTTTATTAAAATACGAAGAAGACAAAAGCTTAAGGCTTGGCTAAAAGAGCAGCATACCAGAAATTATCAAAGGCTTTTGAAAAATCAAAGAAAACTTCTTCACATTAACCACGCTTATGAATACAGCGAGTCTAATAATTCGTTAGCAAGGTTTGTGGTTTTCCGGTAGAACAGCCAGTACCTAAAGCGTACTACTGACCATTTATAAGTGGTTAGTTTTAAGATATTTTATCACCTTATTGCTAATAAGTGATTCAAAAAATTTAAATAGCTCGAAGGATATTAAGACTCTTATTTGTTAAGTATTGGCTGATCATGAGCACGTTTTCACATTGATTGAAAAACCAATATTTCTTGGTTATGCCATATTTATTTCCTTTAAGGTTGCACTTAGAGATAGTGGCCGCTATTATTGAATCCGACGGATTAAGGATTCCCGCAGCAAGTAAGATTCACTTCCTCTTTACGTTGCGATTTTTGAATCCGCCGGCACGGTTGCCACATCAAGTGTCAGATTTTACCTTTTGAAAATGTTATCTGCTGATAGTTTATCTAAATGTTAAGCGTAAAAGAGAAGTTATACAGTTTAATGTTAATTTTTTTTTACAAAGTTATAAGCAATGTTGCAAAAAATTACGAAATAATCATGGACAGCATCGCCTTTTTTTGGATTTAGAAGAGGAAAGATGATGAGGAAATATTATTAAGACTTTTACGAAGAACAATTCGAAATACAGCTGAAAATTCGATGCTATTACCGGATTACGAGTGAGTTGACTAAATGTGTACTCTACGTTTTCTGTTATAAATTTCATTTCTTTCTTTGGATTTAAAAGAAATTGTAGGCTTAATAGCCAGCTTTCATGTATGTATTAGGGGAGTTAAATAAAAATATTGCTCCGAAAGTGCGGTCCACACCGATTCCATTAGAATGTAAATAACCTGCTTCCTTAAGATTTCTTGCTCAAGGAAGCTATCAGCGTGGAATAGCAAATGATTTTAAAGCACCAATATCTCCACCCAGTTTTTCTCAGCATTTAGCTAATATACTTAATGGAAATAAGAGAGAATGGGTAAAATTACATTTGAATGAGGAAATTTAAGGTACTTTTTATCTCACTAATACTTTAAATCCGTAATGATCATATCCCGAATTTCAAACGTCCGAATAGGCAGGAATCAATTTTCTCGTTTTCAATAATCAAGTGAAACGTACCATTTTCAGTTCGATAGTTTTCTGTGATCACAAATTACCAAATTCGCAAACGTTGTAATCCCGGAGGATTCAATAATAGGGGCCAGTGTCATTTTACTCGTGGCTTGCAGTTACTAAAGTGGTTATTGGAAAAATTTTGTCTTTTAAGTACACTTAGTTGTCAATTGTAAGCAAAATATTTATCTGCTTTAATTTTGTTCTGTTCAAATATTTTATTTTAGATTAAAAATTAAATCTCTACCAAAAAACGTGCAGGAAGAAATTTCTAAATTGCTGCAAGAAGGGAAATCTACTCGCTTTATTGCTGAAAAGTGTGGTGTGAGCTAAACAAGTGTGAGTCGTTTAAGAAAAAATAGGTTTGCTGATGTGTCAAGGTCTTTAGGTGGTCGGCCTAAGGTTCTCTCCGATCAAGATGAGCGCTGTCTTGTACGTACGTTTGTCACGAGTGAAACTGTTTCGTCGGCATCAGAAGCGGCGAAGGAATTAGAAAAAGCTACAGGGAAACTCATTAGCAGATGGACAGCTAATAATCAGGTTGTCATTCGTCAAGAAATATGAGCAATGGTCAGACAGGACAAAAATAAATAGGTATTGCACCAATGGACGCTATTGGGTATAGAAACGGCGAGGCCTTGAAACCAAAGCACGTGAAGCAAACCGCAAAACACGGCGGTGGTGGTATTATGTTATGGGGCTGTATGAGTGCTTATGGTGTTGGTGAGCTTCACTTAATTGAAGGTAAGATGGACCAGTATATGTATAGAAACATTCTGAACCAGCACCTCCAGAATACAATAGATAAAATGTCCATAGTTCCCGAGGAAATAGTTTTCCAACATGACCGTGACCCAAAACAAACGGCAAAAACGGTTCAGCGTTGGCTACAACAGCAGCCCTACTCGGTATTAGATTGGCCTGCCCAAAGCCTTGATCTAAATCCGATCGAGAACCTGTGAGCATATTTGAAATCAAAAGAATGTACAAAGAATATAACCTCCGTCTTCCCTCACGGTTCTCTGGGAAAGGGTTACGAACAGTGTTGCCAAGTCGTCGTTGAAACATTTAACTAGGTAGGGACTAAAAACAATACCTTTTTTTAAAAAAGTCTCCAGATATAAAATAATAAATTTTTTTCAAAATTGCTTCTAAGTAACAAAAATGTAAATTCTACTACTCAATAAAAGACTTTATTTACCTGAATCACAAGAGTATTTACTTTTAATTGGTGCTCATTAAGAACTTAAGTGCACCTTGATTTGATCCACAGCTAATCTCATGTACTTAAACGTCGTGTAATTTCCTCCTTTCAATTTGCAAAAGGAAAGGGAGGAGAAACAGAAAACTCTTAGAATATGATAAAGTTCTAATTTTGTGGGCGACCCTTTTATCGTAAGCGACAAAAAATTCCCTTAAGTTGCTGTGAAAAACTTTCTCAAAGCATGCCCAGACGTATAAAGAAAGTTAGCGATACAAGAGGGCTCTGGACCAAATAATAATTCTCTTCTTTCCTTTTTGGTTTTTGGCTACTTTTGAGGATGTACAGGATGTACAGGATGCACCAAAGTTTTTTGTCGTTTTTTCTAGTTGAAACATTTAATACTAGTCTTACTCTTCAAAATACGCTATTGAGCGGTCACCTAAGATTTTTTCTTGCAAAGTTACGACCATTTTAAGTTATGAAATATATCCCAAGAACGTCATAAGCATTCGAATTAACATAAGTATATATTTCATGATTTAAAATTGTCGTAACTTTGCAAGAAAGAATCGTAGATGACCGCTCAATAGTTTATTTTGAAGAGTAAGACTAGTATTAAATGTTTCAACTAGAAAAAACGACAAAAAACTTTGGTGCATCCTGTACATAACCTCAAAAGTATAAAAAAAACAATTTTTTTTAATTTTTTTTATGTATTACCATAATTTCATGTTTTTGAGCGTCCTGTACATAACCTCAAATAAAAGAAAAAAGTTAGATTTTTGTCTGAACTTTCAACTCTGAAAAGTGAACATGTTTTAATAGCGGACATTTTTTAAGGACGAGCAGTATCCGGTATAGGAAGATTTACTGTATATACATATGTTAGAGTATCATAAAGGTAGCAATTATATTATTATTATTGAAAAAAAAATATTTCTGTGAAAATTTGACTGGGAGTATGTTATTTGTCGGTCCCAGGTAAAACCGCGAATGTAGCAGTTTCCCGTAAGACCGAAATTTAAAGTTCGTTGATAAATCACCAATTTGAATTTGGATTAAAAACGTTCCTAAAGGCGTAAGTTATTTAAAAGTACTGCTATGAATAAAGAACAAAATAACTTTCAAAACGGAATAAAACTTTAAATTTCGGTTTACTCAAAAATGCAAAATTTAACTTTCGCGGTGCATTGGGACAGATGAATGGAAAAATAAGGCAGGCTGCTAAAAGTACAAGACAATAGCCAGCTAGTCAATTAAGGATTTGGCATAGCTTTTTAATCATATTTGTTCGCAATGTCGGTCTTTTAGATATCCTGTTATCTGGATATTCGTTTGACATCTTGATCTAGAAAGATGAAGATGTTTTTGTTCTTATCAGTTACTTCTATTTTCTCGTTCTAGCGCTTCGTTTGATTAGGCCTGCGAGGTTTTTCCCCCTGGACCAATGAATATTATTGCTGCCGAAGTAAATTCACCCCCGCTGAAACCGAAATCGGGCTCAGAATTGCTTTATCACGTCAGGTTTTTGAGATATTCTAACCTAAAAGTGCAAAAACACTGTTTTTTTTGTCATATTTGAGGTTATGTAGCACAGCGATATTTTTTTTCAAAAAACTAGTGTGGGATCTTATAGTACAAGTCTTCCTCTTTCAAATGCCGTTGAGTTTGCTCAAATATTTTTTTTCGCCGAGATATCACATTTTGAAATTTTCATGTTCATGAATTTCTCGGTATATGAAAAGTTTATGGTCACCTTATTCAAGTTATCATAAAGTTTTCGTATACCGAGAAGTTATGAACATGAAAATTTCAAAATGTGATATCTCGGCGAAAAAAAGATATTTGAGCAAACTCAACGGCATTTGAAAAACAAAGTCTTGTACTATAAGATCCCACACAAGTTTTTTGAAAAAAAAAATATCGCGGTGCTACATAACCTCAAATATGACAAAAAAAAACAGTGTTTTTGCACTTTAAGGTTAGAATATCTTAAAAATCTGACGTGATAGAGATTCTGAGCCCGGATTCGGTTTCAACGGGAGAAATTACTTCGGAAACAACTATTAATTGTCCAGGGGAAAAAAATGTTCAAAATTTCACAGGCCTGTGTAATCGATAAGAAAGGCGTAAATGCAGGTACAAATGTAACAAATATAATTTTCATTTTGAGTTGTTTAGTCTAGTAAATAAAGATTTACATTTCATTTTTTCAATATAGTAGACTCCTGTATAACGCGAGTTCCTACAACGCGAATTCCTGCTACGCGCTAAAAATATTGGTACGATTTCTTCATATAATGCGATTCTAGTACAACGCGCACTATAACAAAATGCGGGAATTCCTCGTTCAGAATTCAATAAATCTATCATTCATCTCGTTTCAATTTGCTATGTGTGCAAAAACATTTGACTATTTGACTAATAGATAAATGTAGAAAATAAAATAATTATAACAACAGTCATCTTGTGTCATATTATCCGTAATAAATGAGAAAAAAACTTGTATTAACACGATTTTATACAAGGTGTAACGTATTAACCGCGTTATACGAGGATCTATTGTATAGTATAAAGATCGCATAAATTGTTGTGCTGTATCTCGTGGTTGGTGATTTTATTATTCGCCATCATAGGACCAAATACTATCAACTAATTAATCAATTCAACAGATTCTTCTTTTTGAAAATCATCACCCCTCCGCACACTCTATACAATAAAGAAGACTCATTCAAATCGATTCACACGTTACAAAGTTAGGTTCCGCCACCTCTCCCATCCAAAAAAATTGTTAACATGTTGACGGGACATACTCGATCCAACAACAAAAAAAGAATCATCCAAATCGGTCTATGCGTTACAAAATTATGCCCGGTCATACATAAAATAATGGAAGTGATGCAAGCAAGTTGCGAAACTGAACGAAAAAAAACAAGACTAAAACAGTTTCATTTTAAAAATTAGTGTTCCTTCGTTGTATAACATTTAAGGCATGTATAACAGTTATGATTTGGAATAAGCAAAGGAAACGAATTAGGATGGGTTGATTTTGCTTAATCTTAAAGTACAATCGCTTGATATCGTCCCCTGCCCTAAGAGTGTCACACCTGCTAACTCAACAAAAAGTTACGAATCCCGGAGTGCATATGCAAGTTACTGTTATACTATTTGTTTGCCTAAGATTGCTGTAGGATATAATATATATTAATATATATAATATGGATTAAAAACAATTTTTTTTAAGTTATGATTAATAATAATAATATCGTCCTCAAACGGCGCCTAATATTGTCACCGGGACAATATTATTTTGTGTTTTGCAACTATATGTTTCCTATTCAGATGAATCGTCATAAATTTGGAGTCGAAAATCGATAAAAATAGCAATTGGAGTGGTTAAAAACAAATTGCCGTAGTCCGACAAAAATAATTCTTTGTAACTTTTTAAAAACTGATTGCTTTTTGTTTTTGTTCAAATTTTCTGTCAAGTTGATTTCCTTGGTCAATTCTAACAAAGGGGTAAATGCTTAATAATTTGCCCTAAAGCTTTTTTTATTAATAAAATAAATATTACTATTGATAATAAAAATTTCTATTAATATTTGATTTTTCTAAAAAACTCTGTATCAGTCGAAGGCAATTGGCATTAAATGCTATTAAAATAGAAAAAAAAAATATTACAGAATTTCTTGTTAGCTGAAGTCGTCAGAACAGTCTCCCGAAAAGCGAAAAGAATATGGTTCAATCCCAAAACACGTATTTCGATTTCTTTTTCTGTTCTTTAGAGCATAAAAAACTCAAGAGAAATCAGTAAGGCTATTTAAATTCCACCGATTTTCGTGCACAACCTGTGGGAACATGTTTCGTGCAAACTCGTAAAAGTTAAGAAGAAGAAAGTTCATGGAACACACGGAATTTATTTAAACTGCAGTTCTAATTATTAATTATTAATTTAATCACCAAATTGTCCGTTATTAATAACTTTATTAAATCAATTTACTATGAAACAGTCACTGAACCTAACCTCACCTTCTAAATAAATACACCGAACAGCTGTTTGTAATTTGCAAGAAAAGATGGCCGATCATGCACCAGCCAAAAGTTTCGGTTAGTTCGTGCAGCAGAAAAAAGTGTGACGTCGATATTTTCTCCACCATTTCGCCTGACAAGAAACGCGATGGAACGCAAAATGGGTAAGTTCGTGCACGTACGAGATTTCTCGGGATCCCAACTTCTGATCAGGGAACATACCTAATATCTTTGATGCACCTTTTGACCTCATCAATGTGGGGTAATTGTTTTATTGCAAAGTGAGAATTTATTTCTTTAAATTTGGTTACTGCAGCCAATGTAGTGGTAATTTACACAAAATTAATTCGATAAACGTAATTGCCGTTGGTGATTTGTGGTACTTTTAAGTCCTCTCTAAGCTTCTGCGCAGTTTTCAGTGGGTTCATTTCCAATTTGATGTGCAGGCACATTGCGCTATCAACAATAGAAGCGAGGTAATGCTAAGGAAATTTCTATCGTTCTCTAGAATTCGTATTTGGAGTAGTTCGCACTTGGTAAATCTAAGAGCAGCTCAAGACAGAACACTATAGATTTCCCTTCGCCATAGAAGGCACAAGGCAAAACGCCAAGATGGCAGAGCAGCTGAAAGCACAACTATTGCGGTATTTAAAGCATCAACTAAACAGCACAACTCCCAAGTTACAACAACGAAGTCTGTTTCTCTACCTGCCTTTATTTCCCATTTTCTTAGCCTATTTGTCTACTATCTTACATTACATTTAGTGTAAATTAATAAATTATTCTAACCAATGAAAGAAAGTATTTATCCGTTATACCACAATGAGCGATTTGCTAGTTAATTGCCTTGCTATCTAAAGTGCGCCGGTAAGGTTGTATTTAGGTAATCCATTGTGCTGATGAATATATCCCTGGCATATTACAGTACGTACAGGAACTGTGCCCAGTTTCTCTTTAAATATTCTTGCGCTTTTTTAAAAGAACATTTAAGATCAACGGCCTAGAGGTAATTAGGTCTTAAAATGTTTGCATATAAAAGCCAAGCGTATTATTTTTTTATTCTCCATTTACTGCTTCAGACTTGAAAAACTAATAATAATTTTTCTGATTTCTCAAGAAAAAAACAAAAAACGCGTTAACTGCAATAACAATGGTTGTATTTACAGTTTTACAACAATATTTGAATATATTTGAAAACCGAAGGGAATGGTGGACAATTTTCTTCAGTTGATTTTTATTTTAAAGTTATGCCCTATGTGTACACATACATCTGTAATAAAGCCACGTTTAAACTTACCTTTCGCAATACTCCACCATGGCAGTGTTACATAAGTAAGGAATGCATTTAAAGGAGTCGATTGTTGTCTTCGATTTTCCTTCCAAAAGTGGAAAGTTTGAGTAAATCCTCTAGTAGCCCAGAGCGGATTATAAGCGCCATCATCGAGTTCTGTAAAACAAAGACCTTTTAGGGTATGAAATAAAGCTTCTTAACATAACAAATATTGAACTTCACAAATAAATATGAAATATAAACCTTTGAAAGCTTTCTTTGGCAAGTCGCACCAATAGTAAATGTTTGTACCATCGGGTGTGGTTCTCTTGGGCACCATTCTTAGTGCTCGGTTGTAAAAATTGTGATAAACGGAGGTCTTCTTTACTTTAGACCCTTTCTTTTCATTGAATTGATTTTCAATTTTTCCATCATTGCCATTGCAATCACCCAGAAGGGGAATCTCCGTTTCATTTTTCTCGTCATCATTAAAATTATTTTCGTCAGATTTTATATCATCTACAGCTACAGTTTCTAGTGGATGGCTTTTGGTTTCTTTAGGCACGCATTTTTTTACGCAAAAATGCTCTCCATTGCTCGTTTGCTCTGCTGGAAGTTCTTCCTTACCATGTACATTGATCAGCATTTTGGATTCTTGTTTACTAAGTATACCAATTTTTACGACATCATCAGTTGAAATTTCTCCATTTAATGATGTGGCATCATCAGCTAGTTCATATTCTTCCAACTTTTCATTATTGTTTTTTCCATTTACGGATTTCCTCTTATTTTTGTAGCCTGAGTCTTCATTTGTCTTTTCCTTTTTCGGACTTGAGCATTTCTTCTTCTCTTTTTTATTAGACTTCTTCTTATTTTCTGGCAAAACCAATTCACTTTCTACATTCAACAAATTTCTATGTTTGGGCTTATTCCTCTTTGCCGTGACTTTACTGAGACATGCTGGCGAATCGACTTCATCACAAGCTCGACAATAAACGTCTGACATTTGTGCCGATGATGAATCGCTCCAACGCTTACACTTTGGACCAAAGCAGTTACAGCAAGTCGGCGTTGTTGCATTCAATTTCGTCTCCGATGCTGAGGAAGCAGGACGATCTATAATAGATCATGCAAGAAAAAATGATTTTCAGATTGTAAAACATTTCATCTACAATCAGAGCACATCTTTGAATTTCAGCAAAATTCAAAAAACGCTTAATATTAGTAGTAGTGTTAGGGCTTGTTTTGTTAGATAAAAACTAAAAACTACAGATTTCTTGTGTATCTGATTATTTAACATGTGAGAAAATGTTAGGCAATACTCCACTTTTTGTTCAAGAATTTTATGTTTGTCCTGCTTCCCCGCAACTTCATTTTAGCCGATTTTTAAAAATTTCACAATTAAAAGGAAAATTGCGATAGCAAGCAAGAGATTCAACAACAGAGAAAATAAGAAGTACATAAAACATGCAAACTTTTATGAAAAGCAGAAAAAGTTAAGAATTTACTTGATGCAGAATATAAAATTGTTTACGGTACTTTAAAATTGTGCCATTAAGTTATGTGTAAATTAGAAATGGAAAAATATGCATAAACAAATATAAAGTTAGAAAATTACCATCTCGAAGATCTCCCGCTTCAATTTCCGACACCTCGCTTGCTAACGAATCTAAACCTTCATTTTCTGATCGAGCTTTCTTGCCCGCACTTGTGTCTGAATGCTTGGTACGCCATCCATAGCGGGTAAAATTGTTTAAATTAGAACTGGGGTCACTCAAGCGCCTCTGATGTCGATAGTTATAAAAATCTTCAGTTTCGTCATCCCATTCATCCCACATATCCGTTGCACAATACCTACAAAACCATAATTTAAGTTTAACACAAATATTTAGCACTAATTAAAAAGTAGCATTGCGGATGTCTTATAATCAAGCTTGAAATTGCTTGCAATTTTTATCGGAACATGGATCTGTAGAATATAGATACCAGTAAGCAAAATATTCACATTAAAATTATTCTAAAAAAGTAACTATAATTATTTGATTCTTGTTAATATTTTCAATTTTGAATGGTTACACTATAAGTGGTGATGGAATTAGAGTAATCCGTGATATTGCGATGGAATTTGGTGTGGATCAATCCACTACTTCGCGAATTTATTTACAATATAAAAAGCAAGTCGGCGAGATAGACCGCTCTGGATTTTTGTAAAAGAGGATTCGCGGAGGTCATCAATTACGTAAAATAATATCTTGGGTTTACAGTGTGCTTATACATTACGTAGCCAGCGTTTGTTCTAGTAAATTATTAGAAAGACATTCTGTAAAAAACCCAAACAGGCGAAAGCGTATGACTGTAAGCTTAAGTTTTGTGAAGTGTTGAAAATATATTTAATTTGCTTCAATCGGACTACGCTACATTCGTCGACTATGCGGACAACGATACAATCCACGCTATCAAGTCTCTTCGGAGATGGATCTCTAATCGTTTAGGGTAAGCATTATTAAGTCAGTCAAATTTATGCTTAGATCAGTCGTTAACGATCCAACAGGTGCTCCTTTTGCTTTAGGATTTCTTAGACAACTAAGAACCCTTTCCTATTATAAAAAGTGATTTTTTTCTCGAAAGAACAATTTTAATAAAAGGTTCCACTGACGCACCAACGTCATGTTAAGTATACAATACGAAGGCCTGCCCACAAACCCATCAGTCTTACTCCAACTTTTCACTAAATACCATGAATCATTCAATATAAGGTTTCAGAAGATCTATCCACCTATGCTGCGTACGTTAGTTCTCGTCGTATTTCCCATCTTCAAAAAAGTCGTAACGACTCCTTAAACTACTTTCGTTCCTAACACCCCTGCTTTCCCTATTTCTGACTTCCCCTCTATTGCACCCGCGGTTTCCGATCAAGAACCTCTCCCCAACCGCTTGTCAGTCTATTACCAGAACGTAAGAGGACTTCGCACAAAAACATCAAATATTTTCCTTAACTCTTAACTTAACTTAACACCAGGAATTCTCGACAGCGAACTATTTCCTCCAAACTATACCATTTTCCGTGCTGACGGTTGTATAGGCACCAATGATCCACCAGGTCGCGGGGTTCTCATAGCCGCTCACAACCGTTATGATGCCACCCTGCTAAAGACCTCCGACTCTACAATATCAGAATTTGTATGTATAAAAATAGCACTAAATAAGTGTCTTCTGTGCATCCTCTGTTGTTACATTTGCCCCTCTCAACCTCTGGACGCCTGCGAGCCCATAATTGAAGCGATCGATACCCTGCTTGAGAAAGCTAACGCCTCCGATGAATTTATTTTATTGGCTGACTTTAACCTCCCCCGTATTCAATGGTCATTGTCCGAGGACTGTTCTCAGTTTATCCCCCTTAACGCATCTTCGGCCAAAGAAGCCTTCTTTACCGATCATATCTCCGTTTCAGGTCTCTTTCAAGTAAGCGGAGTCAGGAACTTCCTGGACAGACAATTAGACTTAATCTTTTCTTCAGACCCAGTTAACTCGGCTGTCGCAGAAAGCAACAATCTTCTCTCCTCCCTCGACCGTCACCATCCTCCCTTGTTCCTCGTTTTCTTATACGAGCAACCTCATACTGTTTCAAGCTCCGAGTCTTCTTTATCCTTTAATTTTCGTAAAGGGGACTTTGACAAATTAAATCACTTGCTACTCCACTCTAAAATTGGCGATATCCCTCAACATCTCCCAATTGACGTTGCTTTAGAGGCGTTCTATTCGAAAATACACGCTTGTCTTACACAATCTATCCCTCTTCTTCCTCGTAAAAACTACTCCTCATCCCCTGTATGGTATGACAAAGAATCACGCTCTCTTCGCAACAGGAGAAATAAACGTTGGCAAACTTTTCTTTTAACCCAGACTGAGTCTGACTATTCTTCCTATCTATCTGCTTATACCTCTTTTTCTGAACGTTGTGATACCCTCTACCATGAGTACCTCCAACGGATGGAGACTAGCCTCATATGCGACCCCAAGCGTTTTTATAACTTTATTAATTCCAAGAAAAAATCCAATGGTTACCCTTCCACCCTAAAGCTCGAGAATACCTCTTCGTCTGATCCTAAGGTTATCGCTAACCTCTTTGCACACTTCCTCCGTAAATCTTTCAGCGAAAATTCTCTACAACCCGACCTTAACTATTTTGCATTCATGGACAAATGCACTCAAACGTCATTACATCTTTTGACCCAGATTCTGAACTAATCGCAGCCAGTATTAATGGGCTTGAGGACGACTTTCACCCAGGTCCAGATGGCATTCCGGCTATCGTTCTGAAAAACTGTGCCATGCATCTACTTTGCTTTTTCGTCTCTCGGTCACTCAAGGGGTTTACCCTCAATTATGGAAAAATTCGTATATTATTCCCATCTTCAAAAAAGGCTGCAAGAACGATGTGTCCAACTACAGACCCATTACTAAATTATCATCCATACCTAAACTATTCGAAAAATTGGTGTATGATTCCATGTTCTTCCACTGTAAGTCTATCTTCTCACTCTCCCAGCATGGCTTCCTCAAGCGTAGATCTACAACCACCAACCTTACTGACTTCGTCTCTAAAACACTATGTGCCCTGGAAAACGGTAAAGATGTTGATATTATCGCCACCGATTTTAGTAAAGCCTTCGACAAGATCTCCCATAACGTTATCTTGTTCAAACTTGATCGCCTAGGCTTCCCCCCCAGATTCATGTCCTGGATTCGATCCTACCTCAACAACCGTCAGTACAATATTCTTTACAGCTCATAGCTCATCCATTTCTAACCCTATTGTCGTTCGTTCCGGCGTCCCTCAGCGCAGCCACCTCGGCCTATTGATTTTTATCCTTACAATAAATGATGTTGAATGTGTCATCAAACACTCAGAGCTGTCCATTTATGCTGATGACATGAAAATAATCAAACATATCTCCTCCACAACCGACTGTCTTCTCCTGCAAAAAGACCTCGATTCATTCCCCACATGGTGCATGAAAAACTTTCTAGAGCTCAATGTCTCCAAAAACGAGTCCATATCTTATTTCCGCTAGCGTCTTACCACCACCCCGAGAGTCTATATGTTAATCGACGTACCAGTCCCTATCGTTACCTCTTTGTGTGACTTAGGAATAATCTGTGATAGTGAACTCAATTTCCCACATTGACAGCATAGTTAACAGAGCTAACTCCGCGCTAGGGTTTGTGAAGCGCTGGTCTAGAGAGTTCTCCAATCCTTATGTTTCCAGATCTCTCGTCGTCTCCTTCGTTAGACCTCTCCTGGAATATGCCAGCCAGGTGTGGTCACCTACACAAACAACTCACATTAATAGGATTGAATCTGTCCAGCGTAGGTTTATTCGCTCTACGTGATCTTCCGTGGGCTGACAGATTCAGCCTTCCACCCTATGAAAACCGTCTGAAACTGATCGACTTACAACCTCTAAGCAAACGTCGTGATGTTTCCGACATTCTTTTCATTTATCAATTATTAACTGGTGCCACAGACTGCCCTTCAATCCTGCAATCTTTACCCATCTATACCAATCCCCGTAACCTTAGGTCCACTCCCCTTTTCCGACTCTACCGCCATCGCACAAACTACGGTCAAAGCGAGCCAATTACCAGGATGTTACGAAAAGTCAACGACCTTTCCTCTTTTGACTTCCATCTGAGTAAATCATCCCTTCACAAATTATATCTTAATTACCTTATATCTTGACCCCGCCCATCTTGATCCTGATCGCCTACCTTAATTCTTCTTCCTTACACCTTCTGCCAGTATCTACTGTATTTATAGCTCATATTGTAGCTTATACCTTTTATTTATTTATTATTACTTATTATATGTAGTTTGTAGAATTAGTATTAAGTTATAGCTTATATTTTTTTTGTATTTTTATGGAATAGCATGTATTAAGCTTAAATAAATAAATAAATCATCCCTCCAGATATTTTTTTAAATATAAATTTGCGTCATTTTTGTCGCATATTTAACTTTTGCTTTTTCATAGGTAAAAATACGTAGCATCGTGTAACGATTCGTTACTTCAGTTTAGCCAAATATTAGCTAAATTTGAATTGCACGAATGTGATTCTTTTGTCTTACAAACATTCAAGATTATGTTTTATAAAGGAACATCATATTACAAAAACTTTTTTAGTAATCACATAATAATTCTCTCTGTCTAGTTCCCGTAACCCCTTTTGAGGAAGAATTCACTCGCGTCGAAACAACTATTGCTAAAGGTTCTACAATTTAAAGTCGATTCCGGAACACCCACATTACTCTGCAACCCCCAATTCGGAATGGAAGGTCCACACGTTAGGTCTGACTGTTTACTTTTGTGTTGAAAACGTGGGTAAAAATCAAGTAAAAATCGTTCTTCTGGTGGAGGGGATGAAAATGCGAAAGTTAACAGACGCTTTCTGGGTAAATTGATGGCAACTGAAGAACTGTCAAAAGTAATTTTCAGTGCGAAGATCAGTGCGTTTACAAGAAATCGTAAAAATTAATAAAAATGAATAACAAGTCTGTCTGTTTACTCGAAAGTCTTTACACAAAACTGAAAGTTGTCGTCCACACTGCGTTTGTTTACTTTTGGACTTGAAGAAATTTGACAGTTGAGTAATTTCCACTTCTTTCCAAATTTTACAAACGCTGATGAGTGTGGACAAAATTTCGGCAGAATTCTCCTTCTTCTTTTATGGTTGACAACTAACAGCTGATTGATGTTTGGCAAGTTACAGCTTAGAAGTAAAAATTGAAATAAACACACACAAGAGAAGAACGATTTTTACTTGATTTTTAACCATTTTTTACACACAAAAATAAACACACAGACCTATTATACTGTTGTTTTAAGTAATTAAAAACGAGAGTGGCTGTCAACATTTTTAGGTCAGAGTTAATCTAATTTCTCTACTTACGGAATAATGGCATAGAAAATTAATTTTTTCAGTTATGTAACTGTTCTAGCAGCGGAGCGAGATATACATAGTATATCATTAACTGAATATTAATTTGAAGAGTTTTTGAAAAACCCTTTTATGTATTATGTGCATAAATCAATTAAGAAGTCTTACAACAAATTAAAAAAATCACTTGACTGAGGTAAGACATCAAAAGCAAGTAAAAATTTATCATATTCAACAGGAATGTTTCCAAGTCTATGGAAACTTACTCATGTTCAGCCGACACTTAAAAAAGGAGAGGCATGCGACCCCTCTAACTACAGACCAATTGCACTAACCTCGATCAAATCTAAAGTTTTTGAATCACTGATCAACTCTCAGTTGTTGAAATATCTAGAAAATAACCATCTTTTCAACGATTGAACAGTTTACCATCTTCTGTTCTTCCCTCGTCCCCCTTCGAAGACTAACATTCTAATTAGGATACAAATTAAGCAAGATACTCTATAAAACAACAAACGAATTATTCAAATCGGTCCATGTGTTACAAAGTAAGTTCCACTATTTCCCCCACCCTATGTGCAAAGTTTTTTTCATAGTAACATACTCCATACATCGAAAATAGAATCCAAACCAATTCAAGCGTTACGAAGTTAGGCTACACCTCTTCCCCACACCACCATAGGTGCAAATTTTTGCTCTTAGTAGCAATGTATCCTACTCTAACAACACCCCACCCTAGGTTCAAACTTTTTTTCATAGCAGTAATCCTAGCTCTAGTTTTTGGACGTCGGTTAAAAAGAGTCGTCAAAATCGGTGCCTATAATACAAAATTAGGCGCCAATCCACCCCACTATAACTTCACTCCTGTCTTAACCCCAACCCACCGTAAATACATAAGTGTTATCCCGCTACCAATGAAACAAAATACTCTCAAAGACAGAAAAAACCACCCAGCGCGGTGACATTGGAGATATATACAAGATTGCCAATAAACTGGCTGGAACTGAATATCCTGTGAGAGATACCAATGAATCCTTTCTTGTCACGGAGGAACATCAACTGCAGAGATGGAGAGAAGCTTTTGTTCAAGTTCTAAACAACACCTTTGGATACAGGAATGTTGGGATGCTGAGACCTATCCAACTGAATGGAAAACAGGCGTGATTGTGAAGATTTCCAAAAAAGGAGATCTGGCGCGGTATCTGTATTTTAATTGCAGTCTAAAATTCATGGCAAAAATAATCTTAATGTGAATCAAGCAAATAGGCACATGCACTATTCCGGCAATGTACATATGTCATCTATCCAACAAACAAAGCCATCTAGCCCTATTGTCCGAACACTGAGTAGAGCAGGTCGCAAAGCAGGGCTTAAGATTAATGATGCTTAAACCAAACTTATGAGCCAGGAGACAAAATGAAATTTATATTGAAGAGCAGCAAATAGAACACTTTGATAAACTTACCTATCTCGGAAGCATATGCAATAACATTATTTCCAGACGCACAAAACTCCGGATATTCGAATTAAACGTAAAATTTGTTCTGTTTCATTGGCCGGTGGTTATTATCTACGAAAGACCTACAACCCAAGACTGAATTGGATATACACCAGTGTGCGCAGGCGAAAATGGCAATGGCTGGATCACACTAAGAATAAGGCTAAAGAACATCGCTCAACAGGTTCTAGATTGGAACCCGCACGGGTCCCAAGGAAGATGCCGTAGGGGACGACCGGGCCACATATGGAGAAGATCTGTAGAGTAAGAAGTTACCCAGATCAATAAATCCTGTTGAAGGCGTTCGTGCAGAACCGGCCTAGGTACAGAGCCGATGTAATAGACAAGCTATCCACAAAGGGTTAAAGGAATGAGAGAGCGAGTTATGCTCTCCCTCCCCCACTTATGACCAACATTTATCTCATAGTAGAAATGGTATAATATAATCTATGCAACAAAAAAAAAATCATCCAAATCGGTATACGTATTACGTAGTTAGCTCCCGCCTCAGAACTATTGCATATACATGTGTTAATAATATAACGGCATTATAACTTTTTCATGCTGAATGTTTCTACTCTTTAGAAATTGTTTTGGAGTATCGAAGTTTTGAACAAAAAAGGCGAATAAGTCGTTTAAAAATACCAGGAAAACATGAGTTTTAGTAATTTCTGTTTAACTAGTTTGAAACAGACTGCTTTAAAGTAAAATCTACAATCAATAACTTTTTTTTAAATCAAATGAGAAAATATATATACTTACCCTGGCTCACTAGTCGGGGTTTCAACGCCTGATCCTTTGGGCTTTGTAACCGCCATTTCAGCATGTCCTTTACCTTGTGGCCCTTTCATTCTAACAAATTCACATCGTGTTTGCGGGCCTCCACCACTACTAAACAGTCCAAATGTCATTCTTTGAGCAACTTTCGAGCTTAAGCTTGATTGCTTTAAAAATAAAATGTATATAAAAATATTCCAATTTAAACCAAACAAATTTCTTACCCTCGCATCGTATACTTGTTTCAATGCATCATATCTTATGGAACCAAGAAAAATAACTCCTTGGACCGAACCATCTTTGTCGCTGGCCACTAATTCTACGCATACCATCTCGCCATCGCGAACCAAGATATCACTAAAAACCTATAAATTGACAAAGTGCATTTTATCATCCAACCCCGTTGAAGCAATCAATTTCCTGCCAACCTCATCAAAATTATCGACCATAAAGCATATATGAGGGTATGTCATTTCTTCCCCTTCTCCTTTCGTATCCATTTTTCTTCGACTAGGAGATGCATAAACTCGTTGTGAATGTCTTCTTAAAACTTGTAATTCCTTAGGCGAAGTACGAGTGCATATAGCTAGCGTCAACGTGTAATCGAACTGATGAATGACCATGTTTAGATAGACAGTTTCCTCCCAGTCAACATCCGGATCTCCAATTGGCAATTTCCGTGAGTCTTTACGGTATACGTCGACCTCAGTCTATAAATCGTAAAGCATTCTTATGCTATTAAAATTTATTTGTAAATTACTCTTACCTCATATTTAGGCATATGCCGGGAAGAACCTTTAACATGTTTCTTTCGTACGAAAAACAGCAAATCATCCGAATCTATGTTATGGACTGGTTCTGATTGAAATAAGAAATGCCGTACGAAGAGATCTGTCCAATAGGTCGTTCCTTGAAGAACTACAAATCCACTATCTGCAAATGGTTAAAAATAAAGATGTTATTGCCTTTTTAGTAATACAAACAAAGCTTTAAAGCTTCATACCAAATTTATATAAAGTTAATGTTAATTAACGATAAAGGAACACTATAAAATCTTTTTCAGAAGGGCAGAAGGGCAACGCGATTTTGTCAAATTTAGTGATGGCAAACTACACGAAGTAACGTTCGCTTCATTTTACAGACGCTTGGGGCTAAGTGAACGTTCCGCAGTCAAACCTTTACGGATGACAATTCTTTACATGCCACCGCCCAAAGTCCCATCGAAATCGCTATTAAGCTACTTGTGAAATTTAGTAGTGTGCTATGTTACTTTGCAGAATGATAGTAGTAAGATTGCGACTTCTAAGGGGAGTGGGGATTCGGGATCCAACACACCTCTTTTTTGCACTCGTAACCTCGAGGAGCTGCGGCCCTAGGGAGTAGCACACCCTAGGTCTAGGGAGAACACCCGTTCTGATCTTTAGGTCCGACGAGAGTGTGTAAGGGGGCGCTCCTCCAAAAGCCTACGGAACCTTCGGAGGCAGGTCGCTGGTAATTCGGGGTCTGTTCAAAGAGGGGAAAGGACGGTCAGAACGGGAGTGTTCTCCTATATGTACGGGTGTAGCGGGAGGCATAACGCTGGCAGTTGCCTCGGCTGTGGTCCGAGAACGCGAACCCGTGCCCGAATTAAATAAAATTGCACCCATGGAATCCAAAATTAATCAAACTGAGGGAGGAAATTTAGTAGGGGATGAGGAGGGGAGGGACAGCACGCCTGTCAATCCCGTCGGAGGAGGTGGCGAGTGCTACACCGGTGCTACCAACATCGGTGAAGCGGGCACGTTCCTGGCCGGCTGCTGAGACGGCTTGGGCGGACCCCCCACCACCGGCTATGGAGGTTGATGGAGGAAACTTAGTATGGGCTGAGGAGGAGAATAGTAGCGCCCTGATCAACCCCTTCAAGAGGAGCTCGAGAGTGTTTCGCTCGCCGGTGTTACAAACACCGGTGGAGCGGGCGCGCCCGGCAGCGGCCGTCGAGACGGTTCGGGAGGACCTGGAGAGGGGGTTCGGTTTAATGAGGGGCATCTCCAAGGCCGTCAAGAACGGTCTCCCACTGCTGGAGGAGGCGATTGACGACCAGGAGGGTGTACGCGGAGGTCCGCTGCGGTCTTCCTCAGGAGAAAACCGTGGTCTGCTGACACGCAGACTGCTCCGTTCGGGACGGCGAGGGAAGTGACTTCGTCGGTGCTGGGAAAGAGGCCATCCATAGGCACACAAACTGCTATGTATGTATGGGTGGGGGGGGGGGGCTACAAAAAACAAAAGAAGGAAGGAACAGCACCCACCTGGACCGAAGTAGTCAGAAGGGTAAGGAAGGCTACTACTGAAAAAGGAGGAGGGCAAGGCGGAGGCAAAGATCGACGAAAAGATAAAAAAAGAAGAAGAAGAAGAAGAAGAGTAAAAAGAAGAAAAAGGAGGCCACTGGGACAGAGAAGGCGGCTAAAGCTTCGACTCCGGCTCCAACTCCGGGAAGGCCGAGGCGGAGGCCATTTTGCTTAAGCCCGCAGCGGGAAAGACCTTCGTGGAGGTTCTTAGCACTGTCCGCAAGGCGGTAAACCCCGAGAGCTGTGGGGTCAGAGTGAAGGCCGTCCGGCAGGTCTTCCGCAAGGTCCTAGAGGAGACCGAAAAAAGGACAATGGTTGTGGTCCGCCAGGTTAATTTACACAGGAGCAGGACGTGCCACGCTCTCTTGACTCAAAGCTGCAGGGGACCTTTCCAAAAGGCAGTATGGCTTTCGGAAAGGGAGGTCGACGGTCCATGCTATCCAGGAGGTAATTGACGCGGCCCGGGCCACCGAATGCGGGAATCATTATTCTCGCCCGGTGTGCCTGCTGGTCACCTTGGATGGGCGCAACGCCTTCAACTCGGTAAGGTGGGGGACGCACTCAAGAGAGCGCGACTTCAGGGTCCGTCAGTATCTATTACAGATGATGAGGGACTACCTGAAGGATCGCACCCTCACCTTCGAGACGGAGGATGGACCGGAAACGAGGGTTCTTTCGGCAAGGGCGGCCCAGGCCTCCATACTGGGCCCCGACATATGGAATTACACTTATGACGGGATTCTCCATATAAAGATGCCTGAAGGGTCTTTCCTGGTTGGGTATGCTGACGACAGTGTGGCGGGCATTACCGCTAGAGATGTTGCGGCGGCCCAGATGAGGCTCAACCAGGCAATGCGCCGGGTAAGCTCCTGGTTGCGCGACCGCGGGCTGGTGTTGGCGCTTGCCAAGACCGAGATCGTCCATCTTACAAAGAAGTGCATTCCGTTGCGGCCCGCGATCAAATACCTGGGGGTGAGCCTCGATTGTAGGATCTCCTTCTGGGACGAGCTCAAGGGCCGGGCTGATAAGGCGGCTGCGGAGACGGCCGCGCTGAGCAGGGTTATGGCCAAAATTGGAGGACCCAGACCCTGGAAAAGACGCGTGTTGCTCCGCACCGCCGAGGCCATAATGCTCTACGGAGGAGAAGTCTGGGCCGATGCGATGCGGTGGGAAAGGTACCGCAAGCGTTTACTTGCGGTGCAACGCCGTGCAGCACTCCGCCTTGCGAGCTCCTACCGCACGGTGTCGGAACCGGCGGTGCTAGTGATCGTAGGGGTCATACCCATTGACCTCTTAGCCAGCGAGCAGCAGTTCGTCGACCGGGAAAACCCTATTCAGGACCATGGCGTCCTGGCAAGAAAGATGGGATGGGGAGTTGCGAGGCCGGTGGCCGCTGACCCCTCACCCAAATGCTACGGGGCACGGGCTTTTCCGGGCCTCAATCCACCCTATAGGGAAGATGCCGAGCCCGTGCTGTGTATACTGCGGCTCCTCATCGGACTCAGCTCTCCACACATTCTTCTGATGTGTCCGCTGGAGATAATATAGTTTTTTTTACTTGAAAACAAAAAGTATAAATTTAAACATGTTTAATAAAATCACATCTCGTATTTTAGGAGATTGTGATGCATCCTTGGTACGATATCTAACTGTTTATACTTATACCAAATAATGTTTATATTCATATCAAATAATATATATATTACAAGCCCCAATGCAAAATAATTGGTCTTGATCACATTTTAAGTACAAATATAAAATTTAACCCAGATTGCTTCAAATGTATTCAACCGATGATTTTTTCTTCTTTTTATTAAAAGTTATAAAATTTTTGGAGCTTATACTAGAATAATTGAAAAACTCAAATAATTATAATTTTTTCCGGGCTGTAAAAGAAAAAAGGCAAAAAATTAAATAACACAAACAGTGGAATCCGGGACCAAAGTGGTCAGCATCCGCCGGACATGGTTGCACTTGCGACGGGCTTAAGCGCAACAATGTTTTTTTTGGTTTTTTTTAAAAATAAATTGGAAATACAAGCATTACTAAACACATTACAAAAGACCGCTTGTCAATATTTTTTCACAGTTCCTTAAAGATATCCACAAAAAAGGTCAAATTTACCCCCTTAAGGAACTTCAAAGGCTTCCATAAAATAAAAATACACAAGTTCAACTTCCTTTGGCAACAATGCAAAATGATTGGTCTGCTTGATATCGAGAACGGAGATAAGTCACTCATAGACACTGGGAGAAGTGATATGATGGTAGCAATAAGTACGTCCTTAGGGGGTCATCTAGTGACGATGTATAAAATGTCCAAATCACCAGGGTCCTTAATTCATACGAAGCAGACACGGCAGATCCTGACACGAAATTTCTTAGCTGTAATATTTATTACGGCATCAGTGTATAATCCGCCCAGATAGCACATCTTCGAAACCTCGCGTAGTTTTTGATGGAGGCAGGTACTTCGTCAACCCACTCCCGTGTTTGTTTCAATGTCCAAAGCGGTTTATTCTCTATTATCTTTACCTGCCATTGCAACAAATACGCATTGACTACAAATGTAGTTGATGTACCGCCAAATCAAGGTTGATTTGAACGATGCTAATTTTCAACCGATCATCTGGAGAGAAATTCCTTTTAAAGAACTAAAGATTTTCCGCCTGATCTGTGCTCCGTTTGGTACTGGGCCAGTACCTTTTTTGCCACATATTGCTTAAATAACATAGCAGACGAATGCAAACACAATTATCTGCGAGATTTAAATTACATAAAGCAAGACTTTTACGCCGACTATCTGATTATACTGGAGGAAATAAAGCAAATTAATAGGGAAATCGAAGAAATATTTCGCACAGCAAAGTTTAAACTACCAAATGGGATTTCAATCACAGCAACTTAGCTCGCTACATCGGAGAGAAAAATGGTTTCGCATTATGGACTTGGAAGTTATAGAAACATTTAGCATTTTTCAATATTCCGAAGCCCCTAGAATAACCCTAGGCAGTGTCTATTCGCACCGTACGTGTCCGCGTACAGAACTTTTACACGCAGTACACGGATCCGTGTACTCCGTGTACGCAACACGTTCCGTCAATTTTTTATTATTTCTGAGAGTATTATCAAACTTTTAGTTGCCTCCCCCCTGCCAAGTGTGTATCAAGAATAGGCTGTGAAAAACTATGAAGTAATACATATGAATATGGAAATGACTATTTGCAATTATCATGTACTTCCGTGTAAATGTTGCGTATACACACCCTATGTAAAACTTTTTATTATATCTGCCCTAGAACATAAGTTGTACACAATTTCATGACGGTTGGTCAGTACACGGTTGGTCAGTTCACGAAACCATGTTTTTCGAGGTGCGTAGGTAGTTCAGTGTCTAAAAATTGTTCGATTACAGCAAATCGGGGCTTAAAACGTTAGGCAGATATCTGATTTTCGTCCCGACTGCATTCAGATTTTTCGCGATATTATGGGAGATGCTCCTTAAAAACGAAAATAACATGGACACATTTGAAAATCCATGTTGAATTTCGCACAATTTCTACAATTTTTAAAATTTTGATTTAAATCTCGTCAGAATGATATCCACAAGCCTCTACTTTAAGAACCTGATAAATTTATTGATTTCACTGGATGGGCTGACATTTTGCGCACCATGGTGCTGATTTATTTTTGGAGAGGCCAAATTCAGCGTCCCGCAACGGCTCCACGTTTGCGTTGCGAAAATGTCTTTCTATATTTTTTTGTCCCTTAACAGAAGACGTGACGCCGTAGAAGACGTAATGCCATAGAAAACGTGATGCCGTAGAAGACGTGATGCCGTCTACATGAATATACAGGGTCTGACTGGAAATTTTACTGAGGTCGAATCTATCATTTATACCGAGCAATTTGATATATGTATTAGCCTTTTTTGAAACCCACCTAACGGAGGATATATCAGGTAATGAAGTGGCCGTAAATGGTTATAATATAATAAGGTGTGATAGTGATTCAAGGCATACTGAGGGTGTGTGTGTATATATTAAAGATTATTATGATTTTTAATTAGTTAATAAAACTACAATTGACAGGAAGATATGGTGGCTAGTAGTAAAAATTAAATTAAATAGTTCCACTTTAATACTGGCAGTGGTATATAAGTCACCAAGAGCATCAAATAGACTATTTTGTGATAAGTTTACTGAATTTATGGAAGAAATTGTACAATATGGAATTGATGTAATTGTTATGGGGGATTAGATTGGCGGGATATGAATTGTACGTATAGAAATGAACTTGAACATATAATAAATTGTGATGCTGCATTCAAGCAAATTGTAAATGAGCCTACTCGAGTTTCTAATACATCCAAAAAAATTATTGATTATGTTTTAACGAATTCTAATCTGGTCGAAGCTAAAATAAATAATAATTTTAATATTAGTGACCATGAAGCAATAGTTATTCAGCATCAAGTAAACACGCCTGCTCGATCGGTAAATAATTCCAAAATAATTAAAATTTTGAAATATAGTAAAGAAATGTTAACTGCTGTAGCAGGTAGAAGTCCATTAAATGAAATAGATGATATATTGGACATGAATGAACTTGTGAATATTTTTCAAAATGAAATTCTGAATATTGTTAACAAATGCACGTATAAAAAACAATAAAAAACGGTACTGATCAATGGTTTAATGGTAGGTTAAGACAGCTAAAGTGTAACAAAGTGACGAAATATAATAAAGCATTGTTTTCAAATAATAACCATGATTGGTTCGCTTATAGAATAGTTCGCAATAAATATAAAGCAGAACCCAACAAAGCTTAGAACGAATTTATTCAGAACAAAGTGAATACATCAAATAGTCAAAAATCTATATGGAGAACAATTAAAACTTATGTATTGAATGAAAAGTGTAATTGCATTAATGAAGTTATATTTAATGTTGAAGTGAGTAGGTCAGAGGAAGATATAGCAAATAAATTTAATAACTTTTTTGTTACAAGTGTACATGATATACATGCATCTATAGTAAAAGTACCATTTTATAGGGTGGGTCAAGCTGGCACTGTCACATACTAAAAATTAAAAAAGCGACATGGCAAAATAATGTGCTCTTTATGGGCTAATTTTGTGCCCAAATAAAAAATTTTGTGCTCGATAATTAACGCGGCAAATTACAGTTGTAATTTCCAGTGCCAGCTAACGGCAAGCTAGCACAGCCTCTCCATGGCAGGGTTATACTTGGCCTTGGATAAAAATTTACAACGTTAAAATTAAGTGCTACTTATGTGCTTTAAAATAGCCGGGACCGATTTTCGAAAAAATCATCTCTTGCATAAAAAACAACCCTTATAAGAAATTGATCATTCTATGTCCGCGGGCAAGTGAGCTTTTAAGCTTTTATTAATTCGTATATGCACTTGTTTATTCGTATATGCACAAAATTAGCCCATGAAGAGCACATTATTTTGCCGAGTCGCTTTTTTAATTTTTAGTATATGACAGTTCCAGCTTGACCCACCCCATTTATACAACTTTGAAAGAGTCTCTTTCCCGTTTTGCATTTGAATTGGTTGACATTAATGAAGTGAAAGTAACGCTTAATTCAGTGAGTCAAAAACCTGATTTCAACAGAGTGCATCCAAAATTGTTGATAGTCGCTTTTTATGTTATTGGTCCTGTTTAGGTGCGCATTATAAATGATTCATTATATTCTGGGTGTTTTCCCTCTTCATTGAAGGAATCTATAGTTACACCAATTGTAAAGGTTAATAAAGCACGAAAGAAAATAGTTCACTGTCAACTTGAAGGGTATTTAAATGAAAATGGTATAATTATTGAAAGTCAATCCGGATTCAGAAAACATCACTCGTATGAGTCTGAATTGAATTACGTCATTGTAAATTGGAAAGATGATATAGCTGCCAAGAAAAAAGTAATAGCCGTATTTCTTGACTTGAAGAGAGCATTCGAGACTGTTGAACGCTCAATATTGCTTAAAGAACTTTACCGATATGGAGTGAGAGGGAAGGAGCATGAGTGGTTTAGAACATATCTTACAAACAGATTTCAGAGAACTAAAATCAGTGATGTGTATTCGGCACGGAAAGAAGTCACGATGGGTATTCCTCAGTGATCGATTTTGGGTTCTTTACTCTTCCTTTTATACATCAATAACATGGAAGGTGAACTCAAATATAGTAAACTGGCTCTTTTTTGCGGATGACGCTTTGCTATTCATTGCCGATCGGTATTGCGAGACGAAAATTTAATGTTGACCAGGGTCGACTTAGTATATGGCTTAAAGCGAATAAATTAAAACTGAATGTCAAAAAGACGAAGTTTATGGTTTTTGGAGATCAGCGTGATGGTAATCTGCCTATTGATGGTGAACGTATTTTGCAGGTGGATAAACTGAAGTATCTAGGTACTGTAGTGGACTCTAAATTAAAATTAAATTTCCACATTGATTATTTTGTAAAAAAGATTTACAAAAAGGTTGGTTTTTTTTAAAAGAATAAGAAAGAGACTGAGTTTGATGTGTGCATTCAATGTGTATAATGTATTAATTAAGCCTCATTTTGAGTATTGCTCGTCAATATTATATATGTGCAGTGATAGTATGTTATCAGGACTACATCTGTATCGCTTATGTTAGAAACATTGAAATGGATGTCTGTAAGGCAAAGAGTAGTTATGAATGTATTAATATTTATATTTAAAATTAAGTATGGAATAATGGCAAAGTATTTAACGTGGTTTATTACATACAGTAGTGTGCAAAACATTTTGGACTGGACATAACTCGATGCAACATCCCCTGGATTTAAATAAAGCTTTTTAATATTACTGCTAGGACGTTATAATAGCAAAATAATCAAGATCTTCATTTCTTTTTAAGAATTCCTATTTATTTGCAACAAAGTAGCAAAAAAAGCAAAATTCATTTGTGCAAAACAATTTGGACTTCATGTGAGACTAGAAAAAATCTTAATATTTTGTAAAATAGCCGCGCTTATCTATTACTTCGGTGCATCTTTTGGGCATGGACGCTATTAAGTTGTTTATTATATCAGCTGGAATCCGTTCCCATTCATCTTTAAGAGCTTTGGTAAGATCAGATTTTCTAGTAAAAACCTGATTACTAACTATTCTTTTTAGAATGGCCCACAGATTTTCAATGGAGTTTAAGTCGGATGATTGAGATGGACAGTCAATCACTGAAACCCCGTTTTGCTGAAACCATTCCTTTACCAGCTTTGATGTAGCTTCGGATCGTTATTCTGCTAAAATATCCATCGAAGCGGCATATCCCATTCAGCGTATGGAAACATTACTTGCTCCAAAATATCGCGGTATTTGAAACGGTCCATTATACCCTCGATTTCGTAAAGACTCCGACTTCTTTCGCCGAGAAACAACCCCACATCATTGCACTTCCTCCTCCATGCTTGGTAGTAAATTGGCAATATTGAGGATTCAAACGAGTTCCTTTTGACCATCTCACAGTAGAATTCCCACCCCATCCATGAAGGTTGAACTTCGATTCGGCGCTAAAGAGGACACTTTTCCATTTATTCACGGTCCAGTTTAAATGTTTGCTAGCAAACTGCAACCTGTCAGATTAAACCAAAAGATCAATATCGCGGGTTTTAAATAAGCATACACATGTTACCTTCTTTGTCGATGCCTTACAGTAAGTTCTGGCTTCCTTGCTGGTCTAAAAGCGCGTAGATCAGACTTTATTAATTGTCTCCGCACAATGCTGGAATTAACGTCTAGTTCTAGATCATTTACAATATCTATTGAAGATAAAAAAGGTTTCTGTTTTATTAATCGATTTATCCTTTCTGTCATTCGGGGCGTCATTTTTTTGGGTCTACCTCCTTTATTTGATATTTCAACACTATTTTTCCCTTTACAAATTTTTAAAATATACGAAATAGTTTGCTTTGGAATATCATACTTAATAGATATTTCTTTTTGGGTCATTCCACTTTGAAAATCTGCTAAAATTCTTAACCGAACTGCACGATTGTACCTAGTCGTGCCATAAATTCTGTCACAACTTTAAAGTAGCATGAAATCTAAACAATAAAAGATAATATGTTTATTTCAACAAAATTTATTTTAATAAGATATTGTTTATTACATAATAATAACTTTACTCGAAATGACCTCCTTTTGCTTTTATACAAGCTTTTAAACGTTGTGGCCACTGGTCTATAGCGGCACGCACGGTGTCCAGCGACATTTGATTTGCTGCTTTCACCAAAGATTTTTTCAGACTGTCTAAATTGCGGTGGGGAGTTCTACAGGCCTTGTTCTCTAACTCTGTCCATAATGCATAATCCAGCGGATTTAAATCTGGACCCCCGGATGGCCAATCTTCTTGTGCAATAAAAGCAGGAATGTTGCTGCGAAGCCACTCCTGTGTGCTTCTTACTTTGTGAGCAGGAGCAGAGTCTTGCTGGAAGACCCAATGTTATCCACCGAAGAGAGTTTGCGATTAAGAGGTTTCACAACACCTTCTATCACGTTGGTTTGATAAACCGCCGCACCGGTTTTGACTCCTTTTTTGCAAAAATGGAGTGTTGTGACACCTTTATGAGATAAACCCCACCAAACCATTACAGAAGCTAGATGATGGCCTCGTTGCACCCTGGGAACCGTTTTTTTAGCTTCTTCTGATGATGTTGCATAAGCCTTATCATTTTGTTTATTAAAAACTTGCTCCACAGTAAAAATTTTTTCGTCGGTAAAGAGGATGTTCTCATGGCCATTGGTTGCGTGCCAAAGCAAGAGACGTTTACATCTTTTCAATCTTATTTCCTTTAACCGAGGAGTCAACATGTGGGCCGTTCACCGACGATAAGCCTTCATATGAAGGTCATCTCGAATGAGTCTACTCATCGATCTTGTGGAGATTTCCAACTCCCTGGACAAAATTTGTTGTTTGCGATGTGGATTTCTACGGATGCGCTCTCGGACAGTTTTTATGGCACTGACTGTTCTAACGGTACGTGGACGACCGGTCCTTGCTCTATCATCTATGCCTTGTAGAAAATTACGACGAGAATAACAGTTTAATGAAAATAACAAATGAATACGCTCAAATATGTGATATTCTGATAGCGAACTGCAAAACGTTTGCATCAACCGATAAAACAACCGTTATTTGAGAACATGAAAAATACATTCGTTAAGAGTCCAAATTGTTTTGCACAAATGAATTTTGCTTCTTTTGCTACTTTGTTGAAAATAAATAATAATTCTTTAAAATAAATGAAGATTTGGAATATTTTTCTATTATTGCGTCCTAAATGTAATATTAAAAAGCTTTAAACCAATTTCACACACTCAAAATATTTAAATCCAGGGGTTGATGCATAGAGATTTGTCCAGAAGAAAATGTTTTGCACACTACTGTATGTTAGAGATGTACAACCGTCAATTCTTTTGTTTCGGATATCAAGCAAAACAATTATATTGCATCGTTGTCGAATGAAGTTTAACTTATGTATTGTTATTTTATAGAAACCTATAATTGAAATTCTTCAGCTAATATAATTAGCAATAAAATTAATTCATATTTCCAGGTTAAATTTTATATTTGCACTAACGAAACAATTATTTTGTGTTGGCCTCTCATTTTGTTTTTTAATCTTAAGCTTATAAAACAAAATTAGGTAACATGTAATCATACTGAATCTTCCTTCAAAACACAGACAAAATAAAAACTTGTGCGAGATTAATGCCAAATGGCCAAGAACAAGTTTTCCGAACTTATGCGGACTGGTCCGCTCAATCTTATTGAACAAACCTATGTATACAACACGGTGAAGTACTTCCCCAACTCATGCTCCACAAACAGATGCGGGAACTAAAGAGAGATAGAAGGTAATTATGCTGCCGTGCTAAGCAAAATTGCAGTATCTCTTCTTTGATTTGTTTCAAGATTATTGAATTTTTCTCTTCACGGCAGTTGAGGATCTTTGTATTTTCAAGTGGAGATGCTGCGCTTTTGCCTAGCACGGTAGAATCTTAAGGATCTAAAATCTATCATTAATAAGTTTTTATCTGTTTTTCCTTTGAGTAATTTTTGCTTTAAATTTATAGTCACACTTTGAAAAATTATAAATGGTGTACGTATTATATTTTCCCGTATTTTAAATTCTATAAACAATCTCGTTCTTAAAGTAATTTGAGAGATAAATATTGCAAATTAGGTTGTACGGCATTCGGTGAAAAAAAATTTCATGCTGGACTGGTGATACGCAATTGATTACAAAATACAATCAGTAATAAAGAGCTTCGTAGAAGCTTATATTATCGATAATGCAATCAAAGTGTGTATGCTGAAAGATTTATTACTTCGATGCGTCATTTGGAAAATTAAAAGTTCCCTCTTAGTCAAGATTGACAAATTCCCTGATGTGAATAACCCCTTTTTGACCTAGACCGAACACCATTAAAAATTACTCTGACTTGCAAATTTTGAGAAAATATTAATTAATGCGGAAGTCATGAAGGAGGTCTTAACAGAAGGCGAAAACAATATATTAAGTATAGAAAAAAAAATTTTTGATAAGGCAATAATCTTAGTTTGTTTACACAACTTATCAGCGAAAGTTCTGATGTTAGTGTTACTTAGGTCAAGAAAGCCTTCTAATAAGAAATTCAAACATAATTATAGTCCAGCTGTTAGAAATTTCAAACAAATAATGCTAAACAAATAATAACGAAGCATAACGTATGAGTTGAATTTTCCTAAAGTTATAAAAATTTTACTATCTAAGCCCTTTCGCCTGCACCTGTGTGGAAGATTTAAGAATTATACCGATTATGTTAATGAGCATGGATAAATTACGTCAGACAGCGATTAGGCGTTCATTTATTAAGATTCTTGATTAATCGATAATAACCCAAACACTTTTGTAAAATAGTTTTTGTTTATTCTAATAAAACTTACCATCTTTCAGGAGCTGTCTCATCTCCTTTGTCCTCTGAAAATTAATTTCTTCTAGCAATTGCTGCAACGGCGTCTGGGATTTAAGGAAAGACCCACTGGCTAACGCCATTGTGTTGTAGATTGAAAAAGTTGTGAAATAAATCTAACAAAACTTTAAAAATTGTATCTTCACTGAGGACCAGTGCCTCAAGCTA
Organism: Leptarthrus brevirostris; assembly: GCA_964036015.1. Lineage (NCBI taxonomy): Eukaryota > Metazoa > Arthropoda > Insecta > Diptera > Asilidae > Leptarthrus > Leptarthrus brevirostris. The sequence continues at coordinate 113,668,032 of OZ038372.1, read as the reverse complement.
CTTTTTAAAACATTTTCTTTGTACTTTTAATTACATTTTAGTGCACTTTTTTTAATGTTTCCGACGGTATACTCTATCGACTTTCACAGTAAAGTTACCGAAAATATCTACAATCTGTACAAAACTCACAAGAAGAAAAACACCCGTGCCACGGACGGACGGTAAGATTTTGCGCAAAGTAAACTAAACAGTGGAAGCAAAAAATTTGACATCTCGCAACAGCTGTAGGGTAGAGAAAATGCAATGTAAACACCATTAGGATTGCTCATAGTTGTGGAAGAATATCGATTTATGTTGAAAAAATTTTTATATCGAATATATTTGATAAATGTTCGATTATTTTTCGATTATTCGTGCAAAAGTAAAGAAATTATTTTGGTTAATGTCTAGTTAAGCAGTCACATACCACGGTTACATGCCGGATTGAAAACTTGACTTGAGATTGAACTGACAGTTCAATCTGTGGCGACAGTTTACCTACTTGAGAGCTTGACTTCACTTACATTGCTTTAGTTCAAGTCGATCCGACAAATTTTTCGGATCGACTTCAGTCAAGCCGACTTGAAGTCGATCCGAGGTTACTTGACTTTCAAGTCGAGTTCAAGCCGGCTTCAAGTCTGCATGTAATCGTGGTAACAGCTCCGATGACCTTGAAATTAGTATGTTGTACTATTCGTCATGCCGAACAAGAATATATGTACATATTGGGCGCGGAAATCATAATAAAAGCATAGTTTTTTTATGTTGAATATGTACGACATGATTGTCAAAAGTAGCCACAAAACAACACGTTCCGTCAAATTTTTATTAGACTTTCTGGGAGGAAGAGGTGTTTTAATCAGGCTTTTAGATGCTTTATTAACACAGGAAGGTCCAAACTTATGATTTTGTTGTTGACAGTAACTCCATTTCGTTGTCGTCTTCCAGGAGCACAATCAATTTTTTATTAGACTTTCTGGGAGGAAAGCTTTATTAACTGGGGGGCTACCACGCCCCTACCCCCGCCAACATGGACGATGGGAATAGACACTGCCTATTTTTTTTATAGTTTTATGGAAATTCATGGATAAGCATGAAAAATAGATGAAACACGTATTCAAAACTTCAACATAAAGAATGCTTCATTATGAATTCCCCGCCCAATAAGTATATGTATATATTCTTGTTCCGGATTACGAATAGTACAACAATAAATTTCAAGGTCATCGGAGCTGTGACTGCTAAACTAGACATTAACCATTATTTTTTTCACCAAAATTAGAGTTCGTTCTTTCGAAAGTATCTAACTTAACAAAATTTCGGTCTGCTGAGTGCAAGAAAAATATTTAAAAAAATCCAGAAAATATTTTTTAAATCCAAAATTCAAAAACTGTAGCTCTTTTAGTATAATATTAAAAAAAAATATTAATAATCACTTATTTTATTCTTATTTTAACAACTTTTTGTATTAGTTTCCTTGAGAACAGACCATGTCTGTTCGCCAACAAAACTTTTTTTAATAACTTTACATTTATTCCAAATACCATTGCTATGCAACAAAAAAGTAAGATATTTTCAATACTGATTTAAAGTAATATAAATGAGAGATTCTAAAGTTATGCAACTATTATTTATTTTATTTTATTTATTAAGATTCATCAAAGACTGACTACAAAAAAAATAACAATATAATTATAAAGAAAAAGTAAAAAGTAAGTAAAAAGGTGGTGGGGAATATGGAGAATGCTTTGATTCCTCAAGGGGCGAGCAGGAATCGATAAATATAGAGCTCCCAGCAGTTCGGGGGAATCAAGCGCGCCCCGCAAGCAATCGCAGGCAAAAACAACTCTGGATTTGTCACGTCTACTTTCAAAGGACTCCAATGAAATAAGTTTCAATCGGTTAGCGTAGGGAGGCAGCCTAACAGGATCTATCCAAGGAAGGCCGGGAAGGGCAAATCTAACGAATCTACGCTGACAGCCCCAATACGATTAATATGAGTCGCATAAAAAGGAGACCACACAGGACTAGCATACTTCAAAACAGGTCTCACGAACGTAAAATAAAGGAGTTTAGTTATATATGGGTCATCAAACTCCTTAGACCATCGCTTGACGAAGCACAGAGCAGAATTAGCTTTGTTTACAATAGTGTTGATATGATCGTTACATGAAAAGGTCTGGTCTTGTCAAGTCTGTTCAGAGCGCCACCGTCTAAGGTGTAGTTAAAGTGCACTGGATTTCTTGATCGAGAGAACGACATAGTAGTGCACTTGCTAATATTTAGGGGAAGGAAGTTTGTAGAACACCAATTATGAAAGGCGTCTAAGTCAGAGTCAGAGTAACATAGAATTCTGGAATTAGGGAGAATTAAGGATACATCATTGGTGTAAATGATAAAAAGCAATGGTCCTAAATGGCTTCCTTGAGGAACACCGGAGGTGACATAAATAGCGTTCGAAAGTGAACTTCGAAATAGAACACGTTGCGTGCGATCAGACAGATAGGAACGAATAAAATTAACAAAAATTGATGGAAACCCTAGAAAAGACAACTTACGAACAAGAACACTGCGGTTAATTCTGTCAAAAGCCTTGCTAAAATCAGTAAAAATGCAGTCAACCTGCTTGCCGGCTTCAATGGCAGAAATACAGAAATTAGAGAATTCCAGCAAGTTAGTCGCAGTATATCTACCTTTCATGAAGCCATGCTGAAAGGAACCCAGAAAAGGTTTGCAGTGGAATTTAAGAGCATTGCACATCAGAGCCTCAAACATATTACCAATACAACATAAATTGGGAATGGGGCGGTAGTTTGATATGTCCTTTTTACTTCCTTTCTTATGTAGGGGAATGATGACGGATGCTTTCCAAGATTTCGGAAAAACACCACAACAAATAGATAAGTTAAATAAGTGACAAAGTATAGAAACCAGGGGAAGCGACAGTTTTTTACAAAGCAAGCAGGGATACCATCAGGACCGCACGAGAAACTATCAGCCAAACCAGAAATATGCTTTAGCGCAGCATCATCGTCAAACACTAGGTCTTTGGTTTCAAGAGTAGTTGGAGCAAACCTCGTCATATGAGTAGAATCCTTATCACTAGTATCGCAGTATGTAGTCAAAAATGCGGTGCTAAAAAATTCGTCAAAGAGGTTGGCAGTCGTCAGGGGTCGTCACTCTCGACATTGCCAAAACTCAACACAGAAGGATAGCCATCACAATTGCGCTTAGAATTTACGAACCTCCAGAACTGTTTAGGCTCAACACGCAAAGTCGATTTAATTCTCTCTAAATAGTCAACATAAGAAAAATCAAGTGCAGAGCAAAATTGGTTGCGTAACATGGAGTAAGTGAAGTAGTCAGCATCACTCCTTGAGGAACAAATCCGCTTCCAAGCTTTATTCTTTTTATTGAGCCAAGGCTGATATGAACGCGAACCATGAGACCTTGAAACAGGAACACAATTAGGAAAACAAACGGAAAGAGAATCGTAAAATAATTTTACAGCATTATCAATGTCACGTTCATTCAGAACATTTGTCCAATCACAGGCAAAGAGCCAATTATTAAGTTTAGAATAATCAGCCTTGCTAAAGTTATAACAAAAATTACTTGAGTCAGAAGATGCCGTCAATATAGGATCAAAGCCAAAAATGATATGCAGTGCTGAATGATGACGAGATTCAGGAACCAAGGGAGATAGACAGTGCTTCACGACAGTACTCGAGCAGTCAGATGAGAACACCAAATCCAGAAACCTTCCCGAGTCATTCATCACGTCACAGGCCTGTGATAAACGTTCAACCAAACTTTAAGTAATCAAAATACCATGTAAACGCGAACTTAAGTTTACTTTACTCAAATAAATCATAAAATTTTGTTAGCTGGACGATTGTTTCAAAAGCTCCTGAAATTGTGTTAAGTTTGTGACTTAAATCTGTCTATAATGGCGGTCTGCTTTGGTTGTAGTTGCAGATGTGTTTTGAAAAGAGTTCTTGTAATAAAGTAGTTCATATTCTCTAATTTTAGGGAATTAATCGTAATATTCTTATTCTTGATATTGTCCTTTGCTTTCTCGGATCCTTATTCATCATTCGGTCACATATATTTCATTAGTTTCTTTTAATGTAATAAAGTCCTCAACCGCCTATTTGTTGTGCAAAGTTTGGTCGTTCAAAAAGTTCTGCAAGGATAGGAACATATTTAACTCCTTTAAGGTAAAGTCGGGTAAATATGGCGAATAAGAAAGAATCTGCTATCCAAGCTACATTAATTTCTCCTCGGTCACTGCATTAAGTAAGTGGAGTAAGGGATAACGTGTCGGCCTTCCAACCCGAAGGTCCTAGGTGCAAATCCCAGTTTTCTGCTGTTGGAGACGGAATTGGAACAATTGGTTGAGCGGCACTTTCACCATGTCATAGTTCCCTTAGGTCATTCCGTCTCTGTGCTATTCTTTAGCTCGCAGCAATGCAAAATAAGACATTCAAGTTTCCTTACTCCCCTTACCCTAATTCCACTCCGGGCAAAGCCATGCTAATGCACCAAAGGGTTGCCCTCTAGGCTGATGTGGCCATCATAAAAAAAAACAAAAAGAAAAGATGACGATTAAAGGCCATTGGGGGTTGTAGAGAAAATGTTGGTAATTCGGAATCCACTTTAAATTGTAGGTCCAGTTGCAATCGTTGTCCGGAATCGGGTGAAGTTTTCCTCCCGCCCAAGTCCCACAAGGAGTTACGGGAACTAGAGATTGCAATGGAAACGAAGGACGTTAACATTTGCCAACACTAGACACATACAATTTTCCTGCACAATAAAACGCTTAACTTTACTTACTAGAATTTATCATCTCACTGCTTTTATCAAAATAAACTCTTGACAGTATCAATCGCATGTAAACTGTTTATATTACTAAGCTTAATTCCAGAAGTATCAGCCACTAAGTTCTAGATATTACCGTTACACAGTTTCACCTAACTTGTTCACCACATGATCGAGTAGTCCTTCACTTCCTACATTTGACATTTCCTTTCCTTGATTTCTAGCCACGTGGGACAAGCGTCTTACACAGTTCACTATTTCCGTTTTCATGCCCAACCTCGGGCACGCTACAATATTAATAAAGGTTAGGTTAGGTTTAACAGGTTAAAGACCAAAAAGGCCCATAGTGATACCACAGACTGAAGCTACAAAAATGTTTAAAAACCCCATAAAATACCTGAGAAGAAGAGGGTGTACCTGTTACCCCCTCTGCACCGAGCCAGTTCCTGTCTCAGTGAAGCCAGATCACGGGGAGCCAAAGTAAATTTGGCTGGAATGGGAAGAGTGTTCAGCCTTAACCTGTCGTTGGTAACCATTTGGAACTGATAAATCGAGCTTAGTCTCTGACGTGAATGAAGCCTAATTCTGTTAACTCTTCAAAGAAGGGAAAACCGGTTCCTACGGTTGGCTAGGGCCGGGCAGTTGCTGACGAGGTGGAATATGGTTTCCTCTTCCTCTTCGTCATGGCAACTCCCACAGAAGTCGTTCGAAGGTGCGCCTAATCTATCGATGTTTCTACCTATGAGGCAGTGGCCCGTAATAACGGCTACTGTACTGCTAATTGCTTTGCATCCGAGTAGGATGAGCTCTCTTGACCGTTTAGGGTCAAGTTTTGGCCATATCTGTCGGGTAATCAGGCAGGTGTGTTCCACCTGTCAATTAATATTAGCAATCCTGAAAGATTCCTGTAAGAGTTCCAGTTTGCAAGTGGCCTGCGGTTTGCCCAACTGGTGGTTGATGTCTGAATCAAGACGAGTGGTACCGATTCTCGCTAGTTCGTCGGCTCTACAGTAACCCGGAATATTACTATGTCCAGGTACCCAGACGAGCCGTACTTTCAGGTATTCAGCTATGTTATTTAGTGCTGAACATATATTGTCTCTAGGTAGAGTTAAATGCCTCAGATGTTCCGCGGCTACCTTTATAGCCATGATTTCCGCCTGAAACACGCTGCAGTAGCCAGGTAAGCGGAATGAGATATCGAGGTCCAAATGTTCCGAGAAGATACCTCCACCTACTTTGCCTTCTAATTTGGAGCCCTCAGTGTAGAGATGCACTGACTCCCCCCATCGGGGAGGACCTTCCCATTCCGATCTGGTGGGAAGGAAGGAGTCGAATTTATTTAAAAAGAAAGGCTTGGGCGTGGTTTAGTCCACATTGCTGGCAGTTCTTCTGTCCACGATTTTGGAGTGACCGAAGTCAGTTCGTTTCCAGGTCTGGATTGTGTTAAGCCTAATGGCCGCTGAGGATGCGGTTTGCTTACCAAAGAGATCTAACGGTAGAAGGTGGAGAATAGTGTTCAGCAGTGTTGCCATCCTCTGAACTTTATCCATCTTTTTGTGATGGGTTGATATATTTAGTGCCGGCCACCAGACAATCACCCCATACATAAGTATAGGCCGTACGACACTTGTGTAGAGCCAATGCACAATGTGTGGCTCCATACCCCATCTTTTCCCTATAGCCTTCTTACACGAGTACAGCGCTACTGTGGCCTTCGTTACTCTTTCCTGGATGTTAGGCTTTCAGGTAAGTTTTATATATAGGACTAGACCTAGATATTTAACTTGATTACACAGTTTCAGTCTAACTCCGTCTAGTGTAGGGCAATTCATAGGAGGTGTTTTATGTTTCCGAGAGAAGAGTATTAACTCTGTTTTGTTCGGGTTTATGCCAAGACCACACCAGAGAGAGTGTATTGTAACACTTCAGCCAGTGTGTTTGGGTGCTTTCCTGAACATATTAGGGCAATGTCATCGGCGTAGGCGATAACCTTGTGACCAGACAGCTCCAGGTCTATGAGTAACTCATCCAGAGTTATGTTTCATAGGAGTGGCGAGAGGATTGCTCCCTGAGGGGTACTTCTAGTAACCGCTCTTTGCACGTTAGATTCACCCAAAATTTAGACGATGACCCTGATTTTTAGCATGCGGTCAATAAGTTTGATGAGAGGATCGTCGAGTTCAAGCCGTCTCAAGGATGCCATTATCGCCTCTGACCCGATATTGTTGAAAGCACCCTCAATATCGAGGAAGGTTGCAAGTGAGTATTCTTTTTGCAGTAGCGAATGCTCTATAACTGTGGTAAGTTCATGCAGCGCTGTCTCTACGGACCTACCTTGCAAATTTTTTGATCGTTTGTTTTGGGTATTGTAAAAATTGCGCGTAGCACAAAACAAGCTTTTCTTAAACCACTGTAAATTGATTACAAATTAACAAATCGTCATAAAATTAGACGCAGACGTCACTTACAGTTTAACCAACATACAAAAAAAGAAAAACAAAAAAGAAATATAGAAATTGTCATACAATGTAGAGGGTATGGACAGCGCTCGCTTGTTTTATAAAGGTCTCAATTTGTTTTTGAAGGATCACGTTTTACAGGTTTGCTTTAGATCCTCTTCCTCATGATGTCGCTGTAGACGATCTTTGTTTAGTCTCACATGTACAAGTAATAGTGAAAAAGGAATTGGTACAACTTTCTGAAACGCATCATATTTACCTGACTTAGCACCTTTTTTGTGTTCTCTAAACGGACGTTTCAAAAAGAGATTCGTATTCGTGACGTTTTGGATACTATGAAGAACGTATTCTTTTCTTATATTCTTGAATTTGTATTCACATTCTAAGCTTTAAATATGATACGAAATTAGCTACATCACCTCAAGCTTCGCTACGATCTCCACTGAAATTAAATAAAGGAGCTATCGTTATTCATGACCGAAGGTCTGCCAGTAAAGAACTTTTCGCTATGCAGAAATTTAATTTTTGAATTTTTAAAACTAGTGCGACATGCAAGTTCAACGTTTTTAAATTCTGCTGCTTGATCGGTGTGTTATTGCCTTTTACGAATTCATATAAAATGCAATATGTACAATATTATATAATATAAAATAAAAATTTTTTTGATCCACCTTTTGTGACCTTCACAAACTGAATATATATTCTATAAACTCGCCACATGGCACGCATCAACAAGGATTACTAAACATCTGTTGGGTGAGTTTCCAAGATTAAATGGAAATGTCCAACATAATTATACGTGTCGGTAGAGTAAGTGATAACGTGTACGCCTACCAATCCGTAGGTCCCAGGTTCGAATACCATGGACCACTGCTCCAATTAGCTTAACCCTTCGAAGGGCGGTGTTGCATATATGCAACACCTATTTATCGTTAGTATTTTTGTTATTATAAATATATTACGGCATGTATGCATGTAATCCTGTTTCTTAGACTCCATAATACCTATATTTTGTAATCTTACAACAAATTCGGGGTGGAGGATTGGAAACAATTAATTAATAAATAATCAATGTGAAAAAAACACAATTTTTTCGGAAAAAATGTGCCCCTTAAAGGGTTAAAAAAAACCCTTAACTCCTGTGAATAAGTATCTTCGAGCAGCTTTTCAGCGTTGACTCCCGAGTCAAAACAAGTTGATAAGAAACTGTTCGATTTATTGTATCTTTATGCTTAATTCTTAATTCTAGAGTTCATAATGGGGTAATGCCCATATTGGTTAACAATAAAATTCATATTGGCAATCATTCTTTCCAAATACCCCAAATCGAGTGAAATCACTTATGGGTTGCTTACGTTCGTTAATTGCTCGCGAGCCTTGTTTTTGATGTACAAAACACTTTCCCGGTGGGTAGTGCTTTACTGCATTTGTGGTAGGTTAGTGATTTATGTTTACATGTTTTTGATTTTTTATCTGATGTGGATATTTAGTTGAGTTATTGCAGACTATCCGAGTAAATATCGGACATCTGTCTAATCCTGTTGATGTTAAGTTGTCGTAAGGTACAAAAGTTAACAGTCAATGCTCTATTTGCGTTTCTAGAACTGACTTTAAACTTCGAATTATGTATTAAATATGCTACTGCTCTTAAAGCTAATCTTGGCAGTTAGATTCTTCGTAAGATATATATTACTCTTAGGAGCCTTATCACAAAAGCCGGTGAAGTGTCTATGTAATTGCAACATCAGCACTTTGGATCACAATTTGGCGTGTGCGGTATAAAATCTCCGTAATGTATTGATCCGTAAGTTCTTTTATCAAAGCTTAAGAGGGCATTCGTCCTATTGACAACAACTTCAAGTCTTGTCCAATCCGTCCGTCTTACTCAAAGAGCAACTTTAGTCTTGTAAAATTTGCCTGTCTAACTCAAAGAGCGATCGGTAATTGTGTAATTCTTAGTTGAATATGACATCGGCGTACACTTGTTGACATTAATTGGTTTTTGATGCACCATCTATAAAAGGCGCCGATATCAGAATATAACAGTGAACAACCGCGTTCGCTGCAAATGCCCAAAAAAATCTTAGCATCATCCGCATTATAGAGCATTCTCGAGAAACCAAGACCAAGGATACGCCGTTAATGTAAATTATAAAAAGTAAAGGACCGAGATGGCTGCTCTGCGGTTCACCAGACGGAATTTCGATATTATCCGATTATGAATCATGAAAACGAACTTGTTGAGTGCGTTGTCATAAATAAGATATCACCTAGTATTAGGAAAACTAAGAAGCATTCGTTTATGAAGAAGGATACTATGGTCAACCCTGTCGAAGCTTTAATGGCTAAAATGCAGAAACATTTCAATTCTAGCAATTTTAATTTAACAATTTTGATAAAACCAGCTGGAAGTTGCAGCAAACGGCGGAGCTGAAACTAATGTACACATCAATGCTCACATCAATAAGGTTCGATTTGCATTTAATACTCTGGCTAATATATAGCCCAATAACGACATCTCCAGGATCAAAACTCCGGATCATAAAATTTTGTTCAGTTGTACTGGTCAACATGGAAAGTGACCTGTCAAATAACAGCTAAGCTACAAGCCTTTGTAAACCGGTGCCTCCAATGCATCCTTAATATCCATTGCCCGGAGGTCACTACCAACGAAGATTTACAAAGATTTACAGGCCAAGTATTTACAAGCACAAGTATTTCCAGGCGAAATGGGCAATGGGTAGGCCACACACCAAGAAAAGAGCCTAAAAAACATCAGTCAGCAGGCTCTAGATTGGAACCCGCACGGGACAGAGGCTGAATTGGACAACCGCGCAACACATTGAGAAAATCCATGGAAAAGTAAGGCACCGAGATCAAAAAATCGTAGCAAAAGTTAAAGGCGTTGGCGCAGAACCTGTAGTAGACGACCAATGCCCCACAAGGGGTATAATTACCCAGAGCAATGCTGGAAGGAAGCAACATAAACCTCTATTTCCGCTGTGGTAGAGGGTATCGAAAATCAGCGCTTCAAAATGTTTTGCTATACAATAAAGATTAGCAATGGGGATATAATTAGATACGTAAATCTTATTATCGTTTCTATGCAACGGAAGGATTGCAGAGAGTTTCCACGCTTTCGGAAAGTGCCACAATAAATCGAGAAATTTGAACACGTGTTTCGATTTTTACTCAAAAGAGTAGAGAAGCTCAGTTTCAGACGGAGTTGTATCAATGGATGAGTGACGCTATCACAACGCTATGGTTCGAGCCTAGGTCTGCCTTTGAATTTTTAATTTGCAATTGCAATAAATTTAAAATGGAACTGTCTATTGATACACGCCGAGTGCCGCTAGCGTGCCTTTAGTGCCGTCAGCGATCCTTTAAAGTGTCTTTAGCGTGCCTTTAGAGTGCCTTGAGTGCCATTTGGGTGCCGATTTAAAGTGCCGTTAGTGTGCCTTTTGAGTGCCTATGAGTGCCCGTTAGCGTACCTATGAGTGCCGTTTTCGTTCGATTGGGTGCCTCATAGCATGCTACTACTCTACTTATTGGCTGTGACTATTTGCACTTATCGTGTACGTACGTGTACTTTAGATGGGTAAGTTCGGCTTTTACGTCAAAAATTTATATTAGTCTTTCTGCCGCCTCCTCCCCTCTGTATTTGTATAGTAGTACTTAAAAGTACATAAAATACGAAGGAGAAGGCACTACAAATCCCTGAAGGAGCCACTCACAGGCACCCACAGTTACGCTAACGGCACTCATAGACACGCTAACGGCACTTTAAAGGCACGCTAACGGCATTCAAGGCACTCTAAAGGCACGCTAACAGCACTCGCCGTGTCAATGATCGTGTCAATAGACACTTCCATTTAAAATCCACTCCGTCTCTGGAAATTTCCCTATTCCCCTCACCTTAATTCCCTTTCGGACATAGTTACACTAATGCATTATAGGGTTGTTCCCTGGGCTTTGGCTACATAATTTAATTAAATCTCCATATAGATTTAGGTTTTTAATTGTTAGTTTTATACTAAACCGTTATATTATTAGCTTATCCACAACGGCACACCACAGAGCTCTCACGATTCATATTCTAATCGCAGACCTACATTTGTAACTATTACTTGTTGTCGTAGAAGCATTCTGAGGTATCTGAGACGTACTAACGTTTAGAATGGCGCTTCTAAGTAGATATATCAGTCCGTTCTCATAAAAATTATTGTTATGTAATGTCACCGAGAGTGTGTTTATGAAGCCCACTCTGCCTCTAAAAATCCGGTATGCATAATATAAAGGACTGAAGAAAACTTACTTACTTACTTACTTACTTTCCACATTTATTTAAAATCGTTAAATGAATTTTTATGCACCGATTTAGAATAATTTTCTCCAAAGACTCAACTGATTGTGATGAGTGCAATTAAGTGAAACAGCACCCTCGCGAAAAGATTGCTAAGCATCTCGTGAAAAATTACTGATGCTCCAAACAAACATTAGAAAGTGAGATTGTAAATAGTTAAAATTTACTGTCAGACGTGATAATGTGCAACATACGCATTTTATGATTATCACGTTTAAAAGCCTCTTCACATTTAGAAATCCTCGGGTCTTGATTTAATTATGAAAAAAGAAGCGAAAACTGCAACTGCTTTGAAGGCAAACTCAATTAAGACACGACTGTGTTTCTTAGATAATTCTTTTGACTTGGATTAGTATGTAATCAGTGCTCTGAGCTTGTTATCGCGCTCTCGAAACGGAGTCAGAGGTCATCCTCAAATATGGGAGTGACGAAAACGTCCACTGATATCTATTCTTGCAAATATCGAACAGACATTTATAACATTAACGTTTGCCACCGTGTTGAGTTCAGTACGGGTTTCGTGTTAAATAGGAAACATCTAAAGTGAGTTAGCCTAGACCCAATTGATATACACGTATCAAGCACCTATATAAATGCTGTGAATTTCATATTTTTAAGAAAATGCATTTACTTAAAATTGCAATTACTTTGGGAATTGTGCTTCTGACTACGGAAGAACTGATCGCTTGTCCTAGAGCACCCAGTCATTTACCACACTCAAGAAGGACTAGAGGAGATAATGGATACAAACTGATAATCGGAGATAGTCCTTCAGGATATGTTCCCGGAAAAACATATAATTGTAAGTAAAAAGTAATTCTTTGTTGGTTAACGTTGATGTTTTTAATCTTAATTTCTTAAATTATAAAGTCAGTATATTGCTTCATATGTAGGGTTAATGAATACAATGAGGTTTCATTAAGCTTAAATAAGAAATTTTTTCAACCAACCATGTGTAAATATTTCGTCATTAAAACGAGTTTCGCTTACGTGATTACTATTGCATATTCCACTCTAAATTAGTGAGTATAGTACTAGTAGTAGTAGTACTAGTTATATATATATATATATATATATACATGTACTGGTTTAACGAAATTGACACCGAAGGATCGCGAAGAACACGCTCCAGATCATTTCATGTTCCTAATCAGTGCAACACGAATTTTATAAGATTTTATTGTTCGAAACTTAATGACTGGTTTTCAGATTAATATTGGTCGATGATCAAAACAATTTTCTATGATATCATTTTGCTTGGGTTCGTATGTTGGGAAACGCGTATGTCGGCGGGGCTTCTCGGTTTGGAGAGAATCTATATACTGTATAAGTGCACTCTCAGTGAATACCGTATTACCTTAAGGAGCAGCCCTATGATAGTATGGGTAGACTTGTAGCCTGTTCATTTGAAAAACCAACCTAATATAAGAAAGCGTAAGAAAGCGTAGAAAGCGTTTTTTTTTAAATAATTCAAAGCTCTTTGCGTATGTCCACTAGTGGCTGCTCTTTTAAAATATGGTACGTGAACTGGTTCGAGAGCCAAGGTTTCGGTAAAATTTATTATAATTTATTACCCTACTAAAATTATTGGCTTGTTCGGTTCCGTTTTTATATTGCTAAGGCAAATCTCTTATCCCAGCGTTAGGAGCAATGAGCAAATATATAAAGAACGTCGACTTGGAGCATTGCAGTTAAATTCTTTCATTGACCTTGTAGGAAATGTATGTATACTCCGCGAATAGTTCAGTCAACAATTCATCTTGTATGAGGCTTGAACCTGTCGATTAACCCACTGATTTGCAAGTACACACACGTGGACTTAAAAACACATCGTTGCCAGATTGAGGAAATGATTACGTCGGAATCGTAAAACTGGGAGGGTGACGGAGAAAGACAGTTTGTAGCTGTTCAGTTCCACGTATCACATTCTCCTGATGGCACATCTGGAAACAAGAATTACCACAAAGGATCAGGAATTTTATTTATTATTTGAAAATACTTGTCTAATAGTTGAGGAGTAAGTCAGTTCGCTTGATAATTTCCTCATAACTTGTTGAACCTAAAATGTAGAAATCAAAATATTATTGGATTTGCTCGAATCAAAACATGTAAACAAGATAAGTAGTTAGTAAACAAAAACAACTCACCATAAGCACGAAAACAAAATGGATTCCGGGACCTAGAAAACATATAAGATGATATCTTTGAAAAACAACTCAAAAATCCACCAGTTTTCGCCCCTGATGACTCAGACACAATATTTCTATTGAGTTATAATAGGCTTACTGGGGATACCACGATAAAAAAACGCGCCTTTTACTCTACCTCAAGGTGGTGTGGAAATGAGTTTTTTCGCCATAAGGCGTGTTGAACTACAATTTGCGGCGCTCGTACGCCAAAACTATTGATTTTCCGAAAAAAAGGTTCTTACATAAATTGTAGGAACTTTTCTCTAGCTTCATTTTGCACATAATTGTTGTTATCGTGAAATGAGTCGAAAAGGAAATATTGTCAAAAAACTGCTTTTAGCACATCGAAATGTATAAAATTACCCAATTTTAAAACTCCCGGAAAACTTTCCAGGTAAAACTACCAAATGATTGTACTTTTTTTTATATATATGATGTTGCCAAAGCTCAGAGGATGCCCTATGATGCTAAAGCACAGCCTTGGCAGGAAAGGTATTAAGGTTGAGGGAAATGGGTTAGGAGGTTGAGTGAAGGAGGTGTCGATGTACGCCCTGTTTGAAAGTTTCAGGATCATAAGACGAGGGAAAAACAGAAATTTGACAAATTGAGTATAGGGGTGGGAGCGACTTGTAGATCTTGTATCGCGCGTTGTAATGAGTCTACAAGGAATCGCCAATAAGTTTAACAGCCTTACGCTGGACTTTGTCTAACGCGGACAATGCGGTGTGTCATGCCCCTGCCCAAATATGGGAATTATATTCAAGTCTAGGCCTAATGTGGGACTTGTAGATCAACGCTAAGTCGGGTGGGGTGAAATATTTCTTACATCTCTGTAGAAAACCCAAACATTTCATCTTACTTTTAGCGATTGCAAATATATGATCAGTCCAGCTAAGATTGCTGGATATCTCAATACCCAAGATCTTTAGGGAGGGTGAATTGGGTATATTCACTCCGTCGACTGAAATGGGTTGGGGGTGAACTGGGCGTTTTTTAAGGGACATTAAACAGCATTGAGTTTTGGATGCATTAAACGTAACACGATTTGCTCTGCCCCAAGCGAGGACCATAGAAATGTCGTTGTTTAATGATCTAAACATGCGTTCCCGATTGACTTCTGTAGCATTTCCACGTGAATTCATTACAGAATCAAATGAGTACGCGAAATCAAGGGTGCTGTCGTCGGAAAAACTATGAATAGGATTGAGAGTAAGGGATAAGATATCCTTAATAAAATGAAGAAACAAGGTTGGTGAAAGAACTGAACCCTGAGGTACACCGGCATTTATTTCGTAGGATGTAGATGTAACGCCGTCAATTACTACACGGATTGAACGGCCTGACGAAAAGCTCTCTATCCATTTAACGAGGGTAGGGTGCAGACCAAATGTTTGAAGTTTGGCTAAAAGGACAGCATGCCAGACTTTATCAAAAGCCTTTGAAATATCAAGAGCGACGATTTCGGACTCACCGAAATTATGGAGACAATGATTCCAACGCTCCGTTAGAGCCGTTAGTAAGTCTCCGGTTGAGCGGCCAGTGCGGAAACCGTACTGGCAATCGTTGATAAGATGGTTATTTTCTAGATATTTCAACAACTGAGAATTGATGATTGATTCAAAAACTTTGGATATGATCGAGGTTAGTGCAATTGGTCTTTAGTTAGAGGGGTCGCAAGCCTCTCCTTTTTTGAGTATCGGCTGGACATGAGCAAGCTTCCATACACTTGGAAATATTCCTGTTGAATATGACAGGTGAAAAAGTTTGCGCAGAGGTTTAGCCAAAGCAGAGGCGCAGCATTTTAAAACAAGGGGCGAGAAACCATCAGGCCCAGTAGATTTGGACACGTCTAGTTTCGAAAGTACTCTAAAAACTTCCCGAGTGCGAAAGTGTAGCGGCTTTTGTCTACTAGTGCACTGTGATGGAGATGGAAGTGGCTGCGATGTAGGTGGCAAACAGGTTGGCCTTGTCCAATGAGTCAGTAAAAACATTCTCATTATAAATGAGTGGTCGTGTTGACGAACAGGTGAAATTATTCTTTACGGTTTTTACTAGAGACCAGAAGCTCTTACTACCCTTTTCAGTAGAAAATACCTTCCGTCTGATGCTCTGGTCGAAATTGATCTTTGCCCGGCTAATTGCTGAATTGCAAATATCCCGCGCATCTCTATAGATACGTCTCAATTCCTCTGAAGGGCACAATTTATATGCCTGGAAGGCTGCTTCCTTCTTTTTAATGGCTGCGAAACAGTCATTATTGAACCAATTGGTGTTAGTTGGTTTGATGTTCTTGAAGCTATGAGGAATAAAGCGGTGCATTCCAAACCATAGGATGTTCAAGATATAATCGGTGCTTCTGTTAACGTCCTTCATAGAAAAGCAATCAGACCAATCCAGCTCTCTGAGATATTTATAAGTCCCGCCCAATCAGCATTTTTATAATGCCACACTAATCTTTTGGTGGAGTTTAGGTTAGTGGTTGTCAGAGAGGAGATGGAGAATTGGGCGGAGATTAGACAATGGTCCGAATTACCCAAGGTAGACGTCACCGAACCGAGTATTTTTCTGGATGCGATGTTAGAAATAGATCTAAAAGATGCTCGTTGTGCCCCAAACTATCAGGAACACGAGTCGGACGGAGTGCTGTAAATTAAAAAACTCACTAAATAACTCGACGTGTCTTCCAGACGGGCTTGTGGTAGAAGAATGCCTGAGCCACTGTGTCTTGTGGACGTTGAAATCTCAGAAGAGGGGGGTAGTTCCAAAATCTTATCGATATCGGAAGACAGTTTATCGAAGGAGCACACAGTGCCGCTCTTCTCTCCTCAGAGGGGAATCGCGGTTTATATTAGAAATGATGTGAGAAAGGCAGATCATTTCTAATATAAACCGCGATTCTCCTCTGAGGAGAGAAGAGCGGCACTAAGTGATAACCAGGAATGTGATACTGATTAATATCAGAATCGGAAACAACCTTGGTTTCGCTTAGTGCAAAAGCTGCCGTATTTTCCGCGATCAAGTGGCAGTAAACCGAAAAATGGTTACTTTTCAAGCCACGAATGTTGCAAAAATTAAATAAAAATTTGTGCATAGTCCCGGTCTTAATTTGCCAAAAAAAAACAAAACGAAAACGTACACAAACACAAGGACTGACGAACGGGATCCACAGTACTAAAGTCAGTTCAAATATTTGTTAAAAACAATTTTATTTTTTACTTTTTAGTGTCGTCATATATACGACTCAAGGCATGCTGCGTACGAACAAAGCAATTTTAAAAGTTGCAGGTGCACTAACAAAATTAGTCACGGTCACCCTTTAGTATCCTCACCTTAGGAAATTCTTAACATGACCCTAGTGCGCCACCGTGCTCTATACAGCAAGAGAGAATTATCGTAGTCAGAGATTCATCGTAGTCACTCTAGGTACAAAATTTATTATCATTTATCAATCAGGAAACGTATTCTGCACAACCGAATCAAAATCGGTCTATGCCTTATGAAGCTAGGCGTCGCAAATCCTCCAACTCTCACCACAAGCTATAATTTTTGTTTGAATACAAATAGATACTCTGTGCATTCAGAATCATCTCAATCAGTCCACGCGTTATAAAGTTAGGTTATCCCTCCCCGCACCCCAACCATAGGTCAACAGTTTTCCAGAGAGTAGCAACACAACAAAAAGAATCTTCCACATAGGCGTGAATTAATTGAATGGGCCCCCGCTATGGGGCCAAATTTTTTTCATTATTAGCAAAGGCGGATGATACTCGATACAACAAAAAAAGAATTATCTAAATCGGTTCATGCAGTACGAAGTTAAGTTTCACCCCCACCCTACCCCTGCCAACATTATTTGTCATGCTACCATTCGGGGA
This sequence comes from Leptarthrus brevirostris, assembly GCA_964036015.1. Lineage (NCBI taxonomy): Eukaryota > Metazoa > Arthropoda > Insecta > Diptera > Asilidae > Leptarthrus > Leptarthrus brevirostris. The sequence goes on along the minus strand of OZ038372.1, from coordinate 113,650,343 downwards.
ACATAGTCTACCCAACAAGAAAAGAATTATCCAAATTGGTCCACGCGTTACGGTGTTAGACTACCCCTTGCCCTCCCCGCCGCACCATAGAACCATTTTCTTCATTGGAAATAGGGGCATCATACTCTATACAACAGAAAAAGAAAAATCGACATCGGTCCACGCGTTACGAAGTTAGGTTTCACCTCCCCCCCCCCCTATCAGAGCATATAGCAACAAATTATCCAATTATTATGAAACTTTTAAGCAATATTTTTCTATGTATTTTCTTCTTTTGCCAGGTTCTTGTTATAAACAAGTAAAGTTTAAAATTTTCTTAATTTTTGTTTAACGGGTGTAGATTATTGATCGTTTCTTCGATAGTTCCTGCTATTTACTATACTATGTTTTTTACAGTTCTTGCTTAAGGCCAATACAGCCGTCATAAAGTATGCATACGGTTTGCTGCCGTCAGAAAAACTTTTTTTAGAATAATTGCTGTAAATTTCGTAAAAATAAAAAAATTCCATCAAAAAAAATTTATAGATTTTCCACAATAAATTTTTGAAATCTTGGTTACATTTTTAGAGTTCTGACTAGGCAACACCCTTAAACTTTCAATCGTTCGTTTTTCTCGAGACGACTTTCCTCATGCTGGCCGGATTCATCACTTTGGCAGCATTGCTTCGCTTTAAAATTTTTTAAAACTGAATTCGTTGTAACTGACTGCACTGGTTAAAATACACGTAGCGGGGAGGGGGGGGGGGGGGGGGGTTAGTTAGTATTTTTTCCAGCTCTTCATAAGGAACAAAAATCAAGCCAAAACGAAATTTTTGTTCTGTTATTCTGAACACTCGCCATTTTATAAAATAAAAAGTTTAAAAAAAACCACTATACATAACGAAAACTACAGTTATACTGAAACAATGGTTGAACTATTTTCACACCAACCATTCCTCCGTTGCACAGTGGGCCAAAACGATTTTTGGGTGACCAAAAATCGATATTCGTCATGTCATAGATTTTAAAAATTTTAATGCCATTCGATAGTCAACCCCCAACCCCCAAATAAAAAAAAAATTTAAATATGTCTAGAGATGTCCACGTTCTAATTGGTATCAAATTAAAGTAGAAAACCTCCTGCATCGTTAAAAAAAATGGGCTGTGATCATTTGCGACCTTCGGAGAAAATTGCGTTTGAAGTAAAGTCTACCTTATTGTCGTTTTCACATTTCCACACAATGTTCCCACTTATGCAGGAATTAAGTGTACAATCGAAGTTAGTGCAATTATGCAAGAGCAGCCTAGAGAGCTTTCCAGAAGACACAAGCTAACCCTATACGGTGTGCCTGAACATGGGAATACATGTAGGTAATGAGAGTCAATTGGCGAAAGAGGGTGAGATCGCTAGATCTTGAATGAATATGTGAAAATTTCGATCAGTATCCTTAAGGCAGATATTGCCAGAGAGGACAACAGCTAGTTTCATTCTACGTTACTCGGTAGATACTTCTTCTCGGGACTTACAGAGCTGCAGAGCGTAGAGCTCAAAGTCGTGCTGAGATTCCTTCGAAAAATAGTCATGCTGTCAGGGCAGGGTAAATTAGAAGATTGGATGATTCTATTGAGTACAATGGACATATCTAATGGTGGGGCTGAAGGTAACTACTCGATGCGTAGGTGTAAATTGTTGCTTACGTTTTCGGGGCGGGGGAATTCAAAAATCTTTTCAATTATGTGTTTGGGTCACCAATATACATAGTATGTTTACTAACTTTTAACTTAATAAGTATACAAATAGGAGAATGGGAGCGCTGTAACATACTTTTATGTTTCTAGTTAGTTCGCTACCCCAAAAAGGTTTGTTAAGGGAGTTTTAGTAGTTGGCTATCGAACCATAAAAGAGATCTGAGATCTCTAGAGACTAGCTTCTTGTAGAGAAGTAGTTATATTTTAATTTAAGTTCGATAAAATGAAATATCGTAGTACAAAAATGTTAATACTGTACTTCCTTTTTAAATGAAAATTTCTTTTTTATAGTACTTTTAGCCGGCTCACGCACGCATACAAAAGTGCAACACTTTTCGCACTTTACAATAACCGCAGAAGCCTCCAATGGATCTAAACGACCGACACCAGCTAACCCGAAAAGGGTCGGATACTTCCTGTTATTCAGCGATTCTCTAACTAAATTCAGTGAAAGGTGCGTTAATACAGTTACAGAGGCTGATGATCTTCCAAAAACTGAAATTCAGGTGATGTGGGTAGCCCCTGAGTCAGGTTCAGGTTGCGTTTCTCTTTCTGCTATGATCTACGAAAATCCTAATTTCTGGTTTGCTGATGACGGAGAATTGAGTAAAGTAATCTGTGAAAAGAAATCTGATGCAGAAAGCGCTAAGAAGGAATGCTGTGCTTGCAATGAGGCGAAGTATAATGTATAATATTTTTCAGAAATATATTATAATTCTCCCTACACAAGTTATTTTTTCTGCAGTTTGTTTTTGAAGGAATTTGGTCAAATGAAACACACCCCAGAGACTTCCCATTTGCAGTATGGCTTACTCACTTTTCAGACGTTGTTGGAGCGTCCCATGATACAAATTTTTCTTTCTGGGGTGAAAACCATATTGCTACGGATGGTTTTAGGTCTTTAGCAGAATGGGGATCTCCAACAGCTCTTGAAGCTGAATTAAGAACTAAAGGACCGCGCTTACGAACTCTTATTAAATCTGCTGGACTTTGGTACCCGCACGTTAATACAAATACATCTTCCCACTTCCGAGTCGATCGAAAGCATCACAAATTGTCCTTAGTGTCCATGTTTGGTATTTTAATATAAATTTCATTTTCAAGTTTTTTTTTCAATTCTTATTTCTTTTAGGACCGTCACCTGATTGGGTTGTTGGTATAAATGGTGTTGATCTCTGTACCGAGGACTGCTCCTGGAAAGATTCTCTTGATTTTGACCTATATCCGTGGGATGCGGGAACAGATAGTGGAATAAGCTATATGGTAAAAAAAAAAATAACACACTGTACATTATAAAGGGAATTTTTAGTCGCCCAATGCAGAGACTCAACCTCGTGAGAGGATGTATAGGATAACTACAATGTACCCAGAAGACCCTCGAGCTCCGTTTTACAACCCAAACTCGAGTGAAATGATTCCTTTGGCAAAATTATATATTCGTAGAGAAAAAATTATACCGCGTAATTGCGATGACGATTTCTTGCAGGCCTTACAACTGGATGTGTCCGAGAACGAAGATGAACTCGATATAGCGCGTAAGTTGCACGAATAGGCTTTTTATAAGTTAATTCATTTCTTTAACCAAATAGCTGAATGTGCTGTGACCGCTTATACTGAATGGAGCACATGCTCTGTTACGTGTGGTAAAGGTCTTCGTATGAGAACAAGGGAATACAAACGACCTGAGCTGGCACAAGCTAATGAATGCAACCGACAGTTAATATCAAAGGAAATGTGTGTTGCAGCTATTCCAGAATGTGGGTAAGTTCTGCTCTAAATACTAGTTAGCACAAATATACATACCAGATTAACATCTGGGCACTACCTACCTTTTCTCGTCGTCGTCTACTTGAAATACGCCGATCTCGCCACTCATGATCATCAAAACCTCCGTCATCAAAACCTCTAGGGTATTTTCTGAAGTCTTAGAAAGCTGAAATTTTGTATGCTGGCTAGGATTAGCACACAAACAACGAAAATATTTCTGTAACTTTAACCCCCACTCCCCATAAAGCGGGGTTCAGGTCTGTATATAAAATTTCTTATTGGTAGGTACTTCCAAAAGTTCTAGAAAGCTGAAATGTATGCAGACGCCAACAACGAGAAAATTAAGAAATGTGTAACATTCACCCTCCAACCCCCCATAAAGGGGGTGCAGGTCTGTATATAAAATTCCTTCTAGGAAGGTACTTCGAAATGTTCTAGAAAGCTGAAATTTGATATCAAAGCTAGATGTTATTAGTATATAAACAACTAAAAAGTGAGTGTGCTAGAAAGAAAGGAATTTCTGACGCGCAAGACATACCTTCTTCACTCGACTACGCCAGAACGAAGGGCCACCGGGGGGTGATTTTTCTTTAAACTCGTCCCAGTGCCTAATCTATGTAGTAAAAATAGTCATACCGTATTTAAGAAACTAAAAGTCATTTTTGAGCCTATAAGAAAAATACGAGCACCCGATCATGGTCGGACCATGATTTTTCATTTGCGTTTTGGATGAAAATTTGATTTGCGACTGAAATTTCAGGTTTAATCAAAGATTTCTTGTTATTTCGGTTAATAAAGTGTACATGTTTTTACTTTGTTAGAAAGATAATTTAGTCTGCTTTAAGTAAATATAAAAAAGCACAACAGTCAGCTATAGTTGAATATAATCGGTTAATAGCTAAGTACCACCCTGATTTATCGTTTATTGCAAGTAATAATCCAACAAGGAAAAGAGGCAATGATAGAGAGTGGGCTATGAAAAAAAAGAATAGCTGACGCACAAGAAATACAGCCCGAAAAAATAAAAAGAACTAGAGCATCTTGCAAAAAGAAATGAAATCCCACCAATAACATTTCATGTAAAGAAGGTTGCCAAGACTCACAAGCTCATAGCGCTTTCACTGCTAAAAAGTTATCAGATCTCGTGTGGGGCCAAGCCCCTACCTTTACAAGGCCTAACTCTACAACCCCTAACTCTAGAAACCCTACATCTTGGTCAAAAAGTATGGCTTGGCCGTTTAATGTATCTAATGCATGACACAACTTCATGCTGCAACGACCCAGCTGGGAAATATCTCCCGGCCTCTCTCAGTCTAATCCTCACCCATCGCATGACACATTCCAATTGAGATCCATTAATATGTCTCGAAATGACGGTTTCACTCTGAGGATTGCGCAACTACCGCTGTCCTTTTTTGTTTCCCGACTTAATCTATCGACTTCTGTTGACGACGTTATTGTCTACGTGATGGAGAGGAGTGGTACTGAAGACTCTGCGCTCCTCCGTTGTCTAGGATCTCGTCATTCTCAAGAACTCATGTCGTCTTTTAAGTTAACATCGTCGCCAGAGCTTTTTGAGATAATATCATTGCACACGAGTTTGTGCCCCGTCGTAGGGTCGCAGGAAACACTCAAAATAGAACCACTACTAGCAATAAAAAAAACTACGTACGCTATCCCTTTACTAAGCCAGTTATTTCAGGCTTCTCTTGCCTGTTGTTACGACGTCATCGCTTTGACCGATGATGATTTCAATGATGTAGAAATTCTTGACGAGTCCTATCAAATTTGTCGTAAGGATAGATAATTTGACTCCATGGCCCGTGATGGCGGCGTGTTGGTTGCATGCAAATCGCATTTGTATTGCGGCGTGGTTGATATACTTGCTTTTTCCTGCACGCTCACAATCGAGCTCTTAGCTCTTTTCCCTCCAAACTTGACAAACTATGCTGATGCAGATGGTCGAAGCCTTTACGATATTTTAATTCTTAGTCTAGATTTTATTAATAATATGACAAACCCAGAGGACGAAATCATCCTTCTTGGTGACTTTAGCTTACCAATGGGTATTCAACGTTGATGACGATGACTATCTTCCCTTAAATTGTCTTACTGCTAAAGACTCCCATTTTCTTGACGAAATCTCCTCCTCTAGTTTACACCAAATGAATGATGTAAGGAACTCTATGGGAAGACAGTTAGATCTTATCTTCTCTTCTGATTCGAGTAACACTATAGTCGAACCGACTTCTCGTAATTTATCCGCTATCGACAGTTTACATCCGGCCATTTTCATCTCTTTTTGCTACGATGCTTCTAATATTGTTGACCACAATATCTTTCAAAGAGGATCCTCTCAATCGATTAACCATCTCTTTTTTATAATAACGATATCGACGAATGCGTTTCCGTGTTTTATGATAGGATTTATGATCAGTTTAATTCGTGTGTACAATTTAAACGGTCGAGATCATCCTCTTATTCTCCCCCGTGGTATACTAGAGAACTACGGAGCCTTAAGAATAAAAAAATAGGTTATGGAAGACCTACTTACGCTGTAGCAGCACGTCTGCTTGTTGTGATTTCGTTTATTATCATGACAGCTATTTAGCGTTATCATCATCTTTATACAGGGAATTATTGAAGAAAATTTACGGTTTCTTAAGACAATCATGGTCGTAGAAAGTTACTAGTGGTATATAATGAAGTCATACGCTTTGTATTTAAACTGCAAAAGATTTAGTCACATAGCGCTTTATATATCGTCTATTCTCAGTTGTTCCTTAGGGAATTATTTAATACTACTGACTCACATATGGTATCGTTACCATAATATCAATACTATAGTATTGCTCATACCATAATATGAGACTGGCCCTGACGTACAACTTTTAAAATATCTTTCAGAGTTTTTGTGTCAAAAACAAAATATTCTCCTCTAAAATGTTAACTAGTTGGTATTAAGTAAAAATAAAAACGAAACATAAGTAGGAGAGTATGGATGGCATATAAAGTGACTCACACTGAAAGCCGGGCAACAACTGCTTTAAATAGTTTTGGGAATTTAACCCAGAGGACGAAATCATCCTTCTTGGTGACTTTAGCTTACCAATGGGTATTCAACGTTGATGACGATGACTATCTTCCCTTAAATTGTCTTACTGCTAAAGACTCCCATTTTCTTGACGCCATCTCCTCCTCTAGTTTACACCAAATGAATGATGTAAGGAACTCTATGGGAAGACAGTTAGATCTTATCTTCTCTTCTGATTCGAGTAACACTATAGTCGAACCGACTTCTCGTAATTTATCCGCTATCGACAGTTTACATCCGGCCATTTTCATCTCTTTTTGCTACGATGCTTCTAATATTGTTGACCACAATATCTTTCAAAGAGGATCCTCTCAATCGATTAACCATCTCTTTTTTATAATAACGATATCGACGAATGCGTTTCCGTGTTTTATGATAGGATTTATGATCAGTTTAATTCGTGTGTACAATTTAAACGGTCGAGATCATCCTCTTATTCTCCCCCGTGGTATACTAGAGAACTACGGAGCCTTAAGAATAAAAAAATAGGTTATGGAAGACCTACTTACGCTGTAGCAGCACGTCTGCTTGTTGTGATTTCGTTTATTATCATGACAGCTATTTAGCGTTATCATCATCTTTATACAGGGAATACCTTGATAATGTTCGCGATAACTTGCATAACTCATCTATCAAACAACTTCTCAACGCATCCAAGTCCGACTCAATTGTTATCTATTGAGAGTGCATTGATACAACGAATGTTCCTAAAATCTTCTTGAATGGCATTGTAATACCCTACAAGGATACGGTAAGGAACTTAGAAATTATCTTTAAAAAAACGCTATCTTGGTCTCATCATGTGAAGGGCATTGTATCAAAAATATATGGAGCTCTTCGACGGATCTGGTTATCTGCACCTTTTACGCCACTTGAAACCAGGATGATGTTGGTCAAAGCACTGCTATTGACCTTGTTTATTTATGGATGTGAGATTTTTTGTCGGCTGGACTCTGACTCACAAAGAAAACATAATATGGCTTTCAATTCTGCAGCGCATTATATATATATAATATTAGACGCTTTGATCATGTGTCCTCTTACACTAACTCAATCATTGGGTGCCCTATACTAAAATATATTGAGTTTCGTACTACTTTGTTTTTGTGCAACATTATTAAAAATAGGATACCAAAGTATCTTTTTGAAAAAATTAGCTTTACTCAATCACAAAGAACTACTTCCTTAACAATACCACAATTTCGTTATAGAATAATTGAGCGCCAAGGTATTAGAATGTGGAATGGTCTTCCTACTGAGACTAGAATGTGGTGCCAGCGGTTTCAAAGAGAAACTTTTTCAATTCTTTTTCAATTCTTTGCTTAGTTCTAAATTTATTTTGTTGGTTAAGTTAATAGTTAGTTAAACTTAGTAGATTTCAATGGATTGTACATACATACTATGCAAATATGATTATCCATTACTTTCAGTATTTGTTATTAATTAGGTTTGCTTTTTTGCTAATCATACAGTACAATTTGCATTTGTAATACGTAGTTGCCTTTCATCTTTTGATTTTGGTTTTCAATTGCTTTTTTATTTTTTTTATTTTTTTTCCTTCTTTCTTTCTTTCTTAAGTGTAAGCTTAATTGTGTAGCATTATGAATTATCATGAAATAAATAAAAATAAATTTATAATGTCATTGAAAAATTGATGAAATTGTTCTGTACGATTTTGCCAAGAGACTAGAAGCCTTTACGATCTTTTGGCGTGGCAAATTTCTGGCGTCTAACGTCATGGTCGATAAATTTAAATTTCGTCTGACTAATCCACTGATTTGCACATATTCCCCGCATCCCTGTAGATACGCCTCAATTGCTCTGATTGGCCCCAATTTATATCTCTGAAGCGATACTTATATGTTTATAATGGCCCTATGTAGAACAGTCATTACTGAAGCAATTGGTGTAAGTAGGTTTCATGTTTTTAAAACTCTGAAAAATAAAGCGATGCATCCGAAATTATAGAATGTTCAAAATATACTGGGTTCTATATTTAATGTCTCTCATGGAAAAGCAATCGGACCAGTCAATCTCCCTAAGATATTTATTAAATGCAACCCAATCAGTATTTTGTACCTGTATCAAGAATACGAATCGGACACTCAGCTAGCTGTTGTAAATTAAAGGACTATCGCACAAAAGCAGAAATGAATGGAGTTTAAATTTAATTCAGATATATACAAATTCTGAAAGACAACTAGTTCAAAGAAAACAATTAAATTCCGAAAATTCAAAGGACAACGTTAAAAATAGCAGATTTTTGGCTGTTCGGGGGGAACGCATGTAGCCCAGAAAAAATGATTGATTGCTGTCAAAAAACATTAAATATGTCCCCTCCCCTGAATACTTCAAATGGTTGGGGAAATATCAACTTGGGGAAATGTCAACTTCACCCCTAAAACTGCAAAAACCACACCAAAACCGGTTTTGGTCAGATAACTCATATAAACCACCAATTACAGTTGGGGATGGTTTAAAAATAATAACATTAAGTCCTGAAAATATGAAATCGATGAGAAAATGTCGATTTCATATTTTGAAGACTTAATGTTATTATTTTTAAACCATCCCCAACTGTAATTTGTGGTTTATATGAGTTATCTTACCAAAACCGAAAATTATCATTTTTTCTGGGCTACATGCGTTCCCCGTTCCCCTCGAGCAGCCAAAAATCGCCTATTTTTAACATTGTCCTTTCCTGGAAATTTACAGAAACGGTATCGAATGCAGAAGCCTGCCATCAATATTTATCAACAATACTAGATTTCCCTATGTGGCATCCGCTAAAAGCACAGGGTTTCAGTTAAATTCTAAGTTCTCTTGGTGTAGCCATGTTATTGCATTATTGAAGAAAATTTACGGTTTCTTAAGACAATCATGGTCGTAGAAAGTTACTAGTGGTATATAATGAAGTCATACGCTTTGTATTTAAACTGCAAAAGATTTAGTCACATAGCGCTTTATATATCGTCTATTCTCAGTTGTTCCTTAGGGAATTATTTAATACTACTGACTCACATATGGTATCGTTACCATAATATCAATACTATAGTATTGCTCATACCATAATATGAGACTGGCCCTGACGTACAACTTTTAAAATATCTTTCAGAGTTTTTGTGTCAAAAACAAAATATTCTCCTCTAAAATGTTAACTAGTTGGTATTAAGTAAAAATAAAAACGAAACATAAGTAGGAGAGTATGGATGGCATATAAAGTGACTCACACTGAAAGCCGGGCAACAACTGCTTTAAATAGTTTTGGGAATTTAATTATTTTTATTTTATTATAGTGTTTATTAAAGAAAATATGCACATAAAAACCAAAACGTTTCAAAACTGCATAACAGCAAAAACTAAAAAAACTTCACTTTTTGTTGTTCAATAGCTTGAAGTCTCCTTGGAATTGATTCAATAAATTTTTTACGTAGGTACGGAAGGCTCTATTTTTAACCGACTTCCAAAAAACAAAGGGGTTCTAAGTTTGTCACGCATTTTTGTTTAACTTCTAAATGCGTGGAGGGGGTGGATGTCAAGTTCTTAACGCGTATACCGATTTGGATGATTCTTCTTTTGAAGTGTAGAAAATGTTGCTCCATTGTTGACACGACAAAAATTTATGAGGTGGGGTGGGGTGGGAAGGGATCGCTACCTAACATATTAACGCATAGAGCTATTTGGATGATTCTTTTTGTTGTATACATTGCAACTATAAGGAAAAATGTTGACCAAAGGGTGTGGTGGGGTTAGTCTAACTTTGTAACGCGTAGATTTGATTCTGAGCAACAAATAATATGGACCGCATCGCCTTCAGCTTGGGTAAAAATAACGATGCCATCTGAGACATTCTTCGTTTTTTCTTCCTATAGGCGTTATTATTGTAGTGCGTTGTTAAATGAATGTAATTAAGTAATTGGGTTCAAGGAAAACTAAAGAAAACTCTTTACATAATACAGTGAAATGTGAATTTTCGAGCGCAGCTGCCATTTACAGATTTACGATTCACGTTAATTTGAATGCAAACTTTGAACCTTAGTATTTTTTAAGCGAATATTATTTGCTACCTAAAACCAAAAACCATCTTAAAGGCGCATGTTAATCTACATTATTTTTAAATTTTTAAAAAATATAAACAAGAATAAAAACCAAAAGAACTGCGTTATGTGTCTATAAGTCCAGTAAAATTTATATTTAAACCACTGTCCTGAACGGCATTATAACTTCTAAAATCTAACATCCTAGCCAAACAGTAGAGTGAATGAAAGCAGTTATTTTTATTTCTTTTAAATTTTCAATAATTTGCGAATTTTGCGCCCCTCCTTGAATAGCGCCCAGGACACGCGCCCTACTTGCCCCACCCTAGGTACGCCACTGGTAAAAAAAATGTGGCTTATGGTGGGAGTTGTTTTATTTGAACATGATCTAAATTGCATTTGTCGACCCAATTCTTACCATAACTGTTCAATTACATTAATATCTGGTGATTGAGGTGGTGTTTTCATAATATGCCGACAGTTGTATAGTAGCCATTCCCTAGTTACAGCGGAAGTATGCTTCGGATCAATGTCCTCGTAAAACATATAACGATCCGATTTTCTCAATTTGTGTACACTATCCTTGACATTATTTTTAACGGTGTCCACATACATCATTTTGTCCATAATGCGTTCGGTGAAGTGTAAGCTAACCACCCCAGAGGCCTAATACACCCCAAACCATTTCAGATCCCCCGCCGTGTTTCACTGTTTTTTTAATATCTTTGTTTTTAAATTTATCTCTGGGTTTTCGCCATTTATATCGCGTTCCATCTGTGACAAAGAGGTGAAATTTACTCTCGTCGGTAAACAAATCATGTATATTAGACGTGCAAAAAAATTTCACAGCTTTTAAAGTATTCTCCCATTGGAGACGGAGTTGGATCAATTGGTTGAGCGGCACGGGTTTGAGATCACCCCGTGGGTTTTAAAAAAAAATTAATTAAAAAATCCAATCCGTCTCTTTACTGTTGGCAAGCTCGCGGTAATAAAAGAACAAAACATTCAAGTTTTCTCACTCCTCTTACCTCTGGTTTTATTAGTGCATGACAACAGGTGAAATAGGTTTGGATTTTTATTTGTAGAAATTCCTTCACCATTCTTCTGACAAGCAGATAAGAAAAGATCCTTAATAACCTCGAAAATTACTAGTGTTTTCAAGATCGCTGAGATGAATTATGACACTCCGAAGGTCCCTAGATACGAATAAGACACATTAAGGGGTGGGGGTAAAAAGGAAGTGAAATGCAGGAATAAATCAAAGACGACCGATACTTGTGTCGTATCCATATATTTTGGGTGTCGCTGAAGTGAATAATGATACTCCCCATGATCTTAGATACTTTGGGTTTAAGAAACCCCTAGTGGGTGGAGGGTGGGGGGGGGGAGTAATATGTAAAAAACATTGAAAACGACCGATACTAGTGTCGAATACATATTTTTCGGGGTGGCTCAAATAAATAACGATACTCTCAGTACTGTTAGACACTGTACGAGTAAGATACCTCTAGAACACATATGGTTATATGGTTCTGATCACGTTTGTAGTTCACCCTCGAAAACCGATTATGAATTTTTGTCCACTTATCTACATATTTAATAGAGATTCGGATTATGTCCAGCTAGAATCGCGATTCCGGTCACTGTGTGGGGGCGACCCGTGATTGCTTTCTGTTGAAAACTGCTTGCTATGAAAAACCATTGCAGGTTGCAGAAGTAAAGTCGGTGATTCGGAAGCCACCTTAAATTGTAGGTCCACTTGCAATCGCTGCCTTGAATCGGTTGCCCAAAGGGGTTAGCACTAAAGAGAGATATTTTTAATTAAATAATACATTTAGTAGAGTTGAACTTGTCATTTTTTCCTTGCCATCGAGCATTCAATCAATGTACTCTATAAACAGCGCTTAAAGAATCTTCACAAGCAGCTGCGCCGCATTCAAGTGCTTTAATTCTAGTGAAATGTTTTATCATCTTCGGATAAGCCTGTTCCCATCTGTAATAACGCTTTCAGAGGCTCTTCGGATTTTTCACTTTTGAAGAATGCTTTTATGACCTCGAGCTTGTGTTCGTTCGGCAATCAATGATTTCAGATAATAGCTTCAATCTCTCCACAGTCATTCAAAAATTCAGCCATAATCAAACCAAATTCATGTCCAAGCAACTAAAGCAATGTTGTGCTATCTTGTATGCTATATGGTAAGGACTAAAAGATGCAGATTAACCGGACCGAGCTTTTAATAGAACATAAAAAGCCATTTCCTTTGGCGAAATGATACTACACTTTAGTGCAAATATTAAATTTAATTTCCTTCTGACCGAAATAACTAATTTAGGAAGCCAGACCGACAAGTCTCTCCCAGTCAACAGTCACAACTTAACTCTAGTAGTCTTTGCGTTAATACGGTTCTTGCAGACGGAAAGACAAAAATATATAAATAAATTGTTAAATCTTAGGCACTTCAGATTTATTTATCTGTATTGCTAATAACTTTTGATATTTTTATTTCACAGGGAACAAGTCGATGACGAAGACGAAGGGGAAAACTTAGCAAATAGTCAACTTCTGGTTACTGAAGACGGTGAAGGACTTGGTGTCTGTAAAACAAGCCCTTGGTCAGATTGGTCAGAATGTTCTGCAACTTGCGGAATTGGGATAACCATGCGAACGAGGAATTTCGTTAATCATCTCGGACGTAAAAGGTGCCCACATGTCAGTATAGTTGAGAAACAAAAGTGTATGAAACCAGAATGCACTTTTGAACAAGAAGAAATGCCGGATCCTATGTGTCCAGTTACCCAATGGAGTGACTGGAGCCCATGCACAGCAACCTGTGGAAAAGGAGTGACAATTCGAACAAGACTTTTGTTAGTAGAACCAGCACTTCAAAGAAACTGCAGCGCTCGTCGAGAGCTAAACCAACAGAAAGAATGCACTATACGGGAAAGTTGCACGATTGACTACGATATGGCAACCCGTAAGTTACTCCCACGGGTATAAAGTTTGAATAAGGATCCATTTAATTTTTTAGAAATATGTCGGGAACGTCCTGATACTGGACCTTGCCGTGGAGTCTATGAGCGGTACGCATATAATGAACAGATTGGAAGATGTGAAGGATTTGTGTATGGTGGTTGCCGAGGAAATCGAAATAATTTCCTGACCGAAAATGATTGCATGGACACCTGCAGGATTTTGCGTAAGTCTCGGTAAAATTTTTAATCATATTTTTGTTGTAGCAAAGCTTTTGCAGAATCAGACCCTGAACGAGGGTATCGTAATGAACAAACAACAGACGGAAGGCCTTTAGATCAAAATAATGACGACATTAGTGAACCTCAGGATTGTATAGTGTCAAATTGGAGTGATTGGTCACAATGTACTGTTTCTTGTGGAACCGGAACCTCTGTCAGGTATCGTTCCGTTCTTCGGCAACCCAAAAATGGAGGAAATCCTTGTCCGAAAAGAATAGTTCAAAGAAAGAGGTGTTACATGCCAGCATGTGTTGCCTAACTTTTTTCTTTTATGTTTTTTAATCTACATTTCATTTACCGTATAAATTTGTAACTAGAATCTCATAAAAATATAGCAAATATTTTTGTTCAACTCCTAATTGACTTATTTACTTTTTTCTACCTAGAAATTTCAGGAGAATATGTGATAAGCTTGGGTTAAATTTGTCTCCTTTTTTCAGTAGCATTTTACAAGCCAATTAAATTTTAACAATTTTCTGAAGGATGGCCTAAAGAACTAGATAATACTATATTCAAATCTCTAAGGTTTTAATTAGTATTCGTTCTGCTTGACTCTAATAAAGCTCTGTTGATACGAATATTTATTAATTTAAAAAGCTTTTCGTAGTTTTACGTCAGTGCTAACATGAATTATAGCACAACTTTTATAGGACGCTATAATTTCACTGTTTTCTTGTTGAGTATTTTTTTTTTGTACATTTTGCGATATCGGGGTTACTTGATAATCCAATATTCACTCTGCTTCCTTTTATCCCATGTTGCCCGGTTGTGCAATTCGATGCCTTCCTTAGGTTCCATGCGGGTTCCAATCTAGAGTCTGTTGAGCGATGTTGTTTGGCTCTTTTTTACTGTGTGGCCTAGCCATTGCCACTTTCACGTACCCAAAACGACACTGCATGTAGAGAAACAGCTGTACACTCTACAAAACGCTGTAATGGAGGCGTATCGCAAATCCTGCACTCCAACTGAAGTAATGGACCAGGACCCAACCCCTTGGTGGGACAGGGAACTGGAAGCACGGAAGAAGGTGTGCAGGAAGGCTTTCAAGCGAGCCATACGGACTCAGGATGGGGAAGCCAGGGGCAGATACAAATCTTAAAGAAAGAGTTGAAGAAAGCTCTACGTAGAAAGAAGAGAGAATCGTGGAGAGACTTCTGCTCGAACACGAGAAATATATCTGAAGTCTGCCGACTTCAGAATATGGTCTCAACTGACCCGGTCTCCAGACTCGGACTGGTTCGGGACTGAATGGGTAAGATGTCAGAGACCTGGGACGAAACAAATCTAATCCTGCTGGAAACTCACTTTCCGGGAAGCTACAAATCGGACATGCCGTGGCATCTGAGGAAGCAAGGTGCGAATGCCACGGATCGCTCTTAGATGGTATATTCCCAGCCCTGCTTCAGTGGGGCAGCGAGATTGTAGCACCAATACTTAGGGGAATATACACAGGATGCCTTACAATAGGATATGTCCCGGTTTCGTGGAGAGAGGCTAAGGTCATATTTCTACCAAAACTGGGAAGAAAAGACTATACTGAGCCGAAGTTCTTCAGACCCGTGAGCCTGACGTCTTTTCTATTGAAGGCAATGAAGAGGACCGTGGCCTACCACATCGAGGGGACTTCAATCACTAGTTATCCACTAAGTAGGAACCAGCACGCCTATTGTTCTGGGAGATACACCGAAACGGCACTCCATCAAGTGGTGCGAGTGGCAGAAGAGGAGATTAATGGCAAGAGCATAGCGATGGCCGCAATAATGGACATTGAAGGAGCCTTTGACAATATAGCCTTCGGAAGGCTGGAATGGAATGCTTTTGCTGAACGTGGAACCAATTCTACCGTTAGGAGATGGATTGGCAATATGTTAAAGACAAGAGCAGTAAACATCCAGAGAGGTGAATCGAGACTGCGGGGGAGGGTAGACAGAGGTTGTACACAGAGAGGAGTGCTAGCCCCCATTCTGTGGAACATTACTGTTGACTCATTACTTCGTAGACTTGAGGAAGAAGGCACAGCTAATGTTGGGTATGCTGACGACATAGCGATTATGGCAAGGGGCAAGTTCATACGTGCCGTAGCAGATACCATAAGAAGAGGTATGAGAGTGGTGGAACAATGGTGTGTGGAACAGGGGCTCTTCATAAATGCAAAGAAGTCTGATCTAATCGTTTCCACTAGGAAAAGGAAGGATCTAGACTTTAGACCAATAGAAGTTTTTAGGGAAGAACTTACGGTCTCGGGCTCGGTCAAGTATCTGGGGGTATTCCTAGATTCAAGACTTACCTAGTAAAGACATGTTGAGGAGAAAATCCAAAGAGCGAACAGGGCTCTACATCAATGTGAGAGGGTATGTGGGCGGAAGTGGGGCATCTTGCCAAAGGCCGTATACTGGATCTACACTATGATGGTGAGACCGATTATATCCTATGCCTCTGTGGTCTGGTGCCCAAGCGCTTTAAAGCCCACAGTAAAAAGTCAATTGAGTAAGGTTCAGAGACTAGCGTGTGTGACCATAACAGGGGCCTTTCGAACCACTCCGACAATGGAGTTAGAGATGATACTGGTTTTGCTGCCTTTAGATACATATGTGAAGAGAACTGCTGCCTCAGCAGCTCTTCGCATGGATCGAGGTGCAAACTGGTGCAGATCTCGTGATAACCGAGGGCATAGGAAAATACTGGATCTTGACAAAGATGAGGAAGCTGATGGGACACCACTGGATGGAAGAAGGAAGAATAGCAGAGGTGGACGAAAAGGGACCCGGAAAAAGTGGTCTGTTGCGGCTAATCCCTAGAGGGTTGTTTTTGGTGATTAAAAATCTCACACTACCAAAGACAATCGGGTCTCCTGGTGTCTTTGGACGATTTTCACCCCTCACGCAAAAAAAAAATATAGTGATTACGATGAAATGTTTTAATGTAACATAAGTTCTAGAAGTCATTTTGTTTTTCATTTGCGCTACGAGAGCATTTTTATTTTATATTTTATTCTTTGAAGAAATATTTATAAGCCATTTAATTCTAGTTAATGTGTAAATTATGTATGTTTTATTGGGTAAATAATGTTTTTATTTGATTTAGATCTAGATGTGTAAGTATTAATTTAATTGTGATATGTATATGAAAGCAATTTTATTTTAGGATGTTTTATTGTCTTCGCAAAGGATTAATTTTTTGTTAAATTTAGATAGTAAAGTTCAAAGGATTATGAATTCATGTTATTTTAATTTTACGTTATTTATTTAACGTTTTAAAATTTGCCTGCTGAAAAAATGCTTGTATGAAATTGTGATGAAACGAAAAGAACTGAATTGAAAAAGTACAAATAAATAATTAAATAATTTCTTCACCTTGCATATTAGAGCTTTGCGTACTTTAACACGGTTAAATTAATATACCTTCAGACGATCTAACATTTTCATTTCATAGCTCTCTATATGGCGCCATTCTTCGCTCTAAAATGTTGTGCAGAATACAACATGTGGCAACTATGTGCGGAACGAAATCGACATTCATATCAATGCGCTTTTAAATGATCCTCCACCTCCCTTTGAGTCGTCCAAATGCGTTTTCTACAACTATTCGGGCTTTATTTAAATATGCGTTAAACGGCTCTTCCTCCTCTGTTCGTACACCTGTGTAGCCTTTGATCAGCCATGGAAGAAGCGGGTAAGCAGGGTCTCCGATGAAGAAAGGAGATATTCCATTCCGTCTATGGATGCTTTTGGTTGCTAAATATATTTATAGTATTTTGTAAAATATAATATAAGAAAATGTTGTGTATACCAGATCTAATTGCTCCATATTTCTGCACAAAAATGAGTCCTTTAAAATGATTGCATCGTGAGAATATCCTGGATGTATACATGTAATATCTCTGAACCTGTTAACAGAAAAATTAATAATAAATGACTTAATTTATATGTCTTATTCTTACATATAATTGCAGTCAACCAATCCTTGCAACACAACAGAGGGCCATCCTTTTCTATTAATGTAGTCTTAATTTAACCCATTTCCCTCATCCTTAATTCCTTTCCTGCCAAGGCTGTGCTGAAGCATCATAGGGCATCCCCTGAGCTTTGGCATCATCGTATATATAAAAAAATAAAAATTTCCGTCAGTGGGAGGCGTCACTGGAATGTGTGTGCCATTAATAGCACCTAAAATTTGAGGAATTCCACATTTCTCTCGAAAAAATTCCATAATCACTTTGGTTTCATTATCTACGGGCAGTTTTATTTCATCCTTTAGAAACACTTTCACCATCCCTCTACAAAACTGATACATGCACTTTTGAACTGTACTTTTTTGAACGCCAAACTGATTTCCCTCCCACTAATCGATATTCTGCACATGACGCAAGTTTACATATAGAAATGGCTACTTTCATTTCAACTGAAAGAGCCTCGCGAACACTTCCAGGATGAGGAGATAATTCCGCTGTTAGTTTCTCACATATAAAATTGAATGAGCCTCTGTCCATTTGAAAGTTTTCCAGCATTTGATCATCAAAGTCTTCTCTATTCATTACCGTATACCACCAATGTCTACTTCGCTTTTTTGTCCATACTTTCCGTACTTTTTTCTTTGGAATACTTTGCAAAAATTTTTTAGAATTAAATCCACTCTTTTTAAATGAGAATCATAATTCCGTCTTAACTTTCTACACTGAGTTTTTAAGAAACGCTCTTTCATTATTTTTATACGGTGATTCAGCATTTGTTGTCTAACTAAAACTATTTCCTGCGCCATGTTCATATATTTCGTAGAAGCACTCAAAATTACTTTTCTATTATTATCTTCCGTATTGAAAAACATTTAATTTTTTAATACACAAAACTTTAAAAATGTCTGCTGTCAACCCAATTTCCATTTAAATTGAACTCCACTCTTCAACCTGGTGAACTCATATACGCAGATTGAAATTTCAAACTTAACTAGACTCAACTTTTCAACTCTGCATGTATACGTAGTACGCCAGCAGCGAGGCATTGGGAGCTGTCCTATCGCAAGGAGAAGTAGGACACGACCAGCCCATTGCCTACGCCAGCCGTACACTGAACAAGGCGGAACGCAACTACTCAACTATTGAAAAAGAGTTGCTCGCCATAGTCTGGGCTACGCGTAACTTTAGATGTTACTTGTAAGGCCGAAAGTTTACGGTCTATACAGACCGCAAGCCTCTCAAAGGCGTTTTTAATGTTAAAGACCCCACTTCCCGTCTGGTGAGATTTCATCATAAACTTTCCGAATTCGATTATCAAATCGAATACAAACCAGGAAAGTACAATAC
This sequence comes from Leptarthrus brevirostris, assembly GCA_964036015.1. Lineage (NCBI taxonomy): Eukaryota > Metazoa > Arthropoda > Insecta > Diptera > Asilidae > Leptarthrus > Leptarthrus brevirostris. The sequence goes on along the minus strand of OZ038372.1, from coordinate 113,631,166 downwards.
GAATACCGACGCATTAAGTCGCATTCCACGGGAAGTCAGCGAAGACTCAAATGGCCAGCACATAGTGGTAAAAGCGCAAGTCCACCACAAAATGGATTTGGACTCGGAGGATGAAATAACCTCCATTCGCAAAAATCGCCTAAAATGTAACGCTGTGACCCGGGCTCAAGCGAAAAACGCTCAAACAGAGTCTAAAAGCCCCGAAATACGGGATCAAACGCCTCAGAGCAACGAAATAATTCCAAATAAAGAAGAGGTCACTACAGAAAACCCGCCAGATACTAATCCGCTAGTTGACGATAAACCCAAGCCCCCTGAAATAACCACAAGCCCCAAGGAGATACAAACGATCTTACATGATTACCACGACTCTCCTTTTGGCGGCCATCAGGGCGTAAATAAAACATGCAAACGGATTCGAAGGAAGTACTGGTGGAGGCACATGCTTAGCGATATCAAGAAATACGTTAAGCGTTGCTCAAAATGCAAAAAATGAAGGCATCACCTCAGTATAAAATGCCGATGGTCATCACGGACATCGCAGAACAGCCCTTCGACAAAGTCTATCTCGACATTGTTGGCCCACTCGAGGAAACTGACTCCGGAAACAAGTACATCTTGACTTTCTAGGATAACCTCACTAAATTTGTCGATTGGTATGCCATACCTAACGGGGAAGCCGTCACAGTAGCGCAAATCTTCTTCGACGAAATCTTCGCGCTCTACCGCATCCCCAAGCGAATAGTCACTGATCAAGGAAGCAACTTCCTTAGTGACCTGTTCAAAAAGGTATGTAAACTGCTACGGGTGAAAAAGTTACAAACCTCTGCCTACTACCCACAGTCAAACGGCGCACTGGAACGTGCACACAGGCCGTTAATTGAATACTTGCGTACCATAGTGGACGAGAATCCCAAATCATGGGATCAATATCTGCGAACCGCTGCATTCGTGTACAACAACAGTGTATATGAAGGGACGAAATTAACTCCCATGGACTGCCTTTACGGCTTCACAGCGGATGTTCCGTCAAATTTGAAACGAGACCCTGAACCCGTGTATAATCACGAGAGCTACTATCAGATCCTAAGATACAAGCTCCAAAGGTCTTATGCCACGGCACGCAAAAACCTGCTCGCTAGCAAGCAAAAAAGCTGTTCGACCCTTATCATTTCACATAGGTGGCAAAGTTTTACTCAAGAGCGAAAGTCGAAAACATAAGCTCTCTCAAATCTGGGTAGGACCATATCTGGTAATCGGTATACCATCATCAGTGAATACAACCCTAAAAATGGGCAAGCGTACAGTTACGGTTCACAACAACCGCCTTAAGCCATTCTATGAATAAATAATTTCAATTGAAAATTTTTTTTACGCGTCGTGGTGTGCTACCACAATCTACGATCGAGATGAAGATCGTAACGCAAAGCAAGCATAAAACCAAGAAAGGAAAAAAGAAAAAGTCCTTTAACAGCTCGGTCCAATACGGTCCAAACCAACTTTAATTAAAAAATTGTTTTTTCTTTACTTCTTATAACCTTTCTAAGTAATTTCAAATTACTTAACGTAAAAACTCCTACTTCACCTACTAAACGTGCCTAAAACTACGAAGTACCAGGCAACAGGACTTCACTATTTTTTTTTTGCCCGGCATCCCATAATTAAAAGAACGACTATTACCAAAAGTCGAACCATAAACTACAAATTCAAAACAACTCTTGTGCAATTCCGTCAGAGACTGAACCACTAAAAATCCCTCTCTTTAATGCTATATCTAGTAGCTCCTCCTGACGGCAATCTGAATTGCCGTTACGCCCTACTTGGCAACGATCCCCGCGAATAAGAGGGGATTATTATAATAACATTTTCTTTTAATGCCTTGATCACTCTAACCTACTTTGCATAAGACCAAACATTCCCACTTCGATCAAACATTATCTTCTAGTTTCTTCCTTTCCTCGCCTCTGAGGCTGAGACAGGAACTTCTTCCGGGTAGTCCCTTGCCTTGAGGTCCTCCTCAACTGCGTTCAAAATACTGTATCCAACAGTAAATATAAAAGCAACTACCCAAAGGTAACCAACTATTATACCCACCTCCAGTAACTTACCAGAAAATTCTTCCTGGTAGTCCCGTGTCCTGAAGTCGACCTGCATTTTGAAGATTGTCTGAAAAAATAGAGTTATTGAATTTACTTAAAAAAACTGGTTGGAGACAATGTCATAAGAAATACACAAAAGAAAAATTGGCGCGTTTTTCAAAAAGAGATGATTTTTTTTAATTTATTGCAAAGTTGTTTCGAGTTTCGATACTATCAGATTATGGATACAAAAATATCGATTATAGCATTTATAGTGTTTTGAAAAAAAGGGAGGAAAAAAAGAGTAAAAACACTTGTTTTACTTCCTTTGTGTTTTTACTTTTTTTCAAAATGAAATAACTTCCACCAAGAGTCTTTTGAAAGGAAACTTTCTGATAAATTTATAGTGTGTTGAAAACATTAATAAAAAATATTGATACATATATAATAGAATTAATCCTTCTAACTCAAAAGGCGCACTTCTTAGGCAGAAGTGTGGAACCATTTGACCTATTCGCCAAATATAAAATATATTGAGGCGAATGAGGCTCATACATCAATATGCAAGAAAAAAAAAACATTAGTAGTTAACACACTAAAATACGCCAACCCACAACAGTCAGAGGTGCATAGACAACAGAGATCGTTACAGCTAATCCTTGATAAGGGTCAAGTCAAAAAGAGGACACATATTCACGACTCTATACATGCGTTCTATAATAATAATAATAGTGTTTCCATTCGAATACAGAAGGATCTAAATGCAAAACAAACAAAAACGAGAAATTAAACAAAAACTAGCACGACCGAAAGAATGAATTACAAATTGTAGATACTCCTACACTACACTAGTATCAAAAACGTCTCCAATATCATTAGCAGACCTACACATGCGGTTAATAGGCTCGAACATGCCGTAATTAGTGCGTGAAAAAGCAATCTGTAAAGGTGATCGATTGCGTAGGGAATAGGACAGTTCTCTAGGCAATACTTTGGAAGCTAGTTCAACACAGTCTAGCTTTCCCTGCAGAAGCTGATGCAAAAATATCAAATCTGCAACCCAACGACGCTTCTCGAGTGTAACAAGTTGCAGTAACCCTAAGCGCTAATCATAAGGTGGCAGAATAAGAGGGTCATTCCAAGGCAAAGAACGCAGGGCCGATCGCACAAATATGCGCTGGACGGAATCGATACGTTCAATGTGGTATCCGTAAAACGGAGACCAAACCTGACTAGCATATTCAAGTAGGGGTCTAACCAGGGACGTAAAAAGATGGAGTCTTATTTGAGGGCTGGGAAATTAATTGGATCACCGAAGAATAAATCCCAGCATAGGGTTTGTCCTAGCAACGACGTTATTAATATGGGAGATGAAGTTCAATTTAACATCAAGATACACTCCCAAGTCCCTCACCCCTTCCACTAGTTTTATACCAGTACCATCAAACATGTACTGAAAATAACGAGAAGGACATAACTTGAGATTTCTCAATGTTCAGCTTAAGATTGTTGTTATAGCCCCACTCATAGAAAATGTGCAACTCTAATTGCAAAATCTCACAATCAGCATCAGATTTGATTGGGAGAAAAATCTTAATATCGTCAGCTTATATAAGAATTTTACAACTACGAAGCAAATACGAAATATCATCAATAGATAAGATGAATAGCAATGGACCCAGATGACTGCCCTGGGGAACGCCAGAATGAGCCACAAAGTCATCAGAGAGTGCGCCACGAAACCGTACCCTATAAGTCCTATTAGATAAATACGACTTAATCCAACCAACAAGCGAGGACGGGAAACCCAACTTAGCCAATTTAAAGGCAATGACGGAGTGAGACAGCTTATCAAAGGCCTTACTAAAATCAGTGTAAATACAGTCAGTTTGGCAACCATCCGTGAATCCACCCACAGTGCAGGAAACAAACTAAACCAAGTTTGAAACCATGGACCTGCCCTGATGAAAACCATGCTGCCGAGTGGAGATTAAGCCTTTACACACATCGGATAATTGGGATTGAATTAACAGTTCGAAGAGCTTCGGAATACAGGACAATTTAGCAATCGGCCTGTAATTGGAAATGTCTCTTCTATTGCCACTCTTAAAAATAGGAATTAAAAAGCACATCTTCCAGACTGCTGGGAAATGGCCCCGCGAAAGAGGCTTCCTGAATAGAAACAGCAAGGGCCATAATAAAATCGAAGAGCATTTCCTTATGACTGTAACAGGAACTCCGTCAGAACCACTAGAAAAGTCAGATGGAAGTGCAGTAATATGCTTCAAGAGAATCTCTTCCGTGATAAATGGAACTGATACCATGGGTAAAATTCGGCTATTTATGTGCGAAAAGTTTCTACCATCCGGAATGAAATCAGATAATTCAAATGCACCCTTAAAAGATTCAGCAAATAAGTTACAGATAATATTAGAATTATTGCTGGAAATCCTCCCGAACTCCATAGTCGATGGATAGTTATCGACCTTTTTCTTTAAGTTGACATATTCGAAAAATGCACGGGAGTCAGACAATAATCTGTTCTTTAAACTTTGAAGGTATGTATTCTTCATAGAGAAAGCGAGAAAGGCTTATAAAATGTTCATGGCAAATACTAAATTCTTGCCAGGAGCCAACAATGCCAACACGAAGGTACTTTTTCCAAAGTATGTTCTTCCTATTCCTAAGAGTTTTTAATTCTCTGTCAAACCAGGGTGGAGCGGAGTCTTTACCCCTAATCCGAACTAAGGGAACAAACCTCCCAAAAGCCTCATACAAAACATCGTAGAGACTTGATACGTTACTGTCGATATCGTCAAGATATTCATTCAAAGGCTCAAAATCGGCCTAAAGTTAAAATGATATTGGCTATCGAAAAGTGAATTATCGACACTTCTATACATCGATGCTGTATCGCCTATCTCTAGTCTGATGATGCCTACGGAATATGCGAAACCGGCCACACGTAACTTTTGTGTTATTTTGGAATAGATATTAATCTAATGGTTATTTTAAGTCTTTTAATATGTAATTAATTTTTTAATTGCTAATATGCCACCTAGCTTAGTGTTAAATTTAAAAATTTCTTTTGAATTCCAGTCATCTTCTGGCAACACTTATAAGTATAAAGCTTGTTATAAGAGAATCAATTTAAGAGAGCTGTAACTCGTGTGTCTCAAGAGAAAAAGGTCAGATACATTTTATTTGTTTACCTAAGTGCATTCTCTAATTTCCTTATCCGCCCATTCCTGTTAAAATCATTATAAATTTAATTTTAAAGCTTAAATTAAACCAAAATAGTTCTATATATATTTAATTTGAAAATAATTTCGTTCTTCACTTTAAATTTGGAAATGCTTAGCAACATTTTACATGCTGCTGGGAACAAGCTTTTGGAATTAAAAGTGAAAGAGAAAACTCCAAAAGTGCTCGAAACGCAGGAATGAAGTTTATGATGAGGTTTCACACATTACGGGCAATATTTGATGGACAAAGTTAAAATATCTTTCAAAACATTCCAATTTTGTAAAGTTTAGTTCGCCTCGATGGTTTGTATAATAATAAGCAACTTATGATCGTGTCAAAACTTTCACAAGACATGTGTATGTACAACAGGAAAAATGAAATGAACACACAAGGTCTAGAATTAGAAATGCTTATATTTGTACTTCCTAAATAATTTCGGATTTATATGAGTTTATGTGCACCGCGAAATTACTTTTTGAACTGGTTTCATATTTTCATGCAGTTTACACACAAAATCTACTTTGTTAACGTTGAAGGTACCAACATTATGCCGCTACAGCAAATAAAGTCTCTCCCAAACCAAAAAGTTTATTCAATAATGAACTCTCTTTGGATGTAATGCAACAACGTCAAATAGCACCACAAGAGCAGCTTTTTTTTTTTTTTTATACGATGTGGCCAAATCCTAGGGGACAACCCTTTGATGCGTTAGCGTTAGTTGGTTTTGGCCGGAAGGGAATTAGGGTAAGGGAAGTGAGGAAACTTGAAAGTCTTGTTTTTGCATTGTTGCGAGCTAGACAACACCATAGAGACGGAGTGGATTATTTTAATTTCTTAATAAAAGCTCACGGTCATCTGGTCTCGAACCCGGGGCCCATGGCATGTTGGTCTTGCAGCTCAACGCATTGATCCAACTCCGTCTCCAAGCTTGTTAAGAGTAATCAAGTAAATGTTCTCAAGAATTCACAGTCAGGTGAGCCCGATCTCTTAACTATTGGTGGTTATCCGGAACATCAGACAAACAAATTTCAAAAGCCGGAAGAGGAAAAACCTTTTGATTCCATTCTTAACAAGCATCAGCAAATGTTTGACAGCTTCCTTGGTTCAATGACAGCTGGAAAAAACTTAAGTTTTGGGAAGCCACTTGATATTTCTACTAGTAAAGCCTTTGAAATGTTTAATCAGGCAGCAACAATAGGATTCTCTAAAGATTTTCCAAATGCATTGTCGGGCGCTAATAAACCTGAGCCTATTGGGACACCATTACAAAACAATAATGCTGGCAATCAACCACAGCAACATTCACAACAGCAGCAACAAGGTTATCATGTTCCTGCAGGCAAAATTATGGAAAATTCTGCAAATAATCCTACAGCAAATAATAAAAGTGTAAACATGATTAACTATAGTCAACCTCCGCAAATGCATCTGAATCAAAGTGAACCTGGTAAATTGCAAACATTCCAGAATGTAGAAAACAAATTACATCAGCAGCAACCTCCCAGTATATTTGGTCAAAATTTAACGCAACAACATCAACCAAATTCATATCCAACAAATTTAGTACGGCCTTCAATAGAGAAAATAAATAATGAACTTGTTATTCCGAATCCTCGACAGGATCAAATGAGTGGCATTAGTAGAAATCAGGACCTTAACATGGATTTATCTAATTACAAGTCAACATTTAACAACCATGGTATGCTCGATCCACTTAGAAATCTAAATCATCCTCTCGCTATGGTGGATGAAAGCATTTTGGGTCTACAGAATTCCTCTTCCACTGGATATTACGACAAGACTATACCTCCCGCGCATATATTTAGCACAAATCTTGGTAAACAAGGGTATCAAAATCCGTCACCTTTTGGTGCCCGGGAGCAACAAAATCCTACAAGTGCCTACGTGCCACCCGTGTCCAATGTGCCCACTGCCCAACTTCCATTGGATGGAATGGATCCTAAGGTTTCAAAACGAACTAAGAAAAAGAAAAGTTCAACTCCGACACCAGTTGAGTTGGCAGCCAACCAGAATCAAAATGCAATGCTTCCCGGTCAACAGCAACTACCACTTCAAGGCCAAGCACATCAGGGTAATCCTAATCAGCAAAGTATACAAAATTCTCAACAAGGTTTTCAGTTATATGCTGGGCTGAAAACTGTTGCCACCTTCGTAAACCCAACTACAGATACTTCGGCTATATCTCTAAAAAGCGCTACTATCTAGTATGGTACCCGGAAGTGCATTTAATTTTGGTCCAACGCAACCGGTCTTGGATTGCCTGCTGGAATTTACGGTGACAATTCTGGTTATTTAGAGGAGTTTAGGGGAGCACCAAACCCGTATTATATGCCCCCGGGACATAGACCCACATCTGATGCGAAAAACGACGCTGATGGTAATAGTGGTGCTCCTGCGCCATCTTCATATCATCAATTCTTGACGCATACTACGCCCAGGCAGTGTTGCCAAGTCGTCGGTGAAGAATGTCACTTTTTTTTCAAAATTCCTTCCAATATAATATAATAAATTTCTAAGTAACAAAAATTTAAATACTACTACTCAATAAAAGACTATATTTACCTAAATCACAAGCGTATTTACCTTTAATTCGTGCTCATTAACTTAAGCGTCGTGTAATTTCTTCCTTTCAATTTGTAAAAGGAAAGGGAGGAGAAACAGAGAACTATTAGAATGTGATAAAGTTCCAGTTTTGTGGGCGATCCTCTTATCGTAAGCGGCAGAAAATGAGTATCGATAAAAGTTTCAGGGTCTCGCTGGATAGTCATGAAGTCTCACTGAAAATTGTTCCAGTTGTCTTATACATGCGTTTAGCTTAGCAACAAAAGCATTAAATGTATGGTGCAACAGAAGGGGTTCAAAATCACAGTGTCGCTAAAAAAATGTCAGTCACTAGAAAGGTATTCGAAAACACCAGATCTGGTGACAAAATCACTGAATTGGCATCACTGCGCCCAGGAGAACCTCATACCCTTTCATGAATTCTCCACAATTGGATCCTAATTCTCCAATATATCAGCAATACATACAGCGCCAACAAGAACTTAGAGCTAGAATGATGTTAAAGCAAGGACTTTTAGGGCCCGGTACAGGAGCAGGTTACCCACATCCACAACCAGGATATAGACCGGCAACGCTAGGCATGCCTAAACCTTACGACATGATTCGTCAACCGTGGTTTTAGTCAAGAACATAATATAAGTGATCTCAAATTATAAACCAACATAGTTGAAAGGTGAAAATTAAAGATAATACAGGTTCTTAAAAAAGAACCTTTCACTTGAACGTGAGCTACCGCCTGTCAGTTTAAACACTCTATCAGCTGTGAAGATTTAAGCATACACCCAGCTGTTGATAAGTATAAATCATTTACCTATAAATGAGTTTTCTGTGAACTAGTTTTATATGTACAGGCGGTTTTAATTACTTCTTTTATTTTATACTTAAAGTGTTAATAATTTTTACTTAGTTTTAAGATTGTTGAGTTAATCTTTGGTATTTTTCTACACATAACTGTCAGATACATCTTCGTAACTATTTTTTCAATTTATTTATTTAATCTCATTTTAAAGTACTTTTTTAAGAACTTTTACGCGTGCGTAATTTCATTTAAACTGCCATCTTTTCTCTAGCATTCATCAAAAATGCATTTATGTAGAAACTAGTTTCTGTTTTAAAATTTATTAAAATATAATATTTCGAAAGATTAAAAACATAATCACTCATAGCTAAGAGACTCTAAAAACCCCAAGATTAGATAAATTTTACAAATTACAGTATTGAAATGAAATGGTCAAAATAAGTATCTTCCTTAAGTAAAATAATTGCTGTGTGCTCTAAATAAAGTAAAGAAATGAAGCTGTCCACCTTATGATGTCATGTACTGTCATTCTCAGTGCTCAGCATAAAAAGTTAAAAAGTATGCTAGAGTTGCGGGAATGGGCATTTCATCTGCTGAGCTTACTGAGCATAATTCCTCGTATAGAAGCGCACACACAATCACACTTTCGCTTGAAAACCGTGAGAAACTCGTTTAGCAGCACTGTTCCTCCGGTTGATTCACATCTGGTCATCCGCTGAGATCGGTTGGTGCGGGAAGTGATGATGCTGGGCCGCGTCTAGCCAGCTTAAATTGTTTGCTCCTTTTTGTGAAATTGTTGCCCACGTAATTAGCCAGTCGACACAAAATGACTAAGTGATCGGAGAATGCAATAAGAAGTGTAAGTTCGTGCTCGAACCGCGTGAAAGAACAAAGTTAATTCGGGAGTCGATGCTCGCGACGAGCCCTGACCCGTGACCCTCACACACTATTGTGGCAGGCAGTCATCATCAGCGGAGCTGCTTCGAAGTTCACCTGGGGACACTTGTTACCTCGGGGTAGGCAACGAGCTCATTAGGGATGCTGAGGCAAAGAATTTCGTGCAAACAGTGACAGTGCTACGTTACTCCAGCATCTGAGTCTAATCCTTTCGTGCTTCGTCCTTGGTTAATTCATTGTCCTGTTTAGTGCTGTCGAATTTTTGTTGATCCTAAAGGAAATAATTTAAATAAGATTTTGTTGTCGTTGTATAGGTGGAAAAGGTGATCACGAGTGCATTTTTGTTGGTGCTTTGTTTACAGTGTAAAGTTGATTACTGGAGCATTGGAATTACCTCAGTGGTTGCGTATTTTCCAGATTTTCGTAGAAAAATTTGTTGAAATTTGCTCACCTTTGGATTAAGTTTCCTTTCACCTGAAATTGAACGGTCAAGAGATCTTTGGATTTAATCAAACTGCTGAAATTCGATTCTTGCCCCACAGGTAAGTTGTCTGACTCACTTCTTTGCTGCGAACTCTTTCAGGTGTGACTGTGCAAAAAAAGGTTTGTGTTCTGCTTGCGGTTACACATTCATATATATATATACATATATGTATACACCGATATGCATTTTGCATACGCATGTAGTAATGCTGGCAAGAACTTTCAGTGAACAAGAATTCTGTTTACATTTATTTTTCTTTTTCCAACATGAAAGTGCTTGTCGTGGACTCACTTTGTACCTACTGGGTTCAAGTTCTTATCTGACCTCAATAAAATTCAGAAGTTATTTGTTCTTATTTGCTGGAAGTTCGCATATTCTGTTGCACAAATGGACTTTTTTGGATGCACCTTGTAACTACCTATACTTTTATAACATTTCGATAAAATGAGACTTTTTTTACTAAAACATTATGCAAATATCTCACGAAAGCTTGTGAAATTTAATTAATTAAGTTCATCAATTTTTTATTTTCAAGTCAATCAAGTGTACCTTTCTCGATTTTTTCACCATCATATTGAAAGACCTACTTCTGTCAATATAGCTTTTTTTTATCACTTTTTAAACATCAAATTATCATGTACACAATTTTTTATTTCAGTTTTACTATTAACCTTTACTTTTGGCAGTTGTCATTTGTTTGGCACGTCATTCGCTGAGCTGCTCTTTCGAAAAACCCAGAGCAAAAAATCATGATCTGAAGCATTCTAGAGCAACTTCATGCAACGAAGGACGTCAGTTCAGTTCTTCACTTTTTTGCTCTTTTTGCTTTAGAGCAGCCTAGGGTATCTCATTAAACGGCCTTATTCAAAATGAATTTTTCGATTTGCTTCGTTTGACATATGGCATTAGCGCTAGCCTTCACCGACCATGTTTCGTCCGGTATTTTTCAGGTCATGTCGAAATTTCCAAGCTTCTACATCTCCTTTTGCATGTACCCAATAAGGGATTCTTTATGTCAAACTTCTTAAGGACATGTTTGACTATGTTGTTAAATCTAACTTACTCCTTCGTTAAATTTTCTTGTTGATCCTGTAAAAGTTTATACTATTCTGCCGCTCCTGTCAGGTTGGCGGCAAGATTTTTGAAAAACTCGTATTGAATTGGAATTGGAAATTTAAATAGTTCCAAAAAATTATAGATAGGAAGAAATTTTGAAGGCGCAGAGCGGTTCTTTTTGAAAATGGTTTCGGCAAATAAGCAAAATTACTACTTTTTTTAAGTTTTAATTTACTAGACAAAATACAAAAATAGTTCTTAGCAGAGTACTGATAAAAGTTCTGGGTAGCACAAGTAGAGCTTTATTTAATATACTTCTAGCATTACATTAAGAAAATAAAACTGTTGTTGCTACTAGAATCCTTTCTGATTCCTTTAACCCCCTTGCGGTGCATACTATACCGATTCTCCACCTGGTATGGCTCTGCAACAACGCCTTCAACTCTTTCCACGCCTTTCTTAGAGTTCCTTTTCTTCCTTTTCTACGAATCTTCTCCATGTGTTGGGCAGACGTAAAATTCGACGTATTCCTTGGGTCCCATGCGAATTCGAATATAGAGCCTGTTGAGCGATGTGTGTGTGTGGGCTATCCACTGCCACTTTCGTCTTCGAACACCGATGTCCAAAGCGTCTTTGCCTGTGCGTATATGTAGGTCTTCGTTGGTAATGACCTTCGGCAAGTGGATGTTAAGGATGCGCCGTAAGCACCGCTTGACAAATTCTTGTAACTTAGATGTTATTTGACAGGTCAGTTTCCATGTTGAACAGCCGTACAACAGAGCAGCTTTTACGTTTTATTCAAAGATCGGGACATGCGTCTATCTCATCGAGAGTATCAATTGACGGGCTGAGAGTAAAAGTGACCTATTTCTAAGGTTCGGGCTTAGAAAATGTTCCGCGCAAAAATGAATCGCCTGAGATTCCGGGCAAGAATGAATCGTAGAAAATTACTGGGCAAAAACGATTTAACTACAAAAAGTAATGCAAAATTAATGCAGTTAAGTAGTTAAGTCGTTTTTGCCCGGAATCTCACTCGATTCGTTTTTGCGCGGAACATTTTCTAAGGCACTTTTGCCCGAACCTTATAAATAGTTCACTTTTACTCTCAGCCCGTCAATTGCAACTCGGTTCTTGTTAATGCGATACTGCACATCAGCTTCAGCTCCTCCATTTGCTGTAACTATGCTTCTAACAAAATTTATCCACTTGCTCTATTTTCTGCTCTTCCAGATAAATTTCATCATGTTTCCTGGGGTCCAATCTCATTAGTTTCATTTTAGCAGCATTTATCTTAGGACATGCTCTGAAACTTTCCCTACTCTACCTTCTCTGTTTGTTGAATAGAAGACATAAGTAGTCGACATAGTCCAGGTGGACACTGGACTCCTGTGTAGGACTCACTTACGATGATGATAATTTTTTCTGGGATACCTGTCCTACCCAAAGTTGTCCATATGTACTTGCGGTCAACGCTGTCAAATGCCTTCTCAAAATCAACGAACATTAGATGTAAAGAGGATCTGCATTTGGCGGATTGCGGATAGCTTACCTATTCACTGCTAAGAGTGCGTTTTATTGTTTGCTTGATTCACATTATCATGATTTTTGCTATCAATTTAAAGACTGCAATTAAAAGCAGATGCTACTTCAATTGTTACAACTCGTCAGGGCGCCTTTCTTGAGTATCTTCACAATTACGACCGTTTTAATTAATGAACCAGGTCTTAAAAATTACAGGAAAGAATATCAGCTGAAGAATATTAGCCGAAGCAATGAGATCCGCTGAAATTTCATCAATCCCTGGGACCTGACATAGGTTCATCTACTTAATTGCGTCCGTTATCTTCTTCCTAACTTGTTGGAGGTGTAATATTAATGTTGGCCCGCTGGAGATTTTTCAGGATCGGAAGAAGTGGTAATTGATGGTTCAAAGGGTTGGTATAGGACTTCAGCAAAATATTCTCTCCACCTCCACAGTTGATGCTCAACCGTAACATGTACGGATTACACAGCTCACAAAACATTCCGTCACCTTTCTCCATTTTTCATCGATGGAATCGCTGGTGTTATGACGCAGAGTATCAGCTTTGCCTCTATACATTGAGCCGTAGCATATTAGATGTTGCAATATTTTGCCCCCTTCCTGAATGATCTCTCGGATGCGTTGATGCCTTCGGACGAGTTATTGCTTTTCGGTTACTTTAACTTGCCTGGAGTTGGCTGGAAGCTCTCTCACTCGAAGGATGGTGTGGTTTTTTCCTTTTTGTCTACCGTTCAATGTGCTTTTCCTTTTATATATAGCCTTGCTTCCTCAGGCTTAACACAGCCCTGCAGAATTTCACATGATCATGGAAGGTTCCTTGACTTCGTCTTTTCTACTGTTCCTACTAGTACACTGGTAAGACGATGCTTGGCGCTTCTTGCTCCTGAATCAAGTCATTACCCTGCGCTTCATATTGTTCTCCTGGATCCAGTTATGATGGCTTGTTGTGTGCCTGATGACTTTTATTATAAGTTCAGTAAAACTGATTTCTCCTTGATTAAAAACTGACAATCAATTTCTGATTGGAGTAGTATCTTCAGAGAACGAGATATTAATGAGGCCGTAAGAGCCTCCTTTAATTTATTGTCACTTTGTTTTTTTTTTATACGATGTGGCCAAATCCTAGGGGACAACTCTTTGATGCGTTAGAATGGTTTTGGCCGGAAGGGAATTAGGGTAAGGGAAGTGAGGAAACTTGACTCTTGTTTTTGCATTGCTGCGAGAGGATTATTTTAATTTCTTAATAAAAGCTCACGGGGTCATCTGGTCTCGAACCCGGGACCCATGACATGTTGGTCTTGCCGCTCAACGTATTGATCCAACTCCGTCTCCGTTTTACTTACTGTGTCAATATTTCTAAATGTAATAACTCACGTTCAAACCAGCCTTGGTTCGATTGCTCCTTAAAACGCCTAAAGAATGTTAAAAATAAGGCCTGGAAGTGGTTTTCCTCTTTTAGGAGTGACGTTGACTATTTAACTTATGGCAACTTACGCAGGTAAGTTTTATCTGACTTAGTTTCGTCCTCTTATAATAACTACATGAACAGAAAAGATGCTTTTCATTGCGCGTCGATCCTAAGCGATTTTGGCGGTTCGTTAACTCGAAGCGCCATTCTGATGACTATCCATCTTCTTTGAAATGAAAGCAATGAGCCTTTGATGATAGCAAACCTCTTTGCCGATTTTTTTTTAGACTTCCAAAATGGCTCCATATGAGGGAGATAAGTTGTTTTTGCAGCTTCACGAATTTGTTGCATATTCGTCCGATTCATTGCATACTATATATAATGCATTATATGAAAAGCACAAATAATAAAAATGATTATCTTTTTCGCAAGACATCATGGAGGTGATAGGATGTGGGGTTGAACCCACGGGGACTTTGTTGTGTAGAGAAACAATTCAAGGCAAAAAAAATTTAATTTCAAATTTTGTTACATAGGGGGTGGGGGAAGGGGCAAGCTGCTCTATTTACCCCACCCTGATTACGCTCATGCGCAACTGCAATGCAAGTTTATAATGTTAAACTGAAAACGAACTATGAATGAACTCGGAATGAATATTGGCGGATCCCCTGCATTACGTTACAAGCTGCTACAGCCAGTTTTAATTATGGGATTCGTTTCGAAAGTTCCGGTTCTCTGACCGTCGTGAAATAGAAATTGTTCGTGATGATCATAAGACCAAGCTATCCAATTGTAAATTGCGTTATTTCGGAAGAAACGCCAAGTCCACTACTGAATTAACGTTTGCGGGTACAGAACAAACGTCAAATAAAACTTTTGATAATTGCGGAAACCACTGAAGTTATACCTCGGATAATCATAGCATTATCCGCATCCACTATTCATAAGCACAAAATTAGACGGCAAATCCAAACCTAAACTCATTGAGTTAAAAATAAAATTGCGGTGAGTGATTCAACAAAGTGTGTCATAATTTTCCACGAGGCGAACAATATCCAGTGGCTTTTTGCTTGCGCCATTACAGAAAATCACTGGTAATTAAAAAGTTTCACCGTGTGTCTCGCTTCTTTATGCTGTAATTAAGTATTCGTAGAACAACAAAACAATTATAAATAAACCAACATTAACGAATGTTTGTGCAAAGTATTAAAAGGTTGCATATATTAGGTCCATCAAGTTGCTTTACTGCAAGCATACGACACCAGACATCAAAAGTAATTAGACAAAATTACTAATCATCAGTGAGGGAATGGGTAATCAATCTTAACCGAGGTTTAACATGCAAAAGCTCGATTACCCCAACAATCAATGCGTGTACGAAAACTGGACCATTTAATAGTACAGAAAGCACGCAACTAGATCAGAAATTAAATTTTATCAGCGGTGCCACTTTTCCAGCCCAAAGCAACTTTTCTGTTTTTACTAAAGCACAACTTGCTTTTCATACTTAGGTACGTTTTTTTCCTCTCTTAACCTAGTTCAAGTATACGCAGAAATGCTTGTATGAATTTATGCAGAATACAATATTGCGCAGATACTACAAATTTAACATTTTACAATTTCGCACTGTTATATGCCAAATCATAAAACTCTTTTTACATTACCTCAGATTAACTAATTAACTAGATACTAGATATTCGTAGTATACCTGGTGTTTCAGCTGGTATCTTGGTAATAATTAAAAACACACATCTGGCGTAACATCATGTATTCGAATACCATGGTATCAATACCATATATACGTCCATAGCATTATAAGCAGCTATTGAGCTCGAAATAATTAGCCTAAAGCACGAACGGGTTTTAGAAGCTTACCAACGCAGTGTTATACTAACCTAGAAAACAAATCAATCGACAATAATCCGAAAGCAACTTGCTGAGGGCAAGCTATACCCTCGAAGAAAATATTTTATTGAAATTACTATTTAAACCAACAATTTCTTATCAATGTGTCGCAT
Source organism: Leptarthrus brevirostris (assembly GCA_964036015.1). Taxonomy (NCBI): domain Eukaryota; kingdom Metazoa; phylum Arthropoda; class Insecta; order Diptera; family Asilidae; genus Leptarthrus; species Leptarthrus brevirostris. The sequence continues at coordinate 113,615,054 of OZ038372.1, read as the reverse complement.
GTCTAAGATCAATATCCAATGACATACTTTGTTTAAAATTTGCTTACTCTGCTCTTCTAGTAAGATTTTATCAAAGGCTTGCATTAAGCTATACTGTCTCAATAGTTAAAGTAAGCAATAGTTAAAGAGATAGGTTGCGAGTGATTTGCCTTCCCTTGTTTAACAGCTGTCTCCTATACTATGCTTATTAAAAGCCTTTAGAACTACCGCCTTTTCCTTTCCTTAGGCAAAACGTTTACAGCAGAATATAACAGATTTATGTCTCTTAATACTTTGTACTATTTTTCATGCTGATTTTTGAGGGTTCTTCTAAACCTTCAATAAAGTTGTTCCCGAGAACTTCCTGTTTTATCCAGGACAATGACATAAGAGGTGCTCTACAGTTTCTTTTGTAGTGGGTTCCTGACAATATTTGCACAAATCAGTGTCGAAAACATCAATTTTTAGTATATATATACTCGTAAGACAGTGGCCGGTGTAGATCCCGACCATAGTTCTACACTGAGCCCGAGTTAGGTTAATTAGGAAATAAGTCTTCTTTTGATCATAGATTTTCAACATGGTCTTCGCGAGACGACACGTTGCGGTCTTTTCCCATCTTATTTTCGAGAGATCTAACAGCCCATCACTGGGAGCTCATTGTAGAGTTATCTGTATTGATGTTAACGGTATCTGCAGGTTCTTCTGTTCTTGTTTCCCAGAACTAACTGCCTATCCGGAAATGCTACCTTGAACTTCTTGTTAAAGTCCATAACCGGTAGTAGGTAATCAGTGGCTGTGTTAAGACTCTCCCTTAAGCTACCATGGCGTACCTCCGCGTCTTGAGGGACTTTGATTCTTTTATGTGCAGCATTGCCCTCTGCGCGTCGTTCTTTGCTTACAGATCTAGGATTCTGTCAAGAGCACAAAAGAGAGTAGTTCTATGTTATTCTTTATACTCCAATCTGTTCACAGCTGGCCACCAAATTATCACGCCTATTTTGTGTATACCTGTTGCGTGATGCTGGGTTTCAGATCCCACTTTGCACCGCAGAGTGGAAGAAAAGCTTTGTTTTCTTTAGCAATCCTTTCTTCTGCTGGGGTTTAAATTCCAGCACTATACAACGCAACCCTAACAAAACAGTTGGTCAATTTTCAACTGTAACGCAGCCGCAGCCTGCTCTAGATACAAGTCCGGATAAAAAGTTTCTCCTTTACAATTTTCATGTGCTTTAAGGGAAGCCTCTTTTTTTTTCGTTGTGTTGGAGTATTGGTAAAAGGATTGGTAAAAAAATGGTATAATGACGGCACGCTTGGATGTATAGTGGCCGAACTGTTATGTTTCCAGGCGTGTATCTAGAGTAGGCTGTGAGGCAAAGCAAGTACTTGACAGCCAGAACATTTTTGTTTACGTTTACAATTTTTAAGCTATAATAATGTAACATAAAATTATCATTAACAATATGATACTCACTAAAATATAATCCATTATATGTTAAGAAATTTACATTTTCTGTCAGGATAAAGAACATTTTAAAATTCGTTCGGAAACACAACTATAGCTGACTATTGTCACTTATAGCTAACTATTGCCGTTCGGAAATCACAATAGCTGACTATTTTTGATAGCTATGACCGTTCGTGAACTCACAATAGTTGACTATTTGATAACTATATATCGTTCGGAAACGAGAACGTATATAGCTGACTTTGACTATTGCAATAGTTAGAGCTGACTACGGCTACGACTATAGTTGTGTTACCGAACGTGCTCTTGATCAATCAAAATCTTCCCAAATGTCAGCTTGTCACAAATAAAAAACTCATTTTGCTGAGCGGTGTGATGGCTTCGATTTTGACATCTCAATTTTGGCATGGTCGCGTTGCATTCTGTTTCAGGGGTTATGAATTATACGCGAGAAAGTGCGTTAGGGACGTACCATTTACTTTGTATATAATAGCTAAATAACTGATAGCTTCTCTCTCTCTCTATTACCCGATTTGAGGCAACAGATTGCAAGTGTTCCTACAATTTAAAGTGGGTTCCGAACCAGCGACATTACTCTGCAACCCCTAACGATTAAAGGATGGAAGGCCGAAAAGTTATCACTGACTCCACAAACGACTGATGATGCAGTTGCGCAAAAACAGTCTGAACTTCTGCAGGCATAAGGTGATCATATTGCTGGTATTGAAATATAAATATTTTTGAAAAAATAAACCTTCTCTAGCACCGAAAGTTGTGCTAATGAGAACGCTAACCACCAGTGTTATAACCAGGATAAGAACTAGTTGTACTGCGAGGTAAATGCATCGCAGTACAACTATTATTAGGTAGGTTTTAAGCAAAAGAGAACTAGGTAGGTTTTAAGCGGAAGCAGAACTAATATCTAACACTAACAGAGGTCATCACGAGTCCCTTGCCTTTAGGAAACAATTGAAGAACACTATGTCGAGTAGCAAATAATTGTTATCGGTTCTAGATCCAGGGATAATATCGAAAGGTTTCGTTCCCTTTCTTCTTGACTAGAAGGTGCAGCACTCTAATGTGACACAACCTAAAAGATATGATGTAGCCTGAGTATAATAGCAATATAATTAAGATCTTAGAACATTAAGCTAAACAGGAATGACAGTAAGTTAGGAAAACGTCAGCATATAGTGTCTTAGCCCATCACACTTTTCAAATTTGAGATTTTTTGTAGAGGGGTTAATGGGTGTTTTAAATAGTTATAAATTATATTAATTTAAAATAGTTAAATAAGGACTGTGCGAGAAAAAACCCGGAAACAAATCTGTTTTTATTGCGCAGAAATGGTAAGTCACCAATAAGTTCTAATTTGTGCAGTTGTTTACACAAGTGTGCACGTTAGTTTAAAGTGCGCGATTATTCGGTGGTTGAAAATAAAATGAGATCGAAACAGTTAGATAACAGAAAAATTATTTTGTCCTTCTTCGAACGAAATAAAAATCTTACGAGGAATCGATTGGCTAAAAAATTAAAAATACCCAAATCTACGGTATACGAAGTGTTAAACAAATTGGAACAACGTTTAAATGTTAATCGGTTACCAGGTTGTGGACGCCCGAGAGGTCCTAAATACCCAGAACTCAAAAAGGACATTTTAATGGAGTTCACGAAACATCCAGACATATCGGTAAGAAACATGGCTGTTAAGTTTGGAGTTTCGGCGTCAACAGTTCAAAAATATAAAAGTGATGCAGGATTAAAAAGCTTTGTAGCCCAAAAGGTCCCGAAGAGAACTGTAAAGCAAGAAATTGTTGCTTAAACACGAGCAAGAAAGTTATATGAAAATTATCTAACAAAATACGATTGCGGGTTAATGGACGACGAAACGTGTTGCAAAACGGATTTTAAGCAGCTTCCTGGAAAAAAATTTTATACCTCCGATATGAAAGGCAATGTTTCAACTAAATTTAAGGAAATTTGGGCAGAAAAATTTGCAAGGAAATATATGGTACGGCAAGCGATTTGCTCGTGCGGCTTAAAAACACAGACCTTTATTTCAAATACCACGATTAATAGTGATATACTACCTTGATCAAAAACTTCCCGGAATTTATTCAGAAAATTAAAAATACAAGTTTATTCATCTAAATCTATATTGTCCCCTTTAAAGTAATCCCCATCGACTGCAACACACTTATTCCAGCGCTTGATTTAATCCTGCAAACATTTTTTATATTCGGTTTTCGGTATGTCCTTCAGTGCTTCCTGCGATTTTTCCATTACTTCCTCTCGGCTGCTGAAACGTGTTCCTCGTAATGGTTTTTTAACTCGATTGAACAGAAAGAAGTCACAGGAAGCCAAATCAGGTGAATTCGGTGGCTGTTGGATGGTATTGGTTGCATTTTTCGTCAAAAAATTACGAATACGAATTTGGCACCAACTTTGCTGCTATACGACGGAAACCCAAATCATTAACCAACATGTCTTGGACGGATCCATAGGCAATGTTCAAGTCCTCCGCTATCTCTCTGATGGTTAATTTGCGGTTATTGACCAACATTTCTTTTACTTTATCAATGTTTTCGTCGGTTTTCGATGTCGAAACGCTCGTGCCACTGGTAAACGACCGTTTTCTTTAGAGAATCTTTGCCGAAACACTTTTCCAACATTTCCAACGTTCGCGCACCATTAAATCCGTTTTTTACGCAAGATTTAATACAAGTTCGTTGTTGCAAATTTAAATCCATTTCTAAAATTGTAAAAAATCGCCAACACACACAGAGATAGATGTACTCTTGGCTACGTAACTTTTGTAAATGTCAAGCTATGACGCTAAGATTTAGAGGGAATATCAACAGCAGATGTACCAACTTAACAAAAATCGAACGATGGGGGCGCCACACGGTGGTTTTTCCGGGAACTTTTTGATCAAGGTGGTATATATTAAAGAGTGCCTGGAAAAGCGTGTTTTACCTTTCTATAAGTCTCATGTGGGATCCTTAATTTTTTGGCCAGATTTAGCCACTTCTCATTACTCAAAAAAAAACTTTGAAATGGTTTGTGGAAAATGGTGTTGACGTTGTTTCCAAAGACTGCACCCCCCAAATACGCCAATGCTAAGACCCATTGAGCGAGAACTTAAGAAGAAAGGAGGCGTGGCAAAAAATATCAAATATTTCAGGAAAAACTGGAATGAAGCTGCGGAAACCATTGACAAAACCGCTGTACAACAACTTATGAAAGACATTAAAAGTAAAGTAAGAAATTTTTATATTTAAAGCAAATAATTTTAAAATTATTTAGTGTAAAACATTCTATACAGTTTATAGATTAAAAAAATGTAAACATTAAATATTTTTTGTACGACTAAATTATTTTTTCTTCACATTTATGTTTCCGGTTTTTTTCTCGCACAGTCCTTATCTTCTTAGTAATAAATAATAGAAAAAAATACTTTACTTCATTATAACGTATAATTAAATTACATTTTTAAAAAAACTGCGCAAAGATTTATTTAATCTAAATATTGTACTGCCCTTCTGGAAAATTAATTAAATTCGAGGACCTATGTTGGTAATATGGGGATAAATAAGGGACACGACCTCCCCGCTACCATACTTTTCCGATACGTTCAATGGATAATCACACCTACATCCCGCATACGTGATACTACCATTCCTGTTTAGTTTTAAGTTCTAGGATTAAGATACTACTTAGTTGTAGTAGTAGAAGTAGGCAGGGCTATAACAGGACATTGCGCCATAGGAAACCATGCTAGAATACTACAACGAATCGTGAATGATTTCTGACGAGCACTGTGAGTGCATTTCGCTGGCGACCAGAAAAATTAGAATACATACTTGAAAGCTCCTTCTGTCCGGGACCAGTGAAAGTACACAGCATAGCGATATTTCTTATGGGAGAAGGATGGATCTTAAAAACTAGATTTTATAAAAGAATAGCTCCGAATTAATCTGTGCGTATGAGGGACCCATTCTGTATTCCAAGTGACGCGAGCTGAAAGACGTTTTTGGCAGTACCCCTCTAATCTTATATCACCTCATTGATGGGGATAATTAAATTTTCTTATTGAATTGGTTGAACGCAGTCAAAAACTAAGAAAAATTCTAACACAACTTTCAACAAGAGATGTGTAGAGATGGTATTTTTTCGAAAATTTAAAGAACATTATTATTTCTATACATTTGTATGAAATAGTAACTCTTCCAGATTTTTTGATAGTACGAAAACACCAAATATTTTGCTCCTTTTCCCTTTTCAATTAGTATTACCTTAGCCGCTTTCCAGTTAGTTGAAAATTTAGTTCTAGTTGTAGAGGTGGTGCTTACATGATTTGTAATTCAAATTGTAAAAGGAAAAATTAAATCAAAAATCGTAAGTCTAAACCAGCATATTATCGTATTGTGAAACACTTTCATTGAGCTTTACGTACAATTTTTACTAATTGTAAGTCTTCCGTAGGTCAAATATCAGAGAAAAACTGAAAGCCGAGTTTCTCGGTAATTTAAAATAAAACTGACTTTATGAAGCTACAGTTACAGCGAACAAAGTGAAAAAAGCAACCAAAAGGTAAAGGTAAATCTACAAATGTCTAGTATTGCAACTGAACTCCAAGTCTGAGGTTTTGCACAGTGCTCCACGACAAATGCTGTACCCTGTAAATTCTACACAAGTTTTGCTGTACACTAGCAAATATTGAAATTGTATTGTCTGTTCTGGCTGTTAGACATGGACGTGTGTTTTGGTGAAAGAAAGCAGCTTAACAGCTACAGAAGTCGGTAGACTCTTAAAGCCAGCCAGTAAACCGGTTTTTGTTTATCGACCTCAGACCAAGTCAAGTTACAAGCTCCAAGGAATTTTTAACTAACTACGGAAAATTTAAATTAGCTTTTCTTAGATAGATCTACAAAAAGTAAATTTGGTCACCTGTCTGGAAGAAAAACGTAGGCCCAAATTCACAAAGAATAACCGAATCAGCATTGATTTCAATGTTGAGATTTCGAGATCGCTCTTGTGTTAAAATTGGTTCCCAAGAGAAAAGGAAATACACCTAAAAACGCATGAAGCCGAACAAATGCATTTGAGCAAGATAGAAACAGGTGAAAATCAGCAGGTAGATTTACGATACATAAATTATTTCTTCTGAAACAAATGACATTTGAGGAGTGAAGACCTAATTTATTACTTTGAGTTTGATTTCACTTCCTGGCGATTCTTGAACAGCGGTAAGCCGAAGAATGTTAGAAAGATTTAACTAAATTAAATGGAGATCATTATCACGACTTGTGAAGAAGGAAGTCGCTAATGAAGATTATGTTGAGCGAGGCAATTAAACGTGAGCATTTATTGCTCACATTAAAAACAACTTATTGCTGGCAGATTTAACAGTCTCTGACTGGGCTAGATTCGAGTAAAAAGTCGTGAAGGTGATCAGGAGTATAACATTTAACACGGCAAAACTATTACAGCTATTCACTACATTTATGAAAAGACTCTGCATGCGATTCAAAGACATCTTTTAAAAGTTCACTTAATATTTTTTGCCGTTTGGCGGACGTTGTTGTCGTGCGGATATTATTTGTTCTGATCTATTGCCGCAGTAAATTGATTCATTTTAAAAATTATAATTATGCACTACTCTATGCATTCTCGATGGTGTATGAAATAAGAGGCTGCGCCATCTGTAACCCATAGTTGTTTTTTGCTTACCAAACCTCTAAAACAAGGTGTCTTGCGGTGAGCACGATATCTCTGGACTGGATCATCAAAAATGAAAAAACCAAAAATATTTCGTTAATATAATGTATTATCTTGTAATAATTGTAATTTTGACAAAATGGCGGCTTCTAGAAAAAAATAGATTTTTGACTAAAATTGTTATAAAATGGAAAATATTTATCGTTGAAGAAAAACCTTTGATTAATTACCAAAAAATATATTTAAAAAGCTTGTGTTAAAATTTGAGACTGAATGGGTTCAGCTATTTCGGAGAAATCTTGCTCACCGACTTTAAAAACATGGTTTTGAGAAAAACGCGTTTAAAGTTTCAAAAGCAGTTTACATATAAGCACTTTACATATACAGTGTGTTTCACATTTGACGTGCCAAAATGAGTGGGGTGATAGATCTCAACTAGACAAACAACAAATTGTATGGGGCGGCAATCTTAACCGTTTGGGAGTTACAGGGTGATTCATAAATTTCAGTTTTTTTTGGTATGCACGTTACTCTTTTATTTTTATCTCTTTATATACCCAACACAGATATATCACACAAACGCTAAAAAAGAACTATTCTAATGACCTTTCCAAAAATGTCAACACTACTGATCTAACTCTTACCATTGCACGTACAGTCACTTCCAAAAGTGAAAAAAATGGTTTGCTATTACTTAAAATTCAGCATTTTCCCAAATTGTCTCCGAAATTCATGTAATTAGTACACCTCGGAGACGGATCAATACGTTGAGCGTCAAGACCAGCATGCCATGGACCCCGGGTTCGAGACCAGATGACCCCGTGAGCTTTTATTAAGAAATTCAAATAATCCACTTCTTCTCTGGGCTGTTGTCTAGCTTGCAGCAATGCAAAAAAACAAGACTTTGAAGTTTCCTCACTTCCCTTACCCTAACTCCCTTCCGGTCAAAACCATGCTAACGCATCAAAGGTTTGTCCCCTAGGATTTGGCCACATCGTATAAAAAAAAACCTCTTTTTTATTTTGATTGGATATCTTAGGTAGGCAGGCAAGGTAGACACAGGATTAGAAAAACCGCATCCTTAGAACTCCCTGAGTACCTAATTATTTAATTGCATTTTAAGTAGGAAATTCTTTAAAGAAAAACAATTTTTAAGATAAAAGGTCGAAAATGTTTGTTTTGGGTTAACAGGTAATTCATTTATATAGAATTAACCCTTCTAACTCAGAAGGCATACTTCACAGGCAGAAGCCTGGAATCAATCGACCTATTCACCAGAATATAACATATATTGGGAGCATACCAACATGCAAAAAAAAAAATATTAGTAAACAAAAAATCAAAACACGCCCAAACACTACAATCAGGGGTGCACAGCAACAGAGATCGTTTAAGCAAATCCTTAGTAAGAGCCAGGTCAAAAATAGGACACATATTCACGGCTCTACACATGCGATTAATAGGCTCATGCATACCATAGTTAGACCGATAATGGATAATATGTAGTAAAGGCAATCTCCTTAAGCTATACGGGGTTTGCCTATAAGTAACCAAAATTGCGAGAGTGCGAGAATCTACATATATTCAAATTCAAAAGCTGGTGAATAAAGACTAGGTCAGCAATTCTACGTCGTTCCTCCAACAAGTGCATATTAAGCAATCGTTAAGGCGATCATCATAAGGAGGACGCCTTAATGGATCATTCCACGGGAGGTCCCTTAGTGCGAATCTAACAAAGTTCCGCTGCACCGATTCAATGCGTCTAGAATGAACAGCATAGCAAGGAGACCAAACCAAGAATTGGTCTAACTAAAGAAAAAATAAGTGAGGTAGGTTCTGTCAATCAGAAAACTCCCTTGACCACCGCTTAACAAAACCAAGGACTGAATTACTCCGAGATACGATATGGTTTATGTGCAGTGTGAAATCGAGTTTTTTTGTCTAGCATTACACCAATGTCAGTAACGGACTCCACACGACGAATAGTAGTTTCCGCAAAGGTATAATGAAAGACGAAATGGAAGTAACATGGCCAAATTGTTTAAAATATCAATATTTGAATTTTGTGACAACTGACTTACTGCAGTGTGTCCCACATTTATAGTGGCACCCTATTTTTTGAGGATAATTTTTTTTCTCTTACATCGGCCTGCACCAAATTTTTTTGAGTGGATTAAGGGGTTGAATTAACGAATTTTACCAAAATTTGGCGAGCCTACTTCCATTCGTTCGTTTATTTGGACAGTTTATGTGAAAAAATGGGTGTTCCACATTAATAGGGACACTTGAAGAAAATTCAGTTTTTCCGTAAAGAATTAATTTATTGAAGTAATTAAAGGTTTTATTGACAAAGCATTAGTAATCAATCGAATTTCCGTCTTTTTTAAATACCGATTTCATTCGCTTCACCATTGAATTGTTAAGATTTTCGAGACTTCTCGCGCTGATGTTGTCCCATGCTGATTTGATCGCTTCCCTGATCTCTGCGACTGTCACATACTGCTTTGCGTTGTCATAAATATCGCGAAACATTATGCCCCAACCGGGCATGTCCGGAGAAAGAACAGGCTACTCGAGTACAGGAATCTTCGCCTTCGCCAACCAATCCTTTGTAGACTTGCTTGCGTGTATTGATGCGTTGTCCTGTTGAAACGTTAATCTTTCAGAGCGAAAATGTCGAATGTGGGGCTTGAGGTCTTCTTCTAGCTCTGCCTCATAATCTTCGCTGTTCATTTTGTGAGATATGAAAGGCAAGCCCACTTTTCCGCAACCGCTGTAAGCTGCCCAATCCATAACGGATCCATCATTAAAGCTCCGCGTGGAAAAAAACGCCTAGTCCAAATAGTGTCGAAAAAATTAAGGAGCAGTCGCAGAAATTCACTTTAGAGAAGGCATTGTATACAAAGATATAATAAAATTACTCAGGGGGAAAAGGCTCTTCATCTTCCACGTACATTACTCTACTCTACAAGATTTTGCCTCTGGACAATTTATAGTTGTTTCCGAAGTAACTTTTTCCGCTGAAACCGAATCCGGGCTAAGAATTGTTCTATCACGTCAGGTTTTTGAGATATTTTAACCTAAAAGTGCAAAAATCACTGACATATTTGAGGTTATGTAGCACTGCAATTATATTTTTTTCCTTTATGGGATCTTATAGTACAAGTCTTCTTCTTTCAAATGCCGTTCAGTTTGCTCAAATATCTTTTTTTTCGCTGAGATATCACATTTTATTGTATTGAAAAGTGACCATAAAGTTTTCCTATACCAAGAAATTCATGAACACGAAAATTTCAAAATGCGATATCTCGGCGAAAAGAAAAGATATTTGAGAAAACTCTACGGCATTTGAAATTAAAAGATTTGTACTATAAGATCCCACACACGGTTTTTTAAAAAGAAAAAATTCGCAGTGCTATATAACCTCAAATATGTAAAAAAACAGAGTTTTTAGTAGTAGTTCTTAGGTTCGGGCTGGGGGGTAAAACGTCAACTAACGAAACTAATTTGGGGTAAAATGTGGTCTAACCATAGACTATCGATTGAGACGTTTTACCCCCCAGCCCGGCAAATTTTCCGGGCTGGTGAAGTTAGCCCGGAAATATTGTTTTTCGAATAAAATAAAATTGAGAGGGGGTAAAACGAAACTAAGTGGGGGTAAAATGTGGTCTAACGATAGACTATCGATTGAGACGTTTTACCCCCCAGCCCGCAAATTTTCCGGTCTGGTGAAGTTAGCCCGGAAATATTGTTTTTCGAATAAAATAAAATTGAGAGGGGGAAAACGAAACTAATTGGGGGTAAAATGTGGACTAACGATAGACTATCGATTGGGACGTTTTACCCCCCAGCCCGGCAAATTTTCCGGGCTTGTGAAGTTAACCCGGAAATTTTTTTTTCGAATAAAATAAAATTGAGAGGAGGTAAAACGAAAATAATTGCGGGTAAAATGTAGTCTAACGATAGACTATCGATTGAGACGTTTTACCCCCCAGCCCGGAAAAAATCCGGGCCAACTTCACGTACCTGGTAATCCTATATTTGTTTTGCTATTAAAAGGGAACATTGAGAGAATTTGTCATAAATAATAAAATTGTGTCACCTTGCGGAAAATTTTGGAAATAATGAGGGTACTTTATAGTAGTTTGTTCAAAATATGAAATGTTGGAAAATGTATAATACAAATTATACAAAAATAGGAATAATTAGCATTTTGTTTAAAAGCTTGTTCTTATTCCTATCCAAAATAAGAAATACTTGAAATCCCTAGGATGGTTCAAAAGTTATGTTGACTAACTTTCATTGGGGTCCCAAAATCGCTGGCGGCCTATACTGTCTGATGAAATTGGAGGGGGGTGTTGCACAATTGATTTCACATCAAGGAGTAGTTCACATGGCATACTGGTGGGTTCCTTGATCTGAATCATCCTGTATGTACATAGGTACATACATCTGCATGGACTTTTAGTACTAAAGAAACAATATTGCATCTCTGTTTTTTTTATTTGTTTCTAGTGACAGAACTTCAATGCTTTCTTAAAACAAGGTCTGATAGTAGTTGCGGATCATTGTCCTGTTAGAGCTGCCAATGCAGCGACGTTTATTTATTTTCTCAATAAGCTATCTTCTATAAAGTTTCTTGTATATGGGGCATTTCACGCGAAGCGGACAGCGAAAAAAATTTCAGGTTCTGGATTTTGTTCATATTTGGTTTAATTGTACTTCTATATGTCCTGAATGAATGTGAATTTTTATTTTTTTTCTATGAAGCCTAGTTGCCCTTTTTTAAGCTTTTAAAGAATTGACAAAATTGGAGGAGCGGGGTTTTTGAAAAAAAAAATTTGCTATTATTCAAAGTGATAGAAAAAAAGTAAATAGTGTTATTTTAAAGACAAATAAATGTTTTTTTTGGCTGTTATTACAGAGTTGAAAAAAAAATGTTTTTCCTATATAAAACCGGAAGTAAACATATCAAATCGGATTTTACTTAACTTCGACATGTTTAAAAATTTTTGTTTTTATCTCAAAATGTAGCTTATAGTTCATAAATAATATGTGTAAAATTTTAGAACGTGATCTGCATTCGTATCGGAGATAGAGAATTTAAACTTAAATTTTTTCACGTTTCCATACAAAACTATCGCACTGGCCAAACGCCGACTACGCGCTGCACTATGTTCGAATGCAGATCACATTATGAAACTGAACAGGCATTTACTATACATTTTAAGTTATTTTTTAAGCTATTTAAAAAAAATTAAACATGTCGAAGTTTGTCAAAATTTAATTTTAAATATTAATTTTGGTTTTTTTACATGAAAAAAAATCCAATTTCGAATTCGATACCACGACTGTGAAGAGCAAGCAATTTTCTATAAGAATCACTATTTTAATTATTTTTATATAAGTTTCTTAATATGATTAATTGCCTTTGAAACAGGTCATACAGAACTTCTTCAAAATTGTTGGTTGTCCGCTTCGCGTGAAATGCCCCATATATAGTTTTAATAAGCTTGCGTTTTCATTGTATTTTATGAAGAGGTTCAACTTATTGAGCTTAGAAACTTCTCCAGAGCATAATATTGTTTGCTGCATGCTTAACACACTCTAGACGATACAATAACAAGAAAACAGTAGATTCGCGATATTTTTCGAGTGTGTAATGTTATGGTCGGAAGATGAAAAAACAAACGAAAGCGCAGTGTTATCAAAACCATACAGAAGCATATATTTTAAATTATAATGCAAAGTAGCAAATGTATTTACGTTGTACATGACACTGATTCGCAAGAGCAACACATCTTACTATATATTCAGGCCTGATTGTTTTATTTTGTGTTGTTCTATTATCTGAACATAGTAGGGTTTTCTGCAACAGCTGCTCCCGCATCAATACCTTGTAAAATCTATGCCTAAAAGATGAGCAGCAGTAACTCCAAATACAGGTTTTCCAACGAAAGTGAAAAAGGTAAGGAAATTTATATTTCTTTAGGAAGCAACCTTGGCAATCTCTAGGAGTTTCAAGGGCCTAATATGTTAGACATACGATAAGCAGGAATGCTCATTGCTTCAATGACGTTATTCGAGCGATTATCATTCGTGCTCTGACGGACACACGACAATGGTTTGCCAAAAATTGCACATATTTTATAATTTTTTCAATTTTTCCAATAAGTCATATTTCACCATAGCAACAAAGTAGGAATAAACAACAAGTAGGAATGCTCATTGGCATTGGATAAGCTTGCAGAAACGTAATTCATTCAATGATGAGAGGAATGATAATTGTTCCTATGACGTGATGACACACAGGCTGTGCAATGATCATTGGCTCTTATTTTCACAATATTTAATCAATATATGTATGTATCACATTTTAGGCCAGTGATTATGGTGTATTTTTTGCATCGTTTTTCTGAAACGTATCTACCGTGTAAAAACAGAATTAGGTGTATATATATATTTTTCTTCTAAAAAGTGTAATTTAGCTAGACTATATTGTTAATGTATGTTTGGGTTTGGGCGACACACTTTGTACATTCCAAATTTAGGTGCTTCGTGCCATGTGATATCTGATAATGTGACTCAGTTTCTAAGTGATATAATTAGAAATGCTGGATTAAATGTAAAACATCATAGAGATTCCATCTTAAGTCGCCGCAATGATTTAGATCGATGAGATCTAAGCGAAAGATGCGCCGATATTAATTGACCATAGCTATTCTTGCTATGTTTGAAAGGAATGTGTTTTCTCCGGCACCTAGTGCATTCGCCTGGAATGCTGTAAATCAATCAATGCCGAAAGTGTTTACACACAAATCTTGACTTGAGCGCCTCAAGTAATTAAAGACGTAAACGGCGTAAGTGTTCACATTCCAATTGAGAAGCACTTTCCAAATAGAGCTTGGAAAACGGTTTGTTTTCTTAGCGACTTTGATTGACAGGACGGAAATTCCGCCCAAAAATCTCCCAAAAGCCCCACGGCTGTGCTCATTCACTTGTCAAGCGGTTGCTATCAAAAACATGTGACAGATGGTTAAGCACACAATTGGTCTTTGTTTACATAAGCCATGGACAGGGAGATGGTGACATTGGCACATAGACGAGAGATTTACCGCGGAACTAGCAGCTAGCATGGTAAAACGTGACTTGAGCACATAGGTTGTTTGTTTGTGGTCCTGTCCAACACCACCTTTGCATTCGTCAGTGAACAGAATGTCATCGTGAAATTTCCTGGAAGAGCAATTCCGACTTGCCAACTTGCTATCTTCGACAATGGCATTCGCGCTTCAAACGATGTCGCTATTTGCTAATGAACTTATTGTGCTTGAGTGATTAACCTGCAATGAAGGGGAATCACCCACCCGTGACAGCAGAATTTGCACGAGGGGTCTAGTCCGAGGGGAAAATTCAGCACAGAAACGGATTGATTGACTTGTCGCTGGCGAAACAATTTTCAATCCTTATACAGTTCAAAAGGAAAACATTTGGACATGTGGCAAGGGGGCGTTTTGACTTTAGCTATATAAAAGAAGCTTGAACGCCGTGCACGTGTTTACCGATATTTTTTTTACATTAATCCCAACCAACCCAAATGAATTTTTATTTAGAAACATCTCTTTTGCTTAACACATGTGATAATGGGCATTAGATCACGTGGCAGAAAGGGCATCAAACTATTAATAGAAAATACTTTTAATAGATTCCACGAGGAATCTATTCCTTATAAGAGTGTGTGTATTCAATATCCTCATATGATTATGAGAGTAAAGAACGAAAGCACTTTAAAAGTATTAATTACTCGCATTCTCTAGAAACAAAACTACTTTCGCATTGATGTGTGAAAAAGATGCAAACTTTAATATGGAAATGTCATATTCGGTAATTAATTTGCTTCCTTTTGCAATACTTAAAACCATTTAAAGAACTTATTTCGAAGGCTTTGGTTTCATGTTAATCGCATTCACCTTTATTAGTAGTAAAGTACTGTAGTAGATCATTACTTGTGCCGAATAGACAAGGCCAACAATTACATACCGATTAGCTGAACTGAAAGAGCTACATAATTCCTAACGTAATTAATAATGTAATTAATCAGTATGAATACGTGTAATTAGAATCGAAATTACACTACTTTGCAATCGGAGTGTTTAAATGTGTATGTGCTGAAATAATCTTTATTTTCACGATAAGCTCTTAATTTTGTAGAAACCGATTATTTATTTATTTTATTATTTTACTCAAATTTCATCAAAGTAAGGATTATTAAAAAAATCGTCGGTGGAATAAATTATAACGTGTCGGCTTACCAATTCGGAGGTCCCAGGTTCGAATCCCACCGACGGCGACCCATGGCTGTTTTCTGCTGACAACGGATTACGATTTAAAATGCACAAATATAAAAAAAATGGGAAAAGTATATAAAGAAAAGAGTATACAATTAAAGAATAAGAAAGTAGTACAAAGATACTTCAGCAACGCTGACTTCTCACATGATTTCACGATAAATGAAAATCATTGCGATCACAACAGAAATAGAAGAATTGCGACATCGATGTGATCAATTCATTCATCCCATAATCAGTGCTATGAAAAGGTACCTGAAAGAAGCTGTAATTCCTTAGGGAGCCCCTCGCATGCAGTTTAAAGCAAAAAAGACGCTGGAGTTACATCGTCTCTTTTCAAGAGTATCCAAATGCAACAGTCTAAGAAAATCAACATATGATAGTAATATAAGATAATTATTCCAAGCAAGGCCGCGACAAGCGAACCTAAGGAACCCCCATTGGATATATGTGTCACATAGAGGGGTGACCTGACTGGAGAGTCATACTCAGGAATAGGTCTGACAAAAGTGGAATAGAGATATCGAGTTTATCAAACTATATTGGCCATCCCTCCCCCGGAAGTTTTGATAATAAGATCAAACAGAGCTCCACGAAAGGAAACGGGCTGAGTGCGATTCTATAAGTACGAATGAATCCAGTTTACAAAAACTGACAAAAACCCGAGGAGGGAGAGTTTTAGAATAAGAATTCTATTTATTTTGTCAAATGCCTTCCTTTATTAAAATAAAATCCTTAAATCTAATATCATAGGTTTCGACGAAAAACTCAGTGTTATAACAATCGGCAAAGAGACTTGTTATGGTGAAAGGTTCATTACTTTCACTGTCTCCAAAGGACATCCACCAGAATTGCGCTTCAAGTTAACGAACTGTTAAAATCGCTTTAGATAAACGCTTTTATTCTGTTCTTGTAATTATATATAAGAAAAGATTAAATCAGATTTAAGTTGACTGCGTAAGTTGGAATAAGCTAAGTAGTCATTGTCGCTCTAAGAGGAGCAAAACCTCTTCCAGGCCTTATTTTTAACATTCTTTAGAGCTTTGAGGAGCAATGGAATGAAAGCTGGTTATATCGTGCGTTAGTAGACTCAAATATGAGGACACAGTAAGATAATAAATTACATAAAGATCTTATGGCCTCATCAATGTCATGTTCATTGAACATGCTACTCAAATCACAAGTTAGGAGCCACTTATTTATCAAGAAGGATTCAGCTTTACTAAAGTTATAACAAAATTTATAAGATGTTATAACCGGATTCAGGAACAGAACAGCACGAAGCGCAGGATGATGACTCGATTCAGGAACAAGAGGGACCAGCCATCGTCTTACCATTATACCATTATACCATTATATAGGATTAGTAGAAAAGACGAGGTCTTGAAAACTTCCATAACCATCAGATATGCCGTAGGTCTGCCTTAAGCATGAGTAAGTTAGGCTATCTATAAAAGATAAAGCAAATTAATTGACAGACAGAAAAAAAGAGACCAAACCGTTTTCCGAGTGTGAAAGCTCCCAGACGACCCCAGGCAGGTTAACGTCGCCGTGAAGCAATACATATCTGGTCGTGAGGCATCAAGGCTCGCGAAAGGTGATCCAGGCAAATCGGTCGTAAACATCAGAAGGCGATTCAAGGGAAATATAGATGCTATCAATATACAGTTATACCAGTAGTTTAATGGCGATGTACACAACTTCGAATTTTTCATCGTTAGGGAGATCTAGAAGCCTACACGGAATGTCGCGGCGTATAGCGCAGAGAACACCACCACCAACGGGTGTATAAAGGATACAACGAAAGATAATGTACTTAGTGCTAAAGAGCTTTATTGTTTTAGAACGGACACCAGTTACGTTTGCATAGTAGATCGAAATCTGTTTTTTTGAGGTAAAATCAGTAAAACCAAGTGGAGTTCATAGAACAAATTTACGCAGACTAGAACTACAGGGTCTAATCGACCTCCTCACCGGGAATTAACCGAAACAGACCACAGAGAAACGGATCCCTTTTCGTCCATTCTCAGTCTCCCTTAGCGGGGACCAACTCCTGCTGTCGCTCCTAATCTCGATTCCCTGGGTCACTGCTAACATCTCAGTTTGTCTGCAGGAATCCCGGAATCCCATTATAAAGTAAAAACAAACGTCAAACAACTGATTTTACGAAATAGCGAAAGTATCTAAAATTTGAAAACAATTCAATAAGGGGCAAGTTAGGGCAGATAATTTTTCTTACGGGTTTTTGTAGTATTTTACATGGATGGAGGACGCTGGAGTCAAACTATAAACTTAATTTAGTAATCTTTTTTTTAAAGAGCGATTTTTTAATTGCGTTTCATTCACTCTACATTCTGCTTCTAATTTTAATTCACAATAAAACAAAACAAATATTGCTTTAAAATTTACTTACCGTCCAGTCTGCTATGCACTTCACAAATAATCACTTTGTTTAATAACTTTGTCAGAATGATGTTTCCAAAGTAACGATCAATACGATACTGAGATCTGACATTATCAGATATGCATTTTTGATCCACTTTGTTGAGTCATTACCAAGAAACAAAGGGAAAAAATCAGGTATATTTCTTAGAATAACTTACTTGGGCTTGTTTACTAACCACCATTTTTAAATTAATTAGGATTGGGATACCTAAGACATTGTATTTTTGTAGATTAAAGATTTTTACCACTTACACCTTACGGTGACAGCCTTAGGTTCGAACGAGCCGTGCAAAGTCTTAGCACGAACAGCAACTTTGCTGGGTACCAAGCCCAAGGGGCAAGCCGTCAGTGGAGTAACTGATAACGTGTTGGCCTACCAATTTGGATGTCCCAGGTTCGAATCCCACCGACGTTGACCCATGGCTGTTTCTGCTTGCAACAGATAACGATAAAAAGGCTATGTGGGTTGCAGGAAAAATGTCACTGTTTGGAATCCACTTCAAATTGTAGGTCCACTTGCAATTATTGTCTCGAATCGGGTGTAGTTGTTCTTCTGCCCAATACCCCACAGGAGCTACGGGAACTACAGAGAGAGAGACCAAGTGGCACCGCACAGAACGATGCGCAATGTGTTCTCGACAAAAAAGGGGACGACTTAGAGACACAAGAGGTAGAGCAAATGTTACCCACTGAGATATATAATACTGGAGTGACTGGTGCCATGATATTCCTTCAAGAAAATGGTATCACTTTTCGCTAGTTGTCCCTTTCTGGGTAAGCATCTTTTTTTTCAACATGGTTTTCTTAATTGCGAACGTCATGTCGCCTATTAAATGCTGGCGTTAGAAATAGATGACAATATTCACAATCATCTTACATCTCTTTCTGGGTAAGCATTATCCAGACTAAAACAACCTTTTATTTATAATTTGTATTCCAGTAATTCCAATGATTTTTACATTTTCCCCACAACAATATAGAAGACTAAAGTTAAATATGTCTCTTCGTATATATTTGGTTATTATATTCTACTCTGAATGGCTGCAAATTCACAGTAAACGTTGGAGATTAAAAATTGTTTTCCTCCACTGAAAGTAAAATTGTACCCATATGAGATAGCTTATAAGTCAGTCCAGTTTAATACATGTCAGTGATGTTACCTCTAATACAAGTCGGTATGTAACACCTCAATGACGACTTGCTGAGCCGTGCAAAAAGAAGATAGGATGGGATCACAACGTGTCATGTTGAGAACCTCTGATCCACGAAAACTGACAGGTTACTCAGCCTAACTTGGACTCAATGCAGGAGACTACACCGGCAACCGACCGTTACAGGCACTACCAGAGCCCGATTAAAAATAAACGAAGATGCGCCATTGTTTTTGCTAGGACACTTAAACCTAACCTAACCATTGTATTAGTCAGTCAGTTATTTGACGAATGTTGTTATGTGCTGTCGAACGATATGTTACAAAGCTTCTTTATTGCACATTTGTTAGACCAAGAATTGAATACAATTATTCTGGGCGGTCTCTTTTCGCGGTCTACGTTAATTGTACTATGTCGAAGTAATGAGAATTTGTGAGATTTGTTGCTTTTTCTTAAATGATCCCATGAACCTATTTATTTTGACTACATACTAATTAAGCTTCTGTTTCCTGACCTATTTATATGACATTTTCCATTTTATCAAATGTTAATAAGTTTTTGCATTACAAAGTTAACAAATTTACTTACGATAATTGAATATTTATATTTTGATTTCAATTACACACATTCACGTCACATAACATTATCGTACTATACAAATATTTTTCAGTAAAATAGATCGATACATACGAGTACTTAACCACAATGAATCATTCTAGACTCCTCTGCTTTTGGGTAATTTATATTCGAAACGAATCTTAGTGATATGTAGTTATCAAATGACGCTGGACAACTTTCAGCCCTACTTATGGAATGTTTAGTGCATAGAGCTTCTTCGCCTGCAGATTAGTGAACGAAGTGATTATTGTTATCTTATTCTTTCCATAGCTAATATGTTCTCAACTATCTCGTTTCTTTAATCGAAGATATAAAGTGTAAACTGTGGAAGATGACACAACATGAAAATATTCGGCTATCAAACTGGCCCCGAGTCAGTATGGAGCCGAAAAACCCATTATGGTTGACTTCGACCTCCCGCGGATTACACAATTTGAGCTAAATTCTCTGTCCTTTTTGCTTTGAATGCAACAATTTCAAGATGTTATTGGGAAATGGCTACATTATGGGTGACGAAATCGAGAAAAAGTATCTAAAAATAGCTGAGAGAAAGTTTTATGGTTGGAAGAAAATGTTCCAGAAGCAACAGGTGCTTGAAGGCTCGAAACATGGACTTTACGAGGTTTAAAGTGAAAGATAAGTTAAAACGGGTACAACACGGGCTGTGACTGAAGTAATCTTGAGTTATGCAATTTCAATATTTCTGATAATTTCTTATGTAAGACCATTCCCGACTTACTTGTTTAGTTGAGGTGATAAAATATTTAAAACCAAAAGCGCCAGCA
Source organism: Leptarthrus brevirostris (assembly GCA_964036015.1). Lineage (NCBI taxonomy): Eukaryota > Metazoa > Arthropoda > Insecta > Diptera > Asilidae > Leptarthrus > Leptarthrus brevirostris. The sequence goes on along the minus strand of OZ038372.1, from coordinate 113,594,542 downwards.
AAAAGTTGTAAAATATTCGAACTGCACGAAGGCAGTTTTCTCATTTTTTTCGCCTCAACGACTCCCTACTCCTCTTTTTAACTGAAACCATAAACCAAAATGAATTTGTCATTTAGTTGCGATCGCAAGCATGCGAATTTTTAGATTAATTAAAACAATCGCCAGTGAAACAAGTTGCAAGTAAAGGTGCTAAAAATAAATAAACAAGCCTGCAGTACTCCAACTACTAAACCACCATTGCTACGATATCACGAAGCTCGACTTAATAAAATTCTCCGCACCTTTGCAGTTTTCCTTTCTCCAAGAACTAGTGGCTTACGGCAAAACACTTTCGAGTGCAATGCTGATGTTAGCCAATCGAGTAAGCAATTCTTAGCATCGATCTTATAATAATAATTATTGTTATTAGCGGTCCCCCGTTACATGCAACGTTGATTATCTGCGTTCCATTTGTGATTCAGCGCACGGCTCCCTGGCCGCTAACGTTACTCAAACACAATCCGTGATATGTTTATCAATAACGGCAAATTGATTCACCTGGGAATGTAAATTATGAATTGTATGAATGGATTATGTGACTTTTTTACAATTGGCGGGCTTACATGTGAAAAGCAGATGGTTGTTGCATAATGGAACAATTTTACCTTGATCTTGACTTGACGTGAGACTTTGGGTGGGGGATCATTGGGCTCAGGCTTGAACTGCAAATAAAAAATTTAGCTGAACATTGCTAAAGGTTGAATCATATAGTTGCAGTGCAGAGCTATATACAGGGTGTTTCAGATCTGACGTGCCAAAATTAGTGGGGTGATACATCTCAACTAGGCACAAAAACATTGATTGGCAGGGGGGGGGGGGGGAATCTCAAGCGTTTGGGAGTTACAAGGTGATTCATAAATATCAGTTTTTCATGGTATGCACACTACTCTTTTATTTTTACCTTTTGATCTACCCAACACAGCCACATCAAACAAACGCTAAAAAACAAGGATGCTAATAACCCTTCCAAAAATGTCAACACTACTGATCTAACTCCTACCCTACCATTTCGCGTACAGTCACTTCCACAAGTGAACAAAATGGTTTGCAATTACCCAAAGTTCAGCATTTTCCCAAATTTTATCCGAAATTCATGTAATTAGTACACCTCTTTTTTATTTTTATTAGATTTCCCATCTTATTACCTTTCCAAAAACGTGCAACGTGTCCACGTTGAGAAAATATGTAGAAATTTATACGTAGAAATCCTATCCGAGAGTAATATAAAAATCAAAGAAATTAAACTCAAATTAATTCTAAAATGCTTTTTATTGAATTTAAAAATAATTACAATTAATCTTGATTAGTAACAAAAGCAGTTAAAAATGTCCACCGCCACTTTGGATGCATGCCAACAATCTCCTTCTAAGTCCCTGTTTAAGGTGTACTGCATCCAGCCTCTCCCGTATTTTCGTCGCCGCATTCCCCATTCTGCTAACTAAATCCATAATTTTAACAGGGCTTGAATAAACTTCATCCTTCATTGTTTCCCATAAGAAAAAGTCCAATGGAGTAAGATCTGGAGATCTACCAGGCTAAAGAATCAGTGCACCTCCTCCAATCCAGCGGTTAGGAAATTTTTCCTTAGTATTTCCTTCACAATGTTAGCCATATGCGCTGGTACTCCATCGTGTTGGTGAATCATTCTCCTAAGATTATCCATAGGGTTCACCCCTATTAGATCTGGCAGTGTATTGTCCAAAAAATCTGCATAAATAGCACTAGAAATCACTTGCGGCAAAATGAATGGTCCTAGCAAATGGTTGCCGATGATACCAGTTCAAACATTGACATTGAATCTCTGCTGGAATGAGGTCACCTTTGCCCTGTGTGGGTTAGTGTTCGAGCAGGTATGGAGGTTATGGTAGTTCGTGATATAACTCCTGGTGAATTGACATTCATCTGTCAACAGAATTCGGTCCAGCTCTGTCGTCAATTCGCGTTCCAGAAGCCAAGTGCTAAATTCCAGTCTTCTCTCGGAATCTCCTTCCAGTAGTCCTTGGGTTGGGTGATGATGATATGGACGTAATCCCTCTCGCTGAATGACCCTCCAAACCTTAGATGACGACACTCGTCTCAGGGTCCTGCCTCACGATGATGATTATTTGGTGCTCGACGTCCGCAGAAGTTCCCGAAGTTTCGGGTCGTGTCTCCATGTCGTGTGAAGTTACACTTCCTCTTTCTCTTAGCCTTTGGAAAGCCCATGTAAATACCCCTCTTTGGGGTGCTCGCCGCTTAGGGAATCTCCTTTGATATTCCACTACAGCCGCGGATAGTTTAAAAAAGAAATTGAACCGACTTCACAAAAAGCGCTAAAAGGCATAAAATAATTTTTAATTTTATATCTATTACGACATTTTGAAGTCGGTGCAAATCAAACAACTACAACAAAAGTATTTAATCGTCATTTCTTATGATCCCGTGAGCTGAAACGTTCAGGTGGTATTATGTATTATTTTCAATTGTGGTTCTGTAGTTGTTTTATGTGTTTACTTTGCACCGACTTCAAACTGTCGTAATAGATATAAAATTAAAAATGATTTTATGTGTTTAGCGCTTTTTGTGAAGTCGGTGCAACTTTTTTTTAAAAACTATTTTATTTTTCACTTTTTAGTGTCTTCTACTCTATAAAACGAAGAAAGAACCATCCAAATCGGTCCATGCGTTAAAAAGTTAGGTTTAACCCCCTACCCCACCTCCATCCCGTTAAAATGTTTTTTCTCATGGTATCAATCAAGCAACATACTCTTCCGAACAGAAAAGGAATCATTGAAATCGGTCCACGCGTTACGAAGTTACTACCCCTCCTCCTCCCCCACCACCACAACCATAGGACCAAATTATTTTCCTATTAGCAATAGGGGGATCATACTCTATACAAGAGCAAAAGAACCATCCAAACCGGTCAACGCATTACTAAGTTAGGTGCCCCCCCCCTCACTCCCCTCACCCGCACACCCCCAAAATTTTTATCTCGTGGTATCAACCAGGGAGCATACTCTACCCAACAGAAAAAGAATTATCTAAATCGGTCCACGCGTTACGAAGTTAGACTACTCCTCCCCCGCCCCCCCCCCCACCCCACAGTAATTTTCACACGCTTGTTATTGTGTTATAACGACAGTACAGTGTATGGCAAAAAAAAATAAAACAAATAAAATACCTAGTAAACCACGTGAAATACTCGTAGATTCAACGTCGAATTGCTTCGTAACTCTACGTCGAAAATAAGTTGTGATTTGTATAGGCGTCATTCATATTAGTTTACGGGGAATTGTCACATCAACTCCAAATGGAGCATGGGTACACTTCCTGCTGGGTACTCGCTAAAAATGTCTCCTTAATATAATTTTACCAAAATGTTTAAACAACAAACTATTAAAATTTTGACTAATTATAACTATTTTCGATCACAAAATAAGTACGACTTGAGTAACACAAAATTGTGTCCACTTTGAAATTACAGGAAGGAGGAACTAATTGTAAATTTTCCACCGACTTTCCATGGTTACTGACTTTCTACGCTTTTTAGAAAAATGGTTTTTAAAAAAATAAAACAAGTTAATCCAATGATGAATGATATTGGATCAATTCTTTTAGTAGGAATTACATAGAACTTTTTTCATCAAAGAGTTTAGCAGAATTAATAATTTATCAGATAGTGTAGAGCGATCTGCTGTACCATTTGTAACTCCTCAAGTACCGAGTGAATATGACACTTATAGGTATAATATGTTTCGTAACAATTCAAGCGGTAAACCGCTATCTTTCAGATAAATCAGCTATTTCAAAATAAACTTTAAGACTTTCCTTTTTATTGCTGGTTCAACTGTTAGCGTTTGCGACTGTTCCATGCATATCTATTAAACTATGACGCGGTATCTCTATGATTTTACTATATGTATAGATAAGGAAAAACAATGTAACTAGTTGCAATTTCCTTGCCTTTGTTTAAAAAAAGTAAATCCTACCACCTCCATGATGTCTTGTGAAAAAGGTAATAATTTTTTTTTATTTACGTTTTTCATTTCCAGACCTGCTAACTTTCCAGATGCTTGATTAAGCGACATGTGTTATAACAAGTAATATCTCGGATGACAATCTACAAGCTTATTCTTTATTTTTGTTGCACCCTGGTTCGATGTTAAAAGCGACATTTAATGAATTTAAAAACGCAAAGATCCTTTGAGTATACAATATTCTGTCTCTCTAGTGCCCGTAACCCCTTGTGGAGCACGGGGCGGGTGAAGAACTTTACTCGATTCGAAGCAACGATTGTAAGTGGACCTACAATTTCAAGATTGCGAACCACAGGAATTTCCTCTGCAACCCCCTTGTTGTCAGCAGAAAACAACTATGAGTCGCTGCCGGTGGTATTGGAACCTGGGACCTCCGGATCGGTAGGTCTACACGTTATCACTTTCTCTACCGACGCCATCGGTATATCGTTTCTCGTGATAAGAAAAATGGAAAAGGAAGCCTTAAATGAACTGAATTTTGTGGAAGTATTGAAGGAGGCTGAAACATTTTTTCTCGCTACAATAAAAGCTTCTCTTATATCTCTAGCCCAGCCATGTACCATGCGCCATCGAAAGGTCTTTCTCTATATTGCGGCGTTTCAAAACGTGGATTAATCGATAATGACTAAAAACATCCTGAAAGGTCTCTGTATTATATGATCAGCGTACATAGAAAATGGGTCCTTGAAAATAAATACAAATTTAAGATTGATATTTTTGGAAAATTTGCCGCGGAAGTTCCAAGTCGCTCAGTTTTTAATTGAACTTTTATTATTTTTTACTTTTAATTACTTCTTTATTGTTATAAAATATTAACACATAAATAAAAAAAATGTATATAAACAAAAGATTAATTTTGAATTTGAATCTTTGCGCTTATAAAGTGCTCCTGTTCCACGTATCATTGTTCCACCCCACTAAACCCTCTGCTTATGGTGTCTGCTATTGTTCATATGAACCTGTCACTTGCCATAATTGATATTTCATCGGCATAACTCACATTGTGTATGCCCTTTTCATGAAGTTTGCGTAGTAATGAGTCGAAAGTAATGTTTAACAGAATGGGAAATAATATTCCTGCCCATGGCAATCCTTTGCCTACCCTCCCACCTAGTTTCGATTTTCCTTTATGGATATTTTCTGCTCTCGTCTTTAACATATTGCTAATCCATCTCTTCACGGTAGGATTAGCTCCACGTCCGATAAGAGCACCCTTCAGCTTTTCGAAATCTATATTATCCATTATGATCACTTTACTAGTAAGCTTCTCTCGCACCATTTGGTGGAGTGCGTCGCGGTAGATCTACCAGGGCAAAAAGCGTACTGGTTGCAGCATATCGTATCTCTCGAATACCGTCCCTTCGAAATGATACACCACGATCCCTTCAATTGTTTTCAACAGAAAGGACGTCAGGATAACAGGTCTAAAAAACCCCGTATAGTCTTTCTTTCCGGGTTTTGGTAGAAATAAGATTTCATCCTTTCTCCTCGAAATCGGGGCGTACCCTATTGCTAACGATGCGATGTATATGCCCCTCAGTATTGGTGCAACCATTTCACTGCCCCACTTAAGTACAACTGGGAATATACCTAATCGCGCTGCCTTGAATGATTCAAACGACTTAATAGATCGCCTGCCCCCTCAAGAGACACTATCCTTTCCACCTCCAACCGATCCATAGCATTGGTCCCCTGTTTCCTCAGAGGCCACGACATCTCAAATCTGTAGCTTCCAGGAAAGTGAGCTTCTAGTGGAATTTAGTTTGTTTCGTCCAAGGTCTCTATCATCTTTCGTCCTCTCTCAAACCAGTCCGAATCCGGAGACCGGATCATTTAGAACCATATTCTGAAGTCGATAGATATCAGATATATTATATTTCTCGTATTCGAGCAGAAGTCAATCCATGACTCCTTCTTCTTTCTTTTAAGGCTTTGTATCTGCCCCAAGCTTTCATGTCCTGGCTTCTCATTGCTCGAGCCTTTCTGCTCTCCTTCTTCAGTGCTTCCAGCTCCCTATCCGACCAAGGGGTTGGGTCCTGTTCTACCACTTCAGCTGGAGTGCAGGCTTTGCGATACGCCTCTTCGACAGTCTTCTATAAAGTCTAAAACTGTGTCTCTACGTGCACTGTATTTCTCGGTATCCCAGGCGTCTATGCCGTCAGTTTTTCCTTAGCACATCTCGATACTTCTGACTGTTGTTAGCGTCATCACATCAACCGCTCTCCAGTCGAGCACTCTATCCAATTGCTAAGTATTGCTAAGTGTTACGTTGATATCCTGCTTTTTTTTTACGATGTGGCCAAATCCTAGGGGACAACCCTTTGATGCGTCAGCATGGTTTTGGCCGAAAGGGAATTATGGTAAGGGAAGTGAGGAAACTTGAGTCTTTTTTGCATTGCTGCGAGCTAGACAACAGCCCAGAGACGGAGTGGATTATTTTTATTTCTTAATAAAAGCTCACGGTCATCTGGTCTCGAACCCGGGACCCATAGCATGTTGGTCTTGCCGCTCAACGCATTGATCCAACTCCGTCTCCATCCGTCTCCGTGCTTACGTCTATTATCCACGAAAGTTGGTTCGGTAACTCTATTTAAAATAGCTAAGTTGCTTTTTACCGCGGATTCAAGTATATGTTCGCCTCACACTGTGTTTTGGTCATGTGCATCACAACCTAATACCACAGATTACTATTACTAGATAAACGTCTTCGAACAAAGTAGTGAACATTTTTTGGTTGCTTTTATATATTTCCCGCATCGGGCAACCCTGCGGTCAGAACTAAAAATTTGTTTTCCGGGAAAGTTTGTGGGTATGAGACAAGTATACTTTGTTATGTGCATTTACAAATGTCAAATGTACTTCACTCATTAAAAGATCAGAATACATTGACAGTTTGAATGTTTCTTACGCTCACAAGTAACTATCTCAGTCATGTAATTCACATGAATTCTTTTTATTGCTGGTACTTTTTGGTACATTTTCTCTTCGACAAGATTCGGTGGTACTTTTTTGAGAGAAGGCTGTGATTCTCTCCGGATGAGAACAGAAGTTTGACAGGAGTAAGTGATTATCTCAAATAATTTTGACAGGAGTAAATGACTGCACACTACCTCTACTCTTTATTTGCATGTATATTCTTATGACCTTAAAAGCTGGATATATTTCGTTTTACTGTGGTGCCAGTGTTACTTTTTCAAATTAGCTGGGTAATTTAGGGAGCCGGTTATCTAGTAGTAAGTAATCTTTGCTAATACTATCTTCTCATTTGTGTTTTTGCAGTACTCCAACATGGTCTACATATTCCTATCCCGGTGAATCATATGGTAGATAACCTGAGGCAGAAACACGCGTACCCGAACCGGAACCACTGTAAGGTGTGGGGTACTGAGTAGTCGCAGCAGCATTGCCTGAACTCCTCGTCTGACTAGAATGCAGCATCTATGATTATTGTGCTATCTGATTTTACATAGTATGCATTAGCAATACGCTCTGAGAGCCCTCTTATTCTTATCCTAAATATTCAGCATATCCTGAATATCCTACAGCAGCGCTGCTTTGTCCAGCTTCTCTTCCACAAAACAGCGCAACATCATATCTGTTCACAGTACGGGCGGAGAACATACTCTACCCAACAAGTTTTGCCCGGTCATACATAAGAAAACAATCCGCTTCAAACTTAGAGCTTTATAGTTTGTGGGAAGTCTATTAAAATGTCAATATTTTCGGGCTTTTATCTGAAGTTTGGAATTTCTTAGAAGTGAAGTAAGTGTGAGGAAAAAAGTTATTCAAATGAATAAATAAATATAACAAAATTCCAATTTAAGATAAAATTCTCTGATAATGAACAATGCCAAGAAATTAAAACAGAAACAGAAATGAAAACAAAAATTGATCTGGTGGCAGTGCAAACATCGCGTTGGAATTTAACCTCGACTGGCAACGCCACGAGCGTACTGACAAAAGTGAAGATTAGCGACTGTTTTGCATTAACTCATTCGATTTTCCCGCAAGACAACCGATCTGAATTTGTGTAGGAACGCCGAGCAGAGCCAAGTACTGTACTGAGGTTAATTGCAGTCTGCTCCTGCATCTGCAGATCTAATTATTTCCCAACTAGCGTTTTCCACACTAGCGAAGCGAAAATGTTTTTTTTAGCAAATTTCTCTGATCGATTTCAGCTGGGAGCATTGGTTTCTTGCGTCGCGTCACTTCGCCGTCGTAATTTTCCAGCCCGGCAGCTGCTCTGCTTTTATAAGGCTATCAATTCTAAGAATCAGCTCGATTGCACAAATAAAAATATCATCGGATACCTTCGAGCAAACCTCGCCTGATGATAAGGTTTTCCTCTACGTAGAATATCAGAAGTTATTATTTCTTACTACTTCGAACTATACTCAAATCCAACTCCTTCTGGTCTATCAAATTGTAGTTTTGTCCTAATTAAAATACCGAAACCAAACTGCGCCAAGTTTCAACCTAAACAATGGAATTAAATTGTCCGTGGTAATTAGAGATAGAGAATCCGCCAAATCGGTTGCGAAACGTTCTGTTCACGTGCCTGATTCACTTCCAACCAATGAATTCGCTTATTGAAAACCAGAGCGTGAAAACAAAGCTCAAGGTAGTCATCATATTCAAACACCATCGCGGCTAGTTTCGCTTTGCCAGGCAGGTTTGTATGCGAGCGCAGTAATACTATATTCTTGGTAGTCAGAGTTTCGTTTGTTCAATTAACTGCCGTAAATTTGTGTACATACCTAGTTCCTACCTGCTAACTTTGTCCGGTGCTGGTGGTATGTGCAACAAATATGCACTTTGCGCAAGGTGTTAATTAGTTTCACCTGCCAGCCGCATATTAAATAAGGTATTTGTGGTGGTGTAATTGCAAAGGTATTTATTATCTTAATAACCTAAAAAGTATTTCTTTAAACTTTTCTTTCACTTCTTTTTTTGTGTGTTTTTGCCTTGCCTAGTGCTAACTGCTAGCAGTTTAGTGCAACAAAAGACTCACCGGAATGAGTAATCCAACCTGAACTTGTATCCGATTTCGACCTTCAAAAAATCACTTGACGAGTTTGTTTTTTGTTGTAACAACTTTCTTCTTTTTTTTTGCAGGCAAATGTGCGGCGCCGCTATACCTTCATGACCGCGAGCAATTTGAATTTTAAAGGTAAGTTCAGGGAAATTTTTTAAGTGTTTTCTGTTAATGAATTCATTGTTGCCCTCTCGATTTTTTTTTATTGAAACTGGCCCCAAATATCTGATGAAAGGGTTTCGGCCTTGCTGGAATACAAATATGTTGCGTAGCCATGCGAAGGATTGGGCAGTTTAGTATAGGACAATTTATTTTTGGAAATTTCCATCGATCTTAACCGTATGGAATCTGTAAAGGAATTTTTACGGCACATCAAAAGAAAGGATATTAATGTACCTTTAAATTGTATTTGGGCTTAACCGCTTATTAAATGCATGTGAGGTAGGCTTATAAGACAGTTCATAATATGTATGTATGTTTGTTTAGTTGGTTTAAGGCGGGCACCTCCTCCAGAAATTAATTCATTTACTACTTAAAAAATATATTTTCAAAGTTTTAAGTCTAAAAAGTCCATAAACAGTCACGGAAGTGATAGGCTCCAAAAGTACCGAGGGCAGATTAAACTCTACAAGAACGAAAACTTTAATCGCGTTTTTCTCGAAACGTATTTTTTGTCGCCCCGTGGAATATAACTTAAAAAGTAATAAAGCAATTAACTTGAAATATTGCACAGATATTCTTTAACTTATTGGCCTTTGCACAAACCTAATATTTTTTATAAACTGTTATAATAAATATTGTTTTTAACGATTTGTTTATAAACAAAAAAGACTTTTTTTTGCCCTAAAATTTTTATTTGTTATTTATTTTTTGTTAAATGTAGGTTCATGCAAAGTGGAATGACTTATTTTAATGAAAATAATAATAATAATTTGGATCGTTGATTTCAGTTCACTACAAGAACCTAGGCGTTCCACGGCGCAAACTCGAGTCAAGTTTGATCAGCTGTATCGCCGCCATTTTGTTTTTTTCACTAATGAAAAAATTTGTGTATATACATTTAATCGTCAAAATTACAGTACTGTGAAAATTTTTAGGACCACTTAAATCTGCGAATAAAGAGCTAAAGGAAAGGCCCTTACTCGTAAAAGTCGTATATGTGAATGAAGCAAAAAGCTTTTAGGCGAAGTGGAAGAGATGTGGGGGGAATTGTAGATTCGTCAATAAGAATAAGGAACCTGAGCTGTCATTTAATTGGAAATTTATTTTCCGATATCGAAAGTCATGAAATTGTGCAGTGAAATAGATTTTTTGAACATAATTAGTTGTAAAAAACATTTAAAAAGTGTGTGAAACAAACTATATTAAGTTGTGTAGTGCCAAACTGTGGAAATAAATTCCTTTGCCGACTGCCGGGAACATCTTTTTCGTTAAATTTTTTAATGTAAATGTTAAGATAGCTCCATAGTAACACAACAAAAGCAAGTTCTAATGAAGATTCAGTCAGAACAGAAGAAAAAATTAAATATTATTGTTGTTTACAAGTTGTGTTCTTCTTGCAGTAAGTAGCGTATTTTGGTGCAGAGACGTCGTAAATATTCGGTTTTGAGAGGCCAATAAATTATCAAAATTAATTAATAATTGTTTAAAGCGTTTAAAATAATTAAATTTTTGTTATAGATTCCCAAGAGTAAAATATATAAATGTCATATGGAATTGGTTAAATATTTTTTTAATTCTCAATAAAAAAGAAAATTTGAAAATACTAATTATCCAAAGAATTTAAGAATAAACCCCCACTTGAAAGAAAAAATTGTACTACAGTGCGTTTCATAATTATAGCACACCTACCAACTTCATGCAATTTAAGCGAAATTTTGGAGGAGGTTCCGTAATGTTATGTGGAGCTTTTTGCGTAGATGGAAATACAATTAGTTTTATCAAAAATGAAAAGCTGCGGCTACATAAACGTGCTACAATGCAGTATTTCACTATTTTTGCGAAGAAATTCAGGAAAAGAGTTTACTTTCCAGCAGAAGAACGCAAGTATACACAAAGCCACCAAACAAAATACTGGTTAAGGGAAAATAACATTAAGGTGTTGGACTGGCCGGCCTGCTCGCTGGACCTTAACCCAATAGAAAATATTTGGGGCATTCTCTTAAGAGCCCTTTATGCCAATAATCGGCACTACGATTCGATATCTGAGCTTAAAACTGCAATTTCGAAGGAGTGGAACGCGTTGGATCAAAATTTGTTCAAATTGATGGCTGAGTCAATGAAAAAAAGAATTTTTGAATGCATAAAAGCTCAGGGCAGTGTAACTAGATATTAAATATTGTTTTCTATCACAATTGCAAAAATAAAGTTGAATTTTGTTTCGTTTTTTTTAAATGTGCTATAATTATGAAAATCGAAAAGAAGAGCTAAAATTGCAGTGTCTCACTTCTTATAACAGTACTATGGAATAATCGAAACATTTAAAAAAAAATTATTTTTTCTCAGAGCGGAAGAGGGAGAATTTATTCTAGCACAAGCTGTTTTGTGCCAATGTGCAAAACCAAAAAATTATCGCTTAAATTGCATGAAGTTGGTAGGTGTGCTATAATTATGAAACGGACTGTACTGCCATGATGAATATGTGCGTGTGGTGGAAAGTGTTTCAGTATTTGTGTAATGCTTCACGACATTTTGCGTTGAGCCTTTCCTTCAGTTCTTTATTCGTAGACTTAAATGCTTCGGGAAATTTTATTTTTTCAAAGCTCGTTTTTCCTTTGATGGACAGAGGGGGGGAAGTCAATAGGGGGCAAGTAATAATCTTTGAAGTGTTTTTTTAGATTTTACATAATTTTATTTAAATTTAATGATTTATAAAAAAATATAACAATTTAATTTTAAAAACCATTGTGAATAATTCTTTGAAAAAATAAAATTTCCCGAAGCATTTAAGTGGTCCTAAAAATTTTCACAGTACTGTATTATGTAATTTCATTCATAGCAATAAATTCTTTCATTTTTTTGTAAAAAATTATTGAAAACCTGTTGTCTGGCGGACGTTCCCCGCTTAAGTTCATGTTCACCACGAACTTGATAGGGTCATGACCTAATAAGTACTAAAGAAGTGTCGTTTGAATGCCACCTAACTTCTGAAGCTCGATTATTTTATTTTGTGCACGCATTCCATTCGGATTGTGTGAAAACCACATTACCTTTTTTTTTGAGATTGTCATAGATATATTCTCCTTGAGTTCTTTTCCTGGCGCAAGCTAAAAGGTAAAAGATGGTTTACTTTTCGGATTGACAGTATATGTTATAGGATCCATTCTACAGATGTGCATACCACGGTGCACGGTAGCTTTTACAATAGCAACTATGGACCCGAAAAGAAAATGGTTTTTTTTAAAAAAGAATCGACTTCACAAAAAGCGCTAAAAAGCATAAAATAATTTTTAATTTTATATCTATTACGACATTTCGTAGTCGGTGCAAATTAAACAAACCAAACAACTACAACAAAAGTATTTAATCGTCTTTCCTTATGATCTCGTGAGCTGAAACGTTTAGGTAGTTTTATACTATCGTCGATTGTGGTTGGGTTTCGTATTCAAGGAATCATCGTAGTCACTCTAGGTACAAAATTGTTACCATTTATCAATCAGGAAACGTATTCTGTACAAGAGAATCAAAATCATCAAAATCGGTCTATGCCACAGTCACAGTTTTTGTCAAAATACAAATAGGTAATTTATGCATTCAGAATCATCTAAATAACTTCACGCGTTACAAAGTTTCGTTGCACCTCCCCCCACCCTAACCTTGGGTAAAGATTTTTCCATATAGCAGCAAAGGGGGATGGGGATCTTACCGAACACAACTAAAAAGAATTTTTCAAAGAGGTATGTGCATTAAGAAATTGGATAAGGCTCTCTCCACTCACCACCTCACCTCATAAATTTTTGTCGTCGTACCAGTGGGGCAACATATTCTACACGTCAAAAAAAGTATCATCAAAATCGGTCGACACATTGGGGAATCACACTATTCAACAAGGAAAGAGTTATCTAAATCGGTCCACGCATTACGAAGTTAGGTTTCATTATACCCGGTCATTCATAAAAAAATCATAAAAAAAACAATACATGTCGAACTAGAACCTTGTTGTTTTTGGGAAGTCGGTTAATAAGCAGTTCGCTTGTACAGTTTCTACAATATTTATCCAAGCCAGATTGCCTGGATATGGCACAGGTCGTAAAGGCATTCTGCCTCGCTCTTACCATTGGAAATTTTTTAGATAATGGAAAGGGTGGTTCGGGGTGGTCCCCACTTCACTATCCGCCTTAAATATCGCTGCGGTCGACTCCTATAAAAAGATATACCTCATAAACGTGTATATTTGATCTAAATATGGGAATATTTCAATCCCTATTTAAGGTGGGTACTTGTTTTTCATTACCCTTATACGGTTCCTTTTTTAAATGTGACAAGTTTTGTCTGAAAAATGTGCTGCTATAGTCTCTATCTAAGGAGATATTCGTGTGGTGGTTTTAAATTTGGTGGTCCAGTTTAAGGGGGGGGGGGTATGGTGGATACTGAAGGAGGGCCACACCGCATGTCCTGCGGGTAGATCATTAACTAGACAATTACCCAGAGGCATTCCTAACAAGGTCATCAGCTATCTCATTAATTGTCATGTTCCTATACTTTTCATAGCTCTCGCAAATTTCTCGGTACCCTGGCAATAATACCAATCGAATAAAGCGCGTGGAAGATGAGACTACTTTAGGAATTTGTTCGACATATCAAGAAAAGGTTTATTATAACGCGATTTGAACCATTTCATTCTACAAATATTTAATTTTAACAAATATATTTCTTTATAAAAAATATATTAAAAAAGTAGTTGTGTGTGCCCGGCTTCGCTCGAACTTTTGGTGAGTGCCGTTTCCGATTACATGTCGCTCCCTTTCCACATCCACCTCTAGGAGTGCTAGATGCCTCTTAACCACATAGTATCCAATGACATTTAGAATGCAATTGTTCATCTCAATGATGCCGAAAACTATAAATTCGACTTTAACATCGGGCTATTGTAATTATTTTTTTTGTCCCTTCCTTCCTACTCCCACGCGGGGGGATGTCTTACTATCGCAGTATCTCAAGGTATTAGGAGTGTCATTATTCGACTTAGCGACACCGAATACTATGGATTCTCACACTAATATCGGTCGGCTTTGATTATTTGTAAATGTCACTTTCTTCCCAACTTCATCCCTAGGGGGTCTCTTATCACCAAATTATTTAACGGCATCCGGAATGTCATTATTCATCTTACGAAAAGTATGGATTCCACATTAATATCGGTCGTTTCGATTATTTGTAGCGTAAACTGAACCCTTCTCTGAAAGTCCTATCGTATTAGGGGTTTCAAAAATATTCAACTACTATTTACTTTTCAGCCGGTACACAAAATGCGGTAACTTCTTAAATAATTAAGATAACGCGAAATCCTTTTAGGGTCGTAATCTTAAAATTGTAAACAAAAAAGATTAATTTTTGGACCTTTTCTACCAGAACCTGGCCTTAATGTGAGCGTGACTAACATTAAATATAGCAATGCTCTGTTTCTGCACATATTTTCTCGTAAGCGTCGAACAGACCTTTAGAATCGCATGTACCTCCGCCTGGAAGACGCTGCCCTGTAGGCAATACAATTCCAATATGTTCAATGTTGAAATGAGAGAATACTCTTTCTGTCTCAACACTCCATTTTTGGTATTGTAAACAGTACGTATCAAATCTTTCTATTACATCAGTGTTTTTCTAACAAACGACTTGATGTAATTTTTACACTGGTACTTTTATTGAAGTTATGGGTGAACTAAAGTAGGCTAAGGAGATCGCATATATCTCTCTCGGTAGCAGGTCAACGATTTTACTATGGTTATACTACCTAGGAAGCCTGCATCCAGATTCCCTGAGCCTACATGACGACTGATGAATTGGGTATGAAATCCCAAAATACAAAATCCCGAATGCAAAATACAACCTATCCCCGAATACAAAATCCTGAAATATAAACTCACACGGAACACAAAATCCCGCATCTCGGGAATGACATATTTTTAAATCCATGCATGATTTGACTTCATAAAAGCATGCATATATATTGAAAATATGGCATTTCCAGCGTCGAAGAAATTGTGATTATTTGATTAGGTGACTCCACTCGAATTATTTTTGTTTTCCTTTAACAAAGTATTTTAGGAAGATTTTATGTGCAAGGAAATATTTGTACGACAAATTTACAATTTTCCTTCTTCAAATATTCTTTTTTAACAATCATACATTTTCCGAGCCATCTCATGATTTTTAAATTCCCCAAAGTGTAAACAAACACTTTCCAAACCATGACGAGGGTCTCTAATGACTTCCAAACCGAATCATGTTTTTCGCAAACTTCAAGTGCGATTATCTCGCGAACCATTTCAAAGAGACCGCCGCGAATTTATTTCAGATCTTGACATTGTACTTTCCCGGCACGCCATACCAATCATAAGAAAACGAACAGTCATTAATGGACAAAAAGTCGGTCCATTTAAAGTTGAAGACGAAGTCGCTAAGCAAAGAAGGAGATGCGTCGGCAGTGTCGAAACGCATGATGTGAGTGCAGGATGATGACAGGATGTAGGAACCAAGGGCGTCAGGCATCTCCTCATAATTGTACCGCCTGGATCGGACGAAACCACTACATCCAAAATTCTACTCGATTGCAAAGAGTACAGAGTATGTTGACGAACAGATCTGTATGAGCGTATAAGACCATCAGCGTTAGGAGAAGGTACCCATTATATGGCAGGAAAATGACGATTTCATCCGTGGGAAGCAGGATGTCAGACAAACAGCGAGCAGTTCGTATATTGCGGAGGTGTCAGAAATATTTCGCAACATCTGACTTAGCGCTAATCGACGTTTCCCCCAGGCATAGTATTAAGTAATTCCCCTATCTAGGTTGAAGACAGACAAGTCGCACACACTTGCTATTACTTTACTCTTCTATTGCTACCTCAATGGTTATTATTCTAGGAAAATTGTTAGCCTGGCTCCATGTAGAACCCTCCATTCGCGCACTAATCGGGTCTCAAAACGCTCTCATCCATGGCTATATTTTACAAACCACTTGTATCTTGAAGCTGTGCGAAGCTGGCCCCCAAAATTTAATAATTGAAAATTTTAATACTGTATTTGATTGACCACCTTGTGACCATTTTTGACCAGCAGTAATTTTGAGTAATCACCCTCCAGTCACGAAATATGCGAAAAAAATGTTTTCAAGGTCATCATCACTGCTGCCCTCAAATGTTATATTTACTCCTTTTATTACTGGGAAGGATTGACAACTTTTCACCACCAATTAAATTTTTGTCCAACCCGAAAAAAATTCGCTATAAATTATATAAAAAAAATTCTCAGAATATTTTTCCAAACCGGCAATTCGAGTTTGACGGGGCGGTCAAACGTCGAAATCTCTTTAGATAAGTGCCCTTGTATGTTTAGAATACGCACCCACTGCTTCCGATGGTTGACCAATTAAAAAAAATTCTGAATCGCAAAAGAAATTGTGCTTTTCGTGTTGCCATTGGAGTAGTGGCCAAAACTAAAGAAAATATTACAATTGATATTAAAAAAATGTCGAAGGACGACCAGAAAAACTGTCGCAGAAACCAAAAGGGTAGCTATACGAATGATTGTCACCGGAGCCGTGGACAATGCGTCCGATGTAAATAATATCTTAAGAACTACATTAGACACAAACGTGTCCAACAAAAGTGTTTGCAGAACCCTTAGAAAATGTGGTCTTAAAGCTAGGGCGAAGGCTAAAAAACCCCTGCTGACTGATCGAAAATAGCGTCTAGAGTTTTCTCGCTTGCATAAAAATCGTACGTTCGAGCGTGAGGAAACACGTTATTTGGTCAGACGAAACCAAAATAAATCGATTGGGATCAGATGGCCGCATTTGGACATGGATTGATAAAAAAATTGGGTTTACAAGAGCGAAATATTCAGCAAACTCTGAAATTCGGTGGAGGATTGGTTATGATATGGGGCTGTTTTTGTGGTGGAAGGTTGGGAAAATGTCGAAAAATTGATGGGATAATGCAAGCCACAGATAACATATCCATATTAGAAGATAGCCTATTGCCAAGCTTCGAAAATTCGGTTGCGATCTCACATTCATGCGGGGTAATGATCCAAAGCTACAGCCAAAATAACGCCTCCGAATTCTCCAGACCTTAACCCCATAGAACACCTTTGGGGTTATATAAAAAGAAAGTTAATCCTCTCAAACCTACTCCAGCGAATAACGAGAACCTCTGGCGAGCTGTCAAGAAAATATGGGACGAAGTGGACGAAGATTATTTATTAAAATTAGTACAAAGTATGCCTAAACGCATTGCTGCTGTGCTAAAAGCAAAAAAAGGAGGTCATACGAAACATTAATACGAAACATACATTTAATGGATGTTCACCTGCGACACAACTGTTCACAGGAACTTTAATCGAAAATGTTTTCGATTTTCTCTTTCATCAACCCGTTTTTATCTATGAACTATGAAAATGTTTGATTATATCGTAATAAATTTAGTATAAAACTTTCATCACATTTTCTTTCACGTAGCATTCTTTAATTAAAGATATTCACCGATATCAATGTAATGTGAACAGTTTTATCCCTCGCTGTATATACCAAATTTTTTTTTTAATTTTGACAGTTGGTCAAACATCAAAAGCAGTTATTGTCTATTCTAAACCTAGAAATTCACTCATCTACTCGACTTTTAGCTGTACACTATACACTTTTACCTTCGACGGTTGGTCAAACGTCGTGGTCTCTATTATAAACAAATAAAGCGATTTCAACGTTTGACCACCCGTTGAATGGCGAATATAGCACTGGAAAACATGCGTTTTAGCCATAAAGCGAATTTATTTCAAATTTTTTAAATTTGACGGTTGGTCAAACGTCGAAAGCAGTTGGTGCATATTATAAACATACGAGGGCATTCATCTAAAGCAATTTTCACGTTTGACTACCCCGTTAAACTCGAATTGCTGGGTTGGAAATATATTATGGGGATTTTATTTTATGGGATATATTTTTCGGGTTGGTCAAAAATGTAATGGGTTGTCAAAAGTGAACAATCGATAGTCAATCCTATGCAGTAATAAAAACGAGTAAACATAACATTTGAATCATTTGGTCAATAGTGGTCACGCAGTGGTTAATCGAATTCAGTATTTCAATTTTGAATTTGGGGGGGGGGGGGGGGTTTGCTTCACACAGCTTGGTTATAGAACCAAAAAACAAAAGATTTAAGGGGGAAGTATTCTGTACGGAGCCCAAAAATGCTTGATTTTTAAATATTTCTATGTGATAAATAATATTTCAAAGAACCTTTTCACTAAAACTATCAAAACATTTATTCATCCGTTATTAAAACAGCCATGTAATTTTAGTCTCTTTCCAATGGTGAGTATTTCTGAGCTCGTAACAGGGTTTAGTACTTCTGACATACTTGTATTCTTTTAGCACCCTCTTCAATCCAAAACGTCAGACGGCTTATACTCGAATTATCGAAATTTTTGAAAATCAGGCGTTTTTTTGCCCTTTTCATTATACTCCCTCCTTCTCTTCGAGTTCCCGTAACCACAACGGGTTGAGGCAAGAGAATAACTTGACCCGATTCCAGACAACGATTGCAAGTACACCTACAATTTAAAGTGGATTCCGAACCTCTGAAATTTTATAGCCTTTTAATCGTAAGCTGCTGTCAGCAGAAAACAAACATTCGATCTCCAGATTGGTAGGCTGACACTTTAAGACTTACTCCACCGACGACTTACTCATATAAAGCAGTTAAAAAAAATAATAACTCTATTCAATCTCGATCTTTTGCGGAGGAGTAAGTACATACTATTAATAGTTTGTATGATTTCCAACTCGTAATACCTTTATATGACTGGGTGATGCATTTTCGCCCTTTTTACAATTTTATTAAATAATTATGCGAAATGTTTTTTAATTCAGAACAAATTAAGCGGTAGTTAGTCCAATAGACAATCATTTAAAATTCGCAAGTTTTAACGCTAACGTTATGAACGTCCATTACGGGCCTGCCTTAGAAGACTCGATAGGTTTCTGATGACTAGTCTTCTTCGGTGGATTATAATCCCTTTGCAATAAATACTAATCAAAATCACTTAATAAACCGTGGAAACTGAAGCCTCTCACAAACGATTATTAACACCTTAACCATGTGTGCAACTAACTAACTTGAAATATGGAAGCTATTTCCGTCTTTCGACAATGTTAAGATAAAAATAGCTACTTCGGGGTTAAGTAAGAACCGCAAGGCAGTCTAACTAATTCCGGAGAAGTCCGCTGGGCAAAAATATGACTTTGGTTCAACTACCTCTTGACGTGCTTCTCTTTGTTTGCTTTTGGTTTTATCAACTCCTTGAAAGGCATTTTGAGGTAAGCCAGTTTTTAAAAAAATTTCAAATAGGTAAGAAAAATCCCGTTAGTTCAGAAGGTATGTATCTATGTTTTGGCCTAGCGAATAACGTCGGTCGTCATGAATACCAAATGAGCAACACTACAACTGCGAGTGGGTGAAGAGCGTGCAAAGTGAATTGACTGTGACTTTTTGTCAGCTGCTTGGGATTGGTATGGGTTCTTCGGTTCGTACAAAAAATTCTTGTTCACGTCTACCTCCGCTCCCAAATCGTGACTGCAGGTTTCACAGGTTTGAAATGAAATTTTTAGCGCTACGTGAAAAGGTAAAAAGCATTCGATAATTTATTAAGTGCACGGCAATTGCTCATATCGATGAGCTTAGTGAGCACTGAGATGGAGACGAAGAAAGACACCTTTTACGGCACGAACAGGTGGAAAGGCTGAATTTGGTGAGGTTTGATTTGACAGTGGTGTAAGATATTGTTACGCGGGTACATGGATCTACTAGAGCCAGAATCAAAGTAAACTGATAACATTTACTGTTTGTTGCTTGAACGGCTGATGGAAAAATTTATAGCATAGAAAATGAAGGGAACGACTTTTATTTTTGGATAGCTATAATGAAGCAAAGGAAACTTACCAGCTACATATTTGGAAAATTTTCATGCGATTTAAATAGAATTTTAGCATGTTGACATCAGTTTTTTTTGCTAGACTTCGAACCAACAAATTTAATTTGAAAGCTCGCAATTCTATTCTACAGAAACAACCTTTATTTGTTGGCCATCTCATTGCTAGTAATCTCTAGGGATTTATAAGTTTACTTGTATTTGCTTAGAAATTAACTAACTATTTCTAAGACTTTACTTTATCCGCAGTCACTTCAATTTTAAAACGAATTGATGCAAAGTCTTAAAATTTTGAATAAAAGGTTTTTTATATGCTTTATGGCCGCCTTTATGTATTTTTGGAAAGTATCACGCGTCGATAATTTAGGCTTTGAGCGTCAAAATGTTAGTCCTGAAAGTCAAATGAATCAACTGATGAAGACCACGTAGTAGAGATGGGTAACTCAGATCAAAGATGCGGCTCTCAAAAGTGAGTCATGTGAACCGGATCTCAATTTTGTCCCGTGACGGATCCCGAAGAGTCATTTCTCAACATTTGCATGAGCTTGACTTGATTCTTCTTGTTGTGAGAATGAGCGCTCATAAGAAGAGAATGATAAAAAGAGGAATACTTGCAAAAACGGGAGAACGTGGAACTAAAAGTTCTGCAAGAACTACCACTGAATCGTACGCAACACCTCGGTCTTCGCTTTCTAGAGAGGGACAAAATGTCTCAAGCTGAAAATTTTCAGTGACTCTTTCGAACCGACTCTTGGAGCCGGATCTGTTAAAAGAAGCAGATCCGAAGAGCCGGTTCGTTCAAAAGATCCGTTTTGCCCATCTCTACCACGTAGTGAAAGCGAAGAAATTGGTGCGCTGTGTATGTTTTATTAAGGAGTTGTAGTGTCGAAAACTCGTTCTTATGTTATTACGATAAACATTTTGGGAAAGAAATGCGTCTCAGCTCGACTTGTTCCAAAAACGTTTATTCCTTTCGTTATTAGTCCGCAACGTTTTGTGGAAAACCTTTTGTGTGACATGTTCCCGAACCAAATTGAAATATTGTTATAATAAGTGTATTGCGTCAATGGTTTCTTCTATACCCTCGTGTCCTTCACCTAGGCTAGAGTAAATTTGTTGGGTTTTGCCAATTTTTGATTACATTCAGACTGTTCTAGTTCAGCTTAAGGGGGGAAGTACTTGAAGACGTTTTCAAAAATCGATTTTTTTTTATTGTCTTAATCGATAAGTATATGCTCTAAGAATATAATTCCTAAATTCCAAAAGCCTATCTCGAAAATTGTGAAAGATATGCCACTTGAAAGTGGTCGGCGCCGATCCGGCCCAGCGCGCCTGGGATCGAGGATCTCTGCTGCGCGCGTGATTCCGCTTACCGGATTTTTTTCTGCTCTGGAATTTAGAGTGATGAATGCGACTTTGTTAAAGAGCGTTCTCGACGTTTTCAGTCCAAATACCGATTTTTCTGAGAATACCCCTCCTCTCTTACCTTATCCTTATCTGCATCTTTTTCGTCAGTTTTTCGGAACAAACTTTAAACGCCAACTATTTTTTTTCATGCCCGATTTTTATAGTTAATGTTCGAATTTCGAAAAGATCGTAGTCTATCTAGAATAAACAACCCCCTCGAGTATAAAAATGTTTGGTTTTTTGATTTCAGATGAAAATTGCGGCCAGGAGAATTTACGCCGATTTCGATGTCAGCCGCGACACGAGTTACGAAACCCACCAAAAGTTGATTAATTTTTTATTTTTCAAAATGTAAAAAATGTTTTTTCTCTTCTTAAAACATTGCCCTAAATACATATAATATCGATTTCATGTGGACCTTTTTCATTTTCCCAAAAATAAATCCAAAAAAAGTCCTTTCATGTACTTCCCCCCTTAAGTTCAAGGGTATGTTCCTTCAATGTTTTAGGCGCCGCTGTCGGACATTATATATATATATATATATATATACCACGGTTGGAGTAACGCGCATGTAGCTCTGTTTGAAACACGGTTGACACTGTATCTTGTGTCTTTTGCCTATTACGGCTCATTTCTCAAGTGAGTGCTTATTTTGATGCCAATGATCTCTGGCCTCTACGATTACCCCAAATGGTATTCCAAAGTTTTATTCTTTCAGTATCGCGTGAGTTAACGAGTTATCTAAAAATTTCTCGAGGTTTCTTTCATGTCTGGATTATCAGATTTAAGGAGACCTGTCCTATGTTGTAAGACGGCTTATACTCGAATAATCGAAATTTTTGAAAATCAGGCGTTTTCTTGCCCTTAACATTATACTCTAGCGCTTCACGGCACCGAGACATGACCGGCACATCTCGGTCTTGGTCTTATCAAGGTGAAGACGATCTTGCTCTCGTCGCAATCTCGGCGAGATAAAGGCCAGTCTCTCCGATCTCGCTCTTGGCAAGATAAAAAAGTGTATTTCTGTGGGATAACGGGTAGCGAGGACAAGTGTATATACGCATTTTCTTCATATTCCCCTCGACAAAATAAGGAAGCAAAGGCTCTTGTTTGCTATTGGGGATAAAGCGCAAATATCTGAAGAAGGAAATAATGTAGAAAGAAGCGATCGAGGAGAGCAGTGTATACTTATATGTCCCATATATCACACAATTGACATTTTTCGGAGCGACCTAAAAGCTGAAACAACTAAAAAAATTTCCACAATAAAAAACTAATAATAATATCTCGTCCACTCTCGGAACCTCAATCTCGCTCTCGGTATCGCACTGTTACCAATGCTATTGGTCTCGCTGCCGCTCCCGGTATCGTGTCGAGACAATGATTGCAGACGATTAGAGACAACGATTGCAAGTAGACCTACAATTTGAAGTGGATTCCGAACCTTGTCTAAATCGTAAGCTGTTATCAGCAGAAAACAACCATTCGATCTCTAGATTGGTAGGCTGACGTAAGACTTACTCCACTGACGACTTATTCATATAAAGCAGTTAAAAAAATTATAACTCAATTCAATCTCGGTCTGCAAAGATTTTGTTATGAAGAGAACTCTTTTGCGGAGGAGTAAATACTATTAACAGTTTGTAGGATTTCCAACTCGCAATACCTATCTATCTAGCGCCTCTTGTAGTTCGAATTTAGGTTTGTATACTCCAACGCCACTTACCATTTAGCCTATTAGGGCTCATTTCTCAAGTGAGTGCTTATTTTGATGCCAATGATCTGTGGCCTCTGCGATTACCCCAAGTAGTTTCTTCTGTGTAGTCTTTTTCCGTTTTTGTCCACCATACTAGTGCTGCATACCTCCTGAAATGCCCGGAGCATTTAAGGATAAGTTTCCATTTGAGGATAAGTTTCCAAGTGCTCTCTAGGTATTTAACCTCTCTAGAGAATTCTAGCTCTATTCCCTCAAGGGTCGGAGCTATCAGATTAAGCTTCTTCTTTATCGTGAACGAAATGATAACTGTTTTTACGGGATAGGCACGAAAGCCTTCCTGACAGCATAAATTTTGGACTATATCTAGGGCCGTTTGGATTCATTCAGTGATTCATGCTTACCCTTGACTATGATGAACAAGCCATCTGAATATCCTTGGTATTCAAAGCCGGCATTTATTAACTTAGTGAGAAGCTCGTCTTTAGTGACCAGAGAAGGAGGATATGACAACCCTTTGTAGCTTTAACAGTTACTGACTTTTATCCTAGGTTAGCTGTACTCTTTCGGCAGCTGAACATTGCTTTGATCCAATTTGCCGTCAAGAATTTTATTTCCCTCTTGACGGACGCCTCTTCGATGTCTTCAAGCTGGTGTTATCAAAGGCCACTTAAATATCTATGCACGCACAAATGGCTATTTATTTTACCACAAGCGCCATTTCTAATCTTTCGATCAGATGGTGCAGTCCTATGATTGTAAATTTTCCCGTTTGGTATGTATGCTGATGATGATTGCAGGATCCTATATCTGATGTACTGGTCAATTACCGTTTCCTTCCTAGGTAATATTAATTGGGTGATACTCTTTGGGTTAAGCAGGTTATCGTCTTCTGCAGTTAGGTACGAATGTCAACTTAACATTTCTCTACAGATTGGGAATATAGTTTAAAGTGTAGCTAGTTTTGAAAATCTTTATTAGCATAGGCGGTTGATTCTCCAGGCTCTGCTGCAGTAGAGCTGCGATAATACCGCTACCCCCAGGAGATTTATATGGTTTAAATGACTTGATTGTCCATCTTTTTTTCCCATTGTGAAGATGCGCCCAGTGAGGCTTTTAATCCGGTTTGATGGCCAGTAATGTGGACAATCCGCCTTGAAAGACCTTCCTGTGTACTCACTTGTCATGAAATCTGGGAAATTCTAACGAGGAATTTTAGTATCTGTTGTCGACTTCCTGTAAACGTACCGTCAGTCTTTTGGCATTATGGTAGAAGTAAAACAAATACTAAATCGATGGTGGATCTTCCATGGTTAGGATCCTAGGTGAAAAAACCGTGAGCAGCAATCCATTGAATCGAAGTTATTTTCCCGCACCATAAGGTATTATGCGAACAAGAGAGTGGGAGAGAAAAGAATTATTAAAATAATAATTAAGATAACAAGCTTCTAGAATCTAGATCCTTGTTCAACTTATGAAGAGCACACTTCGACGATTATCTAATTATCAGTTGTCGAGTGGAGATAACTTAACAAGTAGATACATCAATTGCTTAGTATAGAAAAGCAGCTGTGAAGTTTACAGGTCATTACGTCACTCATCTTGGAATTGGAATCTTAAATGCTTGGCCGGCATGGCATCGGAGGACATATGTACATATATGTATACAGGGTGTTTCAGATGTGACGTGCCAAAATGAGTTGGGTGATAGATCTGAACTAGAAAAACAAAAAACAACAACCTTAACCGTAATTAATTTTCTTCAATTCGGTTTCTGTTAGAACCGAAATGTAAAATTCAATTTTCGGTTTCAGTTAAACGAAATGTGAAATATAATTTTCGGTTTCGGTTGCGGTTAAAAACCACGTAGATAAAATTTTCGGTTTCGGTTACAACTGAAACGTTAGGGTTAGAGTTAAATTGCTGTCGTTGGGATTTTTATATAATATAATGAAGTCATCCGACTCCCCTCTACTCCCTACCACCCTCCCTTCATCTAGACATTTACTGCCCTTCACCTCCCCACCCCCTTCCCCACCACTCCCCTTCCCCTCCCCACCCCATCCCCTCCTCATCCCCTCTCCTCACCTTCCCCTCCCCATCACCTCCCCTTGCCCTTCCCCATCCCAATTCCCCCTTCCCCCTTCACCCCTTCTCTCCTTCCCCATCCCCTTCCCTCCCTTACCATCCCCTTCTCCTCCCCTCCCCTCCCCTTCCCATCATCACCCCTCCCCTTCACCCCCACCCATCCCCCTCTACACCAGTCACTATCCACCCTCTTCCAACAGACGGTCCCTTCATCAAGACATTTACCGAATATGCTATGTAATGAAGGTAGTGAAAAATCGCAAGACCGGACATATAGCTTCTTCCGCGGTCGGTACCAATTTAAATCGGTCTTTGAATTTCGGTCTTTGAATTTCGGTCTTTGAATTACGGTCTTTGAATTTCGGTCTTTGAATTTCGGTCTGGCGGTTACGGTCACATATTTTTAAGGTCTTTTTATTTCGGGACCTTTAAATTGCGGTCGCTCTATTTCGGTACACTTTAAATTTCGGTTTTAATTTCGGTACCGAAATCAAGACCGGTTAAAACAACCGAAATATGACAGGTTTCGGTCCCGTTTGGACTCCCTGCTTTGGATGCATGCCAACAATCTCCTTCTAAGTCCCTGTTTAGGGCGTATTGCAGCCAGCCTCTCCCGTATTTTCGTGGCTGCATTCCCAATTCGGCTTACTAAATCCTCCCTATTGTTAACTGGGCTTGAATAAACTTCATCCTTCATTGTTCCCCGCAAGAAAAAGTCCGATGGGGTAAGGTTTGGAGATCTAGCAGGCCAAGGATTCGGTGCACCTCGCTCCAATCCAGCGGTTAGGAAATTTTTCACTTAGTATTACCTTCACAATGTTAGCCATATGCGCTGGTACTCCATCATTTTGGTGAAACATTCCCCTAAGAATATTCATAGGGTTCTCCTCAATTAGATCTGGCAGTGTATTGTCCAAAAAGTCCACATACATTTCACTATTAAGCATTTGCGGCAAATTGAATGGTTCTACCAAATGGTTTCCGATGAGACCAGCCCAAACATTGACACTAAATCTTGCTGGAATGAGCTCATCTTTGCCCTGTATGGGTTAGGGTTCGACAAGATTTAGAGGTTATGGAAGTTCGTGATATCATTCCTGGTGAATTCACATTCATCTGTTCACAAAATTCGATCCAGAAACGATCTGTCGTCAATGTTGAGTTCCAGAAGCCAAGTGCTCAATTTCAGTTTTCTCTCGGAATCTCCTTGCAGTAGTCCTTGGGCTTGGTGATGATGATGGCGACGACACTCCTAATCGCCTTGCGATTCATTTCGTGCTCGTCTCAGGGTCCTTCCTCACGATGGTGATTATTTGCTGCTCGACGTCGGTAGAAGTTCCCGAGGTTTCGGGTCGTGTCTCCATGTCGTGTGAAGTTACACTTCCTGTTTCTCTTAACCTTTGGAAAGTCCGTGTAAATTCCCCTCTTTTGGGTGCTCGCCGGTTAGGGAATCTCCTTTAATATTCCAGTATAGCCGCTATAAAGGTACAGTCGGTATAAAGCTAATTTAATAAATTCTTTTATGTTAAAAACATTTTATTCAAAGTATTATTATTCGTGTTTATTAAACAAGATTAAAAATAGACAAGAAGCATTAAAAACAAATATAGAAAATAAAACATAACTGCTTATATTATAAAATCGATTTGCCTCTTGGATTTTTTAGCAAAACGCTCAATGACGTCTTACTGTTTATTGGTAAATGTTTTGTGAACATGCAAAAGTGACAACTCAGCTAACCTATCTTCTTCCATTCCAGTTCATAACCAAACTTTTAATGAAGCAACGACGAAGATGATCTTTTTGCAATAGGAACACTGACCGGAAACGTGTCCAAAATCTTTAAAAGCACATAAATTCCAGGGTATATATCGATATCGCAATTATCTGTAACCTTTACAACAGTTTTTGTAGGCAGATTAGTTTCTTCGTCTTCACATTTCCATTTTGCAGTCCACAATTCGTTGTTTTTGAGATATTAGTTAACGAGCAATTTTCTTGATTGCAAATTCTTTAATTATTTATTTTAATAATTCAAATTTTGCAATAAAAAAATTATTGCGCCAAGAAATTATTATTAACAAGTTCTGGGGCTCCCTGTATTGGAGATCTCAGAGTTTGTAGTTGTTTAGCGAAGGTTGTCGCCGTCTACTACTATCTGCTCTGCACAATAAGGCCATTAGAACTGAAGTCAAAACAATTTGTAACTGACTTCCCAAAAACGAAAAGGTTCTAAGTTCAACGCATAGATCAAGAAGCTAATTATCAAAATATTAAATAGTTTATATCTTTGCCCATTGAGGCTCTTCTGGACCTCCTTGCCTTACATCAGCTCATTAAGAAGGAGGCCGCTGCAATAAGGTTGCACAGCGAAGATGATTCTGTGTAAACTCATTACCGAAAAGGAATAACTTCGAAATACCATATAAATTGATGCTAGAAATAATTCTAGCTTAATAATAGCAAGAGCTTAATAATTGGAGAGCGATCTCTCATTTGGCGTACTGACCGTTTGTGGCTACTCGAAAAGCCAACTGACAATTAGAATAAGGTCATGGGAGGATATATGCAAGTACTCACACAGTAGAAACACTCCAGTATTAAGGCAAGCTAAGGAGGTTCATAAGCTACTCAAAACAGACAACGGACGTGCTCCTCCCATTCAGCAAACCACATTTAAGGCTTATAAGAGGACTTTTCATTGCCCTCTGGATAACCACCTAGTTGAGCTATTGAGAAAGACACTTGCCGCTTCTGTTTGGAAGAGAAGGAGAACATCCCGGTAGGGGTTTTCGATCATCGTTAGACATAGCTAAGGCAGGGGCGTATACAAGGGGGGCGGGGGGGGGGGAGCCCGTTACCCCTCAACTAGGTGGTTATCCAGAGGGAAATGAAAAGTCCTCTTATAAGCCTTAAATATGGTTTGCTGAATGGGAGGAGCACGTTAGTTTTCTGTTTTGAGCAGCTTCTTAATACTGGAGTGTTTCTACTGTGTGAGTAGACCCCATGACCTTATTCTAATTGTCAGTTGGCTTTTCGAGTAGCCACAAACGGTCAGTACGCTAAATGAGAGATCGCTCTTCAAAGGTGTGGCTATTATTAAGCTAGAATTATTTTTTTCAATTTAAATGGTATTTCGAAGTTATTCCATTTCGGTAATGAGTTTACACAGAATCATCTTCGCTGTGCAACCTTATTGTACTTGTAGCGGCCTCCTTCTTATTGAGCTGATGTAAGGCAAGGAGGTCCAGAAGAGCCTCAATGGGCATGACACCCTTAACTCCTCGACAGGCTTTTCTCTGCATATTTTGTAATGAATATTGCGTTGCCTTCTGTTCTGTTTTTTGCAGCTAAACGAGTATCGCCTTACAATCTTATAATCGCTATGCAAGGAGCACTTTTGGCTTTTGGCCCCAAGTTTTTAGCATAGTTCTGTCATACTTGCCCATATTGGTAATTACCAAGTCATCTGTATAGCCTTGGCATATTTATATATTTCAAACCTTGGCCTGCCTATTAATATTTCTTTCATTTCAATTTGCCACTTTGCAGGAGATCGGCAATAACAAGTGTCTCCAGCGTAGAGGAAATGACTCCTGTTATCCAGCAGAATATGCCTCAGCTGTTGTCGATTTGTTTTCCAGTCTATCACAGTCATGCTGGGTAAGCATTGCTCCAATCCAATGAACGGTTCGCAGTTCAATTTCTCTATCGATGGATAAGAAAGACATAATGTCAACCACACCTTCAATGTGAAGAAACGTACAGAGAGCAATGGTATTGTGGATTGTGTAGTGCTATTATGGTTGCTCCAGTGATACTTTTGAATCTCACTTACCTGAGATTAAAAGTTTATGTAACCTCGTTGAAAGTATAGTTTTTTGTCACTTGCATCAATAAAAAATTTTTTAGAAATAAACTGGAAATTTAATATTTACCCTGTAACTCATACCTGTACCGTACCTATCACCCGGTTCAGTATTGGCCACTCAATACCAAACATCCTCTATAAAAGTCTCATACCCACACACACACAGAGCAAAATATCTGACCTTCTAGTTCTACACTAGCGCAGTGACTTTTAATTAAAATAAAACCTATTCCTTACTGGTTACTCGTCATAAAATATGAATCTTACCATTTACCTACTTTTACCTAATAATTAATTTCAGCCTCCATTCTATCGACCTTGTGCCCATTAGCCTGGCAAGAATGAAGTTCCCATTTCGAAATCAAAGAGCCATTTGAATACTAATGCCACATTTCTAATGACTGGTTGTCCGCCTCGTACCAAAAGATAAAAACTGTCTGTTTGCGGGTTCAAGTCGAGTGAATCTTCCGCGGCGGAACGAAAAAACTATGAAAATCGCCCAACCCTTGATCAAAGTACAATGGCCCCTATCGGTTCTAATTCGGATTTGTGATTCCACCGCAACACTTTACCGGGCCCGGATGTTTGCGGTCTGTTGAGTTTCGTAATTCGGACTTTTGCAGTGCCAATTAACATTTGACTGTTCGCGTTCAATTATTAAAAATGCTCCTATTGCATGACTGCCGCCAACTGTATGAATTAGTTCCATTAATTTGCAATTTCTTGAATTTTTCTTGGCAATTTGCCGAAATCTTTCCGACATTTGGCGCAGTCGAACGTAGGGTAGCACTTTGCCGTCAACTAGTGAATCCGTTCATAGTCGAGCATAGGAAACACTTCGATGGGCGAAATCCATTTAGAGCTCGAGTATTGTTACGATAATTGTGTAACGCCTTCCTCCACCTACTGTAATTTGTCTTGAGAAATTGCACTAATGGTATTTCATTGAGTTTCCTAAAACAACAAAAAAAGAAGTTGCTGGTGACGCAAGATATAATAGTTTGCTAAGAAACTCAGTGAGGATGCAACTTTCATTCAAGCTACGGTTGAACGCGGTAATTTTTCAAGGTGGGTCGGTTCTGGCCAACATTTCAAAAGGTAGCAAAATTAAAAAAAGCAGGTGCTCAACGATTAGTGCTGTTTCGCTAGCTAGAAACTGAAAAAACACAAAGCGGAGCGAACAAGGAACGTTGCTAAAAACTTGGGTAATTCAATTTGATTTGCGGATTACCACGCTGCCTATGGTTTTAGAAGCAACATGTTACGCCAAAATGCGTTGGACTGCAAGGTCGCTGTTTCAATTGGCTGTCCGAGATGAGGTGCCTTGGGGCAGATCGGTTCACATCATCTCGAGCGAAGACATGAATAATCACTTTTATACGATTGGGAAGAGGTAACTATTCTTAAGTAAGACCATAGAGTGATTTAACGCGACTGATCAATGATTACTCAAATGTTTATCGCATCATTTCCCATCGGGCGAATCCTGCTCATCCAATAGCGCATAAGTACCACTAGAAATGCAATAAAAGGCGCATTTCCTTCTTATCCAGTTCCGTTTATCAGACTCCGGAATGAAATCGAAAATTACATTTAATTTGAATACTCAACGTGATTCAACTTGGCGACGACGACGTCTGCGATTTCAAATGATTATGCCTTAAACATTTAGTTGTAAACTTGACCGGTGAAATCAAGTCGTAATTAGGGAATTTGTGAAGCTTAATCGCATCTAGGCGGTTGTCGTAATCATCCAATTATCATTAAAGTAAGAGCCGCGATAGCTCCTCTTTTATACCACCGCCAACAACTACTTCTAGTGTCAGTCAGGGCATGGAGCGCGATAGAGAATTCTTTTGTGCCCCGGTTGCATCAACTGCTCTCAGCTCAATTTAGAACTTGTTTTACTATGCCCCAGGCCTGTTTTCCTAGTTCCGTCAGTGCATAAATAAACTCTTGTTGTAAACTTTGATTTTCTTCGTTTTTATTTTCCTAGACGTCTCTTGGCAATGTTGGGAATTTCCTTGAAAATAGTTTACATAACGACACCGGTGACAGGATCTGATTCTCCTCTGGACCAGAGCAAATGTCAGAGTGTCAATTATTAAGGTAAAGTTAAGTTTATTATTTGCGCTCTTATTGGATCAGCACTGTATGTGGGTTTGGATCAAAAGTCAACTCTGTGGCTTTCTTATGTTTGACACAAAGCGACGTAAACACACACCTCAGGTGAAGTAAACAGTAAACAAATCAAATTAAGTAAATAATCAATCAACGGCGTCTTTCAATTTAGTTCCTCAAGAGGAAGAATCTTGTTTTATCGCATGGGCAATTTCGAATGTAGCAAGGTATGCAGGTTGATTATTTAGAGCACAGTGTAAATATACATTAGGGCATGTGTAGAATGATGTAGTTTATAAAATGACAAAATACATATCGCTGCTTCTTCACGTTCGAAAAAAAGAAATGAAATTTTCAGTTAGAAGTGAAAATCGACGTAAAATTATGCTTAGTTTATCAGAAACAACGATATTTTGAAGTATTCGATTCGAGATAACGATTGCAAATGGACCTACAATTTAAGATGCGTTCCGAACTACTGACTTACTCTGCAAACCCCAGTGGCATTTCGTCGTACTATGCTAACAGCAGAAAACAACCAATCAACTAAATCAGGATCGAATACAAAATTAATTACTTAAAGCTATCAACTAACAAATAATTATTTGCGAATATTTCTTCAACTAAATAATAAATTTCTCAATTAAATAAAAATGTTATTTAAAAATGTATTTGAAATTTTAGTTTTTAGTATAAGTTGAACACAAAAAAGGCTTTATCAGGACCATATGTAAAATTCTTTTCTACGGTATAATAACCCGAGTTTGTTTATCCGTCTGTATCATCGAAAACTTCAATTGTTAGACATATTAACTTTTATCGAGTGTTAGATTTTGATAGGCTATAATAGAGTTTTAAGTGATGGACTTATAACTAAAATCGCGCAAAAAAAAAGAAAATTGGAAGAAGCCACAACGTGTCGTATCGCTAAAACTATATGGAAATCCTATGATTAAAAGAAGACTAACTTCCTGATTAACCTAGCTCAGACTCAATGTAGATCTATGATCGGAATCTACGCCAGGCACTGCCTCACAGGGGTCTGGTCGGGGGGAGGGGGGGGGGGGGGGGGTACTTACATACGCTCAGAATTAGTCCGCCCCACATTGATTTGTGCAAACGTTGTCAGGAACCCAATACAACGGAAATTAAAGAACACCCTTTTATGTCATTGTTATACGCACGAGGGCAAATGATATAGATGTTACAATTGACCCTTTATCGACCGACATAAAAGCTGAAACAACTAAAATAGGTGCCCACAATTAAATGATGAAATCTAAAATCTCGTCCTTTCCCGTCAACTTAATCTCGCTCTCGTAATTGCACTGTTACCAATAATATTGGTCTCAGCCGAGACCGGCATCGGCAGTGAGAATTATCTCGAGTTTCGTAAAGACATCCACCGCTCCTTGACAAGCACAAACGTTTCCAAGCTTTATTTTTTAAAATTTTTGAGATATGTTACTGAACTATTCAACCAGGGTGGACTAGAAAAGGAATTATTTGTTCTACAAATAGGAACACTTTGCAGAAAACAGACGGATAGATTATCGTAAAAGCACTGACCGCCACATCGATGTCACGTTCGTCAAAAATATTAGAGCAATTACAATTTAATAAAAGTTAAAGTTCCAAATGTATTAGTGCTGAAGACCAAATCCAGGAAGGTATCCAGCTGATTGATTGAAAAGCAACAGCAAGACATAAGAGAGAGTATCAATGCGAGAAGCGAAAATATCGCAACTATTCGCGGACGGTTCAGGAGGAATGTAAGTTGTTGCAATAAACACATTCATGTCCGGCAACTTCAGAACAACACATAAAAATTCCAGGTCATCAGAGTCAGAATACTCATCAGCAGAGCATGGAATATCTCGATGAACAGCACACAGTACTCCTCCTCGACAGGGGCATTCAATGTAGACAGATATCGATCACGGCGAAAGACTATGTATTTCGGGCCGAAAAGGTCAGCGTCGGCAATCATTCTACAGAGCCAGGTTTCAGTCAAACATACCACGTCGAAGCATGAGTTAGTAGAGCCAATATAGGCTGGTCGTCTTAGATCGAAGGCCGGTTACATTAGCGTAGTAGAACGTAATCTCGCCGAAGAGTTTTTTGGAGTACGTTTAGAGTCAGAATGATTTCTTGGAGTAAATTCCAGGACAATGGCTCCATTAGGACAAACCTCAGGAGAGGCGATATCGTTAAACAGAGCACCAGGAATGACGATCTTAAAAGAGGCGAAGAAGGAGCCAGCATCGTTACTTGACTTGTCAATCCGTCGGCAATTAATATCTACTGTCATGCAAAATGCACATGTAATTTTTTTTTTTTTTTTTGCGGGAGAGGTGAAAATCTTCCAAAAGACACCAGACAGCCCGTGCCCTCCGGTAGTGTGAGATTCTTACTCACTAAAAACACCTCTCTGGGGATTAGCCGAAACAGACCACATAACCGGGTCCCTTTTCGTCCCCTCCCAGTCTCCCGTAGTGGGGGCAACTGAGTATCCAGTTATCCCACTGTCGCCACTAACCTCGGTTTCCTGGGTCACTGCTAGAATCCTAGCCTATCTGCATAAATCCATGATTTCCTACCGTCTCCAGTGTTCCTTCTTGGTCCATGCGTTAGTTACAGCATTTACCGCTTCACTGTCTACGACATTGAAGGGTTCCAGCCGTAACGCTTTAGTCCTGAGCCAGGACAAGGAACTCCCTCCGGATTAACCGCAGCTAACCCTACGGAGGGCAGATCTACATAAATCCGTATTTTCCCACCGTTTCCAGTGTTCCTTTTTGGTCCATG
The DNA here is from genome assembly GCA_964036015.1 of Leptarthrus brevirostris. Lineage (NCBI taxonomy): Eukaryota > Metazoa > Arthropoda > Insecta > Diptera > Asilidae > Leptarthrus > Leptarthrus brevirostris. Next base: position 113,560,295 of record OZ038372.1, on the reverse strand, counting down.
CGTTAGTTACAACCTTCATATCTTCTCTGCCTACGGCATTGAAGGGTTCCAGGCCGTAACGCTTTAGTCCTGAGCCAGGACAAGAAACCCCCTCCGGATTAACCGCAGCTAACCCTTTGGAAGGCAGATCTGCATCTTCTCCTGGTGTGCGTATCGCGGAGATAGCCAACTCGTTAGAGTCTCCCGTCTCTGCACCGCCGCACCTGAAGAAGTGCTAGTTGTTATTATGCCAATGGCACCCTTATCCAGGACTGCTACAGCAGTTTCAGCCGGTGGAAGCGAGCCAGCCTCCATAGCCGCCACAGTTCCTTCGAAAGGTAATTCTCCCAAAACTGCTACTGTTGTGTTGTGGGTACCGTGGGTATAGCCAACCTGTTGGGGTCTCCCATACAATGCACCTCCACTACCACAGAAGCGCCCGAGGAAAACGCCATTCGCGACCCAATTACCCCTGGGTCCTGCAGAGGGGACGCAACACTGCAGACTCCCTTGGAGTTAGGGGGATTTTTCAAGAGGTTATCTCCTCCCGCATTAGTTACTTGGCTACATTCTAGGATGCATTGCCCGGTTGCTACCACTTGGAGGTGTAACTAACACTTGAGAATATCCAGATGAGGATCACCGTATCCTAGAAGGCTTCAACTCGTCCGTCCATTCTCCAGCAACCACATGTCATGCGTGGTACACGACGTCCTCCACGGCGGTATCAGGATGAATTCCAGAGACAAAGACGCAACGAGGAAGCACAGCAGCTCTTAGACTTGAGTATAACTATGAGGACGTCGATTTTAGGCAAAGTCCAAAAAAATCTTTAGGTCTATTGGCGAGCCAACAATACCTTTCAATATCAACTGTCAAGAATATCAACATAAAGTCGGATGTTAATCTCTCGTCGTTTGCTCCTGTCATGGTTACTACCCTAGCAAAATATTTATTTAGCCGATTAATCAGCCGATTGATGCCTATGGCATCATAGGGTATCCGGTGAGCTGCGGCATCATTGTAAAAAAATACAAATTTTCGGTTAAAGTTTTATTTCCTCTACTGTTGTTCTGATATATTTAGAGCTTCGGTTTTCTAAATATGTTAAAATTAATTAATTAAATTAATAACCAACATTATATAGAATAAGGTACCCTAAAAGTAGTTTCCTTAAAAAGCATGCGTTTAAATTAATAATTCAATTAAATCACACTTTTTTCAAAAAATTTTCGACTGTGCGAACATTTGGAAGTAGTGCTTCGAGGAAAAATAGAGCTGATCGGTCGCTGCATATCCGTGATGATAAATAAATTCAAGTTGAAAAATTAGAGTTTTGTAGGTGCCAAGACACGTTACTGCTATACTGTTTACGAAATAGCAAGTAAAAATTTATTAAGGAACTATTAAGACCATGATGGTAACGGCTATCCAATGTTTGTAGATCCTTAAATTATCGTATCTTACTTACAGTCAAAGGTGTTTCCTTGATCCCTTATTAAGCTCAGGCACCCTAGTCACATTTCCCACAAACCTGCTTTTAAATCCATTTTTTGTTGTAAACGTACTACGGCACGTGCCAAGATGTATACGCCTGATACCAAATTAGCGTCGTGATGAACTCTGAAAAGAGCGTAGATTAAACTCCACGTGGCCCCATAAAGCAGATTGTCGCACACATACATAGCCAGAATGATTGAGCTGAGCGTTAAACTCAATTTTTGGGGCTATTAAACGATGTTGAAATTGCTTCTCTCCCTCAACAAAAATTCCTAGTCCAACTACGTCAAACCTCAAATATCATCAACATCCCAATTTCACGAAGAAGTGGGGGGCTTTTATATGCTAAAAGGAATTTATTGCGATGAGGACTGCCAAGTAGAAGAGATATAAACTTGCCAGGAACTGGTGGTGTGTTCGTTGCCCTGGAGCTTTGCGAGGGAATGGAAGCTGTGCCGACCTTGAAACAGAAAAACTTGGTCATGGGCTTATCCTTTGCGAATAACATTGGGGTAGGGTGGATTTTCGAATGTGGGTTGCGTACAAATCGACCTTTGTCATGTTGAATGCCTCCACTATGGCTCTGATGTGATGCTCTGCTGGAGCAGATATTGATTTTCCATTTCCTTGAATATGTAAAGGGTACGAATTGCTTCTTAATTGCTTCAGCTAGTTAGGATTAAGTTTACTTTTTCTATAAGTGGGATAAACGAATAATCCCGGATTTGTAACCTGTAATAAAGATCCAAGTTAATGGCTGGGTCTTTTACTCATAAATTTCTAATGTAAATGGATTCCTCTCGCAATGACACCGAACCGAACGGAAAGGTTTTTAAATTATGCACATACACACACAGGTATGATTTGCTGCTTTACTCCGCGGGGTACTTTAGAAGTTGAAAAGAAAGCAAAATCGCAACTTTTTCTTTAAAATATTTTATAGGTAGTCGGAGTTTTTCTTCAGACATTGAAATTTACCTGCGAGTTCAGAGGAGATGCTTCGCCGAAACTCATTTGATTTCATTTCGCACTTTTTGCTCCAGTGGGCAGCGCATTTCTTTCGATTTATTTATGTGCATATTAACCAGCTCAGGTATACCCTAACTAGTAGAGAAAATGGGAGAAAACCTTTAACTCATTAGTAATGCCTTCTGGCCCCGGGGTCGTTTGACCTCTTGAACGGAACTAAAGACGAGACGAGTCCATTATTGTTTTCACTTGGAAGAAGAAAAATAATTTAAATTTGGAAAAATGAATGAAAAACTGTAGAAGTTTCATGATGTATTGTTAATCGCTAGTATTCCGAACGTGTTCATGGCAATGTAGGCATGTCTTAAAAATGGTAATTCCGAAATTAATGACGCAAAATTAATAGTTTCCAGCAACAAATTTTATTCCCCAAAGAGGTAAAGGTGAGTGAAACGTGGGCGTAAAGAGGAGTGTGCCTTGACATTTAAATTGCAACAGAAAAGATTTTTTATCACAGCAATTTTTTTTCTTTCATATTTCGTCAATCGACTTTGAAACTCAATGTATGTTAACATTATTTGAAGCTGAAAGCGAGCTAAATTGGGAATTTCTTTTTTATTATCTGCAACCCGTTGTTGCGCATTGGGAAAGGAACTCACCCGCTTCGATGACAACTAGAATTGGATCTAAAATTTTAGATCTGAACTATCGACATTACCAAGCAATCCCCAGTGGCCTTTTTATCATTATGCATGGACTATTTGTTTACTGCCTTTTTTGTAAACCCAGTATAGGCTTAGAGTGTAGAATAGACAGAAAAGCCTCTAACCCGTGAACACAGTGTACGTGTGATAAGCTACTCGACTTCGCTTTGTTTTATAGTTCATTTAAGAAAGGAATCGGAATATTTTAATTTTATTAGTCTTGATATTACTGCAAAAGAGTCGTCAAGCGTTTCTCGACAAATTAGATTTCAAAAACGTCCCCTCAACAATACTCCAATTTGACTATTTTTATTAAGGAAACGAAAGCAAACATTCCGCACGACTATATTTCAAGGTTTTTCTGTAGACAAAGAACTTAGGGTAATATCATTTCTTTCTTACAGACCCACCATTTGGAAAACCCCACAAAGGCGGTCTTCTGTGCCAGAACCCCACTACTGCAGAAAAAGTTCAGTCACCCTGAGGTAGATAAGGAGCAGGGTATGATCGTCAGCCGGGCGCGGAAACTCCCGACTGAAGATTCTCTTCTAAACCATGCTAAGTAGGAAAAAAAGCTCATAATGTGCTTGTAGTTTCATCATGATGAATCTGCAATGCACATAAGACGATCCTTTCAGATAAATCCAAGACTTCGTCACACTAGACAGACCTATCCGGTGCAGGTGATACCATAACCAACATAGACCACTTAAAAGGTTGGTATCATTGCAAACAATCTAACAAGTGCCTTGGCCTGGGTAAACACGGGACATTGCTCCACTACAGCAGCTGTCCTAGTCTAATCTCATATTACAGATTTGGCCGATGACCAGCTGAGTCTGCAGTAGGTTTCGGGACCTTGGCACCGAGACAATGAACCCTTATGGCTAGTTCATCAACGATTATGCAAAGCAACTAAATGAAAAAATTCTTTATTCGTGATGCACCTTTTGTAGGCTTATACATAAATTTTATGGTATTACGTACACTATGCAAAAAATTAAGTAAAAGACTTTTTATTTTAAATGAAAAAGTGAGATTGATTTTCAGACTTCGAAGTAACTGTAAGAACTCAGGCATTTTTCGAAAACTAGGAGGATAGGGAAGAGGTTCTCGAAAGGGAATAATCACATTCTTGTATCGGTTTAGATTTTTTTTTAAATATTCTTCTGCGAAGAAGGACGTTATCACCTCTTGGCTGCTGCGCGGAGACGATGGGTCATAGGAAGCACACCCTGCGACCAATAGGGGCGGGTGGATTGGGTCTTACAGACGTTATCGCATAATTTCTCAGCTGCGGCTTAGCACATTTGGAGTGGTGGCGTAAAAAAGCATCACTATCTGCTTCAGTTCAGCCATTCGCATGACAGGTCTTAGGTCTATAGTATACGATCAGGACTTGGGCAGAGTTGGAGTTTACATGGAATAAAGTTGGATACGGGAATTCTCCGAAACTCAAAGTAATATCTCTCTCTCTCTCTGGATCCTTTAACCCCTTGTGAGGCATAGGGGGTCTACTTCATCGACTCTCCACCTGGTGCGGTTTTGCGCCAACGTCTTCAACTGTGGAGACGATTTGTTGATCTGGGTACCTTCTCACTCGACGGATCTTTTCCATGTGTTGCGCGATCGTTCAATTCGGCGTCTTCCTTGGATCCCGTGGATTTTCTAATCTCGAGGCCGTTGTGTGATGTTCTTTAGCCCTTTTCTTAGTATCTGCCCTATCCATTGCCACTTTCTTCTGAGAATATTAATGTATATCCCGTCCTTCTTTCATGTTGAATAGCCTTCCATGTTGAATAGCCATACAACCAAAGGAAAACCCTGGGTCAACTCTAAGACCTAGCAACAAAGTATTACCGTTGATCCGTACAGCCTCTACCTTTTTCAGCGCTATATTTGACAATTAAAAAGTTAATTGTGCACCGGTTTTCTTTCAGCCTTTCAAAATCCCTAGGGACGATAAGATTTTTCCAGCCCTCCAAAAAATTGCTTGGTTAAGATTTTTATTATTTGTAGACGAACTCCTTGATAGAGCTCGTTTACCGGGCCGTCGGCTACGCGGATGACGATGCAATCATTATCTCAGACATGTTCGTCTCGACTGTCACTGTTCTAATGAGATCAGTTCTACGCACGGTTGCTGACTCGCGTGCAAATGAAGATCTTACTATTAACCTTCCAAGGCTGTTCTTGTGCCTTTCACCAGAAGTGCCCATTTGTACCGTCCTTCAAGGCATTCCATATTTATTCCATATATATGTGTACCGTAGCAGACCACATGACCAAGGAACTACGCTTTGACAGAAGGTTCACGACTCTTGCTTGAACGAGCAGAGTGGAACTTCCGTATTTTAGAAGCCTCAATTGGATCTAATACTAGAGTCTTGATTGCACTGAGTAGATGGCAAAACGTCTTTAATGCCATCGAAAATTATCTTAAAAACTGACTTAAAGGGGCTGATATAACTATCTTCTTTGATAGCCACATCCTCTTAACGCCTTATCCTCATAGGTTTTTTGCTCTAGGCTTACGGAGGAGTGCTTCGACACCCTTCAGCCACTGGCCACTCTCAATAAGGTCATGCTCTGTTGGATACCAGGCCACTCGGGGATTGAGTGTAACGAGATCGCTGATGAACTAGCTAGTAAGAGTCCCGAGTCTCAGCTGGTCATCAACAAGAGCTTTGATAGAAGATTGGGATAGGAGTTTACAGTTGCTGGAGAAACACCCTCGAGCTCACCCAAGCCAAGGTACTGGTTAGGGCATATGCTTACAATGACAATAGCTTAAGTACGGGATATCTCAGGTTGCTTTCAGGCTATCTATTTGGCCACCGTAGGCGTAACAAGTGAAAAAATTCAGGTATGCCGAGCATGCCCGAGAAAGATAAGAAGAAGCAAAAATAAAAAATAGTAATGATATAAAAATAAATAATAATAATAATAACATATTTATAAACAGAAGAAAAAAATATTATAAATTGAAATACTTTGAATCGACTTTACTAAACCATACTTTTAATTTAGGTGAGGTAAATGATAACGTATCGGCCTTCATTGATTTTTTGTGGAAGGTAGATCCATAATACCGGATTTATATTGATCATTTGAACTATTAAAATCCCTCTAAAGTTAAGCAAACTCCATATTACACTTCAACAACTCAATTGCTATAACTAGGACTTAAAGCTCCTTCGGTCGCTGTTGTTACTTTTTAATATGTTTTGATCATTTTGCAAAGTAACTAAGGTCAATTTAGGAATATAACCTTAAGAAATAAATTTGATCCACACATATTTAATAACCCTTTACGTTTCCGGTGCATGAGTTGTATTTGAAGTCAAACATTGTACTTTCAGCGAGGCTGACAGAAAATCCTTGTAAATCCGCGACCTCCATAGGACAAAAATGTTTAACAAAGACCTTGCACATTGTGATCCCAGAAGGATCATCTGCTCCAAGGAGCTCTCCACTCGCAGCGCGTCTTTGGAGGCAGTAAATATTCGGTTTGGATTCTTACTGTACAATTACAATATATTGGTTATATGGTTCAATTATAGGCAACTTACTTATCAGCCGCCGATGGGTTCCCAGATGAGGCGAAGGGGTACAAATAGTAGCCTTGAGTGTTTTTTACACAATCTGTTTCATATAATGCATAAAGCTAACGGATAACGGATTTGTTATCAGCACTCTTGAAGACTCTCGAAAAACTAGGTTCTTTTCTTAAGGACAATTTAAAAAAAATCAGCACCATCGAAATGTCTCGAGTCCGCTTATCTTAATATTTGACAGAGATACGAATTTTGTCCAGCTAGAACTGCAATTCCGGTCACTGTACGGGGGCGATCCATGATTGTTTTCTGTGCAAAGTGGATTACGATAAAAAACCATTGGCTTTAATTGTAAGTCCACTTTTAATTGTTATTTATTTATTTATTTATTACGTCAGATTCATCCACAAAGATTACTCAAGCGCAAAAATACTTATTACCTAAGCTACAAACTAGAAGCCGAACAACAAATTGATCAGCGACTGAAGGACTGCGGTTCACACCATCTACGGCCACTCATCAACCAAGACACTGTCTGAGTATGCCCTTCAATTGCTGCCTGGAGAGGTTCAGGTCAAGATTGGCGAAATGTTGGTTGAGGAGACGAGACATCGACGTGATGGGCTCGTACATCGCATACAGAGTACGATGACCAGAGACGTGCAGGAAGTTGCGATTCCTCAAGGATCATTGCGGGATAGAGATGTTCACAGCCACCAGTATGTCGGGAGAATTTATTGTACCCTGCAATAGATCGAACAAAAATAATAGTTTGGAGATGGTACGCCTCTTTTCAAGGGAGTCAAGAGAAATCAGCCCCAAACGATCAGTATAAGAAGGGAGCAGCCAGGGATCAGTCCAGGGAAGTCCACGGAGGGCAAACCTAAGGAATCTGCGCTGCAATGCCTCGGCGCGGTTGACGTGAACGGCGAAATAGGGAGACCACACGGGGCTGGCATATTCCAAAAGCGGTCTGACGAAGGTACAGTAAAGAAGCTTAGTTAGGTAGGGGTCGTCGAGTTCCTTAGACCATCTTTTAACGAAACCCAGCATCGGGTTAGCCCTGCCAACGATCGAATTCACATGATCCTCAAATGAAATGGGAGAATTGAGGACCACACCTAGGTCCTTCATCTTATCAACCCTGCATAAGGTAACGCCATCGACGGTGTAGTCAAAGAAGAAAGGACGTCTCTTACGGGAAAAGGTCATAACGGTGCACTTGCCGGCATTTAAAGGAAGGTGATTGCGAACACACCAGTCGCAGAACACGGCTAGGTCAGAGTGCAAGGTACTGCAGTCTGCTTCGTCTTAGCATCGTCCGCATTACACAGAATTTTACTGTAGGTCAGGAGAAGCGAAACATCATTAACGTATAGAATGAAGAGAAGTGGACCAAGGATACTACCCTGAGGCACCCCCGAAGTGACGAGGATTTGGTCAGAAAGAGCTCCCCGAAACAATTTCGAATTTGTTGATCCCACCCCAGAGACATATTTTGAATTGAGTAATATATTTGATAAAGTTGAACTTTCCGCTGAAATGCTTCAATGCTTGTCCGCAAGCTATCGTCGAGCAATTTCAAGACAGATCTGCCAGAAGTTTTTCGCTCATCGAAATCCGAATCAATCGATGAAGTGCTTTATCATTCTCGAATAAGTACAACGCCTTGAGACGCTCTTCGAACTTTTCATCTTTGAAGAATGTTTTTAGAACCGCGAGCTGTATTCGTTTGGCAAATCCAGAACTTCCTCTATTGGCGTCAAACTCTCCACAGTCAGTTCAGGCAAGCTCAAGCCAAATTCATCAACTTAAACGCCTACGCCTATGCTGGACTCTTTAGCCTAAGGTATATCACTTACACCGGGTAGATATGTCTACACGCAGGCGAAGTGTCGGCTCTGTCAGGAAGACGATGAAACCACTATTCACATTATGTGCTCTTGTCCTGCCTTAACATGACTTAGAAAGATGATCTTCAGTCAGGAATTTCTGAGCCGAGCAGAGCTTATTTTGCAGCAGTAGGGCTCTAACACAAAGGTCGTAGTGCCCATCATATGAGTAACCCTCCCTTAAACAAATCTCTATATTAATAAACTTGAGTCTGTTTGTCATTATAAAATAATTGTCATTCTATAAGCTCATATAGCTATTTACATGATATGGAAAACTATTCAATTATTTTTACAATTTTTGTATATCTGTCTGTTTGTCCGGGCTTTTCTGAGAAACGGAAAAGTTTAGTATTTTCATAGGCATAGTTTGTGAAGTTGCGGGTGGGAGGGGTGACATGTAAAAATAATGGAAAACGGTCGATATTGATATCAAATTCACAGTTTGTAGGGTGAGTAAGGTTAATAATGACACTCTCGAAGCCGTTAAATAATCTGATGTTAAGGCGTCCCTATGGTTGGTGGGAAGCGAGTGACATGTATAAATAAACGAAAACGACCCGGTGCAATCTCGGAAACCCTAATCCATTTTCGATGGGACTTTATAGGAAGGTTCAGTATTTTTTTAGGTATATCTTAGGCTACTATGAAGACTCCGAGGGGTTGGTTAATTTGATTAATGACACTCCCGAGAGAGTGCGGAGGTACATGTACAAATAATCGAAACCGAGCGATATTAGTGTAAGAATCCACAGTTTTCGTTGTCGCTGAGATGAAAAACAACACTCCCGATGGCTTTAGATACTGCGGTAGTAAGACATCCCTAGGCGTAACGTGGGAAGGAAAGGAAAGGACAGAAAAAAATAATCGAAATCGACCTGTGTTAATGTTGAATTCATAGTTTTCGGGATCACTGAGATGATAATCATACTCCAAATGTCGTTGGATACTAAGGGGTTAGGACGCATCATTAACCACTAGGGGTCGGTGTGGGAAGGGACTGATATGTAAAAATGACCCGAAACGACGCTCACTTACCAAAAATCCGAGCAACGGCGGGCACACGCCGATAGTAAATAATAAAATCTGTATTAATAAAAATAAATTAATAGTTTTTAATGATTAAATTTCTTACTTTTCTGTGTTATTATTATTAAAGTAAGTCGATCGCGGGACTTCAAGGTCTTTTTGACTCATAGTGGCAAGATGAACGTTATGGCATGCACTTTGAGCACCTTCGTGGGTGCACACAAAGTACAAAGTGCATACTTTAAAGCCTTGTCACTGGTAGTCCCGTTGGAGAACATTTTCTCCTTCGGACTGATTGGCCGCGGTATGGTGGAGGTCTCTAACACTACCATCTAAGCTGTTGCTTGAGGGCATCGACGTGGGTGGTAGGCACCTTCAGCCATACCCGGTTTCAGTGAAGCCGACGAGAGTCAGCTTTTATTGGGTCCCCCTCCGAGCCAGGTCTGAGGATCTTGATTCTTAAGAAGGTTCGGAAAGATCCACGGCAAGGTCCGGGCTGTGGGGACTAGGGACTCGGTCGTGGCATCCTAGGTCTAAGCCGTGAAGCACACATCACTTTAAACCAGGGGTACGTGCTTCCAGTCGTCTTTAACTGGAGTGTTGCTGGATCGATGACCTGGATTGTTGCTGAATTGGATGCCCTGAGGGCACTTCATTGCGGAGTGTCCTAAGAGACTCAGGAAAGTGGCAGAGGCCACTGCGGAGGAGACACTTGCACCAGCGAAGGTGTCCGAAACAGTGAATTCGCCCGGTGCTGCGCCAGTTCTCTTTGGAGGAGCCTGCCACTAAGATTTCTGAGGAACCACTCCCTGAGACAAATCCAACGCCGGCTATAAGCGGTGCTACCCCAACACTTGAAAAGGCAGACATTTCGGGCGAGGAGGTTACAAGTGGAAGCCAGAATAAGAAGAAGAAAAAGAGGATGAAAGATGGTGTCCAGGTGCGAGCGCCTCTTCAATAAAGTCTCGGGAATCCTTGAGGATCTCCAACTGTACACAAGGGTTACATAATTTTTGCTACATAAACGCCCCGCAGAGGTTCTGGTGTGGCAATTGCTTTGTCCCACAGCTTTACACTGATTTCTCCTGTATACACAAACATCTTCCCAGGTTTGGCATCTTCTTTAGATTTCGTCTTAGGAAACAAAACTCTAAGGGTAGTAAACGTGTACCTACCGCATGACCAGGATACTGCAAGACAGGTGTTGGATTCAATCCTGTCGCATATTACGAACTTCAGTGGTGAGGTTTTCCTTGGGGGTGACTTCAACTGCACACTGGATTCTTCAATCGATCGTCATTTTAGAGTTGAATTCAACTGTGAACGCCGCGCGATTGTCGTGCCTAGTCAGACATAGCCAACTTGTGGATGTCTACCGTTGACTTAATCCAACGACTTGATCATACCGAAGGGATTCCCGAAATGTCCAGGGTAGCTTTTATGGTTCAGGGATAGACAGAGTTTACGTCTCGTCTAGCTTTCTTAACTTTTTTGTTAGTGTCATTTATGAAGTGTGTTCATTAAGTGATCACCTTCTTTTTGTGGCGACTAGCACTTTGGTCGAAAAGCGGACTGCTGACTTTATTTTCAACAACAATTTGTTGAACTCGAAGCAGTTCATCGAAGAATTCATGCAGTTTTGGCACCAATGGCGTGATAAGAATATTTACCGCCTCTTGTGAAGTAGACTCAATTCTTGCCGGATCGGGCCAGATCCCATACAGACAGGAACTTGCGAACTTACCGCAACGAAGGATCTTCGACGTCATACTTCTCTTGGTTTTGATGGTATAACTCTAGAATTTTTGTTCGTTTTAGGAAACTTTTGATTCCTGACTTTTGGATGTCTCTAACTCTGCAGTGATTGGACATATCGAATTTCCCTCAAGTTGGCGGAGATCCGTGCCTCTAATACCTAAGAAGGGCGATCTTCAGAGGATGGGAAACTGGCGGCCAGTTACTCTATGTAATGAAGACTACAAAATAGTTTGCAAAACATTGGGAACTCAACTTCGCTCAGTGGTTGCCTCAGTAATACACCCGTCACAGTCCTACTGCGTTCCAGGTCGAAGTATCTACGACAACATCGCCTTATCAAAGTATCTTGATAGCGTCTCGCACGAGCTGCTGAGCGTTCTCAATATTTCATCGGCTTCCGTCCAAGTGGATTGAGATCATCAGTGGTCTGTATAGAGATTCAGTGATTCTCATAAAGCATCATGGGCACACAGGCAGTAATACACGTGTAATGCCGTGTGATGCCGTGTAATACACGGAAGTACACGGAAATACACGGAAAGTACGTCAAATTTTTATTCGACTTTCTGGGAGGAAGAGGTGTATTAATCAGGCTTTTATCGCCAGGTTTGTATCTAGAACAGGATGTGATAAACTATTTCCAGTGATATGAATATGGAAGTGACTATTTGCATTTATCGTATACTTACGTGTAGTTCCGTGTATTTCCGTGTACACGAAAATTACACGGCAATTTGAGAGTGGTAAATAGACACTTCCTGGGCATATATTGTCTCCTATTTCGTTTCGTCGGGGTATCAGGCAGAGATGCCCCTTGTCTTTCAGTAGAGTCGCTGTTGGTAAATCTTCGCCGATATTAAAGGGAATATTCAGTACACTTACCATACACTAATATAAGGCCACTTATATTAGCGTACGCTGACCTATCTATTTTCGTCACGAAAGAGGATGCATTTCCAGTTTCTTGTAGAGATTTCAAACAATACGAGCTACTGGCGGGCGCCAGGTTTAACCTTAGCAAAATCCAAAGCCTATGGTGTGGGAGGTGGCGGAATCTAACAGATTCTCCCCTCGGCATACAATGGACCAATACTTGCCTGAAATATTTAAGTGTATATGTGGGGCTCGATGGTAAAACATATAGTAGTCGCATGGCTCTGAAGAAACCCTCTGGAGCGGTGAATTCCTGGCGGAATAGACTACACCCACTTTCGCTGAAAGGACGTGCAGTCGTTGTCAATTATTTGAGCACTGAGCACGTAATGAATCGACCGCCGCACACGACATGCAGTACACTCACTTTACATCGGCTGCGCGAGCTCTTCGTAGGAGTATAGTAAATCCCATGGATCACTTAGGAGTTAATAGATGACGTGCACATCTTGAGGTAGATTTGGGAGTAATGGAGACCATAACTAGAAGAATGATCTATAGTTATCCGTTCAATTACAGAGACTCAAACTGCTCCATCATAGCCTCGTGCGTCTAACCCAGCTGTAACATATCGATCTACGAATTCAATGAGCCTGCACGGTTTGTGGTAGTGAAGGAACCCTGTTCCACAGGTACTTCACATGCCCGGCCTTGTGCGACATCAATAATCTTGTTCGCGATATGTGCCAGCTTATCTGTCCGAAATTCGGCATAACAAGAACATCGTTTTTACTGTGGCCAAGAACATGTAACCAGGTGAATTGCTTGATAAGCTTTATTTTTACACTTGCTAAGTCAACAAATCATCTGTACTGGATGCGGATTGAGCCTGTGCAACAGCCCACTAACCCACAGTTTAGAACTAGGAGGCTGACGGGAGCAGTTTGCAGACGTCAATGACTCTGTAGACTGGTCCCGCGGGACTCTAATTGGTTCGAAATTTTCGTGCGATCGTTTAGAACATGTTTGGATGAGTGCTCCCGGAGGACTAGAAAAGTGGCGAACGGCACGGAGCATTTGCTTGGGAGCAGTGGTTCCCGAAGTAGGAACTTAGTTTGATTTTTCGGTTTTGGCTCATTTTGTTCCTTCGTTTTAGGTTTTGTTTCGAATTTTTCTCAATATTTTTTGGGAACTTTTCTTAGAACTGACACTCGCTTGGAGGCATTTTAAAATATCTTGCATTTTCTTGATTCACAGTTTTTTTACTATTTTTTCGCCTTCGTTTCTGTCATTTCTTATTGTCTTTTAGACCGTTAACTGTTGTGTCTTTTTGTTTTGATTATTGTACATTTTTAGGGTAACTAGATTTTTGTAGGATTTTTACTTTATAACGATTGTGTCAAATTAAGCGTCACTATACAATTATTTATAATATTTTGTCATAATATTCAATTTTCATCATACTGGGAAGTTTTTCGTGTGGACCTCAAGGGTCCCATATAGGTCTTCATCTAGTTTTATAGAAAATTTAATATCCACCATGACATTACGATATGTCATTATTTTAAAAACGCTTATTTTGATAATAAATTTCAATTTCCCTCGTCTTATCAGCCTGAAACTTTCAAACGGGGCGTACATCGACACCTCCTTCACCCAAACTCCTAACCCATTTCCCTCATCCTTAATTCCTTTCCTGCCAAGGCTGTGCTTAAGCATCATAGGGCATCCCCTGAGCTTTGGCATCATCATATATAAAAAAAAAAAAAAAAAAAATTTATTCTTTGTATTAAAAAAATTGTTAATTAATTGTTAAAATTTTATATGACTGAAGTTGTGAAGTGTATGTCAAATGTGATCGAAATCTTTCACTCATGTTGTGACGTCCACATTAAGCCCTTGACGATACTTCGTAGTATTTACTTAATAAGTACTTTGCACACCTGAAAACATACAGAATGTCCAAATAATGTTGTTCCGAAGACTCGGCGCTTTCAAAATTCACAATTTGCTTATCAACCAAATTAATGACGAAAAACCTTGAAATCGAAAAATACTGGACATTATGACGCGAATTAATTCTTATTAAATCCGGGAAGAAACAAGTCGTTAATTTAGAACATAAATCACTTGTTTGTCTGAACGGACACTTTCAATAGCACTTAATTATGCAGTCTAAAAAGCAAAATTCTGTATACGTGCACGCCAACAAGATAGGATAAAATTATGTCAGGCCAAGAAGGATATTTCTCCGTAGCATCGCGTGAGTAATTAACACTTGAGCCTTTGTGAAGTGGAAATATTGTGATAAGGTCTAAGACCTTTGATATGGCCACAAAAAAAGTTTTGACTAACCAATTTGCGTGCCATGAAAAATCGATGTCTGTCCAACAAATTTAGTTCTTAATCTGTCAAAACTTTCCTTGACGGTTCCGGCTAAGTCATCCCAGAGGCTCTTCATCTAACATTTCATGGACAACGAGTAATGCCCTGTCAAATTTGTATGATTTTATCATAAATTATGAAAAAAATAATAAGTAATTCCCAAAACTCTAATTAACCTCTATTAAAATGCCATGCATGGGTGGTTGAAAATTTGCCTTAAACGCTCGGCTTTATTTTCTTGAAGACGAGGTCAAGTTCAAGATCTTGAGCATTTTTAATTACTCAACGCGAAAACGGCAGCGACGAGTATCTTGGGATTGGGAATGCTGACGGGGTGGAAAGTTTGCGCAAACAATTTCGAATGAAATAATTTGGTCACCTCTCACCTTCCCCCGTTTGTTAGTATTTATGATTTTCGTTTTCCGTGCTGTTCTCTGTTATTCAGCTGCTTATGCTTTGGGAATTTGTCTTTGATAAATTCTAGTTGAGTGACAGAACTCCTTTAGGTTGTACGGTGGGCTTAAAATATAACCTTGGGAACATTTAATCTTTCTTCTTAATTACTCCAAGTATTTGAGTATTTCTTTGAAATTTTAAATAACTGAACGTGTTGCTGATAAGCAAAGAGAAACGCGTTCATAATTTCTGTGAGAGTAAAGGCCTTAATTATTGCAAGACTAATTATGCTGTGAAAGTATTCAAGAAATGGCGTTGCTTATCTTAGAACTTTTAATTAAGTTGCCAACTTAGCAATTACATTTGGAGTTCAGTTGAAGTTTGCATATACAATCTGTAATAATTCTGCTTTTTTCTATTTGGTATGCACATATATTTATGTTTCGCGTTTCTTGAAATTAAAATTTGTTTAATATCTATATACTAGACGGTGCGTTCCGTCTATATCACATAGGCACATGTTTGTGGCGTGTTTAAGGGAACGTTTGAAATTTTCGTCAGTACTCTGTAAGTTATGAAATAAAATGTGCAACAATTGAAGTAAAATTCTAAAACAAGTTTTTACGGTCGCCATGGTTACGTGTGAATTTTTATCCAACAATGTTTCATCTCAAGTGTTTCAGGCATAGAACAAAAATTCAATACGATAACTACCTTGTTCACATGGCAAAATCCAGCGTGACAAGCACCTCGTATGACAAAAAGGTATACTGAGAAATATGCTGAAAAAATAAGCAGGTCAAACACACCTGCCCACACGCACAAAACTCACGTGGAGCAAAAACGCGTATTTATGCATCATTTGTACGAGATCAATAAATAATACTGTTTAGGATAGTTCCGCTAGTTTGGATTAATCCAACTGGTTTAATTTCCACAAATTAAGTCAATCCATGAACACTTCAAAAAATTCATCCAAGAGTTCACCTGCATAAATGTCGCCAAAAGGTGGGGCATAAATAACAGCTTAGATAACTAGTAAATAAATATATATTTTTATATTTATATATACCTTTGGCTATGAACATAAGTTTACGATCGGATTATGGAAAGCGCGGCTAGTGTGCATACTAAGGATGTAGGTGGAGCTAGAAATGATCCAATACATATAAATTTAACATTCTACACGAAGGGAAGATTCTAGGAAAAATGAGGGCTTCACACATCGTAATTCTGTTACAAGGAACACTTTCTGGCAAAATTTAAGCAGCCGCACTGTAAAATTTGCTATCCTTCTATCTACTGTGTGTTCTAAAACAAATCTATCGGTTAATACACAATTCTTCTTGGAAAACCCGCAAATTTTACGGTTCTTCACCGTAATTTTTTTTAATCTCTTATTTTAAAGTGAAGATTGACTTAGTGGTGAAGTGTTGAAGCGTGTTGCTGAGAACTAGGCTTTAAACGATTTTTATTTGATTACTTTTAAGCCTTTTGAATTCGTCATGTATACTCAGACTGTCCTCTCAAACCGAACAGATACTTGGGGCTCATAGTTCAGGAAATTTTACGGTGCTGTCCCGTAAAAGCTTATGTAATTTTGGAAATAAAAACACCCTCTAAAGCCCTTAACACCAGTGTCCACCTCCTGTTCATGAAACTTTTCGGAAAGCAAACAACATCCTCGACTGCCACTAGGCTCAATTCAGTCCACATTTGGATGCGTATCGACTACGGTTGATTAGTTTAAGTAACACTCTAATTAGCGCTATTATAGCGAAGTTTTGATGCCACAACTAATAAGACACGGTTTTTTTGGACTCAGTTCCACTCGCAACACCTAATTCTTATCTGGAATCATGACTAAAGGCGACTGAGTTTATTATGGGAAGATCTAAAGCCAAAAACTAACTATTTCCTTAATCTTTACCCCCGAGGTTGAATTAAGGTTTTCAAAGAAGTACTCCCCCAAAGCACTCTTTCTGACTCTGACAAGAGCCGGACATTTACAAAGAAGGTGATTAATGGTCTCTTTTTCATGCAGGTCGTCGCAACTGCGATAGTGTGTATTGTAGGGGGCGTCCAGCCTAGCTGCATGTTCACCTATAAGACAGTGGCCAGTACATACCGCTCCGATTTTTTCAATAACAACTCTCGGCCTGTTGAGCATAGCAGATGTCCTATTTTTATTATAACTTGTTCAGGATGTCCTGGAAATGCTACATGCTTTCATTGCGCTTCATCTCGAGTTTACCAGCGCCAAGTAATGCAGAAAGATTTCCCTCTTAACGGAGCCCAGTGGGATACGGTGCAGTGCAGCGCCCTTTCTGGCAAGTTTGTAGGCCATCTCGGTCCCAGCAATGTTCCTATGTCTGGGAACTCAACGCAGGGTTACGGTAAGCCCAAGAAGCCGGGTAACTCCAGACAGTCCTGCACACTAGAAGATATGGTAATTAAGGCAATTGCCCTAATGGCAGCCTGACTGTAAAGAAGGCGATGTTCTGCCTCTGTGAGTGAATACACAGAAGCAGCGAACACGTCTTCATAATCGCAAGCACCTCCGCCTGGCAGACGCTCGATGTGTCCGACAGCCGATAAGACTTCGAAATGTTCATTGCCTCAGAGAACACCCCTGCATCAACACCTTGTTCTATTTTAGAACCATGCGTGAATAGTACGGTGTCATAGTTGTTGTTCGGTCATTCTCCATTCCCTTCCTTTTCAAAATTTATAACAGGCATAATGTAGTCAGTTGCGGTATGGGCTAGTCCTCTAGGACTTAAATTGAGAATGTTTCTGTGGCCATAGGGCTTCGCAACCCAAAACCAACATATTCCATGAATCTGACTACACTGCATAAGTCCTGGAATTTGATCTGGTGATCAGATGGAAGCAGATGCAGAAGCACATTGAGAGGTTCAGTTGGAGCGGAGCGCAGGGCACCGGTAGTACGGATGCGCACGGTTCTTTGCACTCTATCTAGCTTAGTTTGGTTATATGCCTTACTCATCGCAGGCCACCAATCTAGGAACCGTAAGTAAGAATTGGCCGTACCACCGCTGATGTGTATAACGATAGCGTCATCTTATAGTGAGAGTTGTTGGCCGTTTAATTTAGGTAGGACAAAGTACGGAACTTTGATTTTTGTAGTGAAGAGCATAAGCTCAGTTTTCCCTGGATTCACACCCAGTCTACAGTTCTTGGACCAACTGCTCACCTACTTCAGATCATCCTCCATAATTTCGCCGATAACAGAGGGAAGAAAATCTGATACCAGGATCGCGTCCGCGTAGTCGGCGATCTTGACTCCCTCCTGTTGACCGAGATTCTTGGATGGCTTCAATGCGTACATTGTTAGGCTCCTTCTATGTCTAGGATTGCAGACAGGGTAGATTGTTTGTACTTGATTGAATATTCAATTGTGGTACTAATTCGTGGAGAGCTACCCTCCACGATCTTTCCTTACAGTACGCGTGTTTGGATTTTGACATCGTTGCACCGCAAAGAGTTTGCCTCAGATGTATATCAAGGACCCGTTCTAGTGTTTTTACTGTAAAGGAGGACAGAATAATCGGCCTGAAGTTCTTAGTTATTTCGAGGTCCCGTTTGCCGGCCTTCGGCATACAATGCACCTTAATTCGTCTTCATGTTGGGGGAGCGTGATTATGGATGAAACAGGCTCTGAATAACGCAGCCAACCAAGGCAACCAACGAACTGTGTCTGACGACTTGTGTAGATACCGCCCAGACCTGGTGATTTGTAGGGAGCAAAGCGATTTTTTCCGCGGAGAAAATGGGTTCTACATCACTCCACGATGTAGGAAGACTTTTTCTGAATTTGATTGCTGAATTCATGGCTTTATCAAATGTAGAAACTTCTGATTCAAAATCTTGAATAGTTTGAATAGTCACAACGTTTAGATTAGGTATATCTGTTAGTTTGGATTTGATTACACTACTGAATTTCTTCCAGTCGGTCATTTTGGGGTTCTTGAAGGGCATAGCAGACTCAATCTCTAGGTTCAAATTGGAAAGTATCCAGTTATGATCATATAGACACTCAGACACTCTCCAATTTTCATCCCTAAAGTTACTCTTTGCTGATGGTAGTGTGATGTCTAGCACCTCCTCCCAACCATCAAAGTTATCCGTACGTGGAAATATGACGGTTGGGTGGTTGCCCTTATTACATACTAGTAGGTTAGTATACGTAATGAAATCAAGCAGTCGTTATTTCCAGAGGTACCACAGCGAACGTGTCTTGCATTGGCATCACAGACCTGCAGCAGTAATTCCTTTCATCCATCCGTGTGAAGTAAATCTTTTTTATACGATGTGGCCAAAGCCTGCAGGGCAACCCTTTGATGCGTCAGCATGGGGTTGTCTAAAAGGGAATTAGGGTAGGGGGACTGAAGAAGCCTGAATGTCTTGTTTTTGCATTGCTGCTAGACAACGGCCCAGAGCCGAACTGGATTTTTTATTTCAATTTTAAAATCATACGGGGAGACCTCGTCTCGAACCCGGGGACCATGGCATGGTGGTCGTGTCGCTCAACCCGTGTATTCCACCTCTGCGTGTACTGCAGACCTATCATTGGGCCATATGCAATATTGCAATGTATATATCCTCTCTGTCAGGGTTCTCCAGCTCGACTACTGTCAAGTCACTTGAGCTGAAAAGAGGACAACAAAGCGTTTTTCTACACTTTTTAGCAAGAATTCAACTATTAGGCTTACCGCTTAGATTAGCGTGTTAGCTAAAGAAGAGATTATAGTTGGCGTCGCAAAGGCCCCTCACGGTTAAGTCTCTAACCCAAGGTTCCTGGATGACGGCGAAGTACATGTATTCCTCCTTCAGAAAGACCATGAGATTATTCGCAGCACGTTTTGAGTACTGCAGATTAATCTGCATGAACTTCATGTTCGGGTGGTTGATTGGACACGCGGAGTATTAAGGTGCATCAAATGACGGTTTATTGCCAAAATATGAAAAGTAGTTTAGGAGCTATGAGGGAACAGATGAACATACCCACAAACTCACTTACATACATACATCGTCAAGCATCTGCACGATGTAGACTGGGCAGCCCACGAGTCCACCCAAACCATTAAATCACGGTTGGTTACCCGTGGGCTGGGGCTGGCAGAGTATAAGGCAAAGTAGCCGTGCAAATTAGTAGTCGAACGAAAAATAAGTCGTGAGAGCCAGAATAGAGAGTGATGAAATGATGTCGGAAAAAGCAATAAAGCACCTCGGAGTGATGATAGAATAGGTTAAACTTTTAAAAAACCCTGGAGTATGCAAGTGAAAAGATGGATAAGGCAATGTCGAATAGCAATAGCGGCGCTGTCGCCAAACATCAGAAAACCTAGGCCATCGAGGAGACTACTTGTAGCTAGAGTTGTCACCTCAATACTATTGTACGCTGCACCAATCTGGACAAAGGCTATGGAGGTGAAGTGCAGGGAAACACTAGCAAAGGTGTACCGACGTGGTGCTTTAAGAGTCGCCAGCGCCTTTAGGATGACGTCGGACGAGACAGGGTATGTAAAGTGGTAGCAGAAATACCACCTGTGAACATCTTAGCTGACGAAATGCAGCGACTGTATTGAGGCAGACCGGCTGATCGTCAGATCACTGAGGAGAGACGCCAGGCAGAAAGAGCTTACACCCTGAGGTAGTGGCAGGAGCGAAAGGATAACTCTTATAAAGGAAGGTGGACTCATAGGTTAATTGCAAAGATCGAGCCTTGGATATTGCGGCTCCATGGTGATGAACACTACTACCTTACTCAGTTTTTAACTGGGAATAGTGGTTATCATTATTATTTGAACCGCTTCGGGCATGATAATTCCCCTTTTTGTCCTCAATGCACAGATACTTATGAAGATCCGGATCATGTACTATTCTACTGCCCACGGTTTGGAAGGATGAGGGAAAACTTACAACCATTTTTAAGTGGCGTATTAAGCGTACGCTTGTATCGAAAATGCTCCCGTGAAATCTGGAATTCAGTATGTGAAACTTTTAGCTGCATCCGGGGTGAGCTTAGGAGGACGACAAATAAGCGAAGAATCGGCAATTCAGTGGAACCTGTTTTGTTAAGAAGCTGAGCCTTCAGTGCTAATACTCGACCCGCGAAATCGATGGTTCCGTGGTGTAGATCGCGTGAGGGAAGGTGGTTTTAGTGGCTTAAAGTCCCACACTTCGGCTTTCGATGCTTTACACCTCATTAAAAGACATACGTACATTCATACCCTGCTGAAAACAGAACCCTCTTTTGCCGTTACCGTAGTCGGGTAAAAACTGATGCCGCCGATTCAATTAAACGAAGCAATCATCTGCATGACCACAGAACGCTTTTTGTCGGCTTTCAAGGAAATTTAACTGTATTAATGCATCATTCCAAACTGTTTCACCGAAAATCAGGTAATGTAGTTTATCCAATGGTTCCACATTGCCCGACTTGTGTGTGTCCAAATTCAGTAGCCGTAGAGTCAAGTTAGGCCTTAGAAAGTCTGCTTTCTTCCTATCTAGTCCCCGTAATCCCCTGTGGGGCATGTGTCCGGAGAAGAACTTCACTCGATTCGAGACAACGGTTGCAAATTGACCTACAATTTAAGATTGAATCCGACCCATCGATATTACTATTTTTATTGTAATCGGTTGTCATCAGAAAACAACCATGAGCCGCCGCTGGAGGGGTTCAAACCTATAAACTTCGAGATGAAAGGCGATCCCGTTATCACTTACTCCATCAAAGACTCTCTACGAACTTGATAAACTTAGCATATATCAATCTAAGCCTCCCTGTAAATATACCCTGATGGTATGGAATGCATAATTCAATATGGCTTTTATTTACCAATATAGCTTTCTTGTCCTTCCATGTTCATACTAGCTTGATGTTTGACAGTTTTATTCCAATTATTCCATGAGATATTTTTTTGTCAGCGGGAGAGGTGAAAATCTTCCAAAAGACACCGGACAGCCCGTGCCCTCCGGCAGTGTGAAATTTTTACTCACTAAATACACCTTTCTGGGGATTAGCCGAATCAGACCACAGAATCGGGGCCCTTTTCATCCCCTCCCAGTCTCCCTTATTGGGGCCCCACTGTCGCCACTATCCTCGGTTTCCTGGGTCACTGGTAGAATCCTAGCCTATTTGCAGGAATCCATGTTGTTCTACCGTCTCCAGTGTTCCTTCTTGATCCATGCGTTATTTGCAACCTTCACTCCTTCTCTACCTATTGAAGGGTTTTAGGTCATAAAGCTTTAGTCCAGAGCCAGGACAAGTAACCTCCTCCGGATAAATCGTAGCTAACCCTTCGGAAGGCAGGTCTGCATTTTCTACTGGTGCGTGTACCGCGGAGATAGAGGAAGTGCTAGTTATTATTTTGCCTATGGCACCTTCTTCCAGGACTACTATAGCACTGTCAGCCGGCGCAAGCCAGCCTCCATAGCCGCCCCAGAACCTTCGAAAGGTAATTTTCCCAAAGCTGTTTCTGTTGTGTTGTGGGTGCCGTGGGTAAAGCCAACCTGTTAGGGTCTAGCATACCCTCCACCTCCACTCCTACAGAAAGTGCCCGAGGAAACGCCATTCGCGACCCAATTACCCCTGGGTGCTGCAGTGAGGACGACAACACCGCAGACTTCCTTGACATGGCCTACCACAATCTTGGAGTTAGAGGGATTTTTCAAGAGATTATTTCCTCCCGCAGTAGTTACTTGGCTACGTTCCAGGACTCATTTCCCAGTTGCTACCGCTTGGAGGTGTTACTAACACTTGAGAATGTCGAGATGAGGATCGCCGTATCCTAGAAGGCTTCAACTCGTCCGTCCATTCTCCAGCAACCTATTCCATGAGATACTTTGGTACAAAAAGAGTGCGCTCTGAATGCAACAATGCCAATAAATACGGAGAATATTTCGACTGAATAAAGAAACACATTACTTGCGATTATTCTGAATGAATAAAAAAATACGCCCACAATGTAAACAACTCTCACTAGGTTAGCTACTTTTATTTACCAGAGATAGTAGTGACCATATTAGATTCCACCGTGCTCCGGTCTATTGCATTTTATTACTTCTTTTAAACATACCATCTATTAACCTATAAACCCGTCTTATATTAAATTAAGCCACTATAAACAGTTTATGATCTCGGTACCCTGTACCAAATCAAAATTATTAATTATGAAACATTTCGAATTTTTTATACAATAAACTGTTCCAGTCCAGTTTCGAATTTTGCAAGTACAAATATAAATAATTCAACGCTTTCAATACGCTGCTGTTATTGGCAGCCTTCTTCGTGTGCTTATGGTCTTCTTCAATCTTCAAAAACGTGAAATTTCTGCCAAATGGGATCTCGTAAAGTTTCGCTTTCCACGATCAGTGTACGAAATCAGTACAGAAGACACTCAAGCAATAAGGAAATTAATGAAACATGTACTTACATGTCGGAAGTATCTTAAAGGAAATGTAAGCAACGCGAGAAATTTTCCGAAAATAAACGCCCCTATTCCTGGTCTCACGAGACTCATAAAGTCAATGGCTTTTGTTGGAATTCCTGAAATTCCATAAATAAAATTCTATTGCCTTGCAGCTACCATATTATACCTCAAACTGGCCTCTGCCAGAATGCAGGCAGAAAATATCGCGATTCACGCGGAAAGTCTTTTTTTAGTCTGGGAGTTGTTGGTGGGTAACTTTTACACGCTTCAGGTATCACTATGCCCCAGAGGAATACATAAATGCATTTTCACGGGCATGGCAATACAGTAATTGAAATTCGAATCCATTTGCCACTTTAAGATACAAAGTTAACAAGTCATCGCTAATTAGGTATTTATCACTCAGATCATTCGTGAAGAATGTGTGGGAGCGGGATGCTGTCCCCTTGGTACCAGTTTAGTAAGTGAATTTTCTGCTTAGTATGACTTTTCGATATGTGCTGTCGTTATTAATTGTAAAATTATTACTTATTTAATTATTTAAATTTCTTAATAAAAAATTTTGTTTTTGCCTTTGCAGAATGTCAACAGGACTGATGTCATGTGTGAGGGAAAATTCTCCACCTTTAGAAATGGCTGGCGGAGATTCAGGAGCTCTTTCGTTGCCTGCAAATGGTACGGGTAAGTGCCTCTTATAACGTTCTAGTGGAGTCAATTTCTATGGAGAATACGGGGGAGTTAAGTGCACATTGAATTCACAATGCCAACGAGTAGAGTTCAAAAGTTCAAGGAGCAATCGGCGTTTTGAATAAAAACGCGTAGGGCTCCAGCATCTGCAGTGTTTTCCATCGGTTGCAGAAAAAGCCACATCAGTTCAGAAATATATTACCAACAGCAAACCAAATTAATTAAAATTTATGCTTGACCAAGGCAAAAAGGGCATTTGCTTTGATTGAATTAATGGGTAATTTCGGAAATTTATTTTAGAGAAACAAATTGAATAAACCCAATTATTTGGTAAAGATTAAAGTATTAATAAACAAAATAAAATCGTAACTGAATTAATTTATTATTATCTACATATGATCACTTATACCAAAATACAAATAAATTACACGGTATAAATGCAAATAGTATAAAATATAAAAATCTTTATAATTATATTGAAAATAAATACGATTTTAGTCTAGCTTAAAGCAGGCCCTTGCGGACGGGGGTTTTGGGGGTTCCAACCAACTAGGAGGGTTTCTGAACTTCTTGATTAGGAAAAATTTGACTGAAATACTATAAAAGTAACCTAAAATATATATGACCATATTTTTTAATTGCATAATATATCATAATTTATGTACATCCATTTGTTGATAGTTTTCTTTGTATAGCTCCTTTAGGTAACCCCCCTCCCCTTACGAGCAAATCCTGCGCACGGCCCTGGTTTAAAGCAACCTTATTGAAATTCTTCTTAAAACAAAGTGTCATTAATGTAATGGAATTGTGTGCAGTGCTGTGGTAATTTAGAAAAGTCACAATTCCTTTAGGGGACCTAGTTCGGGTTAAAGCTTAAAGTGCGGAACACAATGTGGTGCTGGCGCGGTAGCCAGACCTGTCAAAAGTTAAAAATATTGAAATTAAAAGATGGCGGTCCAATGTGTTGCTGGTGCTGTAGCCCAAAGTTCAATATGTTTAACTTTTGGGGCGCGCCAAATTTGACATTTCCGAGTTAACTACAGCGCCAGCGCCACATTGTGTTCCAGCCTTAAAAGTCGTCAAGATTAGAGTGGTATAAAATAAAATCTATTATAGATAGAGACTTAAATTTTATTTCATTTTATTATACCTGAAAAATCTTTAATTTGTTGTTTTGTTTATCATGTGAACGGTAGATCAAATCAAATCAAATCAATTCAGGATATGTACACAAGATTACATCTTGTTCCATTACAAAATAAAAGGAAAATTCAAAATACAATACTATCAAATATTATAAAACTAAAAAAAAAAAACTAATATAACAAGCAATCCAAAAGAAAATTATTAGCAAGTAAGAAAAAAAAAAATTTTACGTTTCAAAAGCGGCAAAACAAAGAAACAAAAACTACAGAAGGAATAATTATAAAATTTGCAGCTTAATCTAACTATAGTAGAAACTGTGTTACAGACATGGTCAATTCAAGATGAATTTATAAGGTAACGCTTCAGCTCATTTTTTAAATCTCGTCCCCGATCCCGCCCTCTGATGCTAACAGGAAGAGAAGTCCACAAACGCTCGAGGATTCAGAAAGCTGAGGTGACGTGACGAGTTCAAGAAACGCAAGTGATTATTTACAATAGATACATAGGAGACTTAGAGTTTCCCATATTACGCAGAAATACTAAAGCTCTTATATCTAAGTAAGTGTTTACAGAACACCCTAAAACAAGATTCTAATGATGGGATACGTGATCGTGACGTCTTAAATTATAAACAAATCGTACGCAATCATTAAAAGCGACATTTAATTTCCGCTTGCACTTAGAATCTAGCCGCGGATCAACTGTGCTACAGAAAGTGAAGTGAGGAACTAATAATGTCCGAACAAGCTTTAGCTTTAACTCAGAATGAAGCAGGCTACTCGACAGCCGAAGACCACCATAACTCTTTTGACATGCAACATTTATATGGTCGCAGCACTCCATATTACCATTGAAATACACTCCAAGATTCTTAACTCTGTCAGAATAAGGCAACAGTACTCCGTTCAGATGTATAGTGGGAAGATTTGATTTATCAAAGTCACTTCTGTAGAAAACCATACAATTTGACTTCAGAGGATTTAGCAAGAACATACTACTGGAGGCCCAAGTGGAGATATTGTTGATACGGTGTATGCAGTCCTCAACTAACCCAATTGGACGAGAAAGATAAATCTGAATATCATCAGCATACAAGTGGATATTCACGTCTTCAATGACATCAGGAAGATCATTGATGAATAAGACAAAAAGAAGAGGTCCAAGTATTGAACCTTGTGGAACAACACATGTGATTTTAATCCACTTGGACTTTTCATCCCCAGCTTTCACAAACTGAGAGCGGTTTGAAAGGAAATCAGATATAATCTAAGTGGATGAGTGTGAGAAGTTATACATTTTATGCAGTTTTGTTAAAAGCAACCTACGATTTACAGAACGAATGCTTTTGTAAAATCAAGTAGTACTAAGACAGTTAATAAAGTATTGTCCAGCGAGTTGCGTATGTCAGCAGATACTTTCAACAAGGCAGTTTCGCTGCTATGGCCAGAGCGGAAACCAGATTTCCACTTCGAAATAAATTTATTTTCCGAAACATACTGGATGATTTGCATACTAAGTAGTCTCTCAAGAACTTTGCCAAGATAACTAAGTAGACTTATTGGTCGATAATCACAAGCTGCACTAGGTGAAGAGCATTTAGCCAGCGGAATAACCACTGCATTTTTTCAGACCTGTGGGAACTCAGAAAATGTAAGACAAGAGTTCAAGATATGAACTAAGCTGTCCAGAACTACAGGTAATAACATTTTTAAAAATGTTGGTGCAATATCATCAGACCCAGTGGCGTTGGACCTGATGGATAAACATGCCTTGATAACCTCATTATGGAAAACACATCTGAAACTGACACTACTGTGGTCTTCTGATCTGAATAGAAATTTGTATTATGGGCTGGCTATGATAAAGAAATATTAGATGATGTAGAAAAATAGGTATTGAGATCGTCGACATCCAATCACATTTTGGCAGATCTTTTGCAGCAATAATTAAAATTAATAACCTGTGTGTTGGTTGGTTAGTCGGGCTGTTTGTTGCTAAGAAGCACCAAGTTCACTCGGAGGCCATGAAGGCCCATTGTGAATGCCCTTAAAAAGAAGAAGCATGGTCAGAACTTAAAACCACCCAGATTTCTATATGAATCTATTTAGGTCCACCAGTGCTATCTCAGCTAGGTCGTCCAGATTGTCAAAGAACCTTGCTCCCAAACAGGCGAGTCTTCGTTCTTTTAGAGCCGGACATTCGCAGAGCAGGTGCACTATGGACTCAATTTCTTCTTCATCTGTGCAGCTTCTACAGAACTCATTCGATGGTACGCCGAGTCTAATGGCCATAGCTCGGTGATGACGCCGACGAATGCGCTTGCTATCGAAGGATAAGAGATTTGAAGTTCTGCTATGATTCAGCTCCGGCCAAATACTTCGTGTTGTGAAGCAGTAATTAATATATTTCCACCGTTCCGAAGTCATGTTGGAGTAATGTCTATCAATTTCACTTTTTGCTGTGTTAAGGGGAGGGTGTAGCCTTTCCACCGGCATATCTATGTCTATACTTGAACCATTTTTGGCCAGTTCGTCGGCTTCTTCGTTACCCTCTATACCAACAAGTCCTGGAACCCAGCAGAGCCTAACAGTATGGTGTGAAATCTTTCTTAGGGCTCTGATTGCTGCTTGACTGTTCACACAAATAGTGATCTCAGTTGCTGACATCTATTTTTTCGTGGGCAGTAAGTGCAGCTTTTATTATAGCGCATATTTCCGCTTGAAAGATGCTGCATTCGTTGATGAGTCTATACGACTTACTTATTTGCAGCGCTTCCGAGAAAACTCCAGCTCCAATCCCCTTTTCTGTTTTCGATCCATCTGTGGAGATGGCAGTTCCTTTAATTATGTTTTCAGGGTGCTTCCAATCTACTCTGTTAGGCATGATAACGGAAAAGGGTTGTCTAAAGTCATATTGTTTCTTTATATAATCCGTTGAGGGGTGCAACCCCATTTTGATTAAAGAAGTTCAGTATGACTGCATGTCCAAAACCCTGTGGTGTCCATTCGCTGTTTTCTCTAAGTCTAAGAGCTGAAAATGTTGCCATTCTTTTCGTGTGGAGTTCTATGGGTTGAAGTTGTAAAATGGCTTCTAAACCAGCTTGTGGTGTGGATTTTATTGCTTCTGTTGTTCCCAAGAAAGCGAGCCTTTGCACCTTTGCTAAAGAGTTAAGGTGAGATTGCTTGTTAACTGCATCCCACCAAACAATTGACCCATGGGTAAGAATAGGCGTGACGATCGCTGTAAACCTCCAGTGTGCAATATGCGGTTTCATGCCCCATTTCTTACCAAAGGTTTTCTTGCATGCATAGAATGTATTAAGTCCTTTCTTCATTCCATATTCCGTCTCCATTTCAATTTGGAATCGAATATGACGCCCAGAAACTTGGCTTCCGAGGAGAATTTGAGGACACTACCTTTAAGTTTTGGTGGGTTCCAAATAGGTAGTTTACATTTGTGAACAGGACCAATTCTGTCTTACGGAGGTTTACCGTAAGATCGTTGTCCTCTGCCCATCTTGATATATCTGTCAAAGCAAAGTTCTTGACGTCACTGACCGTTTGTAGGAACTTTCCTTTTGTCAGCAAGACTATGTCGTCTGCGTACGCTACCGTTTTAATACCTTTGTTGACGAGAGATTTCAGGATTTTGTTTAGAGAGATGTTCCAAAGCAGAGGTGACAATACTCCCCCCTGTGGTGTACCTCTGTGAACTGTTCTCCTGATGGAAATGTCCCCTAAAGTGGCATTGATGACCCTGCTGTTTAGCATTGTCTGTATCCAGTTCGTCAGAAATATCTCATTGCAAGATTCCCCTAAAGAGGAAGTAATGGATCCTGTTTTTAGGTTGTTGAAGGCTCTTTCAATATCAAGGAAGGCAGCCAAGGTATATTCTTTGTCATGGAGAGATTTCTCAATCGTTCTCGTAACCTCATGTAATGCTGTGTCCACAGACATGCCTTTAATGTACGCGTGTCGTGCATTACATAGGTTTACTCGAGATGTTGCCTGAGATGTAGATCTAGTAGCTTCTCTAGTGTTTTGAATAGAAACGATGAGAGGCGGATTGGTCTATAATCTTTGGCTGTTGTGTGGTTTGGTTTTCCTGCTTTGGGAATAAAGGCCACACGCACCTCTCTCCATCTTTCCGGTACGTATCCGGTGATAAGGTAGGCTACAAAGACTGCTTTAAGCCAGGGAGTGATACTCTTTACAGTATTTTGTAGCATAGCGGGGAGGATTCCATCCGGCCCTGCAGATTTGTAGGGGTGGAAGGATTTCACCGCCCACACTACTTTGTCCTCGCTTATGCAGTCCCCGATGGCTGCCAAGTCTTCTATGGGAAGTGGAATTACCGAAACATCTTATTGTTGACCTTCCAAACTTCCGTCCGTGCACCCAGGGAAATGGGTGGAGACGAGCTGTTCAAGAATTTCCTGACTGTCCTCTGTCCAGGAGCCATCGTCTTTACAGATGTGCCCCAGGGGTGTAGGGGCTTTGGCTAGGATCCTGCGGTCGTTGACTCTATGCTTCTGTCGTTGACTATATGTTCGAACAGTAGTCCAGGATGTTCTTTTTGCAATTCTTGTTTTCTTTTTGAATTCATTGAAGCGATATAAGTTCCAGTCTTCTTCTGCTCTAATTTGCTTGACCTTATGGAAGAGTTTCCTGATCTTGGTCAAGTAGTCAAGTTCCTCTATCCACCATGGTGCATGGCTTCTCTTAGGTGGTCAACTAATAGGACAGGATATTTTGAAGGCGACCGTTAGCGTATTCGTGATGAGGCTGACTGATTCATCGATTTGTGTTTTGTTCGAAATGTTGGACTTTAGCGAATTGCTACAAAATCAGAGAATTTAGCCCAGTCAGTCTTAACAGGGTTTCGAAAGGGAAAGGACAATTTAGGTGATACTCTCCAGTCAGCAACCCTAAATTTATCCGTAGTTGAGCTAGTGTTAAGTCTATTACTTCCTGTCTAGATCTGTTTTGAAAGGTAGGGTGCTTTCCTCTGTTGCAGATACTTAGTTTGGAAAGTAGAATAAATTCAAAAATAGACTCTGCTCCCCCATTGAGTATGATGAGCGTTGGCGTCCATTTTAATGACCAGATTGGCTCCGGTGGTGCTGGTGTAGCTAACCAGGCGTTTCAGGTCACTCGATGGTGGTTCTCTTCTTCGTATGGTAGGTACGCGGATGCGAAAATGAGTTTTGGTTCATTCTTGCTTTTACTTACCAGGATGCAGCTTCTCAATTTACCTTCCTTATTTGTATGTGGGAGCTCATAGGGCAACATCTATTTTCCTCCGCCATCAAGAGCAGCAGGTCGTCGGTGGCTGCTCGCGAGTGGTGCAGATTAATTTGCACCACCCTTAGCTTTTTAACTACCCTCATTTGAGGAGATGGTTGAATTTGAGTTCACCACCCTTGTAGCTGCTCTTAGAACTGTGGCGGACGAGTTGAGAAGACAGGACCTGTTGAGACCGGTTGGGGGGACAGGACCTGCCAGCCGCTAGTACACAGGCCTTTGTTCTACAGCGAGATTAGCCGCAGTACAGAAGTTACTTCCAATGTTGGAGGAGGTATCCACACATGAGCTAAAACGCGCAGTGGTAAGGTTGCAGCTGGAATAGCCTCTATCCTCGCTCCTCCCCAGAGGTCTCCTAAATTACGGATGCGCGTAGTCAGGAAGTCGTAAGACTCCTTATTATTGCATCCAATAATCTTAACAACCTTCCGCCAGCCAGTCCCATCGAAATTGCAGATGTTTCCAACATCCCTTGTTTCGCCGGCGGGTAGCATGGCCTCCATTATTTTGGCCTCCACCTTTAGCCAGTTCTCCCTCGACAGTTTACCGTCCGGATCGCTCCGATCGATCACTGCCAGAGTAAGTTCTTCGTTGCTTGTGAAACTAGCTTTAGCCTTCTTCTTTACGTTTCCATTGGCTCCATCGTCAGCTGAGCGTGTTCTCTTTGGATTTGACTTTGCCGTATCCCTCCCTTCAGACTTTGTGGTCCTCGGTTTGGTAGGTTGCTTTGCCTTACCCGTTGGGTTGTCATCCAGCTTAAGAGTTACCTTGGATGTGGAGGGGGCTTGAGTTGTGCTATCAAGACGTTTCTCGCCCTTTGGCAGTTTTGCTCTTTTCAGAGGCGTTGGCCGCGGATATGAGATCGCTTGAGTTGTCCCGATAGGACGTTTCTTGCCCTTTTTTATTCATTTACAATATTTCATCAATGAGCTGATTACAAAAGAACTAAGCAATAAACTAAATAAAAAAAAACTAAATAAAAACTAAACAAAAACAATATAACAAATCATATAAAAAACAAAGAACAAGAAGAGAATTCGCAAAATATAAATTCAGAAAACAAAGTGCCAAAGTGAACAAAAAGCAAATAAAAAGTAAAGAGCATAACAAAAACCAAAAAGTAACCTCAACAAAGCTGACCGCTCACATGATTACGCGATAGATGAAAATCAATGCAATTAAAAGCGGAATTAAAAAATCGCGACATCGACGTTATAGGTTCATTTAATCTATAATTAGTACGATGAAAAGGTAACCGAAGAAAGTCATGATTCCTCAGGGAGCGAGCTGGAACCGATATGCCAAAGCTACCCAAGAGAACAGAAGAGTCAATGGACCCACGAATGCAGTCGAAAGCAAAAAGGATCCCGGCGTTACGGCGCCTCTTTTCAAGTGTGTCCAAGTGCAGAAGTTTAAGTCTACCAGCATAAGGTGGTAACATAAGGGAGTTATTCCAAGGAAGGCCTCGAAAGGCAAACCTAACGAACCTCCGTTGAACAGCTTCAATGCGATTGATATGTGACACATAGAGCGGTGACCAGACTGGAGAGGCATATTCTAGAATAGGCCGCACAAAAGTGCAATATAAGAGCTTTGTAATGTAAGGGTCATCAAATTCCCTTGACCACCTCTTCACGAAACCAAGAGTCATATTAGCCTTGTTAACTATGGTATCAAAATGATCCTGGAAAGAAAATTGAGAATTGAGCCATACACCCACGTCCTTAGTCTTAGTAACTCTTGTTAAAGGACAACCCTCTATGGTAAAGTTATATTGAAATGGAGACTTTTTTCGTGAAAAAGACATAGATGTACACTTGCTAATATTTAGGGGAAGGTCGTTAATGGAACACCAATTCTGAAAGGCGTCCAAGTCAGAATTTAAGAGTAGGCAATCGGCATTGTCAGACACAGTGCGAAATATCTTAGCGTCGTCGGCATAACAAAGAAAATTTAAGTTAGACAGTATCGCAGATACTTCACCGGAACTGTTGAAAATTGCATCAGATAGAGCTCCACGAAAAGAAACCCTCTGAGTGCGTTCAGACAGATACGAATGAATCCAATTTACAAATACTCGCGGAAACCCAAGAAGGGAGAGTTTGAGAATAAGAATTCTATGATTTATTCTATCGAAAGCTTTGCTGAAATCAGTAAAAATACAGTCAACTTGCTTACCACCTTCAATTGCAGAAATACAGAAGTTTGAAAATTCCAATAAATTGGTGGTAGTTGACTTACCCCTAATGAAGCCATGTTGAAACGGCTGCAAGAACGGCTTGCAGTGGAAGTATAGAACATCGCAAACAAGTGCCTCAAAAATCTTGGATATACAACAAAGATTAGCAATTGGTCTATAGTTCGAGATTTCACATTTATCACCTTTTTTGTGAAGGGAAATAATTAATGAGGTTTTCCAAGCCTTCGGAAAAACACCGCAACGAGTTGAGAGATTAAATAAATAACACAAAATAGGAGCAAAACGGAACCACATCTTTTCACGAGTGAGGCAGGGATACCGTCAGGACCAATTGAAAAACTATCAGTCAAGGTAGAGATTTTCTTCAAAATCGTAACTTCGTCAAGTAAAAGGTCTTTGGGTTCAAGAGAAGTCGGTGTAAACCTCGTCAAATGGGTAAAATCCTTAATGCTAATATCACAGATATCATCCAAAAACGCAGTTTTAAAAAAATCGGCCCTTCCCCGTCTCACTAGGTTTCTCTTCCTCGTTTTTGTCTGTGGCTATTAAAGGTACACATATCGTTGAGGCTTCAGAAGGTGCTACTTCACCGTAGCGTTTTCCGAATGCCTTAACTATTTTCCTGTGCTTCTTTACTAACCTCTTCTCTCTATCCGTCCACTTCTCGTCGTCTTTCGCATTCATCTTTCGGAAGAATTTAACTGACTGTAACCAGATCTGCTAATTGCTTAGCTGATTTCCTTCTTTTCGGTGCTTCTGGTTACTTGGATGCCTGGTCGGTTTCCTTCAGGAAATTTTCCTGTGTCCCCGTCTCCATTTCTGAATCATCACTGCGCTGAGAGGGCAGAACCTCTTCCATAGCAAAGAGATCCATCAAGGGTCCCGTTGACAGCGGTGTGGCTCAAGAGTGACAAGCATCTTGATGTGTAAGCCTATTTGTCGTCGTTTGTTGCTGCTGCACTTGTTATTGCTGTTGCGGTTAAATTTGTCGTCGTCCGTATTGTCGTCGTCGTTGTTGTTGTCGTTGTAGCATCTGTCGTTAAGCCACTGGCGACGTGCAGAGGGGACCTGTTGTCCCCATCCTTGGCCCACTCATCTTCATTATTTACATCAATGACGTCTCGGCTCCTGCGCAGGTCCAGAATCCTGTGTTATGCTGATAATGCTAAAGTCTTCCGCGCGGTCTCCTGCGACGATGACTGTGCTATATTGAGCTCCGATATGCACATTTTTGAGATTTGGTTCTCTAATAATCGCCTTCCACTGAACACCAGCAAATGCACCGTTATGTCTTTTTCACGTAGGATACGATACATTTCCTTCAACTACTCCATGGGCGGTTGCACCTTGAGTAGGATTAACTTGATCAAGGACCTGGGGGTGTTTCTTAACTACCATCTCTCCTTCGAGATCCACGTGGACTTCTTGGTTAGTCGAGCGCATTCTACGCTTCGCTTTGTAAAAAGATGGTCTACGGAGCTTGACGATCCTTATTTGACGAAGCTCCTCTCCTGGAGTATGCCAGTCCGGTCTGGCAAGTCGCAGCTGAAAGCCCAACTGCAGCAAATCATCGAATTTTGATTATTTTTATCTTAGAAATAAGCTGTGAATATGTATCACGATTGTAGCCTTGGCAATTCTTTATATAAATAAATAAATAAATAAATAAAGATACACCACACCAGAAGAAAAAGAACTTCGCCTTAAGGCGTTCCCTTGCAGACGTGTCAACACTACTGATTCCCAGTTCGGCCTGTATGACGAAACTTAATGTCTAATGTCAAACAAAAATTTATATTATCATATTACGTTGCTTTGGAAACCTCCAACTTATTAAAAATAATACAGCCCAAATTCATTGAATTCCCACCTTTTGTGATTTTCATTTGAATGTGGTCCGTTTTTTTCTCGTACAGTCATTTTGGGGATATGGATGCTCCAAATAGAATGTTACCCTGATTTTCAAAGTCAATGTAATTGTAAATTGTCCGCTCACAGTAAAAACTTAAGGATATTGCAATGACCCCATTTCGTGTAATGACTGATCCATTCACCACTGACGCTTTTGTGTTATACTGACCTCCAGCTCTGATAGATCTTGAATGACCTAAATGATTCTTACCATGAAAATGCCTAAATGTGACCTCCTTGTTGCATTTAATAATGCAATCAATCAACTTTTCTATGAAATTATATATTTAAAATTTAATCAAGATTGCTTTAATTTAAATAAATTAAAGCATGTTAAGTCAAATTAACGACTCGGCTTAGCATCAAAGTACTCTCCAGAAACTAATTTCACATAACCCTGTTACAGAAATTCGTATGTGTGCCTTTGAAACTGATGTAGCTCCCCTATGCCATTTCGGCAGTACTCCTTGGGCTCGTATAAAACTTTTCATTACAAAGCTCCAGTGCCATCGACATAGGAGTTTCCCCTTTCATGTCAGGTATATACCTGCATAATAAAGGTTGTGTACGGCATACGGTTTTTAAATTTTGTTATTCTTTTCAATTTCAACGAGGCGTCTAAAGTAACTAAAATGACTGGGAAATGAAAAACCCATTCAAAGTGAACACACGCATATTAGGCAGGCTCCGCAAATGCGGAGAAATGGAGTCGCATTTTGGAAAATTAATGGAACTGAAAAGACAAACAATGGAACGAACACACAATGCTGGGTCGCCAATGCTGGTTTTAGCGGTACAGCAAACAGATTAATTTGCACTTTATCAAATGAATTTCCGTTTTTATCAATTAAATTAATGAGAAGAGCAGCAACAGAACGATGGACTCTTTGCTAGAAAAATGGGTCAACGAGGTCTGAAAAGAGGTGGAATATTATGGAAGTCGTATGTTAACGCGGAACTGCTTTTCCCATTTCACAGAGGTGCACATTATAATGCTAATGAGAGCCTCTCGTAAAATCAGAATTTAAAATCTCAAACGACCAGGGAAAATATTTCTTGAGTTTTATTGCACGGCTCAGACAACACATAAGTATCCCTCTTCTTTGTGATGCCTTTTCCTAGAGTACTTGTTCCCCACTTCATAAATAATTAAACTTGGAAGCCGAACATAAAATCCTGACAGGACCTAGATCTTTTGGTTGTAACTTGAAATGGTTTAAAGTTTCTAGCGAGAATTCTAGTGGATAATTTTAAGGCTTAACAAAAACTCAAGTAAATCTACTTAATCTCTACTTTCAAAATAGGGTAATGTCGGGTTTAATAGTAGTCGAGCTTTATATAAATACATAAATACGGATTTTCAAAAGAAGCATGGAAGTTTATCAATAAGAATATGGAATATTTTAACCAGTAACAGCTTAACCTTATCATATAAAAATACACTGGAAATGTTGAACTTTTAAGATATTTTTAAAATTAACATTACCTTTTTAATTTATTGAAATTTTTACTGTAACTAATGAGACGGAGTAACTTCGTAACTTATAGAGTAAAGACTGAGTTGGATCAATTCGTTGAGCCGCACGACCACCATGCCATGGGTCCCGGGTTCGAGACCAGATCTCCCCGTGATCTTTTATTAAGAAATTCAAATTATCCACTCTGTCTCTGGGCTGTTGTCTAGCTCGCAGCAATGCAAAAAAAAACAAGACTTTGAAGTTTCCTCACTTCCCTTACCCTAATTTCCTTCCGGCCAAAACCATTCTAACGCATCAAAGGGTTGTCCCCTAGGTAATTGCAGTTTTTGATGGAGAACATTTTTTTTAATATGTTTAATATGGTATAAATCCACCTTGTAGGGTTTGTAGGAGTTTTGGAGCAGCCGCCATCTTGCAAAAAGGAGTAAGTTAGTTTTTATTAAATAACGTGTTCCTTACTTCATCCTAGCTGAAAGTGACCAACAGGAATGTTGAATGTTGAATTATATGCAAATTGAATTGAGCTCGCCAGGAGAATTAGACTCTAAGTTATCGTGGGCGAAATTACATCATCTGGTGGGGGGAATGGTGTTTTTTTGCGATTATCTTTCTACCTGTTGATTTTATGGCACATTTGCTTCCTACTGTTAGCCTCTTTCTACGCTTAGCTAAACGCTTATCGTAGCCAGCATATCTACAGTTTTATTTCTCTCAATCCTTTCTAGCTAGGGTCGCAGCGGAGACTTATGCTTTAAGATTATTCTGACATAAAATTATTCCGTGACCTTAATACGTTTAAGGTCGGCGCATTGTGGACGACTAGCTGTCAATGTAAACACATTTTGCACATCGGATGGAAGATTGTCACAACTTAAAAATGGCTCCTTTTCAATGTAGTTCTTACAGTTGCCCAGTAGGGCGCAGTTATATCACTTTTCCGTTCGACTGTGAAAAAATGAGCGTATTTTTCGTATGCATGTGTGAATTAAAGACTAATTTACTATTACAAAACTGAATATTAAATTACTGTCGCAATATTTTTATTTTTTATGAAATGCTTTATAATTCACCCATTACTTGCGAGTAGTAGGCCAGCTTGTCTAGGCCAGGATCTTTGCCTGCCCTGCTAATCTAATTTTTAGTTGATATATGTTCCGTATGTTTAGGTAGTCGGAAAATATCTATATTTACTCCACAGACCACTTTGGATCCATCGGTATATTGATATCTCTGCTTCAGATACAACTCGACTTCCGTTTTTCTTCTGGGCTTTTCCTGCTGCCAGTTTAGCAGTTGATACGGATTCTGTTAGGTAATCCGAGAATACTCTTCTCTCAGTCCGCCTGCACAAAGGCCCTGTCTGCGCATTTCTCTAGGTTGGACACGGGTTAACGTAGCTGCGACACTGATTTATCACCTTTTCGTTCCGCCCTCGTTTTGAAAATCTTGCTGCAGACGTTACATGTCTTCAAATGATGAGACAGGCTTACGCAGAGATTCTAGCTCAACTGTGGTAGATGTAAATCTATCTATAATTCGTTCGGCTCAGCTACCACGGTGTGTTTTTATCTCCCGCATTTATCTTGATACTTCGGTAGATGATATCATCAACCTTATTTCCGATCGTATCGGCGTTCCTCGTGACTATTTAACTTGTAAAAGGATTACTCCTTGATATTTCAATTGTGGAAGCGCTTATACCTTTAAGCTACTTATTCTGAAGGACTGGTACTCTGTTGATCTGGTGTTAACTCCCTCAATTTGGTCTCCGTACTCCATTGTACGAGAATTCATCCGTAAATCTCAATCCCGTGTTTTCTCTTCAAAAAACTCGGTAACGAGGTCTCAGTGTACTACGCCAACGAACTGTATTGCGTTACAAGTCTAGTAAGCTTTCTGTTGCCTCGGACGATTCTGGATTCGACGTTATATACCTCTATGAAACCAGTGTGGATTATTGTCCTCTTCGATTGAGATTTCTGGTGCTGAGTCTCTCCCTACAATTTTACATATATAATAGGATCGTATATGTTATGACGGCCTATGTTCCAACCGCTTCAGTGTATCATTTTTCTTTGTTCAGCTATGGAATGGCTTTTAGAATTGATGTCTCCATGCGCTAACCTTTTGCTGCTGGGTGATTTCAATATCTCATTCCTTTGCTACCTGAGTCTGACTTTCATCCTGCTCTTTATGTAGTCTTCTGCTCTGAACTTTGTTTGAATCTGCCTCCAATTTTCATACTTATTTTTAGAACTTTAAAAGAGGTGATTACTCACTAAAGAGTAAAATCCTGACAGATTTCCCCAGGGAATGCCTTTTTCAAAAGTGTGGTATTGCGTGGATTGCACTATGGAGTCATTTTACGACTTTATGTTTGCATGTGTTCCCGTTTCTTAATCTAGAAACCCTAGCTCTTTTCGGCCTTGGATTAATAAGTTAAACAGTAAAACAGGAAACCGAATGCAGCCAAACTAGGGCAGACGGAGTTGGATCAATAC
The DNA here is from genome assembly GCA_964036015.1 of Leptarthrus brevirostris. NCBI lineage: Eukaryota > Metazoa > Arthropoda > Insecta > Diptera > Asilidae > Leptarthrus > Leptarthrus brevirostris. The sequence continues at coordinate 113,521,568 of OZ038372.1, read as the reverse complement.
GTTGAGCGGCAAGACCAACATGCCATGAGTCCCGGGTTCGAGACCAGATGACCGTATGAGCTTTTATTAAGAAATTTAAATAATCCACTCCGTCTCTGGCCTGTTGTCTAGCTCGCAGCAATGCAAAAACATGACTCGAGTTTCCTCACTTCCCTTACCCTAATTCCCTTCCGACCAAAACGATGTCCCCTAGGATTTTGCCACATCGTATAAAAAATATATACAAATTTAAACATTTTTAAGCTCACTTGCCCGGAGGCATAGTTTTGGTCATCACTGTTCTAATATATATTACAAATAAAGCTTGCAGAAGGTTCTGTCTCTCTCGCAGTGACAAAGATTATCTTATTTATTCAAATCTGCGTGGCTGTTACACTTTTGGGTCCGAGCTTGCCTATCGTTATTATCTTATTGAGGTTTGATTATCATAAGCGGAGAAGTGATGGCCGCCCCCCCTCCTCTTGTTATGCATTACCGACGATCCTTTGACTGCTGCTTACTTCTTCCCCAATTTCTTTGGAGCTGCCTTCTGGACAAATAGCTGTATTATTAGTTTAGGTGATTCTAATGCCTTGAAGTACAATTCTCCGACTTCCTTATTGGTGAAGGTATTATTGTTTGACGATGCTTCGATTATGATGCATATTATGAAATTCCTCAATGTTCCTAATGGTGTTCGTGCATCTGTCCTAAAGAATTGTCATAGTCTCTTACTCCTGTCCTTGTTTATTTATTTAACTCGTCCGTATCATGCGGTATTTCTCCGAAATTATGGAAATCGTTAACCATTTTTCCTCTTTACTATAAAGGTAAGGGACAATATCTGTAATTATATGCCCATTGCTAATGATTTGTGATGTTCTTAGTTTTCAATGTAAACAGTTCTTGGGGTCCTTCCAGCTTAGTTACATCAAAGGCAAAGGAGTTTTCAATACAACAGTATTTCTACCATTGAGGCTGGCGAACAGGTTGATTGTTTTTATACCAATCTTAGTAAGGCCTTTCATCGCTTTGATCACAAGTTGCTTGTTTTCATACTTACGATGTAAGGGGTTCCACCTCTTTTCGTCCAATGGACTTCTTCCTATCTCTCTGACCCTAGACAGCGTGGTTTTTTCCGGGGTCCTCGCTCTTATGTAATATAAGTCACTTTTGGTGTGCCATAGGGTAGTCATTTGGGTCCGATTCTATTTATTAATTTTATCAATTACAAGGGTCCCATTTTAGCGAACTCAAAAATGTTATGCTATGCTGACGATGGCAAAATGTTGAATGTTGTTTCTTACACTAATGATTGCTTTGTGCTGACCTCAGTCAGTGCACTAATCTTTTAATTCTTGGTGTATTGCGAACAATATGACTCTGAATGTTGATAAATGTACGTTTGTCTTGATCCACATTTGTCTCTCGTTGATCACATCAGTTACATAATTAACAACGCTAATGCTTCATTGGGCCTCGTAAAGAAATAGTGTAAGGAGTTTAATAATTCTTTTACCACCAAACTTCCATTTTGTACCTTCGTTTGGCCCGTGTTGGAATATACCTGTCCTGTGTGGTCTCTGTCCTATGCCGTACATAGTGCTCGTATCGAGGCTATTCAGCGCAGGTTTCTTACGAAAAAATTTCAAAACAAACCGTGGTTTAATCTCGAGCGGAGCAAGAAATATTTAAAATTTCTTGACATGATTGGCGTTTCTAAAAAAGAAAAGCTAAATTCATTTGACTCGTCAGCAGCAGCACCAAAGGGTTAGCTTTTCTTTGGCTGCTGGAGGCCTTCGAAACAAACCGAAAACTAGATCTAGGTTTCTTAGCTTTGCATTGCGAGCCCTTCCGTGGAATAACCGCTTCATTCTGCCTGCGTATAATAGCAGACTTGGGCTACTCTCTTTGGAATCGCAGGACAAGGACTTCCTTCATATTCGATGTCTTGCAGGGTTTAATTGGCTCACCAGAACTGTTTTCATTGTTGAATATTGGAGTTCCTATTCATTCCGTTAGACGTGACTTCCTCCCGGCACTGCTTCATCGCAATAATTATGGTCTGAGTAATTGACGCCAATGTCGCAGCTTTTTGATAGCTTTTATAAGCGTACGATTTTTATCTTTCAAAATCCAAATATTCTTATTTTCTTGTCTTTTTATTTTTATTTTTACTTCTAATTTTTCATATTCTTTTATAAGTAATAATGAAACTTTGTAAATAAATAAATAAATAAAAAGAAAGTCAGTTTTTAGGGCTGTGAAATATCTTTCATAAAAGTATTTCGCTTAGACCTATTTTTTCTAAAACTTTTGCCTAATTTTATAAAAAGATAATTTGCCTAATTTTCAGTCTCCTAGTTCTGGAGTTTCATACAAACGCGTACTTTTTAAGAAAGTTTCTACACCTTTAGGATTTGATTCAAAAATTCGCGTCTTCGTTTTTATGGTTCCGTAGTCAACAATGAATCCTTATAGTTTCGCCATGTCCGTCCGTCTGTCTGTCTGGCTGTCCACAGCTTAGCTCAGAGACTCTTAGTACTAGAAAGCTGTAATTTAGCATAGGCTTACATACTAATAACGCCGACAAAGTGTTAAAATAAAAACTTGACCAAGTTTTCTTAGGGTATCTACCCTGCACGTAAAGTGGGGATGAATTTTTTTTTCTCGGCTATCCCATGGTGTAGGATGTCATTGGATAGGTGGTTCAAAAATATTGCGGGTGTCTGAAAACCATTTTTCCGATTCATAGATCCGTTTGCGAAATATTAAGCTATAAAGTGCTAATTTTTGTTTGATTCAAGTGCCCCCCCCCCTGCCAGCTAAACGGTTGTTTTTGGATATGTGAAAAATTCACGGCAGTAGTATATATAAAGTAGTATATACACATATCACAGCTAAGTAGGCTTTACAAGTTAACGAGTAATAGTCGACCATCTTAAAAAATGTACTTGGAGAAGTAAAATGGAAAGGAAGTTGTTAGTTGTGTAAAACAGGTAGTAAATATAAGTTTATGAACCATGTAAAATTATGGACAAATTAAATCATAACATCCTTAATGATAATAATTGCTAATGTTTACGTTCGAGTCCACATATTGTGACGGGCAACTACGGAATCCTACACTGCGCGTGGCCGTTTTATTTTTTCTATTTATTGTTTGTATTTATAATTTATTACACGTCAAAGACGAATGGGGTGTTTTGCGAATTAACCAAATGCCTAATAGAAAACATTACTGAAAACTGCCTGTCTTAAGAGTTTCCGGGTTATTCATTTGTAGACGTCACGTGAGGAAACTTTCATGCAGGTATTAAAGCGTGAAATTTAGTACAAATTTTTAGGAAGACTTACAAGACCAGAGGTTACCTTTTTGCCCTTAAAATTGTTAATAGCTTCTCCATGATTAAGCATCAGCTGATGTAAAGAACGTGACTTTCACTATAAATGGATCAGAAATAGTACGTTTAATTCTTTTACTATTATGGAACGCATGTACGTGTACACACTTTGTATTCAGTGCTCGTTTTTCATTTCGAATTATATTATCCGTATCGTGATATAATGCGCATTTGTTTTTATGCTCTTTATGAGCAAAAAATTGACTTCTTGAATAACTCCATCAATGTGGCTATCGCGTTCAAACAACTAATTTTCGCCAAAAACAAAGCATCGCTCAAGTGTTAGGTATCGAGTTTCGGTACGAAAAGTGTGTGGCCTAAAAAATCTACTGAAGTGTTTCTATCTTGAAATGTAGCAATTACCGTGTTTTTAAGAGCATCGATAAGACCTATATCGATTTTGTGATAATTATTTTTTGCCTGTGAACTTTTCAGCGCGCTATCTGAGCGGGGATTAATTTGCTAATATAGTTACGTTTACGAGCTCGAAGCGCAAGCGTATAACAATCGTGCCGTTCGCTGCGGCTTAAATTACAAAAGGAAGGCAGTCTAGTCGGGGCCCGTTTCCCACATCGATGCAAGTGTCTCTTTTCATCAAGCCACGATTGTTGCAAAACTTTGTTTTTTTTTGCATATCATCGATCCTCACCTGCTCGTTATTTTTGTTTACCTGCTAAGATTTTTCATCTGTGCCTGTGTTGACGACGTCCAACTGGAAAATAGACGTGCATAGTGCCATAGTGCAGAGTGCTAGAGAAACAGTTTTTTTTCTGTAATCTTTTTCCTTTTAAGATTATCTCTCGGTTGTGGTAAGGTGCGACCTGCGACTTAGCTCGTTTTTCGCTTTTGTTTCAATCAGTGGAACTGTTTTACCTGCCTGATTCAGTGAGAGGTTGTAGTGAACAGCAATCCAAACGACGTGTCTTCGCCTAGTTCCGTAATAAAACACCAAAAATATTTATCTTGTGCAAGGTTTCTTAAAACGTTTCTGATTATTTCTAAACTATAAAATTTTAGTGCTAAAAAACAACTTTTATAGTGCCTCTGCCTAGTGTATATCGGACCGGATACAAGCACCTTTCGTCAGTATCGAAAGATTTTACTGACATTGCGCAATCGGCTAAAAAAGTAAAACAAAAGTGTCAAATTTGAATGGTTCACGGTTTATCTCGTAAACAGTGCGTCATTTTTTGTGATCAAACTCATCTTTTCGCTAAATAAATATTTTCATCTGAGAAAATACTTCTGTTAGTAGAAATGGATACATGGGAAACGCCAGATTCGCCCCGCAATCCGCAGGTCTGGTAAGTATTTTTACTTCATTTTTTCACTTTGAATGCTGGAACTGGTTTGATTATATTAATTTGGAGCAAGGAATGTTTACAAACAAACACTTTATTCACACTTTTATGGTTGCTGTGTGTAAACTTTGCCAAGTTATGTAGGACTAATTGATTGTATGTTTTGATACAGATCCGGTCATGCCGGCACAGCCCGAAGGAGACACTTTTCGTAAGGCTAAGCTAGTGTCGCCAAGATGATTGATAGTAATAAAGGTGTGACTCATGTTACTTAGTTGAAGGTACTCAAGATATCTTTGGTCATTTTATAATTACTTTCCTCTACAAGTTTCATCTGAGCGCGATTTCAAGGTGTGCCAATATTCTTATAAGGTGTATAGGATGCATTCTTTAATCTCAACAAGTTTGCAGTAAGTAGTGTAGTGCAATCAACAACTATTTTGAGTGTCTCTTTGTGCGCTTATGTTTCAGATTTAAAAAGGCAATAAACAACGACTGTTTTGTACTCCAAAACAAAGTATTACGTCAGATTAAAACTCAAGTGCGTATAGTGGTAAGATAATAGTTCTTCATTACATTAATTATCGTCTTTACCTGAATTATTTATCGTTCGCTGAGTGGTGTCATCAATGGTGTAATGTTTAAAAAAGTATTAGATTTGCATCACGAAAGTCTATGTTCGGATTCCGCTGGTGGCATGCGATGTTTGCCCTCCGCTAATTCCTCGTGTAAAATAGAATAGCAGCAGTCTCTCTCAATCAGATCTTAACGCCAAAATCTCCAAATAATTCTTGCTTCTGTTCCTGTACAGAGTAGTCAATCTCTACGTTGCTATTTTACTTTTAACTAGACAGATTCCTTGTGGCCTCAGCCAGGTGCTTATTTGACTACGTAGCTATTTTCCAAGGTGTAATGTTTGGCCATTCTTTCATGAGCGCCAAAGATCTCTGCTACTATCCTACCGATTTTTAATACACGGTGCAAGCAGTTGCCTTTTATGAACTGGGACTTTCCACAGCTCGTAACCACCCAAAAAAATTTTTATGTCAAAAGTTAACAACTACCATTTAGTTTTAACTATGATATAACTTTCTCTAGTTCCCTTGTGTGGCATAAGCGGAAGAAGAGTTTTACCCGATTTGAATACAACGATTGCAAATGTACCTCTAATAGAAGAGTTCAAACCGGGGTCCCTCATTATGGAAAGCCTACGACTTGCCTGACATATACCCGACTGGAAATTCGTTCCGGTTAGGGTCCGATTCGGATCAGGATTGCCTGACGATTGATCAGGGATAAATCAGGCTTCCTGAACCGGATGTGACTATAAAACGTCACGCCTTATATGATACGTTCAAAGGATCCGATCCTGATCATAAATTATTTTCAGAAACGGATGAGGTCATCAGATCTACTGGGGATCAGGCTTTCTGATTAAATTCTGATCAGAAAAGTATACTTCAAGATTAACTTTGCGTAAAACGGGGGGGGGGGGGGGGAGGGGGGGGGGGGTTATGAACAACTCTTCAAGAGTATCCAGTTATAATTTGAGGTCGATTGGAGCAAAACTGCCGGAGATACAGTGCCTCGGGTCTCCCTCCATTCGATCCAGTCCATATACAAAAGAACAGTGCTAAAACTTCAAACGCGTTTTTCTCGAATATAGCATTTGTAAAGTCTGTGGACACTAACTCAAAATCTACTTGACCGATCCCCTTCAAATTTGACACACTCTTTTAAGGGGTTATATACAAAGTTGAGGGGAAAAGTGTGCTAAGTTGGTGATTTTTTTAAGGGTTTTATTCAAATTTTATTAGAAAAACCGAAAGACAATTTGTTGGTAGTACTATCGAAGAAAAAAAACAAGTTGAATTATAAAAAAATATTAAAAATTGTCGGAATTATGGCCTCTCCCCCGAAGCGCGTTTTTTTTTGCAGATGTCCGAGATCATCACGTTTAAAGTTTTTGGACGCCGCTCGCCAAGTGCTTTGGATGGAACTAGCGCACTGCGAACGGCTGTCATTTGAAATCTAGTGCTCCGATCTGGATGAAATTTCACAGATATTTTCGAAAGTATGTACTTTCAGAATATGCAATCAAAACATTTTCGATTTTTTGAGCCCCAACTTTGTATATAACCCCTTAATACATAAAATATGAGATATTGACGTCGAGTATTTTTTTGCATTATAATTAGTTTTACAATGACAAATATACTGACTTTTGCCTCTTTTTTTAAGAAAAATTCGTTGTTTTGACTTCTAAGTGATGCCAAAAACTGAGAAACCGTCAACAAAAAAAATGTCGACATCGACCTCGAGAAACTCATAAACTAACCAAATACTTTCAATTTTTTGATTTCGGATGATCCAGTGATGAGTTGTGATGTCCATCGCAATGTATCTTGTTGCGTGCGAAGATTTGCTCTCAAAAGATTATTTTTCAATATTTTACGCTAAAAGTTTTACTGGATATTTTACTTTATTATGTGTTCAATTTATAAATTAATTCAATTTAACATATGGTCATATGGTTATCAAAAATATGCTTAAAATGTAGCGAAGTGACCCCCCCCCCCCCCCTTCCCTAACAGAGTAAAATAATTAAATAAATATTACCATTTTATTTAAAGTTTATTAAAGAGGTTGCATGGTATTACACTTTTTCTGATCAGATGACCGCAACGATAGAGTACTGTACTTTGATCAATTTCTGATCAGATGACCGGATCAAGGGATGGAGTACTATACTCTGATCCGTTCCTGATTAGATGGCCGTGTTAAGAAAAGTTTGATCCGGATCTAATCATAATCCGGGTTCCCTGAACTAATTTCCAGTCGGGTAATTAGCTTTCCATATCTGAATCAGGTCGAAAATTTGTTGTTAGGAGCTATAATTTTCTTTGTTACCAGTTCTTAATATTGATTAATAATTATTATTAGAAAAGGTGCGATGAATTTATAATAAGGCACACTAGGCACCGGCCTAGGGTATCTGCACAGAGGAGTCACTTCAAAAAGAGGTTGCTTTTCTTTCCTAGTTAGAACTATTTCGGTTATTAGATTTCTGATTAATAATAAGAATTATAGTAAAAACTTAAAGCAATATTTGCAAATCGAGGTGAAAACAATATTTCATCCACTAAAATATATTTTAAAATTTGTAACTTTTTAACTTTGAATGAAAAACCAAATGTTTGTTTGAGTTATATGAATTTCCTATAATTTTTCTCCTTATTTTTAGAATATAAAACAAAAACAGAACAACTAGGGTACCGTTCACTATAAAAACTTAGGACCCCAAGGAGTTAAATTCAGCGCTGGGTGTATCCAGGCCCCTAGAAGGCTTCAGATTTCAATTAACATAATTGACATACAGGGTGTTTGTTAGGTCGCGTTCAATAATGAAGGAACTGGTAGATCTAGCAGAGAAACGAAAAAAAAATTTATGGGTGAGGTTTATCTCCACTTCAAGGAGTTTGATCTTTTTGAACAATTAAATTAACCAGTTTTATATTTTATCGCATATTTTTCTCACTTTTCGTGTTAATTAATATCTCAGTTGATAGGTAATGTAATGGCGTTAAAGACTGTAATTTTTTACGGCTAATTTATTTAAAAAAATTAATTTTAAATCTTGAACGTGGGGAAAAAAACATTATGTTTCTCATTTAAAACGGAGATATTTTGAAAATTTGTCTAAAATTTGTTTTTGTTTTCGGTTTTAAAATAGTAGCCAATGTGTTATTTTACAAAAGAAATTTAAAACACACAAAAATCTTTTACCTTTCCCAACTTAAATTACCAAACCTAACAAAAAATTGTACTTGCCTCCAAAATGTTTTGTGATAATAACATTAACTTTATTGAAGTAGTCAATGTGGAGAAAATTGTCGATAGAATAAGTGATAACGTGTCGGCCTACCAATCCGAAAGTCCCATATTCGAATCCCTTGGGGGTTGCAGAAAAAATATCAGTGGTTCGGAATCCGCTTTAAATTATATGCAATCCTTGTCTCAAAACGGGTGAATTATTCTCCCGCCCCATGACCCACAAGGGGTTAGGGGAACTAGAGAGGGTCAATGTGGGGTAGTAAAACCTTTACTGTAGGTCATAAAATAATTGTTTTGTCAACATTCACACAAAAAGATTATAATCATTTGTTGTACTTAGAATGTGTGTACTATGATCTGCAGGTATAAAATGAGAACAAGCGCGGTGTCATTTTTATTAGCACGTAATATTTCAAATTGAGAAGCCGTTTTGGTAGTTTGTAATTAATAATTGAAAATAGTACAATTTACAAATGCAGAATACGTGGAAATAATTCTCTGTTACGGATCTGTCAACGGAGAGCGTGAATATCTGCGGCGATTCCCAGAAAAAATGCAACCATCTAGAGGTGTTTTTCAAAGAGCATTTTAAAGGCTCCGAGAAACTGGAAGCGTTCCTTCACTTTAAACTTCAGTTGCGGACAACGTTGCCCCATTTTCAGGGGAAATGGAGTGGAGTAGGTATCCTTTAGACATGCAAACCTGAATCTACAACAGGTACAAGGTGCATAACGGTTGGTGTAGGCGTAAGTGCCTGGACAGTATGAAGAGTATTACGATCAGAAGGACTTTTCCGCTCCATGTGTTACATGTACAGGAACTTAAACCTCATCAACATGACTGAGCGTCAGTGGTCAGTGGTTAGCTTGTTATCCGACCTAACCCCACTTAATAGGACTTATAGGGTACGGTTTTGTGGCGCACTCTCTGATGATTTTGTGGCTCATTTTGGCGTTCCCCAGGGCAGTCATCTGGGTCCATTGCTATTCATCTGATCTATTGATGATATTTCGTATTTGCTTCATAGATGTAAAAATCTTATATATGCGGACGATATTAAGATTTTTCTCCCAATCAAATCTAATGCTGATTGTGAGATTTTGCAATCAGAGTTGCACACTTTCTATGAGTGGTGCTGTAACAACAATCTTAAGCTGAAAATTGAGAAATCTCAAGTTATGTCCTTCTCGAGGTCTCGCATCTTCCGTACTTTTCAGTACATGTTTGAAGGTACTGGTATAAAACGGGTGGAAGGGGTGAGGGACTTGGGAGTGTATCTTGATGTTAAATTGAACTTCATTTCCCATATTAATAACGTCGTTGCTAGGGCAAACTCTATGCTGGGATTTATTCTTCGGTGGTCCAAGGAATTTCCCAGCCCTCAAATAAGACTCCATCTTTTTACGTCCCTGGTTAGACCCCTGCTTGAATATGCTAGTCAGGTTTGGTCTCCGTTTTACGGATGTCACATTAAACGTATCGAGTCCGTCCAGCGCAGGTTTGTGCGATCGGCCCTGCGTTCTTTGCCTTGGAATGACCCTCTTATTTTGCCACCTTATGAGGAGCGCTTAGGGTTACTGCAACTTTTTACACTTGAGAAGCGTCGTTGGGCTGCAGATTTGATATTTTTGCATCAGCTTCTGCAGGGAAAGCTAGACAGTGTTGAACTAGCTTCCAAAGTATTGCCTAGAGAACTGTCCTATTCCCTACGCAATCGATCACCTTTACAGATTGCTTTTTCACGCACTAACATGCCGTAAGTTCGAGCCGTGTTTCGAATGGAAACACTATTATTATTATTATAGAACGCATGTATAGAATCTTTTTCACTTGACTCTTACCAAGGATTAGCTGTGACGATCTCTGTTGTCTATGCACCTCTGACTGTTGTGGGCTGGCGTATTTTAGTGTGTTAACTACTAATGTTTTTTTTCTTGCATGTGTGGGAGCCTCATTCGCCTCAATATATTTTATTTTTGGCGAATAGGTCAAATGGTTCTAGGCTTCTGCCTAAGGTGTGCGCCTTCTGAGTTAGAAGGATTAATTCTAATTTTATTTTTGATTTTGATTTGCGTGGTATCATAAGAAAAATGATAGAAGTTGCAACAAAAGATGAACTCACAACTGGAAATAAAATTAATGAAAATCTCGCAACAATTGACCTAAAAGCATCCATGAAAAAAAGAGCCCTTCTGTGCACTCAAAATGACGGAGACATTTTGAAAATATTTTTAGTCAATTTGCCTTCCTTTTTCAGCACTGTTAAAAATCCAGTCCTTTGCAGGACTACCAAATTTCAACAGAAAGAATAAAGAGATCAACAATTTAGGATGCAGGTAAAATGAGCTGTACGTTTTGTCCTTTAAGTTGACCATACGTCGGAAATGAAGAATTGAAATTTGTTCACCAAATTTAAGTGTACTAAAAAATACACGGTCTTTAACACCATTATATTACCTGTCAACTGAGATATTAATAATGTCTAACCATGAAATATCTAGCAAATGTAGCAAAATAGCAATTTCAAACTAATATAACTTGGAGGGGGTAGAAATAGAACACCCCCCCCCCCCCCCCCCTCCAACGATATTTTTTCGTCTAAAACCAGTTCGTTTAGGACACGGCCTAAGAAACACTCCGAATATAAATTCAAGGCTTAGCACAGCCTACTCTAAATACAAGCTTGAAAGCAAATACAATAAGCTGTTCATTGGTGGTGCAAGCAAACCGCACTTGCCATAGGAATAGGTTTTGAAATTATATTTTTTCATCATATTTTTCTTAATATTATTTAAGTTTTAACCCGACATTTGTTTGAGGTAAACCTATAAATGTTCCAAACACATGATAACCATAAAAACCTTCTTCTTTAGAATTTTCATTCAAGATGTGATGTTTTAAATGATCTGTGTGCTGCATCTCTTTTAGCTATTGGTCAGCTAGATTTTAATAATAAAAGTATTTAAACTGCAAATTTTGAAAGTGTAGTGTTAAATTAAAGTAGTTGTTTTAGTAGCCGGTTAGCTCTGATGATGTTCAAATAGAAGGGAACGCTTAGGCAATTTGTAAAGTCACAAATTAAAGTGAAATAAAAAGAGAAGTGTTTTTTATATCTTGTTATGGTTTTTATTTATATCACTCTCTTTTATGTTCTTTTTGTTGAAGTACTAAACTTGTAACGAAATATTTAGAGTAGGCTGTGATTTGCACAATAATGTAGGTTTGAGATATTACTGAATTGGCACGAGCTGGTTCATTGTTATCTTCCCTGGGATTTTTTCTTTGAAACCTTGCAATGCATATTTCGCAGAGAGTTTTATGATAACTGGCAACACATTTATTTGCCATGCACTGTAAAAAAAGTCCTTTATAATATTATATTGAATGTAGATTGTGGGTGCGTGGGGGTGGGGATGGTCATTCAAACAAACGAAAAAAATCGGGCGCTCAGAGAGTTGACTTTTCAGTTGAGATGTAAAAGTACCTTTTGATATTATAAGTGTTTAGGACAGTTTTTTTTTAATTTTTCACGCTACTTCCCCGGTAAGATTCATTTATAAGTTTAACGAAGAAAAATTTAATATTTATGATAATTGTTGCCTACCTATAAAATATTAAGAGGAAACAAATACAGTAATAAGAAAAGGCTGGCTGAAATGTACTGGGAAATGCCGTACTTTAGAAAAAATACTTTTTAGTTCCATTTAAAACATTCCAGTAGATTCTCTAGCCTTTTCATTCTTTGAGTCACCAATTGCAACTGAGAAAGGATTAGTAGTATTCTACCAAGGTAATCAGAGTTGTAAATATGATTTAAAAACTTAAGTAACTTTAACTGATACTTTGGGGTATGTATGGAATCTACACCTGTTAACTAGAAATAAGACGCGATCAAGGAATGTTCATTCTGAAAAACGGGAGATAGCTATAATTTACTTGCATCAAATCAAATTCATATATCCTTAAAGTTAAAACTTACTTAATTATATCGTAAACTAAAGGATGTCCCAAAAAATTCTTTAAACGTTCAACCAAGGGAATATTGCTCCACAACTGTAACTGAAGATTTTGTAATTCTTCAGAAATTGCGATTTAACATTTCACCTTTACGTCGTTGTTCTCTTAAACACGCTGTTGAGGCCTACAAGTTCGACAATGCCGTTTTTGCTCTACAATAATGCTATTGGTCCACAGAAAAGTTAAAGGATTTTTGGTACCGGCATTGCAGGATATGGAGAAGATCCATAGAGGAGGAAGGTACTCAGATCAAAAAATTGTGGCCACAGTTGAAGGCGTTGGTGAAAAACCGGACCCGGTGGAGAGTCGGTGTCCTACAAGGGGTTAATCCAGAGACATATTGCAGTACAGCACAGTAGATTCCACCAGAATCGAAGCAGAAGGGAGTACTGAGAAAGGGCAAGAAGATTCGCATCAAACAGAGGTCAAGAATCCGGGGAGATTTTATAAAAAATTGTTTATAAAAATTAAACTATTTGATAAATGAAATGGAAAATCAATCTGAAAGTCAACCAATCGATTGAAATATGAATGATCAAAATTTTTCAAGATCCTCATAAAGACCAACAGACGGAGATATATATAATTTTTCAAAGGTTACATTTGGGAGTTACAGGGTGATTCATAGCATGGTTTTGTCCGGGAGGGAATTTGGGTAAGGGAAGTGAGGAAACTTGAGTCTTGTTTTTGCATTGCTGCGAGCTAGACAACAGCCCAGAGACGGAGTGGATTATTTTAATTTCTTAATAAAAGCTCACGGGGTCATCTGGTCTCGAACCCGGGACCCACGGCATGTTGGTCTTGCTGCTCAACGTATTGATCCAACTCCGTCTCCTGATCCAACTCCGTTGATCTAACTATTCCCATTGCAGGTACAGTCACTTCTGAATGTCGTAAGTGACTGTATCTGTAGTGATGGGAGTTGTTTTTATTTTTTGAAAGGAGATTGGGGTTGTTGATTGATTGATTGATTAAATTTGGAGGTGCGAGGTTCTCAAGCGCCGCGGCCACTAGGGCCTATTGTGCTAACCCTCTCAACTCCTTATAGTAAGCCGGTCCCTCCGAAGAAGTTCAACAGCTCCCGCAGTTGGCAGTCCTTCAGCCCGCTCGGTACCAGGGTTGGTTTCCCGAATAGGCTAAATCTGCTCCTGGCTACTGCAGGGCATTCACATAGCACATGTAATGGGGTCTCATCCTCCTCCAGACAGAGTCTGCAGGTGGGGTCGATGGCTCTGCCTATCCTCACCAAGTGCTTTCTTAGCTGACAGTGGCCGGTAAGTAGGCCTGCCAGGGTTCTAACAGCCGACCTGCTCAGCTTGAGGAGCTCCCTGGATCTACCCGGCGACGGTGAAGGCATTGTGCTTCTTGAGTGAGCGTGCCCCTCAATACTGTTCCAATACAGCCTATGTCCCTCATTTGCGCGGTTTGCTATTAGCCTTTTAGCCGTGCAGAGAGGTATTCCACAGACCGGCTCCGGCCCTATAAAAGGGGTGTTAGACCCCTTCCTAGCAAGTTCGTCTGCTTTTTCATTTCCTGTGTAGCCCTGATGTCCCGGTATCCAGATCAAGCTTACTTGATTAGTTCTACACAGTGCGTCTAGGCATTCCCACACCTGATTTGATCTGGTGGTAGATGAAGCAATTGCTTTGATTGCAGCTTGACTATCCGAGAAGATTGAGATCCTTTTGTTTTTATAGGCTCTTCTTAGGTTCTCGTAGGTGCATGCCAGTATGGCGAAGATCTCAGCCTGGAATACCGTGGTATACATTCCCAGGGCCAGTGATAAACTGAATCGAGGAGAGTCGCTCCAGACCCCTGCCCCGACACCTGATTCAGTCTTGGATCCATCCGTATACCATACTAGCTCCCCTGGACGGACAGCTGGAAGCGTCCAGGTCTCACGCTTTTCCACCCGTATTAGGGGTGGTTGAAATGGTGAGAGTCTTGCCGGCATCTGATCAGTTAGCATGTGTGTTAGGTGTGGCTTCAAGAATCTCCCTTATTGTTGTGTGGCCCTTACCTATGTTTTCCCCAAGGAGACCGGCTCCCTCTAGAGGCCGCACACATAGCCAGGCTTTCAACCTCTATATGTAGAGGTTTAATGTTTAGCATGGTTTCGAGTGCAGCCGTCGGCGAGGTGCGCATGGCTCCAGTGATGCATAGGCAGGCCATACGTTGCAGTCTGCTAAGCTTAGTCCTTATCACATTAAGTTTTGCTCTGTGCCACCATGTAATTGCTCCATAAGTTATCATGGGCCTTATTACCGATGTGTAGATCCAGAGCATTGTTCTGGGTTTAAGTCCCCAGGTGGTCCCGCAGGCTCTACGGCATGCCCAAAAGGACTTCCGAGCTTTTTCCACAGTTATATCAAGGTGCAGGTTCCAGTATAGCTTGGAATCCAGGATCACCCCTTAGTACTTCACCTGATCCTTGAAGGATAGCGCAGTGCCCAAGAAGGTCGGTTCAGTAAGACTCGCGTGTTCCTCTTCCTAGTGAACGGAACGACGACTGTTTTGTCAGGGTTGACTTTGAGGTCAACCTCATTGCACCAGGTTGCAACTACGTCTAGAGCCCCCTGGAGTTGTATCGTAATGTTGTTCCCCATATCGCTGGATGCCACAACTACAATATCATCTGCATAGCCCTGATCGAAGAAGCCTCGCTCATCAAGGCGTACAAGTAGCTCATCGATCACAAGGCACCATAGGAGGGGTGACAGCACCCCACCCTGCGGACACCCTCTTGTGACGCAGCCCCTTATCGTCCTATCGAGGAGACTCAAGGTAAGATCTCGAGACCTGAGCAGCACATCTATCCATCGACAGAAGGTCGTCCCAAGGCCTCTCCTTCTTAGGGCCCGAGTGATCACATCGAATGATGTGTTATCAAAAGCGCCTTCTATATCCAAGAAGGCTGCAATCGCAGTTCCCTTGCTATAAACCGCTCCCTCCAGCTTGAGTGTGAAGTCATGGAGTGCCGTTGTAGTAGATTTTCCGGTTTGGTAGGCGTGCTGGCGGGCATGAAGTGGTGAGTGTAGAAGATACCTCTCCCTGATCGCCCGATCAGCAACTTTTTCCATCGTCTTTAACATGAACGATGTTAGACTAATAGGCCTGTACGCTTTAGCGAGTGTATAATCTACACGGCCTTGCTTTGGAATAAAGGCTATTTTCACAGTCCTCCATTGGGGTTGTAGTCTTTTGTCGTATGTTTGATGTCGCTGTGTTAAATAGAGATCAGAAAATAAAAAGAAAATAATGATGTGCATACTATGAAAATTTCAAATTTATGAATCACCCAGGTAGTCTCAAACGGTTAAGATTGCCCCCCCCCCTGCCATTGATTTTTTTTGGCTAGGGTGAGATCTATGACCCCACTTATTTGGGCACTCCTGATGTGAGAAACCCTGTATTCAATACTAAAAGTGCTACAGTGCTCAAGTCTTTTGATAATTAAGTTCAAATGAAGTACCCAAGAAATCTAGATTTAAATATTTTTATCAGTAATAAGTGGTCAGTAAAGGCACACATTAAATCAATCTGATAACTGTTTACCTAATAGACGACGTACAAAAGACTTACATAACATGTTGAAAAAATATTTACAAATGAGCTAATTAGTCCATCGTATCAGTTCGATGGCACTGCCATTTAGGAAACGGTTATCGCTACCCAATCATTGCACGTGCCTATACGAATTCAATTTGCACATTTTTAATTAATGCACGATGCAAATTATCGAGGCTACCATTTGGAAAGTTGGATCTATCCAATTTGCTTGATTCGCTCCGATGTTATCTAACAAGTCACAGTAGCACATTTCTCTCACCATCGCTACTATGTTGAATAACTCTTTGTTTTTGAGGCAAATAAAAACTCTTTGTCAGCCCGAATTATCTTGTGCAACTTCAAGATATCTGCACCGCAGCTTCCTCCTTGCAAACAATTTCCCGAAACTGACAAAAAGTGACAAGCCTGGGTTAAATTTTCTTTCCAACTTACGTTATTGTTCTATCATTACTGTTAAGTGATTTTCCCACCTAATTTTCTGACTTTTTACCTTTTATGCGTGAAAGCCTCCGAAACACGTTCGCTGTATTCAACCGTTTTACCTTAATTATCTAAACAAATTCCTCAAGCGGGAGTAAAAACAAGTGGCGGTGATATTTTACTTCAAAAGCGTCCGCCAATTCAGGTGAATGCATAAGCGAGATAAATTGAGTTCACGTAATCGCAAAAACGCGGAATTTTACAATCGCTGGACCAGCTACTGAACATGCGGTCACACATGAAGGTAAGTTGGATGGACAGACAATCGAACAGGCAGAGTCAGGTGCATGACACCTGAGAAAGAAATATTCTTCCAGGTTGGAACTCGTTAATGCAGTTGCCCGTACGATACCTGCGGAATTTTTTGCATATCACAATGGATGGTTGACAGTTCACTTTCAATTTCGTTTCTAGGTAAGCAGTCTGCTTCGAATACGGTTTGCTTTCGGTTGTAGGAAAAATCTTGGGAAGCATTGACCGAGTAAAGTATGTATGTGTATGTGTAAAGAAGAATGGATTTGGCAAAGAACTAGTGGCGTTATACGTTTAAATTCCTTATCGATACCAATTATATTGGCGGTGAAAATATATCGATGCGATCGATGATTTTCTGTTGATGGTAAGTAATTCTTAGGAAATAATACAAAATTATAAAAATTCAGTTTTGGTTATCAGCTTGGTCCTAAGATCCAGCCAACATCGCAGGTACTTTGTTTTTATTTTATTTTATTTACTGCACTAAAATTTTCATCAAACGCTGACTGCTTCATATAAGATATTACAAGGAAAATAAAATGAACTAATTAATATAAGCTGTAAATAAAAGATGTGATTTTTAATGGTCATCTATCATTTTTTGATCATCTATGGCGATTTCAATGGAACTTCAATTCACCACGAGTTTTGAAATTTTCTAGCATTTCTAGTAGTACTTTGAAAACTGTCATATCAGCATAACCAGTTTATGTCAAAATCATCTTTGTTTTACCAGTTGTAAACTCAGGCCACTGCGAGAAAAAGTACCTACCGGAAACCGTGCTGAAAAAGTCCCATCAAAATCAAGAAACCACTGAAGTGGGGTGATCTTCAGTGGTTTTGTTGATTTTGATGGGACTTCTAAAGGCTTTTGATGGGACGCCTGAAACCTGCGCTAATCCTTTACCTCTAATCTCGGGTCAGAACTACCGTTTGTGCCAACATCATTATACTACTTAGCTTATAATGATGAATTAGAAGGGATAATGGACTCCCCCTCTCTCCCCCAAATTATCCAGTCTACAGAAATGAAAGAGAATCTTGTAAAATAATGTAGTATGTAGTTATAGTCTGACGGTGTGATTTTTTTTCTTTTCAAAAATTCAAAAATTACAGTAATTTGAACTTAAATATGAAAAAAGAAAAAAAATTGTGTTTAATAATTAATAAAAAAATAAAAAATTGCCCCCCGTCAGACTATAACTACTACATTATTTTACAAGATTCTCTTTCATTTTTGCAGACTGGATAATTTTGGGGAGAGTTAGGATGCAGACTAGGAGGCGCTATCTAATTCAGCAGCAGTCCATTTAGACATGTTAAATAAAATTGTAATATTAAACAAATTTTTTCTTGTAGTTGAGAGTTTAATAAACAGTCTGGAACCAAAATTTAATTTTTTTTTACGCTATAACTCTTACAATAATTTTTGAAATGTAATCTTTTATCAGCGCGCGCAGGGGTATGTGACCCCTTAACGTTGATAATAGTTCTTTAAATGATAAAGATGTAATCTCGATGTATTGCTTAATTGGAAATTGCTTCCAAGCACTACATTAATTGATTTCAAACCAGTTACGTCTTAAATCCAGGTAGTGATCTTCTGTAGAGTTTTAAATGTATAAATAATACCATTGTCCAATGGTTGAAGCCACGAAGTAGTGTTAGGTGGTAGAAAAACCTGGACCTGGCACCTGGAGCATTATCTAATAGTAGCACCTTAAAGCTCAAATTTGTTGCTTTGCATAATTTTCCACCGCTGTTATAAAACAATTTAAAAAACAATCTCTAAATAAATCTCCAGTTGAATTTCTCTCCAATAAGGTAATAAGGTAAAGTGTTTTTAGTTATGCCATTAAGTACGCTTGTATCTCTACGGATTTTCTCCATGTGTTGCGCGGTTGTCCAATTGGGAGGCTTTTTTGGGTGATATGGGTTTCCAATCTAAAGCCGATAGCGATATTGTTTGGCTCTTTTTTTAGTGCGTGGCCTAGCCAGTGCCACTTTCGCCTGCTGGTATCAAGCCCGTCTTGGCCTATAAGTCCGTGCAGATCTTCGTTGGTAATGACCTCCGGCCAATTGATGTTTTTTTTTACGATGTGGTCAAATTCTAGGGGACCATTTGATGCATTAGCCTGGTTTTGTCCGGAAGGGAATTAGGGTAAGGAGAGTGAGGAAGCTTGAGTCTTGTTTTTGCATTGCTGCGAGGTAGACAACAGCCCAAAGGCTCTCCAACCCGGTGCCTATGGCATGGTGTTAGTCGGCTCAACGCATTGATCCAACTCCAACTCCTCCTCCTTTATGCATGCGCCGGAAACGCTGATTGAAAAAAGCTTGTAGTTCAGAAGTTAGTTGACAAGTCAGTTTCCATGTTGAGCAACCGTACAATAAAACAGATTTTATATTCGATCCGGAATTTTGTGCGTCTGGAGATGTTGTTATTGCGCGATAGTTCAACAAGAGTATTAAGTGCAACTCGGGCCTTGTTGATGCGAGCCTATACATCAGCTTCAGCTCCGCCATCTGCTGTAGCTATGCTTCCGAGATATCAAAATTTATCCACTTGTTCTATTTGCTGCTCTTCAAAATAGATTTAATTTTGTCTCCTGGAGTC
The DNA here is from genome assembly GCA_964036015.1 of Leptarthrus brevirostris. Lineage (NCBI taxonomy): Eukaryota > Metazoa > Arthropoda > Insecta > Diptera > Asilidae > Leptarthrus > Leptarthrus brevirostris. The sequence continues at coordinate 113,502,114 of OZ038372.1, read as the reverse complement.
CAAGGGCATAATGCCCTGCGATCTTCTCCACTGAGGACTTCCGACATTAGGACTACATACGTCGTCGTTTGCCTACACGCTGCCACTATTATTTACATTTCGTCCTCTTTTTTTTAGTTCTTGTTCTTATAAGAGCTTTTACTTCTCCAAAAATTCTTTTTAATTTTTTACCCCTAGCACCAACGTTCATGTAAAATGTAGGTGAGCCTCATCATCCTTTACGTTGATATTACGATAATTTAGTTTTTAAATGTGTTTAACAAAACTCATATTATCTAAAGCTGTAAATTACTGTATTATACAAATGTATTTGGAATTTTAATATGGTTTTAGAGAGGAACCGCATTGTAAGTTGCATTGTTTTCTTATCGTAGAATACCGTATTATAAGGGGGGTTACATGTATTGAGGTTTAAGGTATCAAAAAGATTCCAGCCTCCCAATACACCTAAGGAAATGATAAAAAATTATTTAACAAACTTGTACTCACCCTTTGACTTTAAATAAGACCTGTACGTACTTTTACAATTGGTTTGAGAATCAGCGTTTAAATTTTCTACCAATCATTATCAATTAAGCTTTGGAGGAAATCAAGTAAAAGTGAAGATTCTAAGATTTGGTTGCTTTGTGAAATTATCTACTCTTTTCTCATTTAGTTATATTAAACTCAGAGAAATATTGCGATGGAATTTTTCTGTTTCGCTATTGTATTACACGCGGATGGATGTCACAATAGCAGTGTCTCACTTTCTAAATAGTTGGTTGAGCCCAGACTGTACTTACCCACTTAAGAAACCGTAAAAGTGCAAAATTGCGAACGAAGCAGACCACTTTATACTCAGCTGTATCGATTGTAAATGAAACTGCAATTAGTGCTATAAATAAATATCTTTTGAGCTGAGATCACCGATATCTGAAGGGTTAATTTTATCGCACGTACAGGTAACAGGCAACTGATGGAATCCCCAATGAATTGCTGAATAGACAAAGCACGAGGTCGTAGCGTACTTGTCTCTATTATGAGGTGACCCATTACTCCAGTCGAATCGCCGAACGCAGCGAATGTTTTTGTCCATATAAGGAAATTGTAAAGATTGACGATGGCAATGAGTACCATCATCGTGTGTAGGCGGATTTTTTCAGATTTTCGCAATTCTCTGACTACTTGCCGTGAATTGTTCAAAGCTTATAAGTTGCGATGAGTTCATCTGGGGTTGTTTTTGATCGCATTTGGTCGTCAATTGTTGTTTTTGTTATTTCCACTCTTGAAGAATCTTACTTAGAGTAATCCAATTAACGTATTTCTTTCACTTTACTTTCAGAACCGCAAAAGAGACGACGGTTCCATCCACTAAGAAACTTACGACGGATATTTCGACGCCGAACTTTGACCAGCGTTGACACAGCCGTATCCGTCTCACCACCGTCGTCACCTTCGTCACAATCACAACTTTCTTCAGCACCCACCGTAATTGCATCCGTACCTGCGCACAATATATCGCCGTCATATTGCAAAATTCCTACACATGCTGACGTCACGGTAATGTCATCGACAGCCTATTCACCACATCTGATAGGGTTGTCCGGCAACCGTGGTGTAGGCAGCTGTGGGGTTGCAATAATCCCAACATTCAGCAGCAGTGTTTCAGCCTCAGGCGGATTTTACATGAAAGAAAGCAGCAGGGAACATACTGAGAAAGCGTTGAAATCAAAGGAAGCTTCCACTAATGATCTAGAGGAAAACCGAGAAATGACGGATTGCCAAAGGAGCTTTAGTGAAGGACGCTTAGTCGACAGGTAAGCTCTACAATAACCTAAAACAGTTGCAATCTATGACTTAAGATTGTAAAAGCTGCACTACATATAGGTGGCAACCTATTACAAGCTCCACACGACCTAGTGACCCCCGCTAAGTGTTGTTTCCTGGCAAATAAAATCTGTTGCTATAGAAATCATGTCAAGCGGGAGTTGGTATTCCAAGTGAAAGCTCTCCATAGAGTACCGTAAATAATTTTAAATTCAGTGGTTATTTTTATCGAATACAGTTCGGCACAGGTGTACTTGGAGTTGTAAAAGTGTGAAATCAATTGCGTTTTTGTGCATTGTTCTGATGCAAGTGATATTGCTCTCAGCCTTATTCCAATTATTGTGTTTTTATAATAAACTTGTCATTTGATTGTCTGTTATTCGGGATTGTCGAATATAACCACTAATGTCGCTTCGATTTTTCGAAATCACAACATAATTTTCAAGTGCTCAATTAAAACAATTTACTATTGATTTTGCTGATGGTTGCTATTGTATTGGCCAACAGTTTTTGATTTCTAAAGAATTTTTATGAAACGTAGGAGTTGTGATAAATTTAGTTCCAGACATATGTAGTAACAAAAGTAACAATTTAAACAAAAGCAAATCGAAACTTACATTTGCATATATACAAGGTACGTGAGTTCCGTAAACGTACTGACGACAAAATAAAAGTGCTTAACAAACTAATATTCCCCATACACGGTAAACATTGACCGCAGTAGATTATTAATTATCGAAAATAGATTTTGATTTGAAAATATTGTATGCCAGATTGTCACAGGCATTAGAAGTGAGAAGATTAGATAATAAATCAAACATTAAAATCTGAGTGACTCACAAAGTTCGCGGTCTAAAGTTACATCGAACTAGACTTGATTTGCACCTGCCCTTAAAAAGTTTGTGTATTATTTACGACGATTTGGAATATTTGATAAAAATGTAATATGTAAATTTGTGAAGTTAAATTAAACGCACTAAATTTGTATTTGCCATTATAACGCCACACATTCTTTTAACACCTGTGATGATAGTCTTCTTTCCTTATCTTCATCCTATATGAGTTGATTTATCTGACAGATGTAGGGCGATGCACAACATATTTTAGAACAGGTGGTATGAATATTAATGACATTCATATTCTCTAGTGCTATCATTTAAGGTCTTATACAGCGAGTAGATATAAATTGGTTGTAGGGTAGGTTAGGTTACGATGGTAGCGAAAAACCCCACTTAGACCACACCGGGTCCACAGCGCTACAAAGATCAGATGATCTACGTCCTGCAGGTATCGTCGGAGAACTACTTTCTGCTTGTCCTTCTACAGTTCCCTTTGGGTTTCAGATAATGTTTGTACAAATCAGTACCGGAAACACCAATTCAGAGCGCATGCATCCCTGTGATACAATGACCGGTTATAGTTCTACATTGAGTTCGAGTTAGGTTAAGTAGGCAGTTAGTCTGATTTGATCAGAGAGTTCCATATAGTCCTCTTTCCATCTTCGTTTTGCAAGATGTAGCAACCCATTGTTGAGAGATTTGGTAACACTATGTATCGAATTAAGTATTTGTCCCGCGTCCTAACATTTCAGCTCCTCTCTAAGAGGGATTTAGATTTGAACTCGTTGGACCTAAGAGCTTCTAGCTCTGCTTGGCAGTCCACATAGGTATTGTTGCGTCGTTAGGGCTGTTCATGCTCGACGGATTAATTAAGACCCTTGTTTTCAATTACAATTATTCACAGGCTTTATTCACTTACAATTTCACTTCTCAGAATATCACTTAATTTTACTTATACGAACTTCTCTGGTTAAATCACAACTAACTCACCAGGGTGCTACTCAACCCTATTTATAGAACTTCGCTTAATTCTAAAAATTAGTTTTAGATATTTCCGTTATTCATTTTAACCACAGGATCGAGTTGGCCTTGACTTTCTATGGAATCTGAAGTTTTTCTCCGGGACATGAATTATCTGTGATGTCATATCGAGTTTACATTCTGTCGCTAGATGTCTTAAATATCGTTCTTGCCAGTTGATGAATTTCTGCGAGACGCTTCCGAAACACGGTTCTATACTAGATTCTGTATCTTTTTCAGACAATCCAATTTTGAAGTCCATTGCTACAGGCGCAAACAGCACATTTACGACAGCACGCCCTCCCGCAAATGTAACCAAAAAAATCGTTCTTTTAAGTTTCTTTTCTAATTTTATTGACCAAGATGTCCGCCTCAAGCACCAATATAGAATTCTTTCAGCATATCCTTTATCTTGCTCAATATTCCCCCTTCAATACACAGTGAATTCCATTGTGTTCTATTGCGGCCTCTCGTCGGTTTCTTTCCATGTCAAAATTGGAGGTATATTGTCGCCTTCTCGGTGGGTTCTTCGAAACTCTTTCTTATTCCATTGTGGTAGGAATACGATACTTATTCTTTGCACAGTCCAATTCACATTTTCCTCTCAGACGGAAACAATATTTGCACTATGTCCTACATGGCCGTCGTGAGAGTGCAGCTGCATTTTCATACCCCCATGGATCATGCAGCGCTGAATTTTATACATGCGAAAAGCACAAGCGCCTTCTTTGAAGGGTTAATATTCAATTTACTGTTCTAGGCCCATTTTTCCAGCTTACCGAGCGCATATTAGAGCCTCCCGCTGATGGTTGTCAATAGTCTGTCAGATACCAATATTGCCAGATCATCTGCATATGCAAAAACTGTGAAACCTTCCTTCTCTAATATATCCAGAATTTTGTCCATAACCAAAAACACAGGAGTGGTGATAGCACCGCCCCACATGGTCTTCCCCTAATTGAGCCGTCTTTGCAGGAGCTAACTTTTATACTGAGGAGCATATAATCGATCCAGTCACATAGGCCCTTATTGATACCCATCCTTCTCAGCCGGTTATAGATGAAGTAGTAAGTGCGCATTTCACAGTTCCCTATTTCCCTTTACGTGGCCTACCTCGTACATGTTACAATATCAGAGTTCTCTATGTTTCATCGACAGCATTACCTCTTCGGGGCTTGTACACTGTTTCAGCATCGCTAAAGATTCCGGTAGATTTTTAGATTTGGTGTTCAGCACTGACCCATGCAGCACATTGGTCAGGCGTTGCCCGGTTTCTTTGGTTCGTGAGACGTCTAATCATCCTGCGCTTCAAAATGCTTTGGTCTTCGATCTATTGCCTGCTGCATTTCAGATTCACGACGACTTCTCTTTTAATTTTAAAAAGGCTGACTTTTCTATATGGAATAATTTTTTATTGAATTGTAATTGGTCTAATGTTTTTTATGAGCAGAACATTGATGTGGTGGCAAGTGCTTTTTATGACAATATATTTACTTGTTTCTTGCATTGTGTTCCTGTTTCTCGTTGGTTTTCTTCTTTCTCTAGTCCGCCTTGGCTCAATCGCTCGCTGAAGCATCTTAAAAACTTAAAAAATAGAGCCTGGAAGCAGTTCTGCTCATCAAGAAGCCACCCGAATTTTTATATCTACTCACAATTGCGCGATGAGTTCAATTCCGAAATTCATGCCTCATATAATAATTACATTAACAGAATGAGGTCCGTTATACGCGGTGAGCCTAAGCAGTTTTGGAGATTTGTTAACTGTAAGCGTAGCACCGACGACTACCCTACTTTATTAAAACTAGGTGACACTGAAAGTAGTGATCCCTTGACGATTGCGAACCTTTTTAAGACAGTTTTTTTCTGACAACTGCGATACTAGCTCTAAGGATTTTAGCTACTTGACAATATTTCCTCCTTCTTCATTGAAAATGAAAGATCTTACATTAATAAGATACAGTTTCGCGACTGTACACATCAATAATTTGGCAGATAGTTTTTCGTGCGGTCCTGATGATATTCCTATTTCCCTTTATAAGAACTGTTCTTCTTCTTTGGTTTCTGTTCTTTGTTATTTATTTATTTCTTGTGGAGTCTTTCCAAAATCTGTGTTGTATTGCTAAGATTTTTAAGGCATTAGTTTGCGATACACTATACTTTCATTGCAAACCTTTTCTTGGAACTTTCTAGCATGGCATTATGAGATTCTCAAATTTCTGCTTATCCAAAATTGAGGCTGCGAAGCAAGTCGATTTTATCTTTACAGATTTTAGCAAGGCATTTGACAGAATAAGCCACCAAATTTTGATTCACAAGTCGACTGCCCTCGGGTTTCCATCATTGTTTGTAGACTGGGTTCGTTCTTACCTAAATCGGACGCAGTGTGTGTCCTTCCGTGGATCACTATCCAAGTTTATTTTTAATTCCTCTGGCGTACCTCAGGGAAGTCATCTGGGCCCGATTTTATTTATTATTTACATCAATGATGTATCTTAATTCTTGAAATATTCGAAAATTCTTTGTTATGCTGACGACACCAACATTTTCCGTGTTGTGTCCTCTATTCGAGACTATGAACTTTTAAATTCTGACTTAGACGCTTTCTACAACTGGTGTTCTGTTAACTATCTTCCCCTCAATATTAGTAAGTAAGTGTACGTCTATGTCTTTTACTCGTAGAAAGAATCCTCTCGACTTCAACTACACCATGTATGGCTGTGTTCTGGAAAAAATTAATAGGACCAAGGACTTGGGTGTCTGGTTGAACACCTGTTTTACCTTTGACGATCACATTGATGAGATAGGTATTAAGGCTAATTATACATTGGATTTTATAAAAAGATAAGCAAAGGAATTTGACGACCCTTATATCACTAGGCTTCTCTATTGCACCCTTGTCGGGCCTATTCTGGAGTATGTTAGTTGTGTTTGGCCACCATTTTATCGTGACTCAATTGGCCGGGTAGAGGCAGTTCAGCGCCGTTTTGTTAGCTTTGCAGTTCGTGGGCTTCCTTGGAGCACCGTACTTAGATAGGCTAAACTAGACTCTCTTGAATTTAGACGTAACATCTCTAAAACGGTTTTCGCTTTTGAATGTTTTCAAGCTGATGTTGAGTCTCCAGTCGAGATATTCTTAAAATTCCGCAGCATCGCACAAATTACGGTTTTCACGTCAATGTCTCGGTTTTTAAATTCGCATTTTAACAGCATTGATTTTAATCTGTCGAAAAATTCTATGAAGGCCAAACTTTCCTTACTACTCTATTATTGTTTTGTAATTATGTATTATTAACTATATTTCTAGTTATATTTATTAATTATTGTAATTTTATATTTTATTTTATATTTATATTTACATGTTAAGTAATCAGCCCTTTGACGAATCTTAAATAAATAAATCAGCGAATCCGAAAACTATGAATTCTCACACTTATATCGGTAGGTTTGTATTATTTGTACATGTAACTCTCTTCCCACCTCCATCTCCAAGGTTGTCTTATCACCAAATTATTTAACATTATCGGTAGTATCATTATTCATTTTACTGACCCCGAAAAGTATAGATTCGATACTAGGGATGGGGGATCGAACTGAGAAAATCGATGCAGTACGGATCGATCTGTAATTTTTTTCCGATTTCATAGATCGATGTCCATAGATCGAACAGATCGATTCAGTTTATTTTCATATTTCAATTTATTTCAGCATTTTAAAATTGCAAGTAATTAAAACTGTTTCTTAAAAATATAGGGTCATTATTAAACCAATTTGTTAAATATTAGAAAACACCCTTTGTAGCTTACAAATCTTGGGTATTTCAGAAATGTTGCTTATTTAATCGGAAAAAAATTTGCGATTATGGATCAGAGTCTTTTTTGAAAGTACTCAGTCTTCATTAAAGGAACAAGTACTCGTCTTCATTAAAGGAACACAACTAAAAACTGTACACCCGAAAAGTAAAAGAGAAGCAAAACTTTTGTGCCGCGTAACATTTTTTTTACTAATATCACAACATGTCCCAGAAATCTTCCAAGAATATTTTGAAAATACGTCCCCAAGGCATTTCTATTTCTGATTTCAGAAGCGATTTCAGAACATTTTATAAGTATGTACAAAGAACATTCTCGAAAGTTTCCCGGGAGGGTTTCTGGTCTTAGTCCTAAAAATGTATATCTTGGGGACGTTTTTTGAAAATTTTCTGGGAATGTTTTATTCTTTCGTTTTAAACGGAAATCACCGGCAAGTTAAAGCTTACAGTTCACCTTTATTTTTCTCCCTGTCTTCACCTTGAGAGAAACATGAGTACCTCTCAGTTGAAAATTTCAAAATGAACACAGTTTTGGTTTACTATTCAAGTGCTATTTGTGATTAAAAACACTTGCACACTTTTCATATAAAAATGTTTTAATAAAGGACTATGTAAGATTTTAAAGCACGCAAAATAAATTCTTCGTCTTTTTAATTTATTGTGGAAAGGGTTTTTACACAATTCACCATTGCTTAAATGTCTAAATCCTTATTATTTTAAAAGTGTAAAATCTGCCAAATTTGAGACTTTAGATTAAAAAAACTATTAATATGTGTCAAATCTTTGATAGAGTAAAAATGGGCAGAACTCAAAAAGATATATACATATATGCTTCTTTCCGGAGATTAAGATCTACGTCGCATCTACGTGTATTTCACATGAGTTTCTTACTAGGATTATACGTGGCAGTATATATACTTGTCTATTCCACTAGTTATATTCTGCTTTGTTGATGTGGCAATTCTGCGTAAACGGAGTTGGATCAATTCGTTGAGCGGTACGACCACCTTCCCATGGGTCGCGGGTTCGAGACCAGGTGTCCCCGTGAGCTTTTATTTAGAAATTAAAATAATCCACTCCGTCTCTGGGCTGTTCTCTAGCTCGCAGGAATGCAAAAACAAGACTTTCAAGTTTCCTCACTCTCCTTACCATAGAAAAAATTAATATGCATAACATAACATAACATTGTGGAATCACTAAACCAGAAATAAAACATAACAAGCCACCGATAACAAATCATGCAATAGCGCACAATTACGATTCTTTTAAAAATTTTTTACATTTGTCGGATTATTACACAAATGGAAGATAAAATGCAAAAAATCATGAGTTAGCTTGTTTTTTTTTTTGGTACGTCTTAAATAGATCGAAATCGAAAACAAATAAATCGATTCGAGCTGAATCGGTCCCACGTAAAATCGATTCAAAAATCGGCAGATCGAAGGGTTAAAGATCGATCTCTTGAGATCGAATCGAAGATCGCCTATCCCTATTCGATACTAATCGTTTCGATTATTTGTCCATTCCACACCCACTCTTTCCCCTTCTTTCGTAGTAAACTATGCCTTATTTCGGCTAAACTATGCCTAAGCAAATACTGAACCGTACCCTGAAAGTCCCATCGAAATCGGATTAGCCGTTTCCGAGATTAGCCCGGACAAACAAACAGACAGACATATAGTTGAATGGTTTTTCATTTCATGTAAATAAACTCCAAAATGACAACTTTGAAATCACAAACAGACACTCCCATTTTATTAATATAGAGAGGAAGAAAAGAGATAAGAAAATGAAAAATTAAGTTTTGCAAAATAACGATTTAAAATTAAAAAAATTAAAAAACCGAAATTATGATTGTTTATGTTAGAGTATTTAAAAATGAATATTTAGAAAAAACTTTCCGATTGCTAAAATATTAAGACCTGTAGACTAATTTGAATGCCGTAGTAGTAGTTCCGTCCCACTGTGTGGCGACCACCGCAGTCAGGTAAAAGCGAAATTGGGTCGCAAAATTAAAACTTTCTTATGTTACAATAAGGACAGTTGCGCCATCGACGACATATTATTTAATTACATATGAAACATCAACTTGGCAACTGTGATCTTGCAAGGGATCATTGTGTAGAAGAGGCAAAGTAATTTATTTATTTGTTAAGAAATTGTGCAAGCGGTACTGACATTTTATGACGATAGGTTCAAAGTATTTTTGTTATCTTTAATGGTTTTATGTACATAGTATGAGGCGGTATTCTGCTACCCATGGATTTATGAACCCAAGAGTTATCAATATACAGTAGTCGTCTCTATGGCTTAACATAGAAATAAATTTAGCCTCAATTTTATAATCTAACATTTAAATTTTAATAATCAAATAAATTTCATGGCTCATCAATGATTTTACTATCTTCTTTTTCAGTGATTGCAGTCGGGACGGACTATCGCAATCGCATGACAGTGTCTTCTCAGAATCTGCAACTGCAAGCAGTTTGTCTATAGTACTTAAGGTAAGTAAAATGGCTTTGGAATGACTCGAGGATTTCGCTTTTTTTCTATAACAACAAAATATTATGGTTAGACCGCACCTCCGGTCAGCGGTGTAAACGTAAAGTAATGACGCGATAATCACAGTACGATGGTCGATTAAATCCCCTGATCGTGCCCCCAAACGTCTAAAGCCCACTTTTTATTGAAATTATCGCCTAATTGAAAGTGGAAGTTAGTGCACCATGAAAATCGCAATCGTTCGATTCACCATGACTCTACCTGGCCAAATGATTATCCAATGGATCGAGCTAGATGACAGGTGGTGATTATCGTAAATTTATTTTGCTCTAATTCCGCTTACGTAAGTGGTTAACAAAGAAAGGTTTGACCGAGGTAGGTTAGATGAAAATCGAAAGTTTACTTAATTCGATACAAATTATCGAATGCGATCGAGATTCAACTGATTTCGCCTCTTCCTAGCCAATAGCTTATGCGGGCTCTGGCAGGTCTTATTGCATAAACCTAGTGGGAACCTCAGGTCACATCACAATGTTCGCTATAATTGCGAAGTTGTTTTAGACCAGAGTGACTGCATTCGACATTGCCGCACTTTTGTTCGGCGAAGTTTTCCGATCAAAATAAACTCAATTGATGGAAATTACTGCAAATTGGCTCTGATTGTTCTGGATGACATTTCAATGAACAATTCACCCCGGGGGATGGGTCGACTGATCAGCTAATTTAATTCATTTTATCTCGCAACATTTTTATTATCTCATTTTGATTAGGTAACGAGATTCGAACACCAGTCGTTGGTGATTCAGATACTCTTTGTCGGCAGAGGCCACACAGTTTTCCCTTTGGGAAACCATCAAAATGTGTGGGAGGTCTGGTAAGAAAAATATCGGGAATATCGTCAAATTTAAATGTAAATCTCTTCGTTGTCGTATAATAAATTTCAGTTTTATATCAACTGAGTTTATGGCCTTATCGCTACAAAGAATTATGCCAATGACCAGCACGAGCGCAGAGAATTAAATATTTTTGTTTTGAATATTTTTTACTTCGAGGAATTTTTGTATTACAAATGATAACGATTATTTTTAAGTTTATAATAGCATAATATTGGTGGGTTTACTTTTATATACCTGATGATTTTTGTACATAGATAAATCGATTAAGTAAAGTTGTCGATTTTAGTGTTCAACTGAATTTTATCTAGGCCTCTTTGATAACGTTAATGTTAAGTAAATCCAGCGTTATACTAACACGTAGCAAAACCGCTACATGGATATTTTGTTAATCTGTACTAAAATCCCTTTAGAGGAAAACTACGAGTACTGCGGCGTACATGGGCGACATATTTAAAAGTTGAGTACACCAGTTGAGTGCACCAGGCAACGGTTCTAACCGCTCCATGCACCTCTGAGTTCGAAATTAATTTGCTTATTCAATTTAAGTAAATTACAGTACTCCTAAATGACCGGCTGAGAGTAAAAGTGACCTATTTATAAGGTTCGGGCAAAAGTGGCTTAGAACATGTTCCGCGCAAAAACGAATCGCGTCAGATTTCGGGCAAAAACGAATCGTATAAAATTTCCGGGCAAAAACGATTAAACTACAAAAAGTAATGCAAAGTTAATGCAGTTAAGTAGTTAAGTCGTTTTTGCCCGGAAATTTTCTACGATTCGTTTTTGCCCGGAATCTCAGGCGATTCGTTTTTGCGCGCGACATTTTTTAAGCCACTTTTGCCCGAACCTTATAAATAGGTCACTTTAACTCTCAGCCCGTCAAATAATCCTTAATGATATCTGTCTGTCCAGAATTTTGGAATAAGACCTAGCAATGCTTGTCATCTCATCCTTCTCAGTAGTTCACTTGTTAGGCGTAGGGCGGAAAAAGTTCTTAACTTTAAGGCCCAAAACCCAATGTAGGCAGCATCTATCAAAATCAAATGTTAGCAGGGCAATACTACTTAATCCAATGGTTGCATCTTTTCGGTGCACGGAGCCTGTATCAATTGATGTTTGATTTTCGAAGCGGCACCACAGTGTTTTAAACACCCGTATAGTGTAAAAAATTAATTTCGAGGAAAAGCTTGCGGAATTTATACGCAAAAATTCCTCTCTTTATTTAAAGATAGACTGGGCTTATAAAAATAATCTAAAAACGAATAAAAAATTGGAGCAAACTTCTTAGTTACTATCATTGGCTTATGTAAGGCTTCGAATGCGGTACTGACCACGGTGTCAGTATAAAAACCTTAGCCGCAGCCGGTGCCCTTCATTCAAGGACAGAGATTGCAAGTAGATCTCAACTTAAAGGTCGATTTAAAACAGAATGGCCTTTAGAAGTGCAATCTATTGTCTGCAGCAAACTACCTATGCTCTTTTAGAACTACGCATGTTTTTGAACCTCCCTATCATTTACCCTTTCAAAACATACTATTTTTCTTAAAATAGACTTTTGTCTCGACATCTAATATGCCACGGCCCAATGTGCAGAGGCTTAAAACACCGAACGAACCGTCACAGTTTTTATTCTACCGCGTTGTGTCACAATGCTGATGTACTTCTGAAAACGTGGGTAATTTGCATCACACCTCCAACAGGATTGGACATAACGGAAAGAATGTTGGAAAACGAAGACCTATCTCACTGAATGAAAAAATCACATCAACACCGTCCGATTTAACATCAAGCAATCCGCTGAACGGAGATCCCTTTTAAAACTAATGTGTCGCTGACAGCACTGATCGTGAGTACATGCAGGCAGACGTAGGAGAGGTACCCCAGAAAAAATGATCACCCTTATAAAGGAGTCCGGATATATCGGGAACTTGCAGAGCCGAGGAACTAGCGAGAATCGGTACCACTCGTCCTGATTCGGACATTAACCACCATCTGGGTAAACCGCTGGCCACATGCAAACTGGAGCTCTCACAGGAGTCTCTCAGGATTGCAAACACTAATTGGCAGGAGGAAAACACCTGCCTCATTACCCGACAGATATGGCCAAAGCTTGACCGTAAACGGTAAAGGGACCTACTCGGACGCAAAACAATTAGCAGTACCGTAGCCGTTGTCACGGGCCACTGTCTCATAGGTAGACACGCCGATAGACTGGGCGCGCCTTCAAACGACTTCTGTAGGAGTGCCATGACGAAGAGGAAGAGGAAACCATACTTCACCTCCTCGGTAACTGACCGACCCTTGGCAACCGTAGGAACCAGTTTTTGGTCTCCTCCCGTGAACTGGTTCCACTGGAGACAAGGAACTGGCTCGGTGCACCGGGGGCAACATGATCACCCTCTTATTTCTCAACGTGGTATCACAATGGTCCTCTTTGGCCTAAGTGTGCCTTTCTTGAGCAGCCACTTTAACCTAACCTAACTTATAAAGGAGTCCTACTCAGGAGCTCATTATAACATCATCCACACGCAAAAACTGTCGGAACCCTTCAAGTGCTGAACAGCAAATTGCCAGCTTTGCATTTTTTGATCGTTATTAATTGCGTATTGTGCAGCGCGCTATATGATCACCCACCCATCGCGAGGGATTAGATGTAAGCTTTTTAAACAACTTACGCACCTGATCAATACGGATGAAATATGTCTTCTATCAAACAAACAGAGTCATGCAGCCCAAATGACTGAAGTTCTGAGTAGAGATGGTTGCAGAGCAGGTCTTAAGATCAATGCTACTAAAATTGTGTGCTATTAAAGCTAAACTTATGGCTGGGACTCCAGAATACAAGATTAAATTTATTTTGAAGAGCAGATGAATGATAGAGAACGATGATTGTCCCAGTACATGATGACGATGTGTTCTTCCTTGCCTTGGCGTTCCTCATCAAATATAGATGTTCGGCCATATTTAACTTCGGTGAACCAAGACTTCACGGTGGTCAAAGATGCTGAAAGGTCGTCATAGACAACATCTAAGTTCGCACGTTTTTCGGTCCAAAAATTGAAAAACCAATCATGGATCGATATTGCTCTCAAATTAAAACAAGCCTTTGAATCAGCAAATTTTGTATGGTCCCATAATTACTTAACTACCTTAACCACATGAGCTAAGAGAAGAACTTTAGCCAACTTCATGACAAAAATTGCAACTGGAAATTTATTTAAGGTGAATTCCGAATCACCGAAATTACTTTGCAACCCCAATGATATAATTTAGTTTATCTATTGTCACAAAAAAAGGCATTCATAGGTTACCGGACTGTAGAAAGCTGAGACTATCTCTTTTCACTACCAATTGGTGGATACAAGGCCAACTTATTACCGCGGTAAACCATATCGTGGTAATTAATCAAATTTATCAATATTGTATTGCGTCGACGTCTTTAGTCGTTTTCGAAATTCGCCTTAGTATAGATTCTGAGCGATACAACCTAGTTCCCAAGTAAGCAATTAAAATGGTACTTATAACGTTAGTTATTAAAAGGCATACGGTATGATAGATTTTTTTCCTTTTCGTTATCAACACTGTATTCTCCCGATTGGAAACCGTAACGCCATACCGCCTCAAATGTTTAAACCAATCCATGCAGTTCAAGAAATGAATGATCTAACGAGCAATAATCTTCGAATCATCGTATTGAGGTCAACGTAGAAAAGGCTGTCAATTGCACGATGTCTTGACAAAGCAAGCGCTGAACATCCGCAAAGCATTTCGGCGAGCGTTCCGTTCTCGTTCACATCTCCGCATCTAGGACAGTATTTGTGAATGGGAGATCTAGCCTAGCTCCATAATTCTTGATCGGTCAGTGATTTCTTATTGGCGACGTGACCCTAACAGTACGAGTCCTTCACCATAGACTGCGGCTTTTGTACCTGCTATAGAAGAGGATTAATACGCCACATGCGAATAGTATCTTCCACAGCCTCTTATAGTTCCCATCTGCCTCTTCAGTCCGCTCATTCCCTTCTATGCTTATATGATGTACGTGAGACTATTACATAATTATTTTAAGATGACTGGCTTGAAGGTTAACTTAATGTTGACGCTGCTGTACTAGTTTAGAGAATATAGTCGCCAAATCCAATGCTTAAATTTCGGCTTGACTTTTAGAGATTATAGCAACTTTTTGTTCTGGAGTTGGTGCTTGTTTTATTGCTTGGGAATATGGGCTTACAAACCAAGCATTCCTGCTTTAAAAATAGTAGGGTGCACCAGTAGGGGATTAATTGAGTATTTTTGAGAAAATGTTAATACCAACACCTTATACCGTATGAATATCGTTGTGTCAAAAACGTCCATCATTCCGTCGTTGTTCCATTTTGCTCTAGAAGACAGCCTTACCGCGAAGTTTTTCGTTAAAGTCAGCATTGAAATAATGTAGCTTATTTGAAATACTACTACCAAAGCCAAATCAGCCAAATCCGGTGTTTTTTTCTGACCTGACTCTGTGTGTTTTTAATGTGTAGATTTATAGGTAATAAATACAGCAGAATGTTTAGGGCTTCTGTTGAACATGAGCACATGGTACATGTTATGCCTACGTCCGTATATTTACGTTTAATAGGTCGTAGCCCTTTCTCAGCGCAAGCTACCACACTTGCGACCTACAGACTATTATGAGATGCACTGAAACATATACCTATACATCCATCTTTGGTTGATATCTCCTGGTTTACTTTCCAGGTAAGATTTGGGCCAAGTAAGGTACACAAGTCCAGTATAGGCAGGCTTTTATTTACGACTGTGAGCAAAAGAAAAGCAGATATGATACCACCCTGAGGTGTTCCCCTGCATTCAAATGTTATTACATGACTGTCACCTAGGTCCAATTGAATAATTTATTATAATATTACTGAAAGCATCTTCTATATATGTGCAGGTATGCTTCATTATACGCGCTACTTAATAAAGCGCCTCAGTGGATCTGCGTATGTTTTTGGAAAGAAGCGAGGTCGTCGGTGGTGTAAGTGATATCGTATCCGCCTTCTATTCTAGAGGTTTGAACCCCACACATGATTGTTTTATGCTGACTACAGATAACGATAAAATTAATTAAAATATTATTCGGTGATTGTATGTCAGTTTACAGTCGTTGTCTCAAATCGGGTAACTATACCCATAACTAGTTACTGGAACTAGAGGGAGAAGAAGAGGGTTTAGACAAACTGGAATATACGATATCGTACATCCAAAAACCTTTTATTGGCCTCGCTTTTGAGGGTTTAAAGGTGATTAAGGGGGCAGTCTGGGTTTATTGCACATATTTTCAAGATTTTTTTTTAATAGAATTTATTTAAATGTTTCAAAAATTTTGTACAGTAAATTATAGGCACACATAAAAGTACATGAAATTTGTTTTTTGTTTTTTAATTTATGGCAACAAAATGGCAGTCGTAAGAGAACCCTTTAAAAACTGGTTGACAAGCTATCTCGGGTCAGGAACGTCTGAAACAAAAAATTCAAAGGGGATATTAAAATATAAGTAAGTGGTTATAGTCGGAACTAGAATTGAAAATTTTGGCTAAAAAGAAACAAAATGGCGGACTTTTGAATTTTTTGAACCTTTTCTTGCAACTAAAATTGTTTAAAAAAAGGGTTAAAAATTAATAAATATTTATGATTCTAGTTCAGACTGAAACTATAAATGTGCTGAATAATCCCTGAAGATTTCAGCCCAATCAGTTAAATAGTTTTTTCAAAATCGTATCAACCAGGTCAAAAAACGTTGTTTCGAGAAAAACGTGTTAAAGTTTTTTTTTCCACACGTGCTCGCTCACGAACCTTCCTTTCTTCTGGGGATCTCCGACCTAAATAAGAGTTTGAACACTAATTCTACATGTACATAGTACACGAAGATGTTTTTAGAAAATCTAATTTTTTTAAAAAATAAACCCAAAATATATCCTCTGCCACCTCAGTTCCGATCCTGCTACCCCATACCCTGTTCCAAAAAGATTGGCAGTACGCGGTAAATGGCACCTTACGATGCCAAATTTCTCAAACTCGCCAAAAACCGTGTACAACCATCCTTTCGATCTTTCTTGGTGAAATCGTGGCAACAGCGTGCTGAGGAAGAGGGATGGATGCATAGGAAAATGATGGGAAAATAAAGCAGACAGCAATATTCCATAAGAGCGTGTACTGCCAATCTTTTTGGAACAGATTATAGATTAAGTACCTGAATTTTTCTTCATTTTATGAAGTTTACCTGTACTCCTTTACATACCAGTCCCTACCTGACTATATCAGGCTAGGCTTCTGCATACGTATGCATATCTGTGGATGATAGTCCATCAACTGAAATTTTATCACCAGAGAGAGCGAATTTGGATCTATTAGTTGAGTGGCGCCAACACCACGCCATGGATGAAAGCTCGAGCCTCGGTCTCCCTGTGAGTTTTAAGTTGCAATTGCAATAAATTAAAAACCCAGTCCGTATCTGGACTGTTCTCTAGCTCGTTGTCTACCTCGCAGCAATGTAGGGGAGAGGGGGGCATAGTGAGGCATCTAAGATATTATGAATAATTTTTCATCTAATAATGGCGTTAGATTGACTTTCAAGGTTTTTTTTGGTTGTACAGCATCTCTATCATTATGTGGCATGCCATTTTCTATTTTAGTAATAACAGTTTAGCTAACGGAATGAAATACATTCAGTGTGAAGTTTACCCCGCTTTGCCCCATACAGCGGGGTAAACTGGGGTACCAGGTGGGGCAACTTCTTTAGAAACACAGTACTATCTGGATTAGCACTATATTTTGTCACATACCGTTTGAGTGAAGTTTGTGGAACAGCCTGTGACTGTGCACTTTTTTTGTAACCACACTATGTACTGTTTTTTCCATAGCATCCATAGAGGAAGAGTGCTGATTCGTTTACGTTATATTACTTTTGCTGCGAGTGCTGTAACCGGCTTCGCGACTGCGTGAAACGTTAGCGATGGTCATACGACGACTAAACACCAAACACAGCCCGTCGTTGAATCATCATAATACTGTTTCTTTACATCGATTTGTTACTAACCCGCTATGCCCCGCTACCCCACCATGCCCCCCTCTTCCATATCTACAAACAAGATATTCAATTTCCCTCATTCCACTTACCCTAATATCCTTCCAGCCAAAAGCTATGTCAACCCATGATAGGGTTGCACCTGGGCTTTAGCTACTCCATAAAAAAAATCCGGTCACTCACAACTCAGCAATGACGTCGCATGGAGTTAGGTCTTGCACATCCGATGCATTCGCTATCACCAATTCGGCAGGCATATTTTGAATTCGTTGTAGTTTACCTCGCTCCAATCCTGGATTGTCCTCCATGTTTCTTTTCCCCCTCTTTTTTTTAGATTAGGTCTGGCAGTCACAGCTAAAACCGAATTCAAGCGGAGTTTCTTTCTACAAATACTATCACAAAGCACCTGCAATGACGATTTTTGTTTGAATCGTTTAAAATTTATTTAAAATTTAAAATTATAAAAAATAAATACACATGCTGAGACAGTCGAGGTTACTTCTTTTCGTGACGCAATAAACTTTCAATTTTGATGTAATACAATATTTCGCTGTTCACCTATATTTTCCACCTACCTCTTACCCGGAAACACTATATTTGGTTCCTGCTTGTTATAGGCAACAATTATTAACAGTAATCCTAATGATGTTATACAGAATTAAAACTATTTTTGCACTTTACTCTTTTTGACTCATTTCGCCTAAAGTTGAAGTCGGTGTAAAAATCTTAAGGGCTCATTTGAACAAAATGATTTACCTGCACATTGACTTTGCCCAACAAACGTGTTCGTGTAAAAAGCGTCTGCTTTAGAGAACAAGCCATAACTCATTTGAAGTGGCTCACACTCGAGAAGAACAGAATATTCAGGTTAAAATTCCGCGGAGCACAGACAGTAAGAAGTAACGTTACTTAATAGTTTACCTCTCCTCCGGCAGTTAAGAAATCCAGCAGACGTTTGGCTTTCGTACGTTTGCCTTTTCCAGTTCTACCGTGGAAGATTTAGCCGAGCGCCGCTAGCCAACTTAGCAAGCGTCTTCGAGGAAGTTAGTTGGATCCGCGATTGTACGGCAAGAGGAACGCTTTTTTGCTTAGTTATCGATTCGGTGCTGTTAATGCTGAACGATATCGTAAAAGTTGTGAAAATGTAAAAAAAAGAAAAGTTTTAAAAGTATCAGTTTCAGGGTGCAATACCCTCTAGTGGTTCTTGTGTGCGTGTTACTCACGGCATCTTAATGGTCAACTTTTTGCTGAGTATTCGAAGGAGACCAGAGCGAACCTAAAAACAATCTTCCGGAAATACATTTCAAAGTCTTCTGGGGCACATAAACAGACCACGAACTGTGTCACTAACCGTGGAACCTATTTAGGATGCTCCCAAAAACGATTTTGGACAGGTTTCTGCAATTGAGGTTTTAACTACCAAGGTCCCTTGTGTCTGGTAGTAAGCAGTCCGCCTTCTTATTCATACAACTTTCGACAGCTTTGCATATCGGATTTTCTGTTGGTTTCTGTTGCCTCGATGGGAGCAGAAGACCTTTTTGTGGTTAAGACTGGATGGCGATATCCAATTTAAAAGGTTGCGAAACCCAATCTTGCTGTTTCAATTAGTTTATGTCGTGGAAATTTTAGTCCCATTTTAACCTTTTTTCTGATGTTTTTATCATGCCTCTTACCTTGAGAGCATAAGCTAAAGGAGGTGTCAAGTTTTTCAATTACCTTCAGTTCTGCTGCTTCAGTTACCTTACAACTTATTGCCGTTTCATAGGATGTTAAGCTTTCCACGGCAGGAGATGTATTGCCGTCCAACAGCAATATTTCTTGTTCGAGATTTCTGGTTTTAAGCGACTACTTGAAGGAAGTAATTAAGTAAAAAACATTTCCTGTTTAAAGATTACAGCAAAGTACAGGAATATCACATTTCCAAGTCCGCTATATCCCTGCAATTTAAGAAATAATGGATAAACAAAGCCGCTGGAAAATTAACTTTTCGTGGTATTTAATTAATGCCATGCTTTGAGCAACTTTCCAACAGTTTTTTTTTATATTCTACATTAGTAAGGAGGTTGTCTGAAAAGCTTGAGCAATGAGCGTATTGCTGGAACCCAAGTTGTTTTCATTTTACATTTAGGAGAGGGAAACTGAGTGAAATATTCATTTGTATTCGTATAAAAACTGGATCAATTTAACCACTTTTTAAAAATTCATGTATTTTTGTTGCACTTCAAGTTATACTATTCGGCTTTCATAGGAGAAAAATAATGCAATTTCAATGGAACATAACTAAATACATGTTTTGAATTCCTCTCAATTTATTTTGAGAATTTTTGCATGCGGCTGTGAAAATAACTCCTGAATGATTCAACCGAATAAGCCGAAATTTTTTACAAGCGGATAGAAAGATCCCAGAGGTAAAAATCTAACGAACAGAAGTGGTTATGACGTAATTGCCTACTTAAAAAATGTACATATTTTTGGAGCTTTTTAATTTTTGAAAGTTGCAAGCGGCCAGATCACTGGTACTGGGATTGAAAAAAAGGAATTGCTGTTGTCAAAAAGTAAGAATTCACATTTTTGACAGATTGTGAGAGAGAAAAAGAGAAGTTTAGACAAAATATCTAAGGTTCACTTACCGATCTCTTCAGACATTTTTTATTTTAGCCTAAAACCTCCCTTAAAAACGTTAGTGTACCAATGAAAAAAACGATAAAATCGATTCTATCGAAAAAGGTTCGTTTACTAACATGCACTAAGCCGATTAGACACGGAATAACCCGCATAGAAAAGTTTACGACGAAAATCACTGTACAAATTACTATACTGAACCGGAGCGATCCGATGGAAGGTGTCAAATGTAAACTTATTTCAGTGCAGTGCGAACTCGAGAGTGCTAGAAATCGAGAAATTTACCTTTGGCAACTCGATATTGAGCACTTTCGGATCAGCTGTGACCGAGAGTTTACTAAATGACTTTCTTTTGACCGAGTGCAAGAAAACCACAAACTCGAAATGTATAAAAAGAAAGGAATTTTCATAATATCTCTTTAGAATGAAAATTACTAGTCCTGAGAAGTATAATATTTTAAAATTATTTGTAATTAATAATTATCAATAATTCGAAGTTTTCTGTAATAAAATCCTAACACTGAAAATACCAGGAGATTTAAATCATACCCTAACTCCCTTAATAATAGGCAGTGTCTATTTAGCACCCTCAAATTGCCGTGTAATTTCCGTGCACACGGAAGTACACAGAAATACACGGAAAGTACACGGAAAGTACACGGAAATAACAGGAAAGTACACGGAAAGTTCACCGAAAGTGCACGGAAAGGACACGGAAATTACACGGAAAGTACACGGAAGTACACGGAAAGTACACGGAAGTATACGGAAAGTACAAGTACAAATTTCACGGACTACACGGAAGCAACTAAAAGCCTGATTAACACACCTCTTCCTCTGAGAAAGTGTAATAAAAATTTTACGGAACGTGTACGGAACAAAATTGTTATTGTACGTTCTGCCCAATTTGTATTAGCTTTTCTGGGAGGAACAGGTGTATTAGTCAGGGTTTTAGTTGCTTTATTAACTGGGTGGCTGCCGCCCCCTCCCCCCGCCAGGTTTGTATGTAGAAATAAACTATTTCCAGTAATATGAATATAAAAGTGACTATTTGCACATATCGTGTACTTACGTGTAGTTCTGTGTAGTCCGTGAAATTTTTACTTGTACTTTCCGTGTACTTCGGGGTACTTTCCGTGTAATTTCCGTGTACTGTCCGTGTACTTTTCGTGTATTTCCATGTACTTTCCGTATATTTTCGTGTACTTCCGTGTACACGGAAATTAAACGACAATTTGAGGGTGGTAAATAGACACTGTCTTAATAATATATAATCCTTTGTACTTCAATTCTGAAATATTTATTCAAATTTTTACCACTAAACACTAACCAAAATTTAGTATTAAGATGGCAAAACCAAAATAGAGTGAACTTTGTTCCGATCTCACTAAAACCATAAATAAATCCAAATATTGTTGTAGTCAAGTACACATCAGTCGCGATTCGAGTTTTCCAAATAGGGGCCCAGTTAAAGAATTTATTTGATTCACGAATAAAATTTCTTAGTTATTCTACAAAGAGTAAAATTTCACGTTTAAGAAATTAATTTTTCTGGATAATAAAGTATTGTCATAATTATATAATAATATTAAGGGGCTATGCTAGTATGATAATTTAAAAATAATTTTTTTTTCTTTACATACTGGTAACTAGGCATAGCTAATTATCCCTTTCTGGAATATCGGACCATGACTTGTTGTTTTTGGGCTACGGATTGCGTTGTTCCCGGGAACGGACGGGCTCTTCTTTTCAGTTTAGGGACAATAAAAGAGTTAACGTGCCTGCATTACTGAATGAAGCTTTTTCTCTTGATCACGTCTATACCCTACCTGAAGTTGACTGCAAGGTAAATTACTTTAACATACTTGTGCACTATCTTTTTGCGAGGTACGTCCCGCTTCGAACTGTCAAAGCAAAGCAAACTAAATGTCCTTGGTTCTCTCATGCAGTCGAAAAGCTAATTAAAAAACGAGACAAAGCCTATAAACATTGGAAGAGATGTAAGTGTCTCTCTAACTGGGAGCGGTTTAGATTGTTGAGAAATGGAGTAACATTGGCGGTTAGGGAGGAAAAGGAAGAATTATACCAGAAAATTGAGTGGTGATCTTGGCCCTAAACAGCTATGGAAAAATCTGCGGGCAATCGGCATTGGTAAGGAACGTGATTCTTGTCCGGATGTGGATCTGCATAGTCTTAATCAAAGCTTCATATCTTCAACCAACTCCAGCCCTATGTTTGATGATATTGAGTTAATCGGTGGGGCAGGCAGCAGTTTCACGTTTCGTAATATAACTCAACTGGAAGTTCTATCAGCTATTAACTCAATTAAATCTGATTCCATCGGGTCTGACAATATCTCTCTAAAATTCATCAAAATGCTTCATCCATGTCTCCTTTCGGTCGTTATGCATATCTTTAACTTTAGCATTATGACATCGAAATTTCCTTCGATATGGAAAAATGCACTTGTGGTTCCTATTGCGAAGAAGCTGAATCCTGTTCATTACTCTGACTACAGACCTATAAGTATATTGCCTTAGTAAGGCTCTTGAAAAGTTAATGGCAGCTAACATTATTAAGTTTATTGATAAGCGAGGACTGCTGTCTGAATGGCAGAATGGATTCAGATCGAACCACAGTTGCACCACTGCTCTTCGAAAATTAGTCGATGATGTTCGACTGGAAATTGATAGGGAGAGGCTTACTATTCTTTCTCTTCTTGATTTTTCTAAGGCCTTTGATACGGTCAATCACAAGCGTCTTCTTCGTAAGTTAGCGAATCTGTTTTGTTTTTAAACGTCTGCGGTAAAATTGATCAGCAGTTTTCTAGAAGGTCGCAAACAGAAAATAGCACTCGTCTCAAAGTCTTCTAGCTTCCTTTCAGTGTTGGCTGGTGTTCCTCAGGGCTCAATTAATCTATTAACGATTTAAAACTTAATCCCTCCAAATCTCAAGCTATAGTTTTCTTCAAAAGGTCAATAAACACAGACTCCTTCTCATCTCTACTGATTGGTTCTACATCAATTCCTTTCGTGGTGAATGTAAGAAACTTGGGAGTTATCATGTCTAATTCTCTCTCATGGGCGGATCATGTCAACAGTATTATTCCCAGGGTATATGGTGGTCTTCGAAGGTTGTGGTGTGGTGCCTCGTTCGTTCCTGTGAGTGTGCGCTTTGTCTTGGCAAAATCTCTGCTCCTTCCCCTGATTACACAGGGCGACGTTGTTTGCGGCAGCCTCGACTCGACTTCGCGAAATAAGCTCAACGTATGTTTAAATTCAATTGTACGCTATGTATACGGGCTTCAGAGATTTGATCATGTTTCGCAGTTCGTCTTTTTGTTCCTTGGATGCTCTTTTCCATCTTTTTCCAAAATGCGCATGATTCAGTTCTTGTTTAAATTAGTTCTTAAAAGCAAGCCACTTTTTTTGATGCGAATTCGTATACAAATCTTGATAATACATTTGAAGGTCGTAGCATATCGGAAGACTTTTCCTTTATGCCAGTATTGTTGACGTCTATAAAATCTAATGCAATTGGACTGGATTCCCTGCATCCAAGGTCTACCACTTTCAATTATTCTCCCTATTCTCTACATTTATTTAACAATATTATAGTTAGGTCAACATTACATTGATATGGACGGTTTCAAAAATTGTACCTACTTCTAAGAAGTCTAAAAATCCTGTGGAATATCGTCCAATAACTATCCTAGCGTTTTCTTCAAAGGCTTTGGAAAAAGTATTTCCTTTTACCTTTTGTTGAATTTTCCAGCAGACTTCCGAACTAAGCCCAACTGTACCACGAACTTCCTCAAATTTACTTGACTTTTCGCAGGATCTTGTTTTGGAAACTTGGTTCGATATTTAAATTTTCTAATGCGGCATGTAATTTAATATTTTAACATTTGAGAGGACGTAAACTAAAGGTTATTTGCAATGATAAGTTAACCGATTATCTTCCTATCTTAAGTGGGGTGCCTTAGGGATCTATTCTCGACCCCCTTTTATTTTCAATGTTTATCTTTCACCTGTTATACAGTATTGTAACTATAACCATTATGCGGATGATATACAGCTGTATATTTCTAGACCTCTGCGGCCTGATAGAAAGATGATATTTGCCGACGGAATGACAATCTGATGAATCTGTCCAAATAAACTCGTCAAAATTGTATAGAGATAGACAAATCTACTTTAAACATTTCTTCATTTACAAGTATTATTTTTGATAATATAGTTACTGCCTGTAGTGATATTCAGTTAAAAATCTTTGCATTACATAATACTATATACTGCCTAAATCCAGTCTAACAGCGTCGCCAACATCTCAAGCCTTATTAGTCAAATAAACGATAATGCTGATCAGAGATAATGCTCTCTTTCTTTAAAACTTCAATGAGAATTATTTCATATCCAAAAAAAAAAACATGTTAATGACCTTTTCGGTTGATAGGACCGTCTTTAGCTTCTTGAGAGCATCAGAGAGCATCACCACGCAATGAATGCAAGTTTAATGCTCGGCCTGCCCATGCATTTTTCATAAAAGAAATTCAAAAAACAAAACAATCGATTTCCCCTCATACCCCTTACCCTAATTTCCTTCCGAAAATAGCAATGTTAAAACGCATCATAGGGTTGTCCTACGTGCTTTGAATTAATAATAAAAAAAATTACCACGACTGCCGGGCGTTCCTATCAAAAACAGATGTTTGTTTGAACTCGTTGAACCAATACCTCACAGTTGTCATAGATGGTGAAGGGTCCCTATAGACATCATCTAAATTTTGCCTTCCTTTCCTTCAGGTCTAAGGTTTCGGAGTTGATTAAAAAAGAGGGGACGTGGGTTAGAAGCAGGGCCATTAATCAAGCTAGAGGCACAGTTCGGCACGAGCTGCATGAAAAATTGCATTACTTTTCAGGACAAAGTTATATTAGGGATTGCTTCTCAGTTGAAAAGATCAATATAATTTGGAGGTGTAGGGGGTGCTTACTAAATTTAAATAGCAGCCCATGGAAGAGAGATGGAAACAGTCTATGCTCGTTATGTAACTTAAATGAACCTGAGACCTTGTTGCACTTTTTTTGGCAGAGTTTCGTGTGCAAATTTTTTGTAAACGTAACTTGAACGAATCCGAGGTAATAGATTTTTTAAATGGTAAAAATAACTATGGCGATTTATTTCTTTATGCTAAGAGGGCCTGGTCGTATAGAAAATTCCTTGTAGACCAATATAACAACTGGTCTCTTGTGTAACTTCGTTGCAAGTCAAGCTTCAAACTTCGTTGCAAGTCAAGCTTTCCTCCCTATTATCACTAAGCATTACTTTATTAATTTATTTTCATTACTTAATTGTCCTTACTTACTTACTTGCTTTATAGTTATATCTATTTCATGTGCAGATTGAATTTATTTTTTATTTTTTTGTATGTTTGCTAACCTTGACTTTGAATTTTGATATGTATGTAAATTGCTGAATTGGATTTAATTTAATTTTCTTAAATTAGTGTGTAATTTTTTGCAAGAAATATTATTTTCCATTTTATCGAATATCACCAAACCAGTTTAACACTATAGTAATCAAAACTTGCTTATTAATTAGCATCCAATTTTTATGCCGTCGTTTGAAAAAAACGGCAGTTGCCCATTTTGCTCAGCAACGCCACCTGTTTTACAATAAAAGTACTTCTGGATCAACCCTCGTACAGTACTACATATGCGACAGTCGTAACGCATAAAAACAGCGTGATCGACTGGCAAAATGGACGATAATTAGCACAGGATTCAGGATTTTTATTTTAGTACATTTTACGGCCATATCTGTCATCTGCCGATACTAAAGTATACAGTCAACCCAATAATTCCAATTTCAGCTTGTACTATTGAAAAAGAGTATTTAGACCGCTAGAATATGAAAAGTTTAGGGGATTTAAATCAGGGAGTCGAAATGGGACCATAACCGAAATTATCAATCGGTTATGGCCAACCGAAACCATAGTGGGTTTTTTAAACCGTAATTGTAACAACCTTTACCGTAATTAATTTTCTTCGAATCGGTTAAAACCGAAACGTAAAATATCATTTTCGGTTGCGGTTGAAATACTCGTAGATATAAGAGTTTCGGTTTTGGTTACAACTAAAACGTTAGGGTTTATTATAATATATGTTATTATAATTTTCCTTTTCCAAAATAAGATTATAGTTTTATGTGGGAGGGGAGATGAATACTTCTCCAAATTTCCACCGTCCCCGGCCCCTCCACTTCCCCGCCGCTACTTTTTAACCATTAGAATGAAATCATCCGACCTCACCCCCTCCCTCCCATTCCCTTCCCCCTTCCCCTACACCATCCCTCCCCTAGCTCCCCCACCACACCATCCCCCCTCGTCTAATCGACGGTCCCTTCTTCTAGGCATTTACCGAATATGCTATGTAAAGAAGGTAGTGAAAAAATTTGAAAATATCGCAAGACCGGACATATAACTTCTTCCGCGGTCGGTACCGATTTAAATCGGTCTTTGAATTTCGGTCTGGCGGTTACGGTCACATATTTTTAAGGTCTATTTATTTCGGGACCATTTAATTTCGGACGCTCTATTTCCGTACACTTTAAATTTCGGTACCGAAATCAAGACCGGTAAAACAACCTAAATATGATAGGTTTCGATCCCGTTTCGACTCCGTGATTTAAATATTTCCAAATTAACTATAATTCGCTTCCCCACTTCACATTCATAATTGACTGGAAGAGTAACATTCAAGCCTAGCCTGAAAACAGAACATTACTTACCATTGCTGCATCGGGGAAAATGAGCTTTTCAGATAGCCGTTACATTATTAATTTGATATAAATATGTAAATATGTTCCACTAACAAGTGATTACCGTTATATCGATACCGAGGCAGAAATTGATCTAATTTCTCTGCATTTCTTGTCGCTGGGTCGTTAGATGTGAAAATTTGTTGTTGTTTTATGAAAGTCTTCTCAGACAAGTTGTTTCGTGCCGGGCAATGCTGATAGCTACTCATATTCGAGTGGTTGGTAGGCATGGGGAAGCAATCAATCTGTCCGGTTCGGTCCAAGTGCTGTGCAACTTTTCTGCACAGGTGAGAATACAAAACAGTAGAAACGTATTGATTAAATCAAACTTGAAAAGTAGAACTTCGCCTTTCGTGGGGCAAAGCCACATAAATTGCGGAAAAGGTAAAAAGAATGTTGCATAAGTGCATCATCGCAAGCGCTCCGACGCTACGCAGGCTCATTGCTCAAATTGGCATGATCTCACGCTGAAGTGCATAACTGCTGTTATCCGCTCCTCATATAAGTGCACTATCGCTACAACTAGTTCTTTCTTTGACTTGACCTGCCTAACGACATTGCATAATTATTTATTTCTTCCATTGATTGTCGGTGATTAATTTTCCCAAGACGGTGAATGTTGACATTTAAATTCGTTAGGTTTGGTGTTCATTTGACTGGCAAGATCTTGTTCGAAAGTGGAGTGATCGGTTGCTGTATTTCTATCTATCGGCTATCTATCCATAACATACGAAACAGATATTTTAATTAACATACTAAGATAAGTTTGCGCACCTTAATAAAAGCTTTCTCCTTGTATATGCAAATGAACATAACATTCAGAGATTAGGTGCTTGCCCACAAAAGTCCCAAAAGCACCAGTAGTAGTAGATTTGTGCTCTATTCGACCGTACAAGACGTAATCCTCTATATCCATATAAAAAAAACTATACCGGTGCCGTGTCTGTACATGAAACATTTTTTTTTAAAATTATAATCGCTATGAAAACCAAAACAGCAATTTTTACAATTTTTGTCTAGCTGTATGTCTGTCTGTCTGTACAAACGACGACGGATATAAATGGAACTTAGGCATCTTGGTAGATTACATCCTGGGTCAACATATAAGATACCTTTTATCCCGGCAAAGGAAAGGATTCCCCCGAGGTAGTGAGAAAACTATATGGTATATGAAAGTGGATGTGGTTATAAGTGTATATGTATATGTTGCAGCATAAGGCTGAGGTTTTGCGATATTTTATTGCGGTTCGAATCCCACCAACGACAACCCATGGTTGTTTTTTGCTGACAGCAGATTACGATAAAAAGGCCATGCAGAATAAAAAGGGGTTGCAGAGAAAATGCCAGTGGTTCGGAATAAACTTTAAATTACACTGTGGAACAAAATGAGAAAGATTTTATAATGTGGAGGTTTGACGATGGATTCGGAAAATATATAGAAAATCATGATATACGTGTCTCGGCGTTTCTCTGAGAGTGTACTTTTTTCATACAACCCAAAATTATCTAGTTTTCGTGTTTTGACCTAGTTTTCGTGTTATGACGAATGCACATAAGTGCAAATTTGATCCTTAGGATGGTGAAATTCATTTTCAGTGTGTTAAGACGAAATGTACAGAAGAGTATAGGGAATATTTCATTACAAGGGACCGACCCCCTATACCCGCATTTTCCAAAAATTTCGACAAAATCATATTTTGTTTAAGAGAAACTTGTAGAAATTTGTTATTTTTGTAAACGTTAGGTAATATTTGTGGATATAATCCAATTCAGCGTACAAAAATTACATAAGAAGTGACCTTTCACACAAGAGTTTGGAGAAAAAAAAATAATTTTTTTAATATTTACAAGTTTGTCATAAAAAAAATTTAATTTTTACGAAATTTTTGCAAAATGGTTGGATAGGGGAGGCAGATGTGTGGGCAGATGGTGGGTCGGTCCCTTGAGATGAAATATTCCCCATACTCTTCTGTACATTTCGTCTTAACACACTTAAAATGAATTTCACCGTCTTAAAGCTCAAATTTGCACTTATGTGCATGCGGGATAACACGAAAATTAGGCCAAAACACGAAAACTATAATTTTGGGTTGTATGAAAACGCCGAGACACGTATATCGTGATTTTCTACATATTTTCCGAATCCATCGTCAAAATCCCCACATTGTAATCACTGTTCCACAGTTTTATAGGTCCAATTGGAATCGTTGTCTCGTATCGGGTGAAGTTCTTCCTCCGCCCCATGCCCCACAAGGGGTTACGGGAACTAGAGAGATGGTGACGTCATGTGAGCCAAACGCCGATGCCAGGCCTCCAATTTTCCCAAATCCTGGAACATCGGAGAAAAAATTAGTTAAGGATTTCTTAAAGTACAGGAGCACAGATAAATTGTAGCGTAGTCGAGTTTTAAACTTTGAAAGGTTGACAAAATGGCAGCAATTCAACTTCATTTTTTCACCTAAAAAATAGCATTAAATTGGAAAAGTCCTATGCTAAAATTTCGATAATAAATTGTTATACAAAAGGAAAAAAAATTGAGCAAATCAGTTAAATAGCTTCCGATTTTTTGGCGGTAAGATAAGAAAAGGTATTTTCCAGAAAAAGTCCTTTAAAGTTTCGAGTAACATTGAAACCAACGTATATACCTATTCGGGTATAATACAATTTATGTATTGCTGCTATATTTCGTGATGAAATATCGGTTCAAGCGTAACCGGAGCCAACTCTGAAAAGTAAAATACAACAAACTTAGTACACAGATGAATTACAATCCGGAAAACGTAGTGGGAAGCCAGTGGGGGGGGGGGGGGGTGAGACATGTAAAAATGTTAAAAAAATAGAAAAACAATCGATATTCGTGTTGTAGTTTTCGAGATTGCTGAGATGGAACCATTGGATACTGTGGGGGTAAGACACCACTAGCAGACCTATCAGTGGGACTGGGAAGAAAATGACATATAATAAAAATACTTTAAAACGACCGATCTTAGTGTCGAATTCTCAGTTTCGGTAAGTTAAACAATGAAACTTCCGATGCCGTTAGATGTTATGGGGGTGAAATACTCTTTAAACCCTAGGGGTGGAGATGAGAAGTGGGTAATATGTAAAAATACCTAATGATCGAGCAACGTCCAGCACAGGCAGCTAGTTTTATATATGGAAATCAACTTTCTTTAGTCGAGTCAAGTAAGGGGAAAATTAATTTTGAGCAACCGTTTCTATATGCATCAGTTTTTGTAATAACGCGGCTTCCTCAATTCTTCTAAACCTTATTTAACTCCCTGTATATGTTTAAGTTTTACTGATTGGGTGTGGCATGAATACTATAATAAATCTGAACCAAGCTCTTGCTACAATTTGCTACTCCGACCAATCTAGCGTATTTCTGTGCAAGTTAAAGGGGTTTTCTGATATATATGCCCGATTTACAGCTGGTTTCCGGAAATATTTTTTCAATTAAAACAAAAGATTTTTGTTTTTTGACATAATTGGAATCCCTTTAGTGTCTAGTATATGTAGTAAAAAGGATTTTGTAAAATCTGATATAGTTTAGAAGTTACAGCGCATTGAGCGGAACCGCGCGCCGGCTAGAAAACATGTACCTGAGGCTGTTGCGCCTTGCGAGACGACCTTTTTCCGCTATCTTATCAATCAACCTGATTTACCTGCAGATCCAGCAAAACGTATACTTTGAGGAAACCGAAGGCTGCCTCTATGGTGCTGGGATAGCTGACTAGATGGAAGTTGTCAAAAACAAACATTAAAAACGATTTTTTATAACTTAAAACTGCTGTTTCGAGAAAAATGCGTGTCTCTCGAAACAGCATTTTTCAGCGCGCGGGGCGCTCTACAGCTTCCACGGAAGAACCGATGACTTGCAATTTGTTCCACCGTAAAGGAAATTTAATTTTGGGGGCCTTATCGAGGCGATTTTTTTTTGACTTAAACTTTTTTTTGCGTCCATTGAAGCTAAAAAAAAACAGTGAAAACAGACTTATTTTTTCAAATAATTGTTTATATCCGGAGGTTTTCAGAAAATTTAAAAACGATAAGGCCCCCCCAAATATCATGTAGATTAATAATGTTTTACCCGTTTTTGTTTCGGATTAACTGACAAGGGTGTGGAACGCCCCGTGCAGACCAATGCACGCGGTGCATGGCTTCAGTTAATAGGACCTACAGTCGCTATTTTGGACTTTTTTTAATGAAAAAATTTGAAATTATACTTTATTTAGGGGGAAATAAATTATATTAACTGCCGTTTCAATAAATATTAATTATTAACCCGAAAAAAATTCCCAAAGTTGACGCATTTTTTATGCCTATGAACGGTAACCTCCCCTTAAACTGTAAAACTTCTACAAATTACAGTGGTTATGACGTAAAAATTTTGGCACCTTTATTAAATAAAAGTGAATTACGTACGTCGTATACGGTCATATTGTCACAAGGTTTTCTTGTGAACTATGCATCTGTGAACAAAATAAAATCAGATTGTAAATTTTTAGAAAAATTGTAGTTCTGGTTGGAAGTAAAAATATCTAAATTATGTAATACAATGGTGGTCGTTAGATAAAATTGAATAAAAAAGTAATAATAGGTGAAAACAAATTTTTTTTTGCCTTTAGGCGTTTATAAAATATATTATTGAAAATTTTTCCTTTTTTCCAGTTCCAACCATAGCCTGCAAAATATAATAAAATCGACAGTTTTTCACCAATCTACGTGAAGGGTAGGTTAGGGTAGGTTATAAGGGTACTGCGAAAAATACCTTGCGTAAGCGCCATTTAGGCCGCCGTCTGGGTTCTTAGTGACCCTTTTAAAGTGCGGGATTATCTTTTAATCTACAGATTCTCTTCATATTCATCCGGATTCTCATGATACCTCTATACCTCTGAGCTCTACATTACTCAGTTCGCCGAGTAATAACTAATAAATAGATTTTTCATCTCACTGCCAGAGCAGGATATTCAAGCAAGTGGCGAACTGACTCGATCTCCTCCGGATCCTTGCAGCTACTTGCGTGTTTTCTTATGGTCCACTAGCGCGTTAGTGCTCCCCTCCCCCCCCCCCCCCCCATTAAACTTTTGGTATCAATTCTGTTTCCGCTGAGGAGTTCCCTCGTTCTCTCCTGGCACATTTATCTGGCGATACAACATGTCCTACTTTTTTGACACCGGAAAACAACTTTACTTAATTCTGCTTTATAGATGCCCTTCTTTGGGGCATTGATTAAAGTTCTCACGTATTCAACTGCTACGGAGATATCCATTTCAGAAAACCCTTTTAGCTAATTTATCCGCTCTTCCATTCTTCGGAATACTACGCCCGGTACCCAGCTTAGAATCACCTCGTTGCAATTAAATATTACCTCCAGACATATTTGTACAACATTTGATTGCACCACCACAGCTTCCAGCGTCTTAGTAACAACCTCGCTCTTAGTCTATGAAAGGGATATTGGAACCCTTCCTGGCAAGTTCATCTGCCTTTTCATTCCCCGTGTAGCCCTGATGTCCCGGTATCCAGATCAAGTTTACTTGATTAGTTCTACACAGTTCATCTAGGCTCCTTTGGCATTCCCACACCATCTTAGATCTGGTGGTAGATGAAGCAATTGCTTTGATTGCAGCTTGACTATCCGAGAAAATTGAGATGCTTTTGTTTTTATATGCTCTTCTTAGGTTCTCATTAGTACATGTCAGTATAGCGAAGATCTCAGCCTGGAATGCCGTGGTGTACTTTCCCAGGGCCAGCGATAAACTGAATCCAGGAGAGTTACTCCAGACCCCTGCCCCAACGCCCGATTCAGTCTTGGATCCATTCGCATACCATTCTAGTTCCCCTGGATGGACAGCTGGAAGCGTCCAGGTCTCACGATTCTCCACCCGTATTAGGGGTGGTTGAAATGGTGAGAATCTTGCCGGCATCTGATCAGCTAACATGGCCAACTCAGGTGTGGCTTGAAGAATCTCCCTTATTGTCGTGTGGCCCTTACCTTATGTTTCCCCCAAGAAGACCGGCCCCCTCTAGTTTGTAGGCCGCACAAAGAGCCATGCTTTCAACCTCTATATGAAGAGGTTTGATATTTAGCATGGTTTGGAGTGCAGCTGTCGGCGAGGTGCGTATGGTTAAGTTTAGTTTAGTTTAGTCTTTATCACATTAAGTATAGGTTATCATGCGCCTTATTACCAATGTGTGGATCCAGAGCATTGTCCTGGGTTTAAGTCCCCAGGTAGTCCCGCAAGCTCTACGGCATGCCCATAAAGACGTCCGAGCTTTTTCCACGATTATATCTAGGTGCAGGTTCTAGTATAGCTTGGAATCCAGGATCGCCCCCAGGTATCTTACCTGATCCTTGAAAGGTAGCGCAGTGCCCAGGAAGGTGGGTTCAGTCAGGCCTGTCGTATTCCTCTTCCTAGTGAACGGAACGACGACCGTTTTGTCTTAAAGGCGCACCAGTAGCTCATCGATCACAAGGCATCATAGGAGGGGTGACAGCACCCCACCCTGTGGACATCTTCTTGTGGCGCAGCCCCTGATCGTCCTGTCGAGGAGACTTAAGGTAAGATCTGGAGACCTCAGCAACACATCTTTTCATCGACAGAAGGTCGTCCCAAGGCCTCTCCTTCTTAGGGCCCGAGTGATTACATCAAATGATGTATTATCAAAAGCGCCTTCTATATCCAAGAAGGCTGCAATCGCAGTTTCCTTGCTACTAACCGTTCCCTCCAGCTTGAGTACTAAGTCATGGAGTGCCGTTGTAGTGGATTTTCCGGTTTGGTAGGCGTGCTGCCGGGCGTGAAGTGGGGAGTGTACAAGGTACCTCTCCCTAATCGCCCGATCAGTGACTTTTTCCATCGTCTTTAACATGAACGATGTTTGGCTAATAGGCCTGTATGCCTTAGCAAGTGTGTAATCTACACGGCCTTGCTTCGGAATAAAGGATATTTTCACAGTCCTCCAGATAGAGGGTATGTATCCTAGTGCAAAAGAC
Source organism: Leptarthrus brevirostris (assembly GCA_964036015.1). Classification (NCBI taxonomy): domain Eukaryota; kingdom Metazoa; phylum Arthropoda; class Insecta; order Diptera; family Asilidae; genus Leptarthrus; species Leptarthrus brevirostris. The sequence continues at coordinate 113,467,739 of OZ038372.1, read as the reverse complement.
GCCCTGTATATTCTGCACAACACCGGTGCGAGAATATCACAACTCTCCTGTAGGAGCACCGGGTACACACCATCCGTGCCAAGGGACGTAAATGGTTCAAAGGATGAAATAGCATCCTTGATAGCTTTGCATATGAAGACCGAGCTGGCAACCCTCCAGGCTGCCTTAGTCGCCCTCCCTGCTAGGTGGTATGTTAGGCTGGGCATGTCTGCCCCTCTGTCTCTCTTACTACTTTATTCTCGTCCCATTTATTCTTGTAGGAAACTTTGTATTAAAGCCTTCCCTAAAGTTTAAATCCGGGACCTGATAATCTGTATCTTCCTTGTAGTCAACGCAACCGGCATCCGAAAGCCGTCGTTGAAAATTGCTGTGATTAAATTAGGGGTAATTTCGACTACAATTTTACTACAAAATATACTTTGTTAAAACGTCCAAATCAACGATATTAAAGGTTCGTTATTATTTTCTGAATTTTCACCAAGGCATCTTTACAGTAAATTATTATCAGATAAATCTTTCTAACTACCTAGTATATAAGTAAGTTATTGTAATGGGTCCGGAAATCGAATTCGAAATTCATATATTTATGTTTCAAGGCCACTATAGTATTTTTACACTATTTTTAAAAATAGGTGTGTGTGTGTGTGTATGTACATACGTAAGTGACCACAACTAGGGGGCTAAGGGTTGAGCCTAACTTTGTAACGCATGGCCGATTTGCGTGTATCTATCAATTTAAACGATTTTAATTAGTTTCACAGATGTTTAGCAGAGACCTAATAAGCAAATATTATCACAAAATGCACAAAATGTGCAGCAAATATTCACATGACCCGAATTAATTTTCAAAATAAAAATCAAACCCTTTGGTGCGGCTGTTGATAACGAGCTAAAGGTGCTTAACTTTTCTTCATTAGAAACGCCGATTGTGTTAAGAAATTTTTATATTTCTTACGTTGCTCGAGTTTACAAGCAGTTTGTTTTGAAATTTATTTCAAATATTATCATCGAATTTTCACCTCATTGCCGTTAACCGATTGCTTAGTTTCAAGTAAAATTCAATCACCAATTAATCGCACATTTAAATTATCATTCATCATACTGGAAAAATAATCGTGTGGCCCTCCAGGGTATAGTTTTTATAGCCTCCTTAGTTTTCGTATAACTTTTTGATAACGTTTGACTTTTAAAATAGTTTAGTTCTTTTCGTAGCTCACAGTTGCCTTAGATCACTCAATGACTATCAACACCCGTTTTAATCTGAACCGCGGCTTAAGAATACACTCTTTTATAGCAAAATTGTCATCAGGTATCAAAAACAGACCGCCGGGATACTTGGGTTTGAACACTGGCTAACACAAGCTAATAACAGCAATAAAATAAATAACACTAACCTTTTTATAAATTATTAGCTGTAAATAACATGAATTACCTGTGTACTCTAAACAATTTTTTAAACCTTTCGTTAAGAGATTTTATTTTACGAATTTCGTAACTACAGTGCAATAAAATAATTAGCTATTCAGATATTTCTAATGAAGCGATTTTTCTAATCCTTTCTCCACCTTGATATGTTGTACCTTTCTGGAAAGATAATAAGATAAGCAATTTAATAAAAATAAAAAACATTTGTATTCATTGCATGCACTTCGTAGGAATGCAATTGGGAAAATTCTGAATTTTAGGAAATTTCAAAACATTTTTTCACTTTCACGTACGAGTTAAATCAACATTGTTATCATTTTTGGAAAGGTCATTGGGATAGTACTTTTTTGTCGTATGTTTGATGACGTAGATCGAAAGATAATAAAAATGTTAAATTAGAAGTTACGAATGACCCTGCAACTCCCAAACGGTTAAGGTTAACCGCCCCCCCCCCTCCCCTCCCCCGCTCACCCCATAAAATTTTATCCCAATCATCATTTTTTTTAGGTGAGATATTTACCTCACTTATTTTGGGCACACCTTATGCGAAACACCTTGTATAAAATTCTTTATTCTTTTAAAGCGAGACAAAAAATTTCACTATCAAAAAGATTGGGGACGTTTTACCGATTGCCTCGTTATTGTTAAAGGTAGTGTGGGATGAGCTGATAAGTTTTAAGACAAGTAATTCTCAGCTCGGTATTATATGCGTAGTATGTAACAACGAGAAATCTCTGCTAATGAGACAGGTTACAGTTTTTCCTACCCGTACAACTTTCTACATCAGCGACTATATTACGTATACTGTTGCTGCTCTTGTTTCGATCACATTAAGATTAAATCCACCAAATAATAGATATGTTGTAGGAACAAATTTAACTTTACATTTGTTTGTTTGACATTATGTTTTGTCTAGCCTTAATAATTTGCTTACCCTACGTAGTTTTGGCAAATTCCGGGAAACCTTTTGTGATAAATTTAACGAGAAATGTCTACACATGAAATCAATTTTGACTGTTCATAAGTGCGATTATAAAATGTGTCTAAGGACACCAATATCAAATGTTATCCGTCGTCTTCCTACAATAAGAAAATGTTATCCGTCCTGCACAAACAATTTCCTACCCGAAACGATATCGTATCCTCGAATTGTAGAGACTTATGTACGAGAACTTACGTCTGAAAACTTAATTTAGTTATAACCGACACCCACATGAGTCGTGCAAAAAGTGCTATTGTATAGTGTTTTCGTCTGCATCAATCCGTCATTATCTGGGCGGACAGATACGACCTTTCAATGTGCTCCCATTAACATGATTTGGTACATTTCTTATCCAGTCTTCATGAACGTGTATCTCCTCAGGCCGGAAATCTGTCGACGGAAACGATTTGAGATACAAATTTCTTTGTTTTGACGGCAATATACCACAATTTCTGATATGTTGTCAAGGATATTTCTGCCAATAGAGATACATAAATGTTGACTAAGGTCAATTTGGTTCGCAAGCAATGAAACACGCACAATGTCGAGTGTGTTTAATGTGGCATGTGACATATTTGATACGAGTGTTTGACAATGTCAGCTTCGTTATCGTCTTTCCGCCATTATCCAGAGCTAAATTAAGGTGTAACACTGCTCCATTCTGATAAACATAACATTGGATGTTAAGATAAGGCTAATGGAATTGATTGATAGCTCCTGCATATGTTTGGCAATGCGATAAGGTCCGAAGATTACACCATTCATGTTTACCGGCTTTTGTTGGCTAGGATTTAATAGCCCTATATCTTTAAGCGAATATTGCTTTTCACAGGTAGTTTTTGCTTTCCGAGCGGAAATTAAAAATAAATAACTTTAATAGTGTTCTATGCACTGTATCTGACTGTAGGTTAACTAGGTGTTTTGTAAAAATAAGCACTAAAATTTCAATTTTATATTTACCAAATCGGAAAATTTATCAGCCCTTACACTAAGGTTGTGTTATTTTTCTCTTAAAAACTTTCCAGCAGAGCCCGCATAAAAACTAATATCTCCGCATTCCCGCACTTTCTCATATAGAAACGGAGCCTTATGGTGAGACTAGTCGTCGGTCGACTAAGTGATAACGTATCGGCTTACCAATCCGCAGGTCCCAGGTTCGAATCCGACCGGCGGTGACAAACCATTGTTTTCTGCTGACAACACAATACGATAAAAATGCCATGGGGGTTGCAGAGAAAATGCCGTGGTTCGAAATCCACTTTAAAGTTAAACTGTTGGTCTACTCGGGTGAAGTTGTCCCCACTCGCCATGACCCACAAAGTGTTACGGGAACTAGAGATGGTGAAACTTCATAGTGTATCTGTCTGGCTATCTAGATCGCACATGCCTATAATTTCGAAACCATTTATGCCCGGGCTTGAAACTGTAGTCAGATTTTGATAAACCGCAGATAGCATAGTATAACCGTCAAAATCGTAAAATGGTTTGGTCTTGAAATGCGAAATAAACACTGTTTTTCTTCTTGATAAAGTTAAGTGTTTATTGTTTAATGTCAAAAATATTTTTTTAACTTTTTTTGTGCACAAATTTTTAATAAAAAATTCCGCTTTGATGTCCTCCTCCTTTATTTTCGAAAATATTCGAGACCGATAAATTTATTGTCGCGGTTTGAAAGAGTATATAAACTTGCCAGGAACGACTCTTCCCTCCACGGCTCTGGAATTCACAATTCACATACCGCTGAATTCCCTTAAAAGAGAACACAACACTTTCAGCATTTCGTAACGAAAGCTAAACTTAGATGTAGTGCTTCCTCAACCCGTGCCATCTCTAGGATGACCTATCCAAACTTTAAAAAAATAAAACATTGTAGCAGCTTCATAGGCTTCGTACTCTCGTTGTTAAGCTAGTTACGGTCTGCACACGTCACTGTCTAATAGGTGAGCATCCTGCCAGGTATCAAAACGGCGCGTTAAGCGCTAGTTGAAAAGCACTAGTTATGACGATCAGCACTCCCCACCACCGGTCGGACATAAAAATAAATACACGTCGAACTTAGAATCTCTTTGTTTTTGGGAAGTCGGTTAATTAGCATAAAAGTTCCCACCTATGGGTCGAAGCAGAAAAGAAAACGTATATTTTTTTGCACTACTCCAAAAAATTTCACAATTTCGGTTGCAACCTTAACAGATTCTTCACCAACTAGATTAAGGGAAAGCGCAGCACACTGCACATAATCTGCTGATTTATGTTTTTGTTTTAGTAGTGCTTGTACACCATTGTAGTGACCCGCCATATTGGCAGCGTTGTCCGCGGGTACCCGGTTCCTACCCGGGTATCCGGTTCTTACCCGGTTACCCGCTTTAAGTCGGGTACCCGGTTCCTACTCGGATATCCGGTTTCAAGGGAGAATCGGTTCCATTATAAAAGTCGGTTCCAATCGCCAGATTCCGTCACAGGAATCGGTTCCTCTTGAAATCGTGTAGTACAGATTCAGGTTCCAGGCCAACAGAGAAAATTTTGAATTTCTAGTTTCTTTGGATGCCCGGTGGCGGTTTGGAATTTCACAGTGGAACCGGTTCCATTGATGGAATCCAGTCATGGAATCGATTCCTATTTGGAACCGGATACTCGCCTGGAACCGGGTACCCGATTGGAACCGAATTTTTGGTAGTAATCGATTCCTACCCGTTCGGGTGGGTACCCGGGTTTTCGGGTTATCCGATTCCAACTGAGATCACTAGTAATTGGTAATTTTTCATTTTCTTAACGAAATACCTATTTTTTTAAAGTGATCTCTTCTTTGTATTTCTTTATTGAAGCTGAATGCAGGGTGTTTCAGATCTGATGTGCTCAATTGAGTGGGGTGATAGATCTCACCTAGGCAAACAAAAAATTGTATCGAGGCGGGGGGTAATCTCCACCGTTTAGAAGTTACAGGGTAATTCGTAAATTTCAGTTTTTCATGGTATGCACATTACTCTTTTATTTATTTTTTGATCTACCCAACACAGCGACATCAGACAAATGCTAAAAAACTACTACAATGACCTTTCAAAAATTGTAAACAATGTTGATCTAACTCCTACCATTGCAGGTACAGTCACTTCCAAAAGTTGAAAAAATCGTTTGGATTACCTTAAATTCAGCATTTTGTAAAAGTTTCTCCGAAATTCATGTAATTCGTACACGTCTTTTTTATTTTTATTGGATTGCCCAACTTATTAGCTTTCCAAAAAGGTGCAACATGCCTAGGTAGAGAAAGGGCGTATAAATTTATAAGTAGAAAACTTATGGGGAAATATTTGAAAATCTTTGCAATTTAAAGAAACTCATATTAAGTACTCTAAAATCAAATATTTCCTTGAATAAAAAGTCTTCTTCAAAGATTTAGTAAAAGGAAAATATAATTTTGGTGTGAAAATTTGTAATTAAGGAAAGTTGTTGTTCGCTTTACACAACTAATCCGAATAATATTTAATTTCTTTTTAATTAATTTAGCTAAAATTATTGTAACAAGATCACCTACCTCGCTGAATTTTTGTCACGTCCCACGGGGACGAAGAGAGAGACGAACAGGTGCAAAAATTGTTTTTCATTTATCTGGGCTTCTATTAAAGCTACGACAGAAGCGATGATACCAGCGTAGAGGTTCTGTGATCATTTGATCACTTTATATAGTTAGTAAAGACTATAAATAATTATTTCCACACCTTGCGAATGAGCGATTTCATTAAAAGGAAATTTTATCATAGGGAAAATCGCCTGTACAATACTGAAATAGCAGGTTCAGCAGGCAGGTTATTTATTTTGAAGATAGATTTTTGCTGTGATCACAAAACGAGCATTAATTTATATATGATTAGATTTGTAGTCAATTGTCAAAAAGACAAATCGTTTCGTGACTGTTTATTTATACAAAAATATAAATGTGCAAATGTGTGCAATTTACCCTACATAGATTTATATAATTTATTTAAGGTTAAAGACTAAAACATATCATACCAAAACTAATATCAATATCGATTTAATTGCGGATTATACAGATTTTAAAGTCATCACTCTGCTTCCTTGAGAATGCCGATCATTGACAAACAAATCTGGCAAACATGCCTGTGCACTATGTACTATCCACTTTACTATCAGCAAGCAGACTTTGAAAATTTTGCATTTAGAGAAAGCTTAGCCCACGCAGAAATTTCAGAAGCATTTGTGCTTCTCGAATGTCTATTTCTTCTTTTAGCTCTGCTAGTCGAAGTCCCGGGGCACCCGCTGGTAGAAGTCCCAGGAATGCCATTGCAGAGCCTTGCTTGTCCAGTTCATCCGCCCTTTCATTTCCGGGGAAAGCTCTCTCGCATGTGAATGTCGATCATGCATGAGATAATTGCTTTGATCGCCACCTGCTTTGTGACTGGAGACTAAAAATATATTCCTGTGTTCAAGTAGGTCCTTTTAGGTTCCCGCATGAACATACAAGTATGGCATAAACCTTGGCACAAAAGACCTCCTCGGTCGCAGTGCCCATCGTATGAGTAACCCAAATAAACATCAAACATAAACCTCAGCCTGGAATACAGCGACAAGTTGCTTAGTGGCAGTGGATGCATTAAATTTAGGTAATTCACCCCAGATATTATCGGCCACCCCCACAATCGGTCTTCGACCCGTCTTTGTACCAGGTTGGTTACCCCTGGGAAATAGGGGGAAGATCCAGACTTCACTTTTCCCCACCCTGAAATGTTAAAAGCCTGCCCAGCATGACGACGGGAGCGGTAATCAGCTCAAACAGCCTATCTAATTTTTCTTTTATAGTCGAGGTGCCTTTCTCAAAGCTGCGACTAAGAGACCTGAACTCAAAGTGGTATTGATAACCATACCCCCATCTTTTGTGTGAAGAGGTAAGGGTGTGCTAGAGTCGGTGAGGTGTGCATTGCTCCATTGATGCTTAGGTTGACCTTCCAAAAATGAACGTTATGCAAATCTACTGCATATTTTTCGGCTTTAAACTCTTGGTAGCACTGATTTCCCGATTTCTTGGCTATGGTATCTATGTGTACGTTTCAGTATAATTTTGAATCCAGTGTTAACTCACTTGTTCATTGAAGGTAGTCCCCAGTAAGCCAGGTTCAGCTAACGTCTTCAAATCCTCTTCGAATAGAAGAAAGCTCTCTAGTTTCCGTAACCCTTTGTGGGTTGTGTGGTGAGAGAAGAACTTCACCCGACTCGAGACAACTATAGCAAGTGGATCCACAATCACTATTGTCAGCAGAAAACAAAAATGGGTCGTCACCCTGGGGCTTAAACCTGGACCTCCGGTATGAAGTGCCAACACGCATCACCTTTTACACTGACGACTTGAATTTATTAAATGAGTACGGTTTAACCTATTGTTGATTTTAAAGCCAACCTCGCGGTACGTTTTTCAACCATGCCAAGTGCTCTCTGCAGAAGTTCGGTAACACTGTTACCGATTTCGCCAATTGTCACGATCGTAATGTCGTTAGAAAGGCTTTGCGCGATAGAGTTCCTTTCGTTGAGCCGCTGAGATGCTCGTAAAACCCCACCCTTTCTCTCCACAATTTCTCCCATTTTCGCCTTACCCGAATCCGTCAAATATGATGAAAAATCTGTCAAGTTGGCATCTCTGCCCTACATACCTGACCTGCAGGACCGGAGCTTCATTTTCTCACACTCTTGTGTTTTCAGATGGCCTACATTTTACGTTTTAGAAGTAAAATTCCTAACGGTTTAGATTAGTCTCAAAACGAGGTTACAAAAAAAACAGCTTCACAAAGAAAAAGATAGTCTTCTCAAAGTGGTCCTTAGAATTAAATATTTTTTAGAGATCAGCAAAATGTAATTCTTGCCTTCATTTTGATATTGCGTTGTTAAGTAATGTGCACTAAGAAGTTCTTAAGTTGACTTGTGGAAAATATTGAAAAGAGTTGTTAAAATGTTAAAAACTACCACCTGAAGTTCTCCGAATATTTAAAACATATCTCCATAAAATGAAGTTAAAGTCGCTACCACCTGCCGGGAAAATCGGACGAAGTTGCCTTCACGTTCACTACATTTTTTCTCGGAAAATATGGGTACTTGTTTTATTCTAATTACGTCAATTTACATAACCAGTCCAATACGTCAAAATACAAATTAAATTCTAATTCCAAAACTTTTCGATTTTAGGCTGAACTCTTTGACGCTCTACGAAAGAGACGAAATCGACCAGATGCATCAGATGAAGATTTGGGTCTACCAAGAAGTCCGACAACTCCTCAACGGAAAAACCAAACTGCAGTAAACCAAAGTGAAGTGTCTTCACTAAGTCTGCTCTCCATGGCTAGTTCAGATATGGATGATGAATTATCATCTAACTACGGCATAGCTGATAGAACAGTTTCAAGCATGTCGTCTAGTAAAATGTCATCCCTGCACGAGTCCTTGAAGAGTTCAGATGAGATTGACTTTGTAGTTTCGTCGGGAACCAAACTTTCCCATTCTGCAGCCAGGCACAAAATGGCTGTTAGGCCAAAGAAAAAGGGTCCAACCAGGCTCAGGAGACCAGTCGAAGTAAGATGACATTCTTTTAAAATATATTATTCGTACTAAATCATAAGTCTTTTATAGAGAACTCTTCTTCCATCAACATTGGAAGTTAATGAAGAATTTCTTAAAATTCCTTTGGAAGCAAAAGGTCAGATCCCTTTCTTAGCATTTAATTTCGCTTTTTATTCGGCTGCTGTTTTTTTCAGATATTATAGAAAAAGGAAAATCACACTCCCTTCCTCCAGGTGTTAACGCAAAGATTCTAGAGCAGCACAGCCATGACACGCCTTCAAAAGACATTATTTCTCATATCAAACGATCCAAGACAGAAAAAATCACATCTCCGACTGGAGCACGTTCAGTTCGAGATATATCGAAATATAGTAGCCTCGACAATGAGTTGGTTGGCTCTGACAGTACAAGTGCATCCCATGACAAAAGGGAAGACGATGCTGGATTCTTTAGAAGACTACTACAACGTAATTCTAAGAAAAACAAAAAATCAATTGACGAATGTGATAAGCTTGATGGCGATCTTGACGGTAATTCAAATGCTGTGAAGCGACCAAAAACATGTGAGAAGTCAGAGGAATTCACTCATAAAGTTGAGGAGACGAGAAAAGAGATCAGAAAAGAAATTCTGTCTGAAGCCAAATCTAGCTTGAGTGCAATGCTTAATACATTCATTTTGTCTCCAGACCACGAGACAGAGCCGGAGCCTGTTCAGAAAATTCACAAACCAAAATCGGGACCTGCTGCCCGACAACGTGTCATGCCCAAGGATCTCACTAGCTCTCCATTACCAGACGCCAAAGCAGAAAAGAAATTGTGCGCACAGTTTATCGAACATGAGAGTGTCGTACATACTGCAAATTTACAGGGTGATACAAATTTCGATTCTGAAAGTACGAGAAAAACCGCTAAGGTTTATGAAGAAGGTAAGTCTCTTAAGATTACTACAATCTAAACTAAAAGAAGAATTTTTAAGAACAGAACTTCACGTTATTAATTTTAAACAGAATTGAAACTGTATCACTCTAATACAAATGAAATTAAAAGTTAAACTTAAATATTAAAATATTTAACTAGACCACTAATATTAAGGTAAACTAGTCTAAACACAAACTCGTGTAAAATCTAAAAAGTTTAAATTATAATTAGAACAACGAGACATTGGCGGAATAGGCTCATGAAAACCACAATTAGTACGATGATATGGAACTTTTAACAAACAGTATTTCTCAAGTATCGAAACGAAATATAAATATTAAAGCTGGACTAAAGAGAAGGCGGATCAATTAAATCCTGCAAACACTGTCGGAGTTTTTAGAGAACCGAGCCTTCAAAGTTTATGTCTTTCCGAATAAGGTAGTAGTACTAGTGGGTTGTCCCACGTGAGGCCACGAAGAACAAACCGTACGAAGCGTCGATCAATGTGAATATTGTAAAAAGGAGACGAAACATAAAAGGCATGCTCGAGAATTGGTCTAATAAATGTTAAATGTGTTGGTAATAAATGTAAATGTGCACCTTTTGATATAGCCAGGGTAGGAATTCTCGCAAAACTGGGTAGGAATTCTCTCAAACTGGGTAGGAATTCTTGCAAAATTGGTTGCTTTCAGACAGCCTGGGTAGGAATTCTCACGAAAAAAAATCGGTTGAAGGGGAATGACCAACCGTTTTACAAAATTTTACTCATGGCAGCCCAAGTGCTATGAAGTGTCAAAATCACACGCCATCTTCCAAAAAGGCGGCTGAGGATTTATTAGATGCAAGTTCAGGGGAACGGCATGGGAGAATTACAGATCATGTGAACAAACTTGACACATTTATTCGTTATATTTCGTATAAAAATGTTTTCTGTTGTCACAAAAATTTTGGGCGTGCGCTCAATTTATTGAAACGGTTTGGTTGGCTCGAGGCAACCAAAGTTTCTACTCTGGTTGCTTTCAGACAACCAGGTGGCCTTGTAAGTACAACGGTTCAACGGTTGAAGGGGAATGACCAATGGTTTTGAAAATTTGTACTCATGGCAGTCCAAGCGCTGTTAAATGTCAAAATCACATGCCAGTTCTCAGCCAGGCGGATAAGGATTTAGGAATTCTCGCAAACTCTGGTTGCCTCGAGACAACCAAACCGTTTCAATAAATTGAGCGCATGCCTAAAAAGTGTCAAGTTTGTACGCATGATCTGTTATTCTGCTATGCCGTTTCCCGGAGCTTGTATCTAATTCCTCAGCCGCCTGGAGTGTGATTTTGACACTTCATAGCACTTGGACTGCCATGAGTACAATATTTTTAAAACCCTTCACCAGTTTTGCGAGAATTCCTACCTAGGTGTCGAATTGGCTTTGTTCACTATCGCGTCGATACATCGACCTACAAAGGTGATGCGGCAATTTAGCCATACTTCTAGATCTTTTGTTTAGGCAAGTTTATTTAAAACATCGGCACTAATTGTAATAGTTGAAACGAAGGATTGTACTCTTCCGGATATTGTCGTACACTTATTAATATTAAGAGGGAGGCAGCTAATATAGCACCATCTATAAAAAGTGCCCAAGTTAATGTTTAAAAGTACACAGCTATGTCAACAGCTAACGCCACAAAAGACCTCAGCGTCGTCGGCATAAGACAAAAAATTTTTGAGTTCGTCATGGACATAGATATGTTGTTAATGTAAATAATAAACAAAAGTGTACCGAGATGACTTCCTTGAGGTTCAATTGAAGTGTTGAGAGAATGGCTTCTGATAGAGGCCCTCGAAACAATACTCGCTGAGTGCGAGGCGTTAAGTAAAAGCGAAACCAGTCAATAATTAATGAAAGGAACCCAAGGACAGTTAATTTATGAATTAGAACTTTATGACTTATTCTGTCAATACCCTAATTCCCTTCCGGCCAAAACCATGCTAACGCATCAAAGGGTAGTCCCCTAGGATTTGGCCACATCGTATATAAAAAAAACAAAATGTTTGACTGAAATTAGTAAATATGCAGTCAATTTGTCTTCCAGCTTCGATCTCAGAAAGGCAGAAGTTAAGAATTCCAACATGCTTGTGGTAGTTAGCTAACACTTAATAGAACCGTGCTGAAAGAAACCACGGAAAAAACGAAGAGTAGAGAACCTTACAATCTAAAGCTTCAAAAACTTTACCAATTCAACACAATTCGTTATGTCCTCTTTAATAAGTACCATTCTTGTGAAGGACGATTATCACACATGATTTTCAAAAATTGGGAGAGTCACCACAAGCAATAGATAGATTAAATGGATAACACAAAATTGGAACAAAAGGACAAGAGAAGTACCTAAGAAAGTTGGCAGGAATATCATCGGGACCACATGAAAAACTATCGGACAATGAATTGATGCGTTGCGCGACTGGATCGTCATCGAATACAGATCCTCTATCTCCAAGGAAGTTGACGTAAAGCTTGTCAAGTGAGCTGTATTAAAAAAGTCACCAAACAGATTTGAGATAACTAAAGAATCTCTACTTTCGCGATCACCCTATCCTAAATGAAGTAGGATCAACATCGGTTTGTTGTTTAGAGTTTAGAAATTTCCAAAACTATCTTAACCCATTACGCAAAGTATTCTTTATACGGTTAACATAACCACTATAAGAGAGCTCAAGGTCTCTCCAACTCACTTCTGACACCACTTTGTTGGAATCGTAGAAAATCGAGCAAATGCGGTATCTGAGATCCGCCTCCTCCTTTTCTTTTACACCTGGACTACCAGGACTCTTGCTGATTATCTGTTCCAAAGCTTTTTGGAGAAGCCTCTATTCCACATGCAAGCTTGTGATATTTTTTTTAGTCATATGCACTTTTATCCCCACCCAATGTGGTGCCAAAATGGGCTATTACGGCTTAGGTGTGCCTTTCCCCCAGATAGGTTGTAACTCTAACCTTGTTACCTTACTTTTAAATAAATGTAAAATTTAATGTCAAATAACATCTAAGCTACAAGCCTTTGCCAACCGATATCTCCGGCGCATCCTTAAAATCCATTGGCCGGAGGTCATTACCAACGAATACCTACACAGCCATACAGACCGAGACGGGATAGACACCAGTTTGCGCAGGCAAAAGTGGCAATGGCACACTAAGAAAACAGCCAAACAACATCGCATAACAGGCTCTAGATTGGAGCCCGCACAGAACCCAAGGAAGAGGCCGAATTGAACGGCCGCGCAACACATGGTGAAGATCCATAGAGAAGGAAGGCACCGAGACCAAGAAATCGTGGCAACAGTTAAAGACGTTGGCTCAAAACTTGACCAAGTGAAGGGTCGGTAGACGCCCCATCCCCACAAAGGTTTAAAGGACCCAGAGAGAGAATATCATTAATATGTTTCAAAATTTTCCTAGGTGAATTGAAAAAATCGAATTTTAAAAATTATTTTGTTTGATATGCTACCTCTCAAATATATTATCACAAAATGCTATTCGCTAAATTGCCTAAAATATAGTGGAAAATATTTAACCTGATCTGAAGGGTTATTCTCTATTACCATACTAAACTCGAGATTTGAAAGTATAATTCGAAACTAAAATATTTTCGTATTATTTATTACATTCTAGTCTAGTTAATGTTTCCACTAGTATCCTCTTCAATAAATCCGTGTATTATATAAATAGATATTATATAATACTTTTACTTAAAATGTATACACTGCTCGATAACAGCCATGCTTTCGAGTAAAAATTTCACAATATTACTGTGCACTTTCAATTCAGTTTTGTAATACATTTTACAGTTTGGTAACGAAATTGTCACAATATTGTAGTAGGCAATTAGGCCCTTGCTCCCTGCTTCCTGCTACCTAAACTTAAAACAAGTTTTTCTCAAAACTACATTTTTTCAAACAGTACCCGATATATCTGAAAAACTAATGATCCGACTAAATTCAAATTTTTACTAGAGCTTCCTTATATTTATTATGTAGATTCTGTCGACTCACTTTTTTAAGCTTAACGTTTTTAAATAAACAAATAAAGGTCAATTTTTTAGTGAAAAATCACAATCTCAACTTTAAACGGCGCCATTTTCCGAATAATTTAAATTTATGACATCCGGACACGGCGGGTATATTTATATTATTTTTGTAGATAAAAATTTACAAATAAAATAAATGTGGTAATGAGGATGGAGGAAGCAACACTTACGTGGAGTCTTAAGTTTTTTTAATTGACCGTAGCAAATTTTGAAAAGAAATTTGGTCGGATCCTGTTAATTTGGGGTATCGAATCACGCCATTTTCTTTCTCAGGTCCACCTTTGTCCATCCTTTGAAAGTTACCTTAGCTGGTTCTTCCTAGATTTCTCCACATTTGAATCTCTTCGTTACTTAAAGTAGTTAATTGTCATTTATGCATTTTTCAGGCATAGCTCACAATGTATCATCTTTCGAAATTCCCATACTTTTTGAATGGCACTCTAAATTCCCGTATAAGGGATTGAGGGTTCTTAGCGTTTCTCGCACCATGCTTTGAACTTCCTTGACAGATTGCCCATCTGAGTTTCAACAACCTTCTTCACTAATGCATTCAATCCAATTCCATTCAGTCAGCATGGCGTCAACAATGATGTTCGATAAAAGTGGGGATAATACCGGAGGCGAAATAACTCCGGTGTCCCTCCCTTTAATTCCATTGACCCAGTTGTGCCTATTGTGATAAAGCACAGCCTTGGCAGAAAAGGAAAGGAAAGTAGGTTAAGAAAATATCCGCCTATTCTGAGCTATTCAGAGACCTCCATTCCCGCATTTATTAGTAATTTAGTTAAGGTTTTGACCCATTTCGCCTAAAGCTTGTCCAATTAGGTTGTGTTGCAAAAATCTGCAAATAGGGCAGCGACCCGCTATCGTCAGTATATTCCAGGACCTTGAGACGACCTTAAATTCTCCATTGCATGCAGCTTGTTATCCTTTAGAGAGCACTGACAGAAATATCGCTTATTACAAATAGGGAAAAAGCGGAGAAAGTAAACATCCCTGTACGCAACGTCGAAACTCACTTTAAAATCGTCGAACAATTTCCAATATAAAGGATGAGAGGAGTGATCATACTCTATTTAATATAAAAAAAATTATCGAAATCGTTCCACGGGTTAGGAAGTTGGACTATAGCAACTATAGCCTTCCTTTACGTGAAAAAATGTCCGCCCTTTGCGAGCTAGCACCTTTATATCCTCCCGACCCTTGCGAACAAACTAGGAAAAAAGCCAAACATTTAATTGTATTGCTCTAGCCTTTATAACTTTTTAAAAAATTTATCACTTTTAATGAAATAAGTTTTAAAATAAAATTTATGGTTGCAACATTCATACCGAAAAGGTGCGATACAACCCATCCATTTAGTAGAATTAGAATATCCCAGCGTGTTGAAGACATTTATAAATGGATTTCACATTTGAATTCGACTAAACAATTCTTTTCATTTGATACCAAACTTAAACTTGCCAGGAAATGAGAAAAAAAATTCGTAATTATTGCTAGGCCAGGATTTCGGCATTGAAAAATATCTTGATGCAGATTCAATTTCATATCTCAGCACATAATGAACGAGTTTCGTTCATATAAATATCACAATAAAGCAGAGGATGGCACCTTGCCATTAGTACGACACACATTTCTAGGATTTTATCTATATGCACCATAATTATAACGGCCAATAACATTTTGAATAAAGATAGTCTGATTTGGCCGAAACTTAGTGCAGCACTTAACCATAGCCTTCCCATTTAATTAACAACTTGACTCCGTTCAAACAGAAAGTTCTATACCAACAAAACAGATGATCAGAGGTTGAACGTCCCGCTTAGTTTTTCAAACAATCTCGGATGGGTCGTGGAATCCAACGCCATACTAAAATCAAGCAAACAATAGTTCCCAGTTGACCCTTAGCCAGGACGTGATCTATATCAGCAGTAATCTTGAGAAGGGCGGTTTCTCAAGTACGATGTCGTCAGAAGCCAAGTTCTCTCTCTCTGGTTCATTTAATGTCTTGTCGGCATAGTGCATCTACTACACCCACCCCCCACCTGATCCGCTTTTGCGCCAACGCCTTGAACTCTTGCCACGACTTTCTAACACGGGTTTCCTCCTTTCCTACACGGGTTTCCTCCTTTCCTACATGGGTTTCCTCCTTTCCTACACGGGTATCCTCCTTTCCTACAGATTTTCTTCACATGTTGAGCGCTCGTCCAACACTTATATCTATCCCGTCTTCGCCTGTGAGTCTATATATTTCTTCGTTGGTACTGATCTCCGGTCAATGGTTGTTAAGAATGCGTTATAGACATTGGTTGACGAAGACTTGTAATTTGGCAGGTCAATTTTCATATTAAACAGCCGTACACAGATTAGATTTGACGTTCAATTCAAACTTTTGTGAGTCTTGTTATTGCACCATATGTCATCAAGGGTATTAAATTCAAATCTAACATTATTGGTGCAAGCCTGTACATCAGCTTCAGCTCCGCCGTCTGCTGTACCTATGTTTTCGAGATAGCAAAAATTTATCTCCTGAAGTCCATGCTCATAATTTTTGCTTTACCAGCGTTAATTTTAAGCCCATTTTGGTACAGAACTCTAAAAACGACCTTTTATGGTATAACTTAACCCATTAATAGAATTAACCCTTCTAACTCAAAAGGCGCACTTCTCAAGCAGGAGCCTAAAATCAGTTCACCTATTCACCAGAATATAATAATATCTTGAGGTGAATGAGGCTCTCACACCAACATGAAAAAAACATAAATAATCAAAACTTGACTACGCACAACGTAACAAACAGGAGTTCTGTGCACTCCAGAGATCGTTTCAGCGAATCTTTAGTAAGGGTTAGGTCGAAAAAAGGACACATATTCACGGCTCTACACATGTGATTTATGGGCTCATGCATATCCTAGTTAGACCGAGAGTGAACGATATGTAGTCAAGGCAGTCTCCTAAAGCTATACGGTTTATGTCTATAAGAAGCCTTACCTGCGAGAGCACGAGAATCTATGTTCGAGTTCAAAAGCTGGTGAATAAAGATCAGGTCAGCAACTCTGCGTCGTACCTCTAAAGAGTGCATATTAAGCAATCGGAGGCGATCCTCATAAGGAGGAAGCCTTAACTGATCATTCCACGGGAGGTTTCTTAGTGCGATCCTAACAAAGTTCCGCTATACCGACTCGATGCATCTGGAATGAACAGAATAGCAAGGTGACCAAACCTGAGATGCATACTCGAGAATTGATCTAACCAAAGAAAAATATAAATGAATTAAGGTCTGTCGATCAGATAACTCCCTTGACCACCGCTTGACATAACCCAGAACTGAATTACTCCTAGACACAATATAGTTTATGTGCAGAGTGAAATCGAGCTTTTTGTCTAGCTTCACACCAAGATCAGTAACGGACTGCACGCGACGGATAGTAGTATCCACAAAGGTATAATCAAAGGCGAGCTGACTGAGATTTCTAGAGAATGACATAACTTCACAATTTTCCAGGTTCAGTTGCAGGCCATTTGATCCACACCAAACCTTGAAGTTATTTAAATCATCCTGAATGCAGGACGAATCATAACTGTTTCTAACGCAAGAGAAAATCTTCATTCGTCTGCAAGTTGGAGTGTTTAATTAAGGGCAGAATATCGTCAGTGGCAAGAATAAACAGCAGCGGACCAAGATGGCTTCCCTGAGGTACACTAGAAGAAGCCCTAACGACTCAAGATAAAGTGTTACGAAAAGATACTCGATATGTCCTATCTTTTAAGTATGAGATCCAGTCAAACGTCAAAGGCGAGAGACCAAACTTTCGGTTTCAAGGGAACAGGTGATGGGCCGACGAAGCCATTGCGTACCCTAGGACGCCGGCGCCTACAACGTGACCCAGACTGTCGCCTAGAGCCATCATATCGGGGACCAACGTCAGTAGACAAGACGGAGGCACCAGCAGCATCAGTTGCATTAGTCTCGACAACAGCACGCTACAGCAGACTCCCAACATCTGAGGAAATGGTACCAAGCAGATCGGAGTTTAGTTCCTATTAACAGCAGTCAACCAGGAATCAAGATCCGCTCTGATATGTTTAACGTTACGGTTCAAAAATCGGCATCACCGGCTCGCAATTGGTCGCCAGTGTAGGTAGAGACCCATCCACACCAGAAAGCGTCGACCGAAGGTCATCGAAACTAGCTGACAAAGAGGATAACCTAGATGAGAGATCATGAGATCTCTCAAGCAGAGATGCAGAGCTAGATTTCAGGTCGTTTACAACAAGAAAGAGTCTATCCAACTTGCCGCTCAAGCAGACAAAGTCATCAGTAACGGTCTGCAGAGATGCCCAGTTGGAAGACATATTATTAACTTTATTGGCGACAAAATACTGCTCAGCAGAAAGCGATTCTGCAATGCCCTTCATAAGTCGAAGGACATGACAGGGCTTAATATCAAGGCACTCATTGGACGTAGTAAGTGCCGTCGCAGACGATCTTAAGAGGGGTTTTAAACATGCTGCATGAAACGAACCACCACAGACACCATCGGAAATGATTTCCTCCTTGGAAATCACCGAGGAGCAAGCCCTACGCGTTGTCATATTAGAAGAAGTAGAGAGACCAAATAACAGACAAGGACAACAGACGAAACAGAATAATAAAACTACTAGAATAAAAAAAATTAACTGTGTAATTTATGCATGCATTTGTTTCCGTTATGATAAGTCCTCGCTTTAATTTTGGCAATTTTTATTTTAGTTATATTTATTTTTATCTATCTCAACAATTTTATTTGAATCGTTCAAACTCTTGAATCGTTTAACCCAGATAAAACTGGTTATCAAATGTATTTAGAAAGTTGTGCTGAAAGCAATGGTAAAGCATTTTCTTCTCTCGTCTAATATTTTCATCTAGTAATCGTGGAGTTCTGTTAAAATTGGTTCAATGCTTTCTTATGATAAAATGTTTAACTATCCTTTACACGTCTTAATTTAAATCATTTCAATCTTTTTCACAGATATTGCAGTTTCCCAAATGAAAACTCCTGATAACGCTAAAGTCGGTGAAAAGCTACGCACGACCAGTGAGGAAATGCTTGCATCACGATTGGTTAAATCGTATGCAGAGGAGACACATAAATTATCATCTACCCTCAGAGAATCAACAACAATTTCCGAGCATTTCGAAAAAAAGGAGAGAATACAACCAAAAATTGTCGGTTTGAGTCCGTTCCTTCAAAAGGTGTCGAGATCAGAAACCTTAACCTTGGATAGTACTCGTCCGATTCCGAAACAGCGAAAATCAGTTGAAAAATCGAAAAGCTTTCGTTATTATTCCGAAGGAGATAGTGAAACAGAGAGCAATTTGAAAAAGCATGAAAACATGCCTAGCTTGCCAGACTTGACATTTTCCAAGAAAATCGATGACAACTTAGAATCGCGGGAACAAATCGATAAACTACCCATGGCGTTTGAGATAAACGATAACAACTTGATAAAGCTACGTCGAAACGAAGAACCACTCCCATTAAGTCAAGGGATTTATACGAAAAACATTATCTTGACAACGTCGAAACCATCTTCGGTTGGCGTGACTACATCAATAACGAGTCCAAGTTGCAATCAAAACATAACAGAAATTGAGGAAAATATTGACAAACTTGTTAAGTCACCGTTTGTGACAGTTTTGAAGAAATCGAACGCTTCTGGTGAGACGATAGAAACTAAAAGCGTGTCAAAAGTGAGCACAACCACGACATTACGAAAATTAGATGCATTCGAAATGGCCGAAAAAATGGAAACAGAAAAATCACGAAACTCTGTCGCATTTGAAACAAAGAAAACAACTGAAACTGTTGAATGTAAAGACAATGTCACGTCAGTGGAATATTCCGAACAAAAATCTCAGGAAACTTCCAGTAGCACATATCACACATTGACCACCAAGGTGGAAATGCGTAACAAAGACATTCCAAATGTAGCTAAGCCCCGCCGAAGTTCGTCTGTTCTAGAAAAGTGCGAAAACAATCAAGTTCCAGAATTTATGAAGATTACTCTCAACCGTATAGATTCCACAAGACCTAAGAGCAATATAGTCTTATCAAAGAATGCTAAACCAGAGACAGAAGATAAGGAAGTAGCGCGTAGGTACAGCAACGATAGTGTTGAAATCGCCGACAATAAACCTCCGCTATCATCAGAAAATACCTTAAAACGTAACAGCATTCCTAGTAACACAAAGACACTAGATGAAATCTCGATAAAAAGCCCAACTAGGAAAGTGGATGAGGAAAACAACATTTTGAGGAATTCGGAGAATACTCAAACAATTCAGGGTTTGTATGAAAGACGTAAGTCGGTAACTGACGAGAAACTGAAATATGAAAAGAAAATTGAAGAGCTGAAAAGTGATAAGAAAAAACCTGTCGAAGATAATCGTGCAGATCCACGAAGAACATCAATCGACGATGAGACAGGTGTCATACTTCGGAAAAAATCGTTTACGTTGATGAATCAGTCCTCTAAAAAGGACGACACAACGCCAGAATTGATGAAAGTCTTTGCCCGACGCTCTTTAAAAATTAAAGACGACGAATTACAGTCTTCTTTCGAAGAAATTGAGAAGTCGAATACTTTGAACAAGTTTACAAATCTCGATAGTGATAAGGAGAACCAATCGTCGAGTGAGGAGAAGTTAGATAAACTGCCAAAAGTAGAAATAACAATCCAGACTAAGCAAGTTAATCACAATAATGGTCTGAACCAAAAAACTGAAGAGAAATCTCGCAACTCCTTGGGTGAATTTCGAAAGCCAAACAGTAGTCTAACCTCTACACCAACAAAAACATACGCACCTCCTATTCGGTACAGTAACATTGTCGGGTATCGGACAGTTTCAACAATTTATGGCAAAACTACAACACAATCAACAACATCTTCGATAGAACAATCATCGACGTCTAACGCGAATGAACAGAATAACAACAACACAAGCACCAATAATAATAAGAAAGCAATGGGGATAAGGCATACAATTGGGGGATCTACTAATCAAGCAGCTATCATTGACCAGACCGAGGAGAACGAGTTCAAGGGGATTCTGCAAAGGCGGGCTGAGTGGGAGAAGCGAGCAAAAGAGGCTTTAAAATGATCAGCTGTATCTAATGTGCTTAGGCTTTTCTAAAACAAATTTAAAGTTATTTTCACTGTTTTTCTTTTAAATCTATTTTTGACTGAGATTTTTGCGACTGTGACAGCAAAGAAAGATTTCTGAGAGAGTTTGATGATATACATATAACAGGTTAAATTTTCTTGTTATTTTATAAGAGTTTTAAGTATACTACTATTGAATTAATGATGATATATACTGGTTACAATAAAATTACGAATGAAACATATGAATTGATTTTGTTTTTAAACTTTTCCAGACGCGTTTGATCTGTGGTAACTTGATGGAAACTATTTAAAAGTCCAGTCAAGTAGCCTAGTGCTACATCTGGGTTATATATTTATATATTTTTATTTTTATGTATATAGGTGTTTCTTAGGTACAAAATTAAGGAACTGGTGGATCTAGACGAGAGACTAAAAGAAGCTATAAGAGTTTGAAATTTTTTAACGAGGAATTAACCAGTTTGAATTTTTTATTTTTATTGGTGGAGTACAAACAAGAGGTGAACTTATAACAACAATTTTAGAAGTTGGGAATAAAATAAAAGAAGATCTAGCAACAATTGAGTTAAAAAGAGCCATGAGAAAAAGATTTTTTCTGTGTATTGAAAATGACGGACGACATTTTGATAATATTGACTTCCTTTTTTCAGCACTAACAAATTTTAATACAAAGAGTAAAAAGATCTTAGAAGAAAGAACTAGAGGAATGGACAAATATTAGAAGTTTTCTATATGGAGTAGTCCAAGCGATGTGTGCATCTCGAACATGAAAGTAGTAAAATCTTGCTTCTGTACAAGAGGAGTTAATTCATTTTATTTATATTTTAAATTTGGGTGTTTTAATAATATATATATTCTAATAAAACTTTTAATACAACATTACTTTGCGTTATTGAATTGATATTTGGAGAGAAAATCAATCATAAGGTATCACCTGTTTACATATTCTTCTACTTATTTTTAATACTTTACCACATTAATAGGGAGTGTCAAATTGGTTCTTTTTGTTTTCTTTTTTAATCCTAATATAAAAAGTATAGCTTTAAATTATATTAATTACATATACACATATAAAATCTACACAGTTCTTAGCTTAAACTTCCTGTTTTAGTTCTTTTCTTGAATAATTTAAATGATTGAACGGATAAATTTCTTAAGACAGTGAGTGTCTATTTACCAACCTCAAAGTACACAGAAATTACAAGGAAATAACACGGAAGTACACGGAAAATACACAGAAAGTACAGGGAAGTAAATATTTCAGGAAGTGTCTATTCGCATCGGCCGTGTTTGTGTAGACGCCACGGACTACACGGAACTACCAGTGCCAGATTTACCAATAGGCTGGTGTAGGCTGCTTCCTATAGACCTCCACCACAGTGAATAAAAGTAATTTTTTTTCGTAAAAAATGAAATTTATTTATTAAAGTACTCTAACAAAACATTTAAATAAATTTATAAATTTTGTTTACAGAAAGTCTATTTATTTATTTATTTTATTTATTTATTTATTTAGTTTATTTACATAGTTTCATCATAGGCTGATTACTCCACAACAGAAGCAAAAATAAAAGTGGAAGCGAAAAAAGATAGAAAATAGCAAGAATTAAAATAATAATAGCAAACGAAAACAGAAAATAACGATCCAAATAAACTTATCAAAACACTTACAAATTAAAATATAAAAAGAAAAGAAAAGTATATAAACTAAATAAAAATATAACAAAATAACACATTTAGCTTAAAACGACTCTAACGGAGCTGATATCTCGCATTTAACTTAGAAAGATTAAAATCGAGCCGGTTGTTAAAACGATTAAAAAGGCGAGACATTGACGACAATGGCTCATTCAAACCATAGTTAGTGCGGTGAAACGGAGCCTGGAGAAAGTCACTATGTCTAAAGGAACGAATAGGAACATGGATGTTCAACTTAGACAGCAGTCCAGATGAGTCAACAAAACCCTGCAAGATATCAAATATAAAGGAAGTCCTAGATCTGTTGCGCTTATCCTCTAGGGAGTTCAAAGAGAGTAGCCCAAGTCTTTCTTTATAAGCGGGGAGAATGAAGGGATTATTCCATGCAAATTTGAGGAACCTGCGCTGAACAGCCTCAATACGAGCGCCATGAACCGCATAGGACGGAGACCACACGGGACAAGCATACTCTAAAACGGGCCGGACGAAGGTACAAAAGAGAAGCTTGGTGATAAAGGGATTATGAAATTCCTTAGACCATCTCTTGACGAATCCCAAGGAAACGTTGGCCCTGTTAACAATGTAATTGATGTGATCGATGAAAGACAAATGTGGATCAAAAATAACAAGAAGATCCTTTACTATATCCAGCCTGGTAAGCAAGCTGCCACTGATAGAATAGTCGTATATAAATGGAGCCTTCCTTCTTGAATACGAGACAAGCGTACATTTATCAACGTTCAAAGGCGTATTGTTCGCAATACACCAAGAATTAAAAGATTGAAGATCACAGTTCAGCGTAAAGCAATCGTTGAATTCAGAGACAACACGAAAAATTTTAGCATCGTCAGCATAACATAAAATTTTCGAGTTCGCTAAGATGGAGCCCATTTCATTAATAAAAATAATAAATAGAAGCGGACCCAAATGGCTGCCCTGAGGCACCCCGGAAGTGATCGAAATCTCATGAGAGATGGAACCGCGAAACAGAACACGCTTTGTTCGGTCGTAGAGATAAGAAAAAATCCATTGGACGAAAAGAGATGGAGAACCTAACATAGTAAGCTTCAAAAGAAGTAACTTGTGGTCAATGCGATCAAATGCCTTAATTAAATCGGTATAAATACAATCAACCTGTTCACCAGCCTCAATGGCGGACATGCAATAATTAGAGAACTCAACAAGGTTAGTAGTCGTTGATGTGCCTTTAATAAAACCGTGCTGGAAGGATCCCAAGAACGGTTTACAGTGAAAAGTAAGGACGGGAACACCATCGGGACCGCGTAAAAAACTATTGGACAACTTCTTAATATGCATCATAACTGAAGCATCGTCAAAGAACAAATCCTTAACCGATAAGAAGGTCGGGGGATAATTCGTCTAAAAATTAAAATCTCCTAAACTAATATCACAGTTATTTGTTGAGAAGGCAGCTCCAAAGAAACTAGCAAAGAAGTTGGCTGCAGTCAAAGGGTGCGCCGATCACCAAGGCGCATAACAGAGGGAAAGCCATCGCTTTTACGCTTAATATTAATAAAGTTCCAGAACCTTTTGGGATTAACTCAGATGGACCGCCCGGCCTCAGTAAGATAATTCCGATATGCAAGCTCGGACTCAGAAGTAAAACGACCACGCAGATCCGAGAATATAAGATAATCTTCGTCACTACGAGAGAGGCAGAACCTCCTCCAGGCCTTATTTTAAGATTTTTAAGATGTTTTATAGACGCGTTAAGCCAAAGTCGAAAAGAGTTAGGGTTCCTAGAACGAGATATGGGAACACAACGGGTGAAACATGAAAACATAAAATCGTAAAATAACTCTAAAGTAACATCAATATCGCGTTCTCGAAAAAGGCAGTCCCAAGGGATATCAGCCAGAATTTGATTCATTTCAGAGTAATGAGCCCTTTTAAAGTCGTAACAATAAATATCATAATTGGAAGACACATCTAAAAAAAGTGCAGAGCAGAAGAGAACATGAAGAGCAGGATGGAAGTCCGATTCAGGAAGCAAAGGAGAGAGACATCTCCTCACCATGGTTCCATAGTCATCCGTGGAGAACACCAAGTCGAGCAAGCATCCAGAAGCATTGCCGATAGCACACGATTGCCGGAGACCAGACGAAGAAATGGATTCCAGAAAAGCACCCTGATGTTGGGGGGCCCGCGATATATGCGGCAGCAAGCAATCATCATCGGTGGAATACTCCCAGACTATGGATGGCACCAGGCTATGGATGGCACCGAGGACGGTGAAGCAGGTGGAACATAGACGGGTTTAACATAAATGTTACGGGACTGTAAGGAGACGCAGACATATTCCAAAGACTCAGCACCAGGAATCTCTACCGAAGCCGACGACAGCCCACTATGCACTGCACAAAGGACTCCACCATCAACAGGAGCATCCATACAAGAGAGTCTTTCTTTATTTCCTCTCGTGGTGCAATTACTACTTTATTTATTTAAAAATTGGATCAGAGAGTGGTATCTATGAAATTTATACATTTCATTTGCACAAAAGTTCATTGTTTTATAAAACTGATTTTTCGCTTTATTCAGTTATTGTCAACTGTTATTGTCAACTTGTTTACTGGACTATAGAATTAATTTTCCCTCGTTTTACTAGCCTTTACTGATTCCTTACATGATTTTACTATTTAAGGTAATATAACTAATTTTTCCTAGGTTAAAGAACCAAATTGTTCTCGATTACAGAACTAATTTTTCACTGCAATTTATAAGGTTACCTGCCTAAGGTTTAAGGTTATTGAAATCATTTTACCCTGATTTAGTAAATTATTTACAGGTCACCTGATAAGGACTTGAGATTAAAGAAATAAGTTTTCACCCGGTTATAAGTTCAAATTAATTTTCCCCGGATTATTAGATTACAGATTAGGGGCCGTTAAAGTATTACGTAAAGCAGTTAAGGGGAGGGGGGGTCTTGTGGAAAGTTACGGTGCGTTATATGCGGGGGTTACGCGTTACGTAACATTAAGTTTTTGTTAAAATTAAAACTCCAAACTCTTAACTCGTGACTCACGGCTCAGTTTATATGGTATATCTTACACTACACATATTTTTTTACATACGAAAAGAGTCGCGTCATTGAGTATATAGAACAGTGATGGCCAAACTCACACTACTTAATGTGAGGAATGCTTAAAAGCTTTAGAAGCATTTCGTACTATTTGTTTAATTTAGAACCTTAAAATGTTTGCAAAAGGTTGTATATTTTAAGATATTGTATAATTGCTTAGAAAACTACTTAAATATGACGATTTTTTTAACTTTTATATGCTTTAAATATTAAAAAACACAAAAAAAGGAAACCAAATAGACCCAAACAAGGGCATATATGAATTTAAAAGCTTAAAAGCTCACTTGCCCGCGGGCATAGGTTTGGACATCACTGATATAGAATTACTATATATATATGGCAAATAACCACAATAAGCCGTGTACCACGAGTCTATAGTTTGGACTCTATGAGTCCATGAACTTACGAATTTCACGCTCACACATTAGGGCAAAAGTGGGCTGAAAGTTCGTTTAATGGGGGGTAACGCGAAACGTTGCGGCGCGTTACAAGGGGGGGGGGGGGGGTCAGAAATCTTCGAAATCTGCCCTGCGGCCCCTTACCTGTTTTAGGTTTAAAGCTTTTAATAGGATATGCAAGGTAAAAAAACTAGAAAGAGGAATTTTCATTTCCTTAAAGGGGCCTCCACCAATCTTCAGCCTATAGGCCAATAGACACTTCCTGTGTACTTCCGTGTTATTTCCGAGTAATTTCCGTATACTTTCTGTGTTATTTCCGTGTAATTTCAGTGTACCATAATCTCGGTGTACTTTCCGTACACATGGAAATTACACGGCAATTTGAGGGTGGTAAATAGACACTGACATTTCTTAATATTTGAATTGCGAATAATTTTTTTCTTTTGTCTTAAGCAGGCCAACGTTAATGTAAAGGATTGTGGTGAAATGAAAACATTATTATTAATATAAGTTTAAAAGCATTAGTCCAATTTCAGTTTGTAATCAATTGAAGTTATTGCATTAAATTTTGAATTTAAGTCTCCTTCGGCCAGTTTTTGCGTATCCAGTATTCAGGGTAAGACCGAGGAGGCGGCTCTCATGCATAGTTGATCTTAAATATGTTGAGATGATGAGAATGATCTCTCTGCAAATGCATTTGTTACCAGAACCGTTGCAAGGATCAGTAGAAATTCATTTATTATAGGATATGCATTCTTATCACACCTAGCGAGTACATTCAGAGCAGTTGTTGAAAAATTATCTCCTCGCTTCTTTTCCTTCATCTCTCTCGCCAAAACGAAATCTCATCTCTTAGCAGAAGCGGAGCAACACCATGATCGACTGCCCGAAGCGGCTAAGGAGAGACTTAATAACTTTGTTGTCTTAATCAGGAAAGGTCCTAAGAATAGTTTCCTAGGGTTTGTATTACCGATAACCGGTTAACCGGAATTACTGGTAGTTATGACTTCCGAAATCAAACCGAATCAATATGTTAGAATAGTCAAGCCTATGGTTCAGCGGAACATGACAGTCTGACACTCCGGATTACATGTTCGTCGTGAAAGTGCATCTGCATTTCCATGGGATCTACCCTTCCTATGGATAATTTCAAAATCATAGGATTGCAGTCTTTCTAGCCATCTTGCCACCTGTCCTTTAGGGTTTTCAAATCGCATCAACCACTTTAGAGCTGCATGATCAGTTCGGAGGGTGAATCTTTGTCCATAGAGGAATTTATGAAAATGCTTCGTTCAATCAACAATAGCCAACAGTTCTTTCCTTGTGGTGCAGTAATTTCTTTCTTGTTTTGATAGAACTCTGCTATAGTATGCCACCACCTTTTCATGCCCGTTTACTTCTTGTGACAGCACAGTGCCAATCCGAACATTACTTGCATCGGTATCCAATATAAATGTCTCTCCCGCCTTTGGAAAAGTAAGAGTAGTAGGAAGAGTAAGTAGAGGTGCATTGCAAAGCGCCAGCTTTATAGCTGTTTTCTGCTGTTCATGCAACTCCTTTGCTATATCAGCAACATTTTTCACAAAGCGTCTGTAATAAGTGGGTAGTCCAAGAAAGCTCCGTAGCTCGTGTTGATCTTTTGGAGGAGGCCAGTTCTCCACTGAAGTTATTTTTTCAGGATCGGTGCTAATTCCTTCTGTTGATACCACATATCCCAGGTATTTGACCTTGTCTGCAAAGAGCGAACACCTTTTAGGGCTTAGTTTTAGTTTGGCTGACTTCAGTTCCTGGAACACTTCCCGTAGACTTCCGAGATGTTGTTCAAAACGTCGTCCAATTACAATTATGTCATCTAAATATAACAGGCAGGTTTTCTAAGTTATATCTCGTAGGACACATTCCATTAAGTCCAAAGGGCATAACTTTAAATTGCCACAATCCACTTTCCACCGAGAATGCTGTCTTTTCCCTGTCATTTGGCTCGATCTCGACTTGCCAATAGCCGGTTTTTAAGTACAACGTTGAAAACCACTTGGATCCTGATAAGGTATCTAGGGTGTCGTCTATGCGGGGTAGTGGGTAACTATCTTTCTTCGCGACATCATTTAGACGACGGTAGTCGACACAGAATCTTGTACTGCCATCCTTCTTCTTTACTAGCACCACTGGTGACATCCATGGACCTTTCGACTCTTCTATTAGACCTTGAGTACGCAGTGTTTCAACCATGTCGTCTGCCTCTTCTCGCTTTGCAAGTGGTAATCTTCTTGGTGGCTGCTTGATAGCGCGGGCGTCTTCGTTGTCAATTTTTTGTTGCACTATATCAGTCTGTTGGCGCAGTTTATTAGACGGAATTATCATTTTGGTTAGCTTTGTAACATCCTTCTTTGGCTACTTAGTTCCATCTAAGTCTGAATGTTCCGGTAACACAATCTCTTCGGCTGGTTCGCCATGACCCAAGACTTTACCTTTCTTTAATTTGATGCCCTTTTGACGATAATTTAGGACTCTTACCAAAACTTCTTTCTTTTAATTGATAGTTACTAAACATTTTCCAACGGCGACATTTCTAATTTGTTCTGTTCGATCTGGTTCTACTAGATAAAATCGATAGCTCCGGGGATCACCAAGAACTTTTGCTCGTACTAAGGTTTCTGCACAAAGAGGGAACTCAACGTCTTCATATGCCACGATGTTCAGCTTCGAATAATGTGTGAAAATCGGTTGTCGCCGAGGGATATTGTCATTAATATTTCCCCATACACTTTAACGGATTCTCCTGTAGCTGTCCTCAAAATGTATCGATTTTTGTTGCTAAGCCAGTTGTCTTTAGAATAATCGCACCGAAGAGTAGACCTGGAAGCACCTGTGTCCACTGTAATCGTACATTTTTGTTCTTGAACTCTCCCGTTTATTACTAAGCTGCTATCGTTTCGCTGATTTTTCTTAATGATGATAATGATGATAAAGATACCGGGGCTTTGATTCTATTGGCCAACTCCTGCCCCGTAGAGTTGGTCCCCCTCCCCTTCGTTGCAAGGGTGCGGTGGGGAGGGGGTAGGGTAGCCTAACGCTGTAACGCGAATAACGGTTTGGATGATTATTTTTTGTTGTATACAGTATGATCCCCGGTTGCTATTATGAGAAAAAATTTTGACCTAGGGGAGGGATATGGGGAGGGGTAAATCTAACTTTGTAACGTATGGATAGATTTAGATGATTCCGAATGAAGCCTTTTTGTATCACAACAAAAATTGCGGCTTATGGTGAGAGCTGGAGGAGGGGCGGCACCTAGTTTCGTAAAGCGTAGAAAAGTTTTGATGATTTTGATTTTGTTGTACAGAATATGTTTCCTCATTGGCTAATGATAAACAATGTTGTACTTAGAGTGACTACGACGATTTTCTGCCTATGATGATTCTCTCCTGTTGCATAGAGTAGGGTGGTGGCACACTAGCGTCATGGTAGGACTTTTATATTAAAGGTGAGGCCGCGATTAATTACGTAATATGTCGCCGGATTTGGATGATTATGTTTCTTTTCTTTAGCTCTACAACTGTTTAAATTGGTTTTTTTTTATAAGCAGCAATTTTCAAAAAATAAAATAGTTTAAAAAAAAGTTGAATCGGCTTCAAAAAAAGCGCTAAAAAAATTGCATCGACTTATCGTAATAGATATAAAATTAAATATTATTTTGTACTTTCCGGCTCTTTCTGTGAAGTCAGTTAACGTTATTTTTAAAAACTATTTTTAATTTTTTCCAAAAAAAGGACACTCCATAAAAAATAATTAAATATTTCGCTAGAATTATTCTGATAATAAGAGAATTGAAAAATTAGTATTCATAAATCATTATTCATTAAAAAAACGTTTGCGACCTCCTGCTTCCTTCCAAATATGATTAATTCTAATCTTACGCATGATCTAAAAATAAAGAAGGCGCTAGCTCCTCTCTGGCGCAGAATCTATTTTAAAGTGTTATGCAGAAGGAAACTTCTGAATGAATTAGTGGCGATCTATTTTAAGGGTCTATGTTTAAAATAAATGACAAAATAAATAAAATATATATAAATTTCTTAGACTCCCATCTATTTATTTTATTTAATGAATTTATAGCAGAACATAAATCGAAAAAGAAGTGTAGCGCAAACTGAGTTTTCGTTGTACTCATTACACGCATGCCAGATTTTAATTACTGAAAACAACCAAACATTTTATGTTGAATTGAATGGAGAATTTCAATTCAAATTTTCAATTTTCCTAATATTGTATTTTATTTTATAGCTTAATATTGCGTATTGTGTATCAGTGCAATATTTTGTAGAGTAAAGAGTTTACTGGTTAGCCGGGCAGCGATTTCACTCGGATGCCGATTGTGATTGCTCTCTGAATGAAGACCAATTTGATAACGATTAAATTTTCCTAGTTGCTGTTTGTGGAACTGACATACGACAGATACTTTTCAAACAGCTATGTGCTAAAGGGTCCGACTTTATCGTTTTCAACCGATTAACCAGGTAATTCTGCTATGATTTCGTTATTGGACATTTACAATACAGTGAAAAATACTATAAGACTTCTTTACAAGAGTGAAATGTTGATGTGTGTTGGCGTCAAGGAAAGAAATAAGTTGCACAAACTTCTATAGTACTAAGTTATCAACATGAAGAATAACTCAATCAAAACCAGAAAGTGAACGTATAATCGATTCGAAATGTAAGCATCCTGATAGAAACTCTGCATTGCTTCTGTTTCTAAACAGATTAGTAACAGCCCATACTTTCTGAAGAGTTAATTTATTTTGTTAAATATCTGTTTGAATAGTGAAGTTTATATGCACATATCTTTTTTGTTACAAAGTTGATGAAGAAGAGCTGGACGATCTGAGCTGCATAGATTTATAGCAGCAGTGGGGATCGATAAACCAAGCTCATTACAAAATGTATGAAGCAAAGTGTATTTGTTATATGTGCCATATGAAGTCGCTATCAAGGCTAGTATAGCTGTAACAGTGGCCATGAGAACGCGGTGAATGTAGCTACTCATGGTATGTAAGTTCAGATCTGATGTAAATTCAGTACCTACGATGATTACACAGGCACACAAAAAAAAAGTTCTGATACAGAAAGGTGAAGTACTTTCTGGTACGTTTTTCGGTGTGCTAAAAATCGTTAATCTGAGGTCAGAACTGACCCATCACCCTTATATTTTGCCCCAGCACCCCCCAGCACCCCCTAGCACCCCCCCCCCCCAATGGTCAAATTTTCACATCATATAAAAATTCAAAATAAATATCTCATTATACGTTTTTCGGTGTGCTAAGAACGAATCTGAGGTCATAATTTACCCATCACCCTTATATACCCCCTAGCACCCCCTCAAATGGTAAAATTTTCACATCATATAAAAATTCTAAATAAATATCTCATTCTACGTTGATGAGATATTTATTTTGAATTTTTATATGATGTGAAAATTTGACCTTTTGGAGGAGGGGAGGGGGGGCTAGGGCGAAATCTAAGGGTTATGGGTCAGTTCTGACCTCATATTCGTTTTAAGCACACCGAAAAACGTACCAGAAGGTACTTCACCTTTCTGTAACAGAATTTTTTTTGGTTTTTTTGTGCCTGTGTATCGATGTACAGCATAGTTGTATATATACCCCTGTTAAAAAAAAACCAATTGGAAATTTTACTTTATTTTAGAAATGAGAATTTTTTCATAAAAGGATAGAGATGAACTATCGTAAAACAATTAGGACGACTCCTTACCTGCGAAATTATAAAAACGAGTCGTATTTGCAATTCATATTTATTGTGCTCTAGCAGTTGAACATGTGAACTCTATCTTGATATACAAAAGTTTAGTAGCCAAAATGGTCTTAAGCGAAATGTCTATATATCTAAACGGTTACAGGTTTTTTGAAAAAATTTCACGAAACTGAGGAAGTATCCCGGAAAAAGGAAGTGGTAGAAAACGAAAGACGTCTAAAAGGGAAGATCGGTTGTTACAACGGCTTAGTATCAGAAAACGTTTTGCCAATTCATCCCAATGGATGAGGGAGTTTATAGAGGAAACACGGACAGGGGTTTGCAGCAGGACAATTCGCAGGAGGCTAAGCGAGGTTGGATTAAAGGCCAGAAGACCAGTAAGGAAACCGTTACTTACTCGGAACATGCAAGGGAATCTTCTAGATTGGGCGAAGCAGTATGAAAATCTTACTGTTGACGATTTGAAAGTCGTTATTTTTCGAATGAGTCCAAATTAAACTTACCAGAAGCAGACGGGATGCAAGTTGTTCGCCGTAGAACTAGGAAAGATATAGCGCCGAATGCATCACTCATAGTATGAAATTTCCCCTCTGCGTTATGGTTTGGGGATGCATCACAGCCTACGGTGCTAAACGGATAATTATTCTTGAAGGGACGGTGAATGCCGCAAAATACGAAGAGATCATCAGCGAAGGCCTTTTGGATTGTTTTTTACAAGTTTATTATTTTCTTTTGTAGAATTAATCGAAATTACACTTGGCACTTGGTGGAATTTGTTACTTTTCATTTATACCTCAAATATCTACCTTGGCTTGATCAAAACGACAACAACTCTAGAATTTCGATAATTTAGAAATGCAATTGGCAAATTTGTTTGAAATTTGCCAATTGCATTTAAAAATTATCGAAATTCTAGAGTTGTTATAGATTGTCCGGAGACATATGTTAAACGATGAAACTGCCTCAAATGTGGTATATGAACATATTCTCATTATAAGAAAGCACATTCCTACTGGGCAATTTAGAGTAGGAGTTTCTTCAGGATTGATTACATCGATAAGCAGATACGATAGAAGGCGAGTTTCAGATAAACGCATCATATTAGAATCAAATTGTTAAGATAAAATGGATTTCCAAGATACAATAATAACTGACAAAAATTTCGACCTATTTCTTAAAGTCATAAATTATATGTACCGCTCAATCTACCACAACCCTAAACTACCTCGAGCCTTAACCACGGAATAAAAATCATATCTTGGTTTCCTAGTCTTTGCATATGCTTCGGAAGAGGCACGAATGATAATCCTGCGTTTTCTAGTCTACGCCCAAACGTCAGACAGAAATTGGTTATTCAGGACATTCCCAAGCTTAAGCCAAGCTTTAACTGCTAATCTTTGGCGTTCCAGCCTTTGCCCCACTCTTTTCAGCCTTTGCCAGTCTTTCAATACCTAACAATATAATGTTACATGTAAACAAAGATCTTTCTTTATTTATTATTTATAACTTTTGATTACATTATTGTGAGTAAACTGTGTTATTGTTTACTTAATTATTAGAGTGATTTGATATTTTGAAGATAATAATATTCTGGACTATCGGGCAAAGCCTATGTTCGTCTCCTGGTACGGACTGGTGGCGGACCTATTGGGGCGGTACCAATTAAATCGACCACTGGGTCACTTTTCACCATGGCTGTTGGGGCTGCTAAGATAGCCAACTCCAAGCCTCACAGGAAGGTACCGTGAAGTGCCAAAGAGGACAGAACTAAGGGATCCCGGAGGTCTAAGGTGACGAAGCTCAACCGGACATCCGCACGGGAGTGTCCGTAAGAACCATGAGCTCCAGACAAACCTTCACCGTAACAAGGGAGCATCGGCCATACGAAGCAGAATTTTTGCCGAGCAACATTTAACCCTGGCACTCATTTAGGAGCCCTAGGTTTTAAGTGGCTAAACGCGAGAACTCAACTTGGACTCAAGTAAGTTGCTTTATCTAGGATTTAAGTGGAAAAACTCGAGACCTCAACTTGGACTCAAGTAAGTTGCTTTATCTAGAGTCTGAGGACAGTCCACGTTAAGTTAAAGCTAGCCAGGTAAATAATGTGCTCATCTCTCTCTTCTATGACAGCACCGTTTCAACCTCAACCAAAGCGCTACGAAAGATGCTCTGGTATAGCGAACGGCTGTTTGAAATGCGCAGACAGGTAAGACGAATATTTAATAAAGCTAAACACTTCAAGCAGTGGGATAAGTGCCGACTCCCACTCACTGAGACAAATAAGAAAATAAGACATTCTAAACCTTGCTAGGTAATAACTAAGGACGACTGTAATGGAGTAGGGCTTCTCAGGAAGCAGGGTGACACCTACATCGATACCCATTTTGAAACCATGGAATCCCTGTTACAGGTGCACTTTCCTGGGTCCAATTTAGGACCAGGCTCAGTTCACTAGGTTGACTGTGACGAAGGGTCACATGGAACCAAAAACTAGCTGCTTTTCATTCCATGCTGCACCACCTTATATAGATCCGAATGGATGAATCTAAGTACCAGAAAGAGTTAACTAAGAACATTTAAGCAAATAGCTACTAATACTGGTTATGGATTTGACTTGATAAATAATATGCTAAAAAAGAAAGAAAGAAAACAGGTTAGAAATATTTTGCACCCAATTCCAACAAAGGAATTGAAAGTAACTGGTGCAAGATTCCCTATATAGGCCTTATTTCAGATAGAGTGGGGAAAGAATTAAGAAAGCTAAACATCAAATTAGCACACTGTTATAATCAAAACCTCGGCAAGCTTTTAAAACCAACCACTCAACAGGATAAAAGCAAATTAAATGGTATCTACAAAATAAAATGTGACAAATGTCCAGCCGCCTATGTAGGGCAAACAGAAATATCGTTTGGTACCCGTATAAAAAACACCAGATGCACATCAAGTTTAAAACATTTCATTGAAAAAATCAGAGTCAAAATAAAGAAAACTGGGTCTGGTCTTACATGTCATCAATAAGGGGTATGAAATGGATGCACTTGAGACCCTAGAAATTAATAGGCTTGTCAGGTACCACAGTTTGGAGGCATTAAACGACCACCCTGTGATAAATTCACCGCTCCTTCAACCATGGATGTGATGGCTCAGAGGTGTAGTTGACCCAGTAGGTCTGAAGATGTTCACGGGAGTCAGGCAAAGCCGCGGTAACCTAGTAAGTTAAAGTAGTGGAATAGACAATTTTATAGTTTCTGTTTTGTATAACTACATTAGAAATGGAATTCCACCAAGAAATATCGATTACGTCAATTAACATCTTTTTTGTCCGTTTGGCGATTGCTGTGGTGCTAGTAGCTCGTTGTCCTTGGTCAACTACTCCTCAAGGTGCTGGAATTGCTCGAATAGTTGATTGCAAGGCCCTTTTTGCGGTATCTGGTTGCAAAGATGGTTTAATGCACCGGTTCTATTTTTTAAAACAGCAATCTTCATCCCATATGGCTGCAAATCATAGTACATTCTTCATTCATTCTTCATCAGTCTTCATTGACTTTGTTACTAGGTTTGTGGTTCCGAGGTTCTCAAAGTGTATGCCCAAATGTGTTTGGTTGCGATTGGCAACTGACGGTCGGGTTTTCTTCCTGGGTGCGTCTGTTGAGATAGTGGATTGCATCCATTTGGAACGATGCTGAATTTCATGCAAGTACTCTGTAGAGTAGGTTTTTAGACCAGCGTTTCTAAAACTCGTGCTTAAGGTGAGATACCGCCTTCCAATGTCTAAGTAAGCTTTCATGTTTGCGTTTTGCTTGAGCATCTTCTTGTATGGTTAAAGGCTATCCAATCAAAAAGTGCCCAGTTGTTAGGGATGTAAGATCATTTGCATCAGCGAACATTGGTGTTAGTAGACGAGAGATTAAGTTTGCCTCTATTTCCATCATCACAGTTTCAAGCTCAATGATGTGACGGATACTAGAGAGAGATAGTTCGGTGTAGTAAATACTTAGCGGATTTTACGGCAGCCTCCCATAACACACCGAAATGGGGGGACCCGTGTGGAATAAAGTGGAAATATAAACCCTTCTGGCTGCAAGTTGATATAATTTTTTCCTTCGACTGTCCTGAGTGTATTGCCTGGTTCAGTTTGGCTAGTTGATTTTTGGCACCCAAAAAAATGGTAGCGTTGTCGCTATATGAAATCGTAGCTAAGACTGAAAACATATTGAGCAGAACTGATATTTTGGGGAAAATTCGCTGAAGATCCAAGACGCTTTGTATTTAGTTGAACTTTTGTTATTGTACATTTTTGTATTTGGACTAACTTTTTATTTTAATAGAATATAAAAAATTAAACAAATGTAAATAAACAAAAGATTAAGCCTGAGTTTTGGCAGCTTACCCTTCCCTCCCTTTCCCCTCCACAACCAACTCCTTCCCCATCCCATCCCCTCCCCACTACCCTTCCCCATACACCCTTCCCTGCTACGCCCTTGTATCTTTTCTCCCTATCATTTTCTTGAGGGTTACAATTTTTATTTCCTTTGAGCACATTTTTGGTTTTCACTTCACGTGAAAAGTAAATTGCAACTTTCACTAACCGAAATAAATATTGACTAATTTATTTCAAAAATTTCTTATGAAGAGATCGTAAATTTTTAAAATTACCATTTATTTGTTGTTGATTTATAGACTGGTAAATGTAGTTACGGCACTGGAAAATATCAGTGAAATTTTATGTTTTATTATTAGAATTAACCCTTCTAACTCAGAAGGCGCACTTCACAGGCAGAAGCCAGGAATCAATTGACCTATCCACCAGAATATAACAAAATATTGAAGTGAATGAGGCTCCCACACCAACATGCAAAAAAAAAACGTTAGAAACCCAAAAACCAAAACACACCCAAACAAAACAAGAGAGAGAACGCTTAAGCCAAGCTAATACGTAACATACACAAACCAACATTCAAAGCACCTACAAAACGAGTGAGTACAACAGGATGGTTATAAGTTGTAGAGGCTCCTCCTTAATGTTACCTTGTCCACGTTAGTGTATGAAAACATCAACGTACTGTCAATCTTTCCCTGCAGAAGCTGGTGTACAAAAATTGTATCAGCATTCCAGCGACGCTTCTCGAGAGTAGCCAGTTGTAATAGTCCCAACCGCTCATTATATGGAGGCAGAATAAGAGGGTCACTCCAGGGCAGAGCACGAAGGGCCGATCTCACAAATCTACGCTGAACGGATTCAATACGTTTAATGTGAGATCCGTAAAACGGAGACCAAACCGGCCTAGCATACTCCAGCAGTGGTCTAACAAGGGATGTATAAAGATGAAGTCTTATGTGAGGGCAAGGAAATTCTCTGGACCATCGGAGGATAAATCCCAGCAAAGAGTTGGCCCCGGCAACGATCATGTGGGGAATAAAGTAAAGTCGTCTATCAAGATACACACACAAGTCCTTCACTCCATCCACCCGTTGAATACAAGTACCTTCAAACTTGTACTGAAAAGTACGATAGTTGCGTGACCTCGAGAAGGTCATAAACTGACATTTCCCAATGTTTAATTTAAAATTATTATTACCACACGAGCTATAAAATATGTGTAGGTCCGATTGCAAGATCGCACAATCCACAAAAGATTTGATTGGGAAAAAATATTGATATCGTCCGCATAAATAAGAATTTTACTTTTTTGAAGTAAATAAGTGATACCATCAATAAATAAGATGAATAACAAAGAACCAAGATGACTACCCTGGGGAACTCCAGAAGGAGCCACAAAAGCCTCAGAGAGGACGCCACGAAAATGCACTCTATAAGTCCTATTGGATAAATACGACTTAATCCATTCAATGAGTGGGGGCGGGAAACCCAACTTGGCCAATTTTAAAATGATAATAGAGTGAGACAGCTTATCAAAGGCCTTACTAAAATCGGTATAAATGCAATCAGTTTGGCAGCCATCCAAAAATCCACCCACATTGCTAGAAACAAACTCCAACAAGTTGGAAACCGTGGACCTACCGTGAAGGAACCCATGCTGCCGGCTAGAGATTAAACCCCTGCACCCCATGGACAATCGAGATTGGATCATCTGTTCGAAGAGTTTTGGAATACAAGAAAACTTAGAAATTGGTCTGTAATTAGCAATCTTTCTCCTGTTGCCACTCTTAAAAACGGGAATTAAAAATGTCAGTCGGAAAATCTACAATATGCATGGCCAAGATCTCCTCCGTGATATATGGAATAGGTTCGTGGGGGCGGGGGGGGGGGGGGGGTGTATTTCTATTATTAATGTTCGAAAAGTTGCTACTACCTGGGCAAACATTGGATGATTCAAATGCGCCCTTAAAATATTAAGCAAATAAATTGCAAATAATCTTAGAATCGTTACTGGAACTTAACCCGAGTTCCATAGTCTGTGGGTAATCATCTACCGTTCTTTTCATTTTGACAAAATGAAAAAATTCACGGGGGTCAGAAACTAGGCTGCCTCTCAAGTTCTGAAGGTATTTTTCATGCAAGGAACGAGAAAGACTTATGAAATGTTCATGGCAGAGAATAAATTCACGCCTAGAGTCACCACTGCCCACACGTAGGAACCTTCTCCAAAGTCTATTTTTCCTATTCCTGAGAGTTTTTAATTCTCTATTAAACCAGGGGGGAGCGGATTCTCTACTTCTAACCCGGACATAGGGGACAAACCTTCCGAAAGCTTCGTAAAAACCAGATACGTTCCTGTCGATATCGTCACTAGACAGACAGATGTGGAAGTCTAAATCACCATGATATTCATTCAGAGCCTCAAAATCGGCCATTCTAAAGTTAAAGCTACATTCACATTCGAGATTATCGACACGTACGTCCGAGAGACAGTGAAATGTGAGAAGCAATGCAGGGTGAAATATGTCCAGATTCGTCAAGGGGAGGAGACTGGGTTCAACAAAAGTGAGCGTGGAGTTCGTAGAGAACGCCAAATCAAGATGTCTTCCCATATTGTTAGTCACATTGCTCATTTGGCAAAGATCTAAGCTAGATAAGGTGTCGAGGAACAGTGATTGTCCTTCAGTCAAGTTGTCAAGTTATGAGGAAGATAGCTATCGTTTTACCAGTCTAATTTCTCAGAAGAAGAAATATACCAGTCTATATTTTACAAGTCCCATATTTATGGTTTTATTTGGCAAGTCTGGTAATTTTATGAAATAGGGTCCAGGTTGGAATTATTACAACAACAAAAAATATTGGCCAAGCACGAGTCAATCTTGCACACCGATGATTCCGTACAATATAAAAAAATTAACAGATTTATTTATTTTAATCGGAAACTGTAAATGTCTAGAATTTTATTTTATTTTTCCTATATATATCATAGCTTCTATTAGTACGAATTATTTCAAATTTTTTGCCTTGTAAACTTCCTTGCTAAAGAGGGGCGGTGTTTTTTCGCGCATAAGTTATTTTTTCTGGGCATAAGTTAAAAATTATTGCGGCTATAAAGGGATACCCCATACGATATATAAACAAACAACAAATGTTCTGGGGGGGGCTTTAACTTAAAAAATAAAATATTTCACTTTAACAACTCTGTCAAATTTTAAAAAGATAACAAAAGTAGTTAACAAGCGCCGGGACCGACAGGCAGACACCGAAATCTCACCATGAGTGTTCTTTTGATCTTATAGGTACGGTACCCTAAAAACAAGCCTAGTTGGTTGGTTGGTTGGTTAGCCGGGCTGTTTGTTGCTAAGAAGCACCAAGTTCACTCGGAGGCCATGAAGGCCCATTGTGAATGCCCTTAAAAAGAAGAAGCATGGTGAGAACTTAAAACCGCCCAGTATGAATCTATTTAGGTACACCAGTGCTATCTCAGATAGGTCGTCCAAATTGTCAAAAAACCTTGCTCCCAAACAGGCGCGTCGTCGTTATTTTACAGCTGGACATTCGCTGAGCAGGTGCACTATGGACTCAATTTCTTCTTTATCTCTGCAGCTTCTACAGAACTCTTTCGATAGTATGCCGAGTCTAATGGCCATAGCTCCTATGTTGAACGTCACCATCTACCAATGAGTAGAACTTCGTAAGCGCTCGGATCCACGTCAAATACACGCTCGGGTGAATTGACAAACTTCTTTAATTATTTTACGTCTCGGTTGGGGTCACAATATTTCGTCCACAGTCCTGCGAAACTAAAATTGCCTCAAGAGCGTATAACTCCGGAGGACTTTAAAATTCGCCTCTATTAGAAAGACTTTTTAGTAACTGGCATTCCGAAGATTGGCGCTGATGAATCTTGTGTTAAAATGGGGTTCGACCAGTGGTTGTGTGTCGAAAGTGGGTAGTTTCCTTACTTACACTGGCTTCGGACAAATACTCATTCAATTGTCTGGTGAAAGATTATTTGGCGCTGGCAAACATGACCTTTGTGTTATGGTAGAGGAAAATTGATTTGCGTTGGATGCATTGCTTTGAGATTCATTAAAATGTGAGTTATAAAATGCTGGTTTTAGTCTATTAATGGAAACGTTAATCTCTTTACCTCTTACGAGAATTTTGAAAAATTTGTCGTTTCTTTCTAACACTTGGCATGGTCCCTCGTATGGAGGTTGCAAACATGGTCGAGCACTGTTTACTCGGATGAAAATAAAAGGGCAGTTTTAAAGATAAACATTTTTTGTGAGGAATGGTGTGATGCTGGTGCCGGTTGAATGTTTTCGAATTGTTGTTTCAGATTTTTTATGAATTCATTCTGATTATTCAAGCAATTTGATTTATTATAGAAATCTTCAGGTAAACGTAAATTATCTCCGTAGACCAGTTTTGCGGGAGATAATTGGAACTCGTCGCTACATATTGCTCTGAAACCTAAAAGGACAAGCGGTAAATATTTTGTCCACTGAGAATTTTGATAGCACAATAAGGATGCTTTGAGCGTCCGATGCCAGCGTTCGATGAAACCGTTTACTTGTGGTTGGTACGCAATTGTACAACGTTTGATACCTAGCAATTTTGAAAGATCTTTGAACAAAAATGATTCGAATTGTGTACCTTGGTCTGTAATAATTGTCGATGGCACACCCAATCTGGCAATCCAATTTTTCAGTAATGCGGATGCTACCGTTTCCGCGCTGATGTTTTCTATGGGAATAGCTTCCGGCCAACGCGTGTATCGGTCAATTATGGTGAGGCAATATTTAAAACCTTTAGAGCTTGATAAGGGGCCTATTAAATCTATGTGGATTGTGTTGAAACGTTCTGTTTCCTGTTGGAAGTCTGATAACGGAGCGTTTACATGCCTTGTGATTTTGGCTCTGTGGCAAGCTATACAGTTTTTTCTCCATTCCCTGCAATCTTTTTTAATCGATGGCCAAATGACTCTATTGGTTAAAAGTTTAACTGATGCTTTACTTCCGGGGTGGCTTAAATTGTGTATTGCCTCGAAGATGTTTTTACGAAAATTTTTCGGAATACATGGACGCATTCTGTTTTCAGAGACGTCGCAGAAAATTTCTTTATCTGATTTAATTAATTTTACTTTAATTATGTTAAGAGAAGAATGTTAAATCAGATATTGAAGTTCCGGATCATTATTTTGTGCGTCAGCTACCGCTTCAAAATCTATGACTCCCATTATACCTATTTCATTGAGCCTTGATAGTGTGTCGGCCACGACATTATCTTTGCCTGAGATATATCTTATATCGGTGGAGAATTGACCTATGAAATGGAGGTGTCTTGTCTGCCTTGGTGAAGCTTTGTCAGGGTTTTGGTTAAAAGCAAATACCAATGGTTTATGATCGGTAAATATTGTGAAGTTTCTTCCTTCTAACAGGAATCTAAAACGTTTAATACTATAGTACATTGCCAGAAGTTCGCGGTCATACGTACTGTATTTTGATTGTGCGGTAGATAATTTTGAGAAGAAGAAACCCAATGGTTGACAAATGTCGTTACATTTTGTTGTACGACCGCACCAATACCTATATCTGAAGCATCGACAACTAAAGCCAATGGAGCGCTATCAGATTGGAATGCTAGTAAAGTAGAATCACATAATTGTTTCTTAGTTGCTTAGAAAGCCCTGACCGCTTCCTCTGTCCAGTTTATCTTTCTCTTACCGTCTTTTTTGTTGCCTGTTAAAAATTTGTTTAACGGCATTTGGATAGACGCAGCGTTCTTTAAAAATTTATCATTCCAAGGAAACGTCTTAACTCCTTCACTGATTCTGGGAGTTTCATTGCATTAATGGCTTCAACACGTTCTGGCAGTGGTTTAATTCCATTAATTGAAACAGACTGTCCTAAAAATATTACTTCCTCTTCCATGAAATTACATTTCTCTAAGTTGATGGATAAGTCATTAACATTGAATTTTGAAAAGATTTGTTTAAGGTGGTCTAAATGATCTACTTCAGATTTAGAGGTTACAACAACATCATCCAGCTACGCAAAGTAAAATGGCAATTTGCGCAAAACCGAATGAATGAATCTTTGGAAAATTTGTGCGGCATTACACAATCCGAAATTCATTCTGGTAAATTCAAAGAGGCCAAAAGGGGTACAAATTGCTGTTTTGGGTGTGTCGGAAGTTGCGAGAGGAATTTGGTGATACGCTTTGACTAAATCACTTGTTGAAAAAATCATACTGCGCCACCAATTGATTTGCGAAGTCCTGGATATGAGGAATAGGATATCTGTTAGGAGTTGTTCTGGCGTTAAGCCTTCTATAATCCCCACTCACCATTCTTTTTCTTTACCAAGTAAAGCGGAGATGCCCAAGGGCTATCAGACGGCCGACAGATTCCTTTCTCCAATAGGAATTGGAATTCCTTCTTGGCTGCGGTGAGCTTTTCGCCTGTTAAGCGACGAACCTTGCAAGTTATTGCATGTCCTTCAGTGGGTATATAATGCAGTACATCGTGTTTAGTTTAGGTTGTGAAATTGCTTTCTGTTGAAATAGAATTAAAATTTTTGAGCAGTTTCTGTACTTTATGATTAATTGCAGGGTCAGAATAAATGGCTAGTGGTTCTGAAACTCCTCTAATTGTTTTAGCGATTGACTGAATTGAAGTTAGGGGGTCAATGAGTACCCTGTTCTTCAAGTCAACTAACAATCCATACTTTCGTAAAAAATCAGCACCGATTATGGGTTTGGTAACGTCAGCTATTATAAATTCCCATTGAAAATTTCGAAGTAAGCCTAAATCGTTTGTTAGTAATTTTCTACCGTATGTGTTTATTACTGATCCGTTTGCTGACAAAACGCTGCTGAGAGACGTTAAAAAATGCACCGAAAATATCTTAAACATCCTTTGGTTTGGAATGCATCGCTTTATTCCTCATAGCTTCAAGAACATTAAACCAACTATCAACAATTGGTTCAATAATGACTGTTTCGCAGCCATTAAAAATAAGGAAGCAGCCTTCCAGGCATATAAATTGTGCCCTTCAGAGGAATTGACACGTATCTATAGAGATCCGCGGAATATTTGCAATTCAGCAATTAGTCGGGCAAAGTTCAATTTCGACCAGAACATAAGACGGAAGGTTTTTTCTACCCAAAAGGGTAGTAAGGGTTTTTGGTCTCTAGTAAAAACCGTAAAGAACAATTTCACCTGTTCGTCAACACCACCACTCATTTATAATGGGAATGTTTTTACTGACTCACTGGACAAGGCCAACCTGTTTGCTGCTAATTTTGCTGCTAATTCATACTTACACCTTCATCGCAGCCACTTCCATCTCCATCACAATGTACTAGTAGGCAAAAGACGCTACACTTTCGCACTCGGGAAGTTTTTAGAGTACTTTCGAAACTCGACGTGTCCAAAGCTACTGGGCCTGATGGTTTCTCCCAAAGTTTTTGAATCACTCATCAACTCTCAGTTGTTGAAGTATCTAGAAAATAATCATCGGTTGTCTCTCACTCTTCTATCGTTATTTCCATGGACGTTGTTCTAACGAAATTGCTAGCCTGATTCCTTGTAGACACATGGCTACGCGTGATACAAGATCTACAAATCGCTCCCACCTCTATACTCTCCAGGTCAAATTTGGACGTACCGTCAAATTTCGGTAATCTTTTCTACGCAGAACAACACGAATGTGGAACAGTTTACCATCTTCTGTTTTTCCCTCGTCTTATCAGCCTGAAACTTTCAAACGGGGCGTACATCGACACCTCCTTCACCCAACCTCCTAACCCATTTCCGAATACACTTCAGTTCGACTAGTCGCTCCCAAAATCTTATCGGCCATATTGGACAACTCGTCTAATGTACTTGAACTGCAAGCTAGAATGGCTTAGATGTTT
Organism: Leptarthrus brevirostris; assembly: GCA_964036015.1. NCBI lineage: Eukaryota > Metazoa > Arthropoda > Insecta > Diptera > Asilidae > Leptarthrus > Leptarthrus brevirostris. The sequence continues at coordinate 113,423,333 of OZ038372.1, read as the reverse complement.
CCAGGTAACCTTTGCAGCTATAAAGATTTTAATATTTCCTCCGAGATTTTTCGTGAGTTCAACGTCTTCATTTCCCGTAACAAATATGAAGGACGAGAATCTCCTAAAGTCAACTCATTTAAAAGTTGCTTTAGTTTAACGTGCTCGGAGGTAGAAAGGCGCGCAATTTACGTTTCTTTAAATCTTGTGTATTTATTACATGTTGGGGATTTCAAATGATATCGCTGATTTCTTTAAAAATACTCTCATCTAACGCACTTAATAGGTAGTGAAATTTTGTTTCTTCCGATGAAATATTTGCTAGTACGAACTGTGATTCCAGCTGGAGAAACCATGCTTGCGGATTTGAGCGCCAAAATGGTATGGTTTTCACAGACACCGCATTAACCGACAACGAAGCAGAGGAGAAAAGTGGGACAACCAATTGACCCTGGTCAGAAACGCATGGCTTATTGGCTGTTTCGCCCAATAAATCGCTAATCAGTTGTTGAAAAGGTTTTAACAATGTGAGGGTTTAACAAATTTAATGAAATTTTATTTTAAATATAATAATTGAATAATGAAAAAGAAGGTAAATCTTAAATAAACTTATCTTTTTATATATTCACTGACTTCTGACGTCTTGTGTTCTTGGCTGCTTTCTGTTGAATCTTGGTTTCTTTGAAGTGCTGTATTCTTTGCTGCTTTTCTATTTGAATTGATGTGTTCTTGACAGCTTCCAGTTAATTCGCCGTGTGTGTTGGGTTGAAAAGCTGTAATCATGGGTGCTTGGGTTTTATGGTGTTAATAGTGTACCTTACCACTGATGGAGGGTACCTATACATAAAACGAGAGTATGGTTTTGTTAGAGAGTGCCTTACCACTGATTGGGGGCACCTCTGTTGAACTTTTGGCGTTGTAACTACGATATATGGAGTTTGATGAGAACGTGCCTTACCACTGGTGGGGGGCACGTCTATCAAAGATATATGTTACAACTTCGGTTCTGTGATGGAATCACGTGATCACGTGTTCACGTCGGGGTCACCAGTTTGGGTATGGTTCTGATCTTCTTAAAGTTGAACGTCACAATCTACCAATGGGTAGAACTTCGTAAGCGCTCGAATCCACGCTCGGCTGAATTGACAAACTTCTTTAATTATTTTACGTCTCGGTTGGGGTCACAATATTTCGTCCTGCGACACTGAAATTGCCTCAAGAGCGTATAGCTCCGGAGGACTTTAAAATTCGCCTCTATTACAAGGACTTTGTAGTAACTGGCAATCCGAAGATTGGCCAGGAAAAATTGCAATTAAAAGAATTAACTATTTTGAAAGACAAAGTTAATTAATATTTTTAATAAATGAATATAACATTTGTGGTTGAAGACCGAAAATCAACTGATTAATTTTTTAACATATTTTCTTTGACCTAAAAAAATATAACACAGTTCAGACAAAATTATTTCGACCTACTTAGATAACCATCGACGACCCTCTCATCAAATTTATTGACCTCATGCTAAAAAGCAGGGTCATTATCTCCAGTTTAGGAGGATCCAATATCCAAAGAGTGGTAACTAGAGGCACCCCTCAGGGAGGAATCCTTTCATTACTGTTATGGAACTTAACTCTAAATGAGTTGCTCATAGACCTGGAGTTATCCGGTCACAAGGTTATTGCATACGCCGATGATATTGCCCTGGTATGTTCAGGAAAGCACCCCAATACACTGGCTGAGGTTTTACAACACGCCCTCTCCAAGACTTCATCATGGAGTGATGGGTGTGGTCTAGGTATAAACCCTAACAAAACAGAGTTAATACTCTTCTCTCGGAGGCATAAAATACCTCCTATTAATTGCCCTACACTAGACGGGTTAGGCTGGAACTGTGTAACCAGGTTAAGTTTCTAGGTTTAGTCCTAGATAGAAAACTTACCTGGAAGCCTAACATCCAAGAAAGAGTACGGAAAGCCACAGTAGCGCTGTACTCGTGTAAGAAGGCTATAGGGAAAAGATGGGGTATGAAACCACGCATTGTGAATTGGCTCTATACAAGTGTCATACGGCCTATACTCATGTATGGGGTGATTTTCTGGTGGCCGGCACTAAATATAGCAACCCATCTCAAAGCGATGGACAAAGTTCAGAGGATGGCAGCACTGCTGATAACAGGTGCCCTGAGAACCACACCTTCCAAAGCCTTGAACACTATTCTCCACCTTCTACCGTTGGATCTCTTTGGTAAGCAAACCGCATCGTCAGCCGCCATTAGGCTTAACTCAATCCAGACCTGGAAGCGAACTGATTTCGGTCACTCCAAAATATTGCACAATAGAACTGCCAGCAATATCGACTACACCTCCCAAGCCTGACGGCTCCAAATTGGATGGCAAAGTGGGTGGAGGAAAATTCTCGGAACACTTGGACCTCGATGTCTCATTTCGCTTACCTGACTACTGCAGCGTGTTTCAAGCAGAAATCATGGCTAAAAAAGTAGCTGCAGACCGCCTGAATCAACTAGCGCTACCTACAGGAAATGTATGTATTTTCACAGATAGTCAGGCAGCTATTAAATCCCTTTCGGGAGTATACACAACCTCCAAAACGGTCATAATATGTCGCTCAACACTAAGTGACATAGCTGAGCACCTGAAAGTACGGCTCATCTGGGTGCCTGGACATAGTGATATTCCGGGCAATTGCAGAGCCGACGAACTAGCTAGAATCGGTACCACATGTCCTGATTCGGACATTAACCACCAGCCGGGTAAACCGCTAGCTACATGCAAAATGGAGCTCTCACAGGAGGCTCTCAAGATTGCTAATAATAACTGGCAAGAAGAACACACCTGCCTGATTACCCGACAGATATGGCCAAAGCTTAACCTTAAGCGGTCAAGAGGGCTTATCCTACTCTGACGCAAAAATATTACCACTACAGTAGCCGTAATCACGGGTCACTGCCTCATAGGTAGACACGCCGATAGGCTGGGCGTGCCCTCAAACGACTTCTGTAGGAGTTGCCACTACGAGGAGGAAGAGGAAACCATACTTCACCTCCTCGGTAGCTGCCCGGCCCTAGCCAACCGTAGGAACCGGCTTCTGGACTCCCCCTACTTCAAAGAGCTAACCGAGCTAGGCTCCATAGATGTCAAAAACCTGACTCGATTTATCGGAAGTTCAAAATGGTTCCCGACGACGAACTTAGGATGAACATCCTTCACAACCCAGTCAAAATAATTTTGACTTCCCGTGAACTAGTTCCACTAGATACAAAAACTGGTTCGGTGCACAGGGGACAGAATGTTAACCCTCCTATTCCTTAGGTAATTTTATGGGGTTATAAATTTCAAGCCTCAACGTGGTAGCACAAAGGGCCTCTTAGGCCTAAGTGTGCCTTGTTAGGCTACCACTTTAACCTAACCTAACCTAGATAACCTTTACAACAAGTGTATATGAAACGTATTTGAAACGAACGAAACCTAAAATAAAAAACATTATAAATGTTTCAAAAATTCTTGAAACCCTAATACGAACTATTGTGTGTCCCCACACTAGTTACTAAACTAAACAAATTGGGCAAACAATAAATGGTTTTTCACCTTATTCATATTTTGTTCAATAAAAGCAGATTGCCTCTAATAACTTATGTTCTATTTAATGAAAGTTCCAATAAAACTGCATGATGCGATGAGCGATTTCTGAATAGCGTTGAGAAAGCAGGGTTTTAACGTGAAAACTTGCATTGTTGCTGCAGTCCAGCAAATCGCTTTATTCAAAATTTACTCAATCAAAAGTTTATTGGAAACATCAAATTACGTCCTTCCATAAAAACTAAAGCAATTTTAGAAATTCGTAGTAGTTTACGAAAATAGAACATAATTAATTGTACTATTTCAAGACAGCGCCGAATCATATTCTTTTTATCATAAGATATAACCTGAATGATTCACATCAACAACTCGTTGAATCGCTCATCTGTTTCGCATAACTTGGTGGTTTTAATCCTTTTATCTGTCCTCTATATTTATCTATGAATAACCGTTGACAAGAAAGATTCATGATGTTTTGTAATACGTTTTCGTAGATTTTTATGATAAATGTTAAGGACAAAATTCTGCAGAAAAAAGCGAATTATTGCTTCTTTATTCTTAAGAAAATTTATTTTTTCCGCTCTTGTATCACTTTATTTTGAGCGAACTAATAATCATTTAAATTACTTTCCAGATTTCAAAAGAATCTTTCTCAGATTTAGCAAGAATTGTCGCAAAATTATTTCGGGAAGTTTCTTTTTAACTTTCTAGGAAAATTGTTCTCATCTTCACTTTCCATTTAATTAGTTTATATTAAAATTTAGAAAAGTGACATCCCGCCAAGATAATGGGACCCAATTCTAAATTTCAAGTTGAGAAAGATTCAGAAAAACATACCAAGAAAGTAAAATTGATCAATCTATCCCTATGGTTTACTGCGGGAATTAGAGCCAATTAAGGGTGGTTTACACCTCCAAGGTACAGCTGTTCGTATATGCTTCGAGGCTTTCATCTATAGTAGGTTTTGTGAGACCCAACGATGACGTCCTGCAAAATTCGACAAAGGCAGATTGTCGATGACAGACTCCACGGAGATTTATTTTTATTTTACTCTCAGTCGGTGTCTCAAGATTGAATTTTTCCTACTGTTTCGTGCAGACGTGCGGTTCTCCGCTTTTTGGCGCCAGAATAATATATTCTCCGCAGTAGTCAAGTTTGTGCAGCAAAAGCAAATCGCAGACTTTCTCCGGTTCCTTTCCGAGCACCGATTAATTTGAGAACTTTGAAGTCAGTCTTTTCCGGGCTTCCTTAGGTTTAAGTGTTGTCTGATTCGTGTAGTAATACTAACGTGATATAACGGTGCGCTAACTAATAGTGATAAGTTCCTATCAACTGGGTTGTCCGTTTTATACTAGTTGGGCTATGAAATGCCCTCGATTAGTGTCCTTGTGCCAATTTAGTTGGTTAGAAATTTTGATGCTGTGAAATAAGTGAAGCCAATTATTTTTACGATCGTTAAACATTAAGAAAAGTACAATATGACAACTCCATCTCCTGTTGCTCCTTTGCGGAAAGGACCTGCACCAAGGCCCCCCAGGATTACTATTGGAACTCCATCGCCGTTAATGAGTTCCATGCTAACAGCACAAATACCAATTCCACCTACAGCCCAAACAATTCATGGATCAACTGCACCAGTTCCAGGATGGCCTGCATACGCGAACCCCTTCCAGTACATGTACTCACAAAAGGCTGGTGAATTCATGACTAAAGGATTCGAAGGAGTTTGGGATTTTACCAAGTCTGGAATGAGTTTTGGAGAAAAGTTTGTCTATGGACTTTATAATAAAGTTAGTAAATGGTCCAAGAAGTGGTTCACGCACATCTTTCTTTTCCTGGTGGTACTACTTTATACTGTTGCTGGTGCCGTGATGTTCAAGGCTATCGAACGTAAGTAATTTCGCCAATTTTGCCCCCAAACACTGTTAACTCTGCAATGCTCATATTGTGACGTCATAACCCACATACTGTATTCGCGAGACAAGGTCTAGGCGCCAATAAGTCTATTTTCCGTTCGAAAGAAATGTATCCATTTGAGAGTCAGCTGTGTATGCATCTTATGAGTTCATAACCCTTTCCTGCCAAAAACTGACTATAAATTATAATTTTGTTGAACTCGTCGAAGTATTTTCACAAGCCAGACAGCAGCTATTATTTTATGTAATGGAAGACCCAAAAATATGCATATTGACTTTTCTCAGAAGAACTCGTGCGCTTTGTGTTGGGCGATCACCAACAGGTTGCAGTACGAAAATGCTGCAACCTTACAGGAAAGATGAAAGTTTTCAGAGTAATGCATCGATTTATCTCGCGAAAGCTTTTGAATTTTTGCATTCGAAGCCACGTAAGCGGAACTAATTTATGAATGAAGCGTGCGTGTAAAATAATGCAAACTCCTCAAAAAGTTTCGAGAGCCCGATAATAAAGAAGAGATAAGAATCCCAAATCAAAAATATTTGGCCGATATAATATGTGGCCGATTTTAGATAATTGTTCTTATTTCTAATAATGTGGAATTTAATAGTATCCATTTCGTTCTACTTACAATGTAATTGCGTTTTAAGTTTGGAACGGAATGGCATTTCCGCGGAATCAAGAATAGGCTTAAATATAGAGAATTACAAAAGAAAAACTGGCTATGATACATCGAAAAATGTTCGTAGAAAAAGGAACAAGAAGCCATAGCATATATTAATTAAAAATTATGAAAGAATCTTTCAAGCAGTGTATCTACTAAAATACTGTTCCACTTTATATTAAGACTACACTTGTCATCAATTAACTTAAATTAATAATTAATTAATTAATTAATTAACCACTTGATGACATTATTATAAATGAAAATGGACATGAAAAGTTATAATAATTTTATATTTAGGTCTATTAACGTAGTTGTAACGTATACAAATATTTTCAAGCAATTATCTTCCCTTTATTGACATCTTGTATCGCGCGTTTTCATGTGTCTACAAGGAATTAGGGATGGGCGATCTTCGATTCGATCTCAAGAGATCGATCTTTAAGCCTTCGATCTGCCGATTTTTAAATCGATTTTACGTGGGACCGATCCAGCTCGAATCGATTTATTTGTTTCCGATTTCGATCTATTTAAGACGTACCAAAAAAAACAAGCTAAGTCGTGATATTTTTTCATTTTATCTTTCATGTGTGTAATAATCCGACAAATGTAAAAAAAAATTTAAAATAATCGTAATTATTAGGTGAATGCGCTTGTGATCGCTATAATATTTTATTGTTGTGGCTTGTTATGTTTTATTTCTGGTTTGGTGATTCCACAATGAGAAAGAAATAAGTTATTTAAAGAAAAATCTAAAATAAGTGATATTCGAATATGCGATTTTAAGTTTTTATACAAATTAGTTTTGGAATACACGATGCAACTTGTAATTGCTTCGAAAGTTAGTTGGATTTTGTATACCGACATCCTAGATGTAATGCATATTATTTTTTTTTATCCGACATGGCTAAAGCCGGAAGGGAATTAGAGTAGGGGAAGCTAGAGAACAGCGCAGAGACTGAGTAGATTATTTTAATTTCTTATTAAAAGCTCACGGGGAGACCTGGTCTCGAACCTGCGACCCATGGGATGGTGGTCGTACCGCTCAACGAATTGACCCAACTCCGTTTACGCGGATTTGCCACATCAACAAAGTAGAATATAACTAGTGGAATAGACAAGTATATATACTGTCACATATAATCCTAGTAAGGAGCATATATATCTTTTTGAGTTCTGCCCATTTTTACTCTATCAAAGATTTGACACTTATTAATAGTTTTTTTAATATAAAGTCTCAGATTAGGCAGATTTTACACTTTTAAAATAATATGGATTTAGACATTTACGCAATGGTGAATTGTGTAAAAAACCTTTCCACAATAAATTAAAAAGACGAAGAATTTATTTTGCGTGCTTTGAAATCTTAGATAGCCTTTTATTAAAACATTTTCATATGAAAAGTGTGTAAGTGTTTTCGATCACAATTAGCATTTGAATAGTAAACCAGAACTGCGTCCATTTTGAAATTTCAACTGAGAGGTAGTCATGTTTCTCGCAAGGTGAAGACAGGGAGGAAGATAAAAGTGAACTGTCAACTTTAACTTGCGGTGATTTACGTTTAAAACGAAAGAATAAAACATTCCCAGAATATTTTCAAAAAATGTGCCCAAGATATACATTTTTAGGGGTAAGACCAAAAACCTTCCCAGAAAACTTACGACAATGTTCTTCGTACATACTCGTAATATTCCTGGAAGGTTTCTGGGACATGTTGTGATATTAGTAAAAAAAATGTTTGCGCTTGCAAATACGTGGCACAAAAGTTGTGCTTCTCTTTTACTTTTCGGGTGTACATTTTTAGTTGTGTTCCTTTAATGAAGACTGAGTACTTTCAAAAAAGACTCTGCTCCATAATCGCAAATTGTTTTCCGATTAAATAAGCAACTATTCTGAAATACCCAAGATTTTTAAAATAAGCAACATTTCTGAAATACCCAAAATTTGTAAGCTACAAACGCTGTTTCCTATTATTTAATAAATTGGTTTAATAATGACCCTATATTTTCATATGTAGAAACAGGTTTAATTACTTGCAATTTCAAAATGCTGAAATAAATTGAAATACCAAAATAAACCGAATCGATCTATTCGATCTATGGATATCGATCCTTTTAAGGCGATTAATCGATATACGAAATCGGAAAAAAATTATAGATCGATCCGTACTAAATCGATTTTCTCAGTTCGATCCCCCATCCCTACAAGGAATCCGACGAGCAATTTCGTTAGAACAATGGCCATGGAAATAGCGATAGAAGAGTGAGAGACAACCGACATTCCGTCGATGCTTGAGAGAGTCAAGGCCCTTAGAGATTGAGGAATCGCCAAAAAGTTGAATAGCCTTACGCTGGACTTTGTATAACGCGGACAATGCGGTGTGTCAGGCAACTTTCCAAATATGGGAATTATATTCAAGTCTAGGCCTAATGTGGGATTTGTAGATCAGCGCTAAGTCAAGTAGGGTGAAATATTTTTTACATCTATGTAGAAAACCCAAGCATTCCATAGCACTTTTGGCGATTGCAAAGATATGATCAGTCCAGTCCAACTAAGATTGGTGGATATCTGAATACCCAAGATGCTTAGGGAGGTCGAATTGTGTATATTCACTCCAGCGACTGAAATGGGTTGGGGGTGAACTGGACCTTTTTTTTAGGGACAATAAACAGCATTGAGTTTTAGATTTGCTCTGCCCCAAGCGATTACCATCGAGATGTCGTTGTTTAATGATCTAAACATGCGTTCTCGATTGACTTCTGTGGAATTTCCACGCGAATTCATTACAGAATCAAATGAGTACCATTTTTGAATCTGTCTACCCACGGGAGATCACGTAGAGCAAAGCGAATGAACCTACGCTGGACAGATTCAATTCTGTTAATGTGGGTTGTTTGCGTAGGTGACCATACCTGGCTGGCATATTTAAGGAGAGGTCTAACGAAGGAACTATATAGAGAGATTTGGAAACATAAGGATTGGAGAACTCTAGACCAGCGCTTCGTTGGTGTCTAACGTTGTCTAACGTTGACTGTAGGGAGGCAATATAACAGGATTGTTCTGTGGAAGGCTACAAAGCGCAAATGTAAGAACCTACGTTACATCGCTTCGAAGAAACTAATATGAACCAAATAAAGTGGTGACCAGACCGCGGAAGCGTACTCTAAAATCGGTCTAACTAAAAAGCTATAAAGAGTCTTGGTAACAAAACAATCATCAAACTCACGAGACCATTTCTTTCGTAGCCCAAAACCAAATATCTACGCTGATAGTTGTTCCCGATCTTATATTCGATATTGTTCAATCATTTTTCAGTTTTAATTTTAGTTAGTTGTCTTCGACGTTTACGTTAAAATCACCGCTCAGTATAATTGGTTTTTTATCCCAACTTTTGTTCCATAAAGCTGCATCTGTTGCAGATTCTCTGTCCCACCATATTCTTCATGGAAAGGCCTCCACTCATTGTATTTAACATCGATATTACGGAACATCGATGTTTTGAGTTCGATTATTATTTATCATCGATGTTTAGTCGTCGATGTTGACATCGATGTCAATATCGATGTTATGTCAACATCGCTCATCCCTAAATTGGGTTACGATGAATTGATTTACGATTAATTGATTTAGGTTGAACTTAGTTACGACGAATTGCTCTTACAATGCCTTGAATCGACCATTGCGAAAAGGGCTCATGTCTGGAAAACCGAATTTTTCAGGAGAATCAAAAAACTGATTAACATCAAAAGTAATGCAGATAGAAACTCGTATTTTGACATGCAATTCTTATTAATCATTCTAATTAATTCTCCGAAAAATTCGCGAAGAATCGATGGGCCTATAAATTTTGAATTAGTTTTCACCAAATAAAAAAATGTCTGAAAATCCGAGAAGAGCCTTTTTCGAAATGACCGATTCAATTGTTTACGATGAATTGTTTGCGACGAATTGTTATCTTTGCAACAATTGCATATTTAAAAGGGGAAAAAATGGAATTAATAGGTCAACCAGTTTATAGTCCAGACTTAGCACCCTGCGACTACTTCTTATTCCCGATTATCAAGGACAAATTACGAGGAAAGCGGTTTAACACAGCAGAAGAAGCAGTCGATGAGTATAGAAAACTTATATCTGAGGTACCTCCAAAAGAATGGCAAAAATGCATTAAATTCAATGGGGAATATTTCGAAAATAAAAAAAATTATAAAAAATAATTCGTTTTTTATTTTAAGCTCAAGACTTTCAGTATTACCCTAGTATTTAATGTTCAAAGAAGGAGAAAGAGAAAGAAGCAATATTAGAAAAAGAATAAGAACTATAAAAAGTTCGAAAACTAAAAACTATACATATGAAAGGAATGAGTTTGCATAAGCATAATCATTCTATTCAATTTGCAAAATTAGAAGTACCTCTAGAACTTCAGATTATTGACATTTTCCCCGTCATTTAACACGAAGATGGGTCTTTTTAACCGACTTCCCAAAAACAAAGAGGTTCTAAGTTCGACGTGTATTTTTTTTATGTCTGACCAGGCATAACTTCGTAACGCATTGACTGATTTTGATGATTCTTTTTTTGTTCGGTAGAGTATGTTTGCCGATTGGTACCATGTTAAAAAAAATTTGGTGGGGTTCGGGTGGGGAGTGTTGTGGTGGTGTGGTGAGGTGGCGCTAGGGCGTGAAACCTACCTAACGCGAGGACCGATTTTGATTGTTCTTTTTTTGTTGTACAGAGTATGGTCCCCCATTGCTAATAGGAGAAAAAAAATGTGGCCTAGGGTGTGGGGACAGGGAAGCGTAGCCAAACTTTGAAACGCGTGGACCGATTTGGATAATTGGACTGCGTTATGTAACAACAAATTAAGCGCCACTTAGGGTAAAGTGAGATAATGAGTTTCGCTGTGCGTACAATTTTTATGTTAAGAATATGATTTTTACCCTAAAGGTAAAGATGTGTATATAGTTTAGAGTACCAGTTATGAAAATATTACGATGCATAATAAACTTTTCAAATTATAGGCTTTTTTCCGCTTAATTCGTTAATGTATTAAAGCTATATTCAGACTAATTTCATTTATCAATAATGTACTATGCGACGATTATGTCGTTTGATACTTTAATGTAATCTTCAGGTGAAATAAGTCGCACAATAAGATTAAATCTATATAATATCAATACAAAGCGATAAATTGGCGCTTCATTCTCAATCGAGTGAAAGATCGCACGAGTGGTGATAAGCATTTACAAATTAAACGCCGTTTTAGGCGATAAATTTGATAATGTTTTAAAAGCCATTGAAACAAGAAAAATTAAATAGATTATCTAAAACTTACTTGCGTTTAATTCGTTTATGCAATTTGGAATCTTGTTTGTGTATTTTGTAACAGTAACTTTAGCGCATAATTCTTTAATACGTAACGAATACATGAACAGGTTCTAACAAATCTTGACTTGTCGCTTGATTCAACCCCTCATTATTAGGTACTAGAAGTGATTTTTGAATACGAATTTGGCTAAAAATGAACTAATGGGGTTGGGGGGTAGGGGTGGAACCTAAATTTGTAACACGTGGACCGACTTGGATGGTTCTTTTGCTCCTGGATAGAATATGATCCCCTATTAGGTTAGGTTAGGTTAGGGTGGCGGCTATCAGCCCTACAGCCGATCAGCCTCACATAGACCTATAAATGGTCCGTTGTGCTACCACATCCGTGGAACCGTGCCTGATTGCCGGGTTTAACTAAAACCAGCCGCAGCTGTTAATAAACCTTAATAGCTGCTTCAGCCCGATGCCGGCTATATCGCCCATGCCATCTAAGAAGTACACGCCCATTGCATTGTACCTTCTTTTTGCTAGGCCCGGGCATTCGCAGAGTAAGTGCTCCGGCAGAAGTCATTTGTGGGAACGCGCAGACGTTCTGCATGTCTACCGAAAAGACAGTGGCCAGTAATAACTGCCACAATGTTTCGGAGGTTTATCCGGCTTCCGTTTAGCAGGAACGCGGTTTTTCTCAAATCCCATTCAGGCCACATCTGCCTTGATAGTCTGCATGTGGTTAAGTTACTCCATCTCTGTTTAGCGAGCTGAGTAGCCTTAAGGTCAATCTCTCTCTTTACTGATTCTAGCGGCCAGCCAATCGATCTGTCAATAGAGGAATCATCCAGTTGTGATCCCTCCTTTGCCAGCTCATCAGCTGCCTCATTTCCTTGAACACCACTGTGACCAGGGACCCAGCAGAGAGTTACCTTGTGTCTCGCCCCTAACGTCCGGAGACCCGCCAGACACCTGCCGACCAGCTGTGACCTGACTAAGTTTGAGTCCAGCGCCTTGATAGCTGCTTGGCTGTCAATGTACAAGTATATCTCGCTACCCATTGGTAGGTTTGGGCGCCCGTGTATTAGTGTTACCGCCCTTTCTATGGCCAAGATCTCCGCTTGCAATACACTGCAGTGGTCCGGTAACCGGTACCTACTGCATATGCCTAGGCAGTACGAGAAGACCGCTGTTCCCACCCCGTCCTCCGACTTAGACCCATCCGTGAACACCGATATTTCTACACCTGTGGCATCCCCCCACTCTGCCCACTCCTCTCTAGTTGGGATCCTTGTGGAGAAGCCCTTCCCAAAACTAAGTTGTGGGGTGGTGTAGTCGGTGCTCACCTGCAGATAGCCCCCCGGATAGGTCCTTAGTATACTGCTATGGCCGTTATCAGAGCTCTTCCAGCACTTGGACTCTTTCAGTCTTACAGCACTGCGTGCAGCTATACTTTTACCGTGGACGTCGAGCGGTAGGAGATGGAGCATAGTCTCCATTGCAGCCGTTGGCGTTGAGCTTATAGCTCCGGAGATGCCCAAGCAGGCAGCTCTTTGAATCTTGATTGTTTTCTTTAGATTGCTCTCCTTCTGTAGAGCAGTCCACCAGACTATTATGCCATATGTAAGAATAGGTCTTACTATGGAGGTATACATCCAGTAGACAGTACGAGGGCTTAGACCCCATTTCTTGCCAAACATCCTCTTGCAGGCATAGAACGCTATTGATCCCCTATAGCTAATAGGAGAATAATTTGGTCCTAAGGTGTGGGGTGAGGGAGGGGGAGAGGTAGTCTAACTTCGTAACGCGTAGACCGATTTCGATGATTCTTTTTTTGTTGGGTAGAATATGTTTCCTCATTGATATTACGAGAAAAAAAAATTTTAGTGGGATGGGGATGGGTGTAGGTTGTTGAAGCTAATTTTTTAACGCATGGACCCATTTGGATGGTCCTTTTTTTGTTGTACAGAGTAGAAGACAGTAAAAAGTGAGAAATAAAATGGTTTTTAAAAAAACATTGAACCGACTTCACAAAAAAGCTAAAAATGACTCCGTGAGCTGACACGTTCTGGAAGTTTTATATATTATCTTCAATTGTGATTGGGTAGTTGTTTTCTTTGTTTAATGTGCACCGACTTCAAAATGTCGTAATGAGTGAGCTGCGTAATGTTTCTATCTGACAATAGTATACACGTTTACCGCTTGTATACACGCTTTGTATTTTCCTTTAAAATGAGATACGGAAATTTTAGCAGACATGAAATTTATTAACATATGTATATGATGAAAACGAGAATACTATTTTACAAAGACGAAAAGAGTTTGAGTCTAACATTGATATTCAAAAAACTATTGATATATCCCGACAGCTATGTCATCAAGATGATCAATTGAATGATGACGAGTAAGAAATTCAAGACGTCGCTACAAGATTTCCCCAGCCAAATCCTTTTCAAGACTTATATATAAAAACCCAAATTCTGCACTTAATGAAGATTTACGTATCGCTACAGTTTGGGAGCAATTACTAAAAGAAGAGAAAATATTATGAACCTTGGTCAATTTTGTGACCTCGTGAGAAGTGCTAATGAAAAGCAAAAAAAATTTACTTTTGCACGTCATCCATCACATTTTATATAACGAGAAATCGCCTTTACAAATATTGTTTACTGGGCCAGCTGGCTGCGGAAAAACGTTCGTAATTAAATTGATAATGGAAATATATAATCGATTCTCAAATACTGACGGCTTCTGCAATGCATACATTACGTGTGCTTCCACTGGCAAAGCTGCAGTAGCCATTGACGGAACTACAGTTCATACAGCACTAAAAATATCATTATCTTAACTACTTCCTTTGTCAATGGAAACGGCACAACAGTATCGATGTTTATTTAAACTAGTGGGGTGGGTCCAGATTCTGGGTGTCGCATCATTGGTGCGACCCTTGAGGTTCACACGAACAACTTCCCAGTTAATAACAATTTTCAATTGTTATTAACAATATTCAATTATTATTAACAATATTTAATTGTTAATAGCGATAAATTTCATGATCATAGTACAAACGAGTTAGTGAAAACTCAATAAAATGCATACTATTCGATTAATCGTTTTATTTATAATTAATATCAACTATTTTTGTTTTTTTTTATCATTTTTTTAATATTACAAAAAACTATAAAAGTTCTGGATTTTTTTTTAAAGTATCGAGTTGTATCAGAACTTGTATCAGAACCAATTAGACCAGATGAATCTTTTTAAAAAAAAAACTTTCGCCCACTTTTATCTCATTTAAAAATACTTAAAAAATTGATATTTAAAATTCATAAATAAATAAATTAATGAATTTAATTTATCATGACAATTTCGTTGTAATTAGATGCAAAAAAATTTTAAAAAAATTATTCCGTTATAGGACTATTTTTTAATGAAAACCAAATAAATGCACTCCGTTTGGAATTCATTTGTTATTAATAATTTTGGTTATAAATAATTTATAATTGATATAAACAATTCTTAATTGTTATAGAACATTTTTAATTGATATAAACAAAGTTTATTCATAAAAAAAATTTGTGTGGTAACAAACATTTCAATTGTTTATAAGAATTTTCAATTGCTATGAACAATCTTCAATTTTGTATTCAATTTCCAATTTTCATAATCAATTTTCAACCAGGTAAAACCATTTTTATGATTATAAATTTATTATTGTTATAAACAATTATTTATTGTTATAAACAATTTTTCATCATTATAAACAATTTCTGTTCATAATAAATTGTTATTATCCGACTTTTTGATGTCCCGATCGTCATCAGAACAAATTATATCGAAGAAATCCTTTTCAAAAAAGTCTAAAATCAACTTTTTTTTCAGTTTTTTTGTTTAAACAAAAAAACGGCTGAACCGAAATTGATTAAATTTCTTTCAGCTCTTATTGACAATAATACGCTTCGAATGGCACCATAGCGAAGTCGGTATCATTTTTTGTTCGCGAGATTTCGTTGTCGAAAAAAGTGGGTCCGAACGTACGTACGTACGTACGTACGTACGTACACACACACACACACACACACACACACATACATGTGTTCAAAAACATGCGTAAAACACTATGGTGACTTTAAAATGTAAAAAAAATTTAAAACTAAAAATTTTGAAAATCGGGCCAATTACAATAACTTCCTATATGTGGGAAGTTAAAAATAAGTTAAAGTATTACTAGTTGACGAAATTAGTATGATTGGCGCTGAACTCTTAAATCAAATTGATTTAAGGTTAAAGCAATTAACTGGATATTTCGACAGTGATTTTGGAGGACTAGACATCATTCTTATTGGAGACTTGCGACAATTACCTCCTGTCAGAGCTATTCCAATTTACAAACAGCCAAAACAACGAATGGTCACAGAAATTATAAAATTTTTACAAAGTAATTTACTTAAGTATATACAGCCACGAAGGTTCAAGGATTTTAGAAGACAATTTAAACGAACTTCCAATGCTTTTAGCAGGCGTTTTTAATGTTAATTTTGCAACAAACGATTCAGTCCCTTTGACATTATTCCTTGAGCAGCCATTTGACTTGAAAATCAATAATAAATGAACTGAATCAACAACTAGATATGGAACAACAATCGACGCTGTATTTTCAAGATATCTCGATAATATGATGTCCACTACTTTTGTTACATACTTTAGTTATCATTGACCAATCGTTTCTTTAATACCGTCCAATACACATTCAACAGCTACCATTACAGAAATCATAGAAGACTCGTCATATAATAATATAATAATTGTAAAACAGTCTCTCTTAAGAATAGTAACATATTTTATTTTATATAATTATTTATTTATTTTGTTTTATTTTATTTATTGCATCAACACATTGTACAGTAAGACTACATCTTTTATTTTGAACTTGTAAAATTCGAAAGTTTAAGTTCAAAATCACAATATTGTAGTAATATTAATATGTAATTCACAATGTTGAAAAAGTATTAAATAATTAGCTATATTTGCGTAACTGCATAAGTACATTCGTGATATTAATATAAATACTATATTATTAAACAATTAATAGATCCAGTAAGAAAAATCATTAAATATGAAAGAATATGAAGGAATAGTGCTTGGTAGTAGCAAAACTCACACAGAAGTGAAATATTTAAAAACTTTTTGCTTGAAACTGTCAAATGTGCCAGACCACAATGCATTTTTCAGATTAATTGGTAAGGAGTTCCAAATACTGATGGCCTGGACGAAAAATTTTCGATCACAGACCAAATAATTACTTGTAGGTGGTAATATAGTCAATGTTCTACGTGATTTATTAAACTTCAAGAAGTTATATAAATAATCAGGACACTGAAATTTTATAATTTTTGCTAAGAGAGACAGAGTCCTAAATTTAAGATATTCTTGAAATGAGCAGCCGAATAATGCACTAACAAATGGTGAAGCGTGATCATAGCGCCGAAGTCTAAATATATATCTGATAATAGAATTAAAAGCTACTAATAGTTTCCTTTCAGATATACCATCGAGTTTACTGTATACCTCACAACCATATGTCAGGATGGGCGCCAAGAGGGTTTGTGCCAACTTTAACCGTGTTTGCATAGGTGTAACATTGCTAAATGCCCAAAGTCGTCGGAGGCCGCCATAAATTTTACTAACCACAGAGTTAATATGCTCACCCCAAGTTAACCTACTATTAAATATCATACCTAAGTTTTTTGCTGAGGTGACTTGAGGGATTACTTTACCATTAATATAAACTGGAGAAAAGTTGGAACAATCAATCTTGCGCCGACTTACAACTATACATTTCGATTAACTAGCATTTAGCTTTAGTCCATTAGTTTTTGTCCATTTGGCAAGCAAATCAAGGTCACCATTGATGGAGAAAATTCCATCTTTAGATAAACCAATTGGTTTAGAGAGCAGCAATTGTGCGTCATCTGCATATAAGTGAGGCTCACAGTTTTTAATAACCTTAAATAAATCATTTATATACAAAGAAAATAATAGAGGACCAAGAACTGAACCTTGTGTGACACCCTCTGTAAGAGGCAGAAAGCTAGAGAACCTTCCATTAATGTTCACCGCTTGGAACCTATGCCCCAAATAACTGTCTATCAGGTTAGATGCATGCGTAGAGAAATTAAAATATTTAGACAGTTTTGCACACAAGCGGCGGTGATTGACCGTATCGAAAGCCTTAGAGAAGTCCAATAGTATCAGAAATGAAATATGATCCTTATTAATAGCTTGCCTAATGTCTTCTGAAACTTTAAGTAGTGCTGTTATGCAGCTATGTTTAGCACGAAATCCCGACTGGCAACCATTCAATAAACTGTAATTACCAATATGTTCAGAGATTTGAGCGGACATTATCTTTTCGGTAACTTTAGAAAAAAATGGTAAAATGCTTATGGGCCGAAAGTCACCAGAGCCATCACTTTTCGGTATAGGAGTGATCTTGGAATATTTCCACATAGAAGGAAAGTATGAGGTTGTAAAGCAAGTATTAATAATATGCGTTAAAGGTAAAACTACATATCTGACAAGAATTCTGATAAAGCGGGGGTCAATCCCGTCACAACCTATAGCATTTGATTTCAGGCTTAGAAAGGCGCCTATTACATCATTATTGGTTACATTAATAAAGCTAAATGGTGGGATTCTGTTTACAGCTGTCTCATTTGTCTGATCAACAATATACAGACAATCATCAGCACCGGGCATAACATCGTAACGCGTCGACCGATTTTGATGATTCTTTTTTTGTTGAGTAGAGTATGTTCACCGATTGGTACCATGTCAAAAAATGTACAGAGTATGATCTCCCATTGCTAATAGGAGAATAATTTGGTCCTATGGTGAAAGGTGTGGGTGGGGGGGGAGGGGTAGTTTAACTTCGTAACGCGTGGTCCGATTTCGATAATTCTTTTTCTGTTGGGTAGAGTATATTCCGTGGTTGATACTACGAGAAAACAAATGTTGCTGTGGTGGAGGTGGGAGAAGGGGGGGTGGAACCTAACTATGTAACGCCTGGATCGATTTGGATGCTTCTTTTGCTGTTGTATAGAGCGTGCTCCCCCATTGCTAATAGGAGAATAATTTGGTCCTATGGTGGTGGTAGGGGAGGGAGAGGGGTAGTAACTTCGTAACGCGTGAACCGATTTCGATGATTCCTTTTCTGTTCGGTAGAGTATGTTCCTTGATTGATACCATGAAAAAAAAAAGTTTAGTGGAATGGGGGTGGGGTAGGGGGTTAAAATAAACGTGTAACTTGTGGACCGATTTGGGTGGTTCTTTCCTCGTTGTATAGAGTAGAAGACACTAAAAAGTGTAAAATAAAATAGTTTTTTAAAAAAAAGTTGAACCGACTTTACAAAAAGCGCTGAAAAGCATAAAATAATTTTTAATTTTATATCTATTACGACATTTTGAAGTCGGCGCAAATTAAACAAATAAAACAACTACATAACCACAATTGAAAATAATACATAATACTACCTGAACGTTTCAGCTTACGGGATCATAAGAAATGACGATTAAATATTTTTGTTGCAGTTGTTTGGTTTGTTTAATTTGCACCGACTTCAAAATGTCGTAATAGATATAAAATTAAAAATTATTTTATTCTTTTCAGCGCTTTTTGTGTAGTGGGTTCAACTTTTTTTTAAAAACTATTTTCATTTACGTATACGGGTGTTGAATTCTCTTGCACTATTCCTACGTCAGCTAATGTAAGAAATTTACCATGACTGTTACTCACTTAACGTTCCTTCAATATTGAATGGGTAGATTTGAGGAATTCGTTTTTTTCAGCTGAAGTGTTAAATCGTACCAATATGGACGACTGAGCATCAGTATTAGAAGTAGGGCTAGATTTAGGTTTAATTCTAATTTATTACTAGGCTTGAGCGATTTATCCAATGCGATAGAAGTACTAAGAGTATTAAATACACTAACCAAATCTTCAGCGGGTAGACATGGTATGCCAGTAATTACTATGTCACAAGCCTTCCTGTCCCTTTCATAACTATCCAATTGTTTTTTAACAAATTGTAAATCATGTATTAATGTGACGACTTTGGAATTTGCCACAGAGAAGCGCTCTTCAATCAAATTTGTTAATTTACTTTCAAGTTGAACCATCATTTGACTAAAATCACCAACTAGCTTTGAAATTCTCTCATGAAACTCTGAAGTTATTGTTTCCAGTTTGTCTTGTACTTTGGCAACAACAACTGCAATTTCAGTTTTAACCTCACTAGAATGTGTTAGTTGTTCTGAAGAAGATGTGTTACGAGTTGTATTACGTTTACTCATTTTGTTAAGGTATGCGTATAATCACTGTACTATTTTATTGTATATGAATTATTAAAGTATATTTCAAACACTGCACTACTTCAATCTATATTTAACAAATTAATTTTCACAATTTCTTCAAGAAATGAAGTAACTTCATGCGCAAAACAGTATATTTAATTAGAAATTACTAAATCACAGTCACTCAAGCAGCATCGGTGTAACTAGCCCACAATAACCAAAGAAAGTGGCGAAACTTGTTGGAGCGATTCAGCACACGTCTACTCACTACGACAGAACACCACAATCAATATGAATATATATAATAATTATTATAATTAAAATAATAAGAAAAACAAATTGATTTTATTCATGAAACTCTCTATTCTTTATTTCACTCCATATTTCGTTATAGGTATTTATTAACTAAAATAAAAATTAAATTCCAATGTTAATATAGATGGTTCACATCTGACGGGCGTCCCGCAACGGCCTACTATTTTTTTAAAAACTATTTTATTATGGTCAACATTTCCTATAGAAGATTTTATAATTTTCGATTAAAAATGTGGCGACCTTTTTCAGATGTTGATTGGCAACAAAAGGCGACATTTCAGGTTTGGCGACATTTTTAGATGTTCCCAAACTGTTTGTTTTATTTAAAATAAGATCCTAAACAAACTTTTGAAACCCTTATACTTCCTGACGCTTCTATGCTGGTGACTTGGACAACTCGCAGTTTACACAGCGAATAACGTATAAAAGCTTTAATTGATTCCAAAATATCTATTATATGTATTACATACTAGCTGGGTTTGGCCGGCGTTGCTCGGACTTTTGGTAAGTGAATGTCGTTTTAAATTATTTTTACCTTTGAGTTCTGATGCGGCAGTAAAATATTTTTACATTAAAACAGAAGCGAAAGTGAAAATCTTTCATTGGCTAGCATTGACTGGCTTTTGTGTCGCTGCCTCTCCTACTATTACTTCTGTGTCTGTCATAATGAAATTATTAGAAAATACAAATATATGACTCACGTTTAACTTACAACAATAACCCAGTTCACTATAAAACTCGTGTTCTGCATAAAAACATATTATGATATGATAATTCTTCTATATTTTCCTCCTATCAATCACAAAATGCCTAAACAATAACAGAAATTTAATAGGAATTCTTCACATTATTAGTACGATTGATGTGAAAGTCAATTCAAAAAGTTAAGTGTCTGTCATTACTCCGAAAGATTATTTTGGCAGCAATGCCACAATAATATCCACGAACTCGGATGACCACTTAAATTTATATGTGCTATTCGACAAGTAGGAGTGTCTCTCCCGACTATTTCGAATTCTTACTTTATATTTAGACAGAATCGCAACGGCTTTATCAACTGATTGTGGGTTTCAAAATAAACCTACCGCCGACTGCGTCATAATTTTATTCTCAATTTAAACAACTGCAAAATATTGAGAAAAATGCTTTATTCATAGGAGCGCATTCTTAGAATACTGAAACTCTCCTCTCAGAACATACGGCGCGTCGCGTCAGTTGGAATTCAGCGGCTAAGAATAATATTTTCTCGATTTGCTTTTCTATTCTAATGCCCATAACCCAATTTTTGAAAATTATGTGCAGATGCGAGTACGCGACCGTTTTCAAACGACTAATAAAACGAAATTACGCAATTTTTAAGTAAAAATTGTAAGGTACTAATTTGGTCTAACATTCTAGTAATATAACAATTTATTATTATTATTAATGGGTTTTTGCTAAAATCATGCAGATCTTCGGCGGGAAAAAAGGCAATTATTTTTTTGATCGGACGAAAAGGTGCAATAAAGTATCCTAAGAGGAAAAACAAAACATGATATAGCGGAAAAGTAGAACAAAATAAAATAACGACAAAAATACAATCCGTTTACTAATCATATTTCTGTTATTAAGAATTGTTGAGATTATTTTAATGTTTTGGTATTAAAATTCCGAAGCCATAGTTACTAATGTTAAACCGTATTAACTAAGATGTGATGAAAAACTAGGAGGAATTTTTTATATCTATAATATGTATTGACGATCCGGCTGAGCAACCTAGAACCTAATGCCCCCTTCCTCTAAAATTTTTAAGATCCGTATCGATATCGATAATGTATCCCATTGTAATTTAAATATCCTCTATTTAATACCTTCTAAGTAATAAAAAATACCATCCAATTGCAAGTTGGACCTGCGCAATTAATTTTCCGTGACGTGGTTGTTATAAAATAAGGATTTTAATTAAATGAAAGAGGGAGATGACATTGTCGTGTGTCAAAGCAGATGCAGCCGTGCCAGCTATTTTATCTTTGTTTTTATATACCAGATATAGTATCAATGGTAGGTAAATAGGTAGATAGGTAAGGTGGATGTTCAACACACTTAGATCTGTTAGGTCTGTTGTGATGCCGCAGGAGCAAAGTATCACAGAACCCCTTCCGAAAACCATCTGGAACTGTCAATTAATCGCCAGAGATCTCTTACATTAAGCCTCTGGAGATCACACAGACTATCCAAGAAATAGGCAGCCGTGAGTCCAAAGGCAGTATATAAGCAAAGTACGTGAGATATACTCTTGTTCTCCTCCTCGTCCCTGGAGCTTCTACAGAAGTCACTTAAGAAGAGTTCCAATCTGTTCGCGTATATACCAATAGAGCAGTAACCAGTGATCACCCCTATGACTACGCATAGGTTCGTTCTGTCCATCGAAACGCTTGGAGTGCTTAAGATTCAATTTAGTTCAGATCTGTCTAGTCATATGGTACATCTTGCCAGCTGTCCATCTATGGATTGCTTAGTTAGTTGCCGCCGTGTTAAGCAGCAGCTTACAGTTGCTAGAAGTCGACCTAAAGAAACTTTATCCTATTGTGTCACTAGTGTAGTGCCATATCTAGCAAGCTCATCTACCCCGCAATTTCCTGAAATGTCACTATGCCCTGGAACCAGTCAATGAGATAGATTCTAAGGATCAAATATCCTTTTCAGGTATGTTGTTAACTTTCAGCCTATCCAGGGCTTCTGGAATGGCCATTAGTTCGGCTTAGAGCACAAGTGGTCCGAGAGGCGGAAGGATAGTTTATAACTATCCTTGCAGATCTGAACGGCCCGCTTCAAGGAGAGCCACCAGATAATCACGCCATGCAGTAGGATAGGCTTTATGACTGCCACATAGAGCGAATGGGTTATATTAAGGTGGAAATCCTATTCCCATTTCTTACAAGAGTACAGAATGATCGGTTTCCAGTTTGATTTGTTATCCAGTATGATATCCTGATACTTTGCTTCATCTATCAAACCCAGACGGGTACGGTTTAGGAACGGAGGGTCAACATAATGTCTCTTTCCTAGTGAAAATGACTGGCTTTGTTTTGTACTGTTAACCGCTTACCCGCACCAGATCTCCCATCTAGAGAGTCGAGTAATTCCACTTTATGTGAAATTCCTGAATAGAGATACTCTCCATAGATAAATATAGCGTTGTCGTCCGCATAGGTAATCACATCGCAGCCTTCCCCTTCCAGGATAAAAAGTAGTTCGTTGTTCACCAGATTCCAATGAAGAGGTGACAAGACGCCACCTTGCGGTATGCCTGTACTCATAGTCCTAGCAGCATTAGCCTCTCCCAGCCTTGTGCTGATATTCTTGCCTGGAAAATTGGTTTTCACTTTCAAGAGCCTAAAATCTCGATCAAGTCCAAGTACCATCGGGTTTTAGCAAATATACTTGGGTTAGTCGATAAAATCTTCCTAAGTCTGGAAGCCTCAGAGGTTTCCGAAATTGTATCGCCTTACATTATCCAGGAATTCCTTTTAGCCTTACTTTATAGAACTCCTACATGTGAGTATTTATATTGGCCTTTGCCAGATTAAAGCGCCCAAAGTTGCGGAGTCCACCATGGTAGTTTCTGTTTTCCCCTGGGTTTTTTATGTGACGAGGAGTGTACCATGGCTCCATTAAGGGTCCTGGAAAATTTAACCACAAACTCCCCTTGATCTTCTTTGTTGTTCTAAGGTCTAGTTGGGTCTGAGAATAGTTATGCCTCAACAAAAGTCCTATACTTATCCTAATCAGTCTTCCTATAGTTCCTGAAAAATGGTAGTTTTGAGGAACGATCGTCTAGATCGAATTGAATATATACATACATAGAAGCAGTTTAGTAGTTAAAAGAAAATCAAAGAGTAACTCACCTCGCCTGTTGATGTCAAAACTGCCCCATGTGTATATCTATAATAGGGTTTATTTCACGGCTTCCTGCCTCGACAACTAGATTACGTACAGTGTGCGATGGTGAACGTCTTTCGAGATCATATATCAGGTAAGCGGAGATCAACCAGCAACGCTTAATACATTTTTCACGATAATACAGAACCTTGACTTACCGTTCCCTCACGTATAGAAGCTCGAATATCCTAGTAGTGATAGTCTAGAAACCCGTCCTCATATGACCCACAACTCTTAGACAAAGACAGTCTCTTCTCCATCTTTAGTCATACGGAGAAGAAGAGAAGCAGATGCTGCTTTGGAGTGGTTCACATTAATTTGAATCAACCGCAGCACAAGCAAAATTTCATACTCTTCCAGAGAAGCATTTAGGAGCATGCACGAGAGCTCCGTCTCATACTGAACGTCTTTCTTTAGACCCTGTGCAGGTTGATCCTTTATGTCAGACGAGTATTAATGACTACTAGAAACAAAACTTAGGGCCAATTTACTCTATAACTTCCTTCGCTTATCGGTGCTGATACCCTCTTTGGGCAGAGGTTAAGTTAGCTTAGGTTTAGGTGTTGGCTATCGGAAAGCCCATCAGCCTCACATAGACCTAAGAAAAGTCCGTTGTTTTTCGACATCCGACAGGATTAGATTGCATTGATTAAACAAAGTTTTAAGAAAGAGAAATAAACTTATTGGTTAATTCCATGAGAGCATTGACTCATTAGAGCATCGATGGTATATTGGTTTGTCTTACTCTTTTCTCACTCTTTCCACGGCCATTGCTTTAACGAAATTACTATCTGGATTCCTCGTTAGAATACCACTATGCGCGGTACAAAAATTTTAAGTCATTCCAACCCCTATACTCTTTAAGATCAATTTTGGACGCACATTAGCACGTTAAATTTCGGAAATCTAACTGAGGCAGAAAAGCCGAATATGAAACAGTTTACCATCATTCTTATTCAACTACTTAATCCATCTCCCTTACCCCAAATTTCTTTCTTTCCAAGGCTGTTCTATAGCTTCATAGGATATAAGAAAGCCTGAATTTTCTGAATTTCAAACAAGTTTTTCGATGCGGGTAAAAAAGACTAGCAGCTATTTTAAAACAAGTTTAAATTAAAATAAACAGTAAACAGCGTTCAGATTCGTTCTAATTTGTACATTTTTGTTTCTTGCCCACAACATTAAAAATAATTTTTTTTACAATTTTTCCAAAATTGCGATGAAACTCTGGAATAGCCTGTGTATAAAATTACAGTCCACCCGAAAAATTATAGAGGTATCTATCTGATATTCTTAGCGACGCTCAAACTATAAAATGTGTCACTGAACGCGAATTATGGGTCAGTAACCATTTATTTTTCAAAATGATAGATCCAATATGGCGTCAAATACATATTAACATACCTAATAGTGCAAAATATCGCAACAATTTGTGTTCACTTCATGTATTTTGCAGTCGCTGAACTTAAGTCCTTGGGTAGTTTTCATTTTTCAAAATTTTCGAATCACCACTTTCGAATTTAATCGGGAACTTATTCTACTAATTGAAGTAAACTACCATACATTATTGAAATAGATCAGACTTCTCAAAAGTTTTATTTTTTTCTTCTCTGCTATATTATAGTTTTTTTTTATTTGCAAAAATTAATTAATAATTAATTAATTAATTAAAAATATTAAGACCCTTTATTTAGTTTTTTATCATCTCTTCATAGTAAAATTTTATGCGATTTGTGTATTATTTCTATTTTACAATATTATATGTATTGCAAAATAATGTCAAAATGTTATTGATGATAGTTATATTGATAGTGATAAAGGGTATATTGAAGTTTATAACAAATAATAATAAGGATAGTGACGTATGTATGATTCTAAAATAGAAAAATTCGAAAATCTGCCTAAATATAAATAAAATAAATATGAAAAAACCTTTGATTCTATTTTCCTGAATTTGCAAATATTGATACATGACGACATAAAAAAAAGTAGAAGAAAAGTATTCTGTTGAAATGTTTGAGTCATTCTTTCTAGGAAATTTAAAAATCACATTTTGGAAGCGTCACTAGAAAATGGTTTAGAGAAAGATTTCGAAAACTTTTATAATTATATATATTATATATTATTTTATTATGATTTTTTCTATAACCAATTCCAGGAAGTCTTTTGACTTTTCAAAATATGAAAGCTACGTTTATAGGTACTATCTTTCTTTGTCGTGATAGAACTTTCGATAGGTAAGACTCTCACCTGTCAAATTAACTATGACACGTCTTTTTGACATTTCTGCTCAGTAAGAATGCCCAACTTATTACTGGAACGCCTTACACTCGAAAAACTCTTGCAAATTGTGGAAATTTCTTTGTTAAAATCAGTGTTCTGTATTTCGATCCAGTTTTTTATAACAAAATGTGGTGTAAAAAAGTTATCGGAATTTGTTGAATTTTTTAATGATTGTTTATACATTTATTACAATTTTGCTGTTATATTTGTTGATGTTGTTTTTTATGATGTACCCAAAGCCTAGGGGACAGCCCTATGATGCGTTAGCATGACTTTGCCTGTAAGCGCAAGGGGAATAAGGAAACTTAATTGACTTGTTTTTTCTTTGCATTCCTCTGAGTTAGACAACAGCCCAGAGACGGAGTGGATTTTTTAAGTTTTATTTTAAAAACTCACAACGGAGGCTCGAACCGTGGAACCATGGCGTATTGATCGTGCCGCTTCTCCATCGATCCAACTCCGATATGCTGCAGGAACAACGTTACCTGCGAGCGAAGTCTTTTTCAGATAAATTAAATTCATTTAAGACAATTTTATAGTGTAATAATAGGAAATTTAAGGTGGGGAAAGGATTCTTTTATTTATATTTTTATCGATAAATATACTAATAGTCCTCCCCAAATATTATGTAAAAGGCAAATTTCAATTTTGAAGCGACGGCTAATTCCAACGGAGAAATATTATAATTACCCCCCTTTAAGAACCCCCACAACTCCAAGTCAATAGGAGGTGGCGATGTTTTCTAGAAAATTACCCACGAATTAAAAAAGCCCAACTGTTGAAGCTACGAAGTTAGCTTCAACAGTTAAAAATTTCAGTGATAAAGATGTCAGCACTTTAATTGTTATTTCAAAAAGTAAGGTATTGAGTTTTGAAAAAAAGTTATATCTGTCGACGAGAGCAAATTTATCTTGATGAAAAGTGATAGGAAACTGGAAAGAGAGAGGAAAGCCAAATACTGAATCAAGGAAAAAAACCATCAATATTACACTGAAATATGGCGGACAGAGCACTACTCGGGTTTGCAATGATGTAGGAAATCTTATATTCTTAAATACTGCTTTAAACAAATATGTGAACATTTTAAAGAGTAATTTAGGACAGTCAGCTCAAAAATTAAATAAATAAAAAAAAACTCTAAGTAAAAAGCTTAACAGAATAGAACAGAAGGAGAACAAAGAATATCACACAAAATATTAAGTATAACGTATTTATAAAATTGTTATTAAATAATGATATTTCCCAAAACTTTTTCACTATCTTATTTGGCGTTAAACATTTTAATGTTTTATTTAGTGCGAAAATATATGAATTTGTTTTATCTTATTACGGTGCATACTTACACTAGATTATCTTACAATAAATTAATAAATGTAGTAAATACAGAAAAAAAATTTCTTCTTGCCTACTTTGAATAAACAGACAATTTTCGTAAAACTTAAATTAATAAATGTAGTAAATACAGAAAAAAAAATTTCTTCTTCCCTACTTTGAATAAACAGACAATTTTCGTAAACTTTTCCACACGACTGTAACTGGTATTCGCAGAGCACATTTGCCGGATGTAATTTTCAAGAAATGTGTAGTTTCATTCTTTTGTATACTATAAAAAAATATCATTCGAACAATATTTGCTTTCTTTATTTCAATTTAGATTTTATCCCGCATAAAAAACACCTTTTATATATTCCTTAATTCATTTAAGATATTAAAATCGTAAAAATAAAACTCATGTAGAACATTATTTTTTTGGTTTATACACTCCTCTTTGTTACGACACCGTAAAATAAAAAACTTTAATTTTCATTACGTTGACGTTACTTCTTATCTCTAAAAATTGAAGCAAATGTAAATAACAGCTTGAAATATAACACTTACCTATTGTAGAGTAGTCGTAAACTTGTTATTATTGTTTTTACATTTTTAATAATAACTCTTTTATCACTTTTACAGAGCCAAATGCCAAGAAGGATTTTATTAATTCATTCGAGGTGCAGCAAGCTTTGTTTGAGGATCTTCATAAACTAGCTCAAGATACCCAATTACTAAAAGTATATTAAATCGGAAGAGTTATGGACAAGTTTTTGAAAGTTATTACTTTTAGAGTGCACCGGCTGAGTGGGATGGAAGCATGATTAACGTGTTAAGAAATCATAGGGATGCAATCAACTCTTTTATAAACAACGACAAAACAAAAGAGGAATTGGAGAAATTTGAAAATCCATGGACGTTTTGGAATTCAATGTTTTATTGCGGCACTATTTATACCACAATTGGTAAGTTATAGACTTTTTTTATTTTAAGATTAAAAACCGCATTACATTACAACACAAAAGAAATCGAATTAACTCCCGACAGGGAGAATGCGAGCTCCCTTATGGGAATTAATACATAGTTCCTAGTCGCGTTTTTTATTTTAAATTTGCAATTCGTTATTGACGTTAAGAAATTAAAGCTTGCACGTTTTCAAATCTAATGAATATCATTTTATTAAAATTTAAAAACAAAATTATCATCGTGACCTGATTCTACTACCTATACATTGTTAGTAAGTCAGTTCGGACCACATTACCCGCCAGGATTAACATTGATGGGTTTGTGCTTTCGGGATAACTTACTGTATAATGTAGATTTAGTTAAAGAACAATTCATACCAATATTTGTCCATCATAATTAGTGAGGCAGCAGTTGAAATTTCTAAGTAATCGAGCACATACACAACTGGTTACGTCAAATATAATTTTAATATCAAAGTGTGCCAATATATAACAAATAAGTTTAATCCCGGATCTCTCACTAGTTCATGTAACCCCTTGTGGGGCTTGGGCAGGGAGCAAAAGTTCACCCGATTCGAGGCAACGACTGCAAGTCGACCTACAATTTAAAGTGGATTCCGAGCCACTAGAATTTTCTCTGAAACCCGCATGGACGCCACCGGTGGGATTCTAACCTGGGATCTTCGGATTGGTAGGCCGACGACTTAGCCCAAGAGCAAACAACTTTAATCCAAAAGCAAATAAAGTTAATCCATATAACTTTAACCCAGGAGCAAATAAGTTTAATTATTTGACAAGTATATTTAAACCAACCGCAAATATATTTAAACCTTTACCAAATAACCCGAGTAGAAAATGGAATACGACAAGAATTCTCCACTGATCCGGTTTGCCGAATTTCAAATACGGCCTAGATTAGAAAAGCCGTATCAGGCCCACATAAAAATTGTAACGCCTTAACAGATACGGGTCTAATGAGGTAATAAAATCCGGCCAGTATCATAAAAACATTATCTCCAGTCCTTATTTTGAATGTTATCCAGCCTTCCTCGCAAATATTACCTCCAACCCATATATTAAAAATGAACGAAGATTTCTTCAGTTCCAAATATTTTTTTTACAAACAAAAACCAATAAGGTAGATAATATTATTCGTCCTCATTGTCTGATGAAAGATTAGCAATGGGATCTTTTTTCCATATTCTCGGTCACCTTCTCAATCGTTAGTTTTCACATTTTAATGTTTAATTAATAATTTGTTTAAGCTTCCTTAACTATTTTAGTTTCAAATTAATTAAATTTTGTCCGCACATCTTGAATATTTCACAGTAACTAAACCACACTTTGAATAAAGTCGAACTGACACCACTAATGACTTCATTTTTGGATATTAAAAAAAAAATTTTTTGGGAAAAATAGTTCCACCATTTAATTTCTTTTAAATTTTTTTCTAAAAATAGTCAATAGTGCATAGATAATGCTTGCCATGTTTCATAATGGGCGTAGAAGTCGTTTAGGAGCTAGACCAGTTACAGTTGCGAAGCGTAGCGGCCGGCGCCCCACGGTGTGAATTTTTGTATGGAGTCAGAATATTTTGCGAAGCTTTATTGATGTAAATTATACGCTTCGAAACTGTCACTTGTCTAGCTCCTAAACGACTTCTACGCCCATTATGAAACATGGCAAGCATTATCTAAATTTTGTATTTAGCAATGTTGGTTCTCAAAAAACCACAAAATAGTCCTATAATTTTATTGGAATGATAACATACAGTTTTAACAAATTAAACAGAATTCAACTTTGGAAATAGGTTTTACGGTTTATATCTGGTGACGAAATCAGACCCGGTTCAGACGGGATCAGTTAAAATATGGAATTACATATTACGGTTCATATCCGGCTATTAAAGCAGTCCCGAATCCGTAAAAAGTGGCACGCCATCAAAGCGGCTAAAACCAGGCATTCCACATCCGGTCCTGATAAGCACATCGGCAGGGCTCCAACTTTGGAGCATTTTGCCATTTTCTTGGGATCAATAGCAATTCTTAAAGAACTTTATAATTTCAGGTTGAACTTCTTTCTTGTATGTGTGGTTACCGCGCTATATACAAGCTGCTAATTAAACAAACGTCGTGGCCGTCGCAAGAACTGATCACCGACGACATTGTTTCAAAAAAATTCAACTCTGTGCGAGGTAGCATCTTTAATTGACGAAAGCCACTTTGAACCAGTCTATCACAAGAAAATTTGCATTCTTGACTACCAAAAATAATTTTTATAAGTACATTGCAAATTTTCATATGTGTAATATATAATGTGTAAGTGAACTAAATACTTATTTAAAAATGTTCCTGTTAGCAAACATGCTAATCCATGTTGCTAATCCACGACAACGCTCGGCCCCATACTGCACGTTTAACCAAAAATTAGAGGAAGTGAGATAGACTGTACTTGAGCACCCCCTTCCCTATAGCCCTGGCTTATCGCCCTGCGATTTCCATCAGTTTAGGCCGCTGAAAACAAGCACTCGGAGGGCAACGCATCCACGACGATGCAGGAGTGTAGACCTTCGTATGCAATTGGCTCCTATATTCATTTTACGATTGTAGTATCAAAAATCTCCTCTATATTTGATTCACTATCGTATTATTGGCTGAATTTGAAGATCGGTAAAATCTTTGGTAACTCTGTAAGCTTTTTTACCTTGAATCAAGTAATCCCTTTCAAATGCAGTTTGACCGAAAAGAAAAGTAGGATGTTGCATAATTTTTGAAGTGGAATTGTTTCTTGATGCAAGGTGTATTTTTTGAAAACTAATGCTCATAAAAAGAAGAAGTATTCTCTTACAAATAAGTACTATATTTTCTTTTAGAATCCAAAATTAAGTTTTGTCAACCAGAATATTAATTTTAGCAGCTTCTAAATAACACAAATAGCGAAAATTGGAATTTTTTCACATAGAAAATCGGGGGAAAATCTCATCTCTCATTAACCGTCGGTGCACAAAATTGTTGTAGTTTAGGAGTATATTTATTAAATTTGAAATTTTTTTATTCCCAAAAAACGGTTTTTTGTTTATGTAACAATTTGAAAATATCTTTATCTTTTACTATTAAATATTTCAACTTTACTGAATGATTCAGAATTATTATAAAAATTAAATTTCTTAATTAATAATTTATGATAATATATATATATATATATATATATATATATAGATATATATATATATATATATATATATATATATATATATATATAAATATATATATATATATATATATAAATATATATATATATATATATATATATATTTATATATTTAGAAGATATTATTAGAAGATATACGTTAAACTGTAAGACTGGTTGTTTTCATCGTAAAAAAATTTCAATTCCCATTGGGGGGTAAAGACTTTCAACTGGGAGGAGGAAGATGTACCCCCCTCGCCCATATACTTTTTTTCGTTTCTCACCTAGATCTACCAGATCCTTCATTTTTCGCACGCGCTGTGAAACACCCTCTTCAGTATTTTCGATTGTTTTTGAGTAGTTGTTTTGTTTACTTAATTTGCACTGACTCCAAAATGTAATAGATCCAAAATTAAATATTATTTTATGCTATTTAGCGCTTTTTTAACGACACATAAACTTTAAATAAAATAGTTTTTAAAAAAAAAGTTGAACCGACTTCACAAAAAGCGCTAAAAAGCATAAAATAATTTTTAATTTTATATCTATTACGCCATTTTGAAGTCGGTGCAAATCAAACAAACCAAACAACTACAACAAAAATATTTGATGGTCATTTCTTATGATCCCGTGAGCTGAAACGTTCAGCTAGTATTATGTATTATCTTTAATTGTGGTTCTGTAGTTGTTTTATTTGTTTGTCGGTTCAACTTTTTTTGGAAAAAATATTTTATTTTTCACTTTTTAGTGTCTTCTACTCTATACAACGAAGAAGGAACCATCCAAATCGGTCCACGCGTTAAAAAGTTAAGCTTAACCCCTACCCCACCTCCATTCCACTAAAAATTTGTTCTCATGGTATCAATCAAGGAACATACTCTACCGAACAGAAAAGGAATCAACGAAATCGGTCCACGCGTTGCGAAGTTAAAACCCATCCCTCTCCCCTCCGCCCCCCCCCTTCCACACCACCACCATAGGACCAAA
Organism: Leptarthrus brevirostris; assembly: GCA_964036015.1. Classification (NCBI taxonomy): domain Eukaryota; kingdom Metazoa; phylum Arthropoda; class Insecta; order Diptera; family Asilidae; genus Leptarthrus; species Leptarthrus brevirostris. Next base: position 113,390,544 of record OZ038372.1, on the reverse strand, counting down.
TTATTCTCCTATTAGCAATTTGGGATAATACTCTATACAAAACCAAAAGAACCACCACCCCCCACCCCTTAGCCACAACCCCACCAACATATTTTCCTCGTGGTATCAACCAGGGAGCATACTCTACCCAAAGAAAAAGAATTATCCAAATCTGTCCACGCGTTACGAAGTTAGACTACCAAAAATTTTTTTACATGGTACCAATCGGTGAACATACTCTACCCAACAAAAAAAGCGCCATCAAAATCGGTCGACGCGTTCGAAATTATGTCCGGTCAAACATAAAAAAAAAAAAATTATAAAAAATACACGTCGAACTTAGAACCTCTTTGTTTTTGGGAAGTCGACTAAAAAAAACCTTTTATTTGTCATTTTTTGGTGTCCTCAAATAAGCTACTCGAAAAGTTCTGCTCCTACAAAGAAATTTCAACAGTTGTTTGACTCTAAAACATGAAACCAACGTACTCTATACAGCAAGAAAGAATCATCAGTATTGTGGCACGCATTACAAAGTAAGGGGAGTGCCCTCCACGTAGTCACTCCAGGTGCAACATTTTTTATTATTTACCAATTAGGAAACGTTTTCTGAACAACAGAATCAAAATCATAAAATCAGTCTAAGCCTTACGAAGTTGGGTGCCGCCCCTCCTCCCACTCTTACCCTATGCCACAATATTCGTCATGATGCAAACAGATACACTATTCGACAATAAACGAATCAACCAACACGATGCGACGTTAGGCTCATTCCTCCATCACAACCTTCCTCTTTCTTTCTTTTGGCATGGTACCAATGAGGGGTAGAATACCCCCCCCCCCCTGCCGCCCTCCCACCTCGGGGAGCGGAAACAACTTTATAACGCGTAGGCCGATTTGGATGATTGATTTTTGTTGCTACTATTAGAAAAAATTTGGAAACTTAGATGGGGTAGGGAAGGTTAGGCTAACTTCCTAACGTGTGCACCGATTTGGCTGATTCTGTCTTTGTCGTATAGAATATGTTGATCTTTGGTACGTCCTGAATTACACGAGAGGGATTTTACCCCATGAGTGACGAAAACCTGTGTTTTTCTTGGTGAGAGAAGTGATGTAGAAAGAGGGTCATCTGTGAGTGTCAATCAGGAATCGTAGGGGTTTTGCTTTAGTTTTTCCTGATTTGCTTGTGTCCATTTTCGTAACTTCCTCATTATGGTTCGAAAAATTTTTGGTATCAGGTTGATTTAGTATTGCTTGAGCCGGTGAATACAAATTTTCAACCCTGCAAAACACTTATGAACCGGTTTTTTAACGTCAGTCAAAGCCCCTTTCGTAGCAACACTCGTGAAAGTGGGTGTAAACTGTCGCTTCTCGTAAAAGTGGGTGTAAACTGTAGGTCGATTCAGTAGGTACCTCTAAAGCTGTTGAAATTGTTTTATTCATACGAGCAGCATTTTTGGAGTAGCATATTTGAAGACACTCCAAAGTGAAAAATAAAATATTTAAAAAGCTTAAAAGCATAAAATAATTTTTAATTTTCTATCTATTACGACATTTTAAAGTCGGTGCAAAAAACAAAGAACTACCAAAACACTTCAGCTCACGAGATCATAAGTATGAAGGATTAGATGGTTTTCTTTTTGCTGTTTGTTTGTTTAATTAGCACCGACCTTAAAATGTTTTAGTAGACATAAAATTAAACATTATTTTATATTTTTTAGCAACTTTGTTAAAACATTTTGTTTGTTTCGGAAACTATTTATTTTCTTCAGAAACTGTCTGGAACTTCGTTTGATTTTTTCTGTCATTGTATATAAGACCTTCTATTAGTACGAATTATTTAAGATATAGCTTGCAAACTTCGGAGATAGATAAAGTTTTCTGGTTCTCAATTTGCTGCATATTTAACTTAAAAACAAAATATTTCTAAAATTTCACCGGGAATAAATGCGGGCAAATGTCTTCTACACATTCCTAAATTTCTAGTCAATAGCTATAGTAGTTATTGATGTAGAGGCAGTAGTAAAATCTCCCAAAGTTACGTCACTAAAATAAAACAAAATTATCTTTACAGGAACCACTATTCAAATTCTATTTTGGATTTATAAATTTCATGTAAATACAAACAATTTTATCCGTCGAACTCATGCTTCATTGGAAAACTGCCTATGAATTCAAATGTTCAGAACAAAACAAATAAATAATTCGTAAATATTTCTCTGGGGTTTCCATTCTTTCACTAAAGAAAGTAATGTCGTCTTTCTTTGCTTGCAAAGAGTACGATATCTACTGGCAGTTCCATAATGTGACCGTCTCATTTTTCTTTTTAAATGTTTATTTAAATAAATGACAAAGCGGTCTCAGTCTACAGTGGGTGGATATATGATTATTGGAACAATATATGCCCGCTTTGCAGCCTTTCATCTACAAATATCTAGGGAAATATTTTGTTTACTTAATGTTTTTCCTGAACGCTAACGACTTTACGCGGTTTATTTTAGGATGAGATGTAGACTATTTTGATTTTGACCTTAACATAAAACTGTGACCTTTATCATTTTTTATTTTGATTACAACTGACAAAGCAAGATTGTCATCAAGGTGCCATCAAGAAATTACTACGAAATGGGCCGAAAATAGTTCTCGAATTAATTTCGAATTAAAATTTCGTTGACTTAGCAATCTGATAAAGAAGATGTTGACAGTCGTCTGGTCTTATATGATATTTTTCAAGGACTTCTTAAAAAATCACATGAGTAACATTGAATGAAATATAAAGATTTGTCTAGATATGCGTACTAAGGTGATTCCGCAATATTTACAACTCCTACTCTTACCTGTGCTCAGTTTCACACAATTAGAATTTTACTTGTTCAACACAATCGTAAAGTGGGGGGCGAAATGAACACTGTCTACTTTTCATTTTCTCTATCCTTTTCTGTCTGCGTCGTTTTGGCATTGTCACTCTCGCAAATCTCAGAATTTTCTAAAAGCTAAACGTATGAACAACCTAAGGAAAATTTTAAGAATAATTCAGTTCAATAATTCTCTGCCAATGTTGTGATTTTTGAGAAATATGATGCGATCAAGAAATTTGTTTGGCTCAGTTGAAATCACTCAACTGCTCAATTCAGGAATTACTGTAAATGCCCCAATAATTATAGTAAAAGATAAAAATAGACATCAAAACAAAATTGAATTTGACTGCAATAAAAATGTAATAAGAAGGGTTTTCCGTCCAAAAAACGTCGATCTAAACGTCTAAACAGAACGGAGTAGCAGAGGATCTTTAGACCAACAGTTCTGGTCGTGCATATAGTCCGATTCTGGTCGGTGTGGAAGTTACAATTACTGTGTTACTTTTACTCAACCACACTGTACGAAGGGTAGGTTAGGTTAGGATGGTGGCTATCGAACAGGCGACCGAAACAGCCGCAGCTGATAATAAAGCTGAGAATCCGCTTTAGTCCTATGTTGTCAACATTGTCAAGTCCCCTGAAGAAGTACGAGCCTAACGCTTTGCACCTTCCCTTAGCATTTGCAGAGTAATTGCTGAATCTTTTCAAATTCTGCCTCGCCCCGACAGCTTTTGCAGAAGTCGTTGATGAGGATGCGTAAACATTCTGCGTGTCTATCAAAACGACAGTGGCCAGCTGTGACTGTCACAAATTTTGTATATCAGTGCAGACTTTACTTACTCGTTTTCCTAACCTCCCAATTAGGTCAAAGATGCCTTGATATACTGGATGTTGTCAGATTGCTCCATCTTTCCTTAGCAAGCTGAGCCTTAAGTTCAACTTCTTTTTTACTGATTCTAGAAGCCAACTGATCGATCTGTCTATACGGTAAGCAATTGCCCGGTTGGTACTGCTTGGAGGTGTAACTTACACTTGAGAATGTATAGATAATCGCCGTATCCTAGAAGACTTCAACTCTTTCGTCCATCCTCCAGCAACCGTTTAGTTCCTATAAACCGTTATTAACCGTTGTAAATTTCGAAAATTGATTTTATGTTTTTCATTACTCATTTTCACCTGCTTAATTTAAAGCAAAACTATCAGGAGCGATGGCCTTGTGCCTATTCATATACGGTGGCAGGACAAGGCAGCTTTCCCAGTAAAGACCACGAAGTGCAAACCTGACGAATTTTCACTGGGCTGCTTCAATGCAGTTAACATGTAACGTATAGAAGAGAGACCAAACAATCCAAGCAATACAAAATCCTTGCCAAATCGTTTAAACCACCTTAATAAAACTTGGGATCGCATTAGCTCTATTAACTATTTTATCGAAGTGATCCTCAAAGGAGAAACGAGGCTTTAGCCAATGGTCCAAGTCGTTGATATTCTCGAGTTTGGCAAAAGAGTTCGTTTATAGTATAGTCGAAAACCAGTTAATTGAATAAAGACGGTATAAATAAATAAATGTTGTACAATAGCTATGGTGTTATAGACAGTGTCAGAGAGAATACCCAAAATATAATTTGCTGTGCACGGTGCGCCAGTCAACAAGAAGAGAGGGAAATCCGAATGGATAAAACTTGTGGGTAAGAATTCTGGGATTAATTCTGTCAAAGGCATTGCTGAAATCAGTAAAATTCCTGTGTACCAGACTCAATGACAGAGCTGCAGAAATTTCGAAACTCAAGTTAGTTTGTTGTAAGTTATTTGCCCTTTATGAAACCATGTTAGAAACGGTTTGCGGTAAGAATAAAGGATATCAGCAAATAAGGCTTCAAACCGTTTAAAAAATCCGGCACAGGTTGCCAATAGGCCTATAATTGGTGATATCACACTTGTTACCCTTTATATGCAGAGGAATAATTACAGATATCTCCATGGATTAAGGAAGACGCCAGGTCGGACGTTGAAACCGACTGAGAAATGCTCGGTATATTTGTCTTTCAATCTTAAAGGAACAGTGAAAGAGATTGGCAACCGCAAGAGGATCAATACACCCGAGGCTTAGTGAGAAGCGTAGTAATCAGTTTAAGAGCTTATAAATTTATAAACCCGCCTAGGGTTGTCCTATAAAGCCAAGTTCACTCCAGTAGAGTACGCATTGTTTAAGGACATCGAAATCGAAATAAACTACTTACGCAAGCAAGAATAATTCAGATAATCTGCGTCTCCAAGCTTTGTTTTTCAAATTCTTTAGATGACCCCGAGCTAAGATTCTTAGAAACCGAAACACAGTGAGCAAAGCACATAGCATAAATATGCTTTACTTACTGCATTTATATAGTCATTGCTAGTCTTACAGATTCCTTTAAAGATCTTAGATGGTTTTTGTATCTGGTTCAGTAAATTTTCCTGGGCTTGGTATATTCTGTATTTTGGTAGATGGATCTTTTATAGGACCCGCTAATAACGCAGAATTCTATGAATGCTTCACTTAACACACTAGTATCCATTGCTGATTTCGTTTGTAGCCAATCAGGTTTCAACTTCTCTATTCTGCTTCTAACATTTTCATAAAATCTTAACTAATTTGCCTTTCTGAAGTTCGTGGATAACAGTAAGCAATACGTCGACAGCTGTGCACTAGAGATGGGAAAAACGAATCTTCTGAGCGAACCGGCTCTTCGGATCTGCTTCTTTTAAAAGATCCGGCTCCAAGAGTCGGTTCGAACGAGTCACTGAAAATTTTCAACTTTAGACATTTTGTCTCTAGAGCGAAGTCTGTAAGTGTTGCTTTCGGTTCAGTTGTTATTCTTAGAACTTTAAGTTCCAGGTTCTTCTGTTTTTTCATGTATTCCTTTCTTTCATTCTTTTCTTATGAGCGCTCATTCACATTAGTCAACAAGAAGAATCAAATCAAACTGATGCACATGTTGAGAAATGACTCTTCGACTATCGAGAAATGACTGTTCCGTACAAAACTGAGATCCGATTCACTTGACTCACTTTTGAGAGCCGGATCTTTGAGCCGGTGCAGATCTGAGTTACCCATCTCTACTGTGCACTGCAAATCCATCAGAACTTGTGATGAGTCTTAAGTCTAGGAGTCTAGGAATTTACCCCTATGAGAGGTTATAAACGTAAGCTCATTGTCCCTAAAAAAAGTTTAAAAAGAACTTATCTCTCCCCTCATCCTCCCATTTTGTTAAGGAGATAGACAAAAATAATAATACAAAAAAGTAGCCAAATTTTAATATCACATTCGTCTGAGAGATGACTTTGTTTATGAAATCCTGTTTCACCTGATCTCCATATTTCTTGCTGGCCCTATTAAATGACGCACTCAGTCAAAGGTTTTGAGGACAAATGTAGTTGAATACGGCGTTTGGAAGTAATTTCTTCATCGATTTTCACTGCTTATTTAAGCAGCGCTAGTGCTGTGTTCCCACTGCCTGCCTTCTTTCGCAGTGTTGCCAGGTGATTTTTTCGAAAATCCGTAGACTACGTATTCTTGAGAAGGAAAAAATTCCGTAAAAATCCGTTGGTCCGTATTGTTGTTCCATCTCGCTGAAAAGTTCGTAGACTTCGCTTTTTTCGACGAATCCCGTCGGGAAATTCGAAAGTATTTAGAAATAAAAAACACTGCAATTTAAAAAAATTTAAATGGTAAAATTATACAAAGGGCATTGCACTGAACTTAATGTAATTTTACTCCTTTCTCTCTTTTCTGACAACAACAAACCATTTGTCGCATACTACTGTGATCAAAAAATAGTAAGACTTTTCCAATTTAAACCGCGCGGGCTTATCCAAACGAGTAGTTTTTTTTTCTTAGCATTGGTAGCATTGTTACTTGACATCTGTGTCAAATTTCCTGCTAATATCTTCAGTAGTTAATGAGATACGCTTGTTTACTGGAATCTAAATAAGTGCATTTTTCGATTTTTAAATTGCGTGAAAAAGTTCAGCAAAGATGTTGCATTAAATTTTGCGTCAAAAATGGAATTTCGGCTTTCGAAACGATGGAAATGTGAAAAAGGCTTTTGGTGACAATGCACTGCCCAGAGCGAGTATTTTTGGTATAAGTTGTTCAAAGAAGGCAGAGAACGTGTTGAAGACGATGAACGTCCTGGCCGTCCTTCGACGTCTACCGATGAACACCACGTCCAGGAAATTAAGGATTTGGTGCTCAAAAATCGTCGATTGATAATAAGAGACCTTGTTGACATTACGCAAATATCGTTTGGGTCGATACAATCGATTTTGAAACACCATTTGGGCCTCAGACGCGACGCATCTCGTTTGGTTCCAAAAACACTCAATTTTTTCGAAAAAGAGCGTCATGTTATTATCTGTGAAACAATGATTGCTGACTACCAAAACGTCATCAAACGCATTATTACGGGAGACGAGACATGGATCTACGCATACGACACGGAAACCGCCCACCGCAACTATTTGGCCAAAAATTCGACTCATATCGTTCCGCAACCGCCCTATTCGCCTGATTTAGCTCCGTCTGACTTCTGGCTATTCCCGAAACTCAAGAAACCGCTGTGAGGACATCATTTTGCCTCGATTGAAGAGCTACAGACCGAATCGAAGAAGGTTTTGAAGGCCATTCCGGAAATTGACTTCAAGAACTGTTTTGAAGACTAGAAAAAACTTTGGCATGAGTGTATTGTATCCGGAGGGGATTACTTTGAGGGGGATGAAATAAATTTGGAAGAATAATAAGCCGTTTGTGTTTTATTTAAAAAGTCTTACTATTTTTTGATCATAGTAGAAAAAATGTGCGATCTAAATTGAACACGGTGTCGTAGTTCTTAAAATATTTAGTGTTTTTAAATTATCTTAGACAATAAATTTGGACTAGTCACAGTTGTGGGGGGGTGGGGGGGGGGGGCGGCAGGGAACGCCCGAGCTGGGTATCGTATTTGCAGCCTGATGCTGGTCATTAGATCAGATAACTGTAGTGTCATGGGGACTACATAGGTGATTATGCAGAATTTCAAGGCAATTGGACAAGTGTCTGTTTTAGGAAAACTTACTGATCGAATATGCTGTGTGTATGAGTACGCCACAAATACGACACTTTCCGGCGACCATAAGAAAAAGAGATTCTAAAGGTAAATTATTACAGTTATCGTATATCTGATGATTTATGTGATGAGTGTGAGGAGTCCGTAGACGAGGCTTTAAGTTACGCTAAAAGCTTGTGTGAAGAACTTTGCATTTCTATTGAACCTCCAAGGCGAATTAGAAGGAAACACATTTTTGGCGATGCAAGTAGCGATGTCAGCTGAAATTCGAGAAAGGTTCCAGCAGCGCCAGAATTTGGCCGAAAAAAACCTCGTCCAATCTCCTCAAGATATTGACAGAGAAGAATGTAAGAAAAAAGTTATCGATTCCGGCCCACTGGGTTTATTAAAGTTTATTTTTGAGTTCAACCTTGAAGTAGGGTTACCTAATATAGTTATAATGCCGAGAATATTCCTCACAGCTGGCGTAAGTAATGCCATTTGTGAGAGAAGTTTCTCTAAATTAAAACTGATTATAAATTATTTAAGATCTACATTGTCCACGTTGAGATTAACAAATTTAGCTATTTTGGCAATCGAACAAGAAATACAAATTAACATTGACGAATATATTAAAGAGTTTGCGTTGCAAAACACACGCAGAATAAAATTTTAAGAAAGACGTTTTATTTCGAATCCATTTGAAATAGTTTCAGAGATTAGTTTGCTTAATTGCGAAAATAGGGGGCGGAAAATTTTGGGTTAGCACCGGGTGGCAGAAATCCACGCTACGCCACTGCACTTGGGTGACGTAAAACTTGACAATTATAAGCCCAGTTGAAGGCTATAAACATGATATGGTACATAATTACCATGAAAAACATCCTCATTTTTAAACCCTGTAGTCAAAACAGGATTGAAGATGTAGTCGGCTTTCTGACACCTAATTGAAAATAATGAAAAATCCGTTATTTCCGTAGATTTGTTGTATAAATCCGTAGAAATTCCGTATTTCAGTCAAAATCCATTGTAAAATCCGTTAATTTTCCTGTAAATAATTCTTATTTGTTGGTTCAAATATAAAAAACTAAAGACGGCAGAGAATGATTTTATTTAATTAAATTATAGAAATAAAATTATTAATTTAAATTTCTTTAATTTAATTTAAGCTGATTCCATAAAGTTTACGACTGAGCAGAATAATAAAACCTAAGAGGTAGTAATTCATAACAATTTTCGGAGCAACACTTTTTTTACTTAATTTTATAGCTAATCGCAAATTTAGAAATTAGCCTATAATTTTTACTACGAATTTAAGTTTTATGTTTAAAATATAATGACTGAGTTCCTGCCATAATGGAATTTTGAATAATGGTTAACTTTAATAGTTCACCAGCACTTTAAATGATGCTATGGAATTGATTTGTATGGAAATTCAGGGCTATGGAATTTCTATATATGCCGATCCCAGAGCATGTTTAAAATGTGGTGTCCTTTATTGTAGTTGCTTTTGCTTGCTGAGATTTTTGATGAATTCACGAAAGCAAAAAAATTGGATTTGGCGGGTGAACTGTCATCTCTACAAAAATATTTCAATCCATCTTTTTTTCAAATTTGCATCAGGAAAATATTTGCAACAGATAAGCAATGAACGTTCGCTTTGTTTAATGGCATGACATAAAAGCAAAAATTCATGAGACCGGATATCCTGATTTGGGTCTAATTCGCTTAAGGGTAGGTTCTAGTCGAGCAATTTAAAAAAAGTAATTTTTTTGTTTGCATATTTTAAATCCTTATAGTGTCTAGAATAAACCTCTTAAACGATTTGACAAAGTTCGGAAAAATGTAAAAGTTACAGCCGATTTAGTGCGAACGCGTACCGACTGGAAATCATGCCTACGTGGTCGGCCAAAAGGCAGATGTACGCCGTATTGTTTGCTCAGCAGGTATAACAATTCTTTTATATGTTTTGTTTGGACAAAATAATGTTCCTTGAATATAATAGTCAAAATCAGTTTCACGAGGAAGAGGAAGGATTGCTCTATGGTTCAGGAATTGCTGACTAGCTGTAAGAAACAAAAATTATATTTTTTCCCACTTTTTTTTGGTCAAACTTTAAACCTTATTTTTTCCCCACTTTTTTTTTGTCAAACCTTAACGCCGTGCAGAGTTGCTGTCGAACCGTTCGCTTTAATTCTAAAGAAACGGAACTACTTAGCAAAGGCTTAAACTATGCACCAAGGGCAAGAGAGACCATGAAAAAGTTCATCGACCTAGGCGTACACATCGACGCTGCTCTGGAGGAGAAAAATGTAACGGGTAAAGTTGAGTGTGCAAAAATTTTGAAAAAATACATGGTGCATGCAAACAACGACAACACATGTGATCGTAGTTTAGTTAGCTCAATTAAAAAGAAATTAGATGAACATAATTTGATTTTAGGAAAGGCTGACAAAGGCAACACAGTTGTAGTTTTGGAAAAAGATGTGTATACCAATAAAATTAGAGATTTCATAGAAACAGCAGAAGTAGTTGCATTGCAAGCAGACCCAACACATAAATTTCAAAAAGACGTAATTAAAGTAATAAATAACTCAGGACTAGTTTTAGATAAACATGAGAGATTTGCTGCTAGGGTTAATAATCCCTCCATCCCAATTATGTACGGATTAATTAAAATACACAAAGAGAACCACCCAATTAGACCAGTATGTTCTGCTATAAATGCACCGGCACAAAAGTTATGTAAAAAACTGTCTGTGATTGTCCCTAACTTATTAAATTTTAAATCTGTTCGTGCTGTTAAAAATTCTGCTGACCTAATTGACAAAGTTAGAAACATACAGCTACCAAGTAATGCTTAATTAGTGTCGTTTGATGTTGTCAATCTTTTTCCGTCAATTCCTTTAGCCAAACTAAAAGATAATTTATACAAAGATATAGAAGACACATTACAAAATTCTGAAAAGTCATCGCGGCTAATAAGTCTTATTGATCTATGTATGGCTCAAAACTATTTTTATTTTGATGAGAAAATATATACGCAAAAGGATGGACTAGCTATGGGTAGTGCTCTTTCTCCGTTTTTGGCAGAATACTTTATGTGTAAATTCGAACATTTATTGCATATTCTGAATCGAAAATTTATTGCATATTCTGAAAGTACATGGTTTCGAAAATATCTGTGTGAAATTTCATCCAGATCGGAGCACTAGATTTCAAATGACACGCGTTCGCAGCACGCTAGTTCCATCCATAAGCACTTGGCGAGCGGCGTCCAAAAACTTTAAACGCGATTATCTCGGAATAGAGTTTTTTGAAAAATACTGTTGCGGTGAACGTGATATCTCAAAAACTTTTCAACCGATTTTCATAATTTTTTTTTAATTGTTCATATTTATAATCTCGTGTGCTTGAACAGTTCCTTTCTCATCTAAAAATTTTCGATTGTTTACAATAAATTTTTGTTTAGAATTTTGAACACCTCAAAAATCGATTTTTTTTGTCAACATGGTTTTTTTATTGGAAAAAAAATTTTTTCGGAAACCGAACCGTTCAAGTACACCAAAATACAATTTTCTTAAGTAATTTTTTTACTATTTTGATTTCAGTTAAGCGGTTCGCCTTGGAGAGTGTTCACCGCAAGCCTCTGCAAAAAAAACGCGCTTCGGGGGAGGGGCCATAACTCCCACAATTTTTAATATTTGTTTATAATTCAACTTGTTTTTTTTTTCTTCGATAGTACTACCAACAAATTATCTTTCGTTTTTTCTAATAAAATTTACATAAAACCCTTTAAAAAAATCACCAACTTAGCTCACTTTTTACCCTCAACTTTGTATATAACCCCTTAAACGGTGAACACATTAAAGATATACTTGTTTGGTATCGATACGTCGATGACGTAGTTTGTATATGGACGGGCACTTTGCGACAGTCAAATAAATTTGTTAATGACATTTTAAATAAATTGGACAATTCTTTACATATTACTGTAGAACTAGGTAATGAAAAAATTAATTTCCTTGATTTGACTATTAAAATTAATAATAATAAATTAGACTTTACAATATTTAGAAAAGAGACGTTTTCAGATGCAATAATTCCGGCGAATTCAGATCATCCGTGGAACACGAAATTAGCTGCATTCCATTCAATGTTAGACCGGTTAATAAATATTAATATGACTCAAAAAAACTTTAAAATGGAACTCAGAACAATAATTAATATTGCTGTCAATAACGGTTACAAAAAACGAATGATATTTAATTTGTTAAAAGAAAAATCAAAGAAAAGGGCTATCCTTTCTATATTCCCAAGTAAATTGTCGAATATAGAACAAAAAAATTGGCGCAAGATACCCTACGTAAACGGGGTATCAGAACATCTTAAAGATATCCTAAAAGGCCATAACGTAGAACCAGCCTTCTTTAATAATAGAAATTTAAAATCATTATTATCCAATACTAAAATTAAACCAATAAAGGATGACTGGGAAAAAAGTGGAATATACCAAATCGGCTGCGATGACTGTTCAGGTATATATATTGGCAAAACAAAAAGAAAATTAAAAACTAGGTTCTCTGAGCATATAGCTGAGCTAAAAATAATAATCCACACTCAGCTTTGGCTAAACATCTTATAAATACAGGGCACAGTACAAGTTTAAAAAATGCAAAAATTCTAATTAATTGCGATGGAGGGATTGTTATGGATAGATTTGAGGATTTTCAAATTCAAAAGCTTTGGCTAAACATCTTATAAATACAGGGCACAGTACAAGTTTAAAAAATGCAAAAATTCTAATTAATTGCGATGGAGGGATTGTTATGGATAGATTTGAGGATTTTCAAATTCAAAAGCTTTGGCTAAACATCTTATAAATACAGGGCACAGTACAAGTTTAAAAAATGCAAAAATTCTAATTAATTGCGATGGAGGGATTGTTATGGATAGATTTGAGGATTTTCAAATTCAAAAAGCTCTTAAATTAAAGAAAAACATTTTGAACGATCAACTAGATTGTATCAATTATAGCCCGTTATTAGATCCGCACACTTATTTTAAAGGTAACGTAACGTAACTTTGAAAGTCAGTCACTATCCTGATGATGCCTCGATAGGGTGAAACGCGTCGAAATTTGTTAAAATAGTTAAAATAAATTATTAAAAATTTTTGGAACTAAACAAGTGTTTTTTTATTCACTTCTTAAGTGTAAATATTAATATTTACTAATTTTTTAACCACTATGAACAACAAAAAAAGGGCAAAAATATCGGCTATTTTCTTTAAACGGTCGCCAATTTATCAAAAATCACTGAATTTTTCTAAAAATGGTCCATGGCCCCGCAAATTTATTCTACTTTGCAATTAACTTTGATTTTTGGGTTTCAAATAAAAGAGGCAGGCGGAATGCTGCACTGCGCAGCGCGTAGCATGCGCTACACGGCTACAGAAGCGCGGGGATATGTCGCAAATTTTACAATTTAAAGAATTAAAGCACATTTTTTTGTGAACTTAAGTAAATTACTAATTGCTGAAAAAGTCGAATTATACATTATTTAAAATTCATAAACCAATTTTCAGGCCGCTGGACTAGAACCTACCCTTAAATTAGAAACAAAGTAAAAGATTCTTTTATAGAAAGTAAACACCTCTCTGCCATTTGCCGAAACCTAGATCTATCATAACAAGATTCCTTAATTTCTGTCATTCCCTCAAAAAGTAGGAGTGGACTTCAAGGTACACTTTTTATATGATTATTTTAAATGCCAAGTTTTCGAATATTTCCAAGAGCAACCAAAACGTCAACTTAAGAGTGCAGACCATGCATTGCAATCATCTGTGCCTGACGTGCTAAGTCGTGGGAGAAAATGGAATATTTAAAACCATTGATGTTCAAAAACGATACCCAAATATTTTAGTGCACTTGAACTCAGCAAACTTAATTTCTGCTATTCAAAACAAAAGTGCCAAATGACGTCGCAAATTCGAGCTGCCTCGAAAATCTCACGACGCTCTTCCATTTCACCGAACATTGTCGCAAAATTTTGAAATTCTTCAGGTTTATTTTTAACATAAATTTTTGTGCGAAGTGATAATCGATTTATATGGTTGAGGAAAAATTTTGAAATAAACTAATTTGTTTCTGTCTAAGTTTGAAAAGCAATCTTTAATTCTACTAAATTTGTTAAACAGAGCTAATACTATGTCACTTGTAGAAAAGTGATGAATGTGTGTTCTAGTTAGGGGATGTTGTGAGTTTTTTCCACACCTGTGCCAAAAATAAATTTAAAAAAATATATATAGAAAAATCTAAAAGCTTTTAAAGGGTAAATAACTACAACTCATATTTTCCAACCACAAACAGTAAGAAAACACGTGCCAGTAAAATTAAAAATGTCAAACTTATCTAACACAATGAACCTTCGCAAAGGTCATGCGGGTGCAACATTTTTGAAAATGTTGGCAACTTTTCATGCCTTTGTAATTAAAGCACTTTAAAAAGTCGAATGATTCACAAGTTTTATTTCGGGATATTTCTTACTTACTTTGCCATCAGTCGACACTATCGCAATTTAGGTCTATGACATCTGAAGAAGACACAAATCATATTTGCTGTCAAGATGGAACTTTCGAGGTCTATGCGAATTTTAGGCGGTAGTTGCTACCCCCTCAAGTTTTTGTGGTCAGTGGTCAGTGAGGTAAAAAAATTGGTTTGGATAATGAGACTTTTAACGCAGCAATTTGTGGATTTCATTTGAGATTCTAAGTGATAACTTCTGACAGGAGCAATCAAGTATAAGTTACGAGTATCAATAAAAACGGAAAATGCGTACAATTTTCAACGATACTGCTCGTAAAAACATTTATACAACGAATATTCCCCATATTTTTGAATAAAAGATTTACATCGTTTATAAAATAGAAATACAAATTTAATATGGAATGCCTAGAAAAGTAACTTATGAAAACAAGCGATTAAAACTGTTGTTTCTGTTGTAAAATATAATTAAATAACATTTTGAAATTTAAGCGAAGGCCAGGTGCGGAAATAACTAACCGGTGTGTTTTAATACATAAATGAAATGGTGACTAGTGTATTCAACTCAACCTTTGAGTACAAAAGTAGTGGTAGAGAGCCTCAAAAGTTAATTTCGATAATTGGTAAAAAGTCTAATAACATTTTACGTAGGTATTATAAATAAAATATTTTAGTTGTATATCAGGTAACATAATATAAAAGAAGAACTTCACCCAATTCGATGAAAACGATTGCGTGATGGGCCAACAATTTAAGGTGGATTTCGAATCACCGACATTACTCTCCAACCACGATTGGCCTCTTACTGTAATCTATGTCAGCCGAAAACAATCATGACCACCGTCGGACGTTGGGATTCGAGCTCGCAATCCGTAATGGAAAGTTAAGGCACATTATTTTTTACTCCTACTATGACCTCAATTATCATATTATTATAGCTCAGACAGATCATTATTTTACAATTGTTTTAATTTTATCTTATTTTAAATTTTCAATGGATGCCACTACAAAATTTTTATCACAGGTTCTTACGACGGTTTTCAGTATACCTCTCACACAATCTCTCACAAAATACAATTGGACTGATAAGATACCGAAGTGTCGCATGTTTTTTTGACAATTGAATTTTCCTTCTAACTCAGGTGCACTTCTCGGCAGGAAGCAAGGCACAGTTGACCCATTCACCAGAATATAACATTATGTTAATATGTGTATGGTTAATATGTGTATGGTGTCCCAAACCAGCATGCAAAAAACATCAATAGCCAAAACTGGAATACGCATACATACAACAATCAGGAGCTCGTTTCAACGAATCCTTAGTAAATAAAATAATATATAAAATAGGCCACATATTCACGGCCCTACACTTGCGATTTATAGGCTCATGCATACCATAGTTAGACCGAGAATGAACTACATGAAGTACAGTCAATCTCCTAAAGCTATACGGGGAACTCCTAAAAGAAACCTTACTTGAGAGTGCTCGAGAACCTATATTCAAGTTTAAAAGCTGGTGAATAAATACCAAGTCAGCAATTACATGTCGTTGTTCCAAAGAGTGCATATTAAGCAATCGGAGGCAATCCACATAAGGAGGAAGCCTTAGTAGATCATTCCCCGGGAGGTCTCTTAGTCTCTCTTAACAAAGATAAAAATGAATTATGGTCTGTCGATCAGACAATGCCCTTGACCACCGCTTTACATAACCCAGGTTTCTAGAGAATGACATAACTTCATATTTTTCTAAGTTAAGCTGCAGGCCATTAGAACCACACCAATCCCTGAAGGTATTTCATTCACCCTGAATGCGAGAAGAGTCAAAAATGTTTCTAACGCAAGAGAAAATCTTCTATCGTCCGCATAGATTAGACTTTGGACTAATCAGCAGCGGACCCAGATTGGTTCCCTGTAGTACACCTGATGAAGTCTTACTGACTCTAGATGAAATGTTACGGAAAGATGCCCGATATGTTCTATCCTTTAGGTAAGAGCAAATCAAAATTAGCAATAAAGGTGAGAACCCCATCTTTTTATGTTTGAGCATAATCACAGAGTGAGGAAATTTATCAAATGCCTTGCTGAATTCGTTGTAGACGCGGTTCGTCTGGAGGCCTAGTTGGAAAGCAGAGATTATGTGGTAGGTAAATTCAAGAAGGTTAACTATCGTCGATTTACTAGGCAGAAAGCCGTGCTGCTTAGATAAGATTAACCCCTGACACTGCCCCACAAGCTGTGAATAAATAACAGATTCGAACAACTTGGGTATGCCGCAAAGCTTCGAATTCGTTATCAAGTTTTTATGACCTTTTCTATAAACAGGAAATATAAAAGACCTCTTCCATAACGTAGGAAATCTACCGGCCTGAAGAAACTTTTTGAAGGTGAAAACCAGTGGAATGAGGAGGGCGTCAGAACAGGACCCCATGCACGCAGTAGAAACACCATAAGGACCAAAATAAATGTACAGTTTCAGTTCCCTGATACTATCTATGATAACATTGTGAGATATAATTGGCATAGGAATGGACTAAGCGGGACGACCCTGTATATGACCAAACACGTCCAGGGAGGGCAAAAAATTGCAAGAAGAAAATGCGCGTTTAAAATCAATGCAAAGATATCGGCTAAATCGGGCGAGCTGCAACTAAAGGAGCCGTGGTCCACATTGTAGACGGATAATTATCAGTTGACTTCTTTCATATTTACGAATTTTAAAAAGGTTCGAGGGTCCGCGGTATTCAATGTATAACGATGAAGACAACGCCATAGAGCTGCCATAACAAGCAACGAAATCACAATAAGCTGACGTGTATCTACAGCGTAAATAAGTTGTCCGTAATCAATCTTTTTATTCTGAAGGCTTTGAAATTCTCTAGTATAACACATGGGAGAACGCCAGGTTGAATTAAAAATAATAAATCCTCGTCGATATTATAAAATAGAGATGGGAAATCGATTGAGAGGATCCCGTCTAAAAGAACAGAGAAGTCCGCCCTTTTGAAATCAACAATGTACTTGTGGGGTTTAGTTTTGTATTATTAATTTGAAACACCACATATCGAATTATTAACTTACTTTTATTACTTAAAAGTATGACAAATTTTCTATTGCTCTACATGTAAACTTCACTTCGCTAAATTACCGACTGCCAGGCTATCTTCTTCTTATTCTATTTCCTGAATGTATGTATATCTTCTTCTTCTTATATTCCACTGAGCGTAAACTTAATTTTAGTGATGGCGGATTTAAATTTGAAAGTTCAATATAAAGTGGCGGTATTGGACCGGTACAGTACTCACCTAAGTTGGGATCAGCAGTATTAGAACCGTCGTAACAGAAAGAAATAAAAATAGGCGGGTGTAAGTTGATATAGCGATTAAGCTAAGAGAAGCCGATTATATTAAGTATTACTCGAACTAGAAGAAAAAATAAGATCTAACTGCCTTCGTATACAGTTCTTTACATCACTCATTTAGCGTAAACCTGAAGAGGAGATGACTCGAAAAAACTGGGAGTCTTTAGCAGTAAGACAAGGTAGTCAATGTAAGGGAAGGTAGTCAATGTCATCAGCGTTGAATTGCCACTGAACGTTGGGTAAAATAAAGTCACCAAGAAAGATGATTTCGTCCTCAGGGTTCGTCATATAAAATCTAAGCTAAAAGTTAAAATGTCGAAAAGACTTCGACCGCCTATGTCAACGTAATTATATATATATATGTATAGAGAGATAGAGAGAGAGAAAGAGAGAGCGCCTAAGAGCTCAAATGCGAGCGTGTCGGAGAAAGCAAAGTTATTAACCAAGCTGGTGAGTGGTGGACTTAGTCTAGCTGTGTGCACTTTTTATGTCAATCTGCCTAATGCTCTATTAATTTTTAACAATACATATTTACAAAAAACATATATCAAACGATTTCAAAACAAACTCCACAACTGAATCCTTTTTTCGCCGACTTAAAATAACATTTTAACTTGGAATAAATCGATTGAACAAAAAAAATAGATATTGCAAAATAAATATTTATTACTCACCATTGGGTGTTGTACAGTAATGTCGGTGGTTGGATATTTACGTTAAATTCTAGGTCAACGTGCAAGAGTTGTCTCGAATTAGATGCAGTCTTTTCTTGCCACAAGCCTCACAACGAGTACTGGAAATAGAGAGAGGAAGGGTGAGTAGTGCTAGTTTTTGCCTATAGCCTTGCTCCCGTATATGTTATACAACGTAAATAGCATATTAATATTGAATGATAACTTCGATATTGACGTTTTACTTAATTGGATACTCGATTATTTGTACATGTCACTGTCCCATTCATAGGGGATAAGACAAATTATTTAACGACATCGGAAGTGTTATCATTCATCTTACTGATCTTAAAAGTTATGGATTTGACACCAATATCGGCCGTTTTCGATTACTTTTCCGGTGAAAGTCTCATCGAAATCGTATTAGCCGTTTCGGAGTGTCGTGATAAGATTCACTAACAAACAAGTTTAACAAAACACTTAATAAATAAAACGACCGGCCTAAGTTTAAGCGAAACTTTATTACAACTTTAGTATATTTTTGGTTATAATTATTAATTTGAATTTGATTTATTCATATCAAATTCTTATAATCACCCTGTTAACCGTAAACCTTCTACCGAGATTTAGTTAACAATTTTGGGAGAGACATGAAATCTCAAAAAACAAAATCCCCAAAGTTATGAAAAATCCCCAGATTCAATACCCCCAAACATAAAATTCCCATGCACAAAATCCCCAACCAGAAAATACCCAAATTCAAAATTCTCAAAGCTTATGTGTACGCACATTTTAAGAGTGGATTTTGTTCAACTTTAAAAGCTTGGCATCGCAGGCTTAAGGTTATTGTCGGGAAAAAACTGGTGGCTTATATGGAATTATTAAAGAGCTTGCAAAAGAAATGATTGTTGTTAAAACAAATTTAGAAACAATTCAATCAGGCGAAGGTATAGCTCCTAAAAAGTCCAGTGTGAAGCGGTATAAAAATATAAAAAAGTTGATTAAAACCCGTAAAATGATGGGTAAAGTAGAATATTTGAAATCAATTGCATAACCAAGTTGTTCGAATCTGTTATATATTCACAGCTTGTTGGGCAGTGTAAGGGGATAATCTCATCTAATCAACATGGCTTTCTGCCGGGTAGGTCGACGACAACTAACCTGCTTGAATTTACATCCCACATTATATCTGCCTTCCAACAAGGTCTCCACACTGACTGCATCTACACCGACTTTAGTAAGGTATTTGATAAACTTGAAAAGTTGGGTTTTCCGCCTTTATTGCTCGACTGAATCTGCTCTTACATAAGGGAAAATATACCGAGTCTCTTTTCGTAATAGTTTATCCAGAATCGTTAGGGCTACATCTGGCGTACCGCAGGGTAGCCATCTGGGGCCGTTGCTGTTTATTCTTGCCATTGACGACATTGTTCCTCTGATTAAGCACTCCAAAGTTTTAATCTAAGCAGATGATATGAAGATTTTCTCATGCGTTAGAAACAGTTATGATTCTTCTTGCATTCAGAATGATTTAAATACATTCAAGAACTGGTGTGGATCTAATGGCCTGCAGCTTAACTTGGATAAGTGTGAGGTTGTGTCATTCTCTAGGAACCAAAATCAGCTCGTCTTTGATTATACCTTTGCGGAAACTAATATATGTCGCGTACAGTCCGTTACTGACCTTGGTGTGAAGCTTGACCGTAAACTTGATTTCACTCTGCACATTACCTATACTGTTTCTAAGAGTAATTCAGTTCTGGGTTACGTAAAGCGTTGGTCAAGGGAGTTTTCTTTTCGGAAGTCCTTAAACCACTTATTCTTTTCTTTGGTTAGGCCAATTCTCGAGTATGCCTCTCAGGTTTAGTCTCCCTGCTATGCTGTTTATTCTAGACGCATTGAGTCGGTGCAGCGGAACTTTGTTAGGTTCGCACTTAGAGACCTTCCGTGGAATGATCCACTCAGGCTTCCTCCTTATGTGGTTCGCCTCCGGTTGCTTAATATGCATTCGTTTTCGTTTCGTTTCTGACCTAGTCTTTATTCACCAGCTTTTGAACTCAAACATAGATTCTAGCACTCTCGCAAGTATGGTTTCTTATAGGCATACCCCGTATAGCTTAAGGAGATTGCCTTTGCTGCATGTTGTTCATTCTCGGTCTAACTATGGTATGCATGAGCCTATAAATCGCATGTGTAGAGCCGTGAATATGAGTCCTGTTTTCGACCTGACTCTTACGAAGGATTGGCTGAAGCGTTCTCTGTTGTCCGTGCACCCCTGATTTTTGTGTGTTGGCGTGGTTTTGTTTACTAATGTTTTTTGCATGCTGGTGTGGGAGCCTAATTCGCCTCAATATATTGTTATATTCTGGCGAATAGGTCAATTGATTCTAGGTTTCTGCCTGAGAAGTGCGCCTTCTGAGTTAGAAGGGTTAATTCTATAATTGCATATCACATTTGGCTTTGTAAATAATGAATTTAATTTTTTTTATAAATATGGATTTAACCAAAATTTATATGTTTATAAAAAGAAAAAAAAAAAAAATTTTACAAAAACCGATAAAAATTTAAAAAAAATTAAAATGAAGACCGAAAAAAGTGTTCTTCAAGTTCTTTTAAGCAATAAAAATGTAGCGCAAAGATTTTTATTACTTTTGCCAGTTTCACAAATTTAATTGAAAAAATGTTAAAATTCAATAACAGAAGAAAAAATCAAATTTTCGAGGTTGTGGACCTGAACCACAGACCGCTCTCTTTCCGGCAGATTGAGGAATCTCCCGGTAAGAGAGAGGTCTGTGGTCATATTTTGCATTTCAAGGAAGCTAAAACATTCACATACATTCGCCTAATTTTTTAAACTTGTTTAGTATACTGGTATACAATCAGTGCCGACGATTTTTAACGTAACCCAAGCTTATTTAACAAAAATTGGGGATTTTGTGCTTGGGGATTATGAATTTGGGGATTATGATTTTGGGAATTATGAATTTGGGGATAATGGATTTGGAGATTATGAATTTGGGGTTCTTGATTTGGGGATTTTGTTTTGGGGATTTTGTTTTTGGGGATTTCAAGCCCAACCCAACAGTTTTGGATAGGGCTTCACGATACTCGAGATAATTCTCGCTGCCGGTATCGGTCTCGACACGATACCGAGACCGGCAGCGAGACCAATATCGTTGGTAACAGTGCGATACCGAGAGCGAGATTATTTCCTTCTTCAGATATTTGCGCTTTATACCCAATAGCAAACAAGAGCCTTTGCTACCTTATTTTGGCGATGGGAATATGAAGAAAATGCATATATACATAGATATATCACTTGTCCTCGTTCCCCGTTATCCCACCGAAATACCCTTTTTTATCTTTCCGAGAGCGAGATCGCACCGAGACTGGCCTTTATATCGAACAGGAGCGAGATCGTCTTCACCTTGACGAGACCAAGACCGAGATCTGCCAAAGTCTCGGTCTTGTCTCGGTGCCGTGAAGCCCTAGTTTTGGATGACTCCAGTAGATTTCCTACGAATGGCCTTTTAGCTAAGAGAATAGTGCTTACAACATAAAACAACAATGAACGACTCGAAAGTAAATCATACTACAAAACGCATTCGTAAGTTTTGGAAAATGTTATCTATTCCAATAGAGTTGCTATCTAATTTTAAAACGGAACATTAACGTTTTTATTTCTTGGTTAATTTTATAGCTCGAATATTTTTGACTCGACTTGTAAAATATTTAAATTTTGAGAACATCTGAAACCAATAAAAAGCACAAAACTCGAAAACTTGTATTAAATAAAACTTTTCAATCAACACATTATTCTGTGAAGCTGGGACTAGAACCAACTAAAGATCAGGAGAAAATCTTTCAATTAAGAGTAAAAAGCTAAAAATAATGCACCTGATCTGCTGCTTTCATACGTGAGTCTTCCGTACACCGAAACCGTTCAGTTTATTTTCAGATAATCTGGCTCGCAAGTGTTTAGGAAAGTTCGGGTTCTTGGAAAATAATTTCATATTGCGGTCGACATTTTGTCTGAAATTATTGAAATAATTGGCTTTCAAAAACTTGTGTACATGGCGAAATAGAATATTTGCGAATCGAAAACATAAAATAACGATTTCGGGTCTTTGTCGAAAAAGTGGAAAAATTCAATTATCCTAAGTTGTGAGAAGTAAATTCTTTGCAGTAAAAAATGGATCAAGGCCATTGCGATGCTCCGGCTGTAATGCGCCGCAAGCGAAAAGCAGCTCGTCAACAACGTGAAGTGACACCGGAACCCTCAAAAACTGGACAAAGGAGAGTCTCCGACGAGGAAAGTAGCAGTACAACAGAACATGTGAACGTTCAAGATATTCGAATGCAAATTAAACCTCCGGGCAGTCTTTCTGCCCATAAGAGCAAGATTTTAAGTAGACGCAACAAAACCTTTTCAGGGGCAGCTGCCAGGAGTTTGTCAACTCCCCGTGAAGAGAAAAGTTCCAACCCGGAAGTAACTGATCTGTTGCGATTTGCCAGACGGAGTTTATCTTCTCCTAGGCATAAGGAGGAATCTAGTGAGAGTGGTCGCTCATCGCCACATTCACCAAAAATGATAGCACCTCCATTACCGCCGAGAACACAATACCTGGAAGGCCTACAAAGAACTGACGAAGAACGACTTTCTAGACTTGAACAAAATCTTAGGAGATTCGAAGAAGAGCGACGTAAATTTGACTATGACAAAAAGAAATTCGAACGAGAAAAACGAGAACTTCATAAAATCCGATACAGAAATATAGATACGGAGGACAGGAAACGTTTGTTTGAGAGCTATAGGAAAGTTAGCGATAAAATACGAATACCGACAGATTTACAATTAGACGAAAAAAGCCGATTGGTCCAAAGTTTTAGGGAACAATATAAGCCGTCGCCTGATAGATTTCGGAACGGAGGTGATCCGCAATCGCGTAGATTTTCGGAGTATGAATCGTCAACTTTGTCGTCCTCTGATTCAGAAGCCGTACAAGCTGATGTTGATGATGAAGAAGTAGTAAAAAGGCCGAGTGTACCTGAAAGAAGATCCTTAAGTCGCCATTCATCATCTCTATCGCCAAGAAGGAGAAGAATTTCCGTTTTACCGGAGCAGAGTCAAGCTTCTCCAGAACAGGAAAGTATTAAACCGATAGCTCTTTCGAATGAAACAGAAAAGAAAGGATTGCTTTCAGTACTGCTATCTATTTTCCAGAAAAAACCCCAACCTCCTAAAAAACAAAAGCCTTCCTCTAAACTGGAATTTGAACCAACTCTGAATATCGAAGACAAAATTTTCACAAGAGCCTTCCTTCGATTGATGTGGCTTGAATTTCGGCACGAATGGGTTCAACTCAAGTCAGAGCATCCAGATGAATTCAAAAGAATCAAGATCCTGTGGAACAAATGTTTCTCACATATTATTATCTTAAGCTTAGTTGTCGGCTTTGGAGGTCTTGTTCTTCGCTTTGTGGAAGGAACTTTTGAGAATACCTATAAATGTCAAGTGCGGAAAATTAAAAGAGATTTCATTGATCAACTATGGACGACAAGTCATAATATGAGGTTCAATCGTTTTCTTTAGTTTTTTTATTAATTATGAATCAAAACTTCTAGGGAAGAAGATTGGAAGTCTGCGGCTAGAACTAAACTACGAACATTTGAGGAAGAACTTCAAACTGCATATGAAGCTGGTTTGATTTCTTATAGCGGAAAAAACGCTTGGAATTTTATCAACAGTGTACTCTTCTGCTTAACGGTTGTTACTACTATAGGTATCTATAACTTTACTTACAATTTGCAACGTCTTTAACTATATTTAATGTGATTTAACTAACTCTCTCGATTATGGGAAAGTCAAAAGAAATCGTGATTTTTGTGAAACTGTGTTGACATTTTTAAAGCCTTTAATTTATTCATAGATACTTACACCATTTCCACTATTTATTTTAGAGGAATTATCGATCAATGAGTACGACTATATTATTTACTAAACAAACATAGTAAATGTAAAATAAATAAGAATTAACTTACTTTATGTTGCAGAGCAATTTTTATATCAAGAATTTGAAAAAAAGTATATTCCTCCGAGATTGTTAATCCAAGATTGATGCACTTGCTTACTTTCTGTAATCGATCGGAAATATTTGACGGAACCGAGTCTTACTTTAAAACTATAAATATCTCACTTTGGTGGTAAATTACATCGTGTATATTTCTTCAGTATTAGCCTATGCAACAAGTACTAGAATGATGCTTCTTTCAAATAGGACAGGGTCTTAGAAATTAAACAAGTCTGGTGGTTCTGATGCTATGGTGGTACTCCTGTAAAGTCGTCGGTGGAGTAAGTGATAATGTATTGGTTTTACACACCCGAGGTCCCAGAGTCGAACCCCGCCGGCGACGACTGGTTGTTGTTTTATGTTAACAACAGTTTACGGGAGAAGGCCATTGATGGTGGCAAAGTTATGTTGGTGGTTCGGAATCCACCTTAAATTGTTGTCACGAATCGGGTGAAGTTCTTCTCCCAGGCGCGGATCTAGGTTTTCGCTTACGTGGTGAGCTCGGAAGGGGGGGGGGGGGGGGGGGGGGGGGCTAAAATAATTTTGGCGTTTGTGTGTGAAATCAAAATTGGATAAAAATGTTGCTGAATATACAACGCTCTGTTTGTTTAGCTTATAAAATGAATCATCGCCAGAATGTATACAAGAATTTTGAATCAGAATAACCAAAGACGTGATGATGGTAGGCAAGATGCTGAACGAGGAAACTACAGACGTTGTTTTTAGCAAATATCTACAAACAGTAAATAAACTAGGGCTTCACGATGCTCGAGATAATTCTCGCTGCCGGTATCGGTCTCGACACGATACCGAGATCGGCAGCGAGACCAATATCATTGGTAACAGTGCGATACCAAGAGCGAGATTGGCCTTTATCTCGCCGAGATTGCGACGAGAGCGAGATCGTCTTCACCTTGACGAGACCAAGACCGAGATCTGCCAAAGTCTCGGTCTTGTCTCGATACCGTGAAGCCCTAAAATAAACGAATATTTTTGTCATATACTTTTAGTTACCATAAACAACTAGTATCCGTTGTACATTTTTGAAATTGATTTAATGGTTTTTTTTTCATTACTTTCAAACTCAAATAATTTTCGTTTTAAGTTTCCGAGGTTGTTTTCATTTGACTTTAGGTTTAACATTTTTGGATATACCACGTTAAATTCCCGTTTTTTGTAGCACCCAAGTTTGTACCGTATACCGTGTTTATTGTTGCTGTTGCATTTGCTGTTCTTGCAGTAGTGTTCTCTGATCTTCGCAACAAATTACGCGATAGTGTCAGCCATTTCTTTTAATTTGTATGTACTAGGTTTGACTTTATGTAAAATTGGATCCAGTGTCCTAGGCAATTTGAAACTGTCTTTTCTGTTAAAATTAGGTGTTCTTGTTATTTCAATTGCTTCGCGGACAATCCTAGTTATATGATGTTTTTTCCTGTCAAGAATCTTTGTTTCAGGGTTGCCTATTAAATGTTCACATATTGCTGATTTTTCTCGAGCATTAATGGAGGTTTCTTTTATGTGCTCATTTAGACGGGCACTGACACTGCGTTTGGTTTGACCAACGTATGATAAACCACAGGTACATGAAAAGAGGATACACCTGCTGTAAGAAGTGGAATATAAATTGATTTTATATCATTTTTCGAAAATCCCCTCAATTCTGTTCGAACGAAACCGAGCTCAAATTTGCTGGGTGGTGATGTGAAGTCCCACATAGCTTTAGAACTGTGTCTTACATCTGGTTATTTCTTGTATGACAGTAATTTCTACTAGCAAGTAACCCGACTAGAATTTTTGGGGGGTGCAGCTAGGGTCCCTATGAGGCTAGCCACACTGCCTCGTGCGGACGCCATGAGGCTACCCTATAAGGTGCACAAAGGGCATGTAACGCCTTGCCTCATTCACGCATCATTAGGAATGCCACATATGGCCGTCGTGAGGAAAAATTATTGCTACCCGATTCAAATGTTGTAAGGAGAATCAATCGGATTACACTGTTAATATGAAAAAGGCAAACTTAACCGAATTAAAAATATGTTTTACTACTGAGATAATTTTATTAGGATTAAGATTAGTATAGTTAAAAACTTAAATATAAGGAATTATAAAATGTTAAAAAAACTGTTAATAAAAAAAGAAACACATTCAAATTTCAAGTACTATTATGGCTGCTCACACAAGTGTTAGGTTTCATTCATAAGGCCCTTATGACAAACTGATAAGGCATACCTTACTTCAGTATCGCTGATTTTTTTTTCTAGGACCCTCTATGGGGAAATCCCTCTATCGACATGTCCCTCATTTGCCAAATGAGGCCCACACGCTACATGAGGCATTCCCCCTTTAAATTCTAGTCGGGAAGTATTGTTAGTATTATTCGCCTGTGTTCCCTACAGTGGAAGATATATTTATTGAGGATTTTGAAATAAAGGCTAGGATGATACATTTTATATCATAAAAGAACAAAAATTACATACTTTTCTCCAACACATTGATTCGGTGCACCCAGAAATAAGATTTTCAATGGAACGAGAACAGTTGTATCAACACAAACAGACCTCATTGGATGGATGACACAGAACATCTATCTGAAGAATTAAAAGACATAGATCTTTACTTAAAACTAACGGGTGCAATAATAGGCGACGCCAAATAAAGAAAAGTACAGCATGTTAGACAACATCAACCAATGGAAATCCAAAAAGAGAAAGAAAATAAAGGTAAGATTTTTCTACCCTACATGAAGAGCGTTTCGAACAGAATTGAGTGGATTTTCAGAACTAGTTTCAAGTTGATCAAACTAAGTGCAGTGTCAGTGCCCGTCTAATTGAGCATATAAAAGCAACCTCCAAAATTGCTCGGGAAAAAATCAGCAATATGTGAACATTTAATGGACAACCCAGATCACTTTATACATTTTGAGGAAACTAAGATTCTTACCAAAGAAAAACATCATATACATGAACTTGTCCGCGAAGCAATTGAAATAACACCTAATTTTAACATAGAAAACAATTTCAAGTTATCTAGGACATGGGATCCAATTTACATAAAACCTAAATAAAAACCTAATACATACAAATTGAAAGAAATGACCGACACAAATTTAACAAATTTAAATAGAATATTGGTTCTATGTCGATTTTAAATATTCAAAAAGATTTTCTTAAAAATTACGGCAGCTGCTTCTCCTTCTCAGTTCGATTGGAAGAAGGTTCCTCCAGTCTAATGGATTAAACGAAAAACTGACATTCACTCAGTTGAGAGGAATAACGCAGAATATTTAGTGAAAAAATTCTACTAGACTGAGTGAATTCGAGCTTGCTATACAAATAAGAAGTCTCTTTATTCAGAATTAAATTGCGTAGAAACATTATTGCATGAGGACAACCCAAAACAGACTTAGAAAAGGAAAATAGATGTTCAACGAAATCAACAAGGATCTTACAAACAAAAGACGACGTAACTTGAGGCGTATGAGCTGCAGATAAAGACAACTTTCGTAAGAACCGTACTTTATTAATGAAACTGTTGACATGATCTGGCCAACTTAGGGCCTATTAAAAATAATTCGTAAGATTTTTAACTGAATCGCAATAGGGAATTACTATATTATCAAGAATAACACTTAGAAATGAAGAAATGTCTAAATTAGATTTGTGTAATATCGTTTGATTTTGAGGCCTAAGGATTTAAACAATTTTGACTAATCCATTTGGGCACATTCATCTGATCATCATTGAATCGGCAAATAGCGTCCTCCATCAAGCCCAGAGGTCTAGAAATATTCAGCTGTATATCATCAGAAATATGATAGTTGCAGTACCATATAACAGGTGGAAGATTATTAAAAAACATTGAAAATAAAAGAGGGCCGAGAATAGATCCCTGAGGTACCCCGCCTAATATGACAATATTAAAACACATGCAGCATTACAAAAGTTAAATATCGGAACAAATTTCTAAAACAAGATCCTGTAATCGACTTTGTCAAAGGCCTTAAAAATGTCAAATAGAACCAACGTTGTAAATTCATCTTTATCACAGGAAATTCTTATGTCGTCAGTCATTTTGAGCAAGGCTGTGGTACAGCTGTGCTTATTTCGAAAGTCTGATTGAAAATCTGAAAAAATGTTGTTGCTGTGTACAATCTGCGTATGAAGTACTTTTTCAAAAGCTTTTGAAACGCTAAGATATATTTCGGACGATATTCCACAGAATTTGTAGACTTCTTACGGGTAGGCACAGTTTTTGAAATCTTTCATATCATTGAAAATGTTTATCTAACTATAATATTAAATAAATGTCTGAGACTAGAGAGAATAATTTGAAGTAGTATTTTTATCAACCTGCAGGGAATCCAGTCCAATTCCATTAGATTTTATGGACGTCACTGAAGAGCAGACTACTTACTAGTATCTGGAATAAACGAAATATCTTCGGATGGTTCACGACTTCACGACCTTCAAATGCATTATCAAGATTTGTGTACGAAATCGTATAGAAAACCCAAGTGTTAAATCGTATAGAAAACCCAAGCCAACCGACTACAACGAAATCGTTAAATCGTATAGAAAACACGAACCAGCCGACTACAAATATATGATCATTTCAATTAAGACTTAATATCGAAAAAATAATACTGATCAATTATTTTACAATACATCATAATTATGACAATACTTTAGTAATTCAGAAAAATCTTTTTCTCATAATGGGAATTTTTACTTTTTGTAGAATAACTAAAAAGTTTTCGTGTACGGGTTGATTCCTACATTTGATTCTCTCCATCGTTCCGGTTCCGTAATTTTTGTAATGATTTTCATGGTTATTTTCCCTATACGGGTCTAATCGGTTTAATTATGGATTAGTTTATAACAATTCTTATAAACAGTAAAAAGTTCGATCGAGGCCAGGCAGATGGGCAATTGAAAATTTTCTACTATTTTTGGAAGAATGCTGTATCCCCAAATTTCTTCCACAACTCATTCACTTCCTTTGGGGGCTCCCTATAATTTTCCTTTTTTTTAATCCGGGCTCTGATGTTGCTGCATTATGGTAGAAAATTTGGTAATTTTGATCCAGTTTTGGAGAATATACATATAGGTATTGCTCCTTCTTCATCATACCTTCAGTTTTGTCCAGCGGTCCTACTCCATTTCTCGTAATACACCCCACCATGTTACATGGTTCCTTTTACTTTGTTGGGGTGGAGTTGGGGTCATACCAAATAACCTAGAAAAGGCAATAAATTAAGAATCAATTGAAAACCTCACGAATTTTGTTAAAATTTTCAGTATATTTTTCACAATGAGTTTGGGAGCATTTTTTTCTGAGCTGACCGATTTTTTAACGAAATCGCCTTTCTATTGGTTTCATCCGAATTCCCGAAACTCTGTCCTTGCACTAGCATTTTATCCAATACTTTTAGCAGCTCTTTTCGGGAGATTTTCGGATCGTGCGGCTACAAGTCGGCGAATGTATCGAATTTGTCTATATGCGAGTACAGGTGGTCATCCTGCGAAAAAATGTTTGCCTCATAAAAATCTCTAATTCTCTTGACGGATTGGAGACTTATTTCAACTTTTTCCAAACAGCTTATCACCGAATGTTTCACAAATTAAATGCAGTTGTTCTATTAAATTTGGGCATTTCACTTAACCATACCATATTCTGTTACAGTTTTAACATACAATTAGCACACATTACAATAACGTCTTTACACAAAACTACCCGAGAAACTGAAGTTGGCCACTATCGATTGTATTCGGAAGCCATTTTGTACTTTAATCAGAGTCGAAATTTAGATGAAGTCGTGTTCAACTGCAAATCCACAATTTTTTCAACTTCTATTAAAATCGCATTGCAGCAAAATTGGATTCGCAATGATATAATAGCCCTGAGGTGAGCAAAAGGTTATGACCAGATTTATTAGTATAAAATAGAAACGAGGTTGTACCCAAGGGCATCGTCAGACGATGGCTAAGAGGGGGGCCAGTTGATATTTGAAGGATGGGAAAATTATGAATTATGTTGGTACAGTCGAGAGCTTGTAAAAATGTAAAGCAAGTATTACGAGCTATTGACTGTAGAATAAATAAAACTTGTAAACGTAGTTATTAATTATATATATATTTATTAAGCATATAGAACAAATTATTATTGTAAACATAAACTTCGAGGGTTTTTTGAAAAATGTTTGATTACTTTATTATGAAAATCTGCTAAGTTTTCATAAATAATCTCTCTGTGCACACTCATCATGGCTAAACCATTGAGACAATTTTCCCCCATAGTGCTTCTTAACCAGGTTTTTAGCCTC
Organism: Leptarthrus brevirostris; assembly: GCA_964036015.1. Lineage (NCBI taxonomy): Eukaryota > Metazoa > Arthropoda > Insecta > Diptera > Asilidae > Leptarthrus > Leptarthrus brevirostris. The sequence continues at coordinate 113,359,678 of OZ038372.1, read as the reverse complement.
CTACTTGATGTCTACATGTATATGTATTGTGTATAAACATACTATTCATTAAATTAAAATTTACTCGGTAATTCTCGTCGTGTATATATATGCTTATATATCTAACTAACATCGATGCATTACTCAACTAAGAATCGAGTATCGATGTATCGGTGTGTCATCAATGCCTAAAATAATCGGAAAAATTTTCGTTACCTTAGTGAAAGTATCTACTTATAATCACGGGACCCTTGTATAGCCACAAATTTCGATGTGAGAAAATTATGGGCTAAGCAAGTCAAGTGAATGAATTTAGGACTTTGATTACATTTTGAACATTTCTATAGGGAGGCAGCTGCCCCTACCTGCCCCCCCCCCCTTGACGACGCCCATGGTTGTACCAATCGTTGATTAAGTGCACAAATGTTGTATATCCACTTTTTAATAAATTTTCGGTTTTGGATAAAACAACTTTGGGCGTATATTTTTTCTGCCTAAACATTATATGCCTAAGTAGACTTCATTGTAAGGTGTAGACTTGACTTGTATATCAACGATACACATTTCAAGTACTTTACAATCAAACGTGTTATCTCCATTTTTAATAAAATATTGTAAATTTTTGTCAAAAATTCAACGCACAAGGACTAATAATTCCTGTGTCTGATTAGTTGGAATCTTCCTGATTCAAAAATTAAAAGGAAGTTTCATGGAATTTGTACTTCTAATTTCCTTTAAACGTTGTCTTCAACTTTACAATCCTTTTAACTAAAAACAAAGATTCTTAGAGTAACATCTTTTGTCCCATACCATAACCATCATTTAACGTTTTATCACTACATACCAAATGTTAAAAAAAGACTTAAATGGTGGAAGTCCAGAGATACTCTGCATTGGTTGACTTTCATAGGCCAAGATTGTGATTCGCTTACGACTCTTAACTAATTTGTATAATTTCGAGGGTTGCTGCTTTGAGACAATAAATATTTATAATCGAATTGTTTCTCAAAATATTCTCCATGAAGATCAATACACTTTTGCATGCGTTTGAACCAATTTTCGAAGCACTTGAATTGAACGCATCAACCGCTTCTTCAGGCGTCGTAAAATGTTGACCTCACATTTTATTTTTGACCTGCGGGAATAAAAAGAAATCATTGGATGCCAAATCAGGACTGTACGGCAGATGACCCATCAATTCGATATTTTGAATGCTCAAAAATACACTTGTTTGAGCCGATGTATGAGAGCTTGCTTCTGCGATTGGTTTCCCTTATTTTTCCAAACACTTCTGGCAAACAAATGGTGGTGTGCCATTCAGAATCTACTTTCTACGTTGCTATAATGGCACAGTGGCGATATATCTAATTATTCCGAAAAAAAACAGGCGACCATTTGCTTCGTACGCGAACAACTTTGGTTGGATTTGGCTCGTCTTGAAAGACCCATACAGTAGATTGTTGCTTAGTTTAGGGTTCATATTCATAGATCCATGATTCGTCGTCTGCCGATCTAATAATTTCGGGTTCATATTCATAGATCCATGATTCGTCGCCTGACACGATTTTATAGACGTCTTTTGAAGCAACGCGATTGAATTTTTTCAACATTTCTTTGCTCCAATCGACACGAGTCTTTTTTTGTGCGATTGTCAAATTATCGGTATCCAACGCGAACAAATCTTTTTGACGGCCAAATGTTCATGCAATATTGAATGTATGCGAATGGGACTAAGGCCCAAGCGTGCCTCAATCAACATCGATTTTTTGTGGCACAACAACCGATTAAGGACGATCTCACGATTGAATTCGGAAAACCAGCGAAACACGGTGGCGCGAGATGGTGCTTCAGTACCAAAAGTCGAAGGGAGTTGGGTTTAATCCACATCGAAAGCCATAAAAAATTATAGTAGGGGGAGTCCCCCCAGTATCGGACACTTAAGGTTTTTAATTTAAAAAATATATATTATTATGTTTTATTTAAATCCTTAACATTTTCATTAAAATAATCGTATTAGACATTCAAATAAATCAACACAGACAAATATTATATATATTATATAACTACTCAAGGTAGAAACAATCATTAGCTTAGTTTTTGGTTTCATTGAAATGCGGCACCTAGTACCGGACGAATTTAAATTCGAACCCTTAAGACCCTTAGGACTTAGGGGAATAACTTACATTAGTATAACTTCGATTACAATATAGTTTATTAATAAATCCGCAAAAAGAAAATCAATGTAAAGCTTACTTACCAATGATTGAATCAAAAACACTGTACACCATTTATTCACTTTAAACAAAATATTATGACGTTTTAAATGTTACTCGATGCAACGAATTCTTGCGCAAAATGACAGTCATGTGATCTTTGCGACGTATCGAATGAGACTGACGCCTCCCCGCCGCAGGGGGGATTTGTCCGTTGAATATGACGTCTTTCTATACGCGAGTGCTTATTTAAGCGTAATTTCATGTTTCAACGAGTTTTGTCCAGTACTGCCTGCTGTCCGGAGTTAGGGGGATTCCCCCTACGAAAATGTTCACGATTTAATTCCATTTTTGACCAAGATGAATGTTTCAATGACAAAATAATGTTGTAATTAACAGTTTGATTTAGAAAATAAAAGGGTAATTATGCATAGGTGGGACTCCACCAAAAATGTATGGTGGGGTAAGCTAGCAGTCGGTAGAGTAAGTGAAAAGTAAAAGTGTCGGCCTACCAATCCGAAAAACCGGCATCGAATTCTACCGGTGGCAACTCATGGTTGTTTTGTGCTGACAACAGATTACGACAAAAAGGCTATTGGGGATTGCAGAGAAAATGTCAGTGGCTTTAAATTCACTTTAATTATAAAGTTATAAATAAAAAAAAATTTCAACTAACCTTCATTTTTTAATTAACTAATTTTTATTCGATTAAAAGGTAAAAAAAGGGGATAGATGGAGTGAAGAAGAAGCGTGTAAATTGGGTCAAGCATATTTTACAATTTCCTACGGTTGCCCTCATTTTGGTTTCTAGGCATGTTTCATGTCGTTCACAAGCATGATTGATTACGGAAATACAATTCATCTGAAAAAAGAAATTGAATTCTTTTCTTAATTTCAAGGCATAAAAATCGAATGACGTGGTCGTATATTGAAGTTTTTTCTTTTTACAAAATGGCGACCAATTAAAGTTAAGTGATCAGAAATTGACCGAAATCGCACAGTTAAAACGCATATAAAGCAGATAAAAAATTCTTCGAACAAAATGAAAAAAAAAATTTAAAAAAATTAGTCCTTGCTTAATCACCCCCACCACTTCGAAAAAACACTCGCAAAGTTTCTCAACTGATATTAAAAAAGTAAAATTTCTGGAAAAACAGAGCTATAGAGTTTGGAAATCGAAATAATCATTTGGATTTATTTTTCAAAAATACTCTCTAATCAATAAATATTTAATAAAAAAAATTAGAAGGGTTTTTATATATTTTAGAGTACAACATTTTTTCAATGTTACCAGTTGGAAGGAGTGGTTGCGGTGCACTTGGTGGGTTGGACTAATTTTTGCAAATCACTATATAATCTGAAGATATCTGAATAACGAAAATAAGCGGAGTTATTTAGTTTTTTTCATTTAACACACAGACAGACTTGATTTTATTTTTGAAAGATTTGTAGAAGTTTTTTTTAAATTAAAACTACAAGGTGTTTTTATGTTCTGGTGTAGAGAAAAATTGTTTATTGTTAAGGGTGGCGTTAGGGGTGCTTTTCGATACACCTTTAAGTATTTGTATACATACTATTTAATCTTTCTAACTAAAAGTTACTTTATGATTAAAAAGTAGAGTTGTTTTTGCATTAGCAAGTTTTTAATTTTTAGGGTTGCACTGGGGATAGTTTTCGATAAAGCATTATATTTAATGAGTTCGTTATACCCAAATTACTCGGGGTGCCAATTTTTAGCGGGGTTAAATAAATTTTTCTTAGCTTAATGTTCCGTTCATTGAACGTTTAGTTCTTCAAGTACCTCTATAAAGCTATTGAGGGTTGAAGAATAATGTCGGTCGTTTGCAATTGACCTTAAAGGGTAACACCACTTTAAAGTTCGGACAAATGGGCTAACTTTGGCAATTTACTTAGAAACTAGAAAAACACTATTAATGTAAATGTAATATTATTTTATATGTATTTAAGTGAAAAAAAATCTACGAGGGACCTTTTTTTCAAGTTCTCAAACTGCCTTACTCGTAGTAGTACAAAAAAAATTTTGTGAGTATTTAAGTTCAAGCGGACCATTGCGATCGAAAAGCGCCCGGCAGGATTTCTACACTAAACCTAAAGGTAACCAATAACCTATTGCTAAAATTCCCAGGGATATGGCGTTTTTTTATTCTTAAATGCCTTAGGTAACATTTTATCAAACAAAAAACTGGATTTTCTTAAATTTTTATAGTGGCGTTACCCCTAAATTTAAGGTTCACTTTCAAACGGAGGTTAGTTCTCTTGCTGCAAACGTCCTGACCTAGAGAAAAAAAATCATAATATGTCGATGAGTTCATATATTTCTGTTTAAGTTAATATTAAATTTGTTTAGCCATTTGCTTATATTGACAGTTATTACATAACCCTTTTGTTTATTATTTCAGGTTATGGTCATATAGCTCCAAAAACAACTCTGGGCCGAGGATTAACAATAATTTACGCAATTTTTGGAATTCCAATTTTCTTAATTCTTCTTGCTGATTTTGGTAAATTATTTACGAGATGCATTAAATTCATTTGGGCTTATGTACGACGAGTTTACTATACTGGGACATGTCGTAAGGTTCGTAAGCAGCAACAAGTTAGAGATGTTATGCGTGGCATTAATGCAGTGTATGATGTTGCCATTAGGCGTCCAAGTCAGTATATGAGTAAGGAAGCGGACATTGAATCGGCAAAATCACCAACGGAATCCAAGGGAAGAGATCCCGGTACTCCGCAATCATTTTCAACACACTACGCAACGGCATCTAATATTGAGACGCCAACAACACCATACCCAGAAACGTTCGAAATCGACGATGAATTCAATTTGCCCATATCATTAGCAATTACAATTTTATTAATGTACATATTCATTGGTGCAATTGTATATGTACTTTGGGAAGATTGGTCTTATTTCGAGTCGTTCTACTTTGTATTTATATCAATGTCTACCATTGGTTTTGGCGACTTTGTCCCCAATCATCCGATTTTTATGATGTGCAGTATAATTTATCTCATTTTTGGTCTTGCGCTTACCTCAATGTGTATCAACGTTGTACAAGCCAAGCTTCACGATAGTTTTGCTCAAGCAAGTGCGAAAATTGGAGCCACAATCGGGCTTACAATGGCGGAGGAAGAAAGTCGAAGATCACAAAATGCTACACCTCCGGGTGAATTGGCATCAGTGCATTCTGCTAGCAGATTGGAAAATATACCCGAATACGACAATGCTCATGGAGAAAATCACACAACAGTAGAAACTACTTCGAACAACAATAGGGAAAATGTAAAGGTTAAAATAAATGACAGACCTGATTCTCCGCCACCCTTGCTACCACGCAACGACAATACTAAACCGATAGACAAAACAGACAAAAAGAAAAAGAAATTTTTTAACTTTTAAAATAATTTTAAGTACAATGTCAATAGAATGTATAAACTTTTAAAGACTTTTTATTTCGAATATTTTTAAGAGAATGAAATTTTTAAAATGTGTGAACTACTTTCCAAACGAAAAATTTTAGCTTTCGTACGAACAAATACATATGAATGAAGTAATTAATAAGATTTTGGCAAGCTTTAAATCGTTTTTCTTATTGTTTAGTGTTAAATTGCAAAAAAGAAATGCATTTGCCATTACTAACAATGATTTATACTTAAGCAAGTGAATTAAAAAAGATAAAGTCAATACTAAAAGTTAAGACAAATTCAGCACTAATCTAATCAAAAACGTGTTCAAAAGAAACTACAATGAGTATCTAGATGTGTTAAAAGTTACAGCGGTTACAATAACAAAACCTAAGGTAAAAAATAAAAGCTCGATTCGAAATTATTCAAACAACAAATTCATTAAATATAAAAACAATGTCTTTGCACTTAGATATTGTACGTGTATTAGCTTTTGAAATAATGGCAGGCTACTTAGCAACATAATCAAAGAAATAATATAAAGTCGATTCCAAAATTTAATTCTAAAATATTTGAAATTTTACACATTTTTAGTGTCTCATATTAAAATTTTGAAATACGAAACACATGAAGCCAATTCGGTATCTATCTGTCTATTTATTACAGCCTTTTTCTCCGAATACATTAACATATTTGGCAAAATTTTTTTTATAAAAAAAATAGTTTCCGAGCCCAATATTGAGTATGTCCCTATTTAGACTGTTCCTTTCAGCAGAGCGAATCGTGTAAACTTAACACCATTCTTTTCAGCGTTTACTTGTCAACAAATTTTGTTGCAGAAGGTAAATTCGGATAGGGGGTTTTTCCCCATTTCCATATTGCCATACTTGACAGGTGAAAACAATTCAGTAAGGAATGTACACTTCTTATGGTCCCATTTGCAAAGCGTTTGCTGGAGCGTGTCGTGTAAAAATCGTTTAAATATCTTTGGCCATTTGGGGTTGCTTTTGTATAATCGAGGAAAATTTTTGTACATGTGACTCGAGTGATCCGATTTTAATTTTTTGATACAGGTAATAGCTAAGAGCACTGGTGTGACTTTTAAGTAATTTTACAATCAATTAAAGCTGTATTTGACAATACATACGAATGCGATTACGAATAGAATTGCCTTGACCCTCTGTACCTCCAGTATTGTAGACAACATTTCGTCTCTCTTTCTTCTGTACATTTTAACCACTAAACACATATTCTTACTGAAAAGCGTACAGATAAGCTAAGAACCTGGATTTAATGCAACTTTTTTTACATTCTTCCGTTTCAATATCAAGTAAAATAGTAAAATTAATACCTTGAGTTACGAAAGGACTCAATAGTTCTTGCACACGAATCCTAAACTCATCAGCTTACATCTAGCGACTAAAAGCAGAAGTACTTAAGGAGATTACTACTGTGATGCTTAAGAAATGGAAATTTTTATTTTTTAAGTAACTTTAACAGAGGAGGTAGGCAGGTCCGTAGAGACGAAATTCGGGCCCGGGGGGTACCACATACGGGCCCCCGCGAAAGGAATTTCGGGCCCAGGACTAAGCATTTACGGGCCCATGTACAATCGAATGAGTGACTATCAATTTAAAATATGTCTAGTATATTACACTTTTTCGATCGTGAAACATTTTTTTCATATAAAATTAAAATGGAAAAAATGTTTCGTTGATGACTTAGATGACGGGCCCCTTTTGAAAGCCCGGGTTCGGGGGGTTTCCCCCCTTCGCCCCCTCCCTCTCGGCGGCCCTGGAGGTAGGGCATATTATTAGTCATAATTTAAATTAGTTTTCACCAAATTTTTATTTAAAAAAAGCCAAAAGTTATATAGTTGTCATCAGTCAAGCAAAGATCTCTCAAAAAATTTTTCCATCACGGGGTAATAGACATTTTAGTCCTGACATTACGGGTCATTTAAAACCAAAAAATCGAATTGTTTCTTTAACTAGAGAAGTGTCTCTGTCTGAAGCCGTTTTTTCTGCATCTTTGGCAAAGAAAAAGCAACTTGAAATTGCGTGTATGCTTTATTTCCGAAATTACCTTAAATTTTAAAACGATAGTCACTAATTTTCGTGCACACTTTTTCAGTTGAACAATTTTGGCTGATGCGACAAGAAACTTGACGGCTCGAATAACATGAAAATCCAAGCAAAATATAAATTTTATTGTTGGCAGTACTGAGTGCAACCGACAGATTTTAGAAATAGAAATGGATGTGCGACAAAATATTCGTCGCATTCGTATGTGTCGCATTCAATGTATGACAACCAGTGCAAATCAATGGTTTCTAAATTTCGTCGCATTGCCGTGTCGCACTGTCGCATTCAATCTGTTTTAGCCGTTAGTGTGACATTTATCTACGACGCTAACTTTTAAACGTAGTTTCGAAAAATTTGCGACTTAAGGTCCAAACACATTCAAAGCAGCACTAAACCAAGCTGTGAGGCTTTTCCAAACGAGCTTTGTGCAACGCTGTTGTGGTTCTGTCAATCTAACATCTGATTAACCACTGTGTTAAGGATAAAACTTGGTTAAAACAAATGTTACCTTTAATTCCTAATCATAATTTCGATACTGTTGTTCTAAATTTCAGTCACTGTTTTCTGTTTTGTTAATTTTATCTCAAACGTAATAGTGCCAGCGCCAGCATCAGCTAGCGTTAATTTATTCATCTAATAAGAGGTAAGCTTTACGGCTAGCTACAAGGAATCGTTGTCAGAAGTCGCCTTGAAGCTCGTCTAATTATGTTTTGCTCTTAAGTTTCACGTGCCGAAATTCCCCAGTCCCGAATTTACCTGCTCTTGCTAAAACCTCTATATCTTCGCCATTTCCTTAAATGATGGTATAACACATTTTGGAAAGTATGTACTTAAAAAATAAAATATATCTTTTAAGCACATGGAATAGACCAGTTGAGGCTTAAAATGCATATAAAATAAGAAGTCCTCTGATTTCTTACATTTATTTTATTCTCCGCAGTATACTCTCGTCCAAATTTTTTAAACACTCATTGAGTCCTGTTGAATATTCGGGACAGGTCATGTACACCTGTACATAGTAATAGGTACCACTGGTTAAAATCGATGCAACCATGAAACAGCAATACTTAAACATCTTCAAATATATTAAACTTTAATTACTACTAATAGGAAAACTCCGCTTTTCGAAATTCCTACCAACATATCAGCGACTCTAAACAAATCGCAAGAATAGAATTTTCCTTTATTAAGTTGTCTGTACAAAGTTCCAATATCAATCCCATGGATTCACATACAACAATGATTGACCAAATATCCTGAGCCTCTAACCGGAAGTTAATGAGCTGTGTGAATTGGAGAAAAAACGAATAACTCAAACCAGCTACAGATTATGTTAAAAATTTATACAATACTAGAACTACAAAAAACAAAAGGCATTTGAAGTAGCATTTTTTTAGTGACAGATTATCTAGTCTATTTCACGTGTAAACCATAAAAAAACCTGAATTTATAATGAGCCTTTTTAAAGCTTTTTTTGTGATCTTCATTACTTATCGGTTATACTTCAAAATAAAAATGCTTATTAACATAGTCAGTACCAAATAAATCAGAATTCAATTGATTTATGTTGTATAGCAATTTTTATAGCAGGAATTTTAGAAAAAAATATTGTATTACTCCAAACTTCATTACGGAGGACCACCACTGTGAGAGGTTCAAAAATGTTACCTTTGTTTTGTTAACCAGATTATTTATTTAACCAAACATTGTTTCAATCTATATAGTTTTCGTTATCGTAGACATTCTTTTGAAAAAAAAATCTTCACTAAATGAGGAGTGTTCAAACAAAATTTGTTTTGGCATGAGTTGTACTTCTATTTGGAGGACTCAAAAATATAATAATTTTAAAAAGAAAGCCAAAAAACCCCTATGTACAACGATAGCAAGAGTGGTTATAAAAATTCTCATTTTTTTTATTTAATTTTTAATTGGACAATTCTAGTTAAAGCTATGAATCCGGCCAGGTCAAGAAAATTCGTTTTGATAAAAACGCGATTACGAGTTAAAGAATATAAATATAAGTCTTCAGCAAAATTTATCCTATAAAGCGAATTTATTTCCGTCATATCGGTCCTATGTAGCAGGTGTACCATTCGTCGTAAAAACATCGAATTTTTTGAACAACTCAGAGTGGTATGATTGATTGCCTTGTTTAATTTCTGCAATCGATAAGAAATATTTGGCGGAACCGAGTCTAATTTCAAAACATAATATTCTAGTGACGGAGATCGAGTAGAATCAATGGATGAGTGGCATGCTCTCCATGGATGCAAGTTTGAGCCTCGACTTGCCTATGAGCTTTTCACTTGCAATAAATAAAAAATCTAATTCCTCTCTGGGCTGTTGTCAGCTTGCAGGTATGCAAAAGCTAGACTTTCAATTGACCTCACTCCCCTACGCTGACTCCCTTCTGACTCTACCCATGCTAACGTATCATATAAAAACCCTTTCCTTATTAGTAAATTGCATCTTCTGTATTAGCCTATGCCACAAGTTGTAGTATGATATTGTTACGCAATTAATAAATTTGGAGATTATTTCGAAGCACCCTTATTGTATTAATGTAATAGTCATGGCATGGGCTACTGCTTTGCATTCTTGCAAATATAACAGGGTCTTCAAAATTATACAATCATAGTAGTTCTGACGCTTGAACTAGCTTTCCGATTTATAATATTTTTTGGAGTAAAGATGATATTATTAATAATAAAAAAAGCGGTAGCGTACGGACTATGCTCAGAAATATGCCAAACTAAAGATATTTGTTCTTTTAATATTTTGTATCTTTCTAGTTCCTATAACTCCTTGTGGGGCATGAGGCGAGTGAAATACTTCATTCGATTGGAGACAACGATTGCAAGTGGACCTAAATTTAAAGTGAATTCCGAATCACCAAAATTTGTTTCTGCCCAATGCCCTTTTTATGGTAATCTGTTGTTAGCATAAGGCAAGTACGGGTCGCCGCCGATGGTATTCGAACTTGGACCTCCGGGTTTCTAAGGCCAACGCGTTATGACTTACTACACCTATGAGATATAAACATCATCAATCGGTTTTTTTGTATTGCTTCCAGTGCGACTCAATTCAGAATGTTTTGAGTTATTCAATTTTTCTAAATAACTCAAAAGTACTATTGTTATAGTTTTCCTTAAATCTCCTCTATGTGACATTTTTTTCAAAATTTTTGATCAGATACTTCTGGAGATACAGAAAAGGAAAATATTAAAAAAAAATAAACCTATTTGATGAAAATACGTTTTAAACAATACCCCGATTGTTGTACGCCTAAATTCAGAAAAATTAGGAGGTCCTGATTTTTACTCTTATAATAAGACCTCGTACTATGTGCGGAACATCGAACCCTACGGTAGGTATTGTTTTACAGAACGCTCCCAAAAGATAACACACGCATGAATCATTGAAGCAATTAAGTACATCGCACAGTGTAGCGGATTTATTTTACTATTGCTACAAAGTAAACCATGGGAAAAAGAGTTGTAAACAATTTTAAAGGCTTTCTAGTTAAGGGACATGTGATCTACATATTTACCTAATCCACTTTTATGTTGAGGTAAAAAATTAAATTTTTGCATCATATATATTTATATTCATAAAATATCATAATAATTAATTTCGTAAAAAGGAGCCCTTATGGTGCGACTTTGTCTGTCTGTCTTTCACAGCTGCTTATTTCAGCAACTACTTATGATATCAACTTGAAATTTGAAATAACTTTATTGCAAACGAAAAAATTTAAAAAAAATATTTATTTTATGGCAAAAGGGGCCGAAAGGCGGGGCTCTAAATTTTGAAGTGAGTTACTAGGTCAAGTGCCGTATCGTATCAAAGGGCTTCATTTGCACATTATAAAATATATTTTTATTTCCTTATGAAAAATACTTTTCCCCCACCTTATCTTCAAAGTTTGCATACCGAAAAATCTGAAATAACTAGAGTTTATAGAGGTTTATGTAAATATTACAGAAAAAATAAAACAACCTTCCAAGGTGCGGACCCTCGGCGCGAGTTTGACTCCCACTTGGCTGACATTTTTTTTGACTTTCTAACGATTGGCAGATATTATTCAAAGTGGAATCGGGCTTAACTTACATTAAGGCAACTCATCACATCAATCAATTCGATCGCACAAAATCTGTAGGGCAAAATTTGTTTACAGATATAAAGGCATTGTCGACACACATTAAACATTGTGCTAAAAATTTTCTAAAAAGTAAAAAGTACAATATTTACAGACCCCAAAATATTGAGTTTAGTAAAAAAAACGTTTATATTTTCGGGATAATTAATGCTCTAATAAGCGGGGAGTTTTAAAAAACAAACTTTTCACGATAAAGTAATTTTAAACATTGAAACAATTTCTATTATGTATCTGCATATAATAAAACTGTCCAAAATACAAATTAAGGGAATCAATACAACGAAAATAGCAACGCTCTTAATAAAAGAGTTAGTTTAATTTTTGAAGGAATGAAGCAATGAAGCAATGTTGTAATTGATTTTAAATATTTATTATCTAAATTAATGTACATATAGTTTACAAACTTTAAAGAGAGAGTACAATAGTGTAAATTCTAAATAAAAAATTTGAACAGTTTAATACCACAAATCCTGTATCAAATGGGATATTTTAAAACTGTTGAATGTTTTATCAAAATATTAGTTATATCTTAATTTAAAGATTTGTTCCCTGAGCGAAAAATTTTGCCACACATCATAACCTACATCAACGCCGTCAAAAAGTCCTGTATATAAATATAATCTTATGTTTAAGAAGGTTTCATAAAAGTGTTAAGTAATTATCAACAGGAAAATAAAATCGGGACCAAAAGATTGTGGCACATAAAAACAGCTTCAACTATTTGAATACACAAGAAAATTCGGTTATTTTTGAATTTCGATTAAATGTTGTGTAAAAGGCTTCAAAAAATTTTACTTTTACTTCTTTTCCGATTGAATACTGAACATGTCATAAATTAATCAATTTTACTCTATATTACTCTTCTCATTATATTTTAGCAAAGAAATAAGAATTATAGATTAATCTTAACTTGGCATTACAAAAGTTTAATCTTAACTCTCTTTTTATTCAAATATTAAATTGCAAACATGAACGCAAACTGCAAAAACGGCTTCATACGTAACTCAAAATTATAGATGCGATTCCGACATGTACATAGACTAACATGCGTTGGTATTGCACTGAATTACTTTAGTTTCAACTAAAAGGTAAACCATCGTGTTACCCATAAGAGTCGGTGTTGACAGTTTAAAATATATAAACTAAAACTATGTAATTCAATTGTATACCTATATTAAATTCACGTAGATGTAAATATGTAAAAGAAAATCAAAGGCTTCCAATTCGCTCAACTGCAAGGAATTATAACAAAAAATATCGAAATATTTTCTATAACAGCTTTATTAATTTATAATAAAATATATGTGAAATGTTACAATTTACATAAATATTAAAAACAGAGTGTACTTTAAGCATTTACTATAAAATGTGTGGTGTGCCTTATCGTAGTAGAATAATAAGAATAATAATGTAATATCCAAGCAGCGATGTATTATACTAGTTTTTTTTTCTTTAACTTTCTTTATCTTTTTACAGAGAACATTAATTTATCGCAAGATCTCGATAAGTTCTATTAAATTAAAATAAATTTACATTTTTTGAAATCTGAAGTTTTATTTATTTTATTGGCATAGTGGCATAATAACTTATCAAGAACTTGAAGAAGTTTAAACCCTGGTTTTTCAGTCCAAAATATGATATTACAAACAAAATGTCGACGTCAACCTATCTTACTCCCGAAGCCAGCAACAAATCCACCCGCTTGAAAATTATGGGGAGATCTTGTTCAGCACTTCAAAAAACAATTTATCATTTTTTCATTATGTTGTCCTCTATACCAATTAAAATTCGTACTGCAGTGGTGGTGATCAATTGAACGTCAACAAACTTTACGCTAGTATAAGAGTATCTTTAGGCTGATAGATGACGCGGAGCTTAAATGTTGATAGATAATTTATAAATCATCTCTCTTTAAAATAGTAGTGTTATATATTTCACGGGTCACTTTTTTTTCGAAATGGATTTACATGCAAGGAGGCAGATAGCCGTCGCGTTATTTACAGATAAAGGCGCAAAAGTAATAATTGTTTATGAGTTGCAGGCGTATAACGTAAGTAAAAGTTTTGAATCACGTACTTTCAGAAGATAGGCAGGCTCTTTAAAAATAGTGACCGTCCGGCAATTGCGATGCGTTTATACTTTATAGGACTTCTTATAAAGTCGGCTCAACTTTTTTAAAAAAACTATTATATTTTAAACTTTATATAGTGTATTTAGATATGCTACTCGTTATACTCGTTAAATGTTGCTCGTGTGGACAAAGCGATTGCAACTGTTTCAGAGGTAGTGTAATCTATACAAAGGAAACGGAATCATTTAAATGCAGCCACACATTATGAACTTAGACGCCATCTCCTTTCCAAACCCTCACCGTAGATACAAAATGTTTACCATGATTCTAGTTCGGCAATGTATTCCATAGAGCAAGAAAAAATTATTGACATCGGGTTACACATTACAATGTAAGACGAGTGCTCTCCCCACTTCCCGTCTCCACTCCAAGTACACATATGTCTCATAGTATCATTGAGGAACCGTAATCTGTTAACCAAATTAAGCTCATCAAAATCCGTCCAAGCGTTACGAAGCTACGTGCCATCCCGCACCCGAACGCCTCTATAAAACCACTGCTTTAGTCATGACGCAAATGAAGAAAAATACTCGATAACACTATAAGCGAATCATCTAAATCAGTCTAAGCAATAAGTCGGGTAAGAAGTCTTGTAAAAATCGATGCATAAAGTACGAAGTTAGACAACACCCCTCTCACATCCCATCCCTCCTAAGCCCCACCACACCTTAACCTCACTCCGTTCTAAGTACGAAATTGTTATCCTGCTACTCTCCTACATAAGAGAAAAAGAACCATTCAAATCGATCCATTTTTATCGATCGGGTTCTAATGACATCAGTGGTGTATACAATACCCCTCTGCGATTGACACTGAGAAATACTTTAAAAAGGTTATACGTTAAAAAAATTTTTAGACGTCCAATGAATATATATCAGAAGGTAAGGTATTGAAATACACAGCAAAAGACAAGGGCGGATCCAGTGGGGAGGGGGGGGGAGGGGGGGCATGGGTGTCATGACCCCCTTAACCTGCGCCAACTGTGATTTTTCTCTGAATCTTCTGCTTAATTAGTATTTAGATTATCATAAATGGACGAAGGAAAGAGCAATGAAGGTATCGTGCCATGATATTACAGATCTTGTAAAGTTCGCATTCAGGCGGTCCACCAACCGCTGGGCAGCCCCCATCACCATGCCCGGCCCAGCATCTGATCGAAATTATGTTAAAAATTCACGATGCTAATCCATACATAATTTCTCTTACATTGTTACGTTTGGTGTTCCTCCATTTCTTTCTGGTTAAAATCCTGAAATCCCGCATAAAATTAAGATTAGGTATCACATAATCACACTGCGTAGTAGTTTGGGTTGAGCACTAATCTTTGGTTTTTTTAAGTCTATTCAGAGAGCGACAATCTAAGGTGTAGTCAAAGTGCAGTGAATTACTTAATTGAGAGAACGACATAGTAATGTACTTGCTAATATTTAGAGGGAAGAAGTTTGTAGAACACCAATTATAAAAGTCGTTTAAGTCAGATTTAAATAGAGCACAGTCGTTCTCACTTGAAATAACACGGAAAATTTTGGCGTCGTCAACGTAAGACAGCATTTTGAATTAGCCAGAATTAAAGATACATCATTGATGTAAATAATGAAAAGCAACGGTCCTAGATGGCTACCTTGAGGAGTAGTATGACTATCATTAGAAATTGCACCTCGTATACCTTGCGTGCGATCAGACTTTCATGACGCTACGCTGAAAGGAACCCAAACACAGGTTTAAAGTGAAAGTTAAGAACATCGTATACCAGAGCTTCAAAAATGTTACCAATACAACATAAGTTGGCAATGGGGCGATAATTTAATATGTCACATTTCCTTCCCTTCTTATGTAAGGGAATGATGACAGGGTTTCGGAAAAACACCACAGCAAATAGCAACTACAGACGCACACAACTTCGGATCTTCGAGTCGAACGTAAAATCTGTTCTCTTGTGCGGGTGTTCAGCATGGAAAGTTATCTGTCAAATCTACAAGCTACAAGCCTTTTTCAACCAGTGTCTCCGGCGCATCCTTAACATCCATTGGTTGGAGGTCATTACCAACGAGCACCTACACAGACCTACAGGCCAAGACGGGAAAGTGGCAATGGATAGGCCACACACTAAGAAAAGAGCCAAACAATATCGTACAGCAGGCTATATTTATTTATTTACAAGTTCACCAAATACTGACTACTACAAATCAATGAAATCTAAACAGTAAATATAAAGCAAAATGAAATATCAAAATAAATTACAGAATCAAAGTGATTTACTATTAAGATTTATCAAATACTGACTACTACAAAAAATAAAATAAATAACAATATAATTACAAAGAAAAAGAAAAAGTAACCCTAACAAAGCTGATTCTTCAGATGAGAGCTAGATAGATAGATGTAATAGGCTCATGAATACCATAATTAGTGCGGTGGTGGGGAATATGAAGAAAGCTTTGGTTCCTCAAGGTGCGAGTAGGAATCGATAAACCTAGAGCTCCCAGCAGTTCGGGGGAATCAACCGCGCCTCGCAAGCAATCACAGGTAAAAACAACTCTGGAGTTGTCGCGTCTGCTTTCAAGGGACTACAATGAAATAAGCTTTAATCGGTTAGCGTAGGGAGGCAACCGAAGAGGATCGGTCCAAGGAAGGCCGCGAAGGTTAAATCTAACGAATCTACGCTGCACAGTCTCAATACGATTAATATGAGTCGCATAAAAAGGAGACCACACAGGACTAGCATACTCCAAAACAGGTCTCACGAACGTAAAATAAAGGAGTTTAGCTATATATGGGTCATCAAACTCCTTAGACCATCGCTTGACGAAGGCCAGAGCAGAATTAGCTTTGTTTACAATAATGTTGATATGGTCGTCAAATGAAAAGGTCGTATTTAGCACTACCCCTAAATCTTTGGTCTTGTCACGTCTGTTCAGAGAGCCACCGTCTAAGGTATAGTTAAAGTGTACTGGATTCCTTGATCGAGAGAATGACATAGTAGTGCACTTGCTAATATTTAGGGGAAGGAAGTTTGTAGAACACCAGTTATGAAAGGCGTCTAAGTCCAAGTTTAATAGTGCACAGTCATTCGCACTTGAAATAACGCGGAAAATTTTGGCGTCATCAGCGTAACATAGAATTCTGGAATTAGGGAGAATTAAGGAAACGTCATTGATGTAAATGATAAAAAGCAATGGTCCTAGATGACTTCCTTGAGGAACACCGGGAGTAACATAAATATCGTTCGAAAGTGAATCTCGAAATAGAATACATTGCGTGCGATCAGACACATAGGAACGAATCCAATTAACATAAATTAATGGAAACCCTAGAAAGGACAACTTACGAACAAGAACACTATGGCTAATTCTGTCAATAGCCTTGCTAAAATCAGTAAAAATGCAGTCGACCTGCTTGCCAGCTTCAATGGCAGAAATACAGCAATTAGAGAATTCCAGCAAGTTAGTCGCAGTAGATCTACCCTAAATGAAGCTATGCTGAAAGGAACCTAGAAAAGGTTTGCAGTGGAAGTTAAGAGCATTGCACACCAGAGCTCAAACATTTTACCGATACAACATAAATTAGCACTGGGGCGGTAGTTTGATATGTCCTTTTTAATTCCTTTCTTATGTAGAGGAATAATGACAGATGCTTTCTAAGATTTCGGAAAAACACC
The DNA here is from genome assembly GCA_964036015.1 of Leptarthrus brevirostris. NCBI lineage: Eukaryota > Metazoa > Arthropoda > Insecta > Diptera > Asilidae > Leptarthrus > Leptarthrus brevirostris. The sequence continues at coordinate 113,342,025 of OZ038372.1, read as the reverse complement.
ACAACAAATAGACACAAAGTTAAATAAGTGACAAAGTATAGAAACCAGGGACAAACCACAATTTTTTACAAAGCAAGCAGGGATACCATTAGGACCGCACGAGAAACTATCAGCCAAACCAGAAGTATGCTTTAGCACAGCATCCTCGTCAAACACAAGGTCTTTGGTTTCAAGAGTAGTCGGAGCAAACCTCGTCATATGAGTAAAATCCTTATCACTAGTATCACAGTCTGTAATCAAAAATGTGGCGCCAAAAAATTCGCCAAATAGGTTGGCAGTCGTCAGGGGTCGTCGCTCCCGACATCACCAAAACTTAACACGGAAGGGTAGCTATCACAATTGCGCTTAGAATTTACGAACCTTCAGAACTGTTTAGGCTTAACACGCAAAGTCGATTTAATTCTCTCCAAATAGTCAGAATAAGAAATATCAAGTGCAGAGCAAAATTGGCTGCGTAACATGGAGTAAGTGAAGTAGTCAGCATCACTCCTTGAGGAACAAAACCGCTTCCAAGCGTTATTCTTCAGATTCTTTTGCTTCACGGAACTATTGAGCTAAGGCTGATATGAACGCGAACCACGAGACCTTGAAACAGGAACACAAGTAGCAAAACATACAGAAAGAGAATCGTAAACTTGTTTGTTATAGGAACCAGAGAGATATTAGTGGCCACCAAGATCATATATCATATATCACATAACACATTTAGATTTCTTTCTCTGGGATTATGTTATATAGTTGGTTCGAATAAGCCCACAGCACTAAACGATTTAAAAACAGACATTAACAATATCAGTGGCAAATTATGCGAAAAAGTGGGTCCAAATTATAAAATCTTATCTTATACCGTTGAACTTTTATTTGAGTTTACATATGTAAAGCTGTTATTTAATTACACTTTATGTAATATACGAAAAAAACTTACCCGAAAAGTAATTTCTACACCAAAATGAGAAAACCGTTGAACTTTTAATTTATGACTTAACTGTCACTTTAAATGGCATTCAAAAATAGACTACAAAAAAATATTTATAAATTTTAAATATTTTTGAAGAATGCCTTAAATTAATGAACAAAATTGACAAATTTGTAAGAAACTAAGAGCTTTCCATTTCTTTACTTTAACGTCTTCTTGTTGAATGCTGCTTAGAAACTGTAATGTTTGTTGTTGAAAATTGAACACTATACCTGGACTACTGTGAATTTCACTTACTTAGCAACTTCTCGTTTGGTTGGAAATAGTCAAACGGGTCTCACTTCACTGCGTACAGCTGCCAAGAAGGAGGAATAAAATCCGTAAACAAATCAGACGCCGTCTGTCAATCGTTTTATTCGGTCGGGCAGGATTGTGGCTATTTACCTTGGTTCAATTAGCAAATTGTTAATTTTGTTTTAAAGTGCGCTTAAAGTGTTAAAAATGACAGCAATTAACAGTAGACACCAAAAACTAGAACAACAAGTGAGTAATAATAAGTTTTGTGGTTGCTAATGTTTGTAATGTCGAAAGGATATGCTTTAAATGAAACATGGATGAGTCAGTGGTTTTCTTTAGTGGAGGGAGTCGTAAAATATGGAAAGGAATATTTTGTTTTACTAGAAATATTGTCTACTAAATTGTCTACACAACAAAAAGTGCTGCAATTCGAACGCGTGACATTAACTTGTCCACCAGGGCTCATAAATTGAAATTTCGGATTGTAATCCAAAATGAATAGACAAATTGGCCCGGCACACTAAAACAATTTAACTCTCCCTTCTGCAGGGAGCAATAGTATTTCCTAACGAAACAAATGTGTCGTGTAAATTGGTAATTGTTAAGTTTCCTATTGATTTTTTATTTAAAACGGTTGTGAGCTTTTTGCCCTTTGCGTGCAGTAATCCTTCAATGTTTGGGTGCCAAATGTTTCCTGCACGCTGAACGTCTCTTTAGCCCTGGCGGTGCTTCCTAATTTCTGTAAAAAATTATGTAGCTCCGGTTATCTACAATATTTCAGGATATGTCTAGTTAAAATAGAGAACTTCATATAAAAATGTTAACTGACTTCGACACTACATCAATAAATAGGTCGTCGTAATTAAGAATTCAACTGGAGCCATAAAGAAGAATGTCATATCCTTCGAAATGGATTTAAAATTCATACTAATTTGGTTTACTGAATACTCAAGACTAGTCCAGAATGAAAATATTTGGTATAAAGTTTTGTGTTAATGTTGGAATTATTACTTTGAACAATCTAACCCTTTTTAACTTTTATCGTGCAACTTTTGCTTTTCAGTATTTCTCGTTGTCTTGTTATGTTCAAATACTTAAACCCAACAGTTGCAGTGCTATAATCAAAAATATTCCTTATTTGTATCATATACTTGGAAGAAAGTGCTTCATTCTCCTTTTTTTTTATAATGCAATTTAAAAGAAATGAAAACACTTTCATTTTCTACCTCCAAAGTAGGGAGTTATATTATTATTAGAGTAGTGGACAATTGTAAAATTGACGAGGAGTAATCAGTCAAGAGATTGCAATAACTTTGCTTTTTTTTAATTTAATTGTTGGATTTTAGTAGACACATTCTTTAATAAGCTAACTTTTGAGGAACCGACATAAACCATCAAAAAGTCACAGTATGTGTTCATTAGCGCACATTGAAAATTAACAAACAGTGAAACAAACGATGAATTTTGAATTAACAAAATAGTACTTTCTGGAAAACTGTTGTGTACAACTTAGGAATACTTCAAATTATTAACTCCACCCATTTGTTTTCAATTATTTTATTCTCACTAAACTACCAAATGTCATCGACCTCAACATAAAATTTAATACATTACAGCACAACTACAAAAGCCAATACCTCCATACCTAAATCAAGATAGTTCTTCAAAGTTTATTAAAGTTGCTAAAAAATAAGTAGCACATCTGTTCTTGCTTTGTGTTATGGACATAATATTAGCAGTAGTGACATTTGTTTGCTGTTTTATACCATTTTTAAGCAATATTTAGTAATATTGCTTCATTAATTCAATAATATATCAAAATTAGTTCTTATAAACTCTGCACAATACTTTTGAAATAAAAATATACTATTTAAGCCATTAGAATATTTTAACCTTAGATCTTTAAACCTTTGCACAATAAAGAGTTCTGTGCACTAGCTCTGCTGCTCCTATTAAGACGAATTAAGATCCCATTTGCAGCTTAAAAATAAACAATAGTGTGTTCATGGTTATTCAGCTAATGTTAAGTGCTTTGAGATGGAAACATAAGCTGTACATGAGTATACGTATTGCAGATAAGAATAATGCCCATCTCACTATTTTGTAGTTTACATAAAAATAGAATTGTGAAACAATACACGAAATGGGACCTTATTATTGAACTAAGAAGGTGAATTCATTACATTAATGTGACTCTTGCAAATTCTATTTAAAATTCCCATTCAATTTTTTGCATATCCAATATGTTTCACATAAGGTGTGCCAAAATAAGTGGGGTGATGGATCTCACCTAGCCGAACACAAAATTGTACGGCAGGGACCAATCAATCCTTTTTGATTTACAGGGTGATTCATAAGTTTCCAATTTTCACGGTTTATACGTCATTATTTTATTTTTATCTTTTAATATGCTCAATGCAGGGACATCAAACAAACGCCAAAAACTACTATCCCAATAACCTTTCCAAAATTGTCAATAATTTTAATCTAACTCTTACCATTGCAGGTACAGTCATTTCCAAAAATGAAAATAAAAACTATTTTCGATTACCTAAAATTCAGCATTTTCCCAAATTTTCTCCCAAATTCATGTAATTATTACATCTAATTTTTATTTTTGTTAAATTGCTCATCTTATTACCTTTCCAACAAGATACAACATGTCTAGGTAGAAAAAGGATTAGAAAAACTCGCTTCCTTAGAAGTCCCTGGCTACCTAATTATTTTATTGCACTGTAGGAAATTCGTTAAATCAACAAAATTTCTAAAAAAAAGGTCGAAAATGTTTAAATTTTAATTACTACTGCATACAAGTTATAGAAAGGTAAGTGAAAATTATTTTATTGTCGTTATTAGCTAGTGTTAGCCAATGTTCACACCCAAGATAGTCAGTCAGCAAGAATATCGATTATAGTGTTTTTTTTAAACGATGTGGCGAAATCCTAGGGGACAACCCTTTGATTCGTTAGCATGGTTTTGGACGGAAGGGAATTGGGGTAAGGGTAGTGAGGAAACGTGAAAGTCTTGTTTTTGCATTGCTGCGAGCTAGACAACAGCCCAGAGACGGAATGGATTCTTTTAATTTTTTAATAAAAGCTCACGGGGAGACCTGGTCTCGAACCCGGGACCCATGGAATGGTGGGCGAATTGATCCAACTGCGTCTCCGTTGAAAAACAAATCGATAACTGTGGGCGTTCGAAAGCTAAAATATTTAAAAATTGGCAGAATTTACCTTTAAGGAATTCACGGATACAATTTACAATTATTGTGAAGTAGACAGCGGATGTGTAACTTCAAACAGCACGGAGCGTAACTTCAAACAGCAGAAAGTAATAACCCTCGTCAGTCGAGATGACGAGCAGGACACATGTCGCAAGACAATTAGGAGTTTCTTCATTTAAGGGTAGGTTCTAGTCGAGCAGAGTGAAAAATGGATGAAGTTTATGAATTTTTTTTCTCACAGAAGAAGGTAAATAATGTATAATTTGACTTTTTCAGCTATTAGTACATGTACTTAAGTTCACAAAAATATATTTTTTAATTCTTTAATTTGTAAAATTTGCGAGATATCCACGCGCTTCTGGAGCCGTGTAGTGCGTGCAACGCGCTACGCCGTGCAGGATTCCACCTTCCTCTTTTATCTTTAAGTTATTTGCAAAGTAGAATAAATTTGCGCGGCCATAGACCACTTTTAGAAAAATTCAGTGATTTTTGATAAAATTACAACCGTTAGAAAAAAGCCGATTTTTTACCCTTTTTTTGTTGTTCATAGGGGTTAAAAAATAGTAAATATTAATATTTTTTGTTGAGAATGGTCCATGGTCCAATAATCTTTATTTAATAGAAGAAAGAAGTCAATCGGTTGAACGGTTCGACTGCAACTCTGCACGGCGTGTCTTAAAACGTGGTTTTTAGAAAAACGCGTTTAAAGTTTGACAAAGAAAAAACGTGGGAAAAAATATAATTTTTGTTTCTTACAGCTAATCAGCTGATCCTGGACTATAGAGCAAATCATCAAATCGTTTTATAGGCTTATTCTAGAAACTATAAGAATTTAAAATATACAAAAAAAATTTTTTTTTGCAGTTACTCGACTAGAACCTACCCTTAAAGTTTTGAAAGGTTATTCATCGAGGAGGATTACGTCAATATCATTATATCCCAGTCCAAGGACTACTGGAAGGTGATTCCGAGAAAAGATTAGAATTTTACATTTGGCTTCTGGAAGGCGACATGTGGACGGATGAATCGGAGTTGGTATCACAAACTTTCACAACCTCCATAACTGGTCGGATACTAACCCACATATGACAAGATCTCATTCCAGTCCAAATTCTGTAGCAATGTTTGGGCTGGTATCATCGGATCCATTTAATAGTACCATTCATTTTGCCACAAATGCTTCGTAGCCAAATCTATACGGACTTTTTGGATAATGCACCGTCAGATCTACTAGAGAACATCCCCCTGGATAATCTTAGTGCAATGTTTTTCTTATGGGCTCCAGTATCATCCCCCTGGATAATCTTAGTGCAATGTTTTTCTTATGGGCTACAGTATACCTTAAACAGGGTATTAGAAGGGGATTAGTGGTATGCAGCCAAGGTGTCGTAGGACATTTCGAATTCAATAAAAAGCATTCTATGGTTTAATTTCTTTAAATTGCAGTTTTTTATAATAGTCCTCAAAAGGTATTCTATATATATCAATTTCTACACCCTTTCCCTACCTGGACATATTGTACCTTTTTGGACAAATAATAAGTTGGGCAATTTAATAAAAATTAAAAATAGGTGTATTAATTACATACGTTTCCGAGAAAAAATGTGACAATGCTGAATTTTAGGTAATCGCAAAAACTTTTTTTCAGTTTTCGATATGACTGTACCTGCAATGGTAGAAGTTAGATCAACATGGTTGACAATTTTGGAAAGGTCATAGGAATAGTAGTTTTTTGGAGTTTATTTAATGTCGCTGTGTTGAGTAGATCAAAAGATAAAAATAGTGATGTGCGCATACCATAAAAAGTGCAAATTTACGAATGACCCTGTTATCACTCCTCGACCATACACAATTTTGCTTGGCTATGTGAGATCTATCACCTATTTTGGCACACCTTATGTGAAACATCCGGTGCTCTGAAATAAAGTCGAACAAAATAACGTCGAATCGACTTTATTTCCTCTTTGACGAGGAAATAAAGTCGAATTTATGAACTCACCAATTTCCACCTTATTACCATTAAGAAATTGAATTTAAGTCGAAATTCGTTAGGCAATTAAGTTGAAAGTGTAATTTGAGATTTTGGTGGATTTTGTATTGTGTTGCGTACACGGAGTAATACACGGATCCGTACACTCCGTGTAAAAGTTCTGTACACGGACACGGACGATGCGAATAGACACTGCCTTATTACTTTACTTTACCCTAAATGTATGTATTATGTTAATTTCTTTTCATAAATGTCGTTAATGGATGTAAAGTAAGAAGTCGTCGCGCGAGGGGGGGGGGGGGGGGGGCGTGGACGCATTGCCGCGGCGCGTATCTCCGTCGTAACGCGGCGGGCTATGCCGCGACGTCGTGACCGCATTACATTACCTGTATTTATGTCAGCATGTCCCAATTTAAGTGCTCAGGGCCAATAAATTTTCAGATTCACAGTTTCATGACGGAACATTCAGTATAATTTTTTTCAAGAAAAGGACTTTAGCTCCATTCCTAAATGGTAATAAGGTCGAAGTTGTGAGTTGGTAGATTCGACTTTATTTCCTTGCGAAAGTGGAAATAAAGTCGATTAGACGTTATTTCGTTCGACCTTATTTCAGGTCACCGAAACATCCTGCATAATTAATTACTCTTAAAATTTAGATTTTCATCGATCATTATTCCCAAATACTTAATTTCCTTACGGGGCTACATCCACCTCGATAGCTCGAAAAAATTTATTTTTATTTTTTTCTTGCATATTCTTATAGTGAAATAATTCCTAAAAATGTCATGTTGACATCTCTAAAATACTCGGAGTTACAAAGCTTTTTATCATCCACTGCAGATCAGTTTGTATTGCAATAGCATTTTATCTTACTTAAAACGCAATTTTCTATGAACAGTATTTTTCAAAATGGTGACCGTCATATCTAAAGAACCGATCGGCAGATTCCTTTAAAATTTGCAACAGTCAATCTGTTAAGTTAACTTTATGATAGCTTTATACCATTGATTTCAAATGATAAGTTTTTGCAGGAGAGAGTCACCGAAGGCAAAGTTTCACTCGCAAATAGTGCAATACTAACCTGGGTTATATTGTTCACTATATCATTAATGTATATCAAAAACAATAATGTTCCCAAAATTTACAATTGGAGCACGCCAATTTTTATTTCCCTTCTATCCGATAGTTTTTGATTCACTCGGGTTCTCTGAAACCTACCTTTAAGAAGAATCGAAACTTATAAAGTTCCTTTCCTTGTACTCCGTACTCATACAGCTTTTTTAATATTTCTATCAACCGCTTCATATGCTCTTTTGAAGTCTAAGAATACCGCAAGGATCTTCTTATATTGTGTTCTTCTCTATATTAATAACCAAGTAAATGTTATTTCAGGCGAATGTCCTTTGCGGAAAACGGACTGTTGCTGAACTAGTACCTAATTCCCAAATATTTCTGTAATTACTCTTGCACAATCTTTTCATGCGTTGATAGAATATTAATAACTCAATGAGGAATACTACCGATTACTTCCATTCCTCTGGAAATGTTCATTCTTTGATCCTCGATCCTTTTACGATCTGCTTAACTTCCTTATTTCTGTTGACATTTAAGTCCGCTGTCGAACATTTTTGCCCGTCTATTTAGATCTTCTATTTGATATATTTATGCTATCCTATATTATTCAAATCCAGTTTTTTTATGATGTAGCCAAAGCCTAAGGGACAACTTAGTACTTCCGGCTTTTCCGAAAGAGAATTGGGGTAAGAGGAATGATACAACTTCAATGTCTGTTTTTTTGTATTCCAGCATGGGGAGACCGAAGCTCGAACCCTGGAACCATGGTGTGGTGATAGTGTCACTCAACCAATTGATCCAACTCCGTTTCTAAACGTTTGTTATAATCTAGAAAATTTATATCACAGGCCTACGAAGTTGTGCCCCCTGCACAATGAATAGTTGTCTCCGAAGTAATTGCTCTATCACGTTAGGTTTTTGAGATATTCGAACCTAAAAGTGCAAAAACACTGTTTTTTTTTTACATATTTGAGGTTATGTAGCACCGCAATGTTTTTTCAAAAAACTGTGTGTGGGATCTTATAGTACAAGTCTTCCTCTTTCAAATGCCGTTGAGTTTGCTCAAATATCTTTTTTTTCGCCGAGATATCGCATTTTGAAATTTTCATGTTCATGAATTTATCGGTATACGAAAACTTTATGGTAACTTGAATAAGGTGACCATATACTTTTCATATACCGAATTCTTAAGAAAATAAGAAAAACGATACAATTTTATTCATTCCATTATTAGATGTACTGTGATAAAGTGCTTGTGCAAAGTTAGTGTTTGTTTCAAACAGACTGGAAATAAACGCGTGGACCGATTTCGATGGTTATTTTGCTATTGTATGGAGTGTGATCCCACATTGCTAATAGGAGAATAATGTGGTAGTAAGGTGGGGGTGGGGAGGGATAGTCTAACTTCGTAACGCGCGGACAGATTTGGATAATTGTTTTTCTGTTGGGTAGAGTATGTTCCCTGGTTGATACCACGAGAAAAAAAATGTTGGTGGGCTGGGGATGGAACCTAACTTTGTAACGCGTCGACCGATTTGGATGGTTCTTTTGCTGTGGTGTTGAGTGTGATCCCCCATTGCTAATAGGAGAATAATTTTGTTCTAAGGTGGGCGGTGGGGAGGGGGAGGCGTAATCTAACTGCGTAACTCGTGGACCGATTAACATGGTTCTTCTTTTGATGTGTAGAATATGTTGCCCCACTGATACGACGATAAGCATTTATAACAATTTCTTAATTCACACACCTATTTGGAAGATTCCTTTTTGTTGTGTATTATATGATTGCCCATTGCTATTCTATGTAAAAATGTTGACCTAGGGTTGGGGTGGTAGGAGGGGAAATCTAACTTTGTAACACGTGGACTGATTTAGATTATTCTGAATGCATAGAGTATCTATTTGTATTCTGACAAAAATTTTGGCTTATGGTGAGAGTTGGATAATGGGCGGCGCCTAGCTTCATAAGGCATAGACTGATTTTGATTCCGTTGTGCAGAATACGTTTCCTGATTGATGAATGATAGCAATTTTGTACCTAGAGTGACTACGATGATTCTCTGACTACGATTACTCTCTCTTGCTCTATAGAGAAAAGTGGCTCACTAGGGTCATGTTAAGAATTTTCTAAGGTACTAAAAGGTGACCGTGACTAATTTCGTAATATGTTGCCGGATTTGGATAATTTTGTTAGTGCACTACCTCTGCAACTTTTGAAATTGCTTTGTTCGTACGAGCAGAATTCTTCGAGTTGTATATATGAAGACACTAAAAAGTAAAAAATAAAATAGCTTTAAAAAAAAAATTTGAACCGACTTCACAAAAAGCGCTAAAAGCATAAAATAATTTTTCATTTTATATCTATTACGACATTTTGAAGTCGGTACAAAGTAAACAAACAAAACAACTACCCAACCACAATTGAAGATAATATAAAAACTACCTGAACGTTTTAGCTTACGAAATCATAAGGAAGGACGATTAAATACTTTTGTTGTAGTTGTTTGGTTTGTTTACTTTGCACCGACTTCAAAATGTCGTAATAGATATAAAATGAAAATTTATTGTATGCTTTTTAGCTCTTTTTGTAAAGTCGGTTCAATTTTTTTTTAAAAAAACTTTTATTATACAGAATAATTCGCCCTCTGGCTCTCAAACAGGCAAAATTAAAAGTAGCTATAATAATGTTTGCATCAAAGTGTCATTATTGAAACAGATAATGATTAGTTTTTCGTTCGGAGAGAACCACCGACTTGACGATTTCAAAAAGCAGTAAGATATGAAGAGTTAGCTCTCTTTTTAGTGTTCTATACTAAAATGGAAAAAAGGAGTGATGCTACTTCGTCTGTCTGCCTGTCAAAGCTGAAACAACAATTTCATTTACATTTACGTCACTGCGCGTGAGAAAATACCCATGAAAATTACAGAAACTGGCTGCTGGTCTTTTTTTTATTAATGCCTTCCTGATTTTCCATATCATATTCAAATCCCACTTCTAAAACATTACTGTAGGAATGGATGGTACGTATCCAGGAATAAATTAAAGTGTAATACCTATTTAAAATCAAATTGCACTAATTAATTTAATTAAGTTTTGTTTAATACAAAATAGTACGTAGCACGGTAATAGAAAAATTATATATATATATATAGATATTTGTATATATATATTCTGTAAATAAAAAGGTACCAACGGTCGTAAAATGAAAGCCAAGATTGCCAATACTTCTAACAATTACTTTTTGATAAATGAAATAAATTTATATATTTCTCGTTTTCTATAAAACAGCACTGTTTTTCTATGATTCTGAAAGGAGAGTTGGATCAATTCCTTGAGCGGCACGACCACCATGCCGTTGGTCCCGGGTTCGAGGCCAGGTCTACCCGTGAGCTTTTATTAAGAAATTAAAATAATTCACTCCGTCTCTGGGCTGTTGTCTAGCTCGCAACAATGTAAAAACAAGACATTCAAGTTTCCTCACTTCCCTTACCCTAATTCTCTTCTGGCCAAAACCGTGCTAACGCATCAAAGCGTTGTCCCCTAGGCTTTGACCACATCGTATAAAAAAAACATGCAACTATCTCATTTATTACATGATTTATACAATATAAGAGCATAAACAGCTTTTTTTTAAATTCTTTATATATGTAGTTTCACGATACAACGTAAAATCCGGGAAATAACTCAAATATTATCTGGAAAACCAGGAAAAGTCAGGGAAATTTGGTCTTGAAAAAAAGTGGCCATCCTGTTATTACATAATCAATAAATTTTTCCGCCGTCATCTTTACAAGTGTATATTCATTTACAATCTGCCTAAGTCCATTAGTCGTAATTATTTCTTTCAATTTTCTTTTGAATATGTTGTTTGTTCCAAGTTAAGGTAAAACCGCCTTAAAATGACAACATTATCACCTGTTTCTGAGAGATAATTATATTATCATTTTCAAAAAGTTTGTAAATGTTACTTAAGATACACCGCGATTTGTTGCGATTGTCAAACCAACATCGTACTAGTAACCTCGATATTTCACCACCAATTTCTACTTAATGGATAATTTCGTATTGCCAAATACTTAATGTAAAGTAGTCGGTTGAATAGGTGATAACCTTAGAGTAGAGTATAGAACCAAAGAAGAGGCTCAAAATCCAAACATTCTCGGTACTTTTCTTAATGTGATTGACTCGTTGAGTTCTGTTTGTTTTCTTCATGGCAGTAGTAAGACAGCGGCATTTTTAGAGGAGGACCAAAATAAATTGGAAATGAGAGCGTAATCGCATTTTTCAATTGCCTCCAGGTATTGCGAATGAATTCTTTGAATTTCTTTTTTGCGAGTCTATATCACAAAATTTAATTAATTTTTTAAACATTTTAATCATGGATTTGAATTGTTAGCGTCCCTTTGCAAAACTTCTTCTTTTTATCGTATTAATTAAAAACGCCGATTGTTTCCAAAACACAAAACCGCGCACGCACTTCATTTTAAAAATATTAAATTAAATAAATGTCGAAACTTTATAAAGTTAAAAGCTATTAGCTTAATAGTTTGCTAATATATTATACGAAACAGGATACTAAATAACACTATAAACTTTATAATAATAAAAACAAAATTGTTAAGCTTTCGAACAATTCACGGTAATCACTTTGACAGTTCGCGAATTAAGGAGACAATAAGCTCTCCATCCTCACCTCGCCTAAAAGAAAAATACCGATCACACGTTCACGGTTTCACAGATAAGGGCCTTTCCTGTAATATATTCTAAGTTGATAACGTGTCGGTCTCCCATACCGATGGAATGGGAGGTAAAATTAAAGTTGAGAAAATAAAAAAAAAAATTAAATAAGCTAAGGTGGGGAGAAACTAGGTGTAACTAATTTTAAAGGCACAGTCGGAATATGTGAAATATGTAAGCAAAAAATTCATTAAAATTAAATACAATTTTTTTCAAAATAACCACAAATATTTGAAATTGCTAGGAACAAATATTAAATGTACGTATGTAAAAACATAAAAAAAATCACTTCATATGACAATCTTTGTTACATGAAGAGCAACCTTACATTTTTCACAGCCAAAGACTACCGTTTTGTGACAAATTCTGCAACGAAGCGTTGTTAAAGGCTCTGGAACGTGGTCCGTCTACTCCTACTTAACAAACCTCTCGTTCTGACTCAACTAAATCCTCAACTATGAAAATAGTGTATTTGCGAATTATTTCCTTGTCATGTGGATTTCCTAGCATTTTCTTTTTTAGTGTGCCTTTTAAGACGCAGTGGACATCTCTATGTTGCAAATAACGATAGGTCAAAAAAGGAAATTCAAGCGTGCCACGAATAACACAATTAATTGGTTACGTGTTACTCAATACTCCAGATCTATATACAAATTAATAATCAGTTCCAATTATTTACTTACAAAAATACAAGCTAATATTTAAAAAAAATGTATAGAAAATTTTATAATAAAAAAATGTCTGCACGACGATCGTCGCAATTTTTTATCGTGCTTATTAGAAGTTTTCGTTGAATTCAAGTGGGTAGGTCATATGAAACTTATTTATACAATATTGTATATAATACTATTTATGTTAATATTATAAGTATTTATTCAGTATAAATATGCAATGTTATTTAGAAAAAAAAACAATTAAAAAACTCATTCTTGAACGTAATCAAGCTAATTTTAAATAATTTTAGCCTTTCTATAAAATAATCGATACTTTTAACGACAATGAAAGTTGTTGTACATAAGTATACTCGTAAATAAGAGTCCTTACACACCGAGTACAAGTAGCAATAAAACCTTGTTAATGAAGAGTTACAAAAACCGCCAAATGAAAAACTTTGAAACTTCCTTGCCTTCTTGAGTGACGCAGAACAACATTGCATTCAATATTTTATTGTGCCTCCCTTTGTGCAGGCATACCACGAGGCAGTTTTATCAATATTCCTTGCACAAGCATTGCCGAGAATATTATTTTATGGTGCAATCCTATATGAGAATATTTTTTGTTTTCCACAAGTACTTGGAAAGAGATGCAAGTCATGAAATAAAAGCTTTCTATGGAATGAATGAGAATCAATAGAACGCGTGTCATCGAATGTCTCGTTCTTTTTGATTAAGTAAGGTGGTAATTTATTAAATGAGAAAATATTGGTGTTTAAGATAAGTACACATATATGTCATAGTAGATATACCTGTACAAATTTAATTTTTTTAATATCTACATTACATTCTGATGAGAACGGAATTTAAATATAACACTGCATTTAATCTACAGTTTCATAGTCTGTTCAACAATAAACTAAGATTCTTTAATTACATTACAGTAATGCGTCTCATCTCCTCCTTTTCTGTACAAAAACTTTGGTAAGTTTATATCCAAAGAATTTTATATAATGCTGTGATAACGAATGTCATTCAGTTTTTTGTAAAACTTTAATACCGCAGTTTATTTCTATACTAAATTTTTTTTGAAGATTTATCATTATACTCAGAAATAATATAAATAAAAAATTGTTAGTAATCAAAAATGTAAACATTTAAGTAATAAATAACTTTTTTACTGCTAAATATATATTCATTTGACAAGACGGTCGGAACTGAATAAATTTTGCAATTATTAATTGAGTTTAATGAGTATTACAATTTTGAATAATATTTCACATACCGAATCTGTAAATTCATGGGTTTCGCATGTAGTACACGCATTTCACAGAAATATTACGGTTTCAGTAGTACAAGATTTAAGTATAGGTAGCTTGACCCACTTATTTTTAAAGGGAAGTCCTGGCTAGACTTGAAACAAATTAAACTTCAAAAATATCTATTTAAATATTTATGGTATTAATAATTTACTTCATAACAGAACGAACTTATTCCTAGAATTGGGTTGTTCAGAAAGTTTATAGCGATTTATAACGAGTTAAGTAATATTAAAATATCGGAATTTATTATGTTATCCAAGGAAACCTTAAGGTTTGTGTGTGTCATTGAATTATAATCCACTATATTCCCTGCAGAACGTTTTTAATTGTAATAAGTCTACTCTGTAGACTATCTGATTTTACTAGATCGTTATCGGGTTGTATATAATACTCTGGCAAAGCACAGTAATAGCGTTTTATTTACTTTTATTTGGAAGAAAAATGGAAAAAATTTAAGGTTTGATTTCGTTTTTTAAATGTTATATATGAGGAGCTGGCGAACTAACCGATCTACTTACATTTCTGAACAGTTCTTACTTTTTTTTTGTAAACATGGAGTCCTGAATCTAAGTCCGTACTCGTTTTCAACTAAAACACCCTAAAAGTATGGTAACGGTATTGTTACGTAGCCAGGCGTCTGATTTTGTTGTATGTGTGATTTAAATATATTAAATTGTAGCAAATAAAAGTTTTCAAATTATTTTTTTTTTCAATTTATTTGTACAAAAGATGTTGTTTGCAAGTGGTATTCAAGACGTAACAATTGCTCCAGCCGCAAGCAAAAGACATAATTGCATTTTTAACCGGCTTCGCAAAAACAAAGAGGTTCTAAGTTCGACGTGTATTTTTTATTTATTTATTTATGTCCGACCGGGCATAACTTCGTAACGCGTCGACTGATTTTGATGATTCTTTTTTTGTTGGGTAGAGTATGTTCACCGATTGGTACCATGTCAAAAAAAAATTTGGTAGGGTGGGGGTGAAACCTTACTTTGTAACGCGTGGACCGATTTGGATGGTTCTTTTTTTTGTTGTATGATCGCCCATTGCTAATAGAAGAAAAAAATGTGGCCTAGGGTTAGGGGTGGACCGATTTGGATGGTTCTTTCTCTGTTGGGTACAGTATGGTTCTGTAGTTGTTTTATTTGTTTAATTTGCACCGACTTCAAAATGTCGTAATAGATATAAAATTAAAAATTATTTTATGCTTTTTAGCGCTTTTTTGAAGTCGGTTCAACTTTTTTTAAAACTATTTTATTTCAATATCATCCGTTATACTAGAAATAGGAGTCTAGATTTAATTTATGTCAAAAAATGTCACGGCCTGTAAATTTAACTAAAAAAATAAAATAAATTTAAATTTACTTTTCGCACCTCGCCAATCAAAAGACATCTAATTTTTAAAATTATAAACTTTCCTTTTCTGAAATTGCGCGCGGGTAACAGGTGTTTCAGCGGCCAAGTTAAAAAGTTTGTAGACTTCTGCGTCGGTGGCTGCGTTCATTATTATCCAGGGCTTAGGCGAAGGGTGTCATAAGTCTGACTGTGGTTTAAAACAACATTTTAAAGAAGCTGTAATTAAGGGGATATAAAAAGTTATAGCTTCACTTAGTACGGCCTATAAATTTGCCTCTACTTATATCTTTCCAACGCGCATTGATCGAATTTTCAGTCACAAATTTTAACCAAAAATGGGATTTGACAGACAATTTTAACAAATTTTTATTTTTATCTAATTGTACACAGGAATGAATCGTAAATCATTTTTAATAAAAACTTGAAAACCTTAACATAATATGCAGGCCGAGGCTCGAATCTGCATCCGTGGCGTGGTGATTGTACCACTTATTCATTAATCCAACGCCGTTTTCAACTGTTTTGTTTTCTGATATCAATAGATTACGCAAAAAATCCGTTTCGGGTTTCATAGTAATGTATGTATGTATGTGCTATGAATCCACTACAAATTATAGTTCCATTGTAATATTTATCATCGAATCAAGTACAGTTCTTCTTCCTTAATATAACGAATGGAGGGAACTAGAGAGATAGACTCGTGTAAGAACCCTATCAGTTAAATTATTTCATATCCTAATACTATTTGAACCTAAAAATTATATTAGGGCCGCACAAGTTAAGATATAGCATATTGATGTATAGTAGGTCTGCATAGATTGAATGGGTCCTCTTATAAATTGCCAAGTCGATAAAATCCTTTTGTGGAGCCGCAGTACCTAGTTCTTCTTTCTACCTTTTAGGTATATTATATTTTTAAATTAAATGAGAAACCTTATTTGAATTTTATTTTTAACTTTTTATTTTTATTTGAAATTATTTTTTTAATTTAACCAGTTCGGGTGTTCTGGTTAGACTAATATTTAAAATACAATTTTTTGTATCCTATTTTAAAGCAAATAAATGGATATCGTCGGTGATACTGCATAACCGCGAGACTACTAATGTCACTACCGCGTAAGTTAAAAATGGAAAAATTTTCAGCAGACATTAAAATCCTTTTTTTTATTATAATGACAAAATTATTGCTACTGAACTCTAGGATAAGATGAAAGTTATCATATTTTTGGTTTTTTGACATGATATTTACAAAAAAAGTTGTAGTTTCTTAGCTACGTCAGTCTATTAGCCGCGAAATTGAAATTTTGCTACTCTATGCAGTTACGCGGTTATGATATTGCTAGTCTCGCGGTTATGCAGTATCACCGACGATATGTAGTTTGGAATTTTCTCTGTATAGAGTACAGTTGTCAATGATTAAATGATTATTATAAATTTTAAAGTGTTCGTGATTCACACTATTCAAAATTTATCGAAGTGTACAGGTTGACTTAAATAATAATAATAATAATAATGTTTATTACAAAATTTCAATTTTAAAATTAAACTCCATTACAAATTCATTTAAATTAAAAAAAAAATAATAATAATAATAATATACATAATATATAAACTAAAAACATAATAACAGTAAAAATACACATATGTATATATATACTTATACTAAATACCTGTACTATATATAATACAAAAATAGAGAAACCCTAGAATGGAACGTATAGTACTTGCTAATAAACTAGACAATGGCTCAGAGGCCGTCTGTCAAGGTTGGCAAACAGTAAAAAAAAAAAAATTAATTAAAAATTATATCCAATTACAACCCACATACTTACAAAACGTCAATTAAAGAAAAAAGAAAGAGAAAAAAAGCAGATAAAACGATGAAAAGAAGTAATGCGAGAATGAGCTCAGTGGAAAAGTTCGACATCGTGCATTTAGCGACACAAATGAATATCAAAATCAGTTATTAAATTCATTTACTAGGAATTTCCTGTACCTCCAGGCTTTTGTAGCAAAAAGAAACAAATCATTATAATTGTTCTTACCATTTAATACATCAATGATTTCAGCCTCTTCTAGCACTCGCTTACCAAACGCTAGGACACGGAGTTCAGTGAGGATAGGACATCCGCCAAGGAAGTGCAGCAGGTTCTCCTCCTCATTTAAGTTACAAAGGGAGCATAAACTGCTTCCTCCTCTTCTCCAAGGACTGCTATTTAAGTATACTAAGCCCCCCCTGTATCTCCAAATTAGATTAATTTTTTCTACCGATAAGCAGTCTTTAACATAACTTTGCGCTGAAAAGTAATGCAATTTGTCGTAAAGTTCATGCCGTATGGTACTTCTAGCTTGATGTACTGCTTTACTCCTCAGCCATGCGTCTTCTTTTTTAATTATGTGTGTTATCATAGCTTTGAAGGAATGGTTATTTATTTGGCCAGTATTCAGATCAATGTCGTGCTTAATCGCTAAATCTTGCCATGTAGTATACCAGTATATTTTTTTCTCCATGATCTTACGTGCCAAACGATATGGTAGTCTATTATTGTCGTATTTGTAAAGTACCCTAGCTAAGTATTCGAAATGCAACTTTAAAGTGTAGATATAGATACAAGGTAAACCAGTTTCCAAAGCTATCATATAGTTTGGAGTTTGTTGTGGCAACTTAAACAGTTTCTTTACAAAAAAGCGTTGCAGCTTTTCAATTAATTCGTGTTGCTGATATCCCCAAATCTGTGCTCCGTAGCATAAAACAGACCTTGACACTGCATGAAATAATTTAAGTTTATCTGGGTATCTTGTTTTGATACTTCTAAAAAAGTTATTCCAAACTATATTTATGCTAATTTTTGCAGAGTCAAGACGGCTTTTAAAATTATTTGCCATTGACAGTTTCGGAGTGAGAATGATGCCCAGGTATGCGTATTCTCTTACTACATCAATTGCCACGTTACCGTAGCACCAGTTCTCAGTGTTCTTCCTCCTACCGCCACCTCGCTGAAAAATCATGATCTTCGATTTTCCCAAATTTACGATAAGGTTCCACATTTGACAGTATCCCTCTAACTGATAGATCATTCTTTGCAACTTAATTGGGTCATCGGAGAGGATGACTAAGTCATCTGCATACATAAGCACTTTTATTTCAATATCTTCAATCATTAGTCCACTTTCCAGAATCCCCTCAATGTCATTTATAAACAGTGCAAATAACAAAGGACTCAAAATACATCCTTGCCTTACCCCTGTGTTACTAAGGAAACTCTCAGAGAGCTTATCCCCATTCCATATTTGCGACTGTGTATTTTCGTACATGCTTTGCAGTATTCTTACAAATTTTGTCGACATGCCTAATTTATAAAGTTTATAGAATAGCGAGTTACGATCTATAGTGTCAAAGGCTGATTTAAAGTCGACAAAAAATGCATATACCTTTTTAATATTTAGCGAGTGACTCAGCTTTATAATATTTATTAGGTTAAATATGTTATCCACCGTCGAATATCCAGAACGAAAGCCAGCTTGGCACTCGTGTAGAATTTTATACCTTTTCTCCCACAGGGAAGCTCTATTATAGAGCATACCTGCAAAAAGTTTCGCCGCAGCATCCATAAACGACAGCCCTCGGTAATTCTCTACACAGTTCGCGTCCCCTTTCTTGTGTATAGGAAAGATGACAGATTTTACAAAGCTGCTGGGAACATCACCATTTTCGTAAATTTCATTGTAACACTTTAGCAGACATCTCAAGAAATCCTCAGGTGCGTGTTTATAAAATTCATACGGAATTCCATCAATACCGGGAGCCTTATTGTCCTTGACTTTATTTAGAACTTCTTGCAGCTCACCAAGCTCAAAATCACTATCTAATATGTTATCTTGTATAAGTGGGGCAGCGTAAAGGATAGTGTGAGTAACCGGTGCAGAATTTAACAGCAATTTAAAGTATTCTCTAAAATCCTCCACATCTAACATTGCGCTAGTTATGAATTTCTTGCCGTTTATTTCCTTCGCCAAACCCCACCATGTTTTGGAGTCGTTCGCTACTTCCAGTTTCACTATAATTACTTTATAGTAATGGTCCTTTTTAACCCTACAAAGCTCCTTAAACCTCTTAGTGCATATAACATAATTTGTTCTAGCCAAGCCTGATGCAGTTTTTCGAAATATGTTTAACCATTTAAACGAGAGATTTCGCGCTCGCAAGCAATCATTATCAAACCACTTTTGTTTGAATACCTGCTTGTTACAAGTAGACTTCACTGAAGAACGTCCAATTATCTTAATTAAGCTCTCAATTGACCCAGTAAAGTTATTAGTCTTGCAATAGTAGCTAAGTTTTGATCTGTAAATATCAGGGTTCTGAGCATTCCAATTGAGCTTAGGAAGCAGCGACAGTGGTTTAATACACTGTCGCGAATTATCTATTGTCCACGATAAGTGCAGAGGAAAATGGTCTGAAAACATTTGTTCGTCTACTATCAGCCTAGATACCAATGGGCAGAGATTATAAGAGACCGCAATAATATCATTCACAGAAGCACCACTTCCGGACACATATGTGTACTTGCCATCATAATCCCCTTCCGTTCGACCGTTTAAAATTGCTAAGCCTAAATCACTACAGAGCTCTAAAAAACGCTTCCCTCTTCCGTTTACAATAGCATCCTGTGATCTCCTGCGAATATTCATAGAGGAACCAACTTCAAGCTCTTCAGGAAGATCCTGCAACTGGCCTATTCTTACATTAAAGTCTCCCAAAATAACTATGTTTGTTATTTCCCCGGCAGTAAATAAATCGTTAAACCTGTCAAAATTAGATTCCCAACTAGTGCAATTAATGTAGGCTGGTATAAAACTAATCACGTCTGAGCCTTGCCGCAGTTGAACAAATGGCCAGTCTTCCTTCCACAAGAATTTTAGCTTATCTTCCAAGAATACCTCAGATTTAACTCCCAGCAGCAGCCCCCCACTTGCTCTTCCGTACTGTGAAGCTCTCGCCGCACTTACCCAGCAAACCTCAAAACCTCCAAAGAACTTCGCGTATGAATTATAATTTTCCTCCAACACATGAGTTTCATAAAGGCAAAAAATGTCGAAACTTCTAACGTAACTGAAAAAGCCCGGAAATAACGTCTTGTTCCTTAAACCTGCAATGTTATATGACAAAATTTTAAGTATTCTTTGTTTTTCCCCCTTTTCCCCTTCGCCCATCCTCTCAACCCTGCTAATCTGCGCACAGCTACTTAAATTCTGAATTCCATTGTTATTACTTAAATTTCCAACTCTATCCTCACTGTAATATTCCAAATCTTGACTTACCTGACAGACGGCCAATTCCTATTGACTACCTCTGCTCATATCTACCTCTAAGCTACTCGTATCTGAATAATTCAAAGTTCTCTCACAGATCCGCTTTACAACTTCTCTGTTAACAAAATAACTACAAATTAAGTCGATCGCTGGTCTACCATTGTTGAAAAGTCTGTTGTTAAATAATTTAAATGTAGTGTTCTCCACAATTAGCCTATCGTCCCGGACATAAATCTTCTTCCCTCCATCCAACCTTTGCAGCTCGTACCTTAGCTTAAATAGTACACGCCTGTTGTTCCTAGTTCGGTTTGAGTAATCCCTCTGAATAGTGATCTTGGAACCCTTTAGCTTTTTAGCATTGTTCAAGATGCAGGAAACAGATGCTTGGGAGTTGAACTCTACAAGTAGAAGTGGGTCGCTTAATTTAATCGATCCAGTCTTACGAGCTGATACAATTTCCAGAGGATCGGTAATGTTCAGCACCTCCTTACATAGCTTAATGACCGAGTCTCTTGGGTGTTCATTTTCTGAAACTTGAAGCCCCCTGAATATCAGATTATTACGTCTGATTTTGCCTTCCATATATTCTAAGCGCTCTCGCAATTCGTTTTCACGGGATGCGAGATCAGACATGGCCTTGCGAAGGTTAGCATTTTCGGTTCTGAGTTCTACTAATTCCTGTCTCATCTCTTCAAAGTCACTTTTTGTCGCCAAATTTGACAAATTGCTCTGCAGTAGCTGAGACATCGCCTCCATGAGATCACCCATTGATCTATCGCCGATCTTGTCGGTACGGTTCATGGCACAAGATCGTTTAGCAGATTTGCTGGTGCACAATGCAGCAGTTTCTGGTGATAATATTTGTTTAATACGTCTTTTGTTTATTCCAGCACTTATAACGGGTGAATTATTGTGTTGATCGTGGCTACTCATGAACGTTTACAGTCGAGCTTCAGTGACGCTAATTAAGGTTATGTGTCCGTGCAGTGAAGTAAGTTTTCTTAATTTTAATACTAGCACTCTGTGATTTCTGGTTAATTGTGCTATTACGTTGTATTGTTTACTAACAAGAGTGGGACTTGTTTTATGCTGTTTTCCCTGACAGTCCCCACATGTAAGAAGATGATCGCAGTCTCCAGTATACCAAGATGCATTTAGACCCCGGAAAGCGAGATAGAAAGGTGTTAGCTTTTCTCATATATTATTCCACTTCGGCAAAACATGTACTAACTGCTCGTAACCTATTGTTTTACCTGTGCGAAAACACGAAACAGGTTGACTTAAATATATTTGACAGTTTTTTTATCTTTAGACGTCTGTTTGAAAATAATCAAAAGGGGATTTATTTAAAATATTTTTATCGAAATCGTATAATCGAACTAATGAATATTTTAAATAATGATTAATAATTATATTTGTAGCTACCGCTACATACATTACTCCCCGTCAGTGAAAACGTCGGTAATTATACACTTTCGCAGTCACCTGTTTTTTTGGCGATAAAAAATCCAAAATTAGACCGATCTACATGATTTTTTTAATGTTCGTTTTTACTATAAAAAATACGCAAATGATCTCAATTCAATATTCGTAGAAGTTTCAGACCTTTAAATGTTAAAAAAATGACTTTTTACAAATAAGTCTGTATAATTTTCTTTTATGACATCTAATCAACTTTTTATATATTTTTTCGTAATCTAATCGAATAAACGACTAAATTAACCAAAAAAAAAATCTGAAATTTTTTTTTTTTTTTTTTTGAACGATTAGTTGTAACAATTCAAACCTGGCGGGGAGAGGGGGGGGGGCAGCAATTGCGTACACGGATCCGTGTATTCCGCGATGCGAATAGACGCTGCTTAAAAAACATTAATTCTTTTTAATTCCTGAGATTTTTAACGTAAATCCGCCGTAAACGAACGAACATTTAAAAAAAATCATGAAGATCGGTCTAGTTCTGGATTTTTTATCGTCAAAAAACCAGGTGACCGCGAAAGTGCATAATTACCAAAACGTCAATTTTAAGTGAATCGTAAAAGTAAGAATATGATAAATAATAATATTTTTTCTATGTAAATATGACACTATATTTGGCACAATCGTTATTAAGTAAAAATCTAGCTACCCTAAAATATGTATAACAATCAAAACAAAGAAGACACAATGGTTAACGATCAACCAGGGACCGTACCTGTTTTCTCTTTTTTCTGTAAAAGTCCTATTTTAACTGGTATTTCTGGCCACTTATAATTCATGATTAAAGCTAACATCCCATTTGAACTTTTATTTTTTCTGTTTGATGAAAACTGTTAAGACGACCTCTTATTTATTCCTGGTAAAAATAAAAGTTCTATTTGACCGTTTTTTCTTTCTATGAGTTAAAAATTATTTAATTTTTTTCCTGGCAGCTATAAAACTATTATTATTTGTAACTACCTAAACAAGAAAACAGCAAAAGATTTGTACAACAAAAAATAAAAGAGTTATATGTCACCGAACGAACGATATTTTCCACTCGTAAGTACTACTGACCAGAGTACAGAATTTGAATCCAAATTATTCGAAGATTTACACAAGTTTTAGGATCACATTGAATCCGTACACTTGCCATTAACAATCAAATGGAATGAAAAGTGGCGAACGACTCTACGGAGAGGGCATTTGCTTCGGAGCTTGGGGTTCCGAAGTAGGAACTTCGCCCGGTGCTGCATCTACTTTCTGGGAACACTCAAACAATCATGTTCTGGTTAAATTTTTTCGGCTTCGGTTCATTTTAAACCGACTTACTAAAAACAAAGAGGTTATAAGTTCGACATGTTTTATGTCTGACCGGGCATAACTTCGTAACGCGTTGACCGATTTTGATAATTCTTTTTTTGTTGGGTAGAGTGTGATCCCCCATTGTTATTAGGAGAATTTGGCCTAGGGTTGGGAGGGGTAGTCTAACTTCGTAACGCGTGGACCGATTTGGATAGTTCTTTTACAACATGTCGAACTTATAACCTCTTTGTTTTTAGTAAGTCGGTTTAAAATGAACCGAAGCCGAAAAAAATTAACCAGAACATGATTGTTTAAGTGTTCCCAGAAAGTAGATGCAGCACCGGGCGAAGTTCCTACTTCGGAACCCCAAGCTCCGAAGCAAATGCCCTCTCCGTAGAGTCGTTCGCCACTTTTCATTCCATTTGATTGGTAATGGCAAGTGATCCTAAAACTTGTGTAAATCTTCGAATAATTTGGATTCAAATTGTGTACTCTGGTCAGTAGTAATTACGAGTGGAATACCAAAATGTGGAAAATATCGTTCGTTCGTTGATTATTGGGCTTGCTTGTTAGATAACCTTGTGGCCAATCTAATATATAACAATCAATATTTGTTTGTTCGTATTTTATGCGCTGCCTACCTTTCATCCAATTGCTATAAAACTTTGTCAACTTATTGCTCGCACTTGCGCGCAGGTTATAGGCATAGGGCAATTAATTTACAGTAGGTGGCGCGCGTGTCGTACCGGGAAATATATTTGAAAGAACACTTCTGCAATTTTACTATATTTTCTTTCCTTTTAACATAATTTAAAAATTTACAATCGGCGAAAGACAAACAGCAAACGTCAAACGGCATATGTCATTCGTAGTTTATCGTACATATATTAAAAAACAAAATCTGAATATTATCATCCATGCCGATCAATTTGAGTGAATTGAAATCGAAATTATTTAGTGCAAGCGATAATTTTTTTAAGAATCTATATCGTGTTAATTGCTTCGTCAAAAAATATGCCTCCCAAAACGTTCGACACTTAGTAGATCTACTAGCGCAGCACGGAGAAATAAGCGAATTCGAGCTTCTCAAATAAACGAGGAACGACAAGCGAGCAATGAAGCATATCGTTTACGAATCGCTTATTCACGTACATCAGAATTAGAAGACCAACACGCAGCGAGAATCCAAAGAGAACGTTCGCGTTCATGTTGATTTGAATCTTGCTGCATTTCAATATAATATTAACTATGCTTACAGTTTGCATCACAGTGTAAATATCCGCAAAATGGATAAGGTGAGGGCATTGCGGTTCACTTAAGTTCAACAATGAAACACCAGGAATGTGCTGCGCGAATGGCAAAACTGCCGACATTGCATTCACCACCGGATCCATTGTTGTCATTGCTTTCGGGCGACTCACATGATTCCAAACTGACACTTTTTACAGAACATTCGCAAATATAATTCACTATTCAGCCTTTCAAATGACATCTGTGGGAGCCGACTAAGTTTTCCAAAATCAGTACACGCCTACTTTCAAAATTCAAGGAAAAATATATCACCGGTTTGGCTCACTTCAACCCGTTTCCGACGCTGAACATACATTTCTACAAATCTACTTCATGGGTGATAATGATGCACAAATTGATCAACGGTGTGATGTAATTCCAGGTACCAAATGCCACATTATATCCTATTTGCAAACATTTTTCCACCAACACAATGCATTGATTAAATTATCTAAAACTTTAATTAACAACTTACTGGCGGATAATTACGCAATTCAAATACGAGTCGACAAAACACCACTCGGACAGCATGCCGGACGCTACAACGCACCTACCATCAATGAATTTGCGATTGCTATAGTTGGCGAAGAACGTGATACACGTGATATAATTGCGGTCTTCGGCAGCAACGCGCCGGGTATCAGCTAGTGTATAATAAAATAAAAGAAAATTTAAGTCTATCTATCTTAAAGTTGGGGCTACATAATTGTTTTGATTAAAATTTGTAACTTAACTAACTTTGCTGTGAGATATTTGACTCATCTTCACTAGTACAATCATGATAACTAGTGAAGATAATTATGCACTTTTGGAAAATAAAATAAAATTTTTTTATTGGAAACTGATTTTAACGAAAACTTAACTTCGCGAATCACAAAAATGGAAGTACAACCCTAATTTATTATAACTTGTAAGTTAAGGTAATATTTCGAGATTGATTATATATTGATAAAATAATTATTTAATCAGAAGAGATATCATTTTATTAATACGAATAAAGTTTTGAATACGTCAGGAAGTGTAGGTTATGACTTTTTATTTATGTTATTAATTTTAATTATAAAATAATATATCAAAATTATCTTTACCATTTGTTGTTAAAATCCTTTCTTGTATTGTTGATTTCGTCTTTTTTTTTTTGTTAAGGTGTTGCCCTTTCTTCTTTCTTCCCATAATGTATTCATATTCTTAGATTTGTTGATTGATGTTTAATTTTAAACTAGAGGATGCCTTACTCTAGATTAGTTAAAATATTGCTGATGTTGATTAATGGCTAATGTTGATTGATTTGAGTCAAAATCGTTTAATAAAGAGGATGCTTTACCCTAGGTGGAGGGCACTTCTTATTAAAATGTCTGCTGAGAATACCTTACCTTAGGTAGGAGGTATCTCCGTTTTTAACATTTTTCCTTATTTTACCATGAAAAGAAGTCTTTGTTGTATTTAAAAAACCAAACAGGAAGTACCTTACCTAGAGTAGGGGTACTTTTTTTTAACTCGGGGTTACCAATAAAGTGTATTTTTAATTTTATTTAAATTTTATTTTGAACTTTTTATATTTATTTGAAATTATTTTCTTACTTTAACCAGTTCGGCTGTTCTAGCTGGACTAATTTTCGAAATACAATTTTTTGTATGCTGTATAGAGTACAGTATTATTGTCAATGATTGGTAAAAAATTTTAAAGGGTTCAAAATTTATCGAAGTGTACAGGTTAACCAAAATATGTTTGACAGTTATTTTATCTTTCAATCAGAGTAGAAAATAATCAAAGTGGGTTTATTTAAAATATTTTTATCGAAATCGTATAATCAAACTCATGAATATTTTTAATAATTATATTTGCAGGTATCGCTACATATATCCTAATACGGATTAGATCTTATTACAGATTATATAACGTCCATGTATAAATTTTCCTTATAGGTATATTGGAGCAGTACCTAATTCGGCCCTGACTGTATTAGGACGTAAAATTTCTACTCGGGGATCATGGCATATTATAACTACCGGAAATCCCTATGTAGTATAAAACCTGCCGCGTGCACTTACAGAGGATTTAGCAATAAGACGACTCTTCTTTTAAATTGCAATTTTTTGGTTTGCAATTTAATTTGAGTTAAGTAAGGTCCACATTTAGCTGAACAATATTTTTAAAACTTCGGAAATCTCTCCTCTCCTAACACTTAGTTAAAGGATTGACAAAGTAAGCTTAAATAACTTACGCAATATTTTAAGAATGTTTGAGCTTTAAACCTTTTGACTTTGCTTTATATTTAAAAGGAACATAAAGTAGGAACTACGTAAAATATATATATTTAATAAAGATAATAGACAAAGGCACGTGAAAATAACCCTAAATAAGCTGATTTAATTTTAAAATAAAATTCGAAGAAAGAAACCGCTTAATTTTTATTTATTTACTTTATATTATGTATAATATTATAATATGATTGAATACTAATTATATTTAATATCTTGTCGTCTTCAAACTTTATTATAACTTTTTAAGCTGCTTAATAGATTCTAATTATTGCTTCACGTTTTAAAAATAAACCATATTAAGAGTATTTGGAAAGAACAAGCTAACTTACATTTGACCTGTTCGGATTAACGCAATTGAACGATTGAAAAGAGGATCGATTTTATTGAATTTGGTATACACATTTTTGTACATAAGTCTAAAACTATAGCTATAGTAGTAACTGAGAAAAACACCGTGGCAAACAGACACCGAAGTCTCGCTATAAGTGTTTTTTTACTTTTTATGTATGTAACCTTAAAATCGGAGCTGTCTACACACTAGCGAACACATTCACTTCAAAATTCCTCAGCTTTGAATGCTCGACTGTATGAAAATGATTTTATTAATCAACACTAGGAAGAAAACCTCACAAAATTGAAAACTTAAATAGTTTACATCATCCCTTTTTATTCTAAGTTAAAATATAAAAACTTAGCTTAATTTCGTTTTTACCCGTGCTGCATCCAGGAAATGTCGCTTTACATTTTTTGAGGATAATTTTTTTTTCTATTGCATCGAACTGCACCAATTTTTTTGAATGGATTAAGGAGTTGAATAAACACATTTCACTAAAATTTGGCGAGCCTACCCCCATTCGTTCGTTTATTTGGTGGACAGTTTATGTGAAAAAGTGGGGGTCCCACATTAATAAGGACACTTGAAGAAAATTCAGTTTTTCCGTAAATAATTAATTTATTGAAGTACTTAGAGGTTTTATTTACAAAGCATTAGTGATCAATGGAATTTCCGTCTTTTTAAATACCATTTTCATTTGCTTCACCATTGAATTATTAAGATTTTCGAGACTTCTCGCGCTGATGTTGTCCCATGCTGATTTGATTACATCACTGAACTCTGCGACCGTCGCATATTGCTTTGCGTTGTCATAAACATAGCGAACCATCATGCCCCAAACATTTTCAACCGGATAAAGGTCCGAAGAAAAAGTAAGCCTCGAATACAAGAATCTTCGCCAACCAATCCTTTGTAGACTTGCTCGCGTGTATCGATGCGTTATCCTGTTGAAATGTTAATCTTGCATAGCGAAAACGTCGAATGTAGGGCTTGAGATGTTCTTCTAGAATTGCCTGATAATCTGAGCTATTCATTTTGTTGTGGAATATGAAAGCCGAGGCCACTTTTCTGCAACCGATCTATGCTGCTTAAACCATAACGGATCCGCCACCAAAGTTTCGCGTGGAAAAAAAACAGGTTCTCGTCTGAGATCACGCCAATAGTGTCGTAATCCGTCTGGCCCATCTAACTAAACTTTTTTTTCGTCAGACCAAATATTTCAGATTAAAAAAGAGCCACGTTTTAAATTGATGCCACATAGGCTTGAAGAAACGAATTATTCAGCATAAAAATGCACAATGTGTTACATACCTTTGAACATTCACGCGTCCAATGCAGCTTCTCTTCTGCGAAATTGCATGTGATGAGGCGCAAATCAAATGTGGGGATTCCTTCAACGCTCTACGTACTGCACTTTTGGAGACGTGTGGACTACTTCATTTCTGATTCTTCTGCACCCCTTGGTTGTTTGAGAGGCGGTGGCGGTTATTCTTCGTTTATCACGATCTCAGAGCTTTGGCCGTGGTTACCACTATTCTTTTCATACTGGTAAATAGCATTGCTTGATCGGCTTATGAGCTAAGCTATTTCTCGATATGATTTTCCTGATTTTTTATAAGCACACAAGTCTCGAAAACTTAATAATTCAATGGTGAACCAATGAAAATGGTATTTAAAAAGACGGAAATTCCATTGATCACTAATGTTTTGTAAATAAAGAATCTAAGTACTTCTATAAATTAATTATTTACGGAAAAACTGAATTTTCTATAAGTGTCCCTATTAATGTGGGAGACCCACTTGTCCAAATAAACGAACGAATGGGAGTAGGCTCGCCAAATTTTAGTAAAATTCGTTAATTCAACCCCTTAATCCACTCAAAAAAATTGGTGCAGTTCGATGCAATAGGAAAAATATATATCCTCAAAAAATGGGGTGTCCCTATAACTGTGGGACATACTGTATTTTCTTTATGATAAACTTCATGACGCAACGTGATGGAAGAAGTTGTCTCCTGTTAATCGTAATTTCTTGCTCCGCTTAAATTGTTCTTTCTTTGGTACTTTTGCAAATTTTGTTTCCCCATAACTATTACTTACATCAACCTTCACATTTCAAGTTTTTAAATAAGCTATTCCTTTCATCTTTAATCATTTCTCTAACCTCTTTCTCATTACGTACAGCCTTTTATCTGCACAGCTTTTGTCTTACAATAAGTACACATTTATTCGAATCGAAAAAAAGGTAAAATTCAATTAACAGAGAATGAAAGGTCTCTTAGGACTCATTATCATTAAACATGTGAAAGGTAAGGGAACACGTCAAAGTTGTTTAGAAATAATTATTGGGGTGCTAGGCAAAATAACAGGAAACAAAATGCAGTACTTGTTCTTACTTTTTAAGTTAATCATTGTCATTATGTTATTATATTAATTTCAACACTTCTATACATATGATGGTAACATAAAAAAACGGAAAAGCGAATTTAATAAATCTTTGTTGAGCTGCTTCAACAGCATTACGGTGTGTGGAACTGATCAAAGAAGAAGTCTTACCATAATATAGGGTTTATTCTGTGGATTATATTGGTAAAGAGTTGCATTAGCCTTACCGATAGCGTTGGAGTGATTTTCAAAAGAAAATCCGGGCTTCCTTTTCTTTCTGTATCAAGAGTGTGGTTAAAGCTGGCCATATACGAACAATTGGGAGGAAGAATAATTTTTTTTCAATCATAGAGTCACCATTCTGCAATTCTAGTGTAGGCAAGAAAAAGAAAGGAAAAAAAGGACTCTTCAAACACTTCAGGTAGGCAGAGATGTTTTCACTGCATATATGCTCACCACCAACCTTCCAATATTTGGTGGTGAGTATTAAACTCAGTTTCCGGGGTCGTAACCGCCCAGCCGGTAGCCATTTATAAAACAGAGTGCAAACAGTTTTTTGCGAATCTCGGTAACCGTGAGTCCTACAAAAATTTTATAAAGAGCTTTTTGTACCAAAGTAAATTGTTTACAACTTATTAATATAAACTTAACTAGATGAACAGTTGAAGGAAAAAATATTTGAGACGTTATTTTTTTTACATCTTTGCCAAAAAACTAATTAAAGCTTTTTTTTTATAGATAACTTCGTCAAAATTAATTTGAACTGCTCGATTTTACTATTGTCATTATTTGTAAGGGTTTTACTGTCTCACAAAGGAAGGTCGGTCAAGGTATGTCATACGTACATATACACAGGGTTCCATCAGAACGTTCTACTTTTCGGTTCAAAAGTTACTTTCAAAAATTGCAGAACGTTCCACAAAGAAACTTAACCAAAGCAAATTGTTTGTTCCCGACAATAAAATTTCTTCCTGGAACTTTTTGCATATAACGAAAAATATAAAGTTACAATCAGCGTTTCGCTGAATGACGCGATAGGTAAGTTACGTTCAGTACATTTTCTTGCTTTTTATGTCTTTAAGAGTTAGATTATTATCGTTATTTTCGTAAAAAAAAAATTGTTTCGTTTTGGCAACCTAATAGTATCCTATATTTGGCCTGTATTAGTTAATAGCGAATTTTCTTTCGTGTAAATGGGTATGGGGAAACTGATCGCTACGGGTATTTGAGATGTATTTGTATTCGTATCTGTAAGAGGTAAATCTAAGTACTTTGGAAAATTATAACTATTGGCTGGTGCCTGCTTCAAAAAAATATTCTTTTAAAATAAAGTTAAAACAACTTAAATATTATGACTAAACAAATATATTTTCCTCATGCAGATAAAGCATCAAAATGCCTTCGGCTTTATGACATTTACCGTTTTGTGTACATTTTGCACAATTTTGTTTTTATTGTTGGCTCTGCAGATATTTTATTTAGCAGATAAAATTTATAATAACATTACATTTAATTTTGATCAGGAATTACTAGGAAAAGAAGATTCAATTGGCTTCCAATAGTCAGTAAACCCTCTTATGAACAATTTTTTTTGAGTCCCTCCGAACTTTTAGAAGAAAATTTGCCACGGACGCAAAACAGCATATTACAAAAGAAAAAAGACTACGAAAAATTATTCATAATAAATATGAAGAGTCTAAATTAGCATTTTTGCATTTAAAACTAACTTAATAAATATATAAATATTCATGCATATAAACCTGGTTTCAGCATTTTTTAATTTAAATATCAAAATCCCGAACACAATCCGGAAAGCCTGTCGTGGGGGGCTTTCCGGATTGTGTTCGGGATTTTGTCTTTTCGGGATTTTGACGTTCGGGATTTACTACCAGACCCAAAACAACTACCTACCTACAGTTAGAGATATTAAATCTAAACCAATTTATATTAATTCTCCTTCCTTATTATCTCACAAGCTAAGATGTTTATGTTTTATAGTTTCATATGGTATCTTTGATTGGTGATAGGTAATTTTCTCTATTTAACTGGCATCGACTTCAAAATGTCGTAATATTATGCTGTTTATCGCTTTTTGTGAAGTCGATTAAACTTTTTTGTTAACTATTTTATTCTCTACACAAAGGAAACAGAATCACTCAAATCCGGCCACACGTTAAGAAATTAGTTGCGCCCTTTTCTAGTCAGGCAACGTACCCAATACAGTAAAAAGAATCATGCAAATTGATTCACGTATTACGAAATAAGGCGAATAAGCATTTTCTCCGAAATACATGTAATTAATAAACTTGTTTTTTTATTAATTTATTTATTATTACCTTTTCAAAAAGGCACAAAATGTTCAAGTGGAGAAAGTATGCAGAAATTTATACTTAGAAAGAATTTTTGGTAATATTAAATGAATTTTAATTATTTTTTTAAAATGATTTTTATTGAATTCGAAACTATTACAATTAATTTTATTATGGTTCAAAAGCTGTTCGAAATGTCCTTCGCCACTTTACATGCATGCCAATAAACAATTCCTAAGTCCCTGTTTAAGGTGTATTGTAGCCAGCCTTTAAAATATTTTCGTTCCTGTAGTCACAATTCTGCTAACTAATTCGTGTCTATCGTTAACAGTACTTGTATTCATTCGTTACTGTAAATAGGTTAAATAAAAAGGACTCCAAAACTTGAAGGCAAAAACCTGTAAAAAAGAAAATACAAAAAAATTTTGAAATAAGTTCCGAAAATTTTTTAAAAAATCCGAAAACAAAACCTAGAGCAAAACCTAAAACGAACGAACAAAATGAACAGAAACCGAAAAATCATCCAAGTTACACAGTGAGCATACCGATCTGCCTTCGTTTCGCCACGGGCTTGGATTTAATTGCAACATGCCACTTCTGTATAAAAGAATTGATCTTATTCTTTCGACACTGTTGCTATCTTTGAAATAATTAAGCTCCCCAAGGTCAAAATGAAGTTTATTATAAAGTCCGTGTCGAATTGTTTGTCTTGCTTTTTCCTTCGCTTTTGAACATTCCTATCGCTCCACCTTTTCCAGGATTGTCGTTAAAACTGAAGATAGGTTCTGGATATTATTTTGCAGTGCTAATTCAATTTCTTCGTTGTGTTTGATTGAAAGATCTCGTCATTTATCGTACCAATATGCTCCATGTTCGATTGCCTTAGTAGCTAGAATATGTGGTAATCTGTCCTCAGAATATAAGCAGAGAACTTTGAGTATGTAGTCTAAGTGCCATTTTAAAGTAAACATGTGCAAACGTTGCAGTCCCACTTCCAGCGTTAGTACATAATTGGGAGTTTTTTGCAGTAGCCGTAATAGTTTTTTAATAAAGGAGCGCTGCAGTTTTTCGACTTCTTCATATTCAGCGAAGCCCCAAACTTAAGCCCCGTAACACAATACTGAGTTTGAAGTTTCCGAGTAGATTTTAACTTTCCATGAGTGGTTTATATTATTGCTCTTAATAAAGTTGCTCCAGGTACTGCTGATTACTCCTTTTGCTGCACTTAAACGCTCTTTTAGATGGGTTTTCATTGGGTGTCAAGGTAATTCCGAGGTATTTGATTTCCTTTACAACTTCAACGTCGTTTCAAAGATTACTTACTACTAGATAACCGGCTCTTTAAATTACCCAGCCAATTTGAAAAAGTAACACTGGCACCACAGTAAAACGAAATATATCCAGCTTTTAAGGTCATAAGAATATACATGCAAATAAAGACTACAGGTAGTGTGCAGTCATTTACTCCTATCAAAATTATTTGAGAGAATCACTTACTCCTGTCAAAATTCTGTTCTCATCCGGAGGGAATCACAGCCTTCTCTCAAAAAAGTACCACCGAATCTTGTCGAAGAGAAAAATGTACCAAAAAGTTCCACCAATAAAAAGAATTCATGTGAATCACATGATGGAGATAGTTACTTGTATGCGTAAAAAACTTTCAAACTGTCAATGTATTCTAATCTTTCAATGAGTGAGAACATTTGACATTTCTAAATGCACATAAGAAAAGTATACTTGTCTCTTACCCACAAACTCTCCCGGAACACAAATTTTTAGTTTTGACTGCAGGGTTGCCCGATGCGGGAAATATATAAAAGCAACCAAAAACTGTTCACTAGTTTGTTCGAAGCCGTTTATCTAGTAATAGTAATCTTTGGTCGTGTTCTCCGTACTTCCAATTTTCATTATGAGCTCTTTTGCCACCTCCCCTTTGGAACATCATTATTTTTGATTTGTCCAGGTTTACTATCAAGTTCCAAGACTGGCAGTACTTTTCGAGTTTAAGTATCATGTTTTGTAGCTCAATTGGATCTTCTATATTTACTCTTCCCTAAGTTTGTGATACCATCCCTGGTGAACTGCAATTCATCCGTTCACAGAATTCGTCCATGTTCTCAATTTCGCATTCCAGAAGCCGAATGCAAAATTCTAATCTTTTCTCGGAATCTCTTTCCAGTAGTACTTGGACTGGGATATAATAATATTGACGTAATCCTGCTCGACGAACAACCTTCCAAACTTTAACTGAACGCACGCCTAATCGTCTTGCGACTTGCCTCATTCCCGTTTCAGAGTCAGGCCGAATTTTCCGATGTTTCAGATCGGTATTTCGTGCTGTTTGAAGTTAGAGTACCGGTTTCTTTTAACCTTTGGACAGTTCGCGAAAATACCCGAAACCGAAATTAAAACCAAAATTTAAAGTGTACCGAAATAGAGCGACCGAAATTAAAACCGAAAGTTAAAGTGTACCGAAATAGACCGACCGAAATTAAATCGTCCCGAAATAAATAGACCTTTAAAATATGTGACCGTAACCGCCAGACCGAAATTCAACGACCGATTTAAATCGGTACCGACCGCGAAAGAAGTTATATATAAGTCTTGCGATATTTTCAATTTTTTTCACTACCTTCATTACATAGCATATTCGGTAAATGTCTAGATGGGTCCGTCGGTTGGAGGAGGGGTGACGGTGGTAGGAAGGGTGGACGGTGGTAAGGGGGAGGGAGTGGTGAGGATGGAAAGAGGAGGGGGCGGTGGAAATTTGGAGATTTATTCATCCCCCCTCCCACATAACACTATACTGTTATTTTTGAAAAGGCAAATTATAATAGCCTACATATATTATAATAAACCCTAACGTTTTAGTTGTAACCAAAACCGAAAATCTTATATCTGCGAGTATTTCTACCGCAACCAAAAATGATATTTCACATTTCTGTTTTAACCGAAACCGAATTAATTACGGTTAAGGTTGTTACAATTACGGTTTAAAAAACACTATTTGGTTTCGGTTGACCGTAACCGATTTATAATTTCGGCTATGGTCCCATTTCGACTCCCTGGATTTTATAACTTTTTAACGCGTGGACCGGTTTGGATGGTTCTTTTTTCGTTGTATAGAGTAGAAGACACTAAAAAGTGAAAAATAAAATAGTTTTAAAAAAAAAGTTGAACCGACTTCATAAGAAGCGCTAAAAAGTAAATAATTTTTAATTTTATATCTATTACGACATTTTGAACTGTGCAAATTAAACAAATAAAATAACTACATAACCACAATTGAAGATAATACATAATACTACCTGTACGTTTCAGCTCACGGGATCATTAAATACTTTTGTTGTATAAGAGTCATAGTAATAGCAGTCACTTATTAGCAAGCACTTTGTTTTGCTTAACAATTTCCAAAACTGAGTATATTTTATATTTTTTTTAATATACACAACTCTTCCACTAAGCTTTACAAATACATTTCAAAATTACGTATGTAAAATTTTTAATTTAATATTTATAAAACTTGTATAACTTAAATTGTAAATTTTCAAAAACTTATCATTAGTAGTAGTTTTAATAGTTTAATCAAAACGTTGGTCTTATAAATCTAAAATAAGGCTAATTAAATTCTTTTAAAATTTCAAGAGAAAAGGAAAAAATTAATATTTCAATTAAACTGTCTCTTATTATAATGTAATATCCATTACATTAATATTAAAAGTAATTTTTATAATAATAAATCAACCATTAGCTACAGGTATAATAATACTAATTCAAACAGTATTAATTTACCTAATCTTAGCATTAATAACTTCAATATTTTGATTTTCATATATCTTATTTTTAGGTTTTTTAGGAGGAATAGTAGTTCTATTCATTTATGTTACTTCCTTAGTTGTAATGAAATATTTTCTTTTTCAATAAAGACAATAAATTGATTTGGACTTTATTAATCAGTTTTTACAACATATAACAGAAAAAAGTCAACTATTTTATATGTCTAATCAATATATAGTGATGATCCCAATAATTCTGTGTATTTTTGACCTTCCGCTCGAAAATTATTTTCTTGTATAGATTCTCCTGCCGCCGACCTATTACAACCATCATAGATAACTCCATCTAAGCCCATATTTTTCAACGCAAATAGAATTTCTTTCGCCCTAGAATCATCTCCCCAACAGAATACAACTTGCTTCATATTTTTGGCAAATTCTACCAGATTAGGATCTTTAAGTAAATCCTCTGAATGAAGAATAACTCCCAGTAAATCCATTGCTTGTACATTACAGACAGCTTTCTCAATATTACAACAGCGGGGATCCATGTAGTGCGGATACCGTTCTGTTTTTCCTAGCGCCAAGAACATAACAGGATAAATGTATTGTTTAAATCTTAACATTGTACACATATCAACATCAAAGGAAGTAAACATTACGCGCCGTCCTTGCCCCTTACGAAGTACAACTTCAATAATTTTGTTCACGTATATATTTTTGTCGATACTTTGACTGCCTTCCATCGCTCCATTGATTAACTTTTGAGGCCATTTTACTTCTATGTCGAATGCAACATTTGGATCGATAATGCCAAACAATTCTTCAAGTGAAGGAAAAGGCTCGTAATCCCCCGAATTATCGGCAACCCAATTGGAAGGACATTGGCTTATGACACCTTCAGATATGTGGTAGATTTTCGAGTTCTTTAGTTGTCTCAATGTCAGGTCTTTTATTGGAATTTCTATTAAATGAGTTTTATCGATTGGATTCTTGCCCTTTAGAGATATTTTTACGTGAAAATCGTGATAAATAATTGGAATCAGATCTTTCGTTAGATGCACATCGAACTCAAGCATATCTGCGCCACGGTCGGCTGCGTGTTTCATCGAAATAATTGTGTTTTCGGGAATGTTAGTACTTTTGAATTTATAACTTGTTCCTGAACCGCGGTGACCAATATCGAGTCCAGTCCAATTGAACTTCCAGTGTTTAATAAGGGAAGTTCTCATATTACTTTTAATTACAGGCACCATTGGTTTGATGATACAATATTTGATATTTGCAACGCCAATGGGCGAACTGTTTAGTGTGTTCAGAATTGGTAACTCCAACAGGCCTTCTGAGTGAGACAAATTACCTGGCAAGATATGATTATATCCTATGCGGGTGGGTAATTTGTTATGATCTTCCCAACAAAGCAACTCGATTAAATAAGCAACGTAGTTCAAATTTATCACGGTTGAATGAAATATCACAGCGTCATCCTTTTCATATTTAACTCCAAATTCTTCTTGTGACTGAATCACACTTTTGCCATAAATAAATCTGAAAAGGAAAAAGAATGAAATTAGAAGTATGCAGGCAATGTTGGTAAATTAAATGCTATCATTACGCGTACATTGCTGACCTAACCTTATATTCTGATTTTATTGATTAACAGTTTTACGTTTTTTACTTGTTAACCTTAATTAACAAGACGTGCAAAGTTCGGCCAACTCTAGAAATCATTTACCTTTCCTAGTAAAAACTGTTTTTTATTTCTTATTACTGTATGAATATTAAGGCTAATGATTTGGCATTGGTGACATGCTACTCAGGTAGCATGTTTATTTATATGAGACACTACCCAGAGTTTTTGTATAGAGTAATTTTAAGTTTCGTAAGTTTAGTTTGATTTAACACAATTCAACACTATTTTTTGCACAATAAAAGTTTTCTTATTTAATTTTATTATACTTATTATTAAAATATTAGGATGATGACTAGATATCCTTTCTTCTATTTCCACTTTTGAAATTACCCCTTGAAGTCCGTTCTGATAAATAGATCTGCGTAATATGAGTACTGGGTTCATAGGTAATTCCCGAATAATTTTTGTTTACAGTATTTAGTTATCATCAGGTTAATGTTTCCGTAATAACGACGTTCGACGCGTATTTGTTATTTCTTTTATGTATAACCGGTCGCAAATTCGTAACGCGTGGACCGATTTGGATTACTATTTTTTTGTTCTATGTTCTCCGATTGGTACTATGTCAAAATATATTGGGGGACGGGTAACTTTATTTTTGAATACATAGATTATGTTTCCCGATTGACACCATGTGAAACATTTTGTAGATGGGGAGAGGGGCGGAATCTAACTTTGTAGCGCGTTAACCGATTTGGATTATTATTATTTTTTGTGTTGAGTATGTCCTCACATTGCTTCTGTGAACAAAATGTTGGATCTTGGACAAGGAAGCAGTAGTCTAACTCTAACGCGTCGATCCATTTGGATGATTCTTTTTTTGTTGTATGTATGACGGATAAGCAAAATACCAATTTTTTACTAAGGATGGGGTGGAATGGCGGAAGGGTGCTGCCTAACTTTGTATTTTATGCACGGATTTAGAGGGTTTTTCCTTATGGTATATACAGAATGTTTGCCCATTGCTACTAAATGAAAAAATTTGTACCTAGGCTATGGTTGGGTGGAGCCTGTTTGGAGGGATTTCAGTGAATCTTATTTGAAATATGTTCCCCCGTTTATAATATGAGAAAAATTGTAGACCTAGGACCTGCCACCATGGGGGAGCTTTATTACATATCACTTTGTATGATTCATTTACTGTGTTATAGAGTACCTTGCTTAATTTGTATTATGACAAAATTTGTGGTTTTAGAGTGCGGTCGGCAGAAGAAGGCGCCAACTAGCTTCGCTGCCGGATTAGTGCCATGGTAAGCATTTTGTATCTAGGGTAAGGCTATGAAAAGTAGGCGGGCAACTAAGTTCGCAATGTGTGTCAGGATTTAAATGATTCTGGTTTCTTTGTATAGAGTGCTCTACCTTATGATCTCTTGCATATGTAAAGACACTAAAAAGTGAAAAAATAGTTTAAAAAAGTCGAACCGACTTCACAAAAAGCGCTAAAAAGTATAAAATAATATTTAATTTTATATTTATTACGACATTTAAGTTAATAAATAAACATTTTAAAGTCAAATGGAATAGTAACAATATCCTTGCATTCTCTCATTTATATGTACATATGTAGATATACTAATATTATTATGATATTAAGTCGTCGGTGGAGTAAGTGATAACGTGTCAGCCTACCAATCCGAAGGTCACAGTTTCGAATCCCGCCGACTGGCGACCCATGGTTGTTTTCTGCTGACAACAGATTACGATTCAAGGTCATGGGGGTTGCAGAGTTAATGTGATTGGTTCGGAATCCACTTTAAATTATAGTTCCACTTGTAATCGTTATCTCGCATCGGGTGAAGTTCTTCTTCCGCCCCATGCCCCGCGAAAGGTTACGAGAACTAGAGAGAGAGAGATACTAATATTAAGATGAAATTAAGTATTGGGATGAGATGAAATTTGGTACACGGGATGACCCAAAAATAGAAAAATTTTGAGACTTTTGGAAACATAATCCTTTGGCCTTTGCCATTAATAATTTACATAAGTACCTTGAGTAAGTATTTTCCGTACTAAAGTAAGCCTGCACAAAGTTTCGAATTGCTTACATGATTTGTTTATATCGCCTTTAGTCACGAGATATTTGTTTTCAAACTCGTTATAAAACGCGTACCAAAAAATAATATGTCTTTAAAAAAATGATGATGTGTTAATGCCAATACTAGCAAACAGGTCTGAAGAGTAAGATAGTAGAAGTTCCCAAGTTCCCAATTTTTTTACGTTTAGTTTTAATAACATATGTTTTCAGGAAGTGTAAAATCGTTTTTTTGGTTTTTACATTTTGGCACTTAGAGCCTTTTTTATTTCTAGTCTTCAATTATTGAAACAACATGTGTTTTGCATACTTTTCTGAAGTTGAAGAAAGAAAATTATGTTTGAAAACGAAGATTCAACCCCTTGTCGTTTGCGAAAGGCTTACCAAAGCCCAGATCGGCCTACCTTAGAGTCTAAGATTCGTTTTCGAGTACCGCTTTAGTTCTTGCAATAGAGTCAATAGGTCTGATCCCTTGTTTACTGTACCACAAACTCAGTGGTTAAAAGTGCGGGGGTAACATTGCACTGAAGTACTGGAATATAGTATTTTTCAGTGCTAAATATGAGAAACATAGCACTAAGAAAATGGTTAGTACCAACAAGTTCTTGAGCGGAAAATGATTTGACATAACGGTACTTTCAGAATCATTTAGTGATAGCTAGTGATTACTATTGTTTGTAATAGAACAGACCTATTATCTTAAATCTTCACGGAAATACCGAAACGCAACTTTAATTTTTCTTTATGCTTCTGCAACTAATCTCTTACAACGCCGGCGTACAAAGTCTAAAAACATTACATAAGAAAGACCTAACCTAGTGTTTTAACAATATATTCAATTGCAATCGCATTATCCCTAACAGGTCTATTCCCACCAAATAAGAACTCGTGTTGGTTTCTGCATTTCTTCGAGCTAAATAGACAACAGCCTAGAGACGGAATGGATTTTTAATTTTAATTAAACACTCACAGGGAGACCGAGGCTCGAACCCTGGAACCCTAACGTGGTGATCGTGCCACTCAAACAATTGATCTAACTACGTCTCCAGCGCACATAAAACAACTGCCATTATTAAGTGGCCCTACAATTTAAGGTAGATTCCGAACCACCGATAACCTTTTTATCGTAATCTGTTGTCAGGAAAAAAATACCGTGGGGCTCGAACTTTAGACCTCCGGGACGGAAGGCCAACACGTTATCACTTATTCCACCGACGTCTTTAATTATTATATATACATATCTGTATAAACATGTTTTTTAGATGAGGAAGATTCTCAACCCACAAAAAATTATTCTTAATTTGGATACTCGACAAATTCTTTCTAAAAATTATGAACAAATCATACAAATTGGTATAAAGTTGTAAGGTTGTAGAGCCCTGGAGTAATCGGTAAGATTTGTAATTGACTACTCGTGCAATTACATTGATTTCGATTACACAGTAATTGCAGCTACATGGTAATTTTGACTACTTGTAATTGTAATTATTATTATTAATTAGGTGATGAAGGGGAATTTCTACTGTGTTGACTTCAAAAAAACAATTTTTTTTTCTTTTTGCATTTTTCAATATTCTAAGGCCTCTAAAATAACTCTATGTAAACCTTATTATCCTAATCGAATTAATAGAATTTTTTTTTGCCACTTGGTAGAACACACTCGTTTTTATCGACATTTTATCAAATACATTTTATCATTACAAGGTTACTGTAGCCAGAAGATGCCCCAATAAGGCGAAACGCGTCGCGTTATATATTATTTAAAATAAAGTATTGTAGAATTTAACAAGTGCTTTTTATTTGATAAC
The DNA here is from genome assembly GCA_964036015.1 of Leptarthrus brevirostris. Taxonomy (NCBI): domain Eukaryota; kingdom Metazoa; phylum Arthropoda; class Insecta; order Diptera; family Asilidae; genus Leptarthrus; species Leptarthrus brevirostris. The sequence continues at coordinate 113,300,495 of OZ038372.1, read as the reverse complement.
TTATTATCCTAGCCTAGAAAATCAGTTGTACGCAATTTCATGACGCCCGATCGGGTCACGTTTTTCGAGCTTCGGTATATAAAATTGTTCGATTCCAGCAAATCGGGGCTTAAAATGTTCAGCAGACATGCGGTTCTCGTCCTGAACAGATTCAAATTTTTCGCGATATCAAGGGCAAAGTTAATCGCGCAATTTTTACAGTTTTTGAAATTTCGGCTTGAATCTGATCAGAGCGATAACCACAAGCCTCTTTAAGAATCTGAAAAATTGTTTGATTTCAGATCACTGGAAAGACTAGAACCCTGCACACCCTGGATCCGCGATCCGCGTTTTGGGAGGGGTCAAATTCAGCGCCCTGCAGCGCCCCCCTCTCCCCATGTTTGGGTCATTTAAACAAAAAAAATTTATTTCTGTATTTTATGTCCCAAATAATAAGAGGCAAAAAGTTTCATAATTGTATCCATCTTACTTTTCCCCAAAAAAATTCGCGAAGTTAAGTATCAAAAACAGGTCATCACAGTAGAAATCCCCCTTAATGATATAAGAAATAACTACAGGTTAGGCTATGGACAGCGATTGAAATTACAATTAGTGACAATTACTAGGTAACTGCAATTACTTTGTAATCCTAATCAATGTTATTTTACTTTTAGTCAAATTACAAATGTAGCTGATTACGCCCAACTCTGGCTGCCCGCATCATTTGGTAAAACATAGGTTTTTCCTCAGACATAAATGCTGGTGTCGAGATCGATTATTGCTCTTACTTGACCGGACGACCTACCGCAGCAAACTTGCACTCACTTTATAGTTAGTTTTTTAAATTATATAATTTTGATTGGTGAAGTTAATGATTAAAAATAATAAATCTTTTTGTTTTGAAGTAAAATAAAGGGTTTTTAATTGTTCTACATTATAAAATACATAATAATAATGATAATAATTGCAGACTGAGATCACTTTTATGGCGGCATAACTCCGAACATACTTACATTTGACCTTCGTCGTAAAGTAACTAATGTTCTACTTGAAAAGTCCTATCTTATGGTGCAACTATTGCTATTGAAGGGTTGTCTTAGGTCCCATATATTTTCGCCCATTCTACTTACTCAAAGAACTATAAATTCCTCTGTATCCATTTTCTTTACTTTTATTTTTTCCACTTTACTAACAACTATTGAGCAAACGTTAGCTTAATCCATAAAACGTAATTGTTTTACCTTTAAGAACTGCACCGAGGCAAAACGAAATTAACTCAAAAGCATTATTTTTTACACTTAATAATAAAGAAGATGGTAGTAGTCGGCAATAGTGTAATAGCGCCTAACTACACTTGATAAATAATGCTAAATGTGTTGAACTAAATTCGAAAGGAAGTTGAAAAACTATAACTTCTACATCTATGTAGCTCATTAACAGATATGATATATGTATATGTGATGGCGCATGGTAAAAGGTCCATAGTGACAATAACTCCAGTCGTTGGTGGAGTAAGTGATAATAACCGCGCAAATGAGGGGCATAGGCTGTATTGGAACAATATTGAGCGGCGCGCTCACTCAAGAAGCCTTATGCCCTCACCGTCGCCGGGTAGATCCAGGGAGCTCCTCAAGCTGAGCAGGACGGCTGTTAGAACTCTGGCAGGCCTACTTACCGGTCACTGTCAGCTAAGCACCTGGTGAGGATAGGCAGAGCCATCGACCCCATTTGCAGACTCTGTCTGGGGGAGGATGAGACCCCATTACATGTGCTATGTGAATGCCCTGCAGTAGCCAGGAGCAGATTTAGCCTATTCGGGAAACCAACCCTGGTACCGAGCGGGCTGAATGACTGCCAACTGCGGGAGCTGTTGAACTTCTTCGAAGGGACCGGCTTACTATAAGGAGTTGAGAGGGTTAGCACAATAGGCCTAAGTGGCCGCGGCGCTTGAGAACCTCACACCTCCAAATTTAATCAATCAATCAAAATCAATCAAGTGATAATGTGGTCGGCAGAAAGCAACCATGGGTTAAAACGTTATTCTTTACTCCACCGACGATTTTTAGTGACTTGTTATAAGGATGTTTGAAATGAAGTACGTAAATGAATAAATAAATTTGAATTTTAATTCAACAAACTGTATTAATAAGTGGAACGTCGAGACATATCGGAGGTTCCAGGTCCGAACCTCACCGGCGCAGACCCATGGTTGTTTTCTATATTTCAAAGTTAATCGTTTATTAATTAAATTACTTCCAAAATGGTCTTACACCACTTTTCAAATATACTATAATAGTCAGTCGGTACATTTGGGTATTTCGAATACCTTAAGCGCAAAATTTGTGAAACCATCGTTCTTTGAGCAGCTCGATAGCGAAACAAGAAATAATTTGTATTGATTTTCAACCACTTATAATTTCGAAAACTTAAAGCTATCATATTGTCACCAAGAATTCAACTGGCAAAAATCGAACTTAATCACATGTACTTTTCTTTAAATACCACTTTATTTTAAAAATTAAATCACACAAAAGATTTACTTGAGAAAACCTATTACAATAGTTTTTGCCACCCCCAATACAGAATAATAATTTAAATAGTTTGAGTACATAAAAGCCTAGTAAATATTTTTAACGTTAAAGCGGTTATGTTTTAAATAAATACCCACCTAACTACTTCAGCATAAGCAAATGAAGGATCTGCATTGATAAACACTGTTTTTTTGTCTTTATCTACTTGAATCCTTTTTGGAGTGACTTTAATATAAACATGGTGACATTCTAAACATTGTGGCAAGATAAAAGGTTCGTTAAAAAACATAAATTGCACAATTGATTCTGTCGTTAGCCATCCACGCGCAACTTGTGTCTCATCATTGATTACACCGAAAATGTCCTCGCTTTTTCCGCCTAACTCGTCAATCACTCTTGGCTCCAGATGTGTTTCCCACCATCGAATAGATTTGTGCTTGTTGGTTGGATCCATCGTGCATATAAAGTATCGATATGAAATTGTTTTGTTTTGTGGTATTCTAACAGTGGCTGTCCAAATCCTGTTTTCTGCACGCCTCTCCATTAAAATAGAATCGTCAGGCTGCCAATACCCGAGTGCCTGACATCCACCTGTAACTGCAACAAACTCGTGCGGCAGAACAGTGTGAGTAACCACTAAGTTGAACGTCCATTCAATATCGGCAGTCAGAATGAATTTATCTTCATTATATTTTGAAGTCATTGAACTCATTAATTGACAAATTTCGGCTACACTTACAATGAGTTTGCATAAAAAAACTCGTTAAATTTCCTATGAGTATGTAAACTAACTATTACATTATGCAGTAATTATTAAATCTCTTTATATACATAACTTAATTTAACCTAAATCACTGTCAGATTATTTTGCACGACAAAATAAAGATGTAGCACATAAAATATGTTTTTTTTTTCACTTCACTAAAACGCTTATTTTTTCTGATAAATCCTGTCAGTGGTGCGCATTTCACTGAGTCAAAAAGACAACTGCTCAAAAATTTACAACAGTTTACAAATGGCTAATACAAGAGGAAACGGAAGTATAATCAGCAAGCGACAAGTAATAATAATTTTCGATGCAGCATAAATGAAGGGGACTATGGAATCTTTGATCATTCGCACCACTTTATTTGTGATGTAGTTAAATCTCTGAAAAGTGTTGCACTTTTCTCTTCCAATTATTTATTGCTTTTTTACCACTTCAGCTTACTCAACCGTGTCATTTCTGATTAAATTTTAAAATGTTTCGAATTAAATTGTTTAAGATAAGCTTTTTATTAATTTTTTACTCTGCCATGTACAGCAGACTTTGCAATTATCAGTTTATTTATTCAAGCGCTTTTGCCACGAATTTTTATTTATTTTGCTTGCTATAAATTTTGTATGCCATAAAATCCAAAATGAGGTAGCTGACTCACACCTTGTTGATGCTCAATAAGTAAAAGGGTTCTAAAATAAAAATATTTTTGTTTTATAAATTCGTTGTTCTTTTATTAAACTTCACAAAAACACCTTAAGGCTACTGCTAAATCTACATTATTGTTAAAAGAGAATATAATATTTAGACTTAATTAATCAACAAATATAAAAAAAAAAATTACACTAATTTTCTAAAACCGTGATAAGTATAACGAAGAAAAAAAATTCATATTAACCACATCGGAGTGAAATACTCGTAAGAACAATTAAGTAATGGCTTAAATTTAACTAAATTTTTATTGAACTCACATGATCCTGGTAATTTTACGAAAAATTACAAACACAAAAACGAAAATCGTTTAAGCTCGAGCAAACTAAGAAATATTAAAATTTCTTTAAAAACCTTATCAGCTGAAACATTTTTACCGTAACTACAATTGCATCGATAGGGACGCTTTGTTTGAGGAATGGCAACAACTTCCATGGGATTCAATATTTGAATGTATATCTGTCAATGAGCAAATCTCCATTTTTACCTCCCTGATGAAGTATTTGTTGGATAAACAAACTATGTCCCCATTAGGGTTAGACGCAGCCCGAAGGAGGGTTGCCCTTGGTTTTCGCCCCATGTGAACACACTGATTGCTGAGCGTGAATTTTTGTATCATCGATTTCGACGCTTGAGAACTAACGAAGCCCGAGAACTGTATGTATAAAGCCGCACGAAATAAGGCGACGCTGTCAATTGGGTCTGCTAAAAGACAATACTACAGTGTTAAACTTAACACCAAACTTAAAAATAAAGATCTGAACACCAAACTTTAAAATAAAGATAATTTGAAACGCGCCGGTGTATACGGGTCTGATGATGCTTCCTGTGGCTTGAACCCAGACCAGCTCAATTCTCACTTTTTGTCCGGAGGTATTCCGTCAAGGCGTGACAATTCAGATCCATTTACAGACCCGATTGTACAAAACAGTGCTATGTGCCTATTGTACTTTCGGGGTATCTGTCTTGAGGAGCTGGTACTTGCTATTAAGTCTGTAAAGTCCGAGGCTATTGGCCCCGACTCTTTACCGCCTCGCTTTATCAAACTATTATTTCCTCTAATCGACAGGTACATCCTGCATATAATGAACACTTGTTTGACCACATCCACTTTCCGTTATACTTGGAAAACAGCTACCGTCCTGCCAATCCCCAAGAAAGGCAAAGCTACTGTTCCTAGCTACTTTCGCCCAATAAGTATTTTGCCATTCTTATCTAAGATTCTTGAGAAGCTCTTAAATAGGCAGATTTTGGATTGGGTGGTGCTGAGACCCTGGCAGTCCGGCTTTCGTAATTCCTGCAGCTGTGAGACAGCAATATTGAAAGTCTCCACTAACGTTAGGTCTGCATTGAATGATGACAACTTTTGTACGCTAGTACTGCTTGATTTCTCGAAGGCGTTCATCTCTATTGACCATAATATCCTTCTCCACAAACTTGCTAATAATGACAAATTCAGTTTTTCCACTATTACGCTGATCGAAGCTTTTAATTCTGGTCGTCAACAGCAAGTTAAGGTAGGTGAAAATTTTTCGAGTAAAATGCCAGTTATCTCTGGTGTTCCTCAGAGTTCCGTGCTTGGTCCGTTATTGTTCAGCCTCTGTGCCTCAGGTGAAAATCTTCCAAAAGACAGTTATCCCACTGTCGCCACTAACCTCGGTTTCCTGGGTCACTGCTAGAATCCTAGCCTATCTGCATAAATCCATGTTTTCCTACCGTCTCCAGTGTTCCTTGTTGGTCCATGCGTTAGTTACAACCTTCACCCCTTCACTGTCTACGACATTGAAGGGTTCCAGGCCGTAACGCTTTAGTCCTGAGTCAGGACAAGGAACCCCCTCCGAATTAACCGCAGCTAACCCTACGGAAGGCAGATCTGCAAAAATCCATGTTTTCCCACCGTCTCCAGTGCTCCTTCTGGGTCCATGCGTTAATTAATACCTTCACCCCTTCTCTGTCTACGGCATTGAAGGGTTCCTGGCCGAAATGATTTAGTCCTGATCCAGGACAAGGAACTCCCTCCGGATTAACTGTAGCTAACCCTTCGGAAGGCAGATCTGCATCTTCTATTGGTGTGCGTATCGCGGAGATAGCCAACTCGTTAGAGTCTCCCGTCTCTGCACCGCCACACCTGAGGAAGTGCTAGTTATTATTATGCCAATGGCACCCTCTTCTAGGACTGCTACAGCAGTTTCAGCCGGCGGGGGCGAGCCAGCCTCCATAGCCGCCACAGTTCCTTCGAAAGGTAATTTTCCCAAAGCTGCTACTGTTGTGTTGTGGGTACCGTGGGTAAAGCCAACCTGTTGGGGTCTCCCATACAATCCACCTCCACTCCCACAGAAGCGCCCGAGGAAACGCCATTCGCGACCCAATTACCCCTGGGTCCTGCAGAGGGGACGATGACACTGCAGACTCCCTTGGAGTTAGGGCGATTTTTTCAAGAGGTTATCTAGTCCCGCATTAGTTACTTGGCTACATTCTAGGATGCATTGCCCGGTTGCTACCACTTGGAGGTGTAACTATCACTTGAGAATATCCAGATAGGGATCACCGTATCCTAGAAGGCTTCAACTCGTCCGTCCATTCTCCAGCAACCTCTTAGAAGGGTTACTAGTCTGGGAATCGTGCTAAACTCCGAAATCATCACAGCACTGATAATGTCACCTTAATGCTTGGTAAGGTGTACGCTGGGTTAAGAAGGTTGTGGTTGTCGGCGAGTATTCTGAGTACTCGAATTAGAGTACTTGATAATGACCTTTTTCAATTTTGGGTTGTCTATTTACCCAGATTAAAAAGTTCCTGTGCTTGTAAGGTGCAGGTGGCCTTCAACGACTGCACACGTTTCATTTTTGGACTTCGCCGATTTGACCATGTTTCCCAATACAGTTCGGCGTTGCTAGGCTGTTCTCTGGACACAAACATGAAGCGCAGATGAACGATTTTTCTTTTTGGGATACTGAGTAGTAATACGCCGGAGTATCTTAGAGAATTTTTCACGTTTACGACATCGCAACGCAACCGTAATATCTTGATTCCTCGATTCAATAAGTCAATTATGGAGGGTTCTTTCACTGTCCAGGCTGCCCGACTATGGAATAGTCTTCCTACTAACATTCAGAGTCTTTGTACTGTCATTGCATTCAAGACGCTTGTTGGTGAACATATATTTTAAGGTTCAACTTCTTTTTTATGACGCGTCATCATCTTTGCAGTACATGCTATTATAGCTTAGTTTTTAGATATTAATTAATTTTCTATCTATTTTGTTTATCTATGATTGTTATCTTGTTTCTCTTTTGACGCCTGAAATTGTATGACCTTTTCATTGATGTGATATTATTTTTAGCTTCAACATTTGTATGATAGTACTTATAAAAGATTTGTAAATCTTGTGTACTTTTTCCTTGAATAAAGTATTGTATTGTGTTGTAAATACCTGTTTATATTCCCCAGGAATAGCTTTAAAGGAAACTAAATGTTATTTCAACACTCTGTCATAAAGCTTTCGTTTGTTTTTTCGGAACATTAAATTTGTATTGTTTAACTTAGAGGTCAATCGAATAAACCTTTCGGAATTATGGGATCTACATACGCACGGGTAAATGGACGTTAATCTAAAAATGGTCAACAAGAATTCAAAGAAGCTTCAAACGTGTATATCCATTAAAATCTAAATTTTTAAAACTCTCCCCCTCTCGAAACTACCAAGTGTGGTCCGTGAATGAACCCGAATGAAGCATAAAGCTCTTCACTTCAACATCCCAATAATAATCTTTAACTGCAAAAGCAACATTGAAGAACGAGAACGCAAAGAGACTCGTCAACATAATTAGACTTATACTTACCTACGGAGTGGTCCTCTGGTGGCCTGCACTGGAAAAAGTGACCCATCAGAAGGGGCTGGAGAAAATTCAAAGGTTGGCATCTCTACTGATCGCATAATACGAGGCTAAGCGACGTCTGCAGCTTTACAGATAGCCAAGCTGCATTAAATCTCTCACGGGAGTGCATCTGTCCTCTAAAACGGTCCTCTCCTTAGCAAAACATAATTGCGATTTCGTGGATGTCATCACAGGTCATTGTCTGATAGGATTAAGAGGATCTTTGACTCTATCCAATCGCAGGAGCCGATATCTAGACCCTCCTTTTTAGGAACGATCTGGGATTCCCTGATATCAAAAACTTAGTTCCATTCTTTAGGACGTGTTCTCACAATGGTCCTTCACGGCCTAGGTGTGTTCTCCCCTCTAACCTAACCTAACTTATATATTATTAAATATGCAAATTCATGAATAATCGTAAGATTAATGAACTTGATTTGTTTTCTTCAAATATTATAGTCACAAATAAATTTTATTAGTTTCCATTTTCGTGTTAATGTTAATGTTGTTCGACCAGTGATTCTGGTCTTCATCATCATGCACACAACGAGATGGAGTTGGTTCGATGGTTGATTGGTACGTCCACGACGCTACAGGCGCGTAAAAAACCTTGGCCTATGAGGATTTCTTTCATTTTCATTAAATAAAAATCCACTCCGTCTCTGTTATCTAGATCGCAGAAATGCTTTGGCTTTTGGCTGTCTCCTATTAATATTAATAGAGCCACGTGCAAATATAACATTAGATATAAAGACAATCTCTGCTCCATCAAAAATTTATATTTCGCAAAAATTTTGAATAAAAATAAAGTACCAGAGAAGATCCATTTTCAGAAATGATTGAGGTAAAACTGTATTAACGGGGATTACCAATTAGGAAAGGGAAAAGGTCCCTATTAATTTATTTAATTTATTTGAACAATCGGTTGACATTCTTTTTCCAATAAGAAACAAAATGGTGCCATCAGACGGCGCTGAAATAAGGGCTCAAATTAACATCCATGTAGCGGTGTTATTGTTTGTCAGAGTGAAACAAACAATTTTTGAAGTGAAAACTTCTTTACGTATTTTGGTAGGGGAAAATCTTATGAGCTCGCGTCTGGCACCGGTATGGCGCACGCGCAGCGGCCTGTGTACACATATACCCATAAATACACGAACACATTGTATATACCCGACTGGATGATGGGCGCGTTGGACGCTTTTTGGATGAGTAAAATCTTGTGAACTCACATCACCGGCATGTTTTATTAGCAGTATATCTGTAGCTATAAGAGTGACGTGTTGTGCAACATTAGTGCTGTATATATCTATACAAGTAAATTGACTGCCTGGAAAGTTCAATGTTTGTATACTGTGCATTGTTTAGAAGTGTATGCTAATTACTTTTCGGTAGCCTTAAAACTTGAGAAAATGTGAAGTGTTGTACAATATGAGAATGAAAATGTAACGGTTTATTCTTAAATAAGTAGCATGTGAGGCAGCTATATATTTCATCTAATAACAATAGCAAATGAAATTCAAGCTAGACAGCGACAGGACTACCTGCAGTCGGAGCCTCGAGCACGTAGCCTAGAGACAAAGCCCGCACCTACCTGCGTTAACTCGGTTATATGTATAAGATTTTGAGTGACTTAGAGTTCAAATATTCAAAGGAATTACAGGCATATCTAGACATCCTAAGGAGCAATATTAGCAAAAAAAATAAAAATTTTAGTTATTCTAATTGGCCGCCCCTCCTTGAGACCAAAAAAAAACAAGCGTAATTTTTCACAACAACTTGAAAAATAATTTTTCTAAACAAACTAGTTGCACGTGCCCGGCGTTGCTCAGATTTTTAGTAAGTAGATAGGGGTGTCTTACCACACAGCATTGGTTATCACCGACAAAGTCATTATCTACTTTAGCGACCCCGGGAGCTGTGGATTTGACACTAAAATCGGTTGTTTTCGATTATTTTTACATTGCACTCCGTTCCCACCCCCACCCCTAGGGTTGTTAGGATGTCTTGCCTCCACAGTATCTAACGGCATCGGGAGGGTCATTCATTTCAGCCACCCCGAAAACTATGTATTTGTATGTATCGGTAGTTTTCTATTAATTTTATAAGTTACTCCCTTCCCGTCTCACCCGTAGGGTGCTAAGGGTGTCTTACCCCCACCGTACTTTTTCCAAATTGTAATTAATATGTATACCGAGCTTAGTATATACATATTTCTCGATGCATTCCAGAGTTATTTTGAAATATACACATCCCCATCTATTTTTATATAAATATTTAAATGTATGAATTTCAATTTAAAAAATAGATATATAAATATGAATTGATCTTGAATCAATGCATCTACAATTATAGCCCACTCGCGCGTAAATGCCCGCGCGCAGGGTATACTCGTACATCCCGATCCGACTTTCGATTATCTCCACTATGTATATCTCAATTACGCTTGGCCGCTCCCACAGTATTACAGGGTGTTTCAGATCTGACGTGCCAAAATGACTGGGGTGATAGATCTCACCTAACAAACAAAAAATTTTATTGGAAGGGGGCAATCTCAACCGTTTGGGAGTTACAGGGTGATTCATAAACTTCATGTTAATTGACGTAACCGATATTTCTTGGTGGAATTCCATTTTCAATATTAACACAAACTGAAAATTGTTAAAAAGTCTATTCCACAAATACCTAATAAAGTAAATATTAGTGGAATAGACTTTTTGAAAATTTTCCGTTTGTGTTAATATTGATAACTTTCAGTTTTTCATGGTATGCACATTATTCTTTTATTTTTAATTTATTCAACAATGTTGATCTAACTACTACCATTGGAGTTACAGTCACTTCCAAAAGTGAACAAAATGGTTTGCGATTACCTAAAATTCATAATTTAATTTTCTCCGAAATCCATGTAATTAGTACACCCTTTTTTATTTTTATTTGATTGCTCATCTTATTACCTTTCCAAAAATTTACAACATGCCCAGGTAGAGAAAGGGTGTAGAAATTTATAAGTAGAGAACTTATCGGGAAATATTTGAAAAGTTGCAATTTAAAGGAACTAAACTCATATTAACTCTAAAATCCTTTTTATTGAATTCAAACCGTATTAAAATTAATCCTAGTAAATTACAAAAGCCTCTCTCGCATTTTAGCCGCTACATTCCCAATTCTTCTAACTAACTCCTCCCTAATGTTCACAGGGCTTGAATAAACTTCATCCTTCATTGTTCCCCATAAGAAAAATTCCAATGGGGTAAGGTCTGGAGATCTAGCAGGCCAAGCAATCGATGCACCTCTTCCAATTCAGTGGTTAGGACATTTTTCACTTAGTATTGCATTCACAATGTTAGTAGTATGCGCTGGTGTTCCATCGTGTTGGTAAAACATGTCCGTGCGATTATGTACAGCAGACATGTGAAAGATGCGGCCCACAACACATACTTCTGCGGCACCGCTTTCTTGTTGGAAAGAAGTGGAAAGCGGCCCGCGAAGTAATCTGTTGTAATATGCAAATGAAAGTAGTTGAGATCCAATGTGATTCCAATTTGAAGCAGAAATTCTACGAAGTTAGGGTGCCTAAATTTGCCTATGCAATTTGTAGAAACTCGTCAATTCGCATGTGAAATTATTTCAATGTCCGGAAGTACTTGCAAGTGCGAACAATTGTTCTCACTGATGAAAGAAATCAAGTCTCCTGCTACATTCAGATTGACAGATACTCATCTTGGAAAAAGAGAATGCTAATTGAGTGAAAGAAAAAATAATTTTGTCGTTACTCTTGTTATTTTTTCATAATCTTTACAAAATAAACCTTTCTATGCATATTACAGTTTTTGTGCTTTTGCGGCCCATCTTAGCCTTTGAGTTTGACATGCTTGATGTACAGGGATGTCCTCTATTAGATCTGGCAGTGTATTCTCCAAAAAGTCCGCATAAATTTTGACTGTTGAGCACTTGCGGCAAAATGAATGGTCTTACCAAATGGTTTCCGATGATACCAGCCCAAACATTGACACTGAATATCTGCTGGAATGCGGTCACCTTTGTCTTATGTGGGTTAGTTTCCGACCAGGTATGGAGGTTATTGAAGTTCGTGATACCATCCCTGGGGAATTGAGATTCATCCGTCCAAAGAATTCGGCACAGAAACGCTTTTTTGTCAATGTCGCGTTCTAGAAGCCAAGTGCTAAATTCCAGTCTTCTATCGGAATCTCCTTCCAGTAGTCCTTGGACTGGGTGATGGTGAAATGGACGTAATCCCTCTCGATGAATAACATGAAATAAGACATAGATGAAGACACTCCTAATCGTCTTGCGACTCGTCTCGTGCTCGTCTCAGGGTCTTGTCTCACGATGGTGATTATTTGCTGCACGACGTCGGCAGAAGTTCCCGAAGTTTCAGGTCGTATCTCGTGTGTGTAAAGTTACACTTCCTGTTTGTTCACCGATTGGTACCATGTCAAAAAAAATATTGGTGGGGTGGGGGTGAAACCTAACTTTGTAACGCGTGGACCGATTTGGATGGTTCTTTTTTTGTTGTACAGGGTATGATCCCCCATTGCTAATAGGAGAAAAAAATTTGGTCTATGGTGGGGGAGGGGTAGTCTTAACTGTAACGCGTGGACCGATTTGAATAACTCTTTTTCTGTTCGGTAGAGTATGTTCCCTGGTTGATACCACGATAAAAAAAATTTTGGTGGGGTGGGGGTGGAACCTAACTTTGTAACGCGTGGACCGATTTGGATGGTTCTTTTGCTGTCGTATAGAGTGTGATCCCCCATTGCTAATAGGTGAATAATGGTCCTATGGTGGGGGGTGGGGTAGTCTAACTTCGTAACGCGTGGACCGATTTCGATGATGCTTTTTCTGTTGGATAGAGTATGTTCTTTGATTGATACCACGAGAAAAATTTTTTTCTGGGATGTAGGTGGGGGTTAAACCTAACTTGTTAACGCATGAACCGATTTGAATGGTTCCTTTTTTGTTGTACAGAGTAGAAGACACTAAAAAGTGAAAAATAAAATAGTTAAAAAAAAAAAGTTGAAACGAAAGCGCTAAAAAGCATAAAATAATTTTTAATTTTATATCTATTACGACATTTTGAAGTCGGTGCAAAAATTAACAAATAAAACAACTACAGAACCACAATTGAAGATAATACTACCTGAAAGTTGCAGCTCGCGGGATCATAAGAAAGGACGATTAAATGCTTTTGTTGTAGTTATTTGGTTTGTTTGCACCGACTTCAAAATGTCGTAATAGATATAAAATTAAAAATTATTTTATGCTTTTTAGCGCTTTTTGTGAAGTCAGTTCAACTTTTTTTTAAAAACTATTTTTGCAATACTATCTTTCAAAATTTAACAAAAAACGGCAACAGCACGTAAAATAATTGGTCTATTAAGTGGTTAACGTACATGCTCGTATACCCAAAATTTCTTCGAACGATACTTTATGAAATAGTGAAAACCCCATTGAAATGCATGCTTTGATTCCTGAGATTAGCGCGAACATACACTTATTGTAGACTATATTTTATACTATGTAGAGAAAAATTAATGTTTAAATAACTGTTAAATTATGTGTGGTATTTTCAATATGTCCTTCCTAGTTTTTCAGATATTTCGTTTAAATTCTTCAAATCGTGTGTGTAGTTATTTATGGAATGACAGATTAAATGATTGGATTTACAAAAACAAAAGTTTTAATAAATTAATCTCTTCTCAAAAAAAATATTCGAAGTTTAGTGCTTTATTAGGCAAAACAGAGACAACAGCTTTAGCAAAGTATATAAAAGAAGAAAATTCAGCGATGGGAAGAGGACGGAGAAACCAAAAGAAGCATGGAATTACTTCACAAAATGTTGAAATTATAAAAGAAATTTATAATTACAAAGAATTTTGGGTCTGGGAAACAATTGAGATAAGAAATATTCTGAGTAGAAATGTTAAATAGTAGAAGTTACCAAATACCAATAGTACGTGAACGAGTTTGAGTAGTCTTGGACAAAAACTAAAGCAATAACTGTCAAAGTGACAATTAGTGGCTTTATAACAAAGCTTAACAAAATTACTCAACTTATTTCTTCGGGTAAATTTGGACTTACATTTTTAAGTAGGGGAAATGTTACGTCAGCAAATTTTCCCCCATTTCATGAGTACGTGAACGCGTTTGGGTAAAAATATCATAATGCATTTACCCAAAACTAAGTACGTGAACAGATCTAATGCGTAACAAATCAGATTCTTTAAATGACAATAACGGCCTTGCTGAGTCATCACTGACAAAGTTGCTATTGCAGAATTGCAGATAAATGTTTTGAAATTAAGAGGACCGTTGCTGAAAACGAAAATGTAAATGACCGGCCGTTAGATTTATTTTAACGATTTGACCTAGTTTCATTGTATTCGTATTTGTTAAAATATTTATTTATTTATAAGTTTGAAATTATCTTTAATGCAATTGGATTTAGTTAGCACATTTAAAATTTAATTTATATATTTAAATGTAGTAAACTGTTTTTCAAAAGACTGCTTAGAATGAATTGTTCAGCTGCATGTTTAACTTCGGTTGACCGTCAGCACTTGATAATGAACACATAGTGTTCGAAACGCGTTGTGTTAAAAATAGAAAGTGTATTGAAACAGGACAATAAGGTGCTTATATTTCAACTCCTTCGAACTTTTTTACTAATCAGAATATTTTCGTTTATTGCTTACCCTATTGTATATTAATGTTAAACTAAATTTAAAAGCATGGGGCGTTTTCTGTGTTGAAATAAATCATTTTATAGTTCTCAAAAATGTGATCATAAGCGCCCATGTTTTACATTAAGTTATTTAACATAAAGGTGTGTTCGCTTATTCTATAAGCCAAGCTTTAAATGAAAATTTTCTGTATAAGTGTTTATATGTAGTGAACATCAAATTTTAATATCACTCCGAACATTTTAAGTTGGAAGTAATATTTTGTCAAGTTTTAGTGCGCAATTAATAAAAGATTGTTTTTAGTTTTTCAAAACTATAAATTATTTAATCACTTGTTCAGAGCACAAATTTTAGTCGAGGAACTTTTCCCCTTCCAACACCAGCTAAGAGCGAAAAAAGCGAAACGAATTTACAAGTTTTTGGTTTATTTACTTTATGCAAGAGGAATGTAATATTTTAGAAACTACTGTCGTGCTTAAATTCTTTGGATTTTAAAAAAGATTTGCGTATTTTCGTTAATTTTCTTTTTTTTTCAAATTTCAGAGGCAACTAATGGAAGCTTATATAAAACAAAAACGGGCATCGCCTGGCATGGTTCAAGCAAGTGACCTACAAATAATGCGTCCAATGTCAGGAATCAGTAGAAGTGGACGTGAAATTCATGCCTATGATGGTCCAATGCAATTCATTAGTTCCCCTCAAAATCCCGATCAATTAACAACTCCAAATCGTGCAGCATCTAATCAAGACGGTTGAATTTTTGAAAAAATTTTGAGTATTTTATAATTATAACTTTATACATTGCAGACATTATCGAAGAAATATCAAGTCATGAAATCGAAGACGAAGAAAGTACACCAATTGAAGTAATTTCATCACCGATCCGAAACGATCCACCAGATTCATCACTAAAGAGTGTCAATAGCGAACGGAATTCCTCTGGACCAGTTTCGCCTGCTGCAGCAGACAAATGTAAAACCTCAATGCAATCAGTAGCAGAACTTGAAGGTGATGTTATTGGTCAGATAGAACAATTTGTAATGCAACCGGCGCCACAAGGAGTTTTATATAAATGTAGGATAACAAGAGATAGAAAGGGTATGGACAGAGGACTTTTTCCAATTTACTACCTTCATTTAGAGCGAGACTATGGGAAGAAAGTGTTTTTATTAGGAGGTTTAATGAATAAGCAATGAGATAAATTTCTCTTATTTAAACTTTATGTATTTTTAGGTCGAAAAAGAAAAAAAAGTAAAACGTCGAATTACATAATAAGCTGTGATCCTACAGACCTCTCTCGACAGGCAGATGGATTTGTAGGTAAATTACGTTCAAACGTTTTCGGCACATCCTTCACAGTTTACGACAGCGGAAGTAAAGATAACCCTGAAAAACCCAGATTAGACCTAGCTGTTATTATTTATGTGCGTAAAAATCTTCTTTGATATATTGATCTAAGCTAATGTTTTGGATTATTGCAGGACACAAATATATTAGGTTTTAAGGGGCCACGGAATATGACAGTTTTACTTCCGGGTATGACAGAAGATGATCAACGAGTTAAAATTAGTTCTGCAGACCCTCGGCAACAAGGACTCTTCGATAGCTGGAAATCTAAGGTTTGCTATTTTGAGTGTTAATCATATTTTTATATTTGGGTTACATATTGCATTTGGGTTGCTATCAACTTTAATCAAAACCACTCCTTCGAAAAAATTAATTAAACTTTTAATAAGTTCAGCCAAATAGCTCGTTCGTTTTTGTATAAAGTTGTACAGATCTTTCAGTAGGGTCGCCATTAATAACTGTGACTTGCCTTTAATTTTACTGGTAGTAAGTGCAGGTTAACGGTTCTATTCTGAAATGCATCTAGGAAACTTTGGCATAAGCGTTCTTGCTCCTATTTGTTTTTAATAAGATTAGTAATTAGATGTGTTTTAAAAACAAAGTACTTGAGTCTTCGTTCGACTTTATTTTCCCTACGTTTAAAATTTCCTAGATATTTTTTTTACATTA
The DNA here is from genome assembly GCA_964036015.1 of Leptarthrus brevirostris. Lineage (NCBI taxonomy): Eukaryota > Metazoa > Arthropoda > Insecta > Diptera > Asilidae > Leptarthrus > Leptarthrus brevirostris. The sequence goes on along the minus strand of OZ038372.1, from coordinate 113,283,916 downwards.
ATATTTAATTTTTTATAAGGATTGATGAGCACAAACGAATAAAAATCGGTCGACGCGTTACGAAGCTAGATCCGCGCTCCTTCCAACCCCAGCCTGAGGCCGACATTTTTGATGTGATGCAAAATCCCCCTAATTAAAAAACAACATTTTATATGTGTGATGAGTGCATCGATTTTAGGAAAATGTTTTTACAGAAATTTGGATGCGTGTTAAGTGAGGGTGTTAGAAAGTAAAAACAAAATATTAAAGCAAAAAAGGTGAAATAAGAAGCATGTTAAGGGTAGGTAGTCGAGCAACCAGAAAAATGGCTGAAGTTTATGAATTTTTTTCTCACAGAAGAAGGTAAATAATGTATAATTCGACTTTTCCAGCTATTAGTACATTTACTTAAGTTCACAAAAAGATATTTTTTAATTCTTTAAATTGTAAAATTTGCGAGATATCCACGCGCCTCTAGAGCCGTGTAGCGCGTGCAACGCGCGGGGGGTGCCGTGCAGGATTCCGCTTTCCTCTTTTATCTGAAACACAAAACTCAAAGTTATTTGCTAAGTAGAATAAATTTGCGGGGTGGTCATGGACCATTTTTAGACAAATTCAGTGATTTTTGATAAAATGGCGACCGTTTGAAGAAAAGAGCCGATCTTTTGCACTTTTTTTGTTGTTCATAGTGGTTAAAAAATAGTAAATATTAATATTTTTTGTTGAAATGGTCCATGGCCCCTAAATTCAATCATCTTTATTTAAAAGAAAAAAAAGGTCAATCGGTTGAACGGTTCGACTGCAACTCTGCATGGCGTGTCTAAAAACATGGTTTTGAGAAGAACGCGTTGAAAGTTAGACAAAGAAACAAAGTGGGAAAAATATGATTTTTGTTTCTTACAGCTAGTCAGCTGTTCCTGAACCGTAGAGAAATCCTTCCTCTTCCTTGAGGAACTGATTTTGACTATTATATTCATTATTTTGTCCAAGCAGAACATTTAAAAGAATTGTTATACCTGTTGAGCAAACAATACAGCGCGCGTGCATCTGCATTTGGCCCGAACGCAGGCATGAATTTCGGCCGTTACGCGTTCGCACTAAATCGGCTGTAACTTTCACATTATTCCGGACTTCGTCAAACCGTTTTAGATTTAAAATATGCAAAAAAAAAAATTATTTTTTTTGCAATTGTTCGACTAGAACCGGCATTGAGATCTATATCTAAATAATGAAGAAAAAATTGTTTGTGAAATAAATAAAATAGTTTTTAAAAAAAAAGTTGAACCGACTTCACAAAAAGCGCTAAAAAGCATAAAATAATTTTTAATTTTATATCTATTACGACATTTTGAAGTCGGTGCAAATCAAACAAACCAAACAACTACAACAAAAATATTTAATCGTCATTTCTTATGATCCCGTAAGCTGAAACGTTCAGGTAGTATTATGTATTATTTTCAATTGTGGTAGTGTAGTTGTTTTATTTGATTAATTTGCACCAACTTCAAAATGTCGTAATAGATATAAAATTAAAAATTATTTTATGCTTTTTAGCGCTTTTTGTGCAGTCGGTTTAACTTTTTTTTTAAAAACCATTTTATTTTTCACTTTTTAGTGTCTTTTACTCTATACCTACAGCAAAAAAGAACCATCCAAATCGCTCCACACGTTAGACGTTTGTTTTAACCCCATACCCCACCCCCATTCCACTAAACTTTTTTTCTCATGGTATCAACCAAGGAACATACTCTACCGAACAGAAAAGGAATCATCGAAATCGGTTCACGCGTTACGAAGTTACTACCCCTCCCCCTCCCCCACCACCACCATAGGACCAAGTTATTCTCCTATTAGCAATGGGGTATCACACTCTATACAACAGCAAAAGAAGCATCCAAATCGATTCAGGCGTTACAAAGTTAGGTTCCACCCCCCTTCTCCCACCCCCCTCCCAGCAACATTTTTTTTCTCGTAGTATCAACCAAGGATCATACTCTACCCAATAGAAAAAGAATTATCCAAATCGGTCCACGCGTTACGAAGTTAGACTACCCCCCCCCCCCCCCCACCCACACCTTTCTCCATAGGACTAAATTATTCTTCTATTAGCAATGGGGGATCATACTCTTTACAACAGAAAAGGAACCATCGAAATCGGACCACGCGTTACAAAGTTAGGTTCCACCCCACCCCCCACCCCCATCCCCCCAAAATTTTTTTCACCTGGTATCTCCCACTGAATATACTCTACCCAACAGAAAAAGAATTATCCAAATCGGTCCACGCGTTACAAAGTTAGACTACCCCTCCCCCCACCTAAGTCCAAATTTTTTTTCTCCTGTTAGTAATGGGGCATCATACTCTGTACAACAAAAAAAGAACCATCCAAATCGGACCACGCGTTACAAAGTTAGGTTTCACCCCCACCCAACCAAAAATTTTTTTGACATGGTACCAATCGGTGAACATACTCTTTCGAACAAAAAAAGAATCATCAAAATCGGTGGACGCGTTACGAAGTTATGCCCGGTCAGACATAAAAAAAAAAAAAGAAAATACGCGTCGAACTTAGAACCTCTTTGTTTTTGGGAAGTCGGTTAAAAAGTCAAAAAATCGAACAGAAATATGTGCCGAGAAAGCGTGAATGAATTCCACATGTTGAGTACCACTGTTAACAAAGTTACTTCAAATGTGTCTTTTTTTTATTTTCTTTATCATTATATTTATTTGGCTTAATAACGCAGAAAGGTTTTATATAAGCCCTGCAACTTAACTGATGTTACACATTAATTTGTGAAAACTATTTAACTATGTTACCCAATCTAGTTTTTATCTTATCCCTAAGAAATATTTTATTATAGATGTCTAGTGATTTCAGAAACTTAAATACATTTTTTAAGGTTTTAATATTTTCTGACATTACATCATTTATATTCGACATTTTTAATCTTTGTCTGACATTTCTGAGATGTGGACACTCGCCAAAGATGTGAGCAATGGTTAAGATATGGTTACATTTGAAACATGGGGGGGGGGGGGGATTCCTTGCTCAGGATGCGCCTGTGTGTGAGGAAAGTATGTCCGATCTGTAACCTTGTTAGTATAATAGATGCTTTACTGTTTAGTTGTTCTATCTGTAGGCTGTGTCTTAAGTTATCTTTAATTGCTCGCAATTTATTCTGTGTTGGGGTTGAGTGCCATTCTTCTAACCATTTTCTATTTATTTGTGCCCTAACAAGCTTTTTAAAATCAACATACCAAAAGGGGATATGCTCGTCTTGCGGTAGTTGGATTGCTAGTTTGGCTAAGTTATCCACACGGTTATTCTTTTCGATTTGTGTGTGGCTAGGTAACCAGAGAAAGGTGACAGTTTTGTTTGGGGGTGTGAATAATTTATCGCAAATATTTTGGGCGGTTGGGTGATTTGTATAGATATGAGCTATTGAGATATTGAGCCCGTTTTCTTTGTTTTAATTTTTCGATAAGAGTAGTGTTGTTGATTTTCTGTGAAAGGAGGTGATCTTCAAATGAAAGAACTTTAAGAGCATACATGGCGTCTTGTTTTAATCTTTTATATTTCATTGGAGTTTGGTTGCCAGGAGGCTTTTGGTAGGGCTAGTGCGAAAGGCTCCGGTTGCTATTCGTATACCAGTTATCTGTATAGTATCTAGTGTGTTAATTTGGTTTTCTGGGCCAGACGAGTACACAGAACTACCATGGTCAATTATTGGGAGAACCAACGTGTTCAGTACCCTTAGCAGGAGTTTTGTGTCAGATCCATATGTTGAGTGGGCTAGTATCTTTAATAAGTTCAGGTTTCTTGTGCTTTTTGTCTTTATTTCTTTTATATGTTCCGTCCATTTAAGTTTTGAGAATTTGTTCAGGGGTTCGGGCTCGAAGACATTCTTCCTTCGTCTTGTGAACAGCATAGCGACAGATTTTGCTGGGAGAAACGAAAACCTCTTTTGTCACACCAGTTTTTAAGTGCTAAGATAGTTTTTTGTAATTCAGTTTGACATATCAGGAGCTTGTTAGATGTGGTTAAGATTACTAGGTCGTCAGTGTACATAGCGCATTTAACTGGGTGCTTTATTCGGAAAATGCTATTGATACCGATTAGAAAAAGGGTGACGCTTAAGACACCTCCTGTGGGAATTCCGTTCTCTAAATCCCTCTCCGCGGAGGAGGCGTTTCCTACTAGTGTAGAGACCTTTGGGGTTTTCAGAAAGTTGGAAATAAATATAGGCATCTTTCCTTTAATCCCCATTTCTATCATTTCTTCTATAATTCCTCGTTTCCAGATTGTATTGTATGCTTTTTCGATATCTAAAAAATTGATAAGACGAATTTATTAGAAGAAAATGCTTCCATAATCTCCGCCTCGAGAAAAGCTAGATTGTCAATTGTGGAACGATTCTTGCGGAAGCCTGATTGAAATTGGTTTATTTTCTTGTTTCGTTCGAGGTACCATATTAGCCGCTTATTGATTATACGTTCTATGATTTTACAAACGCAGTTAGTGAGAGAGATTGAGCGGTAGCTGTCGCTTTTTCGTGGGTCTTTTCCTTTTTTTGGGTAAATGGCCTGACTTCCATATGTTGTTGTTGTTGTAAGTGTTGTGTACTTCATTGTTAAAAGTTTTTTTTTTATTTGCCTAATTTAAAGCAATCCAATGAAAAACTTCGATTTAAAGCCGTAAGAATATGTGAAAGTACTCACAAAAAATTGTCTTGATTTATGATACAGCAGGTTCTAAAAGGCTCTCTTGCTTTAGAAGTAGGCTTAAAGAAGGGTTATTAAATTTTATTTGAAGAGGTTACTACCATTCGCCTAATAATTTTATTAATTTACGTATTTTTAACCGACTTCCCAAAAACAAAGAGGTTCTAAGTTCGACGCGTATTTTTTTTTTTTTTTTTTTTTTATTTTTTTTTTATGTCTGACCGGGCATAACTTTGTAACGCGTCGACCGATTTTGATGATTCTTTTTTTGTTGGGTAGAGTATGTTCACCGATTGGTACCATGTCAAAAAAATTTTTGGTAGGGTGGGGGTGGGGGGTGGGGGTGAAACCTAACTTTGTAACGCGTTGTCCGATTTGGATGGTTCTTCTTTTGTTGTACAGAGTATGATCCCCCATTGCTAATAGGAGAAAAAAAATTTGGAATAGGGTGGGGGGAGGGGTACTCTAACTTTGTTACGCGTAGACCGATTTGGATAATTCTTTTTCTGTTGGGTAGAGTATGTTCCGTAATTGATACCACGAGAAAAAAATTTTGGTGGGATGGGGGGTGGGGGTGAAACCTAACTTTGTAACGCGTGGTCCGATTTCAAAAGTTCTTTTTCTACTGTATAGAGTATGATCCCCCATTGCTAATAGGAGAATAATTTGGTTGTATGGTGAAAGGTGTGGGTGGGGGGGGAGGGGTAGTCTAACTTCGTAACGCGTAAACCGATTTGGATAATTCTTTTTCTATTGGGTAGAGCACGCTCCCTATTTGATACCACGAGAAAAAAATTGTTGGTTTGGTTGGGGTGGGAGAAGGGGGGTGGGACCTAACTTTGTAACGCGTGAATCGATTTGGATGGTTCTTTTGCTGTTGTATAGAGTATGATCCCCCATTGCTAATAGGAGAATAATTTGGTCCTATAGTGGGGGTGGGGGTGGGGGAGGGGTAGTAACTTCGTAACGCGTGAACCAATTTCGATGATTCCTTTTCTGTTGGGTAGAGTATGTTCCTTGATTGATACCATGAGAAAAAAATTTTAGTGGAATGGGGGTGGGGTAGGGGGTTAAAACTAACTTTTAACGCGTGGACCGATTTGGATGGTTCTTTCTTCGTTGTATAGAGTAGAAGACACTAAAACGTGAAAAATAAAATAGTTTTTAAAAAAAAGTTGAACCGACTTCACAAAAAGCGCTAAAAAGCATAAAATAATTTTTAATTTTATATCTATTACGACATTTTGAAGTCGGTGCAAATTAAACAAATAAAACAACTACATAACCACAATTGAAAATAATACATAATACTACCTGACCGTTTCAGCTTACGGGATCATAAGAAATAACGATTAAATATTTTTGTTGTAGTTGTTTGGTTTGTTTGATTTGCACCGACTTCAAAATGTCGTAATAGATATAAAATTAAAAATTATTTTATGCTTTTTAGCGCTTTTTGTGAAGTCGGTTCAACTTTTTTTTAAAAACTATTTTATTATGATAACTGTCGGCCTGTGGTTGTTTTCTTCTGACAAAAGATTACGATAAAAATGGTTGCAGAAAAAATTTCGGTGGTTCGCAATCCAAATTAAATTGTAAATCCACTTGCAATCGTTGTCGTTGTCTAATTAGGTGAGTTCTTCTCCCGCCACATGCTTCACTGGGGTTACGGGAACTAGGTAATTTACAGCTGCTACCATCTATGTGACTTAGAAAAATTATCTTTTATTGGGCATACTTTCTTAGGCCCATAAAATTCGTTTTGTATGTCGACGTAACAGCTTTCTTTCTACCTGCGCTTTAAGCAACTGCAGTTTCGGCTACATTGTTTAGTTTCAGTGTAGTTAATAATTCGAATTTAGCAAAATCCTCCCGTCGACGTGAAACCTTCCCTTAATTTTCTTTGAACGCTGAGATTTGAAAAATATCATTAGGTGTAAATTCGAGCTTTTAACAAAGGTGAATTACGTTATTACACTTTAAAACTGCTAAATACATATCTATAAAGAAACTTATTAGAAGAACACAAAATAATCATGCACGAAGTTTTCTGCTTCAGTGATATTTATTAGTTAAACCTACACATTTTTATCTCCTGGACAAATTATCATCCATATCCCAATTAATTAATTTTTCGACATATTAACCCATTTCATCCCGAATTAATTTTTTTCCAAAATTTTACTTAATCTGCATTTATTATATAGCTTTAAGGAAGAAATTATGAATTTCAATTAATTTTTTTTTTTAATTTGCTAATAGTAGAGAAATTGTGTGATGCGAAAACGCAACACTGGGAATTTAGGAACAAAACGACATTTTATTTTATTTATTTATATTATGAAATTAACATAGTTTTCAAAAACATAAAAGGAAACAGGACACATTTTTTTTTAAAAAGAATATAATATACTTATTTACGAAAATTTTTTTTATTTCAATTGGGCATGATAAGCCTCAAAACATTTATCATGCAGCGGAACTTTACAAGAGCTACAACGTTTTGTTGTTTGGCTTGAGCAAATTTTGCAACGAAGTCTAGTAAATTCAGTTGAAATGATGTGCGGGCAGCAGAAAGAAATTTATTTGTCCTAGAAGGTCGTCCAGCTCTCAGTGGTGCAGTCCCATACTTTTCTAGTAGTTCCTCAACAAGACGCCGGCGAAACTCTAAGGCATCCAGGGTCGAGCCATATTTTTTGGCCAATGTCCAGGCGTTGACTACTGCTACATCAAAAATCCACATAATAACAGGAAAATACCATTTTTTACCTCTTATGCCAATGCGATAATTCGAAACATGGTTATCAAGCTGATCCACACCACCCATATATTTATTATATGTTTTGTTCACATGTGGCTGTGGAACATCTTTCTTCTTGTTTTCCTGCCGCACATATCGATAAGCTGAACCAATGGGATAGAGTCCATGTAAGTTTGAAATCATAGAGACAATCTTATTGTCTTTCCATCGCGTTACAACCATGTCATTTCCATTATCAACGTAACATTCATAGGTCCCGCGTTGACATTTAGTCAAAAATTTTTTTTCAGGTAAATCAATGTTTTTTAGCCGGTTCTCACGCAAAGTTCCAGTACCTCCACAGCCAATTTTTCCTAATTTTGAGACTAAGTCTGGACTAGAAAAGAAATTGTCAAAAAAGAATGAAAATTTTTTTTCTGGAAAATGTGTGATTATTTTCTCTGCCAAATTCAATACGACGTATTCTCCGAGACCCAAGGCTGGATTTCTATTTTGATTTCTTCCTTGGTAAATGTCGAATTGCAAGCAGTATCCCAGCCGATGAGCTGCAACCCAAGCTTTGTAACCGAAACGGACAGGCTTATTTTTAAGAAACTGTTTACAACTGTTTCTTCCAAAATATGGGATCATAGACTCGTCTACTGAAATTTCCATTTCTAACGGAGCATAAATCAACAAATTTTTGTTTACGTGGTTAATCAGTGGTCTTATTTTTGCCATCTTATCTGTTGTATCAATGGAATCGTTATTGCAAAAATGGAGATTTGTAAATATGTCGTCAAATCTATTTCTCCTCATACTTTTTGTAACAAGAACATTGTGACTATCTTGTCGGTTTTCCCAAAACATTCTCCTTCGTGGAACAGAAATATAACCACTCAACAGTAAAATGCCGATTAAAGTATATATTTCACCACGCTGAACATTTAGGACTTTGTTCTTAGAGGAAAAGGCGTAAGAATTTGTTGTTATCACAGTGGACTCTATAAGAGAACAGTCGATGAAAAGTTCAAAAAAATCTAGAGGATGACTGTGCTCAGACAGTGTACAGGGTGGCAATATCATTGAGTCCCAGTTTTGAAATTTGTAAGCAATTGAGCTCAGATATAAGGATTCTTCATTCCCATGCCTCCAATTTTGTTTTACCTTTTCTAAATTGTACTCAAGCTCCTTATTTTTGGAAGTACCTATCTGTAGTTGCTCGTCAATTCCAGACTCGTCTTCTTGGGCAATTGTTGCTGTAGCCAGTAGCTGACGCCGGCTTAACCTGTTTGGGTCATTGCAGTCCTCATAACCGGAGTCCTCATCAGTGACATCGTTGTAATCTGGTGGAGTAATTACAATTTCATCCGGACTTATTTCATTTGATTCAGCTGCATCCAATATTTCCGCCAGTGATAAAGGTTTTTTCCTGTGAAAAAATAAAAAAACTCCTGATACCAATTCTATTCCCAGTGATGCGTTATCGCAACATTGCTTTTTGCAATCAAATAAAAAAAACCACAACTCAAATTTTTGCACGACAAGTATTTCTCAATAACCAACAGTAAATTGAAAACACAACAAAATCTGCTATGCTATAAAAATGATATAAATGCGCACTTACCAGTAATTTTTTCCAGGAAAGCTCATGGTTTTTTTTTCTCAAGAAAAACTTTCACAGTAAAAACATACGGCTGTACACAACAAGATTCTAAAATCAAATATCAAACTTTTTTCATACTTCGTAGCTTGTTCATTTACTGAAAACTAAATACCGTTATGGTTAGGTTCATACAAAGGAATACAAAAATGCATTTATTTGCACATGCCTTTTGTTGCGTTATTGCAACACTGGGATAATATGGGTTAAGATATAATTAATTTCTGGATAACTTATTATTAGCCCTCCAACCAATATACAAAATTTTTATGAGAAACGCTCTTGATTTGGGTGAAGTTGTACAACAAATCTCAAAACAAGACGCCTCAAAACCCAAGCAGAGCAAAAAATACTAAAGTTTCTTAACTACACGATCGCTTCCGACAAGAAGAGCTAAGTTCCTTTATCTCCTTCCCAGCAACAGTACCAAAGGGTTAGCTTTTCTTCTATTTGACATGCGGTAGGTCTTACAGTATTTCATTTCATTTATTATTATTAGGTAATTCATACAACAAGATTTACATCTTTTATAATTTGTATGAGATATCAAAGGATAATTCAAAGAAAAGTTAAATGACTATGATTATGACTATAAAAATAGATTACTGTAAAACAAAAGCTACAAAGTAAGAGTAGTTAATATATAATATTAGCTAAATTTAGAAAAAGAAAACATAAAAATGAATCGTCTGCGAAAGTCCCCTATAGAAATACGAAGAATAGCGAAAATTAAACGCAAAAGATTCGAATATAAAATTTGTTCTTGGCAAGACCAGGAAGATAAAGAATTAACTGGGACAGAAATGTTGATTTAATAGCTTCATGAATGTCCCCACCGTCGCCGATCCCCTGATGCCCACAGGCAAGGAATTCCATTCTCTCGCAATAAACACAAAGTAAGAATGCTGCTTTACCAAGTAGTTGCATCTAGTCATCAATCTTGTCAAAGAGCGCACAGAGTGCAAGATTTCAAGATGCTCATACAGATAGGCTGGCGAACGCGTCGTAATAAGTCTTAAGAGGAAAACAACAGCTTTCGACTTCAGAAACGTTCCCATTGAGTTACCCAATAATGAGTTGGTAAATTGGCTTACAATCTAATGCAATCATTGAAAGCTTTGTTTAGTAACCGGCTGCACTCGGCGTCAAGTACTACATAAATGGTGCTGCAAGAAGTGAAATGAGGAATTATTAGCAATAATATGAGCTTTTTTCGGAGTTCAATTAGTAGAAGGTAAGCTGACAGCCATAGCTATCGAAGACCACCATCTTCTGTAACGTGAATGAGATCTGATCACAACAGAAGAGCTTGCTGTTTACAAAGATTCCCAGGTTTCACTTTGTTTACATACGGAAGTATTGCATTATTTAGATGCATGGGTGGTAAACTGGAAATATCTATGTGATCAGAAAGTTACCTTTCAGCAACACTTGGTGGAAGTCATTTGTTCAAAAAATGATTTTGTATAAATGAAAGAGAGTTTTTGATAAATGGAAATACATTTTAATACAACGCACTGCTAGGACTACAATAAACAAAAAACTGTTTCAAAGTGGCCGCCTTTAACTCGTACACAACTTTTTAATCTGTTTGGCCAGTCGTCTATGGCAGTACCCACTATTTCTAAAGGAAAATTAGCTAATGCTTGTTTTAAAGCTCGCTTAAGGCTCTATGTTTGGGTGTCGTCTTCTGCAGACCATGCTCTCTAACTCTGCCCACAGTTTCAAGTCCAGGGGATTCAAATCTGGGCTTCCAGAAGGCCATTTCTACGAATTCTGGAACATTACTTTCCAACGATGCTTGTGTGGTATTGGCTTTATGAGCCGGAGCAGAGACCTGCTGGAAAACTCAGTGACGGTTGTTGAACATCTTAGAGCTCAATGACTTGACGCACTCCTCGAAGATGTGCGTCTGATAGTTTTTTGCTGCAGTTTTTATGCCTTTCGCAAAAATGAATCTCGTTGACACCGTCGTAGCTGACACCCTACCATGATTTTACTGACGCTCGATGATGTCCTCGCTCTACCTTCGTGCAACCTCTCGGGCTGCTCTTGACCAGTGTGCATACACCTTATCATTTTGACCGTTGAATTTTTCATCCATTTATTTTCATCGGTAAACAAACATTGTCGATGTTTGTTGTTGCCGTACCACTGAAGGAGCTACATATTTACATCTTGTGGTCCTAAGTTTTTTCAACTGCTCTGTCAGCAAATGTTCTGTTTGTCTTTGGCGTTATTTTCAATGGGCGCAACAAGTTGAAAATCTCACTTGCGGATTTTCCGCACTTGCAATAACTGCTATTCGATTTTCGTTTACACCTTACCTCAAACAAACTTAAAATGTACATCAGTTGTCATAAACAGTATAACGTATCTTAAAATAGCGGCTGCAGAAACGACGCACATGAATAAAGGTATCGCCAATGCGTTCAATTTTGTAACAGAACTTATGGCAAGACTTGGTATAAAACCACAAATTTTGCTTAGACCTACTACTAATTGAATTTGAAATTTGTGACAGACCAGTGTCAGTAAAGTAAATTGCAATAAAAACCAAATGGATGGACGGAATTCAATGTATAGTATATTTTCTGATTAAAGACATATTGGATTTTCAAAATTACTGATATCTTGTCCCATCTCATCCTAAATTTGTAGCAAGCACTTCTTGAATTGATCCATTGTTAGACTTTCCGTGCTTCCAATTTTACTCAGCATGTAGTCTCAGAAACAAAAGTCTAACCGGTTCAGGTCCGGCGATTGAGTGCGTTTTGATTTATGTAATGGCGCTGTATCCTGTTGGAAACAACATCCAAATCTGCAGTATGTTTTTCTAAAACGTGTTCCATTAAGTACTTTGTGTCAATTTTTACTCGTGGATCGATGAAAAGGAGCGAAAGCTTCCATTTTCTTGATACAGCTCCCCTAACCATTACCTTGGACACGTTTTGATATCGTTCCACTGCTAATTAATCTTTCGGAGCGCTGGCTTGTTAGTTAGTTAGCTTTTGTTAGTTGTGGCTATCCTGTAACAGAAATAACTTTGTCGGAAAATAAAATTTCGTCCCCTGCCAGCGTGCCAGCGGCTTCTTTAGACTCTGGATTGTTTCAGCTACTCCGTAAGACCATGAATTCGCAATAGATCGGCCAGATTGGGCAGGATTGCGTCGAAATCGCTCCTTTACGTTTTTTTTATGACTGCCTTTGTTCGGACTGTTCTTTTACGGCCTGTTTTTCGGCTAATTTCAAAAGAGCCGGTTTCTTAGTATCGAATAATAGTCCGATATACGAAACTCTCTCCGACATTCAGAGGTTTAAACTTTTTTATAATGTCACACGTTTGGCGTCCATTGTGAAAAAAACTTAATTGAATTTAAATGTCAAAATCAGTTGTGAGTGCATCTTGCCAGATGAATAAATAGGTCTGTTTGTTTCGCTCCACTTTTTCTGAATTGCCTGCACTATGTGCAAAATTTACGTCAAACGGCGTTTGTTTCGCTCTCGGTGCAAAGTTAGTGCAACTGCACAGCGTTTATTTCGCTGCAAAAAAATGGAGATTTCTGCACTTCGTTGGATGAAGTGCAGTGAGTGCAGGCAGATATTTGACATTTCTCAGACAATTGTCACACAAAGCCGGTCGTAATTGAAGTGATTTTAATTAATTATCAGACGAGTCAAACATAATTTCTTGCATTAAAGTCGGTAATATATTATTTTCCGTTTTATTTGTGATATTAAACAATTGTATGTGGGAACTCGAGTCTGATGAGTAGCCCTGTAATAGAAAAAAAAGACAAATAAACAAAATATTTCTAAGTCTGCAAGTGCTATACCGTTACGTTGTGAAGTTAATCCACTAAGCACCATCGATCAGCATCCAGTTGCAGTTGCAGTGAATCCGCCGGTTACGTCGTAAGCTACGCTGAAAATATAAAAATTGTAAGCAGTTGTTCAATTATCTGTGCTGTACTTACTTGGAGTCAATTTCGCCTGCTACGCTGTTTTCCTATATAATAAAACTACGCTGTAACTTGATAGAATTTAGGATAGTGATAATATTACCGAACTTAAGCCCTATTGCAAGTGAATTTTTATTAAGCAAAGTGAATTTTTATTAATTAAAGTGAATTCGTTCTTTTGTGAAGTCAAACAAACTTCTTTTAATTTCTTTATTATCCCCGACCTCTCCCAGGATCCCCCACAACTTTTATGGTGTCAGAAGTGGGATCACGGGAAAATCGGACAAAAGAAAAACGGAAGTGTTGAGTGAACTCTTAGGCGCGTATTTGTGATAAACTCTTAACCCCCAGTACAGTTTTCGCGGTTAAAATCGAAACGATTTTGGAGTGGATTGTACCCTATTTTGTGACCCGCCCAGTACAAAAAGTGGATCAAAGAAAACACCTAGGAAAAACAAGTTCAAGCCCAAGGAAATTTAAGGTCAGATCTTTCCATATTTTTACTAACAATAGGAACGACGACAACATAGTTTTTATTCATGGTCTAATCTAATTATTTTGTAATCGAAGCATATCAAACAATCTAAACGGATTTCAAAGAATTTTTCAAAGCATTAAAACAACGGTACCATAAACGGGCGATATGAGAGCAAAATTTTAAATATTAGTGCGGGACAGAGTTCATGAGTTTCCGTAGCGGTACGAGTAGCTAACTATTGAACGGTTTTTTTTATCATTAATTGAACTGAAACAATCAGATTTTGTCAAAGAGAAGATTCAATGCAATAAGATAAGTGAATTACTGAAAATTTCGAACTTTTGAACTTTTTGAAATAAATTGAGGCAGTTGAACTTTAAACAGACAGAATTGAGATCGATCTTTGTGATGAATGTTTTGTATGGAAGAGTACGAGAAATTCACTGTTAACGCGTTGCAAGAAATTTTGCGGGAGCGTGGCCTGCCGATAAGTTATCGTAAAAAACAGGACTTAATCGAAAGGTTATTAGGGGTCGTACGGGCCGAAGGGGAAGAAAACGATTTTGAAGACGCGAGTACCGAATTCGGTAATACGAATAGTGATAACAAAAGGGAAACAAGAGATACTTCAGTAATGACGGAGCCAGCGCAAATGCAAGGAAGTAACTTCGCGTTTAGGGATGTAGAAGAATCTCTTGAAACATTTAATGGGGAATCGGGCAAAGGTGTTAATGCATGGCTCAAGGATTTTAAAGATATTGCTACGGTTTGCCAGTGGAATGATATTCAAAAATACCTTTACGCAAGAAGGTTATTGCGTGGCGCAGCAAAGCTCGCAGTTGAATCCGCATCGGGAGTACATAGCTGGGAACTGCTAGAGGCGGCATTAGAAAGGGAATTCAAGGAGGCTCCGAATAGTTTGAGCATTCACCGGTCGTTGGAAAGTCGAAAGAAAACCGAAACGTTCCTCGAGTACCTGTACGCAATGAAGCAAATCGCCAGCCGTGGCGTAATAGACGATGAATCCCTTATAGCGTACATTATTGCTGGAATCGACGACGACGTGCAAAATAAAACTGTATTATATGGAGCGAGAACACTAGAAGAGTTAAGGTCAAAAATAAAATCATATGAAATGATGAAAGCTCACCAAAAATCAGGCTCCTCCTGTAAGAGAAATCAGGATAGAGGAAATCCTACAACGAAAGGCCACCCAAAACTTAAGCGTTGCTACAATTGTGGGTCTAAATCTCATTTGACGGCTAGTTGTCCCGATAAGAGTAAAGGCGCTCGATGTTTCAATTGTGGCAAATATGGGCATTTATCAGCACATTGTTCTCAGCCGAGGGCACCGAGGCCTAGCGCCGGCAGGTGGAACGAAGGTGATAAAAATCCAGTTAATGTGATCTCGGTACCTGATTTGAGCGTTATGGTTAAGTTTGGTCGGGGCGAGTATAAAGCTTTAGTTGATACCGGGAGTGGAGTAACGCTAGTTAGGAACACCATTATTGAAGACAGCAGAGTCCTTTCTGAAGCTAAAGGCCCAAGCATAATACTTACCGGCTTTGGACAGAATTTAAAGCGCACGCTGGGCTCAATCCAGACGAGTTTAGTAATAAATGGCGACAACTACAGCGCATGTTGTCACGTCGTCCCCGATAATTGGATTACGAGCGATGTTCTAATCGGGCTAGATATCATTAAGTTAGCAAGTTTGCGAGTCGAAGACGGAAAAATGACCCTGACTAAAGTAAAAACGCAAGAGCCCGAGACTGATTTCCTGGAAAGAATAGACGTTGTACAGCTGGTAGAGGAATATGATTGCGATAGCTTACATGAAATAGACACACCCATATGCAGACAGAAAATATCTAAGTTGATCTCGGAATACGCTCCAAAGAAGCCGGAAAGTTCGTGCATCAAAATGGCAATTCATTTAGAGCATGGAACAAAGCCAATTTATTTCAAGCCACGAAGACTAGCGCCGAAGGAGAAAGTGGAAGTGAGCGAGCAAATAGAAAAGTGGCTACAGGATGGCATCATTAGGCCGAGTCACTCAGACTTTGCTAGTCCTGTCGTTCTTGCTAGGAAGAAGGATGGTACGTGCAGGCTCTGTATTGATTACAGAAAATTAAATCGACACATTGTGAAAGACAGATATCCGTTACCAGTCATGGAAGATATCCTAGAAGATCTTCATTCGGCACTTATTTTTACGACGTTGGATTTACGCAACGGATTTTTCCACGTAGATATCGAAGAGGCTAGTAAGAAATTCACCGCCTTTCTGACGTATGATGGCCAGTTCGAGTTTAACAGGGTTCCATTCGGGCTGTGTAATTCCCCAGCAGTCTTTCAGAGATTCATCAATACGATATTTCGACCGCTTATCCTGGAAAAAACGTTATTGCTGTACATGGACGATATTATTATTCCCGCCATAAACGAAGCTGAAAATATTGAGAAATTAGAAAAGACTCTAAGAGTTGCTGCGGAACATGGCCTGTTATTGAAATGGTCTAAGTGCAAATTTCTAAAACGGAGCGTTGAATTTCTCGGACATATTGTAGAGCAAGGCAGTATAAGACCCTCGATGGAAAAGACTATCGCCGTCCGAAATTTCCCTAATTCATGCAACGTGAAAGATGTTCAGAGCTTCCTCGGTCTCACTGGATTCTTCCGCAAGTTTATTCCGGAGTACTCGACAATTGCGAAACCTTTGACCGACCTAATAAAAAAGGCCGTCCCATTTAAATTTGGCCAAAAGGAGAAGGAGGCCTTTACCGCCCTAAAAGAAACCTTATCTTCAAAGCCTGTACTTAAGTTGTTCAACGCTGAGCTAGAGACCGAACTGCATACTGACGCTAGCAAGATAGGGCTCGGCGCAGTCCTTTTGCAAAAGCATCTCGATACGAAAAAATCCCATCCAGTCTTTTATCTCAGCTTTAAGACCTCAGAAGCCGAGCAACGATATTCGAGTTATGAGCTCGAAGCACTAGCCATCGTAAAATCCCTCCGGAAGCTGCGTCATTACCTGTTAGGACTGAAGTTCACTGTTTATACCGACTGCAAGGCGTTTGAGCTCACGATGCGTAGGAAGGAGATAAACAGCCGAGTCGCTAGATGGGCCCTTTTCTTAGAGGAATTCGACTGTAAGGTGCTCCATCGATCTGGTTCTAGTATGCGTCATGTTGACGCCCTTAGCCGATATCCGTCTACTTTTACGATACAGACCGAAATTCTTCTACGAGTTAGACAGGCTCAAAAGAACGACGATTTCTGCCGACTTATAGGAAAATGCTTAGAGCATGGCGAATATGAAGATTACTCGTTCAGGAACGATGTCCTTTATAAGTTCGTTGATGGCGACTATTTGTTGGTGTTGCCCAAAGCACTGCAAAAAGGTATAATCAAGAATGTTCACGAGCAAGGACACATCAATGCACGGAAGGTCGAAACACTCATCCGCCGAGAGTATTATGTACCTAATTTGCCGAAAAAAATACAAGAAGTGTTGCAAAACTGCGTTGCGTGTATCCTTACTGCGAGGAAGGCCGGAAAAGCTGAAGGCATCCTAAACCCCATTGAGAAACTTGACCAACCCCTTCATACGTACCACGTGGACCATTTGGGACCGTTAGCTTCTACTTCAAAAAACTACAAGCATCTCTTCGTAGTCATCGATGCGTTTACCAAGTTCTCTTGGACATATCCCGTAAAGTCGACCACAAGCGACGAAGTCATTCGTAGGTTGGAGCTGCAAAGTGAGACGTTCCCAACCCGCATCGGATTATTGCAGACAGGGGAACAGCATTTACCTCTACGAGTTTCCGAGCTTATTGTGAAGAACGAAAGATAGAGTTAATCTTCATCACCACCGGGGTACCTGGAGGGAACGGGCAGGTCGAGCGCCTCAACCAAATCATTATTAACGTCCTTTCGAAGTTATCAGTTGCTGACCCATCGAAGTGGTACCGACATGTGCCCGAGTTGCAGAAAATCCTCAACTCTACTTCCAGTAGATCAACAGGAAAAACGCCTTTCCAACTTATGTTCGGCGTCGAAATGTCCCGGCCGGAAAACTTGGAGCTTGCAAAACTGATCGAAGAGGAGATTATCGCCGACTTTGAAAACGAGAGGAGCATTGCGAGGCAGGAGGCAAAGGAGCAGATTAGAAAGGTTCAAGAGGAAAATCGCCGATACTCCAAAAGAAGAAATAAGCCAGCTAGAAAGTATGTTCCAGGCGACTTTTTTTTTTTTTTTTTTTTTTTTTTATATATGATGTTGCCAAAGCTCAGGGGATGCCCTATGATGCTAAAGCACAGCCTTGGCAGGAAAGGAATTAAGGATGAGGGAAATGGGTTAGGAGGTTGAGTGAAGGAGGTGTCGATGTACGCCCCGTTTGAAAGTTTCAGGCTCATAAGACGAGGGAAAAACAGAAGATGGTAAACTGTTCCACATTCGTGTTGTTCTGCTAAGAAAAGATTCCCGAAATTTGACGGTACGTCCAAATTTGACCCGGAGAGTAAAGGGGTGGGAGCGACTTGTAGATCTTGTATCGCGCGTTGTAATGAGTCTACAAGGAATCAGGTTAGCGATTTCGTTAGAACAATGGCCATGGAAATAGCGATAAAAGAGTGAGAGACAACCGACATTCCGTCGATGCTCAAGAGAGTCAAGGCCCTCAGAGATTGAGGAATCGCCAATAAGTTTAACAGCCTTACGCTGAACTTTGTCTAACGCGGACAATGCGGTGTGTCCTGCCCCTGCCCAAATATGGGAATTATATTCAAGTCTAGGCCTAATGTGGGACTTGTAGATCAACGCTAAGTCGGGTGGGGTGAAATATTTCTTACATCTCTGTAGAAAACCTAAACATTTCATCGCACTTTTGGCGATTGCAAATATATGATCAGTCCAGCTAAGATTGCTGGATATCTCAATACCCAAGATCTTTAGGGAGGGTGAATTGGGTATATTCACTCCGTCGACTGAAATGGGTTGGGGGTGGACTGGGCGTTTTTTAAGGGACATTAAACAGCATTGAGTTTTGGATGCATTAAACGTAACACGATTTGCTCTGCCCCAAGCGAGGACCTTAGAAATGTCGTTGTTTAATGATCTAAACATGCGTTCCCGATTGACTTCTGTAGCATTTCCACGTGAATTCATTACAGAATCAAATGAGTACGCGAAAACAAGGGTGCTGTCGTCGGCAAAACTATGAATAGGATTGAGAGTAAGGGATAAGAGATCATTGATGAAAAGAAGAAATAAAGTTGGTGAAAGAACTGAACCCTGAGGTACACCGGCATTTATTTCGTGGGATGCAGATGTAACGCCGTCAATAACTACACGGATTGAACGGCCTGACAAAAAGCTCTCTATCCATTTAACGAGGGTAGGATGCAGACCAAATGTTTGAAGTTTGGCTAAAAGGGCAGCATGCCAGACTCTATCAAAAGCCTTTGAAATATCAAGAGCGACGATTTCGGACTCACCGAAATTATGGAGACAATGATTCCAACGCTCCGTTAGAGCCGTTAGTAAGTCTCCGGTTGAGCGGCCAGCGCGGAAACCGTACTGGCAATCGTTGATAAGATGGTTATTTTCTAGATATGTCAACAACTGAGAGTTGATGAGTGATTCAAAAACTTTGGATATGATCGAGGTTAGTGCAATTGGTCTGTAGTTAGAGGGGTCGCATGCCTCTCCTTTTTTAAGTATCGGCTGGACATGAGCAAGTTTCCATACACTTGGAAATATTCCTGTTGAATATGACAGGTGAAAAAGTTTGCGCAGAGGTTTAGCCAAAGCAGAGGCGCAGCATTTTAAAACAAGGGGCGAGAAACCATCAGGCCCAGTAGCTTTGGACACGTCGAGTTTCGAAAGTACTCTAAAAACTTCCCGAGTGCGAAAGTGTAGCGGCTTTTGCCTACTAATGCACTGTGATAGAGATGGAAGTGGCTGCGATGATGGTGGCAAGTACGAGTTAGCAGCAAAATTAGCAGCAAACAGGTTGGCCTTGTCCAATGAGTCAGTAAAAACATTCCCATTATAAATGAGTGGTGGTGTTGACGAACAGGTGAAATTGTTCTTTACGGTTTTTACTAGAGACCAGAAGCCCTTACTACCCTTTTGAGTAGAAAATACCTTCCCTCTGATGCTCTGGTCGAAATTGAACTTAGCCCGGCTAATTGCTGAATTGCAAATATTCCGCGCATCTCTATAGATACGTCTCGATTCCTCTGAAGGGCACAATTTATATGCCTGGAAGGCTGCTTCCTTCTTTTTAATGGCTGCGAAACAGTCATTATTGAACCAATTGGTGTTAGTTGGTTTGATGTTCTTGAAGCTATGAGGAATAATGCGATGCATTCCAAACCATAGGATGTTCAAGATATAATCGGTGCTTCTGTTAACGTCCTTCATAGAAAAGCAATCAGACCAGTCCAGCTCTCTGAGATATTTATTAAGTCCCGCCCAATCAGCATTTTTATAATGCCACACTAATCTTTTGGTGGAGTTTAGATTAGTGGTTGTCAGAGAGGAGATGGAGAATTGGGCGGAGATTAGACAATGGTCCGAATTACCCAAGGGAGACGTCACCGAAACCGAGTATTTTTCTGGATGCGATGTTAGAAATAGATCTAAAAGGTGCGCGTTGTGCCCCGAAGTGTCAGGAACACGAGTCGGACACTCAACCAGTTGCTGTAAATTAAAAGACTCACTAAATAACTCGACGTGTCTTCCAGACGGGCTTGTGGTAGAAGAATGCCTGAGCCACTGTGTGTTGTGGACGTTGAAATCTCCAGCAAGAACGATTTCAGAAGAGGGGGATAATTCCAAAATCTTATCGATATCGGAAGACAGTTTATCGAAGGAGCACACAGTGTCAGTGTCAGACATATTCGGGCTGCGGTATAAAAAGCAGAAGTGAATAATGTGCCGATAGAGTTTAAATCTAATCCAGACATAATTAAATTCTGGATTAGTAGAAGAGAATTGAGAGAGATAGGAGAATGGCGCATCATTTCTAATATAAACCGCGATTCCCCTCTGAGGAGAGAAGAGCGGCACTAAGTGATAACCAGGGATGTGATACTGATTAATATCAGAATCGGAAACAACCTTGGTTTCGCTTAGTGCAAAAACTGCCGGATTTTCCGCGATCAAGTGGCAGTAAACCGAAAAATGGTTACTTTTTAAGCCACGAATGTTGCAAAAATTAAATAAAAATTTTTGCATAGTCCCGGTCTTAATTTGCCTAAAACAAAACAAACGAAAACGTACACAAACACAAGGACTGACGAACGGGATCCACAGATGCAAAGCAAAGCCGCCTCTGTGAAAACAAAGCCAGCAGCAGTGTTATGCCTGCTGTGCTGAACTTTGATCTCGACGAAGGCAGCTAAATGCTCAGCAGTGGAGACCCGTTAAACGCATTCAATGCAGCACGATTGTACTACATTGAATGTTGGATGGAAGAAAATAAAAAATAGATAGGAACGGACTCACCAGACTGTGCTTTCAAGTAGAGCATAAAAGCCCTTCACTCCGGCAAGATGGCACTAGCACTTTGATTTTTTAAAATTCGATTCGCTTTCGCAACCGCTTTAAAAATTTATTGGGGAGCAAGACACGGCGGCACGTCCGTCCCCGTCAGTAGTTCAGCTCAAACACTTGGTCGCTATTCGACGTATTCAATTTACGCCAGCTGGGAAACTTTTCCCTAAGTTCTTGGGGCCATATGAGGTTACCGCAGCGAAAGGAAAAGATAGATACCAAGTGAAAAAGGTTGGTAACCATGAAGGTCCAAATGTTTCCGATTCTGCTGCCGATTTGATGAAGCCCTGGACTAATCCCGAAGAAGAGTATTCATCCGGGACGGATGAAAATCAGGATGGCCGGATGTGGGAACTCGAGTCTGATGAGTAGCCCTGTAATAGAAAAAAAAGACAAATAAACAAAATATTTCTAAGTCTGCAAGTGCTATACCGTTACGTTGTGAAGTTAATCCACTAAGCACCATCGATCAGCATCCAGTTGCAGTTGCAGTGAATCCGCCGGTTACGTCGTAAGCTACGCTGAAAATATAAAAATTGTAAGCAGTTGTTCAATTATCTGTGCTGTACTTACTTGGAGTCAATTTCGCCTGCTACGCTGTTTTCCTATATAATAAAACTACGCTGTAACTTGATAGACTTTAGGATAGTGATAATATTACCGAACTTAAGCCCTATTGCAAGTGAATTTTTATTAAGCAAAGTGATTTTTTATTAATTAAAGTGAATTCGTTCTTTTGTGAAGTCAAACAAACTTCTTTTAATTTCTTTATTATCCCAGACCTCTCCCAGGATCCCCCACATGTATTAACCAAAACACGTTCCGTTAAATATTATTGACAGCAAATTGCACATAAAACGTTTGTTTCGGTGACGTTAGTGTAGGGCAAATTGCTACACCTTTGACGTCACATCGATTACACTCTACACTACTTCTGCAATTTTCTGGCAGCGAAACAAACAGACCTAATGTCAAAATAAAAATACCAGATGGAAAACAATTTCCCTAATTTCCATTAAAATAAAAAATAAAAAATAATGACAGTTATTTCTAGTCACACTGCACAATATTCGTTAAATTTACTTCTCTTTAATTTTGCATGGATTTGTACAACCTAACATCTCCAATAATTTTGTTTTTTTGTCATTACGAAAAATAAAGCTTTTGTACGTCGTCCGAAACTAAATCAACTTGCTATTCAGAACTTGTCTTTAAGAAGACATACGATGAGTGTGTCGAACTCATTGTTTTTTAATGTAGATATGTGTGACACTTTCTACTCTTTTCTTTCGTATTTGAAAGTTGATATCAGAACATGAAAATTAAGGAATCTTTTTGAATATTTTCAGAATATGGACAACATAGTCGAATTACACAACAAGACTCCAGTTTGGAATGATGATACGCAATCCTACGTTTTGAACTTTCATGGACGGGTTACGCAAGCATCTGTGAAAAATTTTCAATTAGTACATGACTCTGATCCCGATTACATAGTAATGCAATTCGGCCGAACGTCCGAAGACGTATTTACTATGGACTACCGGTATCCATTATGCGCTCTGCAAGCATTTGCCATCGCACTAAGCAGTTTTGACGGTAAAATAGCTTGCGAGTAGTCAACTGTAAGGTACAACAGTTACCTGATTTTCATTTAGTTTTAGGTATTTTAGTAAAGGTCTTTTTTACTTAATTAATAGAAACTTAAAAGTAATCATCACAAATATGCACAAACCAGTGGTTGTCATAAACTCGCGATATATGTTAACTGTCTAAGAAATTAAAATTCTCAGTGTCAGTAGGAGAACAAAAATTACGTATAAGTTAACAAAGTGCTTAAACGAAACTTTGCCTTAGTTAAATAACTAAGAAATTGCTGAAATTGTTACCTATATGACTAAATTGGTTTATATATCGACGGAGATGAAATTGAAGAATGGTTAATGTAGTTATATTTTTCTAGTCATTGCTAGGTTAAGTCTTCTTTAGTTTGTAAGTTTGTTTGGTTTGAAAATCAAGCGTGCGTTTTAATAGTAAGCAAGGTGTGAATTTAAATATTTTATTACGATTTTTTACTCTTATTTATTTTATTTTAAAACAGAAATATTTTATGTTATATGTATTTAACATTAAATTTTAAATGCCACCTTAACATTCCAATAACTTCTTTGGTCTTTATTGATGCAACAACTTTATTTCACAGATTACATTACCGTTATTTTGATCTTCGGGACAAGATTCTTGGATCCGGAGACTTCAGTATGAAATGTCATTTATTTCGAAAATTAATTTTTACCTCGTTAAAAATGGGACCATTATTGTGATAGTCATACATCTGTATCACAAAAAAAATATCTTTAGAATGGCAAAAACTATTTCCTTAAAAAAATTCATAAATTGGAAAATAACGGTTAATATTTAACAAGAAACAGTATTCGTCCTCCGGTAGGCACTTTCTTAATCTCTGTGTTGTAGTCCGCAAGTAGAAAAGCAAATTTTTTTTAATACTATGTGGAAGAAACTAACTACTCATCGCGTAAACACAAGTAATCGGTCGATACACCATCCGATGAATCTGTTATTTAGTATTTTGATCTTCATGTACCAACTAAATCAAATTAAAAATCACCCAGCCAATAAGCGGACACACTATTGAAACTTTCACAAAAGATTAGCTTTTAACTTTCAGGTCGTCGGTGTTGGTCTAAGTTTTCAAATATTGCGTATATGACAGATCAGGTCCCAAACCCACAGACGGTGAACCATGATTGTTTTCTGTTAGCTGTGGATTACGCTAAAAACATTAACGAATTTACCCAACAATTTGTACCGCGTACATTTGTTAAATTCATAGCTCTCCTTTCTTGCAGCATGAATTTGCTCAAGAAATATAGCTGGAAACCAGCGTGAAACTCGCAGATGATCAACAAAACCTCGGCAACTAGAAAATAAGTACTTCCAGTTATATCGGAACGTGCAGAGAAGCGTTCGGTACAACACTGAAGTGCTGTACCACATCACTTTGGATAAAACACTATTAAGAAACATAACGTAAAGAGTGCGACCAGGAGGCTGCTGTGAAGTGACAAGAAGTAATTCCAAAAATAACGAGAACATTTTTTCACCGTCCCGAATAGGCCCTTCCAGACCACGACCTAAACAATATAATACAGAATTTGTTCATTTATTCCTTCAATTTTCATCAATTACTGATTACTGGAAAAAAAGAAACAATCCACCAATAAGAATTAAAATAATAAAAGCCAATAAAATATAAAAAAAATAACTCGAACCAAGCCGATTCGTAATCTGAGTTTTAGATAAATGAAAATCAATAAGTTTAGAACGGTTATTCCAAAGCGAGACATTAAAGCTATAGGCTCGTGCATTCCGTAGGTGGTGCGATGGTAAGGAATAAGGAAAGGCTCCGAGTCCTCAAATAGCGAGACGGAACCGATAAGTTGAAGCACCAAAAGTGATTCTAAACCTGTTCCGTCTAGTCTCAAGAGGCTCTAAAGAGCAATAAGCAAAGTCGATCAGCATATGGTGGCAGGCGAAGAGAATGAGCCCACGAAGGGCGAATCTCACAAATCCATACTGGACAGTCTCAATGCGATTATATGAGCCACAAAAAAGGGAGACCAAACCGGTGAAGCATACTCTAAAATTGCTTCGTTATATATGGGTCATCAAACTCCTTTGACCACCTTTTAAGGATGCCCGAAATCGCCTTACCTATAGTAGCGTCGATATGATCCTCGAATGAAAAATTTGGTATTAATAACGACTGCCACATCTTTGGTTTTGTCAAGTCTGCTCAATGGGTTACCGCCAATACTGAAATTGCAAAGCAGAAGATTCCTTTTACGAGAGAATGTAAAACTTGCACTTGCCAATGTTCAAAGGAAGGAAATTAATAGAGCTCCAATTACAGAAGTCAGAGTTCCATTTGAAACGACACATTGTCATTATAATTTGAATCAACATGGTAAATGTTGGCATCGTCAGCATAACAAGATTTTCGCATCAATTGGAATTAAAAATATATCATTGATGTATTTGATGAAAAGCAAAGGTCTCAAATGGCTGCCCTGACACACACCTAAAGAATTATTAATTTTGTCAGAAACGAACATAAGAATATAACCACAGAACAAAAGCTGGAAGAAAACCCAGAACTGTTATTTTCAAATAAATAAATAAAGTATTTCGGTTACTATAGTAAAAATAAGTTGTACAGTGAGTCTTTTTCACTCTGTGACGTAACAATATAAAAAATTGTTGTTGATCAACTACTTCATTGAATTTTACGTCGCAAAGTGAAAAAATACAATTCTCACGTGAAAGTTACAGAAAATGGCTGCTGATTACACAAGTCGAGTACCTTCTCCAAATCAAATGTATAAAAATCGAAGACTTGAATCTTCGTGAAATTATTTATGTTCACTAGGCTAAAATTGTCCAACAAAGCACAAGAACTTTATAAGAGATAAACTCGACCTTTCTGTTTTATTACCCTCGACTCGTATCCCTTTACACTTTATGAACCATCTTGGAGACATTAGCTCGTGGTGGAATACTATAGAACAGCCTCCAACAAGAGTTCCCTAGGAGCCCCCGCTTCCCCCCCCCCCCCCAACAAGTTAGCAAACGTTAGAGAGTCCCGCTGTTGTGTTCCCACATACAGTACGCGAAATTGACGTATCTGCACTTAAATTCTTGTTTAAAATTCAATTTATTTGCCAACCGTCATTCATAGTAATTTTACATGCTATGCATAACGTGACTAGGCACTCTCAATTTGTAACGAAGCATTTTGCTCCGTACAAAAAATTACGCCGTCCCATTGAATTAGTTTCATATGCCCCGTCGTTACTAAAAACTTTACGCCGTTTATATCTATCAGCGCGCAGTTCCACATGCGCATAACATAATCTCTGGGCCAAAATCAAACAAAACCGGTTATTCTCCCTAGGGACGTTGTCTGGCAATTTACAAGCCAATCAAATTGAATCAAATTATTCATTTACGCCAATGCTCCAGTGAACGGGCATACAAATGTGAGTGACGTCATCCGATGGCCAAGTCATAAGAACTTGTGCTGTATAACCAGATATTTTGCTGGCAACGTAGGTTGTGAATTACACACATTTTCGTTCTCTGCATAACAACTCATAATCAGTTGAGCTCGAGCAGAAGTATTACAGCAGTAATCAAGTTCGGACCTAAGTGCGCTTAGGACTGAAGCTTTAGGCTCATTTTGGTACAAACTCTAGTGGTTTGTTTTTGGGGCGACAAAGTCTCACCGACCGTAGTTAGTTAGTTACCTGTCCGTTACCTCGACCATCTGTGGTGTTAGCCTGTTGGTCATCCGTAGCAATAGTAGTTAATGCTTGCTTATCCGTACAAGACCTTCTGTGTTGTCAGCCTGTTGGTCATTAGTAGTAGTTAGTGCGTATAACCGTACAAGACCTTCTGTGGTGTCAGTCTGTTGGTAATTAGTAGTACTTGTGCTTTGTATGCCGTACAAGACCTTTGGTGTCAGTCCGTTGGTCATTAGTAGTGGTTAAAGCTTATAACCGTACAAGATCTTCTGCGGTGTCAGCCTGTTGGTCATTAATAGTAATTGGTGCCCGTTTCCGCAAGATTGTCTGTGGTGTTATTCTGACAATCTATCCGAGTCCCCATATATTAAGAATACGACGTACTCAACATCGTCGAATACCGAGTATTATCCACGAGATTAACTGAAATAAGAACCGCCGCCCGTACCATATCGCATCTCTATCTCGCTGCAAGTGTCGACCATAACCCCTCTCCCTTCACCTACCTTCCCGTAGCATTAGCCGTAAAATAAAGAGCTAGAAATGAGAAACAATTGATTGTAAACCGACAAGAAAATAACCCTGAATAAAAGAATTTTATATTTATTTTGTAAATGAGTCTTTTCAATTAGTTAGAACCTTGGACGATCCAGAGCTTCCGGCAACACCTCTATTGAGACTTCAGGGGAAAAGACCCATTACAAATTGAACTGTCAAAATACCCATTTCTGGGGTCTATTGTGATACATCAATTAGTAATTAGTAAGTGCTAAATTGGCTTAACCACAGCATTAATTATAAAATTAACAAACAAAGTTTTAAGTATTACTTTTTAACAAAGGTAAGTAAATTTCCTTCTTAAGTAGTGATTGGCAGTTTCAGTAATCAACGCTGCAGTGTTAATTAGAAGTAACGTATATACATGTTAAGTACTTTTGAGATAAAGGCGTTTTTGAATTTCCCTCCCTAACCTTTTTTTAAAATTCGGTTTATTAAATTTAAATTGTAAACCAGGGAGTCGAAATGGGACCGCACCCGAAATTATAATTCGGTTACGGTCAACCGAAATCAAATTGGGTTTTTTAAACCGCAATTGCAACAACCTTAACCGTAATTAATTTTCATCAATTCGGTTTCGGTTGGAACCGAAATGTAAAATTTCATTTTCGGTTTCGGTTAAAACCGAAATGTGAAATATAATTTTCGGTTTCGGTTTCGGTTAAAACCGAAATGTGAAATATAGTTTTCGGTTGCGGTTAAAAAACACGTAGATAAAATTTTCGGTTTCGGTTACAACTGAAACGTTAGGGTTAGAGTTAAATTGTTGTTGTTGGGATTTTCATATAATATAATGAACTCATCCGACTCCCCTCTACTCCCTTCATATAGACATTTACTCCCCTTCCCCCACCACTCCCCTTCCCCCTCCCCCTTCCCCCCTCAACTCCCTCAGACACTATCCACCCTCTTCCAGCAGACGGTCCCTTCATCAAGACATTTACCGAATATGCTATGTAATGAAGGTAGTGAAAAATCGCAAGACCGGACATATAACTTCTTCCGCGGTCGGTACCAATTTAAATCGGTCTTTGAATTTCGGTCTTTGAATTACGGTCTTTGAATTTCGGTCTGGCGGTTACGGTCACATATTTTTAAGGTCTTTTTATTTCGGGACCTTTTAATTTCGGTCGCTCTATTTCGGTACACTTTAAATTTCGGTACCGAAATCAAGACCGGTTAAAACAACCGAAATATGACAGGTTTCGGTCCCGCTTCGACTCCCTGTTGTAAACATAACTTTTCAGCAGGTACTATATCTGTAACCCTAAGAACGGAAATTATTATACAAAGAACATTTTTGTTATGAAATTATGTGATACCCTCGGATTAATTAAGATACCTATTTTCAATCACAAATGTTTACAGGTTTTATTCACTCCACTCATTAGTTTGTTTCACAATTTTTCTTCATTACGTTTACATTTACTTATTCA
The DNA here is from genome assembly GCA_964036015.1 of Leptarthrus brevirostris. NCBI lineage: Eukaryota > Metazoa > Arthropoda > Insecta > Diptera > Asilidae > Leptarthrus > Leptarthrus brevirostris. Next base: position 113,255,488 of record OZ038372.1, on the reverse strand, counting down.
AACTTATCACTTCACTGGTTAAATCAAAACTGACTCTTCACAGTATCAATCGCATATAAACTCGCAGTCTCAATCACGACTAACCTAACCACAGTACAGTGTGCAGGATGAGCAGTAGCACTATGTATGTCCTCAATAGAGCTAGACATAAAAGTTATCTTGTAAGAGATATCACGCGACTTATCCAGCAGCAGGTCATAGCTAGCTAAAGATTTTTTCACTGAGGCCAAGAGATCGTCAAACTTTCGGTTCAACATGCTAAAATCATAAAATACTCCTTGAAGACTGAGCAGGCTAGTACTGATGTTGCAGAGATTTTTAGCCATGCATTCCTGCTCAGTGGAGTTACCGTCAGCTATGTTCTTTTTTAGCCTAAGGACGTGACAGGGCCTGATATATAAACAGTCCTTGCAAGTGCTGACAGAGGAAGAGGATATTTTTAGACTCTGCTTTAAGCACGTTGAATGAAAGAAACCTCCACAAATACCGTCACAGGAAATGGCGTTGTCGGTTATCTCCAAGCAGCAAATCTTGCACGCACTCATGGCAGGTCCAGCTATCAGAAGCGTACCAAATGAAGAACAATTACCGTGTAACTCAATAATAATTTGTATGTGTCCAGGCAACCCGATCTACCGATGAAAATGGGATCCATGCTCACGGACAAGGGCAGGCACCAGGACTCAAAAAAAATCCAAGATAGAGTGTAGTATCGATAGCCTCGGCAGAGGCATATACCAAAAAGACTTTAACTGAGAACAGGAACACGGCGGTGAAAAAGTTAAGGAGATGATAGCTGTTTACACTGCCGCGAAAGAGGTCCAGGAAGTGGCAATCAATAAAAACAGCAATCCTCAAAAAAACCTTCAACCACAAAAATCACGAAACAGTGATAAAATATAATTTAACAAAAAATAAAAAGAAGCAAATTCGAATAACATGTGACAGATGACAGCTTCTTCTTCTTCCTTCCTTCCTTTCCACGTGAATTCAAATGAGTACACGAAATCAAGGGTGCTGTCGTCGGCCAAACTATGGGTGTTTTCGATTTTGCTTCTGGGTTAACCCTTGTCCCTTGAAGAAGCAAATGCGTGTTCGAGATTGCGGTGGCATGACCCGAGTTATGCTTCGGATTGTTCGTTTTTGGCACATTTCAACCTTGGTGCTAACACCGATTGCCCCTGGTTTGGACCAGGAACAGCTGTGACACTACTAACACAAATGAAGTAGATGAGTAAAGTAAACTGGTATTGTGCTTGCGTGCTGCGAGTTTTTATATTTAATTATTTATTTTTACTGTTCTGTTATAATAAGAATGAAAATAAACCGAAAAATCTTTGCAGCTTCCATTCTTTTTATTTTAAAGAGGAAAATTGTACTTTCGGATTCGTCATGTAGCCTTTCTTCTTCTTCAAAATACTCATTTTCATTAAATTAATGCTGCAGTAAACCAATAATTGCTGAAATTGCTGCTTTTTTATTAATCGCCATAATTTTCAGTTGGATTTGTAATATACCAAAATATATTCCCCGAATAAAATTGCATTAAATCACTAAAGTCATCAAATAACATGACATGCCCAATAACGTAAACAAAAACTTTACGAGCTTGAGATACAAAGTGCTGTACATAATTTCCTGACCTACATTAACGGCGGTCAGCGACACTTCCATTGCATATCAGTAATTACTCAATGGAAAAGCGGCACAATACACTAGGTAAACAAACAAGCACGTGACGCATCTACAGCGACCAGTTCACAGCGGAAATATGAACTCGCGCCGTATGATGTAAATGGGCCATCGAAAATAACAAAGTATGCAATTATTAAACGATACTTTCTTTCTCAATAATTAATTACTAAAGAGGGCAAATTATTGAGCACTTAAGAATGTGGCCAAAGAGCATTAGTTAGGTAAGCATAAATATTGTATATAAATAGAGTAAGAATTTTTCAATAAATCAGATTCAAGTTAGAATCAAATCGGCGCGTTTCATTAAACAAGAGTTAAGCTGGTATAGCTGCTCTTACTCTTAGTTCGGTATAGCTTTGGAGCAATAGCTAATTTAGCTGCTCCAGTGGAGCTACAGCCTTGAGGCTGCTCCCAGGGTTAAAACGTATTTCAAAACAAATTGGACTGATCGTCGTAAAATAAAATGAACTAAAAGAAGCTGAATTAAGTTATTACACAGCGATCGAGATTAAATTTACTAGTTTATTACATGGCGACCGTGAACAAATGTACTAGTTTATTACATGGCGACCGTGATATTTTAGCCTGCAGTTTCGAAGTTCGTGACATTTTAATCTGCAGAAACTCCCCAACATAAAGCTTTAACCACAAGAAGACAGCAAATAGACGTCTTTTATGGCGGATACGTAAGAAGACCGTGACGTGTGAACCTGCCGTCTTTAAAATGTTACAACGAAGTTCATCTACAAGACAACCGTCAACGAGAAGTTTACAACATAGCACACAATAAATAAATCAGGAATACGAATACCACAATGTTAATGAAAATCCAACCCAAAGCTTAATTGAAGACTTCAGGGATCGTAGGAAATGTGACAAATAAAGTTCTCCATATAGCATGACAACTAAGGAATATAACTAAAGAAACAAAAGCTTCAAAAGACGGGAAGACTGCGTCATCAGTCACGCTACCTATTAAGATTGAATTACAAATCGTAACTTTTGTTGTCCAGAAAAAAAAGCATGAATTATTTCACATGAGAAGCAGTAAATTCGAACATTATTACACAGCATAACATCGGAGTTCAGAGATAGAAATCAACACACTCAACGCAAGCCAAGAACCAAGTACGAATCAAAAAAAAATATTTTCTCGAATTCATTTTGGATTACAATTGATATTTAAATTAAAAAAAAAAAAGGTATCCAATAATTTTAAGGCGAAGCAGAACCACACATGGAAAACTTTGAATTGCCTGAACACATACATTTGGGAGAAAATCAGTGGTCCAAAATAATTTGTTCTACCAGGTACTGGACAGACTGAACCGACAGTTTTTGAAGAGCTTGATAGAAATGTCATCAGTATACTCAGAAATATGATCAGTATGCTCAAAGAGCCTTGTAATTACATGTAAAGTAGGAACGACAATTTCAACATTAACAGAAATTTCTTAAACTAATTTTAAATTGAAAAATAAAAACGCAAAATGGGTGGCACTGAATCAAAGAATGCCAATAATAACGGCGAGGTGGTAAATAACCTCATCATTAATGATTCATTAAACGTAGAAAATAAGCAGATCGCATGCCTATTGCTCATAATAGCAATAGTGAAAATAGCTGAATTCCTGTACATGCTGTACAAGGATCACAAGAGGGGCATAAAGAAGAAGATTTTGACAACCCCAGCAGTTATAAAAGTTTAAAGATGAAAGCACTGAAAGAATAAAATGGCAATAATAAAAAAAAAAAATAATAAAAAAAAAAAATAATAATAACATAATTCTAAGTAAAAATAATAATAAAAAAAAAAAAAAAAAAAAATTTTTTTTAGTACAGATATATATAAAAATTAAAATAAGATTATAATGACCAAATAAAGAAAGAAATAAACAACATAAAAAAAAAATAAATAAAAATATTATAAAATATTTATAATATAATAGAAATTATAGACTTTAAATAAGATTTAATACTAAAATGAACTTATTAAATAAAAACACAACTTACAAAGAAAAATGTTTTGTAAAAAAAATATAACACTCGAATTTCTTCTCTACCAAACGAAAAATTAAATACAGACTTCTCTGCGTCTAAAACAAAGATAGAGAAATAATAATATAAAGAAGCGATTGTTCTCGCATTCCAGGCGAGCTCGGTTCAAAAGAATTTACTCGATGGGTCACGAGATGGATTCTGTTACGAACACACTTTTTTTTTGAAGCCATTGAACTGATAGCTATATTGACACCAGCAGGACAAGAACAAAAACACAGATGTACACGACTACCATCAGAACAAACATAAGCTCCGTAATACTGCAGTCTGATCAACTGCGCATAATGGAAGCAATATGTCCAACAAAAGAGAACACTTACCGGACTTAAAATAAAAAAAAAAAAAATGTAGCTGCTAACCTAAAATTGAAGTTAACATAGTGCACAACAATTAAATAATATACAATGTTATAAAGAAATGAAGCAATCAGTGGACCTCGCACTAGAGCAGGTATCCGAATAACTGAAAAAAAGATATAAAACAAAGAATAAAATTATATATGCGTTATCAACAAATAAAACAGTCAGTAGAGCCCGCATTAGTGCAGGAATTCGAAGAACTGGAAGAAAATATTAATAAACAAACTCAGACTTCGACTCTGAGGCTTTCTGCAGAAAAGTTATATAATTGAATTTATTAAAAACGCATTAAAATCCTAGGAAAACAAAAGTTAAAGAAATCATAATACGAAAACCACAGAAATACTGCATAACTCATATTCAACTAGACATGATGTACAACCACTGAAATTCAGACTACAAGAGGCATTAAATAAAGCAAAGTAATACGTATAAACCTCTAAATAAACAAGTAAAAATGACTGTAACCCATTAAATTTACAAATAGGAGATAAAGTTTTAGTAGAAACTACAAATAAGAAAAAACTAGATCCATTGTATAAAGGACCATATATTGTAATTAAAATTGAGTCAGTAAATTGTATTATAGAAGATATAAATGGAAAGACAATTAAAATACATAAGAATAGGTTAAGAAAAATATAGGAATAAATCATTATAGATTTTATTTAAGAAAAATAACAATATATATATATAGATAGCAACACAATGTAATAGACTGGATAAAATGTATATATAAATTATACTATATTGTACAAATACATCATTAGACATATGTAAAAATTATAAAATAATATTAAACTATATATGAAACTGTACATATGTAAAACCATAGAACCTTGTCTAGAAGAAGTAAGAAGAAATAGTAAAAATATGTAAAAAAAAAATTATACATGTAATATCATAAGAGGCTACATTCTTAATCGCTGCAAAAACAAAGCCCAAATGAATTTTCAGTTCAAAAATTTCTTTTTCTTAAACAAAAAACAAATTTTTTCCCCAAAAGGAGGAAGGTGTAATATACCAAAATATATTCCCCGAATAAAATTGCATTAAATCACTAAAGTCATCAAATAACATGACATGCCCAATAACGTAAACAAAAACTTTACGAGCTTGAGATACAAAGTGCTGTACATAATTTCCTGACCTACATTAACGGCGGTCAGCGACACTTCCATTGCATATCAGTAATTACTCAATGGAAAAGCGGCACAATACACTAGGTAAACAAACAAGCACGTGACGCATCTACAGCGACCAGTTCACAGCGGAAATATGAACTCGCGCCGTATGATGTAAATGGGCCATCGAAAATAACAAAGTATGCAATTATTAAACGATACTTTCTTTCTCAATAATTAATTACTAAAGAGGGCAAATTATTGAGCACTTAAGAATGTGGCCAAAGAGCATTAGTTAGGTAAGCATAAATATTGTATATAAATAGAGTAAGAATTTTTCAATAAATCAGATTCAAGTTAGAATCAAATCGGCGCGTTTCATTAAACAAGAGTTAAGCTGGTATAGCTGCTCTTACTCTTAGTTCGGTATAGCTTTGGAGCAATAGCTAATTTAGCTGCTCCAGTGGAGCTACAGCCTTGAGGCTGCTCCCAGGGTTAAAACGTATTTCAAAACAAATTGGACTGATCGTCGTAAAATAAAATGAACTAAAAGAAGCTGAATTAAGTTATTACACAGCGATCGAGATTAAATTTACTAGTTTATTACAGATTTGACAGCGGGTGATAATAATAAACTCGAACACAGGGTTTAACACTTGGAAGCAGATGACACTTCGGTGCAGGGTCACAGTAACTCCAGTTGTCCCCGGTGTTTTGTCTCGGTGGCAAAATCGAAAACACTGTATGGATAGGATTGAGAGTAAGGGATAAAAGATCATTAATAAAAAGAAGAAATAAGATTGGTGAAAGAACTGAGCCCTGATGTACACCGGCATTTATTTTGTAGGAATCAGATATAACTCCGTCAATTACTACACGAATTGAACGGTCTGCCAAGAAACTCTTTATCCATTTAACGAGGGTAGGGTGCAGACCAAATGTTTGAAGTTTGGCTAAAAGGGCAGCATGCCAGACTCTATCAAAAGCCTTTGAAATTTCAAGAGCGACGATTTCGGACTCACCGAAATTATGGAGACAATGATTCCAACGCTCCGTTAGAGCCGTTAGTAAGTCGCCGGTTGAGCGGCCCGCGCGGAAACCGTACTGACAACCGTTGATGAGATGTTTATTTTCTAGATATTTCATCAACTGAGAGTTGAAGAGTGATTCAAAAACTTTAGATATGATCGAAGTTAGTGCAATTGGTCTATAGTTAAAGGGGTCGCATGCCTCTCCCTTTTAAAGTATCGACTGGACATGAGCAAGTTTCCATGCTTCCATGCATTTGGACACATATCTGTTGAATATGACAGGTGTAAAAGTTTGCACAGGGGTTTAGCCAAAGCAGAGGTGCAGCATTTAAAAACCAGGGGCGAGAAACCATCAGACCCAGCAGCTTTGGACACGTCGCGTTTCGAAAGTACCCCAAAAACTTCCCGAGTGCGAAATTGTAGCGGCTTTTGCCTACTACTGCACTGTGATGGAGATGGAAGTGGCTGCGATGAAGGCGGCAAGTACGAATTAGCAGCAAAAATATCAGCAAACAGGTTGCCTTTGTCCAGTAAAAATATTCCCTTTATAAATGAGTGGTGGTGTTGACGAGCAGGTAAAATTGTTCTTTACGGTTTTTACTAGAGACCAGAAGCCCTTTCTACCCTTTTGAGTAGAAAATACCTTCCGTCTAACGCTCTGGTCGAAATTGAATTGATGCTTCGTTCTAAAGTAATAAGATAGCAAATTGTCAGAAATTGAATATTTACGTAGTGGAATTTAACAAATTGTTTGCAACGCTTTTTTAATAAAATGCAAAATTCTTCCTTTTTAAACAAGTATGAGTTAGAGAATATTAATATATGTAGAAGTCGTCAGTGGAGTAAGTGATAACGTGTCGGCCTACCAATCCGGAGCCCATAGGTTCGAATCTTACCGGATACCGATAAAAAGGACATTGTTGTTACATAGAAAACGCCAGTGGCTCGGAATCCACTTTTAAATTGTAGGTGCACTTGCAATCGTTGTTCCGAATCGGTTGAAGTTCTTCTCATGCTTCAGAAGGGGTTACGAACATTAGAGAGCTCTTGGGCAAATCTGCTCTTGGATTAAATTTATTTGATTCACTTTGACATTTTGTTAGAAAAAAGAAACTTAAATTTGAAGTTGAGCTCGATTACTTAGGAATTTCAACAGTCGTCTTACTAACTATGATGGACAAATGTTAGTATGAATTATTCTTTAACTAAATATACATTAGACATATAAAGTGTAGTTTTATTATAATTATGGAACGCTTGATTGCAGTGTTTCGATTTACTAGCATGTAATATGAGATTTTCATTTCAAGCTCCAGCTGTTTCGAATGTAATTGCTTTTAGACTGATCTTTTACTTGTATTCCTTTAGTAAATAACTTAATAAAAGAATTGCAAGAAAAATATCAGTCCAAAAGCTGCTTGAAATGAAAAATCAAAGGTCGTTTACGTGTTAAAAACCGTTTTGCCAATGAAACTTACGTTTCTCTTCCGGTGCTGCCTACTAAGTTTCTAACAATTGTTTAAAAGAAAGAAGAAAAATACGAAATTACAATTTATTTAGTCCACCTTAATATTACAAAATGCTTATAGTAGTTTATATGGGCTTAATCTTGAAATGGAGTCCAATCAATGAGAAAACCAAGCACTTCAAGTCTTGAACTAAATAATAAAAGCAACGCAAACCTTCTGGATCTTTGGACCTGTTCACATCCACCAAGGAGCCTGTCTTAGATGTCGTGAAAGATATATGCTCATCGCCTATTACAATTTCGAGCTCCTGTGACAAAGCTTACTTTTAAATCCGACTACATTTGTGTCAATGTACATGACTTACCTGACGCCCCACTCTGTCTGGAGGTGGCCATGGTGAGTCGTCTTCAGCCATAATTTCCGAATCCAAGATGATTCGTTTTAATTCTTCCATAACAGATTGGTGAACGTAGGCTTCCTTCCTAATCATAGTGTCGTTCTTATAGTTTGAATTGTTTGCATACCGCAACTTTCCATCGGGACGAAATTCAAACTCCAGGAATTCGTGTCCGAATTTTCCTTTATGCCCAACATAATAGCGCAGGTAGAAATCCTCAGTTGACATTTTGGAAAGTATGAGTCCCCAAAATAATTAAAATTAGAAATTCTCTTCTCAAGTAACCTCAAAATGCAAATGTCAAAATTGTTAGTGTTTCATTACATGCTGTTCCCCTAACGTGAACATTAAAATTAGTTTTCGAGTATCGAAACTACAATGGACTAGATTAAGGATTAATCTGAGGGCAGTACTGCCAGACATCCATAAATTTTCGTAAACGGATGTGCATCACAGCCATTTTTAAACTAAATTTCTTGGGAATTAGTGAATTTGTTTTTACATACTAATGACTTTTACATACAAACGCAAACCCGAAAATATACTCAATGAAAACTAAAAGCATTCAATAATACATTATAAAAAGCTTTGGAACTTATTGCTTGATTACTTTACGTTAGAAAATGCTTCTGATTTTTTAACAGGAATGGAATCTAGTGAATTGACTTGAATGAATGAATGCGCCTCAATTTATTATTTCAAAAATTGTTTAGTGCTTTTATCTTAAATTTAGGAAAGCGTTCGAAGTTTTATCTCCAGCAGACAAAAATTTACGTATAAATTGTTGAGTGTAACCTTAGAACAGAAAACGAAAGGAAGTGCAACATGTTCAAAATGTTTCCGAATTTTCCTTATGTGTTTGAAAGGTGTGAATGTGTTAGTTTTCACCATGGAAGTAGTAAATTTTTGACTCATTCGAAGTGGTCCTCGCAAACATTACTACAATCGGATGGTATATAATCAGTTCTACCGATGGATTTTAACCACAGTTCTCTAAAGTCTTTATCTTTTGGAAACCTAAAATACCAAAAGGTAGAAAAATATTTTAATTTTTTTAAAGTTTTATTCGAGCCCTCAGGCAAAAACTTCCGTCAACTGTCGCTGAACAAATAAGGCGAACCAAAGCTCTGATGAATCTCAAATGTAAACAAACGAGCACCATCAAGAGAAATGGTTATATTTTTTGGTAATTTAGCTTTTATTTATACAGCTTTTGCACATATTTCAAAGAAAATGCTGTATAATTGCTTATCATATTATTTAACTTTCCTGAAAAATGATTTTCCACACGCAATGCGTCGATTATTTTTACAACAAAATATCGCACACTTCATCACGAAAAATGTCCAAATTAAGCACATTTAAAAGACTGTTTGGGTTTAGTTTACTAAACCAAAACAGTCTTTTAAATGTTAATTGTCTTTATTTGTAAAATTACACCACTTTTAACAACTAAACACTGAAAATTATTCAATAAACACTTCGACCCGCACTCTTCAGAAAGTTCACGTCAAATTGACATTTCTTTATGGCGAAGTTGAAGCTCCCTTCCCACACCTTTCCTTCGAACAAAAAATCGGAAAACACGTACACGATTTATATACGGTATTGCGCTTCCTTTCGTTTTCTGTTCTAAGAGTGTAACCGAAACAGATAATTCAGCACGTCTTGTTTACAGACAAATGATGAACGTCTATTCATCGGACACGTTAGCGATCTCAAGCAGGGTATCGATCGCTTCAATTATGGGCTCGTAGGTGTCTAGAGGTTGAGAGGGGTGAATGTAACAACAGAGGATGTACAGAAGGCACCTATTTAGTGCTATTTTTATACATACAAATTCTGATATTGTAGAGTCGGAGGTCTTTAGCAGGGTGGCAGGGAGGTTAAGATGAATGCTAGATGGTAAATAAGAAGGAACAGACTCGCCGAACTGTGCTTTGTAGGTCGTTCTGCCAATATTGAGGTTTGTCTTATTTGCTGTAACATTTGATGTCATTTTGAGTGCTGTTACGAGGGGAGGTCCAACCCCTCCATTCGCGGAATGGAGGGGTTGTAAATTAAATAAAAATACAAAATTATTTTTCTTTTTCAATATGATTCCCCATAAGCTCAATAAATTTTTTAGATCTAGAAATTAATTTGTCAATACCATAAAAAAAAATATTTTTTATCCTTCCTTTCAAAATGGGACGAAATAGCCTCTTTGACTTCATTGTCGTTGGAAAATTTTCTTCCCATTAGCTCTCTTTTCAAATTTGGAAACAAATAAAAATCCCTAGGAGCCAAGTCTGGACTATAGGGTGAGTGAACTAAAGATTCGAACCCTTGTTTGTGTAGAGCAGCCATCGCAACTCTGGTTTTGTGAACGGGCGCATTGACTTGTAAGAGCAGCACACCCTTCGTCAATTTTCCTCTAAATTTTTCCTTGATGACTACCTTCAACTTTTGCAATATCGAAGCATAGTACTCTCCAGTAATTGCGTTTTTCTTTGTAGTATACCAATAAAATTTCCTCACAGTCCCAAAAAACTGTAGCCATCAACTTTCCAACCGATTCTGGCACCTTAAACTTCTTTGGGGGGTGGCATACCATTTTATGCCATTGCATCGACTCTTGTTTGTACTCAGGTTCGAAGTGATGCACCCATCATTTCATCCTCGGTAACAATCTTCTCTAAAATCGGGGGAGGTTCGTCGCCACACAGTTCCAAAAAATGCTTAGACGCGTCGACTCGCTGTTGCTTCTGCGGCGGCGTGAGCACTCTAGGCACCCATCTTTCACTGACTTTAGTCATGCCAAGATAATCGTGTAGAATTCTCAAAATGGTGGTATCTGATGCTCCAAATAATGCAGATAACTGTTTTTTTAAACATGGTCGAGAGTCGATTGAAGATGATCCACGCCTTGGACGGCCAAACGAGGCCACCTCGTCAAACATCATCGAAAAAGTCGAAAAATTAATATTAGAAGATGCTCGTCTGAACATGATGATGTTTGACGAGGTGGCCTCGATCGGCCGTCCAAGGTGTGGATCATCTTCAATCGACTCTCGACCGTGTTTAACAAGACTATGACACTTGTAAACGGTGGTTTTACCAGGGCACTGATCACCATACACGACTTCCATCTCACTCATTATAGTCTGAGCAGATTTTCCTTGCTTTGTCAGGAACTTTATCACGGCGTGAAGTTCAATTTTGTTCAAAGTTGCGGCTTTGTTCTGAAAAGACTTGTTTGAAGGGCGATAGCTCTTAAACGAATGACATCATAGACTTGAAATTTCGGTTATATAATAATGTTGAGTCCCTAATTAGCGAGGTGTACGGTGAGATTTTTTAACCCCTTCCGTGTGTACTACTTTTTCGCACTGAAAGTTGTCCTTGGCTTACAAGTAAGATCGAAAGAATTGACGCGATAAAGCTACTTTAACTGTACAAGCAGCTAAATAGAAGTTTTTTAATAGAAAACTAAATCCCAACTTCCTTCCCAGAAAGTTGTAGAACCGTAACCCCGGATATATATGGCAAAGAAGCACTACTGTTCTCTTTTGAACTTGTAACTTTATTAAATTTTTTACCATTATCCAATATCCCACAAATAAAGTTTGGTTAGTCATCGGTTTTTTATAATGAACTTAATTGCGATATATGCAAATATATCATCTTCTATTAGACCGACCAGTCTTTGGACAACATTCAACAATATGAGATTTTCACCTGTTTGCTGTGTCCTATGAGACGTGTTTCATGTCGCATGAGACAAAATAATGAAAAGGGCGTGAGAACGCAGGGGGTTCGAGCCAGTAGACGGGTAAGACATAGGGAGCGGGACGCAATGGGTGGGTACTGATTAATTAAAGAGCAATGTTTGTTTTTTTTCTGCTTACCCAATTTGGTCCCAACATTAAACAGTTTAATTTTATGTATTAGTGGAGGGGGGCTTAAAGGAATATGTTTCCTAAGGCGAGAGGGAGCAAAAATGGTTGCCGAAAGGTGCGGGAGGACGAAAAAGTAGTGAAAACGCAAGAATGAGGGTACACAAGGGATAGAAAGACGAAAGAAGCTGATGGATGAAAGGAATTGGCGATGACGGTGGCGGGAGGACGTAAGGGTTGCGAAGGTGAAAAATGGTTAAAATAAGCAAGAGGCGAAAACTTGCAGGAATGCTTGCTGGAGAGGCAGATCGGGGAGAGAAAGAAAGAGTAGATCACTTTTTGTTTTGTATAGAGTATATTGCCCCATTGGTATTTATTAAACGCCCATTGTAGATGTAGGCTGTGGGCACCAGCTAGTATTGTGACTAATGACTGATAATTAATTTGAGGCTTATTACTTGACTTTGGCTGGTTTTCTGTTGATATTAGCACTAGTATACTATACTATACTTTTGTACTATTGTCAATAAAGAAAATATTTTTGTCTTGAGTGGATTTAAAAACCTACAATAATAATGGAATTGGAATGGAATTGGAAGTGGTTCGGAAAACTTTTGAACGATATTCATATATTTAATTATAGTCGCTTTATTCAAGTAAACAGAGAATAAAAACAATTACAAACAGTTTATAAATTAAATACTATATTGCCTACGACTTTGATGTCTTGTTCTTAAAATGTTTTGAGCAAGGTTTCCTTTTAAATGCGGGATCTTTAATTATATTAACTTATCTAATAAAAACGATTTTATATCGAACTCCTAATGGGTAAAAACAGTCTAAATATTTTTCAACGGCATTACTTTGAGCAGTTAATATTAATCACATATTATTATACAATGTCTAAAAACTAATGAGATATCCAGGTCGTGGACGCTCGGATTCTAGCGATGCTAATTTGAGCAATAAATATACAAATTACAACTAAGTCAAACTGTTAAAGCATTCGATATAAGTAAAAGTTACATCAGTCTTTGGGAATTTTCGTCAACGGTATCTTGGACGACTTTTTTCTTAAAAATAAAATGCTAGAAACCTTCAAATACAAAACTTTTATACAATCTTCTTCTTAAGTCTCAGAGTCATAACTGAGGATGCTGTGTTAATTGAGATCGATCAAAGTATGAATGTTCTGGTTTAATGGTTGCTATGATTGGAGAAGGCTGTGGTTGTGCAATTGGATTTATATCTTTTGGACAACCTATTGTTAACCTCACATGTAATCCCGAGTCTTTTATCAAATTTACCACGTCCCCATGACTCATGCCTGTAATATCTATTCGATTAACTGCGATAATTCGGTCGCCCACTTTTAAATCACCACACCGATCAGCGGGGCTTCCGGGTATCAGTTTACCTGAAAAGAAATAACAAATATTTTAAAAACTATTTATTTATTTGCTATATGAACTTACCAATAGTTGAACCGTAGAACTGGTTTGATGAGGAAATTATAACAAAACCAAATCCTTCATTTTCGTTTCGGCTTACAATAACGTCATAAGGGTATCCTGTTGCCATAATAGCTGCTGAATGTTGGACTCGACGCCTCAGGATCATTGTAACTAGTCCCCTTAAAGCAGCCTCTCCCATAAGCGAAACAACCTTATGATGAGATGCATTAACCTGTGAAAAAAGTTTGAAATGTGATCATATTATATAATACATATATAACTATAATGAATAATACAAAAAATGAAGTGTTTTGACATTTTACTTGCGTGCGCCGACAGAACATTTTCTAATAATAAAATGATCGTTTTCCAGGCTTGATCTCAAAATGTCGGAAAACTGACAGAGTTTTTCGAAATAACAAGTTTAGCTTAGAAATGGAATAAACTGAAATCCTCGTCGCAAATTAAAGAAGGCGGAGAAGTAAAGTAATTGACGTCGTAGGTGGCACAACGGATTGAGACAACCAACAAGAGACAGAATTTAGCTGAAATCTAGAATTTAGCATAGCTAACTCAACTTAGGTCCGTCCATTTGTAATGGCTTGCTTTTAGATATTAAATACATTGAGAACTAAGCGGTATTGGGAAAATAGAATAAAGCACCCTTTGAATTAAATGAGATCCTGAATTCGACAAGCCCAGATAATTTCAAGATCATGGTAACCAAAGAAATTTGATGTTTAACAAATTTGCGAAGAAAGAGACAACTTTTTATATTTTGGTGGGAATCCAGACACAGGCATACTTCTTTTTGATGTGTCGGTTGCTTCGACATTACAGTCCCTCTAGATTTATTCATCGTTGCTAATCAATTCCGATATTTAGTAATTTTTTCAAAACAGCGTCACAGCCTTTGTCCAAAAATCGCCTAAAAATTTCAAAGAAAACCCTGCAAGTTTTCGTCTCCATGAAAAGCCACATAGGTTTTAGCTATGAACCTGAGTAACTGCAGCTTGCAGTTTTCTATAGTATTCTCTTATATGGCGTCTCAACAAGAGGTTTTATTTTAAATTGCGCGCTATTTTACATGTGTCAAAGATGCAGCTGTGTTTGGGTTTCTATGAGTTTGCATATTGAACCGTAAGTGGAACCCCACTGACGGCGACTCATGTTTGTTTTCTGCTGACAGCAAATTACGCTAAAAGGCCATAGGGGTTGCAGAGTACTATCGGTGGTTCAAAATCCACCTTAAATAGATCCACTTGCAATTATTACCTGTCGAATCGGATGAACGTCTCCTCACGCCTCATGCCCCACAAGAGATTAGGGAAATTTTAGTCATTGAACCTCTGATGTGTAGAAGTGAAATTTCGCGGTGGGCAGCAAAAACATGTTGACACGATGATCCGATGCCAAGTTCACGCGAGTTATAAAATTCAGTTTCAATGTGGCGCCCGATTCTTAGTTAACAATTTTCGATCACTTGATTGGATGACTTGACTGGGTGCGTGTTTTTATTCTTTAGATACTAATAACTTTAGCGAATTTTCTGCCTAGGAATGTTATCCACAAACCACTCACTAACACTTTAAATTCCTTCTCATGTGTACTAATGACCTTTTATCTCTCAATTTTAATCTGCTTCATAGCTTCGCTTTTAATAACACGATGACGACTGATCTACACTAGACTTAAATATAATTCACAAATTGGGCTGCGTTCTCCGCGATATATAAAGTTTAACAAAAAACATTGAGGTTTATTGGCGATATTGTGATCATTCAAAGCAACGCCGGTTATTATTGTTCAAACAAAATTTCCATGTAGATCCCTCCATTCGCGTACTTCTTGTTTTTCCGCCTCTAACTAGCCCTGGGTATTCAGGCGACACGTGCAGCGTTATTTTCTTTAGTCAACCCCTTAATTCCATTTTCCGGACTAAGAATGTACTACTGCCTCTTAAAAAAATTATTCTTTGCCTTTTAACTACTAATTTCCCTAAATAATAGTGCAATTATAATAATACTCACCACATTAACGCCATCAATGCTTAAAATTTCGTCACCAGTTGTAATGCGAATGTCTCCATCTGCAGAGCCACCAGGAACTATATGCCCAACGGTAACTTGAGATCCCTCTTCAGTTCCACCAACTATCCTAAACCCGAATCCGAGAGCCTGTCTTTCTAGCGTTACTTCAGATAATGTGTATTCATCCTAAAATTTACATAATTTTTTAAATAGAACTCATAAATTTATTGAATTTAACCTCCGTAATCGGTTGCATTAAGCTTGCTGAATTTGGTGAAAGTCTGTATTTCCATAGAGGGGGTTGTGGAAAAGCCTGAGATGATATAGAGACAGGCGGATGATTCTCTAGAGGACTAAATCCAGTTTTTCTCCTATCAACGACAAACTCATTAACTCGTTTCTGAAAGCGTCCATTTTGGCTTGGCAAAGAATGATGATGATAGCTTCCTGGAAGAGGGGGTTGATGTGGAGACGATTGTACTTGATAATCGAGATGATATCGATTGTAGTCCTGACATTCGTAACAATAACAGGTATCTTGGTGATAGGTTGGGACAGGCGCCATAATTGGCATTGGGGGTGGTGGCGAATACAACGTATTAGAACTAGGATTAATTACTGGGTTGCTATATGGCGAGTGGTAATTATATTCAGGACCTAGTGAATTTTCATAAGTCGGACGATTTGGTACACAAGGCGGTTCTATAGTTTGTTGATACATGTTGTTATGGTTATCTTGGATCATTGAAGCCTCCGCCAAACGCTCTGTTAAACTTGTTACTAATTTTGGAAAAGGATCCATGAACGGAATGTCATTGTTTATTGAGTCAATTTCATGAAGACTATTATTGGACTTTGCATCCGTGGGAATTGATTTGGTCTCGTCGTTTTTCTCTATATTACTCGTTACTGCTTCAACCTCTTCATTTAATTCATTCGAGGGTGTCTTAGCTCTTTCTCTTCTGGTATCTACTAGGGGAGTTTTTGGACGTATTGGTAATATTTCTTTAGGTTGTGTGCTATATAAATCGGCCGTTGGAGTTTTACTACGATATAACCCGGCAACAGGTCCCTCCTTACCACCAGTTACATTTTTCCGAATTTTATTAACTGAACGATTGTTTACACTCGCACTGTTAAAGTAATGACCCCTTTGAACTTTCAAAGTTGTTTCTTTTGTTTTCGGACAATCTTTGAGAACTTGCACAACCTCGCTGTGCGACATGTGCTTTACACTTGTGTTATTTATTTCCAAGAGGATGTCCCCTTCTTGCAAATTTTTGCAGCAATTGCGATCAAGAATTTTTTTCACTTTTTGCCCGTAAGCACTGTCTGCAATTGTAAAACCGAATCCCATCAATCCTTTGACTATTGAAATTGTAAGAATTTCTGGCTTTTTAAAGAGGATGATATCATCTCCAACATAGTTCTCATTCACTTCGTTGCTTATATTTCCAGACTGAATTTTTGCTAATGGATTTTTCTGAGGAATTTCACCTCCTACTGCGCCGGCGGAATCAGACATATCCAGAAAATTATAATTACCATCCATATTTAGATCCATCAGAATTCTAGCTTTCTCGGGATCTGAACTTATTCCGTCTACGGCTATAGTAGTGACAACCTCGGTATTGGGATCATTTGGATCAAAAGGCAGAGGATATCCGCGACACACTTCTAAAGTGACTGTTTCGCCGGGAAGAATGGATTGGAAAACATTTACCATCTCGTGGTGTGTAAATCCGAGAACGCAGGTGTCGTTAACGTAAACTAAAATATCCCCAGTTAACAATTTACCATCTAGCCATGCAGGTCCATTTGGGACGATAGATTTTATTTGAAGAAATTCTTCGACATTATCATCTCCGCCCACTATAGTTATACCTAGACCACGTGAAGATTTCAGTAACGTTGTAGTTATACGTTCGCCTTGCATCTCTGAGGGATTTCGTGTGAATGTGTAAGGAAGTGTTTGCTTTTGTGGTTCATTTCGGTTCCTTTCTGCACGTCGTTTAGCTTCCAAAACGGGATTTTCATATTGCGTTCTCCTGTTTACATGGTCAATGAAATAAGTTCCGTACTGTGGGTCATGAATTTTTTCCCAGCCGTACGGTAGCTCATCATCCAGGCAATCTTCTAAAGATTTTTTCTGAAATTTTGATAATCTTGGATCAAGCCAGTGAGAAGTGCCCGTATTGTGGCTAAAAATAGTAATATAGCTGATTAGTGCGCTTCAAAATATTTATAATTAAGCATTCTTACTCTATGAAGTAAAGCTCGCCGTTTTCTGTGTACGCTTTTTCCCATTTTGGTGGTAATGGGCCCAGTCCGTCGTCCTCATCGATTTCGGAATGGCGAGATGATGATCTTCCATTGTAGTAAAGATGTGGCAAGCCTTCTGCAATGAACAGAGATGTAATATTTAGTAAGTTTGGGTTTTTAGATTAATAAACAAACTTCTAATGTTTATTGTTATGTAGGTGCAGGTTATATATTTTCCTTTCCATCTAATTATTAGATCTCAAGGAAATAGTATTAGAAATAATTTATCACTACTTTGTAAAAAGAAATGCACAAGCTAATGCTGATTGTCACGGAAATTTTGCGCTGCTATGAAAATTAATTTTCGCTTTTTATACATACACTAACTCAATTTTTTGAGTTAATATCATTCTTCCATTTTCATTAGAATTTATTGCGTGGTATCGTGATGTGATCAATTCGTTGAGTAATGCAAGTGAAAGTGACGGAGTAAAGCCCAGTGCTGGCTACGGAAGCGGAAATTTCGAGCCCCAGCCCTTCCTTCAAATGAACTAAAATATGAAACACTATTTTTAAGTCAGCTAAAATTTTGTTAACACTTTACTTAATTAATTTCGTGCAATACGTTCAAGGAATTTCTGATTACAATAAAATGCAAGAGGTGTCGGATTGCAATAAAATACATCAATACGTTTTATAAATTATAGAATATTTATTTTCGATCACGATTACATTTTCATTTTTCGCGTTTTTAGCTTAGAAAAAATAGTTATGACTTAGATTAGCGAAAATATGGGGTATGGAGCCACGCATTGTGGAGCCACGCTCTATACAAGTGTCATACGACCTATACTTATGTATGGTGCGATTGTCTGGTAGCCGGCACTAAATATAGCAACCCATCTCAAAGCAATGGATAAAGTTCAGAGGATGGCAACACTGCTGATAGCAGGTGCCCTTAGAACCACACCTTCTAAAGCCCTGAACACTCCTTCTACCGTTGGATCTCTTTGGTAAGCAAACCGCATCCTCGGCCTCCATTAGGCTAAACTTAATCCAGACCTGAAAGCGAACTGACTTCGGTCACTCCAAAATATTGGACAAAAGAACTGCCAGCAATATCGACTATACCTCGCCCAAGCCTTTCTTTGGAACAAAATTCGACTCCTTCTTTCCCACCAGATCGGAATGGGAGGAAGGTCCTCCCCAATGGGGGGGGGGGAGTCAGTGACGGCCCCAAATTGGATGGCAAAGTGGGTGGAGGTATCTTCTCGGAACATTTGGACCTCGATGTCTCATTCCGCTTACCTGACTACTGCAGCGTGTTTCAAGCTGAAATCATGGCTATAAAGGTAGCTGCGGACCGCCTGAATCAACTAACGCTACCTACAGACAGCATATGTATTTTCACAGATAGTCAGGCCGCTATTAAATCCCTCTCGGGAGTATACACCACCTCCAAAACGGTTATAACATGTCGCTCAGCACTAAATGACATAGCTGAGCATCTGAAAGGACGACTCATCTGAGTGCCTGGACATAGTGATATTCCGGGCAATTGCAGAGCCGACGAACTAGCAAAAATCGGTACCACTCGTCCTGCTTCGGACATTAACCACCAGCTGGGTAAACCGCTGGCCACATGCAAACTGGAACTCTCACAGGAGTCTCTCAAGATTGCAAACACTAATTGGCAGGAGGAACACACCTGCCTGATTACCCGACAGATATGGCCAAAGCTTGACGCTAAACGGTTAAGGGAACTCATCCTACTCGGACGCAAAACAATTAGCAGTACCGTAGCCGTTATCACGGGTCACTGCCTCATAGGTAGACACGCCGAAAGGCTGGGCGCGCCTTCAAACGACTTCTGTAGGAGTTGCCATGACGAAGAGGAAACCATACTTCACCTCCTTGGTAACTGCCCGGCCCTAGCCGACCGTAGGAATCGGTTTTTGGGATCCCCCTTCTTTGAAGAGTTAACCGAGCTAGGCTTCACTGATGTCAGAGACCTGGCTCGATTTATCAGGAGTTCAAAATGGTTCCCAACGACGAATTAAGGCTGAACACCCTTCACAACCCAGCCAAATTTATTTTGACTTCCCGTGAACTGGTTCCACTGGAGACAAGGAACTGGTTCCGTGCACAGGGGGTAACATGTTCACCCTCTTATTTCTTAGGTAATTTTTATAGGGTTTGTTAAATTTTTGTAGCCTCAACGTGGTATCACAAAGGGCCTCTTTGGACTAAGTGTGCCTTTCTTATACATATATACTTTAACCTACCCATGACTTAGATCAATGTTTTGCGCGATATCCTGTTCATTTGTATGCACTTCAACGATTCGCCTTCCCGAAGCGAAGGCATTTGCGCGCTCATTACAAACTAGCTAATTTTAAAATAAGTGTGAAAAATGAAATTTGTGAATGCAAAAAAGTGCCTTAGAACACGCTGAAGACCTCTGGTTATGATTGACAAGTGACGATTCGTTTGAAAAAATTCTGTACAATAAAATTTTGTTTTTAAATTTTTGTTCAAGAAATGTTTCAAAAACATTTTTGCACAATTTATTTATTTATTTTTGTTTAGTGAAATTGCGCTCCCTGTACTTTTGTTTGAACCAGAAAAATTTTTTACACCTACCTATTTATTTATTTTGCTGTCCTTTTTCAAATGCAGAGGATAGCCCTAACAAGCTAAGAATTAGAGTTACCCATTCCCATTCCAATTCCATTTTTTGGAATTAACATTTTTTAATTAGTAATGGAATAAACAAATGGAATTAATATTCCAAGTACATAATGATGTATGTAATTGGAATTCCTCATATAATTCCACCAAAACTGGCAAAGGAATGAAAAGTAGTTGAAAATGAATTATTCATGTTTTAAAACCAGATTTTAGTTCCTTAATTATTTTTAAATTCCTTTTCTATGAAAACATTCTCAAACTGATTTCCTGTCCAAAAATGCAAGACTACATCCAACCGATTTTGGACTACACCTAAATTTTTTTTCTTGGAAAGGAACTTTTAAGTTCTTGATTATTTCATTTTTTCATACAATCAGTGACAAAATTAAGCGGACACTCGTAAAAAATTCAATTCAACAAAACAAATTCATGTTTTTTCTAAATTGAGAGTAACAATTTGTATATTTCTTAAGTTTAAACAGTATATAAAAGTTAAGAAATAGAATTACTTTCATTTTATAAAAAAAATTAATCTGTTGCATCATATTTTTTGGAAGTGTTCTCTCAATTTTGTCACCGAAGTTATAAGTTTTAGACATAAATCAAATAACGAAACCATAAATAAAATACTAAACAGTAATGTGAATAAGTAGGTAACAAAAAAGACAGGGTCTGCTCAAATCTAAAGTAATAAAGGATCTAAGGTGTTACACAAAATGTTTTCGTTCAAGAAGCAAAACAAAACTATATTGAGATTTATTGCAAAACCGGTTAAATGTAATCCATGTGGGAATATTCGATGTATCAAATGAAATGTTGTTTCATAGAGATAACAAACCATGGAGAAAAAGTGTAAATGTTGAAATTTGGCAGAAAAATTTTTAAAATCAAAAAAACAAACCGTGCCACTGTTCTTAATAAGGGGTGGTAGGGAGAAGGAAGGGGTTCAGGAGTGATATTGATATTTAATATAAAGGACGTGTTGTCTGAAATTATTTGGTATTTTAACTTTTGGCTTCGGGTGCATAATGAAACATTTATGAGCCAATAAGTGGAATCAGTAACCTAAAAACACCAAATTATAAAAGACAACGTCGAGTTTTTTTTATTAAAAAATTAAAAAAATTTTATAGCAAAATTAAGGAGTAAAAATATGTCGAAAATCGCATGTCTAAGTTTGAGGTGGCGCAATTCCCACAATTTCTGACTTACAAGTTTTTTTTCGAACGCCACGTACCTGTAAAAATTTATAAAGAATGAAATAAAATTTAAATTTTTGATTTCAGGCTATACTGAGAAGAGCCGAATAAAGTGGTGTCCCGGCCGCAGCGCCATCTGCACGTAGGCATTAAATATTTATTGTTTAAAAAAATTATTTTTGTAAAATATAGTGCCGAAACATTGCAATAAAAAAATTGGGTTAAGCGGACTTTTCATTACGCAGCAACAATTCCCAAAAAATTATCTTTTTTTTTGGTTGCTACTTTAGGTTGCCACCTTAAGTTCATCAACCTATACTACTACTACTACTACTGGAGAGGAATTACAATTATTTACTCATCAAATAAGATGAAGTAGAAAATATTCAATAAAATAAAAAGACTAAGATTTTAATGTATGGTGAATACTCAACTGATTTCTTGAGAGATTAATAACGTCAAAGTGTCAATTAAATAAACGATAATACGTCCGGCTAAGCGAAATTCTCGATAAAAGGAATATTGCTCTCCTGAGAGCTAAGAAATGTATACTTGCTCACTAAATTTTTGCAGGAAGAATCTATTATTTGACATCTGGAATTTATTTTTCAGCGCAAATCCGCTAGAACGTTGCCAGACCATTTTGTTCTCTATTGAACATGAAACTTTTTGTTTTTCTATTTAGTATTTATTTTATGAAATTGCCCCCTTAAGGCGCACGAATTGGGTGAAAAAACCGAATTTTTAGCAATGAGCTCATTTGAATCCCTGCACTTTCCCGATTCCGAATATACAACACATGTTATATGTGAGAGATTACTTAAATTCCCGATTTCGACCTTTTAAATATGACGGCGCATCGTCTGCTTGGCTAACAATGTGCCAACGCCGGATCCGCGTTTGTTTTCAAGTTTGAAATATTTTTACGCAAATGTCCAAAAAGTGACTCTAGCTGCAACAAAAGAGACCAGAATAGCTACTAGAAATAGGAAAAGGCAAATAGAAGAGGAAAAAGCAGACGCAGATGCAGGATAAATATCCCTTCTTTAACTTTAAATCAATTTTCCCGTAACTGACATTTTTACAATTTTAGGTATCAATAAAAAATGTTGATACATATTTAAAGTATTATGTAATCTATTTATTATACTAACTAATTTAGTAGTAATTATTATATTGTCCTTGGCATGTTCTTTACAAGAAAAACACGTTTCTTTTAACATTTAAAAATTAACCCTCCTGCAAAAACAACTTTTAGAACAAACTCACAACTCGAAAATAAATCAAAACCTATAGGATACCTACTTCCCGTTTACCTAGAATCATGAATTTTGGTAAGAAGCAAGGTCTCACAGCACTAAGAAAGGAAAAATCCAATCATTAATTTGTATTGTAGTTATATCACATGAAAAAATGTTACGGAACCCTCGGTGCGCGAATCAAACTCGCACTTGTCATGTTTTTTTATCTTGTTTGAGGTGAAGTAAAAAATTGGAGCAGTTCTGTTGATTAGAAATGGAGATCCCTCTCTCTCCAGTTCCCGTAACCTCTTATGGAGCATGGAGCGGGAGAAGAACTTCATCCGATTCGAGACAATGGTTGCAAGTGGACTAACATTTTAAATTGGATTCTGAACCATTGACATTTTCTCTGTAACCCCCGTGACATTTTATCGTAATCTGTTGTCAGCAGCAAACAACCATGGGTCGCCGTCAGTGAGATTCGAACCAGGGACCTCCGGATTGGCAGGCCGACGCATTAGCACTGACTCCACCAACGACTTAGAAACGGAAATAATGATATGGATATTGCTTTCATTTAGTGTTAAATATTTCTGTTTATAATAAACATATAGAGTTCGTTCTTAGCGGATTTTATTCGCCATGCATTCGTTATTATACCCCCCAAATAACGTATTTCTACTGCTGCGAAAGGTCGAAAGAAAATTAGGTACTCTTATAAGCGTATACAAGACCCGCTCATGTAGATGTTACCTTAGGCGATTTTTTTGCTTTAACGCTCTCATGCGCGAAAATTTCTGCCATTCCACTGGACTAAACGGGATTTTTCCTGCGGAATTGTACCGTGACGGTGTGAAGTCCAAGTCAATTAAGATATTTAACAAGAAAAGACGAATGCATATGAAGTATTTTTCAGAAAAATTCCGCCAAAATGTCGTATGAGTAATGCAGCTACAGAAATTCCGTGATGAAATTTCTGCATTTGGTATTCTATATCTTTTTTATCTGATAGTCGCCTGTTTTCATTTCAGTTTCTCTAACATTTGAATCTAGGTCACCGACTTTGCCAAACCAAACCTAACTAATTTTGAATCAAAATCACCCGAACAGAAAAATTATTTTGCACGTGAAATTCCAACTTTATTTTAAATACATAAAAACAATATTCAGCGTTAACAGCTGAACTTATAATAGAAATTTAAATTTTGGATTATAAGTTTACTTTGTTTGTATTTCGGTTGAAAAAGTCGGTGAGTTTGAAACAAAAACAGTTGAAGATGATTCAAAAAATATTGACTTAGATTCAAATCTTAGTAAAACTGAATTGCTGTTTGGAAAATGTTTTTTAATGTACTAATAATTGAAAAAAAAAATAATGCATCAATTTCCGCTTATCAGCTTTTTAAAGTTATTTCTCGAGCTTATTTATTAAAAAGAAACCAAATGTTAACAATGAAATAGGGTTTATTAGTGGAATCGTTTTGGATTAGGGCTCGGACTGTGATTCGAATAGTTAGTCACTATTCGAATATTCGCATGTCTCGAATAATTCGCGAATACACGAATAATATTCGAATACTCGAATATTATTCGAATACACAAATTATTCGTGGTATTCGAATAGACTTATCCGAATAATAAGTATTCGTGCTATTCGAATATATTGTATTCGAATAATTTGCAATTTTAAAATCATTCAAATTGTATTTTACACTATTCAGATTGAATTTATCGCATCGCTACCGTATCTATTGCAAAAAAGATTATGCGAAGAGATTTTGGATTCGGCCCAGATCCATGGGGGGAGGTTGAAGAGAATATAAATAAAAAAACACAATAAAGGTGTTTGTGTTAAACTTGAAGGGGCTGAATTCATTCTGTAAAAATTTGGTATCTCTTACCCCTTTTCCCCTCTCGAGAAAAATTCTGGACGCGCGCCTGTTTTGCATCTTTATCACTAAGCGACAGACGTTTGGGTGAAATCGTTGATATGAACACGTTTATGTGAAATATGTCGATACACTTACATGAGTGAATTTGATAGCCAAAAATTTTAGATTAACGACGGTATAAGAAATTAAATCTAAGCATAAAATGAAGTAGACCGTTTAGAGGAAACGCACTTTTTTAATCTTAGACAGAACTTTTGTAAACTCAGCGAATTAATTTGGAGACAAAATCAGACAAAAGTAGCATGTAAAGCATTACCCATGGTACAATTTTCTCGATAATAAAAAAAAGAACATGTCAACTTTTCATTTTGCATTTCTAATATGGAGAAAAGATTTTGTTGAAGTCATTAAAAATTCTTTTAACCATCGGGACTGCACTGAAAATTATAATAGTGAAATGAAGGTGTAAAATTCGACAAAATGTGACAAATGAAAAAATAGTCCATCCTCGGAAATTTAGAAAACGCTAACATTTGACCTCTTATTTTGAAACATTCAATTAACTCATCCACGTCAAAAAACAGTACGTAAAAAAATTACTGCAAAGTTTATTTTAGTGTTTTCACTCAGATTTCAAAATATGCAGATACTGTATTTTAAGTATTCAGCAAACTAGCTAACTTAAATTATGCGCCCTAACATTGTATCTGCAGTATTGGCATAAAGCTGTGCACAAATGTAAGATACTGCGTTTTGGCATGGAGCAAGTTTAACTGGTTGCTGTGAATTCCTTTATCTTTGTTTGGTACTTCGTCAGGTTAGCAAAAATGGACCTCACTATTTACTCCAAATAAAGGTGGCAAAAAAGTATTAAGTTATATTGCGTCCTCACCTTCCTCACCGTTACGCTTTGATTACCGCATTATTCGACTCGTGCATTGTAAGCAGTTCATGCACCTTTCATAAAGCTTTCTTGACCCGACAAATCAATAAAGCTGGCATAGAAATTCTGATATTGTACGCATCACAGTGAGTATACCTACAAATATACACATTGGAAACTCCTACCATTCTTTTTTTGATAATATTAACTAATTAAAGTTGTAATTTAATTATTTTTATTGAGCCTCAAGCTTTTTAGTAGGTGTAGATCTTAGACAATTATTTACTTTCAGTGATCCGAGTTTTACGGCAGCCTAGTAAATATCTTGCCAATTGGCGACTCTACATACTTACACAGAAGGTAGCGAATTCGCAAGAATACCATAAGATCAATGAAAGCAACTTCCGAAAAAACTTGATTCATCTTTCAGCTTATTTTAATTAACTAAAAGCTTACGCAATTCATTCATCTTTAGCTATGCCATAATTTTACATATTAATGCAAATGTGTTGTAAAATGAAATTTATTTGGAACGACAGAATATAAAATTAAATTATACTTCCGAACTGAGGTATAATTATGTTCATTTATTCATTTGTCCATAAATATGTTATTGATTCCTGCCCACATAGGATTTGTTTACTCAATGCAGTGTCTCTCCACAGGTATGCACACTTGAATCTTGGATTTCTTGACTGAACATTGACTGAAATGTGATAGTTCACACAAAAGGGAGCGGAGAGCTTTGCGGTTTGAAGCACAAGTTGAAAGCGTGTTTAAGAGCTCCCTAAAAGTAAATTGATACCATGTCATCACATTTTAAATCGCACTTGCTTGATGTGCCTTTAGGTATAGGTCTAAAATGTCACGTCACACGTTACAGCAAGCTGTTTAGTAATAAACTGATAATAAAAACATTGAACATATTTTAAAGTAGAGCGATATTTTAGACTTAATGGAAAAACTATATTTAGCATCAAATAGTAATTTTTTCAAGATACATATCTTATTTTTCAATATTATAAAGTAAAGTGGAAATAATAGTGATGTTTATGGAGAATTGAGGGACGCACTAAGTAGAATACCTGTTTTGGAAACACCGGAGCGGCATCATCTGCTTAAAGTTTATATATATATATATATATATATGTATACTACCCCGTTTCATCAAAGTTGGTCAGTTTTATTTTTTCTTATATAATAAAGTTGAATCGCAAAAATTTATGTTTAAAATAGTATTTAAATATTTATTCTTTTAAATATAATACATTTTTATGATTTTTGATACAATTTCTTAAAAACAATAAGATACAAAACAATAAAAATTAATTTATTACGTAAAACCTAAAAATCGTTATAATGCAGATATTTCAATTATTAACTTCAACGATTTTTACCACTTAGTACCACCTCTTGCTGAAATAACCGATTCTATTTGATTTGACATTGCTTCTAATATATAATAAAAATGTATTGCATTTAAAAGAGATAAACATTTAAATTTCATGTCGATAGAAAATTTTGTGTTTTTACTTCATTTTATACGAAAAAAATTAAAATGACGAAATTAAATGAAACGGGGTAGTATATGCATGCTAAGTTAGGTACTGCAATAATTTGTTGCGAAAATTTCGTCTCGAAAATTTGTTTTGGCTTTGGTACGTTGATGTAGAAAAAATCGTGATATATCCGAAGGAATGGAGTAAAAGTGTTAAGCACATACTTTCGACTTTAATCTGCACGATTTAGCAGTGAAATGAAATAATCAAAGTAAAAAACTAATATGTAAGTCTTGGACTATTTATTTGCTTTTATACACGACTACAGATAACATTATCTTACAGATTAGCAAAATTATTATATACTGCACATAATTAAAATCCATACATAAACGAAAAAACGCAGAAGGAAATAAAGCTGCTATTAATTTAGCCATGCTTTTTCAAATATCAAAATTTTAAAACCTCCCTAGGCATAGTTATGTCAATAAATGAAGAGAACCAAATAGATTTCAACATACAATTAGGTATATATAAGAAAGTCCTTTGATGTAGCATAAAATCTCTTTGATGAAAGTAGCACAATTTACATTCCGACAAAACTCTAAGGTAGTTAAGTCCAGAAGCATGCTTCTTGCGCTATACATATGAGGGCATGCTGTCGCGCCGATTATTTAAGGAGAAATTCTACTGTGAAGAGCAACAAATTTTTCGTATATAATATATTGAAAAATATATATGTAAAAAAAAATTCAAGTCAAATAATTGAAAATTGATCACATTACAGGCAGGTTTTGTATTGGATTATGGCTTTTTTAATACTATATCTAACACGTTGCTCCTCTGTTTTAGAAGATATTTGAAATATTTTTTTCTGATCTTGTCTCACCATTAACTCGAAGACCAATCAACCGATTTTTAATTTTTATCTTTTTAAATCTGTGCAATCGCAGCGGATAAGTCTGTCCGTAGCCGATCTTCAACGGGAAAGCTACGATATCTCGAAGGACAAAATCTTAGTTTATATAATCCTATGTGTGGTTTTGTTTACCTTTGTTTGATTTTACATATTGTAAAATGCTCATACTGCAACGTTATTTGCTTACTGCACCACAGAAATTCAGTACTTACTATTACTAGATGAGAAGCGATCAGTTGCGGATCGATTAAAGCAGTTTGTATGTATTAGAGGCAACACTTGCCGAAATGCTGGTAAACACAGATAACGAGCTATTTAGAATGACAAATTCAGTGTTCAGGAGTTAATTTTTCATACCATAGCATCGAGAACGACATGATTGCAAATTTTTAATATTTTTTGAATAAAAATTGGTATAAAAATATCCTTAATAATTAAATATACCTTTGTAAAAAGTTCGCGAAATCGGCACAAATAGTTGCCAATGCATTTAGCGACATTGAGTAGAAGTTTGTTGATTTTACACCAGTCCAAAAGTGCTTTTAGATCTTGGTCTGCTAAAATAAGGCATCATCCAGCTCTAAAAACGGGAGCGATGTCGTTGCTTTGTGGTACACCGGAAGTCCCATGAATTACACTGGAGATGGAGGCGCCAATTCTTACAAAATGTATGCAATTGTACAGGTAAGATGCAATCCAACTCAATAAAAAGGAATGGAAAGCAATAATCGAGAGCTTATGAAGAAGAAAAGAAATACTGTCCTTAACTAAAGTTTTTGAGAAGTCCGTGTAAATAGCATCGACCTATAATCAACTAGTTAATGCAGTAATTTGAAAATTCTGGCAAATTAGTGATATCTAACTGATAGAAAGCTATGTTTTGAGAAACAATAAGTTCCTTAATTATAAAGTTAAATTTATTATAAAGAAGGGAATCGAACAACTTTGGAATCATTTTCATGATTGTTACTCCGCCATAATTAGTTATGCGGTGATATAATTTTCAATCATTCAGATAAGTATAGTACTAGTTCGCAGCGATTAATATATATGTTAGAGGTCCTAACAGTATTGATGCACAATTTTTTAATAGCAATAGCCATAAAACATCGGCATGCTGTGTAATTTTAGGATAATTAATGCCTCATCATTATCAAATGACAAGTATCCCAGGTCTAGAACATTCGACCCAAGAAGAGAAGAAGAAAAAGAGTCCAAGTCCACCATGTCATCACTATAAACTCAAAATAATCAGCAAACAGATTATAAGTCGAAAATATATCACAAGACTTAAGGTTATCACTTTTCATTACAGTTGGAAAGCCGTAGGATTTACTCCAGGTGCTTTTAAAGGGCCATAAAGCTTCACCATCAGACTTTATATTACATTCGACTGAACACATACACCCCGCGCAACAAAAAGAGCCGCACGTGGTTTACTTTTTCATATCTTCCCGGCTCAATTCGTACTAAATAGTCTCCAAGATGTCCAAATTGCTTTTAACGGTTGTTGATGTGCAATAGCACTCTTCTGCTAAAAATATTCACTATGTACAGTTGCATACATGCATAGGGTTCGAGA
Organism: Leptarthrus brevirostris; assembly: GCA_964036015.1. NCBI lineage: Eukaryota > Metazoa > Arthropoda > Insecta > Diptera > Asilidae > Leptarthrus > Leptarthrus brevirostris. The sequence goes on along the minus strand of OZ038372.1, from coordinate 113,225,822 downwards.
CGTTATTAAGGCAAAGGGCGGTACTACAAAGTACTAATTTTTTTTAAACTCAATTTTAAAACTTTTAACTTTTGAAAATACATTTTTAAGTTTAATAAAAAAAATAGTTTTTAAAAAAAAGTTGAACCGACTTCACAAAAAGCGCTAAAAAGCATAAAATAATTTTTAATTTTATATCTATTACGACATTTTGAAGTCGGTGCAAATCAAAAAAACCAAACAACTACAACAAAAGTATTTAATCGTCCTTTCTTATGATCCCGTAAGCTGAAACGTTCAATTGTGGTTATGTAGTTGTTTTATTTGTTTAATTTGCACCGACTTCAAAATGTCGTAATAGATATAAAATTAAAAATTATTTTATGCTTTTTAGCGCTTTTTGTGAAGTCGGTTCAACTTTTTTTTAAAAACTATTTTATTTTTCACTTTTTAGTGTCTTCTACTCTATATAACGAAGAAAGAACCATCCAAATCGGTCCACGCGTTAAAAGTTAATTTTAACCCCCTACCTCACCTCCATTCCACTACAAATTTTTTCTCATGGTATCAATCAAGGAACATACTCTACCGAACATAAAAGGAATCATCGAAATCGGTCCACGCGTTACGAAGTTACTACCCCTCCCCCTCCCCCACCACCACCAAATTATTCTCCTATTAGCAATGGGGGATCACACTCTATACAACAGCAAAAGAACCATCTAAATCGAACCACGCGTTACAAAGTTAGGTTCCACCCCCCTTCTCCCACCTCCATCCCAGCAACATTTGTTTTCTTGTAGTATCAACCAAGGATCGTATTCTACCCAATAGAAAAGGAATTATCCAAATCGGACCACGCGTTACGAAGTTACACTACCCCTCCCCCCCACCCATACCTTTCACCATAGGACCAAATTATTCTGCTATTAGCAATGGGGGATCATACTCTATACAACAGAAGAAGAACCATCGAAATCGGACCACGCGTTACAAAGTTAGGTTCCACCTCCACCCCCCCCATCCCCCAAAATTTTTTTCACCTGGTATCAACCACGGAACATACTCTACCCAACAGAAAAAGAATTATCCAAATCGGACCACGCGTTACGAAGTTAGACTACCCCTCCCCCCCACCCACACCTTTCACCATAGGACCAAATTATTCTGCTATTAGCAATGGGGGATCATACTCTGTACAACAAAAAAAGAATCATCCAAATCGGACCACGCGTTACAAAGTTAGGTTTCACCCCCACCCCCCACCTCCGTCCTACCAAAAATTTTCTTGACATGGTACCAATCGGTGAACATACTCTACCCAACAAAAAAAGAATCATCAAAATCGGTTGACGCGTTACGAAGTTATGCCCGGTCAGACATAAAAAAAAAAAAAATAAAATAAAAAAATAAAAAAAATACGCGTCGAACTTAGAACCTCTTTGTTTTTGGGAAGTCGGTTAAAAAAGCGACACGGCAAAATAATGTGCTCATTATGGGCTAATTTTATGCCCGAATAAAAAATTTTGTGCTCGATAATTAACGCGGCAAATTACAGTTGTAATTTCCAGTGCCAGCTATCGGCAAGCTAGCACTGCCTCTCCCTGGCAGGGTTATACTTGGCCTTGGATAAAAAATTACAGCGTTAAAATTAAGTGCTATTTATGTGCTTTAAAATAGCCGGGACCAATTTTCGAAAAAATCATCCCTTGCATAAAAAACAACCCCTATAAGAAATTGATCATTCTATGTCCGCGGGCAAGTGAGCTTTTAAGCTTTTATTAATTCGTATTAATAATGGCTCTAATTCGCTCTAATAATGGCTCCATGGGAAGTGTGAAGATAGCCCGGACGGAGCATTGTGTTTAAACTTGTAATTCTGATTTTAAAAAATATGCAGGAGGGTTTGGTACCAAAATGAGAAGTCATTCAACAGCTGATATGGATTATAAAAAAAAAAAATTATGTCAAAAAAAGGTTTTTTTTATAACTTTTTTTCAACGGGTGGGTAAACAATTTTAGGAGGTTGGGTCAACGTGGTCAAACGATGGTCAATCGATGTAGCTAGCGATTTTCGAATTTCATAAAATTTAAAAAAAGTGTGAAGTTAGCCCCGATTTTTGTTTTTTGAATAACTCGTTTTCAAACTAATTGGTAACATGGTAATTTCCTGGTCAAACGAATGAGCTATTAAAATCGAATTTTCGTTCGATTCGGGGGCTAACTTCACAGACCTGGCTAACAAAGGGTATTCAACAAAATACTAGAAAATAAAAAAAATATGTCTCTTTAGTTATTACGAAAGCAATTGATTGGCTGGATGTGTTTAATCGTGAGCTAACATTTTCTCATAGTTTTAAGAATTGTTTTGTTTTATTTGTTTTATTATTGAAATGTTTTAAATGTTTATGTATTTATGATTTATTCAAATAGAGTTAAATTTGTAAGCGACAAAAAGGAACAAAGACAAAAAAAAGTGAAAATTGCAATATTTTAGAATAAAATGCATTTTAATTATTTTATGGCCCTTCTGGCGACAGGAATATAATGATGTATTTGTCTTTACCTCCAACAGATTAGGAAAAGGGATCGGCATATTAGTTAATGGCACTTTTTAGGTAATAAAGTATTTGAAGAATACAGATGTTGGATTAGTGTAGTGAGTTTTAGAAAAAGGGATGGTACAGGCATTATGTTTGAAGTATCGGACGAATAAAGTCGCTAAAACAGAAACGTGTCGTATTATTATTGAAAACGCTTATATATCTAAAATATGTTTTCCCAAATTTAACTTTTTAAATAAGATAGGAAAGTCTATCAGACATAAATAAATTGTAAAAAAATATTATTTTCTATTTTATTTCAACGTCTGACTTGATTTCTTTTTAAATTTTTAGGGCAGCATATTTCCAACTTTACTGAGCATATTTTGGTTTTCCTATCGATGAAGTTATTTTTTAAATATATAGGTATGTATTTAATACTTCGAAAAAATTCGATTTTTGTTACAAAAAACTTTGTCGTGGGAACCGGAAATTCAAGTTCTAGGGAGATTTTATTATATAAATTTCGCATTTATCGGATTGAAATTACACTTTACCTTATTGTAGGTAAATTAAGTTAATTAAAATAGCATAAATTACATTTGCGAAAGTATATCTATGTATATTCTGATAAGCTTAAGCTCATCAAGCTGCAAACAAAAATTAAAGATTTGTTAATCAATACTTTCTACTAAATTCTTATTATGCGAAAGTTATTTATTTCCTTTGTCTGCTTTAAAAGGAATTATTGATAATGACTAACAGCGCTAAAAGACAATCGAATAAGAATTTTTAATCTCTGAATCACTCAAACAAGTTCTTTTTAACATTTTTAGTGACTCATTGCCATGCCGCATCGAGATGATTAATCCAACGGGAAATGCCAAAAGAAACCAGGTAATTTTAAAGCGGCTCTAACTGACCGAAATCCCTTAGATGCAATGCCTTTTGAAACAATTTCGTGTGCCAGATATTTCCAGACAGTGTTACTGATACCAACATAATATACAAATTTCCCAGCTTAAGTATACAAATTTAGTGCATTACACAATAGACTGAATGCCATTATGTTGCATGGGAAAGTTGCATACTAAATGTACATGGATTAATGTGTATGACATTATTCGAGCCATGTCACGGCAATTAAGCTGCAATTCATTCATTCATTTTTTCTTCAGCACAAAGAAGAGAAACAGCACAGCTGAAGAATTAACTTCGACGGCTCCAAAGAGTAACCTCGATACTCACATTAGATTGAAGTGGTCGTGGGTTATTATTCCGTAAGTAGATTTCCATAATATCAAGATACGCTGGTTGTTGTTTAAAATTTATGAGAATCGTAATTAAAAATTGATTTTATCCTTCACGCGCCGGGTATGGACTTGTTTGTTTATTAATAGCTTTTCATTAATTAAATAAACCTAATAATAACTTGCAAATTCCATAAAAACGATTACAAATGAGTAAAATAGCGGAAAAAAGAAATTTTACATTTTTCACTCTTTCTAATTGAATCTTTTACTTAATTAGTGATTGTTATCACAAAAAAATAACAAACTTCAGGGAGAAAAGTATGTCTTTAACTTTTGGAGATAGTTTTACTTTGAGTAGTTCAATCTGAAATCCTTGTAATGAGTTGACCTCAACTTATAACTATGGATGGATAGACGTCAAAATTACTTGCTACAAAGTGAAACAATTTTGTATTTTATTATATTTTTTTATTTGTTGTATTTTCTTTCCTATAAGCGCATCGGATTGAACTCTAAAAGGTAATTCGAGGACAGTTCATTGGGTTATTTCGGACCTAGCAGCATGAAGACTCTGGTAAGTTACTTTTATAAAATGCGATTCTTTTTCTTTAACAATAATCACTATCTTATACTTAGTGTAAGGCACTACAATATTTCTTATATTCATAATTTGGCATATAGGAGCTCCTGCCGATCTATGTTATTTTCGATTAATAGTCCGAGAGCTGGCAACGTTTTTACCATATGATTTCAGTAAGGGTCATTGTGATATATCCCCACACTTGTTGAGTAATAAATAGAAAGCGTGGGGTCTGGCTGCGCGACTATTGTCTGCACAAGTAAAAAATGCATCTTTACTTATCTATGAATGCCGTAAATAAGGAATGTCAGTACCTGACATTTTCGTCAATTGGACACATTGAATACAATATTTTATATAACTAGTAAGAGGATTTTTCAAGGTGTGCATGATTGTATCAGAATAATCATTACATATTTACTAAAAAGGATTTTAGATAGTAAAGGTTTATGACAGGATATAAGGATTAAAGCAAAATTTAGAAAGCTACAACTTTATTTATGTACAAATGCTATACATAAAAAATGAGTAGGTATCTCACGTTTCTATCAATTGTTCACTTTTAGTTTAATATTTTATCTTAATTTCAATCATTTTGTCTATCTATACAATATTACCTTTGTATAAGCAAGTTCATTTACCTGTTTCTCGCTTTATGTGTTGTTAGTTTTTAGCTTTTACTCTTTAAAAAATAATTTATTAAAAATAGAAAATTTTTAACTAGTTACTTGCAGTAAGTACAGCACCAATTTAAACTAAAATAAACTTATAACTAATTGAAAATTGATAAGAACTCACATTGAGCAATAATTATTTGTACTGCTTTGCTTTGAGGAATATTCTTATTATCTCCGAGGTTTATACCGGTCTGGCATTTGTTTAACAATGGAATTTTCGTCTGGCAAATTAATTATAATTCATATGGTAGTCAAAGAATAACATACTTAAATTTCAGCTTTACTTAAGTAACTTAAAAATAATTTTTTTTATTAATCAATTAGAGTGTAGCAAGGTGTTAACAACAATGAAACCGTCTGGCAATAACGAATAAATCTTACTAGTAGTTTCATAGACACAATGCCATTAAAAAAAGTATAATATTCTTATGTATTAATTGCATTTTTTACTTGTGCAGACAATAGTCGCGGTGGGAAACGCAGCGTATTTGGCTAGCCAGACCCCACGCTTACTATTTATGGCTCAACAAGGGAGGGGATATATCAAAATGAGCCTTACTGAAGTAACGTGTTTTTAGCCGTTGTTAGCTCTTAGACTATAAATTCTTGATCTCGATTTGAAAAGATTTCAAATTTTCGACAGCAACTACGACTAGTTCAACATTCAAAAAAATAAATATATTTTTACTTTAAGATAAGAATTGCGATGGCTGTATTACACGCGCATTAGGTTAGGGGTGGCGGCCATCAGACCTACAGGAGATCAGCCTCACATAGACCTATAAATGGTCCGTTGTGTTTACACGCGCATTGGATGGAGTTTTGCTGCGCGCCCGAGATCAACCACAGCTTGGAAAGCCGCCATTTTGTTTTCTTAATAATAATAATAATGTATTTATGAAATTGAATTTGTAACAAACATCTTTGCCAGAAATTAGCCCGATATCTCTCGTAGTTTTGTTTACATTGTAAGAAACATAGATTTTTTTTTTAATTTAGTGTACATTTCTTTGGGTTGACTTTTTACTGTATGCAAGGATGGGTTCGAAATTTCTTTTTCATCAATATTTTTATTTCTGTGTTTGTGTCATGGATTTACGTCTTCGAAATTTCTTTTTCATCAATATTTTTATTTCTGTGTTTGTGTCATGGATTTACGTCTTTATAGCAATTTCCATTGCAACAGGCAATTTCCAGGCAACACTAATTCAAGTGCAATGTCGCAAGTTGAGGTTCTTAATTGTTGATCTTGTTTTTCCCCCTTGTCCAATCATCATGTTACGCTACGTATGTAAAGTGACTTATCAAAAGGGTACATTTTTTCTATTAGATTATCTTTTTTGGAGTTTACTCCTTAAGAATCGTTTCATATATAGCGCACGGTATGAAAAATAGATGGGTAATTAAATCAAGCGTTAACAAAAAGTGAAGCCGTTATGGTTTTCCTCTGCGCAACACACTCGCGCATCTCATAGCGCTCTCCGTTCCTCAGCGCCAAGTACACATTTACCTTTCTCTTTCCACTGTTTCTATAATTTGACTATAGTATTTAGTATACATGTACAATATCAAACGTCAATTTATTGAGTTTTAAAGATTTAAAGTTTGATTTTTATTTGTACATGTTAATATTTATATTTATATATATAGTGAAGTGTAAGATATGGAAGAAATCCATTCAAGTGATGATAAAAAAAAATCCGATGAACACGTGGATGGGGTTACTAGGTAGGTGATATAATTCATGTTTACATATGATACAGGGTTGTAATCGTAACTTTATTTTATTTATTATGATGATTTTACAGCTTTCTCATATGTATAATATACCCACGTAAATTGCGATTACAATCCTGATATGATTCAGATTGTACACACAAAAATCTGTACCTTTTATGTAGTGTATAGAAGGGGACAAAACTATTTGTACACTAAAGGGAATAAATATGTTATGCTTAAACGCCAATTAATATATGTTGCATAACACAATATAGTACATACGGGGAGGCGTCAGCATCTATCGTAATGTTGGCGATTTGCAACATGACTTTACTCTCTGTGATGATGCTTACTTGAGAAGAAATTCCCACCACGTTAGTCAAACCAAATCTGATCTTGGGGACATATGCGCCGCAAGATGCACTAACGGTAAACAAATTGTTATGGTCACAGTTTTCAGTCAATCAGAAAGTTAAAGATATAATAGATTTTCTCCGCGAGGCATTATTAGCATATACAGAAGGAGGTTCAAAACAGTTGAAGAAACGTTATAATGAACTTCCGCTTATACTTGGCGGCGATTTCAATATTTCCGTCGATATAGATAACGGATTGCAGCTAGTAAAATTTTTGAAAAAAGAACTTAATTTAAATCTATTTTCTGGTAGATTACTGGGGACAGCTAGACATGGTACAACCATTGATGCGATGTTTTCATGATTCGTAACTCATGTAACTTCTGACGTTCATATATCGTATTTTAGTTTCCACAAACCTATTGTCACAGTATTTAATAATGACGTTACTATTCACAAAATCAATAATTAAATATAAGTTATATATTTTTATGTAATATATTTTATCAGATCAATATAAATAAATATATGGGTTCATTTACTTCCTTACCTATTGTATATATGTATGTATTTTAAGACAATCGTTTTTCAGTAGTAAACTCCAGTCACGCGTCGGAGCTGACACGCAAATTTTTTTTTTTTTAAACGTGGCCATAATAGATTATTTTTATTCAAAAAGCTATGTTTGAAAATAAACACTTGGTTTTGTGTTCATTTTTATAAATGAGCGAGCTATGTCAGCGTCAATGATGTCAGCAATTCTCTATTTGTTGAATTATGTTAGTGTGCAGTTGTCATTATATTGCAATGAAGATACAATCTATGGCACATTAAGGCAAAAAAGAAATGACCCGACCGCACGTTTGGCGGTGAGCTTGTATCTAGAGTAGACTGCGCTTAAACCGCGGATAACAAAGGATAGGCAGAATCAAGAGACAAATTCAAAAATGTCACAAACAATTTATAGTCTACAAATAATAATTCCCGATTAAGCACTTAAAAATAGAAATGCAAACAGCAATCATTATACATTGAACACATTTTCTCAAAACTATATCTTCAATAAAAAGAAATAATCATACATGACCGCGTTTCAAGAAAATATTTCCGTGTTATCGGAAGCAGAAACGAAAACATGCTGTGTCTGGTTCTGTATGTGATTAAAACATTAAACATCTGCTTAGATTGGAAGACTGAAAATAATTGATTCAACTTTATTTAAAGATTTGTTTAACATCTCAGATTGTAAGAGAGCAATTTGGAACAACTGATAAAAAATAACCCCGACAACCTTCTGGGATTACATTGGTTTTGGATTAATTAATGTATTTAGGACACACCTCCAAGCTTTCTGCATAATTCTTTAATTTATTTCCAATAGTTTGAAGTAAAATACTATGATTGTGGGTGCAATTAATTTTGTAGTAATTTTTATGTGCATTTGATATTTTAGGCATGTTTAAAGAATGATCTGTTAAACAGATTTTTTTTTAAATACCACATTATAGTGTGGTAAAAAAGACTGATTGCATAGAGCTTGTTTTTACTAAAATAGTCGGTTCAATGGAACCAGCGCAACCATCTAAGCAAAAGTGAAGTTTAAATATACAGCGTGCTTCCGTTTGAGATGTCAATAGTAAATAAGGGACAGTACTTATCACGGCAAGCAGAAGATTGTATGAGTGATTATTAAATTTTTAATTCGTGAACCCGTTTATTTCGGAATTTTTTTATTGGAACAATCTACTACGAGGGGTGACAAATACCCTTCCAAACAAAGAAACACAGCGTTCCCTACCTGCTTTCAGCTTGGTACAGTATCATTAAAAAATTAAAAAGTCAAAATAAATTTCCAAAAATTGACTTTGCAGTTTTTTTCATAAGTACACTTGTGTTCAGCTTACAAAAGGAAATTCATAAGTAGGCATCGTTTTCCTATAAATAGACTGTAGGATGAAAAACAATTTTTAACTAATTTCTTTTGCAATCATTGTAATAGAATTGAAAAAATCAGAGAAAAGACAATTTAATAAAAAAAACAATAATGACCTTTTGAGTGGTACTTCACCAACATGAACCCCGTAGGGGGGAATCTTGTGTGACCTCGTTTTAAAGTATATTTTGTTATCTTTTATTTGGCACCAATTTAACGTTGTTAGGTTGCTCCAGTGAAAGACGATTTGATATAATCGGCTTTCCGAACCCGAAATATTAGTTCTTAGTTCTTATATCCACATTTGCAAGCCTCAAATTTTGATAGTTCTCAAAGTATCTCTTAATATTTTATCAAGATCCCTTTCTAGCCCTTATGATCCTTTCTGCCCTGCTCGCCTTTCCGCTAGGTTTTAAATAATAGGTCTGTTCCCTAGTGATAAGTAGTGATCACTAAATGGCATTGAAAGCGGGTTAACATTATGTCAAATCAACTTCCTCTCAAGCATTTTTGAATTGTCACTTGACTGGAGTTGTCAGTTGACATACATTCCATTATTTTAGTACAGTTTCACTACACTTTTTATACACTTCTTACACTCAGGGCAGAAAAAAAGTCGTTTGTTTCGACTTGGTGTAAAGTTTACACTTAAAATCGTTTGTTTCGCTGAAGTGGTAGCAATTCAAGTGTACATTTTTACACCTGCTTTTGATCAAGTGTAATTAGTTGTCATTCATTTGTCAATTATGTCAGGACCATTGGAAACGCTTATACTGTTAAAAATGAGAAAGCCGAATTATTATTATATATTATAGAAATAAATAATTAGCCATGAATTATATCCCAAATTTATTTTAACTTTTTTTAATTTATTGTTTTATTAAGAAATGCAAAATTGTCTTCTTCTTTCATAATTTAATTTAATCCGTGTAATTTTTGAAATCAATTTAATTCAGTTATCAAATTAGCTATCAAACACAAAAGTCAAGATGGAATTGCACGTAGCCGTTTGTTTCACTAACTTGAGTGTAGGACAAATTTTCCACTTTTGACGTCACTTGACTTACACCACAATTGCATGTTACACTTAATTTACACTTCCTGTGCAGCGAAGGAAACAGACCTATAGATACTTACACCTTTTAACATTGAGTGTTTGGAAAAGAAACTAATTTCGATTTCGATATCGATTTGAAGCAACTCTGAACTTACGGTTGCGATAGCCCCGAAGCCTACTCAGGAATATTTGGAGCTGTCAAACATGCTTTTCAGTTGTCATTGTCTTTCGTTTTGGGTTTAACTTAGGGCCAGTTTCACAGTTCAAGCTTAAACTCAAGATTATTACTTTTATACCGTTTGCTAGCTTAAACTTAAGCACCTGGAACCGCCACTTCAGCCCGGGTCACAATTGACCGTCGGGTATTTTGTTACATATTTATTAGAAATTTATTGTATTGAAAAATTTTTTTAGCCCCACCCATTATTAGTTATTAACAATGGATCCATCTTCCAATTGAACCTGCACCGGACACGAAACAAATGTCGGGAACTTTTTTTAAACATTAATTAGAAGTTTATTATATACAAACAAAATTTATTAAAGGCATATCCGAATAGTTATTAACAATTTGATGTGACTTCAAATTGAACCTGCACCGGACTCGAAGAAACTTTGCCTTTGCCAAAAGTTACAAATAGTTTGAATTGTCTCTAACCCGGACATAAATGATTTGATCAGAAAGGCAGAAGGAACTTGCTTTATTCTACTATTGTGAACAAGGTTAACACTGAGATCGTAATACTGTATAAAATTTCTAGAGTTTCTTAGATAATGAGAAAAGGAAGGGCAGTCTTTTATTCGTGAATTTTTTTCTTAAATAAAAGTATCAGTGCTGGTCGGACTTTTTTCCCATCTTTAACTGGCTTCGTTGTTCCTCCACAGTCATCATAAAACCACCATGAATTGTCGCAAGTTTTTGCAATTGCGGTATAATGGCCCGTACTGTCTTCTTCTCTGAGATTCATTCTTGACATTTTCTAATCGATGACACCGAATAATCGAATGGAATGCTGCATGTCTCCTTGAATATCGTACAGCATAGGGATATCTCCTAATTTTATATCTACGCATTGGTAATTATGCATGACATCAATAACCACGATGTCATCTGAAAAATTGTTATCACCCGTTAATGAATATGATATAAAGGAGTGATCAATATTTGTTTGATGATGAGATCAGATCCTGCTTACCGAAGAAATAGTCGGTTGTTAATTGTCCTCCGCAAGGATTTTTTCTCTTCATATTTTGACAGATAGAATTCATTTGTGGAGAATAGCAATTAACAAATAGGATTTCTCGAAAATTCTCGTCTATTGGTGAAATTTTATAAGATGACTGTTCGGAAATTAATGGCAAACACCCCTTCTTGCAATAAAAAATTTGGACAAATTCAAACAAATTCGTGAATAGCTTGTCAGTAAGCTCCCCAACGTTTATATTGCAATCAGCACTATGTACACCAAGAGACTGAGCATGCTTCTGAAGTGTATGGTGTGGTAGTAGAGTTTGAGCTCTTAGATGATATGACTTCTGACTCAGGCCGTTCATTTTTCGAACAGTCAACGTTTACGCTTGCCCGTTCTGTCAGGAAAGCGCACGAGAGAGAAGTTTGCTCAAATATTTTTTTTCCTATAAAAGTATGGTAATATCGTGAGAATTATTTAGATCATAACTCTGATCCAACGTGTCATCGAAATCTCGTTTTTCTTTCACATTTTCTTGCCTTGAAGTACCCTTTGAAGACGGATTTTTTATTTCAAGAGCGACCAGAACATCATATTTATTGGCACAGACCATGACCCTCAGAGACGAATCGTGAGCTCAGAGGCTATCGTATTCCATACCGGATTCCCGATGAGCACAACAGCCTGTTTTTTTACGATGTGTGCCTTGTATTTTAGCACAACGTCCAAAAATTGGCCTTGTGTAACTAATAACGGGTGCCCACGCGGCAAATCATCATTCACGACTTCTATTTGAACTTTAACATCCTCTGCTTGAACAACAACACTCTCTTCTTGCACTTGGACAGTGATATTCTTCTTTCCTGAATGAGTTTTATTTTCACTTGAGCTAATTTCACTTGCACGATACTCTTCTTCTTCAGCGGACATGACAAAATTTTTGCGTGCAATGCACAGACAACGAAGAGAATAAAAATGAGAATTTCCGCATTTTTCTGCTTCGATTTCCGAACTTTTGGTCGAAAATTATTTTGTACAACTACCGGTTTTTTCTTGGTCGCGAGAAATAACAATACGCCACGCGCCTCTCCCCTTATCCTTCTGCACGACATAGACGCGACGACACACAGCGCTCTTTTCCCTGCCGCGCGAAACATTTTGTTCGAAGCAACCATATACATACGTCGGTTCGTGCCCCCTCTTCAATTGCGTACGACGAATCTCCGCTTCATTGTATATGTAGGTTTTTCAAAAATTTATAACGTATAACTTTGCAGTGATAACTGAAAAATAACTCAAAATTGGTAATAATAATTTAAATCGTGTTCATGACTGGCGATTTTCGTCAACCTGAATAAATGACACTTGACCCGGGGCAGGTGTAGGCCGTGGAACGCGGAGTCCGAGGGGCCGGGGTTGGGCAGGCAAGGGGGGGGGGGAGTAGAACCTACTCTGAATTATTGTTAATAAATATTTCTTTCGATTTCAAGATATCCTACACCATTTCTTGTAAAATTAACCAGGTCCGGTGCAGGTTCAATTTGAAGTCAAGTTTAAAAAAAGTCTCCGACATTTGTTTCGTGTCCGGTGCAGGTTCAATTGGAATGTGGATCGATTGTTAATAACTAATAATGGGTGGGGGTAAAAAATTTTTTCACCACGGAATAAATTTCTAATAAATATGTAACAAAATACCCGACGGTCAATTTTGACCCGGGCTGAAGTGGCGGTTCTAGGTTACAGGTGCTTGTCATCTAGTTCTCAGCTATGTTTAAACTTTCAAGTTTCCAGATCATCGGTTAGTAAGTTTAATATCGATTGCAGGATTTGTACCGAACAGACAGACAGACAAGAAAACAAGTTAATAAAAACATATTAATAAAATGGAATTTATTCGTCCGGGCTAACTTCTAAAGCGGGGTAAAACGAAACCGTAGGGGACGAAATCTTTTCGCTGTCGAATGAAAATAGGTAAAACGTAACCCCCTCCTGAATTCAACTCGGATTCAGAAATGTAGTGTTTTTTTGCCGATCTGACTTCTAGAGGGGTTACATCTTTTCTCGGTCGAAGCAAAATGGGTAAAACGTTTCAACTCCTTCGATTGTGGTCACTTTGTGTGTGAAGTGAAGTTCGCCGGTAAAATCTTATAAGGATACATTCCTAATGTGTAAAACGTTTTAAACCCCTAAAGATCAATACCTTCGATTTTACTCACTTTGTGAACTTCGTCCAGATTTTGAAAGTATGTCAGTTTTTTGCCCTGTCTTTCGGGGTTGTAAGATTTACCAAAGGCGTTGTAAAATGTTTTTTCGCTTAAGTCTATCGTACTTGAACGCTACCAACCTTTACAAGCTTTCCTTCGTCATATTACAGCGAATTATGGTATTTTTGGAAAAACTTTGTTATTAAATAATTTTATTTTGGGAGGGGGGTAAAAGGAAATGAATTGTGGGAAAAACATGGACTAACGAAGGCCTTTTGACCCCCAGCCCGGAAAATTTTCCGGGCTTGTGAAGTTGGTCCGGAAATTTTGTTTTTCGAATAAAAAAAAATTGAGAGTGGGTAAAAGGAAACCAATTACGGGTAAAATGTGGTCTAACGTATACTTTTTTGATAAGAACTTAACGCTAACATTGTTCTCCAGTTCCTTAATAATATCCACTTTTTCTTTCATGCTCAAATTTTTTCTACCTTTAGCACTACTAACTGACGATATGGTTTTAAAAAAACACTTGCGCACTTGCACTGATTTCAGTAAATACGGTAAATAAATAACTCAACAGAACACTTTGCTCCAAGCCAACAAACCCCATAACTTTGCTATAAAAAATTCATTCCGGATATTAGAGTGAGCATTTTAAAAAAAATTTCCGGTCATTGGTGGTTGCCAGTTATTGGAGTTCCGGATAAAAGAGGTTTGACTGTACTAATTTTTAATTAATATGATTGAAGAATAGTTTTATTTTAAGACTAAAATAAAGACAGAAATTTTGTTTATTGTATTTATATTTGTAATTCATTTAAGTGTCCGGGGCTACCCGACTTTCCCTTATACATTTTTTGAAAACACCTGTTACGGTAAATTTACTTCAAAGAGCAAAGTTATTAATTGTTTCTTTCATAAATGGTTACAAATAATTACGTGTAAGAATTGTTTTTTAATTTTTAATTCACCAACCACATGCCGTTGAAACTGAGCATCTTAGTGATTTTGTGTTGAAAGCAAACGAACAAAAATCTAATTAAATTGTTTTCTTTAGGTAATTCTAAAATAAAAGCGTTTGCGCAACTTTACTGAACGTTAATGATTCTCTTAAGTGTAAAACTAAATTTCTTTATGTTCCAATTCGAGTGGAAAAAATTGCCTTTTATTGACTTTGATAATTTAACTGAAACTAACATGGTCAATCAAGGATGAAAAAGGTGGAAAGGTTTGAACGCTGCTTTAAACAGAATGTAGTCATTAAAATAGTTACAAAGTGAACACACACGTGAATGATATTTTGTCAAACTAACCTTTGAAGCAATATCGGGTTAAATTCACCTTTTTAATTTATATTTGGTTCAAATATTTCTACTGAATAACATAATTTATTTCTAATTGTTAAATGAGTACAGTATTGAAATTAAGTACACTTAAGGGGGGAACTCCCTGTAACAGCCCGAAAAAAAGCTGATTTTCGCGATTTTTTTTGTATATATACATAACTATCAACAAATTTTGAACTATTGGGTTTGTTAAATAATAGTTTCAAGTACTTAACAAAAATTTTATTGATTTTTTTTTTAAACAAAATGGCGTCGATATACCCAGTTGTTTGGAACGCCTGAAAATCTTGATACCCAATTGGCGAGCAGTCTAGAGGCCACTAAACAAATCCTGCAACAATCAGACAAAAAAGTATTGTAATTAAGCAGTATACCTTCTATATGAATTAGTTAAAAACTCTAAATTTTGAAAATTTATAATTAATTCGAAGTTGGGAAAAAAACATGCGATTTTACGATAAAAATTACGAGCTAACTACTTAGCTTACTAATTTTTTTTATGTTCTACAAGTCAAAATTAAGAACCTTGATATTCATATTCAAGGTAATATTATTTTATATTCCCACACCAAATTTCGGACTCCTAGGTCAAATAGTTTTTGAGATATCCTGCACGCCAATTTAGAAAACGTGGTTTTGAGAAAAACGCGTTTAAAGTTTTGAAAAGAGCAAAAGTTATGAACAGGTGCGCGCAGTAAAAATAATATAGCTCTGGATCAAAAGAAGATAACGACAAAATTCAAACTATCTCATATTTTTGTAAAGATTTAGGATGATTTTAAGGGGGTCCACCTGTGTAAATGTTTGCAAATTTTTTTTTTACATTTCTCGCATCTCGAAGATGTGACAAATGATGTCCTTAAGCAATTTTCACGGATTCGCCTTAATTAAAGCGTGACAGCGTGATTAAATGTGAGTCCAGAAAACAAAGTTCTGTTGTGTTTCCAAACTTTAGACACGTTTTTTCGAAACCATGTTTTTAAAATTTGTGGGCAGGATTAAAAATAATCTACTCAACAGATCGACTTGAAATTTTAACTGACTCATTTATAGAGATAACTGAAGGTACCCACGTAGAAATTCCATACAATTCATTTTCTGGGGCAGATATGATAAAAAGGGTAACATAGGGTTATTCGAGAGGCTTCAGAATATCGAAAAATGAAAAAAAAATTTTTAAGCCAACACACTAGAAATCCCCCTTAATGAGAAAAAATTATTAGTCCTAAAAGTTGTATGGATAAAGCGACAAATGATAAATTCGTTAGTAAAAAAAAAAATAAACTGTAAGGCTTCGGCTACGGTACAAGCGGTTAGTGGTATTTTTGTAAAGCGGCTACGGTGGATGTGAGCGGAAGAGCGGTGTCGCTAAATTTCTAAGCGGCGACATACGCCGCAAAATTAAGACAATATTTTTCATTGTCGCTCCCGGCATTTGCATTAATAACATCATCTGAAGCGGGTGTAGCCAATGCGCTTGCAACAAAAAACCAATTGAGCGAAATAGAAACGAAAGTACTGTTTTCGGAAGTTCAGATAACGTGTAGTTTGTGGAATGAATTAATAAAATCAATAAAAATATTTCAATTGCACCTTTTTTCATCAACTATGACTTACCTCAGTGTTACAACTAACCGTTCCTCTGGAGTCCCCTTTTGTATCAAATCCAACCCCTTCTTCTCCAAACGATTTTTCACTCTTTAAAGTTTAAACGTTTTAATGGGCATTCTGGTGTGTTTGAAAAATCTGACTTCGTCTTGTCTTAAGCTGCGAAAGAAGTGTTGGTATTCACCACATCTTTGACGAGCTACCTTTTTTTATCCCCAACAAGAATTGCGCCTTTTTTTCTTCAACACTAAATCGCTTCCTCCTTTTTTTTTTGCTTCAACGCGCTTCTATAATTAATAAAAAAAAATTTCGCGAACTATAGATTTTGGCGGAGATGTTCGAGCTTTATATTACAAAATCCGCTTAAATATAAAAGTTCTTAATCCTGCAAGCTTTTTGTACTTTCAGCCACCTTGATTTAGGCAAGATGGTCTTTCACAGGATAGGATATAACATCAGCCGGGCTCAGAAATTGTCGACTGAAGATCTTCCTTCTAAGCCAGCCAAGGTAGGACAAAAGCATGCACAATGTGCATTCTGGTTTCATTGTCCTCTAAACAAAGCCGACACTCCGTCTCATTAAGCAGATCTATCCGGTGTAGATAATATCATAGCCCATAGTGATAGGCTGATAGCAACCTGAGATCCGCCTACTTCAAACGCGGTAGTATCATTGCCTGCATAGGGTCAAACAAGCCCCTTAGACTGGACAAGACTGGGGATATTTCTCCAGTAGGTATAGCAGCTGCTGATTCCTATCCCAATCTTCTATCACAGCTCATGCCGACGACCAGCTGAGGCTGCAATAAGGTTCGCATGGTAACATGTAAAAAGTTTTCGTGGAACAATTTTTTTGATTCCTTTTTTGTTATATACAGGGTGTTTCGGATAAGGTGTGCCAAAATAAGTAGGGTGATAGATCTCACCTATACATACAAAAAATTCCATAGCATAGGTGGAGGCAATCTCATCGTTTGAGAGTTACACGATGATTCGCGAATTCCAAATTTTCATGGTATGCATATCATCACAAGATGGAAACTTTTTAACCACATAACGAACCTGGACTATGCCGACGATTTATGTCTCCTATCCAACAAACAGAGTCATGTAGCCCAAACATCCGTAGTCCTAAGAAGAGAAGGTCGCAGAGCATGGCTTAAGATCGATGCTGCTAAAACTGAACTTATGAGCTTGGACTCCAAGAGACAACATGAAATGTATTTGGAAGAGCAGCATATAGAGCAAGTGGATAAATTTTGCTATCTCGGAAGCATCTTACAGAAGACGGCGGAGCTGAAGCTGATGTACAGGCTCGCATAAATAAGGCTCGAGTTGCATATAATACTCTTGCTGAGATCTGGCGCAATAACAATATTTCCAGACGCACAAAATCCAGATCTTCGAGTCGAACGTAACATCTCTAAAAAGTGACCTGACAAATATCATCTAAGCTACAAGTCTTTGTCAAGCGGTGTCTCCGGTGCAACCTTAACATCTATTCACCGAAGGTCATTACCAACGAAGACCTACGCAGGCTAACAAGCCAAGACGGGATAGAGACCAGTATTCGCAAGCTAACGTCACAATGGATAGGCCACATAAAAGAGCCAAACAACATCGCACAGCAGGCTCTAGATTGGAATGCCCATGGGATTCGAGCTAGACGCCAAATTTTACGACCACACAACACATGGAAAAGATACGACGAGAAGCAAGGTGCCTAGATCTATAAATCGTGGCCACAGTTGAAGGCCTTGGCGCAGAACCGGACCAGGTGGAGAGTCGGTCAAGTAGACACCCTACCAGAGAGATTATTTATAAAAAACAGAGTAGAATAGAAAGTATAGAAAAAATTTGTTGAATGTAATGTATAAAAATTGCATTTAATAATGAGATTAACCACTGTCGGGAACGTACACATGACAGGCTGAGAGTAAGACTGACCTATCTACAAGGTCCGGACAAAAGTGGCTTAGAAAAGGTTCCGCGCAAAAACGAACCGCGTGAATCAGAGAAAAAGTCCGAGCAAAACGACTTAACTGCACTAACTTTGTATAACTTTTTGTAGTTAAATAGTTTTTGCCCGGAGTTTTTCTCTGATTGGTTTTTGCTCGGAAATTTTTTTAAAATAAAATTTAAAAAAAATTCCAACTTTGATTTTAAAAAAACTTACGATTGCGGACCAACAAATTGAGGGATGGGTTAACGTTTTCGAAAACTGGTCAAAGCTGGGAAAAAGTCTGATAAGTCAATTTCGCTCTAATGATAAATAAATATATAAGAAATATTTTGCGTCATTTGTAAAATTTAGTAGCGATGCTTCACGGTAAAGCACTCAACGAAAAGGAAAAGGAAGGCTATAGATGCCTTTTGGCGCGAATGTGTAGCCAATAGGGCGATAGCGCGGAATATCGCAATATCAAACCACGTCACCTTCAATTATCTTAAAAATCAAACAGGGGCGCAGAAAATTGTTATGCCAGCGAGATTTGAGAAAAATTGGTCGACTGACGTAATATTCGACTATTTCCGTTAGGCGGATCATGCAGGAAGTGAATAGTCTACCGTAAGATTCCACTATGTGAGACCTAAACATATGGACAGTAACTGGAACCAGGTAAGAAAAAACATTATTAATGTGAATCAAGCTCTAGTTGCGGCTTTTCACATTTGAGATGATATTTTCCGAGGAGAAAAAATTCAATCTGGATGGTCCAGATGGTCTGAATGGCTATTGGAGGGATCCCCGCTTAAAACCGCGGTAATTTTACAAGTACAATTTCGGTTCGCTTATGGTGGGGCACGTTCGGCAGATTCAGTTCAGTTCATTTAATTTTTCTAACAGCCCGAATATACAGTACGGTCTACCAAACTGTTCGAGAAACGCAGTCAATGCCCATTTCTTCAGGCTTACCCGGATGATTATTAATCGAAATTATAAGAATGTTAATGTTATATTTAACAGTGAGGGCTTCAAGAGATTGGATCCACAAGGGAATATAGAGAAAAATATATCTAATCATCTTCGTAGTAGTTTGGAAATTATAAAAATTTAAATTAATAAGAAACTTTTTCACTGCACACAAACATAAAATGGCTTAGGATTGTTGCTTAACCCTTTAGGTACCAGCGTCACATATTTCTGACGACCCGATTCTCTTATCTTAACCCCCAGTCACAAATATGTGACTGGTGTTATTATCAGTTTATGATAAGGATTTGTTTGGATTATTTATCTATAGCCTAGTGTCCCTTGTGTGTCGGTTTTGTAAAATTCCTACTTTCACTTACTAAAAACGTTATAAATCTATGCCATAAAAATTAATGACAATTGGTATCATTTTTAAAAAGTATCGGTTGAACTGCGGTGGCGAATTTTCTCCTAAGGCCGTGGTAGCGAAAGTGTTAAAAGCAGCCTTAACGTTTCTAAGAAAATCTCATCTCTTTAAAACATTGCCCGAGTACGCAAGTTCAAATACCCGGCTAACTGCGTAGTTTTTCATTCAATACTTAACTGCCCAGATTCGGGTAGCCTATTAACCGGTACAAATCAGTATCTGTTGCATTGTCTAACTTCCACTTACCTTTAGTTCCTTTCAGACTGGGACCGGTTGGTTGGCTAATTACAGATGAAGAACCTCCCAAGGACGTAATATCTTCCCTTGAGTTCATGATTATATTTGCAGGTGAAGATTTCTTGATAGAACCATTTACACTGGTATTTGAGGAAGTTTCAGATCTATTGGACGTTGAAACATTATTATTATTATTTCCGGGGCTGCTTCCATTCACTGCAGCTGATGAGGTCGGTGTCTCATTAGATGAGGAATTTGTTGTCGAGCAACTTTTGCCTTCGTTTTCTACAGCCATTTTCTCACAAATAAACCGGTTCCCTTCTTGTATATTTAGTAAGGCACATTAATTAAAAAAATTATTTAAAAACTTCTTAACATTCACAACTTTATGAATCACTCATTCTTCACAACATCTCCGATATGTTCGCGAAGGCACTGAAATTGGCTGAAAAACCTCTTAGCGGTACTCAACAATTTTACTTTCTCAGACACTATCTTAATTCACTTCGCGAATTATTCTTGAATCTGTTGAACCCTGATTAACCGAGACCAAGAGAGGTTCTCAGAAGCATAATAGTTATGATATGTATATCTACCAACAGATCTGCATTTTTTATTAGGTTGCACCAAGCATTTTAATGCCATCACTATTACTCCCTCATAAGCCAGACAAATTGAAAGAAATTCTCACAGGTTGCGAAGAAAGGTGTGCAAGATACCCAGCAAAATCAACTCTCCGGTAGTATTCAAGACTGAAGATCTACTTCAGTTGTTTGCTGTTAGGTAATCAGCTTTCTTACCAAAGCAGGATTCAATCACCTTTCCACCTGTTGTTTTACACTGTATTTGAAGAATTTCGCACAGACACAGAATCACTCACGTAGCATTACTGCAACTTCACTCGCCACAATTCATCTTATTAAAATAGGTATAACCGCACATTTTAATTATTTGATATTACTTTCGGATTTCGTATTGTTTATTAATACCTTCTTCGTCCGTTTATAAGAGTCGAGAGTAAACTTACGACTGATGAGCAATCCAAAACTTGATCTCAGCAGACTCTTGGCAGCAGCTAATGAAAGTCATTAGAGGTAGTTGTACTGCTGAACTAAATATAACGCCATCGTAACACGAAAACTGAATGCTTTGATGTCAAGAAAACAGACTTTATTTACACTAGAGTGCTTTCCCTTTAATAGGAAACTAGAAAAGCTAATAAGGCACACAAGTTGTGAAAGAAAACTTGTTAAATTTTTAATTTGACATTTAGGATGCAAAAAGACAGGGACGGACAGGGAATAGAAGCGTCAGACAGGTGTATTTTGTAGCAGAGGCTAAATAAAAATGGACATTTGAACCACATTATCGACAGTTTTGACATTAGGTCTATTCGTTGACGCCACTCCGAGTCAAAAAGAGTCATTTAGAGCCATTTTGTACTCTACTTGTGTTATTTGAGAAAAGAGTAGCAATCTTCTTTCCCTTTTTGTGTTCTTTGAGAACAGAGTGATACTCCTTTCCACTCCTTTAGTGTTATTTGAAAAAAGAGTGGCAATCTAGATTACTTTAGAGCGAACTTTTCTGCTCCTGCTTTAAAAAAATAATTTATTGTAATGTTTATTTAATTTTTTAAAATAAAAGTGTCTCAAGATAAGCTCCGAACGTGGTTGCGCCGAAGGCCGAAGCCAGTATCTTATATTTATGAGTCAACCAGAAATCTTGTCACTTCCGCACGATAAAATCGAATATTGGGCTACCTGCAGTGATAAAAATCCTATCAGTATTGTTTTTAGGTCAATTGTTTGTAATATGGTTGCCATTCCTTACGTATTTAGTGAAATAGGAGAGATATTTCATAACGTAAGTACATTTGTATTTTAAATGATTCTAATTTTCTTATCTACATATTTGTAGACACCGTATCACACAATTTTTTTGGAAATATTATTGTTGTTCGTGTTTTGGTTAGTACTTTATAAAAGAAATTCGAATGGAAAGAAAAAGTATTTAACTACTGAAGAAGCATATATCATTGAGCACCTGAACCCTTAGAACATAAAGCTAGCTTTATGTTCTAAGACCTGAACCACTGGTAGCAGAAGTACCTGATGATCACCCTGCCTTAACAACTAGGTTAGTGCTAAGCCGGGCAGGAAAAATAATAAATGTAGATGGATACAATTGCTTAAATTTGGCTACACATAATTACCTTGGACTTTTAGAAGATGAAAAAATTGAAGAGGATGCTATTCAAAGCTTAAAAAAATATGGAGTGGGGTCTTGTGGACCCAGAGGCTTTTATGGAACTGTTGGTATGTTGTTTAGTACATTTTTGCATGGCTTTGTGCTTAAACAAAGAATTACTTTTAGATGGATTTTCTACAATTGCAAGTGCTATTCCAGCATATTCTAAGAGGGTCGATATAATTTTTGTGTAAGTTAAACAATTTATTGTTGTCATATAATACCGATTGTATGAGGAAAAATGTGTTATAAACATAGTAATTAAACACTTAATTTATATAAAATCCCTAGCACATCCAGATGTGAGGAATGTGTTAAAAACAACCTGTGGAGTTGAGGAATTGAGCTATGTCCTCAATCTTTACTCCTGAGATTTTTTTGTAGGTTTTTACAGAAGTATTCTTCCAGTGAATTCTTTCTGATGCTCGCCCAGGCTGGGCTCCTACAGAGAAAATGAAGTACGGTGTCTCTTTCACGGGGGATGTCGTAGCTGCGGTATTTAGTGTTGTGGGGAAGTCCCATTCTGGCTGCATGTGCGAAAAATGAATGAAAAGGAAAAACACTTGTTTTTCTTCCACAATTGGAGTGAGATGGATGTTTCGACCGGAGTGCAAGTGGTCATCATCAGCATGGTGCTTGCACTCCTTACCATGGACATCCATGACGAAAAAGTCAAAAACTCAACTCCTTTAAATACTCAGTTTTAAATCTGAGTACGAATTATATGAAGAGGATTTTTAGTCCATCAATTTCATATAAAACCAAAAATGGTTAAAAATTGTGTGATCAGAAAGTTACCTTTCAGCAGCACTTGGTGGAAGTCATTTGTTCAAAAAATGAATGAAAAGGAAAAACACTTGTTTTTCTTCCACAATTGGAAGAAAAACAATTGTGGAAGAAAAACAAGTGTTTTTCCTTTTCATTCATTTTTTGAACAAATGACTTCCACCAAGTGCTGCTGAAAGGTAACTTTCTGATCACATGTGCGAAGTCTGTTCATTATACTATTGTTGAGAACTTGTTCGTATCAGAGTGCCTGAACTCACAAGCTTCTCCCAACACGAATTTGTCTAGAAATTTAGATGGTCACATTTTTGTTTAATAAAATGTGATTTCTAGCATCGACTTTTTGATTTTAATGAATTTCAGAAAGTTCGTTTCTTCCCTTTTTGTTAACCGACTTCCCAAAAACAAAGAGGTGTTCTAAGTTCGCCGCTTATTTTTTTTTCTGATCGGGCATAATTTTGTGGACTGATTTAGATGATTCTGAATGCATAGAGTATCTATTTGTATTCTGACAAAAAATTGTGTCTTATGGTGAGAGTTGAAGCATGGGCGGCGCCTAGTTTCATAAGGCATACACCGATTTTGATTTGGTTGCACAGAATACGTTTCCTGATTGATAAATGATAACAATTTTGTACCTAGAGTGACTACGATGATTCTTTGACTACGATAATTCTCTCTTGCTGTATAGAGAAAAGTGGCGCACTATGGTCATGTTAAGAATTTTCTAAGGTGAGGATACTAAAAACTGACCGTGACTAATTTTGTAATACGTTGCCGGATTTGGATAATTTGGTTAGTGCACACCTCTGCAACTTTTGAAATTGCTTTGTTCGTACGTGCAGCATTCTTCGAGTCGTATATATGAAGACACTAAAAAGTGAAAAATAAAATAATTTTTTACAAAAAATTTGAATCGACTTCACAAAAAGCGCTAAAAAACATAAAATAATTTTTAATTTTATATCTATTACGACATTTTGAAGTCGGTGCAAATTAAACAAGCAAAACAACTACCCAACCACAATCGAAGATAATATATAACACTACCTGAACCTGTTAGCTCACCGAATCATAAGGAAGGACGATTTAATACTTTTGTTGTAGTTGTTTGGTTTGTTTAATTTGCACCGACTTCATGGTGCCCCATTTCAGCTACATGCGCAACTTCCGTAATGATGAAAACGTTACCCTCAATGGGCCACAAGAAATGTGACTTCAACAATTTAATTGTTTCAGAATATTTTTATTAAAGCGAACAACAATTTATCAGTTTGCCAAGGTTTAATTATATGTAGTCCTATTAATGCAGCTAACATATTGAATATAAATTCGTTTTTTCAGAGACGAACAAGTAAATTTTGCAATTCAAAAAGGATTAGATGATATGAAAGACATGGAAAGACTACTAATTGAACAGCAAAAACATGACAAAAAGGTAAGTAAACCTAATCGCATAAAAAGAAAATTAAAATTAAACCTTAGCAGCTGCAAGTATAGCATTTATACTAAGAGAATTAAAGCTAGAAACTTATTTTAGAATCCCAAGAAAGCAGCAAGAGTGCGGAGATTTCTGGTGGCGGAAGGCATATATATGAATACTGGAGGCTGTCCACTACGGGAATTGGTTGAGTTGAGAAACAAGTACAAATTACGTCTGTTTTTGGATGAAAGTATTTCGTTTGGAACGCTAGGAGAAACTGGTCGAGGATTAACGGAACATTTCGATATTGATGTAAATTATTTTTTGTATTCAAATATATTTTCTATAATTTAACTCAATATTCTAGCGGATTGAAATTGATTTAATACCAGCTGGAATGGAATGGGCTGTAGCATCCATAGGTGGATTCTGCGTTGGATCTTCCTTTATTGTTGAACATCAGAGGCTTTCTGGATTAGGATATTGTTTTTCTGCATCCTTACCACCGCTTTTGGCGCAAGCTGCAATTAGTGCATTGGATCGATTCGAAAGTGATCCAAAAATATTTGCTGAATTAAGAGATTGTTCAAGAAAATTGTATTCGTCATTTAGTCACGCATCTGACATTAAGAGGAGATGAAATTTCTCCTGTAAAACATTTGTATTTGAAAGAGAATTATGAAAATGAATTAGAAAGCGAACTCCTTACCAAAATTGTTAACAAAGTACTTACCATAGATGTATCGTCACAAGTGATATAAATTCTAATGTCCAATCTCTTTTTAGTGCATGAAAAGCGGTCTGGCGGTGGTGGAAGCTCAGTATTTGCATGAAATTGAAAAGCACTGCCCAAGGTGAAGCTTAAGGATAACATCAAATCTATTGCTTAATAATGACGACAATAAAAAAGCATTTGATATCTTAGAACGCATTTCAAATCTTGCTTTAAATTCATATGGAAATTGATTAGGGTTGAAAACTATAAAACCGCACTTTATTTTTTAGATTTACTTCCATTTTACACTACTATCTATTTTTCATCTCAGTAATGTGAAAGGCTCATAAACCTTCAAATAAAATCTGCACGAATATTTTTACGCTAATTATTTTGCGCGTATCTCTTTACTGCCTTTTGTAGAACAAAAAACCAAATAAAGCACTTTATATGTCTATTTTTACCGTTTTATAAAACCACTGTTTTCAAAAAATAAAATACATGGTGTAAATTTTAAACCCGAAGAGAAATGCGTTATACGAAGATTTGTAAAAATTTGAAAATTTATTTCATGTACAATTTACTAATTTCGATTACATCACCAGTTAATTATTTGGTCCACAAAAACACTAGGGATTAATCGATTCAAACCATATTTTCGGGTCCCTTTAACTTGTCGCCTTAGCGAGGGATACCTAGACTTATCCAGTTTTCTGCCCTCACCTCCATTCCATGGGTCAAAACAAGCATTTGCTTATAAGACTCACCTAGCCGTTCGGCCTCTATTCAGTGGTGTAGCAGCATATGCTTGCTTAGGCAGAAGACTAGCACACTATATGCACCGCAGTCCTTTTTCTTCCAGGATCAGCCTATAGGTCTCCCGTGGGTTTTTATTAAGAGATTAAAAAATAATCCATCCGTCTCTGGGCTGTTGTCTAGCTCGCAGCAATGCAAAACCAAGACATTCAAGTTTCCTCACTTCCCTTCCGGCCAAAGCCATGCTAACGCATTAAATGGTTGTCCCCTAGGCTTTGGCCACATCGTATAAAAAAAAGAAAAGATGACACCTACGGTTTCCATGTCCTGCCACTAGTGTCAGTCTTCTCAAAGTCTTCCGCTCCATATCTAGCACCCTCCGCTGTACACCATTTCTGGACTATGTAATCGCCATCTTAGGCTGTCTGCACTAGTCCGCGATGGTTAACTTTCTCAATGCTCCCTCGTGGCCCATGTCTCCAACAGGTAGGCTACAGTAACTCGGACCGGCTTCGCAACTTGGAAACCCGAAGTTCCCCCCAGCTTAGCCAGTTTATTTGCTCTTTCGATTCCTCTCTTCGTTCAATTAAGCACATGCGTTGAGTTTGCGGCATACTCCAAGGCCTATTTTGTGATGTCCATACACCTGATTGCCTGATTGCTTTGCTTGTTACACCACCCTACAAGATTTTGCCCCTGAACAATGAATAGTTGTTTCCGAAGTAATTTTTCCTGCTGAAACTAAATCCGGGATCAGAATTGCTCTATTAACCTCAAATATGTCAAAAGACAGTGTTTTTTGCACTCCTCGGCTACTCGCACCACTTGATTAGTGCCCTTTTGATAAATATACCAGGACAATACATGCTAGTTCCTACTTAATGGGTAGCTCGAGCGCCGTCCCTTGAATGTAATAAGCCACAATCCTCTCCATTATTTTCAACAGAAAGGATCAGACTCACGGGTCTGAAGGCTCCGCATAGTCTTTTCTCCCCGGTTTTGGTAGAAATATGACCTTAGTCTCTCTCCACGAGACTGAAACGTACGCTATTGCTAAGTATGCATATTCCTCAGAGTATTGGTGCTACAATCTTACAGCCCCCACAGAGTAATGCTTGGAGTATACCCACTGCCTTGAATGGTTTAAACGACTTCTTACCTCATTTACCTTTACCATGTCAAAACCGACCCATAGCGTTGGCACTCTGTTTCCTCAGAGACCACGGCTTCCAGGAATATTAGTTTCCAGTAGGATCTAATTTGTTTCGTTCAAGGTCTCTGACATTTTCCCGCTCTATCTCGAACCGACAGGGTCATTTGAGACCATATTCTTTGTATCTGCTCCAAGCTTCCACATCCTCGCTCCTTATGGCTTGGTTGAAAGCCTTCATACCCTTCTTCAGTGATCCCAATAAACTGAAGGGAACATAGTACTACAGTTGAAAACTAATATCATCAATACAATTTTGGACCCCTTATATATATATACATTATACAAAGAAGGTTACAAACATTGTGAGCTTACCCTGTTTGAAGATAACACAATAATTTTCTGTTTCCAATTAAATTAATTAAAGCGTACCAGCATGAAACATAAGAAGTATCGACAACATATTCGTAAACGCAGGTTTGTGTACATTTGTGAAGTGAACCTTTAAATTATAATCCGTAATTTAAGCGAGGTCTCTCCATTCGCTAAGTAGCTAAATTTGTTAAATGCATTAAGAAAAAGAAATGAAAAAACTGTTTAACAGCTAAATGAAACTAAATGAAAAAGTACAAAGGTTTCATTATAATTTCATATTCCTTTTTTCTTCTTGACTCTTTTCGATATTGCAAAAATTATGTAGATGGATTAAATTTTGCGTGATTCCAAGCGATTTCTGCGCGATGTTTGGTTGACTATGGTCGTACAAAACAAGTAGTTTCCAACAAAGAAGAGCTTACCTTTCATAAAAAATGAATTCTAAAAACCATCAACACTGATTTCCACCGTATTTACACATTTCCAAATTATTTACATTTAACTTTTACTAAAAAAGTAATATTTAATAAAAATGTTGATAACAAAAATATTTTAACATTTTCTTAACTTATAATATGTTGTGCAATAACTTGGTAAGATTGCATTTTATCTAGTGCACTTTCGCGTAAACGGCAACTGTACGTGATGGTGTATAAATCTGAGAGATACAAAGCGATTTTAAAAGGTTAGAAATTAACTTAGAAATATAAAATCAACCTGAATAAAATTCCGACGACCAGCATATCCTTCTGGGTTTGTATAGTGCTCACAGTTTTTGTCAATACGATTCTGACCGCCAAATAATTCATCATCAGAACTAAGAACTACTTTATACGTCCCTGGAACTTCGACTCCTAAAAGAGAATAATACAATGTACTTCAGCGCATCAACATATTTTATTTCTTCTTACCAACTCTATAGTCTGAAAAACTCTTGCTTGTATGGAAATTAAATACAAAAACCAAACCTCCTCTTTCAAACGCGATCACTTTATCATCCTCATGTTTCCAACTTACATAAGCTGGATCGCAGTGCAGCCAACCGTATTTATTTTCTGTGAAATTCATAGCTCGATCGAATTCATTTAAAAATTTGTACTTTAATAGCTCATCGTCGACTAAATTCCATTGACGGCGAGCATAGTGATAGGAATCATTGTTACCAATTCGAGGGAAATCCAACCATTCTGGATGCCCAAATTCGTTACCCATAAAGTTAAGATATGCTTCCCCTCCAAGGGCATGTGTAATTAGTCGAATCATTTTATGTAACGCTATTCCACGATCAATAATTAAGGACGGTTCTGATAGAAGACTCATGTGTGTGTACATTTCTTTGTCCATAAGCCAGAACGCAATAGTTTTATCGCCTACCAGGGCTTGATCATGGGATTCGGCATATGCCACAGTATTTTCTTTATAACGACGGTTTGTGAGTGTATGCACAATATTTCCAATATTCCAACCCTCATCAGGTGTTTCTTTCAAAAGTTCTATCCATTTATCCGGAATTGCCATTCCAAGACGATAATCGAAACCAATACCACCTTCTGAAACAGGTCGACATAAGGAAGGCATTCCTGAAACATCCTGAAAATAAACAATTACAAGTTTCGGAATAATTAAAGAAAACAAAACGATTTTAGAAACTTATCTTTAGTTTTCTGCTCTTCCTTAAAACTTAAAAAGTTTTACTTACCTCTGCGATAGTAATGACTTGTGGATTTTGCTCGTGTAACATATGATTCGCTAAAGCTAAATAAACGACAGCATCTGTGTCTACGTTTAGGCCAAAGTATTCATTGTAATCTCCACTAAAACCTTCGCCAATTCCACGGGAATGGTATAACATAGATGTGACACCATCAAATCTATCAATCGATTGAAGTATTTCATTCTTACTGAAAATTATGACTATATAATCACATTTACCTGTAGCCATCGAAATTATATTCATCGTGCCACCATCTTAAGTTTGAGAGCAGGAACCTAAGAACTTCGTACTCAAGATAGTTGAACAATCTGCTATCCCACAGGGTATGTTCCCCCCTTGGTCCAGAGTGGAAAAAACAACTGTCCGTACCGTCAAACTGATTTAAGCCGTCTTGAACATTTTTGCTTGCATGAGAATGAACAACGTCAAGTAAAACAAATAGACCATGCTGATGGGCAACATCAACCATTCTCTTCAATTCATCTGGAGTTCCATATCTGCTAGACGCTGCATAAAAACTAGTCACTTGGTAACCAAAACTTGCATAATAAGCGTGTTCCATCACAGCCATAACTTGAATAGCATTGTAACCTTGACGCACGATTCGAGGAATAATGTGATCGGCAAAATAATTGTAACTTGCGACTTCGGGTTTTTCAGAAGATATACCAACGTGGCATTCATATATTCTCATCGACTTTGGCCTAGTTGGCCTTGGGTGAGTAAAATTATAGCTCTAAATAAAATTGTTTAGTGTTTCAAATAGTACTATAAATAATAATGCAAAGCACCTGTGATGGATTCCAGACATACTGCTTAAAATTAACGCCTTGATTAGCTTCTTTTGGCGGTTGGCGAACATATTTTGCCCAGGGAGAAAGCCGATCAACTAGTTGCCCACTCGCGGTTCTAATAATAATTTTTACTTCTGATAAATGTTTTATTGCAGCAGAACCGTCTGCGTTGGCTGGAAGATGTATTTCCCACTTTCCGAAGGGTAATTTCGTAAAAGGATGACTCTCCCAATGCCAGCCGTCTAAAAATTGAACGAGTTTGTAATAATTTGAAATTACCATTTTTTATTAGGATCCTTACTGAAATCGCCAGTAAGGTAAACTTGTTGTGCGCCAGGTGCCCATTCTCGAGCAATAACAGAATTATCTGGTTGAAAATGAAATCCATAATATTTATACGCCTGAGAAAATGTGTTCATTCCCCCTTCGAGTTTGTCGATTTTTTCCAACCAGTCTTTTATAACTCCATGCCTGTAAATTGAATAATTATATTTTAGTAGCACAAGAAATAAAACAATAGAAAATAGTTTGAATAAAGACGTAACGTTATAGGGACTAGGCAACCTTTAGCTACACCTCTCATTCTCTCTATTTCCCTCATTCTCCTGTGAGGCAAGGGGCGGAACTGCATTCCATAAAAACCATTGCACAGTTTAAGTTGAATGCCTAAACACCGATATTACTTTACAAACTCCAGTGGTTCAAACACGCTGCACTATCTACGGAAGTGACTCAGTCGCCAAGCTCAACAGCGTATTTTTCAATCTTTTTTTATTCTTCCTAGGGGGTCGTAAAGGTGTTGTAGCTGCCACACTTGACGGGCTGAGAGTAACAGTGACCTATTTATAAGGTTCGGGCAAAAGCGGCTTAGAAAATGTTCCGCGCAAAAACGAATCGTAGAAAATTTCTGGGCAAAAACGATTTAGCTACAAAAGGTAATGCAAAGTTAATGCAGTTAAGTAGTTTTTGCCCGGAAATTTTCTACGATTCGTTTTTGTCCGGAATCTCACGCGATTCGTTTTGCGCGGA
This sequence comes from Leptarthrus brevirostris, assembly GCA_964036015.1. Taxonomy (NCBI): domain Eukaryota; kingdom Metazoa; phylum Arthropoda; class Insecta; order Diptera; family Asilidae; genus Leptarthrus; species Leptarthrus brevirostris. The sequence goes on along the minus strand of OZ038372.1, from coordinate 113,194,810 downwards.
ACATTTTCTAAGCCACTTTTGCCCGAACCTTATAAATAGGTCACTTTTACTCTCAGCCCGTCACTTGTCACTTCGACCAATGAGATCTTCTCTGACTCAACACTGCACTATCGAACACAGTCAAGATTTAGGTCCTTAATGAATCCTCTGATCCTTATGCAGCAAAAGGATATGATTTGCTGCTTCATCCTCCTCCGTACTAAGCCGACATGTTTTGTCCTTAGCTTTGTCCATCTGTTTGAGATGACATCTTGTATCCAGTTCACACAGTTCATACAAAGGCCTGTTAACACTCTTAGGTCTGTTTTGCCGAGGTATGTGTGAGGTATGGTTTTGTCTTCTTTCCTGTTTCGAGTAGTCAATTAACCTCTTCACTTCCCGTAGTCCTGGGAGATTTGCCCAGTATATTTGTTTCCAACCTGGCTTTTTAAGTAGCCACATTACGCCTCAGCAGGCTGGCAAATGAGGATTTGGTGCCTTCTCTTGCAAAGCAGCCCGTTATCTCATTTCCGTCAATACTTTCGTGACCTGGCACCCAAGCTAAGGTGATGTTGTTGGATTTGCAAATTCTTTGAGAACATGCAGACAATTCTAGGTCGGCTTAAATTCGGGGACATGTGCCCTCAGTGCTTTAAGCGCTGTCTGACTATCGGACATTATATATCTTTGAACCGCGGATACTCTGACGGAGTATCTCACGTGCGCAAGGTTCGATAGCATGCATCTTCGCTTGAAAAACGGTTGGCACCGTACCCACCCACCGTTTGAAGTTCAAATTTAAGTCCGTCCGTGAATCGTGAATTAGAGCTCCTATTTCAATTTAATTATTATTTTATGCTAATAATCTCTGCCCTCTATGAATACCCTAATTGCTATTTCAAAGTTATATTCTTTCGGTATTACGTCCGATATCGAGTTAACTGTTGGGCCATATATGAACTCCTCGAGGATTCTTTAATGTCCAGCTGTGTTTTTAGATTTTAGGAGGCCCGTCCTATGTAGCCTAATAGCACTAGAACTCCACCTTTAGTCTAGGAGGTCTAGAAACGCTTCTAACGCTGAAATTGGACAGGTGCGCATGGATACCGGTTACTACTAGACATGCAAGTCTCTGTCCGTATTTGCGAGCATGGCTGTGGCTTTGGAATATCGTGCGAGGAACAAAACCTGAAGTTATGGGGACGGGTTTTACAATGTGAACTCGCAGCGATAGAGGTAGGAGCTAAACAGCTAATAGAACGGGGAGTAAGATCCTCTAGGATTGCAGCCAGCAATAGCCAGGCGTCCATCAAATCTTTAACAAACGCCGGTAAAATCTAAAACGATAGAGGGATATAAACAGGCCCTCACAGAGTTAAGGAGACAAAACGTTGTCACTGTAATATACGTTCCGGGGCACTGCGGTATCCCTGGAAATGAAAACGCGAATGAGCTGGTGCAGAGGGGCGCAAATGAGGACACTCCAATAATACTCAACCTGAGCATCCATCCAGAAAATCAAAAAAGAAATCCTTTAGTAGCCCGTTGTACGCTCCCCGCTCGGCAACGTACCCTAAAGTCCACTGTAGCCAACTGATCCCCTTAACGAATTGGATAATTCGATTATATCCCGATTTTTTAACTTCTGCTAAATTATCGCAGTAGTATGTTCCTAAGTTTTTGCGCATTGGCCGAAAACGGTCTCGTCTTCTTCCCCGCATCTCCTGCATAGACTAGAGTTCGCCCCTATTTTTATGGCATGAGCCCTTAGTTGTGCATGTCCTGTCACAAGGCCAAAAATAAGTTTCAGTTGGGGCCTTGTTAAGCTTAAGACTGGGCACTACCTTTTCTCGAAGCGTTTCGTCGTATTTTGGAACCCTCATAGCTTCGGTCTGGATAATACCAGAGAGTCCAAATTGGAATAAGATGTAGTTACCAGACTAATGAAACACACTAAGTTTCATTTATTCAGCTTTTATACTTTAGATTTTATTAATACCTAAAATACGTCGATATCGATACTAATGATCATCAAAACCTCTAGGGTACTTCCTGAAGTCTTAGAAAGCTGTAATTTGGTATGCCGGCTAGGATTAGCACACAAACAACGAAAATATTAAGAAATCTGTAACTTTAAAGGAGGGTGCAGGTCTGTATATAAAATTTCTTATTGGTAGGTACTTCCAAAAGTTCTAGAAAGCTGAATTTGATATGCCGGCTATAGTTAGCACACAAACAACGAAAAAATTAAAAAAAAAACTGTAACTTTCATCCTCCAACACCTCGAAAGGGGGGGGGGGTCTGGTTATGTATTATATAACTATTTCTCATAAGATAATTTTCAAACTTCCAAAAACCATAGAAAGCTGAAATTTGGAATGCAGACTAGGATCTGCACACAACGAAAATATTAAAAAATCTATTACTTTCACCCTCCATGCCTCATAAAGGGGGGGTGCAGGTCTGTATATAAAATTTCTTCTGGGGAGGTACTTCCAAATAGAAAGCTGAATTTTGATATCAAAGCTAGATGTTATTAGTATATAAACAACTAAAAAGTGTGTTATGAAGAAAGGAACTGTAGCGTGCAAGAAATACCTTCTTTACTCGACTATGAGAGAATGAAAGGCCGCCGGAGGTGATTTTTTTAAACTCGCCCTAGTGCCTAATCTATTGCTTCTATGAAAAGATGGTTTTATTCTACTTGAAGTTAACAAAACAATCTTTCGAATGAAGTAAAACTATTCATACCGTATTTAAGAAACTAACAAGCATTTTTAAGCCTAAAAGCGCGGAATTTTTCGGTAGGAGAAATTTAAAAAAAATACAAGCACCAGACCATGGTCGGACGGACCATGATTTACTGCTTGCGTTTTGGATGAAAATTTGGTTTGCGACTAAAATTTCAGGTTTAATCAGAGATTTCTTGTTATTTTGTTAATGAAGTATACCTAAATGTTTTTACTTTTTTGGAAAGATCATTTAGTCTCTTTAAGTTAATATAAATAAAGCACAACAGTCAGCTATAGTTGAATATAATCGGTTAATAGCTACGTACCACCCTGATTTATCACTTATTGCAAATAATAAGCCAAGAAGGAAAAGAGGCAACGATAGAGACTGGGCTATGAAAGAAACGAATAGTTGATGGACAAGAAATACAGCACGAAAAAAAATAACTAGTGAATCTTTCAAAAAGAAATGAAATCCCACCAAAAACATTTCATGTAAAGAAGGTTGCCAAGATTCACAAGCTCATACCGTTTTCACTGTTAAAAAGTTATCAGATCTCATGTGGAGTCAAGCCCCTAACTCTACAAACTCTAACTCTAGAAACCCTACTTCTTGTTCAAAAAGTCTGGCTTGGCCGTTTCCTGGATCTAATGCATGACACAACATTTGAAATTGTTTCCCTATTATACTACATAATTTTACAATCGCAAATTTCTCTTAATTGATAGTTATACCACTCATTATTATTTTTATTCACAATTTTATTTATCACAAATTTTCTAACGATCGCTTTCATACGTGCAGAAAGTATGAAAGCGATTGTTAGAAAATTCATCCACACTATCTATAAACAATAAATTCTACTTTCTATTATCCTATTTTGGTAAGTCTAAAATCGCAGCTTTTGTTAAAAACATTCTAATTCTTGGCTGTAGGAATTTAAATAAAATTTGATATGTACGCAAGGTGATTTTTGCATGCAACCAAGAAGTAAATTGTCAACCTATTTTGTGGCGTTTTATTCAGTCACGCTTGTTTCGAAAATAACTAGATATTTTTTCAGTATTATGACTTTTGTTTTGAGAAAATAAATGCCCTGAACCTCTCTTAATACAATAAAAATTAATTAATCCAATTGCGTCAATAGAATAATCAAAAACCAAACGTATATTCATTCAGTTTTATGAATTAAATAAAAAATAAATAAATTAAGTTCAAATGTGTGCGAAACTAAACTGCATGTAAAATGTATTTTAGTACCCGGCAACTGATAACAATTTCATTTGTAAATATTGAATAACCTTCATTTGTCATTGGGAAGTTTAGCCTAAAAGTGCACAGTAAGTCCCTTTCATGCACTACATTTAATTTATAAATAATAATTAATATTAATTGCATAAAAATTAATACAAACCTGCGACGAAGTTCTCTCTCATGTGGCCTAAGATAGGGATCTAGAGAGAACAAATTTTCGATGTTTTTCACTTCAACCTGCATCGGATCCATTGCTTATCAAACTACTAGTTACGAGATAGAAATTATCACAAAATTTTATTTGCTGCTGTCACACTACTTTCACCGGAAAGAAGATGCTTAAAACGTGTCCGGCGATGTCCCAAGTTCTACTGACCGCTTGACATCTTCTTGACGCGCGTGCGAGCAAATATAATTCTAAATTCTTATCTGAGAAAAAAACTTTCTGTAGGCTGAATGCTGATGATGTGATGGATGATATGCCGGTATGCTTTCCCCAAACCAAATCTATCCAAAGAGGAGTGAGTCTTGTTATGGTTTCTCAAGTTCAAGAGCTATTCTGTGCCGGCTCCTCAGCTGTTTTGTTTGACACCTAGTCAGTACTCATTTGAGAAAAGAGCAAATTAAGAAATTTTGTAAATATCAAGAGTGAAGTGACACTACACGATACAACTTGGTTTATAGATACGGGCGCAAACATCTCCCTAGTAAAGAAAAATAGCTTAAAAGATAATTATTAACATAAGAAAAGAAACCTGCAAGATAACAGGAATCACAGATGGTGCGATTGAAACAATCGGAAGAACAGAGATAAAATTCAACCTAGAAAATGAAGTGATAGAACACATAATACATGTGGAAGATAATTTTCCGAAAACACTGATGGTTTAATTGTAATCAAAACAAAAATTGTATTCATTCAGTTTTAGCAGGCATTTAAAAATGTCAATAACTTCTTTTGTAACAGAAACGAAAACGAGTTATGTTGCTAGGAAATCAAATAAATTGATCACTGTGTAATCGATAAAGTCAAGAATCATTTTCGTTTTAAATGTGAGTATAACATTTGTTTAAACTATGACAGAATATGATGAAAAACCAGGTAAGTAAAAAAATAGGCAGAAATATTTCTTTCCTACAGTTTCAATTTGTATTGTAGTTATTGCATCTAATGACCTAGAAAAAAGGATTACGGATGCCTTCCTCATTTTTGATCACCACGGAAATAATTCTGTGGATATCAGAGAAGTAGGAACAATTCTTAGATTTTTAGGATGTGCTCCAACTGAACAGGAAATAAATGAAATTATTTCCGCGACTGAATTCGAAGACTCCAGTGGAACCATCCATTTAAGGAAATTCATGCCTTACGTTTGTCAGCTGATTACGGAGCGAAAGTATATTTTACTTCTATAGTAGCATATGATTCCTAAGCAATATATACTTCGTAGAATGGAGCCAGCCCCTCCAGAGAAGCTACTTGAGGCCTTCCATGTATTAGATGTTGATGATAAAGGATTTATTACCAAAGACTACATGTCAAAGGTTATGATGGAAGAAGGAGAACCTTTTACACAGGTAAACGATATTTGGTTTAATCCAAGTGGGCTTGAGGTAACGAAGTTTTTTGCAGGAAGAACTCGATGAAATGCTGCAAATTGCTGTGGATCCACAAACTGGAAATATTCCCTATGAATATTATTTGAATCAACTGATGGTAAGATTAAATAAAAGCAGCAAATATTATGATATTCCCCAACCATATGTCCTAAGCATGAACCTCCTGATTCAATATATGAACTAGCAGCAAAAATTGAAGCTGAAAAACCTGTAGCCCCTCCTCCCAAAAGATTATCCGAAATGCTGAGAAAACAAACTTTATAATCCACTTCCTCTCCAATATTCTCTATAAGTAATCGTATGGATTATACACATTATTGAATTATGTCTCTTATTTTAAATATATTCAATTTTCTTTTCAGATTTATTTGTAGGCTGCAGATGTTTCATTTTAAACTTTTGTACAAACGAATTTTTGGATAAATACAATTTACAAAAAAAAACATTTCAATTTAGTTTGACTATTTTCTTTTTAAAATATGCTTTTGCTAAGATGTCTTCATACCTTTGTTGATCAATTAGCTTGATTATTGTATTAATTCGGTTAATTCAAAAGAGATAAAATTCTCAATTTGATTGAACCATTATATCTTTAATCATGTATCTGGCCAAACATCGCAACGCGTGGACCGATTTGGATGATTTTTTGTTGTATAGAATAAGTTCCCTCATTAGTAGTCCAAAACTATCTAGAACGTAAATTTAGATATGAATAGTCCAGGCGTTTTATAGTGTGGTCCACGTATATGGGTTATAGCAGATTTATTTATTTATTATTTAAGCTTAATACAAGCTATTACATAATAATACTACAATTACGACATAATACTAACACTACAAGCTATAATAAATGATGACATAATAAATAAATATTAAAAGCTACAATATGAGCTCTATTTAAAGTAGATACAGGCTGGAAGGAAGAAGAATTAAGAAAGGCGATCAAGACGGGCGGGATCAAGATATAAGGCTTTGTGAAGGGATGATTTACTCAGATGGAAGTCAAAGGAGGAAAGGTCGTTGACTTTTCGTAGCATCCTGGTTATTGGCTCGCTTTGACCGTAGTTTGTGCGATGGCGGTCGAGTCGGAAAAGGGGTGTGGACCTAAGGTTGCGGGGATTGGTATAGATGGGTAAAAATTGCAGGATTGAAGGGCAGTCTATGGCACCACTTAATAGCTGATGAATGAAGAGAATGTCGGAAACATCACGACGTTTACTTAAAGGTTGTAAGTCTACCAGTTTCAGACGGTTTTCATAAGGTGGAAGGTTGAATCTGTCTACCCACGGAAGATCACGTAGAATGAACCTACGCTGGACAGATGCAATCCTGTTAATGTGGGTTGTTTGTGTAGGTGACCATACCTGGCTGGCATATTCAAAGAGAGGTCTTACGAAGGAGATATAGAGAGATTTGGAAACATAAGGATTGGAGAACTCTCTGGACCAGCGCCTCACAAACCCTAGCGTGGAGTTAGCTCTGTTAATTATGCTGTCAATGTGGGAACGGAAATTGAGTTCACTATCACAGATTATTCCTAGGTCACACAAAGAGGTAACGATAGGGACTGGTACGTCGGTTAGCATGTAGACTATCGGGGTGGTGGTAAGACGCTTGCGGGAATAAGAGATGGACTGGCATTTGGAGACATTGAGTTCAAGAAAGTTTTTCATGCACCATGTGGTGAACGAATCGAGATCTTTTTGCAGGAGAAGAGAGTCGGTTTTGGAGGAGATATGTTTAATTATTTTCATGTCATCAGCATAAATGGACAGCTCTGAGTGATTGATGAGACATTCAACATCATTTATTGTAAGGATGACAATTAATGGCTCGAGATGGCTGCCCTGGGGGACGCCGGAACGAACGACAATAGGGTTAGAAATGGATGAGCTGAAAAGAACATTGTACCGATGCGGGGGCAGCGGTGGGAAAAGTTTAACCCCTTCCGGTACGATTTAATAATGAAAAACTGTGCATGAAATAACCATTTAATTAATTAAATTTAATTTAAACTTTCATTATCAGTATCAGGTAAATCTACACTTATTTCTTCTGATTCTTCATAATCGCTCCAATCACCTTGATCTTCGTAGTCTGTACTACTCTTATCCATTATGGTATTTATTATACAACACGTTTTTCTTTTAGCAAAAATATATATCGACCGATGTTCCCACCAACTGTTTACAAGAATGAAATCTTTCAGACTAACAACAATTTCGCCGCGTCTTGTACCAAGAAATTCTAACGGTAAACAATATGTGATAGTGATATGTGATATTTCCACAAGTAACAAAAGTGTTGCCAAATTCAGTACACTAGAAATTTTAAACTAAATTAATTATCATATTCAACAGTAACTTTAGTCACATGACGAGTGTAGCTCGTCATTGTGCGGTATGGCATGAAAAAGCGATGACGAGCTAGACTCGTCATAATACCGGAAGGGGTTAAGAAAACGGTGCAAGAGACGAGAGCGGGGTAACAAATTGTGGAAAGAGTCTGTTAAATTAGTTTTATGCAACCTGTTCAGAACACAAATTTGTTCACATATTTTTCTTGGAGTCTAGTGGTTGCCTTTGCAGTAGCATATTGGAGACGATAGTAAAAGCCCAAGCACAATGATAACGACACAACAGATTAGGTATGTTCGATGGGCAGTAGTACAGAACAGTTCCAAGCAGCTAGGGATTTTTTGAGTTTACAAAAAAACCTGGAGCGCTCCAGAATTTGAATTCTAATCGAACGCTAATTTTTTTTAAAGAACTTTCACTATGGCTTGCAGTCGAGCAAATTATTAGTTGTCCAAACAACAATGACAACTAAACACATTGGGTGTTTTCGAGTTTGCTTCGGAGTTAACTCCAGAGACATTTAAAGTCAGAATCGTGTTCGAGTTTACAGAAGTCATGACTCATGACTTCGGAGCCATCAAACGTGCTTTAGTTTGTTACCTCATGTCCCCGATGCTAGCAACGATGTTAATGAGCAGGGGCAGTCATGATCCCGCAGGAAATGACATGTAATGGAGAAAATGTCGCAAAATTTGATTCTGTTTAAATAGTGAAAGAAATACAGGCGGATGAGATAGTTTTTTAATAAAAGCAACATTATTTTTGCGTATATGAGCGATATTGGAGTTTGATTTTACTAGTAGTTATCAAGATGGCGTTGCCTGAGGCGACTTCCGTTTTGTTTGGAACGGTTTCGAATTCTTCATCGAACACAGAAGCGTGAGTTCGGAACTGCTTCGCGCTGTCATCGAACGGACCTATTATTTGAAAACTGCCAATGTCACAATTTGTTTTTAAAGTGGTGCTGTGGTGCTTGATTTTGACAGCAAGGTGTTTTCCGTGAGTCAGACAAGTTAGGAGTCGACACTTTTTATTTTTAATAATATAATCAAAAGTATAAATTTAACAAAGTATTATTTTGGTTATCCGTAAGTAAGTTTATGAAATTGTGAAAATGAAGACGATCGAAACCATCAAAAGCGAATACCCTTTGCATTGGCTTGTGTGGAATAACGACTACGACGAGTTGGAAGAGGCCCTTAAGTCTGAAAAGGTAAATTGGTAACGTTAGTGTCAAAAGAATATTATTTTATAAAGGAACTTAAAGATAATGCACTTCATGCTTCATTTGACTAATTAATTAAATTAATGTTTACGTATCTTAACAAAGTCTTTTACCTTACGTCGCTAATTAAATTAGTAAAAACAAATGTTATGTTTCAGTATGATAAGGAAAAGTTAGATCCTAGAAGACGTACACCACTTATGTTGGCTGTAAAACTATCACATTTACAATCTGTTAAGTGCCTACTATCTGCCAAGTGTAACGCAAATTTTGAATGCGATGGTTGGTCTGGTAAGTTAAGAGAATTTCACTCGTCCGTGTTGTGTTAAAAGTATTTAATTTTTAGTTGTGCAAGAGGCTGTGTGTGCAGGTGATGAAGGGGTTTTAACAACAGTTTTGGAAGTAAGAGATTTGCAAAGACATGTCCAGAGGGTAACTCATGTGCCTAAACTACTGCAACTCCTTCTTGACGCCCCAGACTTTTATGTGGAAATGAAATGGGAATTTACATCTTGGGGTAAGTGATTTAATAGTTATTTTATTTCCTTTAGTCATTGGCTTAGTAAATTCTATCAACCAATATAAAATGTTGATATATCTTTGTTATTGTTTTTAAGTATTGTCACGGATATGTACCCTAATGCCAAAACACTAGTCAAACGGTTACCAAATACAGTGAAATCTCCCTATACTGTCAGCTAATAAGAAGTGTCCGCTTTTCAGGGTTGGAAGTTTGGGGCAAATTGATGTTTGGGACTGGAAAAAGTGTCCGGTTTTGAGAGGTGCCGCTTTTCGGAGGTGTCCGTAAATGGAGGTTTCACTGTAGTTATTTTTACTAAAAGTATGAATTAACTTTAAGAAAACCTAAACTGCGAAATGTAAATCATGTTTTTGAAGTATTGTTAATTCACTCACACCTATTATTTTTCAAACTTCAATTCAATATTTCTGCTTCCATATTTTATTAAGTGAATTGGTTACGTTTCGGCATTTATTGTAGCTTTCATAATTTTTAGGTGAGTCAAATAAAACACTATTGTATAACTAAGAAAGTCATTTTTTATAAGGCAGTGTCTATTTATCACCTAATCTCACTGTACATGGATGTACACGGAAGTACACGAATTTTGTTGATCTCACTCGTCCGTGTCAATCGATCGTTCAGCCCATATATAGTGTTGGTCAGAACAAAGGGAACTGAATGCGATAGAAAAAATTTGTTTTGATATATCTGTATTGCAAGTGATTACTATGAAAATAAAATATTATTATTAATTACTTCAGTGTTCTTTATTATTATTAGTACAAAGTTTTTTAAAACAACAAATGCATAAAGAAATAAAAATTAGAATCTTAGAATTAGAACTTAAATGTAACTTCATTTTATTGTAAACAAACTCAATATTTAGTTGAGCATCCATTATTTTTTATTACTTCATAATATCTCTTCGGCATAGAACTAATCATTTTATCAATTATTTTTGGAGGCATTTTATCCCATTCACTTTTAAAAGCGTCGTAAAGTTTATCACCGGTTGCAAATTGGCCATGTCCTTCTGTTTTTCTTTCTTGTCTTTCTGATTTTCTATTGGGTTTAAGTCTTGCGTTTGGGCTGACCATTTTAACACATCAATTTTGTTTGCACTCATCCAAGTTCTAACAAGTTTGGAAGTGGGTTTCGGGTCGTTGCCTTGCTGGAACGTCCATTTCAATGGCATATTGTCCTCTGCATTTGGAAGCATAAAAGTTTCTAGTAACCTGTCCATAATGCCATCAATGCGATGAAGTGGTCCTACTCCTTGACCGGAAACACATCCCGAGACCATCACGCTTTTCCCTCCACACGGTCGTCTTCGAACTCGTATCATCCCATCTGAATTTTGTAAGTTAAACTTTGATTTGTGTCAGAGAAGAGAACACTTTTTCAACGTTGCAGGTTCCAATCATCTAGCTCTCCTTTTGATAGTGCTTTCGCTCACATTCAATCTAAAATCGCTTAAAATTTGGTTAAATGTTATGGAACTATCACATTTAATCTTCCGAGCAATTAATCCATCTGTCCGATGTGAAGTTTTTCTGGGTTTACCGGCTTTATGAAAAGTTTCCACGGAGCCACTCGCGTTATACTTCTTTACAATTCTGTGAACTACCGATTTAGAAAGCGAAAACTTTTCACATAACTGTTTTTGTGTAAATCCTTGCTTATAATCGGCAATTATTCTTATTTTAAATTCGGTATTATATTTATTTCGCGCCACTTTTTATTGTCTTTCCACTCCTTCAACAAAGGCACCACTATTTATTTTATTATTCACACAAAAGTTAAATTTAATTACCAGTTTACCTTTCAACAAGTCCCGCAGACGACTGACACTGATAACGAAATATTTCGATGCGTTTTTTGTCAAAAAAAAATAATTCACAAGATATAACAGTTTTTTTTATCCGTTCCCTTTGTTATGACCTAGGGAAAATGCAATTGTTATTAGACTTTAATTTTTATTTCGTTATGCATTTGTTGTTTTAAAAAGTTTGTACTAATAATAATAAAGAATACTGAAGTAATTAATAATAATATTTTATTTTCATAGTAATCACTTGCAATATAGATATATCAAAACAAATTGGGCATTCCGTTCCCTTTGTTTTGACCATCATTGTATGTGTGAGAGAGTAATCGTACGATTGGGGTTATGTTGCCAGAGGTAAGCAATCCAAATAAGTTAAGCAATTATTGCCCCATGTCTATTTAAGAATCAGGTGAAAATAAATTAAGAATTAAATATTGGACTCTCCGTCAGGAAGAGAAAAAATGTTGGAAGCGCAGCAATGATTGCTCGAAATTAGGCTGTTAATTTCTTTCGGGTAGCCATTTTTAACCGACTTCCCAAAAACAACGAGGTTCTAAGTTCGACACGTATTTTTGTTTATGTATATTTTTGTAACGCTTGAACCGATCTTGATGATTTTTTGTTTGTTTGGTTGAGTATGTTCACCGATTGGTACCATGTAAAAAAACATTTAAGTGGGGTGGGGGTATGCTAGCAATGAAAAAAATTGTGTCCTAGGGTGGGATGGGGATGGGGAGAGGGAGGGGCAGTTAAATTCCGTAATGCGTGGACAGATTTCGATCATTCTTTTTTTGTTGGGAACAGTATTGTCCCCCATTGTTAATAATGAAAAAAATGGCGGCAGGGGGTAGTCTAACTTCGTAACTCGTGGACCGATTTTGATGATTTTTTCTTTCTTGGGTAGAGCATGTTCCCCGATTGGTACCAGGTCGAAAAAATTTTGGTGGGGTGGGCATGGAACCTAACTTCGTTATGTGTGGACCAATTTGAATTATTCCTTTTTGGATGTATAGAGTATGATACCCCATTACTAATAGTGAAACAAAATTTAAGGTGGGGTGGTGGGGGGAGTGACTACAATGATTCTCTGACTACAATAATTCTCTCTTGATGTATAGAGCACTGTGGCACATACAGTACTGTGGTCATGTTAAGCATTTTCTAAGGTGAGGGTACTAAAGGGTGACCGTGACTAATTTCGTAATATGTTACCGGATTTGAATAATTCTGTTTCCATTATTTAGAATGCACTACCTCTGCAACCCTCTCTTACGAGCAGCATCCTTGGAGTGTAGACACTAAAAAGTGAAAAATAAAATAGTCTTTAAACAAAATTTTAACTGACTTCACAAAAGCGCTAAAAAGCATAAAATAAATTTTTATTTTATATCTATTACGACATTTTGAAGTCGGTGCAAATTAAACAAACAAAACAACTACCCAACTACAATTGAAGATAATATATAAAACAACCGTGTCAGCTCAGGGAGTCATAAGGAAGGACGCTTAAATTCTTTTGTTGTAGTGAAGTAAATTTGTTTTTAAAAAACTATTTTATTTTTTACTTTCTAGTGTCTTCACATATACGACTCAAAGAATGCTGCTCAGACGAATAAAGCAATTTCAAAAGTTGCAGAGGTTAGGTAGTGCTCTAACAAAAATATCCAAATCCGGCAACATATTATAAAATTAGTCACGGTCACCATTTAATACCCTCACCTTAGAAAATTCTTAATATGACCCTGGTGCGCCACTGTTCTATATACAGTAAGAGAGAATTATCGTAGTCCCTTACCACTCTAGGTACAAAATTGTTGTCATTTATCAATTAGGAAACGTATTCTGTACAACCGAATCAAAATCGGTCTATGGCTTATGAAGCTAGGCGCCGATCATCCTCCAGTCCACGCGTTACAAAGTTAGGTTACTCCTCCCCCCACCCTAACACTCTCCCAGTAAGTATGTGAATTAAAAAATTGAGTAACGCCCCCTCCGCACACCACCCCACCTCATAAATGTTTTTTGCCGTATCAGTGGGGCAACGTATTCTTCACATCAGAGGAAGAATCATCCAAACAGGTCCACACGTTATGAAATTAAACTACCCCTCCCGCCACCCCACCCTAACCAATCTTTTTCATTATTAGCAATGGGGTATCATACTATATACATCCAAAAGGAATTATCCAAATCGGTCCCGCATTACGAAGTTAGGTTTCACCCCTTACCTCCATCACCACCAATTTTTCACATGGAATGAATCGGGGAACATACTCTACCCAACAAAAAAAATCATCATAGTTGGTCCACGCGTTACGAAGTTAGACTACCCTCCCCCTCTCCATCCCACCCTAGGACCAATGGCATCATAGGACCAGAGGGCATCATACTCTATACAACAGAAAAAGAATCGTGCAAATCGGTCCACGTGTTACGAAGTTAGGTTTCATCCCCATCCCACCTAAAATTTTTTTGACATGGTACCAATCGGGGAACATACTCTACTCAACAAAAAAAGAATCATCAAAATCGCTCCACACGTTACAAAATTATGCCCGGTCAGCAATATAAAAAAATACGCGTCGGACTTAGAACCTCTCTGTTTGTGGGAAATCGGTTAAAAAGTCTTGCATTCATATATTGAGAACGACTGCATTTCCCGATTTCTACGAAATTCACATGTTTTCATGGAACATTTTTTATTATTCCAGCCTGCCTCAATCTCTGATTGCATTCACAGATTTATACTTTTTTCGCTCCTCTCACTCTTTGGTGAAATAAATGGTAATTAGAAAAGGACAAGGAGTTTAACAGATTTTATTAGCTCTACGAGTTTGCTCTCATGCAAAAACTCCTACAGTGTCCCATAAAAAGATTCACTTCAATAATAAATAAAGTGAAATTGATTAAAACTAAGATAAAAGTTACTAAAAATTCAAAGAAAACGTAAGCAAGAATGTTAAATAACAAATATAAAGCATATAAAGAGAAAAAACTCAGAGTTAAAACGTATGCCAAAAACAAAACTTCATTTCTCTGCATTCGTTGCTTCAGTGGTAATATCAGACAAGGCAACCAATGTAAAAATCTTGACGGGCGGTTCACCTACTCTCTTACAATTATAAATGTGTGATGTGTATGTGATTTTCCCTTCTAAGCTCCAGAACATAGCGCAAAATTGGCTGTTTCGCTGCGTGAACTTACGAAGACATTAATCCTGCTATCAGAGAAAAAATTAGAGCCAAGCTCGAAATTTAAGAATAAATTCTCTCGAAGACTAGTGGCTTTCCGATAATACTAAGATCTCCCCGATGACGTGGCTCTATACGAAATGCAGTTGTATACGGCGATAAAATATGATTGATTTTCGAAAAGATCTGAGAAAGTAACTGATCCGAGCTTCATCAGGACACTGAGAAATGCCAGTGATGACAACATCAGCAAATCTGTTTCGCCGATGTATATCATTAAGCTCACTTTTAAGCCTATCGTTACCAAGGTTACCAATTTCAGCCTCTGCATGGGAATGGGTGGATGACACAATATTATAAATTATTCAAATGCCGCGAATTTCTCTAACACATCATCAGTTAACTTCTTTGTTAAGAACTTTTCAAGAAGCTTGAAGCGATCTGTGGAACTAACTGAGTTGGATCTCCCCGGTTTAAAAGAGTCATTGCCGTCCTTCTCAGTTCGCTGACTCTTCGCAGCATCTCTAGTCACGTCAGGAGTGTTATTGGTGAAAATTCTGGTTCTTTCCCAAGGCGAATAATAGAAAAAAATACAACACAAACAATACCGCACAAGATTAAAAACCAAATTGCGGAATACTTCTATTAAAATGTCAGATAAAACTCGAGGAAAGAAACAAAAATTCAATACGTCTACTCCAGTGATGACATGAGTGACTACTACAACAATTGTTGCCAATAGCGAGGTTAATCTGTTCAGAGGAAGACGGGGCTAGAGTCCCATCTAATTTGGCGTTGTCTCTGAATCTCCGTGCTGGCAAGTCTTTTTTTTTTAAATTTATAGTTGGTGAAGTGATTTCTTCCAAGTGTGGGATACCATTGTACCGCGAGTATAAGCTTGCGGTACTTTTTCTATCACATCGTGTCGGTGCAGACTTTTACCGCATAGAGCATTATGGTCTCGGCGGTGCGGAGCAACAGGCGCCTTTTGCAGGGTCTGGTCCGCCAATATTAGTCATGACCCTGCTCAGCGCCGATGTCACCGCAGCCACCTTATCAGCCCGGCCCTTTATCTCGTCCCAGAAGGAGAGCATATAATCAAGGCTCACCCCAGGTATTTGATCGCGGGCCGTATCTGAATCGAAATGTCTCCTACCCGCATTCCGATTAACAACGAAATACGTTTCTTTGTGAGAAGGACGATCTCAGTCTTGACAAGTACCAACTTCAGCCCGTGGTCGCGTAGCCAGAAACTTATACGACGCATTACCTCGTCAGCATACCCAATCAGGCATCTCCATACGAAGGATCTTGTCATACGTATAGTTCCATATGTCGGGACCCATTATAGATCCCTGGGCCACCCCTGCCAAAAGAATCCTCGTTTCCGGTCCATCCTCCGTCTCGAAGGTGAGGGTGCGGTCCTTCAAATAGTCCCTCATCATCTGCAATAGATTCTGAGGGACTTTGACGTCACGATCTAGCGCATTGACCGCGTCCTCCCACCTTACCGAGTTGAAGGCGTTGCTCACATCCAAAGGGATCAGCAGCCACACCGGGCGAGAATAATGGTTTTCCACATTCGGTGGCTCGGGCCGCGTCGTCTACCTCCTGAATTGCATGAACTGTCGACCTCGCTTTCCGAAAGCCATACTGCCTCTCGGAAAGGTCACCAGCAGCCTCATCGGCTGCTTAGAGACGAGGCTTCAGGCGCTTGAGCATGTACAGCTGGCACCTTTCCCTTGCTGAAAATTACCGGCCAAGCTTCATTCCAGCGGGAGGGAAAACTCACGTATTCAGGCAGGCATTGTATCAATCAACCGCCTGAGACGGAAGCATATCCGCCTCAGTTACGCGATTTCATCCGTCCACCCGTATGTAGGACGGCGCCCCTCACTGTATCTTTTTTTCTCTAGCACGGTCTCTCGGCAAGCCCGGCGGATCAGACTCATTGTGGAGTCTACCACCCGGGCGGCCTGCTGATAGGTGGCAATCCTTCCGGAATCCCGTCAATATTTCTCCGGCCGCATACGAAGGCGTCCATCAGCGTCCATCCTGGCGACATCCTATCTGACTTGGACGGATCGGTTGTATTTGCATTTGAATGCCTACAGGGCTCTATAAATAGTCCTGAGCTTCTAAATTCTTTAATGTTTCGGGTTCGGCGCGCTTTTTGAGGAGTCATGACTTTCTTAATATTCTGCGACATCGCACTAATTATGGGATTCACGGACCGTTACCATCAATGTCTTGTTTATTTAATCACCATTCCGATAGTATCGACTTTCACCTAAGGGCCTTGTTAGCGGTCGGCTTAGTTAAGGTTTTGATTTGTTTTTTCTTCTCTTTTATCTTACTCTTGTACTATTTGCGTATTGCTAGCTGTTTTTGACCATTTGTAGTATAAATAATTTGATAAATTTGTATGATTAGTTTTTGAATCTTTTTCATTTTCTTCTGTTTCATCTTTGCTTTGTATTTTGCTGACAATTTTTTTTTCTTTTTGTAGTAATTAGTAATTGATGAACTTGTAAATAAATAAATAAAATCTGTAACCTGTCAACCTGTTTTCCAACCTCAATGGAAGATATACAGAACTTGAAGAATTGAAGCAGATTAGTAGAACTTAGCCAAAACGACTTGCAGTGAAAAAGAGACGAGAGCTTCAAACACCTTACAAATGCAACAGTTTTTGTTTAGTGGGATAATTAAAGAGTACTTTCAAATAGCAGGAAAGGCGCCACAGGAGATTAAATATATACAAAGTATGTTAACGGAAGGTCTATTTATGAGAGCTTCGAGAACGTAAAAAACCGATTGTCGAAGTCTCACTACGCCATATCAATAAATATATTACATAACTTTACATTATAAAATTATTTTGTAGGCATTACAATTTAAGGTTGATTCCTTATTATCGACACTACTCTTCAATCGTCAATGGCCTTTTTAAGTGTAATCTTAATCTCTCTGGTTCCTTTAATCCCTTGCGGGGGCATACTAAACAGACTCTCCAACTCTTCCGGTTCTGTGCCTACTCCTTCAACTGTTGCTACGATTTTTTGATCTAGTTCTGCTGTACGCATCTTCTCCATGTGAATCTTTTATTACTGTGTGTCCTAACCATTACCATTTTCGTCTTCGAACGTCAATGTTTATCCCTTTTTGGCGTGTGAGTCTGTGTAGATCTTCGTTGGTAATGACCTCCGGTCAATGGACTTTAATGATGCGCCAGATTGAGCGATTGATGAAGTTTTGTAGCTTAGATGTTATTTGACAACATATTTTATGTTCAATTAAAAAATCCGGAGTTTTGTGCGTCCGAAGATGTTGTTGTGCTATATCACAGCAAGAGTGTTAATCTTAGTGATCTTAATACATATTACCAATTAAAGAATTAGTTTAAAATTTCTCGCCTAAATTTCATTTCCTTTTTACAATGCAGTGCCCCTTATGTCACGATTATGCCCCAGTGATACATATCGAATATTTAAAAGAGGTCCCAACGTTCGCATAGACACAACATTGCTCGGATTTGACAATACAACCTGGCAAAGGGGAAACAGATCATACATATTTAAAGGGCAAAGTATTATTATTGAAATATCTGGAAATGATTTTTTTTAACCAACAAGTTGTGCTTTTACAGAGGAATCTGCTACAATGATTGAAATTGATCATGACACTCACGAGGTGCTTATTGAAGAATTACATGCTACTGTTGGTAATGTTGTAGCTATTCCGCCTCCAGTTGGAGCAGTTCGAGCACGATTAAACGCTCCTGTCATGACAAATAACATTGATATGGATAAAATTAGCTTCGAAAGAAATAAATCGGGAATATGGGGATGGAGAAGTGAAAAATCGGAAGCTGTAAATGGATACAATTGTAAGGTTTATGGTGCTAGTAATGTTGAATTTATTACGCGGACACGATCCGAACATTTAAATGATGATCAATTAAGAGTAAATATAATATTAATGGACCAGTAAGTCAATACTAATATGTATGCCTTTTAGAGCAGAAATTCAAGGACTCCTTTGCATAGTTTTCTCGGCCTAGCAGAGGAAGAATATAACAGTAGTCCTGACTTGGCGTCTTACCGTGAGAGGGTAAGTCCATATTTACATAGTCTAAACCCCTCATTTAATTTTCTTTCCTTTTATTAAATTATCGTAGATTCCATCTCCACACTCAGAAGTTAAAATCGATAATGGAGCTGACGATTCGGCCAGCAGCTCTGGTAGTGGAACTCCTAAGAAGTTACTGACTGTTGAAGAATACTTTTCAGATGAAGACTTAAATGGTAGAGATGTTGGTCGTCCAAAAAAAATTAGTACTAAAGTAATTTCTTTGATCTCTGGATATTTGTTTTTTACAATTAAAATAAATTTTTAGATTCAGCGTTTTAAGGCAAATCTATGGCTTAGTGAAGAATTTCCAATTCAATTACAAGAGCAAGTTCTACCCATTCTTGATTTAATGTCGACAATGGCTAGTCCCCATGTTTCAAAATTAAGAGACTTCATAACAATGCAACTGCCAGCTGGTTTTCCAGTTAAAGTGGAGATACCGCTCTTTCACGTTTTAAATGCTTGCGTCACTTTTGGCAACGTTTTCGCAATGCACACTCCTGTTGAGCATGTTTCGACTATTCAAGAAGATGAAAGACTGACTTGCGTAATTGATGATCAGTGCTTTGATATTCCTAGTAATTACGTAAATAGAGGTTGTTTATCGATCTATGTATATAAACATTTGATTCTAACCTATTTATTTTAGATAATGACTTACGCCGTCAATTAACTTTAGAGGATGAGGATGATTTGCTTCAATTTGCTATTGAACAGAGTTTGATGGAAAGTGGAACTGAATTAGATCAAGTTGATATTTGGGAAGCCTTACGCGGACAAAAGGGTACTTCTCCAGCTCCGCTTTCTGAAGAAGATGCTCAGCTACAGAGGTATATTTTATGTTTATTTTCTTAAGCGATTAATAAACAATTTAATACATTTTGGTACGCTGTAGAAATTTCCTTAAACCGAGCGATTGTTACCAAAACAAGAAATCACCATTCAAAAATAATTACAATTACATGAAAAATATTTTTAAATAGAAATTGATATTAGCTGCAAAACCGCTCGGTACAAATGTATAAATCATAAGAAAGGAGTTTTACCTCCCAAGTTAGCAAAACTTTACCTTGATGTACTTTATATGTCCGTTATTTTTACAAATGTTTCAAAATCAATTAATAACTGTGAAAACCTGTTGAACGACATTACAAGAATAATTGTATCCTTTGTAGGCTGATCGAATGTTCGTGCATTAGCGGTACAGTAATTCTTTAAAAAATTTTTGCTATTATTGTTTTACAAGAAGAGGTTACCATCTCTCAATCCATTCAATTAAAGTCAGACAATAAAATTTACGTAAGATTGGATGAAGCGAAAAAATTTAAGTATTCTTTAATAGTGCGGATTTCTGATGTAGGTGCTCTGTAAGATGGTTTCGATAAGGCCTTGTATAAACCGCACTGGATCCATGACGTTAACACAATCATAGTACCTTTGTTTAGCTCAAAAGTTCTTGTCTCCGTTACGAATATAGATTATTCAAAAGGTAGTCATCTCAACCGTATAACTATGTTTGCACAGATTAGTAAACCCATTCTGAATGCATGTATCTTCACGAAATAGTAGGGCCCCTACCAGTGTTCTTCATTTAAACCGAGTTAGGTTGATTAGGCGTGGGATTTCTAAATACCTGTGTTATTTTATTTTAACAAAAACTTATATATTGTTTCTGAGAGCGCTGTTAAAGGTTTATAGGGAAAGTAGTATTTGTTATATTTCCTAAGCAATATGCCGTTTCTAGTGCGATTGCCTTATGTGCAGATATCCAAAAAAATTGCATTTTATGGCACTGTAGGAATTGGAGACTGATTAAAATTTAAATTAGTTGGACCCTAGAACTTTTAACGCCGCTTATCTATCCACATAGATAGCGATTGACGTGCATGTTGCCAACTAATCGATAGCCAATTCATCCGCTTTGTGAATGTCTACAACTTCACGTTGGAATATACTACAGTCGCTGGGGAATTTATAGGTTAGGTGAATGCTCGTTAATGAGATTTTTATCTATGCTAGCATGGGTACAATGCGTTTAGAGGGCAGCCGCCCTACTTTGTTTTTTTTTCTTTAGTTGTGGGCGAATCCTTTTAAATTGGTTTTATTAATTTGGTTGTTTCATAAGCGTCCAAGATAGCCTTGGTTTCTTTTATTGCCAATTAGAATTTTTATTTGTAAGTGTACCTTGGGTAGTATAGGTGCTTTCAATCTTGAACACCACTTCATTAAGATCAGGGTTCACAATCATTTCCTTTGCATGTGCATGTTGCATCTTAGAAAATTTACGATGTAGCCAAAGCCTATGGTACAACCCTTTGGCGTTGATGGCTTTGACCGGAAGGGAATT
This sequence comes from Leptarthrus brevirostris, assembly GCA_964036015.1. Taxonomy (NCBI): domain Eukaryota; kingdom Metazoa; phylum Arthropoda; class Insecta; order Diptera; family Asilidae; genus Leptarthrus; species Leptarthrus brevirostris. Next base: position 113,173,619 of record OZ038372.1, on the reverse strand, counting down.
AGGGTAAGTGGAGTGAGGAAACTTGAAAGCCTTCTTTTTGCATTGCTGCGAGCTAAACAACAGCCCAGAGACAGAGTGGTTTTTTTTTTTTAAATTTGTATTAAAAACTTTTTGGGAGACCGAACCCGGGAACCATGGCTCGGCGATCGTGCGACTCAATCAATTGATCCAATTCCATCTTAGATTAAAATTGAGTTTTTCTAATATACAAATCGAGAAATAGAAATTAAGTAGGAATGAATTTAAGCTGACCAGTCTGTAGTTCTTTGAATTGCCGTGTACGCACTTACCCGATTTCGAGTATATGACGCAGTTTTAAACATCTTCTGAAAATCAACTAGAAGATTACCAGCACAAGTATAATTGGCAAGCGGCAATATTTTGTTTAGTCCGGTAATCAAAAGTATTAGTTGCTCACCTGCGGTTTTACGTCTGCGGTTCGTAGAGACCATTTTGTCTTAAATAGCCTCTGAGTTCTCTCATGCAGGGAAGCGACTTCTAGCGTTTCTCAGCTGGTTTTGTGTCCAGGTTCTATCAGTGTCAGATAATAGTTTAAGTTTTTATCGGCGATTGTAAATTAGTTTTCTCAACCTGAATGTAGGTTTGGCAATGATTGATTTCTTTTTAAAATTGTTTAGAATCACCCTTTTTAAATCCCTTCGCAAGTTCTTGCTGATGTCGGAATTGATCGTGATTCAAAAATATACCTTAATAAATACTATAATTGCAGAAGAAGCATTTATCTAGCTTAAATTTAAATTAACGGAAACTCTTGATGTAATAATATGGTAATGGATAGATGAGTGAAGTCTTCCTTCTAAATAAGACTAATTTATGATGCCGACATTTTTACTTACCACGCACTATCGCTTATAATTATTTAGAAAAATTTATAAGAAACTATATTTGGTGATTTCTTGTAAATACACTTAAAAATATCGCTACTGCTTTAGTTTTGCTTAGCTAGATATCCTTTATCGCTATTTTCCTTATATTTACGCTCTAGGGTTCTACAAGAATCATTAAGCCAGCTAAAAGGTGTGTCTGGTTCGCCTGTGTCGGATGCGGATGAAAATGACTATATCGACCCAGACCTAGCAATGGCATTACGACTGAGTGAACAAGAACAGAAACAACGCGAGAAAGAACTAAGAGAGGAACAGGATATGATGGAAAAAGTGCTAAAGCTTAGCTTACAAGAAAAGTAATTACAAGCAACGACAAATCACTCACAAAAGTTACGATTTTGTGATATTTTCCTAACGGAATTCAACCATTTTTTTATTTTAACGAGAAATAACTTTAAGTCTGTAAATTATGTAATTTTACTTGGAAATCTATTTATTTTTCCTAAATTGAATAATTTTGTTTAGAGATCTAATATTTGTAAATTACAATAAATTATGATTGTATAAAATATTCGGCTATTCTTATTTTGAATGAACTTTGTAACGTCTTTTCTAGGATGGGCGGTTTTGGTTTTCTCCAGGGGAGCAGCTCGCTAGCTCCAAGGCAGGTCTTTTGAAGAAAACAAACCTGCGCCTAAATATAATTCACTTTATTCACTATTTCACTGCGAGTTTACTCCTCTTTTTTTATTGAGTTTATGCTTAAGCCTACGTTTTCTTTGATGATGGAGTGTCTCAAGAGGTGGTCCACTCAAACTGGTCGCGATAGAACTTTTCTCTTGTTACCTCTGCTAGGATATTCGCACTCCTTCGCTCTGCTCGGAGTTGGATCAACGTGCCATGGGTCCCGGGTTCAAGACCAGATGACCCCGTGAGCTTTTATTAAGAAATTAAAATAATCCACTCCATCTCTGGGCTGTTGTCTAGCTCGCAGCAATGCAAAAAAAAAAAACAAGACTCAAGTTTCCTCACTTCCCTTACCCTAATTCCCTCCCGGCCTAAACCATGCTAACGCATCAAAGGGTTGTCCCCTACGATTTGGCCACAAAAAAACTGCCGGAAATCCAGTCGGTCGTCGTCGAGGTACTGCTTTCTCTGACGATGAATACGGTTCGTGGCTTTGCGGTATTGATAACCTGCTCTGGGTGCTGGTTGCCTTGTTTTTCTGGTGTTGGGGGGGGGGGGGGGGCGATGACTATGGGAGTGTCTCACACCAGGGAAGCACGAAGAAAAATTGACGAGTGTTCATCACCAGAAGGCACGCTGTAGAGAGAGTCAGAGACGTACGTTGACTATGGGACCATTCATAAACGCAGTTTTGCTCTGCAGTTGCATAATTCAGCCATATACTCTGTTCAGCTGAATTGTGCAAATGATGCGCAAACCTGCGTTTATGAATGGGCCCTATGCGAGTGTCTTGCAACAAAGCGGCATGATACCTAGATGCCCAAAGAGGCAAGCAGAGGTAAGGGAAAGTAAAAGAAATATAATTAATAGAAAATGAAGAAAACGGAAAGCTTATGCACCACTAATGGATCCGATCTGATCTAAAATGAGCACCGTAGTCGGAAAAGCACGAAGGCTACTAAAATGTTTGTTTCCCGGAAATTTTTTTACCTCTTAGAGTATTCAGGCGCTGGTCGATGTGGTATTCACGCGCTGGTCCGATCGCGGGTAAGGGACTGACTGAAACACTACATATACTCCAAGTTACCTAGAACGAAATTATTTTTCTGACTGTGTTGGCTAGTCGGCTCGCTTTTGGTCGACCACCGGACTAACTGAGGAAAGTACTGAGCCGGTCTTACATAGCAAGTGGCTCCCGATTTCCTCCACTTTTCAATTACCTCTGTGATGGCTGCTAACTAACCTGCTCTAGAAAATTGCACGAGTGGATTATTAGGTTCCGTTTTTCGAGTATCTTACCTATATGGAATCCGCTCACATAAGGGACTTATTTCGATCTATTAAGAGCTTAAATTGTTTTATACTCTACTTATGGGGACAGGACGTGGTCTTACAATGATATATCATAGCCTTAGTGTGCTTCATCCGCTTACCTTAGTTTTACTTACTTCACTGAATTTAGAAACCGGTTATTATTGACGCAATTTGTTGTTCTTGTGGCGAGTTAGAAGGAAATTGTTTGAACACATAAGGCACCTGAGCTGCGATGGCGACGACGATCAAACAAACAAACAGACAGAGGATACATCTAAAAAGGGGTACACTGAAAATTATACTACGATAATATTCTCCTTAAGCTAAGTAACAAATTCACAATTATTTCAAACTTTTCTATATTTTTTTAAAGAATAGTTACTGTGGGTTTAGAAACACTGTAAGCTTTTGATTTTAGGTAAGCCCAGCAACTTCCTATTGGATTTAAGTCAGGATAATTGTCGGGCCACGGGAGGATATCAAGGTTCTCCATAAAAGTATAATACGATCTGGTATAACAGAAGAAATAGTAGTAGTAGTAGAAGTATGCAGTCGTCACTGGGTTTTGAAAATATTGTTTATTTTCAAAAGTTTTAAGAAAATTAGACGGAACTAAAAAGTGATAAAAATAAATTAATTTACCTTTTTCCAGTCATCAAGTGTAAGGTGCCGATGTAGTTGTGCCCATAATAATCGCCTTTTCTTCATTTTATCTGTCAGTTTTGCCTTTTTTGCGGGACGCCTACACTTTAAATTAGCCTTGTACAATCTTCGTCGCAAACACATGACGGATATGTCCATTCCTTGCTCATTTAACGGCCTTTTAAAACACGCGTAGATGCTGTACGTTGTAATAAAACACTATGGATTATTTTCCTGTCCGTTCTCTTCGTCGTTTTCCTAATTTTCTGGCAGTTTTCTCGATTGGTTGTTAGCGGGGGGAGTTCCCCAATCGAAATTGGTTTGCCGCTCTGTCGACTGTGGAAGCCGAAATATTTTCTCCTTTCGCTACATCCCGGTTAGAAAATGTTCCAGTTTTTAACAGATCTAAAATCACTTGCCGTTTTTAAGATTACCATTCGCAAAATAAAATAAACACAAAAAAGCATTTCGAAGAAATCAGGTAGCATTCCTGTGAAATTTCGCATGTGCATCTAATTCATTGAACACCTACTGTACATATTTATTGGGTAAAATGAAAACAATTGTTGAAATTAAAATTTGTTCTTTAATTTACTTAAATCTAAAACACATTTGGACTTGATCAATAATATAAAAACATAAAAAGCTATACAAATATTGTATATGCTAATAATTATAAAATTTGATTAAATATATTTAAAGCACTTTTGCTTATCATGCGGTATTCGTGTTTTGAACAGAATGGAATCGGCTCTATACTGCGTATTTAACAATGGCGTGTATCCGAAAACCTAAATAAAATTGTTTTTTTTAATAACAAAAACTGAGTTATGAACAAAATAAATTACCTGCGAAAAGAAATTTATACATTTGTGCCTCTCTTGAAAATGAGTATCATCCTCGCTTAATGAGACGGGACATCCAGGACACCTGAAAGTCCAGCGTGAAGTGACTTTAACAGGGGGTTTCCGAGTGATGTGAGATACAAGGAAGTTCATGGCAATGTCTTCACAGTTCATGTATTCGTCAACTTTATCTCTGATTGCTTGCGGAAGCCAGTAAGTATAAAGATATGTGTAATATTTATGAAAGAAAGCAGCTCCTGTAAGCACCATACTCAATTCACAACTGTAGTTTGAGTTGTAATTCCATGCGTGATTATTGTTTAAATCCCATGCATGAAACCTTCCTGGGAAGCCAACTACTCTATCACGATGTTCTCGCCAAACACGGAATCCAAATAGAATTTCGTCATGTCGCAAATGGGCATCATCATCTACTGATAAAATAGCTTCAGTCTCTATTACGTCAAAAGGTAAAAATCTGTTATTTAAAGAGTTTCTTGGGGCTCTAACGACAGAAACAGGAACTCCAATATCCGGCCATCGTAAATCGTCCAAAGGAGGCTTTGGTGAATTCCACACAACTACGACTTTGTGAAGATAAGGCAACCCATATAGGCGACCCAAAGAATCCATTAGCACTTGTTCTCTTTCATACGTCAACATAACAATGGTAAACTGTTCTCTTGGAAAATTGCCTCCCAAGGATTCACCAAACTCTTTACCAGCTCCACCGGCACCTTTTCCAATTGGTCGGAATCCCATGTGCGATCCAATGAATTTCGCCTCCGATGGGAGAACCGGATCAAAAGGTAGATGAGGGTACAAATAAAATGGATCTCCCCAATCATTCCAGGATTCTCGAGACTGCAGCCTAAGAACGGTGTAGTTTCTTCTATATTGTGGGCTAGAATAAGGAGGCTCGATAGGACCTAACGATTCTTCAGGTTCTGCGTCCAGGATTGGAGGATCAGATTTTAGAGGCACAAATGAAGAATTGAATACGCTTTGAGCTACAATGGGCGGAATTGGTCTTGGTGGAATTCCAAGGCGCTCTCGTAAGCTTGCTACAACTGTGTCAACAGTCGCCTGGACTGAACTTAAATATCTCTCCCATATCATTCTACCTTGACGTCGCATTGCCAAAAGATCTGAATCTGGTACAGCTCGTAATAAAAAATGAAGTTCTGTTATCCTAGCTTTTGGAATCATTATTGATAATTTTCGCCATTCAATTGTTTCCGAATAAGGAAGTTGAACTTGATCTGCACCAAGAATGACAGGAATAGCACCGACACGTAGAGCTTCGTAAATTCTGGATTGCATTAGAGTAGAAGTGACTTGCCCACTTCCAGGCGGTAAAATCAAGGCAAATGTTGAATCTTTTAAAACGCCACGTCTTGAGGAATCAGTTCCACATAGTGTCCAGTCTTTATATGATAATTCGTTTCTTTGTTCGGTTGCTGGAACACACTTAAACTGCATCAAAAACTTATCTTGAGTGGAACCCATCGACATTTCATGTAAATGTTCTATAATAAAATCATCCAACGCATCTGATATGTTGTCAGCAACTCCTTTAATGGTTTCGTTTTCAAGCTTAAGTTCTCCTTGGAAGGTTAACAGATATGATCTTCTAGCTGGTACCATTTGAGCACAATCCTGCCATACGTCGCCCCCAGGGGGTCCTAGCACCGGTGGAACAACTAAGTCATAACCCACTCTAAATTGAGTTTTCAGGAAAGACGACTGCACTACTATTGCACGCATAGTATTTTGGTTGCTTACTATGTTCGTTGCCATGGAAGATAAGTCTCTTCGCGATAAATTAAGCAAAACATGATTTCTTCCGTCCCCTCCCCAGTACGGAAGATTTAACAATTTTTCTATATTGAGGGGTGTCGATGCAGACACTTTGTTTTTTTCATCCTCTATAGAATAACGATTGTTTCGTAGCAGCTCATGCTCTGGCAAAGCCTCTCCAATTAGCACCAAGTAAATACAAGCAATTTTAGGGTCGCTTACCAGGTGGGCGTTATATCCAAGTGTTTGTTTTATTGTAGTTTTAAGAAATCCATCTATGTCGTAACCGTGATTTAGCACATTGTGTTGGTCTGGATCGTAAAGATAAACTGGAAATCCTGATGTTAAGCTGCATCTCGAGTGGTCGAAACAAGAACTCATTTCACAATACGGTGTCAGATGTTTTTGTAGTGGAGGATTTCTTGATAGAACAGAATTCGAAAAAAGCGGCTTAGGCAGTGCTAGATCAGGGGTGTTTCGGAGAACAGCTTCTCTTTGAGCAACTTGAGCTTGTTCTACTGAAATTTTTAAACGTTCTAATTCAGTTTGTTCGCGTAGCAATTCTTGTTTGAGATCTTCTATTTTTTGATTATATATTCCAATGTCAGATTGAAGTTTTTGTCGCCGTGATTCTAACTCTCGAAGTTCTACGGAAACAGTGCTCTGCAAAACAAAATACAAGGAATACTTATAAAATGGTTTCAAAATTTATTCTCAAGTTAAAGCTTTCATTTATGGATATATTAAGAACTTAGAAAAAAAATGAAAAGATATTTATTTTATACCTTATAAATAAACGAAATTTTTGAAGCTTTAGTTCACCAAAAAGCAAAACTAATCCATCTCAACGGGAGAAATTTTCGGTTCTAGCCTGCTGAAAAGGATTATAAGTAAGGTACGACTTAAGTTTATTTATTTACATATTCGTCAAATCTCACTATGCCAACTGATTGTACCGTGGGGTTGTTATGAAACATGTTAATCATTATTAATTAAAACCGACTTTTACTTGTTTCAAAATATGTACGCGTATTTCGGCTTATGAGGTCATTATCAATGGGGTCAAATACAAACTGCTGTTAGTGCTTAGATTTCCTAATATATACAACATCATTTTTTTATCATAGGACTTATCTTACTTTATTATAGGAATTACCACATACGGATTTGTTGGACTATAAATTCAGTTAGCGCGAGCAATTATAGTCTATTTGTTCATTTAGGAAGGTATGCTGTTTATACAACATTATTCTAAAATATCGACTTTCATACCTTTTGTCTGTTTATGTAAAATATCTACGTTATCAATACTGCAATTATGTTCGGTTTCATTTAAATGTTTCGCTACCATTGAATCGAGCATATTATTTTTTAACAAATTTAGATATAAACACTATCACAGTCATTACAACTAATTTTGTACACACCTGCTTCTTGTACTACCCAAACGCAAAAAGATTCGTCTATCCAAGATATTAGTTCGAAAATAAAAATGAATTTTTAATAATAAAGTCTATTGGCAAAGTTATATAGAAATACTTGTGGAAATTACATTTCAAGATACAGTCAAACCTCTTTTATCCGGCATGATCGGGACTATGCTTATTCCGGTACAACGATTTTTACGGATAATGGAGTGAAGAAAAATACAAACAACTATGTACCTATAGTAGTTCAAAAATGCCTTTAAAATTAATTTTTATTAAATAAAACTTCATTTGATATGTAACAATAATAATAATAACATAACCGGTTAAAACTACAAGACGATGAGGACATTTACAGGAAAAAATGAGGTTTTACTAATTTGTCTTGCAATCTGTACATAATCACAAACATATATGTATGAAATATACTAGTTTTTTTTAATTTTTTTTTATATATGATGTAGCCAAAGCTCAGGGGATGCCCTATGATGCTAAAGCACAGCCTTGGCAGGAATGGAATTAAGGTTGGGGAAAATGGGTTAGGAGGTTGAGTGAAGGAGGTGTCGATGTACGCCTCGTTTGAAAGTTTCAGGCTCATAAGACGAGGGAAAAACAGAAGATGGTAAACTGTTCCACATTCGTGTTGTTCTGCTAAGAAAAGATTCCCGAAATTTGACGGTACGTCCAAATTTGACCCGGAGAGTATAGGGGTGGGAGCGACTTGTAGATCTTGTATCGCGCGTTGTAATGAGTCTACAAGGCATCAGGCTAGCAATTTCGTTAGAACAATGGCCATGGAAATAGCGATAAAAAAGTGAGAGACAACCGACATTCCGTCGATGCTCCAGAGAGTCAAGGCCCTCAGAGATTGAGGAATCGCCAATAAGTTTAACAGCCTTACGCTGAACTTTGTCTAACGCGGACAACGCGGTGTGTCCGGCCCCTGCCAAAATATGGGAATTATATTCAAGTCTAGGCCTAATGTGGGACTTGTAGATCAACGCTAAGTCGGGTGGGGTGAAATATTTCTTACATCTCTGTAGAAAACCCAAACATTTCATCGCACTTTTAGCGATTGCAAATATATGATCCGTCCAGCTAAGATTGCTGGATATCTCAATACCCAAGATCTTTAGGGAGGGTGAATTGGGTATATTCACTCCGTCGACTGAAATGGGTTGGGGGTGAACTGGGCGTTTTTTAAGGGACATTAAACAGCATTGAGTTTTGGATGCATTAAACGTAACACGATTTGCTCTGCCCCAAGCGAGGACCATAGAAATGTCTTTGTTTAATGATCTAAACATGCGTTCCCGATTGACTTCTGTAGCATTTCCACGTAAATTCATTACAGAATCAAATGAGTACGCGAAATCAAGGGTGCTGTCGTCGGCAAAACTATGAATAGGATTGAGAGAAAGGGATAAGAGATCATTAATAAAAAGAAGAAATAAGGTTGGTGAAAGAACTGAACCCTGAGGTACATCGGCATTTATTTCGTAGGAATCAGATGTAACTCCGTCAATTACTACACGGATTGAACGGCCTGACAAAAAGCTCTCTATCCATTTAACGAGGGTTGGGTGCAGACCAAATGTTTGAAGTTTGGCTAACAGGGCAGCATGCCAGACTCTATCAAAAGCCTTTGAAATATCAAGAGCGACGATTTCGGACTCACCGAAATTATGGAGACAATGATTCCAACGCTCCGTTAGAGCAGTTAGTAAGTCTCCGGTTGAGCGGCCAGCGCGGAAACCGTACTGGCAATCGTTAATAAGATGGTTATTTTCTAGATATTTCAACAACTGAGAGTTGATGAGTGATTCAAAAACTTTGGATATGATCGAGGTTAGTGCAATTGGTCTGTAGTTAGAGGGGTCGCATGCCTCTCCTTTTTTAAGTATCGGCTGGACATGAGCAAGTTTCCATACACTTGGAAATATTCCTGTTGAATATGACAGGTGAAAAAGTTTGCGCAGAGGTTTAGCCAAAGCAGAGGCGCAGCATTTTAAAACAAGGGGCGAGAAACCATCAGGTCCAGTAGCTTTGGACACGTCGAGTTTCGAAAGTACTCTAAAAACATCCCGAGTGCGAAAGTGTAGCGGCTTTTGCCTACTAGTGCACTGTGATGGAGATGGAAGTGGCTGCGATGAAGGTGGCAAGTACGAGTTAGCAGCAAAATTAGCAGCAAACAGGTTGGCCTTGTCCAATGAGTCAGTAAAGACATTCCCATTATAAATGAGTGGTGGTGTTGACGAACAGGTGAAATTGTTCTTTACGGTTTTTACTAGAGACCAGAAGCCCTTACTACCCTTTTGAGTAGAAAATACCTTCCGTCTGATGCACTGGTCGAAATTGAACTTAGCCCGGCTAATTGCTGAATTGCAAATATTCCGCGCAACTCTATAGATACGTCTCAATTCCTCTGAAGGGCACAATTTATATGCCTGGAAGGCTGCTTCCTTCTTTTTAATGGCTGCGAAACAGTCATTATTGAACCAATTGGTGTTAGTTGGTTTGATGTTCTTGAAGCTATGAGGAATTAAGCGGTGCATTCCAAACCATAGGATGTTCAAGATATAATCGGTGCTTCTGTTAACGTCCTTCATAGAAAAGCAATCAGACCAATCCAGCTCTCTGAGATATTTATTAAGTCCCGTCCAATCAGCATTTTTATAATGCCACACTAATCTTTTGGTGGAGTTTAGGTTAGTGGTTGTCAGAGAGGAGATGGAGAATTGGGCGGAGATTAGACAATGGTCCGAATTACCCAAGGGAGACGTCACCGAAACCGAGTATTTTTCTGGATGCGATGTTAGAAATAGATCTAAAAGATGCGCGTTGTGCCCCAAAGTATCAGGAACACGAGTCGGACACTCAACCAGTTGCTGTAAATTAAAAGACTCACTAAATAACTCGACGTGTCTTCCAGACGGGCTTGTGGTGGAAGAATGCCTGAGCCACTGTGTGTTGTGGACGTTGAAATCTCCAGCAAGAACGATTTCAGAAGAGGGGGATAATTCCAAAATCTTATCGATATCGGAAGAGAGTTTATCGAAGGAGCACACAGTGTCAGTGTCAGACATATTCGGGCTGCGGTATAAAAAACAAAAATGAATGATGTGCCGATAGAGTTTAAATCTAATCCAGACATAATTAAATTCTGGATTAGTAGAAGAAAATTGAGGGAGAAGGGAAAATGGCACATCTTTTCTAACATAAACCGCGATTCCCCTCTGAGGAGAGAAGAGTGGCACTAAGTGATAACCAGGGATGTGATACTGATTAATATCAGAATCGGAAACAACCTTGGTTTCGCTTAGTGCAAAAACAGCCGGATTTTCCGCGATCAAGTGGCAGTAAACCGAAAAATGGTTACTTTTCAAGCCACGAATGTTGCAAAAATTAAATACAAATTTTTGCATACTCCCGGTCTTAATTTGCCCAAAACAAAACAAAACAAAAACGTACACAAACACAAGGACTGACGAACGGGATCCACAGATGCAAAACAAAGCCGCCTCTGTGAAAACAAAGCCAGCAGCAGTGTTATGCCTGCTGTGCTGAACTTTGATCTCGACAAAGGCAGCCAAATGCTCAGCAGTGGAGACCCGTTAAACGCATTCAATGCAGCACGATTGTACTACATTGAATGTTGGATGGAAATAACATATATTAAAAAGGAACGGACTCACCAGACTGTGCTTTCAAATAGAGCATAAAAGCCCTTCGCTTCGGCAAGATGGCACTAGCACTTTGAATTTTTTTAATTTTATTTGCTTTCGCAACCGTTTTAAAAATTTTTGGGAAGCAAGACACGGCGGCACGTCCGTCCCCGTCAGTAGTTCAACTCACAGTTGCACAACTCACAGTTACAGGAAAAAATTAATTATGTACGAAAATAGTGTAGCAAAGTTGACTGTTTCTGAATTTTCAACTTTTCGATAGAAAAGTAATTCCGGATATAAGAGTTTTTTCCGGATTTTAGAGTGACAATTTTAGAAAGGTACAGGGAAAAATTTTTCCGGATATTGGAGGTTGCCGGATATTGGAGTTCCGGATAAAAGAGGTTTGACTGTATAAGGAATTCTAATAGAACTGGCACAATCAAAACAGGACTACAGTTTCTTTCAATACTCCGACTTTTTTTATGGCATCAACCTGCAAAAATCTTCGTCTATCATAAAACTTGCGGCAAAAAGGTTCGTCTACCTTGTACAAATTACAATTGTGTAGCAATATTTTTTTGTAAAGAAACTACGAACGATCGAGTAACAGTTTGAAGGTTTTGAAATCGTATTGTGAGTATATTTTGCTTACCATAGTGAATTTAGTTGTGCGTTATTTTGAGCAGATGCGCACAGAAGAGGGACATTCAAATTTTTAATGTAATAAAAGGGACATTTTAATTTCTAAGTGTAATAAAATTAATTTGCAAATAAATTTAAATTGCAAAATATGAAAAACAACAATTAAATAACATGTTAATTTATTAAGATCCATCAAAATGTTTCAACATACATAATTCACTAAAAAAGAAAAGAAATCCGAATTCTATTCATTGAGAAATAAGCCTGCTAAACATTAAATTAACTTACATAATTGCGTAAACTTTTCTCTACCATTTAGTAACATCACCATTTCGTCGGATAAATCCTGCATACGTCTAGGCATAGTGATTACTAGTTCTTCACACTTAGCTGGTGATATGGAATTCCAGAGGTTTTGTATTTTCCTACGAAGAACATCCATTGTGACAGCGGGAGAAGACCTCAATGTCTTTTTCATTTTTCCCCATATGTTCTTAATGGGAGAAAGGTCCGGGCTATTTGATGGCCATTGCATTCATTCATGTTCTTGAAACCATTTCTTTGTTGATTTTGCCATATGACAACTGGCCTCGTCCTGCTGGAAAAATATACTCGCCTTCTGGTCTTTCCAAAGCAGGTATTGATGGAAGAAGATAATTTTGCAGAATAGTCTGGTACATAGTGCTATTTATTGTAGTATTAGTGAACAACAGATGACCAATTCCTCGAGCTGACATACATCCCCAAATCATTACAGAGCTTGGAAATTTCACTTTTCGACTTAGGCAGTCATTTTGGAATGCTTCAGTTTTTTTTCGAATAACGCGTTTTTTATAGGATTGCATGTTCAACTCAAAGCGTGTCTAATCACTCCATACAACTGATCGCCACTGATGTGTCCAATTTTCGTGGTATTTAGCAAAATCGAAGCGTTTCTTTTTTTGGATACTGGCCAAAAATGGTTTTTCCTTAGCCTTAAAATTTAGAGATTATAGCGGGATTCCATAATAGAATATCAGAAAATTTACCTTATAAGATTTATAACCCATTTCCCTCATCCTTCTGCTATAGGTATCGACAGAAACACTTTTACCTATGCTCTCACAACAAATTGTACAAATTACAGACTCTGTTGCAACACGATTTTGTTTAATTGCTTTCCTTAAAATTCAACTTTCGCTTGAAGTAGTCAATTTTGGTCGTCCTGGTATCGGTTTTTTCTCGATACTTCCAGTTTTCTCGAATGAAATAATTGCACTGTAGATCTTGAAAGGTTAAATTTTTTCGCAATTTCATAAGATTTCTTATTTTTATAATCTTCAATTATTAACTTTCTCAGATGAGATTGTATCACTTTTCCGCGGGTTATTTTAACTCAAGTTTCAACGTACTGAAGTCTAGCCAAAAAATAAACTCACAAATACAATTTCAGATTATTTGAATACAATTATTTTCAGTTACTCGATTGTTTGTAGTTTTTTATAAAAACAATTTACTTCGAAATTATTATTTGTTCAGGGTAGACGAACTTTTTTGCGGTAAGTTTTATGATAGACGAAGATTTTTGCAGGTTGACGCAAATAAAACAAATTGCATTTTTGAAAAGACTTTTAGTCGTACTTTGATTGTGTAAGTTGTATTAGAATTACTTACACTCTGAAATGTATTTACCACAAATATTTCATTACAACTTTGCCAGTATACTGAATTATTAGAAAAATCACTTTTATTTTCGAACTAAAACCTTGGATAGACGAACCTTTTTGCGTTTGGGTAGTATAGTAGATTGTTAGTATTTCTTTTATAATGACAAATACAATTCTTATAAAACGCGACGTTCACATTTAACTATTTTTTTTTACCTCTTTTGCAATTTTCTCACTCGATTTTGATATTTATTTTAATTTAATAAATTTCCTATTACTTTCTTCCTTAAACTTCGGATAAATGTTTCTCAGAGCTATTTGTTTATTTTCATTTCTAATAAGTTTATTTATCAAACTTTCTATGTAGCCATTGTTTTTTGCAATTGTCTTAATTATTTTACATTCTTTTTTAAATATGGGGCCCTCAAAGCCAGGAAATTTCAGTCCGTTAAGTTTCGATATAGGGTAGTAAGACCATCCGAATCTGCCAATTCCATTATTTATATTGCATCTAATCATACCGCTGGAGTTGTGAGGTACATAAGGAAAGATTGGCAGCATGAAATTTTGAAAACAAGTGACAGTAATTCATCATGGTTAATAGCTATAAAGTGCACGAGAGTCAATTTTAGTGTTGTCGTTTATGCAGGTCACCAAGCGGTTCAGACGTGCAGTTATGTCAGCGGTTTGAAGAGCTACTTAAATTTTTGGAAGATACGACTGAAGAGATGGTAATAGCAGGTGATTTTAATATTGATTGAATAACAAACACTACGTATAAAAGGTATATGACCAAAATTGTTAAGGATAATGCTAGGGTTACGCAAGCATCTAAAACACTTATAGACTAGGTAGCGACAAAAATATCTGATTTAACGGCGAAAGTGAGCACAGCTCTCAAACTAAGTGTTCATGAAACTATAGAAATTGAAATTGCCAATCCACAGCTATTCATAAAGAACAAACGGGTTTGTGAAATATTTAAATATAAAGAAATGGATTTCAGAAGGGAACTGCTGTTTAGAAAGATCGATGAAGCCGGAGATTTAGATAGTGTGACAGACTGTGCAATGGAATTGGAGAACAATTTATGTGAGGTCATTAATAAACATACCACAAGAAAAATATTACGTGATGATGAATGTGATTGGTATACTAACGAATTAAGGAAGATTAAGAAAGCAAAACTAACGCAATACAATAGAGCTAGTATTTTTGGAAGTGAAAATGAATGGATGAAATACAGAGAGATCAGGAACAAATACAAGATGAGGATACAGAAAGCAAAACATAAAAACATAAAATATAGAATTAGTAACGCACTAGATTCAAAACACATGTGGAGAGTAATTCAACAAACCGTGATGAAAAAACCCTGCAATACAATACAAGGCATAGACTTTGGAGGTAAAAAAATCGTAGATAAAAAGGATAGAGCAGATAACTTTCATGGATACTATATACAAAGCGTAGAAAACATAAACAAATCAATTCCACTGAGAATTTATAGCGATAAAATTGTACCGACAGAGAAAACATTCACGTTTAAAATGTTGACTAATAGGGACATAGAGAAAATTTGTAAAAGTTTAAACAAGAAGAGGAATAAAAAACTTGCGGAATACTTGAGTTAATATGTGCGGTATGTTGGAGATGTTCAACCATATCACCAAAGAAGTAATCATCACTTAGTACTTAGTACACCTCGGTTATACTAGTGCCGGGCAGAATTCCCTAATATATAGAGACTTTCAACTATTCAATGAACTACCAAATTATGTCAAAAATGAATGTAGATGGAATTTTTATAAAAGAAAATGTACTGAATTTGTGAAATCCAGAAATTTAATGTTTGTATAATTATAAACTGAACGTTAAGTTATAGATTATAAAATTTTGAATGTTTGTTGTTAAATTGAAGTGTACAAAGAGTGTATTCAATACTAATAAAGTTCTATTCTATATTATATTCTAATGACCTACGAACATACCTTAATTCTCATCATTTCTTCAATTCTTAATTTTAAATCGCCAGCTCGCATGCTACTAAAATCCTCATAAGCATCCAATTGGGATCTAGATCTGTGGATATCGTTTGCAGGTACATCATTTTCAGGCTGCAAAATCAATAGTTATATAGAGTGTCAACTGCTAAAACTTCTGTTACTTACATTTAATAAATTATAATGTGCGAAGAGTGGTAGTAGAAATAATAAAATTAACGCTAAACCAACAATTTTGTAAATTTTTACATGTCGAAACCAATGTAGAATTCCGAATGATTGGCTTCCAATCAAATGGTACGACACTGGACTGTCAAAATTTGACATCTCCAGAGGATAACAAGAAGTTTTTTAAAATTCCTTATAATTCACCATAATTTTGTTAAATTGGAAGTAGTGAGCACGAAACTAACTACTTTTTTCTTTTATGTAAATATATTTTAAACTGAGAAACCTCAAATTTACATTTTAAAACGCGATTAAAATGACCAAAGTGATATCCCACAACAATCAGCTGCCAATTTGACGTTTATTACCATCGATCATCGAAGAATAGTTGAGTGGATTGTGTTGTGCGGTTTTGTTTTCACCTAGTTTTACTAGGTATCTTACTAATTTGTGGTATGGGAAAATATATTTTTTTTACATACATAACTTTATATAAGTTTCTGCTACAATTTTTATCTACCATTAGTATTTTCTCTATAAATTTATAAGAAAAAATGTTCATTGTGAACAGTGGTTGTGAACAATTGTAAGACAATTGTTTTTCGATATATTTATTGTCGATATCAGTTTATCAGAATTCACCATAACCTTTAAATAAGTCGGTCTGTTTCTGTCTGACTGAATTTGTTTACTTTTCAAAAATAATGGAAGAAGAAAGATTAGTTACATTTGTAAGAACGTACAGCAAGTAGTAAAATATTTATTGTTAAAAACTAAAATATTTTAGACTATTAAAGATGAACTCTGCAGAAGAACTGGATTAACCGCCAAGTGGATGGACGGGAGCAAACTTTCCGTCTGCGCTTACCTACCAGTTACGAGGTACTATAATGTGTTATTAGAATTAAGTATATTTATTATTTATCTTGTAGCACAATAAAAAGCAAACCATCTGAGTTTTGTGGCCAAAATGATGTTAATATATTTCATTTGCAACCAGAGTTTATCTACGAAGAACCAATTCTTCGAAGTCTTGTTGCCGAAGCAAACAGTATCTTTTTAACTGTTCAGGACATGAAAAAAAGCGGAGCCCGCAGTGATTACCTAAAAATATCACGAACATATCGAAGTATTATCCGTGCATGCCTGGAGAAACTTCAAGACTACGTACAAAATGATAAATTGGACGAGAATATCGGCGTCAGGTAAACAATATTTAAATTTGAATATTTATTTTTTGGCTAAGGTACAGAAATGAAACTGCATATAAATATTACTTCTAATATCCGTACCTCAGAGCAAAACGGTTTTAAGTCACAAAATGTAAATTTTACAGGAGATAAAATAAATACGATAATTTATTGTATTGTACAGGCTACAAAGTAAGAAGAAATAATTATTATTTCTACTTGCTTTGTAGCCTGTACAAATCAGTAATTTAAACCTGATTTAGATTACTTATTTATATGAATAATGATAAAAAAACCGGAAAATTTAAATTTTGGACTTAATACCCTTTTACTGTGTGGTGCGGATATAGTGTCTGATTACGCTGTACCTAACGTAGATTTTGCCAAAGGATTCAGTGTCACAATTCCGTCTAGGAGTGAGTGGTCAAGGTCCGAACTGCTCAACTGTTACGACACTCCAAGATAGACTGTGGTCGGCGTCCTACAGACTGCAAGAGTATTTCAAGCGAAAGTCCTGAAGGAATGCTGTTTGTCTGGACTCAGTGAAGAACCAATGACGAACGTGGGCATTTTCACTGACATCCAGGCTACCATAAAGGCGCTTGGCTGGGTTACCTCCTAAAAACAAGTGAGGAACTTTAGGGAGAAACTCATCTCCCTTTGTGGATGGGGGGGGGTTCAATATAACCCTTCTGTGCTCCAGGTCACAGAAACGGCTCTTATTTATTTATTTAAGCTATTACAAAAAAATACAAGCTATAACATAATACTAATACTACAAACTATAATAAATGATAAGTAATAATACATAAATCAATAGTGTAAGCTACAATATAAGCTATAAATATAGGAAGAAGAATTAAGGAAGGCGATCAAGATCACAATGGGCGGGATCAACATCTAAAGCTTTGTGAAGGGATGATTTACTCAGATGGAAGTCAGAGGAGGAAAGGTCGTTGACTTTTCTTAGCATCCTGGTAATTGGCTCGCTTTGACTGTAGTTTGTGCGGTGGCGGTCGAGTCGGAAAAGGGAAGTGGACCTAAGATTACGGGAATTGGTATAGATGGGTAAAGATTGCAGGATTGAAGGGCAGTCTATGGCACCAGTTAGTAACTGATAAATGAAGAGAATGTCGGAAACATCACGACGTTTACTTAGAGGTTGTAAGTCGATTAGTTTCAGACGGTTTTCATTAGGTGGAAGGTTGAATCCACGGAACATCACGTAGAGCGAAGCGAATGAACCTACCCTGGACAGATTCAATCCTATTAATGTGAGTTGTTTGTGTAGGTGTATTCAAGGAGATATAGAGAGATTTGGAAACATAAGGATTGAAGAACTCTCTAGACCAGCGCTTCACAAACCCTAGCGAGCAGTTAGCTCTGTTAATTATGCTGTCAATGTGGGAACGGAAATTGAGTTCGCTATCACAGATTATTCCTAGGTCACACAAAAAGGTTACGATAGGGACTGGTACGTCGTTTAACATATAGACTCTTGGGGTGGTGGTAAGACGCTTGCGGGAATAAGAGATGCACTGGCATTTGGAGATATTGAGCTCAAGAGAGTTTTTCATGCACCATGTGGTGAACGAATCGAGGTCTTTCTGCAGGAGAAGAGAGTCGGTTGTGGAGGAGGTATGTTTGATTATTGTCATGTCATCAGCATAAATTGACAGCTCTGAGTGTGTGATGACACATTCAACATCATTTATTGTAAGGATGGGGGGGGGGGGGGGGAAGCCTAGGCGATCAAGTTTGAACAAGATAACGTTCCACTAAACAACCTTAAAAGAAAGTTTTTCCAACATATCTTAGCGATTGCTAATCTCAGATGGCACGCTTCCTTTACCTGTCCCATTTTGAGAGCGACTTGGCCGAGACCTGATCTCAAAAATAGTCGCCGTCTGCACGGGCCCCTGTCTGATAGATGTGCATGTAGCCAGACTGGGACATCTCCACAACACTCAATGCCGCAGCTGCGGCATACTCAGTAAAAGAGAATCCGTACTTCATTTTTTCTAGGTGCCCAGCCTTGGCGAGCATCAGAAAGAAGTCTGGGAGAATACTTCTTTGTATACCTACATGCAATCTCAGGAGTAAAGATTGGGAAGTTAGCTCAATTCCTCAACTTCGCAGGTTGGTCTTAGTACATTTCTTACCCCTCATTGGCGTCTCTGATCCTTACCGTATGCGTGTGATTTGCAGTGTATTACTATAATGTCTTACAGGTTGTGATAAAACGGTGCATTTAACGCTAATTGAAAAGCTGGGCTCACTGACCAGTTTCCGCCACTTATACCAACCATTAGTTTACGAAAATACTTTACACAACATAATTTCGTTTATTTTAATAGAATTAACCGTTCTAACTTAGAAGGCGCACTTCTTAGGTAGAAGCCTAGAATCAATTTACCTATTCGCCAGAATATATCAATATATTGAGGCGAATTAGGCTCCCACCCCAGCATGCAAAAAACATTAGTAAACAAAAACTAAAGCACGCCCACACTCAACAATCAGGGGTGCGCGGACTACAGAGAACACTTCAGCAAATCCTTCGTAAGAGTCAGGTTAAAAACAGGACACAATTATTCAAGTTTTTTTCATGCGATTTATAGGCTCGTGCATACCATAGTTAGACCGAGAATGAACAACATGCAGTAAAGGCAATCTCCTTAAGCTATACGGGGTATGTCTATAAGAAACCATACTTGCGAGAGTGCAAGAATGCGATCCACATAAGGAGGAAGCCTGAGTGGATCATTCCATGGAAGGTTTCTCAGTGCGAACCTAACAAAGTTTCGCTGCACCGACTCAATGCGTCTAGAATGAACAGCATAGCAGGGAGACCAAACCTGAGATGCATACTCGAGAATTGGCCTAACCAAAGAAAAGAATAAGTGACTTAAGGTCTTCCGATCAGAAAATTCCCTTGACCGACGCTTTACGTAACCCAGAACTGTGGATAAAATAAAATACTTAGGGGTCATCATAGATAAAAAGTTGAGTTTCAAGGAGCATGTAGATTATATTTGTAAAATATTGGTAAAAAAATAGGTTACTTAAAAAGAATCAGGGACAAAATAAGTCTTATGACAGCAATTCGAATATACAATTCTATAGTTAGACCACATTTTGAATATTGCTCATCCATATTATATTTAAGTAATCAAGAAATGATGGATAGAATGCAGAAGCTCCAAAACAAAGCTATGAGAGTGATATTAAAGTGCAATAGATATACACGGATAGGAGATATGTTGAGTGTACTTAGATGGATGAGTGTAAAAGAAAGATTGATTTTGAATGTATTGTTGTTTATATTTAAAATAAGGAATAATGTGTTACCAGAATATTTGAGTAGACGTTTAATCTATGTGGGAAGTGTCCTTCAATTCAATTTGAGAAATGTAAATGAATTTAGGTTGATACATTGTAACACAGCTAGAGCCCAGAATTCACTATTATATAAAGGTGTCAAAATGTTTAATAAGATAAAATGCGATAGAAATGAGAAAAATATTTTCAGATTTAAAAAGAAATGTATTGAATTGATTAAAACAAAGCTTATTGAATTATTAGAATAGATAAGGCTTAAATATTGTATGAATTTTATATAATGCTTATCATAAGGCGAATAAATTTATTTATTATTATTATTATTAGAACTGAATTACTCTTAGGTACAATGTAGTTAATGTGTAGAGTGAAATCAAGTTTATGGTCAAGATTCAGACCAAGGTCAGTAATGGACTGCACGCGACAGATATTAGTTTCCGCAAAGGTATCATCAAAGATTTTCCTAGCGAATGACACAATCTCACCTTTATCCAAGTTAAGCTGCAGGCCATTAGATCCACACCAGTTCTTGAATCTATTTAAATCATCCTGAATGCAGGAAGAATCATGACTGTTTCTAACGCATGAAAAAATCTTCATATCGTCTGCGTAGATTAAGACTTTGGAGTGCTTAATCAGAAGGACAATGTCGTCAATGGCAAGAATAAAAAGCAAATAAAAAGCAGAGATGGCTACCCTGCGGTACGCCAGATGCAGCCCTAACGATTCTGGATAAAATATTGCGGAAAGATACCTGGTAAGTCCTATCTTTTAAGTACGAGAATATCTAGTCAAGCAATAAAGGCGGAAAACCCAACCTTTAAAGTTTAACCATAATCACAGAGTGAGGGAGTTTATCAAATGCCTTGCTAAAGTCGGTATAGACGCAGTCAGTCTGGAGACCTTGTTGGAAGGCAGAGATAATGTGGGATGTAAATTCAAGCAGGTTAGTTGTCGACCTACCCGGCAGAAAGCCATGTTGATTAGATAAGATTATCCCCTTACACTGCCCAACAAGCTGTGAATAAATAACAGATTCGAACAACTTGGGTATGCAGGAAAGCTTCGCGATTGGCCTATAATTTGTTATTAAGTTTTTATGCGCCTTTTTATAAACAGGACTTATAAAGGAGCTCTTCCAAAGCGTAGGAAATCTACCGGCCTGAAGAGATTTGTGGAGTGAGTAGGAGTGAGTAGGGCTGCAGAACAGCATCTTAAGAATGCAGGTGGAACACCATCAGGTCCAAAAGAAAAGTCCATTTTAAGTTCCCTTATACCTTTCATGTTAATATCATGAGATATAATGGGCAAAGCAATGGAAGCAGCGAGACGAGCCTGGATATGATAAAACTTTTCCAGCTAAGGCATTAAGTTGCCTGATGAAAAGACGCCCTCAAAACAGAATGGAAAGTTATCGGCTATATTGGGCGCGCTTCAACTAGAGGATCCATTGTACCACATTGTAGATGGATAATTATCTGTTTTCTTCTTCATATTTACAAATTTAAAAAAGGTACCAGGATCATTATGCAAGTTATCGCGAACATTATCAAGGTATTCACTGTATAAAGATGATGATAATGCTAAAAAGCTGTCATGACAATAAACGAAATCGCAATAAGCAGACGTGCTTCTACAGCGTAAGTAGGTTTTCCATAACCTATTTTTTTATTCTTAAGGCTCCGTAGTTCTCCGTAGTATACCACGGGGGAGAATGAGAGGATGTTCTCGACCGTTTAAGTGGTACACACGAATTAAACAGATCATAAATCCTGTCATAAAACACGGAATCGCACTCGTCGATATCGTTATCATAAAAAAGAGATGGGAAATCGATTGAGAGGATCCTGTTTGAACTTTTGTTTCTTCACATTAAAAAGTTTGCTCCGCATGAATTAAATACATTGTTTTCTATAAACATATACATAAACTTATTTCTTAATCTTGGAAGTTTATTATACAGGGTGTTTCTTAGGTGGTGTGCAAAACTGAAGAAACTGGTGGATCTAGGCAAGAAACGAAAAAAATGTATTGAAGGGGAAGGATCTATCTCCACTCTAGGAGTTGGACATTTTTGTACCATGAAATTTAATCAGTCTTACATTTTAATGCACATTTTCTAGTTTTAGTTTTGTAAACGATATTAATACTTCATTGACCGGTGACACAATGCTATTAAAGACTGATTTAAAGAAATAGATTTTCAAACTGAAATTTTAGGAAAAAAATCACTTTTTTCATTTCAAACGAAGATATTTTCAAAATTTGACCTTTAATTTTTATTTTCGGGTTCAAAATATTGGCCAATTTTTTCTCTTTCAAAAGCTCTTTAAAGCACACAAAAATCTTTTACTAGTCTTACCTTTCATTACCAATCGTACAGCTCATTCCTGTTCTTCTGAGAAAAAAATCCTACCTGTCTCCAAATTTTTTTTTGCTAACAACACTAAAATAAGTCGATGTAGTAAAACGTTTACAGTAGGTCATAAGATAATTGTTTTGCAAACATTCCCACAGAAAGAAATGATTGTTGCTGTACTTGGAATAGAAATCCTATGATCTCCAGATATAAAGTGAGACACAGTGTCATTTTTAATAGCACAGTATTTCGAAGTGGGAAGTTGTTTTGATAGTTTGCAATTAATAATTGAAAATAGTGCAATCTATAAATGAAGGATACGCAGACATAATTTTTTGTTACGGATTTAACAACAGAAATTCCTTCGAAGTATGTAGAGCGTAAATATTACCGGCGATGCCCAGAAAGAACGCAGCCGTCAAGAGGTGTTTTTCAAAGAACGTTTTCAAGGCTTCCAGAAACTGGAATCGTCCATACACCTTCGACTCAACCGGATGTCAAAGTTGGCCAATTTCAGGGGAAATGGAGGAGATAATTCTTACGGCAAGTAGAACTGATCCTACTACAAGTACAAAGCGAATAGCGGGTATAGTATGAAGAGTATTACGAAGAGAAGGACTTTATCCTTTCCATGTCACACCTGTACACGAACAGGCCTCATCAATATGACCGAGCGCCGCACCGACCCTTTGCGGAAAAAATGTAATGCAGTGGTGTGAATGGGAATTGCGGGGGAGGGGGGGGGGGGGTAGGTGGTTACGCCGGCGTGACACTTTTCCTAGGCCAGCTCGTTCTAACGACATAAAAGCACTTGATTTTTATTTGGAATGACCATGAGAGAAATGGCAGAAGTTGCAACAAGAATTGTAGAAGCCAGAAATAAAATAAAAGAAAATCTACCAATTGACTTAAAAGCATCTATAAAAAAGTTCTCTTCTGTGCCTTTTAAAATGACGGAGAAATAATATAACTCATAATTTTCACTAATTTATGTGACTTCCTTTTTATCACTATTAAAAACCCAGTCCTTTTCAGGACTCACAAATTTTAACACAAAGGCAGGTAGAATTTTTTCTTGGAATAACAGGTATGATTATGAGAGTTGAGAATGTTCAAAGATATTTGTGTGCTTTAAATTTGTTTTGAAAGAGAAAACAATTTGATTTTCATTGATTTCACAAAATTAGCAGTAACAAAAAAAAATAGTTTTTAAAAAAAAGTTGAACCCTAAGGAAAATCGCTAAAAAGCATAACAAATTGTTATATCTATCTGTTACGACATTTTAAAGTCATTAAAAATATTTAATCGTCCTTCTTTATGATACCGTGAGCTGAAACGTTCAGGTAGTTTTATATATTATGTTCAATTGCGGTTGGGTAGTTGTTTTGTTTGTTTAATTTGCACCGAATTCAAAATGTCGTAAGAGATATAAAATGAAAAATTATTTTATGCTTTTTAGCGTTTTTTGTGAAGTCCGTTCAACTTTTTATTAAAAAAACTATTTTATTTTTCACTTTTAGTGATTCGAAAAATGCTGCTGGTACGAACAAAGCAATTTCAACAGTTGCAGAGGTAGTGCATTATATAGGAAAGAAACAGAATTATCAAAATTCGGCCACATACGCTTACCTTAAATACAAAATTTTTACCATGACCCTAGTGCGCCACCGTACTCTATACAGCGAGAGAGAATCATCGTAGTGACTCTAGGTACAAAATGTTTATCATTTACCAATCAGCAAAAGTGTGTGTACAACAGAATCAAAATCATTAAAATCGGTCTACGCCTTACGAAGCTGGGCGCCGCCCCTCTTCTAACTCTCACCTTAAGCCACAATTTTTGTCATGATAGAAATATATACTCTGTGCATTCAGAATTATCTAAATCAGTTCACGCGTTACAAAGTTAGACTACCCCTCCCTTATAGTAGAAATGGGGAATCATACTGTATATAAAAAAAACATCGAAATAGGTCTATGCATTAAGAAGTTGTGTAACGCCCCTCCCCATAAATTTTTGTCGTGGTACCAATGGGGCAGTATATTCTACACAACAAAAGAAGAATCATCCAAGTCGGTCCACACTTTAATGCATTAGCCTACCCCTCACCCCACTACCCACCCCACCTATAT
The DNA here is from genome assembly GCA_964036015.1 of Leptarthrus brevirostris. NCBI lineage: Eukaryota > Metazoa > Arthropoda > Insecta > Diptera > Asilidae > Leptarthrus > Leptarthrus brevirostris. Next base: position 113,148,904 of record OZ038372.1, on the reverse strand, counting down.
ACCAATCGAAATCGGTCTACGCGTTAAGAAGTGGACAACTACCCTCTTCCTCACCAAAACCCCCCCTTTTAAAATTGTGTCGCGGTACCAATGGAGGAACATTCTCTATACATCAGAAGAAGAATCAACCAAAACCGTCCACGCGTTACGAAGTTAGACTACTCCTCCCCTTCCCCACCCCACCCTATCAGAATATTTGTCCATTATTAGCAATGAGGGATCATATTCCATACAACACTAAATCGGTCCACGCATAAAGAAGTTAGATGAGATTTTTGAAAAATTCGTCACTCCAGTTTCTTTAGACATGAGAAATTTAAATGTTTACTTTGTGTCACGTTTTATTTGCCGCAACTGTAAAGCACTGGGGTCTGATTATTTAGTCACCGTTGTCCTCTTTCAAATGATGTTAAATTTAATTTAATAGCATTAAATTTGGTTCAGTTTTTTTGAAAAACACCTACCCCTGTTTGCTTACAATTTAGTAATCAAATGGTAACATGTAACCTTCAAATGCCTTAAGTGACATTAAACTTGCATTAAATTTATATCTGGAAAATATTACGATATAGTCCAAAAGATTTTTATTACGATCAAAAAAAGAATAAGTTCGATTGGTCGGTAGTTGCATTAATTATTGCAATTTCCAGACAATAAGTTCAATTTTGTAGACCCGTTGGAAAACCACAAATTTTGTTAATGATAGCAGGTCGCCGCAAGCTAAAAAAGTCCTAAAATGTAGCCAAAGGTTGTCTCTTTCGATTAACATAAAATTTGGAAAACGAAAAAAAATTCCAGTTTTCTTATTAACTTTCCTCTCCTTTCCATTACATAGCTAAGCCCATTCATTTCTACCCACACCTGCTAAATCATCACCCGAATTCTTATATTTATGCATTATATTCTTACGTATTGGTTAAAATCCGTAAATCCGAAAATCCGAAAAATCCGTAAATCCGGAATTCGGATTTCCTAGAATCCGGAGGTAACCGGTGAATAACTATAGATGCAATTTAAAAATTAATACAAAATTCAAAACAACACCTCTTAAAACTCGAGTATAAAAGAAATATTAAAATTGCTTTACACGACTAGAGTTTCTGATTAAGAACAGCTAAACTCCTTTGCCTCTTTCTCAAAAGCGGCGAGTTTTCACGACTTTTTTTTGGTAAATATCACTAGAGTCAAGTTTCTTTTGAATAAGCTCAAAAAGTCGATTCCGCATAGCCTTAATTAAGCTTTTTAAAATATTCTGATCGATCGACTCCCAAGTTTCAGTCACAGCGTTTATAAACTCTGTAACATTTTGGTACTGCTTGTTTTCGGTATAAATTGGACGGTCAATAATGACCCAAATATTTTGTTTTTGATTATGAACTGCGAGGTAGGCGGGCCATTCCAAAACATAAATAATTTGCGCTTCTAGCCACATGGCGGTCTCACTGCACCGAAGCGTTTCTATGTTGAAATATCCATCCTCTGTTGCTATTTCCTCGTAAATGGGGAAGTACCCAACAGTGTAGTATATTGCGCAGAATTCATACTCGTTAGGAAAGCCAATTTAGGCACACCCGCAAGGCAAGAAGCTCCCAAAGCCATTAGTGTACCGCCTCCGAAATTTTATTTTGAATAATAATGGAGGCTCTTTTCGGACACCCCTTCAAAATCAGTTAAACCCATCGACACCGGCCAAATACATTTTTTTTCATCCAAAAAATAATCTAAAGGAGAAATTTAGGTTAAAATAAAACAAACAAATATAAAGCTATTTAAAAATTTCAGCACATGAGATCACAAGAAAGGAGGACTAATATATATTTGTATTTATATATTGAATATTGCTCACTGTATGTAAGTAGTTTTTAACTTGAAAACGTCGTAATAGATAAAAACCCAAATATTATGTATTTTCCTTTTCAGCTCTTTTTGTGAACTCACTTTTTTCTTTGTTCTTCTTCGCGAAAACCAATAAAAAGAAATAGGATCTAAATTATTCGATCTCATATTGAATGTCAAGTCAAGAACTGATTACTTAAGAAAAAAAGTCAATCCAACTTTCAGTTTTCAACTATAGTTGGCAACTAAAAACCTGCCTTAGATTGAGGATTGAGAAAAAATTTGGAAAATTAACAAAATGGTTAAATATTGCTATTAACTCCCCCTTCCTCTTTATGCTCCCATTTCCTCATTAGAAGAATGTAGATCGGAAAGGGGCGGGGAGGGTGGATTTAATGCTTGGTGATCCTATGTAGCTACCACGGCTCCCCGTTTATTCGGTATAATTCTTAAAGTGTTGTCTGTTTCATGTTAACCTATTGCAATAAAAAATTTAGTTAGGTGTAGTAAATGCATATTCACAATTGAACCTGTATGTCTGTATTGAAGCGCCATTTGAACTATTGTGCAGATCACAGTGTGGTATCAAAGTGAACAATTCTTAAGGTCTGTGAGAGGCTAATTGGCATAGAAATACACTAATAGCCAGCCACTATTCTAATTTTAGGGAGAAGTATGGATTTGCTTATTTTCGATGAGGTATCCGCTTAATTTTTATATAAAAAGCGTGTGGGGCGTCTTCACTTTCGTAACAAGTGGTACCAACCCTATTATATATTATAATCAATCTTAATACTTATTTTGCGGGTATTGCACACTAAATATATATATTTTTATGTTATGTATATCCTTTTATATATTTGACTCATGTATATAAATATTCCTATTTTAGGTACAAAAGTTACATAACCGTATTTTACTCGGTAGAATGCGTTTGGCATTTATGTGAAATTCTTTTTATCGACCCGTCACCTTCGAATATTGTAGTTCCTCAACTTTTAGAATGGATTCGTTTTCATTTTCCTACATCAGAAAGAATGGCGACAGAACTTTTACTTGATGGAAGAGAAGCTAACAACAGTGATGATTATTGGCCAACCGTAAAAGGTCTTGTTCTTCAGGGGCAAGTAGATGTGGCAAGAGCTCTTCTTCAGTTGCATTCAATGTCGGAGACAACAGCTTTTAAGATGGCTGAACAAATTCTTAAGTCAATGCCCACTTACAATGTAATTAAATATATACATTTTGTTAGAGATGTGCTTTAAAAAATGTTTATTATAGATATACGGAGGCCTTTCAGTGCAAAAGTTTAGATCTCAGTGGCAATATTGGCTTACGGATACTGAGCTAAAATTATCTGCGGGAATTCTATCAGGTGAACCTGAGTTGGAAGAAATCGTTAAGGTACTGTGACAGAAAAATACATCAATTTTTTACTATTTATATATATATGTGTTTTATGTTAATACCTGTTCAAAGTACGTATTTAGAAGGTTTTTTTTTGTCTTTTTCTTTTTCTTTTTTTAAATTTTATCATCGAAAATGCCATACAGGGTAGAAAGTCTCAGCCAATTTGGTTGCCTCCAGACAACCAAACCGTTTCAATAAATATAGCACATGCCCAAAAAATGTTGTGGTAACAGAAAACAATTTCATAGCAACAAATAAATATGAGAAAAGTTTGTGCGCATGATCTGTAATTCTCCCATGCCGTTCCCCGGAACTTGCATCTAAATCCTCAGTCGCCTATTTGGAAGCTTGCGTGTGATTTTGACACTTCATAGCGCTTGGACTGCCATAAGTAAAATTTTTGTAAAACGGTTGGCATTCCCCTTCAACCGATTGAACACACACTTGTTAAATTCAACCTCTACACATTTTTACATTTTTGCGTACTTACAAGGCAACCAAGTTGTCTGAAAACAACCAATTTCGTGAAAATTCCTACCCAGTAGATCATTACCATAAGTACTTTGAGGGGTTACATACCTTTAAAATTTAAAAAAATAACCTTTTTTGTTGCTGAATAAAAATTCTCTATACTTTTAAGAATTAATTAAAACAAAAAAAAAATACGAAAATTACGAGGGACCGCCCGTTGTTTATATTTTCATTGTTCCCTTCCGAAAATATATTTGTAAAATTTTGCGTTCATGTGTCGTTTACGATTCTAATGTTAGTTTACTGTCGACTTTCGAAGAGTACAATTGTGTGTTTTCTACCTACCAACAACTTGAACATTATCCAGTCAATTTACAATATTTTTTATTAATTTATTTTTTTAAATGTAGATAATTATTTTATCGAATGACGAGAGGTTTTTTAAATTTTTTAATTAGATAATTATTTATAAATAATTAAACAAAGTTTTTGTTTGAAAATTGCAATCTAAAAGTTAAAACGCCGTAAATTTTGTATTTTTGAAAAAATTTGAAATAACCTCCGTCATACGATAACAACTACATTTGACCCAATATAACAGAAAACACTAATTTGAATTTCAAAAACACTAATTTGAATTTCTGTTTCAACGCCTATGATGCTGTCTCACAAAGAAGTGGTATAAAAGGAAATAAAATTATAATGTTCTCAATAATAGGTCTGTTCACATACTTTTTGATCTGAAATATTCTGAGTAAAAATGTTGAATAGGAGGAATTATCAAATACCAAGAGTACGTGAACAAGTTTGAGTAGGCTTGGACAAAAACTAAAGCAATAACTGTCAAAGTGACAGTTAGTGCTTTTATAACAAAAGTGCTCAACTTATTTTTTCGAGTAAATTTGGACTAACATTTTTAAGTAGGGGAAATGTTACGTCAGCAAATTTTCCCCCATTTTATGAGTACGTGAACACGTTTGGGTAAAAATATCATAATGCATTTACCCAAAACTAAAGGTCTGTTCACGTACTTAGTTTTGGGTAAATTCATTATGATATTTTTACTCAAACGCGTTCACGTACTCATGAAATGGGGGAAAATTTGCTGACGTAACATTTCCCCTATTTAAAAATTTTAGTCCAAATTTACCCGAAGAAATAACTTGAGTAATTAAAGCCACTAATTGTCACTTTGACAGTTATTGCTTTAGTTTTTGTCCAAGACTACTCAAACTCGTTCACGTACTATTGGTATTTGGTAACTTCTCCTATTTAACATTTTTACTCAGACTATTTCTGATCAAAAAGTACGTGAACAGACCTTAAGTATATGAACATACCTAATGCTTAATAAAATGTCAATACCTAAAAATGTCAATAATACGAGTTTGTACGAAAAAATGCCAATCACTTTCGGTTAAGTATTCCTTAAGTACAAACCCCGTAAAGTAAAACTGTGAAGACTAAAGTAGAGTCAACGCAAAGTAATTGGTTTTCACGGTCTGTTATTGTCATTGAATTTTACGTACCTTTTATTTTGAATTTCTTTGTTTGAATTATCGTGACTAATGAAATTGTATTCTGCATAAATATTTCTTTAAAAACTAAAACTATTATCCCATGCTACATATGTACATATTTTGTTGATGAAGCATTTTAAAAGTAACGTAATGTACTTGTGGTTTCCAAAAAGAAAATATATTTAAAAAAAACTTTTCTGCAAGAGTTTTAGAAAGTTCTATTAATAATTTTAAGTGAAGTTAATTAATATATCAAAGTCTTTGTACACTTTTTAATTATTTCGGTACTGTGTACTTTCTTTGTTGCTAAAAATAACAATTTGTTACAGCTTATTACGGGAAATACTATTGCGTGGAACGAACAATTAAGGAAGTCAGATTACTGGTATGAGTTCTTTCCCGGATATCTCTTTTACACCGATCCGGCTTGTAAACACTTTGAGTTAGGAACTTTGGCTAATATGTGGCTTAGTCGTTGGGCAAATGTAAAAGGATTTAGAGAAAGTGGCTTTCTTAAACATTTAGACCGCGTTATACTTAATCTTATGGAAAATGATATGCATCAGGTTCTCCATTCCATACAGCAGATGTGTGATAATCAGTGGTTCGTGACACATCTTAGCGATCTTTTGTACCACTGTGGCCAACTGCAAATTATTGGTGAACATCAAACAAAGTAAGATTTATTTAAATTTAATATGGATGTTGGGTAGATTATTGATTATTCTAAACATTTTCTTAGCGAGAATGCTAAACTTAGAGATTCGTTGTTATTTGAATTTGGTTGCGCTTTAATGTCAAGAGATTCTCTGTGGTTGCTTGGAGCTGATTATCTAGAACATTGCTCAATTGAAGGTTTGAAATAATTTATAATACACAAAGCTTTATTTGTTTTAATTATTTTCTTTAGGTATTGGTGCTATGGAGTTTTTATTGTCTCGTGTTCCAATCAAAAATCAGAAGCAAGCGCTTAAGGTTATTGATATAGCTAAGAAAAGAGGGCTGCCAATTGTGGGTAAGTTTAAAATTTTTATAATTTGAAAAGGTATTCTTAAGAAAGAAACTAGGTTAATGTTAAGTTGATTGTTGATTTGATTATTGTTTTGATAATTTTATCAAGGCATATGCCAGTTAGGTTATACAGAGTGTTTGACATAAGGTGTGCCAAAATAAGTGGGGTGAAGGATTTCGCCTAAGCAAACAAAAACTTGTATGGCAGGGAGGGGGAGTTACAGGGATTCATAAATTCCAAATTTTTATCTTTCTTTTTATCTCCTCAACGCAGCGACATTAAACATACGCGAAAAACTACTATCCCTATATCCTTTCCAAAAAAGTTCCTAACTTCCTTATTAACTTTCCAAATAATAGCACAAGTCAAGGTGGAGAAAGGATTAGAAAATCTGCTTCCTTTACTTTTGAGGAATGCGTAATTTATATTTATGATGTAGTAAAACGATAGGGCCGATTTAGCGAAGGACTTTTTCTAATCTACGTGCACCCCAATGAGAGGTATTTGCTGACTTTCCGGAGGTTAAGAGAAATCGGAACTGTAAGTTCAAACAGCAGGAAATCGCGATCTCAAAATCAAAAGATTCTGCCGACGTCTTGCAGCAAATAATCACCCTCGTCAAGAACAATCATTCAGCGAGTACGATACGAGTCGCAAGACTTCTTCTCTCTTCAGTTGGAGGGTTATTCATGGAGAGTCATTACATCCATATCACCATATCTCAATCCAAGGAAGGAGATTCCGAGAGAAGATTGGAATTTTGCATTTGGCTTCTAGAACGCTACTTAGAGAACAGGGCGTTTTTGGACCGAATTCTGTGGACGGATGAATGGCAATTCAACAGGGATGGTATCACATACTTCTACAACCTCCATATCTGGTCGTATACTAACCCACGTAGGATAAGGGTGAGCTCGTTACAGCACAAATTCAGTGTCAATGTTTAGGCTGGTGTCATCAGCAAACCATTTATTTAGGACCATTCATTTTGCCGTAAGTGCTTAATAGCCATGAGAACTTAAAGGTAATTCAAAGCCTGTTAATTTTGAGGGGAATTAATTAGAAGAATACACCTCAAACAAGGAATTAAAAGGAGGTTATTGGCATGCATCGAAAATGGCGGAGGACATTTCGAGCAGCTTTAGTAATACTAACATTAATTAATTTACATTGCAGATTTTTATAATTTTCGGCAAAAGGTTTTCTACAAGACACTTAACTTTGTAATGCGCGGACTTATTGGTGTGTTTATTTTTCTGTTGTATAAAGTATGTCGCCCCATTGGTAGCAATATTGTACTTAGGGTGAGGTGGGGTTAGGGTGGGCGTGATATTAATAGGGGGTGGGATGAAGGAGGGGGTTGCCTAACTTCGTACTTTATGTACCGATTTTGATCAGATTTTTTAAATGACTTTTCAAAAGAGAGGGGAGTTGGTGTTGGCGCCTAACTTTGGATCGATTTGGAAGAGTTTTTCTTTTGTTGTATACAGCATGTTCTCCCTTTACTAGTAAGAGAACAATTTTGTATCTAGAGGGGAGGTGCATTATTTATGATTGCTGAAATAAGTAAATACTCTAGTCATTGGTGTAGTTTTATCGCTCACCATCATAAGACGAAATACTTCATTTAAGTAATTAAATCACTTCAATTTCTTTTTGAAAATCAACACCCCTCCCCACCTGTCCCCACCATCACCCCACCCACTAAGTTTTTGATATGGTGCTACACTACACTACACAAAAAAATCATCCAAAGCGGTACAAGCGTAACGAAGTAAGGCGCATACCCCATAACCCTTATCTAAGGCCAGACATTTTTCTCATAAGGGGAATATACTCTATAGAACAAATAAAATATTAAAAAAAAAAAAAGTTGAACCGACTTCACAAAAGGCGCTAAAAAGCATAAAATAATTTTTAATTTTATATCTATTACGACATTTTGAAGTCGGTGCAAATCAAACAAACCAAACAACTACAACAAAAATATTTAATCGTCCTTCCTTATGATTTCGTAAGCTAAAAAGTTCAGGTAGTTTTATATATTATCTTCAATTGTGGTTCTGTAGGTGTTTTATTTGTTTAATTTGCACCGACTTCAAAATGTCTTAATAGATATAAAATTAAAAATTATTTTATGCTTTTTAGCGCTTTCTGTGAAGTCGGTTCAACTTTTTTTTTAAAAACTATTTTATTTGTCACCTTTTAGTGTCTCCGACTCTATACAACGAAGAAAGAACCATCCAAATCGGTCCACGCGAACATACTCTACCGAACAGAAAAGGAATCATCGAAATCGGTCCACGCGTTACGAACTTACTACCCCTCCCCCTCCCCCACTACCATCATAGGACCAAATTATTTTCCTATTAGCAATGGGGGATCACACTCTATACAACAGCAAAAGAACCAGCCAAATCGGTCCACGCGTTACATAGTTAGGTTCCAAACCCCCTTCTCCCACCCCAACCACACCAACAAGTTTTTTTCTCGTGGTATCAACCAGGGAGCATACTCTACCTAAAAGAAAAAGAAATATCCAAATCGGTCCACGCGTTAAGAAGTTAGACTACCCCTCCCTCCCACCCACACCTTTCACCATAGGACCAAATTATTCTCCTATTAATAATGGGGGATCATACTCTATACAACAGAAAAAGAACCATCGAAATCGGATCACGCGTTACAAAATTAGGTTCCACCCCCACATCCCACCCCATCCCCAAAAAATTTTTTTCTTCTGGTATCAACCACTGAACATACTCTACCCAACAGAAAAAGAATTATCCAAATCGGTCCACGCGTTACAAAGTTAGACTACCCCTCCTCCCCCCTCCCCCAACCTATGCCAATTTTTTTTCTCCTATTAGCAATGGGGGCCTGTACAACAAAAAAAGAACCATCCAAATCGGACCACACGTTACAAAGTTAGGTTTCACCCCCACCCTACCAAAAATTTTTTTGAGATGGTACCAATCGGTGAACATATTCTACCCAACAAAAAAAGAATCATCAAAATTGGTCGACGCGTTACGAAGTTATGCCCGGTCAGACATAAAAATAAAAATAAAAAAAACACACGTCTTTGTTTTTGGGAAGTCGGTTAAAAAATCATCCAAATCGGTCCACGCAGTACGAATTGAAGTTACGCCCACTCCATCACCTATGCAATAGGAAAAGAATCATCCAAATCGTTCTACGCGTTACGAAGTTAGGCTATGCAACGGGGACGCGTCTGACTACTCTGATACTAGTGTTATAAAAAAAACAAACATATGATTTTAATTTTCATCAATATTATTTCAATTCATCATGAAAAGTAATTAAAAAATCAAGTCGATTTAAATTGTATTAGAAAATGCCATAACCGTACTCAAAACGGTGTTCTGAGGAAAACGCAATTAAAATTTTAGGATGACTTTTTTTTATAAAAAGGCAAGTGATTGCAACCTACGTCATATCACTACTAGTAAATGGTCGACTTATTTTGTAACTCTCCATAGGCAACGAATTTTAGTCCCACGATATAGCTGTACCGCCGCTGCTGCCGTACCTCGCAATACTCCTGCATTTGCCAGCCGATCTTGCTTCTTAAATGGCTGATAAAATCGTTATTTCTACGAGTTGAACAGTAATATTTTGGCAGAAAAGCCTTGAATATATGTATTATATGAATTACTTTCAATGTGGTTCCAAATACCTCTCAACAACCACTTCTCTGGTAGCGAAATGTTTAGTTGCAGATCTGATGTTTTTACAGTTAGAAGTTTATACCGATCGTATTCCATTTATATATAGCATTCGCACTTTTATTTAACCAAACAGCAAATAAGTTTGTACCATCGGCAAATCATTTTAACCCAAGAGCAAATATATTTAACCTTTTCGCAATAAATTTAATGCAAACGCAAATTTATTTAAACCTCAAAACTACCTATGAGTTTAAAAATAGAAAATTGTCCTAATTGAAACAAACATTAAGATAAATTCTGAATTTTAAACAGAATGCCAATTTGAGTTAATGTTCAGAAATTTCACATATCAAAAAAGTTTCAAATGTGTTACGAGTTCCCGTTACGACCTTAAACCTAGCTCTCATAAATAATATTGCCGTTTCAGAAAATCAATTGCACTCAAACAAAAAACAAAAATTAAAAAAAAACAGATTTTATAGCCAAATGCAGCACACTTATTCTTTGAAGACCGCTTAATACTTATGACATACATGTAGTATCGATGCCATGGTATTGCAATACAACATTGAATACTACCTATATATGGGTCACTCCATACTATTTCAACACCATCTTAAACCACAGAAGCTTGACAATTATGACAACTGCCAGTGAATTGTATGATACCACAAATCATGTGTGTCAGGGGTAGTCTCTTACTATAGTATGAGCGATGCCTTGGTATTGAAACTATGGTATCGGTACAATAAGTCTGTCTATTTTCTTCTGTGTAAAAAATCTTGTTTAAAAATCAAGAAAAAATATTCTTCTGGTGGAGGGGATGAAAATGACCTTTTTGGGTAAATTGATGGTAACTGAAGAACTGTCAAAAGTAAATTTTAGTGCGTTTACAAGAAATCGTAAAAATTAATAAAAATGAATAACAATTTACTGAAAAAGTTAATAGTTCTGCCGAAATTTTGTCCGCACTCATCAGCGTGTGTAAAATTTGGGTAAAAGGGGAAACTATTCGACTGTCAAATTTCTTCAAGTCCAAAAGTAAACAGAAGTAGTGCGGACGAAAACTTTCGGTTTTGTGTAAAAACTTTCGAGTAAGCAGGCAGACCTAATATGTGCGTCAGTGTGAGTGGGGTACATTTGGGAATAGTCTAAACATTTTTCCAATTTATTTGCTTCAGAGTGCGGTTGTTTTTCTTAAACGATAGTAATAATTCATAAAGTGATTTTTAAGCAATTTAAGGAAATTAATTTAATTTTTAAATATGCGTAGTGATTCGGATTTAGAGCAGGCAGCTCAGTGGCATCCATAATCAATCGCCTAGTTATAGCAACGACGCCGTGTTTTTTTTTGTTTTTTGTTTTTTTCTTTATACGATGTGGCCAAATCCTAGGGGACAACCCTTTGATGCGTTAGCATGGTTTTGGCCGGAAAGGAATTAGGGTAAGGGAAGTGAGGAAACTTGAATCTTGTTTTTGCATTGCTGCGAGCTAGACAACAGCCCAGAGACGGAGTGGATTATTTTTTTAATTTCTTAATAAAAGCTCACGGGGTCATCTGGTCTCGAACCCGGGACCCATGGCATGTTGGTCTTGCCGCTCAACGTATTGATCCAACTCCGTCTCCGTGTAGATATAAAAGGGAGCAACTAATTTTTGACGTCGAGAAAATTGACTTTATTCATATTCACACACATCGCGACTTCACGAGGGAAAGGTGTCAAAATAAGAAAAAGTGATTACACAGAAATGTAGACCATAAAAAACTGAGCGACAATTTGGAAAAAAATAATTAAAAAGAAGTAATTTAAGGTATTTCCTTTAATATCGTGCATGCGTGTATATTAAATATACTGTCTAATTTAATAATATTACATTACCAAGTTTTTTAGTGTGCACCCGGATTGGTGCACAATAACGAAGCTTTCCACAGCAAGCACAACAAGTTATTCAACGGGTAGCAAGCAGGCTAAGAGGAAAATATTTACGTCTGTCGTGAATGAAAGGAGCCTCATGTTATGAAGAAGCCGGTTTCGGAAAATGGCCGCAGAATTAAAATAAATAAATACACTGTCAAAAGTATAATAAGGTTCTATAAAGGAGATGGTGAATTGTATAATGATCGCTGTGGTGAAAAAAGGCGAAAAAATCAACAGAAAAAGTATTATCAGCCATAGTGAAGTATGTGGAAAGAAATCCTGGAATAACGGCAAAAAATATTTAGAGGAATGTACAACGGGAGAAAGACGCCTAATTTCTTTATCAACTGTTGGAAATAGTCTTCGAGAGCTCAAAATTACGCTTAAGTTAGCTTCAATTGAACAAATGAATTCGCCACGTACTCTACAATTGAGAAAGATATACAAGTTTGTGGAATGGGCTTCGAATAATAGATATAATATTATATTTTAGATGAATGTTTATTTAATTCACATCTGAGAAGTTCCCTCGCACTCAAGAAGAGGATCCCGGGCTCGAGTTATTGTTTTTTTCGGTACGTGGAAGAAACGGGACTCTAACTGCAGCGATGAATAACCGAGAAATACTTTATCACAAAATAATTACAAAGTCCACTTGTCATTTCAATACTTTTTGTTTATTTCTTCACAAACTTAAGAGGTTATATAGAAAGTTGAGGGGAAAAAGTGAGCTAAGTTGGTGATTTTTTTAAGGGTTTAATGCAAATTTTATTAGAAAAAGCGAAAGACAATTTGTTGGTAGTACTATCGAAGAAAAAAAAAACAAGTTGAATTATAAAAAAATATTAAAAATTGTCGGAGTTATGGCCCTTCCCCGAAGCGCGTTTTTTTTTGCAGAGGCTTGCGGTGAACACTCTCCAAGGCGAACCGCTTAACTGAAATCAAAAGATTAAAAAAATTATTGAAGAAATATGTATTGTGGTGTATTTGAACGGTTCGGTTTTCGAAAAAAATTTTTTTCCAATAAAAAAACCATGTTGACAAAAAATTCGATTTTTGGGGTGTTCAAAATTCTAAACAAATATTCATTGCAAACAATCGAAAATTTTTAGATGAAAAAGGAACCGTTCAAGTACATGAGATTGTAAATATGAACAATTTAAAAAAAAATTATGAAAATCGGTTGAAAAGTTGTTGAGATATCACGTTCACCGCAACGGTATTTGTCAAAAAACTCTATTCCGAGATCATCGCGTTTAAAGTTTTTGGACGCCGCTCGCCAAGTGCTTATGGATGGAACTAGCGCGCTGCGAACGGCTGTCATTTGAAATCTAGTGCTCCGATCTGGATGAAATTTCACACAGATATTTTCGAAAGTATGTACTTTCTGAATATGCAATCAAAAAATTTTCGATTTTTTGAGCCCCAACTTTGTATATAACCCCTTAAAGAAAAGCTTCAAGAGTCACTTACTCTCCCGGATGTGTCGTTGGTTATGGATAATGCAAGAATACATTCACAGCAAGTTTGCGACATTCTATCTCCGTCGAATTTAACACTGAAATTCTTGCCTCCTTCTTCTGTAATGGTCAACGCCATAGAGAGATTATTTTCAAAAATGAAGGCGAACAAGTTTTAAGTAACACAAGCAGAGAATATAGTTTTTCTGCAGTTATTGAAGATAGATAGCTTGCAACAAATTACACAGACTGACTGCGCTAATTTTGTGATGGATATGGTTTTGCTAATTAAAAAGCAGCGGATGGGCAGTTTGAACTAAATCTGCTGCCTTCTTATCAGCTATGTATTGTGTATATATCAAGTGAATTGAATAAAGATTTATGTTAATCTTGAAATAATTGAAATAAGATGTTTATGTCACCAAATATTGTATTTTAAAATTTTTGGTTTAAATAAATTTGTGAAAGGGTTAAATATACTTGCTTTTGGGTTAAATTGATTTGTCAATGGGCTAAACTTATTTGCTGTTTGGTTAAATAAAATTATGAATGCTTAAACTTGATGAGCGATGTAATAAAAAATAGATTTTTTTTACCTGTTACAGCACTGTCCCCCCAAACACAAAAGATACAATTTGCACTTTATAATATTCGCAGAATATATCTTAAGAAGAGATAAAACGACATTGTATCTCATTTTCAACTGAAAACTTTTCAAAATTAATTATTATTAAAAATTCTTGTTTAATAGCACAGACATACCCTTTTTATCACTTAATCCATTTAAAAGATTAACGCAAATGGCCACTTCTTCGTTTGGCACTTGCAGCAAATACAAGTCGGGACCATTTTTACTTATCGACTCCTATATAGCAGAAGAAAGTAATGTAATAAAAAAAATTTTTAAAATCGAGATATAAATCAATATTTTGAAGTTTTGGGAAGTCACTCGCCATTATTTTTAGATTTATGCCCGTCCGTCACACAGTTGCTCGCCAGTTAAGCTGAAATTTTTCACATACCTTAGGAAGAATAAAACAATGGTAGTTTTGTTTTAAAATGGGGCAGCCTGCAGCCAGATGGGACGTAGGTCATAAAATATAAAAAAAACTTTAAATAATTGAGCTAATTAGTTTCCTATACACATTTAAAAAACATTATTATATAAGTGGAAAGTTGTGTGGTGGCCAATCTTGATTTTTTATTATACCGTGTTTGGAATATGAATATTGCAAGAAAATACATAATTTGGTCAAACACTGTATACCCATATACGCGCTTTTAAAATAAATTCTGAATATTTTATTTACAGAACAAGAAGTATGCAAAGTTCAGGCAAGAAGATCACTAAGTAATGAACGATACGGCGATGCGTTAGAGTGGGCAATTCGGTCGAAAGATGCAATATTTGTAACTAGCATTACAGATTTTTATTTAAGTGTAAGAATTGGCACGATTAAAATATTTATTTGTTTGATGGACAATTTTAATTTTTTCAGTTCTACTCAAAAACGGGGGAAATGCTTTGCCCTGATGTCTTAGCAAATATTGGAGCTAAAATGTTTATATCTCCCAGGCTAGTTTTTCTGGTTAAATATTTTGATTTTCATCAATTTTACAAGAGAAGTGAATTTATTCCAGCAGCTGAGTTGCTTGTGAATTTGCTCGATTCTAAGATAACGCCAGAATAGTAAATTATGAAATTGCCTAAGTACGTTGAATTACTGATTTAATTTTTTAGTTTTTGGCCATCGCTTCTAATAGACACGATTCCACTGCTTGAATCGAAAGATCCTAAAATACCTGCCAAAGAGACTTGTATTATTCTTCATCATCTTGAATCAGACTTAGTTCCATTAATTGAAAAAAGAAAAAAATTGATGGAACGGACACCAGATGTATGTTACTATTTTTTAATTGTAAGCCAATACAAGTAATAATATATTTTTTTAAATATACAGTTACCATTGAATTTATTAAAGGATTATCGTATGGAAGACATGGAGGAAACCGTTAAACTTCTGCGGTTGGCGTGTGCAAGAAATCTCTCACGTGCCATTATTATAGAAAATACTATTCTTACATAATTATTTACAAAATAAATTGTTTTTAATAAACCAGATTGTTTTATTAGTTTTGTATAAAAAAAGAGAAAGTTTGATAATTCAGTTAATATTTACCAAATATACAGGGTGTTTCAGATCTGACGTGCCAAAATGAGTGGGATGATAGATCTCATCTAGCCAAACAAAAAATTGTATGGCAGGGAGGTGGGGCAATCTCAACCGTTTGGGAGTTACAGGGTGATTCATAAATTTAAGTTTTTCATGGTATGCACATTACTCTTTTGATCTCCCCAACACAGCGACATCAAATAAATGCTAAAAAAATATCCCAATGGCCTTTCCAAAATTGTCAACAATGTTGATCTAACTCCTATCATTACAGGTACAGTCACTACCAAAAATGAAAAAAAGGTTTGTGATTACTTAAAGTTCAGCATTTTGCCAAATTTACTCCGAAGTTCATGTAATTAGTATACCTCCTTTTTTATTTTTATTAGATTTCCCATCTTATTACCTATCCAAAAAGGTGCAACATGTAGAGAAAATATGTAGAAATTTATACGTAGGAACCCGATCGGAGAATATTATAAAAATCAACAAATTAAAGAAATCAAACTCAAATTAATTCTAAAATGCTTTTTATTGAATTCAAAAATAATTACAATTAATCTTGATAAGTAACAAAATCGCTAATAAAACTGTGCTTTTTGGAGCGAATACCTTTGAAGACCTTAAGCAAAAGCCAAAAGTCTGTCTAGAAATTTCCTAAGCCTGAACAGAAGTCTCGATATGAAAGGGAAATAGCCAATCAACCTAAGGGAAGAGCGTAAATTGTGGCGGAATGTCTATGGTAATTTAAATTGCCCGCGCAGAAGTAAAGGTGTTGATTTAACTGCAGAACTGCTTGGCCATATCGTTCCTTACTGTACCCAACCAAGAAAGGCTAGGATTTCTCAAGACCCAGGCTATGTTAATATCATTTCCACTCCTGACTTGCACTTTAAAGTTATTGTTGATGATTACACAGGTCTGCGAGGTTTTTCTCCCTGCACAATGAATAGTTGTTTCCAAAGTAATCCGGGTAGGAATTCTCACGAAATTGGTTGTTTCAGACAACCTGGTTGCCTTGTAAGTACGCAAAATTGTAAAAATGTGTAGAGCTTGAGTTTAACAAGTGTGTTCAATCGGTTGAAGGGGAAGGCCAACCGTTTTACAAAATTTTTACTCATGGCAGTCCAAGCGCTATGGAGTGTCAACATCACACGCCGGCTTCCAGCCAGGCGACTGAGTAGTTAGATGCAAGCTCCGGGGAACGGCATAGGAGAATTTCAGATCATTCATGCGCACAAACTTGACATATTTATTCGTATTGAAATATTTTTCTGTTGCCACAAAATTTTTTAGGCATGCGCTTAATTTATTGAAACGGTTTGTTTGTCTGGAGGCAACCAAATTGTCTGAGAAGCGCTACCGGCACAAAATTGCTCTATCACGTCAGCTGTTTTGAGATATTCTAACCTAAAACTGCAAAAATACTTTCTTTTTTACATATTTGAGGTTATGTTGTTCCGCGATGTTTTTTTTTCAAAAAGCTATGTGTGGAATCTTATATTACAAGTCTTCCTCTTTCAAATGCTGTTGAGTTTGCTCAAATATCTTTTTTTTTGCCGAGGTATCGCATTTTAAAATTTTCATCTCCATGAATTTCTCGGTATACGAAAACTTGATGGACACTTGAATAAAGTGACCATACCAAGAAATTCATGAAGATGAATGAATGAATGAATGAATGATTTCAAAATGCGATATCTCGGCGAAGAAAAATAGATATTTGAGCAAACTAAACGGCATTTGAAAGAGGAAGACTTGTACTATAAGACTCCATACAGCTTTTTGAGAAAAAAACATCGCGGTGCTACATAACCTCAAATATGTCAAAAAACAGTGTTTTTGAACTTTTAGCTTAGAATATCTCAAAAACTTGACGTGATAGAGCCGGATTCCGTTTTAGCGGGAAAAATTACTTAGAAAACAACTATTCATTGCCCAGGGGGAAATTTTTTTCAAAATTTCGCAGGCCTGTGTTATCAGTATTTGGCGCTGTTAGGTACAGGAATCAGTTTTATCACAGAGTCCTTCTGGAGAGCTCATTTAGGAAAAGTTATGGTGGTCTCAGTATTTACTTAACTTGCTTTGGCCAACATACAAAGAAAACTATCGATACCTTTATATAAACAGGGAGTACTACCCTGTACGATGTAATGTTGTGCCAGACGGGTGGTTATCGAAGGACATTCTTGTTTTTTTATACGATATGGCCAAAGCCTAGGTAGCAACTCTTTGATGCGTTAGCATGGTTTTGGCCGGAAGGGAATTACAGTAAGGGAAGTGAGGAAAGTTGAATGTCTTGTTTTTGCATTGCTGTGACCTAGACAGCAGCCCAGAGACGGAGTGGATTATTTTAATTTCTTAATAAAAACCCACGGGGAGATCTGGTCTCGAAACCGGGACCCATCGCATGGTGGTCGTGCCGCTCAACGAATTGATTCAACTCCGTCTCTGCTGGCAAAGATGTGTTGAAGAAAGCAACTTTGTTAATAGAAAGTGGCAAAGTTTTATGTAAACAAAGCAGACCGCCTTGTTCCAATCAAAAATTAGGACGAGTTTCTAGAGTGTATATTCTTTATTTGTTAGCTTATAAAATTACAATTTGCAGTGGCACTGATTATAGTATGATTCATGGACTACTTTATTCTTCGTAATGTCAGAAAGATTTACGGAACCCGCCAGATCCATTGTTAATTCAAATTCGTTTTTCACAATGTTTAATACATCCTCGACACCCGTTTGGCCTTTTATTGCTAAGCCCCAAATGATAGCTCTGCCCATAAAAACCATTTTAGCTCCTAATGCCAATGCTTTGAATACGTCAGTTCCTTGTGTTATTCCGCCGTCTAACATAACAGGTATCTTGTGTCCTACTGCTGCTGCAATTTCTGGTAGCGCTTCTATTGTTGCTGGTACACAATCAAGTTGTCTTCCACCATGGTTTGAAACAAGTATTCCACTACATCCGTGATGAAGTCCCAATAAGGCGTCTTCTTTTGTTAGAACTCCTTTTAATACTACCGGTAAAGAAGTTAAATTAATTAACCAGTCCAAGTCTTTCCAAGTGAAGCTAATATCAAATTGAGATGACGCGTTTTCATGAATTTCTGAATTAATCGGGATTTGTGTGTATGCGACATTTTCTTGTGCTATGAAGTTAGCGAACCTGACAATTATTTTAGACATCATTAAATCTTTAAAACTGTTTATATACTTACTTTATATGACTTGGCAACTGAAAGTTTTCGCGTTTTATACCTTTTCTAGGAGAATCAATAGTTAACACCAAAGCTTTAAATCCGGCAGCTTCTGCCCGACGTATTAAGCTTTCTGTTAACGTCCTTTATCTCTTGTTAAAAATGTACGTTTTAAATTGAACAATTTACCTGCTCTTATAAAAATAAATCTGTAGCCATTTATTTGTGTCCGGAGCGCCATCGGCAATTTCCTCAATTGATACCGTGGAGAGATTACTTAAAATGTAGACTACACCTACTTCCCCTGCTGCTCTTGCTGTTGCAAGTTCCCCATCAGGATGCGCCATTTTGTGCATGGCAGTTGGAGAGATGCCTAAAGGCGTTGACAAATGTAGACCCAACATTTCTAGGCTTGTCTCCCGATGTAAAATGTCACAAAGGTATCGTGGTCGTATCCGATATCTGTATTTTTCCTGTTTGTAAATTTAACTTATTTTAATTAAACTCTTACCTCTCGTACGCCTTTTTATTTAGTTTCAATGTGTATTCACTCATCGATCCACTGCTAAAATAACTTAGCACATTTTTTCCAATAACACTTTTGGCTTCTTTTTCAAAATCGGCAACGGAAACATAATTTACGTTACTCATTGTTGTGGTGCAAATTAACGATCAAGTGTTCAAATTTGAATTAATTATTACTATTTTTTTAATTAAGTCAACCCAGGTTAGCATATGAATATATCTGCAATCTCTGAATATTTCGCGTTACTAAGTTTTATCATTAACGTGTGCCGTTTTCGCAGATAAAACTTAAAATTTACTTATCTAATTTACTCTTATATCAAAAGTAATAATCTTATTTTGGAGGTTGTTAATCTTGCTGATAAAAATTTGTTTGAATTTTTTAAATTGTTTTGTGCAGTAAAGCTAGCGAATTTATTACTGCACTGATTCTGGTTTTGTTTGCTGCTGGCACTCATAATTTTTACTTTGTTCGTAGATTAAATACAACTTCATACAAATTTCAATAAAATATTTAATGAGCCAAAGAATCTGAAGAGGTTTTTACTTCTGGCCTTCGAAATAAAGCTCTTTGGGAAAAATTTTTAATCTATGCAGTGTGTAGATAAGAAATCCGAGCAAAGCATTTTCTTTTAGTAAAAATTGAAATTTATGTAAAGTTTTACTGTATCTATGGCCAATTATTCATTTGGAATAAATTGTATTATTAATTTCTAAAGCAGTGGTGGCCAACCCGCGGCCCGCCTTGACCATTTTTCCGGCCCGCGAGATTTATCACACTTTTACAAAATATATTTATTTTATAATGGCCAAAGAAGTGAAAACCAATGTATTAAATAAATACATTATTTGTACATCCATATATTCAAAAATAACTGTTTACAGCGGTTTTATGAGTTACGAGAAGAAATTGACTTATTTATGAATGATAAGCAAAGACCTGTACCAGAATTAAGAAATGATAAGTGGTTATTGGATTTATGTTTTTTAGTGGATATTGTCGAAAAACTCAATCAATTAAATATATCATTGCAAGGAAAAGATAACCTTATAATCGATACATTTAATCACATCAAAGCATTTCAGAATAAATTGTTGTTATTTGAATCGCAATTGAAAAGTAATAACGCTCACCACTTTCCACTTTCAGTAATTTAGAGTTTGACAAATACAACAAAATTTTTGAAATATATTCATCTCCCATTCACGTTGAAATCAAGTCGGCCCCAGAATATCTCCAAATGGAACTGGTTGATTTACAGTGCAATATTGAATTAAAACACATTTTTGAAACATCAGAATCAAAAATAGATTTTTATAACACTTACGTCACAAAAGAGAAATTTTCCAATTTGAGAAATCTGGTGCAAATACCCAAATTGAGATCGATTTGCAAAAGCTAAGTGAAAGAGTGCAGAAACAAATATCGCACTAGTAAAACAAATATTTTTTAATGATTTCATTTTTAGTGTTATGTATTTCTTTACAATGTGCATTTAGTATAATTATTATTATATTAACTATGTTTACATGTAAGAATGATAGTAAACACAATAATAATAACTCATTATGTTTCAATTTTTCACCCCAAAAAATGTCTATAGTGGGTCAAAATCTAATATGGGGATATATAATTTTATATGCGGCCCGCGGAGTTATGATGCATTTCCAAAGTGGCCCGCAAGTTTATTTGGGTTGGCCACCCCTGTTCTAAAGGTTTAATACTTATGAGAAACGTTAATCATACCACAAGACTTCTGTTCAGGGTTACAACTAAGATAGTAATAAATGCGGTACTCACGAAATCCTGGTAGCCTTGTGTGATCGCTGGCTTTTATTTATGTATAGTAATATGCAAATCAGTGATAAGTCGGGTTAAGTTCAACCTCGACCAGGACGTTAAACGTCCAAGGACCTGATTGTTTCTCGCCGACTTCAAAATGTCGTAATAGATATAAAATTACAAATTATTTTATGCTTTTTAGCGCTTTTTGTGAAGTCGGTTCAACTTTTTTTTTAAAAACTATTTTATTTTTCACTTTTTAGTGTCTTCTACTCTATACAACAAATAAGGAACCATCCAAATCGGTCCACGTGTTATAAAGTTAGGTTCAACCACCTACCCCACCTCTATTCCACAAAATTTTTTTTTCTCGTGATATCAATCAAGGAACATACTGTAACGAAGCTAATTTTCGACTAGAAATTATAAAGCCTAAAAGCGCACTAAAACCCCCTTTTCACTTAAAAAACCTCAAACTGGGTGATATAATTGAAGACATATAATTGCGAACCAAATTATAGAAAAATAAAAAGCGAGGATTTGTTAGGAATCGAACACGGGACCCAAGTATTAAAGTTGTTTGCGAAACCAACTGGGAGTATAAAGCGAAAATATTATTTTTCTTCATATAATTCGCACGAGAAATTGAAACTTTTGCCATAAGTACCAGACTCCGAACTGGCAAAAATCGCCTTCTCATACATTTTCTCCAGACCTCAGTCTACTTTCTTCATCCTTCCTGATACCTTTTAATTCCCGTCGAATTAATCCAGTTTCCACTCGTCAAAGTGAAAGCTAGGCCATATGCGCCAGCCACGAGATGAGATCCCGCCTTCCAGAACCTAACTCCTGTAGCTAGAATTATAGTAGATTAAGGGCAGTACGCTGCTCGAGCTCAGTACGGGTTCAAGCTTAGGAACGGCTCAGGGAATACCATAGACCGTAGTTAAGCTAATTAGATATTAGTAGTGTAAGGGCAATCTTAATTGCTCGGGCCTAGTACGCGTGTTGAGCGGAATGGTCAAAGGGACGTAGCTACCTAGATATAAGTAGATTAAAGGCAATCTTAATTGCTCGGCCCTAATACGCGTGTTGAGCGGAATGGTCTAAGGGACCATAGCTACATAGAATAAGTAGAATAAGGGCAATCTTATTGCTCGGGCCTAGTACGCGTGTTGAGCGGAATGGTCTAAGGGACCTAGCTACATAGATATAAGTAGAATAAGGGCAATCTTATTGCTCGGGCCTAGTACGCGTGTTGAGCGGAATGGTCTAAGGGACCTAGCTACATAGATATAAGTAGAATAAGGGCAATCTAATTGCTCGGGCCTATTACGCGTGTTGAGCGGAATGGTCTAAGGGAACTAGCTACATAGATATAAGTAGATTAAGGGCAGTCTTATTGCTCGGGCCTAGTACGCGTGTTGAGCGGAATGGTCTAAGGGAACTAGCTACATAGATATAAATAGATTAAGGGCAATCTTAATTGCTCGGGCCTAGTACGCGTGTTGAGCGGAATGGTCTAAGGGACCTAGCTACATAGATATAAGTAGTATAAGGGCAATCTTATTGCTCGGGCCTATTACGCGTGTTGAGCGGAATGGTCTAAGGGAACTAGCTACATAGATATAAGTAGTGTAAGGGCAATCTTAATTGCTCGGGCCTAGTACGCGTGTTGAGCGGAATGGTCTAAGGGAACTAGCTACATAGATATAAGTAGAGTAAGGGCAATCTTAATTGCTCGGGCCTAGTACGCGTGTTGACCGGAATAGTCTAAGGGACCTAGATACATAGACATAAGTAGAGTAAGGGCAATCTTAATTGCTCGGGCCTAGTACGCGTGTTGAGCGGAATGGTCTAAGGGATGTAGCTACCTAGATATAAATAGATTAAGGGCAATCTTAATTGCTCGGGCCTAGTACGCGTGTTGAGCGGAATGGTCTAAGGGACGTAGCTACCTAGAAATAAGGACCGCAGAAGTAAGATCGTAGTAGTAAGGTTAGCTGTAGAAATTGAAGTGTTAGAGGTTAAGAATAATAAATTAAGTGTTACGAAGAACCGGGCTTTCTAATTAATAACCCTTTAACTCCCAAGCTAAATTCTCTCTCTCACTGCGTTGATAGACTCTGGCCTTTCTCCACTGCAACTACCCAGGCAATTGATTTTGTGACTTTCCCACTACCGTACCGACAGAAAAATCGCATTGCGTTGGCGCCTGAGTAACCGAACAGAAAAAGAATCACCGAAATCGGTCCCCGAAGTAGACTACCCCTCCCCCTCCCCCACCATAGGACCAAATTATTCTCCAATTAGCAATGGAGGATCACACTCGATACAGCAGCAAAAGAACCATCCAAATCGGTCCACGCGTTACAAAGTTAGGTTCTGCCCCCCCACTACCACAGCAACTTTTTTTCTCGTGGTATCAACCAGGGAGCATACTCTACCCAACAGACAAAGAATTATCCAAATCGGTCCACGCGTTACAATGTTAGACTACTTATCCTCCCCACCCCACCTCCCACCATAGGACAAAATTATTCTCATTTTTTTCTCGTGGTATCAACCAGGGAACATACTTTATCCAATAGAAAAATATATCCAAATCGGTCCACGCGCTACAACATTAAACTACCCCTCCCCCTCCCCCACCCTAGGCCAAATTTTTTTCTCCTATTAGCAAGGGGGGGTTCATACTCTGTACAACAAAAAAACAACCATCCAAATCGGTCCACGCGTTACAAAGTTAGGTTTCACAAACGCCCCCCACCCCCACCCTACCAACATTTTTTTGACATGGTACCAATCGGTGAACATACTCTACCCAACAAAAAAAGAATCATCAGAATCGGTCGGCGCGTTACGAAGTTATGCCCGGTCAGACATAAAAAAATAAATAAAAAAATAAAATACACGTCAAACTTAGAACCTCTTTGTTTTTGGGAAGTCGGTTAAAAAAGGAGATGCGTGCGACTCATCTAATTATAGACCAACTGCACTTACCTCAGTTCCAATTAAAGTTTTAAAATTACTCATCAATTCTCAGTTGACATAAATCTAGAAAATAACCATTTCATTAACGATTGCTAGTACGGTTTCCGAGCTGGCCGGTCAACCGCAGACTTACCAACGGCTTTAACAAAGCATTGAAATTATTGTTGCCCTAATTTTGTAGAGTCCGAAATAGTCACTCTTGATCTTTCTCAGGCTTTTGACACAGTCTGACGCGCTACCTTTTTAGCTTAACCTCATAAAATGCATTGACAGTTTTTTGTCAGCCCGTTCTGATCCCTACGTTAAAGCATCCATTGAGTTTTGTATGCTACTTATTATCCCTTTAAAACAGCCCTCAACGAAATACAAATATACCCGATTCGCACCAGTTTTTTTTCTTAATTTCCTATTAATATCAAAGAAATCTATCTAACACTTCAATTCAAAGCGCCTTCTCGACTCAAGTCGTACAATTCTGATTTAGCGTGTTAAGTATATTAAAATATAAAAGCAGAAAAGCGGCGGTTAGAATCACAATCATATCGTTAGTTGAGATGGGTAGGTGTACTTATGTTACTTAGCTTAGCTTAACTGTGGTGCTTAAAGTAGTACCCTAGAATCGAGTTTGATAGGTAAAAAGCGAGTGGGTATTCTATTAGCATAAGAAAATTTGTTTGTTTGACAAGGTGCAGGTAAACCCAGGTCATGTATCCTCATTAAAAATGATATTAATGCCCTTATTATTTCTTAGTGATACGGATACTGATACAGCCACGCTGGAGATTCAAGCTCAGAATATTTGGCTAATCTCGAACATTCCTGGTTCAACACTTAGGAATGCGGTCAGGGAAGCCGTTAATCAAAAGAAGATGCTGGTGATCAAAGCGGACGCCAACGCGCACCACACTGTCTGGGGCAGCTCAGACATCAATGAAAGGGGTGAGTTACTTTTTAACCGACTTCCCAAAAACAAAGAGGTTCTAAGTTCGACGCGTATTTTTTGATTTTATTCTTGGAACTAACCTCCAGATATGTAACGTGGGCGTGGAACCCACTTTTACTAACTCGATTACGTGGGAAGTTGTGGACATTAGACTAGTCTCGGAACAATCCGCCCATTTTATAACAGAGTGGAAGGTGTCTAAGAATCCATCCTTTTCTGACCACGCCTATATTGAATTCGGGATACCGCTCTACAAAGAGGTACGTTCCCCCTACAAAAATATGTTTCGAATAACCTGGGACCTCTATAAAACTGTCCTTAGTAACAGTGTACCTGCCACAGGTTCCCATGCTACCGAAAATAGATAAACCCTCGACAAGGTGATGGACACTTTACCACTTCCGCGCAATGCGGCGACGCAGAATTCTTGCCCCGACTGGCAGCTTTTAACCAAGCGAAAAGAACCAATGTTTGGACTTCCTTTAAGGAATGCCTCAGTAAATTTCAGGAAAGCGAAAAGATCCTCGTGAGAGGGTTTCTGTAATAAAATTGAGAGCACCTCTGAAGCGAGTCGTTGTGAAAAATCCTCTCAACAGTACACAGTACCCCAAACCTCTTAGCCAAATGGGCTGGCAGCTGGACTTTATCTTGAGCCGTTTGAGTTACTGGTGATACTCACTTTCTGGGTTCAAGCCCTAGCTGAATTTCAATTAGCTTCCGAGATACTTATTCCGTGGCTATTGGTCATCTATGACGCCTGCCTTAACTTGACCTATATTCTGTCTTCTAACTCCAACTACTAAAAACTCACTACAAACCTAACGATCTTAGGTCCACTACTGTCTCCTCTTCAATCCATCCAAGTTATCTCTTTCGCAACATACTTACTTTAACGGTAGGTCCATCGAGACTGTTTCCCTCGACATCGAGGGTGCTTTCAACAACATCAGCCTAGAGGCAATAACAGCATCCTTGAAGAAGCAGTTGTCACAAGGTTATCGCCTAGGCTGATGATATTGCCCTGGCTTATTTAGGTAAGACACCACACACACTGGCTGAAGTATTACAACACTCTACTCTCGGAAACCTAATGTTACTCCTATAGATTGCCCTACACTTGGAGGCCTAACATCCAAAAACAGTAAGGAATGCCATAGTGGCGCTGTACACGTGTAAAAGGTCAATAAGAAAAAGATGGGTATGGAGCCACGTATTGTGCAGTGGATCTACCTTGCGTAATACCACCATCATGTGTCATACGACCCATACTCACGTATGGGTTGATTGGGCCGGCACTGGCTATAGTGACCCATCACAAAGCACTGGAAAAGGTTCAAAGGATGGCAACACTACTGATAACAGGTGCCCTTAGAACCTTTCTTTCTAACTAAGCACTATTCTCTACTTTCTACCGGTGGATATTTTCGGTAAACAATGAGCATCCTCAGTTTCTATTAGGCTTAAATCAGTCCAGATTTGGAAACGAACACTCGGACATTAACCACCGGCTTGAAAAGCCGCTGGCCACTTGCAAACTGGAGATTTCACAGGGATCCCTCAGAATTGCAAACGCCAGATGGCAGGAGGAACACACCTGCCTGATCACCCGACATATATGGCCAAAGCTTGACCCTAAACCGTAAAGAGAGCTCATCTCACTCGAACGTAAATTAAATAGAGTCATCGTGGCCGTTATTTCGGGCCATTGTTTCATAGGCAGGCACACCGATAGACTCGGTGCGCCTTCAAACAACTTCTCTAGGAGTTGCTAAGTTGTAGAGGCAGCGGAAACCGTACTCCAGCTCCTCTGCAACTGCCCGGTCCTAGCCAACCGTAGGAAACGGTTTTTGGGCTCCCCCTTTTTTGAAGAGTTAACCGATATAGGCTTCATTGACGTCAGAGACCTAGTTCGGTTCATCAGGAGCTCTAAATGGTTCCCGGATACATGATAACACCCTTTCCGCTCCAGCCAATTTTGCATATTGGCTCAACAAAGAACTAGATTCCACTGGTGGCAGGGAACCAGCTCGGCTCACACAGAGTAATTAGGTAGGCTCTCTTCTTTTCCTAGGGGTTAAATGCGGTCTTAAAATATAGCCTCAACTGTGGTATCACAATGGACCACTTTGGCCTAAGTGTGCCTTTTGAGGCAGCCACTCTAACCTTACCTAACCTAAGTGTTTTTTTATGATGAAGCCAAAGCCCAAGAGACAAACTTGCAATGTGTAACCATGGCTTTGACCGGAAGGAATGACGGAACTTTAATGACGGAACATGAATATCTTTTGCATTGCTGTGAGCTAGACAACAGGACAGAGACGGAGTGGATTTTTGAATTTTCTTTGTTTTAAAAACTCACGAAAACTCGATCGTGGCATTCATCCATCGATGCAACTCCAGATCCGTGAAGATCTGATTAAATCTTGACTCGAACAATGCTCAACAATATTTTGGTCTACGTCTACATGACCATTAAACAATTACAAATCCACCTAGTAGAAAAGCTTAATATAAACAACATAATTATGAACAAACATGGCATAGAACGCAAGTAAATTTCGAGCCTTCTCCTAACTGGCTGCAGCAATCTGGTCAAATGACCCTCTTATCATTGTTAAAAGTTTGGCAATTATCAGTGGTTTTAAGTGGCTAAGATAATGAAATGTCTTATTGTCGTATTCTTGACAGAGATTTTATTAGAAAAACCTTTGTTACAAAAATTACCGGCTCAGTTGTTTCTTAGCTACTTGACGAGTAACTTGCTGTGAAGAAGACTTGCTTTCGGTCAGTTGTCTTTGGGTATTTGACCAAAGATTTGTTTGCTCAATAAGATAAGATAAAAGAGTGAAATTTTGTCTTTTAAAAATGTCACTTCTGTGTGTTTCTGATTATGAAAAAAAGGCAAAAAGTATTCTTGATCCCTCTTACTTTGAGTTCTTTCGAACTGGAGCTGGAGATGAAAGTACTTTAAGGATGAACTCTGCTGGATTTAACAGGTATAAAATGATACGGTTTAGTAAAGAAAATGGAAAATAAGTTAACATAAACCAGGCTAAGAATTCGACCCAGATGTTTGAGGGATGTGTCAACTAGGAATACGTTGCTCAACATTTTAGGCTCAGAAGTAAATAGTCCAATTGGATTTGCTCCAACGGCCATTCACAAGATTGCACATCCTGAGGGAGAAATAGCAACTGTAAAAGCAGCTAATCAAGAGGGCTCTATTTTTGTTCTAAGTTGCCTATCCTCATCGTCTATAGAAGACATAGCGGCATCTGCTCCAAATGCACATAAATGGTTGCAACTTTTTATTTACAAAGAAAGGTAAGATATTTGCATTGTAGCCTTGTAAATTAATGAAAGAGAAAGATCATTGACAGAAGATTTGGTTCGACGAGCAGAGAAGGCGGGATTTAAAGCTTTAATCCTTACTATTGATTATCCCACAATAGGGAAATGTCGAAATCCATTACGGGATAACTTTAACTCACCTGTCCCATTCGCAAATTTCACCGAAATATTCGCTACTCGGAAGGTGGGTCCAAAGGAAACTCTGTTGCTTGATCGAAGTTTAACTTGGAAGGACGTCGATTGGTTAGTTAATTTTACGTCTCTTCCAGTAATTGTTAAAGGAGTTCTTACCAAAGAAGATGCTGTTCTTGCAATTGATCATGGTTGCAAAGGTATTATAGTATCAAATCACGGTGCCCGGCAACTTGATGGTGTTCCCGCAACAATTGAAGTTCTTCCAGAAATTACAAGAATTGTAGGAGATAAAATTCCAGTCATGATAGATGGCGGTATTACGCAAGGTACAGAAGTCTTCAAGGCACTGGCGCTAGGTGCAAAAATGGTTTTCGTAGGAAGACCCGTAATTTGGGGCTTAGCTGTAAATGGGGAAAGAGGAGTGCAAGACGTTATAGATATTATGCGCAAAGAATTAGAAGCTGCTATGGATCTTTCAGGATGTTCTACTCTCTCTGATATCAATCGTAATATGGTTACCCATGAATCAGTTTACTCTAAGTTGTAATGTGTAATTTAATTTATGTATTTTTCATAATTGTATATGTTATTATAATTATGTTATATTTTGTAGATTGTTGAAAAAATATAAATTAGAAACATGTAAATTATAGTGCTTTTAATTTAAAAAACCGATCAGTTATGGTTCATGCGTACAAAATTCCGTAGTTAAATCATTTTAAATACTCGTTATTTTCGGTTTTAACGCTAATCTTATCTATACTTCTATTCAATCTTTATTTGGAGTTAATGAAGTTTTATGTTTGGCTCTTTTCTTGGTGTGTGGCCACTTTGTCTGCGAATATTTTTGTCTATCCCGTCTTGTAAGTCTGAGTAGGTCTTCGTTAGTAATGACCTCCGGCCAATGGATGTTAAGGATGCACAGGAGACACAGGGTTGATAAATGCTTGTAGGTTATATGTTAGTCACTTTCCATGTTGAACAGCTCTACAACAGAACAGAGTTTACGTTCGACTCGAAGATCCGGAGTTTTGTGCGTCTAGAGATGTTCTTATTACGCCATTATGTAATGTATGCTTCCGAGATAGAAAAATTTATTCACAATTTTTCTTTAAAATTTAAAATGTTGACCAACATCTGGGGAAATAATAAAAAAGCGATTAAGTGTGAGCAATTTTGTTTTCGTTTTTTTTTGCATGAGGGGTGAAAATCTTCCAAAGACACCAGGAGACCCAATTGTATCTGGTAGTGTAAGATTTTTACTCAATAAAAACACTCCTCCAGATATAAGCCGAATCAGACCACTTTATCAGGGTCCTTTTTCGTACCAACCCCTTGCAATCTTAGCGAGGGAGACCCGGACTAATCCAGTTTTCTTCCCTTACCTCGATTCCTCGGGCCAGCGCAAGCATTTGTTTATAAGACACCTCTGCCACTCGTCTTTCTTCCATCCAGTGGTGTCCCATCAGCTTTCTTCTTCTGCTTGCTAGTGTGCCACCGTCTCTTGCCCCTCCAGGCATAGCCTGCAGGTATTATCCTCTTTAGATGACACCTGAAGTTACCACGTCCTATTAGTAGTGCTGTCAGTCATCTCAAGGTCCTACGATCCATATCCAAGATCTTCCTCTGTTCAACACTTCTGGCCGCTACAATCACCATCTTAGTCTGTCTGCACGAGTCGACCACGTTCCACTGTTCCCAGTGTTCCCTCGTGGCCCACGTTTCTAACTGTTCTAACCGGATTTTGGAAACTTGAAGCAGCTCCTAGTTTTGCCAGTACGACCGCTCTCTCGTTTCCTTCGGTTCGGTGATGAGGTACACGCGTTGAGTTTACGGACACACTGCAAGGCCAGCGCTGTGTTGAACTCTGAACTGTCCATATACCAGATTACCGCCTGATTGTCAAGTACCACCACTATCTTCTTGCCCCTCACCCTACTCTCCAGCAAGTAACCCAGTGCGTAGGCTAGAGCCAGCATTTCTGCCTGAAAGACTGAGGTGTATGTCCCCGGACAAAGATGGGTGTTCAAATTCACGTCCTCATAGAAGATTTCTGCGCCTTCGCTCCCATGAATTCTGTATCCATCTGGTTAGACGGAAGGGACCCATCCATTATAAGCGATTCGTCGTGTCTGTCAATTACCCTTACTTTGCTTATGCCATCAATAGGCATTTCTAATTCCGGTATCTTATCTTTGACAAGTTCCACTTTTTCCTATGCCCTTGGTTATCACGAGATCTGTACTAGTTTGCGCCTCGATCCATGCGAAAAGCTGCTGATGAAACAGTTTTCTTCACATATATGTCTTAAGGCAGCAAGCCCAGTATTATCTCTAACGCCATTGTCGGAGTGGTTCGAAAGGCACTTGTTATCCCTACACTCTAGCCTCTGAACCCTACTCAATTGCCTTTTTACGGTGTTCTTTGAAGCACTTCGCCATCAGACGACCGAGGCATATGATATAATCGATCTCACCATCATAGCGTAGATCCAGTATGCGGCCTTTGGTGAGATACCCCACTTTCGCTCACAGACCTTCTCACATTGATGTAGAGCCCTGTTCGCTCTTTGGATTTTCTCCTCAACGTCTTTGCCAGGTAAGTCTTGAATCTAGGACTACCCCCAGATACTTGTCCGAGCATGAGACAATACGTTGTTCCCCAAAAGTTCTACTGGTCTTAAGTGTACATTCTTCCTTTTCGTAGTGAAAACGATAAGATCAGACTTCTTTGCATTTATGAAGAGTTCCTGTTCCACACACCAGTGCTCCACCACCCCCATACCTCTCCTTATGGTGTCTGCTACGGCGCGTATGAACTTGCCCCTTGCCATAATTGCTATGTCACTTCTGCCAACCGCACCACCTGATGGAGTGCCGTTTTGGTAGATTTCCTAGGACAATAGGTGTGCTGATTCCTACTTAGTGGAAAACTAACGAGCGTAGTCCCTTCGCCACAGTCCTTTCTTTTGCTTTCAACAGAAAAGACGTCAGGCTCACGGGTCTAAAGGACTTCGGCTCAGTATAGTCTTTTTTCCCGGTTTTGGTAGAAATATGACCTTAACCTCTCTCCACGAAACCGGGACATATCCTATTGCTAGGCATACTGTGTGTATTCCCCTAAGTATTGGTGCTACAATCTCACTGCCCCACTGAAGCAGGGCTGGGAATATACCATCTAATCCTGCTGCCTTGAACGGTTCAAACAATCTAATCAAGCGTCTCAATCCTTTCCGCCTCAAAGCGATCCATGGCATTCGCACCCTCTTTCCTCAAATGCCACGGCATGTCCGATTTGTAGCTTCCCGGAAAATGAGTTCCGAACCAGTCCGAGTTGGGAGACCGGGTCATATCCTGAGTCTGTATGGCTCGGTTGAAAGCCTTCTTGCACTCCTTCTTCCATGCTTCCAGTTTCCTGTCCCACCAAAGGGTTGGGTCTTGTCCACTACCTCAGTTAGACTGCAGGATTTGCGATACGCCTCCATTACAGCTTTTTGCAGAGTGTGCAACGGCCTCTCTACATGCAATGTGTTTTTGGATACTCTGGGCCATGCCAACAATTTCTCTCTTAACACCTTCATATACTTTTGACTGTTGGTGTTCTTAGGTTATATGATTAGCCTCCTACTTTGCCTCTTGTTTACCCCATATCGAATGTCAAAAGTTATGACTCTAGGATCTGACAGCGTCATCACATCAGCCACTCTCCAGTTGAGCACTCTATCCAACAACTTAGTATTTCTAAGGATGACGTCAATAACCTCCTTACGCCTTCCATCCACGATGGTTGGTTTTGTCCTCCTGTTTAGAATTGCTAAGGTGTTACCTACCGCGAATTCCAGCAAATCTTCGCCGCTCCGGTTGTCGTCTGTGCTGCACCACACTGCATTGTGGCTACGACCCACGCCCCTGCCCTGGACCCCATACGAACCACCACAAGGTCTGGCGTACTGATTTGTTGCAGTAATACCGCCTGAACTCCCCGCCTGACTAAAATGCAGGATCTAGTTCTGCTATCTGAATTTACGCTAAACAGGGCTATGTGCAGCTTCTCTTCCACAACGCATCGGCACAGCATATCTGATGCTACCTTACTGTGATGCAGATTGAGTTTCCAAACTTACATACATGTTCCATACTAATGCACTTTGATGCTGAATATATTGAAAAGTAATATATATTAGCATATCCAGGTAGGTATTTACAAAATAATTAAATGACTAGAGATGTAACAGGCGCTCCTAGGGGGCTACGGTTGTCTTCTCTCTAACCCTCTTTCGCGCATGGGGCGAGATAAGAACTTTACATGATTGGAAACAACGATTGCAAGTGGACCTACGATTTAAGGTGGATTTCGAACCATCGACATCACTCTTTAACCTCAATGGCCTTTTTATCTAATCTTTAATCTCTTGTTTCTAAAAGGCTAGTTTTTGTTGATCTTACTTTCATCAAACAATGTCGTAATGAATCCAAAAATGGTTAGCAATATAACTTATGTTACCGATGGGTTTATATTAAGATATATCGCCCTTGCTTTTTCATGTAGAGAAATAGAAAGAGAGAGAACTTCCAAAATTTCGGGACCTCGCAACATGTAATAGATAATTTAGTTCTTTATTTATTTAATGCAACTTCATCAAATAGCTGATTACTATAAATATTTACAATAATATTCAAAAAAAAGACTCCAACCAAGCTGATTTTTTATTTGAGCTGAAAGTTCGGGTAATGATACTGGCGATTGAAAAGGTGAGATATTAAAGAAATAGACTTGTGAGTACTGTATTAACAGATGAAAAATAAAATAAAAAAAAATCTTGATTTCTCAAGGAACGACGCGGAACATGCACATTTAAGATACTCAAAAACTTAGAGGAGTTAATAGCTCCCTGTATTCATTCAAAAACAAAAACAATTCTGGAGTTAGGCCGCTTATCTTTAAGAGAGTTCAAGCCAATAAGCTTAGCCTGTGTTGATACGGTGGCATAGCGACAGTATTGTTCCAGGAAAGAACACGATTAACGAGTCAGACGAATCTCCGCAGCCTCAATGCGGCTAATGTGCACCGGGTAGAAAGAAGACCAAATAGATATAGCGTATCCCAAGATTGATCTAAGAAAAATACAGTAGAGAAACTTAGTTGGTGGAAAAAGCATCAGCAAAATCTTTGGACCATTTCTTTACAAAACTCAAGGTCGAGTTAGCCCTAGAAACTCGAGAGTTAAGTGTGATACCCAAGTCTTTGGTTTTGTCGAGTCTATACAATGACCATCTATTGAAATCCGTCAAAGCGGTAAAATTTGAAATAAATCATCATTATCAACCAATGATTCAACTAATTTCGTAAGGTAACACAACTTTGCAACAGGCCTAAAGTTAGATATCTCACACCCATTACCTTCCTATTCATAGGAATAATCACAAAAAGTTTTCCTGATTCGGAAAATCGCAACTGATAAGAGATTAATAAATAACATAAAATAGACGCAAGGAATGCCCGTAACACTTTATGAACAAGGATGGAATGCTGGCGGGACCGCTCAATTACACCCAGAGACCGATGCCTCGTCAAGTATAAGATCCTTACTCTGTAAAGAAGTCGGTGGAAGCTCCGTCAAGTTGGATCAATCCGTTGAGCGGCACGACCACCATGCCATGGGTCCCGGGTTTGACACCAGATCTCCCCGTGAGTTTTTATTAAGAAATTAAAATAATCCACTCCGTCTCTGGGCTGTTGTCTAGCTCGTAGCAATGCAAAAACAAGACATTCAAATTTCTCACTTCCTTACAATAAATTCCCTTCCGGCAAAAACCATGCTAACGCATCAAAGGGTTATCCCCAAGGCTTTGGCCACATCGTATAAAAAAAAAGTTAGTGGAATCATTATCAATAATACCGCAGTCAGTCTTAAAGAAGTCACTAAAGAGGGTGGAAATCTTGAGTGGTTCTGAAATCTCGACACAGTCAAGTTTGAGCGACGACGGGTATCCATCAGAGGAGTGTTTGGAGTTCACAAACTTCTAGAACGGTCTATGGCTTACCACGCAATCTCCTTTTCATTTTGTCTTCCAAACCAGATATATGTAATACTGGCAGCTTAAATTATAATAAGTCAAATAGTCAGCGTCGTCCCTTAAACAGCAACACCTCTTCCAAGCTTTTTAAGTTTTTTAAATGTTTGAATGAGTTAGACATGTTTGAAAACCGTTTAATATTTTAAGAGGCACATAATGTACGAAACTAAGAAGGATAGAAAGATTTAACTGTCTTATCGATGTCCAGCTCCAAGCACACTTGACCAGTCACAAGCAGAAAACCAATCACTAATTTTCGAAAAAATTTCAATAAAAAATATCGTTACAGTACTGATTAGAAACTTTACATGAAGTAAACAGTGGATAAAAAAAAATGCATCACATGAAGTGCAATGAGATGCAACTGATAATGAGAAGTCTCAGGGATGAAGAACGCCTCGCAGATTGCGCCAGACCGGAAGAAGCAACGCTATTAATAAAAGCCGACACATACTAAGGAGGCCAAGCGGAAATAGGAGGCATCATGTCCTTGTCATCAGTTGAAGGCATCCAATCAACAGCAAGCAAATTATAAGAAGGAGGTAACTGACCAGTGAGCCCATCAACGAATAGAGGAGGAATGTAAAATGTAGCCACATAAAAGCCTTTATAAAGTAACTTCAGTATAAAGCTAAAAACCACAGATCTCCAGAATCAATAAAATCAGTCAGTATGCACGAATCGTCACATGTCACTCTGTCTCTTTTTGATTTTGGAGGCTCCTGTTGGAGACGGAGTGATATGTGCCGTTCGCTGTGACACTTTGTGCATGCTGGAACCTGGAGCTCAGGATCAAAAATTTATGCGTCATTCTTCACACAACCAGATTTTGGTCAAACAGACCACGTGAAATAGGAATTTGTAGAACAAGTGAAGAGGCGAGTCAATTTAAAGCGTAGTCCCTACTCCCCAGTCCAGTTACGTTGGCATAGTGGAACCAGACTTCGTAGCAAAAGAAAAATAATAAATAATATAAATAAATACACGCAAGATGATGTTAATGAACTAGAGGAGTTGCCTGAAATGAGCAATAGTGTGAGCCGAAATATGATTGGGAATTTCTTACTCTGCAGTTTCAGGTTGAAATCTAAACATAAAGTTGGGTGGTCTGGTAGTTGATAGAATTGGGAACCTCAGCCGCAACTCCAGGTGCCGCGTCAATGCCAAAAGAAACACTGTGTAGATTTCCAGTACAACCCGTAGAACTAACCAAGAAATCAGTCGATGAAGGTATCGGAGCTACATCAGACACCTAGTTAGAAAGTGTGGAGATATGGTAAATAAATCATAGAACAGAAACTATGAAATAGTTTAAAAAAAAATGTGAACCGACATCACAAAATAAAAGCTAAAAAGCACATTTTGAAGTCGGTGCAAGTCAAACAAACCAAAAAACTACAACAAAAGTATTCAATAGTCCTTCCTTATGATTCCGTCAGCTGACACATTCAGGTAGTTTTATATATTATCTTCAGTTGTGGTTGGGTAGTTGTTTTGTTTGTTTAATTTGCACTGACTTCAAAATGTCGTAATAGATATAAAATTAAAAATTATTTTATGCTTTATAGCGCTTTTTGTGAAGTCGGTTCAACTTTTTTTTAAAAACTATTTTATTTGTCACTTTTTAGTGTCTTCATATATACTACTCGAAGAATGCTGCTCGTCGAACAAAGCAATTTCAAAAGTTGCAGAGGTGGTGCACTAACGAAATTCTCCAAATCCGGCAACATATTATGAAATTAGTACCCTCACCTTCGAAAATTGTTAACATGACCCTAGTGCGCCATTTTTCTCTATACAGCAAGAAATAATTATCGAATTCAGAGAATAATCGTAATCACTTTAGATACAAAATTGTTATCATTAATCAATCAGGAAATGTATTCTGCACAACCGAATCAAAATCGTTCCATGCCTTATGAAGTTAGGAGCCGCCCATCCTACAACTCTCACCATAAGCCACAATTGCTGTCAGAATACAAATAGATTCAGAATAATGTAAATCAGTCCACGCGTTACAAAGTTAGGTTTCCCCTCCCTCCATCCCAACCCTAGGTCAACGTTTTTCCATAGAATATCAAAGGGGGATCATATAATACACAACAAAAAGGATTCTTCCAAATAGGTGTGCGAATTAAGAAATTGTGTAACGCCCCCTCCATCAAAAGAAGAAACATCGAAATCGGTCCACACATTACGAATTTAGACTACTCCTCCCCCTCCCTTACCTCCACCTTAGGACCAAATTATTCTCCTATTAGGAATGGGGGATCACACTCTCTACAACAATAAAAAAAACCATCCAAATCGGTCTACGCGTTACAAAGCTAGGTTCCACCCCCGCCCCACCAGCATTTTTTTTCTCGTGGTATTAACCAGGGAACATACTCTACCCAACAGGAAAAGAATTATCCAAATCAGACCACGCGTTACGAAGTTAAACCACCCCTCCCCCCACCCCCCACCCTAGGCCAAATTTTTTCTCCTATTAGCAAAGAAAGAAGCATCTAAATCGGTCCACACGTTACAAGGTTTTTGACATGGTATCAATCGCTGAACATACTCTACCCAACAAAAAAAGAATTATTAAAAAATCGGTCGACGCGTTACGTTACATAAAAAAAAATATACACGTCGAACTTATAACCTCTTTGTTTTCGGGAAGTCGGTTAAAAAATCAGGAACAATTTTTAACACGAGCTACCGGAACACCTTAGAGCTAATAACACAACACATAAATTTTGTATGAATATGACACTGGACCCGAGTGACTATTATAAAAACTGTAAAAACGAATCCCGTCCAACTTGCCAATAGTATTAAAAAGAAATTTTATTATTTCTGAATACGCTCGAGTTAGCAGGACAGTCATAAAACAGTCGTTAAGTAGGTTACCAATATACGGAGGATCACTACTTTCGTTATTAGATGTTTTTTTCCTCTGGCCCACGGTCAAGATCATGGAAATTTGAAAAAAACGACGTGGGTTAGTGATCCTTCCGTTTAAAAGGTTGGTGTATCTGCCTAATTAGAATGCCAAAATCATATTAAAACTAAATTACTAGTTCTGTGATGTTGAACCCGATAAATATGTTGTTGTTGTTGTAAGTTTGTGTTAAAGTGCAGATCCTCACCGTGAAGCAAATGTAAAAACAGCTATTACCTAGCAATCTCTCTCACAAATCAAACTTTAAACAAACTTTAACTTTTACCTTTGTAAAGTATTTTACCGAGTTATAAAACCAGGAAAGACCAGAAGGAGTAATATTTGATCTACAATTTGCCCAATATTTTTCGCATTTTAAATTATATTGCTAAGATGGGGGGAGGGATCTAGATTTTTCAATTTTACAATGTATAGTTTTGGATATAAACATGACAGAGGGAAGAGAGGAATCCTTAGGTAGAAATAATTTATTTCTTACTACTTTCACTTTAAAGAAAGCTGCTACGAAGTTCCATTTGTGTATTGCTTCAAGTGCAAGTTTTTAGAAAATTGATAAGGGCGTAAATTTGAGCACTGTTCAGGGATTAAGTAGTCCTTTAAGAATGTATTAAAAAAAAATTATGAGTATACGGAATAAGTACTGGGTGGTTAAATTTAAAGTTTATTTTCAGGGAAATTTTAAACTTTTAAATGAAAAAGCGGGTCATTTGTACTTCCAATTTATAGTTAATTTAAGATCATATTTTAAGTACAATTATGTAATCTAAAAATGGCTAACGGCTATGGGGGATCATACTCTAGAGCGTTGACTAAATTCAAAGTCCGCTATTTTTGTCTCCTACGGCATATTTATAGTATACAAAACGAAATATACAGGGTGTTTCGGATCTGACGTGCGAAAATGAGTGGGGTGATACATCTTACCAACGGAAAAAAATGTTGTATGGCGGGGGGGGGGGCAATCTCAACAGTTTTGGAGTTACCGGGTGATTCATAAATTTAACTTTTTCATGGTATGCACGTTACTCTTTTATTTTTATCTCTTGATCTACCCAACAGAGCGACATAAAACAAACACTAAAAAACTACTATCCCAATGACCTCTCCAAAATTGTCAACAAAGTTGATCTAACTCCTACGCCTGTGAAAAAAATGGTTTGCGATTACTTAAAATTCAGCATTTTCCCAAATTTTCTCCGAAATTCGTGTAATTAGTACACCTCTCTTTTATTTTTATTAGATTGCCCATCTTATTGCCTTTCCAAAAAGGTGCAATATAGTAAGGAAGACAAAGGATTAGAAAAACTGCATCCTTAGAAATCCCTGACTACCTAATTATTTTATTGCACTTTAGGTA
Organism: Leptarthrus brevirostris; assembly: GCA_964036015.1. Taxonomy (NCBI): domain Eukaryota; kingdom Metazoa; phylum Arthropoda; class Insecta; order Diptera; family Asilidae; genus Leptarthrus; species Leptarthrus brevirostris. The sequence goes on along the minus strand of OZ038372.1, from coordinate 113,110,101 downwards.
GGAAATTCTTTAAATAAACAAAATTTTTAAGATAAACTGTCAAAAATGTTTGTTTTGGGCTTACAGGTAATTAATTTTTATTATTGCTGCAAAAAAATTTATAACAATGTTAGTGTAATTTTGTTTTATTGTCGATATTAGCTTGTGTATGCCAGAATTCGCTCCCTTCTGTCCTGGCATTCTGTTACTCTCACCTGATGGAAATTTTGCTATAAAAAGAGGTCAGTCTGCAAGAATACCTATCATAGTTGAAAAACAAATCAATAAGTACGGGTGTTTTTAAATAAAAATTATTAAAAAATGGTAGAATTTACTTTATAGGAATACGCGGATATTATTTACATTTATGGTGTAGTAGACGAAAACAAGAGAGCGACTGTATTGGATTATGAAAGGAGATTGCCTAATCGGTGAGCACTCCAAGGAGGGGTATTTACAAGGACTTTTCGAAGGTTAAAAGAAACAAGTGTAACTTCATACAACAGGGAGATACGACCCGAAACTTCGGAAACTTCTGCTGACGTCGAGCAGCAAATAATCACCATCGTGAGGCAAGACCCTGAAACGAGAACGAGACGAGTCGCAAGACGATTAGGAGTATCTTCATCTAAGGTTTGGAGGGTTATTCATCAAGAGGGATTACGTCCATATTACCATCACCCAGTCCAAGGACTACTGGAAGGCGATTCCGAGAGAAGACTGTAGCACTTGGCTTCTGGAACACAACATTGATGACAGGGCGCTGGACTGCATTCTGTGGACGGAAGAATCTCAATTCACCAGGGATAGTATCACGAACTTCCATAACCTTCATACCTGGTCGGAAAGTAACCTACACAGGACAAAGGTAACCTCATATATCATCGGCAACCATTTGTTAGGACCATTCATTTTGCCCCAAGTGCCCAATAGTCAAATTTATGCGGACTTTTTGCCGAATACACGGGCGGATCTAATAGAGGAGATCCCTGTGCATAATTGAACGGACATTTTTTGCCAACACGATGGAGCACCAGCGCATACTACTAAAATTGTGAAGGCAATATTAACTGAAAAATTTCCTAACCCCTGGATTGGACGAGGTGCATCGACTCCTTGACCTGATAGATCCCCAGACCTTACCCCATTGGACTTTTTCTTATGGGAAAAAATGAAGGATGAAGTTTATTCAAGCCCTGTTAACACTAGGGAGGATTTAGTTAGCATAATTGGGAATACAGCGACGAAAATACGGGAGAGGCTGGCTGCAATACGCTTCAAACAGGGACTAAGAAGGAGTTTATTGGCATGCAGCCAAAGTAGCGATGGACATTTTGGAAAAATAATAATAAAATGGGCAATGCCATAAAAAAGAAAAAAAGGGGTATATTAATTACATGAATTTCGGAGAAAATTTGGGAAAATGCTGAATTTTTGGTAATTGCAACCCATTTTTTCACTTTTGGAAGTGACTCTGCGTGCAATAGTAGGAGTTAGATCAACTTTGTTGACAATTTTAAAAAGGTCATTGGGATAGTAGTTTTTAGCCTTTATTTGATGTCGCTGTGTTGGGTAGATCAAAAGATATAAATAAAAGAGTAATGTGCATCCCATGAAAAACTGAAATTTATGAATCACCCTGTAGGTCCCAAACGGTTGAGATTGCCCCCACCCCCTCTTCCCACTGCCATACAATTTTTTGTTTGGCTAGGCGAGACTTATCATCCCACTCATTTTGGCACGTCAGATCTGAAACACCCGTATAGAAATTATAGTCTTCGGTTCAGTAAGTATAACGTGTCGGCCTACCAATCCATCAGTGCAAGGTTCGAATCCCACCTACGGTGACCCATAGTTGTTTTCTGCTGAAAACAGATTACTATAAAAGGCCATGGGGTTGTAGAGAAAATGTCAGTGGATCAGTATCCACTTAAAATTATTGTAGGTCCACTTGTAATTATTGTCTCGAATCGGGTTAATTTCTTCTCCCGCCCCAAGGGGTTTGATTTGATTGATTGATTAGATTTGGAGGTGTGAGGTTCTCAAGCGCCGCGGCCACTGGGGCCTATTGTGCTAACCCTCTCAACTCCTTAAAGTAAGCCGGTCCCTCCGAAGAAGTTCAACAGCTCCCGCAGTTGGCAGTCATTCAGCCCGCTCGGTACCAGGGTTGGTTTCCCGAATAGGCCAAATCTGCTCCTGGCTACTGCAGGGCATTCACATAGCACATGTAATGGGGTCTCATCCTCCTCCAGACAGAGTCTGCAGGTGGGGTCGATGGCTCTGCCTATCCTCACCAGGTGCTTCCTTAGCTGACAGTGGCCGGTAAGTAGGCCTGCAAGAGTTCTAACAGCCGACCTGCTCAGCTTGAGGAGCTCCCTGGATCTACCCGGCGACGGTGAGGGCATAAGGCTTCTTGAGTGAGCGTGCCCCTCAATATTGTTCCAATACAGCCTTTGCCCCTCATTTGCGCGGTTTGCTATTAGCCTTTTAGCCGTGCAGAGAGGTATTCCACAGACCGGCTCTGGTCCTATAAAAGGGGTGTTAGACCCCTTCCTAGCAAGTTCGTCTGCTTCCTCATTTCCCGTGTAGCCCTGATGTCCCGGTATCCAGATCAAGCTTACTTGATTAGTTCTACACAGTGCGTCTAGGCTCCTTTGGCATTCCCACACCAGATTTGATCTGGTGGTAGATGAAGCAATTGCTTTGATTGCAGCTTGACTATCCGAGAAGATTGAGATCCTTTTGTTTTTATAAGCTCTTCTTAGGTTCTCGTAGGTGCATGTCAGTATGGCGAAGATCTCAGCCTGGAATACCGTGGTATATATTCCCAGGGCCAGTGACAAACTGAATCGAGGAGAGTCGCTCCAGACCCCTGCCCCAACACCTGATTCAGTCTTGGATCCATCCGTATACCATACTAGCTCCCCTGGACGGACAGCTGGAAGCGTCCAGGTCTCACGCTTTTCCACCCGTATCAAGGGTGGTTGAAATGGTGAGAGTCTTGCCGGCATCTGATCACTTAGCATGGCCAACTCAGGTGTGGCTTCAAGAATCTCCCTTATTGTCGTGTGGCCCTTACCTATGTTTTCCCCGAGGAGACCGGCTTCCTCTAATTTGTAGGCCGCACACAGAGCCAGGCTTTCAACCTCTATATGGAGAGGTTTAATATTTAGCATGGTGTTGCGTGTTGTCTAACTTATTCTTTTTTCTCGCAACAAGGACGAGGGAGTGCTTTCCCTTTAGGGATAAGATCACCTGCCCTGATTTAGGTTTCTTTTTTGGGTAATCGAAACACTTAACTTGGGTTGAGATTCTGGAGGCTTACCACTGGTGGGGGCTCTCCAGATCTTTTCCTTTATTGATTACACAATTAATCTTCTTTTTAACAAAAAAAAACCCGTTACACAACTGACTTAATTATTGGCTAAACTCACATAATTAACTGCCTCACTGCACTCAACTTAATTAACTGAACTCTGCTTAATTGACTGACTGAACTCCATAATCAACTGACTTCTATAATGAACTAACTTCTATATCGAACTCACTTCTGTAATCAACTACCTTCTATAACGAACTCCGACTTCTGTTCATCCTTCAGACCATATTTATCAATAACTATTCAATTCCCCGATTTACCTAAAATCGTAAATATAAAATTCGGGGTTTCTAATTGGCTATAGTCTCTACATAGTCAAAGCCAATTTTATTATTTATGCCATCGAATGGCAGAAGGGGAAAAACAAGAACAGCATAAAGCATACAAAGCACACGCGTAATTTCTTTATGTGCATAAGTTTCAGGGGAAAGCATGGAAATTATGAATGGCCGAGTACAACGGGAATTTACAGGCATGAGAAAGAGAAAGATTCTCATGTGAGGTTTACTGCTATTCGTACAATGTACATAATTAGCAGGGGAATGTTGCCATTATCAATGGGCGACGTACAAGACTCATGCGCCGGTGGGTTATTTACCGTACGAAGGCCATTTCTATAGACATATGGGCACTTGAGTTTGAATTATTAGGGTAGGTCAGTAATGTTTTAATGCATTGCTCTCGAAGGTCAAGTGCAATGAGGTTTTTGTCTTTTGTGCATTATTGCTTGAATTTATGGATTTAGAATTCTGAAAGGAAATTCGGTGTGATATTTCACAGACCGATTTCCTTTCATTGTTTGTCCATTGATTGGCTTAATGCACTTTAGGCATTTTTATAAAATTGGATAATTGTGTGACCGGAAATTATGGTCTGGCTAAAGTTCACGCTGGGTGAAATATGGATGAAAGGAAAAATAGCTGATATTGAAATATGGTAATGGGCCAGTGGCTCATTACAATGGTTTCGAGTGCAGCCGTCGGCGAGGTGCGCATGGCTCCAGTGATGCATAGGCAGGCCATACGTTGCAGTCTGCTAAGCTTAGTCCTTATCACATTAAGTTTTGCTCTGTGCCACCATGTAATCGCTCCATAAGTTATCATGGGCCTTATTACCGATGTGTAGATCCAGAGCATTGTTCTGGGTTTAAGTCCCCAGGTGGTCCCGCAGGCTCTACGGCATGCCCAGAAGGACTTCCGAGCTTTTTCCACAGTTATATCAAGGTGCAGGTTCCAATATAGCTTGGAATCCAGGATCACCCCCAAGTACTTCACCTGATCCTTGAAGGGTAGCGCAGTGCCCAAGATGGTCGGTTCAGGAAAGCCCGTCGTGTTCCTCTTCCTGGTGAACGGAACTCCGACTGTTTTGTCAGGGTTGACTTTGAGGTCAACCTCATTGCACCAGGTTGCAACTACGTCTAGAGCCCCCTGGAGTTGTATCGTAATGTTGTTCCCCATATCGTTGGATGCCACAACTACAATGTCATCTGCATAGCCCTGCGCGAAGAAGCCTCGCTCATCAAGGCGTACAAGTATCTCATCGATCACAAGGCACCATAGGAGGGGTGACAGCACCCCACTCTGCGGACACCCTCTTGTGACGCAGCCCTGATCGTCCTATCGAGGAGACTCAAGGTAAGATCTCGAGACCTGAGCAGCACATCTATCCATCGACAGAAGGTCGTCCCAAGGCCTCTCCTTCTTAGGGCTCGAGTGATCACATCAAATGATGTGTTATCAAAAGCGCCTTCTATATCCAAGAAGGCTGCAATTGCAGTTCCCTTGCTATAAACCGCTCCCTCCAGCTTGAGTATTAAGTCATGGAGTGCCGTTGTAGTGGATTTTTCAGTTTGGTAGGCGTGCTGCCGGTTATGAAGTGGTGAGTGTAGAAGATACCTCTCCCTGATCGCCCGATCAGCAACTTTTTCCATTGTCTTTAACATGAACGATGTTAGACTAATAGGCCTGTATGCTTTAGCGAGTGTGTAATCTACACGGCCTTGCTTTGGAATAAAGGCTATTTTCACAGTCCTCCAGATAGAGGGTACGTATCCTAGTGCAAAGGACGCCCTGTATATTCTGCACAATACCGGTGCGAGAACATCACAGCCCTCCTGTAGGAGCACCGGGTACACCCCATCCGTGCCAGGGGACTTGAATGGTTCGAAGGATGAAATAGCATCCTTGATGGCTTTACATGTAAATACCGAGCTGGCAACCCTCCAGTCCGCCTTGGTCGCCCTCCTTGCTGGGTGGTCAGTTAGGCTGGGCCTGTCTGACTCGTTCGGTTCTACCACCTTTGAACCAGGAAAGTGGGACAGCAGTAGAATCTCTAGCGTTTCTTCCCTGGTCTGGGTGTATGTCCCGTCCGGTTTCTGGAGTTTGCCCAGATCGCCCGACGTAGTTTTCATAAGGGCTTTATGCAGTCTCGCAGACTCGCGAGCGCCCTCCACGTTTTGGCAGAACTTTTGCCAGCTGGATCTTTTAGACCGGCGCAGTTCTCGGTTGTAGGCAGTTAGGGTTCGTCTATATTCTTCCCAGCACCCGCCTCTTTTCGCCCTGTTGAACAGCCTCCTGGTAGTAGCCCTTAGTCTCGCAAGTTCCCTCGTCCACCAAGGGACGTTCCTGTTGTGGGACCTTACTGACACCGGACAACTTCCCCTGAAGGCCGTCTGTATGGCATCGTTTACGAGGTCTGCCGCAAGTTCGACGTCTTGCGTAGACTTGATCGAGCTCATGAACCCATAGGGGTTACGGGAACTATATATAGATATATATATATATATATATATATATATATATATATATATATATATATATATATATATATATATATATATGATTTTCTCTTTACTTTTAAGTTTTGTGAGTTACTACCTAAAATTTTAATGGAATCAAGCAGAATCGATAAGTAGTTTCTGACTGATTTTTTCCCAACTATTAGTACTAGAATAATACGTTGCACCCCTTTGAGAGGCGATAAATAAGGATGATCATATCTTAAAAAGGTTACGATATTGACATAAAATTTTAAAAACTAAGTAAAAAATAAATTGTTGGAATTTTTTTTAAATTTTAATGGTACTGTAGCAAGAAAAAGCAGATAGGTAACCATATGTGACCTAGTTGAAAAGGGTTTTTGTATGCTTTGATATATGACACTCATTTCACTTTACTAGGTTACTTCAGCAAAAATATCTTAACATATGCACGTGCTTACGCACCATCAAATATTGACATTTAACAACCACACTTATAAGTATCAAGTTTGCTCGCCCGGGCTATATAGTTTTTTATTTATCTTGATTAGTGCTATACTGCTATCACATCCATAAGTCTTGAAAAACATGAGATTTATACCGTTATCAGTTCCAAGCGTCAATCTTCGTAAGATCTAATTCTATCAAGACAACGTAAGATCTCACACATCATCTACGACCTAGCGAAAATGAATACTGTTTGGCTGAGACATACGTCAGATAATTACTTCAGACTTAATTCATCGAGTTTTTATGTTTCGCTTGACGCAGAACTACTTATAGGGTATAAGTAAGTCAATTTGGATGCTGTTAACATGAATTAGCAGAGTTTCCTTATGTATCATAAAAATGTTATCAGGAAACATTGTGCCGAAAATTGTGAATCTGTTAAATATATAATACCCTTTAGTAATAATTTACTTAAAATCTTTTAATTAGCACACACCCAATAAATTTAATCGGACTAAGCATTGCAATACAGCCCACCTAACAAAAGCTGAATCAATGTTTTATTTGGTAAAAATAAAACAAACTTAAATACCTATCCGGGATTTCAAACATTTAACAACGTTTAATAAAATTTAATACTTCATTGGTTTAGTCTACACGCGGAAAGATAATTAAGCAGATTTTAGAACTAAAACTGTTTTGTCAAATGAGCATTTCGAAACCTTTCTAAGTGTCACAATAAATGAAAATACTTATCTATACATTTTTTATTGTGTTTTGAATTGTAAAGTTTCATTTATTTTTCTAGCAGCAATTTTTCTAAAACACATATTTTCATTCTACTTTATTTTACTTCTTTACGTTACATGTATAAAGCTTCGAATTGCGTTGCTTTAGTTTACTTAGATAATAAAAAGTCACTGTTATCTATAACTTCATCTAGATAAACTTAAGGTCATCAATTTGGAGCACTGTGTATATAATAATGAATACACTTCTTAGTCCCACATAATTTAAAAAATTGTCGGTCAAGTGTGAGTTGAACTCGGGCACCGACGGTTCCGTACCTTGAAAGGTTGCTTATTTAAAAAAAACTGTGCTAGTTAGAGATATCGTTTAATTTTTGCTGTAATGTTTACATATGTAAATCTCTATGTACTCTAATTATTTCAGATTTTTTCGCTTTGCAAATTTCGGTGATAGGGAGGGGGTCGGGGGAATGACATATTTTTCAAGTCGAAAACTACGCAGCATAAACGGAAATGATTCGCAGTACACGCTCTTATGGACTATTGCTGTCTGCTTTATTTTCCCATCATTTTCCTATGCATCCATCCCTCTTCCTCAGCACGCTGTTGCCACGATTTCAACTCAGAACATTTTCTGACTTTTCCTCGTGGACGCGGGTTGCCATATCAAAAGCATGTAAATATAAAAAGTTTCTTGATGAACCCATAACCATACATTTGGTCTTTTTTTATTAAAAGCTGTGCAACATTGAACCAAAAATATATATACATGTTTCAAAATAAATAATTGAAAAGAATTTACAAGTAAATTCAAGCATTTCTACAAACCTACTGCTAAAAGATATAATCTGACTACACTAAATGTTCTTTCCGACCATTAAAGTCATTCGAATTCATATTGCATCGAGAACTTCGCATGTAAAAACACCCGCCACCCACCACTGAGTGCTGATCATTGTCGGTCGTCTACAAGCATCCGGCTGCTGAATTTTCTTATCACAATCCAATCAGTGCAGGGTTCTCAACCGTCCTATAATTATAGTATATGTACTATAATTTGACTAGCTGTACTATCCGCAGTCCTGATTCCATTATAGTATGCAAATGTACTATAATTTCACTTCGTCGAATTTCTAGGTTCTTTACTTCAAATACTGGAAGTTGCATAAACTCCAATACTGTATCCCCTCCACTGAATTTCTCCGTAGATCACTGTGGATCACAGTTTAGCATTAGCTGCATTGATGAGGTTTAGGCTGCAAACTCTATTAATTCTATTCAGTCTAATGCAACTGGGCCAGATATCTCCCCACGCTTTGTAAAGCTAATTTTACCTTTCATCATTGGAGCCATCACTAAAATTTACAATAGCTGCCTCACATTCGGCCTGTTTCCATCTTCTTGAAAGGAGGCTTTAGTAGTCCCTATAGCTAAGAATTCTCGTCCCAATGGAGAAGATAATGGCAAAACAGATATCGGAACATTTAAATCTAACTGTCTCTTTAAGTCGTTGGCAATCGGGATTTCGTCCTAAACATAGTTGCGATACGGCTCTTCTAAAAATCACAACTGATATCAGAACTGCTTTGGATAATGATCGAGTAGTGTTTTTAGTCCTTTTAGACTTCACGAAGGCTTTTGACAGTGTGGATCACGCTAAACTCATTCTCAAACTGAAAAACTCTTTTGGATTTGGCTCATCTGCTCTAAAATTACTTAAAGGCTTTCTGACTCATCGCTCACAGGATCAATATTAGGACCTTTGCTATTCAGTCTTTTTATTAATAATTTGCCGTCTATATATGCTGATGATGTGCAAATCTATCTAGATCGCCCCATCGGTCTTCTGAAGGATTGTGTCAGCAGAATAAATGAAGAACTTTAGAGCATCTTACAATGGTCAGCAATCAATAATCTCATTCTTAACCCAAAAAAGTCGCACGCATTAGTGATGGGCAGAGAAAGTTATGACCTAACCTATTTTCCTCCTTTAGAGCTGGACCGGTTTATCATACGCTATGTCTCGAAAGCTAAAAATCTGGGAATTATGCTTAACGCTCGTATGGGTCAAATTTATAGCGTACTACGTCGACTGTGGCTGTATACTTATGTGCTCTCTACTGGCCTTCGCATAAAGTTAGTCTAAAAGTTAATATTGCCACATATCACACATGGCTCCATTATTTATCCCATACTCGACTCACGTTGCAAGCGCAAGCTTGAAATAGCTTACAACGATTCTATTAGGTTTGCATTCAGGTTGCGATCACATCTTTCCCTTCCGATATATAATTATAGATTGCTCATTGGAAATATACTTAAAACGCAGAGCACTACTTTTCCTTCATCAAATCCTTTATAATCGAGGTCCGGCATATTTTTACAATCTGGTTAATTTTTTACGTGGTAATAGACAAATTTGTTATCATAAATTTTAATTCATACAGAATGATCGCACACGCATTCGGATTGCACTAGTTTTTCATTTCTTTTTCTTTTTTTTAAAGAATCCTTATCTTTTCTCTTGTACTTCGTTTTCGATAGGTATTACATTTGCTTTGGTTGAATTTTTACATATGTATTTAGTAACTTTAGTAGTACTGATTAAAAGACTTTCTTATTGCCTTATTGTACTCCACTTGTTGAATAAATTTATTATTTTTATTATTAAATTTGCTTTAAAGTTTCACTTAATTAATGCTTTCACTAACTAACTAGTATCACACCAAAAATATTTGATGTAAACAAGGTTGCCAAGCCTCACAAGCTCATACTGCTTTCACTGTTAAAAAGTTAGCAGATCTCATATGGAGCCAAGCCCCTAATTCTATGTACAACCCCTAACCATAGAAACCCTACATCTTGGTTAAAAAGTATGCCTTGGCAGTTTTACGGCCGCCGCACAGTCACTCCTATGGATTTATGGTAATAAATTATGGTCTTTAGTGTTGTGTCATGCATTAGATCCATGAAACGGCCTAGCCATACTTGTTGTATGGTATTTTAACATGATTTGTGCAATTTTCTATTATTCTATGTAAAGGATAGCGGGGAGTCTACTCTCGCAACTAATGATAATAACTTAATTATAGTTTCATGATTCCACTTTTATTATAGAAATATATATTATAAGTGGATTTAATAATAGTGTATAACGATTAAAATATATTTTATTGATTATCAAATGAAAATCATCAACTGTGCAATTTATTCCAAAATACAACCTGCGGATAAAGTAAAAAATTTTGAGTAAATTTCACATTACACATTAGTTTTTACGACTTTAATATATTAAATTCAATCACAACTTATTAAAATAGACCGTTGTTGTCGTTTTTACCAAGCATACTATAATTCTCAGGTTGGTACTATAATTTCACCACCACGATACTATCTCCCACTCTAGCCGACCTGAGAACCCTGAATCAGTGCCTCTTGGTTTCTCGACCAAGAAAGATCGAAAGGGTGGCTGTACACGGTTTTTGGCGAGTTTGAGAAATTTGGCATCATAACTTGCCATTATCGTGTACTGCCAAAAAAAAAAATTTTAGTCAAACTTTGTAACGTGTGGCCCGATTAAGATGATTCTGCTTTTGATGTATAGAACATGGTCTCATGTTAAAAATTTTATTATGCGCGGGGTGGGAAGAGGGGGTGGAACCATCTTTGTTACGAGTAGAAATTCGGACTTGGGTGGGGTATGGGAGGGGTAGGCTAACTTCTTAGCGTGTGGACCGATTTGGATGATTATGTTTTTGATGTGTAGAATGTGTTCCCCCATTGGTAGCGTGTGAATTTTTGGTGGAGTGGGGGTGGTGAGTCAATGGAACCTAACTTCCTGAGTGGAGTATCTATTTATATCATGACAGAAATTGTGGCTACCAAATCCAACTAGAACTAACAGGGATTAGTTCAAGGAATGCGTTGCAAGTATTGGCCAGCTACCGAATGGTGAAGCACTTGCAAGCGCTCATTCCATTGATTTCGAATAGACTATCGGAAGCGATCTAAAGCGCCTTGATAGACCGTCCAGGCAATTTTATTGCGCTTGATGGGGTAAGGGCAAGTATAAAAGCTTGCTGAGACGGACTCACGGAAGCTTTTCAGCAATGCTAAAGCTGCTAGACTACATCATGGCGGGAATTCTGTGATTCTATTGATGGTACAGACGTAGCCGCCATGCTCAGGAAAATTCTCGCGGGCAACCCCAGTGTAGCATCTTTTCTGATGCGGAGAAGATACTAAATTGGTCATGAACACACACTTTCCCGGTAATTCGACAGCAATCAGTGGTTGTGTTGCTCGGTTGGAGGTGCGAACGTATACCCCATAGGAGTAAGCTTATCGAATATTGTCCCATGTGGGAAAGTGAAATGGGCGATTGAGTGATTCGATCCCTTCAAATCGCCAGGAACAGATGGGATTATGCCCTGTGTACTGCAGAAAATTAAAACGACCATCCCTTCGCTTCGGGTGATTTTTGAAAAGTACTTAATGTCTACATCCCCCTTGCTTGCCGACAGGTCAAAGTGATCTTCATCCCCAAGGCTGGGAGGAACGGGCACATAATGGCTAGGAACTTTAAACCAATAAGCCTTTTCTTTTGAAAACGTTGGAAAGACTTGTAGATGTGCACCTACGCGCTGTCCGCCTTTTCAGGGGGGTCAGCAATGCTCAATTCGGTTAAACGAAGGAGGAATCAGAGGTGGTACGCACCACTGAAAAGACAGTCGAATATAAGAAATTCACATTGGGTACTTTTCTGGTCTTCCCTGGTATCAGGGAAGCGAACTAACGGAGAGAGGTCTGGGCATTATACACCAATGGGCAAACGACTGCGGTTTAATAGCCAATGCCCAGAAGACTGAAATGGTGCCGTTCACAAGGAGAATACATTAACGGTAAAGATCCAAGTGAAATATTTAATTTATGAAAAATCTTCGATAGCGTTTCATACTTGCAGCAAAATCGTAGGCAAAAATGAACTTCTGGAATTTTGGTTTGGTGGGGCGCTTAAAGGGAACGTTTAAAAGCTCATCAAAGTTCAAAGAGCTTTCTGCTTGGACATCTTGGGAGTGGTAAGTACAACGACGACTACCACGTTAGAGAAAATGCTCCATCTGCCTCAGTGAACATCCGCGGTAGGAGTATGCCTGCCCGTAATGCCATTACATTGAGATTGAGATGGTTCAAAAGTGCGGAACGAAACTCGCATCGACTGCCGTATCACTCCAAAGCTTGGGGGCTTTACACAAGGAGATTCTCTGCTGCGTACCCGGTCATAGCGATGTGACGGATATTGAGGCGGCCGATGTTCTGGCGAAAGAAAGTTTGCAGATGAACGTTTCATAAATAAACAAATCAATCGGACTGGCTCTAATTTCAGTAAAAAGAGAAACCGAGCTGAAAAGTCTTTAGATATTAAGGAGGATGTGGCCTGAGTGGAATCAAAAGAGAACGGCGAAATCTATGTAATATCACTGCGGTTATAACGGGTTAGTACGTTTTTTGTCCATATGTTTATTCCTGCCAGCGACTTCTGTCTATTCTGTGTGGACGAGGAAGAAGTTAAAAGAACTTAGAATTTACTTTACAAATGCCCAGGTCTAGCCAGGAGAAAGTTTCAGACTATCTAGTAGCTAAAGGACCTATCTAGGTTCCTCAATAGCTGCGGCTAGCTAATCACTGTACGTTTAGGACTACATTTAGTCGTCCATGAAGAATCAGAGTTCAAATTCGTGTCCTTGAGCTAACCTGACGTAGTTGTAACCGAGAGCGAAACAAAATCTGAAACGGAGCCTTTAAATAGGTTCTTCCTCCGGTAACTTGGAAAAGCGAAATGAAAGATGCAGTCCTAAAATGCACAAAATGAGGTGATAATTGTTGTTGGGTTCCAAACTAGTTTTCTGCGTAAAATTCGAGTCCAGAATTGGGCCACCACGTCAGGATTTTAAGATATTTGAGGTTATGTACTTAAAAAATGGGGTTTCTGGTTATTTTTGAGGTTATGTACAGGATGCATAAAATTTTCTTAGTCGTTGTTTTCTAGTTGCATTATTTAATACTACTCTTACCCTTCAAAATAAGCTATGGAGCGGTGGGTAATAGTAGTATTAAATGATGCAACTAACAAAAATGACCAAACCACTTGTGTGCATCCTGTACATAACCTCAAAAGTAGCCAAAAACCCATTTTTGAGTTCATAACCTGAAATATCTCTAAATGCAGAAGCTTGTAGACTTGTGTAATTATCTCCTTAGTACGCAATTCGTGAAACTTCTAAACCAGTTTACAAGTGCTGTGGGAAGCAAAAGCTCAGAAGTCAAATAATGACCAAATTAGACCGTCTTAACTTAGGAAATAGTCTTGGCGGCAGGCAATCCTCGATCAGAGGAGGATTTGAATCACGTCGGTGTAATCAAATACATTGTGCACTTTAAGGCGGGAAACACAATGGTAACTATCTCGATTTCCAACTTAGCCGATTTTTGACATCTCCACCTTGCAGAACTTTCATAAAATTTGTGGAACACAATAGTTGTGTTTTTAAATGAGCTACATATATCTCCGTCATACAAACTGCTGAAACAGTTCTTTATCTGGTTCACTATCCAGCTCAAGAGAGTTTAAGAAATTTCCCTTAACAATAAAATAGGTCTGTTTGTTTCGCTACACTTGTTTTACACTTCTTACACTCAGGGCAGAAAAACTGTCAAAAGTCGTTTGTTTCGACTTGGTGTAAATTTTATACTCAAAATCGTTTGTTTCGCTGAAATGGTAGCAATTCAAGTGTAAATTGTTACACCTGCTTTTGATCAAGTGTAATTACAATTAAAGTGTAATTAGTTGTCATTCATTTGTCAATTATGTCAGGACCATTAAAAAGGATTATACTGTCCAAAATGAGAAGGCCGAAGTATATTTATATTATAATATATTATATAAATATATATTATTACATAAATAAATAATTAGTCATGGATTATAGCATTATAGCAAATTTATTTAAACTTTTTTTTAATTTAACGTTTTATAAAGAAATGCAGAATAGTCTTCTTCAATCATAATTTAATTTAATCCGAGCAATTTTTGAAATCAAGAAAATCAGTTATCAAATTAGCTATCAAATACAAAAGTCAAGATGGAATTGCACTTCGCCGTTTGTTTCATTTACGTGATTGTAGGGTAAATTTTACACTTTTGGCGTCACTTGACTTACACCGCAATTGCATGTTACACTTAATGACGCCAACTTAAATTTCAATGCAAATGTCATTTTTGTGAATGTGCAATGTGACGAAAGAAATTAAAATGTTGGTTACACTTATAAACACAGTTTTTTTAATATTTTATCTCCTGTTTTTTATGATTAGGCCTACCCTTTGAGTTAAAACATAAACTTGAAAATGCTTGAAAATTGTCAAATATGTAACTTGGGCAGTTAGCTGCAGTTTTATTTTAAAAATTTCCCTAATTGTTCTTTTAATGATCTGATAAACCAGTTCATTAAAAAACACTGCTAATGTCAACTTTTGACAGTACTATATTTAATGTTCAGCTGGGAGGTATTTTTGTAAAAAAATGAAGTAATAATTAAAGAAAAAATTAAGTTTCCTTAAAAGACATTTTTAATTATTAAACTCCGTAAAATTCCAAGCCTCGCTCGAAATAAAGTCAACAGCTGACTGTCACACTGAAAAAAATGTCAACTGTCGGCAAAGTTAGCCATGAGTAGAAAGAGAAACTAGACCTACTTCGAACTTTGCCAACTTGGGTGACTCAGCCGCCATTGCCTTGATCTCTTTCCTAACTTTATTTCGACTGTTTTACTCGAGCTGTCAAAAGTCGGCTAAGCTGGAAGTTGAGAAAGCTACCAACTTAACTCTTAACTTCTGCGGCAGAGTTTATGCTGTCGGCTCCATATGGTCATGGAATACGAATGCTTCAGAAGACATATTTATTTTATGTGAAATGTTTAATATACAGCGTATTGCGATGCTCACAAGTATCTTTTTGACACCTCTAGTCCTTTGTAATTCTTTTCTATACCCCGCCGCCTCTAAAGACCTTGCCGTCGGTAACGAAGCGGTCAGGTTTGTAAGTTATCGCAATTAATTGGGCAGAATCGGTTGGTTACGTGATCTCGTCAGCTGAGCTCACACTGAACCAGTGGTACCCGAGCGGGCATGACCAAGAAAATATTCTTAATAAATAAGGAAGTCACATTAGTTGCAGAAGTAAAGCAACCATTACTTCCTAAGAATTTATTACTAGTTCTACTTTGGGTGATTTTATATGGCGTCAAAGCATTACATTTACACAGCGTGTTCATTGGAGGTAACTATTTCTGCTTAGTTCATTACTTTGGAACTAGATATACAGGGTGTTTCAGATCTGACGTGCCATAATGAGTAGGGTGATAGATCTCAACTAGACAAACAAAAAATTGTATTGCAGGGGGGGGGGCTATCTGAAGCGTTTGGGAGTTACAGGGTGATTCACAAATTTCAGTTTTTCATGGTATGCACATTACTCTTTTATTTTTATCTTTTGATGTACCCAACATAGCGACATCAAACAAACGCTAAAAAACTACTATCCCAATTACCTTTCCAAGAGTGTCAACCATGTTGATCTAACTAACAATGCGGTAAGGTCTGGAGATCTAGCAGGCCAAAGAATCCGACAACCTCGCCCAATCCAGCGGTTAGGAAATTTTTCAGTTAGTATTATTTATTTATTTATTTAAGATTCATCAAAGGGCTGATTAATTAACATGTAAATATAAATATAAAATAAAATATAAAATTACAATAATTAATAAAAATAACTAGACAAATAATTAATAATACATAATTACAAAACAATAATAGAGTAGTTAGGAAAGCTTGGCCTTCATAGAATTTTTCGACAGATTAAAATCAATATTGTTAAAATGCGAATTAAGAAACCGAGACATTGACGTGACAATTTGTGCGATGCTGCGGAATTTTAAGAAAATCTCGAATTCGCAAGGAGCGACTTGGAATCGATATATTAAATGAAGACAACAAGACTGGAGAGTCAACATTACCTTGAAGACATTCAAAAGCGAAAACAGTTTTAGAGATGTTACGTCTGAATTCAAGAGAGCCCAGTTTTATGAGCTTAAGCCTATCTGAGTACGGCGGCAGAATAAGAGGATCGCTCCAAGGAAGCCCACGAAGTGCAAAGCGAACAAAACGGCGCTGGACTGACTCTACCCGGTCTATTGATTCACGATAAAATGGTGACCAAACACAACTAGCATACTCCAGAGTAGGCCCAACAAAGGTGCAGTAGAGAAGCCTAGTGATATAAGGGTCGTTAAATTCCTTTGCCCATCTTTTTATAAAACCCAAGGTAGAATTAGCCTTAATAACTATCTCATCAATGTGATCGTCAAACGTAAAAGGACTGTTCAACCAGACACCCAGGTCCTTGGTCCTATTAATTTTTTCCAGAACACAGCCATACATGGTGTAGTTGAAGTCGAGAGGATTCTTTCTACGAGTAAAAGACATAGACGTACACTTACTAATATTGAGGGGAAGATAGTTAAGAGAACACCAATTGTAGAAAGCGTCTAAGTCAGAATTTAAAAGTTCACAGCCGCAAATAGAGGACACAACACGGAAAATTTTGGCGTCGTCAGCATAACAATAAATTTTTGAATATTTCAAGAATAAAGATACATCATTGATGTAAATAATAAATACAATCGGGCCCAGATGACTTCCCTGAGGTACTCCAGAGGAATTAAAAATAAACTTTGATAGTGATTCACGGAAGGACGCACGCTGGGTCCGATTTAGTAGGTAAGAACGAACCCAGTCTACAAACAATGAAGGAAACCCGAGGGCAGTCAACTTGTGAATCAAAATTTGGTGGCTTATTCTGTTGAATGCCTTGATAAAATCTGTGAAGATACAATCCACTTGCTTTCCAGCCTCAATTTTGGATAAGCAGAAATTGGAGAATTCCAGTAGGTTAGTCGCAGTAGACCTACCTTTCATAAAGCCATGCTGGAGAGTTCCAAGAAAAGGTTTGCAATGAAAGTATAGTGTATCGCAAACTAATGCCTCAAAAATCTTAGCAATACAACACAATGGAAATATCACACCTCTTGCCTTTCTTGTGAAGAGGGATAATAAGAGATGATTTCCAAGATTTTGGAAAGACTCCACAAGAAATAGATAAATTAAATAAATAATAAAGAACAGAAACCAAGTAAAAAGAACAGTTCTTATAAAGGGAAATAGGAATAACATCAGGACCGCACGAAAAACTATCTGCCAAATTATTAATGTGTTTCGCGACTGTATCGTCATCAAATGTAAGATTTTCATTTCCAGTGAAGAAGGAGGAAATAATGTCAAGTAGCTAAAATTCTTAGAGCAGTTGTCAGAAAGAAAAGCTGTCTTAAAAAAGTCGCCGAAAAGGTTCGCAATCGTCAATGGATCACTACTTTCAGTGTCACCTAGTTTTAATAAAGTAGGGTAGCCGTCGGTGCTACGCTTGGAGTTAACAAATCTCCAAAACTGCTTAGGCTCACCGCGTGTAATGGACCTCATTCTGTTAACGTAATTATTATATGAGGCATGAATTTCGGAATTGAACTCATCGCGTCGCTCCTTGATGAGCAGAACTGCTTCCAGGCTTTATTTTTTAAGTTTTTAAGATGCTTCAGCGAGCTATTGAGCCAAGGCGGACTAGAGAAAGAGGAAAATGAACGAGGAACAGGAACACAATGCAAGAAACAAGTAAATAAATTGTCATAAAAAGCACTTACCGCCACATCAATGTTCCGCTCATAAAAAACATTAGACCAATTACAATTCAATAAAAAATTATTCAATACAGAAAAGTCAGCCTTTTTAAAATTAAAAGAGAAGTCGTCGTGAATCAGAAATTCAGCAGGCAATGGATCGAAGACCAAAGCAATTTGAAGCGCAGGATGATGAGACGTCTCAGGAACTAAAGGGACCGGGCAAGGTGACCAAGGTGCTGCATGGGTCAGTGCTGAACACTAAATCCAAAAATCTACCGGAATCATTAGCGATGCTGGAACACTGTACAAGCCCGGAAGAGGTAATGCTGTCGATGAAACATAGAGAACTCTGCGATGCAGGTGATTGGGAAGGAATCAGCCCGTCAACATCTGACGACACCCAGCTAATAGTTGGCAGGTTGAAATCTCCGAGGAGCAACAACTCATTTTGAGGACGTAAAGAGGAGGAAAGAGTGTCAATGCAGGAAGCAAGTGAGTCGTAAGTGTCCCTGGTCGCTCTCGGAGGAATGTAAGAGGTGGCAATAAACACGTACTTATCCGGCAATCTGAGAACTATACATAAAAGTTCCAAAATATTCGAGTCCAAAATCTCAATAACAGAGCAAGGGATGTTGCGACGAACAGCATATAGGTACTCCTCCCCCAACGGGAGCGTTCACTGCAGATAGATGTCGGTCACGCCGAAGACGATGTATTCCGGGCCGAAGAGCTCAGCATCGGCGATCATACCACAAAGCCAAGTTTCCTGTCAGACAGACCACGTCGAAACATGAAAAAGTAGAGCTGGTATAGAGGCAAGTCGTCTTTGATCGAAGGCCGGTTACGTTAGCGGCGTATTAGAACGTGATCTCGCTGATGAGTTTTTTGGAGCATCTCTGGAGCCTGAACGGTTTTTTGGAACAAATTCCCGGACGATGGTTCCATTGGGCCAAATCTCAGGGGAAACGATGGCATTGAACAAAGCATCAGGGATGACAACCTTAAAAGACGCGAAGAAGGAGCTAGGGCAGTTGCGTGACTTGTAAATACTTCGACAGTTATGAAATTAATGAAATTCCAAAATATGAGGCAATATGATGCACGACGACGTCCGCGGTGGTGTCATGATGAATTCGCGAGACAAAAACGCTACGAGGCAGCACAGCCGGTCTCAGAGTCACGACATCAGACTTCACAATGTTAGCCATATGCGCTGGTACTCCATCGTGTTGGTGAAACGTTCCCCTAAGATTATCCATAGGGTTCTCCTCTATTGGATCTGGCAGTGTATTGTACAAAAAGTCCGCATAAATTTCATTATTAAGCACTTGCGGCAAAATGAATGGTCCTACCAAATGGTTGTTGCCGATGATACCAGTCCAAACATTGACACTGAATCTCTGCTGGAATGAGGTCACCGTATACTACACCATAAATGTAAATAATATCTGCGTATTCGTCAAATATAAATTCTACCATTTTTTAATAATTTTTGCTTAAAAACACCCGTACTTATTGATTTGTTTTTCAACTTTGATAGCAATTTTGGATGATTGACCCTTTTTTATAGCAGAATTTTCATCAGGTACGAGTAACAGAACGCCAGGATACAAGGTTGTGAATTCTAGTTAACACAAGCTAATATCGGCAATAAACAAAATTACACTAACATTTTACAACTTTTTTGCAGCAATAATAAAAATCAATTACCTATTCACCCAAAACAAACATTTTCGACCCTTTATCTTACAATTTTTTGTTTCTTTAAAGAATTTCCTACTTAAAGTGCAATAAAATAATTAGGTACTCAGGGAGTTCTGAGGATGCGGTTTTTCTAATCCTCTGTCTACCTTGCCATGTTGCACCTTTATGGAAAGGTAATAAGATGGGCAATCCAGTAAAAATAAAAGACAGATGTACTAATTACATGAATTTCGGAGAAAATTTGGGAAAATGCTGAATTTTAGGTAAACGCAAACCATTTTTTGCACTTTTGGAAGTGAGTGTACGTGCAATGGTAGAAGCTAGATCAGTAGTGTTGACATTTTTGTAAAGGTCATTAGAATAGTTGCTTTTTAGCGTTTGGTTGATGTGGCTATGTTCGGTAGATCAAGAGATAAAAATAAAGGAGTAATGTGCATACCATGAAAAACTGAACTTTATGATTCACCCTGTAACTCCCAAAGATGAGATATATCACCCCAGATGAGATATATCACCCCACTCATTTTGGCAGACAGATCTGAAACACCCTGCATAAGTAGTTTCTATTAACATGATAAGAAAGTGGTTCTCAGATTTATACGAACAGAATAATTATTACCTATTGCGTTACTAGGAAACTAGTGCATAAGTAGTTCCTACAGGATAGGGACTAGTTGCGTTAGACACTGGTTGTATCTATACGAGGAACCAGTACAGGACATGAAATATAATTTTAACATTGAAAAGTTCACTCCTTGTTTCACTTACCCTCTTAAAATGAAATAATAAAAATAAAATTATTATTCTTACTTGCAGTTCTACTTTCTACTGCCGACAACGACGTTATCCCCTAATTTTTAGCTGTCGACTAAGTCGCAAAAATCAAGTTTATTCCGACATAAACTCAAAGTAACGGGAAAATGTACGTTTCTTTTGGATGGTTGTGAAACTACTCCAAGATTCTTACTTTATTGTTTGAGTTGGTTAGTTAGCTTTTAGACGAGCGAGTATTTGATGATGATGTGACTACCTCAGAAACATCCGACACGAAGAGACTGCACTACACTGAAGTATTGGCCATCCTTAAGGCTTGTCAGATCGTGAAACAAACACTAACCGCCGGTAGACGGGTCGGCATCTTATCCGATAGCCAGGCCGTCATTAATGCTCTCGACTCGGCTATCATATCTTCCAAGCTGGTAGAATGTTGTCGGGATGAAGTTTCCCTTTTCTGTGAGTATCTTGAAGTCACCTTGCTCTGGCTGCCAGGTCACAGAAGCATAGAGGGAAATGAGTTATCCGATGCGCTGGCGGTGCAGGGCATTGCCATACAAAGCTCCCCTGTGGAAACTGTTCATACTTCCATGGGAGATGCAAGGGGTACCTTTGTATCTTACCACTTATCAATGGCTAACTCTAAGTGGAGCAACCTATCCACATGTGCCATATCCGGGCGATGTAGCGGTCTTTCAACAAGAGTAGAAGCCGGAACTCATTCACAGATCCCGCAGAGACAATGCTAGGACGGTCTCGGCAATAACGGGAGACTGGCCGGTGGAACCTCATGCGGCTAGACTGCTTATTCTCTTTAACACACACTGCCGTTGCAGCAAGGATGAGAGCGAGAAAAAAAAGCCTTGTTCACTTCCTTTGCAAATGTCCGGCTCTCGATTCAGCCAGGCGTCGTGCACTAGGCAGGCTTTCTCTTAATGACCTTAAGGAAGTCTCAAGGCTAAGACTTGGAGAGATCATCCATTTCCTAAACCTTTTCGGCTAGGACTAGTGTCAACTATACCCAATCACCGATTTCCTAATCCATCGCGCACAGACATGCGCTTACTATCTGGTCACGAGATGTGGTAACAAAACGGCAAACCTTAGCCAAAGATTACTCTTACTAGATAAACGGCTTCGAACAAAGTATTGAAAATTTTTCGGTTGCTTTAATATATTTCCCGCATCGGGCAACCCTGCAGTCAGAACTAAAAATTTGTTTTACGGGAGAGTTTGTGGATAGGAGACAAGTATACTAATGGTAAATGTACTTCTCTCACTAAAAGATCAGAATACATTGACAGTTTGAAAGTTTCTTACGCACACAAGTAACTATCTCAGTCATGTGATTTACATGAATTCTTTTTATTGGTGGTACTTTTTGGTACATTTTTCTCTCCACAAGATTCGCTGCAATTCTCTCTGGATGAGAACAGCATTTTGACAGGAGCAAGTGATTCTCTCAAATAATTTTGACAGGAGTAAATTACTCTTTATTTACGTGTATATTCTTATGATATGACTTTTGAGGCTTTCGCGGTTGCTCACTGAAATTTTTTTTTTTTTATGTTTTCGGATTATCCGCGTAAAATCCGAAAACATAAAAAAAAAACAAAAAAATGTATATTCTTATGACCTTAAAAGCTGGACGATATATTTCGATTTACTGTGGTGCCAGTGTTACTTTTTCAAATTAGCTGGGTAATTTAGGGAGCCGGTTATCTAGTAGTAAGTAAACTTTGCCTTAGCGCTAATTATATAGTTAAGCAATTAGAAAAGCGAACGATTGTTGTAGAAAGACGAAAAATTGCACAACTTTCTGCTGGTTAAATTTGTGATATTTTTAGTTTATTCTGCCATATCAACGCGATAACGTGTCGGTCTTCCAACCCGGAGGTTACAGGTTCGAGTTTCACCGGCGGCGAGTAATGTTGGTGGTTCGGAATCAACTTTAAATTGCAGGTCCGCTTGCAATAGTTTTTTCGAATAAGGTGAAGTTTTTCTCCCACACCATGATAGACAAGGGGTTACGAGAACTAGAGAGGGAGAGATATCAACCATCAGTATCACAGAACTTTTCAATAATATATTAAGCATTTAGGCCGGCAGTATTGTGTGTTTGAAAGGTTTGAAATGAGCTTTCGAGTAAAATACACACAGTAAAAAATATGTTCTTGTAAATAAAACACTTTGTTCACTAAATACGACTGAATTAAGCAGCCAAAGTTAACAATATTTAACAAAAAAATATTTTTCTTACATTAAAGTTTCGCGTAATATGAATCGTGCACAACCATTTCGGGCCGAATATCAGACAGTGTCGTACATCCTGTAAGTTCCATTGTGAGCAAAAAATCTCGGCAAACAATTTCGAGAATTTCTTCGACACCTTTCTGTCCATTTATTGCGAGTCCCCAGAGGGCTGGCCTTCCCATAAAAACTGCCTTTGCGCCGAGAGCTAAAGCTTTAAAAACACTTGTTCCCTGCGAAATACCTCCATCCATCATCACCACAATATCTTTCCCCACTGCTTTCACGATTTCGGGAAGAGCTTCTATACTGGCCGGAACACCATCAAGTTGTCTTGCTCCATGATTTGAAACTAATATTCCTTTACATCCATAATTTGTGGCTAATATTGCATCTTCCTTTGTTAGAACACCTTTTAATATGACAGGCAAGTGGGTAAACTGAACCAACCATTCCACGTCTTTCCATGTAATTGTCGGATCAAATTGAGATGCTACGTATTCATTTAACCCTGAAGCTGTCGTGCTTCTAACGCCATCTGCTAATTCTCCTGTAAAATTAGCTAGGCTGGAAGTTTCAAGAGTGTTAAATTAGAAGTCATGAATTTTTCTTTAACCTACCTCAAGTGTGAAGGAAGTTCAAATTTGTTGCGCCTATCTGCCCGCCGATCTCCAAATTTAGGAGCGTCAATTGTTAGGACCACTGCTTTAAATCCAGCTTTCTCGGCGCGACGAACTAACTTTTGTGTTAATGACCTTGTGGTATTTAAAGTTAAGGTTTGGCTGAGTTAGAATTGAATGGATTTACCTGTCCTTATAAATATAAAGTTGAAACCACTTGACGGTATTTGGAGCTTGCTCTTCTAAATCTTCGATTGAAGTTGTGGACAGTGTGCTTAAGGTGAAAAGACATCCTGCATTTCCTGCGGCTCTAGCGTTTGCAACTTCACCAATTGGATGAGCCATTTTCTGCATTGCAGTGGGTGATATTCCAATCGGCCATTTGAGATCCAGACCCAGAATTTTACAAGAAGTATCCACATTTGAAACATCTCTTAAAAACCGCGGTCGAATTCGAAGTCTTTTAAAGAAATTTTATTTTAGAATTACGTTATAATAAGATTAGTTCAATCATACCGTTTAAACGCTTCCTTATTAAGTTTCAAAGAGTACTCATCGCCTGCTCCACTGCTATAATAGTCGAGAGCATTTCTGTCTACAACAGACTTAGCCTTTTCCTCAAATTCAGCCACACAAACAAGAGACATCCTTTCAGATATTTTTACGAATTTGTACTGCTTAAATATACGAGCGATTTGCACTCTGAACACGTAATAAATTATATTTTAATAATTTAGGTGATAATGATGCTGTAATCTCTATGTGAAGACAAGTTTGGCTTTCGAAGAAATATTGACTCTACTATTGTATGTATAATGAGATGTAGTTGCTCGAGTTAAGCATTTTCATCGTTCTGTTTAGACTTTCAATTTGTTTGTAAGAATGAATTGATTTCTTATCTGTCGTCTAAGTGTAAATGTCAAGACCACCGTGATAATGAATATTTTCATTAGATAGCTTTTAATTTCGGTTATAAACATATATTTACATGAATCAAGTAAAGATTTTATTGTATATACTCTACAAATACGTGTTGGTACAAAAGCGTAACTTACTTACACTTAGATAAAATGTGGATATAAAATAAATAAAATAAACGAAAGAAAATCGTTTTTAACTACCTCGCAAAAATTTTTTAGAAGTTCATAATTACTTATCATTCTAACGCTATCTGTTGCTGTGTCGTAAATAAAATTATGAGTTTGGTCCTATATTCGCATCTACAAAAATTAATTACTTACCACGATTAGCCACAATTCCGTCGTTTCATGGACAAAAGGTTATTGAGGATGAAGGTAAAACATATGGTCGAAATTCGATTCTATCCAATTAAATAAAGCTGAGACTAAATTCGCAAATATTTGGCAAAACAATCTGATTAAGTTCGTCTCCCCTTTATTTCCTTAAACCTGTTGATGGGCATATAATGTCGACTATACCTTTACTTCACTGTGTCCTGTCCTGCGATAACGTCTCCAACTTCTAGTACAATCTACTATGTTTACTTTTGTTTCGTTTATCTTGAGTCCTGTGCCAATCTATACGCTTGAGAAATGTTATTTGGCTGTTTTCTTAATGTGTAAACTTTTATTTTTTAACACCGACAGTTATTCTATTTTGACCGGTGATTGTGTATAGATCTTTGTTGGAAGTGAATGTTTACAGCTTAAATATTATTTGAAAGACCACAGATTTTTATCTTGAGATATTACTAATCCCAGCATTTCATCATTTCCTATCACCATGTTTCTGATATAACGAAATCCATTTGCACATTCTATCTATTGCCTTTCGGGATAAATTTCTGCAGTCTACGCTCATATGTAGGTTTGGTTTCAGCAGGATTAACTAAAAGCCCTGCTCTATAATGTTCTATAGTCAGGGCTTCGGACATTTGAGCCATAATATGTTTGTGTGTTATAAGACATACAACGTCGGCGTAGTCGAGTTACTTTAGAAGTTTCAAACGTTTCCATCTAATTCTTCGCGATAGGAAATTAAAGCTCTACGTCGGTAATAACAATCCAGAAAAGAAAAGGATGCACGTATGGTGTTTATGTGATTCGCGCAGGAAAAACTCCAAGCCGATAGATACGAGTACAATATTTTCGTTTTAGTAAAACCTTCAAAATCACGCTTTTCATCCGGTGAAAGAGGTCACAATTTTTCAACATTCTTGGATTACGGGAAGAAAAAGTCGCAGTAGTGGTATCCGACTTAAGAAATTCTGATGGTATTACAAGTAATTACGCTGGCCGGACCATTATATCACATCCTCTACTCCAAACTTGGCTGTCAGGTAAACAGGGGAAGCTCATATGCATGTGTCATATGTGTATTGAGTGGAGGAGACTCCTGTCAGGAATTCTGGTTAACTGAAGTCGGGTAAAAGGATTTTTTGATTGATTGAATTGGAGGTGTGAGGTTCTCAAGCGCTCGGCCACTGGGGCCTATTGTGCTAACGCTCTTAACTCCTTATAGCAAGCCCGTCAGTCTGAAGAGGTTCAACAGTTCCCGCAGCAGTCACTCAGCCCGCTCGGTACCAGGGTTGGTTTCCCGAATAGGCTAAATCTGCTCCTGGCCACTGCAGGGCAGGGTCGATGACTCTGCCTATCCTTACCAGTCCTTCCTCAGCTGACATTGGCCGGTAAGCAGGCCAGCCAGAGTTCTAACATCCGACCTGCTCAGCTTCCTGGATCTACCCGGCGACGGTGAGGGCATAAGGCACCTTGTGTGAGCGTGCCCCTCAATGTTGTTCCAATACAACCTATGCTGCTCACTTGCACGGTTTGCTATCAGCCTTTTAGCCGTGCAGAGAGGAATTCCACAGACCGGCTCTGGCCCTATGAAAGGCGAATTTTTGTTTTTTGTTTTTTTGTTATAAATGATGATGCCAAAGCTCAGGGGATGCCCTATGATGCTTAAGCATAGCCTTGGCAGGAAAGAAATTAAGGATGAGGGAAATGGGTTGGGAGGTTGAGTGAAGGAGGTGTCGATGTACGCCCCGTTTGAAAGTTTCAGGCTCATAAGACAGAAGATGGTAAACTGTTCCACATTCGTGTTGTTCTGCTTAGAAAAGATTCCCGAAATTTGACGGTACGTCAAAATTTGACCTGGAGAGTATAGGGGTGGGAGCGATTTGTAGATCTTGTATCACGCGTTGTCATGTGTCTACAAGGAATCAGGCTAGCAATTTCGTTAGAACAATGGCCATGGAAATAGCGATAGAAGAGTGAGAGACAACCGACATTCCGTCGATGCTCCAGAGAGTCAAGGCCCTTACGCTGGACTTTGTCTAACGCGGACAGTGCGGTGTGTCCGGCCCCTGCCCAAATATGGGAATTATATTCAAGTCTAGGCCTAATATGGGACTTGTAGATCAGCGCTAAGTCAGGTGGGGAGAAATATTTCTTACATCTCTGTAGAAAATCCAAGCATTTCATCGCACTTTTAGCGATTGCAAATATATGATCAGTCCAGCTAAGATTGCTGGATATCTCGATACCCAAGATATTTAGGGAGGGCGAATTTGGTATATTCACTCCGCCGACTGAAATGGGTTGGGGGTGAACCCGGCGTTTTTTAAGGGACATTAAACAGCATTGAGTTTTGGATGCATTAAACGTAACACGATTTGCTCTGCCCCAAGCAAGGACCATAGAAATGTCGTTGTTTAATGATGTAAACATGCGTTCCCGATTGACTTCTGTAGCATTTCCACGTGAATTCATTACAGAATCGAATGAGTACGCGAAATCAAGGCTGCTGTTGTCGGCGAAACTATGAATAGGATTGAGAGTAAAAGATCATTAATAAGAAGAAGAAATAAGGTTAGTGAAAGAACTGAACCCTAAGGTACACCGGCATTTATTTCGTAGGAATCAGATGTAACTCCGTCAATTACTACACGAATTGAACGGCCTGACAAAAAACTCTCTATCCATTTAACGAGGGTAGGGTGCAGACCAAATGTTTGAAATTTGGCTAAAAGGGCAGCATACCAGACTCTATTAAAAGCCTTTGAAATATCAAGAGCGACGATTTCGGACTCACCAAAATTGTGAAGACAATGATTCCAAAGTTCCGTTAGAGCCGTTAATAAATCTACAGTTGAACGGCCAGTGCGGAAACCGTACTGGCAATCGTTGATAAGATGGTTATTTTCTAGATATTTCAACAACTGAGAGTTGATGTGTGATTCAAAAACTTTAGATATGATCGAAGTTAGTGCAATTGGTCTGTAATTAAAAGGGTCGCTTGCCTCTTCTTTTTTAAGTATCGACTGGACATGAGCAAGTTTCCATGCATTTGGACACATATCTGTTGAATATGACAGGTGAAAAAGTTTGCGCAGAGGTTTAGCCAAAGCAGAGGCGCAGCATTTTAAAACAAGGGGCGAGAAACCATCAGGTCCAGTAGCTTTGGACACGTCGAGTTTCGAAAGTACTCTAAAAACTTCCTGAGTGCGAAAGTGTAGCGGCTTTTGCCTACTAGTACACTCTGATGGAGATGGCAGTGGCTGCGATGAAGGTGGTAAGTACGAATTAGCAGCAACATTAGCAGCAAACATGTTGGCTTTTCCCAATAAGTCAGTAAATGGGAGAATGGCACATCATTTCTAATATAAACCGCCATTCCACTCTGAGGAGAGAAGAGCGGCACTAAGTGATAACCAGGGATGTGATGCTGATTAATATCAGAATCGGAAACAACCTTGGTTTCGCTTAGTGCAAAAACTACCGGATTTTCCGCGATCAAGTGGCAGTAAACCGAAAAATGGTTACTTTTCAAGCCACGAATGTTGCAAAAATTAAATAAAAATTTTTGCATACTCCCGGTCTTAATTTGCCCAAAACAAAAAAAATCAAAAGCGTACACAAAAACAAGAACTGACGAACGGGATCCAGAAAAGCGAAGCAAAGCCGCCTCTGTGAGAACAATGCCAGCAGCAGTGTTATGCCTGCTGTACTGAACTTTGATCTCGACGAAGGCAGCCAAATGCTCAGCAGCGGAGACCCGTTAAACGCATTCAATGAAGCACGATTGTACTACATTGAATGTTGGATGGAAATAAAAGATATACAAATGGAACGGACTCACCAGACCGTGCTTTTAAATAGAGCATAAAAGCCCCTCACCCCGGCGAAGATGGCACCAGCACTTTGGATACTTTTAACCAAAAATCCCGCTTTCGCAACCGAATTTAAAGATTTTAAGGGGGCAAGACACGGCGGCACGACCATCCCCGTCAGTAGCTCAGCTCAAACTCCAACCCCTTTCTAGCAAGTTCATCTGCCTTTTCATTCCCCGTGTAGCCCTGATGTCCCGGTATCCAGATCAAATTGACTTGATTAGTTCTACACAGTTAATCCTTTGGCATTCCCACGCCAGCTAAGCTCTGGTGGTAGATGAAGCAATTGCTTTGATTGCAGCTTGAGAAGATTTAGATGCTTTTGTTATTATAAAAGAAGACGTTACGGTGGCTAGTGGATCACAGCTTTCCGGTTCTTCAGATGAAGTCTGTGGGCACATTTCTGGAGATTCTGGCAGGGCACTAACCCCTGTCCGCGAGAGTCCCCGTACATTGACTCCGTCTGCATGCCTGACGATGTCAGCCTATGTTCGGAGAAATCTGGTCTCACGGCAACTGGCTAATTGGGAGCCAGAGTTGCAGGACTTCGTTTTCGTAAAACTCTCCACTATAGAGAGGACACGTTTTAAGAAGGTACTGGCAGTTGGCCTCTCCAGAGAGAAGGTTCCTGAACAGCCTACGACAGCCAGGCAATGGGCAGCATCAAACTAGACTTTACTTCCGGTTATAGATGTCACCATTGAGTATACAGAAAGGATTTCAGATTGAAGTTCGAAAGATGTATACCACGGACCAGCTGGTTTCTTCTGGCCTGCACAAACACTCAGACGACTATTGGGTCAAGCGCAAACTTGTAGAAATTCGTGCCAAGTGTGCCCTTGACATTGCCCTTGCAGAAGAAGTACAGTTTTCTTGAGCATACGTGATACGAGGGTACCCTCCTCAGAGCCTTTCCCTACCCAACTAGAAGGTTCCGGCAGCAATAAGTCCCCAAAACATCCTCGCAACTATGCAGTGTACGGCTGACGCATGGTCAGCTCTGCACTTGGTGATGGTGAGCGCTCTAGCGGTGGCCGCCGGTACCGGGGGTGACAGAGCGGTTGAGAGACCGGCAGACAAGGTGTGTGCCGGTTCCTCTACCAGTCGTGTTAATGAGCGGATTGGCAGTGGTGCTACTGCAGCAGTGCCTGAACTAAAGCGACCACTAAGTCTACTTTCACCATGGTTGGTAGGGCAGCTAAAGTAGCCATCCCCAAGCTTAATATAGGAAGTCGCCGCGAACCGTCAAAGAGGACGGATCCAAAGTAGTACCCCAATGAGCTACGATTACCATATCACGTGGACACCGACGAGCTAAGGTGGCGGAGTTCATCTGGCAGTCAGCACGGGGGGTTCCATGAGCACAATAAGGGTGCTCCACAAACCCGGAGAATCGACCACAGTATACAGGATTTTTGCCGAATAACCGTTAAGCCTGGCGATAATTCAAGAACCCTGGGTTTTTAGTGACCAAATCCGAGGACGCAACATCAACTCATGTAAGCTGCTTTACCACCGGGGAAAGGATAGACCCCGGGCAGCTGGTGTTAATCATTTCCCCATTAATGACTTCCACGGACCTTGTCGTGATCCTGGCAGAGAGCGGTACGCAAGAAATTGTCCTTGCTTTTGCCTAATTTCCTGTAGGCAGCACATGCGCTCTACCTGATGAGGTCAAGCAACTCATCGGCTTCTGTCAACGAATAAACCATCAGTGTATCATAGTCTGCGACGTGAACGCTCACCATACAATTTGTGGTAGCAGCTACATCAATGAAAGAGGTAAGTACCTGCTTAATTATCTAATGGAAAAATATTGATATAATTAATAGAGGGTGCAAACATACTTTTATTACTACAGCAAGAGAAAAGTTGCAAGATCTCACTCTGGCTAGCAGAGTCCTGTCTAAGTTTATAAGGAACTGGCTAGTCTCATATGAAGCTTTCTCCGATTCGACACTTTGAGGCGTTCTGAGATCATCTCAAGTACTGCTATGCCTAGAAAAAAAAACTGGAATACCTTCATAGCTACTGTCTGTTCGAAGACTGACATCAAAAATCATCTCGATTGGTGAACTGCATGTGGCAGCAAACCAGCTAAATGACGTGCTAATCTCCTTCTACCATGACAGCCATACCAAAGTGGTATGAAAGATATCCTGGTGGAGGGAACAGCTGTCTGATATAAATACAAGTTCACATTTACTGAATACAACAACAACAACAATGACGATGCGAGAACATTGAATCCTTGGCAGAGGTAGCTCGTCTGCAAAAGATACTAGCAAAACACGCCTAGAATGGGATAGATCTTCTGAAGAAGCAGGATGACACCTACACGGAAACCCAAAATGTAACACTGGAATATCTGTTATAATACACACACACATCTACCCTGGGCAATACTCTGTGTATATTAAGGCAGCTTTTCTGGTCCCTAGCGGTAGGCGACCTTTTAAACCAGCTTAGTGAGGTCGTTGTTAATTAAAAGTTTTAAAATAACTTGTTATAATTCGACAATCGTTATTTAAACAAATAACTTGAAAACAACAGAAGCTTACGTGTTTCGCCTGTCTAGGGCATTATCAGATCTACTAACTGATGATGTCCTAGACGGGCGAATCCCGTAAGCTTCTGTGGCTTTAAAGTTATTCTTGCTTAAATAAATGTTATGGAAAAGTGTTCTTTAAAAGTTTAATTAACAATGGAAACAATAAAATTGCACCAAGTATTGACCAAAAGGTCAGTAGATTTGACAGCTCACCGAGCAGTTGCATACGCGGCCGACCCTCCAATTATTATTACAGGGAAGTTTGACTAGACTTTTACCGGTTGCATGAGACCAGCTCTGATCTTTGGCAGAAAATTCCGGACTCTTTTCTGAGCGAGCAGACTGAGAGGGCGGTGCTCAAAGCCTGGAAAATAGAAGTCTGAAATGATTCACTGATGGCTCAAAAATGGAATACGGTGCTGGTGCTAGTATCTTATCAACGTAAATAATGTGTTTAAAGGTGCTGATATAGCTATCTTCACTGATAGCCAAGCAGTCACTCGGTTTTGACTCGAACGAGACCGCCGATGGGCTGGCCAGGAAAGTTTCTTCCTCTCCGTGTCAAGGTCTGTATTGCAGCGTTACACTAGCTAGTTAGACCCTATGTTTACAATGATGCCACCACCTTAACTAAGGCGATCTCAGGTAGCATTCAGGCTACCTATCTCGCCACTGTGGGCTAAGATATCAGCTGTCTAACGAAAAGGAGTGCCAGTTCGGTCTGGAAGATGATGAAACTATAATGCACATTATGTGCTTTTGTCCTTTGTCTTTTGACCTTTAGTTGCTTATGTTCAATTCTCCCCCGTAAAATACCTCCTTCCTTACCTAAGGGTGGCTCAGCGTCTCTTGCAGTACTAGGGGTTCTGACGTAAAACTCCACCATGTTCGCAGTACCTATCATAATCAAAACTTCTCGTTAATTATAGCCACAACCTTATTTAGGGTCTGGTGAAGAAGTATTTGACGGCCCAAAAGTTCTGCTGACTACTTCCACAGAATATTCTCTGTTGATGTTTTTCCGTGGCAAGTAGGAATACGTCAGCGTCTCTTACTCTACTCCTGATACTGATTTTGTTGCCTCTTTGTAAAATGTATCGTCGGTTGTTCTCCTATGTGCATAGCTCATAATTCTTCAGAAAACCCAAAAAAAAACCTCTTATCATTTCGCTTGAGTCATGCACATAGGACTTTTATTTTATTGACCTTTACGTAATACTGAACATATCTTTTCTAAAGATGAAACTACAGATTGGTACGGGTTTCCATAATATTAAAATCCTAAAGTCAGTAAAGTCGCACATAAGAGACATTTAGAATCACCCTTCTGATATATTGTTTGACTGCAATGTGCGATTTTTATATTTTTGCCGATGTTGCGTCAATGTGACCGTCTATACTCTCTACTACCATATTGCTAAGTATCACAGCTCGTAAAGAATTTCTTCGCCCTTTTTAACCGACTTCCCAAAAACACAGAGGTTCTAAGTTCGACGCGTATTTTATTTTTTTTTTATTATGTAAAACTTTGTAACGCGTGGTCCGATTTCGATGGTTCTTTTTCTGTTGTATAGAGTATGATCCCCCATTGCTAATAGGAAAATAATTTGGTCCTATGGTGAAAGGTGGTGGTGGGGGGGGGGGGGTTGTCTAACTTCGTAACGCGTGGACCGATTTGGATAATTCTTTTTCTATTGTGTAGAATATGATGCTTGGTTGATACTACGAGAAAACAAATGTTGCTGGGGTGGGGTGGAGGGGGAGGGTGGAACCTAACTTTGTAACACGCTGACCGATTTGGATGGTTCCTTTGCTGTTGTATAGAGTGTGATCCCCCAATGCTAATAGGAGAATAATATGGTCCTATGGTAGTGGTGGGGGAGGGGGAGGGGTAGTAACTTCGTAACGCGTGGACCGATTTCGATGATTCCTTTTCCGTTCGGTAGAGTATGTTCCGTGATTGATACCATGAGAAAAAAAGTTTAGTGGAATGGTGGTGGGGTAGGGGGTTAAAACTAACTTTTAACGCGTGGACCGATTTGGATGGTACTTTTCGTTGTATAGGGTCGAAGACACTAAAAAGTGAAAAATAAAATAGTTTTTAAAAAAAAAGTTGAACCGACTTCACAAAAAGCGCTAAAAAGCATAAAATAATTTTTAATTTTATAACTATTACGACATTTTGAAGTCGGTGCAAATTTAATAAATAAAACAACTACAGAACCACAATTGAAAATTTACGTAATTCTACCTGAACGTTTCAGCTCACGGGATCAAAAGCAGGGACGATTAAATACTTTTGTTGTAGTTGTTTGGTTTGTTTAATTTGCACCGACTTCAAAATATCGTAATAGATATAAAATTAAAAATTATTTTATGCTTTTTAGCGCTTTTTGTGAAGTTGGTTTAACTTTTTTTTTAAAAACTATTTTTATTTTTCGGTCTATGGAGTCGTCGGATTATTAAGGAGTCTAACAGCTTTTTGGCGCGACGCGGTAGAATATGCAAGTGTTTTAAGACTGCCCATATTGAATTGTGAAATATTACTGTATCACGCCTGTTGGCGTGCTGCTCCTCTGCAAGTGAAGTTTTGTTGCCAGTATTAGCACATTATATCTCGAAGTTCTCTAATTTTTTTTGGAAAAAGCAAAAGAGCTAATCTACAATTTGGAAATTTTGCATTTACTCTCGCGGCCTGAAATTGAGCGGTTTTTTTGGGAATAAATTGTGAAGGATCTACTGAATACATTTTGAAATTTTTTTTCGAAGATACATGTTTTGACTTTTCAATTTTTCTTTTGAAGACGAAAAAAAAATAACTCTCGCGACCTTGAAACGTCATTGATGACATTGATGTTGAATCTGCATGGGTCCCGCTTAAGTTAAGTTGTGGCCAATTGGGTAATCTGTAATCAGAAAATTGATATCCTTTATAATCATAGTTACGTTGGCTATGTTTTCCCGAGACAGATTTTTTTTATTTTGCAAAAGTTATACAACAATTTGTAAAAATTTCCAATTTTATGGACCAATACTTTTATGAGAAGTCTTACTCGGCAGCTAAAAAAAACTACTTTCGGGAAAACGCGTTCAATGAAAAATTACGGTGTATAACTTGATTGTAGTAACTTACGAGTTTATCTGCTATACCAGGGCCGTAGAGTTCTCCTTCCTTATCACGTTGATGTTCTTGGTTGTCCGCATTCTTCTCCCTCTGTCAATGTCAAGAACGGCCCGGTGAATTCTTAAGACAATGATATTTAACTGCACAAGCGCCGTCGTGGCGCGCCGCGCTTAGTTTCTCGAAATCAGCCGGAGACGGGTACCTTTCGGTTCCCAGAAACATGCAAAGGAATGTGATTTTCACGAAATCCTTTCTGTGGCGTATTCTCAGATACATATAGATAGAAAGAAAAATCGATATTTTGAAACCGCGAGAGTAGAGGACCCCCTTAAACAAGAATCTAAGTTACAAAATCCAACAAATAACTCCTCATTTGTGTTTTTGTGGCCAGCTCAAATCTTTTCTTTGTATATTACACACTGACGTTGCTTGACACAATCTTGTCGTTGAAATCCTCCAGTCAGTAGTTAAATTTAATGTTCGACATTGTAACATTTAGTAATTTATATAATAAATATTTATCGAAATCGTTTTTACAAGGTCAGCTTACTTATTTTAAATTACCTTGCACCTAAAATTTGGTTGTAGTTAATTTTTTATTCTGTAGAAATTTATAACCCTGAATTTCCTATTTATAAAATTTTTATAACACTTTTAATTATTATACAATTTTTATTGATTGCCAACATCGATAGACCATCTTAAGATATACAAAACACTTAAACTCTACAGCAATTAAAATTTTATCTCTCATTTTCGATACCAGAATTATATAAAAAAAATCTTGAAATTTAAAAAAAAGTCATTTGTGCATTTCTAGGCAGTGGCACGACCACTATTGAAAATCACAACAGAAAAGTTTAAACAGCATAAAATAAAAGTAGAAAACGTAAGCCTAAAACTGTACAAAAAGTATCTTGAAATAAAAAAATTTATTCCAAGGTCATGAGTAAGTCTTCTCCCTCCAATTTCATTCCATTTTCGATCTTAAGCTCTTTTATTACACCTGCCCGGGGTGATTGCACAACCATTTCCATTTTCATTGCAGAGAGAACTACGAGTGGTTGACCTTTTTCTACATGATCACCGGCCTTTACACGGATGTCAATTACAGTGCCTGGCATTGGAGCACCAACTTCGTTTTTGTTTCCCTTTGTTGCCTTAGGATGAATGTGAAGTTCCTACAAAATAATTTATAGTGAAACATTTTTGAAAAATTGTTCAATTCTAATTGTTACCTTTACAGCTTCTTTGTCACGGATAAAAACAGATCTAAGCTGTCCGTTAAGTTCAAAGAATACTTCTCGTTCGCCGTTCACTGTTAAGTCTTCTGCCATAGCCAAGGTCTTGAAACTTAAAGTTTTGCCCTTTTCAATGGTAACTTCAAATTCTTCGCCTACTTTTGGTCCTGTTAGGAAAACTCTTGTATTGAGTGTGTCTACGGGTCCATATTTATCTTTGAAGTTTAGGTAGTCATTTGTTACTTGCGGATAAAGCGCCGCAGACATTACATCTCTATCGGTGATCCTAGAGTGAGATTCCTTTAAGTCCTTTCGCAATTTGTCAAAGTCTAGAGGAGGCAAGTTTGCACCTGGCCTGCCTTCGATGCGTGGCATATCTTTAAGTACTCGAGATCGTAGAGGCTCAGGGAAGCCGCCATATGGTGTTCCAATTAAACCTTGCAAGTACTCCACCACTGATTTTGGGAAAGATAATTCCTCGGCTTTTTCCAATACTTGCTCCGCATTTAATTTATTTTGAACCATGAATTGTGCAAGATCTCCCACCACTTTAGAGGAAGGTGTAACTTTGATAATATCTCCCAGTAATAAGTTAGCTTCTCTGTATGCTTTCTTTACATCTTCGAAAAAGTCTCCTAGACCAAGTGAATAGGCTTGGAATTGAAGATTGGTATATTGTCCTCCAGGTATTTCGTTGAGGTACACATCAGCATTTCCAGATTTCATCGTTGTTGTGCATTCAAATGGAGCATACAGTGTGCGTGTTTGTTCCCAGTATGCAGAATATTCTGAAACATCTCTAAGATCAAGATTTGTGTCTAGAGATGATCCTTGTAGTGAAGCTACTACTGCACCCATACTAGGTTGTGATGTCATTCCAGACATTGAATCAACTGCAACATCGACGACATCTGCTCCAGCTTCTGCACAAGCCAGCATCGAAGCTACGCCTGCTCCAGAGGTGTCATGTGTGTGGATGTGAAGAGGTATATGGGGATGTTTGTCCCGAATAGCAGAAACCAACATTCTGCAAAAACAGTTATAAAAAATAAATTAACAATGCAAAAGAATAGAATATATCAATTAAATTTGTATATGTGTGCATAAAAAAAGAGTGCACAAGAAGGATTTTCTTTGCAGGAGTTATATTAGATTACGTGATGATGATGATACTCATGATTTTGTAGGATTGTAAAATATTAAGGGTGGTTATAGAATGAAAACCACCGATAGCATACCTATATAAACAAAGCAATAATACGTATTACTGCCATAGTATAATAACTCACAGTCTACCTTATCGGTCTCAGGAAAGTTCCTAAGCACAATCAGCGAAATAATGGAGAGAGCTCTGGGTAATATCCACAAGTGGGCAGTCAACTGCGGCTTATCGATCAACTCTTAAAAAACGGAAGCAGTTCTCTTCACAAGGAAGAGATCGATTGAATCCTTCGAACCTCCCAAATCGGGCGGCAGTACGCTGGCACTAATTCATCAGGCCAAGTAGTTGGATGTCATACTCGGAGTGTGGGAAGGATGGTGGTGCCACCATGGCAGATATAGCGGTCTTCACTGATGGATCGAAAGTGAAGGATACCTTGGGTGTACGCGGATTGCCTAAACATACGTAGTCAGTACCGATTGCCGGACTACTGTAGTGTATTTCAAGCAGAGATATTGGTCATAGAAAAAGCGGCGAGGGTATTACCATTACGCCCAAATCTACCTCTCTATCTGGAAGCGGTCAAGGACTATAATCTACTAAATGAAATGGGTGATTTGAATATCTTATATTTTTAATTAGTTTACTTCACTAGAATATAGTGTACTTAATACATCAAAAACATATGATTGAATAATTTTTACTGCTGATTCATATGATAACATCTATAGGCAGTTAAGTGGCAATAAAGGTGCTAGACTCAAACCTAATAAGGTCACAGCTAATAACTCTAGAGTCAGTAAAAAGAGAAGTTTATCTTAAGGCTTTTCAGCTTTCGTCAGAAGCCATCCCCACCACCGATTTTTGCAGAAGTTGAATGGACGGAGAAGAAGCGGAAAGCGTTCAGCATTTACTTTGCGATTGCCCGGGCTTGGCCAGGAGAAGGTACAAAGCGTTAGGCGCGTACTTCTTCGGTGGACAGGGCAAGGTTGCTAACATAGGGCTGAAGCAGCTTCTCCAGTTTATTAACAGTTTTGTCTGCTCCTAAATAAACCCTATACTGGCATTCACGTGCGGTCCTGCGGTTGTGGAGACACAACGGACCTTTCTTAGGTCTATGTGAGACTGATCGGCTTTCCGATAACCACCACCCTAACCTAACCTAATGATTTATTTTTATTTTTTATACATAGAGGTTTGGATTTCCTTCTGTCTAATTTTTTCGACCCATTAAGTTGGGGCTCGGACCAGTGTATGTATATTTACTGGAAATATATCAAAATGTTCAAAATTCCATTTTCCATTTTTAACAAAAGGTTTCAAAAATTTTAAGTTTACAATCACCGAAGATAGTAAAAAGAACTTTTTTTTGACAGGAATTAGTGTATTTGCTCGATTGGTACAATTTTACTTTTCATAATAACCTTATAATTATACTCATTCGATATTGAACATTCGGATGAATTTTTAACTGCGTTTTACTCTAATATCGAGCTAGTTAGTTAAAAAGTTTTTAATAAAGAATAAAAGAAGGTCTTTTTAACCTACATTTTAGTCAAATATTGACATCGTGATTACAGAACAACTATAAGTGATAGAAAAAAATCATTCTCCACGAGCACCCATTCAAACTAGAAACGTGAATTTCCAAAACAGCATTTGTATGGATACACTCTTATAAAGTTATAAAGTTTTGCGGATTGTAAAAAAGTTATATATTCGATTAAGGGTAGAATACCTTTTCATTACATACCACATATATATACATACATATACCACTCACCCAGCGAGATATAGCCTTTAGAATTTTATAAATATTTGTTTCTGTATTCTTCGGATCTCGCAAAATTAAACGCAATCTGCACCACGTCTAGTAATAAGGCCAGACACAATTTTGTCAACTCAGCCTTCCAAAGCTAGTTAGGTAATTTTTTTAAATGCATTTAAAAATCTTTCTCATATTCGATGTGAAATTTATACCCATGTCATTTGATACCCATATCAAGAGGGTTGTGAAGAAAAGGGTAATCCGGGGCATATTGGATTTTGAACAATATTAGATATATTATATACGTACATATTTTAGCTCAATCAGATATCGGGAAGTTAGTTTAAAATCGATTGCAAAATTTTGATCGAACAGACAAGAAAGCGAGTTAATGAAAATGTTTTCATAAGCTATCTGAAGCAAATATTCTTACGACAAAACGACCCCAAAAATTATAGTCAAAATTATCACTTCCCTGTGGGGTGACGTTCCAGAATCCAAAATTTAAGTCCGCATAATGACTTTTAAAGTGCAGTTTACTAAAAGAATATGATTTTTACGTAATAATCATAAGTGTTTGTTTGCCAGAAAAGTTGTTTCATATTTTCAGCAAGATTTTCTTAATTTAACAGAGGCGACACGAATTTTCCATCACTTTCTGGTGATTGTGAGGGTTGGGGGGGGGGGGGGGGGGTGGAACCTAGCTTCTTAATGCGTGGAACTATTTGGCTGATTCTTCTGTTGATGTGTAAAATATGTTGCCAAATTGGTACCACGACAAACATTTATGAGGTGGGGAGAGGTTGGAAGAGGTCGTTACCCAACAAGGGTTGTGGTGGAGGTAGTCTAACTTTGTAACGCGTGGACTGCTTTAGATGATTCTGAATGCATAGAGTATTTATTTGTGTCTTGACAAAAAATGTGGCTTATGGCGAGAGTTGAAGGAGGAGCATCGCATAGCTCCATAATAGAGTGACTATGGACGATTCTCTGACTATGATGATTCTCTCTTTCTATGTAGAGTTCAGAGGCGATGGTAAAAATTTTGTATCTAAGGAAAAGGTCTGAGAGGGTGACCGTGATTAATTTCGTAATATGTTGCCGGATATCGATTTCAGATGTCAATTTCCTTTCTATAGAGTGCACTACCTCTGCAACTGTTGAAATTAGTTTGTTCGAAAAATGAATGAATGTATTTGTAAATTTCATTTCTTCCGAGTAAAACGTTTGGTTATGCATCCAATTTTCAGGTGAATGTTTTTATGCAATTATTAAGACCAAGTGACAAGGATCACAAAGAACCTATCCCATTTAGATATAAACTGAGAAAAAAAACACTTAATGAAAGAATTGAAAAAGATTTACGGACTAATTTCATACAAAAGTAACGAATTTTTAGAACTATCAATTACTTAACCAACGCATATGTCCGCTTATACGAATTAATCGCGGCAGGGCCCGATCTAAGGGGGCCAAGCTGGGCAGATGCCCAGAGCGGCAAAAATTAGGGGCGGCAAAATTGAGGGTGCCGGGCGGTTGTGGTTGGAGGTAGAGTTTAATAGTCTCAGAAAAAATGTTTTATATACCTAATTTAATTATTTTTAAGAATGACTGATTGGTTTGTAGCGGTACATAATTATGTGCTTTTTTTTATAACGTATGATCCTTAACGCTTAACTTACATATTATATTAAATACGTATGAACCGACTTCATAATTTTAACATTTTGGTCCTAGTCTTTTTAAGTTCTGAAACCATTTTGATGAAAAATGTTTATTGTTCCCTAAGTTAAAGGGTCATACGTAGGCAAGATTAGCCCGAGTTAGGGAAAAATGGCACAAGGGAAAAGAGGCCTATACCCAGCAGTGAGTCGAAACAGGCTGATGATGGTGATGAAGTTGAAAGTTGTCGATAAAAAAAATTTTTGAATCCCTTCAGTAGTTTCTGAAAAATTCTTTCCTAGACATACATATATACTTAAAGCAAACATACATACTCTCATGAACTTTTGTATACTTGTTCAGAAGCCCCAGTAGACTAACATAGGCGTTCAAGTATTACGTAACGCATTTAGGAGGGAGGCGGGGTTTTGTGAAACGTTACGGTGTGTTATAGGGGGTGGGGGTGGTGAAGCAAAGCGTTATGTAACATTAAGTTTTCGTTAATCCTAAAAGACCTAACTCTTAACTCGTGACTCACGGCTCAGTTTATATTGTATATCTGCACTACACATATTTTTTTACATACGAAAAGAGTCACTGAGTATACAGAAGTATGTATACTGAGTATAGAAGTATACTGAGTATAGAAGTATATGGCAAATAACCACAATAAGCCGTGTACCACGAGTCCATAGTTTGGACTCTAAGAGTCCGACCGTTGCGGTCAAGCAAAACCACCTAAACTACAAGCCATGAACTTACGAATTTCACTAGGGCCAAAGTGGGCTGAAATTTTTAACTTACATTGCTTCTTATGCTCGTCCTAGTGCCCAAACTATTACTTCTATGAAAAAATTGTTTTTTTCTACTTGAAGTAAACAAAACAATCTTTCGAATGAAGTAAAACTATTCACACCCTATTTAAGAAAATAACTTGTAAGCCTAAATGCACAGAAATGTACGGAAGTGGAATTTTAAAGAAAATACAAATCCCAGACCATGATCGGAACATGACTTACTGATTGCGTTTTTGATAAGAAGCTTTGCGACTAAAATTTCAGTCTTAATGAAAGTTTTCTCGTTATTTAGGTTAATAAAGTGTAAATTTTTTTACTCTGTTGGAAAGATAATTTAGTCTGCTTTTAGTTAATAACTGAGGTGCAATTTCATCCGGAGAAGATGACACAGAACGAGTGCCCGATGTAAGTTTGACTTAATTTTTTATGATAATGGGGATACATTGAGAAATTAACTACCGGCTTCTAAAAAAGAACGAGATATATCCCAGCGGGAAATATGACCGTGCATGAAACTAGGTATGCAGGAATTCATCGAAGAAATTCTTTGAAATAAATACCAATGAAAAATTTGTATAAAAGTCATGCAGAAAAGGAGCGATATCTCCCTTTGAGATGTAAAATCGTTATCGATCTTGGCTTACGCATGAGTATAAGTTTATCCTTCATTCATCTCTATACATGAAATTGCATCTGAAGATAAATCATCTGCGCAAACGTCGCAGCAGTTTCAATTTTAAAATTAATTTAGGTTTTGCCTTTGTCTTGAGTGGTAAAGTGGAAGTTACAAGTGCGTGGATTAATAGTGCAGTGTGTAAACGAAAAGCTTTAATTTAATCGGTCCTTCCAAAAACAAAGAAGTTGGGAAAATATCGTATTTATTTTTTAGAAAACTACTTTAAATATGCTATCAGAAAAGATAATTTTTTTCCTATTTTGACTTATGCTGTTCTTGCAATAACCGATTCAATTGTTTTTTTTTATCTATTCCTTCCTGAAGTTAAAGTAATTTTATTCACATAAGAATTATTCGATCTATTGTTCACCGAAGATTTCTTCGATTTATTGTTCACTGAAGATTTTCTTGATTATTATTCATCAATATTTTCATTAACGATTATTCATCTATGTTTTCATCGACAATTGTTCCTGCAGAAAGTCATCACACCCTGCATAGGACATTGTGTGTCAAATTCATCGAAGTTTACGTGCAGAAATGGAGCGAAGTTCCATGCCAAAGATGCAATACGGCTACGATGCAGTATTACATCCATTTCCCGCTGGGGTAATGCTTAAATGCTTAAATTGTAGAATAACGAAAAATATTCGATATGTGTTTTTTTGTTTGTTTGTATTTCTAAATTGGACGTTATGCAGCGCTTTGAAATTCCAGCCAGGTGACGTCATTTCCACGGGTAGTACTCATATACATATATTGAAATCTTAAAGCTAGAATATCTCGGAGCCTTTGAGGAAAATTAAAAAATCCACCTATAAAATATTTTTTCATTTACTTTTTTACATTTCTCGTACTTTTTTCGAGGCCGGGAGTCAATTTCTCAATCTATCCCCAATATCATAAAAAAAAATTAAGTCATACTGACATCGGGCACTCCCTCTGTGTCATCATCTCCGGATGAAATTGCACCTTCTTCAGAAATCACTTTCACTTCGTTTCTGCATGATCCACACACTTTTGGTTTGAAAGGAAGGGTCGGAAACTGTTTACGAATTTGTGAAGTCACTTTTCTCAAACCCTTGTTTTTCCACGTATGATTCTTCTCCTTCAAAGGATTGCAACAGTAATTTATATCTTTCAACTTGTCTTGTATTTTAACTAATTGTGGCAATATCTGAATGTATACTGACTGATTGTGAGAAAAATCTTTACCGCTCCATTTACAGTTTCTTATGCTATGTTATGTTATGTTCATCTGTTCTAAGCAAAAAAAGCGTTCGCGGGCTTTCAAAAATCAAAAATTTACACTTAACATTGCTTTGCCACTCTAAATGATGCATGATTTTAAAGCTAAGGGATGACAATTTCATTTGAAAAAATATGAAAAAAATTCATGATCAAGTAATTTTTGAAAAACCCAAAAATAATTTTC
The DNA here is from genome assembly GCA_964036015.1 of Leptarthrus brevirostris. Taxonomy (NCBI): domain Eukaryota; kingdom Metazoa; phylum Arthropoda; class Insecta; order Diptera; family Asilidae; genus Leptarthrus; species Leptarthrus brevirostris. The sequence goes on along the minus strand of OZ038372.1, from coordinate 113,067,101 downwards.
AAAGTAAAATTTTTTTTTAAATTTTTTTTTTTCGGAAAATTATATTTCTGCGGCAATGGTGACGATAGTTATGAATTTTCAAAAAAGGTATGATCACGAGAAAAAGTGCAAAAATGCAAAAGTTTACCACCTGCACAAAATTTTGTTTTTGAAAATCCTTTAGAACAATAATTACTTATACCAGTAACAATAATTTGGTGAAATTTGAAAAAAATCGGAGACATCGAAGGAATTGAGGAATTTTTCTCCATATAACATCACATCTTTGGAATAGCACGCTTATGACTTATATGGAGTTAGTGTAAAGGGCGGCGAATATTATTTTTGCCCAGAGCGGCTAAATAGCTAAATCGGGCCCTGCGCTGCGGAACACCTAAACATGCTAAATAAGCATGTCAAATATTTCCTCTCTCGCTCTCTTACATGGGAATTATTTCCATATAAGATTTATTTTTTCTTTATGTTATTTTGGTTTCATTTGTTTTGCTTTTCTTGTTCAATTTTTATAGTGGTAATTCTTCTCTTATTAGGAATTTTACTCAGTCGTAATACTTGTTCGTTGGTAGCGCCTATGTTTTGTTTCACTCGGTGAGCGATTAGTCGTGCGAGGAGGTTTAGTGAAGACAGTGGCGTGCGGGTCAGACAAATTCTCACTCATATGGTACGTAATTACATTTCAATTAATAGATATTTTTTTTTTGATTAAACTGTAGGTATATGTTTAAAGTGCACTGAGCATTGGTGGATATTATATTTGTATTTCATTTGTATTCTTGTGGATTTGAGACAAAAATCATTTAAAATATCACCTCGCTGTCTATTGAACTTTTTCGATACCGACCTTATTTCCTGTCTAAGTTATCACTGGTAGGCATTAATGTTCATATTTAGCTTTCTATTTTCAGACATTTTGATGGATTTATTACATAAATACAATACTTACTGTTATGTCTACCGAAAAATCTCCTTTAAATCAAAAAATTTATAGTCACTTCTCTGTGTCTACTTTCACTTCCCTGTCATCCAAAAACTGAAAAATGTCTATTATTTGAAAAATTTCAAATCTAGAATACTCTATCATTAATTTCCCTTATAGTAAACTAACGATCCAGCCCGGCTTCGCACGGGTGCAATTTACTAATAAAGAAAATGAGAAGTGCACTTATAACAAAAATATTAATTATGTTTATTGTATAACATGTTTCTATCTGCAGTGGTTTAGGCTGTGCGTTATCCGTCAGCCAGTCAGTAAGTTCGTCGAGAAGGGATTCATCCAACTTAATCTTTCCTTGAATTTTTGTCAATGTAATATCGATGGAAAATGTACTCTTATATCTCCCTTTTTGGAAATGTCAAAATTGACGCAATTTTGCTTCACCCTAAGTGTAATTATTTTGTGATTAAAAAAAGTTATAATTAGTAAATATTTTAAATAGTTTGATTTATCTTGTGAGTATTTTGTTGTTTTATACATTTTGGTAAAATTGTATCAAAAAGATATTTTCGACGGCTAATCAGCGAAAATTCAATAACGTGGAAAGTTGGTGGAAATTGAACATAAGTTCCACTTGGAGTTGACGTGACAATGCCCCGTAAACTAAAATGCCAATTATTTGTTGGTGTTTTTAACGCGTCAACCGCAACGATTGGTGATGAACAATATTTTTTGTCTTTCCGGAAAACGAATAGCGCCAATGGTTTACCGTCTCTCGAGCACGCCACGTACAACTGCCCATGGAAAAAATACGTTGATTGGAGGTTTATTCCACACAGGTTTATTGCGATACATTAATCGTCATTGCGAATGCAAGGCGAACAGGAAACTGGACACGATTAAATTGGTAAGGCAAGTCGGTTGGCGAAATTGGTATTCTTGGAATCAGAACATCCTCTAAAGCCTTTAAACTTTCTTATGGTTATCGTTGTTTCAATCACGTTGTTCATCAGCTTCTTACAGCGAGTCTTGTTCCATTGCATAGTTTCGATTGGTTCAGAACAGAGTTCTGCACAGGTACTTGTTTTACAACTTGTACTTGTACCTGCAAGTTTAATGTTCCTGAGTTAACTGTAGAACTGTATCTGCATAGGTCAGTTATAATAACTCAAAATGTTACTGCAGGTATAGATAAACAGGTATATCTGCAGGGACAGATAACTGGTAAAGCAGGTAACGCAAATAAACAAGTAACTGTTACCTGTGACTATAGAAGAAATTTGTTTGTGAAAAAACAAAATGCGCTCAGCAAATTTCATCGCTGTTTATATTTTGTTAATAAACAAAAAGTCCTCACTTTACAGTAAATTTATAAATATATTCGAGTGTTAATCAATAACAAACTAGTGGGGTGGGTCCAGATTCTGGGTGTCGTTTCATTGGTGCGACCCTTGAGGTCCACACGAACAACTTCCCAGTTAGTAACAATTTTCAAGTGCTATTAACAATATTCAATTATTATTAACAAAAACTCAATAAAATTCATACTATACATTAATATCAACTATTTATGGTTACAAAAAACTATAAAAGTTCTGGATTTTTTTTTAAAGTATCGAGTTGTATCAGAACCAATTAGATCAGATGAATCTTTTTAAAAAAAAAACTTTATCCCACTTTTATCTCATTTAAAAATACTTAAAAAATTGATATTTTAAATTTATAAATAAATAAATTAATGAATGTAATTTATCATGATAATTTCGTTGTAATTAGATGCAAAAAAATTTTAAAAAAATTATTCCGTTATAGCACTATTTTTTAATGAAACCCAAATAAATGCACTCTGTTTGGAATTCATTTGTTATTAATAATTTTAAATGGTTATAAACAATTTATAATTGATATAAACAATTCTTAATTGTTATAGACCATTTTGAATTGATATAAATAAAGTTTATTCATAAAAGAAATTTTTTGTGGTAACAAATATTTCAATTGTTTATAAGAATTTTCAATTGTTATGAACAATCTTCAATTTTGTATTCAATTTCCAATTTTCAAAATCAATTTTCAACCAGGTAAAACCATTTTTTATGATTATAAATTTATTATTGTTATAAACAATTATTTATTGTTATTAACAATTTTTCATCATTATAAACAATTTATGTTCATAATAAATTGTTTATCCAATTCTTTGATGTCCCGATCGTCATCAGAACAAATTATATCGAAGAAATCCTTTTCAAGAAAGTCTAAAATCAACTTTTTTTTCAGTTTTTTTGTTTAAACAAAAAAACGGCTGAACCGAAATTTATTAAATTTCTTTCAGCCCTTATTGACAATAATACGCTTCGAATGGCACCATAGCGAAGTCGTTATCATTTATCGTTCGCGAGATTTCGTTGTCGAAAGAAGTGGGTCCGAACGTACGTACGTACACACACACACACACACACACACACATATATACATGTGTTCAAAAACATGCGTAAAACACTATGGTGACTTTGAAATGTAAAAAAATATTAAAACTAAAAATTTTTAAAATCGGGCCCATTACAATAACTTCCTTTATGTGGGAAGTTAACAAGTTGTAATTCTACATTGTTATCTGTTATATATAGTTTTAATTTAATTCCATAAAATCAAACAAAACTGAACTGTACTCAAACATTGCTGCGCAGTAAGCTCCTATTCAGTTCTTAATCACTGAAAAACTGCGCAATATAACTGAGCGTGTGTCTACCTTAACATAACTAAAATTAGCGACATGCTTTGGTCCAACGCACATCAAATCTTACCCGAATAGCTATTCCCCATAGGATGTACAAAACGAATTGAATCATGTTACAACATTATAAGCAGATAATACTTCAATAACAGAGTTTTTCTTACTTACGCAATTTATAGGTAAGGACTTAAATTTTTAAAATTTGTAATGTAATATCGCATAAAACTATAGATTTTAAAGAACATGCATCAGCTTTTTTAATACCTTCAATTGTTCACTTGTACCTCTGACTGCAGTACAGGTAACGATACATTATTTACTTGCGGCTGCAGATGCAAGTAAAAGAATACACCTGTACTTGCGTTATCAGTTCAGGTTCACAAAAATATGCGCAGGTTTATAATACCTGATGCAGTACTCTAGTTCAGATTACGTAACATGATTATCACCGAGCGCACCTTGAGCTGCAAATTGTGATCAAGCACAAATCCTCTATAGAAATCAACGCCTCGTTGTGGATCTCCGCGTTCAAGTTCGATGGAAAGCACGTTGAAATGATAATAGCAAAAAGTGATCGAATTTTATGCGCAGTTGAAGAAATAATAGCATCAGCGAGTGTGTAATCCCCATGAATGTCATCCTCGAGCAAATGTAAACACTGACAGGCTTCTCGATATGTTGCGCACAACTCACCATTGACAGTTCGCAGAAATTCAAATGAAGTCAGTCCACGAACATTAACCAAGAACTACGAGTAAGTAACTAAATTGAGTGGCCCAACAGCAGAGATTTCCGTAGCCTGTGCCTAAAGTGTGTGAGTTTACACGCACACAAGAAAAACAGTACAGGACAGGCTGAAGAAAAAATCTTTATATGGGGGTGCTTTGGTGCAATTTTTAAACTTCTGGAGAAATCTGTTTAAAATTGCAATTTAAAAACAGCTTTTTCACTAAAATTTGTAATTTTTATTACGGCTTTTCATCACAAGAAATTTAACTAATTAATTTGCAAATCAGTAAACACTTCAATAATAAAGTTTTCATTTACTAACTCCTTGCAAAATTTAATTACACCACCGCCTTTGTAAGTGATAACTCAAGAAAATATGGCTGCTGAGCCAAAGGTAAACAAATTCTACCTTAACGCAAAAAGTGGGTATTTTATAAGTAAATAGTGTGTTTAACACCGCCTGAAATATTCTTATCACAAAAGAAAGTTATTTTCTCTACTTTATCTGTGAAATTAAATCCCGGGGTGTTTTAAAGAACTTGAATTTTTGCAAAATTGCACTACACACTTCATTATCACTAATCGTTGAAAACTTGAAGTTTTTTCACATAGTTTTGACACAACACGTAATAGTTTTATATTTTTGTCCTTCGCAATCAATTTAATCCTTACTTCAACATTACAGGACGATAAAATTAGCACTTTTTCAACCACAACACTCGGTTAAAGAAAAATGTCAAACAAGTGACAACACGTGAAGAAATATGAGAGCAAAAAAACCGTAGAAATCGGCATACTCATGTACACGGATTTTACACGCTAGGGCCAGTCCATTTAGTTTCTTACTCGTAGACCAAGAACAAATGCAGCTAAAACCATTCGTCATTGCTTGGATGAACGTTTGCTGCCGTGAAATAAATTCGTTGTCCATTCTCCAGGTGCACAATTAAGTGGACCACAATGGGATGATGTTCGTTATGGAGAATGAAAACCGTCCATCATCGTTGGCATCAGGAGCTGCAATACCAAATACAGTCATGTCGCTTCCTTTCGCGACATACTTGCAAACGTATTTGAAGGACTTGAAAGAATTGCAGTACTTAACATTGTAATGCGCTTTGAATGTTTTGAAAAGCAGTGGCGAATACGGAACAATCCATCTGTTGTCGACTACAATGTCTTTATTTTTGACTTTCAATGTTATCGTTCTGTCATGACGTTATCGTTCTGTCATGAATGATATTCGTCGTCACTACTTCATTCAACTCTGGATCTGTTTCGGGATCAGGAATTTTTGCGAAAATGACGGCGTCAATTTCATCCGGTCTTATTTTCTCGACCATCCACACCATCCACCATGAGAATATGCAGATGAGGCAGTCCTCTTTTCAAATTGAAGATAAATTCTTTATTTATTGCAGTAGAAAAAGAATTTACCTTAAAAGTTGGGTTAAAACCTCGTTCTCCGATAATATTCACCCCAAATGATGTCATTTGGAAGGAACTATTGTACTTTTGTATATTCTGCAAGAAAGGCTTCGATCGAGGTTCTTGGACAGAAAGCAATGATGCCAGTGGCTATGATGGCGGTGTCAATTGTGGTAATTTTATCTTTCCGCTCGCACAACATTATCCTGGCGGTTCGTGTCGAAACCTCAAAGCATCATTGCTCCGAAGTCGACCGATACATTCGCGGCGTAATCGACTGTTGGATCGTATCTGAACGCCAACGTTCATTTCGAATTGTCATGTTTGGCCGCCTGATATGTCCACGTGCCAAATTATTTTGTGCGTAAGTTCCAACTGAGCGAGTCGAACTCGACTGTATCCGTTGTTCTGGAGTCATAATGGATCGCGCTTGAAAAATTCTTATTCAATTTGCCTCCAAACGCTGTCTAATCTCTTCGTCAGACTCATTGACTCGACGATCATGTAGTTGGCTTGGCTTGCGTTGCGCGTACGCCGACCGATATTTCGATAAATTGATTGATAAATTTTACGATTTTGGATGCATCAAGGATATGATAACCACCGATAACACACCACAATATCGCTTTCAATTCAATTCTCTTTCTCAAAATATCCATATTCAATGAGGAATTTGTTGTTGTTATGAAAAAACGTGGCAGCATAACAATCAAACTGAACATTGCTTTTCTTTATTTATTATTACAAAAATACAATCCAAATTTTCGATTTTTCCGGTTTATTTTCCGAAAATTTTCTTTCATACAAACCTTGTCCTGACAATTGCGAATACAACAAAAAAAAATCAGTCAAATCGGTCGAGCAGTGATGATCTTTCATACATGCGGCAATTCATTTTTATTTATTTTCAACTATAGTAAAAAACACGAAGGGGCAAAAATTATTCAATGTAATTCTCTTGTTAGTAGAACTAGCCGTATAGAGATGTATTTTAAGGCACGACTCTGTTACAAGTTCGTCCAACACTTTCGGTTATTTGCAAGTTAACAAAAAGTGCTTCCACATAATTCCCTCAACGTCCGGAAGTGCAATAAAACACTTGCATAAGTGTCATCTAGAAGTAAACTTCCGGAAGTTTACTTGTTAATACTTGTAATACGCGGCTAAAGCCTCTTTCTAATTTTTATGACAACAGTACAAGAAAAATGTTCTAATTTTTATAATATTAAGATTATAACAGAACCAATAAATAGGAGTTAACGTTTTCATACCTTGCGGCTCTTGGTTTCAACAAGCCAGCCATGTCTTTAATTGCCAATACATGAGTTCCAGCCTTGACCAATTCATCAGCCAAATTTGTATAATACTTTAGGTCATATTTGCTCTTCGCGGGATCGCTTACATCGCCTGTATAAGATATAGCTGCTTCTACGACACCACCAGCTTTCCCTGCTGCATCCATTCCAACAATAATATTTGGCAAATAGTTGAGGGAATCGAAAACTCTGAATATGTCCATACCAGTTTGCACCTGCAATTAAAATTAGGTAAAAAATTCATTTAAACATATTAAATTTGTTGTTTACTAACCGCTAGTTCACAGAACTTGTGGACGACATTATCAGGATAATTAGTGTATCCAACAGCGTTAGCTCCACGAAGTAACATTTGGAAGGGAATGTTTGGGATTTGTTTACGCATTTCTTCCAAACGTTCCCATGGACATTCATGTAAGAATCTGAGCGCTACATCAAATGTGGCACCACCCCAATTTTCAAGGGCGTACAAGTTATGAAATTTGTGTGCAACGAATGGCGAAATTTTTAAAAGATCGTGAGTCCTGACTCGAGTCGCCAGGAGTGATTGATGCGCATCTCTGAAAGTTGTGTCCATGAGAAGAAGATTTTTTCGGTTACGAACTTCTTTTGCAAAAGCTTCTGGTCCGTTTGCCTTCAAAATATCCCGCAAACCTTTCGGTGGCTCTGTCACTAATTTTGGAAAAAATCGTTTAATAATTTTCAAATAGATTGGAGATTGAAGGCAACAATTTGTTTTCATTATTCACTTACTCTCCATTCGCGAAAGCATTTTAGTATGCCGTTAATTTTGATATTTGTACAACCCATAACCTCTTTACAAATTAAATATTTAACATCAACGAAAATTTTAAGTAAAAACAGCGTTTTTAATAAAAATGAGTTTTAATTAAGTGAATTAAATCCTAATAGCTGGTTTGAAGTTTTTTTTTTAAATTTTGGTTTTTTTTTAAAGTTGTTATTTTAAAAATTTTTGTTAGTTTGAAGTAATTTTGTATGTAGATACAACACGACACAAAAGCAGTAAACCCTCTTCAAAAAAAAAGCTTAAACTTGCCCACCCAACATGCTAGTATTCATGCAATATTTTGCAGGTTCTCATACATTGGTTTAAATACCAAAATCTTGACCGTAATATTTTTCTGACTTCTAGTTATATGTTTACGTAATCTTAATAGATCAATATTTCAAAATCGCGTAACTATTGCAGCCTGCGATGCGGCGTTTTGTGTGTCAAAAAAATCTATTTTAAGAAAAAAATACGCTCCAACGAACGTTTGTCAAGATAATTGTGTAATTCAGTCATTAACAATCAGTTAAATATAATTTAATTTGGAGTTGTGAGGATTAAATTCGAAAATCGTCGGTGACTTGGCTTTCTACACGACAGTCGTAGGCGTGATTACTACCGGCGGCTACTCATTATACCAACCCTCAATATTCAATATTGCCAACCCTCAATATTCAATATTGCAGGACCTTCATAATTATCGGATATTCATTCTTTGAATTACCCTTTTAGGAACAGCTTAAAGAAAACTATTTACAAGAAAATTTTTTTTTTGGAAGAAGGAGTGGGGGTGGGGGGGGGGTGGTATTACAATTTTTATTTGATAGTACAACTCTTCAAGAGAGTTAAAATTTGAGGTCGATTGGAGCAAAACTGCCGGGGATACAGTGCCTGGGGTCTTCCTCCATTCGATCCGACTTATACCGGTAACGAACAACTAAAAACAGTCTTAACTTTAAATGCGTTTTTCTCGAATATAGCATCTTTAAAGTCGGCGGACACTGTAACTCAAAGTTTACTTGACCGATCCTCTTCAAATTTGACAAACTCGAAATCATTACCTCATATTTTATGTATTAAAACATAAAATATGAGGTAATGAAGTCGAGATATTTTTATTTGCATTATAATTAGTTTTACAATGACAAATATACTGATTTTTGCCTTTTTTTTAAGATAAAATCGTTGTTTTGACTTCTAAGTGATGCCAAAAACTGAAAAATCGTAAAAAAAAATCTCGACGTCATTACCTCGAGAAACTCATAAAATAACCAAATATTTCCGATTTTTTGATCTCAGATGATCCAGTGATGAGTTATGATATTCATCGCAATGTACTTTTTTTTTCAGAAGAATATTTTTCGTGTTCAATTTTCAATTTTGTATGTGTATTTCAACATGTAGAAAATTAAACCCCCCCCCCCCCTCCTAAAGTAATACATTCTAGTTCTTAGAGAAAAAGTAAAGTTTTTAAGGCAGAATATTGCTTCGATAACATAATTGTTTAAGTTAAATTTTTCATTTCAGGAAACGAAGGAATTTTCTTTATAAAGGATAAGAAAGAATATTACAATTTTTTTTAAATATAACTGCAAAAATCTAGCAAGGCTCTGAGCAGAGTGTGCAAAATGGCCCTTAATATTTTAAAATTGTTAATAAGAATTTCTTGTTTTTATGCGCTATATGGTAAAATTAAAGAATATGATCGCACTGTGAGAACGACATTGATGTATTCAACTTTCTCGTAATATTTTTTTTAATATTAAATAAGTCTTAACTTGAAATTTTCTTGAGGTGAACCTAAATATATTTTAAACATGTTAGGCGCGATAAAAAGTTTCTTCTTTACAATTTTCATTTAGGGTTCGGTGTTTTAATGAGACGATTCTCTTTTGTGCTCGTTTTGTTAAAGTAACGAGTTTATAATGCGTCAATGAAATCAGTATTTCTATTTGTTTATATTAGTAGCAGTTGCTATTGTGTTGCAAGAAGTATTTAATCTATGGCACATAAAAATAAAGTAAAAAATGAAGTACTGAAGATACCCTTGGTGGTAAAATTACGCAGCTGTTAGGAATACCGGGCTTGTATCCAAAGTAGGATGCGGGTAAAGGTTTATAAAGTGAAACTAGATAGGCTACAGTAGTGCGAGTCGGCTTCATAAAAATCAAAGTGAAATGAAAAGTGAAACGGTGTTGGGTACTGAAGGAAGTCATAGAGTTAAGGCAGCCTGTGTACTATTTCGTGTTGAAGTGTTGCCAAAGTGGCACACTTTTGGGCAATATAGCCTATTTTTTAAGTTAGGGCATAATGTTGTAAAAATATATATACCAGCATAAAAGTGGATTAATTTTTTCGAATATAAGTTCCACAAAGAAAAAAACGTTTTCACTTGATAAAATTTAAAAAAGGAGAGAAATGAGAAAGAAATGCGAGATCAGGAAATTGAAAATACTGAGTGAACCCATGTTTAATAGAATTAATACTTTGATCTATAAACAGGCTGTTTTTTTATGCTTTTCTATTATTTAATGATCCATTGATATACATAGTCTAGGCCGACAAGCTTTTAACTCCCAAAAAGCAAAAAAACTTATTAATATTTTCCAAATATTACGTGTTACGTATTTCCATAATTTAATTTTGGAGCGGATTTCTGATATTATTTGTATTTTGCAGTAACTTAAAAAAAAATCCGGCCTAGTGCGAGTCAGGCTTGCGCATCGAGGGTTCCGTACTTTGGAAGTTTTATTTTTCCTGTAATATTTACATAAACTTCTATCACTTCTAAATATTTCCGATTTTTCGCTTTACAATCTTCGAAGATAACGGGGAATGGTATGCTTTTAGACATTTTTCGTCATAAGTCGAAAACTGTGCGACAAAAAATAAAATATAATTAATAATGTGCAAATGAAGCCATGATATATTATACCCCACGTTTTCAATAAAGAAAAGCTAAATTCCTTTGGCTTTTCTACAACAGCAACTCCAAGGGGTTAGCATTTCGCTTTGGAAACAAACCGAAAACTAGATGTTGGTTTAACATTAATATTTCTTTAATTTTGGTTGAGTTTTGAATGGAATGATTTTAATTCATTGAATTTTTGACAAATTCTCTAGACTCAAGTGCTATTCTGTACATAATTTTGTATCATTGTATATATCTCTCTCACTAGTTTGCTTAACGCCTTGTGGGGCATGGAATTGGAGAAATACTTCACTGAATTCGAGACAACGATTGCAAGTGGACCTAAAATCTAAATCTCAATGGCTTTTTTTTTATCGTGATCTGTTTTCAGTTGACTTCGAACCTGGAACCTCCGCGTTGGAAGGCCGACACAATTATACAATATCTTAAAATATACAACCTTTTGCAAACATTTTAAGGTTCTAAATTAAACAAACAGTACGAAATGCTTCTAAAGCTTTTAGGCATTCCTCACATTAAGTAGTTTAAGTTTGGCCATCACTGAATTAAAGCTATGTATCAAAAAAGTTTCAGAGTTTTGAAACGCACCTGGTCCTGAAGGTTGAAAAAATTTTTTTTTTTTTTTGGTATATCGCTTCCATAACTATCGAAGAACCTAAGTCTAAGAGGATTTCTTGAAATTAGGAGCAGACCTAAACCAAAGATTACTATTACTAGATAAACGGCTTCGAACAAAGTAGTGAACAATTTTTGGTTGATTTTGTATATTTCCCGTATCGGGCAACCCTGCAGTCAGAATTAAAAATTTGTTTTCCGGGAGAGTTTGTGGATAAGAGACACGTATACTTTTCATATATGCATTTACAAATATCAAATGTACTTCGCTCATTACAAGATCAGAATACATCGACAGTTTACGCACATGAGTAACTAACTCAGTCATGTGATTCACATGAATTCTTTTTATTGGTCGTTCTTTTTGGTACCTTTTTCTCTTCGACAAGATTTGGCGGTACTTTTTTGACAGGAGTATGTGATTCTCTCCGGATGAGAACAGAATTTTGACAGGAGTAAGTGATTCTCTCAAATAATTTTGACAGGAGTAAATGACTGCACATTACCTGTACTCTTTATTTGCATGAATATTCTTATGACCTTAAACGCTGGATATATTTAATTTTTCTGTGGTGCCAGTGTTACTTTTTCAAATTAGCTGGGTAATTTAGAGGAGAGCCGGTTATCTAGTAGTAAGTAATCTTTGCCTAAACTATCAAACGAGGTTTTCTTGGAACAATGTTTTTAGTGCTCGCCGCTCGATAGTAAGCTAGTTTTAGTTGCATATTTATCACCCACCCGTGTTTATCTGCTATGCTGATTTGTGTAAGTAGTATAGAGTAGTATAGTACGAGTATAGTAGTAGAGTATAGAGTTTTATGGGTTTTATGCTTCTCGTCTTTGGTATTTCTATTGTACCTAATATTTTTAGGCCTACGTCTTGGTAAAAGTAAGGCGGACAACATTTATATGAAATTTTAAATTCAACATCATCTGTTCCTTTTCTCTATTTTCGGTCGCAATATATCGGAAATCCGAGCATCCAATATAACCTAACACACAATGAAGTTTTTTGTGCCGAAAACTAGAGAATGTCCGATTTAAGATCCTCTCGGATCATAACTGGATACTGTTTAAACTGATCCTCATGATCGAGGCTCCCAAACCCTAAAGAGAACCTAGGAGAATCGACTGGAAGGTTTTCAGTCGAATCTTTAGGTATAAATTACCAAACATACCCTAACCTATTCCTTGGCAGAGGGGCTGGACGTCAAAGTTGAGACATTTGAAAATCCATGAACGAAGCCCTTAGTGTCTCATGTCCGGTGAAACGCAGTAAAAATACATTTCCCCCATGGTGGTATAAAGACCTATCTAAACTCAAGAGGTTAATTAGAGAGATTTTCAGCATCTGCAACAAACATAAATTCTGGCAGCCTTACAAAGACTGCATAAGAATCTATAAGAAATCAATACGGATGGCCAAGAAGCACGCTTGGTTGGAGTACTGAGAATTCATTGAAGACATAAGAGACTAAGCAAGACTTAGTAAAATCCTCTCGAGATTCCAAACCAACAAAACCTTCGTAAGGAGGCAGGATGGGTTATGATCGGAGTCAACTGTTGAGTCCCTAGAGCTTTTGATGAATACCCGCTTTCTTGGATGTACTCTTCACATATGTAGGGACCGCAGCCCGGAATCCCTCGACTCTCGGGGTCGGTATCGTACATCATGGGATACTGCCTATTATGCTACAAAAGTTACAAAACAAAATAATGGTAGTAATTTTCAGAAGCTGTATCCTGCCGGATTACGTCCCTCAGTCTTGGAGATGAGTTCGAGTGGTGCTCGAGGTAATGCGCACTATCGAACAAACCATACAGTAAAAAGGATACACCCTAGTCGCCTTTCTGGATATAGAAGGTGCTTTCAATAAAGTCCGCACTGAAGCTATTCAAGAATTTCTCATCGAGTTGGGGGTAGAAGAAGGCCTCAGTCATTCGCTAATTTCAACGTTAAGGAAATGATTTTAATAGGTAATATGAAATAACCAAGTTCGTGTGCAGAGAGACACTGCAGTGTGGTGTCATCTCTCCACTACTTTGGCTCATTACAATGAATAAGATATTGTACATATTGGACAGTTGCCTAATGCTGTCGCGTATGTGGATGATGTGGCAATTTTGGTTTCAGGAAGTTTTCCATCCGTAATAAGCGAAATCATGAAAGGTGATTTGGAAAAAGTAAGCGCTTGGGCTACCACTGTGGACTCAGCGTTAATCCAGGAAAAAAAACTGAACTGATGCTATTTACCACAAAAACCAAGATACCAGTCTTTAACGTCCCTAAACTAAACGGCCAGACACTCTCGCTATCCTCCAGCGCCAAGTACCTGCGGGTTATTCTTGACCCCAAGCCCTTTTGGAACCTAAATGTGGAAGCGCGAGTTATAAAAGCCTGCATTGCTTTCTATGCTTGTAAAAGAATCTTTGGTAGGACGTGGGGCTACCGAGCCAAAGATAACTTTAGGGATGTACACTACCGTGGTGGGTCCGATCCTCACCTACTGGTCCGCCATAAGTAAAGAATATAACATAAAGAAGCTGAGTAGGATTCACAGACTTGCGGAAATAGGCATCACCGGTGCCATGAGATACTGTCCAACGGCTGCTTTAGATTTTCTTTTGTTCCTAGATGTACACATTAAAAATATTGTGTCTGGTGAGGCAGTCAGACTGAGTAAATCAAGATGGTGGAGGACCAAGCCTTATGGCTACAATAGCATCCTGGTTCTACTGCCAAGAGAACTGGTCACACCAGTTTGCGGTAAAGATTCCTACCAGAGTGGAGTAGAAGAACGGCGGAGTGATGGAGGTCTTCGACATACCGCCTTCCGTATTAGCTACAGTCTTCCCGGCTGAAGTACTCGCCCTTCTAAAGAAGAGGGTTGCCGCTGGCAGTGCAGGGCACTGCACTACAAGGTTCCCCTGTGAAAATTGTTTATATTTCCATGGGAACTGGAAGTAGTGCGTTTCTATCATACTACTTATCCATGACTAACTCCAGGTGGAGCAACCTATCTACGTGAGCTATATCCAGGGTGATGTACTTTAACAAGAGTAGAAGCCGTGAACTAATTCACAAATCCCGTACAGACACTGCTAGGACGGTCTTGGTAGTAACAGGACCCTGGCCGGTTGGAATATATGCCGAAAGACTGCTTATTTGTTTTACCACCCACTGCCGCAGATGTTAGGATGAGAGCGAGAAAGAAACCCCTGTGCACTTCATTTGCAGATTTCCGGCTCTCGATTCAGCCAGGCATGCACTCTCCTAACCAATTGCGCACAGACAAACACTTACTATCTGGTCACAAGATGTGGTTAAAAATAGCACAGCCTGGGTTGACATTTTAACCAACCAACCGACCTTTTACATTGAAATTTAAGTAAGGATGATTTGAAATACGAATTTATATTATTATACATGCTATATTGAGAATTTATACTATTATATACAGTAACTTTAAACTTTTAATGGTGCCAAACTAAAACTTACATGTTTTGTCTATCAATGATTTTGCTATGTATAAAACCCTAAAACCACGTTAGAGTCTTATTTGGACTGTACAACAAGAGCAGAAGGAGATTTTAACATGTACCCAGTTTGAAGATGTAAGCGGTGGTATTAAAGATTTCTGATTTGCGCTTATTTATTCATCTAATTTAGCTAATTTTTGAAACATAAGTAGAAGCCAATAACCAAACCAATTATTGTTTTTAAAATATTTTTAAAGATAATGATCTTCAAACCAGCAATTTCGAATTAAATATGAATAGAGCATACCTTTTGCCTCTCCTCGTTCCTCTCTTTCGAGTGCTTCAGGTGATAAATCTGCGTTTGACATTGAATGGTGATCCCAAAAATTTAAATATTAATAACAGAACGGAAATGAAAGATCATGCTTAAATTGTGTAAGTCTAGGCCTGAAACTAATTATTAAAGCTGTGCAAAAAAACCTTCTAATTGCGAAGGGGTAGACTACTTAAGAATATATAAGCATAAATTGTTACAACATGGATTTAATACCAACTTACCTAGTGGGACTTCAGGCACATGAGGATCGATTTCCGCTGGCTTAAGTTTTGTAGCCAGAGGGGTTTGGGGACCGTTAACAAGAACCTCTCCAATATAATTCAAAAGCTTTTGGGCTCGGTTTTGTGACACTCGGAATTTAAAAAGCTGGGGATGTTCATCGATGAAGTATGTGTCAAGAACTCCATGAAGAAACTTTTGATTTTCGAGGACATTAAGAAGGAAGGGAATGTTCGTTTTGACTCCACGAATACGGAATTCACGTAGGGCGCGGTTCATTTTTGCAGCAGAAGCTTGCAAATCAGATGCATGAGAGATTACTTTTACAAGAAGCGAGTCGTAGTATGGTGAGATTATTGCACCAGCGAATGCAGAAGCACTATCTAAGCGGATACCCATTCCTTCGCCAGATCTGAACACTTCTAAGCGTCCAGTGCTAGGTTGGAAATCACTAGCAGGATCCTCAGTTGTAACACGGCATTGAATGGCAAAACCTTTTGGAACAATTTTATCTTGCGTGTAACCAAGTTCTGGCAAAGTCATTCCTTCTGCAATCCTAATCTGCGATTGAACCAGATCTATGCCTGTAATTTCTTCCGTGACAGTATGCTCTACTTGCAATCTGTGAAAACAAGATCCAATTTTTTAAACTTTTTCATGGCATATACATTCGTACCCACCTGGCATTAACTTCTATAAAGTAGAAATTTCCTTTCTCATCGCAAAGGAATTCCACAGTGCCGGCGTTTTCATAACCAACGTGTCTTGCGAGTCGAACGGCTGCTTCGGTCATTTTATCTCTTACTTCAATAGGCAATCGGGGCGCAGGTGCAATTTCCACGACTTTTTGATGTCTTCTTTGAACTGAACAATCTCGTTCATAAAGGTGCACTACATTTCCAGCCTTATCACCCAATAGCTGTACTTCAATGTGACGAGGTCTTTCAATGAATTTCTCAATAAACATAGCACCATTTCCAAACGCTGCTTTAGCTTCAGAACTTGCTCGTTGAAACATTTCTTGAACTTCGTCCATTTTTCGCACCACTCGCATTCCACGACCACCTCCACCGTAAGCAGCCTTAAATATAACCGGAAGCCCGTGCTTTTTACAGAATTCAAGAGCTTCTTCCTGTGATGTTACTGGCCCATCAGTACCTGGCACAATTGGAACACCAGCTTCAATAGCAGCTACCCTTGCAGCTACCTTATCGCCCATTTGTTGAACTACTTTTGGCGAAGGACCAATAAATCGAAGTCCTGCATTGATCACGGCTTGTGCGAAATCAGAACGCTCGGACAGGAATCCGTACCCAGGATGCACAGCATCAACATCATTCTCTTTGCAAACTCTAATTATCTCTGGAATGTTTAGGTACGCGTCAACGGGAGGTAATCCCTTGCCTACCAAATATGATTCGTCTGCCTTCTGCCTATGCATATGCATTTTATCTTGTTCTGAATATACAGCAACTGACCTAATTCCTAGTTCTGTGCATGCTCGAAAGACGCGAATCGCAATTTCTCCTCTATTTGCTACTAAAACGGAACGAATAGGCTTGTACTCAACCTGCGAAAAAATTCTTATCAGTTTTTTTGCTTCTGTTATAAGTACTTCAAACTTACCTTTGTTGAATATGGATTTCTACTAAGAAGCCATAAACGAACGCGAGAAGTGTTTTGCAGAATTTTTACATTTGCGCTTAACATCGACATTTTGAAAAGGATTGTCTGAAAATTAAACAAATTTTAAAACTTTCTTAAATCGTGCATTTTTAGATTTAGCTTACCTTTAGTTCGAAAGGGAATGATTTTATTAAACTTTTAGTTCGTTTGAGTGTCCGGGGCTACTGCAGACTAGGTCGGGCTTATTTCGTAACGGAAGTGTGTAGTTAGCTGCCGAAACTGAAAATAAAATAAAATGATATACTATAGTGACAGTATGACGAATTAGCAAATAGCATTTAATATATTTTGCGAGTGATCACACTAAGCGGAAGAAAAACAGATAAATTACACTAACGACTTGAGATTTGTATATTAGGGAGTAACTTAATTCCAACAAGACAGATGGCCATATCAAATTGATTGACAGAATCTAGGCTCACTTCAAAATGTCGTAATAGATATAAAATTAAAAATTATTTTATGCTTTTTAGCGCTTTTTGTGAAGTCGGTTCAACTTTTTTTTTAAAAACTATTTTATTTTCACTTTTTAGTGTCTTCGACTCTATACAATGAAAAGAACCATCCAAATCGGTCCACGCGTTTAAAGTTAGTTATAACCCCCTACCCCACCCCCATTCCACTAAAATTTTTTTCTCATGGTATCAATCAAGGAACATACTCTACTGAACAGAAAAGATATCATCGAAATCGGTCCACGCATTACGAAGTTACTACCCCTCCCCCTCCCCCACCACCACCATAGGACCCAATTATTCTCCTATTAGAAATAGGGGATCACACTATACAACAGAAAAGAACCATCCAAATCGGTCCACGCGTTACAAAGTTAGGTTCCACCCCCCTTCACCCACCCCAACCACACCAACAATTTTTTTTTCTCGTGGTATCAACCAGCGAGCATATTCTACACAAAAGAAAAATCCAAATAGGTCCACGCGTTACGAAGTTAGACTACTCCTCCCCTCGCCCAACCCCCCACCTTGGGCCAAATTATTCTTCTATTAGCAATGGGTGATCACACTCTATACAACAGCAAAAGAACCATCCAAATCGGTCCACGTGATAAAAAGTTAGGTTCCACCCCCCCCCCCCCCCCTCCTCCCCCCACCCTAGCAACATTTGTTTTCTCGTGGTATCAACCAAGCATCATATTCTACCCAATAGAAAAAGAATTATCCAAATCGGTCCACGCGTTACGAAGTTAGGCAACCCCTCCCCCCACCCACACCTTTCATCATAGGACCAAATTATTCTCCTATTAGCAATGGCGGATCATACTCTATACAACAGAAAAAGAACCATCGAAATCGAACCACGCGTTACAAAGTTAGGTTCCACCCCCCACCCTCCAAAACTTTTTTCTCCTGGTATCAACCACGGAACATACTCTACCCAACAGAAAAAGAATTATCCAAATCGGTCCACTCGTTACAAAGTTAGCCTACCCCTCCCCCCACCCTAGGCCAAATTTTTTTCTCCTATTAGCAATGGGGGATCATACTCTGTACAACAAAAAAAGAACCATCCAAATCGGACCACGCGCTACAAAGTTAGGTTTCACCCTCACCACACACCCTACCAAAATTCTTTTTGACATGGTACCAATCGGTGAACATACTTTACCCAACAAAAAAAGAATCATCAAAATCGGTCAACGCGTTACGAAGTTATGCCCGGTCAGACATAAAAAAAAAATTAAAAAAAAACGCGTCGAACTTAGAACCTCTGGGTTTTTGGGAAGTCGTTTAATTAAAGACTGTCTCTCTCTGTTTTCTTGAACCTTTTACGGCATCTACTGCACCGATTCATCAACTGTTCTTTTCCCGCACAAACGCCTTCAACTACTCGACTAACTTTTGTCTCTACGAACTTCCTCCATGTGTTGCACGTCCAATCCGGTGACTTCCAATCCAGAGCCTGTTGAGCGATATTGGTAGGCTCTTTTTCATCTACTAAATCACCTAAATATTCTTTTGACATTTTTGAAAAATGTGTAGTGTTGGCAGTGCTATTGCAGGAAAACCATTACACAGCATGGAAAAAGATTCAGGTGACGTGCGCATGTAGAAAAGCTGTGTAGACAGCCCGGTGTAAATTTCATTTTGAAAATTCCAATAAATAAAGGAGTTATAACGACTTAAATTCAATATTTAATCGGACATTGTCTGCTACGTTTGTCATAACATTACCATTTAAGTAGTTTATTGAATTATAATGAATTTTGTAATAGAGTTCGTTTTATTTATAGAAAATGGATGGATCGAAAAGAGTCCACCAAGTTGGTGAGCGTAGTGATCCGCCAAAGAAACGGAAGTTTTATAGTAATCAATATACCTCACATACGAGTACGGGAGCTCAAAAACTTCTAAATAAACTTTTTTACAGTGTTTAACGCAATTAATCCATGTATTTTTTCTACACCAATATATAGTGGTAACGGTTATAAGTCTTCATTGGATAAGATTGTAAAGAAACAAATATTTTTTTTTGAAAAACCCTGCAACCGGCCGTTTATTTCAAGCCAGCAGGCTAGCATTCTCTCATCACAACGATGTTCCAATCTGCCTAACACTTTTTACTTTCACAGAATTGCCAATTTCAAATATGAATTATATTAAAGGAAAATTTCAAACAAATTTTTCAATATAAATTAGAT
Organism: Leptarthrus brevirostris; assembly: GCA_964036015.1. Taxonomy (NCBI): domain Eukaryota; kingdom Metazoa; phylum Arthropoda; class Insecta; order Diptera; family Asilidae; genus Leptarthrus; species Leptarthrus brevirostris. The sequence goes on along the minus strand of OZ038372.1, from coordinate 113,047,239 downwards.
CAACGCTGGAATTATATATTGTTGACCCAATAGTGGATACATTCCAGTATTCATTAATTGGTATATCATATAAGTACCGGTCTGATCGTCTCTATCGGCACACCATCAGAATTTCTGTCCGCGTATCTTTAAGTGTGATTGCGGAGAAAATATGTTGACTATTGCACTACGACTGGCCGACTGTAAGGAATTAATGGCGAAGTTTCAAATTAATACAAAATTATAAATATTGGAAGCGTTATCTGGTTCGGTTCAGCCTGGAGAGGTTGGTGTGGGTTGTGACTATCCCCCACCCAATTTATTTTTTGATCTTATGTATTTAGGACAAGAACTCAGCAATGTAGAATATTTTTGAATCATACAATGTAGTGTTTAGTGCTTTAATAGGAAAAAGATATATCTTCCAATATACCAATGAATATTCATTGAAACACCTACCACTGTCAGGAGCTGATACATCTCACTTTTTGGAGTTGCCACATTAGTTGGCTTGCATTCTGAAAGAGTTACTGAGGAGTTTTAGTCAAACCTGCAATATTTGAAAGTATAAAATGGAGATGGAGAAACATTTGATCAAGCTGGAAATATACAAAGAAGACGGAGACGGAGTTGGAGTTATTTAAAAAAAATCCACTCTATCTCTGGGTTGTTGTCTAGCTCGCACCAATGTAAAAACAAGACATTCAAGTTTCGTTTACGCCGTTTATCCTAATTTCCTTTCGCAAAAGCCATGCTAACGCATTAAAGGGTTGTCCCCTAGGCTTTGGCCATATCGTAAAAAAGACGACGAAGGAGGCGCTCCAAAAAGTAAAGTAGATATGCTAGTCACAGAAATATATTGCAATATACCAACGGTATCCTTAGGTAAAATAAGAAAAATGATCTACTTTTTCGCACTTGTTTTACTAGGTCAAATACACATTTTCGCGCCGCATATATATGTGCAAGATTACTCATTACAACAAATGTCAAGGTCGAGGTTATCCAAGTCCACAAGTACAAATCGTTAATTACCGAAGTTTTTAGTCGGGGAATCGTTTAAAGCTTTCTGTCAGGGTTATTTTGTCACTTGGATATTTTGGTGGATTTTTATCACGTGAATTCGTCAGACACGGAGTGTAAACATTCACTTTGCCTGCTATTAAATTTTCGTTCGAAAAATGAAAAGTAGTTTTCACAATCCATAAAACAAAATTTACATCATTGCTTTTAAACAATTTTTAAATTATCGCATACTTCTACTCTTTCCCGACGAGCATGAATACCACGTCCAAATTCTGTGGGAAGAACTGTACCCGATTTGGCAACAAAGATTAGACCGATTAAACTCTGCAATCTCAAATGACTTTTCAATAAAAAGTGTTGCTAACAGAAAACAATAAAGCATGTTATCCCTTAAGCTTACAACATTGACGATATATAAATACCATATTCATACAATATTTTTCTGTCAGTTTGGCCACTTATCACTGTATTACTTTTAGCAAGACAATCAACCAACTATCACTGCACTTATTTCTTTACATTACAATACATAAAGTACTAACTCATATTTCCGTATTTACACAAAAGTGAAGCAAACTATCTATCTGTACTATGCACTAGTCAATGAATTATTTTTAATTCCAAATCGAGCTCAATGTCAAAAGTATGTTTCGAGATAAGATTAATCAAAGAGTATAAAATCATTGAACTGTAATATCTCGTAAACAATTTTTTTCATTGTCTAATCGTAAATTTATCTTAGAGCAAATTTTTATCAAAGAACGCGCAAATATTCACAAACAAATAGTATTGGTATTCTAAAAACTACCAACCACTTATATATTGAGGCAATTTTTAGATATACTCAAAATTATCAACAATATTCGACTTTGTTCTGATAACGTTCCGGCGCGGAATTACCCACTGTAGTGAGTTGGAAAATTATGAAATCGTCAAAGCAGCCATACATTATCTATGTAAGCTTTTTGAACTTGGACTAACTCATAGTATGACTTGAAAGACTCCCATCCGACCTTAACATTATTATCTTCCAAGGAACACTTGTTATCACCGAGCATTTGTACACTTGATGTAGTTGAGGGGAATCTAGAATTCTTCTGCCTTTGACCTTTATGAATAGTTCATCGAAAACTTTTTAAAAAGTATGAAAAATAAAATAATTTTAATTAAAAATGGTATCATTTCCGAAAAAATTACATCGTAAACAAAAACATTAAATGAATGATATCGAATATCTTCCTTCTGCCCCTTCTTAAATGTTCTCTTTTATACCTACTCGTATTTTATTTTCAAGCTTATCAATTTGGTTATACAATTTTTAAGGTCAAAATATATAGCTTTCTCTGATTGGCCAATTAAAGCGTTTTCTTAGAGGCATGTCAGAAGGCACGTCTTGAGTAGCAACAAGCGCAGCTGTTTTTATTGCTGTACTGATGCTGTCAATTAAAGTGCGTTGATATGAAATATATTGCGTCAGAAGTGTTTTGTACATTTCCAAAAACTGACATATCAGAAATACTTCCGCTGAAATTTTAATTTAGAAGATTTATTCCCTCTTAGCATAATAGAAAATTTATAATAGGACAATTAAAAATGTGACCCCTTTAAGTGGAGGCAATACGATTTTGATTAGATTAAATTCTTCAATTTGCGGAATTTTTAATGGCGAGCACATTAACTTATTCTTTATCATGCTAAACTTGCTTACTTAAATTAAGAAACACTCCGCCCAGATACATGCATTTAATTGGCACATTCTAAATGTAGAGATGAAAAGCTGAAACGTGTATCTAAAAAAACGTCTTACAATGCATTACAATTTCTAAGCCTAAAACGAAATTCTCGTCTCGGTATTTTCAATTGTTTTATTCAATTAGTCTACCGATAAGTTTTATCTTTGAGACAGATTTCTTTAATCTATTCAATTTCATATTTTATTTGATTATACAGTGCGTCCCAAAATTAACGCAGAAGTTATGAACAAAAGGAAGGAAGGAAAGGAAGAGGATAATATGCACAAATCAAAGACCAATATTAGTCCATACCTCTCGATTATAAGTTCATACTTCTCGGAGTCAGTAAGATGAATAATAATATTAAAGAATTTGACAACCCTAGGAATGGGGGTGAAAGAGAGTGATATGTCCAAATAATCGAAAACGATCGATCTTAAAGTCGAATCCATAGTTTTTAATATCGAATTCATAGTTGTAGAATTCACGATGTTAATATCGAATTCATAGTTTTCGGGATCACTGAGAAAAACAATCACATTCTAAATGTAGTTGAACACTACGGGGGCATTTCTAGCACCATAGGGCTAAGTGTGGGAACGGGGTGACGTGTAATGAAAAATAGGTACAAGAAATTCTAAGTTAAACGGTTTTATTTAACACTAGATGATGTACTAAAAGCTAGAAAATAATTACGGGTCACAAATGTGGGGCTTACCAAGGTATAGGTACTGTCTACTGGTAAGAAATCGCATAGGCCCAAACGCAGTGACATCCCCCAATGTCGGAGACCAACATCCACTTTGGGTAGATGCGTCAGCGGAATAAATAAATAATCAAGGGCTTGATCAGACCTTAATAAAGCCGGGGGTCTTAGGTGTGCAGATTTCCTCACGATGTATTTTTCAATGTCAAGGCAAGTGATAATCAAATTCTGATTCGCATTTAAATTCAAAAAGTAATAGGTGAGGGCCAGAAAGCCCCGGGTTTTATTTAGGTCTGCTCAAAGCCCCTGATAGTTTACTTATTCTGTTGACGCATCGACCCAAAGTGGATCTTGGCCTCCGACACTACAGGACGTCATTGCTCTTGGCCCCACGCGATTTCTTACCGTAGACAGTACCTTTATCTTTAAGAAATTGGTCAAAAAATGTTTGTGGATCCTAACTTGTTTCATTAAAACTATCGGTAAACAAAGGATCGTAGTATTATTTAAATAATAATAATAAATAAATAAATAATAAATAGACATAAATCTACAAGAAGAAGTTAAATAGAACCAGATAAAATAAGTAAATTGGCTGTAATTACTGTTGAGGAGTAGTAGAAGAATTTTGTTAAGTTTTTATTTGTCTCTTCGTACTTAGCAGGTTTCGTTTCGTTAACTTTTTATCTGACGCAACTCCTTTTTCCCATTATTTACATGAATGTTATATAGTTGATTCCGCCATATTCAAGAGTTCTTTCTTATACTAATGACTCTAAGATCTTACGGATTACTTTGAGTGTTTTCATTTAAATTCTGGCTTGTACTCCTTGAACTTGCTTGAGTTGGTCAAATAATTATCTTCCTATTAAGAAGTAATTTGTGGAGTAAGTGATAACATGTCGGCCTACAATCCCAGAGGTCCCAGGTTTGAACCGCATCGGTGACGACTGATGGTTGTTTTCTGCTGACAACAGATTACGACAAAACGGTTGCAGAGGCGGCGCTTCGGAATGAATTTATAGGTGCAGAATCACTGTCTCGAACCGGTCAAAGTTCTTCTCCCGCCCCATGCGGCACAAGGGATTACCGGAACTAGAGAGACAAAAGAGGAAACTTAAAGCGAACAAAAATCTTTTACCATTTTCAAGTTGCATGACCAAATTTTAACAGAAAGATAAAAAAAAAGAATAATTTAGGAGGCAGGTTGAATTTTTGCTTAAAATGGCAGGTATTACTGTACGTTTGGTCACCTTACTTTAGAACACATTATCCACTATTTAAAAACCAAAAATAAAAATTAAAAATAGGGAAATTTTTCAAGAAGTTTCTCTTTGAAATGAAAAAATTGACTTTTTCCCGAAAATTTAAGTTCGCAAATGAATTTTTTTAAAACTTTAGCAGGTCTGTTACCTGTCATCTGAGATATTAATAACTTCTCTAGTACTAGATAGTTAGTTGGCAATAAGATTAAGAGTCTTTCTGTGAACTTTATCTAACACGATCAATGTGATATTTCTGGCTTCTGCCTAAATATGGGAATATTCGAGTCTAGGCCAAAAACTTGTAGATGAGCACCAAGTCAAATGGAGTATTTCTTACAACTCTGTTTTTATTCAGAGAAATATATATTTTTTAAAATGGAATAGATGTTTGCTTTTCGTAGAATAATTAAGAAATTTAATTCTTTAATCAAGTAAATTCATTAACTATACTGTAAAAGGTACAGGTTGATACCTCGAAATAAGTCTACATTTGCCTCCCACATTGGTCCGGTTCATTATAGTAATGTTTATAGTGATTTGCTGTGTCTAATCGGTTTAATTAAGGATTAGTTTATAACGATTCTTGTATTGATGGAAAGTAGGTGGGGGGGGGGGGGGCGAAATTGCACCACACACACACAAGGGAGGGCCCTTGAAACCGCGACTGCTCCTATTGTGATACCTGTCGCGCAAAAGTAAACATACCTCGTATAATGAGCAGTTTCGCTCAATTATTATGCAGTCATCCTCATCCAAATGTTTTAAAAGAAGTTTTAAATTCACAGATCATAAACTTCTGATTCCGTTGACCATATAATTTTATCCCGGAAGCTTAAGAGAACTTTAGATTCTCTCACGTAGCTGTAAATCTTATCAATAAGTTCCTCAATAGGTTTTTTTTTGTTTTATACGATGTGGTCAAAGCCTAGGGGACAATCCTTTGATGCATTAGCATGGTTTTGGCCGGAAGGGAATTAGGGTAAGGGAAGTGAGGAGACTTGAATGTCTTGTTTTTGCATTGCTGCAAGCTAGACAACAGCCCAGACACGGTGTGGATTATTTTAATTTCTTAATGCAAGCTCACGGGGAGACCTGATCTCGAACCGGGGACCTATGGCATGGTGGTCGTGCCGCTCAACGAATTGATCCAACTCTGTCTCTATCGAAACGCAAGCTGTCAAAGGTAATTTTATATCAAATTCGATCAATAACTCATGGCTCAGGGCTCTATTTGCTCCCTACTTTTATTCGCTACGGTTACGAATGATCTTCCAATAACCTAAAAATAAAACGAGGGCGGAAACTCAAACAAATCTACTTACGCGTTGAACTTCTAAGCCCTGTAACTTCCTTAGTTTCAACGAATTTTCCGAAACCGAACTAACTAACAACCATTTACACATTGGAAATAAAGGCAAAAGCTTGGATATCCTAGAAAATTGTGAAATTTTTAGAGCCAAAGCCATAAATGAACTCCTAGATTTTTAGGTGCCTACAATTTTAAAGTTGTTGTTCGATGTCTGTCCAACGTAGATCGGTTACATAACTACGGTAGGATAAACTCATTAATCTAGGTTGTTCATGCAGCATTTAGTCGCAACGGAGAACTCTCTCTCTGAAGATGGCCGTACGTGTAAGAGTTATATTCAATAAATAGATTGTGAAACTAACTTTATTAGAATTACAATGTTTCACAAACCGAAAGTGCACTGCATTAATATGATAATCATTGACTTGTTGGTTATAGCAATAAAAGAGACTCAAGAGTCGAGTAGTGTACAAAGGGAAGGATCTATAGAGTGACCGAAGACATAGTTGGAATTTATGTATGGCCATTGCGAAAGGGCTTAGTTCTTAATGTTAAGAAATACCAATCAATACTGAAATTTTAATTAACACCATTGGCCTAACTTCCACTGTGTTGAATGGCACAGTAATTCAATTTTTGGATGTTACAAAAGCTTGAAATTATTATTAAACCATTATCTCACTTGGCAACACCAATGCATTTAGCAAATCAAGCCCCGGATAAAGCTTATGGTAGCTTTAGAAGTAGTCTGGACGCTGAATATTTGTGAAAGTTAAAAATAAAAATAAAAACAATGTATTAAATTTTGCACAGAAATCGACTTATTTGAAAAGTTTGTTATCTAATCATCCCTAAGATTTCAGGCATTATTTAATCTAAGGAACACGGTCTGCAATCTCTAAGATCTTTCTTTTTTATTGTAATGAACCTATTTCAGTAAGCATAGAATAAATACTGAATAGAAGATCTCTCTCCAGTTCTCGTTTTGGGGTATGGGGCGGGAGAAAAATGTCACCCGATTCGAGACAACGATTTCAAGTGGACCTACAATTTAAAGTAAATCCCGAACCACTGATATTTTCTCTTCAAACTCCATAGCCTTTTTATAGTAACCTGTTGTCAGCAGAAAACAACCATGAGTCGCCCTCGGTGGGATTCAGACCTGTGACCCCTGGATTTATAGGCCGACACGTTATCACTTACTCCACCGACGACTTGGAATAGAAGATCAGCTTACTAAATTTCCCTGTTCGCGGCGATAAAGAAACTGTTTGGAAATGTTGTAGAAAATGAGTACTGAAAAATAAATTTCAGCTGTCAAATAATAATACCTTCTTGTCAAAATTCATTGAGCGAGAATCCATTTCTTAGCTCTCAGGAGAACAATTTCCCTTTTGGAAATAATTCGTATAGGCACTTGTGTCAAAATAATTGGCAGTTCTTTTGACTTGGATCAAATGACATTTACAATTCCATTCAAGTTTACTGGGAGTATTTACCATTTGGTAACCTTCTCTCACACACATTACCATTTAATCTTAAATTAAGTGCCAGGAAATTTTAACAGTTTTGTTCGAAGCTTGCCTACTATTTATATTTATACTATGGCATAAGTATTCACACAATTAATGGTAAGAGGCACTAACGAAATGCAATCATACGTGCGTCTATAATTTCACACATACAAATTTAAACTGCTATGTGTTTTTTGGTTGTTTGGCTTTATTGGTAAGGGCGAACCTTCCAAGTTCAAGTTCCAATAATATCTGAATTAAGACGTTTTAATGTGACAACACTTATGGGAGACGGATTGAGATTAGAATCAGGCCCAAGAGACGAGACGAAGAAATTGATCGGATTGTTTTACTATTATCTCTGATATTGCATTAGGAGGTGTTTCGTAGTCACGGGGGCGTCTTTTTTTAATATAAATTCATTTATTCAACCTTCTTATACAAGAATATTGAAAATTACAAAAGTTATGCAGTTACGAAGAAAAAGTGCTTGTAAATAAAATAGTTTTTAAAAAAAAAGTTGAACCGACTTCACAAAAAGCGCTAAAAAGCATAAAATAATTTTTAATTTTATATCTATTACGACATTTTGAAGTCGGTGCAAATCAAACAAACCAAACAACTACAACAAAAGTATTTAATCGTCATTTAAAATGATCCCCCGTAAACTGAAACGTTCAGGTAGTATTAGGTATTATTTTCAATTGGGGTACTGTAGTTGTTTTATTTGTTTAATTTGCACCGACTTCAAAATGTCGTAATAGATATAAAATTAAAAATTATTTTATGCTTTTTAGCGCTTTTTGTGAAGTCGGTTCAACTTTTTTTTTTAAAAACTATTTTATTTTTCACTTTTTAGTGTCTTCTTCTCTATACAACGAAGAAAGAACCATCCAAATCGGTCCACGCGTTAAAAGTTAGTTTTAACCCCCTACCTCACCCCCATTCCACTAAACTTTTTTTCTCATGGTATCAATCAAGGAACATACTCTACCGAAGATAAAAGGTATCATCGAAATCGGTCCACGCGTTAAGAAGTTACTACCCCTCCCCCTCCCCCACCAACACCTTTCAACATAGGACCAAATTATTCTCCTATTAGGAATGGGGGATCATACTCTATACAACAGAAAAAGAACCATCGAAATCGGACCACGCGTTAAAAAGTTAGGTTCCACCCCCATCCCCTAAAAATTTTTTTCACCTGGTATCAGCTACGGAACATACTCTACCCAACAGAAAAAGAATTATCCAAATCGGTCCACTAGTGACAAAGTTAGACTACCCCTCCCCCCTCCCCCCACCCTGGGCCAAATTTTTTTCTCCTATTAGTAATGGGGGATCATACTCTGTACAACAAAAAAAGAACCATCCAAATCGGACCACGCGTTACAAAGTTAGGTTTCACCCCCACCCCCACCCTACCAAAAATTTTTTTGACATGGTACCAATCGGTGAACATACTCTACCCAACAAAAAAAGAATCATCAAAATCGGTCGACGCGTTACGAAGTTATGCCCGGTCAGACATAAAAAAAAAAAAAAAAAAAAAAATACGCGTCGAACTTAGAACCTCTTTGTTTTTGGGAAGTCGGTTAAAAAAAAAATCATATCAACCGTACATCGGCTATAGCGGAAATTGTACTGAAGTTGCTGTGAAAGCTTGAAGTAAATCGGATCCGTAGAATTCGAGATATCGTGGGCACCGACTCGAAAAGTCAATTTTCGAGAAAAACGGGTTTTAAGTTTTGGAAACTTACTACTTTACTTACGCATCGAACTTCTAAGCCTTGTAACTTTCTTATTTTCAAACAATTTTCCGAAATTTTATTCTTAAGAATTTTGGGAATGCAAGAACGAAAAAAAAAACAATTTTTCAAACCGTCACTATGGAATATCCCCTTAAGGTTGTTTTCCTGGGTCTTTTAAAACCTTACGCGTCTCCTTCACTATGCTCTGTTTGCCCTTTTATTACGTTCAACTCGAAACAGTTTTTAAGTTATGTGTTACAATTATTTTGGAAGTAGTATCACAACGGTGGCCGCCAACTAACCGTACCTAAACTTGAATAAATTCTGATCATTCCTTGCATGTCAAAAAAAACGTCAATATCACTAAAAAAAATGTACTCCTAACCTGGTTTCCCCCTTAAAATATTGCAGTTAATCGACGCGACATATTTTTTTTGTTATGTAGCCAAACCTCAGGGGACAACCCTATGATACTGTAACGTGCAATCGAAATGAAATCGAAATCAAGCTGTGAAATACGTATGTCCCAGATTTCGTTTATCACAAAAACGCCAGATGCCGTATGTAGTCAAGGTTGACTCGAAACTGTGCTGTCTTGGTGTGGTCAAAATTAATAACGGAAATTTCTAGAACTAACGGCATGAACGTTCTAGAATTAAGCTAAGTAGTATAAATAGGGCTGAGTAGCAGCCTGGTGAGTTAATTGTGTTTTACCCAGTAAAGTGATAAGTGTAAATAAGTAAAGTCAAACGGTATATTGTGACGAAAAACTGTCAAGAAAATTGTGAAACGAACTAATCAGTGAAGTGAATAAAAACTGTGAACATTTGTGATTGAAAATAAGTGTCTTAATTAATCGGCCGAGCTTGAAGATCCCCAAATACGTTACAATACGTTAAGCATGACTAAGGCCGAAAGGGAATTAATGCAAGGGGAATTATAGAAATTAAATGTCTTGTTTTGCATTGTTGCGATCTGTACAATATCCCATCTCTCGGCACGATTTTTTATGAAAGAAAAACTCATAGGCAGGCCGAGGCTTGAATCTGCATTCATGGCGTGGGGATCACAACCATTATTCCAACTCCGCCTCTAAATAGTATTCATTATGTAGAAAATTGCTTTCATGATTTCAAATTTTCAGCGGCATATTTCAGGTAATACATATTCTAAATGATTTTTTTTATGATAATGTCAATTATGATAATGAGTTAAAAGAGTGAGTGAGGTTTGAAAGTTTTGGGCTCATTGATGTTTCAAGGGTGTCGATGTGGCCCATTTTTAGAAAAGTCATAATTTGGACTATTAAAATCAGTTACAAAAAATGCATGATGATAGTAGTAAATCAAAAGTAAGAGGCACGTAAATTAAAAAATTTATGAAAAATTTAACAGCCTTCTGCTGTAAGAAAAGTAATCGCAGATAAATAAATAACACTCAGTGACATGCGCAATTAAGTTCCTTCCTAACAAGTACTTGATCATTTTCCTAGAGCAAGGTATGCATGAAAAATCAGCGAACATACAAACAAATATACTGACAAAACTTGAAAACACAAACATTCTAAAACGACGTTATGTTGGACGTATGTTCACTAGGACCTTATGACTTATTGACAACTCGTTCGCTGACACCGTGTATAATATAGGGCGTATACGTTGTGAGCTGTATTTTAATCCCATGTATAATAAGACCAGTAGGAGTTTAGATACGACACATTTTATGGACTTAAGAAACTATTCAAGAAACTAACTGGTCGTGATGATATCTTAAAATATGCATTTTTTCAAATACCATATTCGTCATAATGGGGTCGAGATATATACTAATAGTAACCGTAGCAAATCTAACAGATGGCGAATAGTATTTGTTGAGTATAGTAAAGCGAGTTATAACTGAAACTGTGATTACAATAATTTATTGCCTAGCAATATACTTCTGTTTACGACGCCTTTAACGAACCTATATCAAGTATTTGCAGTAAATTAATGCAAACATCACATAATAAAATTATAATGTTCTCTGTCAAAGAACTCTTTAATCTAAGTAAGCTTGTAATATCAGCACTTATCTAAAAATATTATGCGAGTGTGTACCTCCTAATATAGTATATATATGTAGTATCGTCTCTGATGGTAGCAACGTAATATTGTGAAAATTTGAAAAGAATGACCTTTAAATGATATTTTTAAATGTGATATTTTTAAAAATAGACTACTTTCTTACTGAATTCATTCTTTAAAAACACATTTTATTTACATAAACGTTGGACTTATGCCAGATTTCACTGTGTCGTAGCCAGACAGGACAACAGATTTATGAATACTCTGAAATAGATAAGGGTCGAGAACACTTTTACTATACAACTACTAGGTATATTCTGAAATATCTATAATCAATTCTTTGAACGTTAGGGAAGATTATTAAAATACAGTTCAAAAGCATATTCAATTAGCAAACCAGTTCTAGACAAAAACTTGTAAAAGCCAAGAACACTATAAAATATGCAATCCGTTTACTAAGTGTCGTCAGAACTTAATAGATCGCCATACTAAATGACTAGCTAAAAACAAGTTTACATATATTCATTATTCAAATGACGAAAAAACTAGCAGGTGATTTGAGTTCGCCTACGATTTACGTTACGGCCAGCGTCCTAGACGCTAAATCGAGTAAACTAGCCGGCTTTATACTCGTGATCGTGTCTCGTGTTTATAGTTTGTTTACAACCGCGAACTGTGGCAATCTTTTTATTAACATAACGAATACATTTGATTTAGGCGGTATGCGTAGATATTGTGGGGCGGATATAAAAGCTAGAGAAAAAGCTTTCTAACGTTTTATTTTCGAGCCGTTGACCTTATGATTGCATTCAATGTTAATGGGAAAGCGTTTGATTATTTGATCTGCTCCGACAAGATCAATTCGGTACTGTCACGATAGTCGGATTTGGAAATGGGAATCGGAATCGCTAAAATAAATACAAAGTCCAATTTTAAATTAACCTTTAAACTTGCAGATAACATATGCAGTCCGTAGACGTAAAAGGTTTGTTTTTTTGTTTTTGCAATGCCATGAATTGTTTTGACTAAATGAATGATTAATAAATAAGAGTTGCGGTAATGTATTAAAAAAAAATAGATAACATGATTGATCATAGTTAGTTTAGCTACATGAGCACTTAATACTAAATAAATGTCTTCTAAATTTCCTGTTGAGATTACTGAGATTACAATCTTCTGAGTGACTCGTAAATAAAATAGCAATAAAACAAGCAAATTTTCTAATTCACTTATAATAAATTTTGTCTTTTATACAACGAAGTGCTGTTACGTTTCATTAAAAAAGTTAAATGACTGAATTCGAACATAAAAAGGATTAATTAAAGAAACTGAGAAAGTACTGAATCGTTTTAAATTAAATAAAAACACGTGTATGTTTTGAGGATCGGTAGTGCTCTATGATCAGTGTGAATTAACTACTAATGCAACAAACTGAAATACAACATGACGTATAGGAAGATCGCACAAAAATTGCACTACCCAGAAATTATAAAATTTATACCTATAGGAAAACTTTAGAACGCAAGCAGAACAAACAATTTCAAATAAATTATAAAAAAAAATCAAATAGCATTTTAAATTTTTTTTTTGTTTTTCGAAAATTATTAAGAAGATAACAAAGTCAGTCCAATTGTCAAAATTGACGTCATCCAACTATGAATTTTGGTATTTTTGTTATGATTTTAAGAAAAATCAATGGTTAAACCCGCAGGAACTTCGTCTGAAGTACATTAAAACTAAATCGCGAAAAGAAAGCCTGCATTGCAAGCATAGAATTTAAACTAAACTTGAGAGTTGTGTTCGATTTTAACTACATATAATACATAGCTCACAGTTGTCAGTATGCACGCTCGATGCTCAGGGTGGCTTAAGTAATTATAAAGTATAACAAATAATAATAATTTAATATTTGATTAATTCATTCTCTGCCTTTGGTATGAAAGCTGGGAGGTAATCCCCAAAAAACAACCAACATCAAAAGGTTGTCCAATAGGATTTGGGCAAATTGTATAAAAAAAAGACATCCAAAACAGCGGCAAAGGTTGATCCTCCAATCGAATTAAAATATGATCTGTTGTACGGCTATTTAATTTGTAAGTGACCTGTCAAATAACATCTAAGCTCCGAGCTTTTGTCAGCTCTCCTATATTGAGAAGTGTAATCATCAGGTGCCCAACAGGTGAAGACGTTGTCACAGAACAGACCAGGTGAAGAGTCGGTGTACTAGACGTCTTCTGCCGGACAAGGGGTTAAAGGAACCAGAGAGAAATATTGCCTCAATGTATCAAGTGTTTACTTCTTATGGAGTGAACAAAATGAAACAAACACTTTTCTTATTAAGTAATGTGCAAGGTTGGTTTGATATAGCCTTACTGCAAATTTTATGTCTTTTAAGTATTTAAAGAGATTTAAGACCAAACAGTGTAAAAGATTTGACAAAGAAATTGTAGTCTATTTTGTACCAAATTGCAACGAAACTCGGGGTGGTACTCTCACTTCTAGAAAGGAAATCGAAATATCTCTCCTTTATTTTAGTAACCTTGGTTTTCACAATGATAATCACTGCAATTATAGCTAGCAGGGGGTAAGTTCATACCCGTCGTAGTATAACCATAAGAAGAGGTCTTAGGGTGGTGGAGCAATGGTGTTTGGAACAGGAGCTTTTCATAAATGCACAGAAGTCCGATATCACTATTTTCACTAGGCGAAGGAAGAATCTAGACTTTACAAAAGTGAACTAGAGCTAAGTATCTGGGAGGTATTTCTAGACTTAACACTTACCTGGAAAAGGCACGTAGAGGAAAAAACCCAAAGAGCTAACAGGGCCTTACATCAATGTGGGAAGGTGTGTGGTCGAAGTTGGGGAATCTTGCCAAGGGCCGCATACAGGATCTACACTATGATTAGATGCATTATTTAATATGCCTCGATGGTCTGGTGGGCAAGTGCTTCAAAGGCCAACGTAAAAGGCAATTGAGTAAAGTTCAGAGGCTGGCATATGTGGGGATAACAGGTGCCTTTCGAACCACGTCGACATCGGCGTTAGAGATGATACTAGGTTTGCTGCCTTAAGACAGATGTATGAAGAGGACTACATCATCAGCAGCTCTTCACATGGCTCGCGGTGGAAACTGGCACAGGTTTCGTAATAACTATGGGCATTGTAAAATCCTGGATGTTGTCAAAAATGAGTTACCGGAATTGGAAATGCCTGTCGACGGTATAAGCAAAGTAAGGGTAATTGAAAGACACTATGAAACGATTATAAGGGATGGGTCCCTTCCTGAAATCAGGCTAACTGATGTCATAATTGTCAGAGATGAATCCAAAATTGATCGAAGAACAGGAACAGGAGGAGGACCTAAGAAGAATTATATATTAAGAAATTAAAATTATCCACTTCGTCTCTGGGCTGTTATCTAGCTCGCAGCAATGCAAAAACAAGACTTTCAAGTTTCCTCACTTCCCTTACCCTAATTCCTTTCCGGTGGTGGATTGTCCCCTAAGATTTGGCCACATCGTATAAAAAAAACCTGAACACCCATCTAAGCTTGGGGTCGTATACCTCTGTGTATCAGGCGGAGATGCTGGCCCTGATCTATGCGGTGGAATCCTGCTAGAGAGTTGTGTGAGGGGTAAGAAGACAGTGGTGGCGCTCGAAAATCAGGCGGTGATCAAGAGGTGTATGGACAACGCAGAGTTCAATACAGCTTAGGCCTTAGAATGTGACCATAAATTCAACGCGGGTACCTCATTGAAAGAGATGACACTGGCGTGGGGGGAGGACATGTAGGAATAGAAGGAAACGAGGGAGTAGATGAACTGGCTAAGCTAGAAGCTGCTTTGAGTTTGCTAGGTCAGGTTATTGGTTACTCAGTCATTTCATTACGGAAAAACATGACTGCTAACTAACGCTATCCGCTTGTAAACTGCTGTGATGTTAGGCATAACTAATTAAATCTCATTTTGGGCGAGTAAATGTTTGTGGGCATTGCCTTTCTTTTATTCACTTGGCAAAGGTGGTATTGAACTTGCAAATGATTTCAGACCAATTAGTTTTACATTATTTGCATTAAAACCTTGGAGAGGATATGTTAGATCATGAAAATATCACCAGAATCGAAAGGGGTAAAAGGGGAAAAAGGGTAGCTAGAGTTAAAAGGGTAATAAAATTCGTCTAATTAAAAGTTGTATTGCAGGGTTAGTTTGGCAAGTAGAGTGCGATCTTATATTACTCGAATAAAAAAATTCGTACTGCCGCTTACCTATACGGACGTTACAGTCCCTACCCAAATTATTAGACCCACAAATTTTTCGTTAAAAGAAAAATGTTTTACTACGAACTCATTCATTTGCAGGAAATAGAAAATTAAAATCCAACGTGTATGTGGAAATGGTGGGTAACAAAAATTAAGGACCAAAAAGTACGGCTTTACTTAAACTTCTATTAAAAATATCGAGATCTCAAAAAGTACACACTAAGACATTTCTGAGTTGTGATTGTATTAATCAAATACATAAGATAGTCCACTCTTATGAAATTTTGAAAAGTACTGTGAAGTGAATTTAAATAACTGAATAACTGTTATTGATCTAAAAGTGTGTTATTGACCAATTTAAATAATTTCATCGAGAGATCACCTGTAACCGTTTTCTTAGACAAACGTGTGAATCACGGATTGCTTCCAGTTTTATACAGGGTGTTTCCCATAAGGCGTGCCAAAATATGTGGCGTGATAAATCTCCCCTAGTCAAACAAAAATTCAAGCAATCTCAATTTATATATCTACAATTTTCATGATATGCACATCCCTACTTTATTTTTAAATTTTGATCTACTTAACGCAGAGACATCAAACAAACGCAAAAAACTACTATCCCAATGACCTTTCCAAATTGTTAACAATGTTGATCTAACCCTAACATTGCAGGTACTGTCACTTCCAAAAGTGGAAAACAATGTTTTTTGATTACCTAAAATTCAGCATTTTCATCCTTCGAAATCCCTAACTACCTAATTATTTTTTTGCTTTTTGGGTAGGACAATTTTTAAATAAACAAAATTTTTAAGATAAAGGGTCGAAAAGGTTTGTTTATTGCTGCAAAAAAAAGTTAGAAAAATGTTAGTGCAATTTATTTTATTGTCGTTGTTCGTTTGTATTAGCCAGTGTTCACACCCAGGTATCCTGGCGTTCTGTTACTATTACCTGAAGGGTCAGTCAGCAAGAATATCGATTATAGTTGAAAAACAACTCGATAACTGCGGGTGTTCTTAAGCTCAAATTATTAAAAATTCGCAGAACTTATTTTTGAGGAATACGCGGATATAACTTACATTTGCTGAAACGAATAGGCTGTATTGGAATAAGGAGATTCCCTAATCGACGAAGAGGAAAATTTTCGTCTACTTTCCGAAGATTAAGAGAAACGGGAAGTGTAATTTCAAACAGTATGGAATTGCTAGTTGAAGTATCGGAAGATTCTACTGACGTGGCACAGCAAACAATCTCCCTTGTCGGGCAAGGACCTGAAACGAGCCCGAGATGAGTCGCAATACGATTAGGAATGTTTTCAGTTAACGTTTGGAATGTTATTTATCCAGCAGAGTGACGATCATGCCATCATATTCCAGTCCAAGGACCACCGGAAGGAGATTCCAAGAGAAGATTAAAATTTTACATTTGGCTTTTGGAATGCGTACATGCAGAACGAGGCGTTTCTGGGCCGAATTCTGTGGACGGATGAATCGCAGTTCACCAGGAATGGTATAAAAACCCTCACATCCTCCATACCTGGTCGAATACTAACTACTAACCCACATAGGACAAGGGACCTCTTTACAGCCCAAATTCTGAGTAAATGTTTAGACTGATATCATCGACACGCACTTAACCCTTTTAGTGCCGGAGGCCGATATTTCGGCCCTCGCTGCACTGGCGTAAAGTGCCAGAGCCGATATATCGGCCCGCACCTTGTAGCGCTTTACTATTCGCATTGCGAGAGATCTCTATCTCAAAATAAATTTATAATACGTTATAAACAGCGTTGCCAGAAGCGATTTAAGGAATTATGCTTCTTATCTAATTAAATTATGCTATTAAGAGTAATTTTAAGGGTGCTTCTAAAGTTTTTAACTACCTCCTTAAGCTTATTTATTAATTTACAAAAATAGCTGAAAAACAAAAATAAAACTTCTGCAAATATAACAAAAACAGAAAACAAATTCTCTATTTTGTCCAATACACTGCTTTTTGAATTATGTAAATATTGCTTTTCGTTTGGTTTTTATGAGCCTTTTTCCAAATCCTAGTAAAATCGTAATATTCGTCCGGTTACTCCAGATCTTACTCAATTGTACTTTTTCTTATAGGGAACAATGAAAGATGAAGTTTACTCAAGGCTAGCTAACAGTAGAGAGGATTTAGTAAGATGAATTAGGTATGCAGGGATGAAAATACGAGAGATGCTGGCTACAATACGCCTTAAACAGGGAATTAAAAGGGGGTTTTTGGCTTTAGTGATGTCCATATCATGAAAATTGTAGATTTATGAATCACACTTTAAC
The DNA here is from genome assembly GCA_964036015.1 of Leptarthrus brevirostris. Classification (NCBI taxonomy): domain Eukaryota; kingdom Metazoa; phylum Arthropoda; class Insecta; order Diptera; family Asilidae; genus Leptarthrus; species Leptarthrus brevirostris. The sequence continues at coordinate 113,029,328 of OZ038372.1, read as the reverse complement.
TCCCAAACGGTTGAGATTGCACCCCTCCTCCCCCCTCCACGACATAGAAGTTTTTATTTGTGTTTGTGAGATCTACTATTCCACTTATTTTGGCACATCTTATGTGAAACACCCTGTATATGTTATATGGCAGGGCTTTCTCAATGCTTAGCTAAAGCGGCAAAAAGCCTTTCGTTTGTATTCTCGAGAAAAAAACGATTTAAGGTGTAATGCTTTAGATTGGAAACTGCACGGGACTCAAGAAAAATGCCGGATTGGACGATCACGCAGCACGTAAAAAAGATCCGTTGAGAAGAATGGTACCCAAATTCGAAAATCAGGGCAGGAGTTAGTTAGTCCAAAATCTGACCAGGTGGAGGGTCGGCGAAGTAGAACGCCTTGTGTCCCACAGGTAGGTAAATGAAACTTAAATAAAAGACAAAGTTAATTTTATCTTTAAGTGCTTTGTTAAATATCAATATAGAATTAATGATTAATGTTCTGAATAATGAATAATTACTATCAATCGGCTATGCAAATCAAAAGCATATCATAAGAATTCGTGATAGTTATTTTTAGTCGATTTGGGAGTGTGCACATATGACAATAAATCAAGTAAAGAAGAGAAAAGAAATTAAAATAATTTTTATTTTCAAATTTAAGAGTTTCTTCAAACTGCATTATTTACAGGTAAGCTTTTTGTTGACAGACGCACTTAGAATCTATTTGGAGTCAGTAAACAAACTGCTGGAAATGTTATTTAATGATGACGCTACTTTGGTGTTTGTCTAGCAATAATGCGTTGTGCTGTTGGAATATTTAAAGGCATATCAGAGATATTATTGATTTCATGGGTAGACTGCCTTATTGTGCGACTAAGTGATAGGAGCTTTTGTTGATTAAACAAATTAATTTTTCAGTTCAAATGAGTTATGTATGTATCTCAGGGTTAATGGATTACATTTTGCCTTAACATTGTTTGCTATAAATTAGAACGAAATAATTCAAGTGCATACAAATTGATATCTTTCTCAAGTATTTCGCATTTCGTAACTAACAATAAATTAATAGTCGCACGTCATGTGATTAAACTTAAAAGTACAGTCAGTCGAACCTCTTAGTGCATGTGGTTTATATTGCTTGCGTTTAAGTATTGTCTTTGGCACTTAGCGGGTAATAACTAAATGTATGAATAATAAAGGAGATGGGTAAAGATCGGCCTTTTGTAGCCAATGATAGTCGTGAAAATTCAAAGTTTTTATGTAAACATTTATTTGGTACCTGATTAGAGTCCCAGAATAGAACTTAACATATATATAAAATTTATTCGAAAAACAGCATGTTTCTTGATTTTTTACCGTGTTTGAGACGGAGTTGGATCAATACGTTGAGCGGCAAGACCAACATGCCATGGGTTCCGGGTTCGAGACCAGATGACCCCGTGAGCTTTTATTAAGAAAATTAAAATAATCCACTCCGTCTCTGGGCTGTTGTCTAGCTCGCAGCAATGCAAAAACCAGACTCAAGTTCCTCACTTCCCTTACTATAATTCCCTTCCGGCCAAAACCATGCTAACGCATCAAAGGGTTGTCCCCTAGGATTTTGCCACATGGTATAAAAAAAAAAAATTCTAATTTTTAACCGCCTTCCCAAAAACGCAGAGGTTCTAAGTTCGACGTATTTTTTTTTTATGTCTGACCGATTCTGATGATTCTTTTTTTGTTGGGTAGAGTATGTTCACTTGAATTTTGTAACGCGTGGACCGATTTAGATGGTTCCTCTTTTATTGTACAGATTATGATCACCCATTGCTAATAAGAGAAAAGAATTTGGCCTATGGTTGGGTCAGGGGAGGGGTAGTCTAACTTCGCAACGCGTGGACTGATTTGGATAATTCTTTTTCTATTGGGTAGAGTATGTTGCCTGGTTGATACCACGAGAAAAATATGTTTGTGGTGGTGCGGGATTGGCGCGACCTAACTTTATAATGCGTGAACCAATTTGGATGGTTTGGTGGGGAAGGGGGACGGTAGTCGAACTTCGTAACACGTGGACCGATTTCGATGATTCTTTTTTATGTTGGGTAGAGTATGTTCCTTGGTTGATACCACGAGACAAACAATTTTAGTGGGAAGAGGGTGGGGGTTGAACCTAACTTTTTAACGTGTTGACCGATTTGGATGGTTCCTTTTTTGTTGTACAGAATAGAAGACACTAAAAAGTGAAAAATAAATAGTTTTTTAAAAAAAAGTTGAACCGACTTCATAAAAAGCGCTAAAAAGCTTGAAATCATTTTTAATTTTATATCTATTACGACATTTTGAAGTCGGTGCAAATAAAACAAACCAAACAACTACAACAAAAGTATTTAATCGTCCTTCCGTATGTTCCCGTGAGCTAAAACGTTCAGTTCAGTTTTATGTCAATTGTGGTTGGGTAGTTGTTTTGTTTGTTTAAGTTGCATCGACTTCAAAATGTCGTAATAGATATAAAATTAAAATTAAAAATTATTTAATGCTTTTTAGCGCTTTTTGCGAAGTCGGTTCAACTTTTTTTTTCAAAAACTATTTTTAGTGTTTATATTCTTATGTGACGCCGCGTGAGCTATATCTCTATTTTCCTTGAGAGTTGAGTTGAAACACTTGTCAAGAGAGGTTTGTTTACTTTGATTCATTGAGCGCATCTATATGATAAAAAACAAAAAACTTTGCGGTAGGGCTTCACGATACTCGAGGTAATTCTCGCTGCCGATATATCACTTGTACTCCCCGTTATACCACCGAAATTCCCTTTTTTTTTATCTTGCCGAGAGCGAGATCGGACCGACACTGGCCTTTAACTCGCCGAGATTGCGACGAGAGCAAGATCGTCTTCACCTTGACGAGACCAAGGCCGAGATGTGCCAATGTCTTGGTCTTGTCTCGGTGCCGTGAAGCCCTACTTTGTGGATAAGACTGGGATTGAGTCATTGCGTGCAATCGATAACGTGTTTAAATTGCATTGGCCATCGAATCGTTACTTTTTCTATAAAAAAATATCATAAATCTTAGTATTTTATATTTTACGGCCACCCACTTCCTTGTAAACATTTTGATAGATATTTGCAACAAATATTATATACTTTCTAGTATTTAAAAAGTGTTAAGGTATCTAAGATAATTTATGATAATATAATATAATCTATCTCGCACAGCAAATGAGACGGCAGAAGAACTTCGCCGGATTTTATTGTCATACACCATAACTTGAGCCGAATTCAGAACTACCAGATATTACTTGGTAATTTTAAGGGGGAACCTCCAGACAACAGAGTTTTCAATAATTTTTTACAAAAAACTGAATAAAAAAAACTGAGAAAAAAAGTAAAATGGCGGCGATACAGCTGATCAAACTTGACTCCTCGAGTTTGCGCCGTGGAACGCCCAGGTCCTTGTAGTTAACTGAAATGAACGAACCAAATTTTTTTCATAGTCATTGCGCTTTGCATGAACCTATATTTAACAAAAAATTAAAAAAAAAATAAAATTTGAGGACAAGACCTTTTATATAAACAAATCGTTAAAAACAATATTTATTATAACAATTAATAAAAAATTTTATGTTTGTGCAAAGACCAATAAAAATACGGAAAAAATACGTTTCGAGAAACACGCGATAAAAGTTTTCGTTCTTGTAGAGTTTAATCTACCCTCGGTACTTTTGGAATGCATCACTTCGGTGGCTACATATTTACGGACTTTTTAGACTTTCTATTGAGCTTATAACATTGAAAATATATTTTTTAGATAGTAATAAATTTTTAAAGCAAAAAAAATGCAAATCAATTAATTTCTGGAGGAGGTTCCCCCTTAAGAGGCCCTATAGCATTGTTTGCTGTCTAAATTTTTAATCCTTTGAAAAAACCTTCATATACAGTTGTGGCAAAAAAAAAAGCCGAGCGTGAAAAAATTCCATTTTATTGAAGTTCACATGCCATTTTTCTTCTCTTTTCTGGAATGCCCTGGTCATTAGTGGTTGTTTTTACCCAGCAACTTGTTGCGATACCAGGTAGAAAAAATGAACGAATTTCGATCATAATAAACCCATTTAAAAATTACATTGTAAATACCTTCTATGTTTTGCTGTGAAAACGAGCGAAGGGATTGGGTTATTGATGCGTACCGCAGGTAGGGGAACATTAAAGATAAATAAATGAAATTTTGTATGAGCTTCAAACACAACTGATGGTAAAAAAAGCAGAATTAAATTAATATAAGAATTTTATTGAAATAATGCGTCAATATTTTACACTTCCACCTTTTGCTTTAATAACAGCTTCAACACGTCATGGTAGGGAATGGTAAAGCGATACTAAAAATTCCGCATCAATTTCATTGTACCACACTTCCTCGATGACTTTTTTAAGTTGTTCCTTTGTTTTTGGTCCTTTGGAAAAATTTTTTCTTTTCATGATGGCCCACACATTTTCAATGATGTTAAGGTCTGGGCTGTTCGATGGCCAGGGAAGTGACTTTAAACCTAAATATTCCTTGTAATTTATGACCTGTCATGAAAAGTATGAAATGTAACAATGATTAAATTCATAATTTTCACAATTAAAGGTAAAATACACTTACCGACCGAGCACGATGGCAAGGTGCAGAATCATCTTGGAATACAGGTTCTGATATTCTGTCAGAAAACTCTTCAATGGTGGGTATCACGCCGTCATCGATAACTCTTTTTTATTTTTCTGCGTTAACGGATCCTTCAGCAATCAAGAGACGTCCAACACCATATGCTGTTATGCATCCCCAAACCATAATGGAGGAGGGAAATGTTACTGTTGGAACTATGCATTCTGGTCGATATCTTTCTCCGACCCTTCATCGAACTCTAGGCCCCCGATCTAAACCCAATAAGTTGAATTTAGATTCATCTGAGAAAATAATGTTTCTCCAGTAGTCCTCTGAGAAATTTTTTCGTTCAGTAGTCCATTTAAGCCTTGCATCCTTCATTTTCGCAGTCAAAATAGGCTTTCTTGCTGGGGTTCGAGATTGCAGACCCACTTCTAGTAAGCGTCCACGAACTGTTCTTTCGGAAATTGTCGTAGAAGTTGCTTCAATAAAGTCTCTTCTAAGATCCCTAGATGATGCAAAGCGCTTCCTCACACTTAAACTAACTAACAATCGATCTTCCCTTTCCGAAGGTGCTCGTTTCCTTCCGCTGCCCTGTTTCCTTCCTATTTGACCGCTTTCTTGGTATTTCTTTAAAAATCTCCGAACAGAAGACTCATTAACACTTAACGCGTCTGCCTATTTCCGCATTTGATAAATTTGTTTCACTTAAAGATATAATTTTCAACTTCTTTTCTAAAGATAAAACCATTTTGGAAATCACTTCACTTTTCAATAGTTGCACGAAAACTGAACCAGTACTCTCAAATGTAATTTCTAAATGGGTTAATTATGATCAGAATTCGTTCATTTTTTCTACCTGGTATCACAACAAGTTGCTGGGTAAATATAACCATTAATCGCTAGGAAATTCCCGAAAAGAAAAGAAAAATGACATGTGAACTTCAATAAAGTGGAATTTTTTCATGCTCGGCTTTTTTTTTTGCCACAATTGTATAATTATTCACGAGACTTTTACGAAATACTGTAAAGAATTACTCCCAAAGGAAATTTATAATGAATTAAATAGATGACATTTCTATTTTTCTATTTGGCTGAAATCACTCGCCGTGCGATCGTGCCACTCAACCATCGAACCAACTCCGTCTCCAATGGCGAATATCAATTTGAGATACAAAGTACGAAACAGAGAAAAACCTTAGGTAATAACGACAGGGAAGACTTTATAGCCAACAGTGAAACACGGAAATAACTTGGTTAAAATCAATGGCTGAGTGACAGGACTGTCTTATGTTGCAATCCTTGTAGAAATCTACAGGGTTGCAAAGCAATATTTAAGAAAGAAAGAGATTGAGACTTTACAGTATTCACCTCAATCTTGTGATTCAAGCTCCATAGAGCATCTATAGGCTTTATTAGATCGACGAATCCCGGAAAAATCGGGAACAAATTGAGGTATTTTCTGGGAAAACACTAAAAAAAAGTGGTGTTCCTGAAAACAAAATCCCTATGATATATGATGTAACTACAAACGATTTTCGGATTTTTCACGTGCTTGGGCTGTGAGCATTGCCAAATTTTATGATAATAGGTCAACGGGAAGTACCCTATAAGTTTTGATTATATAAATATAAAGAAACTGATGGAAACTGGAATGTTCAACAATGACAACAGTTCTAGTAATTCAGTAAAATCCTGCAAGACATCGAAGATAAAAGAAGTCATAGTTCTGTTGCACTTCTCTTCCCATCCCAAACCTATTATTACACGCGGGCTTAATCCAAGGGCTAAATAGCCTAAATGCGAGCAGTAGGTACACACGGACCGAACGAAAGTACAAAAAAGAAGTTTGGCGATAAAGCCAAGGAAGCATTAGTTTTGTTAATTGTACTATATAACTGATCTTATCAAAAAAAGATAAATTGCGGATCAAAAACAACACCAAGATCCTTTAATCTATTCAATCTGGTCACCAATACTGAATACATAACTAAAAAACTGACGATCACAGTTCAGCGGAAAACTATCATTAATGTCAGAGAAAACACGAACAGTTTTAGCATCGTCAGCATAACAAAAAAAATTCCGAGTTTGCTAAGATGTAACCCATCTCATTGATAAAAATAATAAATAGAAGCGGGTCCAAATGACTGCTTTGGGGCACACCAGAAGTGATTTATATTTCACTAGAGAGAGAACCCCGAAACAGAACACGCTGTGTTCGGTCAAACAGATATGAAAAAATTCATAGCCGGTAAGTTTGAAAATAAGACGATCAAAGCCTTTTCTAAAATCTGTATAAACACAATCAACCTGTTCCTCGACTAGCCTCGATGACAGAACTACAATACTTTGACAACTCTACAAAGTTAGAATTCCTTAATTTACCTTTGATGAAAACATGCTGGAAGGAGCCCAAAAACGGTTTACAGTGTAAAATAAGGACATCACAAACCATTGCTTCGAAGAGCATTGCGATGTCAGACAAATTAGCAATGGGTCTATTATTAGATATATCGTCCTTCTTACCCCCTTTATGAAGAGGAAATTTTTTCGTGTTCTTCACCCCCTGGAAAACGGAGGGGGGAGGTTAATTTTGTAGCTGCAGCAAATATAAGTATGTGCTTCCGACCTATTTACTCCACTACTAAATAATGTTCGGAATATAGGCAGGAGTAATAGTGCAACAGTTTTGCCGATTCAAAAAATAAATTTTTTTCGCAAAAACGGCTTAGTTACACAGTGGTTCAAGCAAATTAATAGTATTAATAAAGTAAGGGGGATTTTAGCTACTTAAATTCTTTTCTTTAAAGTCCAATGTGTAAGTTTTTATGCACAATAAACTTTATTAGTTACTTAACTTTATTAGTTATTGAGATGAAAATTCTTGAAATTAATTAAAAAAGCGGCGCTGGAAATTCTTCTTCTTCTCGGCCGGAAAATTTAAAAATTTAATTTATTTATTTCATATCGCTTTCATAATTATTGAGAAACCTAAGTCCAATAGGATTTCTTGAAATTTGACCTACTTCTCATGTTATTGGCGTCTAAGTATGGAGATGTCAAGCGCTATGATTCGATTTTGAGTGTATGATCAGAACAAGAATAGTTATACGTTCGTACCTAAAACAGTATTACGAATATTTTGCATTTCACGAACGATCAAAGTTGGAAAAAATTCTTAAAATCGAAAAAAAAAATTCAAATTGCCCTAGAAAATTTATTTATTCATATTTCTTGCTTTTTTGCTTGTGATAGAGGCAGTAATACGAAGACTAAAATCCATTTTATTTTTGACTTCCAAAGATTTTCACCCAGCTATCCGAGCGGCCAGTAATTTTATATGTTTCCACTGTGCCTTGCAAAAGCCGACCCGCCACGCACGTATGAAAGAAAAAAATGGCAATGCCAAGTGGAAAGGCAAATAAAAATTGAACTCTTTATCTCTATCCGTTTCCTCAGGAAAGCCCTTTGAAAAACATAAAAATAAAAAGCTTCAAGACGTTCTCGTCCCTTTAAGATAATCAGGGGAAAAATTATTAATTAGTTTATCCATCATAACAAACAATCTGAAGTAGGTATTAAACTGTCAACCAAAAATGCCTGGAGAAGCCCTAAAAATTGTTCATATCTACATTGACATAATATACAGTACGATGCAAAATTATTTGTGCCCTGTGAACTTTGCATGAAAGCGTAGGTAAAGTACGCCTAACGGTAGTTCAGAAATAAAATAATTTTTTAAAAAGAAAGTTTAATCGATTTCACAAAAAACGCTTAAAAGCATAAAGGCTGGAGTTCCGAAAATGGGTACCCTTAGAATCACTTGAAATTTTTACCAGACACTCTACTATAAACTAAATGACAGTACCTAAAAGGATTTTTGGCGACTCGAAAGGGAAGGGGGTGAAAAACATTTTTTTCATGATTTTTTTGAAGTGATTTGTTACTAAAATTTCAAGATCGAATATTTTAGTTGTTTTATTAACTAACTATTGAAATGCAGGGTGGGGGTTAATAATTTAAGCCAGATATCAAAAAAAATTTATTTATTATTTTCGTTTTATGCTGTGGTGTTTTATCGAAATTCATCGTCAAATCGGTGTGCAATGGAAACTAAAATCGTGTCGTGTACATATTTATCAATATAATTATCAACAAATTTTACATAAAAAAAATTTTTTTTGTCACCCCCTTTCCTTTCGAGTCGCCAAAAACCCTTTTAGGTACTATCATCTAGTGTATAGTAGAGTGCCTGGTAAAAATTTGAAGCCAATCAGAGGGTACTCATTTTCGCGACATTTTGAAGTCGATGCAAAATAAAAGAACAAACCAACAAGAACAAAAATATTTAATCCTCCTCCTTAGGAACTCGTGAGCTGAAATGTTTAGGTAGTTTTATATAGTATCTTCGATTTCGGTTAGGTAGTTGTTTTGTTTGCTTATTTTGCACCGACTGCAAAATGTCGTAATATATATAAAATTAAATAATATTTTATGCTAATTCATCCAACTCTGCCCAACAACAAAGGTCCAAATTTTTTTTAATAAAGAAATTTTTCTAATAAAAAACCCACCGTTTAAAATTGCGTCGCGTACCAATAGGGGAACATACTCTATATATCAGAAAAAATATCATCCAAATCTGTCCACACAATACGAAGTTAGACTACCTCTCGCCCCACATACACCCTACTTTAAAGTTTTTTGTCATAGTACTTTATACGAATATTCTAAATTAGCCTAAGAAGTTGAGTCCTGCTTCCTCATTCACACACACCCCCCCCCCCCCCCCCTCCTCCTTAAATTTTTGGTACCACGAAAAAATGGGGAAACATACTCCATATCACAAAAAAATCATCCAAATCGGCCCACGCCTTACAAAGTTACACACACTACCATTCCCCCACCCTAGTCCTAATTTTTTTATAATGATACCCGGTCATAAATAAAAATAATATACGCTTCGAATTTAGAGACTCCTCGTTTTTGGCAGGTCGGTTGCAAAATATTTATGATTTTATTATTATTAGTTCTCATAGATTTTTGCAACAATTTAATATGAACAATTTGTAGTTTAAAAACTAAAAAACAACTCTTTTATAAATGTACGAAGACAGAAGGGATAATTTCTTCCTCAGCTAATAACAATTTTTTTTTAAATATATATAGATTATTAAAACTGAAAGAGTTGAGCGCGAAAAGATACTGTAGAAGTTGCTTCAATCGTCTTTGGTTAATATGAACATTATATTATAATCTAATTTATATATACATTTATTATGTGTTGAGTATTAATTAACTCGAGAATTTTGTATATATCGATGTATGTCATAAAATTACTTAATTGACCTTTTCGTGCTCAACGCTTTCAGGTTTAATAATTTCTGTAAATTTGAAAGAAATTGCTATTGGGTCAGAAAAAAATATTTTTTTTAGTAGGTACACTTATAAAAAAAGTTCTGTTGTTAGTTTTTTAAACTACAAATTCTTTGACTGTTTGTTCTGTCGTCCTTCCTCAAAAATCTTGAAGCATCCATCATATTAGATGTATAAGGACGTAACATCACATATTTACTTGTAAAACCCTTTCATTTGATTGATTTGATTTGACATGAGTCAAAGGGGTTGTAAAGAAAATGGTAATCCGCCATCTTGTGGCGTCCACCAGATGAGGTTTACAATGACGTCACGTAACTCATCGCATTCTACTCGTCGAACCCTTTCATTTAATACCCATATCAAGGAGGTTGTGAAGAGAAGGGTAATTCGCCATCTTGGGACGTCTGCCAAATTGGCTTGAGAACAATATTAGATATACTATACCGTATTGTCATCGGATATCCATATATATGTATGTAAAATTTCAGCTCAATCGGATATCGGGAAATCGGGCAAAATTGTCTTTCAAGATTTCACGCACGATGGACGGAAAAACCTTGTAAAAATAGAAACACTTAAACGCATTTATAAAGCGCTTTCCTGCTTTATCGCGGACTTTTCAAATTACTCTGGATCTTCAGGAGATTTCTTTAGTAAAGTCAAGTAGGCATAACATTGTGCAATGCCGAGATTCTACATTGCATCAAACAGTCAATTGTAAGAGAGTTTAGGCTCTACCCTGCTTTGGCCTAAAGCCAGATTGTTGCCTGGTAATTGATGTAGACGATGTTCATCTAAGTTAGAGCTCCAATCTTAAGACGTGTTATGAAATACACGTGTACACGGAATACAGCTGCGTGTGTATGTCACATGAAGAACTCCGGATATCTCCGTAATCACGTATAATTTAATATACCCGTAATCACGCAACAATATCAAATAAAAATTTAATTGCACGAGTACACGCTATGCTATATACAGAGTGTTCTTAAAATCATTTGAAATATTGGAGGTGAAATTATAGGTGATTTACAATCGAAATCCGACGCAACGCTATGTAATACTGCTAAATGTTGATACATGCTTACATATTCCTCTCCTAACTTGTGCATACAAACATATGTGTGCCAAATTGGAATTTAACGTATCGAATCAAAAATACGGATTTGTTAATTAACTGATAAACGTGTATTTACCCGTGTACAGGTGAACGAGAACGAGTATTGAACTAGATCAAAGTTAAGCGTGGTAGTATTTTTTTCTTGATTAACAAAGCAGGCATTGAGCTCATCAGGGTCGAACGATTTCGCCTTACCTTTACTTCAAGTAGTAAGTAAACAAATAAACTACTTTGGCTTATCCTCAGAAGCACAAACTAATTTGGCTGAGGCCGGTTTTTTTATGTACAACTCTTCTTTCTAGCTCCAACTTGGCTGTAACTAAAAAGTGAACGGATCAAATCACGGCCGTAAAAAGATGAAATTTCCCGCAGTAATAATACACTTATTCTAATGCAAAAGAAATAATTTTGTCATTACCACCCTCTTACCCTCCTCTCTTCCATAACTCACCTAATAATCCACTAATCGACGGTTTCCACCTGTGATTCCGAAAAACCCGACTCATTTTGTCATTACCACCCCTTTAATTTTCGTTATAGTACGTTGTTAATACAAGCTATTGAACATAACTCTGGATTAGTAACTCATAGACGATAACCTTGTGACCAGAGTACACAAGGTTTTCGTTTACGCAGATGATATTGCCCTGATTTATTCAGGAAAGCACCCAAACACACTGGCTGAAGTGTTACAACACGACCTCTCCAGGATGTTATCATGGAGTGACGGGTGTTGTCAACAATGGCGCTGTACTCGTGTAAAAAGGCAATAGGGAAAAGATTAGGGTATGGAGCCACGCATTGTGCATTGGCTCTACACCACTGTCATACGACCTATACTTACTTATGGGTTGATAGTCTGGTGGCCGGCACTGGATATATCAACCAATCACAAAGCAATGGATATGGTTTAGAGGATGGCAACACTGCTGATAACAGGTGCACTTAGAACCACACCTTCTAAGGCCCTGAACACTATTCTCCACCTTCTACCGAAAGATCTCTTTGGTAAGCAGACCTGGAAACGAACGGAGTTCTGTCACTCCAAAATTCTGGACGGGAGAACTGACAGCAATATCGACTATATCACGCCCAACTCTTTCTTTGGAACTAAATTCGACTCCTCCTTTCCCACCAGATCAGAGTGGGAGGAAGGTCCACCCCAATGGGGGGGGGGCGAGTCAGTGCATCTCTACACTAACGGCTCTAAACTAGAAGGCAGAGTAGGTGGAGATATCTTCTCGGAACATTTGGACCTCGATATCTCATTCCGCTTACTTGACTACTGCAGCGTGTTTCAAGTGGATATCATGGCTAAAAAAGTAGCCGCGGACCGTCTGAATCGTGGCCGCTATTAAATCCCTCACGAGACGTCCATCAACCTAGCACTACAATTTTTAAATATCACGATTTGAGCTGGAGGGTCAATTGTCGTAAATTTGTCGCTAATTTGTCGTGAAAGAAAATTTCCTCGCGCTTCATTTTTAAAAAATAACCCCTGGTAATGCTAACTTGATATTCAAGTTAGCATTACCAACAACAAAAATTACTTTTAATCAATTAAATTAACACTTACGTGACTCAATTAATTTGTCCTAATTTGTCGTGGAAGAATAAATTTTGCCGCGCTTCATTTTTTAAAAATAACCCCTGGTAATGCTAACTTGATATTTAAGTGAGCATTACCACCAACTAAAATTAATTTTAATTAACGTAATTAACGCTTACGTAACTCAATTAATTTGTCGTGAAAGAATAAATTTTGTCGCGCTTCATTTTTTAAAAATATCCCCTGGTAATGAATGCTAACTTGATATTCAAGTTAGCATTACTACCAACTAAAATTAATTTTAATTAATGTAATTAATGCTGACATAAAGCAAATAATTTGTCGTGGCCGAAAAATGCAGTATAAAAATATTTTGGGCAATATATTGGTGCTAAACGTAGATGGAATCTAGATTCCTACTCAACGTACGAAAAAATCCTAAGTCTAAATCTACTCAAAAAAGTTCATTGGATTCGCTGCGATGGGCTGGTAGTGCCGGCCGCAACGTTGAATTAGCTTTATTATTAATTAGCAATTTTTTATTGACCGCGACAATTCAAATTTCGCCACGACAAATTCCTACTCAACGCGCGACAAAATCCGTGAGTCGAAATCTAACTCGGGTATTTTATTAAAGTCCCGGGTAGAATCGATATAGTTCTGGAGTTCCTTATAGACATTTTGAATAGTGCTGGAAAATTACAGGTAAAAATCATATCAAAATAAAATATTTTTTTAAAACAAAAGTTGAAAAGTTTTAGTGTCTTCTACTCTATAAAACGAAGAAAGGACCATCCAAATCGGTCCACGCGTTAAAAAGTTAGGTTTAACCCCAACCCCACCTCCATTGCACTAAAAAATTGTTCTTATGGTATCAATAAAGGAACATACTCCACCAAACAGAAAAGGAATCATCGAAATCGGTCCACGCTTTACGAAGTTACTTCTCCTCCCCCCCCCCCCCAGCAACATTTTTTTTCTCGTGGTATCAACCAGGGAGGATACTCTACCCAACAGAAAAAGAATTTTCTAAATGATCCACGCGTTACGAAGTTATACTACCACCCTCTCACTCTAGGACCAAATTAATCTCCTATTAGCAATGAGGGATCATACTCTGTACAACAAAAAAGTTAGGTTTCACCCCCCACCATACCAAACATTTTTTTACATGGTACCAATCGGTGAACATATTCTACCCAACAAAAAAAGAATCATCAAAATCTGTCGACGCGTTACGAAGTTATGCCCGGTCAGACATTAAAAAAAAATACGCGTCGAACTTGGAACCTTTTTGTTTTTGGGAAGTCGGTTAAAAATCCGGCGCTAACTTCACGCAGCTCCGCTGTTTTTGCAAAAAAGAGTTCTGACATTTTCCTCTCGATGAATTTTAAAGAGTTCGTTCCTAATAATATGTGAAAATAGTTATGGAAAATTAAGAAAATGATAATTTTTAAAAAATGTTCACCTGAGAAAATGTAAAACTAATTTCCCGAAGAGTTCTAGGTAGCGCTCATCGAGTTCTACGAAATATTCTCCGCGCTTTTTGTTGAGAGAGCAAAACTGTAGCTGCTATTAGCAATTCAAGGTTTTTGAACCGGAAAGTAAGTTTTTGTTTGTCAATGATTTATTACGCAGTTCGATCAGTTTTCTGAACATTTTTACGAAGGCTGCTGCACTAAATAATACCGGTACTTGTTTATTAGATGTGACACATTTTTGGACTGAGTTTTTTCCTTTTTAACAGATGTTCGACTCTTCTCTAAGCTAATTCAACGTTGCGGCCCTCACTACCAGCCCATCGCAGCGAATCCAATGAACTTTTTTGAGTAGATTTAGACTCAGGATTTTGTCGTACGTTGAGTAGAAATCTAGATTCCATCTACGTTTAGCGCCAATATATTGTCAAAAATATTTTTATACTGCATTTTTCGGCCACGACAAATTCACGACAAATTATTTGCTTTATGTCAGCATTAATTACGTTAATTAAAATTAATTTTAGTTGGTAGTAATGCTAACTTGAATATCAAGTTAGCATTACCTGGGGATATTTTTAAAAAATGAAGCGCGACAAAATTTTTTCTTTCACGACAAATTAGCGACAAATTAATTGAGTTACGTAAGCGTTAATTATGTTAATTAAAATTAATTTTAGTTGGTGGTAATGCTCACTTAAATATCAAGTTAGCATTACCAGGGGTTATTTTTTAAAAATGAAGCGCGACAAAATTTTTTCTTTCACGACAAATTAGCGACAAATTTACGACAATTAACCCACCAGCTCAAATCGTGATATTTAAAAATTGTAATGCTAGGTTGATGGACGTCCTCACGAGAGTATATATTACCTACAAAACGGGTTGTAGCATGTCGCTCAGCTCTGAATGACATTGCCGAACATCTGAAAGTACGGATTATCTGGGTGGTTGGACATAGCAATATTCCGGGTAACTGTAGAGCCGACGAATAAGCGAGAATCGGTACCACTCGTCCTGATTCGGACATTAACCACCACCTGGGAAATCCGCTGGCCACTTGCAAACTGGAGTTTTCACAGACATCTCTCGGGATTACAAATGTTAATTGTCAGGAGGAACACACCGTCACCAGACAGATATAACAAAAGTTTGACCGTAAACGGCCAAGAGAGCTCATCTTACTCGGACCCAAATTAATTAGCAGTACAGTGGCCGTTATTACGGGCCACTGCCTCATAGGTAGACACGACGACTAGGTGCATATTCAAACGACTTCTGTAGGAGTTGCCATGGCCAAGAGGAAGAGGAAACTATACTACACCTCCTCTGCAACTGCCCGGCCTTAGCCATCCGTAGGAACCGGTTTTTGGACTCCCCCTTCTTTCTAACCAAATTAGGCTCCACTGACGTCAGGAACCTAGCTCGATTTATGAGGAGCTCCAAATGGTTCCCGGTAAAGGGTTAAGGCTATACCCCCTTTACTTCCCAGCCAATTTTATATTGACTCCTCGAGAACCAGTTTCCACTGGACACAGGGAACTGGCTCGATGCACAGAGAAGAGGTTTACTCTCTTCTTCTCTAGGAATTTTTAAGGGGTCTAATTGCAGCCTCAATTACGGGTCTAATGGTTGATAGTTTTCTTTGTACAGCCCACCTGTTAAATCCTGCGCACGGTCCTGGTTCAAGTAGTTTTATTTATTATCTTCAATTGTCGTTGTGTAGTTGTTTTGTTTATTTAATTTGCACCGACTTCAAAATGTAGTAATAGATATAAAATTAAAAATTATTTTATGCTTTTTAGGGCTTTTTCTGAAGTCGGTTCAAATATTTTTTTTAAAAACTATTTTATTTTTCACTTTTTAGTGTCTTCATATATACGACTCGAAGAATGCTGCTCGTAAGAATAAAGCAATTGCAAAAGTTGCACAGGTAGTGCATTCTAAAGAATAAAAACAGAATTATCCAAATCCGGCAACATATTACGAAATTAGTCACGGTCACCCTTTCATACCCTCACCTTCGAAAATTCTTAATATGCCCCAGGGTGTCACCGAACTCTGTACAGCAATATGGAATTGTCGTAGTCAGAGAATCATCGTAGTCACTCTAGGTACAAAATTGCTATCATTTATCAATTAGGAAACGCATTCTGTACAACCGAATCAAAATTGGTCTATGCCTCATGAAGCTAGGTGCCGCGCATCCTCCAACTCTCACCACAAGCCAGCATTTTTGTCTGAATATAATTAGATACTCTATGCATTCAGAATCAACGTCAATCGTCCACGCGTTACAAAGTTAGGTTACCCCTCCTTCCACCCCAACCCCAGGTCAACATTTTCCAGTAGGAAGGGGGGATCATAGGAAGGGAGTAGGAAGGGGGGATCATACTGTACACAACAAAAAATAATCTTCCAAATAGGTGTGTGAATTAAGCAATTGGGTAACGCCCCCTCCGCACATCAACCCACCTCATAAATTTTTGTCGTTGTATCAACATATTCTACACATCAAAATAAGAATCATCAAAATAGGTCCACATATTACGAAGTTAGACTACCTCTCTCCCCACCCTAAAACCAAATTTTTTTCATTATTAACATTGCTACTAGCAATGTACATTCAAAAAGGAATTATCCAAATCGGTCGACGCATTACGAAGTTAGGTTTCACCCTTTACCCCCATCCCCACCCCAGCAAAAATTTTTTTTACATGGTACCAATAGGAGAACATACAAATAAAGAAAAATCTTCAAAATAGGTCTACGCGTTACGAAGTTAGACTACTCCTCCCCCTCTCCACCCCACCCTATGCGTCATAGGACCATGGAGCATCATAGAGTAAACAGAAAAAGAATAGTCCAAATTGGTCCACGTGTTACAAAGTTAGGTTTCATCCCCACCTCACTTAAA
The DNA here is from genome assembly GCA_964036015.1 of Leptarthrus brevirostris. Taxonomy (NCBI): domain Eukaryota; kingdom Metazoa; phylum Arthropoda; class Insecta; order Diptera; family Asilidae; genus Leptarthrus; species Leptarthrus brevirostris. Next base: position 113,012,287 of record OZ038372.1, on the reverse strand, counting down.
ATTTTTTTTGACAGGGTACCAATCGGAGAACGTACTCTACCCAACAAAAAAAGAATCATCAAAATCGGTCCACGCATGACAAAATTATGCCCGGTCAGATATAAAAAAGAAAATACGCGTCGAACTTAGAACCTCTTTGTTTTTGGGAAGTCGGTTAAAAATAGTTGAACCGACTTCACAAAAGGTGCTAAAATGCCAAAAATAATATTTAATTTTGTTGATTATGACATTTTCAAGTCGGTGCAAATTAAACATTCTACCACCTATCCACCATCAAAGACACCATATAAATCTATCTATACATTTCAGCTTGCAAGATTATAAGGAAGAAGCAATAATACATATATGCTTGCATAGATTGAATGTCTCATTGTAAGCAGTTAGTTGTTTACTTTGTTTAATTTGTACCGACTTTAAAATAAAATTAGGCATTGAGCGAAGGAGGTGACGACAAATGCTTCGTTTAAACTGTTGGGCTCAAAAGACGAGGGAAAATAGAAGATGGCAAATTGTGTCACATTCGGATTGTTCTGCTTAAGAAAGATTGCCGAAATAAGACGGTACTTGCAAAATTTTTGATGGTAGGAATGAATTGAAACTTTTGTCCTTTCTGTAGTAATATGTCCACCTGGTATTGGGATAGCCATTTCGTTGAAAATATTTCTTACATTTTTGCAAGAAACCCAAGCATTTAATCGCACTTAAGCGATTGGAAATATATGGTCCAATTGCTTTACATTTTAAAACCTAAAGTTTTATGACTGAACGAATTGCGTATACTGAACAGAATTGGCTCTATCTCAACATTATTTTTTCACGAAATTTCCCACGGAGCCGAAAAAGTAAGTGAAAACAAGGGTTCTGATATCGGCAAAACTTTGAACGAAATTGAAAGGGAGAATAGATTGTTAACAATAAAAAACGAAATAAGGTTCGCGGAAGATCTGAACCTTGAGATACACCGTCATTTCTTTCATAGTGATCAGATGTAAACTTCATCTATTAAGATAGGGATTGAACGGCCAGGCAGAAAACTTGCAACCCATTTTATAAGTTGAGAACACAGACAAATGCTGTAGTCACTACTCAGTTACTGGTTGAGGGGTCAGCGCGGAAACAGTACGGCCAATTGCTGAAAAGATGATTATATTTTTTAGTTGCAGAATTTGAATGTGAAAAACAAATTTTGCACCCGTCCACTCTCTTGCACGCAATGAAGTAAAAGAAAACTACTACTCTTGTGCAACACAAACACATTTACAAAAAACTTTTTTAGCATTAACAAGTTGTCTAACTTTAGATTGTTCCCAACTTTGAAATACTTCCTGGTCAACATCATAATTTCATTTAATATGGATGGATCTGAAAAATTCCAAAGCATTCTTATAATATATGGTAATAGTTATGTTCTATCATTTTTTTGGCTGGACAGACTATAACTATTAACTTATATTACAAGAATCTTTTGAAATTTTTTAGATCCATCCACATTTAATGATGTTATAATGCTACCAGTAGGTGGCATTTTCATTTCAACGTTGTAAATAATGTCAACTTAGACAACTAGTTAATGATGAACAAAATTTATAAATGTCTTCAAGATGCAATAAATAATACACATGTGTAGTAATCGATACTATATTATATTCTTTTCAATGTACCCTTTAAAAAATTCCTTTCTCGAACCATAGTTTTCGACACGTTGGACGTATGTGCCCCATTAAGTATTTTACAAGCAGATCCTTACCAATTTTTTGAATTTTGAAATTTTATTCGTTAGGTAATCGTTACATATAGGTTAACTATTTCGATGTGAAAAGGAAAAAACCAAAAATGGAGCGAAAAGGGCATTTTTCCCGTAAAGAAATTTGGCATTGTATAATCTGCAGAAAAAATCTATCTCCTTAGAATTATAAGAGCTTGAAGAAAATTTTCTATTGATTACTTGTCTGAACATATATTTAAAAACTCAAAAAAAAACAAAACACTGGGTTTCATATGTTTAATAATTCGCTTTTTAATCTAAGAAAAACAAGTACATATTTTACGTAATCCCCATCGAAAGATGGGACTGAATAAAAATAAATATGTAAATTTATCTTTTAAGTATATGAAGTATACAAAGTATAAGATTAATAAATCTAAAAGAATATGTAAATATTTTTATAAAAAGGAGTATTTTGTAAGTTGGTTCTCAAGCGCATAGCTTCACCCCTGACTAAAATTGGTTCAGTCTTTTACATGTCGGCAGTGATCCTATCTAGCTTTTAATTTCTAAATTTAGAAGACCGTCTGCGTAGAAATAAATGGAAAAGCAATAATGGTCAAGGCGTTATTTAGAAAAATATTTTTTTAACCCAGGTTAAGTATTAGCTTTGGATGAAACTATGTTCACAAATAAAATATATTACTAGTCTAGCCATACCTTTTTGCTTCAGTTAATTCATATATTTACTAATGTTTTATTTATATAAGTATAGCAATGCAGAATTTAAAGACGTCAATCATGTGTTTTGTATATCATGGAATATCGCTTTTCCTTTTTCATTTAGGAAATCTAAATTAAAACGACTTGAAGGCACTGATGCATTTATTACTAAGCGAAATAAAATTAGAAAAATCCCAACTGTTGTTTAGCTGAAGCCACAAAAATTTTAATCAAGAATAGGCTTCATCTCCACAAGATTTGTCGTAACCGTAGCTATTCAGTTGTCTCCAAAGGTCTTCTGGTTAGTGATTCATGCGAAACACATACGGCAAGTTTACTTATACTGCAGATCACGAGACAAATTTCTCCTTCACTTTGTTTATTCAACTGCACGAGGCGGCAATTCACTGCTTCCAGTGCCGCCATTCTTAAAGCTTTTAAAAAACTCTTGACGGCTGCCTTGACCTACAATAATTTAACTGCAGGCAATAAGAAACCTTAAACTTAAAATGTCTTCTCTCAATCTCTTTATATGCAAGGTATAGGCCTCGTAAGTAAAATATAATCGAAAGAAAACGGCAATATTGCAATAACTTTGTTGAAAAACGTGTTCTTCTATTTATTATCTTTCTCTATTGGAACTCTGTTGGGGCAACTTTTGCAGTTATAATTGTTTTAAAATGTAGCATCAATGCGGTAATCTATAACCGTGAGCTTCTCTAGATTATAAAGCGATGCCATTGTGAATTGATTACCGCCTGCATTACAAAGTTACTAATATTTTAATTCAATAAACCATTTCATCAATTACCTGGGCAGCAATTTATGAACCGAAGTTTTACTTTGATTTAATACCGTTTGCATTACTCAGTAATGCACTTGCAATCTTTATCGTTGACGAATTTTTAACTGGGACGATTCTTTTTTTTTTTAATTTCAAATTTTAAAATGTGCAATCTCAACACAGGAAATCGGATTCATCGGAAATATTGTGTTTACGCCGAACAAGCCAGTCCAAGTGTCTTGCTGATTGGCTCTTTAGCCGGCAGAATCTGCATCCGATCTATTGCACTGTGTGTAAGGACCAGTTCACCAAGGACTTACTTGGTTTATGTGTCGATTGGATTAGCGTTATTTGGGAGGACATGAATCTCACGTTAATCCCGGCTGAGGAGATTCCCAGGTGAGCAAGGGCCGCAATTATTATTATGGAAATAGACAGTGAAAGCTTCTCCAATGCCTATACATTCATAATTCGACAGTTCCGATAATCATAGACAAGCCTACATTCAGTGATGCCAATTCAGTGATTTTGTCACCAAATCTGGTGTTTTCGAACACCTTCCTAGTGACAGAATTTTGTTTTCTCAGCCACGTCTAAAAGTTGGTGATTTTTAACTTCCACAGCGGTGACTTCTGGTGACTTTTAATGCAGTGATGCCAAATCATGGACTTTGTCACCAAATCTGGTGTTTTCGAATACCTTTCTAATTTTTGATATTTTTTAAGCGACACTGTGATTTTGAAACTCTTCTGATGACACCAAATGTTCTCCCACTCTTTAACGTTTTAACGTAAGTATTCGGCATTTCTCATTGTTTTTGACTATTTTTGTACATATTTGCTGGGTTACTACTTAATTCAGTTACAACCGGTGTTGCACCACACATTCAAGAGGGCCCATTTAATTCTTTTGTTGTTTAGCTAAACGCATGTGTAAGACAACTCGAACAATTTCCTGTGAGACTTCATGACTTTCCAGCGGGACCCTGACACTTTCAACGATACTCATTTTCTGTCGCTTACGATAAGAGGATCGCCCACAAAATTAGAACTTTATCACATTCTAATAGTTCTCTGTTTCTCCTCCTTTTCCTTTTACAAATTGAAAGGAAGAAATTACACGACGCTTAAGTTTATTGAGCACCAATTAAAGGTAAATACGCTTGTGGTTCAGGTAAATACAGTCTTTTATTGAGTAGTAGTATTTACATTTTTGTTACTTAGAAATTTCTAATATTATATTGGAAGCAATTTTGAAAAAAATATATTATTTTGTATCTGGTGACTTTTTTAAAAAAAAGGTGTCCTTTTTAGTCTCTATTTAGTGACATTCTTCATCGACGACTTGGCAACGCTGCCTACATTCATTAGAGAAGCGGACCACTAGCTGACAACTGGCATTCGACGTGCGCTGCTCAGAAGAACAACCTTGAACAAAAAAAGAGAAATAAAAGTATTGGACTTTTTGTATGTTGTAGAGCTAAGTTAGCGGTTGTTATTAAGAACTGTTTCAAAATAAAATATTGTATGGTGGCGACCTAAGAGCTTCGTGTGTACCAAGTTGCAGAAAAAACTTTGCTTCCTAAATTCTGGAACATCAGAGAAAAATTGGTTAAAGTTTTCTTAAAGTATAGGAGTATAGCTAAATTGTAGCGTAGCGGATTTTTAAAATTCGAATATTTAATTAAATGATATCCATTTGAATAAACAATTCCTTTTTCCGCCCAAAAATTGAAAAAGTAAAATATTAAAAAATCCTACATTAGCAATTCGGATGAATTGTTTCCGAGATTTCTTGGCAGCCAGATAAAAAGTCTTTCCCACAAAAACGCTTTTAAAGCTTCGAGTAACATTGAAATTAGCTAAACTGGGGTAACTTTGTAACGACGTTTACTATGCAAAATAAATGAGGTGATAAACCTAGGCAAAAAAAAAATTGAATAGTTGGAAGGAGGGGGGGGGGCAATCTCAACCGTTTGGGAGTTATAGGGTAATTCATAAAAATCAAAAAACCACTATCACACAATGTTGATCTAACTCCTGCCATTGCAGGTACAGTCACTTCAAAAGGTGAAAAAAATGTTTTTCGATTACCTAAAATTCAGCATTTTCCTAAATTTTCTCCGAAATTCATGTAATTAATATATATGTTTCTTATTTTTATTAAATTGCCCATCTTATTACCTTTCCAAAAAGGTACAACATCACAAGGTAGGGAAAGGATAAGAAAAACCTGACTAACTAATTATTTTATTGTACTTTAGGTAGAAAATTCTGTAAGCAAAAGTTTTAAGATAGAGGGTCGAAAGTGTTTGTTTAAAGTACACAGGTAATTAATTTTAATTATTGCTGCAAAAAGGTTAAAAAATATTAGTGTAATTTTGATTTACTGCCGATATCCTGGCGTTCTTTTACTAATACCTGATGGAAATTTTACTATAAAAGAGCAAGAATATCGATCATACTTGAAAAACAAATCGATAACTACGTTTATCCGTAAGCTAAAATTATTAAAAATTGGTGGACGATATTTTTGAGGAATACGCGGATATAATTTACATTTATTGTTTGGTAGAGTACTGCAAGATGAAAGGAGATTCTCTAATCGATGTGCACCCAAAGAGGGGAAATTTCGCGGACTTTCCAAAAGGTTAAGAGGAACCGGAAGTGTAACTTCAAACAGCACGGCCTTGCGAGTTGAAACAACAGGAGATTCTGCAGCCGTGATGTGGAGCAGTAAATAATCACCCTCGTTGGGCAAGACAATTAGGAGTGCCTTCAGTTAAAGTTTGGAGGGTTATTCATCTAACAGTGTGACGAACATATCATTATATCCCAATCCAAGGAGATTCCGAGAGATGATTAAAATTTTGCATTTGGCTTCTGGAATGCGACATGGAGAAAGGGGCGTTTCTGTGCGGAATTCTTTGGACGGAGTTCACCGGGGATGATATTACAAACTTACACAACCTCTATATCTGGTCAGATACTAAGCTACATAAGACAAGGGGATCTCATTCCATCCCAAATTCTGTGACAATGTTTGGGCTGGTATCATCGACACCCATTTAATGGAGACTTTTTAGAGAATACGCTGCCAAATCTACTAGAGAAAATCCGCCATGAGAATCTTAGGACAATGTTTTACCAACACAGTGGAGCACCAGCGCATTCTGGTATCATTGTAAGGGTGATACTGAATGAAAAATTCTCCAGATCGTACTCCATTGGAATTGTTCTTATGGGGAACAGTGAAGTTTGAAGTTTACTAAAGGGCAGTTAGCAGAATTGGGACTAAAGCGACGAAAGTCGGTAGAGGCTGGTTACAAAGAGGAAATTATAAGGGGGTTATTGGATTACATCGAAAGTGGCGGAGTACATTTCGAACAGCTTCTGTAATATACTAAGATTAATTGCAAAAAATATCGAACTCAGTAAAAGCATTTTAAGGTTAATTTGAGTTTAATTTCTGTAAATTGCAAATTTCTATATTCCCAAAAAGTTTTTCGATGCATAAATTCCTACAAACCTTTTGGAAAGGTAATATAATTGGCAATTTAACAAAACAGGTGTATTAATTACTGATTTCGGAGAAAATTTGGGAAATTGCTTAATTGTAGGTAATGGCAAAACATTTCTTTCAATTTCGTGAAAATTGCAAATTTATGAATCACCCTCTAACTCCCAAATGGTTGTGATTGTGTGATTGCTGCCCCCAAGACACTATTTTGTTTGCCTAGGTGACCCAGCTTATTTTGGCACACCAGATCTGAAACACCCTGTATATCATAAAAGGGTTTCACAAGGGATCTTTTTATTTATATTCTCTGTCTAAATAACTTACTATCGACAAATAAGTAGTCTATAAATTTGGACTGTATTGTATAGCCTAACATCCATTAAAACGCAGGAAGAAAATACTTTCCGTTTGAGGACCTATTTAAACTCAAAAAGTTGACGAGAGGTTATATTAGGAGATTAAGGAGAGTTATATAGGTATATACTGTCAATTCATTAGACTAAACAAGGACTAGGCAAGGCTCAGTAAGAGGTTCGTGAAGTATATGGACGGAGTTGGCCACTGGATCCTTGTAACTTCTAATAAATACTCACTTTCCTGGATCTAACGATAGCTGCACCAAAATCCCCAATACTTGAAGTTTACCGTGTAACATATGTGCTGAGGAATTATAAAGTCTTTATTATTCAGGAGATTTTCTCTAGTGGTGATTTTTAGAAACTGCATCCTACTACATCAGTACTCGCAGGCATTACTCATTGGCTTTGAAAATTTATATGAATCAAAACAGAGCTTTATCTCCATATCAAATCCGCCAATGATGGTCACTGACAAAATTTATTTATTTGTCATTTTTTTACCTAAGTTTGTACTATACTTAGAGAGTTGAAAAAAGGTATTCATTAATTTTTTAGATGTTTAGTTTTTTCTGGAGCCGCCATTTTGTATTAGTGCCTTGGTTTCAGTTCAAACAAAAACCATGTTAAAGAGCATAAAATGTATAATTTTTTTTGTTTGGAATATATGTATTTAGGTCGACTTAACGGTAAATACAAAAAAATCGGTAAATATTAACGTTTTCAAACTAAAAACCTGCTCTTTCAAAATTAAAAACGTTAAAGAACTAAAACTCACCTTCAAGTTTTTTACTGGATAATGCCTTTATTGTATACTACTTCCCTAAAAAGTTTCAGGCTTTAGAGTTATATCCTTTTTTTTAATGGGTCTTCAAATATCGCGATTTTTCGAAAATCACGAATTTTTAATCTGAAATATCTCAGAAAGGACACAATTAAAAAATCCCACATTTTCGGAAAACATTCTTTTATTGTATTGTAATAAGTGTTGAAAATTTCGTAACTGAGACTTTATTATTCTTTTAGATATATAAAAAAATAAAAAATTGCTATATTTGAAAATTTATAACTAAAGAACTAATAAAGTCTCGGTGATGAGATTTTAAAAACTTATTACAACATAATGAAGGAATGTTTCCTGAAAATTTTGGATTTTTTAATTGTATCCCTTCTGAGATATTTCAAATTGGAAATGGGACATTTTCGAAAAATCGCAATATTTGAAGACCAATTAAAAAAAAGGATATAACTCTAACACCTGAAACTTTTTAGGGAAGTAATATACTATAAAGGCATTATCCAGAAAAAAATTGAAGGTGAGTCTTAGTTCTATCTTTAACATTTTTAATTTTAAAATAGCAGGTTTATAGTTTGAAAACGTTATTTACTAAACAAAAGATATTTGTAAATTTTATGCTCTTTAACATGGTTTTGTTTGAACTGAATATCTTTAAAAGCCAAGAAGTTACAGCGTTTAACACAGACCTCTGTAAAATGCAAAATAATCTGAGGCACCGATATAAAATGGCGGCTCCAAAAAAAACTTAACATCTAAAAAATTAATGAATACCGTTTTTCAACTCCCAGTTTATTCCTGATTTAATGTGACAGCTACAAGAAAATTTTCAAATATCTTTAATTAAAAACGTATAAATTAATCCGAAAATAACTTAAAAGATTGTAAAATAAATCTACTCGACTCCATGGATTAGGCCAATACCACACGAGCTGATCTAAAAATGTTGATACTTGAGAGAGAATGCTATTTTGGCGGTGCACTTGTAGAAAAAACTATTTTTTGCAAATAAATTACTAGTAGTGTATCTCTCCAGTTCCCGAGAGAGGAACTGAAGGGATACATGCCCCTTGTGGGGCATGAAGCGGGGAAAGAATTTCGTCCCATTCGAGACAACGACGGCAAGTGGACTGACAATTTAAAGTGGGATTCGAACTTGGGACCTCCGGATTGGAAGTCCGTCACGTTATCACTTACTCCACCGACGACTGAGTATTACAAATAATGTACTATTAATTGTATAATATTTCAGAGTTATTGAGTATTTGGAGACGGTGTTGGATCAATTCGTTGAGCCGCACGACCACCATGCAATGGGTCCCGGGTTCGAGACCAGATCTCCCCGTGGGTTTTATTAAGAAATTAAAATAATCCACTCCGTCTCTGGGCTGTTGTCTAGCTCACATCAATGCAAAAAACAAGACATTCAAGTTTCCTCACTTCCCTTACCCTAATTTCCTTCCGGCCAAAACCATGCTAACGCATCAAGGGGTTGTCCCCTAGGATTTGGCCACATCGTATACAAAAAAAAATTATTGAGTAATAATCGCTTCAATATTTCTGTGAATACTACTACTGAAATAAAAATTCTCGTTCGTTGACTATGCACAGCAGGTGTACTTCTTTACTGCCAATCACGAATCACGTCATGCAAAGGTAAAGGCCAGGAAAACAGTTCGCGTGACTGTACTCTCATCACTTGCGTCCATTTGAGCGCGCATTATAAAAATTTGTTGCACATTGGCCTTAAAAATCCAAATTTACAATGTATTTAAAAGGGAAAAGTACAAAATTATTCGAAAAATATAAAGCAAACCGTTTGACGTTCTCTTAACACGTAAATCTAAATGTAAAAAATACAGTAACCGAAAATACCATGGAATTTTTGCAAAACTACTCGTACGTATGATTGATTTATTTTTAAACAACGTTAAATGATAATTGGACCTACTCCTAATTCCGTCAGAATTTTATTTCGGTTGAGATGCAAGACAATTGGCATTACGTTTCGAACGAATAACATTCCGACGGAATCAAGAGTAGGCCTAAATTTGATCAGACTTTGCTCCATGGTATTATTACGCATCTAGATTGTTGCTAGATGTTAGAAAAATATACATATATGGGAAAAGAAATGACAAAAAAGCCGCAAGTTATAACACCAATTAAGGCAACTTCTATAGTTATGGGGTTATTCACTGGAATATTTTAAAGTTCAAAGACATATTTTAAGCCTATGCCAAATGTTTTTTGTGGCGGTAAATTGAACTTTTTATTATTTAATCTATTCAATGAATATCACAAAAGCGCTTTAATCATTTTATGAGTCGGTTTTTTACGTTTTATGATTTTTTAATGGAACCGAACTGCTTCAGAAAAAGCTTTTAGTTTTTCTTCTATATTGTCTAATATGTAAATATTTCTATTTATTATTATTATAATATAATGTTCATTCTCACCTAACAATAATTAAATATTATTTACGATTTGCCACCGATTAGAAAACTTGTGACTGACAATAGAAAATTTAATGCATTTAGCCGAATTTTTAATGTTGTGTAGATTTTAAAAGTTAAAAGCAGAATAAACTTATTTAAACAAATTCAATTTTATAATTTAACTTTTTCAACAATTTATGGAAACCGTACTCTAAGACCGTTCTCTATACTTAAATAAATTTTTTGATTTTCACTTGAGAAATGAAAAATTTTCTTAAGTGCTGGGATCCCTTACATCCGCTGACGCACCTAGAAATATATGCGCAACTTACGGTAGGGGCGGTTTCTGTAAGTGAATGTTTGTAATTAAATTACTATTACATCTGGCCATTGTACAGTCTCGTTGCATCGAGATTACCTATCAACGGAACTGATACCCGCTTTTAACCTTAGCTTGTTTAGAGGTACTTCTCAAATTTTGTTTGTCATCTGTGGAGACATCTCTCTCCACTTGCGATTTCTTTTTTATATTTATTTAGAAGGTGTCTATTTACCACTCTCAAATTGGATTGTAGTTTCCGTGTACACGGAAATACACGGAACTACACTTAAGTACACGATAAGTGCAAAAAGTCACTTCCATATTCATATTACTGGTACCTAATAGCTTATCACAGCCTGTTCTAGATACAAACCTGGCGGGGGAAACAACTAAAAGCCTGATGAATACACCTCTTCCTCCCAGAAAGTCTAATAAAAATTTGACGTACTTTCCCTGTATTTCCGTGTACACGGCAATTCGAGGGTGTTAAAGAGGCACTGCCATTTATTTTTCCAACATTAGTAACTGAAAAATTGATTTTCACACAATATTTATTTATTCCCCATAAGCTGTTTTGTATTTTACCCGCCAATCCGTTTCATTCGATACCCATATAAAGACGAGTCTCGAATAAAACAATAGTCCGTCAAATTGAATTTATGATTATATTACTAATGCTATATATTTCTCCGGATTTTAAGTTATCTCTTTGCCAAATTTCATCAAAATGTTTTTGACTTGTTTTTTGACCTATTAGAGCCTGTTAAAATTCAACAAAGTAAAAATTTGAAAATCTCCTCTGGGAAAACATAGCATATGTTTATTGAATAACTAAAAAAAAATTTCAAATATCAATATTTCTAGAAGAATACATACCACAAAGTTTAAAAAATGCAACTTTTGGGAAATCACGTTTAAAGATAAATGACAGTGTAAAACATGATTTGAGAAACTTGTGTTTTAATCGGCAATACCAGGGCCGTAGACTGTAGAGCTCCGCTTCCTTGTCACGGAGATGCTCCTGGTTTGCCAAAAATCAATTGTAATGCCCTACGAGAAAGAGTTTATTCCTAAAACAGTGACGAAGCGGTCTTGGTCTGCATTCAAAATATGCAAAAAAAATAATAATCGATTTTTCCAAACCGCGAAGGTAGACGATCCCCTTAATTGAGCAAAACCCGCGATCAACAATGAATGGAAATAAGTTGGGAGTTTGGATTCATCATAATCTTAGCCTACAGAAGATCAATATATCTTATCTTGCCTTCTCGGCACAATGATGAGCCATTAATAGATAATATCTTACGTAAGACTTTTTCTAAGAATCATTAAAATATACAATGGATTTACAAGGATCAGTAGCCAGAATCAGACTTAAAAACCACTGTACTTTGTTGCCCGAACGGTTGCGAAGGAATTACTTATCTTGAATTGTTACCACGCAACGTAGTTTTTATTGCCATCACAGATACATCAAGTTCAGATAAAATTGCCAGTGTCCTTCCTTAGGTAACGGAAAAAATAACCATATTGCATCACAATGCAAAAGTCACGCAAGAAAAATCTCAACAAACTCATACGCCTCGGCGTAACCATTCTTATTCACTGGACATTGAACCATAAAACTTTCAATCGTTCTTGCGGAACTTTATGAACGGAAAGGTTGTTAATAATAGCATTTTAATAGATTCTCATTAAGTATCCCTTTTCTACTCGATAAGCCCCAAAATGTTGCCATACATTATATACCTCGATATATCATACTTTTGTAGACGTACCCCAACTTAGCCAAACACATTTCTCCAATCAAAAAGCTAACTCTCTCATAATTTGTTGCTTTTTATTTTTTTTAAATAATGGGGTTCTTCTGCTCTGCTAAGTTCAGCTGAAGTTAGCAGAACACCTCAATGAGAAATGAATTTCTAGCATCGGGACGATGCCTAAATTATTCAGTGAATTTGTTGCTAATTAGTTCATATATTCATATATTCATTTATTACAGGTAAATATACACAAGATTTAAAATCTTTTATTGTACAATTAAAAGTGGTGCTAGATAAGTTATTTCAACAAAAGCAAAATGCTAGAAATATTAATTGAGAAATAAAAATAAAAAGAAGAGATAAATGGAACAGGAAATAAGAAAAAAAATATTTAAAATTAATTTACATAGCAACTTTAGATGCTTCAGTGTAGAGTGACGAGACCCGAGCAAAAGTACCAATCAAGCAAAGTGATTGTCTAAAAGACGCCTGAATGCACTGGCAGTGCCAGCCGTTTGAATATTTAGAGGAAGACTATTCCATAAGCGAATTATTTGGACAGAGTAAGAACTATTCATAACTGATTTCCTAAACCGCGGTATTAGTAAATTTCTGTTTCGCTGAGATGTTGTAAATTGCAAGTATTCACGGAGGTATGGTGGTTTGTTCCATTTGAGCAGGTTAATCTGAAAGGTGTGATATGGTCAAACCTTCGTAGTCTGTGAATAAACCTAATACAGTCGTTAAAAGCAACATCTAATCGACGTGCACAGTGACTGTCTAAGTGAGGAAAAACCAAACTACCGAAGGTAAAATGGGGCAGTATCAACGCCTTAACCAAATACAGACGAGTACTTCTCGGGATAATATAGGCTGACAACCAAAGTCTTCGTAAACCAGCATATATCTTGCCAATCCTCGCACTTACATTTGCACAGCAGTTCATTTCTTGTCCCAAAATAGTACCAAGATTAGTTATTTTACTTAGGACTGGCAATGGAGAACCATTTAACATTATCTGAGGAGCATTACTTAAAACAAGAGGATTAGTATAAAACATGATAGAGTGAGATTTTTCGGGGTTCAAAAGTAATCTGTTCGCGATTGACCAATTAAATATTCTACGAAGATCGGCATTTATACGCTCGATGCAGTCCTCAAGGAGCCCAATAGGCCTACCCAAATAGATCTGAACATCATCAGCGTAAAGATGGATTTTCACATAAAGCACCACACTTGGCAAATCATGGATGAAGAGGCTAAATAAAAGCGGTCCCAGTATTGATCCCTGTGGTACGCCCCGTGGACCAGAGATTACGCCATCGATCTGCACTCTTTGGGAACCATCTGACAAAAAACATGCTATCATAGAGGCAGCACATGAGCTAAAGTTGAAGTACGTGTGTAATTTGTGAATAAGTAAGCTGTGGTTAACGCAATCGAAGGCTTTAGAAAAATCCAGTAATGTTAAAGCTGTAAAGTGATCATTGTCCATGGGTTTTCTTATGTCAGTGGATACCCTCAAGACAGCCGTCTCACAACTATGAAAAGATCTGAAACCAGATTGCCAACAAGATAGGAATACGTCCCCTCGACATAAGCCAGTATTTGCTTGGACATAATCTTTTCAAGTACTTTCGAGAAAAAGCACAAAATGCTTATTGGACGGAAGTCGGTTATCCATACTGCAGAAGACTTCTTAGCGATGGGCAATACAGTGGCAGCCTTCCAACTTACAGGAAACGAAGAGGACATTAAACATGTGTTCACAATGTGGAGGATGTAGTTGTAGTGGAAAAAATTATTGTTTTTAAAAAAATTGGGTTGTTTTGCTAAGTTCAGTTCAAGTTATCAGAACACCTTCATGAAAAATGATTTTGCAGAATCGGAACGGTGCTTTAATCATTCAGTGAATTTATTGCTAATTAGTTGTGCACAATAAGGGCCAAAAGTGGTGAACCACTCCGTCAACTTGCCAGAGATATCGAATAAATAATCGGTACTGGGATTTGGGTTTTTTGCATTGCGAAAAATTTCTATATACAGTAAAAGATCGATAATTCGGAATTCTTTAGGTCGGAAAGCTCGTTTATTCGGAAATTAAGAAATTGTCCGAATTAAAGAGACAACAATTTTCCACTAAAGCAGATGCGCGCTTACTTTTTTGTTTTAATAGAATTGAGAAAAAAGCGCGGATTTCGAAGTATAGCTCGTCCTGCGTCTTTCAATATGCATAATAACTGTGAACTCACATCGTTTATTATCCTGTGAATTACTGCGACCGTTAATTCATTTTTGTGTTATTTTATTTGCACTTGACTAACTGGCGCAGAATGGACTTAGCCTAACAGAGCATTACTGTCATGATTGGCGAAGCCATTATTTTAAAGCACATCTCAAATGCGGCCAATAGTTTCTCTAATGGTCCTGATGGTTTCCCACCTTGTCTTCTTAAAAATTTCAGTTAAACCCTTGTTAAAATTTTTTGTTCTATATTTAACTTGTCTCTTTGATCTGGTATATTTCTGAAACCCTGGCGGCTCTCCGTTGTTATTCTTTTACTCAAAAAAGGTAACAAATTTGATATATTGAATTATAGGCCTATATTTCTCCCGATTATATTACGAGGGTTGTCCCGAAAGTAATGCACAGCGCGCTCTATCGGGAGTTGTAGTTAACGTAGACAGCTAATCGAAGAGTCAGTGTGTAGATTGACGTCTTAAGAAGACGTTGGTATCATATGGTAGTGCGATTCGTTTAAAGGAAAAATTTCAAAAATTCGAAAAGACAAAGAGAACAGTCCGTCGGGTCGGATTTCATCAATAGAGCAATGTACATATATTCGCATCGAAACAGTGAGCGGTAAAAAAGTGCCAGAAATTCATGCCGCGTTAAAAGAAGCGTGTGGAAGGATTACAGTGAATCGTAGCACAGTACAGAGGTGGCACACGAAGTTTCGAGGAAGGTCGAACAAGCAAGCAACGCGGAACGCGCAAGGGGCGGCTGTCTACTGCAACAGCTGACAACACAAAAGAGAAATTGAGGCGGAGTCAGAAATCTCGAAAACGAGCGCGCATGGTTTTTTAACACGGGTGCTAAAAAAAAGAGAGAAAAACAAAAGAAAAGAAAGGAAAAGAAAACATTAGTTATCTTAAAGATTAAGGATGGAAATACAAATACAAACTAGAAAGAAACTATAAAAATAGAAACCTTAACTAAACAATGCAATTAATCAATACAAACCCAAACTAATCACTCGCAAAGAAACTTTTTTAAATCAGACTTAAATTTTCTGCTACTGCTGATACTTCTAAGAGCAAGAGGAAGACTATTCCACTTTCTAATGGCCTGGACAAAAAACTGGTTTTCGCTGGCTCTAGAGTTAAATGTAGGCAACAATAATACACGTGATCTGGCCGAGCGAGCAAAGTTAAGTACATCAAACAGGTATTTTGGCTCATTTTGAATTATGATTTTATGCAACAGAATTAATACACGTATGTCAATAAAAGTATTTAAACTACAGCCAAGAACGGAGTTAACCCTCGAGGAGATATGGTCATACCGTCTCAGCTTATGGATGTATCGAACAGCCGAGTTAAAGGCTACATTAAGCTTACGCTGAGAGTTTGAGTCAAGTTTGCAGAATATTTCACATCCATAAGAAATTACGGGTAGAATCAGAGACTTAACTAGTAGTTGCCTAGTGTTTAAAGGCAGCCATTGTGAGAAAACAGAGAGTTGGCGTAAGATACCATCAATTTTTGGTACTATTAAGTTGATATCAGTGGTCCAGGACAAAGTTTTGTTAAAAGCAACACCAAGATTTCTCACCTGCTGGACATAGGGAATACACTAGCCGTTCATAACAACGTCAGGAAAACAGGACGTGTCAAGTTCGCTCTTAAATATAGTTATGGCATTAGACTTTGCTGCATTTATAGTGAGTTTGTTGCGTTCAGCCCACTCAAAGATAGAAGACAGATCCTCGTTTAATTTGCAGACACTGTCATCAATTAGTCCCAGCCTCTGAGATATATATACCTGAACATCATCCGCATATAGGTGGTACTTACAGTGTTTAATAACATGGGGCAGATCATTAATGAACATAGTGAACAGAAGAGGTCCAAGTATCGATCCTTGTGGAACTCCTGAATTTGTTGATAGTAGATTAGAAAATGTTTCATTACAAAAAACTCTTTGTTGTCTCCCGGAGAGATAAGAGGAGATTAAGCTGGCCGAGAACTTGGAGAAATTAAATTTAGTTTGCAATTTCCTTATAAGCAGACCATGATCAACCCTGTCAAAAACCTTCGAGAAGTCAAGAAGAGTCAGGACCGTAACCCAATCGAGGGCTATAGCCTCTCTAACATCTTCACTAATTTTTACGAGAGATGTTTTTATTGTTTTCTTCCCTTGCATTTTGCAACCGGCACTATCTCCATTGTATTTACATCCGAGCTGCATTTGTGAAAAGCAGTGAAATTTTTATTTCAACGACATATTCCTAAGAAGTAAGCGACATATTCCTAATAAGAAGTAAACGACATATTCCTAATAGGAAGTAAATTAAGTTCGTCATAATTTTTTCTTAATGAGGCCTATGCTTAGAACAAAAAACGAAAGGAAGTGCACCATGCTCAAAAAGTTTCCGAATTTTCCTGATGTGTTTGAAAGGTGTGAATGTGTTAGTTTTCACCATGGAAGTAGTAAATTTTTGACTCATTCGAAGTGGTCCTCGCAAACATTACTACTATTGGATGGTATATAATCAGATCTACCGATGGATTTTAACCACAGTTCTCTAAAGTCTTTATCTTTTGGAAATCTAAAATACCAAAACGTAGAAAAATATTTTAATATTTTTAAAGTTTTATTAGAGCCCCTAGGCAAAAACTTCAGTCAGCTGTCGCTGAAACCACCAAGGCGATCCAAAACTCTGATGAAGCTAAAATGTAAACAAACGAGCACCATCAAGAGAAATGGTTATTTTTTTGGTAATTTAGCTTTTATTTATACAGCTTTTGCACATATTTCAAAGAAAATGCTGTATAATTGCTTATTATATTATTTAACTTTCCTGAAAAATGATTTTCCACACCAATTGCGTCGATTATTTTTACAACAAAATACCGCACATTTCATCACGAAAAATGTTCAAATCAAGCACCTCAGATTCTTAGTAAACTAAACCAAAACAGTCTTTTAAATGTTAATTGCCTTTATTTGTAAAATGACACCACTTTTAATAATAGAACAGTGAAAATTATTCAATAAACACTTTGAATGCGCACTCTTTAGAAAGTCCACGTCAAATTGACATTTCGGAAGGCGTGCTTTTAAGACCCCTTCCACTGACATGTATTAAACTGGACTGACTTATAAGCTATCTCATATGGGTACAATTTTACTTTCAGTGGAGGAAAACAATTTTTAATCTGCAACGTTTACTGTGAATTTGCAGCCATTCAGAGTAGAATATAATAACCAAATATATACCAAGAGACATATTTAATTTTAATCTTCTATATTGTTGTAAGGAAAATGTAAAAATCATTGGAATTACTGGAATACAAATTATAAATAAAAGGTTGTTTTAGTCTGGATAATGCTTACCCAGAAAGAGACGTAAGATGATTGTGAATATTGTCATCTATTTCTAACGCCAGCATTTAATAGGCGACATGACGTTCGCAATTAAGAAAACCATGTTGAAAAAAAAGATGCTTACCCAGAAAGGGACAACTAGCGAAAAGTGATACCATTTTCTTGAAGAAATTTCATGGCACCAGTCACTCCAGTATTATATATCTCAGTGACACCTTCCCACATCTTTCGAACGAACAAAAAATCGGAAAACACGTACACGGTTTATAGACGGTATTGCACTTCCTTTCGTTTTCTGTTCTAAGTGCCGTACGACACTTGTCCTGCTTCCGCGCGATGAAGTCCGCACAAGTGCCCACACTCGTCGTGTCGGATTTTGTGAAGAACACACGCAATTTATTGTATGTAGTGGTAACATTAAAGCAGTTTCCGAACCCAAATAAACCTTGCTTTGAATGTATGCGTGCCGATGCGACGATAAATAGGTAAGTTCCGTGCGGATTTCCCTATACACTCCCGCACGCCCTCTCTCCAACAAACAGCGATGAAGCAGGACAAGTGTGGTACGGCACTAAGAGCCTATGTTTGCCTTTGGGTTAATGCGCTTCTGCTCTTCACTTTCATTGTAAGCCTTTCCAGCATGGTTTCATTAAGGGCAAGTCCAATACAACTAATCTATGGAAATTCGCCAAACTTTATTTTCTGCCACGTGTTTTGTTTCGTATTGCCAAGGCAGCCATGACCATGACTTTTCATAATTTACAGCAATGATGTATTTACGTTTCTGAATAATTGATTTGTAATATTTTACTTGCGTCATCCATCTCTTCGTTGATCTCGTGAGCTGACAAGTTTAGATGGTTTGCTTTGTTTTGTTGATTTGATACCGACTTCAAAATGTTTTCACTATAGGCATGCAATTAAATATTAAATTATGATTTTTAGTGCTATTTGTCAAGTCGGTTCAACTATTTTTTTCCTATTTTGCTAAGAAAACGTATTCTCAACAAGAAATTGTAAAAAAACACAATTTCACAAAAGCAGTCGCCAAATTAAGACATTGATTCATCTAGTTTGAAGTAGAAGATGGTTACTTCATTGGCTCCAGACGGGTCCCAATCTAGAAATCAAATCATACAAAATCGGAAGAAACAAAAGGGGATAGGAACTTTTGAACATAAGTATCTTTTCCTTCACCGATTTCAGACGACGATAGTGTGAAATTGCTTTCCGCATAAGGTGGAGCTATGGAGGAGGGCGTAGCAAGATGCCCATCTCGCCGCTCCTTGCAAGAAAAAAATTGTTACTGCGTTTTTTATTGCTAAGCAATTCCTTGTACATTTTTCAGTATGTTTTGTATGTAATTTAAATTGAAACAATGAATGAAGTAACTGTTCTGTAATTTCTGGCTCATATAAACACACGTTTAGTTATTTTTATTTAGTATTTTCAGTAAAAGACGTGAAACTGTTTTATGGGATGTTAAATGAAAAGTGATTTAAATTTTAATGTTAAAGTAACGTAAACTTACTCAGCGAATTAGAAGAACGTGTCTCAGTTGAAACTTTTAAATGTGTAGATTGGTAAAACTTCGTTTAAGCACACCCTAGACTATTAATAAAACATCGACGAGAGCTTATTTAATGATAGTATACCTAAGCTATTGCAGTTTTAATAGGTAACTTTAAGATAAAGTATTCGTTTAAAAACATCCGACAAAATTCTTAAATGAATATTTAGGTTGTTTAAAAGTATGCTATATTATTGTTGCGTCAGTATTTTCGTTATTTAAGAAGGTGGTAGTTTCCTTTCATATAGTTATACTAGGTATAGTTCGCCAAGCTCACCACAATTACATCAGAACATATTATTAATTTAAATCAGAGCACTGAACACACTTTAAGCAATACAAAAACAAAACAATCCCTTTTTGCAAAGATAGACTTCGTGTATATACTATCACGCTTCTTAAATAATTAATAGCGTATTGTTAAAAATGTTTTCCGTATTGGTAATAAATACATAAATAAACAAACTATTTAACAAAAACTTTGCTACAAAAATTTGTGAAACCCCAGAGACACATAAAAATTTACTTAAATTAAAAACGTCAAAACTGTTAATATCCACTTCAAGCCTGGCGTAATTTGTCAGATTGTCTTAATATTTGGGATAATATGAACTTGGAAATTAAATGTTTTAAGGAATAGCTTCCTTTATTTAAATTCACAGATGTTGGTGAGGGCAATAAAACGGATCTGGTTCATATGAACTTAAAATATTTATCCCTTATTAAAAATCCCTAATGCCAAAATCTCTAAAAATAAAATCCCTAATCAAAACCAGAATAAAATAGCGCAAAAAAATTGTTTTTGTTCAAAACCTCACTGCACAATACCCCCTTAAGAAAACCCTGCTTTTTTAAAAAAAAAAAATGTTGGGGCGTTTTTTTATTCTTCGAACTCTTAAAAACATGCGAGTAAAATGTTTTTTAATGATTCGTTTATTTGAGAAAGAGATGATAGCCTTAGGAAGATAGACGAAATTGGTACGATTCTAAGAGCAAAAAATGAACACTTTTGTTTTTTTCTCCTTTCCTTTAATAGATAGCGCTCTATATATTTTTTTTTAAATTAATATATGTCAAAATTAAATAATAAATAAATGTTAGTGGTTTGAAATCTACCTTAAATTGTAGGTCACCCTGGAATCCCTCTTCCCCCGGCTATGCCCCAATAGATGTAACGAAATCTAGAGAAAGAGAGTATAATTTTAATGAACTTATCTAACTAGTTTTTCATATACTATCTACTATAGTAGTACGAAGTATGTTGTAATTTTACACCCTACAAATAAAGAGGAATCACCCAGCCATTTTAAATTGTACACATGAAATGAAGCATTTTGCTTTTCGATCAAGTGAGTGAGAGGAGGGGAACGTAAGAGAACATTTGTCTCCTCGCCAATAAGAAAACATTTGTGATGAACTTTGCGTACTGGTATCCGGACACCGTAAAGACTTCTTTCTGGGGGCTTATTTAAAGGTACGTAAGTGCGAGGATGGATCAATAAAATTCTGAATTGTTCAAAATTTCAAAACATTCTTATCACTTTTGGAAGTAACTGTACCTACAATGGTAGGAGTTAGATCAACATTGGGATACTATTTTTTTAGCGTTTGTATGATGTCTGCGTTAAGTAGATCAAAAGATAAATGAAAAGAGTGATGTGCATACCATGAAAATTTTTAATTTATGACTCACCCGGTAAGTCCCAAACAGTTGAGATTCCCCCCCCCCCCTTCCACCATGCAAGTTTTTGCTTGGCTAGGTGAGATCTATCACCCCTTTCATTCTGGCACGCCAGATCTGAAGCACCCATATATTTTAAAGTGGATGGGAGTATGTATGTATAATTCAGCATAACTCTGGAATTCCTGGAGCAATATACGCTAAATTTGGTTATGTGTTAATTACAGTCTTTGACGTCTGGAAAAAATACTGAAGGTTAGGCACCCATAGCTCCCCTACGGATGAGGGTGCGAAGGAACGCACATGTAAAAAATATCGATAACTATTATAATTAGTGTCGCTCAGATGAATAATAGCCCTCCCGACGACGTTAAATACTGTGGAGTAAGACACCCTTAGGGGTAGGGTAAGAAGAGAGTGACATATAAGATTAATCGAGAATGACCCATATTATTGTCGAATTCATTGTTGTTGTGTCTCGCTGAGGTGAATAATGAAACTCCCAGTGACGTTAAATACTGTGGAGGTAAGACACACCTAGAAGTGGGGGTGCGAAGGAAGTGACATGTAAGACTAATCGAAAACGATGCTCACTTACTAAAAATGCGAGCATCGCCGGGTACATGCAAGTAGTTTATATATAAAATAGTTCAGAAAACCATAAGCAATCTAAAGAAATATAATTTGGTGCCTATATTTTTTTCCCATTCGTACTAGCAAAGCGTTTCTTAGAACTAAATTTTATTATTAATATAGCTTATTGACCGACTTCCCAAAACCCGAGAGGTTATGAGTTAGACATGTATTTTTTTATTTTCTTCTTTTGCTAATTTTGATGATTCTTTTTATGTTATATAGAGTATAGCAATGGGGAATGCTAATATGAGGATATATTTTGCTCTGGTGGAGGGGTAGGCTAACTTTGCAGCGTGTGGACCGATTTGGATGATTCTTCTTTTGATGTATACAATATTTTGCCCCACTGGTACCACGTCAAAAATGTGCGGGGTGGGGCAATTTCTTAATGCATAGAGCTATTTGGATGATTCTTTTTTGTATACAATATGATCCCCCATTGCTACTATGAGGAAAAATGTTGACGTAGGATGCGGGTGGGGGAGGGGTAGGCTAACTTTGTAACGCGTGGACTGATTGAGATGATTCTGAATACATAAAGTATCTATTTATATTCTGATAAGAATTGGGGCTTGTAGTTAGAGTTGGAGGAGGGGCGGCGACTAGCTTCATAAGGCATTGACCGATTTTGATTCTTTTGTACAATATACGTTTCCTGATTGGGAAATGATAAAAATGTTGCACCTAGAGTGACTACGATGATCCTCTGACTACAATAATTCTCTCTTGCTGTATAGAGTACGGTGGCGCACTAGGGGCATGGTATGAATTTTATATCTAAAATGAGGGTATGAAAGGGTGACTGTGACGAATTTCATAATATGTATGTTTTTTGATTTCGATAATTCTGCTTCGATTCTTTAGAGTGCACTACCTCTGTAACCTTTGATATTTCTTTATTCATACGAGCGTATATATGAAAACACTTAAAAGTAGAAAATAAAATAGTTAAAAAAAAAGTTGAATCGACTTCATAAAAAGCGCTACAAAACATAAAATAATTTTTAATTTATATCTATTACGACATTTTGAAGTCGGTGCAAATTGAGATTAGCTTTCGGCCAGGTTTATGCCAACAAGACTACAGACGTTTCTTAGGGCTGTGTGAGGCTGATCGACTTTCCGATAGTCACCACCCTAACCTAACCTATACCATGATTGCTCACGGTTGACAACAAGCGGTTGCAGTCAGTTTGTAAGTAGTGTTTGGTCTTCTTTAAGCAAAATCGCAGGAGTTTTTCGTCCAGTCGTCACTGTTGACAAGACCTGGATCGATTATTATACGCTAAAAGCCAAGCAACATTAAAAACAATGGGCTATTTCTGGAAAATCTACTCCCAACAGGTTAAAGACATTTCATGGCTAAAAATTGTTGGAATTCGAAAGGAATTATCTTCATAGACCTTTTAATGAAATGGAGCACGAACGCGGGGCATTTGTGCAGTTAATTATTAGACCGATTCGCCAAAGGAAGTTGAAGGAGACACAAAAAAGTACACCATAAAAAAGTACCACATCAATTCATTCGGGATCGTCGCGGCCAAATTTCATGAATTGCTATACGAACTGCCGCATCGAGCGGACTTACCCGAATCGACTTCTTTCTGTTCTCCAACTTGAAACTGTGGCTTGAAAAAAAAATTAGCTCAAACGAAGGGTCCTCGCCGAGACAGAAAACCTATTTTGAGGACATTTTCATTGCTAATACAGACAACTTATTGATCCACCCTCTTATTTAAAAATTTAATTTAATTTATATATTTATGCAGGAATAATTAATCAGCGACTAAGCAATTGGGAAAGAGCGCATAAGATCCCCTCAGAGAACCAGGCTGGATTCCGCACTGGGTACTCGGCAATTGACAATGTGTATAACCTTATTAGCCAAGTAAAGCTGGCTCATTGTTATAAACCTTATTAGCCTAGTAAAGCTGGCTCATTGTTATAATACAAAAAAAGTTTATGCATTTTTCATTGACTTTAGGTCACGTACGTACGTAGCTCTTTGTTTTATAAGTTGTATAACTGCGATATTTCTTTTAAACTAATTCGTATTTTGCAAGAACTTTATGAAAACACCAAGTATGGGATGACGTGGGACTATCCGAAAGCTTCTCAACGAACTGCGGAGTTAAGCAGGGATGTGTACTTAGCCCATTATTCTTTGCGCTTTATGTCAACGATTTAGAAGATTACTTAGGACCAGGCTTTCTAATAGGTAATATGGAGGCTAATCTTTTGCTATATGCCGATGTATTATCAGATGATCCAGCAAAACTACAGAAAAAAATATTGTCAACCCTGGAGCCTTAGAGTTAATTTAGAAAAATCCAAAATAATGGATCTTTCAAAGAGGTGCTGGTCCAAGAAAAACATCTGAAAATTGGATTTTTAATGGTGAAAGCATTGAAGTGGTCAAGAGATATACGTACCTTGGGGTCACTGTTTCTACAAAGTTATCTATGACTGAACACGTAAAATATCGCTTGTCTCTGGCTAAAGTTAGTCTTAACTCAACGTGGCAAACTTTCATTAGGAAATCTAACATAGCACACTCTCAAAAAGTCAAACTGTTTAACGCGGTCAGCAACTCCATACTCTGTTATGCTTCACAGGTATGGGGCTACAAGCAGTATGATGACGTTGAAAGGTTGCAGAGATTCTTTTTGAAAAAATTAGTCATACTACGTACTCATACTTTAGACAGGTGTGTCGAATCTATACATCGACACGTTAAAATTTAATTATAAATACGTGCTGAGGACGTTATTCCATTACGATCCTGATAGGCTCCCTCATAAGATAAGTTGGACAATTTTGGAAAAAAATATCTTTTGGTTTGAAATACGGCAAGATTTAGCAGAAAAGCACAATGTTGAGTTGAATGCGGAACGAGCCTCGTTTTTCGAACTGAAAGAGAAACTCTCACGAATTGTCGAGCTCGAGGAAATATGGTTAAGGAACAGGGCTTTAAGCAGAGCAACGACTACACTACAGTTAGGCATGACTTATACGCTAAACTTAGCTATTCTGCTGAGCAAAACTACTTAAGAAATGATTTTACGATTAAAAAGATTAGCCTGGTTTTCAGATATAGATGCTGTCTTTTAAATTTAAATCCTAGTAAATGAAGAAGGGACGGTCGTAGTCTTTGTTCTCTCTGCAATCTTATGGAGGATGAGGATTTGTTGCACTTCCTTGGTTTATGTCCTATCCTATCAGATTTCGGATCAAAATCCTTTGGGAAAAAGGAATCATCTGAAACTGAAGTTATTGAGATTTTGAATGGTAAGAACATGTACTTAGACCAGTTTGCTACCTGCCTGGAAATTTAGGGAATTCCTCGTATCTGAATATAATAATTGATTTACTTTTATTTCTCTTCAGCTCAATTCGAAGTCAAAATTGGGTCATCACGTCAGATTTTGAGATATTTGAGGTTACGTACAGGATGAAAAAATATTGTTTGGTCGTTTTTTCTAGTTGCCTCATTTAATACTTTTCTTACCCTTCAAAATAAGCTATTACGACTTTTTCTTGCAAAGTTACGACCATTTTATATTATGTAGTTCATATTTCATAACAACATAATATTCCTATTTATATGAAATATGAACTCCATAATGTAAAATGGTCGTAACTTTGCAAGAAAAAATCATAGATGACCGCTCAATAGCTTATTTTGAAGGGTAAGAGTAGTATTAAATGATTCAACTAGAATAAAACGACAAAACAATTTTTTTATCCTGTACGTAACCTAAAATATCTCCAAATCCTGACGTGATAGCCTCGGATTCGGATTCTACGCAGCAAATTACTTCGGAAATGACCCCCAGCTGCCCAACACCAATCATCACCCCATTTTTTGTTGACATGTGTTATTATTGGGAACTCAACTTCGCTCAGTGATTGCCTCAGTAATACACCCGTCACAGTCCTACTGCGTTCCAGGTCGTAGTATCTACAACAACATCGCCGTAGCAAAGCATCTTTTCGCCTACCATGAAAAAACTGGTTCGCAAATGGCCATGATCTCTTTAGATCAGGAAAAGGCGTCACGAGTATCTGCTGAGCGTTCTCAATGTGTTTGGGCTTCCGTCTAAGTGGATTGAAATCATCAGTCGTCTGCATAGAGATTCAGTGATTCTCATAAAGCATAATGGGCATATATTGTCTCCTATTCCGTTTCGTCGGGGTATCAGGCAGGGATGCCCGTTGACAGGTATGCTTTATGACCTTTCACTGGAGCCGCTGTTGGTAAATCTTCGTCGATCGTTGAGGGAATATTCAGTTCACTTACCATACTCTAATATAAGGCCACTTATATTAGCGTATGCTGACGACCTGTCTATTTTCATCACGAAAGAGGATGCATTTCCAGTTTCTTATGGTGTTTTCAAATAATACGAATATCGGCGATAGGGCTAACCTTAGCAAAATCCAAGGCTTATGGTGTGGGAGGTGGTGACATCAAACAGATTTTCCCCTCGGCATACAATTGCCTGAAATATTTAGGTGTATATGTGGGGCTCGATGGTAAAACATCTAATAGCTCTGAATAAACTCTCTGGAGTTGTGAATTCATGGCGGACTAGACTGCATCCACTATCGCTGAAAGGACGTGCAGTCGTTGTCAATTATGTGATTACCTCGTCCATCGTGCACCTGTTGCTTCGAAGAAGGCTTCGTGTAACTTTTACAGGCGAAGGCCGTTGACGCCTTTTGGGGGGGGGGGGGGGGGGGGAAGACGATGGGAAAACAAACTTCACGTCGGCTGCACGAACTTATCTGCCCGACATTCGGCATTACAAGAACGTCGTTTTTACTGGGGCCAAGGACATGTAACCAGGTGAATTGCTTGACAAGATTTATTCTTACACTTGCTAAGTCAACAATTCGTCTATACTGCATGCGGATCGAGCCTGAGCGACAGCCCACAGTTTCATACACGTACACTAAAGAATCACTTCGTTGCCAGATTGAGGAGATGATTACGTCCAGAGTTCCTCGCAACGAAGGCAGACACATTCAACTGCACCTGGCAACCTTTATCTTCGGTGCCGAACGGAAGCTTCGTCTTTCACTGGGAATAACAGGCCGCTTTGGTATTGATGTAAGTGCTGCGGGAAGGACAAGTTTCACGTTGGAATCGTAGAACTGGGAGGATGATGGGATCAGTTTGCAGACTTCAATGACTCTGCAGATTGGTCCCGCGGGACTCTAATCGGAGCTCCCGGAGGACTAGAAAGGTGACGAACGGCTCTATGGAGAGGGCATTTTCTTGGGAGCAGTTTTTCTCGAAGTAGGAACTTCGCTCGGTGCTGCATCTTATCTCTGGGAACACTCAGACAACCATGTTCTAGTTTGATTTTTCGGTTTCGGTTCATTTTCTTCGGTTGTTTTAGATTTAGCTCTAAGTTTAGTTTCTGAATTTTTTCAAAAATTTTTTAGGGACTTTTCTTAGAGCTGGCACTCACTTGGAGGTATTTTGAAATTTGTTTATATTTTTTTTGCCTTCAAGTTTAAAGTCATTTTATTTCTTTTATGTGTCATTTTGTAGAATTTAATTTAGCTAGCAGCTTTTAGAACTTTAGTTTGTAACGACTAAAGCAATAAAGAGCCATTATACATAAAAGAAAATTATTATTATGATTATATATTTTCTGATTTTGCTTACAATTTATAAGTACTTATTTTGAAATCGAAATCAACAAATATCATTTTCTTTAAACATTAACCTTAACTACTCTTGACAAATTCTTTTTTCTACTTCCATGATGAATTCACAAACAAAATCTATTAAGGCAATGACTCTTTATTTGTTTTAACGCCATTGCATTCTTTCGTACTTTCATTATTTTGACCTTACAGGCCTCAATCACTCCTTTTTGAAAGTTCTGAGAGTTTATACTTAAAAATAGCATGCAATTGTATGACAGCATTTGTTATCTGTATACTTACACCTAAACTCGGAACTTTGAACTTTGCATTTTTTCATATAAAACTGGTTTACGAAGATATAAAAGTAAATCAAACCAAGAGTTCAGTCCTTACGAACTGAATATTAATGTAGGTTCTCTCAAGTTCTTTAATTGTATCTCAAAGTCACTGGAAGGAGAGTTTTTTTTCATAATATACCATTAACATAAATTCGAATATAAATGACGTACCACGTAGCTTCTGCACAGAACCAAATATAAAGAGAAATGTAGAGATTAAAAACCGGCTCAAAGCCACATAAGGCAAGGTAGTCGTAAAAATTATTACACCGTAAACAATTTCCAGTTGAAAATGTTTAAAACAGCAGGAACTAAACTGAGACTAATTAGGTTCCTGAACTGTCTATTCAGAGCTTAGGCATGCAATTACAGAGTAGCCTTCAGCACGAAATAATTGCAATAATTTTCTGCCAAATACGGTGACCTTTCTACCTACTACAGAGAACATTACGACGAAATTAAACTGGCGACGCGTCAACATATGGGAATGCTAATGGCAAGATAGATAGATATCTTAAACTCATCGAAAAACACCTGAAAACTGGTTCTAAGGCGTGCGGCTTATTGAGTTACTTACCGCACAAGCAATTAACAATTTCATAACTTGTTGCACTGAATCATTCCATAGTGCCCCGAATTATAGGTATATTTTTACTGCCTGGGTGATCCAGTAATGATTTATGGGTCTCTGAAACTATATACATATATGGAAAATTTGCTAATAAAACTAGTGACCTTGCCGGTTATTTCGATAAGAAATCGATTTTGAGATAACCTCACATTTTGCGCCGGCTCCATTTTTAAATACTACACATGCAATATAAAACAATAAATTGTTGTGATGGCAGTGATAGCAATTTTCGTTATCATGTCACAACAGCCCACAATTCAGGCTGTAAATAAAGTTAAAGGTTACAATTATTAAGAATAGAAATATTCTACAAGGATCGGTGTTTTTTGTATAGTTTGAATAATTCATATTTCGCAGTTCTTTTAATATTGTCATGGCTGCATCACATCATTATGTAACATTGTGCATCAAATTTAACCTTAATGGATTATGGTCAAGCTTAAATTATAACAAACACATTTGGCTTAAAATACCACACTTTTAATGGTTATACAACTTTAAAACTTAAGTGATGAAAGGTTAAGATAACATTTCTTGAGCACTAGCCCTTAACATAATCTTAAATAACAGCTAGCGCTAAAAAATAAAAATTCAATATTACGTACTTTGAGTTTAATTATTACATAAAAACCGAACGATGTCAATCACAACAAAAGTTTTTTGCAA
This sequence comes from Leptarthrus brevirostris, assembly GCA_964036015.1. Classification (NCBI taxonomy): domain Eukaryota; kingdom Metazoa; phylum Arthropoda; class Insecta; order Diptera; family Asilidae; genus Leptarthrus; species Leptarthrus brevirostris. Next base: position 112,983,088 of record OZ038372.1, on the reverse strand, counting down.
AAGTGCTCGTGCAGTTCGTAAGAACAAAGTCTGGATCAGAATTGAAATTTTTATAAATAATTCACTGAAGCTACTAGCCCTTAATGGGCGGCTTTTAACATTCACAGAACTGAATTTTATTAACACAAAAATTTAAGTAAAAATAAATATTTCGGTTGACGACGAACAAACAATTCTTTGTTCTTTCTAACAGCTCTAGCGCGCCCGACGAGTGCCTGCAAGTATCTGTAAGAACATTCGTAGCCAGTGTAATTTCAGCGAACTGCAAGGGAAAATAACCTCAAAATATTCAAACAGAATTCAATTGGATTGAGACTTCTCAGACTGGGAGCATCACGTAGAACGACAATCGACTACGAGATTCAATCGTTTATTTACAACTGCTGAGAAAAAGCTCTCTCCTATATACTTCTTCTGCGCTTGGGCACTTACTATGTCAAGCAGAAAAACGTGCTAGCTGTGCTGGCAGCAGACAAGTCTGCTTTACCGGCTAAATCCAACAAGTTTAACTGCAGCGCTAGCACTGGGAAGACATTCAATTCAAGGAACAATATTGTTTTACCGAAAGTGTTATATGTAATTTACCGGCAGCAGGCAAGATGATCATAGACAGAGAGTGCTTCATGTGAAAAGAGAGTCTTAAAATAATCATCACTTCTCCGATTAACCCACGAGCCTTACAAATTTTCATTGTCGCCTTCAATTCGAAATAATATAGAGATTAATCAAAAGTTCGGTTGGAGGACTTCACCTAAAAATTTACAGGCAATTGACTACATAAGTTATCATATGATTATATCAATAAAAACACGTGTTTTCTTTTCATCATATAAGAGAGTTATGGGAGATTTGGAAATGTGGGAATGACGTAACGTCAATTTTCATGAAAGTTGGAAACTTAGGCTATCAGCTGTAGGTGAATTTTGATTTAATAACTAATTTAATATAATAAATTATCTGCTAATAACTTTTTGATTCTCCTACAAAATAGCCTGTTAACATACATTGTTTCTTTGACTTTATTTTTATAGCGAATTTTATTTATATGTAATTTAGTGCCTGATAATAACACTGTGCAAGAGCGAAATTTCAACGAAAAGTGGACTAGGCGAAAGAAAGTTCTAGGCGAAAATGCCCTTAAAGGACTGTTTGTTCTTTAAATTTATAGGGATGCCAGATCAATTTCAATTCATGTTTTGCTTTGTCACGCAGAAAAATTTATTTGCTGAGCAATCACCAATGGAATCTCTGGAAATGTGGAAAGTGAGGGGCCGTTCAAGTATTACGTAACGCAGTTTTTGAAGATTTCTGACCCTTACCCCCCTGTAACGGATCATAACGTTTTCCGTTTACTCCCCCCCCCCCCCCATTCAGCCATAATGTGTGAGCGTGAAATTCGTAAGTTCATGGGCTGTACTTTAGGTGATTTGCTTGACCGCAACGATCGAACTCTTGACGCGACTGTTTTCGTATGTTAAAAAATTGTGTAGTATAGATATACCATAAAAACTGAGTCGTGAGTCACGAGATAAAAGTTAGGACTTTTAATTTTAACAAAAACTTAATGTTACGTAACGCGTTGCTTGACCCCTCCCCCTACTTGAACGGCCCCTGATGGCAAGGCTCGAACATGGGTACAGTGGAAAGAAACTGGATGCTCTATTGGGAGACATATGTTGGAATTTACAAGGAGGAACAGATGACCGTGATTGGAAAAGTATAGATTTTGAATTAAAATTTGCAAAATCTAGAAATTTTTTTGGTACTTTTGTTTAAAAAAACTTAAGAAAAATCAGGGAGTCGAAATGGGACCACAACCGAAATTATAAATGGGTTACGGTCAACCGAAACCAAATTGGGTTTATTAAACCGTAATTGCAACAACCTTAACCGTAATTAATTTTCTTCAATTCGGTTTCGGTTAGAACCGAAATGTAAAATTTCTTTCGGTTTCGGTTAAAACCGAAATGTGAAATATAGTTTTCGGTTGCGGTTAAAAACCACGTTGATATAAAATTTTCGGTTTCAGTTACAACTGAAATGTTAGGGTTAGAGTTAAATTGCTGTCGTTGGGATTTCTATATAATATAATGAAGTCATCCGACTCCCCTCTACTCCCTACCACCCTCCCTTCATCTAGACATTTACTCCCCTTCACGCCCCCTTCATCCCCACCCCTAATCCAGCCTTCCCCTCCTCACCCCTTCCCCTACCCACTCCATCCCTTCGTTGACAGGTTTCGGTCCCGTTTCGACTCCCTCAGAAAAATGGTCACTTTTTGCGAAAAATGGATGAAAAAAGGTGTTGTAATGGACCAAATCGAACATTTTTTTCTTAAAACAGTGACTGTTTAATGTGATTTCATCGAAACGATGGATATTTGATCGGATTCCATCGATATATGTAAATTCACTAAATGGTCAAAATTTAAAGAACAAACAGTCTTTTTGCGGCTTTTTCGCTTAGAACTTTAAATGGCGAATATTACGAAAACAGGCGCTAACTTTGAAAAATGACTAGCACCATTAAATTCAGCGTACTTGAATTAGATTTACCAGGTAGGTCCACTTTCTGTTGAAAAAAAGCTCTCCGATTCACGCACAGTGTAATTATTACTTCAACATTATATGCTTATCCTTTTAAACGATTTAATAATGCGTTCATTCTGATTCTTAAGTTAGTAGTATACGTCTACTGGCTACCCCCAATTTCACCCGTTTGTGAGTTACACGGTAATTTTTAAAAGGAATTGTCTATTCACACCAGACCGGAGAATCCAAGAGGTCTCGGTAGAGTGGAAGCGGGTATTAATTTTGCAGTGCGTTTATGGAAATTCGGAGTGAATTTGTAGAAATTCCCGAGTGGATGAAAGCGGTACGGACTCCAGAGGGCCCAGTAAAATGGAGTAAAGGATCAGTCACAAATGTTCCCAGCAAAACATATGTAACGTGTAACTAAATGCCTACTTCGTGTACAATACACTGTCCTCCAGAGATGGGCAATACTGCATCGATACATCGTAGTATCGATAATTCTCCTCTAATATACCGATATTTTGTATCGACGCCCGATAAATCCTTTAATTGATATTTTTGCATCGATACTCAGATATTTAGTATCGATATTCTAAAATACTGACTTACTGAATGTATTTCTTTAACATAAAGTCACACATGCTGCTCTCACGGACGTTCTAAAAATAATGAAGAAAAAGGTACTCAAAGTACCCGACTATGCGAGAAGTTCACTTAGAACTCCAAGATCAAAGGCACAAATAAGAAGCCGGGGAAATAAATTCATATATGAATCAAAGCCAATATAATAACGATCTTACAATACCTTATGTGTAATAGAATTAAGCTTATTAAAAATATTGACGGATTGCCGTTGTCGATATCTTTGTCGCTTTGTTTATGATTCATTTTAGGGTAAATTTATTGTCAAAAATATATAACACCTTTCACAATAGGTGCTTATTGCGGATATGGGAAACCGCCAAGTGTTGATGAATTTTTAAAGGATTTTGTCGATGAGAAAACGGAATTGGGGTCGGGGGGACCCCACTTATCTCAGAAGGAAAAATAATATATGTAAATATAAAGGTATTTTACTGCGACGCTCCAGCGAAAGTGTTTGTATGTGGTACAGTTGGACATCAAAGTTTAAACAGATGAACCAAATCTGTTCAACTTGGAAAAATAATTAATTGCAATTGTAGAATAGTTTACTCTGCTAATATTGGTGAACCGTGCACCGACGATGGTTTTTGAAAAGCCAGAGGATATTTTATTTTATTTAGCTCAGTACCGTGAGAAACCGACATATCTGGAGCAGAAGGGATTTAATAACATGATATCTAAATTTGTCGTAGAGCAAATGCATTTAATCGAGGAGTGACAAAAAAGATGCTCCTATTATTATATAACAATAAGACTACTTTATTGTTTTGGTAAAGAAAAGAACATCTTCAGTCTCTAGCACCTTTTATACTTTCAGAGTTTGCTCGAAAACCTAGGACTCTTAAAGATATCATATTATGGAAAGCAACTGAACTACCGGCAATTTTTATTAAATACCGGATGTGTTGTATTGCAAGATATTTTGATCAATGACTATTATTGTCACTTTCTACTTCTTCAGTGTGCAATAAGAGTGCTTTCTTACATAAGTAATGCAGATTGCGCAGAGAAAATGATATCATATTTTGTCTTAACAGTTCCTAATCTTTATGGATCACATAAACTAAGTTATAATGTTCACAACTTATTGGTGGTACTTTTTGGTACATTTTTCTCTTCGACAAGATTCGGCGGTATTTTTGTGAGAGTAGGATGAGAACAGAATTTTGACAGGTGTAAGTGATTCTCTGAAATAAGTTTGACAGGAGTAAATGACTGCACACTACCTGTACTCTTCATTTGCATGTATATTCTTACGACCTTAAAAGCTGGATATATTTCGTTTAACTGTGGTTACTTTTTCAAATTAGCTGGGTAATTTAGGGAGCCGGTTATCTAGTAATAAGTAATCTTTGGTTCAGGGTTCGTGAAAACCGTTAATTTTTATTTTGTTTTACTGAAGTAATCTAATGACGTAAAATTGGTGCCGAATAAAAAGTTGCAAAATACCCCAGGTAATACAAAATTCCCTACCATCTTGATGCAGTACCATTCTAACTTTTACCATTTTTAAAATTTTGTTACCACAATTCTCAGAAAACTTGCCAGCACATAGACCTTATCACTTTTTTGTTTACAAAACTAAAATCCAAAAATTTCTTTCAAATTATATGAGGTAGACTGTAGAGTATTGATGTTGTTCATGGACAACAAATTTGACTAATTTAAAGTATTATATAATTTTATAAAGTCAATGGCAACTTCGACTCAAAGCAAATATTTCTACTGAAAAATGGCTATTTAATTATTGTAAACAGAAATGTTTATTTAAAACTAAATATTATCAAATAGCTTTTGCCCGCCGCTTCATTCGCGTGTATGTCGGACAAAGTAAGTTGTCATATGTGACCTTCAATAAAGGAACAGGTATTATGTCCGAAAAAAGCTGTTTTGTTTTTGATTGATTCTTAAAAACGATGCACCCGATCGATTGAGACCAGCCTCAAAATCTCAAATTAAGCTGAGTATCGCGACTCAAAGTTGATATCACTGTATCAGATTTGAAAAATCGTTTTCGGACGTAAGACCTGTTTTCAATTTCAGGTTACATATTTACAAAGATTCATCAATTCATCAAGATTTCATCAATAGAAGAAAGAAGTTTAAAAACAAAATAAGAAAGAAGAAACAGTATATCAAGATAACAAGTCGACAAAGTAACAATAAAAATTAAAAAGAAAGTTAGTAAATAAAGATATCTAAGAATATTCGCCTTTACAAAACTTTTAGATAAATGTGAATAAATTTTATCGAAATATACATTAAAACAACTAGATATTGATGTGATAGGTTCTTGTAAGCCGTAATTAGTGCGGTGTTTAGTTTTTCTTAGGAGCGAGATGGAACTAAGATATTAAGGCAGGACAACGGGACAAACAGTTTAGTGGTTTTAGATTTGTTCCGTTGAGTTTCGAGAGAATCAAGTTTCAAAAGATTGAGTTTACTCGTATAGGCGGGCAATAGCAATAGATTGTTCCCAGGAAGTCTACGAAGGGCAAATCGCACAAACCGACGCAGGTCTGCCTCAAGAACGTGAACATTGTAAAATGGAGTCCAAACGCAGCAAGCATACTCAGCATAAAGGAGTCGTGTAATATAAGGGTCATCAAACTCTTTAGCCCACCTTTCAACGAAACCCAGCGTTGAATTTGCCTTGGTAACAATTGCGTGAATATGGAAATCGAAGGTAAAACGACTATTCAACCAGACTTGGGAGGTCAATGGTTTTGTTAAGTCTCGTCAATGTACAACCATGTATAGTGTAGCTGAGTGGAGGAAACAACACGGAAAATATTGGAATCGTCTGCATAACAAAGAATATGCGAATTAGACAAGAAGAAGGATACATAATTGATATAAATAATAAATAAGAGTTGACCAAGGTGGCTGCCTTGAGGTACACCAGAGGAATATATATTATTGCAAAGAGAACTACGAAATGATACTCTCTGAGTGTGACTCGCGAAATACGAGCAAACCCAGTCAACGAACAAAGACAGTCGGACAACTTATAAATCAAAACTGCATGAATAATTCTGTCAAAATCTTTACTTAAATCAGTAAATATGGAGTCTACCTGCTTACCGACTTACCGAGATATAGAAGCTAGAAAATTCTAAAAAGTTAGTCGTCATTGACCTCCCTTTCATAAAAACATGCTGAAAACTACCTAAAAAAGGTTTGCAAAGAAAATAAAGTACATGTTATACTCTCGGCTCAAAAATTATTGCTAAGATTTAGCAATAAGTTAGCCACCAGTCGATAATTGGCTACATCTTATATATTGCCCTTCTTATGAAGATATATAATAAGAGACGATTTCCAAGCTTTAGGGAAAACACCGCAAAAAATGGGTAAGTTAAATAACTAACACAGAACAGAGACTAAAGAATAAGAACAATTTTGTAGCAGAGAAACAGGAATCCCATCTGGCCCACAGGAAAAACTATCAGCCAAGCTTTTAATGTGTTGTATGATTGCATCATCATCATATAAAAGGTCTTTCATTACCAAGAAAGTCGGTGGAAATGACGTCAGATGAGTAAAATCCTTAAAACTAATATTACAATTATAATCACAAAAAGCAGTCGTAAAAAACACACCAAAAAGATTTGCAATAGGCAAGGATCAGTACTATCGTTATTAGGAGATAACGAAGTCCGTCCGTTCTACGTTTAGAATTCACAAATCTTTCATTCTCTCAACATAGATATTGTAAGAGGATTGAAGAACTAAGGTATACTGGTCACGTAAATTAGAATAAATATTAAAATCGATTTCGTTCCTTAACAAACAGAAGGGACTCCAATCTTTAATTTTTAAATTTTTAGATGATTCAGTGAGTGATCCACCCAAAGGAGACCAGAAATACTACTAGCAAATAAATTATCATAAAAAGCATTCACTCCCACATCAATGTCTCTAGGGTGAAAAATATTAGACGAGTTACAATTCAATAACAAGTCATTAGGAATAGAATAGTCAGCCTTTCTAAAATTTAAACAATAGTTACTGTGGTTCTGAGATGCTGCAGTCACATGATCAAAGAACAGCGCAATCTACAGAGCAGGATGATGAGACGTCTCAGAGAGCAAAGGGGCAGAACACCGCCTGACCATGGTACCGACCACAGGGTAGTAAACACTAAGTCCAAAAATCTGCCGCAAGACTGTAAATGAAACATGAAGAATGCAGATTTTATCAAATTTATTTATTTCATATGATTAGTAGCATTTATTATACCTATTTAAGGGATCATTCTAGTTTTATAACTTTAAAAAAATCTATTTTTTTTACATTTTTCGAAAGTATATATATCTAAAAGTAAGTATTGTGTTAAAACTTTAGAGTAATCGGAGCAGTCTAACTATATTATTTTGCGATCTTTACGTTGCTGCTTCTACTACCTGAGTGCACTTAAAAAACTTTAAACGCGTTTTTCTTAAAACTATGTTTTTCCGGTCGGCGACCGTGATTTCTCCAGAACCACTGAACCGATCTTCATGAAATTATAACCACATATTCCACACAGTAATAGCTTCGAATTCTCTAACCAAATCACAATTTTTATTTTCCTTTTTTTTGGACCAAAAACCGTGAAAAAAGTTCATTTTTTTGTTTTTTTTCTTTAAATGTCCGCCATTTTGTTATTTATCAATAAATATCAATTTCCATAGAATACGCTAGAGCCACTGATATACTGAACCGAAATATTTTTGTTTTTTGTGTTTTAGATGAGCCGTTATCAAGTTATCAAGGAAGCCAGCGACATACCAACTTTTTCAGGAGTTCCGTTCACCCGTTGTTTATGTATATAAAATGTGTAAAATACTTTAAATACAGATATATTTAATGTTTTTCAAAAGTGTATTTATTGAGCTAAAAAACCTTATATCAATGCCTCTAATAGTTTTTTCATAAAAAATTCATGAAAATAGCCTTTTTTTTAGCGTCTAAACCAGAATGATCCAGAATGAATTTTTGCATAACAACGTCCAATTAGCAACTGGAATCTGAACTTCCTACCCAAAAGGATGTTAATGCTTAGTGAAGCAAGCCTAATCATTAGCAGGTTGGCCACAAGGCAGCATATTCAGTCCCAAACTGTTCAATCTCTACACCTTCGAGTTCTACAAAGTACCAGCGAAAACATCACGCTTCTCCAATTTACGGATGACTTTCTCATCGTCGCGTCAGGACCATCTTAACTTAATTGAACCCAAAGATGTCCATGCACATATACAAGCATGGTAGCAGTCATTTGCGATCCCAAATAGACTATGCAGAAAAAGCATTCCGAACACAACTCAATACTGCCTTCAGAAGCACATTAGGATTTGAACCCACAACACCCCCCTCAAGCCATCTATGTAATCGCAGAATTTAATCTGATCGCAAATTTAAACTACAACGGATCCTTGCAATTTTCAAAAAAGAAGTTGACAAACAGACTCTGGAAAAATTATACCAAAATATCTCTAACTATACGTTCATTTACAGAAACTATGCTGATATCTTTGAGAAGTGCTCCACAACGACTAAGAATATCCCTCTAAATATCAAAACGGAACTTTTATACAAACACAACCTTAGACTTACTAACCCAAATTTATAAATAAAATTGTTTGGATGCCAGGACACATATGACTCCCACTAAATGAGGAAGCAGACAGATATGCCAAAGCAGCCCTTCAGCTGCTGAGCTATTACAGACCCCATGCTATCCATCTGGATAGAAATGATTGGAAGAGGAATTCACGGCCCCATATTTTAAAAAATTTATAGACGACACCGAATAATACAATTTTGAATACCAATATCAGTTCCCACTTACTATATAGCGATGTGTCAAGTATGGACGAGCCAGGAAAGCTGTGGTCTAACTAACTACTGATGTCGGGATAAAACACTGCTTTGAAACCAGTAATAGAAAAACAAGAAGAATTATTAATTCTCTACAGAATTATGTACTATTTATATTATTTTCTTTTTTTACTAAATTACTTTCTGACTCAGTTTTGTTCCACTCCACTCATTTGGACGCAAGAATGAGACCAGCAATACCTGTCGAAGAACGTCTTGGAGTAACTCTGCGTTTTTTGGCATCAGGTAATTAAAAATAAAGAAGCAACTAGTAATCAAAATCATGCAAGGGGGGTTATTGTAAATTCTAATTAAACAGGATAAAATTTTACTTAATGCTTAAGCATTATAAAGATATTGTATTCATTCAAAAATAACCATTTCAAGTATAGTTTTTTCCAATTTAAAAAAATTGCTCATTTTCGACGGTGGGCCGTCTCACTGCTATGTTCATCTGTAACCAAAAACTGAAACAGATTATATTTTGCTATGAAATATTGAAGAAAATGAATTAAAAAAATTGTTGTGAAAAAACTTTTTTAACGATTTTCTTTCAACTTTCAAATAGGGTTTTCTGCTTCATTTGTTAGCACATTATCCGTGTTAAATAACAACTTTTTTGAATGAATTTTAAATTCACTTTTAGCGTTTGCCTCAAGAACCCAATACATACTTTATTCGGATTTAGTAGTCTTAATAGTTTTTTCGATATACTTCCCACCGTTTTTAAACTGTGGACGTTCGGAAAAACGCGTTTGAAGTTCTTGCAAGTGAAAATTAGCATAGCATAGTCTTTACTTCTCACAAGGGCCGGGTACTTCAATAAAGGTCTAGAAGGACTTCGAATTTAGGCATAAAAGTTTATGTGACATTTCTGAATAGTTTTTAAGCCAAACTAATTTTAAAAAGGAATTAGGAACAATAAAACTTATAGCCAAGAATAATGGGTATAATGATAGGACCATCTATAAATTATTGTCATAGAAACAGTACAAAAAAACTATCAAGACAATTTATCCTTCAGCAGATATCAAATCCAACTCAGAGCACGATGTAAGGAAGTGGAGAAAGATCCCATACCTTGGAGATATATCCAAAAATTTAAGTAAATTATTTAAGGAAAAAAATATAAAACCAGCTTTTTTCAATAACAAGACTTTAAAAAATATGTTAGTCAATAATAAACTGAAGCCCGATATCAATAAAATAGACAAATGTGGCGTGTATAGGTTAAATTGTGCGGATTGTGATGCAGTCTACATTGGACAAACCAAAAGATCTATACGCCAAAGATATAAGGAACACATTAATAATTCAAAGTCTTCTGACCCAAACTCTGGTTTCTCTAAACATTTGAACATGACGGGACACAAACCTGACCCAGAAAACATTGAACTTTTGCATTATTTATCGGACAAGAAATTATTAAATAGATACGAAAAGTTTGAAATCAAAAAAGCAAGAGACGATGGCTATTTTTTTGGTAAATGACCAGTTAGATTTTAAAAATAACAGTCCTCTTTTAAATTCAAATATTATTAAATTTGATAGTATTAATAGATTGTAGTCGATTAGTGGACTGTAAAAATAAACTCAGTTTCTCAGTACGATTGAAGCCCTGATGATGTCTTAGGAAGACGAAACGCGTTGGCGGTTATATTTGAATAAATTATACGTTGTGGAAAAAACAAGAAGTGTTTCTTTTAAAAATTTTCCGGTAGATATTTCCATGCATCACTTTTTTTCATTCTATTTTCAAAATGTATGTCCTTTGTGTCCCACAGTTCTGGCTTAATTTCATAGGCATTTATAAAGTCTTTAATCTCACACTTTGACCATTTTTTTCAGGTACACTAAGGTAAAGTAGAAATTCACCCAACTACTGAGGCTGCTATTCGAGATTTGTTGAGACACGTTCACGTACCTTAAAGCAAAAAGACAAAATAGGTAATTGAGGCACTGATTATTGCCTAAGAGTGTAAAACTCAGTGATCCCCTATCTTCAACTCCATATAGTACTATGTTTTTGTTTTATTTTGGTCCTGTTTAGTAATTGCAATGACGTAGAGGAACTTCCAGTATTTTGTTACACGTGTTTCTATTTGGACAATTATGTCGAAAGTATAAGTGCAATTCGAAGTAAAGTCAGGAGTCCTTGATACTAAAGTATTAGCTTCATTTAAATGTAGCATAGAAGAAATGTTGGTAAAGATTTCAAAAGATATGGTAAAAATTATGGTATAACCCAAAAATGGCATGTTGAAAAAATGGCGGGTTATGTGGTATGCCTGTATTTTAATGTGGTACACTATGTCGACGAGCTTTGTTTAGAACAGGGAGGAAAACAGGGCGATAGTCCCTTACTTGTACTTGCAATGTGTATAAATGAAGATAAGGCTTCGGTGCTTTGCGTAGTGCCTTCTGCAGCTGCTTCCATTTCTGGTTCTTCCAAAACACTATCCATTTCGCCTGCTATGAAATCAGCGTGCAAAGAAATATGTTCGTCAAAGGGATAAATACCTGTTGTCTTAAAACCACTGATGGCAATCTGGCCGGTCTGGACTCTTAGATATGCTTTAGTGAATATCCCAATAAGGTCATATACAGGTTGCATTTTATGCGTCGATTGCAGTAGAAGAGAAATTATAACCACACCCCTTTCACGTACTAGATCTAACAATTCGATATTTCGGGATTGGCTATAACGCCCATCCAATATTAGTAAAACTGGTTCATCCTTTGATAGTTTTGTATAACTTAAAAAAAGTCTGAACCATTTTGTAAAAATTGGTATTTGCACTCATCCAGACATATGACTCTGAACCCGGTGGTGTGTCCTTCACATCTGATCTGATCACATCAAATGATGTATTATCAAAAGCACCTTATATGTCCACGAAGGCTGCAATCGCAGTCCCCATACTATTACCCACTTCCTCCAGTTTTATTACTAAATCATGGAGTGCCGTTGTAGTGGATTTTCCGGTTTTGGTAGGCGTGCTACCGGGCGTGAAGTGGTAAGTTCAGAAGGTACCTCTCCCTCATTGCCCGATCAGGACTCTTTCCATCGTTTTTAACAGGAACGATGTTAAGCTATTAGGTCTGTATGGAATAAAGTCTATTTTTTACAGTTCTCCAGATAGATGGTATGTATCCAATTGCAAGTTTTTTTCGTGGCAGACACCTTGACGTGTGGGGGGGGGGGGCTTAAGTTGCGACACTCAATTGGGCTATGCTGACGGGGTAGGTTTGGATCAAATGAACCTATCCTGGCAGGGTCTTCCATGTCAGAAAGACCATTGATGAGCAGCGTACCAAGAGCTGCCGCTCCCCAGCTTCAGTTCTACCCCTCTTGATCCCGTATATCCAATCCCTTTCCCCCTGGGCCGGATTAAGGTGTTAAACGACCCGTGCCGAGAATCAGCCTGGATGAGGTACCAGGTGAAAAAAGCTCAGTCGTGAACGGAGTATCCGGATACCTGGCGACCTCCGGATTAGCCAGTCTTACCTGTATATAGTGGATCTCTCTTCTCCGCTACTCGTGGGACTAATTATGTATCCTAAATCTTCCAAAATTTCTAAAGATTCCGCATCTCTTAAAAAACCGGATGGAAACCCAGCAAGTAGCTTGGTTCCGCAGACAGCTTCTGGAGAGGCATCCGCGAGGACTTTGGTCATGGAGCCTGATCCGAGTGGTGCTGGTGGCAGCTTGATACACGGCCGTCTCCCTGGAATCAAAAAAGGAATCAAAGAAAAGGACAGCCATGTTGCCTCGAGCAAGCGGCAGGTCGTACCCTCCAAAGCTTCTGAGGTGGCGTCCACAAAGACTTGCTACCTCGAGCAAGCGGCAGGTGGCTCCCTCTCAAGCCAATTACAAGGCTAGAGTCTACTCGCAACTCCGGCATCTCACTAGCAGGGATAAGGAGTGGGCTCAAAATATCACCTTGCATGCCAATTGGAGCTGGGAATCCATCGCTTGTGTCCAAGAGGCATAGGTCAATGGAGGAACAGCCCCAATCGGCGGCTAAGAAAGCCAAGTTGCGAGGCCCTTTGCCTGCACGAGCTTTAGAGAAGGACATTATGGCTGAGACGGAGCTTTTGTGCAGGCTCTTAAATGCCTCTCTGGATGAAAAAAAGCTGTTATCTTCTGAACCAGAGAAGCTCAATAACACAGTGGTGGAGGTTAGGAGTGACTGCAATTCTGATGCTGCGGCTGCTACAAATTAATCTCCACCACTAAACAAAAAAACATCTCTCCCCCATCAGGTTACACGACAAGAGGAACGTGGGTAAGCCTAGATCATATATAATTGCGAAGAAGACGTTAAATGTTTTTCCTCTCTCCAACCATAGTGACGAGGACACGGTAGCTGCCAACCTAGCGATTGGATCAATGTGCTACTGGGTGACCTCTTCCTATTTGGCACACGACTTTTTTCTTTTTAAATACTAACTTGCTCTTATGTAATGTGGGGACAGAACCCACTTTTATCACAAGGAACAGGCAGGAGGTTTCAGACCTGTCTCTGGCCTCGGATAATGTCAGATCCCTTATTAAGAATTGGAGGGTCTCTAGTGAACAGTCCCTGTATATTCTGCACAGCACCGGCACAAGAACATGTTCAAGATCTTTTTTATTAAATCTTACAAGAAAATAACCTGGTTATTACTACCAGTAAGTGTTTATTTGGCAAGAAAGAAGTTCATTATCTAGATTATCTTATTAACAAGAATGGCAAAAGCAGTTCTGAACTTTGCAACTCCAGAAACAATCTCTGATCTTAGACGCTTCCTTGGCATGATTATTGTCGCTGCATTCCGAAAGTTTCTACTACGCAAGCACCTCTCAACGAGCTCTTAAAAACTGCCAAAAAGCGTAATAAAACCAAAATTAATTGGACGCCTGAACTTAAAGCTGCAAGCTGCTCTGGAACAAGTCCAGTATGTCATCAGCTGTTGTCACTGCATTTTTATCACCATCAGGATTCATAACCTTATCTACAAATGCTTCTGACCATGCCATTGGCGCTTCTTTATAAAAATTTATATCTGATCTTCGCGAAAATAAATTTAACACCTAAACACATAAATTAAAAAGAAAAAGAAGGATAAAATCTTCAAAAAAAAAAAGGAAAAAATAATTGAAAATTATATTTTGTACAACGTTCAAAAAATATTATCAGAAAGTTTCCTTTCGATAGACTCTTGGTGGTAGTTATTTAAAGTTGGAAAAAGTAAAAGCACTTGTTTTACTTCCACATAATAGGAGTAAAAAAATTTTTGGGATGGTTATCGCTCAAAAAAAATTGTGCCTACATCTATCAAATTTTGTGAGCGTTCATATAATTCGGAGCGTAAGTAATTCTTATACAACTTACACAATCAAAATACGACTAAAGGTCTTTTCAAAAACGCAACTTGTTTTATGTGCATCAACCTGCAAAAATCTTCGTCTATCAGAAAACTTACCGCAAAAAGGTTCGTCTACCCTGAACAAATTATAATTTCGAAGATAATTGTTTTTTAAAAAAAAATACAATAAATAATTGTATTCAAATAATCTGAAATTGTAGTTGTGAGTTTATTTTTTGGCTAGACGGCAGTTTGTTGTAACTTCTTGAGTTAAAAGGACACGCGAAAAAGCAATTCCATCTCATCTGAGAAAGTTAGTAACTGAAGATTATAAAAATAAGAAATCTTCTTATCAAATTGCAAAAAAATTTAAACTTTCAAGATCTACAGTACCGGGTATAATTATTTTATTCGAGACATCTGGAAGTATCGAGGAAAAAACCGATACCAGAACGACCAAGACTGACTACTTCAAGCGAAAATCAAACTTCAAAGAAAACAATTAAACAAAATCGTGCTGCAACAGAGACTGGAATTTGTACAGAGAGCATAGGGAAAAATTTTTCTGCGGATGCCTGGAGAAGGATGAGAGAAATGGGTTATAAATCTTATAAGGTAAATTTTCTGATGTTCTGTTATGGAATCCCGCAATGATCTCTAAATTTTAAGGCAAAGGAGAAACCATTTTCGACCAGTATCCAAAAAAAGAAACGCCTCGCTTTTGCTAAAGCCCACGAAAATTGGACACTGAATCAGTGGCGATCAGTTATATGGAGTGATGAGTCACGCTTTGAGTCGGACATGTAATCCTATAAAAAAACGCGTCATTCGAAAAAAACTTAAGCATTCCACAGTGACTGCCTAAGTCGAAAAGTAAAATTTCCAAGCTCTGTAATGATTTGGGGAATTATGTCAGCTCGAGGAGTTGGTCATCTGTGCTTCACTAATACTACAATAAATAGAACAACGTACCAGACTTTTTTTGCAAAATTAATTTCTTCCATCAATACCTGCTTTGGAAAGACCAGGAGGCGAATATATTTTCCAGCAGGACGGGGCCAGTTGTCATACGGCCAAATTAACAACGCAATTGTTTCAAGCAAATGAAGTTCCACTAATGCAATGAACATATGGAAGCGCTTATCACGGTAATCTTTCTGAGCTAGCTTTTTACAAACACAGCACCCGATGGAGTTCCACTAATGCAATGGTTTGATGGCCATTGCATTAGTGGAACTTCATGTTCTTGAAACCAAAGCCCAGATCTTTCTCCCATTGGGATTCAATAACACCAGCTGAGTGTGAAGAATTAGTAATCACTATGCCTAGACGTATGAAGGATGTTATCCGACGAAATGGTGACGCTACTAAATGGTGGAGAAAAGTTTACGCAATTCCTGTAAGTTAATTTAATGTTTAGCAGGCTTAATTCTCTATGAATAGAATTCGGATTTCTTGTCTTTTTTAGTAAATTATGTTAAAACATTTGATGGATTTTTATATAAATAATAATTAATAAGTTATTTAATTGTTGTTTTTCATATTTTGCAACTTAAATTTATTTGCAAATTAATTTCATTACATTTAGTAATATTTTATTTTAAAAAATTTGAACTTTCCTCTTCTGTGCGCATCTGCCTTGAAATAACGCACAACAAAATGCACTATGGTAAGCATAAAATAGTTTTAAAAAAAAAAATGTAACCGACTTCACAAAAAGCGCTAAAAAGCATAAAATAATTTTTAATTTTATATCTATTACGACATTTTGAAGTCGGTGCAAATCAAAGAAACCAAACAACTACAACAAAAATATTTAATCGTTATTTCTTATGTTCCCGTAAGCTGTAACGTTCAGGTAGTATTATGTATTATTTTCAATTGTGGTTCTGTAGTTGTTTTATTTGTTTAATTTGCACCGACTTCAAAATGTCGTAATAGATATAAAATTAAAAATTATTTTATGCTTTTTAGCGCTTTTTGTGAAGTCGGTTCAATTTTTTTTTTAAAACTACATATTTTATTTTTCACTTTTTAGTTTCTTCTACTCTATACAACGAAGAAAGAACCATAGAAATCGACGCGTTAAAAGTTAGTTTCAACCCCCTACCTCCCCCCATTCCACTAAACTTTTTTTCTCATGGTATCAATCAAGGAACATACTCTACCGAACAGAAAAGGAATTATCGAAATCGGTTCACGCGTTACGAAGTCACTACCCCTCCCCCTCCCCCACCACCACAATAGGACCAAATTATTCTCCTTTTAGCAATGGGGGATCACACTCTATACAACAGCAAAAGAAGCATCCAAATCGATCCACGCGTTACAAAGTTATGTTCCACCCCCTTCTCCCACCCCCACCCCAGCAACATTTGTTTTCTCGTAGTATCAACCAAGGATCATATTCTACCCAATAGAAAAAGAATTATCCAAATCGGTCCACGCGTTACGAAGTTAGACTACCCCTCTCCCCCACCCACACCTTTCACCCTAGGACCAAATTATTCTCCTATTAGCAATGGGGGATCATACTCTATACAACAGAAAAAGAACCATCGACATCGGACTACGCGTTACAAAGTTAGGTTCCACCTCCACCCCCATCCCTCCAAAATTTTTTACACCTGGTATCAACTACGGAACATACTCTACCCAACAGAAAAAGAATTATCCAAATCGGTCCACGCGTTACAAAGTTAGACTACCCCTCCTCCCCTCCCCCCGCCCTAGGCCAAAGTTTTTTTTCTCCTATTAGCAATGGGGGATCATACTTTGTACAACAAAAAAAGAACCATTCAAATCGGACCACACGTTACAAGGTTTCACCCCAACCCCCCACCCCAACCCTACCAAAAATTTTTTTGACATGGTACCAATCGGTGAACATACTCTACCCAACAAAAAAAGAATCATCAAAATCGGTCGACGCGTTACGAAGTTATGCCCGGTCAGACATAAAAAAAAAACAAAAAAAACAAAACAAAAAAAAATACGCGTCGAACTTAGAACCTCTTTGTTTTTAGGAAGTCGGTTAAAAATATACTCATAATACGATTTCAAAACATTCAAATGTTGCTTCAAAATTGTAATTTGTACAAGGTAGACCTTTTTGCCGCAAGTTTTATGATAGATCTCGCAGGTTGTTGCCATAAAAAAGTCGCATTATTGAAAGAACCTGTAGTCCTATTTTGATTGTGCGAGTTCTATTAGAATTCCTTATATCCTGAAATATATTTGCCACAAGTACTTCTACAGACCCTGTCCAAAACATTAGCACCACTACGCCATTTTCACAATTTTCAACTTTGTGTGCTAATTTTGTAAGGAAATATAAAAGCAATAACACAAATGTTGGTATAGTTGACTAATTTATTGTGTTGTTGTACAAAAAAAAATTATTAAACTTCAGTATCTTGTACTTCCCCCTTTAGCTTTGATAACAGCTTGGATTCGTCTGGGCATACTTTCTAATTTTGTACGCAATTTCGAATTTCAGGAGCATCATTCCACACTTTCTTAATATTTTCAATGAGAATGGTTTTGTTGAGGATTGAATTCTCATATACCAGTTTTTTTAAGAGTGACCAAACATTTTCTATGGGGTTAAGGTCCGGGGAATTCCCCGGCCATGAAAGTATGAGAATATTTGTGCTACTGAGAAAATTTTGAATTATTTTCGCTGTGTGGCATGGTGCTCCATCCTGCATAAAAAAGTATTGTGACGAATCAAACCGAATTTCCTCCAAATATGGCAATAAAACGTTGTTTAGGACATTTAAGTACTGATCCGACTTCATCGTGCCCTGTACGAAGTACAAAGGTCCGGGTCCTTCACCGCATATTGCACCCCATATCATCACAGAGAGCGGATCCTTTATCACTTTTATTATTTTAGAAGGATCCAGCGTTTAATGCGGGCGTCTTCTAATGAACTGCTTATGTTCCGTGAGTGCCTGGAAGATCGATTCGTCGGAAAATTCGACCTGGACGCAATGAAAAATAAGTAAGCCTCTCAAACTATTCACTAATACTAAACTTGTAATTAATGTATATAAGTCAAATGTGCAAAATACCTGCTGCCAGTCCTCCCCGGCAAAGTGTGAATATTTCTTCGCAAATTCTAGCCTTGCTTTTTTCATTCCGGGGGTAAGACGAGGTAAATTTACTTAGAAATTTGTTGTAGTGGTGCTAATTTTTTGGACAGGGTCTGTATATAACTTTGCCAGCAGACTTTATTATCAAGAATTCATTTTTATTTTCAAACTAAAATCTTGGATAGACGAATCTTTTTGCGTTTGGGTAGTGTAAGATTGAATGTCTACTTAATGATAAAGCAGTTAACAAACCATAATAAGATTACAATTGTAAAAATCCGAAAAAGGGAACGCACACCTTACCTATGACTATTTGCAAAACAGAAACAAAATTATAAGTACTTTCACTTGAGAGTTGTTTATTTAATTGTATCCTTTACTATTGAATTATAATTGATGTATATCCCTAACGGCCATCACTATTAGTAATGCATATCATACTGCTACGTATCGCAATCATATGAATGAATTTTTTAACTGTGTCCATGAGAGTAATGATCCTATCACATTCTCGTTTGTTTATTGAATAATTCAATTATTTTCTTTTAAGTACAAGTACTAATATATTGTACATTAGTTATATATTTTCTTAGTTATCGCTTTCAGTTAACTTGATGGCATAACTCGTACGTTGTCTATGCCAAAGCTATTACATAGCTCTTTACCACTCTCTCTCTTTAGCCATACAGTTTTTTTTTTTTTGCAAAATCGAATTTAGTTATTTACACGTAATATTCTAAACGTTGATAGAGGTCAAACAAAAAAACCCCGCAAACAATATTTGGAGTTAAACATATACAAAAATTAATTTAAGAGTGAATATTTGATATGGAGATTAGATGTAAGTATCTTTTTAAATTAATTAATTAATTAAATATAATAGCTACGATAAGAAAGTAAAGTTTTCTTTTTGTATACCGTGCTGTTGGCTTTCACATTCTTGGGAAAAGAGTTATTAAAATCGATTATTTCGTATATAATCCCTTGGAGAATTGGTTTTTTTTTAAGTTCTGATTCAATCCGATAAAGAAAAATATTTATCATTATTACATACTTGCTTTAAGCGTAACCTAAATGAATTTACAACTATTTTTAAGGCGAAGAGGAACAGTAAGAATTAAAGACACGAGGTTGTTGGTAATCTTTTCTCGTATATGAAGAACTACATCCATGATTTTAAAAGACCCGTTGATTTCAGAAGTTTTTTATTGGTACTCCATGTGTTCTGTGCGCCATTACTAGGTGGATTCGATAGGCAGTTAACGTTCGTCCTGCGGCAAGGACTTCTGCGTTGTGAATTATTATATAATAGGATATCGCAAGCATAATATAATAAATTACGAGTTATTTTAGTTTATACATTTTAATGAATTTCTCTATCACTCACAGCAAATGATGAGGTGGTAAACGTCAGCTTTGTTCCTCTCGGCAACCTTTCTCTTTATCGCCTAGTTCCGGAAGGCTGTGAGTAATTAAAGGGACTATGTCTAATATCGGGCTTGACATAGTCATAGGATACATCTCCAGACTAAGGTGTTGATTCATCAGGAAGGCATAGTTTGATCCTCGTTCTCCCTTTTCTTTATTCCTGGCTCGTACATCCTTTGTTCTTTTCTTGTGCTTTGGTCCCGAGGAAGGCCCCTCACCTCTTCGGTCACCGACTAAGTCTACACGGCAGCTTTTGAACGCTCACCCTGGTATTCCCATAACCTTCCCTTTTCCTTTGGTAGTAAGTCTCAACTAAGTTGCGACAAGCTTCGTAGTTGGCCTCACAACCCTCAATCCAATTCATGTCCTCATGCTACTGCTTGATGGCAGCTTGGGTATATGAGTTTCTCAAATACACCATAACAATGATATGATGGCACATTGTTTGAAATATATGTTTAAATGAAAAAGAAATTGAATAGATAGGAGTAGATAGATAACTGAAAAATTTATTTGGATTACGGTCATGTATAGTCTTATTGTTGGTTTTTTTATTACATGTTGGTTTAAAATGAGTTGAATCTTTTTATTTCAGGAACCCTAATAGAGCTTCTTTCCCTACTTTGTGTGTCTCATCCCTTCTCCCTCTATCCTTATGTTTTAGTTTGATTTGTTTTTTTTTAGGCTGGCCTGAATCCTAGCCAGATGCAAGGATGGCGTGGGTAACATACCTGAACTATCGATTAAGGGGGTAACTTTTCTTTTTGCTTTGTTCATAATAGTTCAGCGTGGCCGGGAATAGCAGGAACCACCAGGCCTGTTAATAAATAATACAATAATAATAATGTTTATTCAAAATACTTCATATAACTATAAATATTCACGTTCTTATACCATAATCTAAATTGTTATTTCATATAATCTTCATAGTGTAAGGAAGAGAAAACTTTACAAGTAACTTAAAACAGAACAAACAAAAATCCTGTAAGATAATATTAAACAAGTAGATGAAAAAAATAAAAAAACTACGACAATGGTAAGCGACCGTTTGTCGAGATTAGCAACATATTTAAATTAATTTTATGTGAAGATAGCTATATTCTTTTCTGTAAGGATTTTAAAGACAATTAATCGTTGAACTCATTATCAGAAAGGCACGATACTTCCAGGCAGAGTTGGCATATAAAAATAAATCGTCATAGTTGTTTCTGTCCATTCAAAATTTCAATTATTTCGCATTCAGTGAGCTTACTCTTACCAAAAGCCTTAATACGGAATTCCGATAAGATAGGACATATCCCAATAAAATGAACAAGATTATCATCATCATTTTAATTACAAGGAGAACAAAGAGGAACTACCCTCGCTTCTAAAAAGACTAGCATTTAACGTTAAAAATTGGTCATTGAATATTTGCTTTAACCGACTTTTGCTTTCAATTTACACAAATATTCCTTTATGTTTCCATATTGCTTTTCTCATCGTGCCACAGCTGTGGCCAGCAAAATATCTTGCGTAATTGTTAATGAACATAGTTAAGCATTAAATTACTACATTACTATCTCTTATCTTGAGTCTTGAATACTTTGTTATGCGTTATTTATTTTTTGCATTTTCTCGATTATGTGATATTTATTTATTTCTACATAGTTACTAGCTAAACAACGAAATATTCATTAAAATTACCTTTTGCACAACCGTGCCACTTTTTCTGCTTTTACTAAATCCATTTTGAAAGTAAAAACGGACCTATTAGAATTTATCAACATTATTCTTTTAGAGTTCAACATTTAACAACGATCACATTTGAAAATTGCCTCATCATAAAACGAAATCGTACTAGAAGTAACAGCGACAGTCATTCACTTCCCTATTGTGAATATATATTTACCAAAATCTAGCAGTTTATTTTGGATAAATGTCAAACTGGAAAGTTGATTTTTAGATCATCTGACAAAGTTTTAAGGGTAATGTTTTGAAATGAGTGCTTTGCTAATGCAAATTTTGCGAAGAGACGGAATTCGTTTTTGGAGCTCAAAAACCTTTACAATTCCGCTCAACACAATTGTTCAAAAGCGAAGATTATTTGTCGGCGCAGAACTGAATCAAAAACAAGCTGATTCTGCAAAGAAGGCCAAGGATGCTATCAAAATAACTTTACATGGACCAAATAATTCAATATCTGTTATTTCGCTTGAAGACGCAAAGCATTTATCGCGGCGTAGAGACTTGGAATTAGTGAAAATTCAAGATCTTGATGGAAAAACACAACGCCCTGTTTACAAGTACCTAATTTGTTGAATTGTATTGAGACTAAATTTATTTTTTACCAATCTTGCAGGCTCTTAACTAAAGCAGAATTACTTTCCCAGGAGAATGCTGACCTAGGTAGTACTGATAGTGCAAAGAAGTAAATATTTCCAGAACCTTTGATTTGTAATTTTAATTTTGCCGCTTTAGATCATCAGCAAAAAAGGGTGAAAAGAATCTGACTATAGGAAGTAGAATAACGGACCACGATTTATTGTCACGTCTAAAGAATATTTCTAAATGGATTAGCAAAGGGCACGAAGTAAGAATTTTAATTCAATGTGCATCTGATGATGCAGGGAGCGGAGAGAAAATTTTTAATAGAATTGAAACTGCAGTCAAGGAGGAAGGTGCTGGTAAAATTGTTCAAAAACGTGTTAAAGGAGCCAATATAAAATTTAGCATTCTTCCAATATCAAAAAAGGATTCGTGACTAGCATCGACTAAACATCAACGTATATTTATTATTGTTGCTTCGATATTGTTTGTAAAGTACGCTATTTGGTTTTTTGTTTATGAAAGCTCCAGCTAAAGAAACAGTTTTATATTTAGTTCCAGTGTTTATATTCCTTTGATCTTCCTTTGATAATTGCTCCTCAATATACTTAGATATGTGCAAGAGTCCTTAAACCTGATATGTATAGTAGCGCCACATTTTAATACAGCGTCAGTCGCGCAGTTTTTCAGTTCTCAAATTGTTCGAAATTAAGACTACATGGATAAATTCGATTGTATTACCATATGTGGAATTTCGCAGAATTCGTTTTATGAAATAATTATAACTAATTTATTTTTGCACTGCACCAAAACTCGGTAGGTTTCAGCACACGTACATGAAAAGAAATTTCGTAGTATAAAAAAATATATACGCGCTATTAAATATTTATGCTATGATTCTAGTATAAGAAAATATAAATTTCCAAAGAAAACACTACCTCAAGTTTAGTCATAAATGATACATAATATAAAATATAATTATCATTCAGTTGCTCATTTATATTTACCTTACATTACTTTTAACTAATTTTATTCTTGTGCATGCTTTAACACATTTTTATTTTCTTTATGAACTGATAGTCCGGCACAGAATTTCGTAAGGTTATAATTTTACTCTGCGCCTTAAATTCTTTTGTAATTTTTTGAACTTTGTTTGACTTTCTTTAGGGACGCATCGAAAAGGATTTCCTAATGATCTAATTGAATGCCGTGTAAAATGTGCGTCAATTTATTGTGGTTTCAATTATCTTTTTCTTTGGCATTGTGGAATACTTTTTCTTAGTTCCTTAGGGCGTAATTTTATCTTAAACTGGTTTTACGTTATTGTAATATGCCGCCTCGTGACTATATTTTCATGATTAACCAAAGCCAAAGAAGATACCTGGAATAGCACGGTCGGGTGTGCGGAAAACGTACTTCGCTAGAAGGGGAAGGACGTCGACGAGCAAACTGCCGTAGACGAGATGAGTATCGTAATCTGTTGTTAGTAGAAAATACAGGTCACCTCCGATGGATTTCGAGTCTGGGACCTCCGGAGGGAAGACTTATAATCACTCCATTGACGACTAAAAAAGAATAATGTAATAAAAAATTACGAGGTTACTTATACAAACAAATCATTGAGTAATGTAAAGACTTTTAACTATTTATTGAGGAAAGAATACTAAGAAAAATTATTGCAAAATATATTTTTGAAAGACGAATGGTTTTAGGGTTCCGTAGCAGCTAGAAACCCCCTTATTGTTTCGGTCTCATTCATATACCTATTAAAATGAAATCATCAAATTTCATAGAATGAAAAGAGTTCTAAAAATTTCTTTCACTAAACCCATTGAGTGAGGTGTTTTAGCCAAGTCTCCTAAAATGAAACAAATGTTTTAGGTGTTTCGATTTTAACTCTTCAGTTATGAGATATTTGCTTTCAAAGCTGTTACTAAAGCACCCCTTTTAGTTCTGGTATGTATGTAATGTTGTATAAAGTATGATCCCCCATTGCTATAATGACAAAATGTGTTCCTAGAATGTAGTGGGAAGAGGAAGGGGGTAGTCTAACTTCGTAATGCGAGGACAGAGTTGTGTATTTTTGAGGTTATTTTTGTTGTCACTTTTGGCACTCTTCTATTTTCAGGAAGATTCTTTTTTGTTGGGTACACCCCTAGGGTTCCGGTGGGGGAGGGGTAATCTAACTTTGCAACGTGTGGACTGATTTAGATGATTCTGATGATTCTCTGTTTTGGCTGTTATAATTGTATCATCCAATCTTAGTTTCATATGTCTTGTCTTTTTGGCTATGCCAGGGTAGCCCTTGTTGCTGGCATTTCTAATGCAAATCAGTTCCGTTTTCTGGATGTTTATTGAGATGCCCCAGGTCTTATAGTAGTCGTTGGATTCTTCTAGGTGGGCTTTAACTTTGCGCCTTATACGGATCTTTGTCATGCGCGTATATCAAGGTGTCATCCGCGTAGAGAATTGCTTTGGATTCCGGAGTCTCCGAGCCAGGAGGGTGAAGGTGAGGAAACTCCGATAAGAAGAAATTGTACAACATTGGGCCCGTTATGGATCCTTGGGGTACCCCTGATAGAACCTCAATAGTTGCGGAGTTATTACCTTCGATATGTACAAACAGTTGTCTGTTTTTAAGGAAGTTGATTAGGATCTTGATGAGCCTGGTTGGGATTCCATACGCAATCAATTTGAAAATTAGGCCTTTGTGCCAGACACTGTCGAAGACTTTTTCAATGTCAATGGCTGCTACCACTGTGCTTTCCTTACTTTTTAGGTTGTTAGAGGCATCACTATGGAGCTTGATCAGGGCATGGTTAGTAGAGTGCTCTCTTCTAAAGCCGAACTGGTAAGCCGGGATGACCTTTTCCGTTTCACAGAAGTTCTCAAAACTGTCCGCCACAAGTCTTTCAAATACCTTACCCAGGTTAGAAAGCATCTGGATCGGTCTTAAGTCTTCAGCCGTGGGTGAGCCTGGCTTTTTTTAAATGGGAATAAGTTTGGCTATCTTCCATGCTTTTGGGAAGTAGCTGTTATTCAGGCAGTGATTGAAGATGATTGTCAGGTATTTCAAGGCTTTGTTTGGCAGTCTTTTAATGAGAAAGTTGGGTATTTCGTCCGGGCCGCCGGATTTTTTTCCGTTTAGTTTGTATTTGATGATGTTCTTTACGTTTTCAGTTTTTACGAACGTATTCTCTGGTAAGTCTGCCATGGTGAGTTCCCGTGTCAGGATTACGTTTGGGATAAACTCATCGCTACGTCGGGAGTTTTCTGATATGAAATCATCCACCGTGATGAATCTTGTGTACAATTTTGATTTGATTTAGCGTGGAAGAGGTTTTTAAGTTTGGTAAAGTTTTTATTTTGATTGATTTCTTACAGGTTGTAATAAATATACACGGTAGTTGAAAACTTAGATATAAGCTTTACAAAAGTCAACCAAAAAGTTAATCGAAAAGGCGCCTTTTTATCAATATCTATCATTTAACAGACTTTTGACTATTTTTAAGACTAATTAATTAATTAATAGGCAACTACATTTCTTCCTGACTCTGACTTTACTTGTAGTGGAATGAGTGAGACTGAGCGGGATGCTCGAATGTTCAAAATGTTTACGTAGTAGAGGCTTGGTCAGAATATCAGCGAGTTGATCCTCACTTCTGACATGGACTGGTGTGACTGTAGAACCAATATGCTGATGAATAAACTTCCTAGATATTTCAATATCTTTCTTTCCTTTCGTGATTTTCCCTTCATGCGTGTTATTCAGCATGTGAATAGCTGACTGATTGTCAATGTAGTGTGACGTAGGCTGACTTGTATCTAATAATTTTAATTCTTTTGCTAGTCTTCGAATCCAGCAAACTTCATCTATGGCTAATACTGCTGCTCGATACTCAGCTTCAGCAGTTGAGTTCGACACAGTGTTTTGTTTTTGAGTTAGCCAAACTATAGGGCCTCCACGTAGTAAGAGAACTCCACTGGTGGAATGTCCAGTTTCTGAATCTCCACCATAATTGGAGTCACTGTACACAGACAGATTTTTACCTCCATTGAAACATATTCCAAACTTTGTTGTCCCTTTGACATATTGAAAGACACGTTTAATCATTTTCCAGTGACTTTTCATTGACTTGTTATTGAAGCGACTCAAGTAATTGACTGAGAAGCATATATCTGGACGTGATATGGTGGCGAGATATAACAGACTGCCAACGACTTCTCTATATGGCTTTGACTTGTCCAAAAGACTGTCATTTACAAAATTTTCAGGATCTGTGACCATTCCTCTTTCAATAGGTGTGTAAGCAGGGTTTAGATCCCCAAACTCGTAGCGTTGTACAATTCTTTCAGCATATTTGTACTGATTTACGAATATTCTATCTTCAGACACTTGAATCTGCATTCCGAGGTATGAGAAACAGTTGCTTCTCCCAGTATCGTAAGTAATCTCGAACTTTTGATCAAGCTTCTTCAAGACTTCCAGCATTTCACTTTTATGTTGTCCAACCATAAGACCATCATCGACATGTAGGACAATTATTACACTTCGGTTCTTGTAGTAGACACATGGATCATCATCAGTAGATTTAAAGCTTAGAGACTTCAGAAATTTTGAGAATGTCTCATTCCAGACTTTCGGTGCTTGCTTTAAGCCGTAAAGGCTTTTCTTCAATTCACATACACGACCTGACTTGTCATTGAAACCTTCTGGTTGATACATGAAGATCCTTTCATCTAGCTTACCATGTAGAAAAGCTGTCTTTACATCGAATGTCATTCTCTTCATGCTTTCAGATGCAGCCATGCTCAAAATTAACCTGATTGACATTAAACGAGCAACAGGACTGAAAACTTCAAAATAATCTTTACCTTCTTTTTGTTCGAAACCTCTGACGACGAGTCTTGCCTTGTATTTTCCATCATCTTTCTTGCGTAACACCCAACGACAGGTTAGAGGTGTAATGTCTTTAGGTTTCTCAGTTAGGATCCATGTTTTCATTCTTATCAGTGACTCATACTCTTCTGACATTGCTCTTTTCCAGTTTTCATCTTTAAGAGCTTCAGTGACTGGAATATCACTTGTTTCACCAGGCATACTTTCTTCAGAATCTTGCAATATCAGTGCTGTATCAGTTACATAATCCTTAAATCTTGGTGGTGGTTTTATAATGCGACAATTTCGTAGGTTTCTTCTTACAGCTGGTACTGGTGGACTTTCTGAACTATCAGATTGACTTTCTTTTTCCTGAGTTGGTGACCAATTTTTATCTTCAGTTTCGATACTTTCATATTCTGAGCTTGAATCTGATTTCTCAGCGTCAGATGTTTCAGTCGGTGGCATTTCTATCTCAGTAAGTCGTTCAGTTTCAGTTTTGTCATCAAAAACTACATTACTTGAACTTATAACATCTTTCCTTTCATTTATGAAGACTCTGAAACCTGGAGAATCGACATCATAGCCAACAAATATGCCTTTCGTTGACTTCTTCTCCATTTTGCCTCTCTTGTTACCTTCTTTTAATACGTAGCAGTCACATCCAAACGATTTTAGCTTGTTGATATCTATTTTTCTTCCAAACCACAGATCAGCTGGACTTTTACCTTTTACTGTACTGGTGCCAGTGTGATTAATTGTGAAAACAACATAATTTACTGCTTCACCCCATAGATTTTCATTCAGACTTCGAGCATGTATGACTGTTCTTGCAGCTTCGACTATTGTTCTCATCTCTCTTTCGATGCGTCGATTTTGTTGTGGATTTACACAATTGTGTACAATTTTGATTTGATTTAGCGTGGAAGAGGTTTTTAAGTTTGGTAAAGTTTTTATTTTGATTGATTTCTTACAGTTGAAAACTTAGATATAAGCTTCACAAAAGTCAACCAAAAAGTTAATCGAAAAGGCGCCTTTTTATCAATATCTATCATTTAACAGACTTTTGACTATTTTTAAGACTAATTAATTAATTAATAGACAACTACATTTCCTCCTGACTCTGACTCTGACTTTACTTGTAGTGGAATGAGTGAGACTGAGCGGGATGCGCGAGAGTTATGCGCAGTTCCGTCACAGTAAAATAATTATTACCAACACACCGTGTTTTCCACTTGGGCAGTCAGTTGATCGTTATGTGTGGGGACCTTTCTCTGTATAGGTGGGTATAAAAAGAGTGGAATGCGGACATAATTTCATCCAGGTTCGAGGTCTTTCGGTTCTGGATGGACATTTCCTTGATTCCTGAAGCTTTTTGTTTTCCAATAATTCTGTAAATCTCCCTGAATGCATCTGGGCCAGGTTTGATTCTCCTGAGTCTGTCGGTCATTAAGATGTTGATTAGTTTTTTCCGTTATTAGTTTCTTCAGGCAATTTATGCGTGACAGTAGGGCCTTGTATTCATGTTAGTCCTTATTTAGTGTTCTAATGTAGAGTCTCCTTAGCTGTCTGGTCCAGAGATTCCTGGTACTGATCAGATTTTTTACTGTGTCCGGGATCCTTAGATATTTTCTGTGTCTGTCATGGGGAATCTTTTTAATATGTTCTCTTTAATATGTTTGCGTCCGTGGGAGGAAGTCTGTTCAAACGTCCCGTTAGGTCTTTCCTGAACTCCAGCCAGTTGGTAGATTTCCTGTCCTCTATCAAGGGAGGTGTGCGGAGGTTTATTATTTTTTCTCCGAGGTCAATTGTTAGCTTAACCGCCAGGTGGTCCGAGAAGCGCTTCTTAAGTACGTTGGGGAGAAGGGAGAGATGATATGGAGTCCCGATGTGGGTCCGTGTTCGTCCAACCATTTGTGGATTTTGGAGCCATTGGCATTTTCTGTGATGTCCCCCCAGTTGGTGTGCCTCGCGTTCCAGTCCCCTCCGAGGAAGACCATGTCGAAATTGGATGCCAGCGCTGAAATCCGGTTCAGGATGCTTCACTTAGTTTGGCCGAGGCCAATACCAGCGGCACTGTCATTTGATCTGTGGGGATTCTTGAAAGCTCAATGTTATTTTAAGCAAGGAGGGCCACTGCTTGTCCGTTATCGTCTCTTAAGGTGCTGTAACCGTAGGGTGTGCTTGTCTTGCCTGAGTCTTGTCTCAGAGATCATAGCAAAATACGGAGAGTGGGTTTCCAAGAGGAGGTTTAACTGTGATTTTCTAACGTTATCCAGCAGAGAGCCAGCGTTTAATTCTAACAGCTTGATCTTATGGTTCACCATAAGACAGTCTAAATAAAAACAGCAGAATAGCCTGTTTTTTTTTGGTGCAGTTTGGTAACTATTTAGCGAAGCCATGAATTTATTAATCTCTCCGAAGAGTCCCTCCATGGACACTCCAAACAGATCCGAAATACATCTGTTCAGTTCTCCCAGTCCCCCCCCCCCACTCGGGTTGCCTTCAAAAATGCATCTAGTCTGTCCCTTGTGCTTCAGGTCTGTACCGTTGGCACTTCCAATAAATGCGTCTCTGTACGAGGTTCCCGGTCTTCCCATGTGTGATCCTATGTTGTTTGGAAGATTGAGTTGTGGAGAAGTTTGTTTGCGTTGCCAGCCTAATTTTTCTGAATTCCAGGTAGTTTCTGTAGCTAGGGCATCCTCTGTAGCTAGCCGGGTGGTTAGTTGAGCCGCAGTTAGAGCAGCATGTCATTCGTTCTTCTTCTATCTGGGGGCAATCCCTTGAGGCGTGATTGTCAGCGCATTTCCGGCATGAGGTGTACCTCCCGCAGTTGACCGCCAAGTGGCTAAAAACCTTGACAGTTGTAACATTGGATTGGTCCCTCGCTTTTGACTCTCTCCCAGGTAACCTTTTGGAGTAAAAAGACTTTAGTTTTAGTGATGTCCCGTGGGTCGACTTTTGGGTCCAGTTTAACTAGGAAGTGATCCAGGCTGAAATTCTCTCTTCTGGAAAAATTCGTGCAGAATCAAAATATTTTGAGGGTTGTCGCCTCAGGGAAAAGTTCTCTAAATTCCTCTTTAACTTCCTCCACAGTCGTTGATGGGTGTAGGCCCTTCAGAAGTAGGCTTGTGGGCTTTTCTTCTTTTGCCGTGTATGTATAAAATTCGATTTTGTTACTCTTGATTATTTCCAATATGATTAGTTTCTCTTTGTTGTCTTTAGCATATATTTTGCATGCTCCTGATCTTAGATTTGAGATCTGGACCTTGATGCCAGACTTCAAAAGGGCTTCTCTGAGTAGGCTCACGTTGAGTTCCTTGGCGATAATTGGGGGTGGTTTTGTAATTTTCATGAGGTTGTTGATAAGGTTTTCGTTACCCTCACCCGAGCTTGAGTTTCCCAAGTTTTGTTTTGCTGTCATGTTTTGTATATGTCTAGGGTTACTTTTCGAGATGGTATGATTTGTACGGACAGAGCTATTTGGTTCTATTAATAAGTTTTCTAATTCGTTATCGTTAACAACCTTACTAAGTAATTCAAATTTATTTTGTTTTACAATACTACGGTTATTATCTGAAACTACGTCATGTTCATGTTTAAAATTATAAAAAGTTGACTTACTAGGTCTTTCCTTAGTTACTTGCTGCTTCTCTGTTACATTTTCATCCCTTGTGTTCTTTTGTGCGTTAAATCTTCTATGTTTATTCCAGACATATCTCCAGGGGTTTTGCTCGTGCTCCGAGGCTCTTTCGGCCAAAGCTGGAGTTTGCTGGGACATATTCGCCGTCCTTAATGTGATTGAGGGGGGCGGTTCAGCTGTTGTATCCATCATCCCGCTCACATTCGGTTCACTGGTTGGATTCTCATCAAATTTTACATCTCTGGATAGCTCCTTGTGGAACTCAGTAATCTGCTTCATAGCTAAGAGCTCCTTTGCTGATTTCAATTTAGTTAATCGTTGGGCAGCTTGGTCGGCCATAAAATTGGCGATTTCTATCTCGCTGTTGCCGCGTGTTACCGCGGTACCGTTACAGCCTCGTGTGTCTTTCGTTTTTATCTTCTCGTCGGTTTTGCCCTTTTCCACTGGCAACATGGTTTTAACCCTCCTTCTTTTGATTATTCTTGCGTTGATTTTACTGTAGGGGCTTAGCCTGGGTAAATTCTTTGCGGTTCCCGTGTCAGCGGATACTGTAGCTGGGCCGGGTGCGTCAGTGGTAGCACCCGTCCCTGTATTGCACTTTGTTTTCGTCACTTTTTCACTTTTCCTTATTTTCTAGGAGAGATTACTATTGTGTTTGTAGTGGGGTTGTAAACTAACCCCACTTAAGCCTAGTGTACCGAACATTTAACAAGACGCTGTTTAGCCTCTTTTTTTATTTATTTTATTTTATTTTATTTTTTATAGGTTATATTACTATGCTTAGCGCGGTTTTGATTTACTACAAGAATTCCTTTAAAATTGAGGAAATTCTTTCACTGTCCAGCCTTCCGGCGTATGTTGAGTCTTTTTGGGAATCCCAAGCTGATATCTCTTCCTAGGTAGGCTATTTGTTGAAAAATTATAAATTATACAAATCTTGTGCGTCTGCACAAGATGGCTTCCTTCTCGCTTTCCCCTCATAACTGATGAGTGTGGACAAAATTTCGGCAGAATTCTTCTTCTTCTTTTATGGTTGACAACTAATAGCTGATTGATTTTTGGCAAGTTACAGCTTAGAAGTAAAAATTGAAATAAACACGGGGAACCATTAACTTTTTGAGTAAATTGTTTTTCATTTTTATTTATTTTTACGATTTTTTGTAAACGCACTGATCTTTGCACTGAAATTTACTTTTGACAGTTCTTTCGTTGCCATCAATTTACTCAGAAAGCGTCGGATAATTTTCGCATTTTCATCCCCTCCACCAGAAGAACGATTTTTACTTGATTTTTACCCACGGTGATATTGAACTTGTAATTATTTTATATTTAATTAAAGATAAAGCAAAAAGGAAAGCAACAGTTACAACGTAGATTTTCAGTGTATCCGTTAAATCAACATGATATTTACGAGTTTAACATGTGATGAAGACATTTTTTTTTAGTTTTTATAAGATGTCTTCTTGATTTTTTGATATTTTACTTGACTTTTTTTGTAGAGTTTAGCCGAAACAGCGAAACATGTTTTATGTGGCTCCCTTTTTGTCCCTGGATCGCTGCCGGTGGGATTGGATCCTTGGACATCCAGAATGGAAGGTCGACACGGTATCATTGCTCCACCAACGACACCTATTGCTTGACTTTTTTCACGTGAGAGGTGAAAATCTTCCAAAGACACCGAAAGACCGAAAGAATGGCTCCCGTATTGTGAGAGTTTTCCTCACTAACAACACCTCTCTAGGAATTAATTAATCACCTTGATTCCCAGGGTCAAAGCAAGCATTTCCTTATGAGACACCTCTGCTAACCTTCCAGGTCCTTCTGGACCTTGGAAACCGAAAGAAGCTTCAGCTTAGCCAGTTCTGCTTTCTCCTTTTCTACATATCCTCCCATCCACGCCAGTGTCACCTCATTCAATGAGGCACACGGGTTGATGTTGCGGACACAATCCAAAGCCAGAGCTGTATTGATCTCTGTGTTATCCATGCACCTGAACAACGCCTGATTGTGGAGTGTCAACTATTCTCTATCTCTGCGCACAGAACTGAATAAGAATACTATTTCGCTGCAACATTTTTTGAGAAAAATCGCCAATAGTTGTTAAAATTCATTGCCCGAATTTTTTTTTGTGATTCAAAATGAACTGAACAAATTTGCTGTCAGGACATTTGTAACAAAACGCTTTGGGCACGTATGCATGCATGCAATAGTGAACTTCTTTTACAAATTGTATTATGTATTGTATTAATTATTTTTTATAATTCATACTAACTATTAATTACTACTAGTAATACCACTAAATACTAGTAAACAAAAACAGAATTGGCATTACCTTTTCTACCATTTTATTCTTTTTCTTTAACATGAGTACCGCACGCAATTAAAATCACCTGAAATCAATCAAACCTTGAGCAAATGCATGTTTTGACCTCTTGCTTTCCTTGCTTTATGCAAAAGCAAATATACGGAAACATGCATTAATGAAAGCACCCTTTAATTTTTTTCATTACTTAATCGTGGGGGCAATCATGGATGCACTCGCTTCTCTGGGTGTGAACGCCAATTTTATGTCGCTGATCGGTAAAATGCTTCATGGCAGGACTATCAGCTCAAGGCTGGGACAGACTCATTCTACCAGGACTGTGAGTACGGGCACACCGCAAGGTGGGATCCTGTCTCTTCTTCTCTGGAATTTGGTGGTGAACGAACTGCTTCTAATCCTGGAAGGGGAGGGATGTGGAGTGTTTGCTTATGCGGACGACATCGCTATAGCTATCTCGGGCAAATTTCTGCCCGTTTTAAAGGATCTTATGCAGAATGCCCTCACTAAGTTACCAATTGGGTGGTGGGGTGTGGGGTGGGGACCGAATTGGGGACCGAATTGGTCATCTTTACTAGGAAATATAAAATTCCTCTTGTTGACCCTCTGTATCTGAATGGTACTCGCCTGGATTTTACCGAGGAAGCTAAATATCTGGGTATTATCCTGGATAGGAAGCTCAGCTGAAAGCCTAATATTCATGAGAGGGTCAAGAAAGCAACTGTAGCTCTTTACTCCTGTAAGAGGGCCATCGGTGGGAAATGGGGCCTTCAGCCCAAGTTAACTCACTGGCTCTATGTTGCAGTCATTAGGCCAATCCTGTTGTATGGCGTGGTTGTCTGGTGGGCATCACTGGACAAGGCCACTTACCTCAACGATTTGAGGAAGGCGCAGAGGTCGGCTTGCATCTGTATCACCGGAACACTACGGACCACTCCTACTGATTCTCTGGAGATACTTCTTCATCTACTTCGATTAGATCTTATGGGTAAACATATGGCTGCTAATGCTGCCGTTCGACTTACAGCCGCATCTCAATGGTCCAATACTAGAGTCACTCTACAATTCTGGACTCCTTTTCGCTCCAAGTGGAGCATCCTGATTATACCACTCCTAGCTACTCCTTTGTCAAGCGATTGACCATTCCCTTGATTCTGTCCTATGACATCTAGGGCTGTTAATAGCTGGCGCTGACACTTAAATGAGTTTGCGGAGCGGTATCAAATTCACCTGTGCTGGGTCCCGGGGCACAGAGATATTCCAGCAAACTGCGTGGAAGACGAGCTTGCAAGACGTGGTACCAACCTGAAGATCCAGCCGGATAAGACTACTCTTGGTAGGCCTCTGGTCGCCTGTAAGATATTGCTTAGCACAAGGGCAATCAACCTAGCACTACACGCCATACGTCAAGACAGATCTGGTCTAAGCTGGATCTTAGGCGCTCCAAGTGTCTGATTTCGAGGGGCAGATCTGACCTTGGTATAATTACTGGGGTAATCACAGGCCATTTCCCTATTTGCCTACACGCGAAGAGACTGGGTATCTTCTCAAACGGCTTCTGCAGAAGCTGCATGGACGAGGAAGAGGAAGAAACAATTTTCCACTACCTCTGCCGGTGCCCTGCACTGGCATGCAGGTGGAAGTCCTTGACGGCGATTGACGTTGAAGATCTCTGGCGCTTCATCGAGAGCTCCGGATGGTTCCAATGAGGAGGTGGAGGGAATTCTTGGATTCCCGTGGCATCACAATGGACCTATCGAGGTCTAAGTGTGCACTTTGAGGCAGCCACACGAACCTAACCTAACTTAATGTGGTCGCCCCTGGAAACATTTATTATTTATTAGCTATGGATAAATGTGTAAAATATATTTATTCCTTGTGTATAAAAAAACACTTTGAAAATTATTTAAAAGTGTAATTCATTGAATACTGATATTATGTATTCTTATGTATAATATTTTGCGACATGTAATAAATTTGTCTTTATTCATACTGACTCGGCTGTCGCAGAAAGCAACCATCTTCTCTCCTCCCTCGACCGTCACCATCCTCCTTTGTTCCTCGTTTTCTCCTACGAGCACCCTCTTGCCGTTTCATGCTCCGAGTCCTCTTTATCCTTCAATTTTCGTAAAGGCGACTTTGACAAATTAAATCACTTGCTCCTCAACTCTAATATTGGCGATATCCCTCAACATCTCCCAATTGACGTTGCTTTAGAGGCGTTCTATTCGGAAGTACACGCTTGTCTTACACAATCTATCCCTCTTCTTCCTCGTAAAAACTACTCCTCATCCCCCGTATGGTACGACAAAGAATTACGCTCTCTTCGCAACAGGAGAAATAAACGTTGGCAAACTTTTCTTCTAACCCAGACTGAGTCTGACTATTCTTCCTATCTATCTGCTTATACCTCTTTTTCTGAACGTTGTGATACCCTCTACCATGAGTACCTCCAACGGATGGAAACTAGCCTCATATCTGACCCCAAGCGTTTTTATAACTTTATTAATTCCAAGAAGAAATCCAATGGTTACCCTTCCACCCTAAAGCACGAGAATACCTCTTCGTCTGATCCTAAGGTTATCGCCAACCTCTTTGCACAGCTCTTCAGTAAATCCTTCAGCGACAATTCCCTACAACCTGACCTTAACTACTTTTCATTCTTGGACAAATGCACTCAAACGTCGTTTTCATCTTTTGACCCTGAACCTGAACTAATCGCCGCCAGTATTAATAGGCTTGAGGACGACTTTCACCCAGGTCCTGATGGCATTCCGGCCATCGTTCTGAAAAAGTGTGCCATGCATCTAGTCCAACCCCTTACTTTGCTTTTTCGTCTCTCGGTCACTCAAGGGGTTTTCCCTCAATTATGGAAAAATTCGTATATTATTCCCATCTTCAAAAAAGGTTGCAAGAACGATGTGTCCAACTACAGACCCATTGCTAAATTATCATCCATACCTAAACTATTCGAAAAATTGGTCTATGATTCCATGTTCTTCCACTGTAAGTCTATCTTCTCACTCTCCCAGCATGGCTTCCTCAAAGGTAGATCTACAACCACCAACCTTACTGACTTCGTCTCTAAAACACTATGTGCCCTGGAAAACGGTAAAGATGTTGATGTTATCGCCACCGATTTTAGTAAAGCCTTCGACAAGATCTCCCATAACGTTATCTTGTTCAAACTTGCTCGCCTAGGCTCCCCCCCCCCAGATTCATCTCCTGGATTCGATCCTACCTCAACAACCGTCAGTACAATATTCTTTTCAGTTCATCCATTTCTAACCCTATTGTCGCTCGTTCCGGCGTCCCTCAGGGCAGTCACCTAGGTCCATTGATTTTTATCCTCACAATAAAAGATGTTGAATGTGTCATCAAACACTCAGAGTTGTGCATTTATGCCGATGACATGAAAATAATCAAACATATCTCCTCCACTACCGACTCTCTTCTCCTGCAAGACCTCGATTCATTCATCACATGGTGCATGAAAAACTTTCTAGAGCTCAATGTCTCCAAATGCCAGTCCATCTCTTATTCCCGCAAGCGTCTTACCACCACCCCGAGAGTCTATATGTTAACCGACGTATCAGTCCCTATCGTTATTTCTTTGTGTGACTTAGGAATAATCTGTGATAGTGAACTCAATTTCCGTTCCCACATTGACAGCATAATTAACAGAGCTAACTCCGCGCTAGGGTTTGTGAAGCGCTGGTCTAGAGAGTTCTCCAATCCTTATGTTTCCAAATCTCTCCTTGAATATGCCAGCCAGGTATGGTCATCTACACAAACAACTCACATTAATAGGATTGAATCTGTCCAGCGCAGGTTTATTCGCTTCGATCTACGTGATCTTCCGTGGGTTGACAGATTCAACCTTCCACCCTATGAAAACCGTCTGAAACTGATCGACTTACAACCTCTAAGCAAACGTCGTGATGTTTCCGACATTCTCTTCGTTTATCAATTATTAACTGGTGCCATAGACTGCCCTTCAATCCTGCAATCTTTACCCATCTATACCAATCCCCGTAATCTTAGGTCCACTCCCCTTTTCCGACTCGACCGCCATCGCACAAACTACGGTCAAAGCGAGCCAATTACCAGGATGTTACGAACAGTCAACGACCTTTCCTCTTTTGTCTTCCATCTGAGTAAATCATCCCTCCACAAAGCCTTATATCTTGACCCCGCCCATCTTGATCCTGATCGCCTACCTTAATTCTTCTTCCTATCGCCTTCTGCTCATATTGTAGCTTATACTTTTTATTTATTTATTCTTAATTTATTATAGTCTGTAAAATAAGTTTTAAGTTATAGCTTGTATTTTGTATTTTTATTTTGTATTTTTTATGCAATAGCTTAAGCTTAAATAAAAATAAAAATATTACCATGAGAAAAAAGTTTAGAGGAATGGGGGTGGGGTAGGGAGTTAAAACTAACTTTTAACGCGTGGACCGATTTGGATGGTTCTTTCTCGTTGTATAGAGTAGAAGACACTAAAAAAGTGAAAAATAAAATAGTTTTTAAGAAAAAAAATAAACCCTTTTCACAAAAAGCGCTAAAAAGCATAAAATAATTTTTAACCGATTTCCCAGAAACAAAGAAGTTCTAAGTTCGACATGTATTTTTATGTTTTGTTTTTTATTAATTTTATATGCAAACAAACCAAACAACTACAACAAAAGTATTTAATCGTCCTTTCTTATGATCCCGTGAGCTGAAACGTTCAGGTAGTATTATGTATTAGCTTCAATTGTGGTTCTGTAGTTGTTTTATTTGTTTGATTTGCACCGAATTCAAAATGTCGTAATCGATATAAAAATAAAAATTATTTTATGCTTTTTAGCGGTTTTTGTGAAGTAGTCGGTTCAACCTTTTTTTTACCCTTTTTTATTTTTCACTTTTTAGTGTCGTCTATTCTATACAACGAAAAAAGAGCCATCAAAATCGGTCCACACTTTAAAAAGTAAGGTTCAAACCGCTACCCCCACTTCCATCCCACCAAAATGTTTTTCTCGTGGTATTAATCCAGGAACATACTGCACCCAACAGAAAAAGAATCATCGAAATCGGTCCAGGCGTAACGAAGTTAGACTACCCCTCCACCTCCCCCCTACCACACCCTCCTCACCGTGGCAGCAAATTATTAAAAAATCAACAATTTCCCTGATCTTGCTTGTTTAGAATTCTTAACTTCTTTTATTAATGTCTGGTGGAATTAAAACCTATACCTATATATATGTGGATATGTTCCAGTAAAATATGTCTAGAAGTACAACGTAATCTAATGGAGAAAAAAACATCAATTGTAGGCAATACTTTTAATATTACATTTTACTCAGCCACATTACATAAAATTGATTACACGTCGGATGTTGAAATTTTATTTAGTTCATTCCAAGATGTAATAAATAAAACTTGTTACACTTTGGTTGGCTTCAAATTTGCAATTTTCCTGAAAAAAAGAAGAAAAATATGTGAGCAATCTACATTTATACAAAATAAGTTATATTTATATAAATATTAATTAAAGACATTATTACAAAACATTCATATATAAGGACAGTAACAAAATGTATTCGATTTGACGATAACGCGCATAATAAATTATTTAAAAATTTGTTTGACTTCAATTTCAACGTTTCGCTTTCTTCGGCGTTCCAAATTGTAAATTTCCCTAGTCGAAATATTTTCTTCCTCTTTAATTGGTTTTTGGGTCTCTAAGTATCGATTTTCAAAAGTAGAGTTGTATTTGGGTGGGCCCCTCAACATTAGTTCAGTTTTTGGTTTTAAACTATCAACGGTTGATCTGAAAAAATACCAGGGCTCAACTCCACGCGAAACTATTGAATTTGCAGAAGACTAAAACAAAAATTGCTTGAAGCATATTTGTGACATGCTCAGCGCATGTTACCTTGTTAAACACATGTGCGGATCATGTCGAAATTTGTTCTTGGCTTGTTTTTTTTTATTTGCTTACATAACATTTCCAAATCATCACTTACAAGACATGTTTCATTTCGGCGTTTTCGCTTTCCAATCTAGCTATTTTTTCCTCTTGCTTTACTCTGAGCCGTTGACTTCTCTCATTGTTCTCTTCCAGCATTTTTATGATATGCTCTTGTCGAGTTAACTCCATTTGTTTAGTTCCAAGTGTTGAAAACAAATTTTGAAGCTCTTCTGCTTTTGCAGATATCTCATGGTTCATCTGTAAATTGGTCTGATTAATGCTATACTTTCTACTAAAATGAACGGAATTAGGCAAGCAAGTCACCTGATTAACTAACGAAGTTTTATTCGATATTTCAGAGTACAGATCGTCCATTCTGCATCTGTTGGTAGCTTCTTTCTCTTGCAATGAATTTATTAGCTCACTACGTATTCGTAGCAACCTCTGATGCATATAGATGGTTTCTTCCTGCTGCTTGATTTCTATTCGAGCCTTCGACAGCTCACATTTCAAATTTTCGATTTCTCGTTTTTTCTCAGCTTCAGATTCACGCAGAGAGTTTAGCTAAGGTAAACAAAATATTGAGCGTAAACAGATCACGCACTTGTTAAGGAAAGATATTAAAATTCGCTTAAACTAATAATTACACAGCTCCACAACAAAAAATTTTAAAAATTAATAATGAGGTCTGACTATGTTCACCATATGTTTTCGAGGTCACTGAATCCGAATCCTTAGTCCGTTTAACCCCATCACATCAGGATTTTCCATAACCTCAAAATTTAGACCAAAAACCCTTATTGCCCCTTGAATTTAAAACCCCATAGCCCCATAATACTAAAAACCCCAAAACCCGTAAACCCTTAACGCCAACCCCTCAAGCCCTAAACCACATAAAAAACCTCAAAATAAAAGCGGCAAAGGTCACAATACCCTTGTCATTTCCGAAGTTAGGGCTAGATAGGCAGTTCGACAGTACATAACATATGGAAAATCCAGCGTCAGCGTGCCAATCTGAAAATTCCAGGTACGAATCTCACCGAC
Source organism: Leptarthrus brevirostris (assembly GCA_964036015.1). Taxonomy (NCBI): domain Eukaryota; kingdom Metazoa; phylum Arthropoda; class Insecta; order Diptera; family Asilidae; genus Leptarthrus; species Leptarthrus brevirostris. Next base: position 112,943,021 of record OZ038372.1, on the reverse strand, counting down.
GTCGACATATGGTTTTCTTCTGCTGACAACAGATTACGATTAAAAGGCAATGGGGGGTGGGGGCTTACTAGTTCTCGTAACCCCTTGTGGGACATTGGACGGAAGAAGGCCACCCGATTCTGACGATTGCAAGTGGTATAAAACAACCATGGGTCGGAGCTCGAACCTGGAACCTTCGGGATGGAAGGCAAACAACTCATTGCTTACTCCACCGACGACTGTTCTTATCCCTAGTAGAAGAAAACTCAAATGGCTTCACCAGACTTTGACGGTACAATCTATGCCGAACTTCAAGTGGCCTCCGTGCTCTTAGAAGCTATTGTTGAAGCCGAATTAAAACTCAATACATTTCAGATTCATGGATAGAGGTAAGGCGCTCCTCATTCACAACGGAAAGAGGAACTCGCACAGTAAAACCTAATGGCTTTAGACCAATCAGTCTCTCTAAGTTGTCTTTATCTCAACATGCATATAATAATGGTAAGTTCGTTGATACCACTTTCCTCGATATCGAGGGTGCTTTTCATAACATCCAAGCAGAGGGGATAAAGGCATCATCAAAGTTCTTATGCTCCAAGTGATCAAGTCGAATATATGGGCCTCGCTGTGGATTGGAAACTTAACTGGAAACCCAATATTCACAAAAGAGTACAGTAAGCTATGGCAGTGTTGTATATAGGCGCAAGCTCTATGCAGCGTAATCAGGTCTATATTTATATACGAGGTGGTCATCTAGTGCCCTGTTCAGAGGATGGCATTGCTACTGATCACAGTTGCTCTCCTCTGCCTAATGATTGCAGCAAGCAAACCGCATCCTAAATCGCTATTAGGTGCACTTCAGTACCTAGTACGGACATGTATGTACGTATCCTAAAAAACATTGATTACACCAAACTCAAGCCTACTTTCAGTGCCTAGTTTGACTTATTCGTACCAGGCAAGAATGGGAGGCAGATTGCCCACAACGAGGGGAATGATGCATCTACAATTCTATAAAGCGATGGCTCACGGTTGGAGGGTAAATTGAGTGGACGTATTTTTTTTCAGAAAACCTAGACCTAAAAATTTCTTTTCGTCTGTCAAACGGGAACGGCATGGGGAATAACATATTGTGCGCATAAGATTGATACATTTATTTGTTTTGTTGACATTTTGTGTTGCCATAATTGTCACACAATTCATTAATTTAGTAATGGGCAAAATCGGTTACTGTGCTGACTCAGGTCATACGAATCATTTGGTATAAGTATAAGCACCTATGGCTGCAGAGGGTCAACGCAAGCGTTTCAGCCCTATCAGTAGAGAATTTTTCGAATTTTTTCGGCAACTTTGAGTTGTAATTAGCTGCGTTCCATTGGACCTGGCAAAGTACTCGCAAGTACTTCTGGCTGCCGGGAACTACACATGCTGCTAGATCCAAGTAGTTGATCAAAAATTTCCCAAGTAGTTACGCAATTTTTTGCCGCTAGATGACTCTAACGCTCTTCTAACGCTCAATAGATGGATTTAAATGTATTTGGGTGTAAATGACGTTAATTTTCATTTGAACAATTATAAGAACGAGGAGAAATTTTTAAAATGGATATGAATACGGAGAATTTTAAGAAATTTCTTATCGGACACAATCATTTTTAGCTTTTATTACAAAATTTAAAAAATTTTTATTGAAAATTAAGAAAATGTCAAAATACCTCCAGCCAAAACAGACAATATAGCGTTCCATTGAACGCCTACTCGCGAGTACTTGCGAGTACTTTGCCAGGTCCAATGGAACGCAGTTATTATTGTTCTACGTTGTGTGGTTGTATAGGGTGGAATGAAGTTCTTTGTGTTTTTCTTTTTGTTTAGTTCTGTTCATAACTCGCATTTACATATTGTATCGTCACTGTGAGTATATGGGAAGCATAGTGATTACATGTACATCACAACGTCACACTAACTGAAATATGAACAACAGCAAAAGAAACTATATAATATTGACGGAGCGGGGCTACGCGAACCAGTTGAGTTCTCAGTTCTTGACTAAAGCAAATAGCCCACGCTGTATTGTGCACGTCCACGGTCTACCGCTCTTTTATCTTAAGATGGGAACAATCGCAAGATTGAGAGAATCGGTATGGCTTCTGTCTTGTTCTTAGAAATATGATATGGCAAAAGGCAAGTGAATGATTGACCGATATGGTAGAAAAACATTGACTCAGGTCTTTTGAGTCATTTTATTGACTCGTTCAAAATGACCGAATCGTTCGCGACCGGCACCTCACTAATTAAAGCGGTTCGTCGTCATGGTTCGGAATGTCATGACTAAATATTTTGTTAAATTGTTGGCCATCCCCTTCAACCGTTTTTAATACAAATTAGAGGCTGCGTTCTATTTTTAACCGACTTCCCAAAAACAAAGTTCGACGTGTATTTTTTTTATGCCTGACCGGGCACAAATTCGTAACGCGATGACCGATTTTGATGATTCTTTTTTTGCTGGGTAGAGTATGTTCACCGATTGGTACCATGTCAAAAAAATGTTCGGTGGGGTGGTTTTGGGGAGCGGGGGGTGGGGGTGAAAACTAACTTTGTAACGCGTGGACCGATTTGGATGATTCTTTTTTTTTAATGTATAAAGTATGATCCCCCATTGCTAATAGGAGAAAAAAAATTGGCCTAGGGTGGGGGTAGGCGTAGCTTAACTTCGTAACGCGTGGCCCGATTTGGATTATTATTTTTCTGTTGGGTACAGTATGTTCCCTGGTTGATACCACGAGAAAAAAAATGTTTGTGGGGTGGGAGTGGAGGAGTGGGAGGTGGAACCTAACTTTGTAACGCGTGGACCAATTTGGATGGTTCTTTTGCTGTTGTATAGAGTGTGATCCCCCATTGTTAATAGGAGAATAATTTGGCCCTATGGTGGGGTGGTGGAAGTGAGGGCTAGTCTAACTTCGTAACGTGTGGACCAATTTCAATGATTCCTTTTCTGTTGGGTAGAGTATATTCCTTGATTGATACCATGAGAAAAAATATGTTAGTGGGATGGAGGTGGAGTAGGGAGTTAAACCTAACTTTTTTTAAAATAATTTTTCATTTTATAAAACAACAACAGAACCACAATTGAAAATAATACATAATACTACATGAACGTTTCAGCTCACGGAATCATAAGAAAGGACGATTTAATACCTTTGTTGTAGTTGTTTGGTTTGTTTGATTTGCACCGACTTTAAAATGTCGTAATAGATATAAAATGAAAAATTATTTTATGCTTTTTAGCGCTTTTTGTGAAGTTGGTTCAACTTCTTTTTAGAAACTATTTTTTACCATTAGGACTGGAACAATGTGCAGCTCAAAAGTTTGCTAGTTCTGTTCTACCAATCGAAAGAACTAGCTCATTATTAACCTAGTAACTCATTTTGAACTAGCTCTAAGCTAACTCATTTTGACCTTTAAAAAGCTCGACTTAACTAATTATTTTATATACCGGAATTTTACTATGTTCTTTTTTCGAGTACTACATTACATTTATTAAACAACAAATTATTTCATGTATTGCAAAACAATTTCGCAAATGAGTGCACAATTTTATAAATATTCCGAGATCTATGACTAACATAAAGAAATATAAGCTAAGTTTTCTAAGTGATAGGTTACGATTTTTTTCTTCTATAAATGATGGGAAGTGTTTTTTGATACACAGGACTACATTAATTAGTAAAATAACTAAGTAAGTAAATTGTAAAAATAATATTTTAAGCAATTTTAACGCAAACTTTAAACTCACCTCATTTTGAAGCTCTTTAGACGTATTTGTCAAGTACATTCCACTTGTAATCTTTTGCTCAAGATCATTGATGATTGCTTGTTTTTTAGATACGGCTTGTTCTCTAAAATAATAATGTAATTATATTTTAAAAAATACGCACAGTTTATTTTGTAATTATATTTTAAAAAAATACGTACAGTTTAGCGATAGTATCTCGTAGGCAATTGTTTGTGTTGTTAAGATGATTAATTTCCTGGCTGGCTTTTATGAGTTCGACTTTCAAATTTTCAAAAGTGTTGTCATCCTGAAAGAGTGAAAAATATTAATGGATTTCTATTGCAGAGCTAAAAGCAGTACAAGTCCAAAGTAACTATTTTGAGATAATTCTACATTTACGGATAAAATTGTTTACAAAAATTAATGCAAACATAAATGACGGGCTGAGAGTAAAAGTGACCAATTTCTAAGGATCGGGCAAAAGTGGCTTAGAAAATGTTCCACGCAAAAACGAATCGCGTGGGATTCTGGGTAAAAACGAATTGTAGAAACTTTCCGGGCAAAAACGATTTGACTACAAAAAGTAATGGCAAAGTTAATGCAGTTAAGTAGTTAAATCGTTTTTGCCCGGAAATTTTCTACGATTGGTTTTTCCCCGGAATCTCACGCGACTCGTTTTTGCCCGGAACATTTTCTAAGCCACTTTTGCCCGAACCTTATAAATAGGTCACTTTTACTCTCAGCCCGTCAAATAATGTTTGTTCTTGTCGAAGTTTTTGTTGTGTCTCTTGTTTGCATATATTTAGTTTATTGCGGATAAGCCTTTATATTGTGTAGGCAAAATGTCGGATTAAAACTGCAGATGGCAAATGAGTTGAAAAACAGTACACATCCATTGTTTTGTGATTTCTGCCGAGTATTGAAATATGAGATTGATCTTTGTTTCAAAACCGACCAACTATAGTTTGATGATGGACTGTTGAGAGACCGTGTGATATTCCTTTCAAATTTATTAGTATATAATGATTTTTTGTTGGATGAGTTTATGAGCGCACTTTTTTCCAGTCACATAAATTTCAACAACATTGTAATAACTGACACCGAAAAATATTTATTTTACATTTAAGTGCACTTTCATGCACTTTCATTATTTTAAATAATTACTTTTTTAATTTTCCTTACATAAATATTTATTTATTTTAATCTTTTAAGTCTTCCACAAATTTAATTTGTAATAGTAACAAGATTGAATAATAAGAATTTAAAAGTAATAAACGCGAGGCACAATAGTGCGACTTATTGAATTGCTCTGCAAGTTATTATTTTATGTATAATAGAAAATAAATTAACATTGTTTTGTTATTTAAAATTTGTAAGCTTGCAAAATTTAAGTGTACGTAGGAAGACGAGAATTGCAAAATCTGCCCGCAAAGCTCAACATTGGTTTTAGATTTCAAGAAGTGTTAAACAATATCATTTGCTTTACCTAGGATTGAAGGAAAGAAAAATGGAAATTTTACTAAAATGGGGTAAAACAAGTCCGTACTTTGTTAACTAAGTGTCTCTCTACCAATGAGATTTTAAACAGGAAATGGAACATTTGAAATTCTCTTATCCTTAATTTTCTAGTGACATACATATTTATGTTCTTTCACTAGTCGATTGTTCATGACATTAAAAGTTCTAATGCTAAAAGTTCTCGCTTACACTTTAGGAAAAATGTGCAGAGGCGATTTTTAGGCTTGCACAAGCTAGGAATAACAGCAAGTTGACAATTACAATCTTTATTATTTCTTAATGTTTGATTTCTTTCGAGTTCACACGAAAATTCATTACAGAATCAAAGTAATCACTTACTCCACCCTGGATTCATTTTATAGGGATCGGATCCAACGGCATGATAAAAAACTTTCTATCCATTTTAAGAAGTGAGGGTGCAGAACAAATGCTTGAATTTTGGCGTGGGAGATTCTATCAAAAGCCTTTGAAATATGAAGAGCGACGAGCTTACTTTTTAAAATTTGGAAATTCCTACGGATACCTCCCCGTGCATCACCCTTATAATATAAGAGAAATAAGAGGAAATTGGTTAAGGTAATTAGTTAAGGAGTTGCGATAGAGTAAGGTGGCTTTGTATACTTCACCTGACTGGCCATGAAGGTTCAGTGCTTTTTCTGCAAGAAACTATTTCATAAACGCTGCGCGAAAATTGATGACAATGCTCTGAAGCTATTGAACTCAATTCCTGTGTTCTGTATAAGTGCACTGCTTATGGCGCTGAATCCGGTGTCGGTTGACCTCTACTATGTCAGTTTCAAGGTCATTTGAAGGTTAAACTAAGTAAAGGTGGTTGAAAAAATTCATACATGGGCTTTTGGGATCACTGAGTACGAATCTGGTGTTCGCTTACCCTTAAAAGTCATTCAGAGGTCATTTCAAGGTTAATTCAAGAAGAGAAGATTAGAGAACATTAAAAGAATTTGAAAAAATTCATTGTTAGGTCGCTGATTCTGAATCCGGTGTTGGTTGACCTTTATGACTTCATGTTCAAGGTCATTTGAAGGTCAAACTAGGTAAAGGTGGTTGAAAAAATCTTAAAATATTCAAACATAGGCTTTTGGCGACACTGAGCCTGAATCTAGCGTTCGTTTACCCTTAAAAGTCATCCAGAGGTCATTTCAAGGTCATTATTAGGTCATTTCAAGATTAATTTGAGAAAAACAGGAGAAGCTGTCAAAAAATCTGAAAAATTCATACATAGGTTTTTTAGGTCGCTGAGTCCGGTTTACCTCTATCACCTCACCACCACACCTGGTTGTTGGCTTGTTAGTTCTCCTCACCTTTGCATAATAAATTGGGTCTAGTAAAGCACAGGCCCGTACGCATGGGGGGGGGGGGTTGATGGTACACCCCACCCCCAGGAACTTCTTTATTAGGAAAAATTTGACTGAAATTCTAAAAAATTACCTTAAATGTATATGAAATTAAATATAAAATACAGACTAGCAAGCAAACAAACATGTGTGTGGGTAAAAAGGCGGGCAGATAAACAGACAATAAGTGGGCATGTGAGCATTCGAATAAAAATTTTCCAATATTTTCACCTCCTATTCTTATTTTTAACCTTCAAACGACCTTGAACATGGGGTGATAGAGGTCAACCAACACCGGATTCGGATTCAGCGACCTAAATAACCTATGTATGAATTTTTCAGATTTTTTACAGCTTTTCCTTTGTTTTTCTCAAATTAACCTTGAAATGACATGAGAATGGCCTTGAAATGACCTGAGAATGGCCTTAAAATGACCTCTGGATGTCTTTTAAAGGTTAGCGAACACCGGATTCGGGCACAGCGGCCCCAAAAGCCTGTGTCCATTTTTCCAGATTTTTTCAACCACCTTTACTTAGTTTGACCTTCAAATGACCTTCTAATGACCTTCAAACTGATGTGGTAGAGGTCAACCGACACCGGATTCAGAGTCAGCGACCCAAAAAACCCCTTTGTACCTAGGTAGAGTGCGGTGTTTTTTTAAACTAAAATTCATGGCCTTCGTACTAAGTTGAATGCCTTGCCTTGCTGTGTTGGAAAATGATTATGACTGCATTGTTCTTAATGAGACATGGCTTGAAGCTGGTATATCATCTTCTCAATTGTTTGATCCTAGAAGCTACAATGTCTACAGGCACTATAGGTGTGCTGAAGCGACTGGTCTAAACAGTGGTGGCGGTGTTCTCATTGCTATTCGAGCCTAGATAAATTCACACTATGAGATGCATATAAACAATGTAACGACGCTTTCATCGTCCATTCATGAAAATGATTATATCTGTTATCTTGGTGACTTCAACTTAGGTCGAATAAGGTGACAATGGATGGAGGATGGTAAGGAAATCGTACCAACTAATGTTTCATCGGAGCTCGAATGCATTGTTATTGATAGATTATTAGGTTTAGTACAGATTAATACTATTTTTAATATGTTCAATAAACTTCTCGATCTTGCATTTTTAAGTAGCGACTTAGGGGCATCTGTATCTGAAGTTCACTATTCTTTTTTGGACACTAATTTTCATCATAAATTGTAATTGAGTTTTCATTTCATGATTTTGCAAAGCTTGAACGGAATATTCACTCATTTAACTATGAATGACATATTTCTTAATCTGAACTTACAGGAAGCATACAACAAATTCTGCAAAATTTCATATGATGCAGTATCTCTATTTGTTCCTAAAAAAAACTAAATTGTAGTAACAGTCTTGTATAATAAATCTGTATTGAGATTAAGAAACTCAAAAAAAAGGCCTACAAGTTGCTTTCATCTGATAAATGTAGTAGTAATCGTGAAAATTTTAATTACGGAAGGACTATGAGTTCCTGAATAGATTTCTTTACAGGTAATACACAAATTCAGTTGAATCTAGTATACCAAGTAACTCATGTTCCTAAAGAGCAAGACATCTAATAGTTTGCAGGAAACATGCAATCTTTTTGCTGATTTTTTCAAATCAGTTTACTGTGTGCATGCATGCTATAATGGTGTTGAAGATGGCACACTGTGTAACAATCAAAGTTTAAACATTGATCTTTTACAGTTTTCAAATGAGGATGTAGTTGCTGCAATCAAAAATCTTGATAATAACTGTAAGCAAGACTTGGAGGGGATTTCAAACCTGTTTCTAAAAGAATGCGTTTTTTTTTATATATGATGTTGCCAAAGCTCAGGGGATGCCCTATGATGCTAAAGCACAGCCTTGGCAGGAAAGGAATTAAGGTTAGGGGAAATGGGTTAGGAGGTTGAGTGAAGGAGGTGTCGATGTACGCCCCGTTTGAAAGTTTCAGGCTCATAAGACGAGGGAAAAACAGAAGATGGTAAACTGTTCCACATTCGTGTTGTTCTGCTGATTCCCGAAATTTGACGGTACGTCCAAATTTGACCCGGAGAATATAGGGGTGGGAGCGACCTGTAGATCTTGTATCGCGCGTTGTAATGAGTCTACAAGGAATCAGGCTAGCAATTTCGTTAGAACAATGGCCATGGAAATAGCGATAAAAAAGTGAGAGACAACCGACATTTCGACGATGCTCCAGAGAGTCAATGCCCTCAGAGATTGAGGAATCGCCAATAAGTTTAACAGCCTTACGCTGAACTTTGTCTAACGCGGACAATGCGGTGTGTCCTGCCCCTGCCCAAATATGGGAATTATATTCAAGTCTAGGCCTAATGTGGGACTTGTAGATCAACGCTAAGTCGGGTGGGGTGAAATATTTCTTACATCTCTGTAGAAAACCCAAACATTTCATCGCACTTTTAGCGATTGCAAATATATGATCAGTCCAGCTAAGATTGCTGGATAAGAAATAAGGTTGGTGAAAGAACTGAACCCTGAGGTACACCGGCATTTATTTCGTAGGAATCAGATGTAACTCCGTCAATTACTACACGAATTGAACGGCCTGACAAAAAATTCTCTATCCATTTAACGAGGGTAGGGTGCAGACCAAATGTTTGACTAAAAGTGCAGCATGCCAGACTCTATCAAAAGCCTTTGAAATATCAAGAGCGACGATTTCGGACTCACCGAAATTATGGAGACAATGATTCCAACGCTCCGTTAGAGCCGTTAGTAAGTCTCCGGTTGAGCGGCCAGCGCGGAAACCGTACTAGCAATCGTTGATAAGATGGTTATTTTCTAGATATTTCAACAACTGAGAGTTCATGAGTGATTCAAAAACTTAGATATGATCGAGGTTAGTGCAATTGGTCTGTAGTTAGAGGGGTCGCATGCCTCTCCTTTTTTAAGTATCGGCTGGACATGAGCAAGTTTCCATACACTTGAAATATTCCTGTTGAATATGACAGGTGAAAAAGTTTGCGCAGAGGTTTAGCCAAAGCAGAGGCGCAGCATTTTAAAACAAGGGGCGAGAAACTATCAGGCCCAGTAGCTTTGGACACGTCGAGTTTCGAAAGTACTCTGAAATCTTCGCGAGTGCGAAAGTGTAGCGGCGTTTGCCTACTAGTGCACTGTGATGGAGATGGAAGTGGCTGCGATGAAGGTGGCAAGTACGAGTTAGCAGCAAAAGTAGCAGTAAACAGGTTGGCCTTGAAGATTTCATGCCTTGTTCTAATCTATAAGGCTGGAAACAGAAGGGATATTGAGAATTACCGCGGAGTATCGATCATGAACGTTGTACCTAAGTTGCTGGACGCGTTGGTAACATCTAAAATTACACTGCTAGTTAAAAACTTAATTGTAAATGAACAGCACGGTTTTTTCACTGGGAGATCTATTATTTCGAACTTAGCCTTGGTTACTAACTTTTGTGTACAAAATATCGAAAATTGTAATCAAGTAGACGTACTCTATACCCATTTATCTAAAGCTTTTGATAGGGTATCAATTGCAATTTTGCTGAAAAAAATGAAACTACTAGGGTTTTATAGTTATGCTTTTGATTGGTTCCAGTCTTATCTTACTAATTGCAGACAACGTGTCAGAATAGGCAACATGTATTCTAGTGATGTCTTCGCGTTTTCGGGGGTACCACAAGATAGCCATCTTGGCCCGGTATTATTTATAATTTTCATCAATGATATTGTTGATGTGTTATCTTTTGCGAAATGCTTAATATATGCTGATAACTTGAATCTTTTTGCTTCCATTCATTCGAGTGAAAATTGTATACTTCTTCAGATGGACCTGGACAGCTTGACTCATTGGTGTGATCTAAACAAGCTTTCTTTTACTGTAAAGAAGTGCAGAATTATGATCTACCATAGATGCTCTACTCCTATATTCTGGGATTATGATATTAATGGTGTCAGATTTGAGAAAGAACAAGAATTCAAAAACATCAGCGTTATTTTTGACTCAAAACTTACTTTCTCAAGCCACATAGACTTCATTGTGAGTAAGACATTGAGGCTTAAAATTCATTTCATTGAAGATCTGTATTGGAATATGCAGCGGTCATATGGAGTCCTCAACATAATGTTCGGAAGACTTGAATAGAATCTGTGAAGAGAAGTCTTACTCGTTTCCTCTTTAAAAGGTATGATGTATTAGGTGGTACTATTCCACCTTATGAGAATCGATGCCAACTCTTAGGGTTGCAAAGGCTTGAAAGCCGTCGAACATATTTGCGTGTCTTATTCATAAGGGATATTTTAACATATGATATAGACTGCCCTGAATTGTTATCTCTAATTGGTCTTTAGGTACCAGAACGTACTATGCGTTCGCGGAAATTGCTGTACTATCTTCCTCATAGAACTTATTATGGGTTTTCTGAAGTTATTACAGCATCTATTTAGTCATTTAATGAATTTTGCTCGTTTTTCGAATTTGATCTGCCTAGTAATGAGTTTAAGGATATCATAATTGCATTGACTAATAGAATTTAGAATTAGAATTTTAATTATTGGTGAAGGGCTAGTTCAATTTATTTAGTAGTTTAGTAGTTACTGCTCAGTCTGTAAGTTCATTGTTATCGGTAGACTGTGAATAAATAAATAGGTAGCACTGATGGTCCTGCGGTCACACTTAACAAGTTTGTAATCATTTTTCAAAGTAATTGAGGTCAAATGAGGATTATCTTAAGAAACGAATTTGAATTACTTTTTTAATAATCCTTCACGCTTTCGATGCTTGAGTTGTATTTGAAATTAAAACGACGCTTGCAAGAAATCGTCGTGAATCCGCGCCCTCCATGAGGTAAACATGACCATTTTATTATAAGGATCAATTGCTACTAAAAGCTCCTCGCCCCGCAGCGTGTCTTTAAAAACTTGGTTTGGGATTCCAATGGCTCAATGATAGGTAACTTACATATCAGCATTGAGTGTTTTCCCCACAATTTGTTTCTGATATAGACATAGCTACGGAAATATGGCCAAAATAAGTTTTGCAGTTTCTTAAAAATCTTTCGGCCATTGGCGTATTGGACCCGGAAACTGTGCGGCGGCGACTCGTGATTATTTTCTGCTGACAACAGATTACAGTAAAAAACCGCTTAAATTGTATGTCCACTTGTAATCATTGTCTCGAATTGGTTTATCTCATTCCATGCCCCACAAGGGGTTGCGAGAACTATCATCGAGCATTTTGCAGAAAAATCTGTCAGATGATTTTCGCTCATCAAAATCCGATGCAATGTGCAGCGCTAAAAGAACTTTCACTTAATTTTAATAACGTTTAGAAAGGCTCTTCGGATCTTTCACTTTTGAAAAATGCTTTTACGAACTCGAGATCGTATTCGTTCGGCAAATTCATGATTTCCTATAGTGGCTTTAATTCAATCTCTCCACAGTAATTCCAAAAAAAATTCAGGCATGCTCGAAGCAAATTCAGGCCTATGGCTCTAAGAGGTTGTAAAGTCAATCAAGTGATTTGGCCATTCATTCCTAATGTTTCCGAATTCCCAATAGATTTGTAATGTATAACTCTTCACTGATGTTCTTCCAAGCTAACTTAAGTTAACATAGCGAAATCGGAATATATCCTAAGAAACAGCCATACGCGAAATAGCAGCTTTTTCAAACTTTCAGGATTTGCAAAGTAATGGGACTGTAATCAATCATCCGGCCAAGTGAATATAAGCAAAATTGAATTAATGAAAATGTTCATAAGTTCATAAATCGTAATTACGAAGTCGCGAAATTGTCATAGCACTGTTAAAACCATTATTAATGCATAACAAATAGTTAATTTCAATGAAAAAAAAAATTTGAGCTCCGGACATGTTTTCCCCGCCCCCTCGCTGATAAGGGTTGACGATAGCGCAAAAGTCGTGCCCTCTACGATCGTATCTTTTTTATCGCCGTACGATAAAAAACGGCCGAGATATAGGCGATACAAGTTTTCCACCTGTTCGCCCCTAATTAGACCAGCATATTCCACTAGCCTTGCGAAGAAATACATATGTGGTTTATGATCGATGGCGCTTCTGGCCATTTCTCGGTTGAGCTGCGACAGTACCTGAACAAAGCTTATGGAACGAGATGGATTGGTCGCGGCGGACCCTGTGTTTGGCCAGCAAGATCTCCTGATCTGAATCCATTAGACTTTTATCTATGGGGTCATTTAAAATACCTTGTCTATGGCTTAGAAATAAGATCAGTAGAGTAATTGTGGCAAAAAATCTGTACAGCTTGCGACCAAATCAGAAATAAACCTAGATTTGGAGGTGTCATCAAAATGTCTCTTATTTCGAGAGCAGAAATGTGTGTTCTGCACGATTGGGGCCACGTAGAACACTTAATTTAAAAATAGCATTTTTCGAGCAGCATAAAAATGTCAATAACTTTTGAATGGCCGCAGATATCGAGTTAATCCTTTTTTTGTTGTCATGAGAGCCTCTTAGGGAAAGAAAAGCAATGATATCCTTGGTGTAAAAATTTAACAGGATCAAGGATAACATACCAACATTGTGTGCAAAATTTTTCCAATGTTCATGTTTGAGGTCCAATAACTCGAAAGTTTGTGAGTGGCATGTTGGGTACCATCAGAAAGCTTTAAATGTTGGTCTTGCGATGTCCTTGAAAGGACTTATAAGCATTTAAGTGAGCACACCTCCTTTAAAGGAACCAACATTTTCAAACGCGATTTTGAAGAGGAAGTCTTCATTTTAGGGGGCAGAGCAACTGGTATAGGTAATAATATAGTAGATGCACATTGGGGTTGTTTCTAACGGTCGAAAGCCAGTTATCTTCGCACGTTATTTCGTTTTTGAATGTCGCGCAGTGACAAGTAAGATATAATTTGATTTGTATCGACGAACTTAGACGTTATGTATTATAAAATGTAAGCCTGGGAGTATATACACTGAACCACTTAACTTCTACGATACCGTACTGTTCACTGACGGCTCTAAGATGGACTGTGGTTTTGGAGCGGGGGGTCTTCTCTGAGACGGACTGTGACGACGATGAACATTGGAATTTTTATTACGGATAGCTAGGTTGCCGTAAAGGCGCTGGACTCAGTAACCACCTCCTTGAAGATAGTAAGAGACTTAGAAGAAACTCACGTCTCTATGTGGTAGATTTAATATTTCCCTTCTCTGTGTTCCAGGCTATAGGAACATACCAGGGAATGAAAGAGCAGATGAACTCGCGAGGAATGGCTCTGCTCTCCATCGCTTCAGAGCAGAAGTTGTTCATATACCTGAATTCTCTTAAAAGGGAATTATTTCAGTACTTCATAGCGAAGGCTCACTACAGGTGGAGTGTCTCTTCGACCTGTGCCATTTCTAGAGCGACCTGGCCAATTTTCAATAAAAGAACAGGTAAAAAACAGAGCGTAAAACAACAGATCTGCTTAAAAAAGTCTCGTGCTGCCGTTGAAATTAGTCGTGGTCTGCACAGGCCACTGCCTAATAGACGAGCATGCGACCAGATTGGGCGCCCCTATAATACCCATTGTCGCAGCTGAGACAGTGTTAACGAAAAGGAAACTACACCTGCTATGTAAGTGCTCAGCATTGGCGGGTGCAAGGAGTAAAATGCTGGGAGACTACTTCCTGGGGAACCTACACGAAATCTTAGGAGTGAGCCCAATTCCTTTACTCCTCGGGTTGGCTTTAGCCCACATCTCCAGGCCAGGCGTGCATAAATACCTCGTTGCCTATGATAGGCTGTGACCAATCAAGTGGGTCTTACAGGTCGTGGTATCAAAACGGTGCGTAAAGTGCTGATTGGAGTGTGCATCTCGTGTGGCAGCGTTCGCCACTTGAACCAATCAACCAATTTATCATAAAAAATTAAGTGTCTGAGAAACTACGGACTCACAAAGTGCATCCAGGCCCGTAGAAACGAAATTCGGGCCGGGGGGGGGGGGGGGTACCACACGGGCCCCTATACAATCGAATGAGTGACCTTCAATTTAAAATCTGTCTAGTATATTACACTTTTTCGATCGTGAAACATTTTTTAATAATATATATAATAAAAATGGAAAAAATTTTCTGTTGATGACTTAGATGACGGGGGCCCTTTTGAAAGCCCGGGCCCGGGGGGTTACCCCTTCGCCCCCCTCCCTTCTCTCGGCGCCCCTGAGTGCATCGATCGGAAAGGGGATTTCTTGGAAAAATAGTGTAACTACATCTAAAATTTTATATTGTTTTTGTAAATATAGTTTTTCAAATTTTTAAACATTTAGTACTCTTATTTTATGGACGTTCCTCGTACAATAAAGGCAGCCGCGGAGGAATATATTCGTTGGGATAGAGTTGTTCTAACATTGTAGCCTCGGTTTCCGGAAACGAAAGCGTTTTAAAATAACTCCCATATAATAACTTAAACGTAATAATGAATTATCGAAATATCCTTACTGACTAAATGAAGATGATGTACATTAAATTAAGACAAACCCGTAGCTACTCCAATATTTTTGAAACACAATTAGTCCCTTTTCATTAGTCTACCAATTTATACTATTGATGCAGAATTTTAAGTATCTCGAAATGTCGTTTTGGACTTGTACTGTTTTCAACTCACCGATTTAGGTTATGGTATCCATAAGTCTGCTGAAGGTTCTGAAAAGACTTCCTACACTTTTAATCATTTATTCTACTTCCGCAATTTTGATTGCAAACAGTTGTGGTATAAATCGAAGATGTAGTAGATGAAAGAAAGCTTACCGCTTTTTACACATTAATTTGACAAAGTTCTGTCCAATTATATAAAAAGGGGTCAACAAACAATGAAACCATTTTAGCGAATATGTGTCGATGGAAGATTTGAAGGCAAATATGTTTTCAATTTTTTTGTATTTTTTGTTCAACACAATAAACATAATTTAAATATAAACGTCATTAGTACATTACAAATCGGCAAGAGTCATAGACAGAAGTAAAATACGAAAATATATTACCAGCGTTCTTTGTAGATCGTTCCTTTCCCTTTCTACATAAGCTTTTTCCATTGTAGTCTTGTCCAGTTTTACGCGAAGATTCTGCAGTTCGGTCCAAAATTCATTCTCCGTTATTGGCCGGTCTGCGAAAAAGTAGTAAAACATTTGTAAGAATTGAGGATATGATTAATAGACAATAAGTATAACATAAATACTTACCTCCTCCACCCAGAGCAGTAGACATTTTTTGTTTATCAAGGTCCTCTCTAAGCTTGTTAATAAGTTTTTCACGATCATTCAAGTCGTTCTCCAACTTCAGTCTAGCGTCCTGTTCTTTCTCAAATTGCTTAATAGCCTCCTGCTCACGTCTCACATATTCCAAAATACTATCCTTCTGTTTCCTGACTTCCTCCATAATGGCATCATTTTGCTTGGACCTAAAATTAGATTTTTTTTAATCTGTATACTTCTATTACAAAAAATACGAACCGGCTTTTGTAAACATCCACCTCATTTTCAAGCTTCTTCATTGCAGTGCCCTTGGTTGCCAAATCGTTACTGATAGATTGAATTTGCTTATCCAAATCTTTCTTTTGTTCTTCAAGAGTCTTAATGTTTCCCTTTAACTGCAAAGTTTCCACCGATTAAATGTCGACTTTTCAAGATTATTTTCAAAATAATTATATACCCTCGCGATTTCCTGGTCCTTTTCGTCGATCAAGACTTGTTTGTCTGTTAATTGAAGCTTAAGCTCTTTCATTGCAGCTGTTTCATATTGCTTAAGTTCAATATTCCTTGACACATTGTCTGATTTATCTCCCTGCAAAAATGAGTGGTTTTAGGTTAAAAACAATTTAAAAAAAGTGTCTACTATGTACTATGTCTATACTATCGCAATTTTGTTCATATTGTACGGTCTTGCTTTCTGAAGGTTTTTATTATAGACGGTTTTAGTTTAAAAAGAAACCAATCAGTGGAAATGGGGGAAGTTTTGAGCTCTACAGACCACATTTAGAGAGATGTAGGAAAACGAGTGATACCTGAACTTTCAACTACAAAATTTGCTATATAATATGAATATTGTATGTGTACTTGACTGTGAATTCAACTATCAAGTCTTCATATCATATTGGCCCTAACGTTTGCCTGTACACGCACAAAAGCCGTGTGTCTTCCTACCCGCCCTTAGAAAGCCCGGGGTATAAACCGACGACTTCTAGTTTAACATTATTTTTGGTCATTTTGATAAGTTTTTAACGTAGTCGAGTTACGGTTTTTGAACTTTTTTTCCGTAATATAGCATTGCTGCTGCAATGACCGTCCGGCCACCTACCACTCGAAAACGAAAGGTGTGCTATCAACATTGCGAGCACAACTTTAAAAAGCCATGAATTCTTCCTTTAAAAAAACACCCTTTTTCGCAGACGTAGGTTACCACCACGAAGACACAAGTATAAAATAATATTTGATTTTATGTCTATTACATGAAATTTTAAAGTCGTTGCAAATTAAACAAACAAAACAACTACTTACATACAATTAGAGGTATTCAATCTATAGAAATATATATTAGTCCTTCCTCTTTTATGGTATCTTTGGCTGTTCTAACAGACGTAAAATTAAATATCATTTTCTGCTTTTAAGCGCTTTTTCTGAAATTGGTCCAACTTTTTTAAAAACTATTTTATTTTCCAGGTTTTAATGTCTTCAAATTTGCTACTTGGAAAATTCTGCTAGTATGACCATTCTGATCTATACAAAGGAAACAGAAAATTCGACCACATATTTTTAAATTAGTCGCCGCTCCTTTTTTTATAATGCAGCATACTCCATACAGCAAAAATTAGGCGACTGTTAGTTACACAATTTTGTTCAAAGCACCATTGGAAACACTGTGTACAACAGAATCAAAATCGGTCCATGCGTTACGAATTTAGACGCCACGCCCTCCTCCCATTCTAACCGCAAAACCAAAATTTTTTCATAGCACAAATTGAAGAAGATACTCTATAAGCGAAGTTTCACCCCTCCACCAACTCCACGATAGTACCAAAGTTTTTCTCATAAACATACAAAAAATAGTCCCCGGAATAGATCCATGCGCTACGAAGCTAGGTTCCCCCTTCCCCACCATCCTTCTCTTTTTTGGGAAGTCGGTTAAAAATCGTCAAAATCGGTGCATTTTAACCAAGACATTGACCTCAATCCGACTGAAGTACTTAATTGTTATCTTTCAACTAATGGCGCAACATACTCTTTACAACAGAAAAAAATCATCCAAATCTGTCCAAGCATCGCAAAGTTATTTGTCACCCCTCCCCTACTGCAGCCCTGGATATACAATTTTGAATATGGTACCAACGAGGCAATACACTGTAAACAACCAAATCGGTGACGTGGGGGGGTAAATATTTTTCAAATGGTACCCATGTTTCGAAGGGAACATACGCTATAATAACTAAAAATCAATTTTGATTCAAATCGGGCCAGTTGTACGACATTATGCACAGTCATGCATAAAAAAGCACGTATTGAAATTATAACCTTCTCGTTTTTGGGAAGTCGATTATTATCGTCCGCCATATTGGAACCACCATTCAGAATTTTTAAATGTTGGCCAAAATTTACATATCGGTTTTAAATGCAATCGTAACTCGTAAATGCCCGCAATTTTCAGTTTCTGAATTTGATTTGAAATTGCTTGTTCCTGACCCCAAGTAGCACTATTTATTTGGAGTGGAAATCGATTGTAAAAGGTGTTATTCGTTCGCCATCTATTTTTATTCTCGGGAAGAACCATGTGAACGTGTCAAATTTCAAGTAGGTCGGATAGATAAAATTAAATGAAAATCGAGTTAGAAAATCTTCTAAAGCCGCGTCCGAAGTTTAGCCTATTTACTTTCGATAATCTGTCATATATATGTATACACACAGATACGTTCCCTAATGAAATTAGAGGCTTGTAATACTTAGTTAGAAGGTCTACTAACGAGGACTGGCGCATCACCCCTTCGCCTTTTACATAAAGGGTCGTCTTATAAGAGGGCCACGGTGAGCTTGCTCCTGTTCTCTGCAAGTTTTCAGTCTCCTTCGCACTAGGTGTTTTATCCACTGCGTGAGGATCTGTCAAATTAACATTAATTCAAAAATAAGGTCGGGAAGAATATGCTCTCGCTAAATCGTATAGGCCGATAAGCCTTAACCTCTTTTCTTTTAAAAGTGATGGCTAAATTAATATTATAGGTAGTATATATTACTTGTCGCAGAGCTTGCAGTGCTATCTGGGGTTCGAAAGCCAAGATTTAGGCATAGCAAATAAATGTGTCACATAGTGGCACAGAGCTAAGCTCTACGTGGACGGAGCCAAAGCATATTGTAACGGGCAGTTATAAATTTAGCAAATATTATAAAAAAATGAATAAAAAGAAAACGTAAAAATAAATGTCGAAAAAAGGAAAGATAGATAACTCATAGTATATCAAATAAAAAATTCCAAACAAGCGTTCGAATATTATCATCGTTCATTCGCGTGTCGTTTGCTTTCGGTCGGTATGATTTTTAAGTGTATCTATACATGGGGTATATGTGAACGAACTCTATATCTTTCCGTGCAGGCAGAGGCGATTATGTTTAGGGAAAAGTAACGCATTTAATTTTAACAAGCATTGTAGTTTAATAGTTCCAGAGACAAAGTAAGTAAATTTTGAGATTTGGGACTTTTTTTTAGAAATCTTATACAGTCAGACTGGGCAGTTCTTATAATTTCTTAGAATATGCCTTGGTCGGAGTCAGATTGAGCAGCAAACAATGGATAACCTGCCAAAGTATCACAGAGGCACCGACTGTTGCACTGAAGACCTCTTACTTCTTTAAATTGAGGTGGATGGTGTGGCTATCAGTAATGCATACAAGCTGTTAGAGGCACAAAGCAAAAGGCCAAAGAATTACAACGGATGACATCCGACGTCATATCGGCCAGGCTTTCAATATTCCAGCAACCCATTACAATGTTGGCGAAAAGTGAATTGGTGCTTGAAGTAAATATGGCCCCCGACGCCATACCGGCCAGGCTTCAACATTTCAACCATCTATCATAAATTTGAAGACACACGACGTCTGTCCCCCCTCCTATCCCACAGGGAAGACGTATCTCGAACATGGACTGTTCGAAGACCAATGCTGGGTATGCGCGGGTGTCTGGGGTACGTGACCCCAGATTAGTGATTAATATGGACTAAAAGATTTTATTGCCCATCTTATCCTGTTCACAGTATACAGTTTCTTCATTTCCCCCCTTCCATCTCTACTTGGGATCTCAAAGGGGTATCGCCGACTGTAATAATTTTATTTCATCCTGCGTGGGGTAGTTTTTAGTTTATTTTGAAGTGGTATTGAGGCAATTAGAATACTAGCACGCTCGAAATGAAGAGACTGATGTTTCAAAAGGAAGGTTTGTGAAAGTGGCATGCTTATTAATAAGAAAAGCTATGGACAGAAAGAAATTGCTGCTATTACCCTTGGGGAAAATGAAGAATCTCAACTCGTCAAAGAGCTCAACTACTGAACATTCGTTACAATTCAGTTAGACATCGGATTATTTGTTTACAAAATCAAAAAGAGTTGTAGCCAAACGTCCATCTGCCTGAAAATGACTTCGACTTCAGTCGCATATATTTTTTTCAGACCAAACTCATTTTTATCTCGAAAGCTGTAGGATTTGGTGTTCCGACAATCCGCACACAGTCCTAGAGAGGTTAATGCATCCTCAAAGAATAACAGTTTGGTGTGGTCCCTACTTCTTTTTAACGTAATGCGTTAGAGATGGCGCACACCAACCGTCACAGTTCGGTTATCAAGCAATTATGAAACTTTTAAGAAGTTTTTCTGCTAATATGTTGTATGATTTGCGCGCAGGATAACTCTGACATGAGTTTCTTGCTTTGTTGTCTATAATTAGATAGGAGGAATTCTTTTAAATCTGCAGCCATTTGAATTTTTAAACCAAAATAAGAAAAAATGACCCAAATATATTTGGTTCTTTTTAGGAATCCGTACCAAAATGGTAAAAAAGGGGCCCTTATTGCGCGATTTTTTTGTCTGTCCGTCACAGCTGCTTATTCCAGCAATTACTAATGCTATCGACTTGAAATTTGGAATAGTAATAAATTTATCGCAAATAACGGAGACGGAGTTGACTTAATTGGTAGAGAGCACGACCACCATGGTTCCAGTATTCGAAACCAGGTCTCCCCTTTCAGTCTATAGGCTGTTTGTCTAGCTCGCAGCAATGCAAAATCAATTCATTTAAGTTTTCCCTTCCCACCAAAGGGTTGTCCCCTAGGATTTGGCCATATCGTATAAAAAAAATAACAAACATTGAAAAATGTTTTAAGTTTTATTTAGAGTGGGGTTATTAGGTCCAATGGTGCATTATATGAAAGGGCTTCATGTGCATACATATTATAAAGTATTTTTTCATTGAGTTTTAGTCTTCGAACTATAATGAAAAATGTATAATACGAAAAAAATCATCTTAAACGTTCCACGCGTTACGAAATTAGGCTAAACTCCTCCCACCACCCTAGCTTCAAAGTTTTTCTCTAAGCAATAGCGAAGGTACATACTATATACAACAATAAGAAATACCGACCAACTGCAAGGTGGTCTTCCGCAATAAGTGTTCCATACCGTGATTGCTTCTAAAATAAAGATTTCAATTGAGCGAGAGGGCGAGGAGATGTAA
This sequence comes from Leptarthrus brevirostris, assembly GCA_964036015.1. NCBI lineage: Eukaryota > Metazoa > Arthropoda > Insecta > Diptera > Asilidae > Leptarthrus > Leptarthrus brevirostris. The sequence continues at coordinate 112,921,676 of OZ038372.1, read as the reverse complement.
CGTTTCAATTTCTCGCCTGTGTCAAAATAGATACAGCCACACCACTTGTTTTTATCTTTGTTGTATATACCAGACAAATTATGAAACGTAATAAATGCACTCGTGATAATTTTCGCTCAATATACATTTTACCTTATAAAGAATATTTCAAAAAAAATTTGATTTTTTTGAGTTATTCTTTTGGATATATGGGGGGATAGCGATTTTTAGTAACTTTTCGAAATTACTATGAAGAACCGTTTATGTGATACCCTAGTCGATGACATTGAATAATGCTTATTCTTTCGATTATAAAGTTATCCTGCACCCCTCCCCCACTTCACCATAGGTGCACAATTTTTCTCCCAGTAGCAGTTGGGGAACAAACTTTATACAAAAAAGAGAGACACCCAACTTGATCCAGGCGTTACGAAGTTAGGCTTCTAATACGGGTCGAACTTAGAATCTTCTCATTAATTCGGTTAAATGTAGAACAGCGGCCTCCCTTTATTATAGAAATATTAAAATGCAATAATATTTTGTTTTCAAGTTTTAAAAATTTAAGCAATTTAAAAGAAACACAAGAAAATACAATTAAATAAATGGAAAGGCTGTATACTTACGTCCGCTTGCTTGGTAAGTTGGTTAATTTTTTCTTCATACATTCTTGCTACTTTAGGATCCACTACTAAAGCCTCACTTGATACTTCCTCGAGCTCTTTGACAGTCTCATTCAGGAAATTCATCTGTAATATTAATTTCTTTGTAAAAAGCACTGTATGTCAAAATTAAAGTTTATTATTAAAACAATATTACGAAAGAGTTGATCCGTAACAAGTGATTCAACCATTAGCTTGCAAGACATTGCGATGTGCAAAGGGCCGTAGCGAGAAACGGATTTCTTAATCGTCTTATTTGTATATATTGATGTGATAAGTGAAAATTTATACTATCAAAACTACTATTATCAGTGTGTTGAATAATTTTGAGTGTTTTTAATCGAAATCCACATAATTATTCTATTAATATTATCTAGTAAAAAAGTAGTATTACAAGATATCTAAGGTTTTGTTTGAAGGATGTTTCCATAGATCTTATTGCACCAATTTTGATGTTTTTTTATATATGATGTTGCCAAAGCTCAGAGGATGCCCTATGCTGCTAAAGCATAGCCTTGGCAGTAAAGGAATTAAGGATGAGGGAAATGGGTTAGGAGGTTGAGTGAAGGAGGTGTCGATGTACGCCCCGTTTGAAATATTTGGGCTCATATGACGAGGGGAAAACAGAAGATGGTAAACTGTTCAACATCCGTGTTGTTCGGCTTTGAAAAGATTCGCGATATTTGAGGGTACGTCCAAAGTTGACTTGGAGAATATAGAGGTGGGAGCGACTTATAGCTCTTGGATCACGCGTTGTCATGGCCATGGAAATAGCAATAGAGGAGTGAGACAACCGACATTTTGTCAAAGCTCCAGAAAGTCAAGGCCCTTAGAGATTGAGGAATCGCAAATAAGTTTAATAGCCTTACGCTGGACTTCGCTAACGCGGACAATGCGGTGTATCCGGCCCCTGCCCAAATATGGGAATTATAAAGTCTAGGCATGACGTTGGAGGACTTGTACATCAGCGCTAAATCAGGTGGGGTGAAATATTTCTTACATCTCTGTAGAAAACCCAAGGATTTCATCGCACTTTTGGCGATTGCAAATATATGATCAGTCCAGCTAAGATTGCTGGATATCTGAATACCCAAGATGTTTAGGGAGGGCGGATTTGGTATATTTACTCCATTAACTGAAATGAGTTGGGGATGAGATGGGGCGTTTATTTAGGGACATTAAACGGCATTGAGTTTTTGATGCATTAAACTAAACAAAGGGTGCTTTCGTCGGCGAACCTTTGGATAGGATTGAGAGTAAGAAATAATAAAAATTAATAAAAAGAAGAAATAAGGTTGGTGAAAGAACTGAGCCCTGAGGTACACCGGCATTTATTTTGTAGGAATCAGATGTATCTCCCTCAAATAATACACGAATTGAACGATCTGAAAAAAACTCAAAATCAATTTAACGAGGTTAAATGTTCGAAGTTTGGCTAAAAGGGCAGCAGGCCAGACTCTATCAAAAGCCTTTGAAATATCAAGAGCGTCGAGTTCGGATTCAGCAAAATTATGGAGACAATGATTCCAACGCTCCGTTAGGCAATCGTTCATAAGATGGTTATTTTCTCGATATTTCATCAACTGAGAGTTGATGAGTGATTCAAAAACTTTTTTTTTAGTAAAATTAGCAGCAAACAGGTTGGTCTTGTCCAATGAGTCAGTAAAAATATTCCCATTATAAATGAGTGGTAGTGTTGACGAACAGGTGAAATTGTTCTTTACGGTTTTTACTAGAGACCAGAAGCCCTAACTACCCTTTTGAGTAGAAAATACCTTCCGTTTAACGCTCTGGTCGAAATTGAACTTTGCCCGACTAATTACTGAATTGCAAATATTTCGCGCATCCCTATAGATACGTCTGAATTCCTCTGAAGGACACAATCTATATGCCTGAAAGGCTGCTTCTTTGTTTTTAATGGCTGCGAAACAGTTATTATTGAACCAATTGGAGTTATTTGGTTTAATGTTTTTGAAGCTATGATGAATAAAGCGATGCATTCCAAACCATAGGATGTTCAAGATATAATCGGTGCTCTTGTTAACGTCTCTCATAGAAAAGCAATCAGACCAATCTAGCTCTCTGAGATATTAAGTCCCGCCCAATCAGCATATTTATAATTACACAATTTCATCTGCATGAGGCAACACTAAAATAACACATTATGCCGTGATAAGCCTACTCCCATTTGGTTTAACCTATGGCGACTTTTTATCCTCTCAAAGTGCTTGACGGCATTTTTGACACAACATGGCAATTTCGGGTTTCATCTGATGAAAATGGCTCTCATTAAAGATGACACCTGTAGAATATTACATATATTATTATTACACTGCTAGAAAAACACTAGCTTGGAGCCAAGGAGCTTGGCGCCTTGTCATAAATACGAATACTTGCATTAAAAAAAGGAATTGAGATGAGGTTGAAAAACTGGAGAAATTATCAGTTATTGTAAATAGCTCGATATCGTCGGGATCAATTTTCGGCCAAATATGTTGAGAGAATATCGAGTATCGGCTCCAATGTATTATTTTTTTAATTTTAGCTCCACTGTTCAGGATCAATGCTATTTCTCAGCCATAATTTTTAGACTATTACATATTTTTGTCTCACTACACATAATACAATTATGTGACAATTGAAATTAAAAAAGATGTATCATTGAATTGTGTATTTTATCTGCTTTACATACTGCACAACTATTGTATTATATGTCTTGTCTCCTGCTGGAACCAATCTTAACCTGTTTTATGATTGGCAACAAAGTCCAGGAGGTATACAACGAAGGCTCATGTAACAATTGAACATCTGTTGCCCAAGGTTGCCTGACTGGTTTGACAATTTCCAACGTTTTTTACATAAATGTGCTAAACTTATCATAAAAAGAATAGTAGTCGAATATAATCCATGCATTATGCCATATACAAACGCATGTACAACAAAAACAGAACTATTCAAATCGGTCTATGCGTTACAAAGTTAGGTCCCCCCCCCCTCCTCCCAATACACCCGCATCTAACCAATATTTTTTCTCGTGGTATCAACTAGGGAACATACTCTACCCAACAGAAAAAGAATTATCCAAATCGGGTCCACGGGTTACGAAGTTAAACTGCCCCTAGGTCAAATTTTTTTCTCCTATAAGCAATGGGAATCATACTTTGTACAACAAAAAAGAACCCAAATCGGTCCACGCGTTACAAAATTAGGTTTTATCACCACCCCCCACCCCACCAAAAATTATTTTGACATGTACCCAACAAAAAAAGTCCCCAAAGCGTCTTGTGTCCATGAAAGTCAAAGCACCCAGTAGGCTGGCGTATCCGCCATATGGTTTAGGCTAACTCTGATCTCATTAGGTGTATCCAAGAGAGTCAGAGCACTGCCTAATTTGTAGTGTTTATGTTTCTGAGCGCGAAAGTAGTTAGACACTCCCATTGAGTAGTAAAATATACTCAAAGATTTCCTTTGCTTTTCTATTTGCAGAGTATATCTCGGCATTTGGGGAGGTGCACCAATAGTTTCTCTTTGAATTATAGTCACAGTTATTCTTGTAATAAATAACTTAAAAAAAAAAGATCGGTTGTGTCTTTGCTTGGGTGTTTTATCGTAAAAATCATTTCATAAATGTCCCAAAAAGCTTACACGAAATGGTAAGAATAGACTACTAAACCTAAAAGCCAAGGTACCATACTTTGGTTTACCTTAAACTGAACTGGAAGTTAAACATAGAGGAGCGGGTAAAGAACGAATGTGCCTCCAGACGTACCTTTGGTAAAACATGGATACTGCAACCTAAGATGACGCTGCAGTTATACACAGCGGTGGTGCGTCCGATTCTCACCTACGATTCACTGGTTTGGTGGCCTAATATGAGTAGGGCTTATAACCATACCAAGATACGTAGAGTGCAAAGAACCGCTTGCATCTGGTAGTGCCTCCGCTCCACCCACACCGAAGCTCTTAATGTGGCTCTGCAACTACTTCCCCTTGATCGCCAGATAAAATTCTAGGCGTAATGCAGTCAGACTCAAAGAATCTGGGTGCTGAGTGACTAAGCTCTATGGCCACAGAAACATCCTCAGCTTAGCACCTAAAGGACTGGCCGATACCTCAACTGACTGCATTACGCCTGTCAAATTTTGAAAAAGGATTCAGTATCAGGATTCCAACTAGACAGGAATGGAGAATGACGGAACTGGACAAAAACGATGATACCGTAATATTCACGGATGGTTTTAAGACAGAACAAAGTGTTGGTGCAGGAGCAGGCCCACCGAGAGGGGGGGGGGGCGAAGGGGGTAAACTCCCCGGACCCGGGCTTTATAAAGGGGCCCCGTCATCTAAGTCATCAACAGAAAAAAAATTTTATTTTAATTATATATAAAAAAAAATGTTTTACGATCGAAAAAGTGTAATATACTAGGCAGATTTTAAATTAAAAGTCACTCATTCGATTGTATATGGGCCCGTAAACGCTTAGTCCCGGACCCGAACTTCCTTTCGCGGGGGCCCGTAATGGTACCCCCCGGGCCCACATTTTATCTCTACGGGCCTCTGCAGGAGTGTTCTTTGCGACACTGAATATATCAAAGTCTTCGTTTAACGAACACATCGAGCACCTTCCAGACGGATGTGTTTGTGATTATGAAGGCACATGTTCGCTGCTTCTGTGTATCCATTCACCGATATAGAACATCGCCATTTTTACTTGTAGTCAAGCGGCCAGGGCGCTTGACTCAGTTACCATATCTTAGAGTTGCTTAGATCCTTGGGCAGTTTGCTTAACGTTACCTTGCACTGGGTTGCCGGACATAGGACATAGTACTTCTTTGAAATCCTGAAGGCAATCTCGGCGGTAAAGATTAAGGAAATAGGCAGTTTCCTAAATTCCTCCTGTTGGCTTTAGTTTATCTTTCCCTTAATAACTCAGCCGACTTCAACCATGATTTCAGATGATAATCCGGGTTGCGAGTGAACTCAGTCCAACAAAAAACCGGGTCTTATTGGTTTTGGCATCAAAATGTCGCTATAAATATGTAGTGCTAATTGGAGTGTTACCATGATGGCGACGCTCACCACTTAACCCAACCAAAAGCGTTGGGCGGGAAAACTAGATTCGATATTATGTATATTTTTTGGCACCGCGTAGTCATCTTTGAGTAATCTTTTGCGCACAGAGGTCAGTGGCGTGTATATCTGTTTGAAAGGTAGTTGGTGCAGATCCGAGAGCTTTATGCAGCCGGGGTCTAGGTCCACAGACTCTGACCCCGGTTCTATCGTCCATCTTGGAACTATCAGTATAACAAATTACCTTGCCTCCTTCTCTATGTACTGATGAATGCGAAGAATGTCCAGAAGGGTCACCGTAGCTGTGGTAGGGTAGGCGCGTTGCACGCAAAACTTTTAGACAGGTTATTCTCTGCAGTTTTGCCTTTTGTTTTTTTGGCCACCAAAAGAGTGCCGCTTAGGTGACTAAGGGTCTTATAATGATATGCCCATTAGATCATTTTAGGCTTTGGGCCAGATATTTTCCCAAAGAATCTTTGATAATACATAGTATAGTCGTTGCCTTGCCTATTTTCAGACGACGATGTGTGTGTGTTCAAACAGTAAAAGGGGAATGGCCAACCGTTTTACAACATTATTACCTATGGCAGTCCAAGCGCTATGAAGTGTCAAAGTCACACGCCAGCTTCCAACCAGGTGACTGAGGATTTAGATGCAAGTTCCAGGAAACGGCATGGGAGAATTACTGATAATGCGCGCAAACGCGACACATTTATATTCCTTGCTATGAAATTTTTTTCTGTTGCCACAAAATTTTTTGGGTATGCGCTTAATTTATTGGCACGGTTTGGTTGCCTGAAGGCCACCAAATTGTCTGAGAATCGCTAAACTCCTTGTGTTGGTCGGGTGACCGTCCTCCGCCCTTAGGTGTGAAGGTTAACCCTCCCTCCATTGTTTACGGATATATAGCTTGATAAGTTAGCGGATATAGTTTGATAAGGATTGGCAAGAGACCGTCAATTCCTTGCTGCAGAAGAGCTGAGAAGATAACGTCACTACCGGGGATATTTGCAGGCAGGGACATTTTAAATATAAAAAATACTTTTCCGGACAGTTTTCCAGAATCAAAAAGTGTGTTATTGCAAACAAGGATAACTTTTTTTAAAGATTTTGACAACTTTTCGATGCAACCTACGTACGTATTTTCAAGAAAGTTATTAGAGCTTAATTATTAGAACAGTGGGAAATGTTTTGTATTTAAAATGGTAGCGCAGGGTAATAAAATTTTCTGGTTTAAATCGAGCCTTAGTTATATGTATATTACTTTTTACTATCATTTATACTATTTACCTGATCTTTAATTCCTCGAACGTTTATTTCAAGTGTATTCATAACTTCATAAATTTGACTATCAAAAGCAGATCCATCGCCACCCTGTCATGAATGTAAGGTATAAAAACAATTTAGAAAAAAATCTCATATCTGATTACCGGTCGATCCAGTTCCGATGGTAACTTCGCAAAGTGGCAAAAGAAGTCTTGGCAAAGGTTAAAACTGCAAGTACTTAGACATTTAAGTTTGTTCTTGATTTGATCCAATTTCAATGAGTCTGTTAATAAAAAATTACGAAATTATATTGTGGAGCAAATTGGGATGTGTTCTTACCTTTTGCAGCTTTCATGGGTGAAAGAGCTCTTTTTAGAGCTCCATCTTCTTTCTTAATAAGAAGCTCTTCCACATCATTGACCATCACAGAAATCAACTTAATTTCGTCAATAGTATCAGTTTTACCCGAGGACTTGTTGTATTTAGATTGCATTTCATGTAATGCCTTGTAGTTTGCAAGAAGCTCAGTCTAGAAAGAGTTTAGTGTTTATTAAAAATTTTAGTTTAAAAGCAGTTTGGTGTTTTTTCTTTAAGTACATAAAGATAGATTTTCGAAATATATATTTTAGCTACCTGCTGTTCTTCTACTTTCTTTTTCAAAGAATTAAATGTTTTCCTTTTAGTGTTCAAAGTCACTTCCGATATATTCTTTTCGTTTTTCTTCAAGTATGAAGGTACTTCACCTATGCGGTATCTTGAAGCAGTGAGCATTGAAGATGATGTATGCGAACCAATTGCTGTAGAAGTAATCAAAAAATAAAAACATCTACAGATAATGAAACATAGTTACAAAGTTTTGCTGAGCTATTTATTTTTGGAGTTGTTGTACGGGATAGATGTCCAGAACTTTGCCGATTAATTTCCAAATTTGTTCTCGATTTTTTTCGTAATGAGAACTTTTTGTCCTGGGGCGGAGTTAAATTTACAGCTTTGCTCGACATTGAGCTTCTCTGAAAGAATATGTGACAAAAGTAATTTGAAGGGAATACAAATCTATACCTCTCTCATTGGAATTCTTGATGATTTTGTTTGAGTAGTCTGGAGAAAAATGTTGATCAACAAATGAAGGTAAAAGGTATGCAAAATAATATAATGGAACAAAACAACATTTATAACTTTTTTATTCTTTAAAGTTTTATTTTTATTATGCTGCTTCGTCTAAGGTTCTGATTACCGAAGCCGATAAGATGTTAAAAGAGCTAAAAGATGTTTATTGCTTTACAGGTCTGTGGAAGGATTCTGTAATAATCCCAAAAAGAGGCGATAAATATATCTAATTACAGGCCCTTCACAAAGTTATTCCACGTTGCGAAGATATTCGAGGTTTTAGGGAGTGACGTACTTCACTTTCACTGAAGGCCTTTTATGGGTTATTTCCAGCACGGCTTCACTTAGGGGAAAAACTACTATCACCAAACTTCTTGAATTCCTCAATTAGCTATTGAATCTGATACAGCAAGAAGAATGCGTATTCAGTGATTTTGGTAAAGCTTTGACTGCTCGAATGCCTTTCCCCATCCCCCACCGTTTTATGGATTGGTTGACCTCTTAGTTGACTCATCCCAATCGAAGTGTTCTGTTCAGGGGATCTCTTTACACTAATATCTCTGTCTCTTCTCGAGTGCTTCAGGGCTGCATTCTAGGCTAAAACTTTATTATAAATGCTCAACTCAATTGCCACTTGGCGCCGATTGAGTTACGCGCTATTGTGTACCATATTTTGTTCCCTGCAAGAATTTTTCATCGCTCCTGTCAAATTTCATTGGAGGATATCAAGTAGAATAGGTAAGTATACTAACATGCCCATTATCTAAAGTTGTAGTAAATTTGATATATTTAAAGTTTGTATAGTATATAGATACTTCAGATATTCATTATTATTGTGATGTTTGCCAAGTCAAAAAATTATTGGGCCACCCTTAATTACTGTGTTCGGGGCTACCCGCTATCTTTTGTGTTGCCAAAAAATTAAGGCCAAAGTATTTTTAATAGGCCAAAGTATTTTTAATATTTTCGTTAAAAAAAATTTGATATGATTATCAATTTTTAATTAATATGATTGAAAGACAGAGATTTTGTTTATTGCACTTTTATTGGCAATTCATTAAAGGGAGGTAGTACCTAAAATTGCATGTTTTTTTATGAGTTTTTAATTAATTTTTTTCATGATTACCCTTGTACTTGAGGATTTCTTCTTTGGTATATTTGGATTCCTCATGTGTTTTTCTATAATTTTATGCTATTTAAAAAAAAAAACCTCCAATATAAGACGCAGGAGGGTGTACAGTAAGAGGGTGTAAAAAGCTTGCGCGCATAATTTCTCATGAACCCTTCAACATAAAAAAGTAAAACAAACTTCATTGGAAAGGTCTTTTTAAAAGCTACAAAGTGAAATAGGATTTTTTTGTAATTTTTTGAAAAAAGTTATTTTAGTTTAAAGAATCATGGAAAAAATATGCCACTTTTACACCTTAAAAAATTAGTAACTTTAGCCAGGGTTAAAATTTTAAAAATCCAATATGACAATTTGAAGAAAACACTTTCAAAAATAATTGTACCAAATAAGAACTGTGTAATTCAAACGGTTTCCAAAAAACCTTGCGCGCAAGCTTGTGTGTTCTGAGAAAATCGACTTTAAACTTTAGCAACGTTTTAGGTTTAAGAGGTGCGCACCTGCAATATATTCGTTCTAAAAACTATTGTGAATTTCGCTTAATATAATAAATTTTTGTAATCAGGAAAGATCAGAGAATCAAAAAAGCGAAAAAACCCAAAATCTATTTACTACTACTAATAGGGTACTACCCCCTCTTAAGTGTCCGGAGCTACCCCACCTTCCCCTATATGACCTTCGGAGACAATTTGGGAAAATGCCGAATTTTAGGAAATCGCAAAACATTTATTTCACTTATGGAAAAGACTGCAATTGTAGAATTAGACAATTTTGGAAAGGTCATCCAAAAACCACTATTTTTTGTAGTTTGTTTGATGTCGCTGCGTTGATAAGATCAAAATAAAATAGTGATGTGCATACCATGAAAATTTCAAATTTATGAATTACCCTGTAAATTCAAAACGGTTGAGACTGCCCTCCCCCCTTCCACACAGTTTTTTGTTTAGCTAGGTGAGATCTATCACCCCACTTATTTTGGCACACCAGATCTGAAACCCGTGTTTTGCGTAAGCGCGACAAGGAGATGCGGATGTGAATGAGCGAGAGCAAAAAAGTCCACGATCGCATTCTCACTTGCGCGGGTTAGCTCTCCGTATATTCAAAACAATATATTAACCATATAATAAAAAAAAGTAAATTTGTATAAATATCGAAATGAATATTATAATGAAGGTAAAAACTACGCTCTTTCACGCTTGCGCATCCGCTTTTCCCCGTCGCATTTTACGCGAACACTTTTTTTACATCTTTCACAATGATTAATTTTTTAATTTTTTTTTGTTATATCTATAGTAAATAAATTCCCAAAATTTTAAGCCTGTATTCTACAGAAACTTGCAGTGGGTACTTCACAAAACATTTGTATTTTTGGTAATTTTTAGGAATTGTCTTAAAGTTTTGAATTTTTGTCACAAACGAATATTTTGGTTGGAGAATTTTTTTAGACTGCATCCGATGCAAAATCCAAATTTGACCTCCTTCCTTGTTTAAGGGTTGCGTCTGACAGCCGGATAATCCCGTAAATTTTAAAATTAAATTTTTAGTCTTAAAATTATTGTCAAATGTTATACTTTTAAGCACGATTAATTTAACTTCAGAGTATTAATATTTCGAGGTTGAAAATTCAAACAACGATTAGGGCAATTAAAATTAAACCAATCTCAGAAACACCAACAGATTCGGATTCTACGAGAAATTTTACAAAAACATATCTATTCTATTTATATATTCATTTCAACGACAAAACTAAAATGAATAATTTAAAAAGCCACATTTTCTTCTCTTTTGTTTTTAATTAATGAAGTGTTAAAATGAGGTTAAGGATATTGCAAATATTTCCGCCCCCAACACTTTATGACCCATCAATGTTCTTTTTAATAGAGGGGTCTCTCCACCAATGGTATGATGCCCTCTAGTAATGATGACCTCATTTCGAAGAAGAAATTTTTAAGAATAGTTTTAAAAAAGAATGTAATAAGAATTAATAAACAAGGGAACCAACCGCAAGACTCAACAGATGTAGAAAAGTACTCCAAAGCTGTGTAAAAGTACTACCAGATATCCAACATGGGGTGATTAAATCATCCATTAATCAATTTTTCGCCAACAAAGAAGATAACCTACCCTTCCAAGTTGTTGACAATTTTTTTTCTTAATAACAGGGTATAGGGAAATATCGGAACAAAATTTTAATTACATTTCGCATGTACCTATTCAAAAATTAAAGAGGGCAAAAAGCAAATATTTACTATTCTTCAACATTATTTCCGCCTAACATCTATACCTGGATGGATACTAGCACCTTCATCTTCTTCTTGTTCTGGTGGACCAACCACTGGTTGATTTAATAATATATTAATCTTGTTGATTAGTGCGCTGACAGAAAGCAACAAGTTTCTTACACTGAAAAACGATCGTAGTCAAGCCGTCATAATATGAAGCGAGAGAAATTCTTCACGCGCACCCAATTCTTCACTTGATTTTGAGTAGATTCTATGAATTAATGAATCTTTTTTGGGAAGAAACGAGAATACACGGGAATTATCGACTTTTCATCCTCTTCGGAGGGTAGGTTCATCCTCCTTGGGAGTGAAAAATCGATCATTCGATGACTTAACGCCTCCCTTCCGGTATTCTGATTGAAAGTGAAAAAAAACTATTTTTCCAAACCCCAAATGTTGTTACAGCCCCCTCCCAGTCACAACTCCTCCCAAGTCAATAAACCCATATGAAAATACGAATTATTTCCCTTGAAACACATGTTATCGATCCTCTCTATAGATAATAAACTTTTAATGTGAAAAGATTGGAATATTGAGCCGCAATTGAGCTATTGAGCAAAAAGCTATATTATACATTTTTACTGTTTATTTCGACCGTTCTTATATTACCAAATATCTGATACTTTTTTTAGTCGCTCGAAGAGTACTTCCGCATTGCTTGACCAAAGATAAAAGATAAATGAATTATATAAGCATATCGAAGGATCATTAATCTGCCATCTATAGCAATAGTCAACAATAGGACAACTGAATCCCACAAAGAAAGTTTTCTAAGTAATCTAAATAATCCTTATTCAAGGTTTCAGGAGGTGGTGTTTCAACATATCCTTTTACGAATATGCTTGCACATAAGTATTTAATAATTATTTTTTTGTTGTATGATACAAATAAAGAAAAAATAAATATAATTCTAACTTACACTTATAGAATTTTTTGCGGACTTATTAGAAAGCACCGAAAGGTTCGTCTTCGATTTCTGACTAACATCCCTTGCCGAACTGTGTTTGGTAACTTGATTTGTTTCTGCAAAAGATTGGATTAACAATTACTACCTACGTATGTAAGTATAAAATAAAAATTACTCACCTAGTTGAGAGTTTCTTCTATTTATTTTATCCATGTCAGTGCTTCACTCGTAATTTCAATTATAATATTTTAGCAGAATAAATTTCAATAAATATATTTTGGAAGCACAAAATAATTTGCACAAACGAAAATTATCATTCGAACAGCGAAAAGTATTAAAGAAATTTCGGAAATGTCATTTGCTTTCTTTATAGGCAAACTTGATTATTTTACGTAAAAAAAACGAGCACCTCTTTACAATGTATATTAAAGTGTTAATTTTTTTTTAATTAGAGAAAAATCGATGAATCTTATAATAGCTAATTGAACAAAACTCATTATCTGTTGAAACTCGAACCAATAGACTTATTTTCTAATGCGCGTGCTTCAGCTGAGAGAGTTTTCAATTGTGCTTCGATCAGTACTAGTATTTTTACTAATACTCTATGGCCTAAAGAACCAAGAAAATCACACAAAATTTTAGGTAACCAAAATCGCAAGCTTCACAACAAAAGTTTCAGTATCTTGCGTCCTTTTATAGTACTCAGTGAAAAAATTCCAAATATGACGTAAGCTTATATATTAATTTAATGTTGCGTTACTCTCTCATTATAAATCATATCGAAACAAGCTGAATGCTTTAATAAAAACAGCCAAAAATGATTACTACAGGAATGAAATTAGCCAAGTTCGTGACGATCCGAAAAAGTTATGGGAAAAAATCAATGAGATATCTTTTAATTCTAGCAAACATAACAGACTAAATAGACTAAATTCAAAAAGAGGGGAAATTCTGCGTGAAGAATCCGAAATAGCTAATGAACTCAATGATCACTTCATTAATGTTGGTGCAGAAATTTCGAACTGTGCAACTTGTCCTAATAATGAGGTTAATGCACCCTTAAATAGAGCATTGCCAAATTTCAGTATAACCCCTATAACTTCTGAGGAGGTAGGTTTACATATAGCTAACCTTAGGATGAATAAATCTCCTGGAATAGATGGTCTAACTGCGAAATTACTGAAGCCGATATCGGATTATATATCCATACCATTTACTCACATTTTCAATCTCATAATACAGACTAGCATCATACCGGGTAAACTGAAATGTGCTGTTGTCATACCAGTCTTCAAAAGAGAGATGACTGTGATCCCTATAATTACAGGCCGATTTCACTACTTTCAATTGTTGCTAAGATTTTGGAAAAATGCATAAAGCAAAGATTAATAACTTATTTAGAGGATAATGTTATTTTAGCAAAGAACCAATATGGGTTTAAAAGTAATGTAAACACAAATGATGCTTTGTATGATGTCAGTTCCTATATATATTCAACTATTGATAACAATGAGAAAGCTTTAGCAGTATTAGACCTGCAAAAAGCTTTCGATACTGTCAATCATGACATGTTAATCAAGAAACTCTCAAACTTAGGGATAAGGAATAATGAGCTTTCACTTTTTAAGTCGAGAGAACTCAAAGTGTAAGGGTAGGTGAGAAGTTAAGTGAACCTAAAATGGTGAGGTGTGGCATACCACAAGGCACAGTTCTGGGACCTCTGCTTTTCCTTCTATATATAATTGATTTGTGTTTGCTAGAAAACACGATTTTGAAAAGTCATATTGTAGCTTTTGCTGATGGGACTCTGTGAAGGAGGAAGCTTGTACAGGATTAGATATTGTTTATAGATGGCTAAGTATGCACAAGTTGGCCCTAAATTTAAATAAAACACATTTTGTAAATTTTGGGCATACTAATAATCTACAAACTACCATGACGATAAAAATTCAAGACACAGAACTTAAATGCGTGAACGAATCAAAGTATCTGGGCGTCATTATTGACAACAAGTTGAAGTGGGACAGACATGTTCAATATGTATGTAAGTGATTAAGAAAAGCTATTTTAAAATTCTAACTCTGCGACATATATTAGACCTGAATCAGAGATCAGTGTATTTTGCACTGATACAATCAATACTGCAATATGGCATTGTATTTTGGGGCTCGACATACACAACTTCCATCAATCCTCTAGTGAACTTTCAGAGTAAAATCATTAAATATTGTCTCAATAAGACTAAATTCTTTTCTACGACACAAGCTTTTACAATTTTCAATATACTCACTATAAGACAACTCCATGCTTTGACTTTACTCAAATTCACATATATGAGACTTCATTCATTCCAAATTCACACCATAAGATACAACACAAGGAGACAATTAACTGGCCCAATAGCAATTTCAACATGCAACAGATGTTTATTTCAAAGGCACCCGAGCATTCTGGGACCCAAAATATATAATGAGCTTGATTTCCATTTAAAGAATAAACTTAATACAGTAAATTACAAGATTCTTGTGAAGGACTATGTTTTTGCCAATTATAATGAAATAGCTAAAAATCTTATTTACTGAAATCACTTAGTTAATCTTATTTGGATTAAGTAGTTTTAAGAGTAATTTTAGGTTTGCCTTTTACGTTAGCAATGTTATAAAAGTAGTTTAGATGAACACTCAAAAACTCACACACAGGATTGCTTACGTGAGTGTTAGCTTTGCTTTTTTCTATGGATATATATTGGAATTTGTACTATGATGAATAAAGCTTGATTGATTGAAAAGAAAAAAATAAAAATTACAAATTACTCACCTCGCCAAACAAAAAATTGTATGGAGGGGGGGGGGGCAATCTCAACCGTTTGGGAGTTACAGGGTGATTCATAAATTACAGTCACTTCCAAAAGTGAAAAAAATGGTTTACGATTACCTAAATTCAGCATTTTACCAAATTTTCTCCGAAATTTATGTCATTAGTACACCCCGTTTTTATTTTTATTGAATTGCCCATCTTATTACCCTTCCAAAAAGGTACAAGGCTATAGGTTATAGTAGCGGTTAGGAAAACCTAGAAATGCTGTACTGCGATCGTCTAGTCGCTGCCTTTGTTTAAACTAAAGGTATCTGTCTCTGTTGCGAATTTCAGAATACTCCCAATGTTGCACTTAGATCCTTGAACAAGTACCTGTCAAACGAATTTTGTCTTGCTTTTGCAAGCGCAGGGTAATGACATAGAACATATATTGTTTCTACTTTGTCGGGTTCCTGACGGTTTCTATATAGGTCGGTGTTCGAGACTCCGATTCTGAACGTAAGTGAGATAGTGGTCAGTATAGACTGCTACTAGAGTTCTGCATTGACTCCTGTTAGGTTGAGTAACCTCTCGATATTCTTTCGATCATAGGTTTTACACATGACCTTCGTGATTCTACACGTTCTGCTCCCTTCGCATCTTTCCTTCGCATGGTCCAACAAGTCGTCACTGAGGTGCTTAATAACGACTTGTATTGGAGGTAGTATTTTCTCTACCACGTAAGCCTCCAATTCAGCTCCTTGTTTGGCAACATGGTCGTTCGTCCCGAGCTGTACCTCTATAGCAAAGTTGCAATTTTCTAATTATGCTGAAACTTTGCATAGCTCTGTCGCAGCTGCGATTCATTTTAGATTTAAATCCGTTGGACCCCAGAGCTTGGCCGCCCGAGTAGATGTTGACCGAGGTGCCTATCGCCAGCAGACTGTGAGTCATTTCGACCGCGTTATATACAGCTACGGCTTCAGCTTGAAATATGCTACACTAGCTGGAAAGTCTGTAGGATGATTGAAAACTCAGCTCTTGGCAGTAAACTGATGCCAATACCCCCGATGCAGTTTTAGAGCTATCTGTATAGATATTGGCGATATCACAGGTTCTTCTGCTCTGGATAGTAGGAGACATTGCCCCAGGCTGCTGAGGCTGCTGTGATTCCTTAAGACAAAGTTCCACAGGAGTAAGGTGTAGAACAGTGTCTAGAGCCCAGGAGGGCATAGATTTTAGTGCCCCCGTGATTCCGATTCCTGTCAATCTTTGTGCGTGTTCTAATCTGAACGGATAGGTTTTTTTTTATCTACAACCGATCACCAAATCCATAAAGCAGTATTGTTCTTGCCATAAAGCAGTATTGACCTTGCTCTTTATTTCTTGCCCAGGCTCTTTCCGGTGGTTAGGTTGTTAAAAGCACCTTCTATGTCAAAAAAAGTTCCTAGAGTGGACCCTTTGTATTGTAGGGACTTTCCGATCTCAAACATCACCACCTCCACCGATTTTCCCTTTGAGTAGGCGTGCTGAGTTACGGACAGTGAATTAGAGTTAATATTCTCCATAATACACAAATCTATAACTCTTTCCAAAGATTTCAGTAAAAACAATTTCAGGCTAATCGGCCTTTAATCTTTTGGCTTAAAATTTCTCAGCTTTGGGGATGAGCACCTTATTCTTATTATTGGGGATGAGTTCCTTATGATATCCTTTGAAATGAAAATGTTCAGCAAAATTTATCCTGTAAGGCGTAGGGATGCATTTCCATTTTCTCGATTTGTAACTTAACATTTTTTTAAAATTTTTTGAAAATATGTACTTTCATAGTATGGCTCAACAAACACAAAAAATTTATGTATGTATTTTAACGTTAATGTTGTAAAAGTTTATAAAATGCTTGTGTTTTACTTTTTATCATATCATATATCATCGTTTAATCTACCATTTATAATGCGCTTTACTTTATTATTATACTTGAAGTACAATTTGAAAATACTTCTATTTTTCACAGCAAAGTTGTTTTTAATAATAAATTTAAAAATGACAAACACAAACCCTTTAGTAAAGTATTTAATACATTGAGAAAAAATTTTGCTTATCAGTATTACTTTTAAGCTTTTTAAACTACTATAGTATTTGAGTGTGTGAATAAAGTATACTTTTTCTTGAACCCACCCATGCTAGCAGATAAGTTAGAGTGAGGGATAGAGTATTGGACACCAATGTAGGAGAACCGGGTTGTGAAATTATGTAGATTTAATGTAACAGGTAATTGTGATATAATGAAATAATATTAATCGGATCAGTATAATGTAAAGTCTGTATAAAGAATCTTTCAATATCGAAAAAAGTATAAGTCATTTAAAATGTTGCAGTCATTATCATAAGTACTTAATATTTAGTTCCGCTTAAGTATGAAAATTTTAAATTCTTTATCAAGTATTTAAATTAAGTTCAAAAGTGGCAGTTACTAAAGGCTTATATTAAGGTCACATCCAATTTGCAGTAAATACGTATTATGTTATTACTTTCTTTTCTCCCAACAGGGATTGGGATATGAGACGGAAAAGAGAAAAGGGTGGATTTCGAACCACCTGTATTATTATACAAACCCATTGGTCGCCAAAGACAGACTGCTGCTGCGCAGTAAGTTCTCCCTTACATTACAACCGCTTAATTTGTAAAAAAAAATAAAGGAAGTTTAATAATCAGAATGAGATATAGCAAGGATTGTCTTTTTAAGCGCGATACAACTTTAAATTTAAATAACACAAGCAAATATTGTTAGAATGACAGCTTTATTGTATTCGAAAGAATTAAACTAAACATAACTTTTTAAAAATGACATAAAACAAAATGTGCTCCGTTACTAACAGTTACGTAGCGTATGCTGTAGGTTCAATTTTTGGCCACTATTTTCCACAAATCCGGCGTTATTTCCAAAATTTATTGTGCGTGTTACATTGGCTTCTAATGCTTAAAGAGTTGTTGGTTTGGCTGGATTTAACGTAGCCCCTAACGAAATAATTCAACGGCATCAAATCGCTTGTTCGCAAGGGCCAATTATGAAAACCATTTTTGAAATGATGTTGTTATCAAACCCTTAAGCATTAAATTGATGGTTTCTTTGGATGTATGGCACGTAGTACCATTCAGTTGAAACCATAAGTTTTCATTTTAGGAAGTAAAAATTGTCTGAGCATGTATCAATATTGCACACAATTGGTGGTAATGGCATTTCCATTGTTATTTTAAACGAACCTCCCCTCATTTTGACTTGATTCATTTTTGTTTATTAAAGTATCCCTCCAAATAATTGAACCATGAGCTAGAAGAAGCTTGACGATCGCTGTATACATTCATTGTACATTTGTTATTCATGTCGCATTTGTTACCAAAGGCTCTCGCACGACGAAAAGTCCATTCTTTATCTTCACTTCCAGATTCTGTTTCCAATTCAATTTGGAATCAAATATGACGGCCAGAAACTTGGCTTCCAAGGCTTCCTTTTAGTTTTCGTGATTTACAAATAGGTACTTTATATTTCTTTGTGAACAGGCTCAGTTCTGTTTTATGTGGGTTTACTGTAAGACCGTTGGCTTCTGTCCATCTTAATATACCTATCAAATCAGAGCTTAAAATTTTGCTTTTGTCAGCAATACTATGAAATCTGCGTACGCTTTGTTTAGAGAGATGTTCTATAGCAGGGGTGACAAGACTCCTTCCTGTGATGTGCCTCTGTTAACTGTTCACCTGATGGAGAAGTGTCCTAAACTGGAACTGATATTCCTGCTGTTTAGGATTGTCTGTACCCAGTTCGAATCAGTGCCAGATATCTCTTAACAGGGAATAAGGGATCATGTTTTTAGTTTGTTGAAGGCTCCTTCAATATTAAGAAAGACACAGAGTTTCCTTTAATTTACGTGCTTTATATGATTATTTAGTTGATTCAAGATGATGCCTGAGATGTAGATGTAATAGTCTCTCCAGTGTTTTCAATTTAAACAATGACCGGCTAATTGGTCTATGTCTATGCTATTTGGCTCCTTGATTTTCTTGCTTTCGGATTAAAGACCACACGCATGCTCTCCATCTTTCCAGTATGTATTTGGTGATAAGCAATGCTTTAGTGCCGTCCCACACTAGTCGTGCTTCCGCGCGATGAAGTTCGCACGAGTTCCCACACCTGTCGTGTCGGATTTTGTGTAGAGAACACGAAATGTAGTTTTTGTAGTGGTAATATTAAAGCATTTTCGAACCCAAATAAACCTTGCTTTAAATGTATGCGTGCCGTTGCGACGATAAATAGGTAAATTCCGTGCGGATTTTCCTATACACCCTACATCTTCTGAGAGCAAATCTTCGCATACTCCTTATCAATGGATAATCTGAAATTAAAAAATCAAAAAAATTTGGTTAGTTTATAGGTTTTTCGAGATTAATTTTTTTTACGATTTTTCAGTTTTTGGCATCACTTAGAAGTCAAAAGAACGAATTTTTCTTTAAAGATAAAGGCAAAAATCAGTATATTTGTCATGTAAAACTAATTATAATGCAAAAAAACATCTCGACGTCATTACCTCATATTTTATGTATTAACAGAGTGTGTTAAATTGGAAGAGGATCGGTCAAGTATATTTTCAGTTACAGTGTCCACCGACTTTAAAAATGCAATATTCGAGAAAATAAACGCGTTTTTCACAGTTTTAACACTGTTTTTAGTTGTTCGTTACCGCAATATGTCGGATCGAATGGAGGGAGACCCGAGGCACTGTATCTCCGGCAGTTTTGCTCCGATCGACCTCAAATTTTAACTGGATACCCCTGAAGAGTTGTACTATCAAAACCCTACCTCCTTAATCAAAAATAAGTTTTGATTATTACTTATAGAGTGCTCTGTCTAGGATAGCAAAATAAATTCCAAAATAGACTTATCGCTCATGTTTATGTCATTGCCTGCCCATTGAGTATGAAGGGCGTTGTCGTGCATTCAGAAGACAAGATTTGCTCTGGTAGTACTGATGTAGCTAACTAACTGTTTCAGGTCACTCTATGGAGGGTTTTCTCCATTAAATGGCGGCCGGTGCGCGGATGCGAGAACGAGTTTTTGTATGTAGTCACATATAACTACTCTTAAGTCAAAGGTACTGAAACGATTAGAGGCTAAGAAATTTCGGTTTTTGCTTACCAGGATGCAGCTTTTCTGTTTACATTCCTAATTTGTTTGTAGTAATGATTTGCGTAATGCGTAATGAATTGTACCTCCGAAGAGCCAAGACTCTACGATTTTTCTATGATGCGATAGCATGAATTCGATCGAAAGGGAATTAGGGTATGAGGAATAAGGAAACTTGAATGTCTTGTTATCCTACTCCTGCTAGTTAAACAGCCCAGAGATGGAGTGCATTTTTAATTTTTTGGTTAAAACTCACGTGGAAAGCGAGGCTCGAACCCTGGAACTATGCAAGGCGTGGTGATCGTGTCACTCAACCAATTGATCCAACTCCTTTTTCGATTAGGACCACGTATATGCTCTCCTCCACCGTCGTCGGTAGTTGCTCGGGAGTGTTGCCGATTCATTTGCATCACCCATAGCTTCCAACCATTCGTCCAAGGGTAGCTGCTCCTAATACAGCGGCAGACGCATGATCTATTGCGAGTTTAAGATCTTGTTCCTCTCTAACCTCGCTTTGGACGAGAGATCTAGATTACGGATGCACGTATTCGGGAAATCATAAGACTCCTCGTTGATGTATCCGATAGCCTTCACACCCTTGTGCCAGCATCCACCTTTAGCCAGTTCTCTTTCGACAGCTTTTCGTTCGAATCGCTACGATCGATCACTGCCAGAGTAAGTTCTTCACTACTGCTTAAACTTGCTTTGGTATTCTTATTTAAATTCCCAGCATCGTGTTTTTTCGGGTTTAACTTCACCGCAACTCTCCCCTAACACATAGCTTTGCAGTTACCTTGGATGGGGAGGTGGCTTGAATTTTATTTTTTAAGTCGTTTCTCCCGCTTTTCACTTTCTCTCTCTACAGATGTGCTGTCCGTGGATGTGGAGTGGACTTCACTTGTCTCGATAAGGCCCTTCTCCACCTTACTAATCATTCCTTCCGCTTTTTTGGCTGTGGTTATTAATGGTGCACTTATCATTGATCCATCAGAAGGTGCCACTTTTCCGTAGCTTCTTAAGTAGCCTCTTTTTCATGTCTGTCCACGTCTTTGCGTTCTTCACACACATCTTTCGGAAGAATTTTACTGAGCATTTGTAATCAGATCTGGCTATTTGCTTGGCTAATTAAGAAAAGAAAGTCGTTTTGGGAGCGTCTGGTTCTTTGTATGCTTCTTTCAGGAGATGTTCCTCTATCTCTGTGTCCATTTCTGAATCATCATTACTATTATTCTCACCAAGCCTGCTGGAACTTGCGACATCCACCAACGTTGGGACAGATATTTCTACCCCACTTTCATTAGTCTTTTTATACTGCATTTTATAACTAAATATTCCTACAATTTGTAAGCGTTATTCTAGCTTAAGGCCTTCCATTATTAATTTGAGTATTCGTTCTTACTAAGCAGAAATGTTCAAACGAACTGATATAATAAGTTTGACAAGTGACAGTATTGTATGTCGAAAGTTCTATGACGAAAAACAAATTTATATCGGGATGACTACAAACTAAACCAAAATTGTTTTCTTTAAAATTTTTTTATTAACACACAAATCTCCTCGGTGATTACTCTCGCGCCAACTATTTTCCCTCGGGATCTATAAAAGGAAGAAAACGACTCGTGAGTTTACAACTCAATGGGTTAAATGCCTTAACTACGCAATAGCGCACTCACACGTCTCACTCATATTAGATCAGCAAAGCGGACATACCATCAGAGCTGACCTAATCCTGTGATTTTTTGGATTGATACCAGGACATACCAACTTAATCAATTCCTCCATCATCGGACATACCAGATGATCAACAGGACTTACTCTAATTTTATTACAATCCCGGACATACCACAGATAAGTAATAAAACCACCCAATAACCGGACATACTAGCTATATTGGGATAATTCATAGGAGTGCGCTTCAGCTTCACCGGACACACCACGATCCGCTGAAGTCACATCCCTCCAATGTGCGGACACACCAGCACTATTGGCACAACCATACCATGTCCCCCAACTTCACCGGACATACCACGTTCCATTGGGGAGCACTTTGACGGATTCATCATCACACACACACAAATACTGAAACGCTAACCTACGATTAGAGGAACTACCACTCATAACTATTGTCATAAACTCTAACTTTAACTACTCAGGTACCCACTAAACAGTACACACAACACAGTACCCACTACATAGTACACAGTACCCACTACATAGTACACAGTACCCACCTTTATAAATTATGAATTTATTAACTGAAATCACTAAAATCACTATACATATGTATAGATTAAGATCTTTAAATTACTTTTCAGTTTGCACGTTTAATTAAAACTGAGGTTCTTTCTTAAGGAGAATGAAAGCAAACCTCAGGAAACTAAAGGATTGGTCTATACCTACGAGGTAACGCTAATTATTTTAGGAATTTTTGGGTGAGGGTCATAACTTACGAAATTTTAAAAGATATGCACAATTTGTTTATGCAAGCGGCGATGGCGCCTTTCCCATTACATTTTCCCAGAAGAGGTAGAGGTTTAATTGAACTCGCCATTTATTGCAACCTACATTAAGTATTTGAGGAATTTAATTAATTAATTTTTTGGAATTTTTGAATAATTTTCGTTTATTTACAAAAATAGTTACGCGTTTTGTTGTTGATTTGTTACTTTTTATTCAATTCATCAGTTTATTAACTTTTACGTTGTGTTGTGCTTGTTTTAAAGCAATATTTGGGTAGGAGCCTGTAAGGAGCCCCTAGGGGCTGATTCGTCCTCTAGCAGGATGGAAGTGGATCCAAAGACGACTAATGATGTAGTACATGCAGCCACGAATTCGAAAAATGAAGAAGTATGCGTATTGCAGAAGTCCAAACTCGAAATGAGGCCAAACTTGATACCAACAAAATCTCGGGAAAAAAGCAGAGATTCCAGCCTGTCAAAAGGAGAAAACATGGAAAATAAGAAGATGAAGACTACGGAGCATGAATGCAGATACAGCGAAACTGGAAATAGGTACAATGTCCTAGCTAATGATGAGATGCAGGATCTGCAAGCAGAAAACGAAATTTTGAGCCAAATCGCGAAAAAGAACACTGGAAGACATCTGGCAATTAGTTTGGCAACAGGGAAACCATCAACAGAAAATTCTAATGTAAGTAATCAAAATTTAAATAATGTTAGCAGTAATAGTGTTAAGAGAGAAAAAGTGCTTCCAATCGTAGTATTTAAGCAGGAAGTTAATGATACTTTAAAAATGTTAAAATTTGTTTTAAAAATTAAGGAATTTAGGATTAAGCGTTATAGTTCAAATAGGCATGCGATATTATTAGATAGAAAAGAGGATTTTGTTAAAACCAAGGAGGTTTTGAAAAGTGTTTACGCGGAGCATTATACGTACTGTCCGAAAAGTGATAAAGTGCATACAATTTTGTTAAAAGGTTTGGATCCGGATAGTAATAGTGAAGAAATTTTAAGTGAGTTAAAAGAATTAAACAACAGTGATTTAAAATTTATAAGTGTTAAACGTTTCGAAACTCGTGTGAGTAGAGAAAAAAATTTCAAATTTCCAATTTTTATTGTACAGCTTTCGAGTGACGGCCAAATTAGTAAGTTGAGGGATGTTAAATACGTCAACCATCAAGTGCTGAGGTGGGAAAGGATTGAGCGGAAAGATGCGCTACAATGCAGGCGCTGTCAGCGATTTGGACATACGGCAAGTAATTGCCAGATGAAGTATAGGTGCGTCAAATGTGCCCAAGACCATGAACCTGGTAAGTGCCTAATACAGGCAGGCAGTGCTATCAGCAAAGAAAAATTATTTTGTACATTATGTAAAAATTACGGACACCCTGCCTCTTATAGAGGGTGTCCAAAGTATCTTGAACTGAAACAAAAATTATTAAATAAAAAAGAACAAGCCAAAATTGATAGTTTAAATAAAGTAAAAATGTATTCGAATTTTATTAATAAAAATGTTTCATATGCTAAAGCAGCGGCAAATATTTCGGACGAAGTTCAAAATTTAACTAGTGATAAAGGAAATAATCAAAATTTTATGAGTGAAATAAAATCAATGTTGGCAAATATACAAAATCAATTAAGTTCATTCAAAGTTATTCTGGAGGAGGAAAAATCCAGAATTGATGTTCTTTTTCGACCTCATCGGCTCAGACGGTATGCATGAGTAGATCGGACAGTGGTTGTCATTCGATTCAAAATTCTTTGTACATAATTTCTATTAACGTAAATTCTTTAATAACTAATCAGAGGAGGGCGAGTTTATTGAACTTGTTGGATGCTCGAAATCCAGACATTGTTTTACTTTCGGAGACAACTTAGAATTTCAAAATTACGACGTTCATAGAAGAGATAGGCCAAATTCTCAGCAGGGTGGCGGCACTGCGGTGTTGGTGAAGAAACCCTATAACTTCAAAATCATAAAAAATAGTGTAATCAACAACTTTAAATGTTTGGAAGTTTCGGTCGTTGAGTTCAAAATTTCAAGTTCGAATAAATTATTTGTTATTTTGGCTTACGCTCCAAAAGTTAACGATTCGGGAGTTTTTCAAGAAGAGTTTGGAAAATTATTCAAAATTTTGGAATTAGAAAAGGATCAAAATTATTATATTTTGGCATGCCATGGTAGATGGGGGAATCTGGTGAGCAATACAAGTGGAAACCAGTTGAACCGATGGATAGAGGAGAATAGTGTGTTGTTCAAGGCAAATTTGTTGGCTACAGATATGCCGTCATTTCCTAGTGGAAATTCATACCTCGACATATCTATCACTGACACAAGACTTAACATTGAAAACTTTGACGGAAACAATATTAACTGTCTACAAACGATACCATACGACAGTGACCACTATGCTCTTAGCGTTGGAGCTAGTTTAGATGACACACCCTTTCGGCTGATTACAAAAGAAGACATCCCAAAATTAAATTATCGTTGTACGGATTGGTCAAAATTTAAAGTGGAAATCGAAAAATATTTTAGAGAAAATAGTAATTATCTTTTGGTCGCAAACAATCGGAATTTAACAAATCGGGAAATAGAAACATATTTGACTCATTTGAACGAAGCAATTTTAAACTCGGTTGATAAAACGGTTCCAAAATTTAAAAGTAAAAATCCGGTTAAATGTTATTTAAACAAAACTATAGAAAAATTACAGGTATTGAAGAGCAAAATTTTAACTCAAATTAAAACTAATTATCGGCGGTTTCAAAATTATAATAATTAATATCTGGTCAGGTTAAAATCAATTTTGAGTAATATTAATCAACTAATTAAGGAAAATTTTCGGCTTTCGATAAATAAATATTGGGAAAACAATATTAGAAGTATAAGGTCAAATGAGTCAAATATGTTTCCAATGATAAACAAAATGTTTAGAACTAAAGAAAAAGTTAAAATTGACACAATCAAAATTTCGAGGGACAACATTAGAATTATCGAACGAAAATAAATTAGACACAATTGGCGCGGCTTTCGAACAAATTTACACTGTTAACTCGGTACGTTATCCAAATTTATCCCTCGGACATGAAATTATCTCCAGCGCTAATCAGTTCAGACTTGAAACGGACGACAGTTTTGACAGAAACGAAACAGTGACGACATGTAACGATGACAAAACTTCGAACCACCTAACGATAGAACAAACGGACGATTACTTTGTTACTTTAACTGATCTGACTGACATCTTTCCGCGACTCAACAACAAAAAATCTTCTGGAAATGATGGCATACCTAATATTGTTCTTAAGAATCTGCCTAATGCAATCATTGAGCAATATTGCGCACTGTTCAATAACGCCTTGAACAATACCTATTTTCCCCAGGCTTGGAAAACTGCGTTGACCTTCCTGATCCCGAAAAAGGGAAAGGATCACAGTGACCCCTCAAATTTGAGATCAATAAATCTCCTGCCGAATATAAGTAAAGTTTTTGAATCGGTGATTGACAACAAATTAGTGAAATTTTGTGAAACCAATTGTATCATTCCGGAAAATCAATTTGGATTTAAACGCCAACACTCGACAGTGCACGCCATCAATAAATTAGTTTCGGATATTCATTGGAATTTTATTAAAAATTATTGCACGGGCGCGTTATTGATAGATTTCGAGAAAGCTTTTGATACGGTTTGGATTGACGGGTTAATTTACAAATTAATAAATTTTCGGTTACCAAAATATTTAATTAGAATAATTTCGGACATGATATCGGACAAAAAATTTATAGTAACGGACGGGAAAAATAAATCAAAATTGCAGTTTAAAGTATCGAACGGGCTCCAACAAGGTATGGTAAACTCGCCTATACTATTTAATATTTTTACAAGTGATTAGGCTACTGGTTTGGAAAATTAAATTTCATATGCGGACGATCTAATAATTTATAATTCAGGAAACAAAATTGAACAAATGCAGAGGCTCTTACAAAATGATTTCGGCAAAATTCAAAATTATTGTAACGATTGGAAACTCAAAATTAATGTTAAAAAATGCGACCTAATATTATTCCGACCGCCTTTAAGCAAAGTCTCTCGAAACATAAGGAAAAATTGGAAAAATTTACAAATCGTGCAAAATTCAACGGGTAAACAAATTCAACAAAAATTATCGGTAAAATATTTAGGCATTATTCTCGACCAATATTTATACTACACCTTAGAACACAATTAGAAAAAGCGAAAAATTCATTCAACAAAATTAGACGGTTATTTTTCTCGAAACATTTAGATAAAAAAGTCAAAATTATTTCTTATAAAACTTTAGTGAGACCACTTTTATTATACGGTTGCCCTATTTGGTTTAACATTAGTCCGTGATACATGGAAAGAATTAGAGTTTTCGAGAGACATTTCTTAAGGGCGTGTCTAAGCTTATACAGAAATTTAAATTCAGAAAAACTACACTACATTTCGAACAAAAAAATATACGACGCGGCCAAAATTAATAGAATTGATATCTTTATTATAAAACAAATTCGAAATCATTTTGTAAGAGCCCTACATAGTGAAAATTCATTAATTAAAGGTCCGACTTGTCCATGTCCGGAATACCATTCGAGAGCCATCAATTCTGGATTTGTGCCTCCAGAAAGTTTCATATTTTTAGATTCAAATGGAATGGTTCAGGACACATTTGGCGTACCTATACTCTATCATTTTCATCGAAATTCAAGCAACAAAAAAATAGAGTACCCACCTCATACACTTTCGACGGATATTGACTCTTCGATTTGATTTCAAAATTTCCAGTGTAGATATTTCGGACTTTGAAAAAATTTAAGACAATAAATTCTGGTGGTTAGAAAGTGAAATTCAAAATTAATAGTTTAACAAAATTTTATTAAATTGTATGCACTTTACATAAGAAAGGATATTGAAGCAAGGCGGTCTTTTCGGAATCTCCTTGGTTTAGTTAGTTTACATAAGTTTTTTTTAGCCATTTTTCTTATAACGTAGCACAATAGGTAATATTAAGGATTAATAAAGTAGTATGTAGGATAGACTGTAAGATTTGACCTGTAAATATAAAAAAGAAAAAATTTAGAGTACTTATGTATATAGTCAGTAAGTTTTATGTAAATTTTAATTTAAGCTAGTTGTTTGTTGATAGCATGTAAGTTCTGTTATTGTTAAAATTTGGTTTAACAAACGTTCTAAATCACAAAATCAGTATTTGATTGTCTGAGGATGGAAAAGAGACCAAATCGTTCAAATTGTTGATCTATTTTATTATGGTTGTGTCTGTCCTAGAAATCTTGGATTTTCTGAATTGGTTATTACCTAACATTTAATTTATATTGACCTATTAAATGTTACATTGATTTCCTATTAAGCATATTATATGACCGAACTGCATAACTACAATTAATAATTTTATTGGCAACTGCTAATTGAAAGAATCAACACGTGTGAACCACGGATTTTAAGAAATTTATATGTTAAAATAATATTTATGTGATGAGGCACGCAAAAATTATTGATTTTCATATTCTTAAATAACTATTGAGTTTTGTTATTAGTCCATTCCATTTTGGTGTATCTGATAAATAACAAAACTGAATGATAAAATGTTCCATAAATAATCTTATTAGTAGCACATGGCGATAAACGAAAATTTGTACATATGTGGAAAAATAGTGCAACATGTGGCACAAATGTGTCCGCAGAATTTTGGCGTTCTACAGCTACACACAACGTACAAATTTATTGTCTCAGGTCTAAGTTTTTATTTGAGTTGAATTCTCACATAAGCTTAAGGTTAAGTTTTACCAAAATATATATTTTTCAAAAAGCAGACGAATCTTTTCATCTGATAGTTATTTTTGAGTATGAGTAGCGAGTACTTGAAAATTATTATTTCTATACCTTTGTTTATTATTAGGAGTTAGAAAAAGTTGTAAAATATTGCTATTAAGACTCACTTATATCAATGTGATTGTATCATACTTAACTCAAAAGATTTAAGAGCTTTTGTTTCAGTTCCAGTTGCAATTTTTCGTTCCGTTTCAACAAGTCGTTAATTAAGAACTGGAAAGTGGATGCAATCAATAAACTTCCCCAGTCTTTCGAGTTCATTTCGACGAGTGTTCTTCACTGCAATAAAAGTTACATGTGACAGCAAAGCGTTTTCAATTGATCTCAATTTGAGCTCTTCAGAATGCGAGAACATCTCAAATCTTTAAAACGAAGTCAGCTCAGCTTAGTGGTCCAGTTCGTGAGAATCTGTGTTATTAGATGCAGCAATCCTATAAATCCGCGATCTTTCCCAGATGAATAAGTGTTCCGGAAGTGGTAGGAAAACACATTTCTCAGTGTAAATTGATTGCAAATAAACACTATTATAGGTTAAAAGATTTTTAAAATCAGCAGTGATAATATTTTTGTGTTCTAACGTTGGTTTATTGAGACAGCTTAGCGGGATTAGGTGGTATTTTAATTTGTGTTCGCTTATTACAGGCTGTGCGAAAATGAAGCCATATATTTGTACGTCAATGAAATTGTATTAAGTAACCAACTGTGAAATAATTAATCTTCCTGAGTTAAACACATTCAGAAATTTTATTTATTTGGTGAATATACTCTGCTGTAATAGATCCACCGGTCGCAACTTACAAAAAAAAAAAATGGTAAGTATAGTTTGTTTTTGCTTTAGAACTGTATATTAAATTGTTTAAAAAACTAATAATCCACAATTTCATTTCCACATAAACTCTTTGACCAGAGTAATTGTAGTTATACTAAATTCTTGCCCCAAATGTATTATTTTTAGTGATAGTAAGACAAAGCAAGAAAAGTGTAATCAATTCACGAAACAAATTCAAATTTAAAGTGTACACAAGTGAAGTCATTTCATAACAAGAAAAGAGAGAGATTTGAATCCGTCACATACAGATTACGATGAAAGCTTGTAAAAGTAATGATATTATTGAGAAAATACTGAATCCAATTTTTTAACCGGTACTCTGCATGTCCTTAATTACAGAACTTCTCTCTCTCTAGCTCCCATAACACCTTGTGAGGCATTTGGCGGGAGAAGAAATTCACCCGATTCGAGACAACGATTGCAGGTGGGTCTACAATTTAAAGTGTATTCTGAACTTCTGTCATTTTCTCTGCAATCCCCATTACCTTTTTATTGTAATCTGTGGTTAACAGAAAACAGCCATGGGTCGCCGCAGGTGGGATTCAAACCTGGGCCCTCGGGGTTAATAGGCCCGCACGTTATCGCTTACTAATGCTATCACTTCCTGACACTATCACTTAGGTTAGGGTGGTGGGTGCTAGTGGAGCAACCAGCCAGCCTTACGTATTCCTTGAATTGGTCCGTTGTGATACCACGTATTTTGGGATCCTCCCTCGAGTGATCACAAAGTGGGTAGATTTTATGGCACTAACCGAAGGGATTAGAATCAGCCTCATCAGTTCATGAGCCTAGCTACTTCTCCTAGCTCTATGGCTGCAACTTCTCTCAGTTCGTGGAAGAAGTACTTACCTAACGTCTTATACCTTCTTTTTGCCAGCCCAGGGCATTCAAATAATAAATGTTGAACGCCGTCGACGTCTTCGTCATCCATACTACTCCTGTAGAAGTTGTTTTGTGAAATACGCGTGCGTTCGTCGTATTTACCGAAGAGATAGTGTCCAGTAATGACAGCTGTGATGTGCAATTTCTCTCCCGCAAAATTGAGGTCTTTTTTAAGTTTAATTCCGGCCTTGAGCCCAGACAAGTTCTTAATTTCCCCTATCTCTCATGGGCCAGTTGGATAGCCTTTTGGTTCATTTATTTTTTAACGGATTCCATAAGCTTTTTTGCCGATCATACCTGAGGTACTTTGGTACGGCCCGGGACACAGCAGATAGTTAGCTCGTGCAGCGTCTCCAGGGCCTAGAGGTTCCCCTGAACTAGATTATACCTATTTAGGAGGGGGGGGGGCATTTTTAAAACTTGAATTTATGACTCTTAAGAGCATGCAATAAAAAAATTTAAAACTTAGAGAGATCTGACTAGAAGCGGCAGGTAACTCCGGGGCCACCACACATTAAATGACATAGTCGTTGCTTAGCCATACATACAAATGTCGAAAGTGTATAGTATAAATCTAATCACAACACATGCCTCTTGCGCCCAGTCTTGGCATTTATATTATTGGATCCCGCTTCAAATGTTTCACCGCAAATGATGTATACTGTTTCTTGTCCTTGAGTTTAGGTGTCTTATTTGACATGTTTTTTACGCTACTACGGTGTGATGTAAGTCACTAAAAAATATACATCTGAGAAAACGTCTTTATTAGAAGGCTGAATTCTTGGGTTATTTCAAACCAGCTGTATTGAGCAATCCAGTGACGTAGTAATCTGTCCGTCGAGCACCTAGATTTTGACGCATCCATGAATTTAAAAGGTTCACGTCCAGCTCCTTATAGCTACCATGTTCTTCCAATATCAGAAGGATAGGAAGAGCTGCAGAAAATGTAGTAGCCATTGAAATGTAGTAGCAATTGAAATGTAGTAGCCATTGTAATATAGTAGCCATTGAAATGTAGTAGCCATTGAAAATGAAGGACGAGTTGCAGAAAATGTAGTAGCCATTCCCAATATATTTCTTTCCTTTCACTGAAAATACCTTATTATTTGTCTGCGCTGTTTCAACTTTTGCTTTAGCAGAATTGTATATTTGAGTAGCTTGAAATGAGAACTGCTCTTCAAGCTTTAGGGGAAGATTGTAAAACCGATCAACCAGAGGTTTATTGAAGACTGTAGCCTTCAGCCTCCGGAGTTCTTAATGCAAAATTTGGTTTTCTCTTTTTGAAATCATGAAAAAAGTCTTTGCCGGCCATCCTTTTATCCCTGTTAAATATGTGAGAAATTCTAAGTTTTCCTGCTAAGTCGAAAGCTATTCGTAAAAATTCTTTTCTTGTTAGAGGCATAAGACCATTATCAAGATCAATTACATGCTCACAAAGCAGTTTTTTCCAACTAAGAATTAAATGTTTGTCGAGTATTTCCTAATTTTGACGTCAGACTGATTTGAGCATCCTGTTTTGCCGCCCTAACACGATTCTGTAGAGAAGTGCGTGGAACATTGAATCTATCTGCTGCACCTCTCTCAAAAATTTTACCTTCAAGAACTTCTTGGATTGCTCTTTTCATGTTTGCTTTGCTTCAGTTTCGTCAATTTAGGCGTATAGAGAGGGAAACACATTCATTATTTAAACACGGGATGATTAGATTTCTGCTATGGCCGG
This sequence comes from Leptarthrus brevirostris, assembly GCA_964036015.1. Taxonomy (NCBI): domain Eukaryota; kingdom Metazoa; phylum Arthropoda; class Insecta; order Diptera; family Asilidae; genus Leptarthrus; species Leptarthrus brevirostris. The sequence goes on along the minus strand of OZ038372.1, from coordinate 112,889,539 downwards.
AGCTACCCACGGGCCGGGGCTATCCCCTTTCCCCTATATTAGAATTTAAGCCTTCAATAGTTGTATGACTGTCAATATAGATTTTTATTTTACCACCCTCAGTAACCACGGGAACCTCTTCTCACTCTTCTCTGCTTGGCAAGGAAATAGAGAATCCAAAGATGAAGCATAGTCGCCAGTGCCGCAGTTGTTGTAGTCTGCAGAGCCCGTGTGATACCCAAACAGGCAGCACTTTCATCAATACAAGCTTCCACCTTTCTGTCATCTCCTTCCAGAGATACTAGAAAAGCGTTGACAACTTTGGACCAGAATCATACATTGTGGCGTACCCCTTATAACATTCTAGCCACTTCAGTGTCTCCCGAAATAGTCGACTTTTCAGCATTAAGTCGATCCATTTACATATAACGTTTTCTACGCTTTAAGCCCTTAGGCTTACAGTACCTTCAATAGCGTCCGTCTTGATAATATCAAAGTACCCACCACTGTATGTTGCACGGTTTCTACCGCCTTACCTCTCTCGTCGTCGGTGGAGTAAGTGAAAACGTGTCGTCCTACCCATCCGGAGGTCCCATGTTCAAATCCCACCAACGCCGACCCATGGTGAAATTTACCTGCTTTGGGGATGAATATCACTTTCATCTGTCTCCATGGAGAAGAATACGCATGGTATACCTTATCTACCAGTTTTTATATTCAAGTACGCATGGTATAGGCAGCTTTTGTAAATCACCATGGAATTACAGTTTCCTGAATTTTCTGTAGAATGATAGGCATGACTCCAACTATTTCTGGTAATCTATATGGTGCAGCAGTTGTAATGGCTCGCGCCAGCTTGCCTCTTTCGACAATAGCCCTCATGGATCAAATATTCGAGGCATCTTCATACTCGCTCATGTCTTCAAAGTTAACTACCGCTGAACTACCTAGAAAGTTAGTATTTATGAAATTGAGATAATTTTTCCTCAAGATTGTTGGAACGTTGCGATCTTTTAACAGATTCTGCCAGAGCCTGGCGGCCTCATTCGTACTTTCTATAGATTCGCAAAAGATGTGCTTCATTGTACATTTGGTTTTTTTGATGGAACTTTTGTAGTTTTTAAGGGCCATTTAATAGTATAGAATAGAGGGTTGTAAAAAATCAGAAATTTACTCGTTAACATTATATATACCTCGTTTTAATCTCATTCCGCAGATAAAGGATCAAGCGTTAGAAAAAAAAATTTAAACAATGTTTTCAACAAAATTAATTTCCAAGAATAAGGAGAGTGTCTTTTACATTGAATTTTCTGGAAAGTACATACAATGCTTACTTGAACTAGTAGTAACTGCAAAGCCGTCTATTGAGACTATAAAAAGATACATATATTCCTTTGATTCCTTCTGAAAGCTCTATTCAGTGATACCACAATCGAGAGGACACAGCAACAGATTATTTTGTATGGAATGTTGGTTGATTGGTTTATGTGGCGATTGCTGTCCACCAATGAAAACACTCCAATTAGCACACTACATGCCGTTTTGATGCCACAACCTAAGAGAACCCAGTAATCTGTTACCTGTCTGTCCTAATCAAGGAGTGGTACTACAACAGGGCGTGACAGCCAACCCGAGAAATTAAGAAATCCTAATCTTTACTCCTGAAATTCCCTGAAGATTCTCCAGAAAGTTATCTCCCAGTGTCCTTCTGCTGGCACCTGCCGGAGCTTTTTTCGCGATTACTGCATGAGACAAGCAGCTCCGAAGTTCAATTTTTTATTAAAGCTTGACCATGTCGTTCTAGAGATGGCACAGGTTGGGACGCACTCCGTCTAAGGTTAGCTTTATCTAAGAAGTGCTGAAATAGTTTCGTTTTAAGGCAGTTAAGCGGGAGTCCATCTGCCTTCTCATTCCCTGGAATGTTGTGTATGGTGATGTTGAGTCTAACTCCTAGAAAAACATGTTCCTCTTTACAATCTCTGACTAGCTTTGAGGTTACTCCAGTGCCTTTATGGCAACCGTGCCCTGAGTCTGGGCAGAGAGTATGCTTTCAGAACCGTAAGCACGTCCGCTTGGAATGCACTTGCGTTGTTCGGCAGAATATAAGACTCCAATATGTTCAAATTTTCAAGGAAAACATCCGCCCGGCCCCACAGTCCATCTTCGAGCCATCGGTGAACGGGACAGTGACGTAGCAATTAAAGAGTTTAGTGCTCCTCCATTCTTTTTTGTTTGGGATTCTGACACTGAAGTTCCTTGTAAAGTTAAGAGCAAGTGTTATGTAATCAGACTGCGCAGTAAATAGCTCTCTCCGTGCTGAGTTGAGGATCCTACCATGGCCATAGGGTTTGGTGACCAGCATCCAGACTCTTTTAGTCTGATGGCACTACATAACGCTTGATAGATGATGTGAAGATCAAGGGAGAGAAGGTGCAGCAGAACATTGAGAGCATCAATTGGGGTGGTCCGTAGCGCTCCAGTAACATCAAAGCAGGCAGTTCTCTGCACCCTTCCGCATGTTCGGACAGCAAACTAAGGAGCCATAAGTGAGAAAAGGCCGTACCGCCGCTGTGTACAACCATAAGGTCATTTTAGGCTGAAGCCTCCACCTTTTACCAAAAGTGCGGCGCTAGGCATAAAGAGCGAAATTTGCCTTTTTGACTGGCTGTTCTATATTTTATTTCTAGTTGGGTTTAGAATAACTCCTAAGTACTTAACTCTGGAGGATAAGGAGAGTAGATGGCCGCTTAATTGGCGCATGGCAAAGTTTGTTACCTTGGTTTTAGTGTTAAAGAGCATCAGCTTAGTCTTTCTTGCGTTAACAGATAGTCCACAATCTTTGCACCTTGTTTAGCGCACTTTTCATAATATCATTAATTACTGGAAGAAATTTTTTTATTATACAAAATTTTATATTTCTAATCACCACTTTAAACAGACAGGGACCTACCGCAATTGAGAATTTCTACGGGCGATATGTGTATTCTTTTGCGCTCCACATCTCCTTGCTGCGCTTACACGAAGCACTTTTCACAATATGTAGCCTCTCAAATCGCCTGACTTGCAGTGTATATATTTTTAAGTTACTGCAATGTATAACAATACAAGTTTGCAATTGCCTGGTAATGACTAAAACCTAACCAGGGCATCCTGCAATTTTTTTATACTTAAATCGGCCTTTAAATCAGTATATGACAATTTCAATTTAACTTAGCCCTTTTGTCTAAAATTTAAAAAAAATAGGGTGATTTTAGGACCGGAGTTGCTCTCTCAGGTTTTCGATAACTGGTTTGTACGTATACATCATGTATTTATGACAAATTTGTACTTTGGGTCTATATTTTGAAATATCAAGATGATTTTCAAGATTTTGGAAAAACACCACAGAAAATTGACAAATCAAATAAATAAGAGCGAACAGGAACAAGAGAAGAAGAAGAGTTCTTTAGAAGGGAAGCAGGAACACTATCAGGATCGCACGAGAAACTATAAGCCAAACTATTGATGTATTTCGCGACTGTGTCGGCATGAGATATAAAATCTTTCAGGAGGAAACAAGGAAAGGAAGTTATAAAAAGTCGTTAAATATATTTTTTGCTGGGTATGTCTACCGATTGGTACCATGGGAAAAAATTGCCCTTGGGTGTAGTGGAGAGGGGGCGAGGGTTAGTCTGACTTCGTTAGACTATCCCCCCAATGGTATCGCGATAAAAATTTAAATTTAATTTTAAATTTAAATGTTAAATTTAGTGGCCTAACTAACAATTGGAAAAATTAAAGTAATGCTTATAAAGCTCTTATTACACTTTAGGAGATATGTTTCATATCAAATGTTTATTACGGTTTTTGCTAAAAGCCAACGCTAACAGCATATTTAAATGCGCCTGTTTTTAATTCTGATTCATGTGAGCTTTTAAGGGTCGGTTTCACAGTACAAACTTAAACGCAAGATGTAGTTTAAACCCAGTTTAACTCTTTTACACCGTTTTACTGTGCTGGCTTAAACTTAATTGAAGCCTCCAAGATTAACAGCTTAAGCTCAGTTTATTTAAATGTCACTTAACTGTCTTTTCCGATTTGAAAATAGCTAAGATAGTGTGATTTGAGAAAATAATTATTTTAATATTACAACGAAAGTCTTTACTCATTGTTTTACTATTTATGTTGCACTTGCCGGTGAAAATTTCCACAAAAAATCAAAATATGCACAGAATTTTAACAGCAAAAATAAATCACAAATCCGCAGTGCTGCCATATTAAAAAGTACATTTCAAGCCACAGCACTGTGAAACTCTATTTAGCTTAAACTCAGCTTAAGGGACAAACTAAGTTTAACTTATCCTGAACTTAAGCTCCAACTGTAAAACTTGCCCTAAGTCTTTCATGAAGATTACACTTAATAAAATCCCTTAGCAATCAGTTTGTCTTTTCTGAAGAAATCCTATTCTGATACAGGGTTCCGAAAATATTAATGTAAAAAATTTACATTAACCATTACATTTTTCAAAAGTAATGGAAGTATTTTCCATTAACTTTTACTTAATGGAAGTACTGTAGAATAAAGGTAATTCTCAATTGATTTTTTGAACATTGTCGAAATATTATGAGACGATTCTGCATATATTTTGACTAAGGAATATTAGCTATAACAATTCATTTTTGTTATAAAGCAATCAATCGAAGAAATTCCTACTAAGTTTTTTAATATTGCCAAGGTAAAGTACTTCCAGTACTTTAAAAAAAAGTAAGGGTTAATGGAAAATACTTCCATAACTTTTGAAAGAAGTAATGGTTAATGTAAATATTTTACATTAATTATTAGAAAAGTAATGGTTAATGAAACGGTAATGCATTACCAAAAGTAATACATTATTCGCAAGCCTGTTCTGATAATATTCTTAAATGGTTTTGTGTAAGTATATTATACGAAAAGTAAGCATAGATTTTTATAAAAGTTATGTTTAAGAATTTCTTAAGAACACTTAACTGGTTCCTGTGACGCAGTTTTGTCTAAGCAGCATTGAAAGAGTAAAATCTAATAAATACAGGGTGTTTCAGATCTGACGTGCAATAATGAGTGAGGTGATAGATCTCACCTAGCCAAAAAAAAAAATTGTACGGCAGGGGGAGGGGAACTCTCAACCGTTTGGGAGTTACAGGGTGATTAATAAAATTCAGTTTTCATGGTATGCACATTACTCTTTTATTTCTATCTTTTGATCTACCCAACATAGCGACATCAAACAAACGCTTAAAAATAACTATCCTAACGACCTATCCAAAAATGTTAACAATGTTGATCTCAGTGCTACCACTGCAGGTACAGTCACGGCCAAAATTGTAAAAAATGTTTTGAAATTACCAAAATTTCAGCATTTTCCCAAATTTTCTCCGAAATTCATGTAATTAGTGTACCTCTCTTTTACTTTTATTGGATTGCTCGTCTTATTATCTTTCCAAAAAGGTGCGACATGTCCACGTAGGGAAAGTATTTAGCAATTTATACGCAGAAAACCTATCGGAGAATATTATAAAAAATCTACAAATTAAAGAAATTAAACTCAATTTTAATTCTAAAATTCTTTTTATTGAATTTAAAAGTAATTACAATTAATCTTGATAAGTAACAAAAGCCGTTCAATGTGTCCACCGCAACTTTCGATGCATTTCACCAACCTCCTTCTAAGTTCCTGTTTAAGGCGTATTGCAGCCAGCCTCTCCTGTATTTTCGTCGCTGCATTCCCAATTCGGCCAACTAAATCCTCCCTAGTGTTAACAGGGCTTGAATAAACTTCATTCTTCATTGTTCCCCATAAGAAAAAGTCCAATGGGGTAAGGTCTGGAGATCAAGCAGGCTAAGGAATCGGTGCACCTTGTCCAATCCAGCGGATTTAAAATTTTTCACTTAGTATTTCCTTCACAATGTTAGCCGTATGCACTGGTACTCCACCGTGTTGGTAAAAAATTCCCCTAAGATTATCCATAGGGTTTTCCTCTATTAGATCTACCCGTGTATTGTCCAAAAAGTCCGCATAAATTTCACTATTAAGCACTTGCGGCAAAATGAATGGTCCTACCAAATGGTTGCCGATGAAACCAGCCCATACATTGACACTGAATCTCTGCTAGAATAAGGTCACCTTTGCGCTGTGTGGGTTAGTTTCCGACCAGGTATGGAGGTTACGGATGTTCGTGATACCATCCCTAGTGAATTGAGATTCATCCGTCCACAGAATTCGGTCCAGAAACGCCCGGTCGTCAATGCCGCGTTCCAGAAGCTAAGTGCTAAATTCCAGTCTTCTCCCAGAATATCCTTCCAGTAGTCCTTGGGCTGGGTGATGATGATATGGACGTAATTACTCTCGATGGCTAACCCTCCAAACATTAGATGTCGACACTCCTAATCGCATTGCGACTCGTTTCGTGCTCGTCTCAGGGTCCTGCCTCACGATGGTGATTATTTGCTGCTCGACGTCGCAGAACTTCCCGAAGTTTCGGGTCGTGTCTCCATGTCGTGTGGAGTTACACTTCCTGTTTATCTTAAACTTTGGAAAGTCCGTGTAAATACCCCTCTTTGGGGTGTTCGCCGGTTAGGGAATCTCCTTTGATATTCCAGTACAGCCGGTCTATCTTTTCCGTCTACTACACCATACATGGAAATAATATCCGCGTATTCCTCAAATGTAAATGTTACCAGTTTTTACTAATTTTTGCTTAAAAACACCCGCACTTATTGATTTTTTTTTCAACTATGATAGGTATTCTTGTTTACTGACCTTTTTTTATAGCAAAATTTCCATCAGGTACGAGTAACAGAACGCCAGGATACATGGATGTGAATTCTGGCTAACACATGCTAATATCGGCAATAAAACAAAATTACACTAACATTTTTAAAACTTTTTTGCAGCAATAATTAAAAATAATGACCTGTTAACCCAAAACAAACATTTTCGAACTATTATCTATTGTTTATTTCAAGAATTTCCTACCTAAAGTGCAATACAATAATTAGGTAGTCAGGGATTTCTAAGGATGCGGTTTTTCTAATCCTTCGTCTACCTTGCCATGTTACACCTCTTTGGAAAGGTAATAAGACGGGAATAAAAATAAAAAAGAGGTTTACTAATTACATAAATTTGGAAAAATGCTGACATTTTGGTAATTTCAAAACATTTTTTTCCATTTTGGCCGTGACTGTACCTGCAGTGGTAGTAGTGAGATCAACATTGTTGACATTTTTAGAAAGGTAATTAGGATAGTTGTCTTTTAGCGTTTGTTTCATGTGGCTGTGTTGGGTAGATGAAGAGATAAAAATAAAAGAGTAATGTGCTGATGAATAAACACCAAGTCAGCGACTTTGCGCCTTTTCTCAAGCGAGGGCAAACCGAGCAACTGTAGGCGATCGGTGTTGGGCGGGAGTCTAAATGGATCGTCCCATCGGAGCCCTCTAAGCGCAAATCTAAGAAAATTACGCTGCACCGATTCGATACGCTTGGAATGAACAGCGTAGTAAGGCGACCAGACCTGAGATGCAGCCTATCAAGTTTAAATATAATTAGGGAGTGAGGGAGTTTATCAAAGGCTTTACTGAAATCCGTGTATACGCAGTCAGTTTGCATACCTCGCTGGAAGCCAGAAATAATGTGGGAGGTAAATTCAAGTAAGTTAGTAGTCGTTGATCTATTGGGCAAAAATCCGTGCTGATTGGGAGAGATAAAGCCAATACAACGCTCCATAAGCTGCGAATACACTATTGATTCAAACAATTTAGGTATGCAAGATAACTTTGCGATAGGTCTATAATTATGTTATAACCAATTATATGGTTATGGCCTTTTTTATGAACAGGGACTATAAAAGAGCACTTCCACAATGTAGGAAATTTACCACCTTGAAAAGACCTATTGAAGAGAATCGCCAATGGAGTAAGAAGGGCATCGGAACAGGAACTGACGAAGGCTGGAGGGATGCCGTCAGGACCAGAGGATTTAAGTTCTTGATTTTTTCCGAAATATGATCCCGTGATATAAACGGCAAAAAATCGGGTGAAGCGAGACGATCCAAAATATGATCAAAATTATTCCCACATGGCTCAAAGTTATCCGAAGAAAAGGCACTCTCAAAGTATGAAGCAAAATTGTTTGCTATGTCGGACACGTTATTACTAGAAGACCCCTCATACCACATTGTAGATGGATAGTTGTTCTATTTATTTTTCAAAAGAACGTCCCACGAGAACTCATTACAGCATCAAAAGGGTACACGAAATCTAGACGAAACAATGAATATGAATATAAGGAAGTGTTAAATCTCATTAATAAAAAAAAACAGTCTGTTAAAGAACTGAACCTTGCCGTACACCGGCATTTATTTCGTAGGGCTCAGATGTAAGAGTCCATCAATTACTACACGGATTCTCTCTCTATCCATTTACCGAGGTAAAGGTGCAGACCACATGTTTAAAGTTGGGCTAGAAGGACAGTATGCCAAACTCTATCAAAAGCTTTTGAAATATCAAGAGCGACGGATTCAGACTCACCAAAATTATGGAGACAATGATTTCAACGCTCCGTTAGAGCTGTTTGTAGGTCTCCAGTTGAGCGACCAGCGCGGAAACCGTACTGGTTATGATGATAAGATGAATTGAATTTCTAGATATTTCATCAACTGAGAGTTGATGTGTGCTTCAAAAACTTTACATAAAATCAAATCGAAGTTAGTTTTTAGTAAGAGGGGTCGAATTGCACTCCCTTTTTTAGGTATCGGCTAAACATGAGCAAGTTTCCGTCACTTGGAAATACTTGGTGGAAAAGTGTGCGCAAAGGTTTAGCCAAAGCAGAGGCGTAGCATTTTAAAACAAGGGCGGGGAACCAGGCCCAGTAACTTTAGACACGTCTAGTTTCAAAAGTATATTAAAAACTTCCCGAGTGCGAGAGGATTTTGCATCCTAGTGATGGAGATGGATGTGGCTGCAATGAAGGGGGCAAATGCGAATTAGCGCTGAGTACCACCCTTTAGAGGAGATCGAAAAGAGAGAAAAAAAACGAAAGATGCTAATGCCTACCCATAACAATTCCGTTTATTCAATGTCTTTAACTATTATCGTCTAACATGTTTTAATATATAAATTCTAATACAAATAAAGAGTGATGAGATTTATTTATGTGATTTGAGGGAAAATTAATTCAATATGGTGGCAGGAAATCTATTGCTTGTAGATCACAATGGACTCTTTACCTCACTGTCATAGTAGTATAAATTAATTTATGTCTAGATCCATAATATTAGTTCAATTCGTACTAAGAAATACAAATAATAAGAAGAAATATAATAAATATAATATTTAGTTTCATACCTAATGAGGTAAATATATGATCCGTAATTCATATATATATACATAATAGCGTAGAGTCAACAAAAAATGCGGATTCTTTTCCTGTCTATGTAATGAACTAAGAAAAATATATACGGAACTAACTGAATTCGTCTAATTGTGCCGAATCTTTTTATGCGACTTATGCGGGTAAGTATGAATTTTTAACTTTTCAGGTAAATGCATAAGCTTTGGAATATGAAGTAGGGAAACGGAAATGATGATAAGAAAGGAATTTGGAAAAAAAAAATGGGGGGAAAAAAAAGTTGTTGCCCTTGTACCAATCGACGAACATACTCTACTCAACAAAAAAAAAGAATCATCCGAATGGGACCATGCGATATGAAGTTGGGCTGCCCTCCTCCTCCCTCACCCTATGATCAAATTTTTTCTCTTATTAGCAATGGGGAACCAATATACATACAATAAATGAAGAGTCATCCAAATCGGAATCAGGAAAAGAATCATCCTAAGTCCCAAATTTTACTTATATTATTAATTGGGAATCTTATCCTATAGAACAAAAGAAGGACCATCCAAATCGATCCATATGTTACGAAGTTAGGTTCGTAGCTTTGTACTTTCAAAAGGAAGATAATTAATAAGACTAGTTTAAATTCAAACACGGACAAACTTAAATCTGTTTCTCTATGAGCGGGAAGATAAAAGAAAAGGCGAATCAATTAAGCCCTGCAAACAATAGGAAGCAAAAACAGTTTTGAAGTTATTTCGTCTAGTTTCTAGATAATCGAATCATAAAAGTTTGAGTCTATCTGAATAAGGTGGTCGCACAAGTGGGTTGTCCCACGGCAGGCCACTACTACCTCGAAGCGATCAATGTGAAAGGAGGGAAAGGAGGTGTTGAAAGGGAGACCAAACACGGTAGGCATACTTGAGAATTGGTCTAACAAATGTGCAATAAAACAGTCGCCTAATATAAAGATCATCAAATTCCTTTTCCCACTTTTTAATATAACCTAGTGTCGATTACTATTATGTCGATATGGTCTACAAAGGTAAAGCAATAATTTTACCACACTCCTAGACCTTTGGTTTTGGCAAATATATTAAAAACATCGGTATTTATGGTATAGCTAAAACAAAGCGATATACTCTTCTGGGGAAAAAGGCATTGTAGAACACTTACGAGTATTAATATTAAGAGGGAGACGGTTTATATAACACCATCTATAAAATCAACACATACATTTAGCCCGTAGCCCATAGTTACTTGAACCCACAAACAATTGAAAATAAGACCCATTAAAATGTTCCTTTATGAAAATATTTGAAAAAGATTTTTTCTACCAAGGAAATATTTGTACAACAAAATTATTACTTTCCCTTATTATCTAATTCGAGGGACTTACATACACTTAAAGAAAATAAGAACAAATTTCACGTTATATTTTTTATATTATATTTAGTTTTTATTAATTAGTATAATTAGTCGTTAGTGATAACGTGTCGGTCTTTACTCCCGGAGGATTATGAAATAATGTCGGTGGTTCGGAATCTACTTTAAATTATAGGTTTCCTTGCAATCGTCTACAATCGGGTAAAGTTCTTTTCCCATCCCATGCCGCACAAGGGATTACGTGAACTAAAGAGAAAGAGAGACAGAGTATAAGTGGGCCTGAGTAGCAGCCAAGAAGTAGGTTATCGTCGTTATCGAGCAGAATTATTGTTAAATGAATTAATGGTTACTAAAGGAAAAAAAGAACATTTGTAAAGAAAAGTTGTTGATCCCTCGACCCTCCGGTAAGCCCAGAAAGCTAAACAAATTGAGAATCATGTTTGTAACAATTTTAACTAAAACGAGGCTTACGAAAAGCATTAAACAAAAACAAATTAATGATCAAAGTCAGTGACTTAAGTCTATTTTAATTAAAGTTTTTTGCTAAAACGGGTCAATGTGATCAATTATCAGTCGTCGGGTTAACTATTGAAGTAACTTATTTCATTGAGAAAGGCCAAACAAAATTGTATATTTATAAAAATATAGACAGGCTTAAGTAGAACCCTACTCGTGTTCTCTATTTTTTTACTTAGCAAAGACATATCGTTTTGATAAAAGAATGTGGATTATAATTCTTTGATAAAACCAATATAATGTATACCATATTTTCCTAAAGAAAATAACGCAATAGATCTACTAGCAATTACATAACTTCAAGTTCTCAGAAAACATGAAATATAAAAACATCTGGATTACAAATGAATCATAGATCTTGTTAGGGAAGTGAACTTGAAATTGAAAACTATTGACTACGTTAATAGATAACGAACGGAAGCTTCTGCATTCGTTCGAAATGTTATTTAATAATTATTTTCCACAAAAATTTTAAAAAATTAAGAGATCCTTTTATTTAATATGCTAGTAAGGTCGACTGTAGAACATTCTATTTTTGGATATTTATACATAAATCGATCGATTCGAATGCGCGACTTGTGAAGTAAAAATGTTATCAATGTATTATTTAAGGAATTTTTTGATCTATCTTTCTGATTTGCTCTGGTTTCATTTATGTCTCCATATGTTTTTAAAATTCATCATTCACTATATACCTATGTAGATTTTCAGTAAACACTGTTGATATTTTGTCCGGTTTTCAGTTCGCCTTTATAACTCGCCTATGAGAAAATAAGTTTTAACAGAATCTCATGCAGTTAAAAAAAGAATGCAAATTTTAATTCGCTAATAATTCGTGCATTCAGAAAGCTTTTAATTTCTCTGTTATTTAGCATTCTGAATTATTGGTACTTTAGGAAAACAGAAATATGTAGAAGACTTAGCTAAATTAGTTTGATGTAGTAAAGATTTGAGGTGATGTGATGATTAATTTAAAAAGATCTGAATTTAAAATAAAAAATTGCAACACCGTACACGCGATAGAAGTGAAACTTCTTAAACATGCGCGTCACTCTCTCTATTTTATTCTGCAGTAGAGGAAATTGGAAGTTGGAAATTTTCCGTTATTTTCCTTATTATCGCCGACAGAATTCTTCGGAAAAGTGCAGTTTTCAAAACAAACATGTTAGAACACGTTTGTTTACTGTCTCTTGATAAAAGAAAGCGCTTTACTCATTTTTCAGTTCTGTGGCGCATTTCAAAGAGGAAATTTAAATAGCCGCAGTGATAAAAAATTATTAAATATTAGTAATAGTAATTAGTAATAGTAATTTTATATATATATATATTTATCTTAGTACTTATAATAGTGGTAGATTAAGTGTTAATAATAAACTAGACTAAAATTAAGAAAAACTAAAATAGAAAATGTGTAGAAACGCAAAGAGGTAAAGATAAAAAGAAAAAAAACATGATTTAAAAAAAAAATAATGTTAATAATTATAGAAGTAAGTAAATAAGAATAAAACAAAAAGCAGTTTGGAGCCAGCCCTCTGAATATAATTAAGAAGAGAATTCCACTTACGCACAGCCTGGACAAAGTAAGATCGTTCACCATAGCGAGACAAACATCTAGGAGCAAGAATGCGAATTCCCCCAGCGGAACGTAAGAAACGCAACTTCTCATATAAGACGCCAGGGCGCACATTATCTAGCAAATCATACAAGAATATTAACTGTCGCCGTTGAAAATATTCATCGATAGAAATTCCGAGTATAGGTGGAAAGTGCGACACATGAGCATAACGTGGAAGTCGATACACATATCGGGTAACATCATTAAAAGCGACTGTCAACTTCCTATGACAAACAGAGTCCAATTTGGTAAAAACATTTATACAATAGTTAAAGAATGATAAGATTAGTGCTTTAACCACTTAACTACTTTACTACTTAACTACTACTTTTATGCGCATACCGAAAGATAAACAACGAGATGTTATCCACAGCTGTCGTAGTCCACCATATATTTTCCCCAGCATGTGAGATACCTGACTGCATCAGCTGAAACTTGAGTTTAGAAATATACCTAGATTCCTAACAACATCGACAAACTCGAGAAAAGAATTATTTAGTAAGATGGGTGGCAGTTCCGATTTATCTATAGGGTATCTATAAACTACCAAACAACTTGATTTGTTTGGATTAACTGATAGTTTATTCCTTTTAGACCATTTGAACATCGTCGGCATATAAAGGTATAGCAGAGTTTTTCACAGCTTGTGGTAAATCATTTAAATATAAACTGAATAGGAATGGACCAAGGATCGAGCCTTGAAGAACGCCCGAGCGGAGTAGTTCTACACGTGAAACTGAGTCCCCAATCCTCACATGGCGCCGATCAGAAGAAGCTTTCAACCAACCTATGATGAGAATTGGAATTCATTGCTCAACTTAGAAAGTAGTTCGGAATGATTAATGGAGTCAAATACCTTACTTAAGTCGAGCAGCACTAGAAATGCTAAATGATCGTAATCAAGAGACTCATGGATATCAGTCGTTACCTTCAAGAGCGCAGTTTTTCAACTATGCCCCGATCTAAAGCCCAATTGTGAGACCAATAACATCCCACCATCGTCCATATACTGCATTATTTGTTTGAACATGAGTCTCTCAAGTACCTTTGAAAAGAAATTCAATAAGCTGATTGGTCTGAAATCGCAGGGATTAGTCGGAGACGTCTTGTTTGGGACGGGAACAACTACAGCTTTTTTCCATTCCTTGGGGTGCTGTAACGTAGTTATAGCAAAGTTGAAGATATGGAGTAAGTGGAATAATTATATGCTGCGCTAATAATTTAATAAAACTTGGAGGTAGATCATCAGAACCCGGCACCGTAGACTTAATAGATTGAAGAGTAAACAAGACCTCTTCGCCGTCAACACATCTAAAAGAAAATCCGTCAAGAGTGCGAGTAACAGCAGGGTCTCTTGGGGCATCAGATTGCGTTGCAGAAAAAACTATTTAGAGTATCAGGATCAAAATCCGCATCTCGAGAACCACGTCCATGTATACCCAAGCTCCTAACATTTTTCCATAAACTTTTAGAAATTAAATTTGTGTCTAATTTACTGGCAAATTATGCACGTTTTGACAAGCGAAGCATCAGCGTGACCCTATTAAGTAAAGCTTTATAACTATTAAATATTGTATTGTCACGTGTTCTATTATAACGTTTCAATACAAAGTCACGCTCCGCTATCGCTCAACGGATCTCTTGATTAATCCATGGACACTTTCGAGAGCGAGTCCTGCTGGTCTTTAATGGAACATACTTATTGTACAAATATGAAAGCATATTTGAGAATACATTAAACTTCTCGTCGAGATCTCTACCAAGGCTCACACTCATTAAACAGCTAGGCGCTGTTAAGATTTTTAAAATCCCGATATGTAAAGGTGACACTTTCTTCTACCCCCCTCAAATCAAATTAGTATGACACAAAAAGGAAATCATGCAGGGTGAATCCAAATATCAGCTTTTCATGGTAAGCACATTGATCTTTTATTTTTATCTTTACGATTACCTAAAATTCAGCATTTTCCCAAATTTTCTCCAAAATTCATGTAATTAGTACAATTAGTATTGAATTGCCCATCTTATTACCTTTCCAAAAAGGTGGAACATACCCAGGTAAAGTAAGGGTTTAGAAATTTATAATTAGAAAACTTATCGGGAAATATTTGAAATGCTTCAATTTAAAGAAACTAAGCTCATATTAACTCTAAAATTATTTTATTGAATTCAAAACGTATTACAATTAATCTTACTAAATTTCAAAAGCTGTTCAAAATATCCACCGCCACTTTGGATGCATGCCAACAACCTCCTTCTAAGTTCCTGTTTAAGGCGTATTGCAGCCAGCCTCTCCTGTATTTTCGTCGCTGCATTCCCAATTCGGCCAACTAAATCCTCCCTAGTGTTAACAGGGCTTGAATAAACTTCATTCTTCATTGTTCCCCATAAGAAAAAGTCCAATGGGGTAAGGTCTGGAGATCTAGCAGGCCAAGGAATCGGTGCACCTCGTCCAATCCAGCGGTTAGGAAATTTTTCAATTAATATTGCCTTCACAATGTTAGCAGTATGCACAGGGATCTCCTCTATTAGAGCAATGTATTCTCCAAGAAGCCCGAATAAATTTGACTGTTGAGCACTTGCGGCAAAATGAATGGTCCTACTAAGTGATTGCCGATCATACCAGCCCAAACATTGACACTGAATTTCTGCTGGAATGAGATCACCCTTGTCCTAAGTGGAATAGTATTCGATCAGGTATGGAGTTTTTGGAAGTTCGTGATGCCATCCCTGGGGAATTGTGATTCATCCGTCCACAGAATTCGGTCCAGAAACTAACCGCAAAATTACAGACTTCTCTCGGAATCTCCTTCTAGCAGTTCTTGGACTGGATTATGCTGATATGGACGTTATCCCTCTCGATGAGAAACCCTCCAAACCTTAGATGAAGACACTCCTAATCGTCTTGCGACCCGTCTCGCACTAGTTTTAGGGCCTTGCCTCACGATGGTGATTATTTGCTGCTCGACGTCTGCAGAAATTCCCGAAGTTTCGGGTTGTCTCTCTCTGTCATGTGAAGTTACACTTCCTGTTTCTCTTAACCGTCGGAAAGTCCGTGCAAATACCCCTCTTTGAGGTGCTTATCGATTAGGGAATCTCCTTTGATATTCCAGTACAGCCGCCCTCTCGTTTCCGTCTACTACACCATAAATGTAAATAATATCCGCGTATTTCTCAAAAGTCAATTCTACCATTTTTTAACAATTTTTGCTTTAAAACACCCGTAGGTATTCTTGCTGACTGACCGGGTGACAGGTACGAGTAACAGAACGCCAGCATAGAAGGGTGTGAATTCTGGCTAACACAAGCTAATATCGGCAATAAAACAAAATTACACTAACATTTGTAAAACTTTTTTGCAGCAATAATTAAAATTAATTAACTGTTAACTCAAAACAAACATTTTCGACCCTTTATCGCAAACATTTCGTAGTTTTAAAGAATTTCCTACCTAAAGGCAATAAAATATTTTCTAATTCTTTGCCTATCTTGCCATGTTGCACCGGTAATAAGATGGACAATGCAATAAAAAAAAGAGAGGTGTACTAATTACATGAATTTCTGAGGAAATTTGGGAAAATGCTGCATTTTAGGTAATGGCAAACCATTTTTTTCACTAGTTTGGGAGTTACAGGGTGATTCATAAATTTCAGTTTTTCATGGTATGCACATTACTCTTTTATTTTTATCTTTTGATCAGCCCAACATAGCGACATCAAACAAACGCTAAAAACTACTATCCCAAAAGCCTTTCCAAAATTGTCAACGATGTTGATCTAACTCCTACCAATACAGGTACAGTAACTTCCAAAAGTGAAAAAAATGATTTGCGATTACTTAAAGTTCAGCATTTTCTCAAATTTACTCGGAAATTCATGTAATTAGTATACACTTTTTTTATTTTAATTAGTTTGCCCATCTTATTACCTTTCCAAAAAGGTTCAACATGTCTATGTAGAGAAAATATGTAGAGATTTATACTTAGACATCCTATCGGAGAATATTACAAAAATTAACAAATCAACAAAGAAATTAAACTCAAATTAATTCTTAAATGCTTTTGTTGAATTTTAAAATAGTAACAATTAATCTTGATAAGTAATAAAAGCCGTTCAAAATGTCCACCGCCACTTTGGATGCATGCCAACAATCTCCTTCTAAGTCCCTTTTTAAGGCGTACTGCAGCCAGCCTCTCCCGTATTTTCGTAGCTGCATTCCCAATTCTGCTAACTAAATCCTTCCTATTGTTAACTGGACTTGAATAGACTTCATCCTTCATTATTCTCTATAAAAAAAAATCCAATGGGCTAAGGTCTGGAGATCTAGCAGGCCAAGGAATTGGTGCACCTCGTCCAATCCAGTGGTTAGGAAATGTTTCACTTAGTATTACCTTCACAATGTTAGTGTTGCGGCAGCAGCTGAAAAGAGAAAAAGAATTGTTAATTTCTCACAATCCATTTATTTATAATTTGTTTTATTACAGTCAAAAACAATAACATTTCACATCAAATACTTACATACATACCAGCTACATCTCGTATTTGTCGCTACCCGATAACTCGCATCATAATAGCAACAAGAACTTACCCGTTATTGAAGCTGGAGTTTTGGCAAAACATCTGGTCGACTGGCAAGGGCATATATCTCCAGTGAAATCAGTTCAGTTTTCAAGTTGCTGCTCATCACCTCACAACTAGTGTTAATTCGTTAAGTAACGTTTATTAAATTTATAATGAACGTGTTTAAATTAAATTGTAAAGCTAAAGTGAACTAATTAATTAAAGTGTATACTTACCTGAAGTGTATAAAAGATTCTCAATCAAACCCATCACAACACCACATCACACATGTGCTTCACACGTTCTTCACATGTGATCGCACAGTTAGCCATATGCTCTGGTATTCCATCGTGTTGGTGAAACATTCCCCTAAGTTTATGCATAGGGTTCTCCACTATTACATCTGTATTTTCCAAAAAGTCCGCATAAATTTCACTATCAAGCACTTGCGGCAAAATGAACGGTCCTACCAAATAGTTGCCAATGATACCATCCGATTCATTGACACTAAATCTCTGCTGGAATGTAATCATCTTTGCTCTGTGTGGGTTAGTATTCGACCAGGTATGAATAATATGGAAGTTCGTGATATCATTCCTGATGAATTGACATTCGTCTGTCCACAGAATTCGGTCCAGAATCTCCTTCCAGTTGTCCTTGGGCTGGGTGATGATGATATAGACATAATTCCCCTCGATAAATAACTCTCCAAACCTTAGATGACGACACTCCTAATCGCCTTGCGACTCGTTTCGTGCTCGCCTCACGGTCCTGTCTAACGATGGTGATTATTTGCTCCTCGACGTCGGCAGAAGTTCCCGAAGTTTCGGGTCGTGTGTCCATGTCGTGTGTAGTTACACTTCCTGTTTCTCTTAACCTTTGGAAAGTCCGTGTAAATACCCCTCTTTGTGGTGCTCGCCGGTTAGGGACTCTTCTTTGATATTCCAGTACAGCCGTCTACTACAGCATAAATGTAAATAATATCAGCGTATTCCTCAAATGTAAATTTTACAATTTTTTAATAATTTTTGCTTAAAAACGCTCGTACTTATTGATTTGATTTTCAACTATAGTAGGTATTCTTGTTGACTGACCCTTTTTTATAGCAAAATTTCCATCAGGTACGAGTAACAGAACGCCATAATACCTGTTAACTCAAAACAAACATTTTCGACCTTTTATCTTAAAAATTTTGTTTCTTTTAAGAATTTCCTACCTAAATTGCAATTAAATAATTAGGTACTCAGGGAGTTCTAAGGATGCAGTATTTCTAACCCTGTGCCTACCTAGGTAATAAGATGGACAATGCAATAAAAAAATAGAGGTGTACTAATTACACGAATTTCGGAGAAAATTTGGGAAATCGCAAACCATTTTTTTCACTTTTGGAAGTGACTGTACGTGCAATGGTAGAGTTAGATCAGTAGTGTTGACATTTTTGGAAATGCCATTGGAATATCAGTTTTTTAGCATTTGTTTGATGTAGCTGTTTTGGGTAGATCAGGAGATAAAAATAAAAGAGTAATGTGCATTCCATGAAAAACTTAAATTTATGAATTACCCTGTAACTCTCAAACGGTTGAGATTTCATCCCCCCCCCCCCCCCCCCTGCCATACAATTTTTTTTTGTCTAGTTGAGATCAATCACCCTACGCATTTTGGCACGTCAGATCTGAAATGCCCTGTATTTTGATCGATGATAGCGCGATTTCGTCTCCCATTTGAACCAAGAGAATGAGACCGAAGAGCAGAATATAAGTCAGACTATTCACTCATCTTTTATGGATTGCTTCAAAGAGGTGATTGCAGAAAAAAACACATCTCATACTGGGATATCGAAAGAAAAATGTCATGACAATCCATACACATGGTGGCAAGAAAGAAAAGATAAATTTCCGTGTGTGGTAAATCTTGCAGCAAAATATTTGCGGGCGCGAAGAAGTAGTGTTTATTCAAAGCGTCTTTTCTCTGAAGCTGGCATTGTCTACGAGAAGAAAAGGAGTAAACTACTGCCTGAAAATGCAGAAAAATTAGTCTTTCTGCATCATAATCGTCCACTTCTAAATTGTAGTTTTTTGTTAATTTTTGTAAACAGAAGTTGATTATGTATCTAATTTAATGATTATAAGAAAAATATATTATTATAAAATAAATCAATATTTTCATTTAACCAATTATCTGATTACAACAAAACATGTTACTTAAGTATTCGGTATTCGGCTGAGTAGTATCTAAATATTCGGTATTCGGACGAATAGGATAAAAATAACCGAATAGGCCGAATACCGAATAATAGTCGAATATTCGTTGCAAGTCTAATATACATCTATGCAGGTATTTTATAATAGGAAAAATCTATGATGCCAAATTTTTACGGGAACAGCACCTATCTGATCGTTTTGTTGGCCGAAAAAACACCTATTTAAAAAATTTCATCGGAATCGTTACAGCCGTTTTTTAGTAAAAATTTATATATATAAAAGGGTGTCCGTTATTTGCCGAATCGGGGATAGGTAAACGTGCACCCTCAGAATCGAATCTATAGTCCAAAATATGAATGATTGATTGATGATGATTCCATTTTAAAAATAATTTTTTAGCCGTCATTAACACGGCACGCACGCCACTGAAATTTTCCATTTAAGAGGAAAACCAACCCTGAGAGCCGAAAAGGAGTGAATTTTAATAAATTGTTTCTAATGCTCGGAATAAAATAAATCCTACCAAAAACATTTCATGTAAAGAAGGTTGCCAAGACTCACAAGCTCATACCGCTTTCACTGCTAAAAATTTATCAGATCTCATGTGGAGCCAAGGCCCTAACTCTACAAGGCCTAACACTACAACCACTAACTCTAGAAACCTTACATCTTGGTCAAAAAGTATTTCTTGGCAGTTTCGCGGCCATCTCACAGTCATTCCTATGGACTTCTGGTAAGAAATTAAGTCACTGGTCTTTAATATTGCGTCATGCATTAGGTCCATGAAACGGCCGAGCCATACTTTTTCACCAAGAAGTACGGTTTCTAGAGTTAGGTTTTGTAGAGTTATTCCTTTGTAGAGTTAAGGACTTGGCTCCACATGAGATCTGATAACTTTTTAGCAGTAAAAGCGGTATGAGCTTGTGAGTGTTGGCAACCTTCTTTACATGTTAACTTCAAGTAGAAAAACAATCTTTTCATAGAAGCAAGAGATTAGGTACCCTAGTTTAAAGAAAAATCACCCGCCGGCGGGCCTTCGTTCTGGCGTAGTCGAGTGAAGAAGGTGTCTTGCACGCCAGAAGATCCCTTCTTCCTAGCACACTTACTTTTTAGTTGTTTATGTAATAATAACATCTAGCTTTAATATCACATTTCAGCTTTCCAGAACTTTTCGAAATACCTCCCTTAATGGGGGGGTAGGAGGGTGAAAGTTACAGATTTCTTAATTTTCTCGTTGTTGGCGTGCAGAACCTAGTCTGCATACCAAATTTCAGCTTTCTAGGGCTTTTGGAAGTGTAGAAATTATCTTATGAGAAATTGTTGTATTATATAATAGAACCAGACCCCCTTTTCGAGGGGTTGGCAAATGAAAGTTACAGATTTCTTAATGTTTTCGTTGTTTGTGTGCTAATCCTAGCCAGCATACCAAATTTCAGCTTTCTAAGACTTCAGGAAGTACCCTAGAGGTTTTGATGATGATGAGTGGCGAAATCGACTAGTCTGGTAACCGCATCTTATTGAGGGTTCGAAAATACGACGAAACTCTTCGAGAAAAGGTAGGTAGTGCCCAGTCTTGGCGGGGGCACTACCGTGCCCGCAGATACACGGGGCTTTTTGTATGTTACAGAGCTACATTTATACTGTTATTACGAATTTTTTCAAAATGAAATATTTCTTCGTGACGTCATAGAAACTTAATGCGCATCAGGCTGCAGAAAAAATGTTGCTACCTGGCTACCAATTTTCCCAAGTCCTGAAACAGCGGAGAAAAAAATGGTTACGTTTTCTTAAAGTATAGAAGTACATCAAAATTGTAGCGTAGCTGATTTTCGAAAATCGAAAATTTTAAAAAATGGCTGCCGTTTGAAGGAAAAGTTCATGTTTTCACCGCAAAAAAACCAACTAAAATGCTCGGGAAATATTAAAAAAATCCTACGTTACAATTTAGATATTTCTTCCTTACACAAAAGGCAAAAATTGATTATTTTGCGGCTAGTTGAACAAAAATTCTTACCAGAAAAACGTGCTTAAAGTTTCGAGTATCATTGAAATAAACGTATTTTCTCGCATATTGTTCATTGTTGCGGAGACGGATGGATGGATGAGTGGCACAATCACCACGCAATGGATACAGGTTCGACCCTAGGTCTCCTGTGAGATTTTAATTTGCCATTGCAAAAAATTTAAAAAATCAATCCATTTTAGGGTTATCACCTAGGCTTTCTTTGGCTACATCATAAAAAAAATGCATGTAGATGATCTATTAATTAAAAATGCCCTCTAGAAGGTGAAAGAGGTAATCTACAGCATAAGATAGTCCAGAAAAATCACGACCAGCGCAGAACATTGAAATACGGAAATGGGAGAAAAATGACAGAAAGCGAAAGCGATGATTTATTATTAGAATTGATTAAATCCTATTACGAGAAGCGCAGGCCTGTAAAACTTCACACGAAATTTTTACAAAACTACATAATGTATTCCATAACGTGTCAAGTCCAAGGGTACTGCGAGAAATGCAGGTCTCCTGAAAAAACTCACTTTCCGACACTTTTTTTGTAAATTTTCTGACAAACAATCCGGTTACTTTGCTCTGATCAGAAGTTCAAACATGTAATAACACAAGTAGGCATAATTTTTGAACTGGCTACTCCCCTACTCTGCCTCTCATAACTTCTCTCTTTTCGACTACTGATAAGCACGTATTCCTGCTCTGCTTGCTAGAGCCATCTTTTAATCGTTTGGATGGACTCCTTGGTGGCCCACTCTACGTCGTCCAGACGTTTGGCGAAAACTGCAACTCCAATGTCGTCAGCGAATCCGATAATAGAACGTCGCCGTACATTATAATAATGGAATGGGCCCATCACTGATCCCTGCGACACTCCGACGGTTATAAGGTATTCCTATGAGCCTTTTCTGTGTCATAGCAGAGCTTTCGACCTGTGAAGTAGGCTTTAACAAGCCTCCCAATATATATTGGGACATTGAGCTTTTATATTTATTATATGCTCCCAGTTAGCAGAGTTAAAAGTCCTAGGGCTCTAAGTGATTAAATTTGACTCTTGGTATCAACTATGGATCTATACAAATAAAGTTTAACTATCCTTATAATAAATAATAGCGAAAAATTAAACATAACTTTAGCTCACAATTATCTTTAACTTTTTATTTTAACTTCAGATTTATCCACATGTCTATTTGCTGCTCTTCAAGATAAATTTCATCATATCTCATGGAGACCAAGCAATAGGTGGTCATTTTCGGCACTGCACAATACGTCATTATCTTTGTCTAACTCCGTTTAACACTTAGAATAGCTTCAACAGTTTGCCCTTGTGAGGGATGTGATATTTGGCTCCTGAGTAGGACTCCTTTATGATGGAGATAATTTATTTTAAGTACCACTCATACGTAAAGCTGCCCATATGTACTCGCGATCGACGCTGTAAAACATCTTCTCGAAATCGACAAATATTAGTTGTAAATAGGACCTCTATTCGGCGGATTGTTCGACGATAATTCGGAGGGTGTTAATGTTATCGCTGCAGTAGAAAACCTCAGGAAGGCCTGCCTGGTCATCGTTAAGAGTGCGGTCGAATAATTGCTTAAGTCGCATTAAGATTATTTTTGCCCCCAAGTTAGAGACTGCAGTTAAAAGCACATAACACACCAATTGCGATAATTCCTAAAGTCGCTTTTTTTGGGAATCTTCACAATTACAACTGTTTTTCATTCAGTGGAATAGGGAATAACAAATTTCACTGGTATTCCATTAATTTCTGGGATCCTGCCGAGGTCCATTGACTTTATTGCGTCTGCCAGTTTCAATTTTGTCGGAGGCCTGATGTTAATATTGACCACAGCCAGCGGTTTTTTAAGCTCGGTTATATATGTATTCGGCGGTCCAAAGGTTTTCCTTAGGACCTCACTAAAATGTCCTGTGCGCCTCTACAGTTAATGCCCCTCCGTAACAAGTAGTGATTCGTCGGTATCTCTTGCAGGATGTTCGGTTGTAAGAGTCAAAATCTTGTATAGAGCTACACTACCTACACTACCACGGTAGGCCGCTTCTTCTGCCTTTTCTGTTGGCGCGTTGATGTAGTTGCGATTGTCACGCCTTGCACTTTTTTGGACACTAGAGATCGGTATGAAGTTCTGAGTTGTTGTTTGACTGCAGAATTAATGCGGTCTTTAATCTGCACCCGTTTTTGTATTTTCGATCAATTGGCGTCACTGATCCATTGCCGTCTTTCGCTCTCTAACCGTCCCACTTGTTCTGTACCAAAGCTCGCAAAGCATTCCTTCGTCCTTGCCAATTTTTAGTCGATGGCATCGTCGGTGCATCAGCCCTTTGGGGCAATTTGAGAATATGCGGTGCGGATGTTCCGTGTTTTAATCCTTGAATATCGATGACAAGTTGCCGCGAGTTACAAAATTCAAAAAACAACTCCCCATTTACATTCCTGTTTGCGAGTCCAAACTGCCCTATTACATGTTCCAGGCTGATGTTGTTAGAGCTAGTCTTGGCATTGCGATTCCCCATAACGATTTTTATATCATGCTTAGAAGTCAATAAAAGGTGTCGCCAAAGGGTTGTTAGAACCTTGCGATGATAATTCGGTTAAATATTGGCGGTTAGTAAGAGGTTTACACCTGTCATGCGGGGTGTTTCTGATTCTTATTGGTCAGAATATAGCAGCACGGTCTCAGAAGTGCTTCTGCACCTCTCCATCTAGTTTCGCCTATATCTTAAATATTTATAAATATTATTGGACAACTTTCTGCTTCAATGCCTCAATGATCTTCGGGTAACCAGACTCGTCCTACAAAGTCAACTATTTTAAACTGACTTATGCCTTTTTTTAAAATTTCCAAAATCATAGCACTAAAACTTAACATCAATTGTTTACTCTTTTTTAGTTTATTGGAAAAGTTAAAAGAATCAAATGGATTGTCTACTTTATTGCGGGATTTGGTCTCTTCCAAATTGTCCTCGGTTGCACTAGACTTCCTGAAAGCACTACTGCAGAAAAATCTCCAGCAGATGGAAGATTTATAATAAAAGTCAGTGGAGCTTCAGACAAATATGAGCCTGGACAAAAATATAATGGTATTTCTTGCAATCCGTTTTTTATTTTTATTTATTGTTATGCTAAGTATATTCTTAAAACACTAGTGACGCTAATGGGTATACAAGGTGTTCCATCTTCAGCTCATACTTTTGAAAAATTTTTCTTGACGGTGCAAAGTGAAAACGATCCAGCGGGTACGTCGGATCCCAGATCTGTGGGAAGCTTTGCATTAATTAACACAGATACGACAAAATTCAGTGGAGATTGTCCGAATTTAATTACTCAAACAAATAATGCTGCCAAAACTAAGGTTCAGGTGGAATGGACAGCTCCTGAGCGAGGCATGGGTTGTGTGCTAATTCGAGCCACGGTGATTGAACGTGACGACATTTGGTACATGGATGATGGATTTTTAACAAAACAACTTTGTGAAATGCAAGAGGACGACATAGACAACGAGCCTCCTATAGAGGACCCTTGTTGTGCTTGCGATGAGGCAAAATATGAGGTTTGTGCTGGGGTCTTGTTTTGTTCAAGTTTTTCTTGATTGATATTTTTTCCCAGTTAATTTTTGAAGGTAAGTGGTCCAGACACACTCATCCAAAAGATTTCCCAGCAGATAATTGGAGAACTGGATTTAGTGATATCATCGGCGCATCACATACAATCGACTATAGATTTTGGAAATTTGGTGAATTAGCAAGCGAAGGTTTAAGAGAAGTTGCAGAACATGGTTCCACCAGGACTTTAGAAGGCGAGTTAAAAGAACAAGTAAGTATATTGCTAATTAATATACATTTCTTCATAATTTGATTTGTTATATCTTCACAGAGTGACCAGATTCGAACAATAATAAAAGCTCGAGGTTTATCGCATCCGAACGTGACTGGAAAAACATTCGCTGTTTTTCGTCTAGATTCTAAACATCACCTTATTTCCCTTGTATCTATGATTCAACCTTCTCCTGATTGGATTGTTGGGGTCTCAGGGTTAGAACTATGTCTTCCCAACTGTACATGGGTTGAACACAAAATTCACAACTTATTTCCCTGGGATGCTGGAACAGATGCTGGACCTTCTTATTTAGTAATTTTCCAAAGGCATTAACAAATACTAAAAGTTTTAAACATGATACATTTTAGTCCTCAGATGAACCAGAAAAACGACCTGATGTAATAAGAAGAATTAGTTCTAAACATCCGAATGATCCTAGGTCACCCTTTTTCGATCCCAGTGGAATACCAATGAAACCTTTAGCACGTCTTCACATATCTCGACGACGGCTTTATCAGAAAAATTGCGAAAATGAGCAAAGTTTGCCAAATTTGATTTTAATACTCTATCCCAGCTTATGTTTTTGCTTCTAGGTGGAACCGAACCCTCGGAATGCGCCACTCACCCTTGGAGCAAATGGTCCGAGTGCAATTCTAAATGCGGAGCTGGGAAACGATACCGTACGCGTACTTTCAAATATCTATCGGTTGCGCATCAGCTAGATTGCAAAAATACTTTGCGCGAAGAAGAAGACTGCGTTGGCAAGAAATGTAGGGATGATGAAAATGTCGCTGAAGATTTGAATTGTCGCCTTTCTGATTGGTCGGAATGGTCCAGTTGCAGCTCACTGTGTGGTAAAGGCACAAAAACAAGAACAAGGCAATTTCTTAATCGAAGGAACAGAAAGAAATGTCAGGTAAAATATTAAGATTTATTCATAATTATTACTATATTTGAAAATATTATATTTTGCAAAATAAAACAAGCACGTTCACAATTAGCTAGATCTCTGGTTGTCAATGTTCTATTTAATTTAGACTGGCAGCAAACGCCACAGCTTTTGTATGATATAAAAGCGTATATTAAAGCTACCATCTTTCGGCCAGGACTCAAAACACGATTCTATTACGGCCTCCCTGTTATAATACAAGATCTTAGTTAAGCTATAATATATAAGTTAAGGCCTAAATACAATGCAACAATTACTGAAATCTAATTAGCCGCGTTCCGCACCAATTCCATTCACTTTTCTTCAAAGCACACCGAGAGTTTTTCTTTTGCGGGAGAGGTGAAAATTTTCCATAAGACACCAGACAGCCCGTGCCCTCCGGTAGTGTGAGATTCTTACTCACTAAAAACACCTCTCTGGGGATTAGCCAAAACAGACCGCATAACCGGTCCCTTTTCGTCCCCTCCCAGTCTCCCTTAGTGGGGGCAACTGAGTATCCAGTTATCCCACTGTCGCCACTAACCTCGGTTTCCTGGGTCACTGCTAGAATCCTAGCCTAGCTGCATAAATCCATGTTTTCCCAGTCTCCAGTGTTCCTTCTTGGTGTCTTCTACATTGAAGGGTTCCAGGCCGTAACGCGTTAGTCCTGAGCCAGGACAAGGAACCCCCTCCGGATTAACCGCAGCAAACCCTACGGAAGGCAGATCTGCATAAATCCATGTTTTCCCACCGTCTCCAGTGTTCCTTCTTGGTCCATGCGTTAATTACAACCTTCACCCCTTCTCTGCCTACGGCATTGAAGGGTTCCAGGCCGTAACGCTTTAGTCATGAGCCAGGACAAGGAACCCCCTCCGGATTAACCACAGCTAACCCTTCGGAAGGCAGATTTGCATCTTCTACTGGTGCGCGTATCGCGGAGATAGCCAACTCGTTAGAGTCTCCCGTCTCTGCACCGCCGCACCTGAGGAAGTGCTAGTTATTATTTTGCCAATGGCACCCTCTTCCAGGACTGCTACAGCAATTTCAGCAGGAAGGTGCGAGCCAGCCTCCATAGCCGCCACAGTTCCTTCGAAAGATAATTTTCCCAAAGCTGCTACTGTTGTGTTGTGGGTGCCGTGGGTATAGCCAACCTGTTGGGGTCTACCATACAATCCACCTCCCACAGAAGCGCCCGAGGAAACGCCATTCGCGACCCAATTACCCCTGGGTCCTGCAGAGGGGACGCAAAACTGCAGACTCCCTTGGAGTTAGGGGGATTTTTCAAGAGGTTATCTCCTCCCGCATTAGTTACTTGGCTACATTCTAGGATGCATTGCCCGGTTGCTACCACTTGGAGGTGTAACTAACACTTGAGAATATCCAGATGAGGATCACCGTATCCTAGAAGGCTTCAACTCTTCCGTCCATTCTCCAGCAACCACACCGAGAGTTACTTGTTGGGTCAAAAAAAATTTCGATATTTGCGCGATTTTGTTGTGCCAACAAGTTGTGAGGATAAAATATATTAGTGTTAACTTCATATATACAGGGCGTCCTTTGCACTAGGATACGTACCATCTATCTGGAGGACTGTGAAAATAGCCTTTATTCCAAAGCAAGGCCATGTAGATTACACACTCGCTAAAGCATACAGGTCTATTAGTCTAACATCGTTCATGTTAAAGACGATGGAAAAAGTTGCTGATTGGGCGATCAGGGAGAGGTATCTTCTACACTCACCACTTCATGCCCGGCAGCACGCCTACCAAACCGGAAAATCCACTACAACGGCACTCCATGACTTAATACTCAAGCTGGAGGGAGCGGTTTATAGCAAGGGAACTCCAATTGCAGCCTTCTTAGATATAGAAGGCGCTTTTGATAACACATCATTTGAAGTGATCACTCGAGCCCTAAGAAGGAGAGGCCTTGGGACGACCTTCTGTCGATGGATAGATGTGCTGCTCAGGTCTCGAGATCTTACCTTGAGTCTCCTCGATAGGACGATCAGGGGCTGGTGTCCGCAGGGTGGGGTGCTGTCACCCCTCCTATGGTGCCTTGTGATCGATGAGCTACTTGTACGCCTTGATGAGCGAGGCTTCTTCGCGCAGGGCTATGCAGATGACATTGTAGTTGTGGCATCCAGCGATATGGGGAACAACATTACGATACAACTCCAGGGGGCTCTAGACGTAGTTGCAACCTGGTGCAATGAGGTTGACCTCAAAGTTAACCCTGACAAAACAGTCGTAGTTCCGTTCACCAGGAAGAGGAACACGACGGACCTTCCTGAACCGCCCTTCTTGGGCACTGCGCTACCCTTCAAGGATCAGGTGAAGTACTTGGGGGTGATCCTGGATTCCAAGCTATACTGGAACCTGCACCTTGATATAACTGTGGAAAAAGCTCGGAAGTCCTTCTGGGCATGCCGTAGAGCCTGCGGGACCACCTGGGGAATTAAACCCAGAACAATGCTCTGGATCTACACATCAGTAATAAGGCCCATGATAACTTATGGAGCAATTACATGGTAGCACAGAGCAAAACTAAATCTGATAAGGACTAAGCTTAACAGACTGCAACGTATGGCCTGCTTATGCATCACTGGAGACATGCGCACCTCGCCAACGGCTGCACTCAAAACCATGCTAAACATTAAACCTCTACATATAGAGGTTGAAAGCCTGGCTATGTGTGCGGCCTACAAACTAGAGGGAGCCGGTCTCCTTGGGGAAAACATAGGTAAGGGCCACACGACAATAAGGGAGATTCTTGAAGCCACACCTGAGTTGACCATGCTAACTGATCAGATGCTGGCAAGACTCTCACCATTTCAACCACCCTTAATACGGGTGGAAAAGCGTGAGACCTGGACGCTTCCAGCTGTCCGTACAGGGGAGCTAGTATGGTATACGGATGGATCCAAGACTGAATCAGGTGTTGGGGCAGGGGTCTGGAGCGACTCTCCTCGATTCAGTTTATCACTGGCCCTGGGAATAGATACCACGGTATTCCAGGCTGAGATCTTCGCCATACTGACATACACCTACGAGAACCTAAGAAGAGCCTATAAAAACAAAAGGATCTCAATCTTCTCGGATTTATCAAGCTGCAATCAAAGCAATTGCTTCATCTACCACCAGATCAAATCTGGTATGGGAATGCCAAAGGAGCCTAGATGCACTGTGTAGAACTAATCAAGTAAGCTTGATCTGGATACCGGGACATCAGGGCTACACGGGAAATGAAAAAGCAGACGAACTTGCTAGGAAGGGGCCTAACACCCCTTTTATAGGGCCGGAGCCGGTCTGTGGAATACCTCTCTGCACGGCTAAATGGCTAATAGCAAACCGCGCAAATGAGGGGCATAGGCTGTATTGGAACAATATTGAGGGGCACGCTCACTCAAGAAGCCTTATGCATTCACCGTCGCCGGGTAGATCCAGGGAGCTCCTCAAGCTGAGCAGGTCGGCTGTTAGAACTCTGGCAGGCCTACTTACCGGCCACTGCCAGCTAAGGAAGCACCTGGTGAGGATAGGCAGAGCCATCGACCCCACCTGCAGACTCTGTCTGGAGGAGGATGAGACCCCTTACATATGCTATGTGAATGCCCTGCAGTAGCCAGGAGCAGATTTAGCCTATTCGGGAAACCAACCCTGGTACCGAGCGGGCTGAATGACTGCCAACTGCGGGAGCTGTTGAACTTCTTCGGAGGGACCGGATTACTATAAGGAGTTGAGAGGGTTAGCACAATAGGCCCCAGTGGCCGCGGCGCTTGAGAACCTCACACCTCCAAAACCAATCAATCAATCATTTATACAATATGCTGA
This sequence comes from Leptarthrus brevirostris, assembly GCA_964036015.1. Taxonomy (NCBI): domain Eukaryota; kingdom Metazoa; phylum Arthropoda; class Insecta; order Diptera; family Asilidae; genus Leptarthrus; species Leptarthrus brevirostris. The sequence goes on along the minus strand of OZ038372.1, from coordinate 112,859,329 downwards.
CTATAGGTTTCTTAATTTTTAATTTTGGTAGAATGAAGTTTGACATTAACTTAGTCTTTTTCGGGTTTACATCAAGCGTACAACTTTTTTTTAAGTCGTCGGTGGAGTAAATGATAATGTTTATCGGCATACCAATCCGGAGGTCCCAGGTTCGAATCCCACCGAAGGTTGGGATATAGTTGTTTTCTGCTGGCAGCAACTGCTAACGTTATTTCGAGTCCTGTGAAAATTATCGTAGCTTTATTAAAATCGCCATATCATCCTAAATACGACAGAGTTTTTTTTACCTATAGTTGGCCAAACATAGG